>CM062805.1:1325554950-1328109950 GCA_031772625.1 Pinus tabuliformis | reverse complement strand
GTGGTTGAGACCCATCACCAACTTATAGAGAGTGTTTCACCATGTGATATTTAAGAATATAGAGAGATAGAGTCCCAAGGATTGGATTAGCTTTCTTTAAAGAGGATTTCTAGATCAGTTGGACTGATATGTCAAGGAATTCATGAAATAATTTTTAATGAGCTTTTATGGATATGAGGGAGCATAATTGGCTCTAAGATTTCCCAATTATTGTTCTAGATCACTGATACATGCTTCACAATCTTGCAATTCCTATCTGGTTTGACAAAGCTTGATAAAATCTAGTTGGAACAAAGTTTTGGGTTAAAATGGATCGAGTAATAAAAAAAGAGTACCCCTTAACCATCCCATAGTGCTTGCATTTATACTTCTATGTGGGAAAATAATTTAAAAATTGAATAGGCATTGCTTCCAATCTACAACTTGTCTTTCCTTGCTGCTCTAGTGTTGCTCTGTCCCTCATGAAACTAGTTGGGAAGCAATGGACGAAATAAGAAAGAAAAGGAAGCCATGGGGGGTTGGGGTTCGAAAATGCACTAGAGTGGTACATACCTAATTAAGAGGCTTTAATCCCATAAGAGATAGAAAAAACCACAAGCATAACAAGAAAACGGAGGGAGAGAGTTTGTGGAGTCCCATCAAACCTAAGATCATCAACGCCTAGAAGAGATTGATGAAGGCCCAAATCGATATAAAATTCAATTATTCTATTCATGAAGGATATCCTAGATGGATCTAAAAAGAACACAATGACGTAATTTATTGACGTTGTTGGAAATCCATCAAACAAGGGGGTCTCCCTAATGTGAAGTCCCAATTAGAATTCACGTCATTTGGAATAGAAGCCTCATCTAGAGTGTCATCCTGATTGCCATGTATTCTTATAGATTTGCCTTGGATTTAGCTATTAGCAAGAGAGAGGAAAGCATGTGTTCCTTTGAAAAGAAAGTAAGTGTGCTTGGTGAGTGTTCGGTTGTAGGTGTGTCAAGGTTCTTCTACTACGGAGAGAAAATGAATTGAGCCTCTAAGAGAGAGGTAATAGTACCACTCTAGGCGAAACACACACAACAATAGATATTTGTCTAACATCCAGCGGAATAGTCCATAAATATGCGACAGGAATTTTAACCACTACAACACATTCTCAATATTATACATTAAAATAACCAAAATAGTTCAACTATTGTAGTACAGGTGAAAGAAAACATGAATCATAAACATTCATAGAATAGTCTTACAAATATTCACAATCCATGCATGAAGAATGTGTTGTTGATCAAGCTTCATATATTAAGTAAAATTCCCAAGACACATTTATACATCGAACACCACTAGCTCTAATGTGGAGTGTTGGAACCACCACTTGCTCCTCAAAAGAACTAGCTTGTCTCTCTAATGCTTGGTGGGAGGAGCCAAGTTGAAAAGTCCTTTTCTCATACAATGAGGCTATATATATAACCAATGGGATGATGCTTCACCTCCCTTGTGACTGTTTGACTACCCTCATGACTGTTTGACTTCTTATGACTTTTAGACTTTACATGAATTTTCATCTTCTGCATGTCCTTTGGACATCCACTGTACAATACATTTTCAAGTAAGAAATTACATAATCCACAAGAATGATGCGTTATATGACAACTCATGACATGACACTTTTGACATGGACTTCTTGATGATATGGAAATGTTAAGCCATTCTTGCTTCTCCTTGACATGTGTCTTCTTGGGAATCCTCTTCTATCCACCTCCATATGGCTTAGAGGTAAGGAGTCCTCAGTGATATCAAGTCTTGATCTATGGTCACAAAATGGTGTCCTTTTTATTTCTCTTGATTGATCAACTTGCATAATTAGCTACAAATATATCTTCTAGCACGTTCCCTCCTCCATATCCTTCTTCATCATCTTGTCATGGTATGATAGAGTACCTGCATCTGTAATTCACTCATGACAAGACAACATTAGTCTGATAAATGCCTAGTCTAAAATGCTACATGTTGATCCACTAACTGAGACTGAATTGGGTGGTAGGCTGAGTGAGAGGGTCATTGATTGCATATTTGTGCAACTTAGGAAATTAGGGGTGAAGATTGAGCCTTGAGACTACACAATGCATAGTTTAGGATGGACTGAGCAAGTAGATTAGATTGTGTAGTTTTGGAGCTCAGTGAGCCAGGATGAAGGGTTGAGCATTGATTCTTCTTACTGCACACTTCTGGAAGGAAGAGAAGGTCAGGTGATTGCGCAAATATGCAATTTAGGAACTCAAAGGCTGGGCTTGAGTTCAGAGACTACACAATATGTAGTTAAGGCCAGGTTAGAAGGCTGAATTACATAGTTTTGAAGGCCAAGGTTCAGGCTTGAGCGCTGAAACTGCATTGCACAATCCTGGGAGGCAGGAACTCCACATTGCACAATTTCAAGAGGTAGGGTTGGAAACAGAGGACTGAGACTGCACAATGTATATTTTAGGAGGGTTGAATGAGTTTAAGTTGCTTGGTCGGAGATCCTCCAAAATTTGACTGTGCGGGATCGATGAAGCTGATGTGAACAATGATAAGGCTTGACTGTGATCACACACTTAGAACACATGATGACACAACAACATAGATGGCCCAGGACACATGAAAAACATACTTCTCTCTGTATGACAATTTTGTGATGGCTCATGACAAGTGCAACACTAAAGATACACTTTACGATGACCTTGACGACACTTGTACGACAGTGCTTACAACTTTGGAAATGAATGCAACAAATGTTTACATGGTAAGATCAATTCACTTACATAAAGGTAACCCCTTGAAACCACCAAAAAAAGCTCTATACATTGTGTGACACTTAACATGTGAAAAGACAACATTTTTCTTTTATTGCAAAAGGGACCAAAACACTTAGAGAAAACACATACAATGCATTTCAATGTTTGCAACGAAAATATGCAATACCAAGGTAGGCTCTGATATTTGGCGCAGGCCAAAATTTTGGAGGGTGTTATAGTAGCTACAACATAATTATATTTTGCATTGGAAGGGAGATTGAAAGTGGGTTAGATATACTAGAGAGGTATTATTGTTGGGTTGTGTTATATTCTTTCCACGACTAGCCCACGTAGTTAACTGAGGGGTTAGAAGGGGGGCGGAGCCCCCCCTTCATTGCACCGATTGCGTAGCAGGGGGAGTCATATGGGGTTTGAGGGGTGTAAGTAACCCCACTGTATAGGGTCCGGGGCAGTGCCCCAGAAAATTTTGGTTTTGGACCCTATATTAGGTTGGGCGGACCTACTTAGGGTTCTGTGCATGATTTTCGCACATGGTTTTGGACGCGATGGTTTTCGGTCCATGGTATTGGATTCTTTGGCATGTATAAATATGTTTTGTAACATTAAAAAGAACATAATGAAAAATCAAGTTGGTAGTCCTAGCTTTGGGATCTAGGGGAAAATCTCTATGCATATGTGTTATGCTCTTGCATTGTTTATTTTATGTGTTTTAGAATTCGTGTGCAGGTAATTTCTGTACAGGGTTAGAACCCACATTTGGTATTGGAGATGTTTTGGCTTTAAGGGGATGTCTTTGTTGCTGAGGGGTTTTACTCAGGCTTGTGGTAGACCCTGTTCAATGGAAGATTGATTCTGGTAGTGAAAGAAGATGGCAAGCAGTGGAGAGATAGA
The DNA here is from genome assembly GCA_031772625.1 of Pinus tabuliformis. NCBI lineage: Eukaryota > Viridiplantae > Streptophyta > Pinopsida > Pinales > Pinaceae > Pinus > Pinus tabuliformis. Next base: position 1,328,106,276 of record CM062805.1, on the reverse strand, counting down.
GATCGAGAAATTTAATGGTCAAAGCTTTGAGTTGTTGAAACTCAAGATGGAGGATCTGTTGGTGGATAAAGATTAGCGGATCATGGTAGATTTGGGTACTAAATCAACAAGAGTGTCTAATAAAGAATGGAAGAAGTTGGATCGCAAGGAAAAGAGCACAATACGATTGTGTGTCTCAGATTCAGTATTGCTGAATGTATTAGGGGAAGCTACGGAAAAGGCTTTGTGGGACGAGTGATCTAAAAATGGGGCACTTAGGCTTCTTGTCCAACTTACAAGAACCTCTCCTACTTCCAAAGATTTAAATTTTCCCAAGTCTTATTGATTAACCAATGCGGAATTAAAAATGCTTAAAAACAATGGTATACGCTGGTATTTGTTTTTAACTATTCATGTGCTATAAATTAATGTGCTGAAACTGATGTATAAATACATGTAACAGAAAATAAAGCAGCAGTAAAGGCAAACACATAAGACAGCAAACTAATTAGGAGCTCACCCACAACTCTTGGGCTACCTCTCCGTGAGCTCTAGTCAACTCAACTAGGCTCTCTGGGATTATGGTATAAGTCTTTTTTACAAGCTCTTGGCTTAACTCTTGTTGTTTTACATAGAAATAGCGACTTCAGACACCATATTATTACCTGGCTCTTGAAGATTTGGCTCTTGGCTCTGGCTCTTAGCTCTTGGTTCTGGCTCTTTGGCTCTAACTCTGGCTCTTTGACTTCAGCCCTTGCTCTGGCTCTTCGACTCTGGCTTCTTTGGCTCTTTGTTTGTTACAGCCCTCTTGGATTTTCACTTGACTTCCAAGTGACTCCCTCGACTACCTTTTTACTTCTGTGCTACCTCTTTTGCCCTAGCTTCCTGCTTCGGCTTTACTTTTAGCAACCAACAATCAACTACAGCAACCAACAACCATCCTCTATCATTCTATGGCTTTTAAAGCCAAATCGGTGCTGTTGGTTCCTTTCTCCACTTCTCGGCTTTCTGTCTTCCAGCCACAGTCTACTCAAATCCCTTCCATGAGTGTTAGCAATCATTGCTAAATTCCCTCTAGGATAGATGCCACCTGTTCTGTAATGGAAGGGGCAATCGGCGCTTCAAATCCACAAACTTTGGCATTCTCAGCTTACACAGGAAAAATTCACTAACACGGGAAAAATCTGCAGAGAACACTATTCCCCAGACTTCAAATCTTCATAAATGCGTTTTATAACACTATCGGGTCCACATGCAATTGCTATTGTAAGTCGCCATGCCCCTCTCCATCGCTTCCTTTTGTATTTTAAAATTACATTAAAACACTGCAAATATCACAGAAATGGCTTATGGCAGATTTGAAATATTATTTGTTTTCATTCCAAAACCCCTTCGGGTCCAGATTTCATCGCATCAAACTTCCCCCTTGTATTTCGTTTGATAACGAAATATATGAAAATACATTTAAAAATGCCTTTCGGCAGATCCCAAATCTTATGCAATAGTGTTTATTATCCCATCAGGTCCGGCTAATCACATCGTGCATGATATATGTCTAAGCCCTGCTCCATCGTATAACTCCGATTGCGATATCGCGATGCAATTGATCGTAATCGCATATCACTCATTCTTCGGGCTGGTGTAGCGCTCTATTGTGGTCGTTGATTGCGATATCGCTTCGTTGCAATCGCCAATTGCGATGTCGCGATCACAACTATCATATATTATGCTCCGATATCCTCCGATAACCACCACAGATTGCGATTGCCGATTGGATCTGGACTGTTGATCGACTAGATCTGACGACCCCTGTGTAGATTTGGTTTAAGCCTCCGACAGGCCTTATTTCACTGTTTTATTCAGGTTTTTTCCTCTTTCCCAAAGAACAAAAGGGGAACTTCTTTTTATGATAACTTCCTCATCTGAAGTTCGTTTTCGCCCAATCAAGTTGCATTGGATTCAGAATGATGAGATCTTTGCAATGAGACTATTTCCGAGAGCAGCATGCAGTTTTTATTTTCCTCTTATTTACAAAGGGTTTGTGCCATTTGGCACCTTTTACCTCTTATATGAAGTCCTTTAGACTTAGAGGTTTATCCAGGATCCATTTTTGGATCATGCCTTCCCACTAAGAGAACTTTTGGTCTCCAAAAGGCTAATATACTGATCTGGACAGTAAATGAGAGTGACTCACCCTCTTCTTTCAGCCTCCCTACACTTGCCTTTGCATAGTGCCTCTGAACCAATAGTTTCTGACCACTTCACTTCTTGGATGGGCTGGTCTTCTTGGGAAGAATTGTCTTCCTCCTTGCTTTCCTGCAGAACTCCTACTGAAATGGTTATAGAAGGTAGTTTGAGCTTCTCTACCTTGATCATTGACCCAAGGCGGCTCAAACAAATGTGAAGTACATCTACTTCACAAAACTCTCATTTGTACCTGTTTGAAAGGCTGCCAACAACAACTGTTAACAACAACAGACATGCAAACAACAATTGGATGGACTAAATTCTTGCTTCAACTAAGAAACAGATTTCACATCTTCTGAACACCTCCATGTCTTACATTTGCATACAAATGATGGACTAGGTAACAAGCCCACAAAACATGCCTTTAAACAAATGAGCCTTCAATTCAAGCATGTAGAAAAAGACCATTAGGACTCTTTTTCAAAAGATGAAACACTTCATCATTATCTCCATTTAGAGACCAAGTTAACTTCTCCCAAGTCAACATGGCATCAAATGCATGTCAAAGCAATCAACCCTACAAGTTAATTACACATACATGTTGAAAACACGGAAATCATCAACATCCCTGTGTTCATGCATCTCATGCTCATGCATGCATTTCATCCTTCAACTTTCACTTAAGCACACTGTACTTTCAAAGATGAAATGAAATATAATGTAGATGCATCAATAGACATGCAATCTCAATCAGATAAGAACTCTAACCGTTCCTTACCAATCCCTTTCAAAGGTACTACCTTTCTCTGCATTTCAGCATCAACATGTGAATCATTTTGAGACACATCACTCATCGAATCTTCCTTTCCATTTCTACCATCTTCTCTTTCCACTTTCTTCAGATTTGGTGGAAGAATTGATGGATTCAGTGTCCAACATTTTGCACCAAGATGTCATTGCTTATGGTAGTAAGTGCACTGCATGTGGATCCTCTTAATAACATGATTTTCCCTATCCAATGGACCTTTGGCTGCTTTCTTCCTTTCCCTCAAAAGCTTCCTGTATGTAGCCATTCTCTTCCAACATCTAGAAACATTATGGTTATCCAAACCACAAAAGGAGCATGCAACTCTTTCCCCATACATATGTGGATTTTTATCATGCTTTGCACAATCAAAAGGAAAATGTTTGGAACTAGATTTATACCTTTCTCTTTCACCTTTATTTCCTTCATGAGGAGGTGACGGAAATGAAGAAGTTGCTACCTTTGGGACACCATCAATCTCTTCAAGGTTGTTGGAGTCTCCCCAACTCTCTGGTTCAAGTGTGTGCTTCTGAACACCTGCATCCTGCAAATGATGTTTCAAGCTATTGCATTCCTCCTGAATACAATCTTCACACTCTGTAATGCAACTCCTTCTTGGAGCTGTTTCAATGGCCTTCATGGCAACCTTGGAACTTTCTCTGTAAGCTTGTCCATAGCCAAGACCCAAATACTTAGGCCTTTCCTCAATCATTATTGGCTCAACAATACCTTGTGCATGTCTACCCAAGCCTTTTCCTTCATAGCCCATCTTGGACATTAGCTTGGAACCTATGCCTCTAGTATGTTTTTCAAAAGAACCAATACAAGCATTCTCAGAAGAATTTGAAGACAAACTGGAATGCCTTACCTCTTCTTCAAGATGGTACTTGACGAAGGCTTCTTGGGCAACAAAGAGCTGTGTTTCCAACTCATGCATCCTTTTCAAGTTCATATTTGTAATATGAAGATGCCTCTCCATTTCCTGCAATTTGTCAGAAAGCAACTGCTTCTCTTCCTTCATGGAATTCAACTGCTCTCTAAGTCTGCTACTCTTCCTTCCATCTTCATACATTTCTCTCACCATATCCATCATGGTGGACAATTCTTGCTTCATGTGTTCATCAAAGAATCTTGTGAAGAATGCAAAATTTGAGGACCCATTTGTAGAAGTTGTCATTATGCCAATGAACAAAAAAAACCTTCAACAAGATAAATAAAGAGCTTATTTAAGAAACCCCTTGCAACAAACCTCTTGTGCTATGGATTGCCTTGAGGTCCTTTGGGATAGAAGAATGCCTTCAGCCTTTCTTCCTATTTGTCCTTCCTGTACTGAGCTATCATTAGCCTTCCCTTTACCTCTGCAAACTCAAAAAATAGTCAGTCTGCAAAACAAGCATACAATCAGCCTCTTGTTGTTCAAACACTTTTGCAGACAAGAAGTCTTTGCTCTGTCAATCAAGCATTCTAATATAACCTTCCTTGAAGGTGGGGTTAACCAATCTTAAGCTTCGATACCACCTGATCTGAAAATGGGGCACTTAGGATTCTTGTCCAACTTACAAGAACCTCTCCCACTTCCAAAGCTTTAAATTTTCCCAAGTCTTATTGATTAACCAATGCAAAATTAAACATGCTTAAAAACAATGGTGTGTGGTGGTATTTGTTTTTAACTATTCATGTGTTGTAAATTAATGTGTTGAAACTAATGTATAAATACATGTAACATAAAATAAAGTAGCAGTAAAGACAAACACATAAGACAACAAATTAATTAGGAGTTCACCCACAACTCTTGGGCTACCTCTCTGTGAGCTCTAGTCAACTCAACTAGGCTCTCTAGGATTATGGTATAAGTCTTTTTTATAAGTTCATGGCCTAACTCCTACTGTTTTACACAGAAACAATGGGTTCAGACACCATATTATTCCCTGGCTCTTGAAGCTATGGCTCTTGGCTCTAGCTCTTGGCTCTGACTCTTGGCTCTTGGTTCTGGCTCTTTGGCTTTGACTCTAGCTCTTCGGCTCTAGCTCTGGCTTTGGCTCTTAGACTTTGGCTTCTTTGGTTCTCTATCTGATACAGCCCTCTTGGCTTTTCACTTGACTTCCAAGTGACTCCCTCGGCTGCCTTTTTTCTTATGCTCTGCCTCTTTTGCCTTAGCTTCTTGCTTCGACTTGACTTTCAACAACCAACAATTAACTACAACAACCAACAACCATCCTCTATCAGTCTGTGGATTTTTAAGCCAAATCGTCACTGTTGGTTCCTTTTTCCACTTCTCGTCTTTCTGTCTTCTAGCCACAATCCACTCAAATCCCTTCCTTGAGCGTTAGCAATCATTGCTAAATGCCCTCTAGGATGGATGCCACCTATTCTATAACAGAACGGGGAATCGATGCTTGAAATCCCCAAACTTTGGCATTCTTGGTTTACAACAGAGGAGGAATTAGAAGATGAAGAGCCACAAACTCTGGGTGTGAGAAGATCAGTGCAAGAAAGAAGGCAGCCAGAAAGGTATAGTCCATCTACTTTCTATTCAAATTTTGCTTTATCTATTACTGATGATGATCTGAGAATTGAGAAGAAAGTAGTAGATTCAGAGGATGGAAAACTTTGGAAGGAGGCCATGGTTGATGAAATGGCATCTTTGCACAAAAATGAGGCTTGGGATCTAGTGGAGTTGCCGCCTGGAAGGAAACCCATTGGCAGTTGTTAGGCCCTTATACTACTAGTGTAACCCCTTATTGTTATTAGTAAAACCCCCTTATTATATTGTTGTACCCATGTAGTCCCCATATTGTTATTATTGTGCCCCATAGAAGCCCACTATTGTTATTATTGTGCCCTTACATTATTATTGTTATGTCAGCTCTGATTATATTATGACCCCTTAGAATCCTATATATAGAAAGGAGGTCTTGTTACTTGTATCATCTAAGAATTGTTCATTTGTGTAATGTAAAAGAGGTTGCCCCCTCGAAGAGGCTTACTTCTAAGGTGTTGATCTATCTTTTCTATCTTTTTGTGAGCTAGTTTCATAACATTTGGTATCAAAGCTTTGGATTCTAGGGTTTTGCTTCTCCAAATAGGTCATCGTGGAACTTTCACTATAACGTTTTTTCAGTGATGTTTTAGAAGTTAACAAAAAAACCCATTTGAGATGAAATATCTCTAAACCTCGGGTCCAAATTTCAGATCTTGTCTCACACTATTTTCAGAGATATGGTCTGAGGAAGTTAGGGTTTTGGCAAGCTCCAAAATTTCATCTAAAACAAGTCATCATGGAATTTTTTCTATCACTCTTTCACTACGAAGTTTTAGAAGCTAAATAAAAACCTCATTGGTGAAGAGATCAGTTGGAACTATGGCTCCAAATTTCAGATCCTGTCTCACTATATTTTTGGAGATATAATCTGAGGAAGTTAGAGGTTTTGCAGACTACCGAATTACATTCCAAAGAGGTCACCTTGGGAAAATTGTCATAAATTTCTCTCTAAGGATGAAATTGAAATTTCATAAGACGTTTCAGAAAGAGGAATTCTGGTAGTTTTCTGTATATTAGTTTCAGGTACTAAACTTGAAACAGTGACATGTGGAACTTCATACAAGTTCAGTCTACTGAACCAGTCTGTAATCAGGTCATCATGGGAGATTTGACATAACACTTCCTTGCAGAATCCAATCTTGATCAAACTTGCAGGATTTGAAAGAGAAGAAAGAGAGATACCACAGGAAGAAATTTCAGAACTTGGAGATCTGAAATTATAGAGTTACATTCGTTTCAAGATTGATCTCCTAAAATCAAGAAAAGGCGATATGAGGAAGTTTGATGGCAAGGATCTGGTAAATTGGATACTTTAGATGGAGCAATATTTTGATCTACATGGTGTACCACTATTACAAACGGTATGTATTGCATCTTCATATTTAGAACCAGATCAATTTTTATGGTATAAAGGGCTTTGTTCTCGTAAACAACTTGTTACATGGTCAATTTTCACAGAGGAAATGATAGCACATTATGAGGATACAAACAACAACACCTTATTTAGAGCAACACCACAATAATTAGAAGGAAAACGAGAAAAAGGGCTTTGTTACAAAGTGGAAAGCAAAATTATGGGACAAGGAAGTCTACCCCTCACAACTATAAAGATGGAAGTGTTGTTTCTCCTAGCCTTCCACAACCTACAAGGGTTACACCACAATAATTGGAAGAAAAAAGAGAAAAAGGGCTTTGTTATAATTGTGATAACAAATACATTAAAGGTCATAAGTGTGCTGAGAAGAAATTATTTTACATTGATTGTGGAGAGGAGGAAGAAAAGGATCAAGAAACATCAAAAGAAGAGTATATACACCAGGAACCAACCCAAAAGAAAGAAGAAATGAATCTGACCATATATTGTCAAGAAGAAAAAGGTTCAAGAAGTGAAAGACCACATCAAGAAAGAAGAAATGAATCTGATCATATCTTGTAATGCATTGGCTAGAATTACCACTACTCAAACTATCAAGATAGAAGGACATATCAAGAAGAAAATTGTTCAAGAAGTGAAGGATCACATCGAGTATCAAGAAATGAATCTGACCATATCTTGTAATGCATTGGAAGAAATTATCACTCCTCAAACTCTCAAGATAGAAGGACATATCAAGAAGAAAAAGATTCAAGCATTGAAAGATCACATTGAGCATCAACAACAAGTTCTCCAACTTTTAAAGGATAACGCCACTTTGGTGCAGAATCAAATGAAACAACAGGCAGATCAATAGTGCAATGAAAGAAGTTTTGATGTAGGCGATTGGGTATTTTTACTTCTACATCTCAAGAAAGCTAGTTATGAGAAGGAAATGTTGGCAATACTACATGCACTTAAGAAATGGAGACCTTACCCAATGGGAAGACACTTCAAGGTAAAAATGGATCATGATAGTCTTTAATACTTTTTAGAGCAAATATTATCTTTAGAAGAACAGAAAAAATGGGTCACAAATATGTTGGGTTATGACTTTGACATCATCTACAGAAAAGGGAAGAAAATTTTTGTTACAGATACAATCTCAAGAAAGGATGAGGATGTGGAAGCATTATCTTGTGCTATTTATATTATCCAACCAGATTGGTTAAATGAAGAAAGGGGTAAATGGAAGAAGGACAAAGAAGTGTGGCCACTCATTCAAAAGTTGCAGAATATCCGAATTCAAAAAATATTGCCAGAACTTGAAGAGGAAGGAAAAATCATATTGGAACTTGGAGTAGTCATAAAAACAAGAACTCGATAGCTACGAAATCGATCAATTTCAGAGTATCTCATCAAGTGGAAGAACTTACCTGCTAAAGGTTCCACATGGGAGGAAAAGAATTTTATACAGAAGCATCAAGCACTACTCAAGCGTTGAGGACAACACTTTTTGAAGGAGAGGGGCATGTTAGGCCCTTATACTACTAGTGTAACCCCTTATTGTTATTAGTAAAACCCCCTTATTATATTGTTGTACCCATGTAGTCCCCATATTGTTCTTATTGTGCCCTTACATTATTATTGTTATGTCGGCTCTGATTATATTATTACCCCTTAGAATCCTATATATAGAAAGGAGGTATTGTCATTTGTATCATCTAAGAATTGTTCATTTGTGTAATGTAAAGGAGGTTTCCCCCTCGAAGAAGATGATTTCTAAGGCATTGATCTATCTTTTCTATCCTTTTGTGAGCTGGTTTCATAATAGCAGCAAATGGATATTCAAGAAGAAGACAAATGCGGAAGGAAAGGTGGAGAAATAAAAAGCTCAATTGGTACCAAAAGATTATTCCCACGTGTCGGGAATTGATTTTGGTGATATTTTTTCTCCTGTTGCCAAGGTAACTTCTATTAGATTACTTTTATTGGTTGCTGCTATTTTTGATTTTGAGGTAGAACAGATAGATGTGAAGAAAACATTTCTTCACTGGGTTCTGGAAGAGGAGATCTACATGAAGCAACCTGAAGGCTTTGCGGTGAAGGGTAAGAAAGAATTCGTATGCAAGTTAAAGAAGTTTGTGTATGGGTTAAAACAATCACCAAGGATGTGGTATCAGAAATTTGATACATTTATACGAGGACTTGGATTCACCAGAAGCAAAGCAGATCACTGTGTGCATTTTAAATTAATTGGTGACTGTGTTATTTATCTGATCTTGTATGTGGATGATATGTTGCTGGTTGGAAATGACAAAGAAATTATCCAATATTTGAAGACCCATTTGTCCTCAAAATTTGACATGAAACATCTTGGTGCTACAAATTATATTTTTGGCATGGAAATTAAAAGAGATCGGACAAAGAGGAAGCTCTGGTTAAACCAGAGGAAGTATGTTGAGAGAATATTGTAGACGTTTAATATGAAGGATAGTAAACCGGTGAAGGTTCCTATTCTTGTAGGTGTAAAGTTATCTACTAAACAGTGTCCCAAGACACAAGAAGAGGAAGAGGACATGTCTCGTGTTCCATATGCAAGTGCAGTCGGTAGCCTGATGTATGCGATGGTCTGTACTAGACCAGACATTGCACATGCAGTGGAATTATTGAGCAGGTTTATGTCAAAACCGGGGAAGAAGCACTAGACAGTAGTGAAGCAGGTTTTCAGGTATTAGAGTGGCACTAGTGATTATGGTTTGTGCTACCAAGGAAGACCAAGATCGGACAAAGTGTTGGATATTCGTGGCTTTGTTGATGCAGACTGGGTTGGAGATCTGGATCAGAGAATATCTACAAGTGGGTATATGTTTAACCTATTTGGAGGTGCAGTTAGTTGGATGAGTAAGAAACAATCTGTAGTGGCACTATGAACTATAGAGGCAGAATACATGGCAACCACTCATGCAAGCAAGGAAGCAGTTTGGTTGTAGAAATTGTGTTCAAGTATGGGGTTAATACAGAGAGCTATAAGGATAGATTGTGACAGCCAAAGTGCAATTTTCTTGGCAAAGAACCCTACATATCATTCAAAGACAAAGAACATTGATGTTCAGTATCACTTTGTGAGGGATATGATAGAAGAAAAAAAGGTGCTGCTGGTAAAGGTGGACAATTTGAAGAATACTGCAGATGCATTGGCAAAATCTGTGAGCTGTGAGAAGTTCTCTTGGTGTAGAGAAACAATGGGCATTGCAGGGCTAGATAAATGACTAAGCTTTCTTGTGGCCCCCTGTGGAAAGAAAAAAACAAGTGGGAGAATGTTGGGTTGTGTTATATTCTTTCCACAACTAGCCCATGTAGTTAACCGAGGAGTTAGAAGGGGGGTGGAGCCCCCCCTTCATTGTGCCGATTGCGTAGCAGGGGAAGTCACAGGGGGTTTGAGGGGTGCAGGTAACCCCACTATATGGTGTCCGGGGTAGCGCCCCAAAAAATTTTGGTTTTGGACCCTATATTAGATTGGGTAGACCTACCTATGGTCTTGTGCATGATTTTCACACATGGTTTTGGACGTGATGGTTTTTGGTCCATGGTTTTGGACGCAATGGTTTTCGGTCCATCATATTGGATGCTTCGGCATGTATAAATATGTATTGTAACATTGAAAGGAACATAATGAAAAATCAAGGTGGTAGTCCCAATTTTGGGATCCAGGGGAAAATCTCTGTGTATATGTGTTTTATGTGTTATGTTCTCACATTGTTTATTTTCTGTGTTTTAGAATTCGTATGCAGGTAATTTCTGTATAGGGTTAAAACCTACAATTATCAAATTCTCTCCTTTGTATGACATAATATGTGTGAAATTTTTATTCCCAATGTTCCCTCTATGGATTCCAATAGGTCAAAATGTGGAGAATTTATGGAATGGTTATTCATCCTCATTGGGATTAATCATAATTATCATCACTTTTTCCTTGGTTGCCACATTTGCTTTTTCATCTACTTCCCTGTTTTGTTGCCATAGTATATGTGAACTTGATATTGATGGTAATTTTCTCTTCATGTACCTCATTCTCTCCAATATGGCTCATTTTGATACTAATTATTTGCAATTTACATTTTGAGGGAGATGGAAAATGATGTAGGTAAGATTTACCATCATTTCCAATTGTTGAATTGTTTTTCATTTTTATTACTTCCTTTCTAGGACATTGAATTCTACTTGGTATGGTTGCACAAGAGGGTTACCATTAAGAAGCGGGAATCCAAGGACACTTTGGGATAGGCTAAGATAAGGATGTAAGATTTCCAGTGGACCAAACCTTCTCCCTGTATTCTTCACCCTCTGCACATTGATGAGATGATGCTACTCCCTTTTGTTGCTTGTATCCTTACATGGTTCTAGTTTGTGTTGGTTTCTTATAGCTTATTTCATGTTCTCTTTTCCTTTTTTAATGGTTATTGGAAGTCTGTTGGAATTTGCTGTTGTAATATCTGGGAGAAGGTTTACACCCTAGGACCATCGTTCATTGAAATTGTAAAATTTATTTGATAGTTTCCCCTTGGGGTTTAATGGAAGGAAATTGATATTTAATGTTTATCTCTATTTATTTAATTTATGTGTTCTTCTTCTTTTATGAATTTGTTTGTCCAAATAGGGTATGGGTATTATCCCATAACATCGTGATTTCACAACTCTTTGTTATTTACTTCTATATATGGTGTATCAACTTCTGATATGAACACTTGCCTAATTTCACCATTCATTATTTTTTACTTTTATTTATGTTTCTTAAAGGATATGAAACTTCTGATGTAAAATACATAAAAACTCTAATTTGTATCTGCACCATTGAATTTTGGGTTTACCTATTTTGCGATTCAGTCTTTAGACCAATCCTATTCCTAATCTGCTTTTTTCACTATGTTGTATGTCCTTCTTGCTCATGTCTAGGATTCTAGGCAAGCATTGTAGGTAAATATTTTTGTTTTTCTCAGAATGTTTAATTACACTCTAATTTTTCCCTTGCTGCACTTTCCTTTTTGTCAATTTTCATGACATAACCATTGGTTAGTCTTCCCTTCTGAGGATATTCTGGCTTCATGGTTTGTGACTTGTTATTTACTGAGTGGACTTAGATTTTGGGTCTTGAATTCCTGTAGGCGATTTCATTTTTTTCCTCATTTATGATGATCTCCCTTGCTTTTTCTATTTGGGTTTTAGATGTCACTATATTATGTACTATGGATTTTTAGAATTTACTCCCTTCCATACTTGTTTATTAATTTGTGGCCTCACCTTACATTATGTTTACTTGTCTCTTCTTTAGTCGTGGTGGTATTATTTCATTCATGGTAGGTAGAGGTACCTCCCTTAGTTTTTCTTATTAGTTTAGAGGGGAAATGGGATGGAAGAGAAGAAGAGCAAGTACAAGCATGAAAATAAGGGGTTTCAAAAATTTCAAACCCATGTGGCTTCCCCAAAGTTAAAGGCTTCCACTAATTTATTTATCACTTTATAAAACCCTTCCTGAGGTATTAAATAGAAAATTATAAAATTGTCCTCTCATATTCTCCCTTGGCGTCATGCTCTATCCCTGGTATATTCTTCATGGTGAGTGGGGAAGGGAATATTTGAAGGGTTACAACCTTCACATTGACTCGTCCTCTTAACCTATCTAGTCACTTCCTATGGTATAAGAGGTAAATCATCCTCTTAACAATGCATACTCTACTTTGGCCGTTCCCATCTACCGAATTGGTAGCATTACTTTAATGATCAGTGGTTCAACAATTTGGGATTCTGTAAAAGGGCTTTTGACACTTTACATACTATCCACCTAGGAAATAGTAAGAAATACTTTTGATATGAGATTTAAAAATTATACTAATCCATACTTATAATAATAATAATTCTTGTAACCAACCATCTTATATGAAATATTGGTGATAATGTGATAGCATTACTTAATGCGTTAGTACATGATCCCATATATCTTACGCGAACATTAATAATAACAAATTAACACTTACTAATAAAGAACATGCATTAAGGATTAGATGAACTTGTGTGCAAATGGGTGATATATATTGATGAGTGACATTCCACCTATCCGTAGTCGATTGATAAGCAAAACTTATTTACTAAGACACCCCCAAGCATGTATTGTAATTCTGTAGAAGCCATTCCCTCTTTACTGACTATTCTCAATTTTCTAGATTATATTTTCAAGTAATAGATGGTGGAAATTGTAATTGCAACCTCATCCTAGCACCTCCACTAGTGTTCACACAACTTGAGACTCCTTCCCTTTTTCCTCAGGTAATTATGCACTTAATGTTGGGTAGGACCAAAAAATGGGAAGGAAGACAGGAAGTAGCACCAGAGGCATCAGCATCACTAGAAGCATCAATGGACCAAGGAGCATCAATAGCATCAAAGGAGCCAACAAAATATTGACTTGGGGACGAGTCAATGAACTGTGGTCAGGGCCTGTTAAGTCCTTCATTTTCAGGAATTAAAGATGTTGATGAAGTTTGGACGATTCATGATATTTTGTGGAGATATATGTTGGGAAGCTGTAAGGGAGACAAATGAAAAAAAAGGAAGTAACTCGTGGAGAACTACCAGTCATGAAGGAATGATGGAGGAAGGAAACCACAACCAAGTAGAGAAAAATAAGGATATCTGAGAAACATAAGCAACTGAGAAAGGAATAAGGCGTAGTCTGCAAGAAAGAACTTGTAGTCCAAGCAGAGGAAAAAATATAAGGGTGTGGGGAAAGGGAGAATAGGAGGAAAAGGTACCGAATATCTCTTGCGGATCTATTTGACCCACATTGTATCTATTGATGTGGTTATGTATTGATCTCTATGTTATCTCTGTAATGTTGATATGAGGCTTTTAAGCCAGATGTAACATTGTGTGGTCATATGACTTAATAGAAAAGGGAGTTTGTTGGGATATTTGTGTAGTGCATGAAAGGTTATCTGACTTCCTAATTTTTTTTTAATAAAGTCATATCCATGTCATATTTATATTTTGCATGTTCATGATCTATTGTGACTAAGTTATCTGATTGATATAGTTCGGCTCCTTGACCTCTGTGTTCCTCTAGTGACCTATCCCCGATACTATACATCCAACCCCATTTGACTAAGGTTGCAGCATGCCTCGAGTGAGGTTGCTTATCCTTTTTGCGTAAGGAAAAAATGTCAGCGTTGTTCTAGGCTACATTAGAGATTTGTTGGCCTCTGTGCCCAAACTTGGAGTCTCAACCTTGTTGATATTTTTACCTAAAAAATGGTTATATTTTTGGGACCATAAAATTTTAGAAAGGGGTTTGGAATATGGTATCAAAGATATTTAAGAAGGAGCTACAAGACTAGTGGCACGAGCAAGTGAACTAGTTTGTCTCTGAACAAGCTCACCTCCACTGACAAGGTATGGGGAAGTTGAAGGAATAGATCCTATACTCAGAACCGGCTAGTGATCAATATGATATCTTCTGGGCCAAGTTTCTAGAGGAGATTTATAACTAGTTGTAGATATTCCAAGTAAAAGGAAAAACCAGTGGACAAAATCCATCTCACCACAATTAGACTCAAGAAAATCTTATCGAGCTACATCGTCTTCACATAGATCTGAAACAAACTACGGATTTATGGGTGTAGACCATGCTAGAGGGATACATTATTGAGTTCACAAAAAAGAGTCATCAGTCTTTTTCTAAATACGAAGTTGTGCTCAGGTCGGGATTGAGAAGAATATATTGAAGGAAATATTGTTGTGGGTTAAGATTCTAATCATGGAGGAGAACTTGTTGGTATTCCGCAACCCGAACATGGCAACTTAATTGTGTAGTACTGGGGGAAGGAGCTAAAGGGAGGGATGCTACTGAGTGGGGAAATATGAGAATGTCAAAAAAATGGATGCATATGGATTTCAAAAGGCTAGGGATCTGAGGGTGCAAAGGAGAGCGTGGATATCTGAGAAATTATGGAAGAGTGCTCTATAGGAAATTAAGAGGTGGTAGAAGAGTTTACACCAAGCAGGAGCAGTGTTAAGAGATCTAGAAGAGGAAGAAAGTGTGGAAGTTGGTCCAAGGAGAAGAGCAGAGATGAACATAATGATTGTGGGTCCAAAAGGTGTCAGGGACTCAACCCCACTAGTAGAAATGGAAACTTCAGATGGAATGGGCCACTTAGGCTTTAAGGAAGTCTTGGATGATGACATGCATTTTCTATAAGGAGACCATTTGTGGAAAATGATGCGTCCGATGGAATTAACAATTTTCCTTCCATAAGCTAAGGTAGTATCTCCCCCAACCTTCCCCTGGTACTCTATCATAATCCTGATAAATTTCTATCTAAGTTAATCAAAACTATAAGAGTTCACAGTGTGCATGCTAATTACAAAGCTACTGCTAGTAGCAATGGAACTAGTAATAGTGGTACGAACCTGTAAGGATCATTTCAACCTGGATTGCTGGGGTTTGTACTCCTTCCACAACTTCAATCAAATATGGTGGGATAATTCACTAGGTTTCCCAAGTTCTCTGGTAAAGGGAACAATGATGTAGAGTAGCATTAGTATATGTGCGAAGCCATTTGGAGGGCCCACCAAACACCAGATGATGTAAAGTTAATTGAATTCCAAACCACTCTCAGAGAAAGAGCATTGAGATGGTTCATAAAGTGGTTAGAACTACAACAAAATCCAATTGTAGATGATGTTAAGAGGGAATTTGTGCAGGAATTCAAGCTTCCCCATATGAATTAGTACGAGTTGTCCAAATTGTGGGAGATAAAATAATGGAAAGGATAGATCAGATGATATAAAGTTAATTGAAGTCCAAAATAATATAAGAGAAAGAGCATTGAGATGGTTCATAAAGTGGTTAGAACTAAACCAAAATCTAATTATGGATGATGTTAAGAGGGAATTTGTGCAGGAATTTAAGCCTCCTCAGACCAATCAGCAGGGTTTGTCTGAAATATGGGAGATAAAACAATGGAAGGAGAGACAAGATGGGAGTTGATGCAAAGATTCAAGGATGAGATTTGTAAATTGAGCTACTCTATAGACCCAAGTCATCAACGCGACTGGTTCATTAAAGCATTATTACCCCTTACCCGAACACCATTGAATCAACATAAAAGTGACATGCTACAAGATTCTTTGGAGCAAGAGACTCGGATTGAGGCCATGGAAGGATATCCACATGAGTATCATGGGGAAAAAACACCTCATGATCCATCCATATTAGGTTTACAACATCAAATTGTGAACCTGATAGAGAAGTTGAGGGATCTGCAACTAGCATGGACAACCCGACTGAATGTATGGTGTACTAATTGTTTAGTGGAATTTCATGTTTCTGCAGAATGCCCAAGGTTGCGGGGCCCAAAAACAACACCTACACAACTAGGACCACCTGGATCTACACCTGCTTCAGAATTTGTACATATAGGGATGCAAGGATTGTACACAAGGAGAAGCCAATTTCATGTGTTCCCAAATCAATAGAATTCAGCACAAACTGAGTACTGTGAGATATGCAGAGGATATGGGCACCTCACTCATATTTGCACGATACTATAAATATACTCCAATGTTATAAAAGACACCTTTTGTGAATTATGTGTTTCAACAAATCATCATACAGATCAATGTAGGGCAGTGGATGCCCTAGTTGAATGGTTGGACCGATCGACCTTCCGAATCGATGAGATTCCTCGAGGATGAGGATGAGGAGGAATAAGGGAAGGTAGGACAAGAGGTAGAGGCTAAGTTCATTGTTATAATTTTGATCAAGAAGGGCATGTTGCATAAGATTTCCCACCGCCCAAAAGACCATGGTGTTATTAATGTAGGGTCAACACACATGCAATAGAGGATTGTCTAGAGTTGATTTCTAGATGGGAGGAAAACAACTGGAAACAGGGGGAGGATTTTATCAATGTGGAATTAAGGTTTCTAGAGACAACTCCCCTCTAAAATATCAACATAGTCACTTGGGATGCAAAAAGACAAGAGATGACATAAGAGTCACTAAACAACCAAAGATTATAAGACCAACTTCCCAAAAGTGCTCATATGACCTTGAACAACAGATGTGGTATTACAAGAAAGCCACACAAACCTTCAACAAATTAAACTAGGTGAAGGGCTGTACGAGGAGCAACCAGGATCCCTTAAAGATAAGATCCCAAACCCACCGCAAACAAATGCTCGACCCATAGAAGAATGGTTCATATTATTTATACAAATCGTGAATGTCGATAAGATGTTGGGATAGCTGTGAAAAAGTCTGAAATATTCTATGATGAACAGGGTGGATGAGGGATAAATCATCTCTGCCAATCTAACTGAATGACATTCTAGGAGGGTGTAGAGGAACAAGAAGAGAATGGGAAGGGAGTTCTCGGTTGATGCTCAGATTGCGAGTTTCAAAATTAAGGACACCTCTAGGCTCATATGTCAACATTTTTCCAAGAAATACTTGGGAAGCCCTGGGAAGGCCTAAGCTGACATTTTCACCAATAGAGCTGTGTATGGAAAATCAATATTATATACTCCCGTTCAGATGGATGGAAGGCATGGAATTTGATATAGTAGGGGTGAAGACCTATGCATAATTTGAAGTGATAAACATCATGGGGGACAAGGACCCCTACCCAGCATTGCTTGGGATAGATTGGGATTTTAAGAACTACGCCATAATTGATTTAAAGAAGGAACTGATGAATTTTTAAGTAGAAGGGGTTAGAGTGATCCAAACCCTAGAACCTTATTATGGACCAAGGTTCACAAAACTGAAAGATGATGTGGAATAACCAAAATTGTTGGATCAACTATATAGACTAACAAGAGGAAGAAGGGAGGATTTCATCAACCCAATTGCAGAAGGGTCCATTAGCTGACAGAGCATTCAAATTTCAGAGGTTGACTTAGAGGCTGCTTGGGATGATTGGTAGCACGGTGGATATAAAATCAACACTAAGTGTTGTGCCACAATCCGTCAAATCAATTGGATCGACACTGAGGTACGTGAATTCCCTATTTTCCATGGTATAGATTCAATCAATAATTTTATCAACAAATTTGACATAATTGTTCTTGAAGAAGACAAAGTGTTGCTACTAAATGTCGCATTACGAGAAACACCAACAAGGTGGTGGGTAGTTCATCGCAACCATCTCAGAGAGTGGGATAAGATCAAAATGACAATGTGAGTCAGATATCGACAGGTAGGGGAGTACCCTCAAGATTTTATGAAGTATAGGGGGACTCTAGCCCTTGAAAACATTTGCAAGAATGTGAGGACATATGGAACAAGGAAGGAGTTCCAAATGAGTTGTGTGTGCATGGTTCTATACACACCCTAGGGACCTTTCCAAAAGCATGATATGTAAAGGAAGAAACATGGAGATAGAATAAAGAATGCAATCGCTTGTCCAATTAGTTTGTGAGAAACGTTTCCTTATCAAACAGGGAAGAAAGGATGACTGAGACATTGCAAGATGTAAAGTGAGTTCTTCTTACAACATGCCATCTAACGGAGGGAGCCATAGATCAAAGCACTCTAGAGCATATATATGAGTTTAGATATCACGAGTTCGTAGCCTGGGAAGGTGGATAGAGAATGATACGAAGATGATCTAGAGGAATTATGATATCTGGCATTCAATGAAATTGAGGGGGTATGGGACATCAAGGATGGGACTACGATCGATGCTCTGCACCTACTCCCTTTGAATTTGCAGAAACATAACATCGGGACTGATGACAAGTCGAAGTTAGCCTCGATTGGAGATTATTGGGATGAGCAGAATATAATAGAGATTTTTGATCTATTGAAAAAATATTTGTTCCCCTCATCCATTGCGGGAATGAAGGGGATTAAGCGAGAGTTATGGGAGATGAAGATCATGGTTAAACCAAATGCAAAACTAGTAAAGCATCTACCATACTAATTGAACTTGAGAGTTAAGGAGAAAGTGAAAAAGGAGATAGATAAGTTGTTAGTAGCAGGGCTTATATTCTTGGTTGATGAAGCAGAGTGGGTAAGCTCGATAGTTACACATAATAAGAAGGATACTACAAAAATAAGGTTTTTTGTGGACTACTGTTTTCTAAACAATGCCTGTGTTCATGATCCTTTTCCCACTCCATTCAATGATGAATTTTTAGACAATGTGGTAGGGAATGAAGCCTATTCTTTTATAGATGGATTCTCTGGTTATCACCAAGTTAGGATCACAAAGGAGGATAAGAAGAAAACCACATTTACCATGGAATGGGGGTCCTATGCATATCATGTTATGTTGTTCAAAATTAAGAATGCACCCGCAGTGTTCTCAAGGATTGTGATTGTTTCTTTTAGAGATTATATCCATAGGTTCTTAGAAGTTTATATGGATGATTGGAAAATTTATAGTTTGTTGAAGAAACACTCCAATTTTCTTAGAATCATGTTTGATCGATGTAGATAACTATAGATCTCATTAAACTTGAAGAAGTGCATATTTGTAGTCCCCTTTGGCATGCTCTTGGGCCATATAGTATGCAAGGAAGGAGTGTGTGTAGACATCGTTAATGTTGTGGAAATCATGAATATGGATCAACCCAAAAGTGTAAAATAACTTAGGTCCACCTTGGGCCACACAGGATACTACAGGAGGTTCATCCACAACTATGCCTCAATTACTACACCAATGGAGAAGTTGTTAAAGAATGTTGAATAGTTCACGTGGTTAGAAGAATGTGATGTTACACTTAATATACTGAAAGAGAAATTTGCAAGTGCACCAATCCTAGTTTATCCAAATTGGAATAAACAATTTCATGTTCACATTGACGCCTCAGGTATTGCATTAGGAGTTGTTCTAGCTCAGCCCGGGGAGAGAAAACTCGATAACCCTATTTAATTTGCTTGCAAAACATTATCTACAACAGAGAAAAACTATATCACAACTAAGCACAAGGTGCTTGTGATGGTATATTTGCTTCAAAATTTCTGACATTACTTGTTGGGAGGTCCATTCAACTTTTTCACTAATCATTTTGCTTTGAAGGATTTAGCAAACAAGCTCGTACTTGAAGGTAGGATTTGCTAACGTCTTCTATTATTCTGAGAATTCACATTTGAAGTAATTTTTTAGCCTGGTCAACTGAATGTGGGTCCCAATCACCTCTCGCGGTTAGATTCAGGTGAAAGTGGAGGATAAATTGATGATCAGCTACTGGACACCGATCTATTTCGAATTGAAGCAATATCAGACTACTTGGAGGATATAGCAACATTTATGGCTCCAAGTAAATGCCTGGAGGAATACACAACAACACAATGGAGGCATATGGTTGTTTGGGCTGTAGATTATCAATTGATTGTGGGACAACTGTACAAATTGGGCCTTAATCAAGTGTTGTGTAGATGTGTCCTCAACCACAAGAGACATGATTTATTATGGGAGTGTCATTCAGGGGTTGTAGGAGGCCATGTAGGGGGAAAGGCCATCACAAGGAAAGTACTAGAGGCAGAGCTCTGGTGGCCCACGATTTTTAGGGAGGCGAAAGAATATTCCAAAAGGTGTGATGTTTGCCAAAGGGTTGGGAGACCATCACACCGAGACGAACTGCCCTTACAACTAGTACGCGCACTATAGATCTTTGAGAAATGGGAAGTTGGCTTTATAGGACTTAACAATATTCCAACATGCCATTCCTATGCCAAATATATCATCACCACCAAAGAGTACCTTACCAGATGGGAGAAGGTCGCACTGGTAAAGGGCTATTCTATGGTTACTGTGCCCAGATTTATTTTTCAGAACATCATCTCCAGATTTGGGTGCCCCCAGAGTCTCACTAGTGATTAGGGAACCCATTTTATAAATGAAATTGTTTCCTCATTACTTCAGAACTTCATGGTAGAACACCATAGGAGAAACCTGTATCACCCTCAAGTAGATGGAATAGAGGAGGATTTCAATAAGATCTTGGAAAGGGGTCTAACCAAGATATTCTCAGCCAACAGGGACAATTGGGATGAGCAAGTTCCAATGACTACGTGGGCCTATCACACAACTATTAAATGCTTACAAAAGCATACACCTTTCCACCTAGTATATGGACATGAGGCTATGGTACTCACCAAATTCGTTATTCCCAGACTTTTCATTGCACAAACCACTCATATGACAGAGGAAGAGTCAATTATGAAGAGGTTGGAGGAAGTTTTAGAATTGGATGAGGTTAGGTTCATGGAAGATTTCCATCAAATAGTCGAAAAGCAAAGGTAGAAGGCATTGCAGACATGCACATTAAACATAAATCATTCATAGTAGGAGGACATGTTCTGCTATATGATGGAAAATTCTTGAATTTTCCAGGGAAGCTACAGATGCATTGGTTAGGACTTTTTATTATTTCGGAAGTGAAGGAATAGGGTGCAGTCAAGCTTGCACAACTAGAAAGTGTTCTACTTCTAGGATGGGTTAATGACGCATGCTTGAAACCCTTTCAGGGATCAAACAATTCCACTCCAAATTGATACATCTTCGAAAGGAAATCATAGGTAGGATTAGGTAGTGTCAGTTACTTCTTTGTCATGTATTAGTTGTGTATATTATTTTAGTTGAAGTTATTCTAGAATAAATCTCCCATTAGGTCTCTTCCAGTTGCAGAGATATTTTCACCCCACCGCAATTGCTTGTGATCGGGGAAGAGCCACACATGTTAGCTATCATTTCTGTAATAATTAAGAAATAATTTTTAGTGTCAGATTGAATTTCTATTAAATCTTTCCCATAATACCCATAATCAATTCCTAAGTGTCTCCCATCATGATACCATAATTAACCATCAAATCCACCTTTCCTTTTGCAGTTTTGTGTCATCTGAGTCAGGTCTAGCTCAGACGACTGCAGTGTTAACACGATTGAGAACACATAGGGAAATTTTTTATAGTAATTAGTTAGGAGGTCTAGTTAGAAATGTTGTGTTGATATTTTCTACTTAATCTGCATGGCAATGGTAAGTTTCTTAGAGTCTAGAGCCGAGGTGGTAGAGTTTCCATGTTTATAGTCTATTCCAAATTCGCACTGTGTCAAGAACAAGTTTGAGCCCCCCGTTATTTGTGTATATCAACGTCGTTATAGCATAATGACGAAGGTTGTGATTTATTTTCCAGAGGTTGAATAGGATGAAAGAATCATAAATTTAGAACCTCTATATGGTAAATATGATAAGGCAATGCTCGCCGACAACGACCTCCTAGACTTCTTCCAATTTCCAATACTGAAGCGAGAGGTCTACACTGAACCAGTTATTAAGGCTGATGGAAGTAAATCCATTAAGGTAGAATATTAGTTCATGGGGATTCAATGATTAATGTTGTTGAACCTGAGGAGTCTTCTCATGTTTAGGACTATAGGAGCAACCATGCAGTGTATCAAGCTTACTACTAGTTGGATGCATGGAGGACCATTATGGCTCAATAATGAGTACCCAATACATGTAGTGAACCTTCAAAGCCTCATAGGTGGATGACCATTCCCAAGGATCAATCCATGCATAATGTATCTTCAATCTGCCTGATTTTTGTTGGTTGCGACATTTTTCTGAGGAATGATTGGGCTTGCCACAATGGCAACATGGATGGAGATCAAAACATTGATCTTCCATATGACCAGTTCTTTGACAATGAGAACACTTTGGTTGAACTTCAACTTCAGGTTGCGTGCAATTCTGATTGTCGGCAACTTTCTCAGAACCTGCTAAGGTGAGTGGTTCAAGAAATCCTGCACTCACAAACTTAACTGGCTTGGAATAATCTGGGATTTGTAAGTTGGTGTCATCAAGGACATATCCTAAGCCACGTCTATTCTTGTTATTTTGAATTTCCTCCCAGGGCTTGATGATGGGTTTGGAAGAAATTTGAATTTGATCATGAACAACTTTGACACTTGAAGTTGTTGGGATGAATGACTTATCATCTGGATGGTTCAAAGACTTGAAAGAATCACTCTTTTCTTGCAATTCATTCCTTTGAAGTTGGGACTCAAGCTGAAGAAACTCAATGGTTTCATGTGTTTGTTGTAGATGTCGTGAAATATCAGCAAGAGTTTCTTTGCTGATGTGCACCATGTCTTCATCATTGGATATGATCAAACTGTGAAGAATGTTTAACAACTGAATATGTTGCACCATCTGAACTTGCTCACTTGAAATCAGGCTCTCTTTTCGTAGATGTCATGCTTTGAACTGTTGCACTTGATTTTGTTACTTGGATGACAGGCTCGCTTGCTATGGGACTTGAATGGCACGCTCGCTTGATTTGTGGCTTATTGTACTTGCTGAGAACACTTGTTAGAACTTTCTGGAATTCACGCTCGCTTGTAGGAGATGTGAACTTGTTTCTTATTTGCTTTAGAATGAAAATTCGTGCATTCAATAGAGTCTGCTTAAAGGAAGGGTGTCGAACACTGTCGAAAATGCACCCAAAAAAACTTACAATGTTTTTAATGACTCACATAAAACAAGGAATTCACTTGTCTTAATTTGACTAAGTTGAAGAGAATTGACGTGCGTGACTTCTGATCAAATCAAAACATGGGTGTCGATTTCAACCGAGAATGCACCCGTACAATGCAATGTAATTGGAATTTGATTCACAAGTTCTTAAATTTGTTTGCAAGAATGTTGATGTAGACTTTGCTTTGAAATGCTTTAACTTGATTAAGTGAAGTTGCTTGTTGATGTAGAATGTTGATGTTGACAATCTATGATTATGAGTTGTATTTGCACAGATGCAAGTGTCGAGTTCAATTGTCCTTCCTTGACGCTATTCTTTTACAAGTGTTGTGCTTGCTTGCATTGAACTTTATGTGTGTGGTAAATGCGATCATTTATGTGTCAAAACTAGACACAAATCAGAAAGCAAAAACATGAATCCATAAAACACATGCGCCATCAAACACACACAGTGTACCTTAGATCCCCTTATTCAATTTCGGGCGGATCTAGGACACATCAACACTAAAAAATGATATCTTTATTAATCACTGAGTACATCTGAAGTAATGATAATGCCAAGCTGACAACCCTTTGAAACAACTCGCCTTCAAAATCTGAATGGATTGTGACACGATCCCTCTCAAAGTAAAACAATACTTTGAATTACAACAACTTTCCCTTATCACTCCAAATACAAAATAATACACTTATATCTCCACAAAATATTTTCCAAATTTACAAAATGTAATGCACCTTATCCACTCATTTTCTTGCTTATGTCACTCCTTATATCTCCCAAAAGCACTCCAAAAAAATTTTTACTCATTAAAAAGGCATACCTCATTATAAAAAAAAATTATCCACTCCTTATCTCTCCAAAAAAACACTTTAACTAACTTATGCCCACTTAAAACTCAAACATAATAAAATCTCCGCTTCACATTACACCACTCATTCTTTTTTATGCATAAGGCTTAAACTCACGTTTTGGAAATGCACATTTTCCACGCATAAAACCTTTAAAAATATTACCCCATTAAGAGTGCTTTAAAATGTTTTGACTTTGAAAATTTGATCTACGGATGTGAAAGCGAGGATAGTTGGAGGGCATTCACTTCAATGGCATGGTTTGAATCAATCCATCAATGCTTTAATGAAACTCAACTGCAGGTGTTATGCGGATAATTAAAACAACTCCACGCTTTCCTTCAGTGACATGTGTTGTACCTTTGAAAGTAATGCAACCAGGAAGAAGTAATTCTTGGGACGCCGGCATAATAGGCAACCAACGCAGGCTCAGAACTTAATAACAACGATTTCAAGCAAGTTCTCCATGAAGGTTCTGGTCAGATCGCTTGTCACGCAGCTGGTCGCATTGTTGTATGGTGATTGTGAAAGAAACACAACGTATATGCTGTTGTATGCTAGTCCTCCAATTTCTTGTACGTTGGACGCAAGTTGCTTCCAAAGGTGGCTTTACACTTGTTTATGAACGCAGGTACCTTCACTGTGAATGCTTCGGCTATGACATGACAGCTAGAATCCTTGGCAAGGAAGAGAACCAAATGGAGGACAAAATGATAATGGAGATGAACTGCAGAAAAGGCAGAAACCCAATCTTTTCACCAGTTAGCGTTATATCTCTTACACAGAATCTATTCGATTGCAGCACAAATCCTCCATGAGCAATAGCTCTCCATTATTACACCGCAGTAGGTGATCAAGTGCAGGTGTGAAGCGCCAAAAAATGGGGAGGATTCATAAAAATAACAATTGTGAGAAATAAATAGTACCATTCAATAATTTTTCCATTTTTCTGCGTCTATATTTATGTGCGTCTAAGATTTTTTGTTCTATTGCAAAGCAGACAGTTGGAACTAAACACCAAATTCTATCGCTAGAACAAACCCCCAATTCAGCAGAGAAATCTAAAACCATACAATGAGTAGAGCTTTCAGAAAAATTCAATGGCAGAGGACTTGTAAGGACTCCATTTTGTCCCGAATTGCTACTGAATGACAAACCATCATTGTTTCCCCTCACTGCGGAAATGATCCATAAAATAAATACGACAAAAGATATAGAACGTTAAAGAGATGCAGATTCCAAAGCCTTATGCAAGCTCCTTCCACCTACAATGTTGTGTCACGCATAACAAATTTGTTTCTCACGAGCTGATTAAATCAAAATTCCAGAAACTGGAGTTGGTAATGAGACATCTGATCACAACCATGAAATATCTAATGAAGTAATTGTATGTTAAGCATGGATCAGCAGGCGAACTTTACTTTACAGTTTCTCAAGAGACGACCTCAATAAATTTGGAAAGTCGTATGTCAAGTTGCAGATAGGTATAAGATGGTGTAACTTTTTCTATGTACATACCAGAAGATCGCAACGAAACTGAAGAACCTGTTTCTGTTTCTTCATTTACGGCGACGACTCGCGTATACCACAAGATCTGAAATTTGAAAAATGGGGTGAGCGCTCTCAGCTGGCATATTATGTCAAGCGAAGCATTCAACATTCTCTTGCATCGGTGCACTTGATGGCTCCACTCGGTGAGCTTCCTTTTATAGTAAACGACTCCACTTCTGCACCTTCCTGCGACAGTGAATGGTCAGATATCCAAGGACGCAAGCATCTGATACCTCATGCTTTCCATTCCATCTTTAAAAGTTAGCAGAGGAAGATGCTTCTGCGATTATGTAATTGGTATCACACGCAGCTAGCCACCAATCCAGTGCCAACTCAAGTTATAAGCTCCAATCAAGCCATCAATTCCTCGCCACGTTCTCCTTCGTTGCGCGCAGAATTTTTAACACTCAAGCTTTGTCACATGATCCCAAAAATCATGAACTTTGCTCTGATACCACATAATAAGAATGAGATTAACTCTCACAAATTACAGAAAAACACATATAAAAATCAGAGACACAATATTGACGGAAAAAGGCTGAAGCCTCATGTATTCTCTCTCTTATTCTTACAGCAATAATTGAATATAGTGTTACAAATAAATAGATGAGAGACAATGTTCTCAAGATAGTGCGTGCTATCTTAGACACCTTTGGTTGAGATAATTTCTCCTTTGGTTGAGATAATTTCTCACCAGACACACCAATATAGGAGTTGCCTAAACTAACTCCTATCTTAGAGGAACAACCCAAGAGTTAGGCACAAATTCCTAACTTGGAATATTTAATTAATTAATTTATTTTTGGATTTATTATTGTTTTATGAGAGAGTCTAACACACGTTGGAAGGTTTCCCCTGGATTCTTGAGTCCAAATGGCATTTTCACATATTTGAAAGTTCCCCATGGGGTTGTAAAAGCAGTCTTTTCCTAATCATCAGGATGAACTAGAATTTGGTTGAAGCCTGAAAACCCATCCAGCAGTGAAATTCTAGAGGCACCTACTACCCTTTGTAAAATGTGGTCCATCTTAGGTAAGGGGTAGTGGTCTTTCAAAGAAACCTTATTTACATTCCTTAAATCAACACAATCTGATTTCTCCTGTTTTCTTCCTAGTGGGCACTAAATTGGACACCCACTCTGAAAATATGATAGGGGAAATTATCCCAGCTTCATACATTCTTTTGACTTCTTTTTCAATTAAAGGGAGTAGTACAGGGTTGACCCTTCTGAGTTTTTTCTTGAAAGGTTTCTAATTTTCTTTGAGGGGTATTATATGTTGAATAATAGAAGTATCGTAAGATTTGAGATCTTCATAGCTCCAGGAAAAAACATCCTGGAATTCCTTGAACAGTTCAACATATTTAAGCTTTTGGTCAGGAGGCAGAGTTTTGGATAGTTTTATCATTTTAGGATTTTCTTCAGTTCCTATATTACAGTCCTCAATGTTTGTGTTTAGGGGCTGCATTTTGGGTTTCTTTGGAATATCATTAGAATCAAAGAAATCTTCCAAAGGAGTTAATCCCGTGGGCAAATAGTTGTCTTTTAAATCAATAACTTCAGATTCTCCTCCAATAGCCTCATCAATGTCTATTTCTTTAAGCTCTTGCAACTCTTCCTTAGTAAATTTCGTTGGGTGAAGTATTTGAGTTGCAGTTTCTGCTGAAATGTATGTTTCAATTTTGTCTATTTGATCAACTTCACAAACAGTGTCCATGTCTATATTAGTGCTAGAAAATTCTTCTTTTAGGGTCAAGAAATTGTTAATTTGAGTATCATTGTCAAACACTTGCCAGTTCTTTACATTGTCAGGTACAGTTGGCCTGTGTTTAATCTCAGCTGTAAACTGATGATTGGGTTCAAATGGCAGTTTACAAGTGCTGGCAAATGTTGCCAAACTGTGAGCATGTAAATTATGTTTCCTTGGAATTTTGGCAAGCTGTGTTTCCAGAAATGTATTTAGGATCTCAATTGCTGCCCCTCTGTAAGATCTTAATCTGAGATCATTTGTGAGGAAGTTCCCTTTCATTTGTTGAATAACTAAATCAGAGTCTCCCAAAACTAATATCCTGACTACCCCTAAATTTTTGATCAATTTAAGTCCTAGCAAGAGGGCTTCATATTCAGCCATATTATTGGTACATTTGAAGTTTAATCTGTAAGCATGTCCTTCAGCATGATCATTTTCTAGATTGTGTACCCAAATTCCTGCTCCTGCCCCTAATTTATTAACTGATCCATCAAATTCTAAGTACCAAAGGATCTCATGTTCATAGTTAGTATCAGGAGTCTTGGAAATTTGTTTACTAGGGAAATCTGGATTTTTAGTTTCATCTGGTTTCTCTTGAGTGTCTGATATATCATTGTTCACAGAAATTTCTTGAATTTGAACACTGGAGTTTTGGTGTATAATCTCTTCTTGTTGAAGTGGTAAAACCTTGATATTAGTTGCAGGATTAACCTCAGCATTGTATAGAATGAAGGAGTCCATGTCAGAATGCATGGAATAGATGGGAAAATTCTGGGGTTTCTCCTGACTACTGACCACATATTTCATTAGAGTTTCTCGGTACAATCTCTTTGGCTGACCAAATACTGAAATGGTAGCATAGGACATGTCCAATTGTAAAGATCCTTGGAGCTTTGCACCCCACGATCTAGACAACAACATGCCATATTTTGGTGGAATATCAGCAACCACTACATCCATTAAAACTGTCTTGGCAGGGTATTGAACTAATGATACACATAAATCTTTGATTAATCCTAGACATATGACCTAGCTTGAATCAAAAGAGAATAAGTCCTTGTATGGCCTGGTAATATCTAGGTCCAACTTCTCCATTACAGATTTAGGCATTAAGTTATGAGAAGCACCAGAATCAAACATTGCATTATGAAGTATTTTATCATGAACGTTCAGGCTTACATAGAAAGGAGGAACCCCTCCATCTACTGATTTTCCGTTTACCTCAGGGCCAAAAATTAATTCTGGTTGGTCATCAAGGACATTTACTGCATCTTTGTTTTCTGAAATCTGAAGTGATATGCTAATTTGATCTCTGTAGACATCATGCTTGGCCAATTCTGACAATGGAATTGCTATCTTTAATTTGCCTATTTCGGTCTCAAGGTTGAAAGGTTTTTCTGTTTGCATTTTTGCATTTCGGGCAGTGAGATTTTCTTTTTCTGCTGTATTTTCTGTGTCTTTCTCTTTTATAGGAGTGTTGCTATGGGCTGAAGCTGCTTCCAACTCAATTTCTAGAGGTTCTTCCACCTCTCCTTTGGGAGGAGTATAGGTGGAAGGTTGTTTATTAGGTTGTTGATTATCTGATACATTTTCAACTGTTAGATTGTTTGGGTTAGGATTTGTTCTAGGAGGGGTTTGTATAGGAGGATTCTTGATTTTAGCTTTGCTAGATTGCTTAGTATCCTTCTGTTTATTAGTTTCAGGAACATCTATCCTTCCGCTCCTCAGATTACATTGCTTGTGAACCTCATAGATGGCTGTATCATATCCCTCCCTAAAATCAAATGATTCTCCTGATTGAATTTGGAATTCATTAAGAGTGTGAGCCTCTTAGTCTTCTTGGGTCAAGAAAATTTGTTGTTCACTATTGAGCCCCATTAAGTTAATTTGAGTATCTTCTGTTGGTTCACTAGAAGTTGAAGCTGCAGCATAATTTTCCTGGAATGGGGGCCTAATGTTTTGGTCTGGACCAGCCTTTCCAATATTAGGGTTTTGGTTTTGTTCTAAAGTTTGGATTTCTCCCAGTATTGCTCGGTTGACCATCCCAAGGGGATTTCCTCTCAATTGTTTCTACTCTATCACCAAGTCTATCCATTCCTTTAATGATAGCATCTAATTTTTTTTCAAAGGCAGAAGGTTCTTCTTTGATGGGTATCCTCCTTTCAGCTCTAGCTCGAGCTCGTTTAGAAATCAGGTTGGCTTCAACACTGACAGCTATGCTTTGCATGTCTTCTAAGCTTCGAGGAGCTCTTTCCCTAAGCTGATATGCCATATCAGAATCAAATGCATCAGGGAATTTGATCAAGGCCAAATCTGGAGGAGGTCTGAGATTCTGAGGAATAGCATTGTATACATTATTAAATCTGGTACAGTAATCTTGAACAGTTTCTTGTGGGCCTCTTTTCAAGTTTTCATATTCTGATAAAATGTGGAGAGGATATTTCTTCTTTTCCCATCTGTTCAAGAAGGTCTGATAAAGGGCTTCTGGGTCAGCGATAGTGTTTGCAGGGAGTGCTCTAAACCATGTTCTAACATCCCCAGTTAAACTTTGAACAAAGACTTTCATTCTCACATCATCATCATCAATCTCATAGTTTTCAAAATAATATGTCATTTTCTTAGTGTGTTGTTGAGCTGTGTAAGTGCCAGTACCATCAAAATAGGTGATTTTTCTTTGATAATCTTGAGGCATAGCCCCTGGATTTGCAGGTAATTGCAGGGGAGCATATCGGTTTGCCATGTTTGTAGAGATAAGTGTGACAGCTGGAAGAGCAGGGATAACAATGGAAATATATGTTGTAGATGGAGGAGTGGGAAGGATGGTTTGAGATGCTGATGGTGAGCTTGAAGAAGCTGCAGCAATGGAAGAATGGATTTGTGTTTTTCTAGCAGTCAGCTCAATTGGATAGTGTTCTGCAAATGTTTGTCACAGGGTGAACTAGTAGAATGTTCTTGGCTCTCTTGGCTTCTAAGGATCTTAGGAATCAGATTAGGATTCTCAAACATAGGTGGGGGATTTGGATTAGGATTTGATCTAGTGTAGCAGATATTCTTCTTTGGAGCCAACTTCTAAGTATGTTTTTGAAATATTTTAGCAATACAACTTTAACAGTATCTTCTAGGAAATTTAAATGAGGGGATTATGAGCTTTCCTAAAGATCTTATTGAAACAAGGAACTGATCAAGTATTTGGGACAACTGTTTAATACATAAACTAGATTGGAGATAGACTGAAGCAGCGCTTATTTACTCCTGCAATTGCATAGCAAAAGCAGTTTCAAAGGCTACCTGGCTAACTTCAGACTCCATCCGTAGCTTATAAAATAAACAGCAGTAACAAACAATTATTCGGTCCCCAGTGGAGTCGCCAATGATGTTATCACTCAGGTTGTTCCCAAAAGTTGTAAGAAAGGGAATATGGCCAGGGTAACCACAGACCAATCTTTTGGACACAGATTCTAACCAATATGCATCTAGAGAGGGCTCTCTCTTTATGATTTAGCTTTATTTTGATATGTATTAGGCTAGTTATGAAGTGCAAGGGTTTTGTTTTGAGTTTGGTTGAAGAGATGGAGATTCAATAGAACAGTGAGGTAAAACTGAAGAGTTTCAGTCCATTGGGCATGATGGAGTCAATGAAGGATAGCTTTCTGGATTAGGTTTCTTATCAGAGGAGGTATCACAGAGCAAGGTACTCACATACAGAACAATTTATAGGTTGGAATCAGATGGAATGGAGTCAATTGGGTGAAGGGCAGTTAAGAATCCTTCATCATATTTGACAGAGGGAAAATGTATGATTACTGTGAAGGAGCAATTAAGAATTCCTTAACAAATATTCAAGATGAAAGAATCAGGGGAAACAGGAGAAATTAAGAATTCACTGTTTATTTTAATTCTGAAAAAAACACAGAAAACAAAAAAGATTGAAGACAGAGTGCAGTTAAGCAAATTCTGAATTATTCTTTTTATTTATTATTAAGATCATGAAACATATATGATATAATAAACATAGAAACTGTAAAACAAAAGTTAGAAGGGACTTATTGATCCATAAGATGATTCAAGAATTCTGTAACATGGTCCCCAGTGTCAATTCCTCATTCAGTAAGCCAGACAAAAATGGTTCCAACATCCTTTTATTCTAGAAAACTTCAGTATTACAGTCAGAAGCTATGAACACCCACCAACCAACCCCAAATACTTCGTCTGGGGGGTTATTTATACAAAAACATCAAAATATCTTACAAAATGTTTGAAGAAGATAATATCTGATGACAATTAATGCTTCTTTTACAAGAGATAGAGACGAACAGTCTCGAAAACAGGGGAACAATAAATTGACACTGTGCTGGCCGTTCCATCTTTATGGGATGTACCGGAGGAAGTTGGACCTAGATATTACCGGGCCATACAAGGACTTATTCTCTTTTGATTCAAGCCAGGTTAGATGTCTAGGATTGATCAAAGATTTATGTGTATCATTAGTTCAATACCCTGCCAAGACAATTTTAATGGATGTAGTGGTTGCTGATATTCCACCAAAATATGGCATGTTGTTGTCTAGATCGTGGGGTGCAAAGCTCCAAGGATCTTTACAATTGGACATGTCCTATGCTACCATTTCAGCATTTGGTAAGCCAAAGAGATTGTACCAAGAAACTCTAATGAAATATGTGGTCAGTAGTCAGGAGAAACCCCAGAATTTTCCCATATATTCCATGCACTCTAACATGGACTCCTTCATTCTATACAATGCTGAGGTTAATCCTAAAAAATTAAAAAATGAAAAGAGGGTATAACCTAAAAGAAAAATCAAAGGGTGAAAAGATAAATGGTCAAAAGGAAAAAGTGAAAGAAATAAACCCCAAAGAAAAAGAACCAGGAAAGTATGCAAGTCCAAATGCCACTACTATTTCATGTTATGTAAATAAAGTTTCATGTACAACTTGTGGAACTCTTTGTCACAACTGATGAATGGTCAAATACTTCAATCTTGGCCAGTTCATGTTTGAATTTCCTGTTTAGAAATAGAGAATAAAATCTGTCCAAACTGTTTAAACTTGGCAGATAAGTAGATAGGTAGAGAAGCAAAGGAGCTCAATAGTTTAATCTGAGCCCTTGGAAGAAATAAGTGTAGATCTAGATAGGCTTATCATGCTAAGAAAAGAAAATTGATGAGGGTTTTCCAGTCCAAATGCACCCAAAAAGAAGAAAAAATGTTAGGTACAGTAGGCT
Organism: Pinus tabuliformis; assembly: GCA_031772625.1. Lineage (NCBI taxonomy): Eukaryota > Viridiplantae > Streptophyta > Pinopsida > Pinales > Pinaceae > Pinus > Pinus tabuliformis. The sequence goes on along the minus strand of CM062805.1, from coordinate 1,328,073,481 downwards.
GGGTAGGTAGTTTTGGTGTTGCTGAAAGAAACTTGTGATAGGTTTTGTTTCTCAAAATTATTCATCTTATTATTATCACAAGTACCATGGCAGGTGGCTGCATCCAGGTCAAGCAAAGCATGATTAACTCCCCCTTCATCTTTTCCCAAATCAATTACTAATCTCCCCCCAAAGATATTAAGATCTGCTTAATATCCCTCTTAAATCACTTCATCTCAGTTCATAAAAGGCCTAAATAAAACCACATTTTTACTTAGGCACAAAGCCACATTTTTTGTGTAAAACCCTTTTCATTCCCTTAGCCTAAGTTTATTAACATTAGACTTAGCACTTGCTTTCAATCATATTCATATTAACCAATAACCTTATTATATAAATCCCTTGTATAAATTCCCCTTTTCCATATATTATTAATACATTAAAATCCCTATATTCTAATATTCCCGCCCTCGGTTGATAAACAACCATATATAGAGACGAAAAATCTCGAAAACAGGGGAACAATAAATTGACACTGTGCTGGCCGTTCCATCTTTATGGGATGTACCAGAGGTAGGTGCTGCGAGTCAGCTCACAACTATTTTCCACTGGTACTCTGTGCTTGTTGCTGCGTCTTTGTCTGATATGCTTTTAATTTTGATCAGATACGCTTTGACCCACTTGATTCTTGTTTATCTGTGTTTATCTATATCACGGAAAAATAGCTCAAAATGTACGTTTTACCCAAGAGATATTCACAAAATCCCCAACATGTCTTCCCACCATTGTTGATCTGGCAATTTATGCCTCTGAAGCTTCCTCAGGGTTTCATCAGCTTCCGTATACCTGACAAAGTTAGGCTGCAGATGAAACAAATGTTTCACCTCATGTTCAATATAAAATAAATTCTCTAAATTATCATAGAGACTTTGGCCTGAGGGGAGTGCTTTTTCTCCTGAAGCACTTGTTGATGTATTAACTTGATCAACAACATAAGTGTTCAACTTATGTATGTAATCTGTGTGTCTCATTAGCCTGTCATTATTCCCTAAAAGACTTGGCAGTCCTTTATCCTGCAAAATTGTAAATCTTTGCATGAAAGAATTGATTTCTACTTGCATATCCTGGCATCTTTTTTCTAAATTCTGCATTAGAGTTTTCTTGGTTAGAACTCTTTTGATATCAAAAATTGTGCATGTCCTGTCTGGGATGTCGAGCTGTTCTAGCTGTTCTCTGTTTCTATAATTCAAAAAGTGAATGAGCCTGTTGGCTTGATCAGGCATTTGTCCTAATAAAGCTCTTGCTTTTTGGATTTCACCATGTGCTGCATTCACCAAGTCAATCTGCTCATAAATAGTTTGGATAAATGGCCAAACATCACTAAGGGATTGAGTGATGTTGGTCCAGAGGATTCCTTTAATTTCTGCTAGAGGCTTATCCATAGTGAGATCCTTCTCTAATGCTCTGACTCTGTTCTACAATGTTTTAACCTCTCATGTTTTCTCTGCCACATTAATTTTGGATTTATCATAACTTTGTTCTACTTTTGCCAATTTCTCCTTTACTTGCTTTAGCTCTGACGCTTGAAGTTTCAATTCCTCCATGGCTTTTATCAACTCTTCTTTGCTCATACCTGTACTGCTGCCTGGTGCTGCTCCTGTTGATGTTGTACCTGTGATTACTACTGTTGTAGCTACTGGGACACTTGGGGCCAATGCTGCTCCAGTTGTTGAGGGGACTGCACTTGTAACTGTAGGAATTACCTCAGGAGGTTGGGAGGTCGACTCTCCCTGCTTCTCTTTTAATGCTTTTTCAAGTGCCTGCTCAGTATCAGTTAGTCTTTCATTGAGTTTCATGAGCAGGTCCATCATGTCTTCCTCTAATTTTTGCTCTATTATTTTTGCAGTTTGAGGGTGTCTTGAAGGAGGTAGCTTCAACTGTTTCCTCAGGGCAGCAATGTCCTCTTCCTTTTTCTTGATTAGTGCCTTTATGCCCTTGGCATATTTGGGGTCATGTCCCAGATCCATAATGATCTCTTCCAATGATTTGATTCTATTATCTTTGGCCACAGAAGAAGCTTTTTCCCAATCTAACTGAGCAGTTGTGTTGTCTAAGGAACTCTGCAACTGGTGGGCCAGCATTGCTTTGTCAACCAGTGTAGAATAAACCATTTCTCCAGTATGCTTGTGGAGCTCAATCTGGTCCAAGGGGTGAATATCTTTAGCTAGGACCTCTAAGTTTGTCTTGATATAATCTACTGCAGACCGGGGTTGCTGCACCTTCGACTTAAAATAACTCATGATCATTTTTCCTTCTTTGATGTCATATGCAGACATCAATCTTTGCTGGGTTGAGGGGGCCATTTTTAAGTATTGATTATAAATTTCAATTCTCATGGGATCATTCCTGGCCTTTATCTCTGTGAAGGTACGTTTGATGTCAGAGGGTTGTTTGCCTTGTGGCCTGGTAGAAGACACCTAAACACTATGCTACCTTTCTAGCTCTTGCTTGTGTGAGCTAGTTGATGTATCTACCACTGGGGAAGTCTGTTGGATGATTACCCTCTCACCTCTTAGGCTGTCTGTTGTTTCTTCAATGATTTCCTCTTCTAACAAAGGATTCAATCTCTGCCTCTTTGCACCCGGTTGCTCTACAGGTCCACTGATAGGTGTGGCCTCTTCTCTGTCTCTCTTCTTTCCCTTTTCCTCATTTAGAGGAGTTTGTAGAGCTGGGATTTCAGCTGCCTTAGATTGGGCTGGAGGAATTTGCACTTGTTCCTGCTCTCTAGACCCCCCTAGCTGATCGGTCATTATTGGCTGCTTTGTAGTTTCCACTTCTTTGCCCTTTGAGGTGCCTGTGATTGATGTGATCGTTCTCTGTACAGGCTGTTGAGAAGTTCTAGCAGAAGATGTTCCAACTGTTGGTTGTTGAGGTAGCTTGAAAGATACCTATCCAAAAGAGTCTAGGTCAAGAATTTTTTCAAGATCTTTCATAGCTTTTTCCATTTTTTCCTATTCAGTAATTTCTTCAACTAAGGTCCCTTCTACCCATTCTTCTCGATTTACATACTGTTCAATTTCTGGGATCCTATGATGTATGTACACTGACAGCCTATACCTCACCCTTCTATCATTTATGAAACTACATGGATCATATGGCACCCACCCAAAACTCTTCCTCAATTTGAGGTGGTCTTCTAAATCTGTTCAACATCTTTCCATGCATCCCTATCATGGATAACATAAGGGCCTAACTGGTTTTTTATTCTTAGCTGAGCCTTCTTCTTTACATTACAAAAGTGGGTTAAATCTGCATGGATGAGCTGCCTAAAATATTCTAATGCAAATAACCTCATGGGAACATATCTAGGAAACTTGAAGGGGCAAAGTTGACATCCATATATTATGATTTCTGTCTGATTCTGGTAGAGGTACCAGTCACCTATTCTGTATTTTTTGGAAAGCTGTAAAATCTTCTTCATATCACCAGAAATTCTAGGAGGGGGATCTCCTATCAACAGAGTGGAGGCTGGGTGTACAAATAAGTCAATGAATTCACTATAGGTATAAGGGGAGTCACAGTCATGGAAGATTGAGCTCCAAAAGATCACAGACCTCTAGTTTCATTTTGAATCTAATTTCCTAATGGGAAATGGAAAGCTATCTGGCTGATAATATAACAACAGATGGTATATATAAGATGTGTATTTGAAGACACCTTCCCTTTCCAAATTCATGAACTAAGCATGGATTTTATTGGCAATGAAAGTGGCATAGTCATACTTGACAGCAGGGGGTTGTCCTGGAGTAAAGATAGATAATAGAACCAGGGTGATATCATCCACAAATTCACTGGATCTAAATCCCAAAATCAAGGATATCATGTCAAGAATGAGTTTTCCAGTCTCAATGAAAAAGGTGCAAAAATAAGGAGGAGGGCATGTAGGTTGGTGCGTTGGTACCATGAACATCTGGGAAATGCGAGTTATCTCTGAGTTGGGAAATTGAGAAGCTTTCTCAAGCAAAAATCCCATGGAAAGAGGAGCCAGAGGCTCAGTGGAATGAAAATGTAACATCTCATTGATGGATTTAGCAGTTATGGAGAAAAGGATAGTGTTGGAAGGAGACATAACAACTCTATGAACAGGGTCATAATTGGCACAGCACTGGTGAATGATGTCTGGGAAGACATGGACTGAGGGAAGAAAGTACATGGGAAGGTTTAATTCCCATAGTCCAAAAATGTCAGAGTCGCTTAGATGGCTATCTCTGATTTGGCAGAAGTATTGCAGATGATTCCTGTCACCAGTTAAGTCTTTTATTTGGAAAATCTAATGCAGAATTTAGAAAAAAGATGCCAGGATATGCAAGTAGAAATCAATTCTTTCATGCAAAGATTTACAATTTTGCAGGATAAAGGACTGCCAAGTCTTTTAGGGAATAATGACAGGCTAATGAGACACACAGATTACATACATAAGTTGAACACTTATGCTGTTGATCAAGTTAATACATCAACAAGTGCTTCAGGAGAAAAAGCACTCCCCTCAGGCCAAAGTCTCTATGATAATTTAGAGAATTTATTTTATATTGAACATGAGGCAAAACATCTGTTTCATCTGTAGCCTAACTTTGTCAGGTATACGGAAACTGATGAAACCTTGAGGAAGCTTCAGAGGCATAAATTTCCAGATCAACAATGGTGGGAAGACATGTTGGGGATTTTGTGAATTTCTCTCAGGTAAAACGTACATTCTAAGCTATTTTTCCGTGATATAGATAAACACAGATAAACAAGAATAAAGTGGGCCAAAGCGTATCTGATCAGAATTAAAAACATATCAGACAAAGATGCAACAACAAGCACAGAGTACCAATGGAAAATAGCTGTGAGCTGACTCGCAGCACCTACCTCCGGTACATCCCATAAAGATGGAAAGGCCAGCACAGCGTCAATTTATTGTTCCCCTGTTTTTGAGACTGTTCGTCTCTATCTCTTGTAAAAGAAGCATTAATTGTCATCAGATATTATCTTATTCAGATATTTTGTAAGATATTTTGTAAGATATTTTGATGTTTTTGTATAAATACCCCCCCCCCCCCCCAGACGAAGTATTTGGGGTTGGTTGGTCCGTGTTCATAGCTTCTGACTGTAATACTGAAGTTTTCTGGAATAAAAGGCTATTGGAACCATTTTTTTCTGGCTTACTGAACGAGGAATTGACACTAGGGACCATGTTACAAAATTCTTGAATCATCTTATGGCTCAATAAGTCCCTTCTAACTTGTGTTTTACAGTTTCTATGTTTATTATATCATCTATGTTTCATGATCTTAATAATAAAGAAAAAGAATAATTCAGAATTTGCTTGACTACACTCTGTCTTCAATCTTTGTTGTTTTCTATGTTTTCTTCAGAATTAGAATAAACAGTGGATTCTTAATTGCTACTGTTTCCCCTGATTCTTTCATCTTGAATATTTGTTAAGGAATTCTTAATTGCTCCTTAGCAGTAATCATCCATTTTCCCTCTGTCAAATATGATGAAGGATTCTTGACTGCCCTTCACCCAATTGACTCCATTCCATATGATTCTAGCCTATAAATTGTTCCATATGTGAGTACCTTGCTCTGTGATACCTCCTCTGATAAGAAACCTAATCCAGGAAGCTATCCTTCATTGACTCCATCATGCCCAATGGACTGAAACTCTTCAGTTTTACCTCAACCTCACTATTCTATTGAATCTCCATCTCTCCAACCAAACTCAAAACAAAACCCTTGAACTTCATAACTAGCCTAACACATATCAAAATAAAGCTAAATCATAAAGAGAGAGCCCTCTCTGGATGCAGATTGGCTAGAATCTGTGTCCAAAATATTGGTCTGTGGTTACCTCGGCCGTATTCCCTTTCTTACAACTTTTGGGAACAACCTGAGTGATAACACCCTGAAGGATTTTTCTGTGTGTAACCTCATCAAATGTTGTGATCACATTTAAGTAGCATGTGATGATCTAAGATCAATGAATCATGAGATCAAACGCAATCTTGCTAACACCCATAGGGAACCACCGGAACCAGCCATCTAGTACATAACTAAGATCGAGAAAAAACTTGCATATGAAATGGACCTTAAAAAGTCACTCATCAAGGTCACAAAAGAACTTCACACCCTTCTACAACAAGTGCATGACTGATTTGATTGTTTGGAAAAGAAGAACATACCTATATACCCTTTACACAACTGTGTCAATCACTTGCTCAATAAATCCTAAGGAACAAAGGACAAGAATCAGTGGAAAGAGATCTTAACACAGGTTAATGAGCTTGAGAACCAGATACAATGGACATAAGATGAATCCACAAAGACCAAATAGATACTCCAGGACCTCCGGCTACCAGCACAGACTTATTTGGAAACACTGTAGCAAATTAATGAAGAAACATATGTGTAGTGGAACTCTCTACTGCAGAAATTTCCAATGCAAATAATGGTTGACATTTCCACTGAGTTCCTAGATCAGGCTGCTACCCTCACAGACACATGGAAAGAAGCCCTTAATGAATACACCTAGTTTAGATAAGCATCCATCAATTCAGTCACTAAGTTGGATCCTTCATTTGAAGGGACCAGCAAAGGGAAGCAATAGAGGAAACAACACCAGAGGCATCAATGACATTAGAAGCATTAGTGGAACCAGGAGTACCAGCAACATCAAAGGAGCCAGTAGAAGATTGGCTTGGGGACAATTCAATGAACTGTAGTTGGGTCCTTCATTTTGAGGAATTAAACAACGTTGATGATAGGCTGGATGGTTGATGATATTTTGTGGATATAGTTGTTGGGAATTTGTAGGGGAGACAACCAAAAAAAAGTAAGGAACTCATAGAGAACTACCAGTTGCAGATGAATGGTGGATAAAGGAAACCATAGTCGAGTGGAGAAGAATAAGGGTAGTCGAGAAACAGAAGAAGCTGATCAAGGAAGAAGGTAGACTCTCTAAGAAAGAATTGGTAGTCCAAGAAGAGGTGGAAATATAAGGAAAGGTGTGGGGAAAGGGAGAAGAGGAGGAGAGGGTACTGAATTGTTGTTCCAGATCTATTAGAGACACACTATATCTATTGATTTGGTTATGTATTGATCTCTATGATATCTCTGTAATGTTGATATGAGGCTCTTAAGCCATATGTAATATTGTATGGCCATATTAATTAATAGAAAAGGGAGTTTGTTGGGATATCTATGTAGTGCATGAAAGGTTATATGACTTCTTAAATTTTTTAATAGAGTTGTATCTATGTCATATTTCTCTTCTACATATTCATGATCTATTGTGACTAAGTTGTATGATTTATATAGTTCAACTCCTTGACCTCTATGTTCCTCTTGTGAACTCTCTCAGTACTAGACATCCAACCCCATCTAACTAATGCTGCGACATGCCTTAGGTGAGACTCGTTATCCTTTTTGGGTAAGGTGAAAGTGTTGGCATTGTGCTAGACTAAAACAGAGCTTTGTTCGCCCCTATGCCTAAACCCGAGGTCTCAACCCTATTTATATTCTTATGCCAAAACTAAACTTGACCCCTCTTAGCCTCATAGCATCGAGAAAATCCTTCCACCATTGGTTATTTAATGCTTATGACTTGTTCGACCATCAGGCCATATCCCTTCTCTGTTAGGTGGCCCATAAAATCTAATGTTTTCCCTCCGTATAGATTTTGTTTTTACGAAATCAAAGTTCTTTGGCTTGCCATTTGTCTTTCACAACTTGTCATCATTAAATCATAATCACTTCTTTAAAATAACATTCCATATTCATTAACTTCTCTCATCAACATGTATTTCTTTTATTTATTATTACTGAAATCAAACTATCTGCAATATTTATTACAATTTCTGCCTCCCGTTCATGTTCCTTAATTTAAAAAATAGTTCACAATAAAAAATTTTAAATAAATTTTTCAGGGAATTACATTTCCCCCCTTCCATATTCACCATTATCCTCTGTTTATTTCAAACTCTTGATCTTGAAACATACATGGATATGCTTCCATAAGTGTATCCTCCATCTCATAGGTCACCTCTTTAGGGCCATAGTGCTTCCACAACACCTTAACTTACATGGTAACGCAATTTCGGAGCTTGGTCCCCTTTCGATTGAGAATGCACATGGGCTCTGTTAGGAAATCTGCCTCAGATTCCACATGTACAAAATTTCAATCAACAAAATGAGACATATCATGCAAATATTTTCATAAGAGAGAAATGTGAAAAGCCTTTGTGTACTATGATGTTTTCTAGTAGTTCCAACTAGTAGGCTACTAGGCCTACTCGATCCAACACTTTGAATGGCCCACAATATCTTACTACTAGCTTGCCACAACTTCCATTTGAGTTTTCCTCTTTTTGGTTTAACTCATAGGTAGACATGGTCTCTAACATTGAACTCCAAAGGTGTCATTTTTAGGTCTATGTAACTCTTTTTTCTGTCTCATGCAACCTTGAAAATTTGTCTTGCTTTTTGTATGACCTATTCTAATTATTTGATCATGCTAACATGCAACATCATCCAAGTCATTGGTGCTTTGCATGTCCTACCATATAACACCTCAAAGGGGCTCATTTTTAAAGATGACTAATATCCATTATTGTATGCAAATTCACCTAAATGTAGATATTCTTCCCATTACTTAGGTCCATCCATAATGTACATCCTAAGCTTTATAATCTACATTGTAATTTTGTTTTTCCATCTATTTCAAGGCGATAAGTGGTGTTGAAACTTGGTTGACTCCCTCGACCTTCAATAAAACCTTTCTAGAAATTTCTTGTAAATTTTAAGTCTCTATCTCACACCATGGTCCTCAGAATTCCATATATCCTTCATAAAAATGTCTACTATATTAATAGCTTTGTAGGTGGACTTTATGAGGCGGAAATGGGATGCTTTAGTTAGTTTCTCGACCACTGCCATAATCAAGTCATGTTGCTTACTCGTTTTAGGGAATCCGGTAATGAAATCCATGATTATGCTTTCCCATTTCCATTCAGGTGTGGGCAAGGGTTGTAGTAGTCTTGCGGGATGTTGGTGTTCAAATTTAACTAACTGGCACTACATGCATCTTGCTATATATTTTTTTATCTCATTTTTAATGTTTGGCCTATAATACTCCCTTTTTACTATTGGAAGAATTTTTTGGTAACCTAGGTGTTTGAAATATGGGCTTTAGTGAAAGTTGTCCTACAAATCTTTCTTTAATTCTACTAAATATGGTACAAAAATTATGTTTTTGTATTTTATCAACCCTTCTTGATTAAATTCACAACCCTTATTTAACATTTATATTTTGTTGTTTCCACATGTTTCTTTATTTTCTGGTTGCTTTTGTCATTTTTGTATGATATATTAACTTTTTACTAGCATATCTATTTCATAGTGACTTGCCAATGTAGCATGTAGTGGGCTTATTCTTCTGCTAAGAGTGTATACAACCCTGTTTTTCTTGCCTTTTATATGTTTGATCTCAAAATTGTACTTGCTAATAAAGGACAACCATCTAGCATGCCTAACATTTAGGTTAGGTTGGTCAAACATGTAATTTAGGTTGACATTGTCGGTCATCAACATAAATCATCTGCTAATGAGATAATGCTGCCAAATTTTGAGAGTGTGTATAATTGTTGTCAACTCTAGATCATGGTTGGCATAATTTTTCTCGTGTTCCTACAATTTTTGGGACTTGTAACAAAACATGTGTCCTTCTTGTGAAAAGAAACCCCTAATCCGTCCATAGAGGAATCAATGCGCAAAGTAAAGTCTTGGTATGGATCTACAATTCTTAAGAATGGGGTGGTGGTAAGCATACGTTTAAGTGTGTCAAATCTTTCCTAGTATTTAGGGCTCTAGTTAAGCTTGCAAACCTTTTTCTATAATGAAGTTATAGGAGATGTGATATTTGAGAATCATCTTATAAATGTTTTGTAGTAACCAATTATCGCCACGAAGGACCTCATGTTTGTTATGTCCTTTGGTAGTGTCTAATATATGATGCCTTTTACCTTTTTGGTTTAACTTTTATCCCAATTTTAGAATGACATGCCCCAAGTGCTGCATTTCCTACTGATAAAATTCACATTTATTGAACTTTTCATATAATGGTGCTCCCTTAATTTGTTTAGAAATAACCTTAAGTGTTCCTCATGTTCCTTTCCATTCTTTGAGTAGGTTAGGATATTGTCTATGAATATAAGGACTAACTTGGCTAGATATTTGTTGAAGATGTTGTTCATCAAGCACATGAAAGTGATTGGTGAGTTCATCAACCCAAATGGGATGACTATGAACTTGCAATGCCCATAACGAGTTCAAAATGCAGCCTTATGAATGTCCTCTTATTAAGTTATGATATGTTGGTAGCCTAATCTCAGGACTATTTTAGAGAAGACCTTTGCACCCCGAACTTGGTCAAATAAACCATTAATCCTTGGGAGTGGGTACTTTTTTTTGATAGTCATCATGTTTAAATACTTGTGATCTATGCACAATCTTAGTTTCTTGTCCCTTTTACTCACAAATAAAACTATTTCTCCCCATAATGATACACTGGGTATTATATACTTACTTTCCAATAATCATTGTATTTGTAATTTCAGTTTCATAAGTTCTGGTATGCTCGTTCTATAGGGAGCCTTGGAGATAGGTGTTGAACCTGGTGTTCTATCTATGATGAAATCAATCTCTCATTTAGGTTGTAGCCCTAGGATTTCTTCTGGAAACACTCCCTAAAATCTATGAGGATGACAAAGTCATCAAAACTAGGTTAACCATTTTCTACTATTTTGTTAATCAACTAAACAACATAAATTCTATAGCCTTTCCTAGCACACTTCTTCGTTTGTACCATAGGAATATATCTTAGTATTATGGGTTTGGTTTTTCCATTAAATTTTCTTGTATTTCCTTTATAGTTAGAGGTATTATATAATAAATTTAGAATTACCTTGTGCTTCTCCATCCACTCCATGTCGATCAACACATTGTATGATCCAATTGGAAAGAAATTCAAAATCGTAGTAGTCTGTAATCCATTTATTTTTAAGGCAAAATCTAGGACTAATTATATGAGCTTCCTTTTTTTCTCGATGGCTAGTTGCACTAGCCATGATTCTTTACTTTTTGTTTTCTTTTCTTAATTTACAACTTTATAATACCTTAGGTGACACATAACTTTAACTACAACCTTAGTATATAAGGATTGTAACAGGTTTAGTATTTATCTTACCACCTATTTTGACTATTGAGGGTTGATGTTCTCCCTGATGGTCATTTAAGGTTGTGCTAATCTTGGGAATGTCTCGGGATTCATCATTGACTATGGATGCCTCTTGGGTTTGGTGTATGGATGATCTATCATCCCCTTTTTGTGTGGGCAACTTTGGGCCAGATGGGGTTCTCCACACTCCCAACATTTTAGGGGTTCCCTAACAAAGTTTCCCTTCCCATTCTTAAAGTCTTCTCACTATGTGGACTTTGAAACATGTTTGAATGGGTTACAGAAAATTCTAATGTAATATTTCCTTCAAAACTCTTGGTCCTCATGTGAAAGGGTATGGATTTGAAACCCTTTCCCTTTAAATCTAGTCTCTCATTTTTCTTAGAAGACCATTGTCTATATCACTCTATCTTCTGACTGAATTGTTGATGGCACATTTTTTCCTTTCTTATAAATTTATCCATTATTTTTGTATTGTCAAATTTTATTTGATTCCAGTATGATGAGGGAAAACAACTCAGGTATCTCTGTACTTTTTCATTTTCTCCATGAAGATGGGGTACATACCTCAACAATCTTAAATTATTTTTGGTTAAGTCATCTATATTCATACTTCCCAGTTTCAAATCATGAAACTCCTTGGCTCTGTCATCAAATTTTATTTTAGGTAAATACAATTTCCTAAACACCTCCTTAAATTGTTTCTATTCTATCTCATTTTCCTTGATTCCTGGGTAGTTTTGGTATTCTTCCACCAAATGGTGCCTTCCCCATTTAACTGGTAAGTTTCCAGTCCAACTTTCAAGTTGATGGAATATTGATAAAACTGGAAATATTTGCTCATATCCATCAACTATACTTCTTCTTTTTCTTTGGAATCTCCAAAAGTTGATGGCCTTAGTTTCTTAAATTCCCCTTCCAGATATTTTTCCGTCCTTCTTTTTGTTGAAAATGTTTGTTCATTATGTTCACTATTGTCTGATTATTAAGTGCTAATATTAATCTAGTTAGTTTCATTTGATGATTCATTCCTAGATGAAGTGGTTCCTTTATTTTTAAATGTTGTTATGGAATTCTTTCCTCGGTGTTATAGTTCTGCTCATTATTTTTCAGCTTTGTTTTATTATTGAGGATTTTTAACAATGTTTTATTTATCCTTTATTACTCTTCCTACATTTTATGTTGCTCTAGATACATCCTCATAAGGAGTTTATTATCAATTCTGTACTTTTTCTATTTCGTTTTGCATGTTCTTCATAGCTTCTAACAGAATTGACTACATCTATTAGATATCCTGATGCCTAGAGTTTGGTAATTCAACATATATCCGTAGCCCTATTTCCTTACCTTGATGATGTCCATGTAGGTTTTAACCTTGTACATAAATTAGCAACAAACGAATTCTTAAAACATCAAATATACAATGGTGAGATAATAAAACAAATACACAACGATTTTCCACTAAATCCCAAAACCACGACTACCATATTGATTTTTCATTCTATTCCTTTCAATGTTACAATACACATATATTCATGTTACAATACATATATATTCATGTCGAAGCATTCATAAACCCCAATCCATTAATCCTAGATTAGAACCTAACCATAGTTCCCTTGGCTGGATCTACAAAATACCATGGGCATAAAACCATCATGCCCAAAACCATGTGCAAAAGCCATGCACAAAACCATAGGTAAGTCCGCCCACTTATTATAGGGTAAAAAAAAAAAAAATCTTGGGGCGTTGCCCCAAACCTCATGTAGGTGGGCTACGACCCCTGGTAGCCCCCCTGAAACCCCCCGACAGGGGTGGATGTCCACCACCTTGTGACCCCCAAGTTACACTCAACACAACAAATAGGGGGGGCTAATGACCCCCTTATGACACCCCCACGCGTGCGACTAGTCATGGAAAGAATATAACACAAACCAAACAGTTCACTCCCTTCTAGGCTTCCTTGTGGAATCTCTCCTTCTCCCTCCTCAACCATTTAACCTGTAAGAGTAGTAGACAAAGTCTATTATTTTGGCTACCCCTGGTTTTTTTTTTTCATTCACTATATGCTCATGTATGTCCGAGTGTTGTAAATCTAGGCTATGATACCATTTGTGACATATTTTTAATGACATTATATAAATCCTCTATAAACACCACTTATTTCTTCTTTCTTTAATAAGTTATTATTTTCATCTCTCTCTCTCTCTCTCTCTCTCTCTCTCTCTCTCTCTCTCTCCCTCCCTCCCTCCCTCCCTCCCTCCCTCCCTCTCTCTCTCTCTCTCGTATGTCCGAGTGTTGTAAATCTAGGCTATGATACCATTTGTGACATATTTTTAATGACATTATATAAATCCTCTATAAACACCACTTATTTCTTCTTTCTTTAATAAGTTATTATTTTCCTCTCTCTCTCTCTCTCTCTCTCTCTCTCTCTCTCTCTCTCTCTCTCTCTCTCCCTCTCTCTCTCTCTCTCTCTCTCTCTCTCTCTCTCTCTCTCTCTCTCTCTCTCTCTCGCTCTCTCTCTCTCTCTCTCTCTCCCTCTCTCTCTCCCAATTCTGAAACAAAGTCTCAAGACTACTCTCTCTCTCTCTCTCTCCCTCTCTCTCTCCCAATTCTGAAACAAAGTCTCAAGACTACTATAAACACCTTTTTTGTTTTGTTTTGAATATAACCCTTAACTTTCTTGCACACGTTCTAATCCGAGTCATTGTTAACATGGATTGACTCTCTCTCTCTCTCTCTCTCTCTCTCTCTCTCTCTCTCTCTCTCTCTCTCTCTCTCTCTCTCTCTCTCTCTCTCTCTCTCTCTCTCTCTCGCTCTCTCTCCCTCTCTCTCTCTCTCCCTCTCTCTCTCCCAATTCTGAAACAAAGTCTCAAGACTACTCTCTCTCTCTCTCTCTCCCTCTCTCTCTCCCAATTCTGAAACAAAGTCTCAAGACTACTATAAACACCTTTTTTGTTTTGTTTTGAATATAACCCTTAACTTTCTTGCACACGTTCTAATCCGAGTCATTGTTAACATGGATTGACTCTCATTCCCTTTTGGTGGTGGACAAGCCACATAGACCACCAAGTCAACTAGTGGCTCGTCAAGCCACATTAAGACACATTTTATGGTAACACCACTTCACATGGATTATCCACGTCTCGACACAATGGGGATTTTATGGCATGTCACCTGGTTTTAAATCCTCCTTACCTCGTGCTGAGTCAAATGCTTAGACTCATGTATATCGTTGGATAGAAAAAATAATGGAAATACCTCTTTCTCCCTTATGTAGAGTTTATTGTGGATGTAATAGAGGTTTATTTCCAAGCCTAACTAGGCTGATTAGATGTTTGGACATGCTTACTAGATAGGTGGATGATGGATGGATTTATTTGGTGGCACTTCTCAGTCTGGGGTTTGGATATATTCTCCATAAAAGTTATGGTTCACTACTGTTATTCTCATTTTTCTTTGGTTGTGTGTATTTCACTCTGAAACTAACCTTCTACTTTATTTTTCTCCATTCTTGTTTGTCATTCTTCTCCTCTCCTGCACTCTATAACTCTTAGTGTCATCATCAAGGTTTACTCGTGTTGTCTTGGTGTCTTTATATGAAATGTGGCTCATTTGGAAGTAATTATTAGCAAAATATAGAGGGTTTGAAGGAGATGGATGATGATACATGTAAACTTTTCTCTCATTGTCATCTATTTAATATTTTATTTTTTTCATTTTTGTTACTTCCTTACTAGGATATTTACTTCTACTTCGTATGGTTGGATAAGAGGGTTATCATTACGAAGCAGGATTATGGGGATGTATTGCATGAGGGTAAGACGATGAGGTAATTTTCCTCATGGGATAGTCCCTCTCCCCATATTCTTCTTCCTTATCACAATGATAAAAGGATACTACTCCCTTATCTTGCTCGTCTCCTTGCATGCTTCTATTTCGTGTTGGATCTTTGTAGCATCTTTCTTGTTGTATTTGTTCTTTTAAATGGTTATTGGAAGTTTGAAATTTTTTTGTTGTTGTAATATTTGAGAGAGGGTTAGCACCCTAGGACCCTTGTTCATGGAAATTGTAAAATTTATTTAATTGTTTCCCCTTAGGGTTTAGTGGAAGAACATTACTATTTAACATTTATCAATGGTTATTTAATTTATGGTTCTTCTCTTTTTGTGAATTCTTTCAACTGGAAAGGGTATAGGTATTATCACATAACCTCATTATTCCACAACTTTGTGTTATTGACTTCTATGTATGGTATTTGAATTTTTGATATGAAGGTTTGTGTGATTCTGCCATTTGATATTTTTTACTTCTATTTAGGGTGCTTAAACTGTATGAAACTCCTATTGTAAAAGGCATATAAACTCTATTTGGTATATACACCCTTGAATTTTGGGTTTTCCTATTTTTGGTTTTGGTATTTAGACCAACTCTAGTCCTAATATCCTTTACACACTACATTGTGTGTCCTTCTCCCTCATAACTAGGTTTTTGAGTCAATATTGTAAGTATTTTTTTTCTTTTCTTGGGAAGGTTAAGTACACTCTAATTTTTCGCTCACCACCTTTTCCTTTTTTTCAATCGATGCAGCATAACCCCTTGGAAATTAGCCCTTCCAGGGAACTTCTGACTTTGTGGTTTGTGACTTGCCCTTTACTAGGTGTACTCAGATTCAGGGTCTCGAATTCCTGTAGGACATTTCTCATCTTTACTCATTTATGATTAGTTTCCTTGATTTTTCTATGTAGGTTATAGCTATCATTTTATATTGTACTACAACTTTTGACAATTTACTCCCTTCCATACTTATCGATTAATCTGCAACCTTACCTTGCATCAGGTTTACTAATCTTTTCTCTAATCACAGTGGTTTTCTTTAATTCATGGTAGGTAGAGGTACCTCCCATATTTTTTCACATTCGTTCATAGGGGATATAGGACGAAAGAAAAGAAGATCCAATACATGGCTAGCATAAAGGGGTTTCAACATTTTCAAACATATGCGGTTTCCTTGTTGTTGAAGACCTCCACTAAGTTATTTATCAGTTTAAAAAATCGTTCCTGAAGTATTAAAAAGAACCTTGTAAAATTTTCCTCTTATCTTCTCCCCTGGCATCATGCTCTATCCCTGTGATATTATTCATACTAAGTGGGGAAGATAATATTTGAAGGGCTACAACCTTTTCATTGACTCCCTCCTTTTAACCTATCTGGCCACTCCCTATGGTATAAGAGTTAAATCCTCCTCTAAACAATCTGTACTCTTCTTTGGACCTTCCCATTTATCGAATTGGTAGAATCACTTTAATTATTAATGGTTTAGCAATTTGACATTCTATAAAAGGGCTTTTGAAACTTTACATATTTTCCACCTAGGAAACAATAAAAGTTGGTATCGATGTGAGATTTTAGAAGACTATTTATCCCTACCTATAATAATAATAATTCTTGTAATCAACCTACAAGTTAATCAGTTTTTATCCAAACAAACAATAACATTTTCAACAGTATATTCCAGCTATCTTATATGAAGTATTTGTGATAAAGAGATAGCATTACTTAATGACTTAGTACATGGTCTTAGATATCTTACACGAATGTGAATAATAATGAATTAAAACCTACTACTAGAGAACATGAATTAAGGATTATATGAACCGACGACCAAATGGGAAATATAGATTGGTGAGGGACGTTCCACACATCCGTAGTCGATTGATAAGCTAAACTTATTTATCGAGACATTACCAAGTCTGTGTTGTGATTTTATAGAAACCATTCATTCTTGTCAGCTTATTCTTAGTTCTGCTAATTATATTTTCAAGTAATAGATGGTGGAAATCACAATTTCAACCTCAGCCTAGCACTGCAAATAGTGTTCACACAACTTGAGACTCCTTCCCTTTTTCTTTGGGTAATTATGAGCTCAACTTGACCCCTCCCAACCTCATAACATCTAGGAAAACCTCTCGCTATCAATTATTTAATGCCTAGGACTTGTTCTAGCATTAGGCCATATCCCTTATGTACTAGGTGGCCCTTAAAATCTATTATGTGTCCTCCATTTGAATTCCCTTTTAGGGGAACCATATTTCATGGGCTTATCATTTATCTTTCACAACTTGTCATGAGCCAAACATAATCCCTTCTATAAAATCACAACTCACACTCATTAACATCTCTCATCAACATATATTTGTTTATTTATTATTATTGAAATCAAACTGTCTACAATATTTGCCACTCATTAAGGTGCCTTAATTTAAATATTAGTTCACAGTAATATTTTTTTTGGACAAAAGTTTTGGGATATTACATTTATGTTATTTTGACATATTATTTTAATTATAAATAAAATGTAATTTTTTTTAATGTTTATAAAGAAAATGTAATTTTTTTTTTGGAGTTGATACTAAGAAATCAACATAAATCTCTTGTAAATATGGACTAATCATAAATACAAAAAGATCAAATTCCTAAGTGAAAGCCTTTGTGAAATTAAAAAAGACATAGTAAAACTAGATTCAAATTTAAAATGATTTTAAGTTAAAAACACTTTTTATGGAATTGTATAATTCTTTCTTTTACATGTCACCTTTAATATTTTATATATATATATATATATATATATATATATATATATATATATATATATATATATATATATATATATATATAGATATAGATATATATATATAGATATAGATATAGATATATATATATATATATATATATATATATATATATATATATATAGATATATCATTTCTTTTTTTGCTAATGCAAGAGTCGGACCTTTCAATTCATTAATCATAAAATAAAGTACATATATTACATCAATACTTTCATGGTCATTGACTATGGAGATGTCCCAAGAAAACTATTCCTAACCCCCTACCTCCAAACTTTACCTATCTCAAAAGAAAAAAACATAAGATTGGACTTGGATCCAAAAAGAACAGGACACATGGTTGTCTGCAAATAAAGGTAGCACGACCGCCCGGATTCACAAACTAAGGAACAGTCCCTCGGAAAGAACTTTCCCACCAAACCTAGCCTTCTGCAAAAAACTCGTCCCTTGAGCCTTACCATTTGATCCACTGGCTGTAGATCAAGCTGGACTGAAGAGCAGCTCGCCAATTACCTTGAGTGTCCGCACGAACAATCTGATCTGTTGAATCTCCATGTGCCATCTGACGGTGGAGATTGAAATCACGCCATACCACATGCACGGGAGATAGCATGCGATGAGGGTGGAAATCCCTCCGGTCCCACTGCCACGTGGAGCTCAAAGAGTGATCAAACCCTTGGGCCCCATCAAACTGCTCGAAGTATCTAGAGCGTTGATTAACCTTGCGCCATTAGACGGCTGAGCAAAAAATTGCGCGCCCGAAGTCATCAACCTTTAGGGCAGGGGGAAAGTGGTTTTTGGACCAGGCCCTCGACCACGTGTCATGCTTTCTATGGAATCGCTGCCGACAATCTAAAACCACTTTTAACATGAAAGTTGTGCGATCGCTTCAAAACTGCCCAAAGGCGGTTTTGACTTCCATCACTGAAAAATTAGGATGATGTGGAAGTTTTAGTTGCTGCTTTCTTCGAGCAATCTGATCTGTTGAATCTCCATGTGCCATCCGACGGTGGAGATTGAAATCACGCCTGCCCACATGCACGGGTGATAGCATGCGATGAGGGCAGGAATCCCTCCGGCCCCACCACCACGTGGAGCTCAAAGAGTGACCAAACCCATGGGCCCCACCAAACTGCTCAATGAATCCAGAGCGTTGATTTACCTTGCGCCATCAGACGACTGAGCAGAAAATCGCACGCCTGAAGTCATCGACCTTTAGGGCGCGGGGAGAGTGGTTTTTGGACTAGGCCCTCCACCATGTGTCATGCTTTCTATGGCATCGTTGCCAAAAATCTAAAACCACTTTTAACATGAAAGTTGTGTGATCGCCTCGAAACCACTCAAAGGCAGTTTTGCCTTCCATCACTGAAAAATTAGGATGATGTGGAAGTTTTAGTTGCTGCTTTCTTCGGTCCGGGAAACTCTGTCGCCCGACACTGAGAATAGTCCTGATCGTGGTCCACTTTACCTCTAACCTTGGCTTACCTTCCATTGTGCACCTTTTTGTCCCACTTGGAGTAGCCCTCTGACCGCTGACCATTACTGGTTGGGTTCTATCATTCTTCTTTTGTACTCTTCTTTGTCCTCCTCCGCCTGGTTATGGCAGAGTTTTTTCAGGTTGCTCTGTGCCATTGTATTCCATCTCCTTAAGATTGCACTATCCTTGTAGTTGACCCCTTGGCTGGCTAGAATGTCTGCCAATTTGTCGGGCTTTCTCCTCACATGAATGAATCTGAGAGTACGAAGTTCCTGTAGATGCACTTGAATTATCTGAAGAACATTAGTTAACTCCAGTGTTTCGTGAACTTTTCCGTCCCTGTTCCATTACTGATTCTTTTGGCTATGTTTATGACTAACTCTGAATCCACTTCTATTATGACATTTTGACAATTGCTCTGTGTCAAAAATTCTAAGCTTTGTTCCAAAGCCATTAGTTCTACCATGTTGTTAGTGGCTTTTCCTAAGTGACCATGGAAGAGGGAGATTATGCTACCTATATCATCCCTTAGAACTCCCCTAAAACCAGCCTCCCCTGGGTTGCCTTTGGAAGCTCCATCAATGTTCTACTTTAAAAAACCTTCAGGGGGGGATGCCAGAATTCCTCCACCTTATATCTCATGCTTGCTTTCCTATCTTGACCTTGAGGAGTAAGCCCATGCATGTCTAATAGCTAGAGGATTTTTAACTCTTCTACTGAGGGAGGAATTTTGGGGAGATTCCTAACCGTGGTGCCCACTGTCTCCTTAAGTTTTTTTACGATCAACTCCACTAGGCTAATCGAGGTAGACTTTACCTCTTTGAATATTCTTTTGTTCCTTTCTTTCCACACATTCCAAATAATGAAACCCGGCAGGAGATCCCAAGTAGAGTTGAGAATTTCATTTTCTAAAAAATTATTCTTCTAGTTGTTTAGAGTGTTGGCAATACTTTCTTTGTCTCTATCAGACTATTTGAAGATGTTGGTAAAAAATTCCCATATCCTGTCGGTGAAAATAAAGTTGTTGAGAAGATGCTCTATAGTCTCCTCTTGGGTCTCATAGAGATGACATCTGGAGGGTCCCAGCATGCCCCTTTTTTTAAGGTTGTCCCAGGTTAAAATTTTCCTGTGGTGAACTAACCACATGAATATTTTGATTTTCATCCAACCTTTGTGCCTCCAAAGCTTCTGCCAAGTTTTATTAGGAGCTTGGGGTTCCAGATCAAGGAGAAAACCTTTAGCTTCCTTGATATTAAAGTTTCCCTCTTTGTTGTTACCCCATCTCAGTTGATCCTACCCTTCCATTACTAAAATTATTCTTTGATCCAGTAGTCTCTTAAGGGAATCTGCTTTACTGTTGAGGGTTCTATCCTCTCTGCCCTCAATTTTTCTCCAGATTCTCCACTTTCCTGCATTATGTGGGTTCTCCCAAAAGTCTTTCACCTTTACTAGTCCTTGATTGTCAGTCTCTTGCTTGAGGCCTAAAAATTCTTCTTTCAGTAGATTAGGTTCCTGTTGCCATTTGTCCTCCCAGAAAAGTGCCAGATCTCCCTCTCTGATTTCCCAGAAACTATTTTTTTGAACCACTTCTTTGTTCTCGCAGGCCTTGTTCCATATGGGGGAGCCTTTCACTATTCCTGTCATAGGTATGATATTAGAATCCAGCCAGGCATTGACATATTTTTCCTTCCAGATGCTTTCCCATTGAGCTTTAGGATCCTTAACCCACCTCCACCAAAGTTTGGCTCCTAGAGCCTTGTTGAGAATCTCTAGGTTGTCCAAACCCAGGCCTCCTTGGTTCTTGGGTTTGCAGATCTTTTCCCATGAGACTAAAGCCCATTTTTTCCTTGTTTCCTTTTTTCCCCACAGAAAATCTCGTTGAATACTCCCAAATTGCTACAAGACTCCTATTGGAGCTAGGAGGGTTGATAGCATGAAGATTGGGATAGCTTGGAGAACTGCTTTAGTAAGAACCAGTCTACCAGCTAAATTTAAAGATCTGTTTGTCCATTTCCTGACCTTGTCTTGCATTTTAGTTATTAATGGATCCCATATACTCTTGTGTCGGGGTTTAGCTGTAAGTGGAACTCCCAAATACTTAGAGGGAAGAGATTCTCTTTGAAAGCCTAAAATTCTGGAGACATTTCTCTGGATGGCAATATGAGTGTTAAAGAAAAAGACTTTTGATTTGGTAAGGTTAACTTCCATACCTGTGGCCTTCACGAAGTCATCCAAAATCTATTTGTAAGAAAGTGCTTCTTTGACTGTGGGAATTCCCTGTAAGATGGTATCATCTACAAACTGTTGATGAGTTAGAACCTGCCCATTCTCCATAAGTTGGAGTCCTTGAATTCTTCCCGTTACTCTTACATGCTTGATGGACCACCCTAGCCCTTCCATAATGAGGATGAAGAGAAAATGAGAGAGCGGATCTCCCTATCTTAGACCCCTGGAAGGGAGAAAAAGCTCAGAAGGAGAGCCATTCACTAAAATTGAAAACTTGGATGAAGTTACAAGGGCCATGACCCATCTGACCCAATTATGATAAAAAACAAACATTGTGAGCACTTTTTTGATGTATGTCCAATTCACTTTGTCATATGCTTTGGCTATGTCCAGTTGCATGATCATTCCCGCTCTCTTGTTGCAAGTTAATGAGTGAACCACCTCGTGAGCTTGAATTATGTTGTCCAGAATTTGTCTTCCTTCTACATACCTTGTTTGTTCCCCGGAGATAAGCATGGGCAGCAGGGGTTTGAGTTTGTTGGCCACCACCTTGGAGATTATTTTGTAGACAACATTGCATAAGGCGATGGGCCTATATCTCTCAGGTGTTTGAGCATTATCCTGTTTTGGAATAAGGGCAATAAAGGATGTATTGAGAGCTTTCAAAATGGTCTTGTTCCGCCTGGAGTCTTCTACTATCTCTACAATATTCCAGCAGGCTTTGAAGAAATCCACATTAAATCCATCTGGACCTGGTGCCTTGCCATTTTGCATTTCCTTGAGGACCTCACTGATCTCCTTTTCAGTTACAGGTCTGTTGAGATTACAATTGTCCTCTCTGGATACTAGTTTAGGTATGTGTTTAATTAAATTCTTAATGAAAGGTTCTCTTCCTGGAAAGTTTTCCTTGGCTATGTCCCGAAAATGCTTTACTAACACTGCTTCTATCTCCTCATGGGCTTGATGAGTTTGGCCATTCTCGTCCTTGATCGAAGAGATTCTGTTGTGAGTTCTGTTCGCAATGGTAGATCTGTGGAAAAATTTAGTATTGCATTCTCCTTCTTTTAGCCATAGAACTCTAGATTTTTGTTTCCAAAAAATTTCTTCTTGTTTACACAGCCTTTCCCATTCTTGGTGATATTTCTCTGCTTGATCATTTTTGTCTTTGTCAAAGCCATTCTTGATCAAAGCTTGATTGAGCTTTAAGATTTCGATTTCCATGATTTTTTGACTTTTGAAGATATTGCCAAATTCCTTCTGGTTCCATTCCTTTAGCTTCTTCTTGATGTGTTTTAATCTTTTATGTAGCAGGAACATAGATGATCCCTGAATCTGCAGGTCTTCAGCCCACCATTTTCCAATGTTGCTGATGAAATCTGGGTGTGAAAGCCACATATTTTCAAATCTGAACGGTTTGTTTCTTGGGGTGCCAATTCCCTTGATCTCCATTTGAATCGGCCAGTGATATGAGCCTCCAAAAGGAAGAATATCTTATATTATTTCCTTGTCTAGAAGCATGAGCTCTTCAGAGATCATGAATCTGTCTAGCTTGGAAGCTACCTGGGAATCCCCTCCCCTTTTGTTGTTCCATGTGCAAAGACCATTATTTGTCTCAATGTCCACCAGCTTCATATTTTCTGAAAAACATTGGAAAGCTGAGGAATCTTTGTTTAGAGCTCTTGTACCCCCTTTTTTCTCCGAGAGAGATCTTATCATGTTGAAATCTCCTCCTATAACCCATGGTAACCCTGTAAATCTTCTTCAAAGGTCCACTAAGGAATCAATAAACTTGATTTTGTCATCTAACCTTTGAGGGCCATACACATTCGTTACAAGATATGTGTCCCTGTCTCCTACAGGATATATAACAACTGATAAATAATTCCTTGATGCCTCTGCATCAATAATACCTATTTTTTGGGGATTCCAGAGGATGAGGGTGCCCCCTGCAGTATTTTCTGCTTTGACTTCTATAAACTCATATCGGCTGAGCCACCTACTATGGATTTGTCTTATCTTTTGAACAGAGCATTTCATTTCTTGGACAAAAAATATATTCAAAGCTACCTGTTTCATTCTATTATTCAGCATTCTCTGTTTTCTTTTGCTTCCTAGACCTCTTACATTCCAAGTTGTTACAGATTGGTAAAGGAGTAACTGGTTAGATCTTTCATCTTACCTGAGTCCATCATGAGCTTTCCACATTCCATTAAAAGCTCGTTCTGTTTTTTTCTGCCCCTTTTTTCCTTGGGTTTCTTGGAGCTAATTCTGGAGTTGATTTTACTGCTATCATTCCTTGATTGCCCGGTCTTTCAATGTTGTTATCTTCTACCAAGCTCTTTGCCTGTGTTTTCCATAAGAATAACTGCTTTATTTGAATGCATTCTTCTTGTGGTAGAGATTCTACCCCACTCATTGTTCCCTTACTCAAGAACCCTTCTAGATCTAGGTTTTCTCTATCAAGAATCTCTTGTAACTCATTGTCTTCCATTTCCATCTCACTCTGGGTCATTTCCTGATCCATATCCATCTCTGATTCACTCATCATGATCCCTTTCTGTTTTTCCTTTACCTGCTCTTGATCCTATACTTCCTCCTTTTCCTGCTTGTCTTATCCATCCTTCATTACTTTATTTTCAACTGCTGAATCTTCCTCCTCTTCAAGAACATGGAACTGATTCAGCCTTCCTTTTTAGTCTTCTCTTGGGTGTTGATTTGGCCCTTTTTTTCCATTTTTTCCTTTGTGAGCTACCTTGTGAAATCCATCTATTTCTTTCATTGTGTTAGGTTTGCTTTTGTTCTCTGCCTTGCTGAGTGGGCAGTCTCTAAGCAGGTGCCCGTGTTCATGACATTTTCAGCATCTAAATGGAATGTGCTCGTAGTCGACAGTCTGCACCCATTCCTCATCATGAACCTCCAGTATGACCTCGTCTGGAAGTGCTCCAGATAGGTCCATCTCTACACAAATCCTGGCAAAGGAGGTATATTTACCCCTTCTTGTGGCTTCCGAAGTTTTGACATACCTCCCTAATTTATTGCCTATGGCTGTTAGTGATTCTATTTGCCAATAATCCAGAGGTAGCGAATAGAGTCTTACCCAGACCGAGACTGAGGTAAAGGTTTCCCGCTCCGACACAAAGTTCATCATCCACGACCGTATATAGAGCCCTATTGCTGCATAGAAGTAGGGCCCACCTTCAAACACTCTGTCTTTGTCCTCAATGTTTGCAAACACCACAGTGAAAAAACCCTTAGATCCTAGATGAAGATTGATGCTTCCTTTAGGCTTCCAGTGGTATCTGATCCATGATTGTAAAGCCTTTTTGGTGGGCCATAGTCCCATGAATTTTCATATGATTGCATAAGTATGCATGTGCTCCCTGTGGGCCTGCAGCTCTAGATTATTTAAGATTACTCTGGGAGTGATTTTAGCTTTGGGTTTGCACGGTCCCTTTTGTTTCCTGTCTTTTGTTCCCTGTTTTTTGTCATTTTCCTCCTTGTCTTTTGTGCCATCATTCTCCTTCTTCTTGTTACTTTCTGTTTCCTCCTCCCTATTTTTTCCGCCTTCCATCTTGTTACCTATGCATGGTTCTAGGGGAGTCTTGCCCTTGTTAACCACTGCCTCTCTGAAGGAGGGAGTGGAGCTCCCTCCTCTACCACCGTCCATGGAGAAAATCGCGCGTAAAAACCCTCAACCATGGTCTTCCGTTCTTCCACTCTTTCCCGTTCCTCTCCTTCGGGCTCCAATCTTCCTATCCCAACCCTCATATATATATATATATATCATTTCATCACTAAGTATTTTTTGTTTTTATTTTGGGTAAAATTAGTCTATCTTAATAAAGTGTTAATTTTAGAGAGATGTTTAATACATATCATATTTGGCATGAAGGTGAGAGCCATCATATATATGAATTTAGATGGAAATTATTTGTATACAATAAATTATTTTAAGCATATCCTTGTTATTGCTATTATTATCATAGGATACATTTATACAATAATTTTTATGTTAAAGTAAATTGATTATCTTACCTACCCAAATAACCTCAACTACACACTAATTTAGGAGCTTTAGCAAATAAATTCTTAACCAAAGAATTTACATAGTGACTTTTTATTAATCATGTTTATTTATTTTTTAAATTCAATAGATTGAGCTTCATCAAAATTATCCATACTAAGTTATACTTCCACTCGATCCCTTAAGATAGATTTGCTTTAGACTACTAAATTCGCTAATTGTAATAATTGAATTACTATCCAATTCATTATTTGTAATAATTGATTTACTATCTAATGAAGATGTATTTACAGCAAATTACTAAATTTTCTATTTGTAATAATTTAATTACTAGTAATTTATGGACATGCTTTCATATACTTAAATACATGACCCACCATAGTATTCACTAGTTATCTAGAAAAACAATTCTTTAAACAAAGAATCCATCCAAAATCAATCTTACAACCTGACCTTAATTTTATATTTATAGTTAATCTTTATTTAATAATAAATAAAAATAACAAAAAAATTTCAATTAAAAATAAAGCCTAGATCCATCTGAACTAAGGATTTATCAAGTACTGAGAGGAATCAAAATCAACCTTACAACCTAACCTTAATTTGATATTTATAATTCATCTTTATTTAATAATAAATAAAAATAACATAAAAAAATCAATTAAAAATAAAGCAGCCTAGATCCATCTTAACTCTAGATTTATCAAGTACCGAGATGGATCAAATCTCTCAACGTGTAAACCTATTTTGGGATCAAAATCAATCTTACAACCTGACCTTAATTTGATATTTATAATTCATCTTTATTTAATAATAAATAAAAATAACAAAAAAAATTCAATTAAAAATAAAGCAGCCTAGATCCATCTTAACTCCGGATTTATAAAGTACCGAGATGGATCAAATCTGTCGACGTGTAAACCTATTTTTTGAGTGAAAAACTTGAGGAAAGTTTTTCACCTCGAGATATTTGATCTCTCTTGGTGCTTGATAGATCGGAGTTAATATGTTAGTTGTGTGGGGGAAAATCTAATGAAGATATGATTACTTTTATCAATAATATGTAAATGCATCTAATATTAATATAATCATTTTAAATATGCTAAATATGTGAGAGATTAATCTAGTCATTTTAATTTTAAATTTTCTTAGTTACCTTAGTTTGTTAAGATGATAAATATTGTTAATAAATTTAATGATGAAAGAAAATTTTTGAATGCAAAGTGACAATGTAATAGTGTTGAATTATATAAAATGTGAATAATAAGAATGTAGTCAATTACAAATAGTATTCATTTCAATCAATCTCAAACTATTTTTTTCTACTATTCTTATCGTCACCCTTGTTAGTTTTGTCATATTTTCATATCGATTATATGAAAAGAACAGTTGAAATCACAAACCATTTAAATCTTTAGCTCGAGTTGTTGTAGTAAACATCATACCTTGTCTCTCTTGCTCTCCAATATTAATAAGTTTAATTACTATAACACAAAAATCAATGTACAATGGGAATACTATTTTTTTCTTACACTGAAATCAGTGTGCATTGTTAATCCAATCACTTTAAAATTAATGTACCATCATACATCCAATCACATAAAATCATAAATCAACATCTACACTCAAATCAATGCATCTAATTCAAGCAATCAAATAAGATTAGAAAAAAGCTTCTACACTGAAATCAATGCATCTAATGAAAGAAATAAAATAGGGTTAGAAATCAACATCTACACTCAAATCAATGCATATAGTGCAAGTAAGAAAATAGGATTAGAAACCAACATCTACATTGAAATTAATTCATTTAGTCCAAGCAATCAAATAGGATTAGAAATCATCATCTACACTGAAATAATGAATTTAATGAAAACAATCAAATAGGATTAGAAATCATTTACATTGAAACCAATGCATCTAGTGCGAGCAATCAAATATAATTAAAAAGCAACATCTACATTGAAATCAATGCATCTAGTGCAAGAAATCAAATAGGATTAGAAATCACCATCTACATTGAAATCTATGCATTTAGTGAAAGCAATCAAATAGGATTAGAAATCATCTACATTGAAATTAATGCATCTAGTGCAAGAAATCAAATATCATTAGAAATCAATATCTACAATAAAATCAATGTATTTAGTGCAAGCAATCATATAGGATTAGAAATTACCATATACACTAAAATCAATGCATCTAGTGCAAGAAATATTCTTCCCTCTCTCCCCTCTCCATCTATATCTATATCTCCCCTCCATCTCTCCTTCTTTGTATCTCTATCTCACCCCCCCTCAAACACACACACACACTCACTCTATATTTATCAATTTCTCTCTCCCTCCCTCCCTCTCTCCATCCATCTCTTCTTCCCTCTCTTCACCTTCTATCAATATATATATATATATATATATATATATATATATATATATATATATATATATATATATATATATATATATATATATATATATATATATATATATATCTCCCTTTGTCTCTCTATAGCACCCCAAAAACATACACTCTCTTTCTCGAATCTAACTATCTATCCCTCCCTCCTCCTCCACTCTCTCTCTCTCTCCCTCTTCTATTTATTTCCTCTTACTGTCCTCTCTCCCTCTCTCTCTCCATCTTCCTTATCGCTCCCTCTCTCCCCCCCCTCCAACTTCATCTCTCTTTCCCTTCCTCTCTCCACTCTCTCACATCCTCTCTATTCCTTCCTCTCTCTCACTTTCTCTCCCACCTCTCTCTCTCTCTCTCTCTCTCTCTCTCTCTCTCCAACTTTGTTACTATATCCCTCTTACTCTCCTTTTATCTCCTTCTCTCCCCCCTTCTGTCCATCTCTCCTTCTTTATCTATTTATCTCACACCCAAACATGAACACTCTCTCTCCATCTCTCCCTTGTCACTCCCTCCCTCTCTCCACTTCTCACTCTCTATGTCTTTTTTATTCCCTCCCTCTCTACCCCTCCAACTACATATCTCTATCCCTCCCTCTCTCCTCCTCTCTCTCATCCTTCCTCTCTGCCCCTTTCTATCCTACCTCCCTCTCTCTTCACCCATCTCTCTCTCTCTCTCTCTCTTTTCCCTCCAATCCTCTCTCTTCCCCCATCACTCTCCTCCTCTCTCTCAAGTCCTATCTCTCCCTTTCTATCCTACCTCCTCTCTCTTCCCCCATCTCTCTCTCCCTCTCTCTCTCTCTCTCGTCCAATCCTCTCACTATCTCCCTCTTTCTCTCCTCTCTCTCCCCCCTCCATCTTTGTGTCTCCCTCCCCCACTCTTACCCTTCTCTACCTCTCTCACTCCTCTCCCTCTCTCTCTCTCTCTTAATTCCTCCTCTACCCTCTCCTTTAGTTTATCTCCATCTCTCCCTTGTCACTCCCCTTATCTCTCCACCTCTATCACTCTATGTCTTTGTTCTTCCCTCCCATATATATCTAGAGTTAATATATATCATGATATATTAATATATATTATAATATAACAAATTTAATATTGTATTAATCCGAAGTTATTAAATTTAATAATATTAATATTATAATATTTTCAAAATTTTAAATAATAATAATAATATTAATATTAATATTAATCTTTTAATATTAATATTAGGGTTAATAATGTTTTTTTGCATGGTATTAATAATAATTTGGCCCATGATATTTTTGATCTAGGTTGGATCTAGGAGTTTAGATGTTGATTTCTAATCCTATTTGATATATTTTTATTTATTTACCATACCTCTTTATACTTATTTTATATTTATTTATTTACCATACCTCTTTTATAAATATGGTATTTGGCCCATGGTATTTAGCCCAAGGTATTAAAATGGTATTGGGCCCATAGGCTTCACCTAAATTAAACCTCTTTTTTAAGTTTTCTTAAATATAAAGAGGTTTATGGAGTAAATATATAAAAAAAAAAAAAAAAATTGTTTATTTACCATACCTCTAGTTTATTTATATTTTTATTTATTTACCATACTTTTGGAGTAAGTATAGAAAGAGATTTTATTTATTTGCCATATCTCAAGTTGATTTATATTTTTATTTATTTACTATACCTCTTTTTCTACCCCATACAATGTCTTAAGCAATTAACTAAACAACCACCAACAATATCTTATCAAGATTTAAACACTTCATTCATTAACTAAACCACCACCAACAATGTCTTAATAAGGATTCAAACACTTCATTCATAAATGCGCTTAATCAAACACTCACTCTTTCTATTTGGACTCCACAGCAACCCAATTACTTGAGTAGGAAAAAGTTTAAATAATCAATGCACCATTAAAAGGGAGAAAGCACTTGGTTGCTACTTACATCATTGCTATATACATCATTTCACCATTACTCATTTAGAAATATATTTCTTCAAGAAAACATGGCTCAATAAAACACCCTTCAGTGGCTCAATAAAAAACCCTTCTGCAAAGCTTTCATCTCCTTCTCGTCCTCCTCCAAGTGGTTATACCGAGGGTAAATAAATGCGTAATATTCCATAAATGTGACTACATAAGAAACCAAATGGGTACTAATCCCCGCACTATACATCTCAAGGCCTCCTTGGGTGGCATCAGATTTATTGGCATGGATATTTTTTCCTCGGGCCTGGGCATGGATATCAATATTTTCAATATTTACGGCCCTTGTCATAATAGAGAGGCCTTTTGGAACCGCCTCCTAAATCTCTCCATTATCAACTCTGATAATATCATTCTTGGAGGAGATCTGAACTTCTCCATTGGCTTTGGGGAATCTTGGGGAAGCAATGCACAGGTGGATTCCTTATCAGATATAATGGAGCAGCTTCTCGAACAACATCACTTGACTAATATTTTGATGGTAAAACCCCAGCCCACTTGGCGCAATCGTAGAATTGGGGAGGCTTCCCTAGCCATGCATTTGGATCGCTTCCTCATAAAGGATACCCTGCTGAGAATATTATCTCTATATAGACAATGGGTTGGTTCTAGAGGTATTTCGAACCACTCCCCCATCTTCATGGACATCTCTGGCCCTTTTTAGAAGCCAAGGGCACCTTACAAATTCAACTCCACTTGGCTATCAGACCCCTTATATATTCACTTGGTCAATAGTTACTGGCGATTGTTGAGCAATAAAAAGGGTCTTTTTAACCTCTATTTACCCTACATTAATTATCAATCCAGGTACAATTTTTTATCTCAAGAGTGTACTCAATCTGAGGTGGTCACTTGTTCAAGAGTAATGCTTGCAGTATAGTGCTTTACAAAAGTAAATAAATGCTAGAAACAAACTCTAAATGTAATGGAAAGAAACTTAAATGCTTTGTAACTAAATCATTCACTTAAGAAACTACAACAATCATCAGTCAAGGATGCAGTAATGATAACTCTTTCCCCTGTAAACTGATGTAAATGAAAATCAATCAAAGGCAAGATCTCCAATCTGGGAACTAGACAGTAGTAGTCAATGTTCACTACAGTTGTAGATCTTTCTATTCACACCAAAGAAAATACTTGAAATGACAATTCAATTAACAGAAAAGGAACAACAACTAATCTATTGAAGAGATCGAACAGCAAAGCTTAATCTACAGGAATGAATTAAGCAGCAATCTTAACCGAAAGGAATTGAACAACAATATTTAACTAATAAATGAATTGAATAGCAATCTAAGAAAGGAACAACAAACCTAAGTAAGTCTACGGAAATTGAACAGCAAACTTAATCAAGTGTAAACACATAGGGACTATAGAATCAGTAATCTTATTCTATCATAATGGACATTAACCACAGTTATAAGGGAATAACAATTGCAATAATAATGGAATAGTAATCTAATGAACAACAATCACAATTGTAAGTAAACCGTAGCTAAATGAACAACAATATCAATCTGCAAATGAACAACAATGTCAACCTGTAAATGAACAACAATACCAATCTGTAAATGAACAACAGTATCAATCTGTGAACGAACAACAATATCTGAATTAGACAGTGCGATACTATTTCAGAATGAACAACATAACATTTCCAGTCGCAAATAATAGTCTTACTATTTCAATTACGAATTCGGTATAACAGAGCAAGTCAATGAAATGTTGAGAAACAAAAGATTACTGAATAAAGCGAATTTAAAGGAATGCAAAGGAAATCAAACCACACACGACTATAATTTGGAAATTAATGATACAGAAAGCAAGTGATCCACTAGGGCCGGGCCCTTAGCCACCAGGGACGCACTGTTGTGGTTACTCCAGGATCAAATAACAGAACAACAATGAAGTTATGTATTAATCATAAAAGTAGAGTTACAACTATCGCTCTTTAAAGAGAGTCGATGATCAAAGTTCAAACTACAACAACAAATTCTATAAATCAACAATAATCCGTCCCTTGGGCTACCACCATTGTCCCTTTTTATAATGGCCAGGCGGAAGTATCAAAAATGCAGATAAGTCTTGAGGCAAAGATCCTGAGGGATTTTCCATATCTCTTATCTGCAGTTATCGTTTTGTCCTCTTGCGCTAATATCGCGTTTCTTCTTCCTTTTCCCGGTCCATGTGTTCCAATCTTGATTTCCTCGTCTGGATGCAGTTCCCTGTCAAAGGGACAACAGTTGGTTTTGCTTTGTCTTTTCCTTCGGAATGGTGGTTTTCCATTTTCTTCACTTTCTGCATAGAAAAAGACAATAATTAATCATTTTACATCAATCACAAATCCCCTTAATTCTATCATAATCCTTTAACATATGACCATCTTAGAATGTAAAGAAGTTATGATTTAAAGGAAAAGATAAAGAAATAAGTGGTAATTACATACCTTTTCCAATGCTCAACACACCCCTGCTTACCCTTTTTCATGCCCTCATGAAAACATTGTAATTGACATGCAAGGCAGTTAGGGAATAGGCTGGAGAAGGATTTTCACATAGTGGCTTAAAACCATGATTTTTAGCTAAGACTTCAAAAATATAACCTGTTTGACCTTCAGGAAATTCATATAAGGCTCTATACCCTGGTGCAGGATACCAGATGATTGGACTTCAAAACCTACAGCCTAACCAAGACAGGCCTTCTCTCAAGATGAGGTCACCATAGGTAACCAAGTGATCAACAACTAGCTTAAAATTTTCGTAATTGAATGGCTCTCTATTTTGGATATTCTGATTGGAAGTCTGGTATCAGAATTTGGCTACTGCTATGGCAAGGTCTTTGATGGCTAGGAAGTATTCTACCCCTTGTTGGACAACTGTTGTGTGAATAGGTCCCAATGTCTGGATCACACCCTTCTTACTCATTAAGCTTCTATGCTTATTCCACAGTTGCAATGGGTTTCTAGGTTCACCCCTTACCCATAGATCTAACCTGTTCTCCTGTCTCTGGAAGGTATTGTAGGCTTTAAGCCACTTTATCTGGTTAACAACAAAAGAGATGAAGGCCTGAAGCTGGATATCACCCACAAAAGGGCTAGGGTTCTTTTCTGTTTCTCCGTCCAACACAAGATTATGCAAATAGAACTCACATAGCAATCATTGGACTTTCACCCCATAATGCTTACAACAATTTATGAAATCATCAATAGTTTTTATCTCTATAGGCACCCCTGCCTTGACAGCCTTAATTTTCAATTGTAAATATCTTTCCATAAAAAACAAAGCATAGTTTTTGGCAGGTGCCCTACATGCTAGAACATCAGTATACAGAGAACATAAGGTATCCATTTGATTCATAACTGTGTCTAGTCTATTGGTTACCTTTTTAACTTTTTCCTCTGCCCTTTGCCATCTATCAAAGGCCTCGCTCTCCGATGCATTGATGTTCTTTACCTGCTACTGTAACTTCTGATATTTCTCCTGAGGAACAGTTTCCTCTGTGAGTTTTTCTATTGTTTGTTGGGCCTGTGCTAGATCTTTTTGAAGTTTCACTATCCTCGAGTCATTATCCATCGTGACATTTTTGGGTTGGAGATCTACCTAGCTCTCCTTATTGTGACATCTGGTTTTTATAGTATGTGTTTCCTTCTCATGAACTGTTTGGTTGGTCGTGATGCTAGAGGACAATGCCTCTATTTGGACGTCCTTATAACAGATTGGTCTGCTTTCTATTTGAGCTTCTACATTTGTAACAACCACATGTTGTTCCTTGCAGTCCTGAATAATAACAGGTTTGACTTGAGTCCTTTTGATTTTCTTTTTATGGGATTTCGCCTTGGTGGCTGCATGCTTTGCTCCAGGGGTTCTTTTTGAGCTTTTCCCCATTTTTAGGACCCTTATTTGTTGTCGAAGTTGTTTAATTACATTTAGCAATCTCTGTTGTTCCTTTCGCAACTTTTTGATTTCATTTGTTTCCTTTGAAGGAACAACTGTTTCTTTTCTTGGGCCTGGGCCTTGTTCTTCAGGGATTGTACCCTCGCCTTGGCCAATTTCCATGTTTCCTGCTTGGAACACTTCTTCAGTGTTCTTGTCCCGCTGATTAGGTTTTTCAGGGGTGAAAACCCTGGGTTGATTTGCTGTCTCCCGAGCAGCTTCTTCTTCTACTTCTTCTTCATCAAGCATTTCTTCGGGTGTACTCTGACTATGAGCAGAGTGTTCCTGAGATTGTCCTTCTTCTTCCTCCTCATCACCCATCTCTCCAGATGCACTCTTATCATGAGCAGAGTGTTCCTGGGATTGTCCTTCTTCTTCTTCCTCATCACACATCTCCTCAGATGCACTCTTATCATGAGTAGAGTGTTCCTGCGGCCCTTCTTCGGTATCAGGGTTGAGTGGGCTATGGGGTTGGACATATTCACCCATATTGGCCAAAATTTGGGCCAATTCATCTTCTTGCAGAGGATTTTGAAATGGGCTTTCGCTGGGTTGCTTTGCTTCCTCCCCTTCTTCCTGATCGGATTGCTTAGTTTCCTCTTCCAGTTCCTCTTCTTCATTTTCTTCTAATTCTTCTTCATTTTCCCCTCCTTCAAGTTGTGGGGGTTGCTCATCCTCTGAGTCGTGTATTTCTACAGGCTGGCTATTGTTTCCTTGGGAATTTCCCAACATTCCTCTGCTTCTCCCCAATCTGACAGATTGTCTTCATTTCTGCGGTCTAATTGATGTGCTAGCAATGTTTTTTCGTTTTGGGGTTGGTAAGGCCAATCCCCCATCTATTGAGAAAATCAATTCTTCCCAACTACTCTACTATTGGGTGAGACTGTAACTGACTATCAGTCAAATTAAATCGTGATGACTTACTACTAATTCTACATGACAAGATTTTCTTATACTTCAGGCAACATCATGCAATAAAAAATTTAAGTACGCGGGCAAATTCACAGCACATTTTTGTTTTAATACAGCTAACAGTTTGAGATGGCGTGGTCTTACCACATCTTTTTTGCCATCGCAAGTGATGTAGCTTTGGACAATTCTAGCCAATTCTGCCCAAGGCTCTCCCAGGGTTGCCGACAGGACTCCTTTTCCTTTGACAGTAAGGTTCTGTCCTTCGTCCTGGAAGATGGTTATAGCATCTTGCAGTCTCATCTTTTTCAGGGTCCATACTGGTCCAATGGCTGGTAGTCCTGAAACTTCAGCAATTATCGCATCTGTTACTGCTATTTGTCTCCCCCTCACCATGGAATGATCTTCCTATAGATTCTGCAGAAATTCAATGGCCACCGTCTCGTTAGACTGCTGTAGATGGTTAAGGTAGGCAATCCATCCTGCCCTTGCTAAGATTTCGCATGCAGTGTCAAAGACCATTAACACCTACGGTTCGCTGCGAATTGATTTGCCTCCCATTTTGTTCAAGCTTAGAACACTGTTAAAAAACACAGAGATGACGATGGAACAACAAGTTGTTCAAGCTTTAGCTCATTGTTAATTTTTACAGAGCCAAAACACAGAAATGGAGTTGGAATAGCAAGCCGTGCATATTGGGAAATACAATACCATTAAACTTGCTATTCCCGAGTTTTGATGGAGTCATAATACCTCCAAATAATGAGTTGACATGTATGCCAGTGAATTATGGAGATCACCCGTGCCCCCCTGAAATGTGATAGGCCGTCCTCGGTCGTCAAATAAAGGAGCAGCATGCTGAACTGCAGTCATACAGGAAAATAAAGGAACAACGTATAGATCCATGACATGTTTACAAAAATGAGCGGATTACTGAAATCGAGGCTTATGATGGAAATCGTGAATAAATATGGAAATGCTGTGATATGATGCGAAAAATAGAGGATAGGACAGCTTGACGTAAGTAAAATTTCTTATGCCTTAATTATCCACTTTACCCATTATGATTGATTTATAAATGGTTCTCATGTATAAAAGGTTTGAAAGGGTTATATAACATAATCTCATTTGAAATCAATATAACGATATAAGAAGAAGGGTTTATAATGACTATTGGTGTATGAAAAATATGACTTCAATACCATCAGCAGAGCTCTGTTGCCCACAGGTGTCCATAACCTTGACAGAGTTGCTTATTTCACCCTTGGAACCATAATCCTTTGTGTATGCCTAGGAAAGTGTTGTGCGATGTCAGAGTGGAGGCCATTGTGCTGGCTTGGTAACCAGATGAATCACAATGCCATTCACCAGGAAGGAGTGAAAGGTGGGTAGGCTGGCTCGTGATGAGACCTCCTATTCCAAGGACTTATTTATTTTTTTGATATGCCTCTTGGATCATATCCCTGGTGTGGTGGCCATAGTGGGAATGCCACTTCACTTTCTTCCTTATGATCATGGTAGGCTGGCTCTTGATAGGAACCCCTATCCTTCATCTTACAAATCATGTTAGTAATCATATAGATATGTATTTTTTTTTCTTTTATATAGCACTTTCCTATTTATATACAGAGGCTGGCTCAACACTCCTTAAGAGTAGGGATGGTGGAAGAAGTCTGAACATCTCAATAGAGGAAAATATGCCCTTATTCTTATTTAATAATAATGATCAAAGAGAATTATGAAGATTTAGAAAGAACCAACATGATAAAAATAATCAATCAAATTGGTGTTAGTGAAAATAAAGATAGCAAAGTGATATAAATAGTTGTGTCCTTTCCTCTTTTCTCTTATTTTTTCAAGGCAATTTCTTCTAAAGATAACGATTTTTGTTTGGTTTGCTGATTTCAGTATCCTCTAATTTTTCTATTCTTGCATAAATGTATAGCTGTGCCTTAAATGACCATCATTCACAAAAATCCTCTAAATGATAAAACACACACACACACAAAAAGAAAAAAATGCACTCAAAAAGTGATGTTCTTTAGATGGAACAACAAAATAAAGCAAGCGTGAAATAAAATACCAATCCTTTAGCGGAATAGCCTAAGATCATCCGAAATCGAATCTACTGTTCCTTCGGAAGGGACGGCAGAAAGGAAAAAAAATGCAAAGGAGGTTGTTCCTTTAAAAGGAACGACAAAACAATCTGGCGGTAGTGTTGTTCCTTCGGAAAGGAAAAACAAAAATATGGAGATGCTGTTCCTTTGGAAAGGAACAACAAAAACGAAACTGTTGTTCCTTCGGAAAGGAACAACAAAAAAACGAAAGCGTTGTTCCTTCGGAAAGGAGCAGCAAAAAAATGAAATTGTTGTTCCTTAGGAAAGGAATAGCAGAAAACAAAAGTGATGTTCCTTCGGAAAGAAACAACGAAAATGGAGAGATGTTGTTCCTTTGGAAAGGAACAATGAAAGTGTTGTTCCTTCGGAAAGGAATGGAAAAAATGCAGAAGTGTTGTTCCTGCGGAAAGGAACAACAAAATGTGAAAGTGTTGTTTCTTCGGAAAGGAACAACAAAAAGGCGAAAATGTTGTTCCTTCGGAAAGGAAAAGGAAAATGTAAAAGTGTTGTTCCTTTGGAAAGGAACAGCAAAAAGGTAGAAATGTTGTTCCTTTGGAAATGAACAGCAAAAAATGAAAGTGTTGTTCCTTCGGAAAGGAACAACAAAACGGGGGAAATGTTGTTCCTTCATAAAGGAGCAACAAAATTCAAAAGTGATGTTCCTTCAGAAAGGAACAACAAAACAATGGAAATGTTGTTCCTTCGGAAAGGAATAGCAAAATGCAAAAGTGTTGTTCCTTCGGAAAGGAATAGCAAGACGGCGAAAATGTTGTTCCTGTGGAAAGGAACGAAAAAATGCAAAAGTGTTGTTCCTTCAAAAACGAACAACAAAACGATGGAAATGTTGTTCCTTTGGAAAGGAACAGCAAAATGCAAGTGCTGTTCCTTCGAAAAGAAATAGCAAAACAGAGAAAATGTTGTTCCTTTCGAAAGGAACAGCAAAATGCAAAAAAATGCAGAAATGCAAAAATCTGTACAGAAAGTAATTTATACAAGAAGAAAAGAAAAAGTTATGTACAAATTTAGGAATAATGAAATTACTTAGTGAACCAA
Organism: Pinus tabuliformis; assembly: GCA_031772625.1. Taxonomy (NCBI): domain Eukaryota; kingdom Viridiplantae; phylum Streptophyta; class Pinopsida; order Pinales; family Pinaceae; genus Pinus; species Pinus tabuliformis. Next base: position 1,328,035,478 of record CM062805.1, on the reverse strand, counting down.
TGTCGAGGAAGAATTATTTTCCTCAGCAAGAATCTGCATATCAGAATCTTCCCAAAGTTGCTGGTAGAAGGATTCCCGAGTAAGTGGTTTATGGCACATTCGCACTTGGTGTCCATTTGCTTTAAAGGTATGTCCAGATCCGTCAATAGTAGTCAAAGTAGTGGTGCCATTGTCGTGCACTTTCTGGATTTCATACGATCCAAGCCATCAAGTGTGAAAATCTTGAAACCGGAATCGTATAGGAGTGCCCAATCTTCTTTGTGGAAGATTTTCTTTTTGATCACGGCATCATGCCATTTTTCTCTCTGTTGTTCAATTAATGTAGTGTGTTAAAGAGCTGAGAGCCTAATTTCATCTAGTCATTGATTTACTGTAATCTATTAGTCTGGGCCTCGTTTAAATTCAGACTAGCCTCCTGTGCTGTTCTTAATGTTTGTATTTTGAACTCTATTGGAAAGATGGGTTCCTTTTCAAATACTAGCTGATATGGTGAATAACCACTGGTGTTTCTCCACGTTGTTCAATATGCCCACAAGGCTTCTGGCAATATTGAAGCCCAATCATGCCTGTGTGATGTAATGGTTTTTTTCAATATTGCCTCTATCACTTTATTCATGCTTTCTACTTGGCCATTTGCCTGTGGGTGATACGGAGTGGTAATTTTGTGCTGAATGTGATAATTTTTTAATGTTGTAGCGAACCTGCAAACTTTGGTCCTCCGTCTGTGATTATGTCCCTTGGGAGGCCATATTGCACAAATATTTGGAACATGAAATGAATCATAGAGTCCTCTATAGCTCTTGGAAGTGCCTCTGCTTCAACCCATTTGGTAACATACTCTGTTGCTACGAGAATGTATGTTTTCTGATTTTATGATGGCTTGATCAGACCAACAAAATCGAGTGCCCAACGCTCAAATGATTCGATTACTAGCTGTGGGTTTAAAGTCATTTCGTCGGAGTATCCAGGGTGTCCTACTCTTTGGCAACTGTCACAGGCTTGAAAAAATTTCTTAACATCTTTAAAGATTGTGGGCCAGTAATATCCTGTTTGGAGAACCTTATGACCAGTCCTTCAATCTGCGAAATTTCCACCACACGGTCCATCATGATAGGCTTTCAGAATGTCAAATATTTTGTCTTCACGGATGCATCTTCTAATGTGCATATCTGCCCTTGTATGAAATAGGTAGCCCCGAATCCAAGAAAATCGGGTACTACATTGCACAATCTATTTTCGTTCATTGGGGGTTACATTCTTTGGTAATTTGCCTACTGCCAAATAATTTGCAACATCAGCATACCAGGTTGTCTTGACAGTAACAACAAATAAATTTTCATCTGGGAATTGATCTTCGACTGCTGCTGCGTCCACTGGCTTCGCCATTCATGAGAGAAAATCAGCTACAGGATTCTCTTTCCGTGGTCAATATTTTATTATGATGTCAAATTCCTGCAATAAGATCAACCATCTAGTTACTCTACCATTTTTAATAGGTTTATTTGCTAAGTATTTTATGGCAGAGTGATCTGTATATAAGACAACATGATATCCAGTGATATAATGCCTAAATTTATTTACAATATGTATTACAACTAAAAATTCTTTTTCAGTAACAATATAGTTTAGCTCAGCAGGAGACAAATTCTTGCTGATATAATAGATTGCATATGGTTTTTTGTCTTCTTCCTGCCTAAGGACTGCTCCAACAACTGTGTCTAAAGCATCTGATGAAATTTGAAACGACAAGTCCCAATTTGGGCCTCTGAGCATCGGGGCTGTTGACACAAGCTTTTTTAGATCCTCAAAAGCATGGTCGCATTTATCTGTCCAAACAAAATCAACATTCCTTGTCAGTGCGTATAGAGGTGCAACTATTTGAGAAAAATGTTCTATGAATCTCCTATAATAACCAGAAAATCCTAGAAAACTGCGTACCTCTGTCTATGTGGTAGGAGTAGGTATTAACAAGATTATTTGAATTTTGGCTGGATCTACCTGTATTCTAGCTTCTGAGATATAATGACCTAGGATGAGCCCTTCAGTCATCATCATATAGCACTTTTCATGGCTCAAGCAGAGCCTGGTGGCGATACATCGTTGCAGCACCTTTTCCAATGTGTCTAGTGCTAGCTCAAAATCATCTTTGTATGGTGTGAAATCATCCATGTATACTTCAAGCCCTTCATTTATTAGATCTAAAAAAATGCTAAGGATAGCCCTCTGAAATGTGTCAGGGGAATTACATAGGCCAAAGGGTAGGACTCTATAAGCAAATCTTCCCCAAGGACAGATAAAAGTAGTTTTGTCCTGGTCTTCAGGGGCAATCTAAATCTGATTGTATCCACTGAAGCCATCCAAGAAAGAAAATAATTTCTTTCCTGCTAATGTGTCTAATACCTGATCAATGAATGGAAGGGGAAGTGGTCTTTTTGTGTTGCCTTGTTTAATTCTCTGTAATCAACACAAATCCTCCACTTTCTATTTTCTTTGGCACCACTACTAGTGGCGAGACCCACTTGCTATCGGAGATTGGATAAATAAAGTTTACATACAAAAGTTTTTGTAATTCAGCTTTGACAATATCCTTCAGGTGAGGGTTGAGTCTCCATTGGAGTTGGCGAATGGGTCTCACATCTTTTTCTTTATAAATATGGTGCGTACACAGTTGGGGATCAATTCCCTTCATGTCTAGGTAATCCCATGCAAAAGCTTCCTTATATTTTCTCAGTAGTTGGACCAGCTTTTCTTCTTGTTCAGGAATCAGGTTATTGTTAATGTTCAAGGTTTTTCCTAGCTCAATCTCTATAGTTCTGTTGTTTGAAACAGAGGTAGTGGGTATTGTTTGATCATGAGTGTCTTTGAGAGGATCTTCTTCTAGTTCATTATCAAATGCCGTCTCGATCATGTGACATTATACATGGGATCTGGATTCAGATTGGTTAATGAAGTCATTAATAACATCATCCTCTGTTTGATCTTTGAAATCGAGGGAATCTTCTATGGTTAATGGGGATCTAAGGTTTTTTGTGAGGTATGATACAGGATGTTTGTTAGTTTTTATTATTGTCACGCTTGGGTGGGATGGAGGGTATAGAGCTAGATTCTTGATATTACTCCCTCTAGTTATGGTCATATTGCCTTGTCGGCAGCCAATGTAAGCATTAGTGGTCGCAAACCAAGGTCCTCCTAAAATTAACGAGTGTCCATCAAGTCGGTTTTTGGGGTTTATTATCAGAAATTTGGTAGGATATTCCTAGGAATCTACGAATACCATTACATCATGAAGTGTACCTTTTGGTCTAACCACTGATCAATCAACCAATTCCAGTAAGGTGGAGGTTGGTTCCACTGATGTGATGCCCAGTTTTTGACAAGTGGTGGTTGTCAAAATATTAATTGCAGCCCCTAAATCAACTAGGGCATTTGAGAAAGTTTTTCCATTGATTTGCACTGTCACTATTGCATTCCCTGGGTCTTCATATTTGACAAGGGCTTCTCTTCCTGATAACAGATCAGATAGAGTGCCAACTACTTGGACTGTTGGGTTATTTGTTATTCTCCTCCTTGGTTTTTTTATACATAACTCTTTGATGGTTTTTGCAGATAGTGGGATATCTTGGATAGCTTGGAGGAGTGGGATTTTTATATACAAATTTTTTATCTCTCCCAGGATATCAAAGTCAAGATGTTCTATAGGGCACAGTATGATTCATCATTCTGGGAATGGGGGAGAAAATGTGGTTGCTTGGTCATGCATTTGTTGTCTGACCACATCTTCTTCTTGTAATAGTTGTTCTATGCGTAACTGATTTTCAACTTGAATATTTTTATCTCCCTCAGTTTCTATAATGCACCCAAACCTCAATTGAAGGTCGTTGCACTCCCTTAGCTTGGTTTCTAGTTTTGGTGTTTTGATTATTTGAACGGATTGAACCGGTCTATTATTTGGGTTCGGGTTGGGTTGGGTTGGGAGTTGCGGTCTTAAGTTGGACTGGGGATTTTGTTGTAGTGTGTATGGTGCTGGCAGTGTAGGTTGAGGGAGTGGAATGGTTCCAGCTGGCTGATTCATTGGTCTCTGCCAGTTAGACTGCCAGGCTTGACTTTGCAAAGTGGGAGGGGACCATTGTGTTGGATATGCATTGTTTTGCCAATATGGTGGAGAGTAGGGAAAATTTGGCCAATTAGATTGGCTTGTTTGATTCAGCCATGGTGATGAGGGAAATGGTTGTTGTGACCAGTTTGAAAAGGGAGGTTGATTTTGCCACATTGTATTATATTGTTGAGCATGATATTGCAGAGGTTGGAAAGAAGAAGACAGATCAGAGGACATACCTGATTGTCACAGCTGCCATTGACGGCGCTGATTAAGTAGGTACACCGGTTCTGATTCTTCTTTCACTTCTTTGTATACTGCTTTCAAACCAGGAAGTGAGGGGCAATCTTCTGTGGAGTGATATTTTGTACAGATAGCACAGACTTGAATTGCATCTAGTGGGCACTCCTTGTGGCTGTGTTTTTTTTGCATCTGGGGTAGAATATTGCTAGGTTTTGCTCTGCTTCTGCTTGTTTATGTTTAGCTTGCATAATAACAAGCTGCATTGTCAGAGTCCCCAATATATCAGTTTTGAAATTCTCCAGTAAATTTCTGATTTCTGCGTGGGTAACTCCTTCACCGAAGATCTTGTTGTCCCTTGTGAACCTGTCACATTCCACTGGTTTTAGCCTTGTGCTGCCTCGTGAACTCCTGATACATAAATCAATGATGTTAGCAAAATCTTCTTGATAGATGTCACCCTTTCCCATAATATTTAGTGTTTCAACCCATTGTTCCTTCATGCCTTTAATTAATGTAGTTTTTAATACATTGTCAGGTAAAGGCAATGATGCATAAGGCGATCTCTAAAGATTATACTGAAAGCGTTCAACATATTCTTCTAGTGTCTCATTAGGTCTAGCTACCATCTGAAATATTTCATCCTTTAACTCTCTAGACCTACAATAATCCTAAATTTGATCCCAATCATTTATGACATCTCCACCTAACTCCATAAACCATCGTAAAGTAGCCCCTTTTAATGTAGAGGGAAATAATTTCATCTTTTGGGGATCAGTGGTATAGTCGTATCCCCTGCACAGCACATCGAATTCAAACAAAAATGCGTTTGGATCTTCTAATGTTAGGCCATGGAATGTAGGGATATGGTGGAGAGGAATGGCCTTCATAGGTGCATTAACTGCAGTATCTACAATGGGATATTGTAGTGTGGAGGTTTGGGGGGTTTTCTGGTTCTGGGCCATTTGGTCAAATATGTGCCAAAAACCTTCTGGGATTTCTAGGAGCGTATTTCTAGGCTAGCTAGAAGGACCAGGAATGGCCTTGAAAGAAACGGCCTTAACAACACTTCGTTTGTCTGGGATGATGAGTGTTCCTTGCTGAACTAATGTCTGGGCTGCTTAATGGCTGAACTATTCCAAGAGGAGGTCTTGGTTCTTTGGTTTCCCCTGTTTCTCCTCCTCCTTCCCAGAGGTTACTAAGGTTCCTTTCTTGTAATAATTTTGGGCTAGAATTCTCAATTTCTTGAAAATCTTGCTCCTCTGTTTGGCTGTGCACCTCAGCAAAGGCTACAGATGGTGATTCTATGGCCCAAAGGGAACTAGTAGGTTGTCTAGAAGCAACTTTTCTAGGTCCTACTGATGGCTGAGATTCTGCTTTTTTAAGGATTTCATCTATAAAGGTCAATCGGCCAAGGGTCACCAGCCCCTTAGCTTTATCAGGCTTGGGTAGTGGTTTAAGATTCTTTTCAGGCTTTTTCTGCTTAGTCATGCACACAAATCAAATACTTATTTTTACCCAAAACAACAACAAATCTGCAGGAAAGCAAACAGGGGAGCAGGGCTATTACATGCTCCATACACAGGTTCTTACCTTTCGTTTTTAAAACCCAACTCTATCCTAGCAATTTCTTACACCACTCTCCCTTCAAAAGAAACAAATGGCTACACTCTCCCCAGTAACGATGCCAAAATGTTGAGCAGTAAAAAGGGTTATTTTAACCTCTATTTACCCTACATTAATTATCAATCCAGGTACAATTTTTTTATCTCAAGAGTGTACTCAGTCTGAGGCGGTCACTTGTTCAAGAGTAATGCTTGTAGTATAGTGCTTTACAAAAGTAAATAAATGCTGGAAACAAACTCTAAATGTAATGGCAAGAAACTTAAATGCTTTGTAACTAAATCATTCACTTAAGAAACTACAACAATCATCAGTCAAGGATGCAGTAATGATAACTCTTTCCCCTGTAAACTGATGTAAATGAAAATCAATCAAAGGCAAGATCTCCAATCTAGGAACTAGACAGCAGTAGTCAATGTTCGCTACAGTTGTAGATCTTTCTATTCACACCAAAGCAAATACTTGAAATGACAATTCAATTAACAGAAAAGGAACAACAACTAATCTATTGAAGAGATCGACAGCAAAGCTTAATCTACAGGAACAAATTAAGCAGCAATCTTAACCGAAAGGAATTGAACAACAATATTTAACTAATAAATGAATTGAACAACAATCTAAGAAAGGAACAACAAACCTAAGTAAGTCTACGGAAATTGAACAGCAAACTTAATCAAGTGTAAACACATAGCGACTATAGAATCAGTAATATTATTCTAGAATAATGGACATCAACCACAGTTATAAGGGAACGAAAATTGCAATAATAATGGAATAGTAATCTAATGAACAACAATCACAATTGTAAGTAAATTGTAGCTAAATGAACAACAATATCAATCTGCAAATGAACAACAATGTCAACCTGTAAATGAACAACAATACCAATATGTAAATGAACAGCAGTATCAATCTGTGAATGAACAACAATATTCAAATTAGATAGTGCGATACTATTTCAGAATGAATAGCATAACATTTCTAGTCGCAAATAATAGTCTTGCTATTTCAATTGCGAATTCAGTATAACAGAGCAAGTCAATGAAATGTTGAGAAATAGAAGATTACTGAATAAAGCGAATTTAAAGGAATGCAAAGGAAATCAAACAACACACGACTGTAATTTGGAAATTAACAATACAGAAAGCAAGTGATCCACTAGGGTTGGGCCCTTAGCCACCAGGGACACACTACTGCGGTTACTCCAGGATCAGATAACAGAACAACAACGCAGTTATGTATTATTCATAAAAGCAGAGTTACAACTATTTCTCTTTAAAGAGAGTCGATGATCAAAGTTCAGACTACAAAAGAAAATTCTATAAATCAACAATAATCCATCCCTTGGGCTACCAACGTTGTCCCTTTTTTATAATGGCCAGGCGGAAGTATAAAAAATACAGATAAGTCTTGAGGCAGAGATCCCTCAGGATCAAAGGATCCTGAGGGATTCGCCATATCTCTAATCTTCAGTTTTCGTTTTGTCCTCTTGCGCTGATACCACGTTTATTCTTCCTTTTCCTAGTCTATGCGTTTCAATCTTGATTTCCTTGTCTGGATGCGATTCCTTGTCAAAGGGACAACAGTTGGTTTTTCTTTGTCTTTTCCTTCGGAATGGTGATTTTCCATTTTCTTCACTTTCTACATAGAAAAAGACAATAATTAATCATTTTACATCAATCACAAATCCCCTTAATTCTATCATAAGCCTTTAACATATGACCATCTTAGAATGTAAAGAAGTTATGATTTAAAGGAAAAGATAAAGAAATAAGTGGTAGTTACATACCTTTTCCAATGCTCAACAGCGATCTCACCCACCACCCTCGAGGAGAGCCATCGCGGAGGCCTTCTGTGACAACCTTCTTGAGATTAAGAGTTTATCCATTACATGGGCCAAGGAGAAAAGAGATCAAGATGAACAAACTCTCCAAACCATCGAACAGACTCTGGACAATCTTTTGGACGAACATGGACGGGGGTTCACATCTGTGGAGGAAAAGTCCCATCTCATTGAGTTGGAAGAGCAGTGATCCAAGATTTTAAAAGAGAGGGAAGAAACCTAGCACCTCCGGAGTCGGGCTATATGGTTACAAGCCGAGGATGATAATACAAAGTTTTACCACAACTTTGCAAAAGGAAGGAAAGTCAGCAACACTATTTGGAGCATGCCTATGGAGGATGGGAGTTTAGAAACCTCTTTTAATCAACTGACTCATCTAGGTAACTCTCACTTCCAAAAAGTTTTTAAGGCTCCCCCTGGTGCCACACTCGCAGAAATTGTTCGGATAGTAGGACATTTCTCTAGGTTTGTCGACCTGGATGAGGCTGAGGAACTCATCTCCCCTGTCACTATGGGGGAATTGGAAAGCACTTTAAAATGGTTTAAAAAAGATAAGAGTCCAGGGCCTGATGGATGGACTATTGAGTTCTACCTTGCCTTTCATGAGACTATTGGACCGGACCTACTCAAAGTGGTGGAGGAATGCAGGACATCTGGGTGCATGTATGAGGCCATCAACTCCACTTTCATTGCCCTTATTCCCAAATCTGACTCCCCCTCATCGTTCAATGATTTCCGACCCATTTCACTTTGTAACTGTCTCTACAAGATCATCACCAAGATCATAGCCAATCACCTCAAACCCATTCTATCCTCTCACATATCCCTTGAACAATTTTCTTTCCTCCATAACAGACAAATCCATGAGGCTATTAGCTCAGCATAGGAAGCCCTTCATTCCATGAAGACTAAAAAACTCAAAGGGGCCATTCTCAAAATTGACCTTGCAAAAGCTTTCGACCGGGTCAGTTGGCTCTACATTAAAATGATTCTCACCCACCTGGGCTTTCCCCTTCCCTTCATAGATTGGATTATGTGCTGCATCACCTCGACCTCCTTCAGTGTCCTGATTAATGGCTCTACATCTCACTTCTTTCATGCTGAACGAGGTCTAAGGAAAGGCTGCCCGCTCTCCCTCTCCTCTTTTTGATTGTAATGGAAGGACTCAACAGACTCATTTCTTCTACCAAGTAGGTCGAGCGACTACAGGGACTCAAAATATCTGATCAGTGCTTCCTCACTCACCTACTCTTTATAGATGATGTGCTCATTTTCCTTAATGGAAGTATAAGGGATACTTCTACATTCTTTGATATTCTCGTGCTCTTCACCAAGGCCATAGGTATGGAAGCAAACCACTTAAAATCCTCTATTACTCTCTATGATTGTAATCCACAAGAAGCAAGGGTTGCACATCATAAATTTCCTTATCGGAGCCATCACCTAGAGGATGGACTCAAATATCTGGGGTTCTGGGTAAAACCTCATTGCTACAAGATTTCCGACTGGATTTGGCTTGTGGTCAAGATCGAAAAATGATTATTCAATTGGAACCACAGGTTCCTCTCTAGAGTTGGCCGGTTGGTGCTCATTAAATTAGTCTTAGAGGCTACACCTGTTTACTGGATGTCTCTGGCTTGGATTCTAAAAGGAATCTTAGCATGGATACAAATGATATGTTGTAGATTCCTTTGGAATGGTTATAAGGGGTGAAATCCATTTTCCTGGGTGGGTTGGAATCATATTGCTATAACAAAGAAATGGGGTGGTTGGGGCCTAAAGGACTTATCCGCCTTCACACATGCTCTTGCTTCCATGATGGGTTGGATTATTCTCACCTCTAAAAGTCTCTGGACTGATGTTATCTATCAAAAATATATATGGCCCCATCATCTTATGGATTGGATTCGTTTTCCCACTTGGCAGCAATCTGGGATATCCATGGTCTGGCGAGCAATATTACACTCTATGCCTACTATTAGAAATGGATTAGCATGGCAAATCAATGAAGGAACTTTTGTTTGCATTGGCTTGGATCCTTGGTCAGGATGTGGGAATATGTTTCGATTACCTCCAAACCTTATTCATATACTTAATAATAGGAACATTAATGTGATTGCATAGGTTGTTGATATGGAGAATAGTACCATCTTTGCACAAGCTTGGTTTACAACGGTGCAATTAGGCATCCCCGAGCAATGGCAGCTTGACTGGGAAGGATATGTCGCTGCCCTGACTGAATATCATGTCCGTATCAAATAAGGAGCTGATGAGCTCATTTGGACCGTGACAGAGCATGGCACATACTCCCTGAAGGTGGGCTATCCCATCATCCACTCTGCACACAGACTACTTTTCCTCTTGGACTAGTGGGGAAAGCTTTGGAAGCTCAAAGCACCTCCAAGAACAAGGCTCTTTATGTGGAATGTCATCAAAAATAAAACTCCAACTGGAAACAACTTATTACATCGATCCTTCTACAACCCTACCTAGTGTGTGCTCTGTCAGCAGGCAGAAGAAACCAATGAACACCTTTTCCTATCCTGCCCAATGGTTGTTCAACTTTGGAATCATGTCCTAGATGCGCTATCTCTTTCTATCAGATGGCATGGACAATCTGTACCTGACGCTTGGGACCTCTGGCGTGCTGCAAGTTGCGATTCAAAAGTCCATTGCCTTCCCCTCCTTGTTTGCTGGTCTATTTGGCTGACAAGGAATGGGATCATATTTAGGGGAAAATTGGCTAGATGGCCATACATCACCACAAAAATCATTGCTTCATACCATGAATTACCGGATGATGATCACACATCTACAGGCTAAGTAGTTACTCCAGAAACTATTGATCATTCTATTCCCTGGGCTTACTTCGATGGAGCAACGCAAGCACAGGGATGTGGTTGGGGAATTTTATTTCATCTATCTGAAAACCACCATTTCAAAATTCAAATGGGGTTAGGAGTGGGAAAAAATAATTTTGTAGAACTGATTTCCCTCAGACATCTCTTACACTTTGCTTTAGCACATACATGCAATCATATTCAGATTTTCGGTGACTCTAAAATCATCATCAATTGGTTCAATAACATTTCTGCATGCCATGTGCACTCACTCAAGAACATATTGGATGAAATTATGATATTAAAAGCACAATTTAATTCAATTTCATGTCATCATATTTACAGGGAACGTAACTCGGCTGCTGACAAACTATCTAAGGAGGCTACGACACATCCCAGAGGCCTGTGGTTAATACAAGAGAAGATTGGAGAGGAACAATACCAGTACTATCACCGGCCCTATATTGATAGGGCATATCCAAGGGTTGCCAGGCCCTAAGTTATTTTGAATTTTTTCAGTAGTGTTTATTACAGCTACTTATTGATGATATGTATATATTTATGCTACTGCTTTTAGACTTATCAGTATACCCTGTGTGGTAATATATGTACAGAACTATACTTTTTGCATGACTTCGGTCATATGTTTTTTGATATCTACTTGAAGGCTTCGGCCAACACACTGCATATGCCACAGGCATCTACTAGTTACGATTTTTCCTCGGGGAAAAAAACATAACATGCAGCTGCAAACTCATTCATTCTAATAATCAGTATATAGTCAGTATATAGTTAGGAATGGTATTATTAGTAGCTAGTATGGTAGGATTAATGGATTAGCTAGTTTACCTCTATTAGACTCATTCATTCTAATAATCAGTATATAGTTAGGAATGGTATTATTAGTAGCTGGTATGGTAGGATTAATGGATTTGCTAGTTGAACTCTATTAGTTTAGCAGTGACCAATCCAAGTTATAATGTTTAACTTTGAAAAATAAATATTTTTTTTCAATATTATTAAAAAAATATTTTGCAAACATTCCATTAGACCATAATTTTGAAGATATAGCCTTTGTGCCATGTGATAATTGCCTTAGATTTTTTTGGCATAATTTTTTGATGTAGTTGCAATATTTATGCCATTATTTTTCATTGAAAATAGATCATAATCACATAAATAACATATTTACCATCATTTAGGACCCACCATAATTTAATCAAATTTTCCCATAAAAAATGAATAGAAATAAGATGGACATAAATATACCTACACGAAATTACTACCTACTATTATTTATGTTTTCTTAAATGATTTAAATGTGCCAACTTAGTAGTGGTCATTACCCACCAAAAATTTATGAAAGTCCATATTTCCTAGTAGGCAAATCACTTTTCTACTTCATATATCAATTTCAATTTGCAATTTTTCTAAATAAATGTAGGAATTTACAGGGTAAGTTCCTCAGAAAGAATACCAAAAGGACACCGCTCACAACCAGATCACAGATCAATACACCAGTATTTTTGACGTGGTTAAAACCCTCAAAGAGGGAAACAGTCCATGGCCTGTCCCAACGTGGGTACTACAGGCAATTTATTAATCAAAGAATGAAAATTTACATAAGCTTCTCTCATGCACGGATTACCCGAACAATGACCCTCCATGCGCTTTAAATAGAACTCATGGACCAATCAGGTGTCAAGCCACGAATCAAGTGTCGGTAATACCGAGGAGAGAATGAACCGTCGGATCACTACATATCGTGACCGTCGGATTGTAAGTTACAAAATGTACAACGGTAAAGAAACACACTTTACCTAACTCTATACCTAACTCTATACTAGACCAAGTTGAACTTAACTATTTCCTATGTGTCGGAATATCCTAACATCCCCCCTTAAGAACAACTTGGGATAGGATTGAAGGATTTACAAATATGACACAATAGGAGAACGAAGGAGGCACTAGAGCCTATCCCCCCTTAGTGACAACTTCCTGAACTCCAAGCATATATCGAAGTTTAGTGAACTTCGCCTCTGTGAGAGCCTTTGTGAAGATGTCTGCAACCTGATCATCTGTTGAACAATATTGCACTTCAAGAACATGGTCATGAATGAGCTTTCTGATGAAGTGCATGTGTAGTTCAATGTGTTTGCTGCGCTGATGCTGGACTGGATCTTTGCATAGCTGAATGGCACTTTGATTATCACACCAAAGTGTGGTTGGATGCTGCTGCTCAAAGCCAAACTCTGATAGGATCTGACGAAGCCACAAGGCTTCCTTACTAGCTTCCACGGCACCACGATACTCTGCTTCTGCTGACGAAAGAGAAATGGCAGCCTGTTTCTTACAAGCCCATGTAATAGGTCCTGAACCAAGAGTGAAGACATAACCGGCAGTAGACTTCCGATCATCAGGGTCACCAGCCCAATCAGAATCAGTGAAACCAACTAACAGAGGAGCTGCTTTGGCACTGTAATGAATCCCAAACTGTACTGTACCTCGAACATAACGAAGTATTCTTTTAGCTGCTTTCCAATGACTTTCACGGGGGTTTTGCATAAAACGAGCAACAAGGCCAACAGCAAAGGAAAGATCAGGACGAGTATGGGTTAAATACAAGAGTTTTCCTACAAGTTGACGGTATAAGGTAGCATCAACTTCAGGAGAAGTACAAGAGACTGAAAGTTTGACTCCAGACTGAAAGGGAGAAGGGGCTGGCTTACAGTCTTCCATGTGAAAATGACGAAGAATATCACAAGCATACTTGGACTGGGAAAGGAAAATACCCTCCTTGGATTGCAAGACTTGAAGACCGAGAAAATAGTGTAAGTGTCCTAAGTCTGTCATTTCAAATTTCTTTTTAAGGCTGGACTTCACATGGTTTATAAGGTTGGGATCACTACCAGTAAGAATAAGATCATCAACATAAAGAACAAGGATGATAAGAGAGTTGCCCACTTTCTTGGTGTAGACAGTATTGTCAGAATGACACCTAGAAAAGCCAGATTCTAAAAGAAAGCTATCCATTTTGGCATACCAAGCCCGAGGAGCTTGCTTGAGGCCATAAAGGGATTTCTTAAGTCGACAAACAAGGCTGGAGTCTGTTTGTATGAAGCCAATGGGTTGTTCCATATAGATTTCTTCCTGCAAGTCCCCATGCAAGAAGGCAGATTTAACATCCATCTGATGGACTTCCCATTTTAAAGAGGCAGCAAGGGAAAGAACAAGGCGGATAGAGTTCATTTTGGCAACAGGGGAGAAGGTTTCAGTGTAGTCAATGCCTTCAACCTGTGAAAAGCCCTTAGCAACGAGACGAGCTTTATGTTTATCAACTTTCCCATCTGGTCCATACTTGGTTCTGTAAACCCATTTACATCTAACAAGTTTGCGTCCCTTTGGTAGAGGAACAAGATCCCATGTATCATTTGTCATCAATGAATGATATTCTTCATTCATAGCTGCTTCCCAATGTGGATGGCCTGAAGCTTCTGCAAAAGTGTCAGGATCATGATTTACTGGAGCTTGAGCCAGTAAAGAAGAGGCTCTTTCAAACTGAGAACGTGTACGTCGCTGATCTGTAGGATCACCGGCAAGATCACCTGCTGCATCCCGAGTAGCACGGACCCATCTTGGAAGTTGAGGATCCTGAGAAGGTGGGGGAGGATTATCATCCTCGCTTTCATCATCTGAAGAAGAAATGTTTTCAAAAGTAGAAGAGATAGGAAGAGGTGGCACATCCGCCGGACTAGGCTCGCAGGCCGATTTATTTTCATCAAATTTTACATCTCTTCTAATGATAACATTTTTGGACTTAAATGGAATAAGTCTATAACCTTTTACATCTTCAGAATATCCAACAAAAGTACATTTCTCACTCTTAGGTTCTAAAGCTTTATGCTTTTCATCTGGAATATGGGCCCATGCTTCACTTCCAAACACACGAAAGTGACTTACATCTGGTTTAATGGAACTCCAAGCTTCTTCTGGAGTGATATTCTCTAGAACCTTAGTAGGAGTGCGATTGATTATATAATTTGCACAATTAATTGCTTCGGCCCAAAAACTAAGACTGAGTCCTTTAGATTGCAGCATACAATTAGCCATTTCCTTTAAGGTGCGATTTTTCCTTTCAGCTACACCATTTTGTTGTGGAGTGTATGGAACAGTATGTTGCATTTGAATTCCATTTTCGGTGCAAAAGTTGATGAATGTGTTTTTAACATATTCTCCACCATTATCAGTTCTTAGCTTAAGAATTTGATGTCCAGATTGTTTTTCAACAAAGGCTTTGAAGGCCAAAAATGTGTTAAATACTTCGCTCTTGAGTTTTAAGAAGTATACCCAAGTGCGTCTGGAGAAATCATCAATGAAAGTTAAGAAGTACTTGCAGCCAGAGAATGAAGCAACAGGAAGAGGACCACATAAATCACTGTGCACAAGCTGTAAAGGGGCTGAGGCGTGCCAAGAGGCACGTTTGTCAAAACTGTCCCGATGATGTTTTCCGAGTACACATCCGGAACAAACACCATCTCTGCAAGATACCATAGGAAGACCTGTCACCATATTTTCTTTACATAGATGCTGAAGGGAGCGATAGTTTAAGTGACCAAATCGCTCATGCCAAAGTTTGCTCACTTCATCATTATGAGCAACAAATACTGAGGGAAGATTTGATGACCCAAAGTTGTGAAACTTATACAACCTTGTGGAATCATCAGCAAGACCAGTAGCTAGAATCTGTTTAGGATCTTTTAGATCCTTGATTACAACATCATGAGGTGAAAATTCAACAATTTTACCTTCACCTGAATGAGTTATCTGATAGACAGATAGAAGGTTGCAGGATAAGGTTGGAACACATAATACATCATTAAACTGACCATTGTCTAGATGAACAGTTCCAGTCCCTACAACATTAAGAGATCTATCATCACCAACATATATATTTTTGGTGTTACAATCATTTAAAGAAGAAAACATGGCTTGGTTTTTGGCCATGTGATAAGAGGCTCCAGAATCAATGAGCCACTCATGAGAATGAGAAGAAGAAGAAGATACATTTAATGCATAACCAGACTGAGATGATTGACAACGACATGCAGAAAGTGCCATTCCGGAAGTTGAAGTTGAAGTAGGCTCCACATGGATGTTATGTTTCTTCATTGCGGCTTCCAAGGCTTCCATCTTCTTAAAGCATTTAGATTCTAAGTGGCCATCTCGATTACAAAAGTTACAATGTCTATCAGTCTTCTTCCATTTGTTTTTATTGGTCTTATCATTTTGCTGAAATGATCTTTCATTTTGAGGCTGAGTTGGTTTAGGACCATTCTTTTGAGGATATGACTTCTTAGGATTCTTTGAATTTGGTTGCTGCTGGGCGGCTAACGCTTTCGTGGAAGAGTTTCCAAGATTAAGAAGACCAAGGTGTAAGAGTTTTTCTTGTTCTCTTATTAAGGAATCACAAAAGGAGTCAAAGGAAGGGGCCTTGTAGTCTTTTCCTTGACAAATGAAAGCTTCCCTTGTAGAATGGAAAGTGGAAACAAATACAGAGTAGGCTGGTCCCAACTTAGTAAGGATGGAATAAATAAGGTTACCATCTTCTTTCTTAACTTTAACACCTTCCAAGAGATATCTAAGGGTCTTGAATTTGGACAAGAAATCTTCAATGCAAGAAAAATTATTAGGATCCAAAGTAAGCAACTCATTTTCAAGTTGATGGGCTCTAATTTCATTTTTAATCCCAAAAACTTTAGCGAGTTTTTCTAATGCTTCATGAGGAGTCTCAAGTTCTGCAATGTGGAATCTAAGATCAGGAGAAATAGACATCCCTATCAAACCACGTGCTTGATCTTGTCTATTTTCCCATTTTGCAGCCTTGTCTTCATCTTTTGGTTTCTTCTCTTGGTCTGTGGCTATTCTGAAGAGACCTTTACTTCTAAGTAAATCTTCCATGTAGGCTACCCATTGGAAGTAGTTAGTGCTGTCAAGAATGACTTGGCATGGACTTTCCATTTTTTAAAAAAACTGAAGCTGAAGATGCTGAAAGTAAGTGTTCCAATGGATAGATCTCGAAAAAATAGGCGGTTTTAAAAAAAACGGCTCTGAAAAAGGCTTCCGGATGAAGAAGTTATGGCTTTTTTAAAAAAAATTGTTGACGTTGCCGGCAAAGTGCGCGAATGTGCGGGAATGAAAAAAATCCGCCCCCACAAAATGGAGACTTGAACCCAAGACCTCTACTCTCTTAAAATAGCTTTGAACCAATTGATCTATACAAAAAATTTGAGAGAGAGAGAGAGAGAGAGAGGGGGGGGGGGGCCTTGGTTTGCGTGCTTGCCTTGAGAAAGCTCTTTTTCCCTACAAAACACAAAACACAAAACCCAACACGAATATGCAAAGAAAAACGAACCTTGCGGCTCGAAGTTAGCTTTAGCCAAAAAACTAGAAATTTTTAAAAAAAATCTCAAAGTTAGCTTTAGCCGAAAAACTAAATATTTTTCTCAATGTTTCTGATTTTCCGAGATCACACTAAGGTGCAGGGAAAAGAGCATACGCATGAGAAAAATCCTTCCTTTCTGTTTCTGATTTGCCCAGATCGCACAGAGTCGCAGGGCAAAGAGCATACGCAGAAATGAAAGGTATAGATCCGGTTAAAAAAAGGCTAAATAAACCGAAACCGAAATAAGCAGAGAGAAAATAACAGTAAACTGCAAAAAACACTGTATACCTCCCGATCTGAAAAATGACGCAGCTAGGGCTACCGGAAACCTTTTCGCGTGAAACGAAAGGGGTTCCTCACTGGAACAGATGCTCCGAACGCAACAGAGCAGTCCTCTCGGCCCGAAAGCAGTCAGAAACAGCAGATCTAGGAAACGACAGCCGCATGCAGTTCTACCGGCTTCAGATTTGGATCACCAACGGACGCGGCCCTCAAATAGCTCTGATACCATGTAGGAATTTACAGGGTAAGTTCCTCAGAAAGAATACCAAAAGGACACCGCTCACAACCAGATCACAGATCAATACACCAATATTTTTGACGTGGTTAAAACCCTCAAAGAGGGAAACAGTCCACGGCCTGTCCCAACGTGGGTACTACAGGCAATTTATTAATCAAAGAATGAAAATTTACATAAGCTTCTCTCATGCACGGATTACCCGAACAATGACCCTCCATGCGCTTTAAATAGAACTCATGGACCAATCGGGTGTCAAGCCACGGATCAAGTGTCGGTAATACCGAGGAGAGAATGAACCGTCGGATCACTACATATCGTGACCGTCGGATTGTAAGTTACAAAATGTACAACGGTAAAGAAACACACTTTACCTAACTCTATACCTAACTCTATACTAGACCAAGTTGAACTTAACTATTTCCTATGTGTCGGAATATCCTAACAATAAATAACATCCATTTCAATGGCAGGGACTATGCTGCCTTACAACACTTGTTATAGTTGAAATTGAAAGATAAAGGTGTCATTTTTGTGTTAGTTTTATCTTAGAAGAAGAAGTGAGTTTCTATTTGTATTAATTTCAGTATTATTGAAGTTTTTGTAATAAGTCAATGATTAGCTCACTGTCTTTATATCTTGATTAAATGAAAATAACATTATATTCAATGGATATAATGAAAAGACCAATCATTATTGATTTAGTGAGTTGTCTTTTATATTTAGTGAGTTGTCTTTTATATTTAATATTTGAAATTGACTTCTTTACAGACACTTTTTGAAACTAAGTTCATTAATAATTCGAAAACAATATATACCAAAACAATAATTGGTTTACTATCTTTCCATAATTTCCATTAAATATCAATTCATACTCCTTCAACAAGAAAATAAGCGAATCATTAACTACCCCAGAGTGCTTCACATTGATTCAACTAGACATTGAATATCAATTCATACTCATTCACCTAGACAATGAACGAATCATTAACTACCGCACAGTGCTTCACATTCATTCAAGTAGACAATGAGCGAATCATTAACTACCGCACAGTGCTTCACATTTAGTCCTAGGTCAAATATAATAAAAAAGTATTATAATCGTCTAGGGTTTCAACCAGGAATGGAGGGACAGACAACAATATTGTCTCCATCCATGATCGTTTATTATCGATGTACACTCCGTTGCGATAGATAATTTGACCTTTAATTCAATCAGCCGACCATGCTGACGGTCGAAAGCGATAATTCATAGGCTCGATGCCTAGGTACCAGTCGAAATATATATTGCTGGTGAAAAAATGTTATGGGGCCAGAGTTGAAGCGGCATTCTTATTTGAGGATAGTTAGTATATGTTAAGGACGTAACCATATAAAATGAAACGAAACGGAAATAATCAACCAGAGCACATGGCATAATTATCGTTTATAGTTATGTCTGCTTTGATCTACTCAATTTCTTTAAATTGTAGGTCTTAGATTTCTCATGGATGGTGATTATAGGTATTACGACTGTCAAGTATGTCAAAGATTTTCTAGATCATCGGTTAAGTCATTCTATATGGTTCTATTTAAAAAACTCCCAAGATTATCCGCTACTTTATGCGATATAATGTACATGATTACACATAAAATGAGAGTTCGAGCGACTTACAATGACTAGCTGAATATTTAAAAAAAAATTAATATCTTTGTTTAATAAAAAAATGATAAAAATAGCTAAAACAACACAATTACTGAAACTCAATCATATATTATGCACAAATGGTGTATGTGCAAAGACACTCACACACGATTACATTCAGATTACTCTTTTAAATAGAGTTTCTGAGATCCAACTTATTCCTAAATTAGATAGAGAGATTGAGAGAATTTCTCAACCATCACAAACCAACTTCTTAAATATGGAATGTAAGCATTAACTCCAACATCCCCCCTTAATGATTACATTACATGAAAATAATAAAATAATCAAGCTTATCAGTAGATGCTCCATCAAGTTGCCTCATAACCCTCGGAAAGGTGTAGTTGGCAAGTTGGATTCCCGAGTTCCCTTCCCCAACTCCCGAATCAAGGACCTCCCGAAGTCAATTACTGGACAACATCCCAATTTGTCGCATAACCTCATTAGGAAACCACTTCCACGTCTACCACTAATGAGGGATCCTTCCCTAGATCCGCAACTGCCATACTATCTGGACAACCATCCATATTGAGCCTTACTGCTACTTGATCTTTAAGTACTAGCATCAGACACATAGTTGAACTGTTGGTTATTTTTAAAAGAGTTTAATAGGTTCACTCTCTTCATTGAATTCATCATCATCTCCCATTAGAAGCGGCATCTATCTTCCGGCGTTGAACTCCTTTTATTTAAAAACTTCCTTCGAATATCGACCCATTCCCTATCGTGTGGATGGAAATTCTCTAGCGCTCATTACCAAGCCAATACTAATCACGGCCCCAAGCTGTATAATCCCAAACCTATCGAAGCTTTATTCTACTGATAAAAGAAAAATGATAAAATCTGTGCATTGATAGTTAATGAAACAGGGCTTATTTGACAAAGCGTTCAACCAGCATTCAGAGACACCAGACCAGATACCTGACCAGCGTATTCTCCATTTTTTTTAAATTGCTGCCGCGATCAGAGACACCAAACCAGATACCTGACCCTATCGATGAGCTCCCGAAGAGAGCCATGAACTGGTACGCAACGCGATTGTTAAGCCTCGTTTTTATGAAGCCATAGCATTGGATCCCTGAAGTTCGAGAAGACTGCTGACACCGCAACAGTTCACTGCTCAGGTCTTTACACTCGCCAACATATAAAACCCAAAAATCTGCTGGCGTTATATATTGATCTGCATTTAATTTCTAACTATGGCCAGTCAAGATAAACCCTATAAATCCCAGAGATAAATACTAGTATTGGACAAGAAAAGATGCCATCCCACGGTTATTATCATTAATTCCCTTTAGGTTTCCTACGTCACGACACCACTGCTGAACAGCAGCGTAGGGTTCCGGTGAATTTTGTTCGCTGGTTTCTAGAATAGAGCATAGCTGAGAAAAACCCTCGCACCACTTTTCAAGAACGTAGCGCAAGGTTCCACGCCGACTTCCGATCCGCCGCAAGATTTCATCGGTACGCCGATCCACGGGGTCGTTTTCGATTCCGTCCAGAATACTCAGGTTGCAACAGCCCGGTTAACATCCAGATGCACCTCCTCACAACACAGGTTCAGATCTAGCTCTGATACCATGATAAAAATAGCTAAAACAACACAAGTATTGAAACTCAATCATATATTATGTACAAATGGTGTATGTGCAAAGACACTCACACACGATTACATTCAGATTACTCTTTTAAATAGAGTTTCTGAGATCCAACTTATTCCTAAATTAGATAGAGAGGTTGAGAGAATTTCTCAACCATCACAAACCAACTTCTTAAATATGGAATGTAAGCATTAACTCCAACAAAAAATGTCTATAGTCACTCTAAAAAAGAAAGTTTCCTGAAATATGTCATCACGGTTTGGTTTGTCTAGATAAATATTTTAAAAATCTTTAAATAATTTTGTTTCAGTAAAAGTTCTATATTTTTATAGATTATATTAAATATGTTTAATGCAATTCACAAAGGTGGTTAATAAATATATAATTTATAGATAAAATATATTAAATATGTTTATTGCAATTCACAAAGGTGATTAATAAATATATAATTTATAGATATTTTTTTCGTTCTGTGTATGATTAATAAATGTATAGAGACATTTAATTACTCTTCCAGATTTGATAATGCTGTTAGTGATTACATTTAAAAAAAAAAATGTTGATTGTTTACTGAATTATGACATAAAAATAAAGTGTATGTACGCTGATATACTTAATTCTATTTTTTGTAGTGCTTTGATAGCTAATTGTTGATTTCCTTTATCTAGTACCAACCTTTATTCCCGTGGGACCGTTGAGTGGTGTTCCATTTGTTCTACAGAAGTATGGATATTGTTTTGTATCTGAACGCCTAACAGTTCCTTAATTTGAATTTGTCCAGGCTCTAGAGATAGAGCACTCTTAGATAATCTCTCAGCACAATTGCTGAATTATCTGTAGATATGTTGATAGTCGATCTCTTGGAAATAGCATCTAATCTCTCTAATCCTTAGTTTCGAGGTAGCTAAATTCAATGCTTCAAGCTTGGCCACACCATTAAGCCAGTCAATAACACATTTTGAATCCCCCAAAACCCTAATATTTTTAATGTTTTTGAGTTTTGCTAAAGACATGAGGGTCAAAGATGCTATGAGTTATGCTTTGGTGTTTGTTCCAATACCGGTGCCAATTCTAAATTAAATGGACATGTACTTAGATAGTTTGATCAACCCCCCTCGACCACACAAATTTCTTTGTGCAGCCACATCAAAAAAACCAACAGGGATATCAATGGGGATCACAGGTAGATCTTTCCACATTGATATTTTATTGTGGGTTTCATGGATATATTCTCTGAAGTGTGCAACTATCATGGATGATTGTGAAAGAGTCCCAAATCTTTCATTCCTGAAGCTGATACCATTTCTGAGGATCCAAATGCCCCAGACCACAAAGATGGAAGAGGACCATAATGTTTTGTTTTCTTGGCCCACAGTTAGTGAAGTGTTGCTTCAAAAGCAAACCATCTGCTGTAAGTGTTTCCGACCATAGACCTAATGACGTTGTCCCATATTTCCTGAGAATAATGGAAATTTGTGAACATGTTATCTACAATTTATTCATGCTCATTGCACATACTACAACAATTTGGTCCAAAGAAGCCTCTTTTTTGTAGATTCTCCCGGGTCAATATTTTATTTTGGAGGGTCAGCCAAGAGAAGCACTTCAGTTTGGTTGGGATGTGCCATTGCCAAATATACATATTACACAATCTTTTATTTGGTTCTATTTCTGAGTAAGTTATAGCTTCATATGCCAGGCAAGCTTTAACTTCCCTTGAAGCAGTGTCCCAACTCCATACCAATTTGTGCAAAGTGTTGCAAAGCTTGACTCCATTTATGGTTATCTCTATTATAAAATTCATTCATTCCTCAATCAACTTGCTATCCAGTCCGAACATTGTTGCTAAAAGCCAATAATAGTTGGAAACCCTAGTTGAGTCTCTAGCTCTGATTTCATGTAAGTGGACCAAACCTTTTGAGATGAGTTTAGTGGATAGTTTAGAGGAGAACTCATAGACCTAAGCCCATCCTATGAAGGGATCCTTGCTAAGGATAATCTGTCTCCCATCCCCGAAACTCCAGGATAGCCAACTATAGAGGAATGGGAAAGATGTAGTGAGAGATTTCCATGCTATAGAGCCTCCTTTAGATGGTTTATTTGCAAATCCTTTGATCCAATCCACAACTGTCCTTTGCCTAATATATTTCCTTCTTATAGTATGACTCCATAGACCCTTCCCAAATAAGGCTCTCCACAGATATTTTAGAGATAAGGCTTTGGCAAAACAAGGAAGATTCTTGAATCCCCATCCTCCAAGATGCTTGGGAGAAGATAGTAATTTGCAGGAGGCAAGATGAAGGCTTGGCTTCGTGTTTTTCCTAGTCCATGAAAATTTGGACATCAATTGTCTAATAACATTGAGAGTGGAAGTGGGAATCATGGCTAGGGATAACCAATATACAGGGATGTTTTCCATAACAGATTTGAATGGAATCATTCTGCTCCCTAATGATAGTGAGTTATAACACAATAGGTTGATTTTCTGCTCCACCTTACTAATCAACCATTTCCAATATCCTATATGGTAATCATTAGGTGTTAAAAAATACCAAGATACTTAAATCCACTTTTTAGAGAGATGGATTGCAGGGGTAGAAAATTCCCTAGAAAATTATTGTGTTATGCGTGTTTGAATTCTCTCTTTTATGATTCATGATTTTGATGATAATTTATTGTTTCTATTGATGAGTAGAGTAGATTCAAATCATTTGTTTTAGCATATTACAATCTGCAGTTTGAATCTACAAGAAGTTTCTACTAAATATATATATATATATATATATATATATATATATATATATATATATATATATATATATATATATATATATATATATATATATATATATATATATATATATATATCTATATATATATATAATCTGACATGTATCCCCAGTATTGGGCTCGTACACCATGCAAATGCTCAAACAAAGTCTCAATATCACTATAAATACCTCTTTTTTTGTTTTAAATATAACCCTTAACTTGCCGATGCATGTTATGACCCGAGTCATTGTTAAGAGAGATTGACTCTCGTTCCCTTGTGGTAGTGGAAAACCCACACGGACCGCTGATTCAATTGGTGATTCTTCAAGCCACGTTAAGACACATTTTATGGTAACTCTACTCCACATGGATTATCCACATCTCGACACGATGGGGATTTTCTGACATGTGTCTTGGTTTTAAATCATCCTTACCTCGCGCCCACTCACATGCTTAGACTCATGTAGACCGTTTGATGGAAACACTAATGGAAATCCCTCTTTCTCTCTAATGTAGAGTTTACTATGGGTGTAACAGGGGTTTGTTTCCAAGCCTAACCAAGCCGATCCAATGTTTGGACAAGCTTACTAGATAGGTGGATGGTGGATGAATTTGTGTGGTGGCACTTTTGGGTCTGGGGTTCAAATATATTCCCCATCGGAGTTATGGTTCAATATTTTTGCTCGGATTTTGCTTTGGCTTCGTGTTTTTCACTCTGAAAGTAACCTTCTAGTTTATTTTCCTCCATTCTTGTTTGTCATTCTTCCCATCCCCTTCCTACACTCTATAGCTCTGAGTGTCATCATCGAGGGTTACTCGTATTGTCTTTGTCTCTTTATATGGAATGTAGCTAATTTTGAAAGTAATTATTAGAAATATATGGAGGTTTAGAAGTAGATGGATGATGATACAAGTAAGCTCTGCTCACATTTCCATCTATTTATTTATTTTTATTTTTTTCCCGTTTTCATTCCTTCCTTTATGGGACATTTACTTCTACTTGGTATGGTTGGATAAGAGGGTTACCATTATGATGCAGGATTATGGGGATGCTTTGCGGGATGCTGAGACGAGGAGGTAAGTTATCTCCTGGGCCAATCCCTCTCACCGTACTCTTCTCCCTTAGCACGATGATAAGAGGATGCTACTCCCTTATCTTGCTCATCTCCTTGCACGTTTCTATTTCGTGTTGGCTGCTTGTAGCATATTTCTTATTGTATTTTAAAATCGTTATTGGAATTATGAAAAACTTTTTTGTTGTAATATACGAGAGAGGGTTGGCACCCTAGGACCCCTATTCATGGAAATTGTAAATTTATTTAACAGTTTCCCCTCTGGGTTTAATGGAAGAACATTACTATTTAACATTTATCGATGGTTATTTAATTCATGACTCTTCTCTTTTTGTGAATTCTTGTAAATCTTTCTTGATTAATTATGAACAATTCAAATTAACAGCCCAAAGATCATCAATACCGAATATTTCACAAACAAAACTTAATATGATCTATTGTTTAAGATGACATACCTTGATTAACAACGGAAGATGTAATGGTTGCCATCTACTTTCTTCTGACTCCTATTCTTCTTCTCAGAATTTGGTTTCTCTTTCTAGCCCTGTTTCTTTATGCGCTTCTTGATGGAGAAGAATGCGACTCCTGGCAGGGGGAGAGAGGACCCAATCCTTTTTATATTATTTAACACTAAATCTGGTACGTCCATCATATACCAATTCAACGCTTTAATGCTTTTAACGCTTTAATGCTTTAATCGGGTCACATTAAGATTTAGAAACTGCAGATTTCTAACATTCTCCCACTTGACTCGACTATTCATAATATTAAGTGTTGAACATCATACTATGATAAATTGCTGAGAGTTATGGCGGTTGTGCACTATTAATTCAATGCATTTCCTTCCATATACTACAATACCAGCAAACCATCAATTCATACTCATAATTTATATAAAACAGCATAATGGTCCACATAATGTCTTATATCATAATGATTAAACATAATATCTTTATAAGACTCTTTCTTGTTTAAAATTACATAAAATACGTACTACTATATTAAAACAAGAGACACATAATTGTATATCAGAAACACATAAAAGAGCTCAGAATGTCACACATCAATTATTATTAATACAACCAAGACCCATTCTTTGAACATGTTCCTTAAATTGTCTTGGTTGCAACCCTTTCGTCAAAGGGTCTGCAATCATAAGTTCTGTCCTGATGTGCATGATTGACACTCTTTGTTTCTGAACCTCATCTTTCACAACAAGATACTTCAGATCTATGTGTTTGGCACCTTTAGAGTACTTGTCGTTCTTTTAGAAAAACACTGCTGTAGAGTTATCACAATAAATTTTCAGCGGCTTGCTAATGGTGTCGACAACCGCAAGTCCTGAAATAAAGTTCCGCAACCATAATGCATGAATTGTGGCTTCAAAACATGCCACAAATTCTGCCTCCATAGTGGATGAAGCAACGATAGTCTGTTTCGCACTTTTCCATGATATGGCACCTTGAGCAAACATAAACAGGTAACCAAAGGTCGATTTTCTAGTATCGATGCATCCAGCAAAATCTGAATCGCTATATCCGATCACCTCCGATTCATTGGATCTTCTATACATGAGCATGTAATCTTTCGTGCCTTGTAAGTACCTCAAAACTTTCTTTGTAGCTTGCCAATGTTCCCTTCCTAGATTACTTTGATACCTCCCTAACATACCGACCGCAAAGCTGATATCCGGTCTAGTACAGGTTTGAGCATACATCAGGCTACCAACAACAGATGCATATGGAATTGATTCCATTTCCTTTCGTTCAACATCATTCTTAGGACATTGCATGAGACTGAATTTATCACCTTTCTGTACAGGAACTGTCCCAGGTGAACATTTACTCATTCCAAATCTCTCTAGAATCCTTTCGACATATCCTTTCTGAGACAATCCCAATATTCCTTGTGATCGATCACGGAATATTTCTATTCCAATCACATAGGATGCCTCTCCCATATCTTTCATTTCAAAGTTCGTTGAGAGAAATTCCTTAGTCTCATGCAATATACTTAAATTATTTGCAGCAAGCAAGATGTCATCAACATAAAGGACCAGATAAATAAACTTGCTCCCACTGATCTTTTGGTATATACAGTGATCAACCGTATTTTCCTTAAAACCAAAGGATGTAATAATGGTATTGAACTTAATATACCATTGTCGGGATGCTTGTTTAAGCCCATATATTGACTTCTTAAGTTTACACACCAATTGTTCTTTACCTTCTATAGAAAAACCCTCAGGTTGATCCATGTAAACATCCTCATCAAGATCTCCATTCAGAAAGGCTGTTTTCACATCCATTTGATGCAACTCCAAATCATAATGAGCTACTAATGCCATTATTATTCTTAGTGAGTCCTTTTTCGAAACAGGAGAAAATGTCTCCTTGTAATCAACACCATCTTTCTGAGTGTAACCCTTAGCAACAAGTCTAGCTTTATACCGTTCGATATTACCACTAGAGTCGTGTTTGGTTTTAAAAACCCATTTGCATCCGACTCTTTTACAGCCATGTGGTAACTCAACGAGATCCCAAACTTCATTCTGTTGCATGGATTTCAGTTCTTCTTTCATGGCATTAATCCATTCCTTTGACTCTTTACTTTCTACAGCATGTGAAAACGAAACTGGATCCTTATTGATTCCAATATCATAATCTGATTCTTGCATATAAACCACATAATCATCCGAAATAGCTGACCTACGATTTCTTTGAGGTCTTCTTAATGCTACTTGTTGTGGTTCATGCATATCAGCATTATGTAAGTCATTTCCTTCAGGAAGTACTTCTTCATTTATATGTTGTTCATTATCATCATGCTGTTCTACAACAGCTGGAACAACATTTGGAGTAATAGTAGATGGAGGAACTATTCTAGGCAATGTAACATTTACCCTTGTTTCCTTTATTTCTACTATTTCTCTTCGAGTACTCCCACTGACTTCACCATTCTCAATGAACCTTGCATTACCAGTTTCTACAATTCTTGGACTATGATTAGGACCGTAAAACACGTACCCTTTAGATTTCTCAAGGTAACCTAAAAAATACCCACTGATCGTTCGAGAATCTAATTTCTTTTCATGTGGATTATAAATTCTCGCTTCCGCTGGACAACCCCAAACATGCAGGTGTCTTAAGCTAGGTTTCCTGTTAGTCCATAACTCAAAAGGAGTCTTTTGAATAGCTTTACTAGGAACCCTATTCAACAAATAATTAGCGGTTTTGAGAGCATACGACCACAAATTCTTAGGTAGTGTAGAATCTGACATCATACTCCTAATCATATCCATTAACGTCCTATTACGCCTTTCTGCTACACCATTTTGCTGTGGTGTACCTGGCA
Organism: Pinus tabuliformis; assembly: GCA_031772625.1. Taxonomy (NCBI): domain Eukaryota; kingdom Viridiplantae; phylum Streptophyta; class Pinopsida; order Pinales; family Pinaceae; genus Pinus; species Pinus tabuliformis. Next base: position 1,328,007,393 of record CM062805.1, on the reverse strand, counting down.
TTGTGTATTGCGCACATATGCCATGACTTTCGAGGAATTTTGCAAATGGACCTGGACACTGGCCTGACTCATTATATTTACCATAATATTCACCACCTCTATCATACCTTATGATTTTCACCTTTTTATCTAATTGCCTCTCAACTTCCTTTACAAACGTCTCAAGGACATTCACAGATTGAGATTTTTCATGAAGCAAATAGACATAACCATAACGGGAAAAATCGTCAATAAAAGTGATGAAATACTTTTCTCCATTAAAGGCTGGAGTGTCCATAGGTCCGCAAATATCAGTGTGTATTATTTCAAGAAGCTGGCTGCTTCTGGTGGCTCCTTTCTTATTATGTTTGGTTTGTTTACCTTTAATACAATCCACACATAATTCTAGATCACTAAAGTCCAAATTTGACAAAATTTCATTACTTACTAGTCTCATCATTCTTTCTTTGGATATATGACCTAGTCTTTTATGCCACAAGAAAGCAGAATTTTCATTCACCATGCTACGTTTACATCCAACATTATTTACTACATTCAACAAGGAATTCGCATAAGTGTCATTCAGTTTCAATTTATATAAACCATCAATTAGAATACCAGAACCAACATTATCAGTATTCTTATACAAATCAAAACATCCAGATCCAATCATACATCTAAAACCAGAATTATCCAACTTACTTACGGAAATAAGGTTTCTAGATAATGAAGGTACATAAAGGGTACTGTATAAGTCTAATACATATCCACTTTCTAGAATTAGACGATAAGTCCCAATGCCTTCAATTGAAGATTTCATTCCGTTTCCCATAAAGAGAAAACGATCTTCATTTGGATTTATGGTTCGGATCATAAGAAATCCCTGCATATTATTGGAAACATGAGTTGTAGCACCAGTATCAAGCCACCATGTATTAATGGGAACTTCAACTAAATTTGATTCAAAACATACGAAAGATAGATAATTACCTTTCTTTTCGAACCAAGCTTTCCTTTTCGGACAGTCACTTTGATAATGTCCTTTCTTTTTACAGAAATGACATTGAACATCCTTTAGTTCCTTCTTTTCCTTATCCTGCCCATTCTTAGCAGGTGCCTTTTTCTTCTTGAAATGACTTGATTTTCCTTTCTTTTCTTTACCAGCTTTATTACTCACAAAACTTACTGAGTGATTCACTTGATTTTTCAAACGTCCTTCTTCCTTAACAAGTCTACTGGCCAATTCATTAACATTCCACTTATCCTTTATAGTGTTATAGTTAATCTGAAAAGGTCCATATTCAGAAGGTAGCGAGTTCAAGATGAACTGGACAAGAAAAGAATCCTCTACTGTAAGTCCCAGGGAGTTTAACCTTGCTGCAAGATTAGTCATCTCTATAATGTGCTCTTGCATAGTTTGCGACCCATCAAACTTCATGGTCGTGAGTTCTGCCATAAGAGTACCAGCGAGTGACTTATCAGCTGAACGAAAACGCTCTTCCACAGACTGCATATATTCCTTAGCACTTTCTGTTTGTGGAATTGTTGACTTGATGTTGTTAGCAACAGTCATCTTAATAAACATAAGGCTCAATCTGTTACTGCGTTCCCATGCTTTATGGTGTGATTTTTCTGCCTCAGTACTATCTTTTGTAAGAGTAGCAGGTTTATCCTCAAGGAGTGCCAAGTCAAGATCCTGAACACCTAAATGGAAATTGACTTGTTCTCTCCATTCAGAAAAATTAACACCAGTGAACAATGTAACAGATGAAGCATGCGTATTCATGGGAACTCCTGCAAATTAAAAAAAATGAAATAACTGTAAGCTCATAACTAACGCGATTCAGATGTAGACATAATAGCATAATATAGCACTCCTTTGGGTAGATACTATCTTATACTTAACATAATTAAATACCAAAACATAAGTAGGTAATAAATATATTCAATTAAATAGAACTGACATCTTTGGATGATCAATATTTATTTAATCAAAATATCTATTAAACCTCATCATGTCAACTAGTTATAGAACAAGACTTTCCTTTGGGTAAGCTCTCAGGTTCTATCATTAGTGACGCCAGTGTTAATTGGTATTATTATAACTGGCAATTTCTATCAATAATCATTATGTCACTTATGCACTAAATGACTATTCTGATTTTGACCACTTTGGTGATTAACAAAATCATAAATCTCATGTGCATAAATGATTTATAACACATACTTTATGCAAAACAATTTCAATCCCACGAAGTAAAAATTCTGGTCGATTACAGGCCCCAACAAACTCAATGCAAAAATCTGGCAGAATATGGGAAAAGTGAGTTTCACTCGCACTTTCCTTTCAATGAGGAAGGCGAAAGGAGCAAGCACAACCGTAGTGGCGGCATTCCGGTATACTACAAGCACAAAGTGATTCATCCCTCTATTAAAAGAGACTTTCGAGATAATATTCATGCCCGCATATTCAAACTAAATTGATCGCAATAGGTTGCGAATACGTGGAGAATTATGAATCGAATTATGAATCAAAATTCCACCGAAAAAATTCCTGAGCTCTACATTTCACCAACGAATCGGATATGGGCAATCGCCGGTATCATATTCGTTATTATATTTTATCACGGAATGACAGAATTATTTTACTCAGTAATAAAGCAGTGGATGGTGGATCAATTAAAGCAGATACGCGAAGAAAGCAAATCACTTGATCAGAAAATTGTGGGCATGCGGAGGATTTGATTAACATCATGAGTAAAGCACAGAATAGATCAATTGCAATCATAGGAAATATTCAGTTATTGATTGGTGGCTCCGATACCAAATGTAAATCTTTCTTGATTAATTATGAACAATTCAAATTAACAGCCCAAAGATCATCAATACCGAATATTTCACAAACAAAACTTAATATGATCTATTGTTTAAGATGACATACCTTGATTAACAGCGGAAGATGTAATGGCTGCCATCTACTTTCATTTGACTCCTATTCTTCTTCTCAGAATTCGGTTTCTCTTTCTAGCCCTGTTTCTTTATGCGCTTCTTGATGGAGAAGAATGCAACTCCTGGCAGGGGGAGAGAGGACCCAATCCTTTTTATATTATTTAACACTAAATCTGGTACGTCCATCATATACCAATTCAACGCTTTAATGCTTTAATGCTTTAATGCTTTTAACGCTTTTAACGCTTTAATGCTTTAATCGGGTCACATTAAGATTTAGAAACTGCAGATTTCTAACAATTCTTTCAACCAGATAGGGTATGGGTATTATCCTATAACCTTGTTATTCCACAACTCCATGTTATTGACTTCAACGTCTGGTGACTGAACTTTTCATATGAAGGTTTATGTGATTTTTCCATTTGGTATTTTTTTACTTTTGTTTATGGTGCTTAAAATGTACTATTGATGTAAAAAGTATACAAACTCTAATTGGTATATGGACCGTCGAATTCAGGGTTTTTCTATTTTGGGTTTTTGTATTTAGACCAACTAGTCCTAATCTCCTTTTCATACCACACTGTATGCTCTTTTCCCTCATAACTGCGATTCTGAGTGAGAATTGTAAGTATTTTTTTTTTTTTTTTTTTTCATGGGAAGGTTAAGTACACTCTAATTTTTCCCTCACCACCTTTTCCTTTTTTTTCAATCAACGCAGCATAACCCTCGAGAAGTTAGCCCTTCCAAGGAACTTTTCACTTTGTGGTTTGTGACTTCCCCTTTACTAGGGGTAATCAGATTCAGGGTCTCGAATTCCTGTAGGTTACTTCTCATTTTTCATCATTCATGATTAGTTCCCTTTAATTTTCTATGTAGCTTATAGCTATCCGTCTATTATGTACTACAAATTTTGATAATTTACTCCCTTCCATACTTGTCGATTAATCTGCAACCTTACCTTGCATCATGTTACTAATATTTTCTCTATTCACAATGGTTTTATTTAATTCATGGCAGGTATACGTACCTCCCATGGTTTTTCATATTCGCTCGTAGGGGGTATATGACGAAAGAAAAGAAGAGCCAATATGCGGCTAGCATAAAGGGGTTTCAACATTTTCAAACCCATGTGCTTTCCTCGGTGTCGAAGGCTTCCACTAAGTTATTTATCAATTTATAAAACTATTCCTCAGGTATTAAAGAGAACGTTGTAAGATTTTCCTCTTATCTTCTCCCTTGGCGTCATGCTCTATCCCTGTGATATTCTTCAAGGTAAGTGGGGAAGATAATATTTGAAGGGCTACAACCTTCACATTGACCCCCTCCTTTTAACCTATCTAAGCACTCCCTATGGTATAAGAGGTAAATCTTCTTCTCAACAATGTATACTTTGCTTTGTCCCTTCCCATTTATGGAATTGGTAGCATTACTTTAATGATTAGTGGTTTAGAAATTTGACATTATATGAAAAGGATTTCGACACTTTACATATTTTCCACCTAGGAAACAATAAGAGTTGGTATGGATATGATATTTCAAAAGAATATTTATCCCTACGTATAATAATAATAATAATAATAATTATTATTATTATTCTTGTAATCAACCTACAATCAATTTTTATCTAAAAAAACAATAACATTTTCAAGAGTATATTCTAGCTATCTTATATGAAGTATTGATGATAACGAGATAACATAACTCAATGATTTAGTACATGATCTTGGATATCTTACATGAATGTGAATAATAACAAATTAACACCTACTACTAGAGCACATGTATTAAGGATTAGATGAACCTGCGACCAAATGGGCAATACAGATTAATGAGGGACATTCCACCCATCCATAGTCAATTGATAAGCCAAACTTATTTATTGAGACACCGCCAAGTGTGTGTTGTGATTTTATAGAAACCATTCCCTCTTTCCTTCTTATTTTTAGTTCTACAAATTATATTTTCAAGTAATAGATGGTGGAAATCACAGTTTCAACATCAACTTAGCACATCAACTACTGCTCACACAACTTGAAACTCCTGCCCTTTTACCTCGGGTAATTATGTGCTCAACCTGACCCCTCCCAACCTCATAGCATCTAGGAAAACCTCCACTATCAAGTATTTAATGCCTAGGACTTTTTCTAACATCAGGCCATATCCCTTCAATGCTAGGAGGCCCTTAAAATATATTATGTGTCCCTGATCTGAATTTCATTTTAATGGAATCATATTTCATGGGCTTATCATTTGTCTTTCACAACTTATCACGAGTTAAATGAAAACCCTTCTTTAAAATCACAGTTCATGCTCATTGACATCTCACATAACCCTATATGTGTTTATTTATTATTCGTGAAGAGTGTCTACAATATTTATTACAATGTTTGTCACTCATTCAAGTGCCTTAATTTAAATAATAGTTCACAGTGATATTTTTTTGGTTAAAAGTTTCGGGACATTACATTTCTGTTATTTTGACATATTATTTTAATTATAAATAAAACATTTTACTATTTATAAAGAAAATGTGATATTTATATATATATATATATATATATATATATATATATATATATATATATATATTTAATATGGAGTTGACACTAACGAATAAACGTAAGTCTATTGTAATTATGGACTCATCATAAATAGAAAAAAAAAATCAAATTCCTAAGTGAAAGCCTTTATGAAATTAGAAAAAGACTTACGGAAACTAAATTCGAATTTAAAATGAATTTAATCTATTTGGAAGAAGGACACTTACTTACATTTCATTACTAAGTATTTTTGTTTTTTTTGTTGTAAAATTAGATTTTTGGTTTTTTTTTTGGTAAAATTAGATGATCTTAATAACCTGTTTTTTTTAAAGAAATGTTCAATTCATATCATATTTGGCATGAAGGTGACAATCGTCATACATATAAATTTATATAGAGATTATTTGTATATGATAAATTATTTTAATCATATAGTTATAATTGTTATTATTGTCATAGGATATATTTATACAACAATTTTTTATTATCTTAGCCACACAAATAACACCAGCTACACAATAATTTAGGTGCTTTAACAAATAACCTCTTCATTAATCATCTTTATGGAGTTTTGAAATTCATTAAATTGAGCTCCATCACGACTATCCATACTAAGTTATACTTCCACTTGATCGCTTGAAGATCCATTTTATTTAGAGTACTAAATTCACTATTTCTAATAATTGAATTACTATCTCTAAATTCATCGTTCGTAATAATTGAATTACTATCTCTTGAAGGTACAATTGCTTCATATTACTAAATTTACTATTTGTAATAATTTAATTACTAGTATTCTATGAAAGTGCTTTCATGTACCAAAAAAAATACATGACCCACCATAATATTCACTAATTCTCTAGGAAAAACTATTTAAACACTCAATCCATCCAAAATCAATCTTACAAATTTACTTTAATTTTTATAATTCATCTTTATTTAGCAATAAATAAATAAATAAAATTCAATTAAAAATAAATTAACTAAACCACCACCAACAATATCTTAATCAGGATTCAAACACTTCATTCATAAATACGCTTAATAACCACACTCACTCATTGAAGAAAATGTTGATGATCTCATTTTGAATTTAAATTGTGACGATCTCACTAATATTTCTGTGTTTGCAGAGGTTACATCAATGAATGATGAAGACATCATAGTTGATGTTTAGATGGTTAACATTGGAAATATGAGAATTTTCCCTCTCACTATTTCTGGTGTCAACCATCTGAATGTTAGCTATGATGTCTTCATCATTCATTGATGTAACATTTCCACACACAAAAATATTAATGAGATCATCACAATTTAAATTCTCTCCATCTTTGTCTTCTTCTGCCATGTCTTTGCAATCAACTTCATGTGGCTCGTCCAATTGATCTTCAACACTTTGTTCCTATTTACACCCTTCCTGAAGATCACCTTGTGTGCCTTCAATATCAGGATCTTGCACAACAAACTGTTCCTCTTGATTCTCGTGGTCATCAACAGAACGACATTATTTTAATGAAATTTCTTCTGACTTGAACATACTACTCATGTTAATGACTCCAAATTCCCACATGAGAAAAACATCATCATCAGAATCAAAAATATCTAAAAATATAGACATGTTGTTAAACTCCATCTTATCTCGCTTTATCCTGCTTCAAGATTTCTTTTTGACTCCACACGGTCCTCTAATGATCTCCAGCAACCCCGTTACCACGTAGGCGGGAAACTTGTCCCTTTGGTAGCTCTTCAAGTATATAACCTTGTAAACTGTGGCTTTTGTGCCACACAGGTCTCAGTGCCCTCGGTTTTGGCGATGAGCAAAAAAACGACCTTTCATAAGATGGAAATGCTCTCAATATCTAATTCTAATGTATGTAATTAGCATTTTCTGATAACACATATTTTTGAAGATGGGTTCAAATCAGCAAGAACTTTCTCATTTTCATAGTGGAATATAATAACTTAGAAGAAAATTTACCCAGTAGGTTTTGGAATCTCCTCAACCTACAACTTGAGTTTCTCAAACAATTAAATTTCCAGGACAAATCTGTTAGATGACGCTGACAACAATACTAGATCTATGGCCTGGATGATGATTCGGTTCGAAACCAGGCAGAGAATTCATCCTCTCAAGCTGATTATATAATTCCGCCCCTCAAGAATTAACGCTTAGAACTGGGAGAAAATCACCTTGAATGGCATTCACCACTTCAACGCAATCCTCCACACCACTTATGGTAGATGTTTAAGGTTTTTCTTTGATTCAACGCAGCAACATTCTGCAGCCTCCGATGATTTTGGGGCCTCCTGCACGCCTCCATGGAATTCCATGCAACGACCTGATCTAGCAATCCAACGATCCAAGATGTTGTCGATCTCCTCGCGGCCTACAAACAAAAAATAGAGATCCAGCCTCCTCGGCCTCCTCCTCGTGGCCTCCGGGCAAGTCCCGCCTCCTGTGATATCTTCACAGTAGATGCATAAGTACCATGTTAAAAAACGATGTTTGAATTAATAAAAAACACCCACTGGTCAGCTCTACGACAGAGAGTCTGAACCAGGAGAGTCTGGCTCTACAAAACGGTCTTCTGTGTTACCACTCTTGCGGCCTCCGTGGCAATCCTCCTCACCAAGCCACAACCCTGGCCTCTTGCATGTTACAACATTAGATGTTGTAGTGTCCTCCTCCTCGCGGCCTGAATGCCTTTCATGTAGCCTTGGTCTCCTCCACGACCACGCCAAGCAGCAGACTGGTCTTCGGCCTCCACGCAGCCTGAATGCCTCCTCCTCAGGCTGAATGCCTCCAACACCACGCTGCCATTGCGCTTCTTTCAACCTCAGGGCTCCTCCATGATCATAGCAGACTTACTCCAAGCAACCTCTGGGCAGGTTGATCCCACAACTTGTTACCACAGCCAATACCCAAACAGAGATGCGCAACCACCTCTTTGTTTTTGTTTGCATGGCCAGCGTGATTAGCCAACATGGATTCATGACGGTCGGCGTGATTATCCAACACGGATTCATGACGGTAGTCCAAAATAAAATGCGGGAAGTCTCACAATGGGTTCAGCACGATTTTTTCCCCAAAACATGCGACGATTTCTCCTCAGGCGCGACGGGAAAATCCTTCACTCAACGAATAGGTTTCTCAACCCTGTCGCTATGATACCATGTTAAAAACTGAATATACTAACTAAATGGCTAAATCACTCTCTAGGTGAGATACATGGAGAGTGTACAAATACTCATACAAGCCCACTTACATTGAGTCAAATGAGCCTCAAATATATAGGCTTTCACACTAACAGGATGGTTTCAACCACTCTGTAGATATTAGGATATGAGTTCTAAGATTAGAGTCTCAAACCTATCATCATCATAACAATAATCTAAGTTTAGCTTTCTCCATTACTTCCAACAGAGAAAGCACTATAATCAATGCACCCTTAAAAGAGAGAAAGCAGTTGACTCCGATTAACATCATTTCACCATTATTCATTAAGCAATATATTTCTTCAAGAAAAGATGGCTCAATAAAACACTCTTTTGCAAAGCTTTCATCTCCCTCCTAGTGGTTATACCTAGGGTAAATAAATGCTTGAAATTTCCGAAATGTAACTCACAACAAACGAAAGACTTGAGTTGGAAAATGCTTAAATAATCAATGCACTCCTTAAAAGGAAGAAAGCACATGACTGCTACTTACATGATTTCACCATTACTCATTTAGCAATATATTTAATAATGATAAAATGGTTTAATAACGAATTATTTTTAATAAGATTTTTTGGAAGTTTGTTTGGAGAGTTTTCGGGTCTAATTTCTCTTAAATTTGGCAGGAATTTATTGAAATCTAATTTATCCAAAATCTAGCAGGAATTTATTGAAATCACAAGCTTGATGGGTAACCCCTACAGAATTGAAGTTCCCAAGGATTTTTGAGGGCACTAAATCCATATATATAGTCAAAAAATGAGTTTAAATAACAAAAATCAAGATTTCACCTCAAAAATTTCCACCAAATTTAGATGCCTAAAAATAAAAAAATCACACTAAAAACAATTCCATTCAATAAACACCCTCATGTAATACTCTACTCTACTCTACTCTACTCTACTCTACTCTACTCTACTCTACTCTACTCTACTCTACTCTCCTCTCCTCTCCTCTCCTCTCCTCTCCTCTCCTCTAAATAAATGCGTCAAATTTCTGAAATGTAATCGTTGCAGTTCTTAATTGATTCCAACAACAGAGCCAATGCTGAAGATCAATTAAAGTGGTTCCAATCTTGTTTAATCTCGCTCTATGTGCTTGTCTTAACATAACCAAGGATAACAATAGTTCATGATGGGTATCGGTTGGCTCCGAGGATGGATCTCATACATACATAAAAAGCAATTCATAGCCCTATCGTAATTTAATTACATTAAATTAATCTTATAATTTTTATATATTTTTATCCCTCTATCAGGGAAATACATCCAAAAAGGATACCAGGATAGAAATTATAGCACAATTGTTTTATTTATATTACTATTACAATATTACATATTTTTACAAGTTAGATATTAAAATAAATAGATTATATTAAAAGAATATATATCAATTTAAAAACTAATATATAACATTTTAATTAAATAACTTATAGATATTATAATAATAAATAATTTTGAATATTGTTAGAGAAGAGAAGGAAAATTGAAATAAATTAAAAAAAGAGATGATAGAACTATATTGATATTTAGATGATGTAACTATATTGATCTTAAATTAAATGTAAAGGAAATGATGTAACCATATTGATCTTAAATTAAATTTAAAGGAAATGATGTAACCATATTGATCTTAAATTAAATTTAAAGGAAGAAACTAACATGCTTACCACTAATATTTTAACCGTGGCTAAGGTCCCACGGTTCTTTTAAATAACCTTTCTCCACTCCTAGATTTCCTCATGTTACTTCCATCTACTCCAAGATTTCCACATGTTATTCCCAATCTTAGTCCATTCATCGCACGATCTCCTTTTCAATATGTTGCATCGTCTCCATGGTATACTGGCACAACAATCATTAACATAATTTCGTCAAGGTTGTGATAGGAACATGCAACGGTAAAGTCATTCATTCTAATGATCAATATATGGTTAGGAATAGTTATGGTCAGGAATAGTTAGGAATGACATTAAAAGTATTTACTATGGTAAAGTCATTCATTTTGATGATCAATATATAGTTAGGAATAGTTAGGAATGACATTAGGAGTATTTACTATGGTAGGAATATAGTAATAGATTTATTTTTATTAATTTAGTATTGATTAATTTAAGTTGTAATGTTTAATTTTGAAAAATAGATATTTGTTTTTAAAAAATTATTAAAAAGTATTTTTTAAACATTTGATTATACTATAATTTTGAAGGTATAGTCTTTGTGCCATGTGATAACTGTCTCAGAGTTTTTTAGCATAATTTTTAGATGTAGGTGCAATATTAATGTCATGGTTTTTCATTGAAAATAGATCATACTCACTTAAATAACCTATTTACGATCATTTACCGCCCACCATAAGTTAAGGTCTTTCCATAAAAAATGAATAGAAATAAGATTAAAATAAATATACTTACCCGGAGTTACTATCCACTATTATTTATGTTTTCTTCAATTGTTTAACATGCAGGAGTAGAAGTGTAAATGTGCCAACTTAGTAGTGTTATACCCACAAAAAATTTATGCAAATCCATATCCCTTAGTAGGCAATTGACTTTTCTACTTCATATATCAATTTGCAATTTTTCTAAATGCATAACATCCCCTTTGCAATGCTGTTATACTTGAAATTGGGAGGCAAAGGTGGTGTTTTTGTGTTAGTTTTATGTTGAAGGAAGAAGTGAGTTTCCATTTGTATTAATTTCAGTATTATTGAAATTTATGTAGTAAGTCCATGATTAGTTCACTGTGTTTATATCTTGTTCTCTTAGATGAGAATAAAATTATATTCAATGCATATAAAGAAAAGACAGTAAACCAATCATTATTGGCTTAGAGCTTTGTATTTAATATTTGAAAATAACTATTGACAAAGTTTTTGACAAAGTTTTTGGGATTGAGTTCACTAATAATTCAAAAACATCATATACAAAGACCATGATTGGTTTATTGTCTTTCGATCATTTCCATTGAATATCAATTCATACGGGTTCAACTGGAAAATAAGCCAATCATTAATTACCGCACAGTGCTTCGCTTCACATTTACTCAGAGGAAAAATATAATAAAAAAATATTATAATTATTCGTCTAGGGTTTCAACCACGAACGGACTGACAGACAGCAATATTGTCTCCATCCATGATCGCTTTTTATCGACGTACACTCCGTTCGATAGATAATTTGACCTTTAATTCAATCACCCGACCATGTTGACAGTCGAAAGCGATAATTCACAGGCTCGATGCCTAGGTACCAGTCGAAATATATATTGCAGGGAGCAAATTGTTATGGGGCCATAGTTGAAGCGGCATTCTTACTTGATGATATTTAGTACATGTTGAGGACGTAACCATATAAAACGAAACGAAACGAAACAGAAATAATCAACCAGAGCACATGGAATAATTATCGTTTCGAGTTAACTCTGCCTTGATCTACTCAATTTCTTTAAATTGCAGGCCTTACATTTCACATGGATGCTGATTTTCAATATCTTTGACATACGACTGTCAAGTATGTCAAAGATTTTCTAGATCACCGGTTTAGTCATTCTATATGATTCTACTTAAAAAACTCCTAAGATTATCAATTAGTTTATGCGATATAATGTACATGGTTACGCTGAGAAAGAGAGTTTCTGATATCTTGTAAGGATTATAGTCGAGTGAGCTACAATGGCTGGCTGAATATTTAAAATAAATAATAATATCAAAGGCTAATAAGAGAATGTCTATAGGCACACGAAAAAGAACGTTTCCTGTAATATGTCGTCACGGTTTGGTTTGATTAGATAAATATTTTGAAGTCTTTAAATAATTTTGTTTTGGTAAAAGTCCTATATTTTTATAAATTATATTAATATGTTTAATGCAATTAACAAAGGTGATTAATAAATATATAATTTATACAGTGTTTTTTGGTTCCGTAAGTGATTTGTCTTTCTACGAAATTATAATTTTATATATATATATATAAAGTTATTTTTTATTATTTTTCTAAATAAAAAAAATACATTTGGATGATAGCAGGACTGATTTCTCCTCCTATTGTAAATCGAATTGCAGTTGTGCAAAAATTTACATTCTTTGAACTTTCTCTGAGACCTATAATTACTCTTCTAGACTTGATAATGCTGTAACTGATTACATCCTTCGTGATTACATCAAAAATTAAATTAATGTTGAATCTTTACTGAATTATGACATAAAAATGAAGTGTTTGTATTCCGATATACTTAATTGTATTTTTTATAGTGTCTTGATAACTGATTGTTTATTTCCTTTATCTGGTACCAACCTTTATTCCTGTAGGATTGTTGGGAGGTGGTCCATTTATTCTACATAAGTATGGATAGAGTTTTGTATCTGATCGCCTAATAGTTCCTCAATTTGAATTTGTCCAGGCTCTAGAGATAGAGCACTCTTAGATAATCTCTCAGCACAATTGTTGAATTACCCATAAATATGTTGATAGTGGATCTCCTAGAAATAACATCTAATCTCTCGAATCCTTAGTTTCCAGGTAGCTAAATTCAGTACTTCAAGCCTGGCCACACCATTAAGCCCGTGAATAACACATTTTGAATCCCCCAAAAACTTGATATTTTTAATGTTTCTGAGTTTTTCTAAAAACATGAGGGTCCAAGCTCCTATGAGTTATACTTTGGTGTTTGTTCCATTACCGATACCAATTCTAAATTGAATGGACATGTACTCAGATAGTTTGATCAAACCCCCTCCACCAAACAAATTTCTTTGTGCAACCCCATTGAAAAAACCAATAGTGATATCAATGGGGATCACAGGTAGATTTTTCTTTATTGATCCTTTATTGTGGGTTTCATGGATATATTCTCTTAAGTGTGCGACTATCCTGGATGATTGTGAAAGAGTCACAACTCTTTTATTCCTTAAGATGATGACCCGTGCCACAAAGATGGGAAGAGGACCATAATGTTTTGTTTTCTTGGACCAGTAGTGCAGTGCTGCTTCAAAAGCAAACCATCTATTGTAAGCATTTGTGCCCATAGACCTGATGATGTTGTCCCCTATTTGCCAAGCAATATGGAAATTTGTGAACATGTGATCTACAATTTCTTCATGTTGATTGCACATACTACAACAATTTGGTCGAATGAAGCCTCTTTTTTGTAGATTCTCCCATGTCAATATTTTATTATGGAGGCTCAGCCAAGAGAAGCACTTTAGTTTGGTTGGGATGTGCCATTTCCAAATATACATATTTCACAAACTTTTATTTGGTTCTATTTACAAGTTATAGCTTCATATGCAAAGAAAGCTTTAACTTCCCCTGAAGCAATGTCCCAACTCCATACCAATTTTTCTGGAGTGTTGCAAATCTTGACTCCATTCATGGTTATCTCTGTTATAAAATTCATCCATTCCTTAGTCCACTTGCTATCGAGTCCCAACTTTGTTACTGAAATCTAGTAATCGCTGGCAGCACTAGTTGAGTCTCTAGCTCTGATGTCATGTAAGTGGACCAAACCTTTTGAAACGAGCTTAGTGGATATTTTAGAGGAGAAATCATAGAATTGAGACCATCCTATGAAGGGATCCTTGCCAAGGATAATTTTTTTGTCATCCCCGACATTCCAAGCTAGCCAACTATAGAGGAGTGGGAAAGTTGTATTGAGGGCTTTCCATGCTACAAGCCTCCTTTAGATGGTTTATTTGCAAATCCTCTGATATGATCAACCACTGTCTTTGGTCTAAGATATTTCTTTTTATATTTTGACTCCATAGACCCTTCCCAAATAAGGCTCTCCACATATTTTTTAGAGATAAGGCTTTGGAAAAATAGGTAAGATTCTTGAATCCCCATCCTCTAAGATGTTTGGGAAAAGATAGTAATTTCTAGGAGGCAAGATGAAGGCTTGGCTTTGTTTTTTTCCCAATCCATAAAAATATGAACATCAATTGTTTTATAACATTGACAATGGAAGTGGGAATCTTGGCTAGGGATAACCAATATACAAGGATGTTTTCCATAACCGATTTGAATAGAATCATTATGCCCCCTATTGATAGTGAGTTATAGCACCATAGGTTGATTTTCTACTCCACCTTACTATTCAGGCATTTCCAGTATCCTATATGGTAACCATTAGGTTTTAGAAAATACCCAATATATTTAAATCCACTTTCTAGAGAGATGGATTATAGGGGTAGAAAATTCCCCATAAAATTATTGTGTTATGTGTGATTGAATTCTCTCTTTTATTCTTCGTGATTTCAACGATCATTTATTGTTTCCGCTGAGAGTAGAGTAGATTCAATTCAATTGTTTTAGCATATTACAATCTGCAGTTTGAATCTACAAGAAATTTCTGCTATATATAATTTGACATGTATCCCCATTATTGGGATCATACACCATGAAAATTCTCAAACAAAGTGTGAATATCGCTATAAATACATTTTATTTGGTTTTGAATATAACCCTTAACTTTCCCATGCATGTTCTCACACGAGTCATTGTTAAGAGGGATTGACTCGCGTTTCCTTGTGGCGGTGGACAAGCCACATAGACCGCCGAGTCAACTCGTGGTTCGTCAAGCCACGTTAAGACACATTTTATGGTAACCCCACATCCACATGGATTATCCACATCTCGACATGATGGGGATTTTCTGATATGTCGCTTGGTTTTAAATGCTTCTTACCTCGCGCCCACTCACATGCTTAGACTCATGTAGGCCGTTGGATGGAATAACTCTGTCTCCCTAACATAGAGTTTACTGGGGGTGTAGTAGAGGCTTGTTTCAAAGCCTAACCAAGCCGATCCAATGTTTCGACAAGCTTAATTGATAGGTGGATGGTTGATGGATTTGTTTGGTGGCACTTATGGGTTTGGGGTTTAGATATATTCCCAATCGGAGTTACGATTCAATATTTTTATTTGCATTTTTCTTTGGCTCTGTGTATTTCACTCTGAAACTAGCCTTCTACTTTATTGTCCTCCATTCTTGTTTGTCATTCTTCCCCTCCCCTTCCTGCACTTTGTAGTTGTGAGTGTCATCATCGAGGGTTAGTCATGTTGTCTTGGTATATTTATATGGAATGTGGCTCATTTTGAAAGTAATTATTACAAATGTATAGAGGGTTCGAAGGAGATGAATGATGATACAGGTAAGCTCTGCTCTCATTTCCATTTAATGATTTTTTTATTTTTTTTCCATTTTCATTACTTCCTTTCTAAGACATTTACTTCTACTTGGTATGGTTAGATAGGAGGGTTACCATTATTAAGCAGGATTATGGGGATGCTTTGCGGGATGCTGAGATGAGGAAGTAAGTTGTCTCATGGGCCAATCCCTCTCCCCGTATTCTTCTCCCTTAGCACGATGATAAGAGGATGCTACTCCCTTATCTTGCTCATCTCCTTGCATGTTTATATTGTGTGTTGGCTTCTTGTAGCATATTTCTTATTGTATTTGCATTTTTAAATGGTTATTGGAAGTTTGACAAACTTTTTTGTTGTAATATCTGAGAGAGAATTAGCACCCTAGGAGCCCTATTCATGGCAATTGTAAAAGTTATTTAACAATTTCCGCTCTGGGTTTAATGGAAGAACATTACTATTTAACGTTTATCGATGGTTATTTAATTTATGGCTCTTCTCCTTTTGTGAATTCTTTCAGCTGAATACGGTATGGGTATTATCCCATAACCTCATTATTCCACAGCTCCATGTTATTGACTTTTATGTATGGTGTCTGAACTTTTTATATGAAGGTTTGTGTGATTTTGCGATTTGGTATTTTTCAATTTTGTTTATGGTGCTTAAAATGTATGAAACTCTTGATGTAAAAAGCATACAAACTCTAATTGCTATATGAACCCTTGAATTTGGGGTTTTTCCATTTCGGGTTATTGTATTTAGACCAACTCTGGTCCTAATCTCCTTTTCGTACTACACTGTAAGTCCTTCTCCCTCATAACTAGGATTCTCAGTGAGCATTGTAAGTAATTTTTTTTTTCTTTGGAAGGTTAAGTACACTCTAATTTCTCCCTCACCACCTTTTCCTTTTTTTTTTCAATCGATGCAACATAACCCACAAGATGTTAGCCCTTCCAGGGAACTTCTAACCTTGTGGTTTGTGACTTTCCCTTAATAGGGGTAATCAGATTCAGGGTCTCGAATTCATTTATGATATTTCTCATTTTTCCTCATTTATGATTAGTTCCCTTTATTTTTCTATGTAGGTTATAGCTATCTGTCTATTATGTACTACGAATTTTGACAATTTACTCCCTTCCATACTTGTCGATTAATCTGCAATGTTACCTTGCATCAGGTTTACTAATATTTTCTCTATTCATAATGGTTTTCTTTAATTCATGGTAGGTATAGTTACCTCCCACAGTTTTTCATATTTGTTCATAGGGGATATATGACAGAAGAAAAGAAGAGCCAATACGTTGCTAGCACAAAGGGATTTCAACATTTTCGAACCCATGTGCTTTCCTTGGTGTCGAAGGCTTCGACTAAGTTATTTATCAGTTTATAAAACCAATCGTGAAGTATTAAAGAGAACATTGTAATTTTTTCCTCTTATCTTCTCCCTTGGCATCATGCTCTATCCC
Organism: Pinus tabuliformis; assembly: GCA_031772625.1. Lineage (NCBI taxonomy): Eukaryota > Viridiplantae > Streptophyta > Pinopsida > Pinales > Pinaceae > Pinus > Pinus tabuliformis. Next base: position 1,327,990,102 of record CM062805.1, on the reverse strand, counting down.
TATGATATTCTTCATGGTAAGTGGGGAAGGTAATATTTGAAGGGCTACAACCGTCACATTGACTTCCTCGTTTTAACTTATCTAGGCACTCCCTATGGTATAAGAGGTAAATCTTCCTCTCAACAATGTGTACTCTGCTTTGGGCCTTCCCATTTATCGAATTGGTAGCATTGCTTTAATTATTAGTGGTTTAGAAATTTGACATTTTCTAAAAAAGATTTCGATACTTTACATATTTTCCACCTAGGAAACAATAAGAGTTGGTATGGATATAATATTTCAGAAAAATATTTATCCTCGCTTATAATAATAATAATAATAATAATAATTCTTGTAATCGACCTACAAGTTAATCAATTTTTATCCAAACAAGCAATAACATTTTCAGTAGTATATTCCAGCTATCTTATATGAAGTATTGGTGATAACAAGATAACATAACTCAATGACTTAGTACACAATATTAGATATCTTACACGAACGTGAATAATAACTAATTAACGCTTACTACTAGAGCACATGCATTAAGAATTAGATGAACTTGCGACCAAATGGTAATACAGATTGATGAGGGACATTCCACTTGTCCATAGTCGATTGATAAGCCAAACTTCTTTATTGAGACTTCGCGAAGTTTGTGTTGTGATTTTATAGAAACGATTCTCTCTTGCCTTCTTATTCTTAGTTCTACAAATTATATTTTCAAGTAACAGATGGTGGAAATCACAATTTCAACCTCAACTAGTGTTGACACAACTTGAGACTCCTACCCTTTTTCCTCGGGTAATTATGTGCTCAACCTGACCCCTCCCAACATCATAGTGTCTAGGAAAACCTCCACTATCAAGTATCTAATGCCTAGGAATTATTCTAGCATCAAGCCAATATCCCTTCTGCGATAGGAGGCTCTTCAAATATATTATGTGTCCCCCATCTAAATTTCATTTTAATGGAATCATATTTTATGGGCTTATCATTTGACTTTCAAAACTTGTCACGAGTTCACTTTCACAATTGTCACGAGTCAAATGAAAACCCTTCTTTAAAATCACAATTCACACTCATTAACATCTCTCATCAATGTATATGTGTTTATTTATTATTCCTGAAGTAAGATTGTCTACAATATTTATTACAATGTTTACCACTCATTCAAGTGCCTTAATTTAAATAATAGTTCACAGTGATATTTTTGTTGGATAAAAGTTTTGGGAAATTACATTTATGTTATTTTGACATATTATTTTAATTATAAATAAATCATTTTACTATTTATAAAGAAAATGTGATATACATATATATATATATGGAGTTGATACTAAGAAATCAACATAAGTCTATTGTAATTATGGACTCATCATAAATAGAAAAAGATCAAATTCCTAAGTGAAAGCCTTTATGAAATTAAAAAAAGACTTATTGAAACTAAATTCAAATTTAAAATGAATTTAAGTTATTTGTAGGAAAGACACTTTTTTTATGGACTTGTACAACTCTTTCTTTTACATGTCTCATATATATATATATATATATATATATATAGATATATAACATTTTAGTTTTACTTATATTTCATTACTATGTATTTTTGGGTATTTTTTTGGTAAAATTAGATTATCTTAATAATGTGTTGTTTTTAAAGAGATGTTCAATTCATATCATATTTGGCATTAAGGTGAGGATTGTCATACTTATAAATTTAGATAGAAATTATTTGTATACGATAAATTATTTTAAGCATATAATTATAATTGTTATTATTATCATATGATATATTTATACAACAATTTTTGTATTAAAGTAAATTGATTATCTTAGCCACACAAATAAGCCCAACTACACAATAATTTAGGAGTTTTAACAAATAACCTCTTCATTAACCATCTTTATCCATTATTGAAATTCATTAAATTGATCTCCAGCTATCCATACTAGGTTATACTTCCACTTGATCCCTTGAAAATACATTTTCTCTAAAGTACTAAATTCACTATTTGTAATAATTGAATTACTATAGTGGATTCATTATTTTTAATAATCGAATTGCTTCATATTACCAAATTTACTATTTATAATAATTTAATTACTAGTATTTTATAGAAATGCTTTCATCCGAAATACATGACCCACCATAGTATCACTAATTCTCTTAAAAAAATCTATTTAAACACTAAATCCATCCAAAATCAATCTAACAACGTAACCTTAATTTAGTTTTTATAATTCATCTTTATTTAATAATAAATAAATAAATAATAAAAAATAAATTAACTAAACCACCACCAACAATATCTTAATCATGATTCAAACACTTCATTCATAAATACGCTTAATAACACACTCACTAACTCAAAAAATAAACATTAAATAATCAATGCACCTTAAAAAAAGAGAAAGCACATTTACATCATTTCACTAAACAACCACCAACAATGTCATAATCATGGTTCAAACGCTTCATTCGTAAATACGCTTAATACGACACTCTCTCACACTCTCACTCACTCGTGACTACTGACCCGCTCGCTGGAGTACGAAAAAGTTTAAATAATCAATGCACCCTTAAAAGGGAGAAAGCACTTCACTGATAATTACATCATTTCACCATTACTCATTAAGCAATATATTTCGTGAAGAAAAGATGGCTCAATAAAACACCCCTCTGGCTCAATAAAAGACCCCTTTGCAAAGCTTTCATCTCCTTCTCGTCCTCTTAGTGGCTATACCTAGGGTAAATAAATGCGTGAAATTCCCGAAATGCGACTCACAACAAACCAAAGGCTTGAGTAGGAAAAAGTTTAAACAATCAAGAAAGCAGATGACTGCTCATATCATTTCACCATTACTTATTTAGTAATATATTTCGATAGAGAAAATGGTTCAATAAAGAGTTGTTTTTAGTAAGATTTTTTGGAAAGTTTTTTGAGTTAACAGGAATTTATTGAAATTTAATTTCTCTAATATCTAGTAGGAATTTATTAAAATCACAAGCTTGATGAGTAACTCCTATAGAATCTAAGTTCAGTAAAGATTTTTGAGGACACTGAATCCATATATACAGTAAAAAGAACAGTGTAAATAATAAAAATCAAGATTTCATCTTAAATTTTTCCACGGATTCTAACACCCAAAAAAACCAAAAAAATCACACTAAAAACACCTTCATTCAATAAATACCATTTTGCAAAGCTGGTACCTCCTCCTCCTTCTCCACTATACATGCGCTAAATAAATGCGTGAAATTCCTGAAATGTTGCTGTCGCAGTTCTTAATTGATTCCCGCAACAGAGCCAAGGCGGAAGATCAATTAAAGTGGTTCCAATCTCGTCTAATCTCGCTCTATGTGCTCGTCTTAACGTAACCAAGGATAACAATAGTTCATGATGTGTATCGGTTGGCTCCGAGGATGGACCTCACACATATATAAAAATAATTCATAGACCTATAGTAATTTAATTACATTAAATTAACCTTAAAACTTTTATATATTTTTGGTCCCTCTATAAGGGAATACATTGGTTGTCGATACCAAGATAGAAATTATAACACAACTGTTTTATTTATATTACTATTACTAGCAATTGTCCCAAAAGGTACAAAGAGAGGCCGATAGGATTATTAAATTGGAATTGTTGAATTTTTTTAGAAGAGTTAATTGGTTTGTGGAAAATCTTGTTTTCTTGGACTGGATCATTGTACAATTACTTTTCTTTAAATGTTTTGTTTATATCTATATTACAAGGAACACATTGCATGTCTTATTTCATTTTAGACTAAGTTAATTACCCAAAATCAAGAGGTTAAGTTAATTACCCAAAATGAAGAAACCTCTATGGATGGCCAAGCATATACGAAGCTTGCTAGTGACCAAGGCAATAACCACCATGACTATCCCCTACCAATATATTTCATTGAAAACCATAATTGTATATTGCATTTAGAAAGTCAAAACATAATATTAGAAAACATGTTGATATATTGCTATTAAAAAGTTAATTCCATTAGAAACCATGATATTATTATTATATTTTATAAAGAATAATATACATATATAGAATGATACTACATTGAAAACCATAATTGTATATTGTGATTAGAAAGTCAAAATATAATATTCAAAACCATGCTAAATATGAAATTACAAACCTTAAATGTCAAAGGGAGAACTTAGAAGTTGGAAATTAAATTACCACAGCCATTCCGAAGACCATGTCTATAGAGAACCATGGTCAATGCCAAATTAGGAGGCCGGAAGGCAAAAACAAAAATAAGAAAATACCAAATCGTTGCTAACATTACATGTAGCAAGAATAAAAGAAGCACTTCATCCCCATGGATGCCTTCCTGATTGTGATCTCACGCTCGCCTGAAGACGACCATGCCTGAAGACGACCATCTAAACATGAACACGCACGCTCGCCTGAGGACAACCATACCTGAAGACGGCCATCTAAACATGAACACGATCGTGTTGGAGACTGGTTCATAGCACATGCTATTGTGTTAATAATATTTGACTAAATTAAATGTCGCACAACAAGAATCAATCATTATCTGCATGCATAATGAAACACCATGGCAAATTATGCAGTGCGGTCAAAAAAGAATAGCATGCAGTTTTCAATAAAAAAATTTGTTTTATATTGTCTACATACAAGAAATGATCCAATGGGTGTAGCAAGACCTCTACAAAAACTTTAAACAGAAAACTTGGGTCAGCTAGCATGCGGTTGTGTAAAGAAGCACTTCCTCGAATGGCTATCCCTAGAGGCCACGCCGCTTCCTATACAATCGAATTAGAATATAGCTGAGAAAAAAAAGGCATCATTATGCTAGTAATAAAGGCAAAAAAAATCCAAGTACCACAAATATAATATTAAGTATGATTTAAACACACGAGCATACTTGTAAATCCAAGTATCTAGAAAGGAGCAATTGGCATAAACCAACAGCTTTGGCAGCTTTTGCCATATCAGATGGAAGAACAGCCCCTCGAGCCTCTGCCTTTTCGAATACTTCCTCTGCATTTAAAATGGGTCCAAATTCATCTTCACCATCATTCCCACCTTGATCACCCTCATTGTCCCTACCACCACCTTTTCCCCCTTCTCCTCCTCTAAAGTTTCCATTGTCATTCCCTCCAAAGCATCCTCCGTCACCACCATTATCAGCATTTGAACCATCTTCTTTAATATCCGCACTATTTCCTATTCTTGACTGAGATAGGCTTAGATCTCCTCCAACCATTTTCAAAGGAGCAGTGACAACTTCAGGATCTTTAACTGATTCAGAATCAAAATCCATCTGGCATTTAACCCTGAAAGGCCTACCTGCCTTAAATCTTCCTATTGGAAAGTTTATAATTAACTCTATTGTATTTTTCTCTCCTCTACAACGATTAAATCTTTCGGTTCCAAATATGAGGGGCCTTTGAATTTCAAAACTGAGGGCATTTGAAACTCCATTTTTGCTTGAATTTCCAAATTTAGCTTGACTTGTAAAAAGTGAAAGGCTTGTAGTCTCATGCAAGTACTAAAAAGACAGCCAGGCATATTTAAACTCCACAATATGAAATAACGGGGAAATGAAGAAGAAAGACAATCCACCACTTTGAATATCACAATTTATTCCAAACTCTTAGCCTCCTCGAAGTCTATAGTTCTAGACCTTAAGCTAGGGGTGAAATTTATTTGAGCACCAACTTCAATAGCCTTGAAGTGTTTTGTTGGAGTACACAAGATTTACAAGGGCCCTATCATACAGCCAAAGACAACTTCTCCCGAAAAGGAATACAACGAATCCGACTTTGGCCTTGTGAAATAAATGCACGAATACACCTACAACTCGACACTCAACTCTGAGTAGAAAAATAAGGGATTTGATGCGCATAAAGTCACTGACTATCTCTTGTCGACTCGAAAGTGCTGAAAACTTTTTAACAAAACGATGCGTGATACTATAATTTAAATGTGCAGATTAGCTGGGCTTCGCTTCCTCTCAAACAACCTGAAATTCGAGATTTTGCCTAAAATGAGACATTCAAATCCAAAATTTGAGAAATACTCTATCAATTTAGTTCAAATACGATAATGAACGACCCATGCAGCTATAGAGCTTAAAAGCACAACTTCAAGATGCACCAGATCACGACTTTGGGGGTTTGGGGATTAACATGTGCTGTGTGCCATCCTCTACAACTAACTAACTATCATTGCTCCCATCTCATGATGTGATAGGCATTATGTCTCACACCTTATGTATGAAATCACTAATCACAATGCTAATCCACTTAAAAAAAACAAATATTTTTGTGTATAGTAATCTTTAAAAATATTAAAAACAAACCATACTTGATTTGCATTAGAATTCCATAAAAAATTCAAATTTATTTATTTAAAATAAATATAATATGTAACATTCATAATATATTTTTTCATAAAGTTATATTCTATATCTATGGGTGACCTAACACTTCAAAGTAGGTAAGTTATATTTGTGAAAGATTAACTTGACATTTTAATAATATTCTTGATATTCCATTTCTACGAGTTACCTATCACTTCAAAGTAGGTTCTATTTGTGGAGGGTTCACGAGGCATTTCCCTCTAATGGAAAAGATATGATAATCATTCCCTTCACATTCTATATACCCAAGTCTACATCACAATTTTTTTTATGAATTGCCACAATATTTTCTTAAAAGTACTTACAATGTTTTGATAAAGATATCCATTACTTTTCTGAACATACCTCCACATATTTAAAAAGTACTTAGGTTCATCGATAAAGATGTCATTACTTTTATAAAACTTACCACAACCTTTTTAAAAAGTACCGGTAATTTTAAATGATTTACGTGTTAAATCTTGTATATATAAAATGAGTTTCTACCATATAAGATGTGCTTTCATCAAAACCGAAATTGAGCTTTGGGATTTGCATAGTGCGTTCACATGTTTTCAACCGAAATTGAGCTTTAGGATTTGCATAGTGCGTTCACATGTTTTCAATGGTTGTTACGGTAATTCAGCATTGGAATGTGGAAAATGCTTTAACATGAGTGTAATGTCTTTACAAATTTGATTATATTTAAATCCCAAAATTGATTGCAGTACAAAATGGCCAATGACAAACATTTAAAGCGTGTAAATTTCAAAAATAACGCAAACATGTGATCCCTTTCTTGTTGAAATGGTTTTGATTGGGTTGGCTTGATTGCTTATAGTTACGAATCTTTCTTGTCCCAAGAGGCAACTACAATCATATGCAAGAAAACAAGCAAAGATGCCGTTTCAACTTCACCACTCTTTGAGTCAACTAGTAGATGACAACTTTGCAAGCAAAACATAATATCTTATTATTCCACCATTTATGGGTACTGCAAAGCAAAAATCATCATTCCTTCCACTTGCTTATAACTAAACGGTAAACGCTAACTCGCACAGGTAACAATCAGGGTTTTGTCACGAGATCGAAAACTAAATAGTAAATTCATCTCGTCGCGAGATGGAATCACCATTGGCACCAGTCCATGGTTTTCCAATTCAATTCAATTCAATACATTAACAACAGGAAAGAACGAAAAACACAGATGAACCTAGAGGCTAGCCTTTGTTCTAACTGTAATTAACCATATTGCGGTGCTTACAGAAGAAGAAGAAAATTTAAAGTCCCTTTTGTTACTCTCTCGGATTCTATAGACAACAAGAAGAAAGACGCGACAGCGACAAGAATGCATGAATGATGCAGAATTATGGACATCATTCTTTCAAACAGATCAACAGAAATCTAAGAATTAATAGGAGAGAAGGTTATAAGATCTACACACGATCGATTCCCCTCGACTGTACTTTACTTTGATATGCTACAAAGACTGGAAAAAGATCGATAAAGAAGGAATTGTTGCCCTCGGAAAATTGTCATGATGTTCTTGTTTGTATTTTGTTCAGTGCGCGACAGCCATGTGTGCTGAGTAGCTGATAGTCCTCTGGTTAGGAGTAGCAAGCATGGCCGTATGATACATGAAGTCTTTAAGCGCTACGACGCTCTGCAGCACTGCCTTTAAATCCTCGGCCCTGGCGAATCCAATGCTGCCCTGTCGCCTAACGGCATAAACATAGAAGGTAAGTCTTCAACGCCACCGGAAACCTGGAGCATCTGCCAATGGATGCCCAGAACTTTATAATGGAAAGCTCTTTGACCAGTGCTTTATAATAGAAACAGCAAAGCTCTTTGACAAGTGCTTTATAATAGAAACACCCAGGCTGATGTATATATGGAAGATGTATATATGGAAGAAGTAGCAAAAATATCTTAAGAGTGACATAAAAGAATGGGAAAAAACAGTAAAAATATCTTGCCATGTCAAGAAAGCAACTCAACTGATATTTAGAAAAAGTAGTGACACTTCAAATTAATGGTTGAAAGTGTCTGACCTGATCGAATGGAGGAGGATAAAAATGTTGACAATTGTTGATGTATAGAAAAGCCTATCGGCCTAATTACAATATCACATATTTTTACAAGTTAAATATTAAGACAAAAAGACTATATTAAAAGAATATATCGACTACACATTAATTTAAATAAATAACTTCTTAATTAATTAACTAATAGATATTACAGTAATGAATACATTCTGAATATCAAATATTAGAGAGCAGGCAACGAAAATTGAAATAAATAAATAAAAAAGTTTGAGAGGATAGAACTATATTGATATTAAGTTAAATCTAAAGGAAAAAAATAATATACTTACCACTAATTTTTTAACCGTGGGTAAGGGGCTAAGGTTCTTTTCAATAACCTTTCTCCACTCCTAGATTTGCACATGTTAGTCCATCCACCGCATCACCTCCTTCTCAAATTGTTGCATCGTCTCCCTGATATACTGGCACAACAATCATTAACATAATTTCGTCAAGGTTGTGATACAAACGTAAAGCGGTAAAGTCATCCATTCTAATGATCAATGTATAGTTAGGAATAGCATTAGTATTTATTATGGTAGGAGTATAGTAATAGATTATTTTTTATTAGTTTAATATTGATCTTGAATGTTTAATTTTGAGAAATAAAAAATTATTTTTTAATATTATTACGATAAATATATTTCAAATATTTGATTACATTATAATTTTGAAGATATAGCTTTGTGCCATGTGATAATTGTTTCAGATTTTTTTGGTATAATTTTTAGATGTAGCTGCAATATTATATCATGATCTTTTTTTTAAAATAGATCATAATTCACTTAAATAACCTATTTATCATCATTTACAGCCCACCATCATTAAAGCAAGTCTTTCCATAAAAAAATGAATAGAAATAAGATGAAAATAAATATACTAGGCCGGGTTACTACCCACTATTATTTATGTTTTCTTCAATTGTTTAACATGTAAGAGTAAAAGTGTAAATAGGCCAACTTAGTAGTGGTTACTACTCACCAAAAACTTATGAAAATCCATATCTCTTAGTAGGCAATTGACTTTTCTACTTCATATATCAATTTGCAATTTTTACAAATGCATAACATCGCAGCGCTTGTTATACTTGAAAAGTGACACGGACTATGCTGCCATGCAGGGCTTGTTATACTTGAAATTGGGAGACAAAAGTGACGTTTTTGTATTAGTTTTATGTTGGAGGAAGAAGTGAGTTTCCATTTGTATTAATTTCAGTATTATTAAAATTTATATACCAAGTCAATGATTAGCTCACTGTCTTTATATCTTACTCTCTTAAATGAAAATAAAGTTATATTCAATACATATAATAAAAAGACAATAGAGTTATATTCAATGCATATAATGAAAAAACAGTAAACCAATCATTATTGGCTTAGTTTACCGTCTAATATTTAATATTTAAAAATAACTATAGTACAAACAATTTTTGAGAAAAAAATCACTAATAATTCAAAAATACCATATACAAAACAATGAATAGTTTACCGTCTTTCCATCATTTCCATTGAATATCAATTCATGCTGATTCAACTGGACAATGAGCCAATCATTAACTACCGCATAGTGCTTCACATTTACTCAGAGGTCAAATACGGTAAAAAAGTGTTATAATCGTCTAGGGCTTCAACCACGAACGGACGGACATACAGCAATATTGTCTCCATCCAAGATCGCTTGTTATCGATGTACAGTACGTTGCGATAGATAATTTGACCTTTAAATCAATAAGCCGACTACGCTGATGGTCGAAAGCGATAATTCATAGACTCGATGCAGGTAGCAAATTGTTCTGGGTCAGAGTTGAAGCGGCATTCTTATTTGAGGATATTTAGTATATTTTAATGATGTAACCATATAAAACGAAACGAAACGGAAATAATCCTCGTTTCTCGTTAAGTCTTCTTTGATCTACTCAATTTCTTTAAATTGTAGGTCTTAGATTTCACATGGATGGTGATTATAGGTATTACGACTCTCAAGTATTTCTAAGATTTTCTCGATCATCGGTTAAGTCATTCTATATGGTTCTACTTAAAAAACTCCTAAGATTATCCGCTAGCTTATGCGGTATAATGTACATGGTTACACTGAAAAAGAGGAGTTTCCTGATCTCTTATAAGGATTATAGTCGAATGAGTTACCGTGACTAGCTGAATATTTAAAAAAAATTTAATATCACAGTTTAATAAAAAAAATGTCTATAGGTACACTAAAAAAGAAAGTTTCCTGAAATATGTTCGGACGGTTTGGTTCGGTTTGACTAGATAAATATTTTTAAAATCTTTAAATTTTGTTTCCGTAAAAGTTTTATATTTTTATAAATTTATATTAAATAGGTTTAATGCTATTCACCAATGTGATTAATAAATATATAATTTATAGAGATTTTTTTGGTTCCTTTAAAACTTTTTATAAATTTATATTAAATAGGTTTAATGCTATTCACCAATGTGATTAATAAATATATAATTTATAGAGATTTTTTTGGTTCCTTAAGTGATTTGTCTTTCTAAGAAATTATATATATAAAATTAATAATGTGAAAAGATAATTGAATTTTATATGTTGTTGATAACTTGTTTTGACTTTTTAAAATTAGGAAGATATGTACCTACATAGAAAAATTTAAATTATAGTGTTAAGTTTTTTCCATATTTAAAATGGAATACATATATATGTAATTAAGGTTTATATTTTCCAAAATTTAATTTTTAAAATTACACAATAAATTAGAAATTAAAATAAATTTTACATAAATTATTAATTTTTTTGTTGAACTAGCCAACAAAATTGATTAATATAAAAATATAAAAATTTCAAAATATTAATTTGGAATATGTAAAGAAATAAAATATTAAAATTGATATTTAAAAAATTATTAAAATTATATTAAAATATTAAAAATGATATTAAAAATAATATTATTATATTTTAGTTGTAATTTTTTATTATTATTAACTAAATTATTTAATTAAAAATTAAATTATCAATATTTGTTATCATAAAGATAAATTTCACTATCTATTTTATCATATAAACTATGTATGGATTATAATCTGATATGAATTTTGAAATGTGCTTAAATGTCTTTCTCGATTCATGATAAGTTCTAAGTTTAAGATGAGTTTAGAAATATTTTTATATTTCATAGGAATACACATGTTTTAGTCCTTGAGGGACTATTTAGATAATAAGGTTTTATTCCATTACAAGAAATACTCATTATGAGTTCAACATACCATATGTACTAGCAATTGCACCACATGTCGCAAAGGAAACACGTAAAGTTGTAGCATATGAGAGAGTAGCATAGAAGAAAGAAGATGTGATATGTTATGCCATTTAATTGAATATTTAAATTAAAAATATGAAATATTTAATTTAAAAATAAATTTTAGGTTTGGAGAATTGTTTGTAAAAAAAAATTGGTTTTTTGTAGCCTAAAGTCATTATAGATACTATATAGAGTATATTCACTTAAGGACACAACAAATTGACTATGCTACTAGCCATAGAATTGATTTAGAAATTATGTTGAGCTATAGTGCAATATTTATGAATGTAATGAAGATTGTCTATAATGACAATTGTTATCATTGTGAAAGTTATCTATAGCTCAGAATATTTGGAATTCTAACAGTGAAAATTGTTGGTCATCGTATGTTGGAGCCCTGAAGGAATGTGCATGAGCCTAGTGGATTGTTGATTTGTGAAACCCGACTATTGTATGTTGGAGCCCTGAAGGAAAGTGCATGAGCCTAATGGATTGTTGATTTGTGAAACCGATTCTTTAGATTACAAGATGATGTGAAAGAGTGCTATGGATTGGGGTTGTTGTAGGTGAAAAATTGATTGTGAATAAAGGAATTAGACTATATGAAGAGAGCTTAAGTCAACCATAGGTAAATCATCTTTGTGGATTCATAGTTTTAGCTTAAGGGTTGACCTCTATTACAATGAGAGTTGAGAGTTGGTGCAACAACAAAACTATGGTTCCGTGGAATGTCTTTTACAGAATCAATTAAAAAATATGATTACATGTATTTTTTTAATATATTAATTTAGATATTAATTCTTTTCATAATTAATAATAACAATTTAAAATGAAGTTATAATTTAGTTCATTTTTATGATTTAATTTTTTTAATATTAAATGTATTATGAGCTAATTGTTTTGATATATTTTCATAAATTTGAAAACATGTTATTTTATTATTATTTTTTATAAGTAAAAGATTAAATTATAAATGAAATAAATAATTTAAATAAAAAAATATTGAAATATAATTTTATATTATAATTGTGATTTATATAATATTATGTTTTTTTAAATTAAATATATATTTAAATTATACACTAATAATAAATATTTAAAAATTAAAAATTAATTAAATGAATAAATCATTTCTATTACCTTCCCTGTAATTATAATTAAAATGGCATACTGTCAAATGATTTTCATTTTTTGGTGGGTATTTTTCCAGCGTCCACCCGTAATTATAATTTAGAATGGCATAGTTTAAATGTCAAATGGTTTTATTTTTTGGTGGGCACTTTTGCAGCTCCAACCACCCATTCTCGGCATCCTCATTTCCGAGGTCTATTTTCAATGTCGGTTTCGAGTGACACAAAAATAAATAAATTATTAAGCATGCACAAGGCAGTGGACATCATCACGCAGGCTCCTCCCCCGTTTCTGGTGTCAATTTGATCAATTTGTAAATTGCAATGTTAACGGCCTTACACTATAAAAATAAATGACAAGAAAGCCCAAACACATGACATATTGCTAGAAGTGAATAGAACTCTTAAAAAAAACTCAAAATCTAAGTTCCTCTTATAACTAATTTCCGGATTTCTATACTTAGCTGACAGTTTTCAGCGTACTGAAAATTATGCTTCAACTAAAAATAACCGAGAGATGTACCGTCTCAGTCCACCGTACTTGTCAATGGAAAACAAACTGACCCAAAAAAAAGGAGTCCAAAGAAAACAGTCCAGAGAGCAACTTTCCCTAAAAACCCCTTAGTGTAAATTCACTGATTTCCCCATTGCTATACTTATGCTGAATTTTTTAACACACTTATAATTATGCATTACGCAAAACTAAAGGAAGACTCAAAATGACCATTGGGCCATACGTCATACAAGAATTTAAAATTTTGTTACCATCAACACAAAAGCGGCAGCACGATCGTTAAAGAGCTAGCCATAGTTATGGTTTTAAGAATTAGCTCCTCCTCGTCGAACGAATTTTTTCCCAGTTTAATGTCGGCACGAAGATACTTCACCCAACGTAATCCACAACTCTGTCCACACCGCTCAAGAACTGCAAAACATTTTTTGTCACTTTAGTTAGCCTGTTGATAATATTGACGTCTGCATTGCATTACTATATTACAGCATAGTAATATTTACGTCTGCATTTCGGCCACTTTTTGAGATTCACCTGCTTGTTGGGGACTTTTCTCCATCCACCGTCGCCATGAATTTGAATGTATTCCACCGTCAGAATCATATCCTCCTCGGCAGTCCACGACTCCCGGTTGAATCTTTCTTTTCTGGACCACGGAGATTTACACATCATCGATATTTCTTTTATGTAAATATGTAAAGACTAAGAAAACATCGAATCTCTCTCCTCCAAACAAGCACAGTACTGGCTTAATGAGTATATATACAAAAACACAGCAACGCCATGAAAACTGCGTACAATCCAATCCAATCCAATCCCATCTCCATCCCCAGAAAGAAAAAAAATAAAAATAAACAAACAAACACGGAACTGGATTAATGAGTGTTTATACAAAAACACAACAACGCCATAAAAATTGCGTACAATCTGATCCCATGGCCATCCTCATCCCCATCCCAGAAAGAAAAAAAATAAAAATAAACAACAAAATCATGCAAGTAGCTTAGGTCCATGTTCGCTTCCTTATAGGTATAGAATGTGCAAAATGCCCTTTTGTATAGGAACATGTGCAAAAAGCATTTTTCTTACATTTGCAAAACCCAAGAGATCGAACCCGTTGAATAACTCGGTGTTACCAATTTTCAGAAAAGGCGAACTCAGCATCGCATAAAACTGGGTTATCAACCTGTCAAAATAGATTGCTCTACACAATAAATAGATTGGGAAACCAGTAATCTCAATTCTGATAGATTGGTTATTTAGTGGATTATTTTTAAACCCTTGGTTTTTTTTTCTTTTAGTTAAAGAAAATAAATATTTCTAATAATTAAAATAAACTAAGTGATTAATTAAAATAAACTAAAATAAACTAAGTGATTATAAACAAATTTAATTAAAATAAACTAAGTGATTATAAACAAATTTATTAGAAGAACGGATTTTTAATTTAGTTACATATAACTTAAATATAAAATAAAAAATAAATGAATTAAATAATTAACTAATAATTATTTATTCTTTCCTATAATAATATAATTTTTATATAATTTTTTTAGTTTTAGATAATAAAGAGGGTAGCCAAAAAAAATTCAAATTCCTAATTTAAATTCATAAATATTAGTTAAAGATTAGATTTATTTAGTTACAAATAAATATAATAATAAATAAATTTAACAAACTAACTACTTAGTTATTAATTACCTTTACATTTTTCTGATTTTTTTTTTATTACATCAATCACCTGCCTCTGCAGGACTCGAACCTGGGTGGGGGGAGTGACAGCCTCGGCCCCTACCATTACACCATGCACGTCATGTGCAATTATTTGATTAATATTAATAATAAATAAGATAGCCAAATAATTTATTTTTAATAAAAATTAGTTAGAGATAGCATTTATTTAGTTACAAATAAAAATAATATTAAATAAATTTAACAAACTAACTAATTATTTATCAATTATCTAATTGATATTATTCCTATCTCTTGGCCTTGTCAAATGTAGCCGTTGCCCAGTCAGTTCCTTGGTCAAATGTAGTCGTTCCTTTCTAGCCGTTGAATGATGGATCTCTCTATTTAACTTGTTACCACGTTCTAGTTCTTCATCTTGTCCTGACGATGAACCACACTTGCTAGTTCGAAATGCGTTGACCAATGAATATTGATGTGATTATCGCTGAAGACCTTCTCAATATACAAATCTCAATTCTACTAAAAATAATACTCATCTTACTTCATTCATCAATCTCTTTAATGCATTTTTAGTATGTTTTCTATCAACACTGCACATAAAAAGAAACAACACTCATATGTCAACCATTGGGAATGAATTGTAATTGAGTATCAGGTTGAATTGTAACTAACTAATACTTATTTTTTATCTCATGGCATACACTATTTCAATCGTCTAACACCAAAATCAATGGCTCACTATGGAATAGGTGACATGGGAGGAAAGTTGTTCTCAGAGGGAACGCCTTACAGTGTAATAAATTGAAAATGTGTGGGAAGGATAATATCTTTATATTTCATTCTAGGAATATACATATTTTAGTCCTTGAGGCATTGTCTAGACAATAAGACCTGAAGCCATTACAAGAAGTACTCATTATGACCTCAACATACCAGATGCAAGAATTGAACCTACGTGGGGAGGATAACAACATTTTTCCCAACCATTGAAGGAAAATGTTGTGTGTGTGTGTGTGTGTGTGTGTGTGTGGTATCTCTATTTAAAGTTGATATGAAATTAGTTTAATTAAGGCAAGCATTGAAATTTATATATGTGTGTGTGTGTGTGTGTGTGTGGTATCTCTCTTTAAAGTTGATATGAAATTAGTATAACTAAGGTAGGCATTGAAATATTTCATTTATGGATTAGAAGTTTAGATTTATCAAATCCCTCAAGGTATAAACATTTCCTGGTGTCTTTTATTTTATTCCAAAAACGCCTTCACCTAGGAATTTGATCCTTCTCTAGGCATGATCAATGTAGAGTTACAATATTCCTTAGAGTCAATTTTATGTTAACATAACTAATATCATATACCACCATTGTGTTTCTAAAGGAACTTAAACTTGCTTTCCTTCGACAAAACTCTAAATACCCCTCTACCTTATCCAGGACCTCTCAATTGTTCCTACTACAAAATCACCATTCCTCTTCATAAAGTAAGTTTGCAATCAATGTTGTTTTCTCAAGAACGAATAATGAAACTCACTTACACCTCAAAAAGTATCCATGCTCCTCCCCTTCACCTAAGGAAAAATTACCATGTACTATCTAGAATCCAATAATATCATTGATACCTCAAATCAATCAAGAAATTGGTTTAAATGAGGGCCTAACATCAATCCAACCATGAGGGCTGAGTAACTAATCATCATATGGACCTACTTCTATCCACCAAGATACATGGGTTGCATTCACTATACTCATGAGTTCTCTACAAAAGTCGTCTAGATACATGACATATCCATCTCAATTTTTTACTCTTTGCACCTGTTGATTGGAACTTGTAGTGCAACTTTAAACAAATATCTCATCGAGCAAAACATGTAGTTAGAGCTCCCTTACATTTAAAAAAAATTGGTATCGTGTAGACTTGACGAACATGATATTCTCAAGATGTATGCCATGTATATCAATGCATAAAAATTTCGTATATGACCGATAGAAAAATGCACACAAGGAATTAGTACCATGAACTTGGACCCTGGACTAGTGTGGGAACAATACAGTGGAGTTCCCACATCTAGAAGTTAACACCCATAAAAGACCTCTAGACCATCGTATTAACCTAAACACCTAGATACATCTAGATCCATAAGTTTATCATGGAACCCATTGTGGATAAGTTACATTTTATTAAATTTTATTTGGGAGAGGTGTTCTTTATGAAAATTTGGTCCAGTGGCAACTGAATTTATCATATTCAACTTGAAACACCCATAGAAATCCAACATTGGAAAGTCTCCATCCGTATCTAGAGATATTTGGGCTTTGGGAAAAGATACAACATTCAGATCCTCCTATAGCCTAGATCATTGGAGCTCAAGGCAAGTAAGTGATAACATACGATTTTGTGGTTTTAAATGCTTTAGCGTTTATAACAAAAAAAGAGTGGACTGATGGAGGGACAAGATATATTCCTTAGTGCTAAGCCTTTGGTTTTAACAACATCCACATGGTGTGTTTTCCATTAAACCCCTGGACCCAAGGAGTGAAACAAAGTTTTCAATCTCATGGTATTAGAGTAGGAAGCTCGATAAATAAAGATTGAATAAAAATAAGTTTGAGAAGATTGTCAAACAACTACTACTATGGGTACTGCCACCTAGAAGAGAAGGTCGAGAAAGAAGTAGGATGGACAAGGATTTGAGTCTAGAGTTGAGATGCATATAGAAAAGAATAGAAGCCATGGAGACAAACTAGAGAAGAGAGACTAATGTGGGAGACTTTAGAAAAAGTGAGAATACAATCTTAGAAGAGAAGATGGAAGTATCTCTAAGAAGAGAAAAAATGGAGGAACAACCAATAAAGTTGGTTTCGAAAGTAGGGTCTAGGTAAAAGATGGGGGTGCCATTATCTAGTTGCAACTTCAATGTGGAAGATCTTCTCGATTGGATCATCTCATTAAATAAGTATTTTGACTATGAATATGTGGAGGATGACCAAAAAGTCAAATACGTAGTGACTAGGCTATGGGGGCATGCAACATTATGTTGGGGTGAGTTATAAGCAAATCGAAGGAAGAAAGAAAATGAAAATTTTAAGAGTTAGGACTGAATGGTAGCCAAGTTTAAGAGTAAGTTTATGCCCAAAGGATCATCAGTTGAATTTATTTAGGAAACTACAAAGCCTATAACAGAAGTTTATGACAGTGAAGGAGTAAATTGAAGAATTTCATAGGTTGAACATAAGAGCTGGCCACATAGAGGAAGATTCTGAGATATGAGATTAAAGATGAAATTGAACTCTTTTCCCTGGAGAGATTAGAGGATGCCTATCAAGAAACATTAAGAGAAGAAGAGAAGTTAGCTAGAAAAGAAAGATAAAGGACTAGAGGAAGGATTCCAACAAGAGGACAAGGACCTTCCATCAGAGGAAGATTCCAAGCTTTAAGGGAATAGACAAGGAGCTCTAGTAGCCAATCTCCTAGAGGAGGTGAAGGAATGGGAACAAGATGTTTCTAAGGAGGTAGAGGAAGAGGAAGATAAATCAGGAGCTACATATTTGGGAAAACATGACATATATCATGGGATTTTCCTAAGAATAAATCACCAAATAAAAGAGGAGAACATATTGCAGAAGATAAAGATGAGGCAACAACGATAGAGGTAAGAAAACATACTCCTCAAAAGGGTGAATCATTAATTATGAAGAGAATCTTGGTTAAAGCTGAGAAGGAACCCCATGAACGAACTCAAAGGAGAAGTTTGTCCAGGACAATGTGCAAGTGAAAAGGGATTCAATGTTACAAAATAGTTTTACACAATAGTAGAATTGGTAATCTCAACGGTAAATACATGGATGGTGGAGAAGCAAGGATTGCAAATACTGGAATATCCTATTCCATATTGAGTGTCGTTGTTGCAAAAAGGACATCATATCTTGGTGAGTAAACAAAGTAGATTTGAATTCCATGGTAGCTACAAAGATGAAGTGTTGTGTGACATCATTCCCATGGATGTTTGTTACATATTCTTGGGAAGATCATGGAAATATGATAGAGAAGTTGCTAATAATGGAAGGATAAATACTTATACCTTTGAAAAATACAATTGTAAATATGTATTGATGCCTCTAAGAGAGAAGGGAATCAAAGTGAAGCACGACCAACCATACTAATGATGAGAAGGAAATAGCTACTACAAGATGTTGGCATTATGACTCAGATTTGGCGCTATGACACAGGTGTTGTCCTTGATGGCAACTCACTCAGATGACAGATCTCAGTTCAGGCTCACAGAATGAAGAAAGAGAGGTATACGTAGGTTCCCGTTGACCAAGCCGTGTGTACACACGGGTTCGCAGACCAAAAGGCGCGTATGCGTACACATGTAATTTCACGAAAGGAAAGGCGCGTACATGATGGAAAACTTGGTTTTTGTCCATGGTATTTGGTCCATGGTATTGTGATCCATGGTATTGGTCCAAGGTATCTTGTCCAACGTGTTGACCCCAAGTTTTTGGTCCAAGGTATTGGTTCTAAGTGGTTTTGGACAGTGGTATTGAGTAAGGCCTAAGACTATAAAAGGAGGAGAAGATCATTAGGCAAAGGCACTCATGGATTTAATATCTAATGAAGAGCAAGATCTAGAATACAGGTGACTAGGTTATGGTGCACAGCTGGATCTGAATCAAGGATGAACCTGAGCGCTTGAGGAAGGATAAGTTCTATTGATGGGTCAAGATATTAAGGCTTGAAGAGAAGTATCTTTGTTTGGTTTTGATCTTTTATCTGAATAATTGGTGGATGTCGTAATCTGTAAATATGATGATCTGGGTATAACTGATGTCTGAATAATTGTAAAGGTTAAAATCATCATTTACAAATCTGCACGCAGGTTCATTATAGCAAAGGCGCGTATACACGCCAGTTCGACATTTCAAAAGTGTGTATACGCAGTTTTGCCTTGATACAAGTGCATATGCACATAGGTTCATCACATTGAAGTAGCGTACACCTCATAAAACATGCTTTAGCTACTTCTGATTGCTATTACAGTGTTCTGGGTTCTGGCTTGGGTTCTAGTTACTGTTACTATATTCTAGTTACAACATTCAGAAAAGTGATTGTTTGATTTAGTTTTGGTTGGTGCAAAGAAGATTGGTTGATGCAGATATATTTGATTATTGATTGATGTTATTGATAAATCCAGTCTGAAAATTTATGAAATGTGGTCCCTGGAAGAAAACAGAAGGTTGTAGCCTTCTGTAGGTCAGCACCTACGTACTAGTACATCAGCTAGTACAAGAGCTAGGGGGTTGTAGCTCCCTTCCAGGAGAAGCTGGAGAACGAGAGAAGGTTGTAGCCTTCTGCAGGTAGAATCCTGCGTACTGGTGTAAGACTGCACCAGTACAAAATATTGTAAAAAGAAGCTTCTTATTAAAAGAAAGATAGAGGCGATTGCATCAGGTGGTTTTTACCCACATTAGGTTTCCACCTTATATCTTGTGTTCATGTGTGTGACTGTTTGTTTTTTTTTTACTGCTCCTGGTTACTATTTATATGGTTCTGATGCATAGATTAAAGATCAACATATGAAGAATTAACTAAATTATAAGTTTACAGGGTATACACTAGTTTCCTTATGTACGGTTGCGTATACACACGGGTTTCATTAACTAAAGTAGCGTATATGAATCAGAATATGGAAATGAAATATTATTGACTTGCTAATACTGATTCACCACCGCCCCCCCCTCAGTATTATTTCCAACAATTGGTATCAGAGCAGGTCCTTTAGAAGAAGCTTGATCGCTTGAAGGAAGATCTATCATCATGAGTAACTACGAAAGAGAGGCATCCATTAGACCACCGATCTTTGATGGGAGCAACTTCGTTTATTGGAAGGTAAGAACTACAACCTATCTTCAATCTCTTGGAACAGATGTTTGGGAAATTATGGAAGGAGGATATACATTTCCATCAACAATATCTACAGATACGACTGGCAAGAAACAATATGAAACAAATTCCAAGGCCGTCAATACATTATTGGGGAGTCTGTCACAATCAGAATTTGTCAAGGTTATGCAGCTCAAAACCTCCAAAGAAATATGGGACAAGATCATTCTAAGCTATAAAGGAGATGTTTAGGTAAAACGTGCAAAACTACAATCTCTCATAATTCAATATGAAACTCTCAAAATGCACAATGATGAAAGTATAGCTAATTACTTCCTACATATAGATGAGATTGTTAATTGCATGAAAAACTTGGGTGAAGACATAAAAGAAGTTACTTTAGTTGAAAAGGTTTTAAGATCTTTGTCTACTATGTTTGAATCAAATGTTTCTGCTATAGAAGAAAAGCAAAATATTCATAGTCTTATTATGACACGGCTGCATGGAATCTTAACTGCTTTTGAAATGAGAAAAGGAGGCCCATCAGATATGAGAGAAGCCGCATTCAAAGCTTCAGGAAGAGAAGAACTCAATGGATCAGGACATATTTCAGAAGGAGAGGAAGAAGCAAACTTTGTCAAGAACCTTCAACGGGCTTCTGGAAGATTCAAAGGTAAACTACCTTTCAAATGTTTTGCTTGTGGAAGAGTCGGTCACTATGCTGCCAAATGTCCTCACAAGGATAAGCTTGATAAAGGTAAGGAATCAGCAAAATGGAATATAAAACAAAGTGTAAGTAAAATGAGCTACTATATGCATGAAGATAGTGATGGTTTATCAAATAGTGATGAAGATGAAAATAGTAATGATTATAGACTTCTGATGGCTTTTGAAGATGAAGATTTCTTGGATGCATTAGATGAAGATGGTCTTTATGAAGAAATCTCTAAACTTGAAATTTGTTTAGAAGAAAAGAATATGATTATAGATACTCTGACATTCCAACTTGCTGAAAGGGAAAAACACAATGAAAAATTAGAATGTGAAATTTTGGGTGTAAGAAAGGATATTGAGAAAACAAAATCTCTTAATCTTAGATTTGCTAAAGGATCAGAGACCCTAAATGAAATTATCAAAGTGCAGCATTCTCCTCTGATAAAGACAAGTCTGGGATATACTGAAGAAGCACAGAAACCGTCCACCTCCACTAAAAGCTATCTTGATGCAGTAAAGAGAAGTGAATAGTTCGACAATCGTCAGCAAAGGCATAAAGCAGATCACCAAGTAAATCGGGGCCAATCTACTTCAAGGATAAACAGAAGATACAACCAACCTCAGGTAAATCATACTCAGTTTGCTTCAAGAATGAATGACAATGGAAACTACTATCACCAGGTCAGTAGGTTTGATAATCGCAGGAATTTCTTTAATGGTCAATGTTTTTCATGTCATAACTTTGGACACAAAGCAGCTCAATGTGTTGCTTATAAGACCATCATGACTAGAGAAGCACGAAATCAAAAGAATGTGACAGGGATCATGAAAAGGACCTACAATAACTTCTCGCTTCTTGAAAATGAAATAGAATGCTCTATCTGTAACAAATTTGGTCATGAAGATTCTGAATGTAGGAGTAAATTTCAGCAAACATCTCAGAAGGAGCAAACTTCATTGGGTCCCAAAACTTAGAGAAAGAAAGAACTGCAACCAGAAATATGTGGTAAAGCTTTATATGTAGAAGGACAAGAAAATTAGTGGTACATCGATAGTGGATGCTCGAAACACATGACAGGTGATAAAGAAAAACTTCAGTCATATAATGCCTTAGAAAAAGAAAAGAAGGTCTCATTTGGAAATGACACTCCTGCTATCATAAAAGGTAAAGGTTCTGTTCTCTTAAAAGAAAAGGTTAATGCTGGGAATGTTATGTATGTCGATGGTCTAAAGCATAATCTATTGAGTGTTAGTCAAATGTGTGATCAAGGAAATGAAGTGGTATTCCGATCAAATGGATGTGTTGTTCGTGAGACTAATACAGAAGAAACAATGATTAAAGGAGTAAGAACTCCAAATAACCTATACATACTCAAGGGAGGACAACAAAAATGTTACCTAAGAAAAAATTATGAACACTGGCTATGGCATAGAAGATTGGGGCATCTAAGCTTCTCTCAAATAAGAAAAGCATGCAGATACCAGGCTGTTCATGATCTTTCGGATATTAGCATTCCAGAAAACACAATATGCAAATCATGTCAATTTAGTAAGCAAACTAGAGCTCATTTCCCAAAGAAGGAAGGATCAGCTAGTAAGCCTCTTGAACTTGTTCATACTGATTTATGTGGTCCATCAACGAAAAAGTCACCTCGTGGAGAAGAATAATTTATATTGTTCATTGACGACTTTTCCAGAATGTGTTGGACAGGACTTCTAAAGCATAAAGATGAAGCATTTGAAAAGTTCAAAGCCTTCAAAGCATTGGTTGAAAATGAGTCAGATCGCAAAATCAAATGCCTCAAGTCTGTTCGAGAATGGGAATTTACCTTAGATGAATTCTTTGACTTTTGTGAAGAACATGGAATAAAAAGGGAATTATCTACCGCAAGGACTCCTCAGAAAAATGGAGTGGTAGAAAGGATGAACAGAACTATTCAACAAATGGCTTGTGCCATGCTAGATGAGTTTGGAACTCTTGCAACCTTCTGGGGTGAAGCTGCATTTTCTGTCATCACTATTCTCAACAAAACAAACGTTCGGTTAAATAACACTCAAACTCCACATGAACTGTGGTATGGTAAGACTCCTACTATGAAATACTTCAAAGTTTTTGGAAGCAAATGTTACATCAAAAGGACTAATGAAAAGCTTGGAAAGTTTGAACCTAGAGCAGATGAAGGCATTGTCCTCAGTTACTCTTCCCGAAGTAAAGGATATAAGTGTTATAATAAAAGACTAAGGAAAATTGTTGAAAGTATTGATGTTGTGGTTGATGAAGCAGGCAAAAATAAAAAACTGGTAAAAACTGAAGATTATGAATAAGATGAGGATTATCCTTCCACATCAAATCAGACTAATTCGGAAGAAGAAACCAATGAAGCACCAGAAGAACAGATAACGGTAGAAGAAAATACTCCATCCAGGTATGTTCAGAAAAATCATCCAGAGACTCAAATTTTGGGACAGAAAGAGGCAGGGGTGCAGACAAGAAGAAATATTACAGAAGCTTCAAGTTATCTAGCATTGCTTTCCACCATCGAACCTCAAAATGTACATGAAGCATGCAAAGATGAATGTTGGGTCAAGCCCAGGAATGAAGAGCTTGAGAAAATTGAAAAGAATAATACTTGGGAATTAGTTCCTAGACCTCATGATAAGAATATCATTGGAACCAAATGGATATTCAAAAACAAGCTGAATGAAAATGGAGAAGTTGTTAGAAACAAGGCTAGACTTGTTTGTAAAGGATATGCTCAACAAGAAGGTATAGATTTTGAAGAAACTTTTGCACTTGTTGCTAGACTTGAAGCCATAAGAATGTTCCTTGCTCTTTCTAGCTTTCAAAACTTCAAAGTATACCAAATAGATGTAAAATCCGCCTTTCTTAACGGAGACTTAGAAGAAGAAGTATATATTGAGCAACTAGATGGATTCATCCTTGGAAATGATCCAAAACTTGTATGCAGACTCAAAAAAGCTCTCTATGGTCTAAAACAAGCTCCAAGGGCCTGGTATTACTGTCTCGACAAATATCTCCATCAACAAGGTTTTTCAAAAGGATCAGCTGATAGCAATTTATATACAAAGATTGACAATGATAAATTGCTAATACTTGCTGTGTATGTTGATGATATCTTTTTTGGTAGTAATGAAGAAGCCATGAGTCAAAACTTTGCTTTGGTAATGCAGAAAGAATTTGAAATGTCCCTACTTGGTGAGCTCACATATTTTCTTGGTTTACAAGTTGAACAAAATAAAGATGGTATATTTTTATCAAAAACCAAGTACCTTAAGCAGATCTTGAAGAAATATGGCATGGAAGAATCTAAACCAGTATGTACCCCTATGGTAATAGGATGCAGTCTCAGCTCAAATGATGAATCAACAACAGTACATAACCCAACCTACAGATCCATGATTGGAAATTTGCTTTATCTAACAGGTACCCGACCATACATCATGCATGCAGTGGGAATAGTTGGAAGATTGCAAGCAAATCCAAAGGAATCACACCTTCAGGCAGTCAAAAGGATCTTCAAATATCTTCAAGGAACTTAGAATTTTGGTTTATGATATCCTAGGGACACAGATCTTACACTTCATGCATACATAGATGCAGATTGGGCAGGAAGCATGGATGATAGAAAAAGCACTAGTGGTGGTGCATTCTATATGGGCTCTAGATTAGTGTCTTGGTTCAGCAAGAAACAAAGTTAAATTGCATTATATACAGTTGAAGCAGAATATGTGGTTGCTGCATCTTGCTACACACAACTCCTTTGGATGATGCAAACATTGCAAGACATTCACATCACATGTACTCCACCCATCTCCATTCTATGTGATAATACAAGTGCAATCAGGATTTCAAAGAACCCAGTCATGCATTCCAAGACCAAGCACATACCTATCAAATATCATTTTCTCCGTGGACAACTGCTTGAACAAAAGGTCAAGTTGGACTATGTTCCCTCCAAAGAACAGGTTGCTGATATATTCACCAAACCACTGCCCAGAGAAACATTTGAATATCTTAGACAGAAGCTGGGAGTAGTTGATGCATCATCTTGCTGTTGAAACTTATCTGTTTCAGATAAAAGTGGTTGTACGCGAGTTTCATGAAGCATATCCACGTACATACACCAGTTTCTGTGGATACAGCCGTGTATATTTTGGTTTGAAGAAAAAAAACAGTGGGCCAGACTCAGGATGAAAAGAGTCTAATATGGGTCTGATAGTGATCATCTGGCACAGGTTCAGGGGGAGCACATACTTCTAATAATGCATTGTTGGCATTATCTTAGAAGATCTTGGTACAAATTCACAGTTGTTTTTTATTCAGGTGGAACAGGTGCAGAGGGAGATCATGGTTACTAGTCTAGATGGTGATTGGTAGATGATAGTTGCTGATAACTATCATAGTCTTGTTTTAGATATTTTGTCTCTATGTCATGTATATCTTTTATTATCAAGGTCATGAAATGACCTATTTTGTTTCCCCACTATGCATGGGATGGATGATGTAATGTTCTTGTTTTGTCATGTATAAACATTTGGTATATCCCCACTTGGTTGGGTGGATGATTCAATCTTGGTATATCCCCACTTGGTTGGGAGATGGATGTATGTATGAGTCTTTGGTGATAGGAAGGTCATTTATGATGTATAGAGTCATGTTCTTCTTGTAGAACATATTTTTGTAGACCTTGCTTGCAGTCAGGGGGAGCATGGACAACACTCTTCAGCATATCAGAGAATTCAGCATGTACTCAGGGGGAGCATAACCCTTTGCCCTTGATGACAAAGGGGGAGAGTGACTTGGGGTTGCCATCAAGTCCAAAGGGGGAGATTGCTGGCATTATGACTCAGATTTAACGCTATGACACAAGTGTTATCCTTGATGGCAACTCACTCAGATGATAGATCTCAGTTCAGGCTCACAGAATGAAGAAAGAGATGTATATGGAGGTTCCCGTTGACCAAGACGCGTGTACACGCTGGTTCGCAGACCAAATGGTGCGTATGTGTACACACGCACTTTCACGAAAGGAAAGGCACGTATATGATGGAAAAATTGGTTTTAGTCCAGGGTATTTGGTCCATGGTATTGTGATCCATGGTATTCGTCCGACGTATCTTGTCCGACGTTTTGACCCTAGGTATTTGGTCCAAGGTATTGGTTCTAAGTGGTTTTGGACCATGGTATTGAGTAAGGCCTGAGACTATAAAAGGAGGAGAGGATCATTAGGCAAAGGTACTCATGGATTGAGTATCTAATGAAGAGCAAGATCTAGAATATAGGTGACTAGGTTATGGTGCACAGCTAGATCTGAATCAAGGATGAACCTGAGCCCTTGAGGAAGGATAAGTTCTATTGATGGGTCAAGATCTTAAGGCTTGAAGAGAAGTATCTTTGTGTGGTTTTGATATTTTATCTGAATAATTTGCCCATGTTGTAATCTGTAAATATGATGATCTAGGTATAACTGATGTCTGAATAATTGTAAAGGTTAAAATCATCATTTACAGATCTGTACGAAGGTTCATTATAGAAAAGGCGCGTATACACGTCGGTTCGACATTTCAAAAGTGTGTATATGCAGGTTTGCCTTGATACAAGTGTGTATGCACGCAGGTTCGTCACATTGAAGTAGCATACACCTCATAAAATATGCTTTAGCTACTTCTAATTGTTGTTACAGTGTTCTGGGTTCTGGCTTGGGTTCTGGTTACTATTACTGTATTCTGGTTACAACATTCAGAGAAGTGATTGTTTGATTTAGTTTTGGTTGGTGCAAAGGAGATTGGTTGATGCAGATATATTTGATGTTTGATTGATGTTATTGATGGATCTAGTCTGAAAATTTATGAAACGTGGTCCCTGGAAGAAAAGAGAAGGTTGTAGCCTTCTGTAGGTCAACACCTACGTACTAGTACATCAGCTAGTACAAGATCTAGGGGGTTGTAGCTCCCTTCTAGGAGAAGCTGGAGAACGAGAGAAGGTTGTAGCCTTCTGCAGGTAGAAGCCTGCGTACTGGTATAAGACTGCACCAGTACAAAATATTGTAAAAAGAATTTTCTTATTAAAAGAAAGATAGAGACGATTACAGCAGGTGGTTTTCACCCACATTGGGTTTCCACCTTATATCTTGTGTTCATGTGTGTGACTGTCTGTTTTGTTTTTACTGCTCCTGGTTACTATTTATATGGTTCTGATGCACAGATTAAAGATCAACATATGAAGAATTAACTAAATTATAAGTTTACAGGGTATACGCTAGTTTCCTTATATACAGTTGCGTAGACACACAGGTTTCATTAACTGAAGTAGCGTATATAAATCAGAATATGGAAATGAAATATTATTGACTTGCTAATACTGATTCACCCCCCTCATCTTAGTATTATTTCCAACACAAGAAGCCAAGAAAAGAGAAGATGTACAATTTTCTTTGATCAATAAGCCTAGAATTGTCTTTAAACATACAAATTTGAGTGAATTTACTGCTACAATTCAAGCATTATTATATGATTTTGTTGATGTCATTGTGGATGAGTTGCCAAAAACTTCACTACCTCTAAGAATCATTAGTCACCACATAGATATGATACCAGGTGCAAGCCTACCAAATAAATCATCCTACAGGATGAGCCCCAAGGAGAATGAAGAAATTATAAACCAAGTCCAAGAGTTGTTAGATAAAGGATTTATCCGGGAAAGCTTAATCCCTTCCATTGTACTAGCAGTATTGAGTCCAAAGAAGGATGGAGGTTGGAGAATGTATACAGACTCCGGTGAAATAAAGAAGATAACAATAAGGTATAGCTTCCCTTTACCTCATATGGATGATCTAATGGATTGCTTAAGTGGAGAAAATTTCTTTTCTAAGACAGTTTTAAAGAATGGATATCATTAAACTAGGATGAGAGAGGGAGATGAATGGAAGACTACCTTCAAAACCAATGATGGTTAATATGAGTGGTTGGTTATGACTTTTGGCTCGACCAATGAAATTAGTACATTCACAAGGCTCATGAATGAGGTCTTTAAGGATTTTATTGGGAAATTTGTAATTGTATATTTGGATGATATTCTTGTGTTTAGTAAAACCAGAGAAGAATACTTGAGGTTCCTCAAGTTGGTGTTGAAGAGGTTGGAGTAGAAGAAACTCCTAATAAAATTACGAAAATGTTCCTTCATGAAGACAAAGTTAACCTACTTGGGTTTTATAATATCTCCAGAAGGACTGTAGATGCAACCTAAAAAGGTGAAACCTCAAATAATGGCCTACCCAAGGAATATTCACAACGTAATAAGTTTTCACACATTAGCTAGCTTTTATAGAAAGTTTATTAGAAATTTCAGCTATATATGTGCACCTATATTTGAGACCATTACAAGGGAACAATAAGCATTTAAATGGACTACTACAATTGATAAAGAAATTGAATTATTAAAAGATAAGATAATAGAGAAATTGATTTTAGCTCTGTCTAATTTTCAAAACCTTTCCAAGTCCAGTGTGATGCAAGTGGAATGGCCGTTGGTGAATTTTTCTAAGTCAAGAGAAAAAAATGTCACTTATTTCAGTAAGTTAAATGAAGCCAAATATGAATACTCCACTTATCATAAAGAATTTTATGCAATGATACAATCTCTAAAAATATGGAGATATTATCTAATTCCTAGGGAATTTATTTTATATACTAAAAATCATGCCTTGCAGTTTATATCCATACAGGAGAAGTTAAATTAGAAGAATCACAAATAGGTTGGGTTTATGAAAATTTTTACTTTTTCTTTCTTAAACATATCAGTGGGAATGCTAGAAAGGTTGCAAATTCTTTGAGGAGGTATTTGGTTTTGCAAAATATTATAAGTGGGCACTTTGGGATTTGTAAATCTCAAATAGATGTACAAGGAGGATCTAGAATTTAAAGAAGCCTATGGAGCATGTGAGAACCCATTTTTGAGAGACAAGACTCCTTGGATAAAATATATGATTTATAAGGGATTTTTGTTTAAGAAAATCAATTTTTTCATTCCAAAGTGTTTAATGAGAGACAGTCTACTGAAAGAAAAATATTATGGAAGACTTGCTAGCCACTTTGTCCATGATAAGACATGCCCAACAATTTGTTTTTTATTATTGGAAAAGAATGGGGATTTATGTTAAGAGATTTGTGGACAAATGTAGGATTTTTCAATATGCTAAGGGAAAACAACAAAATGTTGGGTTACGTCAATCACTTTCCATACCAAATAGACCATGAGAGGCCATTAGTATGGATTTTGTTCTTGGTTTCCATAGAACCCATAGATAGAATGATTAAGTTTTCGTAGTGGCGGATAGATTCTCAAATATGGCACACTTTATTCTGTGTTCAAAAGCAAGTGATGACATAGACATTGAAAATTTATTTTTCATAGAAATCATGAGACTACATGGGCTGCCTAATAGCATAGTCTGAGTCCGAGACACAAAATTTATTGGCAACTTTTGGAGGACATTATGGACAAATCTTGGAACAAACATTTTATATAGTTCATCTAATCATTCTCAACCAAATCCACAAATTAAAATTGTTAACAAAAATTTAGGAAATCTATTGAGGATTTTAGTAAATGAACACAAAAATCAGTGGGACCAAGTTCTCCCACAAGATGAATTTACCTAAAATGATTCACCTGATGGAAACATTGGAAGGATAACATTCCAATTTTTATGTGCAATGCACTCAAGAGGCATTATTAAACATAGGGATTTGGGAAAAGAGAAATTGATAAGTGTGGATGCATAAGAATTTACTACAACAATGCAATATTTGCATGAACAAGTTAATGATCAGCTTCAAGGTAGCAACCAGAAGTATAAGAAAAGGGTAGACCTCAAGAAAAGAGAAGTAAATTTTGAAGTTGGTGATATGGTGCTAGCTCATTTGAGGAAAGAGAGATTCCCAATAAATGAATATAGAAAATTCAAGCTGAAGATGGTAGGACCTTATAAAATCTTGAGGAAGTTTTCGACCAATGCTTATGAAATTGATTTGCCACCTGATATTAGAATTTATCCTATATTTAATGTTTCAGACTTATATCCCTATAGAGAATCTGAAGCATAAGATGGATAAAATAAACAGAATATTAAATGAAAGGATTGATTACTTATATCCCAAAAGATGTAAATGGAAATGATCCTGGACTAGAGGCTTGTCAATAAGACCAGGAAAAATGATCATTATGGGTATTTCGCTAAATGGAAAGGACTCCCAAGGGATATTGCAACCTCAATGAATGCAACAAAGATCCATAAACATGGTTGCACTGTGAAAGAACTCATAGACATGAGTCCATAAATTTTTTTTGCTCCAAAGGAGTCTCGTGAAGGAGTGTCCTACCAAATTTTGTTTTCCTCTTAAGGGAAAAGAATCGTTGTAAATATATTGTTTTTATATTATGTTTATGTGTCCCTTATGGGATAGTTGCACCTATGTCTATTTTTTTGTTATTCTTAAGTGTCCCTTACGGGACAATTGCACCAGTTATTTAGTAGACGGCTCATAGGGAAAGCCAAATGTAATTTCGGTAGAGGCATGGTTGGAAAGAAACCTCCCCATTATGTTTGACATATTTTATTCTCTTTGTAAATATAAACTTGTAACCCACAAACCTCACGAGTGTGCAAGTGAGAACAATGAAAATTCACTCTGAGGGTATTAGCACACTCTATAGTATTCTACATTAAATTTCTTAAGAGAGAACCTATGTGTGTGTAAATCGTTTTTGTTTGTAAATCTCTACATGCTGGGTCATTTGAATTCCTAGATTAAGCTTGGGATGAAGTGTTAATTCTCTTAACAAATAATGGTTTGATTTGAAGGCTTCACATAATATCATTCACCTGTTCGTGGAGAAAATAAAATGTTTAAAGTAGTAGAGAAGGAATGAATTTGAGTTTGAAATGAAATTCGTTAATAATTGTGGTAAGGGATACCTGTCTCAAATTTTATGAGTGGAGAAAAATCAAGTATCTGATTCATTCCAAAACACGCACAAGGAATTAGTAATGGGAACCCTGGACCTTGGACTTGCATGGGACCAGGGTTCAAAATTGATCCACTCACAACCTGACAAGAGGGCTCTAGCATGTCCCAGAAATGCTGAGATAAAATTTCTCCTTAAAAAAATGTATTTTTTTTTATTTCTACTAGTTTAAAAAAAAAAAAAAGTTTAAAATGCCTTATTTCTTTTCTATATATCTGCAAGGTTTAAAATTTTGAATGGAATGAGAAGTTTTTCTTTTCGATTTGTGTTCTTGAATTCCGTACATATATATTTGTTAGAGATAATGGAGAATATCTTAGAATAATGAGTTGGTTCACGACACCTCAGGATAGGAATTAGTTTCTATTTTTTAGGCTATGGTTATAACTTCCCTAAATCTGTGACTACTATATAATGTGTGATGTACATGAACAATGTAGAGCATTTTGTAGAGCTAGACTCTCCTACTTCAGACTCTCTTTCGTAGAGCTGACCAGTGGGTTTCATTTTATTTAATAAAGAACATTGCATTTTTAACATGGTATCAGAGCGTCGACGCTGAGGAACCTGTATGCTGAGTGGAGGGTGCGACTGAGCCGAAATCATCGCTAGTTTTAGGTGCACAAATGCGATGATCCCACTGTAGACCTTTTCCATGTTTTTTTTTAATCTACCATCAGAGATTTGAAGTGTACAATCGTGAAGACCTTCGTGAGTCCGTGGTGCTAACTCGTGCCGACTGTGCAAACAAGTGAGGGGCTGCGTGGAGGCCGAGAGAAGGTTGCATCCTGGCAGTGGCTGATGACAAAAGGTTGCCTGGAGGCGATTTTTCGAGGAGGTCGTGGTAGAGGTCGTGAAGGAAGCCACGGTGATCTGCGTGTGTGCTGTGAGATCAAAGAATATTGGAGATCAACGATCTCTGTCTTTAACACAAATCTGGGGTAAATCTAACATTTTTTTTTACCTGTCAATTTTTTTTAATCACCAAGGGGAATAATCAAATGTTTGAATCATGCTTGAATGAGCATAACAAGATTTATGGCTCTAATTATACGAATTGTAAATTCAAGATGCAAACTCTGCTAGAAGTGCAGAGTGCTTGGACGATTGCAAATGGGGATGAGCAGAAGCCAACAATTGGATTAGCTGCAGTCCCAGATTGGGAGAAGTGAGAAGGTAAAACAAGGACACTGCAGAAGATGTCAGTGAAATATTGTATCATACCACACATCATAGAATGCAAATCAACAAGCAAAATCTGGGGAATATTGAAGGATTTGTATGAGATCAGGAATACAAAACGTCTTTTGTCTCTGAAGAGCAAAATCTTATCCCTGAAGATGGAGGAGAATGAAACAGTTGCTTCCTTCATAGCAAGGATAAAGGATCTGAAGAATAAATTGTTAGACATTGGAAAAATAGTTGCAGATACAGATCTTGTAACAATTACCATGAATGGTGTGACTGATGACTACCAAATGTTCATCATTGGGATAAATGCGAGATAGAAAATCCTGAAGTTTGAAGAATTGATAGGAATACTGTTGCAAGAAGAAGAAAGAAGATCGACTCTGAAGCCCCAGAGTGCCGATCTTGCATTGATGGCAAAAAATAACTTCTTCAAAGGAAAAGGAAATCTGCAACAACAAAATGGAGGAAGCTCACAGAAAAGACCAAATACGACCAAAGGTATGAATTCGAATAGAAGTAACTCTGTAATTAAATGTTTTTATTGCAGAAAACTTGGTCATATAGCTAGGGAGTGAAGGAAGAAGAAATATCATGAAGAATAGCAGAGGCATAAACGACATGCAAGTCATCTCGCGAATGATAATCATGAGTAGAATTTCAGATTGTTCATGGTAGACTTTGATGAGAATGTTGATGCAGACATCTGGTATGTATATTCGAGAGCATCAACCCATAGGGTAGGGAACAAGCAATGGTTTGAAGATTTTAAAGAGATCAATGATGGAGCGCAAATCTACCTAGGTGATGATAGAAGTCATCAAATCAAAGGGTGTGGGAAAATTTCTGTCATTTTACCTAATGGTAATGTAAGACAAATTCATAATGTCATGTATGTGCCCGATGTAACAAAGAACTTGATTTCTGTATCCATGATTACAGATCAAGATCTTAAAGTTGAATTTTTAAAATCTAACTGTTATATTAAAGATCTGCTAGATGGCATGAAGATTATTGCTACAGGAATTCGAATAGGAGGTCTGTACAAATTGGATGTAAGACCAGGACTAGTTCAAGCTTTAACAAAAACGGGTTTGACTATAGAAGAGTAGTGGCATCAAAGATTTGGTCATATCAACTACAATGATTTGTTGTTACTTCAGAAAAAGGAAATGGTAAGAGATCTTTCTATGTTAAAACAAGTGCATAATGATTGTGATGCATGTACATTAGGAAAGATGGATAGAGAAGAATTCCCTATTCGAGTAGAGAAGAAATAGAGAGATATACTTGAATTAGTGCACACAGATCTTTGTGGACCGATGCGAACAAAATCATTAGGAGTTGCACTGTATTTTTTACTGTTTATTGATGACTGCATAAATTTTTCTTGGGTATATTTTTTGAGTAAGAAGAGTCACACTTTTTAATACTTTAAGCATTTCAGAAATATGATTGAAGAGAAAACAGGGAAGCAGATAAAAATTCTCCACTTCGATCAAGGGGGAGAATATAGGAAGGATGATCTTATCAAGTATTGTAAATACCATGGGATATTACAACAATTCACAGTACCCCATACTCCTCGGTAGAATGTAGTAACGGAAAGAAAGAACAGAACATTGGTGGAATGTGCTAGAAGCATGTTGAAAGGTAGGAATCTTTCGAATGGTTTCTGGGCTGAAGTATTGAATACTGTGGTTTATTTGAAAAATAGGAGTCCTACAAAGAGTATTGAGTTTAAAAATCCTTATGAAGCATTATATGGATTTAAGCTTGCAGTAAAACATTTAAGAGTATTTGGGTATAAAGCATTTGCCCATATTCCAAAGGAAGACAGAAGAAAACAAGATCCAAAAGCCATCAGATGTACCTTTATAGGGTATTGTTCACAATATCAAGCTTATATATTATTTAATCCCTTTGCTCACAAGATTTTTGTTAGTAGAGATGTCATATTCCATGAGCAGGATCATGAAGAATCTGATAAGCATAATGAGGAATGGGATATTCCATTCTTGGTGGAAGAAGAAAGTGAAGAAACAGGAAACAATCAGGATCAACAACAGACAAAGGCAGAAGATGAACAACATTAGATACAGCAACAACAACAACAACAACGAGAAGAAAAATAAAATGATGATCAGACAAGGTTTGAAGCCACCTGACCACTCAGGAGATCAGGTAGGAAAGCTCAATTGCCTGCAAGATATAGGGAAAATGCTTTTATAACTAGTATGATGAATGTTGTTGAACCTTCTAGTTTGAAGGAAGCAAATGAATGTAGTGAATGGAAAACAACTATGGAATAAGAATATGAATCTATAATCAGGAACAACACTTGGGAACTAGTTGAACTTCCTAAAGGGAAACAAACCATAGGTTGTAAATGGTTGTATAAACCCAAGATTAATGCAGGTGGAACCATAGATAAATTAAAATCTAGATTGGTAGCAAAGGGGTATTCACAAAAAGAAGGCATTGATTATGAAGAAACCTTTTCCCCTATAGCTAAACTTAATACCATTAGAATGTTGATTGCTTTAGCTACTAAGAAACATTGGATGATTCATCAACTAGATGTAAAGTCGACATTTTTAAATGGAGAATTGAAAGAGGAGGTTTATTTAGAGCAATCTGAAGAGTTTGTGTAGAAAGGGAAAGAAGATTTAGTCTATAGATTAAAGAAAGCTCTTTATGGACTAAAGCAAGCACCCAGGTCTTGGTATGAAAAGATTGATTCATTTTTTCTGCAATTTGGCTACAACAGAAGTAAAAACGACCCTAATCTATATACCATGCAAGATGAACAAGGGCGCATAGTGTTGATTTCTTTGTATGTAGATGATTTAATTATTACAGGTGATGCTACTATTCTAATCAAAGACATCAAGCAAAAGATGTCACAGGTGTTCGAAATGAACGACCTTGGTGAATTAAGATACTGTTTGGGTCTTGAGATCTGGAGAGATTCAGGACAAACATTTCTGTCCCAGGGAAAGTATGTCAAAGGACTATTAGAAAGATTCAGGATGGATCAGTGTAAGGCTACAGTAGTACCATTACAGCAGAACATCAAACTGCAGAGTGAGGATGGCTCTAAAGAGGCAAATGCGACACTTTACAGACAGCTGGTTGGGAGCCTAATCTACCTGACCACTACTAGACCAAATTTGGCTTATGCAATCAGTGTGCTAAGTCAATACATGTCCAAGCCACTTGAAATTCATTGGAATGCAATGAAATGTGTTTTGAGGTATCTACAAGGTACTGTAGATTATGTTATTATTTATATTGATTCCTCTGATGATAGATTAACAGGATTTACATATTCAGACTGGGCTAGAAATGTAGACGATCGCAACTCCATAATAGGCTATGCATTCAGCATTAGATCTGGGGTGATTACATGGAGCAGCAAGAAACAGAACATAGTTTCCTTGTCTTCAGTGGAAGCAAAGCATCAAGTTATGTGTGTAGCAACGTGTGAGGCAGTTTGGTTGTGGAGACTTGTCCAGGTTAACAAGATTACGTTTGGATCAACACCCATGTGACCGTGTGGAGGAGTGTGTTGTTGGGAAAAGTATCCAATACGGAATGACCCTATCCCACTCTAAGGGTGATAGTACCTCAGCAACAATCAAAGCAAAGCTATTCAAGATTACTTCTTTATGAGATGTAAGAGAGAGGAGAAAGAGATCCACTAACCGTTATCTTCCGCTAATGATTGATCCAATCTTCCCTCTTTGCTGCTTGCTCCCAGCTCCTTGCTCTTTCACTGGCCCAGCTACACAAAGATCCTGCAAAAGCACAAGAAAAGGAAACTACAAGAACCATACATCCATAATTGATTCAAGGATTAGAATAAATCAAATATACAAGCATCAATACGCCACAGAGACACATGCATATAGAAGAACCTCAAATGCTTTATTAATGGAAGAAGTAAAGTTCTGAGAGTGTTACAACCATAAGAGGCCCAATCCAGCAACACCTCCCAGCAGAAATAAATCTCCTCTTCACCTCCTTCAAAGCAATCACCCAATAGTTCTATACTCAAACCAACAGCACTTCCTTACATTCACAAGATTCCAGCCTCCCTAGACCTCATGAGAGAGCTCTATATATAGGAGATTTGGAGAAAGGATGAGTCAGCTTGAGCTTGGCATGGAGCTGACTAGTGTCCTCTCCCACTTTAGTTATTCTTCAGTTCTTGAGTCCACTTGGAGGTTCATGCTTCCACTTGGAGATCTAGATCCTCTTACTCATCACAAGGCGAAATCCCTGATCCAAGTGTCATTTTGGAAGCTTCCTGGGCATTTGACACCTTGCAGAATGACTGTGCCACTTGGCCAATCTCGCCCAGCGCAGGTAGCCTTCATTAGAGTTGACATTCAGCGTAGGTACAGAGTGGAGCAGTTGACATTCAGCACAGATGCTCAGTGGAGCAGTTGACATGATCCAGAATTAGCTTGTTTTTGAGTGTTTTCAGGTGGAGAACTGATATTTAGTGTTGTGGTTTGCTGACCTTGTTCCTCTAGGGGTAGGAACAACATGTTTAGGGACTTTGGATCCCTCAGATTATTGACATTTCATGCTTCATGCTGTTAGGCACAAAAATGTCTATAACAGTTGCCCCCTAAAGTATGAGGTCGTTTATCGGGTGAAATGATTTATCAGGAGGATCCGAAGTTCATTCAATCGCTGAGAGGTGTCCTGTAATAAATACAATACAATACATTATTTTTCATTCTGCTTTCATGATCTAGCTGAGGTGGGCATTCCCATGCTCAGCTTTATAAATTCATTTTGGTACATAGAACAGACGATCGTCTGATGGTAGACAGATAATTCTCTGCTGAAATTATCATCCTTTGAGTAGGATGATCATCTGCTGTAACAATGTACATATCAAATGTCTTTATTTTTCCTGAATATATATCGCAGCCCGGATGGATGAAACTAGATCCGGGGTCTTCAAACTCGTTCGATCTTCACTCTAAGTACAAGTCGATCCATGTGAGAATTGCGCTGAAGTCGAACATGGAAAGACATCGCTTGATTACCGGTCAATAATGTAAATCGTTAACAAGCGCGAGAGGAATCACCAATAATGACAATGACCCTCAAGGTACTGCAGTACAATTCACGTGGTGTGAATAAAGGACTTGGCGTCGAACACCACGCAAAATCTTCTGGTCGAAGGTCATTAATGTATACCTGTCGCCGGAAGTGAGAAACTTGCCATTGAGGCATGCAAGCTTCAAAGTACTGGGGGGTTTGTCCCTAGATCAACTTCTTGGATAATGAGCTGAAGTCGACAAGAAGCGATCCGTCAAAGGAGGGCCTTAATGAATCCCACATCAGTGACACGGAACGGAGCTAATGATTTTAGTGGAGGTGAAAACAATCTGTGAAATATGATTCAGGGTGGCGATCATGGGTGCATG
Organism: Pinus tabuliformis; assembly: GCA_031772625.1. Taxonomy (NCBI): domain Eukaryota; kingdom Viridiplantae; phylum Streptophyta; class Pinopsida; order Pinales; family Pinaceae; genus Pinus; species Pinus tabuliformis. The sequence goes on along the minus strand of CM062805.1, from coordinate 1,327,951,742 downwards.
AAGGATAATGTATGGCAGTGGATGGGACACGGTTGACTCTTTCTGAACAACATCTCTTGAACATATAACGACACTGATGTGATGGATCGGTAGCATTACCCCAAATGTGGATGGTTTGGCGAGGACCATGGTGATGAGACCGGTGAATGAAACAACCCAACCCGATGTGATACGGAGGACAAAGTGTCATGTTCAAGAGCGACTTGCTACCATTAAAGCTTTGAGGTTCTCCCAATTTTTCCCCAGTCATTTCTGACCAGTACCTCTTTATTTTTGTCAAGCTTGAGGAGGATAACATATGCTTGTTCTATAACCTGCCCTTCGTGCAAGCCCATTGCTATGTTTTAACGAGCCTAGCGATAGGGAAACTCGTTCTCGTCTAAAGACAAGTTTGTCGCTATTTAATCATTTTAACGAGTCTAACGACAAAGAAGACTCGGTCCTTTTCATTTTAGAGAGTCTGAAAAGGTACAGAAAGTTAACTCCAAAATTCCTTTTTCGTCATCTGATCCCTTAAGTCCGAAAAAGTATAAAACAATACAGAAGGGATGAGTTTTCGATAACTTTAACGAGCCGAATAAAACAAGCGCTCGACCTTTTTGTGCAATAATCCCTCAGGTCCAAAAAGATTAAAATCTAGAGGAGGGATAGCTCTTCCGGTCAATTTAACGAGCTGGAAGGCCAAAACTCGGCAAACTTTTAATATTTTACGAGTCAGATGAAAAGAGCTCAAAGAAGACTCGTCTTTTGAGGAACGAGTGATAAACAGGGATAGCAGCAGATTCCAGGTACAGGTTGGAATTTTCCAATCACGGCAGTGTCACAAGGATGGCTAAGTGAAATCACTCTTCGCAGCTGTTCCTCAAAATGGGTAAACAATCATATGGGGGTGAACGATTGGCCAAATGGAGTGGAGGTGGCAAGTGAAAACACGACCAAGGCTTTTATGGCTAATAAATTTACGATCACAATGGTTATTTACCGGAATAGGTTCATTTTTTATTTAAAAATGAGCTTAAACTCTGGGGGAAACATTGCTCACTGCTTTTATTTATTTTTTAACGAGCATGAAGACCGCGTTAAAACTGCTCGGATCTTGCGTTTATTTTTTAACGAGCATGAACTTTATGCTAAAACTGCTCGATAATACCAGTCATAAGATAAGAAATGTCTCCTGTGAGATCTCTATTTTTTATAGAGCTTCATCTTCACTAAGCTTTGCTCCCTCTCATCCTTTCTTTATGCAAGTTCGGAAACGGCTAATCCCAAAAATAGATAAATAACCGCTCCTAGCTTGCACTCCAAAAGGTTTGCATGCCCCCAGGTATAAAGTACAATTTCAAGGCTGCCCCTACTTATCCGATAAAACATTTGTTTTAAAGGGTGAGGCTTGCCTCTTTCTGGTTACCCAAAGATTGTTTTGTTAACACCATCAAACGAAAACATTTCCTCGGCACTGTCTACCGAAATAGACAATGATGAATGACTGTTGTCAAACAAGTAACCTTAACAGAAGAATCTTGTTCTAGAACAACCCCTCTTCCATCCACGGACGGGGTACGGCCTAGTCATATTCTTTCGCGGAAATTCCACCTCATACCCAAGGTTTCTTCTGCCCGAAGCAGACCAGGATGCATGCCCCCTGGGTTCCAGTCCCATCTTTCCGCATCACTCGCACTCATCGGGAAGGAGGATTGGGGGTGGAGACATTTCTTGAGTGAACAGACCATTGAGGGTTGGTATTTGACTATTTGTGATGCGTGATCCTGGAAATGAAAGTTGGTCTACGAGCTTGACCATTCTTCCTTCGTGTGGAAAACACATTACTCTAAAGAGTGAGGAGACTATAGCTCCCATGCAATATATATAGTCTCGTCCAAGGAGTAGGTTATAATCCAAGGGTCCTTGAACAACCATCACGTTCATCTAAACGGTCTTCCCTTTCAATGTAACAGGTACATTGGGGAGGATCCCTAATGGTCGACTGGTTCCTTTATCAAAACCCGAGAGATTTCTTATCTCAGGCAAAAGCTCCGGGGAACCCAGTGCTTTCCAAGCAATAGAGGAAAGGATACTCACAGATGCCCCTTCATCAATGATAGTTCCAGCCATTACCATTCTGTAGATTTGGACTATGATTCTGAATGGTATACTGGCTGGTAACCGGGGTCTGCCTAGTTGGTTCCAATCAAAGGACACAACCAGGTTGCTTGGTGGTGGGACCGAATATACGGCTGGATATGACCCTGACGATGTTCCTTCCTGCGATAAAGGAATGGGCGCATTTCCCTGATGCTCATCAGAATCTGTGTTGATGAAAAGAATCTGGATGGTGTCATCCTTATTCTCTTCGGTGAGGGTGTCACTTGAAGATGAATCTTCAGTGACGGTGTCATTTGAGGATGAAACCTCTGAAGGAAGAACCGGGTCAACTGCCGTATCGACCTTTAGACTTTCGTCTGGTCTAGATTCAGTAGGTTCCTTTTCAATGACTGACTCTTCAGCTGACCACTTGAGCGGGCCAGCTGTATTTTCAACCAACAAAGGACTTGGCATGAGTTTTTTGTATCCAGGAGGAAGCATTACCGGTGAAACCAGACGATCTTCCAAAACTCTCTTCGCTTCGTCTAAGAAGGGACAAAGGTGGATGGCGTGATCGCCTTTACACAGTTTGCAGGGGGATATTGCTCCCCCTCTTTGTCTTGAACCTTCACTTTCGCTGGTTGACGGTAAGCATTCAACATGGCTATCAGAGGTTGATGCTCCCGAATTGTGCAAACGAGGTGACCAGTCCCTTAGTATCCGGGGAATACAGGGACAATCTCTATGGAAATGGTCTCCTCTACATATGACACATGGCGATTTAGGCCCGGTCTGTGCTGTGTGTGGATTTTTGTTAGATGTCTTTTGCTTGCCCCCAGGCGCCTTAGGCTCCTTCTTCTTCTTCTCCCTCTCCTTCTTCTCCTTTTTCTTCATGGGAGCTTGGCTCTTGCCGGCTCTACCTTGCGAAGATGAAGGATCGGAGGAAGAGTTATAGGAAGTAGAAGGCTGGTGGGCAGCTCTAGACTGATCTAACTGTTGACTCGACTGTTCAGGAACCATGGTGGTCTGAACTACATTGGTTGAGAATAGCCAAATAGGCAGGCCAATTGTCAGTCCTGGAAGTGACAATGTGGCCATGTGGGGCGCACCAACTTCTCCCCAAGAGGAGAATGGACTAGGATTTCCATCATGTGGAATTCCTTGGTTGGGGCGTTCCATGTTCTCAACCTAAGATCAATGCGAGAATAGAAGGTGATTATGTTCCGTTTAAAATAAATTTTATAACGACGCTTAGACACAACTTGCTTTTTCACTTTTTAAGAGTCGAGAAAAAGCTAAAGATGACTCTAGTCTCCTTCGATGTTTTAACGAGCCCGAAGTGACAAATGCTCGGATGGACTTTTTCAGTTATAGAGTTTGAAAAAGGCCAAAAGAAACTGCTCTGGAGTTCTAGGCAGAGGGTGTGCCAAACTTTTCACAAAACCACAGAATACGTTTTACGGTACGAGTGGTCGATCTTCGTGAATGCTGTGTTCACTGCATTGCGATCAGTAGGGCGGCCGACACGGTTTCCTATTGGATAAAGGCTTTATTCCTATAGGGGTCTCCCAATATATACGCGACGGTACGTGGGAGCACAAGTCCGTATTGATACTTATTGCTTCACCGTGGAGGAATCACCCAACCACTCAACGCTAAGATATCACGTTTAACGACGCCGGAACACGTCTCTAGCTTAGACCTCTATGTGTTTGCGTTATGTTTCAATGCGTTGTTATGTAAATTCAATTTATTTTAAGGTTGATCTTGTTTAGCAGTTTGCCTTTATGGATCACCACGAGATGTATGATAACACTCCTAAATGCAGTCTAAGATGATAAGCAAGCTTTTCAATCTTTCAACTTTGAAAATCTTAACTACTGAGGGAAAAGAAAGATAACATCTTTTCACACAGATCATAGAGCACACACTAATGCATTTTCCCCTAAATCAACATGCAAACTGTCATAATGCACATGCACAATGCAGGTATTTCTTTTCTCTTTCTTAATGTTTGTACGACACAAAAAGAAAGCTGTTGTATAACTTTGAATTCAATTTCAAGTGAAAGAAAACAAGCTTGTCCAAAATCAAAAGACACCTTAAGATTTACTTGTTTCGATACTAGAAATATATAAATTCAAACCATATGACGAAAGCGAAAGCTCAATCAGCTATGAACAGCAAATAAACTAACTCTTAAGATCAAAACGACACTTAATCACAGGTCTAGATCTAAGAGGCCACAGCAAGACTAGTTCACTTTCGTTATGGGAAACTGTAAATGATACAAGAAATACACAAAGAACAAACACAGTTTCTTTATACAACCGAGGCGGAATAGTGGCAAGGAAAGTTGGTTTCAGATAGGCATATTGACTGGTAACAGGCAGCAAAAAACAAGAGTGAAAACAGGGCAAGAAACAGCAGGAAACCCCAGTAGCACAAGGCAAAACTGGTCCAGCACAGGTGGTACACAGGCAGTTTGACCTTCAGCGTAGGTAGCCCCTTTGGGAACTGCGCTGAAATGCAGACAGCCTTCACACAGCCTGCACTGAAGAACGAAACTTTCGTTTCTCTTGGTTTCCGGGTCACAGATTGCTCAAAAAATCACAGTTTTTGGCCAAATCAGAAGCTATCAGTCAAGGACACACTAAGGGATGACAAGGAGGATGAAAAGCTATCACTAAGAGCTTATTAGAGTCCTTGTGGATCAGCTCTTCAAATCATAAACTTGCCCAGAAACTGAGCTAGAGTAGCTGCCCTCTACTTTGCATTTGAAAGATCCAAATGCAGTTCGATTCGGTACTCCCTGTGTTTATGAAATGAATAGCAAAAAACACAAACAACCAACAAGATACAGTCCCCAGTGGAGTCGCCAATTTGTTGTTGGGAAAAGTATCCAATACGGAATGACCCTATCCCACTCTAAGGGTGATAGTACCTCAGCAACAATCAAAGCAAAGCTATTCAAGATTACTTCTTTATGAGATGTAAGAGAGAGGAGAAAGAGATCCACTAACCGTTATCTTCCGCTAATGATTGATCCAATCTTCCCTCTTTGCTGCTTGCTCCCAGCTCCTTGCTCTTTCACTGGCCCAGCTACACAAAGATCCTGCAAAAGCACAAGAAAAGGAAACTACAAGAACCATACATCCATAATTGATTCAAGGATTAGAATAAATCAAATATACAAGCATCAATACGCCACAGAGACACATGCATATAGAAGAACCTCAAATGCTTTATTAATGGAAGAAGTAAAGTTCTGAGAGTGTTACAACCATAAGAGGCCCAATCCAGCAACACCTCCTAGCAGAAAGAAATCTCCTCTTCACCTCCTTCAAAGCAATCACCCAATAGTTCTATACTCAAACCAACATCACTTCCTTACATTCACAAGATTCCAGCCTCCCTAGACCTCATGAGAGAGCTCTATATATAGGAGATTTGGAGAAAGGATGAGTCAGCTTGAGCTTGGCATGGAGCTGACTAGTGTCCTCTCCCACTTCAGTTATTCTTCAGTTCTTGAGTCCACTTGGAGGTTCATGCTTCCACTTGGAGATCTAGATCCTCTTACTCATCACAAGGCGAAATCCCTGATCCAAGTGTCATTTTGGAAGCTTCCTGGGCATTTGACACCTTGCAGAATGACTGTGCCACTTGGCCAATCTCGCCCAGCGCAGGTAGCCTTCATTAGAGTTGACATTCAGTGCAGGTACAGAGTGGAGCAGTTGACATTCAGCGCAGATGCTCAGTGGAGCAGTTGACATGATCCAGAATTAGCTTGTTTTTGAGTGTTTTCAGGTGGAGAACTGATATTTAGTGCTGTGGTTTGCTGACCTTGTTCCTCTAGGGGTAGGAAAAACATGTTTAGGGACTTTGGATCCCTCAGATTATTGACATTTCATGCTTCATGCTGTTAGGCACAAAAATGTCTATAACAGAGTGGGAACTTGTGTATTTTAAATAACGGGGACCTCCACGAAGTCTCCTATTTTGCATCTCTTGCTGTGTCTATGTTTGTTTGATTGACAATGCAGACTGTGGTGGACATGCTGAGTAGAATGGAGGAGGTCCGAGTTTTGCACCCCACCTGAGCTGAAGCGGAGCAAGACTCCATCGATGCAAATGTCATGGAGCTTCTAGTTCTAGAGCGGTGGTCAAATAAGGTTTTTCCTAAGAAGATGGGGACTTCAAAGAAGGATGAAGTTTTTTACTATGCCCCAACATGGGAAGAGATCATATCAAGGGCACAATTAGAATATTATGAATTGAGTTTTAGGAATGGAGCTTAAGGATGCTGTAAATTCCTCTACATTCCACAGCTACATGGAAATAAAATTCAATTCTTTTAATGCACATTTTGTGACACATTTCTCATAATTTATGATTGCAAACTTGTGGCAGAACCATTTTGTAAGTCATTTTCCAATGTTTCCAATATAATTTGCTTTTTCATGGGTTGTAGAGCCCTTGGAAATATTGATTTCCATTTTAAATATAAATATCCACTTATAGCATTTCCTTTGCTAATTTTTGTCTGATGGTAGGAATCAAAGGGTCCTTCGACAGGGTTAGAGTACCAGAACAACACAAACCCTAACATTCATAATGATTTATTATAATTAAGGTTTAGATGTGTTAACAATTCCTATATGCGACCGACCTGGTAAAAGATATATTAGGAGGGGTAACCAACTAGGTGTGATGGTGAGATTCAATTTCAAATCGAAGTTAATAGGATTTCTGAGCACTTTCTTTCCTCTCACCATTTTAGTAATTTCTACATTAGGCTCCAATATTTTAATAACTAAACTTAATATTTGGAAGAATATATTGCTTTACCTCTACCCCCACCCAATAAGTAACTAAAGGAGTGCATCTAAATAAGTTTTTCTTATTAGAAGTGTGAGTTTAATTAGGGAAGAACATGTTATTTTCATCGAATTGAATATGACTTTTTTACAATTAAGTGGGGGTTTAAATTAGGACTTTAATTGTATTTCTCATTTCTATATGTATGATAATTTTTATATGTATTGATCATTTGGAGAGTTGACCTCACATTTCATATAGATTCTCTAAACTATAGATTAAACGTTGGAGAGCCCAAGGATGAGATATTTCTGCCAATGGAGCCATAGTTTGGAGGGAAAAAATCCAAGCATGGCAGTGGTTTCTAGAACCTCATTATATGTTGGAAATCGATTTAATTATGGGAATTACCATATACTTTTAGATCATGGCCTTCAATCCCTTGGCCACGACCTCAAGATCAACAACAAATCCAATCCTTCACAACTCTCTACTCTTTCTCGTCCTCCATACTCTTGGCCACAAGATGGGCTTGCAAGGACTCTTGTAACCAACCTATAGGTGATATACACATTTGTAATAGGCCATGGCTATGGAGTTCCATGATACAAGAACTTAATAAACTACTTGAAAGTAAAGCTAATATTTACAACTCACTCAGGATCCTATTCCATCTCATTCTTTGACTATATCCAAACCACCGTTCCTTAGTTAATCAAAGTCTCAAATCTCATCCATTGGCAACATCCAACCATAGTTTCTTAGTCAATCCATATATGTTGATCTATGCTAGCATGGTCAACAATGGTATTTTCTCCTTCATATCCTTATAACAACAAATATCTACTCTACTCTCCACATATACATGGGCCCTCCAGTGAGATATTAAGACCCAAACTAGCTCTGAGATCTAATTATTAATTCAGAAGAACGTTATTTTATTAATCAAATAATGATACATATAAATACAAAAATGATTTCTCAAGATAGAGAAATTGTCTTGATTACATAGTCAACTAGTTGAGAAAATATCTCAACTATACATCAATTTAGGAAGCATCTAGTTGGAGAATATCCTCATAAAAGCTAAGAATACACTCCTTCTCAAACCAAAAATCACACTTAATACAACTAGAAGTCATATACTCTCTCTCTCTCTCTCTCTCTCTCTCTCTCTCTCTGTATATATATCTATATATATATATATATATATATATATATATATATATATATATATATATATATATATATATATATAATATATATATATATATATAGATATATAGATATATATATATATATATATATATATATATATATATATATATATATATATATATATATATATAGATATATAGATATATATATATATATATATATATATATATATATAAACTCAATGTTGATCATGTAAGGACCTACACCTCCCTCATAGTGGATTATAGAAACAAACTCTCCAATAATAACTCTTCTATCTTCAATATGTATATACATATTTATCTATATGAAATTGATATTGAAATATTTCACTTAACGTGGACACACATATTTTATTTAGGCATATTCAAACTATTTGTTGTTTTTTAATTTTTGTCCAAAATTCAATGATAGATATTTTATTGATATTGTGATTTTTTCATTGTTTAAAATATAGTTTTGAATGCATAAATGGAGTAAATATCATGAAAAACACCTAGGGCACTTGGTTTGTGTTGATTACACAACTCAAACTTACAATTCCAACAAATCCCCACCATATTTCGTGCAAAATTTAATGGAAAATATGCCCTGAAAAGGATGAAAGCATCAAATAGTTGGTCCACACTTTTTATTTATGGCCCACAATGAAATATAAATTTGTTATTAATATATTTTTAGATGCCATGTATTAACTCCATACTAATCAATGAAGGAATGACATATTTTCCTCATACTAGAAAGTGGAATGTGTTTAGGGTGAGAATAAGAAATTTTATCATTTTAATTTCTTTATATTTATCTCTTTATATACAGAGTTTATATACAATTATGTTACTTATGGTGGATACTGGAATAATTTTTTTATGACCTATATTGAAATATTTTTTTGTTCTTAATATTTATTTAAATGTCACATATCAATTCCATGTTTAGAACAAAAAGAAAGACACATATTCTTCACTTGGGTGTCTTTTTATCGAGTAATAGAAAATTAATGTTCATTTGTGATAACAAAAATAATGATGTCCTCATGAATCACTTCTCAAATTTTTAAATAGTGTGGGGGATGTGTTGCTTCCATAATCAACTCATGGTTTTCCACATTCTTCAATGCATGCCAAAATGTATAATAGTATGTGGTGATGAACCATATTTACACACTCCCATGAGTTCTTGAGAGATAATAGAGATATATGTTCCTTGTGTGTGAAATATTGTAATTGTATATCATTATTTCTTTGTCTCTAGAATTTAAATTCTAGTGTTTAAGCACCAACCATGTAAATGATATGAGAGCTTGAAAGACATAATTTGAGAATAGTGAAGTCTATGGAGATCCTATAGTACCAAATTTGCAAAGAGGGCAGCATGTTTAGATCCATTGAGGAAAATTCATGAAGATGAGATCCCATTGAGAGGCATTAGGGCCAACCCACATAGAGGGGATCCTGTGTAGGGTCACTAGGGTCATTCACATAGAGTTGGAATTGATCTCGTCTGCATAAGTTTGCATAGACGCATAGGCCATGGTGTATAAGATCTTTCTTTCTTTCTTTACAAATTTGAAATGTTTGGGACACCTTTGAATAATGGGTGGAGTCTTAGAAGCCAAACTATAGAACACCACTAGTGGAGGTTGTGGGATCAAAGGAATAGCCCTTTTTGAATTTCCAAATTTTTTTCAATTTTTTTTTACATGTTTGGATGGACACTATGTTTAGAGAATGGAATAGATAATGCATACAAACTTTGAGGCAAATAATTTCAATGGAAAGAACAACTTTAAACAATGGAAGTTGAAGATGATGGATTTGTTGGTGCAATAATGTTTGCATAAGGCATTGGTTGGAAAGAAAAAGAAACTAATGAGTATATCAAATGAAGAATGAGAAGAATTGGATATAAAATCTCTTAGTGTCATCCAAATGTGTTTGACATTGTCCTTTTCAATATTATTGGAAGGGAAACTACATTAGGCTTATGGAAAAAAATGGAGATTCTCTATATGATGAAATCCCTAACAAGATGAATCTACTTGAAACAGTAACTATATGGTATAAGGATGAAAAGGTTACCAAAATCCCTGATCATTTGAATGTATTTAATACTCTTATATGCCAATTAAATTGTATGGATGTAAAAATCAATGAGGAAGACAATATAATGACATTATTGCAATTATTATGTTTATTTCTTGAACCTTGAGACCATCTAGTAATTTTCACTAGTTTTAATGCAATTGATTATCTTGACTATGACTCTATTGAGGAAGAATTGTTGTTTGAGGAGGCATGGATGAAATCAATAGAAAATTTCACATTAGAAGGAATGCTGGATATATATATATATAATAGATAGAAGATTTTGTTAAGATCACAAGAAAATATTTATTTGCGAGCCTAAGGAATATTTTTATGGCCTCATCCTCCTAGGTAATGGTACAAGAAGTTTGATTCCTTCATGGTGAGTGAAAACTTTACTAGAAGTGAGTATGAACATTATGTTTACCTCAAATGTTTAAATGGAATATTCATTATCTTGGTGTTATATGTTGACAATATGCTTGTGACCAACAAAATCGTTGTTGATATCAATAGATTAAAGGCTCAATTCGTTGGGACTTTTGATATGAAGGATCTAAGAGAAACAAAGAAAATTTTGGGCATTGAAATACACAAAAACAAGAAAAATGGTAAGACTTGGTTATCACAACAAATGTTTGTGGAAAAAATATTCATGAAGCTTGGTATGAATAATTTGAAATCTATAAATATCACCTTTGTAACTACACCTAGTTTATTTTTCATGTAAATAAAATAAACCAAGTTCACGAGACATGTATTCCATGCTGACTGGTGGGTTTACATTGTAGTGGGAATCACTAGTACTTTATTAATGGCTATGGAAATTGTCAAAGGCAAAGAGCTAATAAATTTCATTTAATTAAGGAAATAAAGGAAAATACGAGAAAAGGAAGATGAAGAGACACAAATATTCATGAAAGGGAAATTAGAGAGAAAATGAAGGAACATGAAGAAAAATGAAAAAGGGAAGGAAGAGACTAGACATCAATGATAAAAAGGCATCAAAGAAACAATTCACAACTTTCGATCAATTGATAGCTTTGGACAGTTTTTGGCTCAACTCTTATTAATTCTAGATCTCTTACACTCTTTCACACTTAAATTATTCATGGAGCATCCTAGCATTCACTTGGAATTGGAGAGAAGCAAGCAAAGGACAAGAAAATGAGTTGTGGGTAGTAGAAAAGGAGGTTGGATCAACAACTACATCTAGAGTTCATTGTAGGTAATAGATTGCATCTCTGATTTCCTTACTGATATTTGGATACATGGTACATGCATGTGGTTATTTGGTTATTTTTCTTTCATTGACATGGGACTTGCCTAGATTGATAGTGGTTTCAGCCTTGCCTTGCAATTTCCTAGATAGCCATGATGCAGTGGGTTTTTTATTTTGATTAAGCTTTGGATGACCGATAGGCTTGGATCCTAGTTGAGGTGGTCTCGTGAAAATTCCCAAGGGTCAAGGGTGGAGATGGGACTTTTCCTTGAACTCTTGACAAATGGGTGTAGACATGAAAATTCCTCTAGAGCTAGTGAAGGAAGTCAGAGACATCTAATATTGTTTTGATTTTAGTGATTTATGGACCAGTTTGGGTGAAATCACTATGGTTGAGGGTGGAGGTGGTTTGGCCTCTCAAAGCCTCGGTTGATTTTATTTTGGTTTAACCCACTTCATCCCACATCCATGCTTGGAATATGACACACAGGTGATTGGCTGAAAGAGAGATTTGGTTCAACCCAATTTATGCTCAGGTGGTATGGGGAAATCTTTGACTTGGTTGGATTTTTCATCTGATTAATATAATCTATTTTCTTATTTTTATTGATGAGCACATGTATTGGTTATTATGTTTATATTATGGATGGTCTGTCATGGATTTTATTCTGGTTATATGTTGGTTACAAACATGGTATAATGATGTTCTCTTACGATGGATATTGTTCATGTTTTGATTAGTTATAAAATGGTTAATGTATGCATGGGATAACAATTTTTGTTGCAACTAAATTGAGATGGAATTGAGCCTTCTTGATGATTTTCTGATGAATCTAAGAAGATCATGAACATATATGCATTCATGACCTATAACTACTATGTTTACTATATGTTTGACAAATTTTTTATCATGTGACTAGCATGTTTGAGCAAGTTCTAGTCTTAGTATTCATTTTAAATACTTGTTGTTATTTTAAAATGATTTCTGAAGAGTTTTTGGTGGTACTAGGAAATGACCTGTAGGCTAGCCTTCAAAAAGTGGCACAAATCTTGCAACCACACCCTATGAATTGGAGAATTTTAGTTATAAGCACATGCAGGAAGGCTCATGAGTGCGGTTGAAGCCTTCCAACCACATGCATAGTGTTTCAAGCATGTGGTTGGGGTGCAAAGCTTGAGAAGTGAAAGCTCCATCTCTTGGATTGATCACGAGTGGTTGTTGTCAGTCACCTAAGTGATCTATTGTTCCTCACAGATGACAGTATGTTTCCAATTAGTAATCTCCACTTCCATAACTAGATTTGGAGGTTGGGTCATGTCATATAAACACCCAACTCATGCTTACCCTGGAGAGCTTGTAAAAGTGGTAAATGTAGGATGGGGTGGTTACAGGGTCGTATCAGATCAAGGTTGCAACACTAGATCTCGGGGTACATTCATATGGTTATGTCATTATGTGTGCAGTTATTATTACAATTTTGTATTAATATCATCCATGCATCATGATGTTGATATGTGTTGCTCTTATTATTATATATATCGTGCTAATTTGGATTGAGTTGTACATATGTGATAGCCTCCCCTTAGATACACTGAGGTATGCTGTTGATTATGTCTTCTATTAGGTTTACCTAACATGGTATATTTGTGGGAAATATAAAATCAGATATGAAAAGAAGAATGGTGGACCGCACTTCACATGACTCCCATTACTGACCTAATGGGAAATCAGTGGAATGGGAAAAGTTAGTTGAGAAATAAGGAGAAAAGTATTCTCCTTATCTAGCATATACACTAAGGAGTCTGAGGGCAGAGATTCAAAGTTGCGAGGGTACAGATTGATTGCGGAACAAGAAAGGCTTGCTAGAGCTCAAGAAAAGAAAGCAAAAGTCAATGCAATGATTATTCAGAGTCTTTCAGATTTACAGAAGCAGGGGCAACTAGGGATCAGTCAGGGATGGGATGAAAATAAAAATGTGGCTTACGGTAATAGGTATCATAGAAGGCACATGATGGAAAAATATGATACATTTAGAGGTGGCATATCTTTGGATACACCTAAAATGCGGGCTAACACTCATGGACTTTATTCTGGCTTCGGTTTCTAGAGACATCATCGTCATTACTGCCAACATCCTTATAGGAGGAGTGAGAGGGGGTACTTGTCAGATGATTTTAGGAAAGCCAAGCCTCCTACTTTTAATCGGGAAGTGAAGAAACTAGAAGATGCAGAAGCATGGATGCTTGGGATGAAGAAGTTCTTCAGATTGCATGATTATTCAGTGAAAATGAAAGCCAAGATAAATACCTCCAGTCTCAAGGGAAAAGTAGATATCTAGTGAGAATATGTTAAGATTGTTAGAGGCATCAGGGAAGAGGATCTGAGATGGCATGAGTTTAAAAGACTCTTCAGGAAGAAATACTTTTCTGAGAGATATTATGATGGGAAAGCCAAGGAATTCTATGAGCTTAGGATGGGTTCCATGATAGACGAGGAATATACGACCAAGTTTTTTGATTTGTTGAGGTATGTTCTCTACCTCAAGGATGAGAAAAAAAAGGTCCAAAGGCTCATTAGTGGATTTCCTTTAGCATTGAAATATGAGATTGAGTATGATGAGATTCGGTCATTAGAGGAATTCATAAAAAAGATGAAGCATTATTATGATAAATCTAAGTGCAAGCCTGAGTTCAAGCATGACTGGAAGTGTAATGATGAGACTAAAGGTAAATGGCCTAAGTAGTGAGAAAGTTCTCAAGATATAGGTGACAAGGAGAATGTGAGACCTCATAAGAAGTTCAATGCAATTGAGAGAGGACATGGGTGTTAGCCCGAGGAGAAGAAAAATAAAGGAAATGGTAGGAAACCTTTGAGGTGTTGGACTTGTGGTGGAGAAACATCACATGAGGAATTTTCCATCACATCAGGGTGGCAGGCCTCAGATCTAGAGTGCTTAGGATGCACAAGAAGTTGGAGATGTAGGCCATAGTATTCCCTAAATTTATGAAACAATGGATAATAGGTAGGTAGATCATTGGGCATCGATTATCGAGATGGAAGGTAAGCTTTGTGATTAAGTTGTTTCTAGTTTTAATTGATCCTAGATCTAATTATATCTATACTAGTCATGACCTAGTGGATCAGTGCCGACTAATTAAAGAAGTGCATGTTGAATATTGGTTGGTGCAGTTGGCTACATGGACCAAGAGAAGAGTTCATCATTGGGTGAGATGTTGTGCATTTTAGCTTAATGGCATGCCTACATCAACACATATATATGTCCTTCCTTTGGGATCATATATCATCCTTATGGGCATGGATTAGATTTTCATTCATAGGACCAAGGTAGGCTACTATGGAAAGGCCATTGACTGCCTAGATTATGATGGGGAAAGAAAAATCTTGCAGGGAAAGAAGAAGCCTACATTAGTGACAATGGTTACAACTACGCAGGCAAAGCATAATCACAAGAAGGGATGTGTATTGTTTGTAGTTCATATTTGTAGTGATAAAGAAAAAGAGGATGAGGGTGATGAAGTTTTGAGGAGGTATATTGTTTTGCAACAGTTTCAAGATGTGTTTCTTATAGAGATTCTAGAGTTGCATCATCATAGAGAGGTGGAATTTTCTATTGAGTTGATGTCGGGAGCAACAACAACATTTAAGGCACCGTATATGATGAGTGCTCTATAATTGGTGGAATTGAATTCACAGCTTAAATAAATGCTTGATAAGGGATACATTAGGCTTAGTGTATCCCTCGGGGTGCACAAGTGTTGTTTGTAAAGAAGAAGGATGGTACTCTCAGATTTTTCATTGATTACAGGAAGTTAAATAAAGTGACTATCAAGAACATCTATCCATTTCTATAGATTAATGACTTATTTGTTCATCTAAGGGGAGCTACAATATTTTCAAAGATTGATTTGAGATCAGGGTATCATTAGGTGCACATCAAAGAAGACGACATCTATAAGGCTGCATTTCGCACAAGGTATGGAAACTATGATTTGTGGTGGTTCCTTTTTGTGTTACCAATGCTCTGGACACCTTCATGTGTTTTATGAACAATGTGTTACGCCCTTATCCAGATAAGCTTGTGATAGCCTTTGTTGATTAAATATTGGTATATTCAATGAATGAGGAGGATCATGTAGAGCACTTGACAACAGTTTTGAGATTGTTGAGAGAGCATGAGTTGTATGCCAAACTCAGAAAGTGTAGCTTCTTTCATACTCATATTCATTACTTGGGACATGTTGTTTCTAAGGAAGGGATGGAAGTGGATCCAGAAAACATTAAAGCTATCTTGGAGTGGCCAACTCTGAGGAATGTGGATGAGTTCAAATCATTCATGGGACTATAAATTTATTACAAGCGTTCATCAAGAACTTCTGTAAGATTGGATATCCTATCACATGTTTGTAGAAGAAAGGGAAGAAATGAATGGACTACTAAGTGTGTAGCTAGTTTGAGAAGTGGAAGCAATTGCTTACAAAAGCTCTAGTTTTGAAGATTGCAGATCATGATAAGGAGTTTGTAGTTTGTACAAACACTTGAAAGGAATGACTTGGTGGAGTCCTAATGCAGGAGGGACAGGTGGTTTACTATGAATCAAGGAAGATGCATGAGCATGAGTAGAACTATGTGGATCATGATCTTGAGTTGGAAACTGTCATTCATGCATTAAAGATGTGGAGACATTATTTCCTTGGAAGGAGGATTGTTCTGATGAGTGATCATAGTGGAGTGAGGTATTTGTTAGAAGAACCCAATCTAAATGCCAGACAAGGTAGATGGCTGGCTATCGTTAATGAGTTTGATGTTGAGATAAAGTACATCAAGGGAAAATAGAATAGGGTTGCAGATGCTCTCAGTAGGAAAGTGTAGGTGAACCATATTTTAGATGTGAGCTCGTATGGGATAGATTTTCTGGAGAAGATATTCCAAGCAGAGAAACATGACGAGAAGTACCAGCAACTAAAGTAGATATTGCAGCAACATGGTGAAGGTGATAGTGATGATTAGTATCACCTTAGGACATATGGCTTGGTTAGATTTTAGAGCAATATCTATGTGCTTGACAATGGTGAGTTGAATAAGATTACCTTGAGAGAGTTTCATGTCAAGCCATATTCAGGCCACTCAGGGTAGAAAAATACTTTGACAGTTGTTAAGAAGTTCTACTATTGGTCGAATTTGAAGAAAGAGACAATTGGGTTTTTTGTTGGGTGTCTAGACTATCAGCAGGTGAAAAAAGAATGTAAGCATCCAACTGGTCTTTTGCAACCTATTTTTATTCTAGAATGGAAATGGGATGATATTTCCATGGACTTCATTACAGGATTTCCAAGGTCATCGAGGCATCATGATTCCATTATGGTTGTGTTTGATAGGTTGAGCAAGGTAGCTCACTTCATTGCAATGAAGTCTACTAATTCATTTAGTGAAGTGGCTCTGATCTTCATCAGGGAGATAGTGAGGTTGCATGGAGTTCCAAAAAATATTATATCAGACACGGATGCCATGTTCACTTCCAAGTTTTAGAAGGATTTATTTGCGGCCTTGGGGACAAAGTTAGCCTTCAGTATGTCTTATCATCCATATATAGATGGAAAAAAGAGAGGGTTAATAAGATTATTGAGGAGATGTTAAGAAAGTATGTCATGCATCAATAGAGGAGGTGGGAGGAGTATCTTCCAGTGGTGGAGTTTACTTTTAATAATGGGTATCCAGAATCCTTGAAGATGAGTCCATTTGAGGCTCTCTACAGGCGGAGTTGTAATACTCCTATTAGTTAGAGTGATCTAGTGAACAAGGTGTTGATTAGACCAGATATGTTGGCTGAGATGGAGTAAAAGATGTAGGTTATTAGAAGGAATTTAAAGGAAGCACAAGACAGACAAAAGAGTTATGCATACCATCATAGAGCATTCAAGGAGTTTCAGGTTGGGGAGCATGTGTACTTGCGCATCAAGCCCAAGAGCAGATCCTTGAGGATTGGGTCATGTTCCAAGTTGGCACCGCGATATTGCAAGCCTTTTGAGATCATTGAGAGGATTAGACCAGTGGCCTACAAATTTTCACTGTGACCAAAAGTGAAAGTCCATATTGTTTTCCATGTTTCATTTCTTAAGAGATATGTGTAGGATGTTGATCATGTGATTGATTAGTTTGTATTGTAGGTGGAACTAGAGGGAGAGTTCCAATCAAACCTATAATGCATATGGCAGGGGAAACTACTCGTGCTCCGGAATAGAGTAATAGAGCAGGTTAAAGTGTAGTGGAAGCACTTTGGCCCGATGAAGCCATGTGGGAGATGGCTGATGAGAGGCAAGATTCATATCCTTGTTTGCTAATTGAGTAGATGTGTTTGATATATGTGCTTTGGTTATATATGTGTGGGTGTGTGGGTGTGTGTGTGTGTGTTTTAAATACTACAATGAGATATATTATAAAGCTATAATAAGAAGTATGTTATGAATACTGCATTGAGTTGTGTTATAAAGCTCCCATAAGTAGTATGGTGATCATGTTTTCAACATTTTGGTATATTGTGAATACTACAACGAGCTATATTATAAAGCTCCATAGGCAGTATGTTTTGCTAGTCATAAGCATCATAGAACACCAAGAATGGTGTTATCCCAAGGGGGAGGGGTTTGTAATAGCCCCTGGTTGATTTTTCATGTAAATAAAATAAACAAAGATCAGGGGACACATATTCCAAGTTGAATGGTGGGTAAAAGTTGTAGTGGGCATGACTTGCAATTTAATAATGGCTATGGAAATCCGCAAAGGCATAGAGGAAATAAGTGACATTTAATTAAGGAAATAAAGGTAAATAAGAGAAAAGGAATATAAAGAGACAAAAATATGCATGCAAGGGAAATTAGATAGAAAATGAAGGAAAATGAAAAAAAAGGAGAAAGGAAAGGAAGATACTAGACATTAGTGATAAAAAGGCATCAGAGGAATTATTCACAACTTTTGATCAATTGACAACTTTAGAAAATTTTTGGCTCAACTCTTGTTCATTTTAGCTCTCTTACACTCTTATAGACTTAGAGTATCGTTGGAGCATCCTAGCATTCACTTGGACTTGGAGAGAAGCAAGAAAAGGACAAGAAAAGGAACTATGGGAAACAAAAAATAAGGTTGGATCATCAACTACAATTGGAGTTCATTGTAGGTAACATGTTACATGTGTGATTTCCTTGCTTATGTTGTGATGCATGATACATGCATGTAATTATTTCATTATTTTTCTATCATTGGTATGGGATTTTCCTGGATTAATAATGGTTTCAACCATACCTTCCCATTTCCTAGATAGCCCTGATGTAGTGGATTATATATTTTGATTAAGCTTTGGATGGATAGTAGGCTTAGATTCTGGTTGAGGTGGTCTCAGGAAAACTCCCAAGGGTCAAGGGTAGAGATGGGATTTATCTTGGATATCTTGATGGATGGGTGGAGGCAGGAAAATTCCTCTAGAACTAGTGAAGGAAGTCAAAGGTATCCATGTTTGTTTTGATGTTACTGTTCTGGATTAGTTTGGGTGAAATCATTGTGGTTGAGGGTTGAGGCAGTTTGGCCTCTGGAAGCCTCAGTCGGTTCTATTTTGGTTTAACCCATATGATCCCACATTCATTCTTGGAATATGGAACGGGGGTGATTTGATGAAAGAGAGATCTAGTTCAACCCAATCTATGGTCGGGTGGTACGTGGAAGTCCCTAACTTAGTTGGATTTTTCATATGATTAATATGAGATATTTTATTATTGTGATTGATGAGAACATGTACTCATTATTCTGTTGATCTTATGGTTGTTCTATCATTGATTTTATTCTGGTTCTATGTTGGTTACACTATGGTTGAATGATGTGCTCTTATCATGGATCTTGTTAATGATTTGATTAGTTATGGAATAGTTAATTTATGAATGGGCTAACAAGTGTTTTTGTAACTAACTTGAGAGGGCATTGAGCCTTCTTGATGATCCTATGATGAAGTCAATAATATCATGACCAAATGTGCATTCATGACTTGTAGCTACTATGTTTACCATATGTTTGACGAAATGTTTATCATGTGACTGACATGTTTGAACAAGTTATAGTCTTAGTATTCATTGTAAATACGTTTTTTAATTCTAGAGTGAGTTTTGAAGAGCTCTGAGTGGCACTAGGCAGTGGTTTGTAGGTTAGCCTTGAAAAAGTGGCATAAATCTCACAACCGTAACCTTTGAAGTGGAAAAATTCGGTTATAACCACATGCAGGAAGGCTCATTAGTGTGATTGGAGCCTTACAACTACATGCACAGTGTGTCAAGCATGCGGTTGGGGTGTAAATCTTCAGAAATGAAAGTTCCAGCTCAAGGATTGATGACCAGTGATTGTTGTCAGTCACTTGGGTGATCTGGTGTTCCTGAGGGACGATAGTATGTTTTTGGTTAGTAGACCCCACTTCCATAACTGGAACTTGGAGGTCAGGTCATGTCATATTAACACTCGGCTCATGTTTACCTTAGAGAGCTTGTAAAAATGGGTAAATGTTAGATGTGGTGGTTACAAATTTTGATTATCATTATAAGTTTTCTTAAATATTATGTCCTAGTAGTAAAGAGGAAAAGAATTATATGTCTCATGTAACATATGATAGTGCAGTGATATGTTTAATCCATGCATTGGTATGTACTAAACCAAATATTTCACATGGAGTTGGTGTTGTTAGTTTATATATGAAAAATCTAGGAAAAGGTTATTAAGCAATAATGAGGGTTGTTTCCAAAATCAACTCTTCTATTTTTGCATTCTTTAGTAAATGTCAAATTGTATAATAGTAAGTGGTGGAAAACCATGTTTAAACACCCCAGTAGATTCTTGAACATAGTTATGTTTCACTTGTGTGTGAATTGTTGAATTTGTCTTTCATTTTTCTTTATTTTCTATGATTTACATTCTTGTGTGCAAGCTCCAACCAAGCCATTAAGACAAGTAAAATTCCATTCATTTATTAATTTGTCAATTCAATGAATTAAAATAATAAAAAATCACTCATACAAAATATTTCCATTAAAATATAAAGATGTTATTATAACATTTACAAAATGTAGTTCTTTCATAAATTATAATATAATGTAAATAATAAATTAATTTCTTCATATACATTTTTAATTGAGATTCTAAATGATATTTTATACTACATTTCTTAAAAAATCCTTAAAAATGATATTTTAGTGAAATATGATGTTTGGTTAATTTAAAAATTAAATAATTTAATGCAAAGTTAATGATTTAATTAAAATTTAAATTTAAAAAATGATTATATAAATGGATGGTAAAGAAATACATTTTAAGATCAAGTGATTTTATATCACTAAACCAAACATTAAATTGATGTATGGGATCCCTTTGTTTGTAACACAAAGGATCAACCTTTGCATAACCATTCAACTATTAAAGTATACAAATATGTACATACTCTACCACATTTGAACTTATAACCTCTTACCAAAAGGGAAATTTCATATAAATAAGCCCCTAAGTAGTGCTATATGTGTATTCCTCATTAGACTTTTCAATATTTTTTTATAAAATGTCAATTTATACATATGCAAAGTGTTAATAATTAAATTTTGTGAGAAGAAAAAATTATAAAGCAACACACATGTAACAACAAAATATACCCTAGAAAATCTTAACTTGGGAATAATGAACCACTAATAGATTTATGATTTATGGCTTAAAAAAAGTATCCAATATTCTTGACTTAAATGCAACCAAGTTGGGCAACATCTTAGTCTCAGCAATGTGGGAATTTTTCTCAATTCTAGCACATTACAATGGGAAATCCAAAAGTCTTTTAAAGGATTTATGTAATATGATGATATCAATAACATGAGCTACCAATACTAGGTGCACGAAACCATTATTGTTAACCTAATAACTTTTAATCTTTTTCCAAGTCAAGTTTACTTAACAATCCTCCTTTGAACTTGACTGAGGAATTCTTCAAATCCAAACGGGCATGCTCTCCTCCCCTATCACCTTAGGTCTACATATAGACTTTACTAGGGTATGCATGCCTAATGAGGGCTTATAGTGATATTCCCATACACATGTAATGATCTCAAAATATCTTTTCTTTTCTTTTGTTATTTCTATCTGGAGACTTATCCTACCATTCTATCACTTTAACAAACCCAATATTGTCCTTTTGATATTTTTTTTTCATAATTATATAACACCCATAATTAGTTTTACTTTGATACTACATCTAAAATCATCCTCACCCTTTTTAATTATTTATTATTTATTTTAATAATTTCTATTTAAAACATAAACATATAAATTATACAACATCATGAGTAAAATATACATATAAAAGAAATCATATATATACCTACAATACCATTTCAATATATATATATATATATATATATATATAATATTTTTCATTAAATTTGATAAAATTAAGAATTAATACGCAAACATTTAAATTAATTCTTAACTTTATCAAATTTAATAAAAAATACTTTTATTACCAACATTAATATTAAATACAGCCCATGGGGCTTCGGATTGACGGTGAATGGGTGTGTTGTTAAGGCACTCGTTGCGATATGTCACCGTTTCAATCCCCCATAGGTACTTAGGTTAGTCATAACTAAAAAAAAAACATTAATATTAAATACATTATATTATTTTACAAATTTTAATATAATAAATCTATAGTTAAATAATTTTTTATATATACTAAATAAATATTTAATTTTTTATTATTTAAAAAAAATTGTATCATCATACATATATATTTCCTTCTACACCCGATTGTATTAACTAAATTATAATAATAAATATTCATAAATTCGACTTATATTATTGTTCCATAGAATTCTTGAATTCATAATTAATATATTTAATTCTCCTTATGCACCCAATTGTATTTGTATTAACTAAAGTATAATATTTAATATTCATAAATTCAAATTATATGATTGGTCACAGAATTCTTGAATTCATAATTAATTGGAGTGCATGTCCATCTCACTGTCAGCTTCCTTCCACTTATATATATATATATGAAAGTGTAGAGTTATTAAACTGGTTTATTAGGGGTGATTTTTAATATATATTTTTATTTTTTATTATTATTTTTTTATATTCTCTAATATTATTAATAAACTCTCTGTTACCTCACCTCCATCTATTTTATAATATTTACAATAGATTGACTTTATATTTGTTGAATTTTAGAAAATCAATGGGGTAAGATATTAGTCAATAAAATGAAACCTCGTGAACTCATATATATATATATATATATATATATAAAATATTCTTCATTAAATTTAATAAAATTAAGAATTAATTCGCAAACATTTAAATTAATTTTTAATTTTATCAAATTTAATAAAAAATATAATTTAATAAAAATACTTTTATTACCAACATTAATATTAAATACATTATATTATTTTACAAATTTTAATTTAAATAAATTTTTTATATATTAAATAAATATTTAATTTTTTATTATTTAAAAAGAAATTATATCATCATACAAATATATTTCCTTCTACGCCCAATTGTATTAACTAAATTATAATATTTAATATTCATAAATTCCCTTCTACGCCCAATTGTATTAACTAAATTATAATATTTAATATTCATAAATTCGACTTATATTATTGTTCCATAGAATTCTTGAATTCATAATTAATATATTTAATTTTCCTTCTGCACCCAATTCTATTTGTATTAACTAAACCCAATTGTATTTGTATTAACTAAAGTATAATATTTAATATTCATAAATTCAAATTATATGATTCGTGCATAGAATTCTTGAATTCATTTTTAATTGGAGGGCATGTCCATCTCACTGTCAGCTTCCTTCCACTTACGTAAAATAAATAAATATATATCTATATATATATAAAAGTGTCAGCTTCCTTTAAAATAAATAAATATATATCTATCTATATATAAAAGTGTTAGACTTATTAACCGGGTTTGTCAGCTTCCTTCCACTTACGTAAAATAAATAAATATATATCTATATATATATAAAAGTGTCAGCTTCCTTTAAAATAAATAAATATATATCTATATATATATAAAAGTGTTAGACTTATTAACCGGGTTTATTAGGGGTGATTTTTAATATATATTTTTAATTTTCTTATTTTTTTTATATTCTCTAATATTAATAAACTCTCTCTTACCTCACCTCCATCTATTTTATAATATTTAAAATATATTCACTTTATATTTCTTAATTTTAAAATCCATTGATTTAAAATGGGGTAAGATATTAGTCAATAAAATGAAACCTCGTGAACCAACGTAATGGATACATCAAAAATATTATATCTCATTCAATTTAGTGATGGAAAAATAAAAATGTTTAAATAATGTAATCTATATAGGATTAGTGAGGTAATATGGAAATGAATCCTTTTTAATTTATAATAATAATGTTTAATTTGTGAGAGGAAGGTTAACCATTAATATTTTTAGTAAATACGCAAAACTTAGCACTTATCTATGAGTTATTTTCATGGAACTCAATATGCACACATTAACTCAATTATAAAATTATAACACATCATTTTTTTAAGCGTTAAGGTCCAACAATTTATGAGAGGATCGGAGATTACTTATTCGAGGGAAGATATGATTGGCAGTGCAATTTTCGACTCGAGATATTTGATATATATAATGTTTTTTTTTAATAAGATAGTTTATATTACTACACAAAAGTTGTATTTACAAAAAGTTGGGTAGTGCAAGCAAAATGCTCCAACACTACAGCCAACATTACAAGTTTTCCTAGTTTTAGATGGAGCAAATTTACGTTGAAACTTATAAAAAAGAATTTCTCAGATGTTCTGAGAATAATTACAAAAAAAATTCATGCTACTAATATCTCCCATTCCTTATTGCCGATACTTTTCATGTTGTCGAGAGCTCTTCGACCACTGAGAGCTAGAGAGAGTAACATAGAAAAACGATGTCCACTCTGGTTGCTAAGGATTGCCCTCTATAGGGTCGTCGCTCAGGCTGATGGGCAGTTCTTGAGTGCTTCCTTCCTGCACAACTGAGGCCACCGGACGACTAGAGGAAGCACCTACTACCTCCTTTTTGACATTGGGAGAGCCATTGACTGGCGAGCGGACATCCGTGGCAACCTGCTTCTTCAGCATTGTGTAGTGCGGAGATTCCTTAGTAACGAAGCAATAGTGGTGCACTGATTCCACGTAAATGAAAAACTTGTCTTTAAGCATATCAATTTTTTCTTCCACATCCTTGGACATTTCCACATGATCTTGTATTACAAGACTGAGGATCGTCTTAAGATGCCAGGAGAGGTCAATTGCGCAAGTATACAAATTCTCGCTAGCCCCGGTGAGACTCAGTTCAGAAATCCACGCAAATTTCGTTGCCACCTCTTCAGAGGACACCCCGCACCTAAGGACCCTCACCTAAGCTTCCACATTAGAAATTTGTTCCTACGTCTCGAGGTTAACAACAATGGCATAATTTAGGGTCACTCTCCTGGCAGAAGATTCGGCTCTGGTGGTTGGCGAAGAACCTAAGTTGTTCTAGCAGGAGGGGTCTTGGCTACGGCCTCGACCGTGCTAAGTAGCCGAGCTAGAACCTTGTCGAGGACTTTGGCTAGAACCTCACCTAGGTGCCATGATAGGGGGAGAGGGGATCAACATGCAAACAACAAAAGGGGGCGGGGAGAAACAAGATGCAGGAGCAGGGATGGTGATGGGTAGGAGCAAGGGGGAGGGGTATAGATGGGGGGGGATGTCCTGAGGCGGGGAATGAATCCTAGTTGAGGGAGGTACAAAAGGTTGGTTAGGGAGGTTGTACTAGAGAGGGATGATGGGATGGATAGACATCGCCCCTAAGGGGACACAAGTATTCTATTTGTGCCTGTAGCAAGGCTGTCATTGGGAATGCAGCTTGGGGTAGATTTCCCTTAGTACTGCCTCTGGCCAAGCAACTGCTATCATTATTATTGAGACTATAGATATCAAAGCAGTGGGAGCCTGTTATTCTGATTTTCATTTTCATTGATGGTCTCGGATTGATGAAAAAATGTACCGTTCTCCAGGTTAGTCCAAGCCAGCAATCATAGACAATAGTTTCCCACGGTACTCTCATTTTCCAGCCTATCAGCAATGTCATTCCCTTTATGCCTGACATCTTGGAAATGAAGCCCAATGACCTTCTCTATGTGGCATTTTATCCAATGGAGGATTCTGTTTAGGCGGCAGTTGTTTGACACCCGAGCAGCTTCCATGCCTTGATGTAATTTGCAGCTGGCCTGAATTGTCAGCGTAGAGTCTCCTTCAATGATCAGAGGCCCAAAGTTGTGGAGTTTGGATATGGCCAACCCGTGTTCCAGGGCTTAGAGTTTTGTTGTGTTGTTGGTAGTTTTTCCAAGATTTTCTCGCATAGATCCACTTGATTTCCACTTGTGAGTTCCAGAAAACACCCCCGAAGCCTGCTCTGCCCGAGTTTCCTTTCGCTGGCCCATCATAGTTTAATTTGAAAATACCTATCTCGAGGGGAGACCAATGGTTTGCAGTTCCCTAATTACCCAAAAACCTTGCGGATTTGGAGTAATGGGTGAGATGAAGATCCAAGAGGGTTAGAATACGTTGTTCCAAGCAATGAGGAGGCTCGACAAGGATCTCAAGAGTGGAAGAAGCCACAGTTTCCCTGATAGTCTTCTTGAATATGGACATAAAAACCTCTTCCGGATTGTGGATTCCCCCGAAAATTCCTACATTCCTCTCCTTCTACAGAGCCCAACAAATGATGCCTGGTATAAGATTCCAAGCTCTATTGACCAAAGGATTAGGGGATAAGGAGGATCTCCAATTCTAAATGGTATTAAGGATGGAGGAGATACCCCTATCCGAAACTTTGAATACAAATAGACCCAGTTCCACAACTTGTTTGCGAAGGGGAAATCGTTCAACAAATGGTTAGTTGTTTCTTCACTCTGCTCACAAAGATTGCATCCGGAGGAGCGAGTGAACCCTTTCTTTCTTAAGTTGTCCCAAGTTAAAAAAAAATCATGCATGATGAGCCATAAAAATAGAATGATTTTAGGCCAGTGTTTCCTCTCCCACTGTAAAGTTTTCCATTTTCGCTCCGGTTGACATTGGTAGTGGAGCGCAATGTAGCTATAAACCTCCTTTAGATTGAAGTGCCCGAGCATATTCTTCCCCAATCTGATCTTATCCTCATCAGTTTCAAATTGAATTTATATTTCTTGGAGTTTGATCGAGAGCTCCTACCACTCTAGAAGGTTAGGCAAGGGGTCCCAGTCTTTTTCATCTACTCATTCCCTCTAGTTGTCCCTGCCATTGCTAGGCTTCGAGTAGTGGTTGACCCTATTTTTGCCCTTGTTTTCCACTTTTATCCGAATTTGTCTAAATTGATATTTGTTCAGATCCCTCCTTTGTTGCCAGGAATCTTCCTAAAAGAGATCTTTATCCCCATTTCCAACCTCCCAAAAACTGTGATTCTATATGACAGCTCTATTGTCCCAAGCCTGGTTCCAGATGACAGAGCCCTTGATGGTCCCATTGAGCCTGATGAGATGCTCATGTGAGTGGATAGGAACATATTTCTCTTTCCAAATGATTCTCTAGGGGGATTTTGGGCTTGCAAACTATCACCACCACGTTTTGGCTCCAAGGGTTTTCCCTAAGAGCTCAGGGTCCCTCAAACCGAGACCTCCTGCTATTTTAGGTTTGCACAACTTGTCCCAAGCCTCCAGTGCCCACTTTTTCTTTTTTTTTCCGAGTCCCTCGAAAGGAAATTTATCTCGAGGTTTCTAAGAATGTTGGAGATGGTTTTGGGGGCCGCAAGGGCAAAGTAAAAGTATTGGGGAATGACCTGCAGCACAAACTTGAATAAAACGAGACGACCTGAGAAATAGAGATATCTGAAGGTCGCGTTAGCTAGTCTTTTTTCCACTTTGGTGATAAGATCTTCCCATATTGAATGAGCCAGGGCCTTGTCTATAAGAGGGACTCCTAGGTATTTTGAAGTGAGGTTGCATCTATGCAATTCCATGATTATGGGAATGTTCCTTTGGATGGCTAGAGAGGTGTTAAAGAAAAATAGTTTGGACTTCTCCTGGTTTATGGAGGTGCCCGAAGCATCAGAAAAAATGGAGAGGATGGATTTGAAGGATAAGGCTTCTTTGATAGTGGGGAGGTCCATTAACAAGGTATCATCAATGATTTGCTGGTGAATGGAGGGAGGAGAATAGGCATAAAACTTGAGGCCAGATAGGGCATTGTTGGAAGAGGTGGCCATGATGGATCTGCTAAGGTCCTCGACCATAATGTCAAAAAGGAAGGGAGAAATAGGATCCCCCTATCTGATACCTCTAGTGGGGCTGAAGGGTTGAGATGGGGATCCATTCAAGAGAATCGAGAAGAAAGCCCCATAAACAATTTCCATTATCCATTTAAGCAGTCCTTATGAAAACCAAAAGCTTCTAAGACACCTTTCATATACTCCCAACTGATTTTATCGAATGCTTTGGACATGTCCAACTGCATCATCGTTCTAGGCTTTCTTTGAACTTTAAGGGAATGAATCAATTCATGGGAAAGGATGATATAATCCAATATTTTCCATCCTTCCACATAACTTGATTGGTGTGGGGAAATCAATAGAGGCAGGATGGTTTTTATTTTATTGGCCAAGACTTTTGAGATGATATTGTAGATGACATTGCAGAGGGAAATAAGGCTATCCGATGAGTCAGCACTTTCATCCTTGGGAATTAAGGTTAGAAAGGTGGCATTTAGGGATTTTAAAACAGATTTTTGTATTCTAGACTCCTTCACTAAGGCATGAACCTCATTTTTTATCAGGGGCCAGCAGGCTCTGTAGAAGTTTATGGTGAACCCATTCGGACCTGACGCTTTACTATTAGACATAGTCATTACTTCTTTGTCCACCTCTTGCATTGAGACTTTTCTCAAGAGAATTTTATTGTGATCCTCGGTGAGGGTAACTAGAATGTTGTTAGTTGTTTCCTAAATAGCCCTTTCCCTGTCTTTTTTAGGCTCAATTAGGAGATTGTTGAAGAACTCATTTAATTCACCAACCATGTCATCATGAGAGTTGATAATGTTTCCCTCTCTATTTCTTAGGGCCATAACCCTATTGTGTCTTCTGTGTTGTATCATCGAATGGTGAAAGAAAGATGAATTTATTTCCCCACACTTAATCCAGCTAATGGGAGATTTATGATGCCAAAGTTTCTCTTCTTGAGAGACCCTTTCCTCCAAATTTTTTTTAATATTAAGCTCTTCCTCCTTCCTTTGTTCTGTGATTCCCTTGCTAATGATTTGTTGTTAGAGGATTTCCATTCCAAGTTCCAGGTTCCTTTTGTTAGTGGTGATGTTGCCAAATGTTTCCTTGTTCTAGATTTTGATCTCATTTTTTATGAATTTCAGTTTTTGTTGGAATTTATACATATTGTTTCCAGTTTGGGGCACCGGGTAACTCCACCATTCTTTCATTCTTTCAATGAAACATGGGTGCTCCATCCATTAGGATTCAAATCTAAAGGGTTTATTCTTCATGCCAGAGGAAATGTGAACCTTCAAGGATATTGGCCAATGGTCAAATCATGATTGATGAGGAATTATGGCCTCTGTTTCCCAGGAAGTTATATAGTCTCTTCTAAAAGAAGGAAACGGTCAAGCCTGGAAGCAATTTTCCTATCTCCCCCTCGTCTGTTATTCCAAGTGATGATTCCATTATTCGTAGGGATGTCAATTAGACTAAGGCCCTCGATGGTGGACTAGAAGGCTTCAACGTCCTTATTAAGTTTTCTGATGCCTCCCTTCTTTTCCCAGAGTTTTACCACCATGTTAAATTCCCCTACAACAATTTTGAACGGCAAGTGGATAGAATCAAGGAGATGATTTATACTCTACAACATCTTGATTCTTTCAACCACTCTATATGGAGCATAGATGTTGGGGACACAGACACTATCATTGGTGCCAATGATTTTGAGAATAGTTGTGATGGAGTGTTTTATGGCAACTGAGGAGGTTAGATCATACTGAGAGATTTTCCACATAGTCATGATTCCCCCTACTGATCCAGTGGTCGATTTCGCTATATCGCTGTAATGCATGAAACAATTTTTTTGAGGGAGGGTGAGGTTAGCCATGTCAAGTTTGGTTTCTTGAATTAATATGATATCTGGTTTGTCAGTTATGAGTCTGTTTTTCAAGACTCTCTTCTTTCCAGGACCATTGAGTCCTCTAATATTCCAAGATATGCAATTCATTGATAAAGAGTGTGAGTTAGGTGTAGGGCCGTTACCTTTCCATCGTTAATGAGTCTCGCCCCAACTTCCTGAAGAAGTTGGCCATTGTTTTCATTCCTCTTTTCCTTCTTGGGTATTTTAGGTTGTATTTTCCTTCTGCCATATTTTCCAGAATGCCGTTGAATGCACTATTTTCATATGGTGTTTGACTCGTGCTTTGTTTTAATTCTTCCTATAAGAGGTTGGCTCCTTTGATTTTTTGGATTTGGTCTTTTGGAATCGTAGCAAGACCATTTTTATTCCATTCTTCTGCAACCGATTGAGGTCAACTCCTTCCAATGCCTCTTCTATTTCATTTTCCTACGAGGTAGAGTCGACCAAAGCTTGTTCCATTTCTATGTATTCTTGTATATTCTCCTCTTCAAACATAGTTACGGATCAAACGATAAAATTACCTAGTACCCGTTTTTTTGAGGTAGAAAAAATCACTCGATTTTGAAAAGTGGTGATTGAGAATACATATTTTTTTTGGCATACTTTTGGCACTTTAAATTTTCTTATGTATCAAGTATGACCATTTTTTTTAGATGTTAGTGATTTTCATGTTGATTTTGAAAAGTGTTGATGCAACATCAACCCCTTTTTTTTAGAGGGTTGATTTTTGACAATTTAAATTTTCTAATGCCTTCTTCTTTCCATAGGAATTTTTTTTTGAAGTGTATTTATGTATTTGTGTGTTTTCATTTTTCTTTTCAATTTTTTTTTGTAATGAAATCTTAATTTTTTCGCATAGTCAAAAAAAATAAAAAATGGTTAATATTTTAAAGTTAGTATTTTCTATATGTTTATGTAATGTTAATTAATATTTCAATGGACATTAAATAATTGTCACTAAAAAAAAAAAAAAATAAGCATTTGACAAAAAAACACATTTTCAATATAAATATAATGAAAAAAATACACATTTTCAGACTTTTTGTCAAAAATGACATGTCAAATAAACGATTTTTATGGGAAAATCCTAACAAAAAAAACTTTAAAAAACAACATTTTTATGACTTTTATGTTAAAATATAATATTAGTCACAGGATTTTTACAAAAAAGAAATAATTGACATAAAAATTAAAGTGAAAATCATATAATACAAATATTGAACATATAACAACAATAATCAAATGCCCATTCTTCTCATAAAATCTCAAAGTCAAAACATTACAAGTAAAACTAATGAAGATCTCTCAAAATTGAGCTTGATTTGCAATCATAACTTAAATGTCATCAACAATATCATATAATCCATGTTCATCATCTTCTTCAGCTTCATTATTTTCTTCTTCCACAATATTTTCTGCTTGAGTTTCCTCATTTTCCTCTTCTATTGGATCTTTCATGTCTGCAAATCTCCCAAAGTGTCATTTTCCAATCATTCCATATAATGGTGGTTGAGGTTTCTTTGCCTTTTTTGCCACATGTGATTCATTAAAATCTCATTTCCTCAAAGCAACTTCTTACATTGCATCTGGAAGAAATTGAAGAGCATTAATTCTTTGTTGAATAAAATTGCATTGTAGCGGGTCTCTTTCAATTGCAATGCAATTTCTTGCTTTTTGTAGGCAACGTATTAATGTTGTACCTAATCGTCAAGCACAAAAACAATAGGTAAGTAAATTAGTATAAACACATAAAAACAAAAAAATAATATATTAAAATTTAATTTTATAAAATAAAACTTACCTGAACCTAAAAATAAGTCCAAAACCCAATCTCTTTCATTTGAACATAAATCTATAAGATAGTTAATCAATGTTTGTGGTATTTGATAAATGTTAACTGTCTCTCCTTTTGCACATTTATCCTCATATGTTAACTTTTTTATGATAGGATCATGAACCAGTACTTGGATATGACTATTTCCATCTACTTGGTTCAGAAGAATAGACTTATAGCTATCATCTTTTGCGCAACATTCAACATGGATGAACTCACAATCACTTGTAATTGGCTGATCCCTGGAAGAAATAAGATTTTACTTTTTCCTGTAACACGACATAGTGAAAGTTCAATTCACTTGTACATAAAAAAAGTTTTAGATTAATCAAACATTCAATTTCAATGTCTTATCATGTAAGTTGCATCCTTGAGTTTGATTTTCCTTTGAAGCTTGTTAATAACATTGCAAATTCCGTGTCTGAATGAAATGTCACAAATCTCCAAAGCGGTAATGTTGTGACTTCTTGAAAGCCCGTAAACACTTTATTAAAATCTTGATAAGTGTAAGGCTCATTATCATATCCAATGTCTGGGAAATTGAAACCATGAGGAATGCCTGCAATAACTAGCGCATATTATCTTTTAAGTGTGAGTTTTGTAGTCTATTCACAATCACCTTGTATTATTTGATATTGGATAGTGTCCATCTCATTCCAAATGAAATGAGTAAGAGTAGGGTAAATTTCAACATTCCTAAGACGCTGCTTTCTCAGCCTTTCCAACTTAATTTTTCAATGAAGATTTTGAAAGTATTTGGTACTCCATTCACATCCTTGTTCGACATCTTTACTGAAATAAAAAATATAAGTATAAGTAATAAAATAAAATGAAAAATTTTATGAATAAAATGAATGTAAAAATCGACATATTGTTTTGAATGCAAGATAAAAATCTTTAAGTGCTGTTGTAGAACTTGATTCTAAGTAGTTGATTAAAACATCATTCCAACTCTCTTCATTCAACATTTTAACCATATGTTCTTGTATTTTCATACAAATCTTATGACTGAATAAATAAAGTAAAAATCGTTAATATAGTGATATGTATAACAAATAATACCAACAACAATATGTTATATTTAAAAGAAAATTATAATCCAAGAAAAGAGTAAAAATAATTCAACAAAATTATTTTTGAAATTCTGAGTACATTTCCTCCAATGACAATTCACCTCACTTCACACAACATAATATTGATTTGACTAGTTTTTCATCCTTCACTCCTTGCAATTTTCTCCAATGTGTGATAATTATATCATCTAGAAGTTGTTTCATTTCAGGACCTGTCTTACTGCTGGTACATATTATGGGTTTAGACTTTTTAACCTTCTGATTCACCCACATGTCGAAAATGTCATCAATCGATTCCCATATCTCCCTTGTTCTAAATGTCAACTGGAAAATGTTATCTATGCCTCTGAATAGTTCTGAATTTCTTTTTCCACTTTTTGATTTGATTATATCCTCAATTTGATAACCTGTTTCCATACAACATTCCTTCCGAAATCTTAAACTAACATTTTTCTTATCCCGACCACATTTTTCTACAAATTCATTATGAATAAATCTGACCCTTTGGATGAAATTCATAGAAATTCTATACTCATTATCTGCATTATGACCCCAACGAATAACTTTGCCTCTGTTTCTATTAAACCAGCGTAAATGATGCATTTCATTGTTTCAAAAAGATAGTTTCCAGGATATTCCTCGATTAATTGTACTTTTCCCTCTACTAAATGGTTTCCTACAATTACATAATATATGTAGTCAAAACATTGTGTCCTATCAAATGTCTCCTTGTTGGGAACTTAATTTGGATCAATAGGAACCACATAATCCACCACATGTGCATATGGACTGTACTTGAACAATGTTTTCAAATTATGGACATGTAGGTGATGTGTCTTTCTAATTTGATATTGAGATTGTCCTTCATCTGACCTATAGAATTATGTGACATTAAGCTCAAATGTTTTGCCACCATTAGCTAATTTATTCTTCCTCGTGTGATTCTGAATGGAATTTTGTTTTGTTTTCTTAATGCCATCCTCTAAATCATCACCTCGTGTTATGATTTCTTTTCTGCCTTTACAAATTTCACTTTGTCCTTCATTATTGCTTTTGATTTTAACAGATTCACCAATTTTTATTTCTTCTTCTTTGGAGTCAACATATCTTCTTCTACATAAATAATCTCTTCATCATCAAGTGGAAGAGAGATATCCATGGGCATTTTTCTTTTCGGTGTTTTATTTCTTTTCTCCTTTTCAACAACAGTTCTAACCTCCTCCTCACTAATGGAAACATATTTTTGAGCTTCAGCTTCAACTACAACTACCACATCTACAAAAGAAACATGTTCACCTTTGTTAGATTGACCCACTGTGTGGATTCCTTGTTGATCCCCTATATGTACCATTGTAGTGTCATGAATTGTTAATCTTTGCTTCATTCTATTTTCTTGTTCTGACACTATATGGAAATTGTTTATCACATTCATAATATTTGACTCTACATAATAAATACCCTCCAACATCATTGAAAGACTCTCAGCAAAATCCTATCAAAGAAAATACAATATGTCAATGATCAATCATTTATAAAAAAAATTATGATCCTTACAATAATGCATAACACATAAATATAAATAAGCATACTTACAATGTTTTTTAAAATGTTGGATGAGATTTCTTCACACAATGGTGTAGGTTATTCATCTGTGTCATACTTTTTCGTTGAGAGACGATATCTAACATTTTCATGTGAATTGGAAAATTTTGCAAGAACATAAATGGTGTTTGAATTTGGCACCAAATATATGTCTCATACTCTGCCTATCACATCATACGGTTCACCCATGTAAACACAATATATATAAATATGTGTATTATCACCAGATTCAACATCTTTAACATGCCATGTAAAATTTGTTTTATTTATTTCTCGTGAATTCATCCATTCAAAAATAATCTTTTGTGCAGTTGATGGGTGAATTGGTCGACTTTTACGATGTTTCTTAGTTTGGTATGTTTGGCGATCTTCATAGCGTGTCCACCTGCAACTTTAGATGAAAGAATTATTGTCCTTGTTCTAGACATATTCACAAAGACCTTCTTTGATGTCATATTCCTGATATATATATATATGTTAATCAAAAAACCATATATATTACTTAAAAATTAAAAAAAATAAAATAAAAAAATTTACACTATAATTGTTATTTAAATATAAAAATAAGTTAAACTACATGTGATTTTTGAAAATTGTTATAAAATTTATTTATACAAATTTATAAAAAAATTATTATATATATATATATATATATATATATATATATATATATATAATTTTGAAATTATTAAAAAACAAGTATTAATATATATATTTTTCAAATGATTTATATCGACACTTTTATAAAAATATTATTATATATTAAATTTTAAACTATTAAAATTAATAAATTATATATATATTAAAAAAATTATTACATATAAAAAAATTATATATAAATTTTAATGTTAAATTATATATAAAAAAATTATATATATAAAGAATTAAAAATATTATATAAGAAAATTAATATTTAAAATTTAATATATAAATTCTGTTTTAATATTTTAAAATTATATTAAATTTTTATAATTAAAATTAAATTATTATTATTATTATTATTTATTTATTTTTAAATCACCCTTTGGTCGCTAGCTGGGGGCCTGGGCGGGCGGAGGGGGCTGTACAGAATAGGCCCACGACCATTTGGCCGCTAGTCGGAGGCCCGGCCGGGCGAAGGGGGCTGCGTGCAGCCCCCTCTGCCTGCCCGAGCCCCCAGGCCACCAGACAAAGGGGCCGATAATTTTTATTTTATTTTATAATATTTAATTAAAAAAATAATTTAAATTTAAAAAAACCAATATTTTTATTTTTAAACACTGTTTTTTTAGTAATTAAGAAAAACAACAAAATTATATATATATATATATATATATATATATATATATATATATATATATATATATATATATATATATATATATATATATATACACTTTAAATTAAATTTAAAAATTAAAAAAAAACAATAAAAGAATAAAAAAAATTATTAATAAAGTGTAATAAATAAAATTTCAATTTAAAAAAAAAAAAAAAAAAAAAAACAAAAAAAATTAAAATAACAAATATATAACAAAAACAATAAATGGATTTTTTTTCTAATTGGACAAATTTTTTTTTCCATGCAAGAATTTTAATTCTCCCGAAAGAAAAAAGAAAAAATAGAAAAAATGTAACACCTATTTTTCATTTCAAAAGCCTAAAAATTAAAAAAAATTAAAAAATAAAAAAAAAAAAACTTAATTTTTCTACTAAAAATCATACAAATTTGAGCTTTTTTCCCTTTTTGTCTAAAAAAATTGATTTTTTTATGTGGCTTTTCCCGTAAGAACACAAAAGTTTCCAAAAATATATCTAAAAATAGAAGGAAAACTAACCTTTAAAATGTGTAAAACTCCCGTTGAATGTGTTATCTTTGACAATGCAACTCCTCCGCAAAATCACTCCAAACTTTTTCACAGGGCCAAGACAACTTGATGTGATATGATGAATAGAAACAATGAATTTTATTTTATAGCGATGATTGTGGGATTGATTTAGCGTTTCTTGAATGTGGGATTATACTTCAAATTAATATATATATATATATATATATATATATATATATATATATATATATATATATATATATATATATATAGTTAATATTATAGCTTTAGGTTAGTTTTCATTCATTGTGGGTTAAAAATAAAATATTAATTATAAAAATTAATTTAGTTACATAGTCAATGTTAAATAATTTAAATAGAAAATTTATTTTGGGCTTCTATCAATATTTTGAATAGAAACTAGGGTGAATTTTTCAAAACCAAAGTTTAGTAACATGTTTCAATTAAATTATAGATGAAAATTTTGGAGGTAAATATTTGAAAACGAAAGTTTTGGAGGGAAAATTTTCAGCGAAAGTTTTTGGGGGGAAAGTTTGGAGGGAAAATTTTCAGCGAAATATTTTTGGGGGAAAACTTTAGAGGGAAATTTTTAATCTTTATGATATAAATTGTCATCGGAAGAGTGTAAATTTGTATCATTCGACATCTTCTAGTTGAAGGTCATGGATTCTTCTGATAGTGAAGTTTTTCGTTATTTAGCATCGACATCCTCGTCATGCAACAAATCTATTCATTTAGATGAATGTAATAGGAATTATTTCACTATGAATAGAGAGACAAAATTTCCACTTGGTCTTAATCCTAAGGTTGAAGAGAGCAACATTGATGAAGGGCAACAAAAAGAATTTCCTGTGAATAGAGAGTCAATTTTTCCACTTCCTCTTAATCCTAAGGATTATGAGAGCACTACTCATGAAGGGGGGGATGAAGAATTTCTAGAGTCAAAATTTCCACATAGTCCTAATCCTAAGGATTATGAGAGCACCACTAATGAAGGGGGGGATGAAGAATTTCTAGATTCAAATTTTCCACTTCCTCCTAACCATAAGGATTATGAGAGCACCACTGATGATAGTGGAGATGAAGAATTTTCAAAGTCAAAGTTTCCACATAGTTCCAATCCTAAGGATTATGATAGCACCACTAATGAAGGGGGGGATGAAGAATTTGCAAAGTAAAAGTTTCCACATTGTCTTAATCCTAAGGATTATGAGAGAACCACTCATGAAGTGGGGGATGAAGAATTTGTAAAGTCAAAGTTTCCACATAGTCGCAATCCTAGGGATTATGAAAGAACCATTGATGAAGGGGGGGATTGTTAAGTCCCTATACTACTAGTGTAACCCCTTATTGTTATTAGTACAACCCCCTTATTATATTGTTGTGCCCATGTAGTACCCATATTGTTATTATTGTGCCCCATAGAAGCCCACTATTGTTATTATTGTGCCCTTACATTATTATTGTTATGTAGGCTTTGATTATATTATGACCCCTTAGACTCCTATATATAGAAAGGAGGTCTTGTCATTTGTATCATCCAAGAATTTTTCAGTTTTGTAATGTAAAGGAGGTTGCCTCCTCGAAGAGGCTTATTTATAAGGTGTTGATCTATCTTTTATATACTTTTGTGACCTGGTTTCATAACATTTGGTATTAGAGCTTTGGATTCTAGGGTTTTGCTACTCGGAACATATCATCGCAACAGTTTCGCTATAACTTTTTTTCTACGACTTTTCAGAAGCTAAAAAAAACCCATTTGAGACAAAATCTCACTAAACCTCGGGTTCAAATTTCATATCTTTTCTCGCTATATTTTCAGAGATATGAACTGAGGAATTTTTGCAAGCTCTAAAATTTCATCTAAAACAGGTCATTGTGGAATTTGCGCTATAACATTTTCACTACGAAGTTTCGGAGGATAAAAAAAACCCATTTGAGAATGAATTAGTCTAAATCTCGGGTCTGAATTTCAGATCTTGTCTCGCTATATTCATGGATATATGATCTAAGGAAGTTAGGTTTTTTGTAGACTACCGAATTACATCCTAAACAGGTGACCTTGGGAAAATCGTCATAACTTTTGTTCTGAGAATCAGATTTAAATTTCGTAAGAAGTTTCAGAAAGAGGATGGCCTATAGTTTTCTGTATATCTGTCTTAGGTACTAAGGTCGAAACAATGACATGGGTACTTCATAAAAGTTCGCTCTACTGAACTAGTCTATAATCAGGTCACCGTGGGAGAGTTGGCATAACTCTTCCTTGGAGAATCTAATCTTGATCATACTTACGTTGTTAGAAAGAGGACTCAAAGGGATATTTTAAGACATGATATAAGATATTTGACATCCACAGTTACAGAGATACAACAAATTCAATATCGATCTCTTACAAAGTGAAAAGAAGGTGTGTAGTTTTTTTTTTTAAATTTTGCATAAGATTGGTTTGAAAAATTAGTTTGAAGGAATTCAAAGGGAATAGTGAATAATTATTAGCATTAATTGATGCCTGAAAGAAAAAAAATGCAAACACCTAGTAAGCAACCTAAAATCTCTAGCATGACTCGTGAAGAAGAGGAAGAAATGCAACATGATATATCAAAATTACAAGACCAAGTAAAACAAATTTCACTCTCACAAAAGGTAACTAAAGCAAAGATGAATGGAGTGGAAGCTAATATGAATGGCGTGCAAGTTAATATGGATGGTGTGGAAGCTAAGATGGATGGCATGGAAGCTAAGATGAATGGCATGGACGCTAAGATGGAAGAATTGAAGATAAATTTGAACACGTTGCTACAAGAAATGGTTACTAATGGTGAAAGGGTAGTAAAGGAAACTCATGATGAGAAAAAAAGAAATGTTAATCATGATTTCATAGA
This sequence comes from Pinus tabuliformis, assembly GCA_031772625.1. NCBI lineage: Eukaryota > Viridiplantae > Streptophyta > Pinopsida > Pinales > Pinaceae > Pinus > Pinus tabuliformis. Next base: position 1,327,912,841 of record CM062805.1, on the reverse strand, counting down.
CTCTAATGTTGGATTTAAGACCCACAATGTTCCAAAAATCGATATGAGGAAGTTTGATGGCAAGGATCCCGGAACATGGATACTACAGATGGAGCAATTTTTCGATCTCCATAACGTGCAAAACACACAGAAGTTACGTATTGCAAGTTTATATTTGGAACAAAATTAGTTTGTATGGTATCGATGGCTTTGATCTCATAAACTAATCCTAGGAATAAATGCAACATGATATATCAAAATTACAAGACCACGTACAACAAATTTCACTCTCACAAAAGGTAACTGAAGCCAAGATGAATGGTGTGGAAGCTAATATGAATGGCGTGCAACTTAATATAAATGGCATGGGAGCTAAGATGAATGGAATGGATGCTAAGATGAATGACATAGATGCTAAGACGGAAGAATTGAAGATAAATTTGAATAATTTGCTACAGAAATGGTCACTAATGGTGACAGGGTAGTAAAGGGAACTCATGATAAGAACAAAAGAAATGTTAATCATGATTTCATAGACTATAATGTTGGATTGAAGACCCACCATGTTCCAAAAATCGATATGAGGAAGTTTGATGGCAAGGATCCCGGAACATGGATACTACAGATGGAGCAATTTTTCGATCTCCATAATGTGCAAAACACACAAAAGGTACGTATCGCAACTTTATATTTGGAACCAAATCTATTTGTATGGTATCGATGGCTTTGCTCTCATAAACAAATTGTCACTTGGGAAATTTTTATGGAAGAAATGATAGCACATTATGAGGATACAAAAGGAAACACCCTTTTTAGCCAATTGATAAATCTCAAAAAAAAGGGTTCAATGATGGAGCACATTGAGGACTTCCAAAAATTGAACATAAGGGTAAAAGATATTCCAGAAGAGCATAGGATTGATGTGTTCATAGGGACTTTAAAGGATAATATTGAACATGAGGTTTGCCTTTGGGAACCTGATTCATTGGAGAAGGCATTCAAGTTAGCAAGAAAAATGGAAAGCAAGATTATGGCAACCAGGAAGCCTACCACTCACAACTATAAAGATGGAAGTGTTGTTGCCCCTATCCTTCCACAACCTACAAGGTTGACACCACAACAATTGGAAGAAAAAAGAGTAAAAGGGCTTTGTTACAGTTGTGATAGAAAATACACTAAAGGTCATAAGTGTGCTGAGAAGAAATTATTCTACATAGATTATGAAGAGAAGGAAGAAAAGGAACAAGAAATGTCAAAAGAAGAGGATATACTCCAGCAACAAACCCTAGATAAAGAAGAAATGAATCCGACCATATCTTGTAATGCATTGGCTGGAATTACCACTCCTCAAACTATCAAGATAGAAGGACATATCAAGAAGAAAAAGGTAAGGTTGTTGATTGATTCCGGAACCCATAATTTTATTCATTGTAAGATAGCCAAGGAATTGAATTCCTTCCTATATCTAGCACCAGAGTTTCAAGTGATGGTTGCAAGTAGAGGAACCATAAATTGCTCTGGAAAGTGCCATAATATCAAGCTATCCATGGGAGAATATGTATTGAATAACCAAATGCTTTCCATTCCAATGGGTGGTGCTGATGTTGTACTAGGAGTCAAATGGTTACAATCCTTGGGTACAATAGCTTTTACTTTTCAAGAAATTTTCATGAAATTTTGTGTGGAAGGAAAGGAAGTTGAATTAAGGTGTATTGTAGAGAAATGGGGAAAGATAATCAGCTCTAGTGGTATGACAAAGCTTCTAAAGAAGGAACAATGAGGCGTAATTGAACAATTATGTTCGCTAGAGGTTCCCACATCGAAATCATCTATTTCTCCAGATCTCCAAAAAGTCTTGGACAATCATTTATAAGGTATTTGAGACTCCCAAAGGCATCCCACCTACTCGTGATCATGATCATGCTATTCATTTAATTGCAGGAAGTGTTCCTCCAAACATCAGGCCGTATAGATATCCCTATTCCCAAAAGAGTGAAATTGAATGTATGGTTGCAAAAATGCTAGAGGCTGGTATAATTCAACCTAGTCAAAGTTCTTTCTCTGCTCCAGTAGTATTGGTGCACAATTAGGATGGATCATGGCGCATGTGTCTGGATTATAGGCAATGAAAAAATCTCACTATTAAAGATAAATTTCCCATTCCTGTCATTGATGAATTATTGGATGAATTGCATAGATCAATTTACTTCACCAAGTTGGATCTTTGTTCAGGACATCATCAAATCATAATGAAGATTGAAGACATTCCAAAAACAACATTTAGCACTCATGAGGGTCATTATGAATTTTGGGTCATGCCTTTTGGCCTTACCAATGCACCTTCTACATTTCAAGGTTGGATGAATTCCGTTTTCAAACCCTTCCTTAGAAAATTTGTGTTAGTATTTTTTGATGATATACTAATCTAGAGCAAGTCTTGGAAGGATCATGTTCAACATGTTGAGAGGGTGCTCAAAATATTGTAGGAGAAATAATTATATGCAAAAAGCTCCAAATGTTTTTTTGGAGTACAAGAGGTGGAATATCTAGGTCATATTGTATCTCATGAAGGTTTTAAGGTAGACCCTAGCAAAATCAAAGCCATTAAGAAATGGAAAATCCCCACATCCATAAAGCATCTGCAAGGATTTCTCGGGTTGACAGTGTATTATCGCAAGTTTGTTAAGAATTATGGGAGAATAGCAACACCTCTAAAAACATTATTGAACAAAGATGCATTTTCATGGACTCCAGAAGCAACAAAGGCCTTCGAACATCTTAAAGAGGCAATGTGCCAAGCACTGGTCTTAGCTACGCCGGACATCACAAAAACCTTTATTGTGGAATGTGATGCTTCAGGAAATGGAATTTGTGCTATTTTAATGCAAGATGAAAGACCCATTTCTTTCGAAAGTCATCCAATGAAAGGAAAATATTTACACAAAGATATTTATGAGAAAGAAATGTTGGCAATATTACATACACTTAAGAAATGGTGACCCTACCTAATGGGAAGACACTTCATGGTAAAAACGGATCATGATAGTCTTAAATACTTTTTAGAACAAATACTATCCTCTGAAGAGAAACAAAAATGGGTCACAAATATGTTGGGTTATGACTTTGAAATCATCTACAAAAACACGAAGCAAAATGTTGTGGCAGATGCATTCTCAAGAAAGGATGAGGATGTGGAAGCATAGTTTTGTGATATTTCTATTATGCAACCAAATTGGATAAACAAAGCAAGGGATGAATGGAAGAAGGACGAAGAAGTGTGGCCAATCATTCAAAAGTTGCAGAAGATCCCAGTTCAAACAATATTGCCAGAACTTGATGAGGAAGGAAAAATCATATTGGAGCCTGGAGCAGTCACAAAAATAAGAACCCGATAGCTACGAAATAAATCAATTTTAGAGTATCTCATCAAGTGGAAGAACTTACCCACTGAATATTCCACATGGGAGGACAAGAATTTTATACAGAAGCATCAAGAACTACTCAAGCATTGACGACAACACTTTTTGAAGGAGAGGGGCATGTTAGGTCCATATACCACTAGTGTAACCCCTTATTGTTATTAGTACAACCCCCTTATTATATTTTTGTGCCCATTTAGTCCCCAGATTGTTATTATTGTGCCTCATAGAAGCCCACTATTGTTATTATTATGCCCTTACATTATTATTGTTATGTAGGCTCTGATTATATTATGACCCCTTAGACTCCTATATATAGAAAGGAGGTCTTGTCATTTGTATCATCCAAGAATTGTTCATTTCTGTAATGTAAAGGAGGTTGCCCCTTCGAAGAGGCTTATTTCTAAGGCATTGATCTATTTTTTCTATCTTTTTTTGAGATGGTTTCGTAACAGGGATGAAAAATTTGCAGAGTCAAAGTTTCCACTTCCTCCTAATCCTAAGGATTATGAGAGCACCACTCATGAAGGGGGGGGTGAAGAATTTGCAAAGTCAAAGTTTCCACATAGTCTTAATCCTAATGATTATGAGAGAACCACTGGTTAAGGGGGGGATGAAGAATTTGTAAAGTCAAAGTTTCCACATAGTCCTAATCCTGAGGATTACCAGAGCACCACTAATGAAGGGGGGGATGAAGAATTTCTAGAGTCAAAGTTTCCACTTCCTCATAATCATAAGGATTGTGAGAGCAGCACTGATGAAGATGGGGATGAAGAATTTGCAAAGTCAAAGTTTCCACATAGTCCTAATCCTAAGGATTATAAGAGCACCACTGATGAAGGGGAGGATGAATATTCTCCAGAGTCAAAGTTTCCACTTCCTCCTAATCCTAAGGATTATGAGAGCACCACTTATGAATGGGGGGATGAAGAATTTGCAAAGTTAAAGTTTCCACATAGTCCTACTCCCAAGGATTATGAGACAACCACTCATAAAGGGGGGGATGAAGAATTTGCAAAGTCAAAGTTTCCACATAGTCCTAATCCTAAGGATTATGAGAGCACCACTGATGAAGGGGGGGATGAAGAATTTTTAGAGTTAAAGTTTCCACCTATTCCTAATTTGAAGGATTATGAGAGCACCACTGGTGAAGGGGGGGATGAAGAATTTGCAAAGTCAAAGTTTGCACATATTCCTAATCCTAAGGATTATGAGAGCACCACTGAAGAAGGGGAGGGAGAGGATGAACAATTTCCATTAAATAGAGATTCAAAGTTTTCACTTAGTCCTAATCCTAAGGATTATGAGAGCACCACTGATGTAGGGGAGGATGAAGAATTTCTGTTAAATAGAGATTCAAATTTTCCACTTATTCTTAATCCCAAGGATTATGAGACCACCACTCATGAAGGGGAGGATGAAGAATTTTGTGTAAATGATAATTTGACTATAAATATAGAGTCATATTTTCCACTTAGTCATAATCCTAAGGATTATGTGAGCACCAATGTTGAAGGGGAGGATGAAGAGTTTCTTCCAAATGATAATTTTAGAGGCACCGAGGTGAATACTGAATTTTCTCTAAGTGAGTGTTTAGAAGGTAGTCATGGTGATGATGAACTAAATCGTCCAAGGGAGGTTTTAAGAAGAAGGGATGAATATGGTGAAGAATTTCATCTAAGTTAGGATTTCAAAAGCGCAAATGTTGGTAGTAAAGAATTTCCTTCAATTTAGGATGGTAATGAATATTTTCCAAGCAATGTTGGTGATGAATTTTCTAACTATGTTCGTCAATATAATATTCCTCCTAATGATGATGAAAATGCTTCTGTAGATAATAATGAAATGAGGGAGACGTTGAAAGAAAATATTGTATCTAGGAGTAGGAGTAGGCCTTTTCATATCAATCCAAAATATTTCAGTTATACAAGGGATAGGACATAATATCTCACAAGTAGAAGTTCTATTGGTGATCTGATTTCAAGTGAATGTTGTCGAAATGATTGCCTGAAACATATGGATTTCAAGTTTTCTTTGGAGCAAAGGAAGAAATATTTGTCAATGAATCAAAGCATGCAAAATTTATTTTTAGTGGGTTGCATGCAATCTACACTGGCAGGTTATGATTATCATATTGGGAATGTATTGATATGTAGACAGGATTTCAAAATGTTGCATTTAGTTGGTAATTTCCTTTTGTCAAGAATTCAAGAAAGACTGGAAAAAGACCCTACATATTATTCAGGAGTACGTTATAAAAGAGAGGTTGGACCATCAGCAATTACTGCAATGTCATGGATGAAATAATTCTTTTCAAAGCATGGAGAGTGTATGCCAAATAAAGACACAATACATATTCTAGATAATTTCTTAAGACGAGGAATCTACAACTTATACAAAGAATATGCAGAAGGTGCTGAAGGAGATGATAATTTTATTACATATTCATATTTTACAAAGATATGGAAGAACGAATTCAACAATGTTCATATTCCTAAGAAGACAAGGATGGGGGTTTGCAGTACATGTGCTTCTCTTAAATAAAAAAGAGCTAAATTTCAAGGGGTGGAAAGAGGTATGCATTCATAACATTATTTTTAAAAATTGGATAGTTATCAACTATGCAAATATATTTATTAATAGATTTCTTTGATTTTATGTGCAGATTCCATTGTCAAATCACTTCATAGGTATCACAATCAACAAACAAGTGAAAGACAAAAATTGTATAAGCATAGAAAAAAGTGTTATGATAATCCAATTAAATATTTGGGTTTGATAATTGATGGTATGGACCAAAAGAAAACACTTCTACCACATTTTGTTCGCACACCAAAAACTTTACAAGAACAAAATTTTATTCATTTTCACTTGGTTGGCTGTATGGTCTTTAATGGGAAGATGTTTCTAATGGTTTACTTCACAGCTCCAAATATTCATAATGATGAAAATCTTACCATAACTATAATCCATGATGTGCTTTCTCATTGGTCTAGAATTCTTCCTAAAGTTTTGTATCTGCAATTGGACAACACAAGCCGTGAAAATAAAAATGAAGTTCTTTTTGGATATCTAGACGTGCTTGTTCAATTGATAATTTTTAAAAGGTAAAGGTTGGTTTCCTTCTTGTTGGAAACACTCATGACCATATTGGTCAGATGTTTAGTCGTTTTTCAATAATATTGACGAGGAAGAATGTTGGGAGCCTACCATCATTAATTGAATGTATTAAGAAATCATACATTCCAAAGCCTTTTTTTCAAGTGATGGAAGAAACTACTGACATGTGAAGGTTTATTTTGGGATCGCATGGTGAGGAGAAATGCATTCAACAACTTAATGACATTAGCTTCCAACATCAATTTCGTATCAAAAAAATTGATAGAAAAAAACTTATATGGGGCAAGAAGTATTCAACTCTTGCATAATGGGGGCCCTCATCAGGTTTAGAATTTTTGAAGTTCATTCCAGACCATCCAATATTTGCATCAAAGATAATATTACTACAATCAGTTGCTAAACTCCATAATGCACGAAGGCATATGAGAGAGATAAATTATTCTGAATGTCTGGAAGAAATAAAAAGATGTATTAGAGATACATATGAGTACTTTGATGTTGCTCATTCAGTTTGGTGGGAGTCTTTTTTCAATGATCAAAGTGATATCATCTCAATATCAAGAAATTAATATACGCTTTTGAAGAATCCATTTATTTGGCCTCAAAATATGCCAAATGAACAAGAGGAAAGACACATTGTTGAAAAACAACAATCTCAAGGCATTATTAATACTCAACAGGAAGAGGAAAGATAAATATAAATTGGTTCTAGAAGATCGTGTGCACAACATGAAGCCATGGAAGACCTTTACAGGGGTTCTATGCAAGATGTTAAGGAGGGCTGCATGATCGCAGTATTAGCAAATGGAGATCCACTTGGCTATCCATTTTGGGTTGTGAACGTTATAAAAGTCATTAAAGAAAATGAAGATATCACAGTTGTTGAGGTACATTGGTATGCAACAAATACCCACCCATTCAATGGTTTGTACAAGCCATAGATAGTAGTTGATAAACAAATTCACAGAAAGAAAAAAAGAAAGGGTACAAATATAAAACATCACTGCACAGGCCTCTTAAAATTGGAGGATGTTGACACACTTGTCTATAACTTCAATTTAACAAAGAGAGGAACTCTTTTCTTGAAGACCATAGATATTTTGAAGAAGTTGCTACCATAAGGAACAATGCGGACATGGGAGTTTGTTGAACGTAGTCATAGATCTAGAAGACTTTTGAAACCTAACCCCGGGGTAGCAGTTTATATAGACTATATGCGAACGTTATAAAAGTCATTAAAGAATATGAAGATATTACACACGTAGATTGAACCTAGTAAAAAAATAAATCTTTTTAATTACAAGGTTGAAAATTTGTCAAAATCTTAAGGTTTTTCTAAATTATGATATTTTATATTTAATGTTGTTGTTGAAAACAATTACAATTTCAATGTTTTCTAGAGTCAAGATATTTTATCTTTAACAACATGGATGTAATTGTTGGAATTATCAGGATTTGAGACATGATATTTTATCTTTAACATCATGTCTGAGAATTGTTGAAATTTTATAGTTTTTCAAAGTTTAGATATTTTATCCTTAACTCCATTGCTAAAAAATACCAAAATTGTAACCCGATTTTTTTTTTAATTCCAGAATCAACACTTATTTCTTAAGGGTTTTTTTTTCATCCATTTTGCAAAATAAAAATGGTTTTTACTTCCATTTAAAAAAAATGTTGAAAATTTACCCTAAAAAAAACATCATTCTAGCATACATAATTTTCATTTTTGGGTTGTTTTTCCATGTTTTTTTGAAAATTTTGGGCTAGCGTACTCGTTTTGAGGTAATAGTTCTCGTTTAATCGGTAACTATGTTTTTTGTGTTGTTGTGTTCCAAGTATTGATCCTGTTGTGTTTGGTTTGCTATGTTTTTTAATCTTCTTTGTCCTCCTCGTCATTTGAGTTGTTTGAGAGCGGTTTTTCTTGCATTTTGTTTAGATCTTCAAATTTATTTAGGCTAGATGCCTGGTGTTGTTCTTTCCTTGTGTGTGTTTTCTTGTTTTTTTTGTTCCTTGTGCTTACTCTGGTGAAACCCTATTCATCCTTTTTCTTATCAACCTTCTCACTGCTTTGAGGTGTTTTATTTTGTGGACAACCCCTCATCTTGAAATATCAGTTTTATGTCTTTCGGAAGGGCTCCTAAGATGTTGATGTAAATGCATATTCTGGCATATGATACATAATGTCCGTTTCATGTGTCCTTAGACATTTTTATATATTCATCTAGTTGTTCTCCAATGCCTTTGAGGACTAAAGGAGCCAAATAATCAGTTGGTAGGGAGTAGAAGTGAACCCATACCAGGACCCTAATGAAGTCCTCTTTCTCTAGAGTGAAGTTTTCTTTCAAGAATCTCATATAAAGTCCTGCAGAGTTGAAGAAGTAGGGTCCTCCCTCAAATATCATGTCTCTGTCTTCCAAGAGATCAAATATGTCTATAGAAAACACCTTTAAGCCTAGTTGTAGTCTAATTTATCCCTTTAGCTTCCACTTGGATTGAATCCACCAATTTAGTGCTTTCTCTGTGGGCCAGATACCCATGAATTTACATATTACTAGGTGTTCCTGCATATAGTCTCTATAGACTGCTACTCCTAGGTCTTGAATTTCCAACTCCGGGATTTTTTTGGCTTTTGGGTTGAAATTTCTTCTTAGTTTTGTTCTTTCCTTTTGCAGATCTTCCTCTGTGGTTTTTTCATCCATCGTTGCTAAAGCATTTGCTGAGGTGGTTCCTGTACTTGGTTGAGCCTCTACTGTTAGGCCCATATACTACTAGTGTAACCCCTTATTGTTATTAGAACAACCCCCTTATTATATTGTTGTATCCATGTAGTCCCCATAGAAGCCAACTATTGTTATTATTGTGCCCCATAGAAGCCCAATATTGTTATTATTGTGCCCTTACATTATTATTGTTATGTCGGCTCTGATTATATTTTGACCCCTTAGACTCCTATATATAGAAAGGAGGTCTTGCCATTTGTATTATCAAAGAATTGTTCATTTATGTAATGTAAAGGAGGTTTCCCCCTTGAAGACGCTCAATTCTAAGGTGTTGATCTATCTTTTCTATCTTTTTGTGAGCTAGTTTCATAACATTTGGTATCAGAGCTTTGGATTAGGGTTTCGCTGCTCCAAATAGATCATCGTGGCATTTTCGCTATAACGTTTTTTATGCAACGTTTTAGAAGCTAAAAAAAAACCCATTTGAGACGAAATCGCACTGAACCTCGGGTCCAAATTTCAAAGCTTTTTTCACTATATTTACGGAGATATGATCTGAGGAAGTTGGTCTTTTTGCAGACTCCTGAATTACATTCCAAACAGGTGACCTCGGGAAAATCATCATAACTTTCTCTCTAAGCATCAGATTGAGATTTCATAAGAAGGTACAGAAAGAGGATGGACTATAGTTTCTTGTATATATTGTTCAGAGCCAAAGGTCAAAACCGTGACTCATGGCACGTCATACAAGTTCGCTCTACTGAACTAGTCTCTAATCAAGTCACTGTGGGAGATTTGGCATAACGCTTCCCTGGAGAATCCAATTTGGATCAGACTGGTGGCATTGGAAAGAGGACGTAGAGGGCTACCATAGGTCGCAATTTCAGAACTAGATGATCTAAAATTACAGAGATACATCAGATTCAATATTAAGCTCCTAAAAAGTGAAAAAATGTGTGTAGTTTTTTTAAAATTTTTGCATAAGCTTGGTTTGAAAAATTAGTTTGAAGGAATTCAAAGGGCATAGTAAAGCATTATTATCGGTAATTGATGCCCCGAGGAAAGAAAATGCAAACACCTAGTAAGCAACTTGAAAGCTCTAGCATGACTCATGAAGAAGAGGAAAAAATGCAACATGATATATCAAAATTACGAGACCAAGTGCAACAAGTGTCACTTGCACAAAAAGTAACAAAATCTAATATGGATGGTTTAAAGAAATATGTAGAAGCTAAGATGGATGGTTTAAAGATAGGCGTAGAAGCTAAGATGGATTGTTTAAAGAAAGGAGTAGAAGCTAAGATGAATGACGTGGAAGCTAAGATGGACAATTTGAAGATAGATTTGAAGACAGATTTGAAGACAGGCATGGAAGATTTGAAGACAGATTTGAAGACAAATTTGACAAAGTTTCTACAAGAAATTCTTACTAATGGTGAAAGGGTAGTAAAGGAAACTCATGATGAGAACAAAAGAAATGTTAATCATGATTTCATAGACTCTAATGTTGGATCGAAGACCCACCATATTCCTAAAATCGATATGAGGAAGTTTGATGGCAAGGATCCCGCAACATGGATATTACAGATGGAGCAATTTTTTGATCTCAATAATGTGCAAACACACAAAAGGTACGTATTGAAACTTTATATTTGGAACCAAATCAGTTTGTATGGTATCAATGGCTTTTCTCTCGTAAACAAATTATCACTTGGGCAATTTTTACGGAAGAATTGACAGCACATTATGAGGATACAAAAAGCAACACTTTTTTTAGCCAATTGATAAGTCTCAAACAAAAGGGTTCAATAATGGAGCACATTGAGGAGTTCCAAAAATTGAACATAAGGGTAAAAAATATTCCATAGGAGCATAGGATTGATGTGTTCATAGAGACTTTAAAGGATAATATCCAACATGATGTTCGCCTTTGGGAACCTGATTCATTAGAGAGGGCATTCAGGTTAGCAAGAAAAATGGAAAGAGAAATTATGGCAACCAGGAAGCATACCACTCACAACTATAAATATGGAAGTGTTGTTGCCCCTAGTCTTCCACAACCTATAAGGTTGACACCACAACAATTGAAAGAAAAAAGAACAAAAGGGATTTGTTACAGTTGTGATAGAAAATACGCTAAAGGTCATAAATGTGCTGAGAAGAAATTATTCTACATAGATTGTGAAGAGGAAGAAGAAAAGGAGCAAGAAAGGTCAAAAGAAGAGGATATACTCCAGGAACAAAGCCTAGATAAAGAAGAAATGAATCCGACCATATCTTGTAATGCATTGACCGGAATTACCACTCCTCAAACTATCAAGATAGAAGGACAAATCAAGAAGAAAAAGGTAATAGTGTTGATTGATTCAAGAAGTACCCACAATTTTATTCATTGTAAGATAGCAAAAGAATTGAATTTCTTCCTATATCCAGCACCAGAATGTGAAGTGATGGTTGCAAATGGAGGAATGATAAATTGCTCTGGATCCTTAAAAGGTATAATATTCCCTTGACCTTTGGGCCCCTCAGCACCATTCGTAGTTCCCTCCGATCGGTGAAAGATCCCGTTGACCCAAAGGACATGAAGGGTGTCTACTTGATCCCTTGCTCTTGCGGGACTCCCTATATTGGGGAAACAGGGCGCTCCATCTATCAAAGAATCAGCGAACATGCAGCTGACCTAAGACATGGGAGAACCAAGTCTTCAGCGTTAGCAGAGCACGTGGAAAAGACCAAACATCAGGTTTGCATAGAGGAGGCCAAGGTTATTGCCAAGGTTGCTCAGTTCCAACATCGTAAATTCAAGGAAGCTATTAAGATTGAAAGAAAGCCCAACAATCTCATAGAGATGACGGCTGGAAGATCAGTAGCTGTTGGATCCCTGCCCTTTCGTCCTAGTCTTTCTTTTCCTCCCCCCCCCCCCCCCCCCCCTTTTATCCTTTTCAAGCTTTCGTTATTCCCCATGGGGCCTTCCTTCCTCCTAGGGTTTATCCTTCCTGCTCTGAGTTTTTTTATTGTTCTTTCTTATGGTCCTTTTTTCTTTTCTTATTATTATTTTTATTATTATTATTATTATTTTTTTATTTTTATTTTTTTCTGAGTAAAGACTATTCTATTAAGTAAAAGAAAAGAGAAAAATATTTACAAAGAGGTAACAACCTCTGAGGGGGCAAAAACCAGCCCTCTGTCAGAAAAATTCCGGCCCTCGGCACTTGACTGTTTGTTTACATAAATAGAGACGAGAGCCCAGGACTCATAATCCCTATACAACACCACCAAAAAGCACAGACAAGATGACGATAGAGCAGTACAATGACACAAGACTGACGAGGACATCCGCGGCAACACAAAACCGCGTAACAAAAACCACCATGTTATCGGACCGCCGTCGACCAAAAAGCGGTTTCCGTAAGGACAAGCCCGATAAAGCCTCCTGTTGACGCGTGGCTTCCGCCTGACGTCATCCAGTCTGGCTTTTCGGGGCGTAAAGTTCCGCCAAAAAAGGCCTTCCGAAATCCTCCTCCGCCGTTCGATCGTCTCCATCAATCCTCGCCGTTGATTGATTCTGCCCGCGGTGGTAACTCTGCGTCATCGCTGTTGGCCTTGCCCGGAGAACTGACCCACTCAATCATTACATTGTCTTCAACGTCCGTGATACTGCGCCCAGGCGGCATCACCGGATACAGAACAGTGCCGGAGAACTGCGCCGGTCCGCAGAAAATGACCTCCTCGTGTGAGGAAGTTTGCTGAAGACCTTCATCCTCTTCATGACTTTCATCTTGCTGCATCTCTGGAAGATTGGGGGAAACCTCTACCCTGCCTCCTTGAGTGTCCTCGGAATTCTGGGAGAGATTTCGATCAATTGAATGTTCGGCAGAGCCAGGAGGGTCATCTTCTTCCTCTGAGAAGTTGACCGTGATAGTGGCAGTGATATTAGGCTTGTGAAGCTTGCTCTTGAAAGTGAAGCGGGAGGTGCGGAAAGAACTTGAGCGGGATGGACCAGAGTGATCGGAAGGTGGAGAAGCAGGTGAGACTGAGACAAGCCTGGAGAAGCGTCGAGGAGCAGGACCTCCCCTTCCTCTACCCCTCCCCCGTGTGCCTGAATGTCGTCCCCTTCGGGAACCACCGCGAGGTCGAACCATACTAGCAAGAAGAGGTAAGCAGATGAGGCCGACCTGTTGCAGGTTTCGGTGGAGCGCTGATGGCCTCCAAATGCTTATCTCTGTGCCTAACTCCTGAGAATCAATACTGCCTGGGATATCTCTGCTAGAATGAGCCAGAGAGAGTGCCGGGCTCTGGGCAGTTGATATAGATCTTGATATCATCCTGAGGTACTTACCGCACTTGCTGTTCACCCAATTCTCCCTTAATGGGATTTGATGTTCTGACAAAAGTCGCCTACTTGCTCTACGCTGGCGTCCCACTCCGGCGTCGCTCGTACTGATCTCCTCCCTCAGCGTAGCTTGATAGCGTGCCGGCATTAATGAACCATAAATGCTCATCTTATGCCGCTTGCGCCAGCCTTTCACCTCGCCCGCTACCATCTGCTCATGTGGCGACATTAACTTCTCATATTGACACCCGCATCCGGGTATTATTATTATTATTATTATATATATATTTTATTATTATTATTTTTTTAATTAGCTTATTTATTTATTTTTAATTAATTAATTTATTTATTTATTTTATTTTATTTTTTATTTATTTTTTATTATTATTATTTTTTTTTTTTTTTTTTTTTACTTTAACCTTTTACAACTACGTTCTTTATTTATTTACTTTTATTTTTATTTTTATTTCTAATTTTTAACTTATTACTAATCCCTTGTTCTAATATATAGTTATTCTAACTAACTATTACCTTATATATATTAAAAGTGAGATCTTCCATATAACTAAATCCCTTTTAAATTAAAATAACTTAATTATTGAATGATTCCTTTTTAACTATGAATTCCAATTAAAATTATTTTATATATATATTTGAGGTATGGTCAAAGAATTTAACTAACTTCCTTTAATTATCAGAATGACTTTTTGACCCTGGTCCCTTAGTCAAAATTAGCCGTTGGTAAAGATAGCCGTTGGAGGCTCTGCTCAGACTATATAACATGCAATTGCTGGATCTGTTTCTTCAACTTGTCCTGACGATGAACCACACTGGTTGGTTCGAAACGCGTCGACAAAGGTCTTTCTATATGTGATTTACGCCGAAGTTCTACTTATAAATATGTATCTACATATCTGTAATTTTTTTATTTCTAAAAAATAACAAAAATATATGTTATAGAGTGAAAAAAATATATATTCATAATTAAAAATGGTGAAGGTAAATATTGTTGCAATTAAAATTAGACAAAAAAATAGTTATGTGATATAAGTATTCACTAAAATACGCAACCAGTAATTGTTGGCATTGATTAGATAGTTGATTTGGTACTTAATTATTGTCCAACCCAAATCTTTTACAACACCCTCCAATGATTGTTTTATATATATATATATATATATATATATATATATATATATATATATATATATATAATAATAATAATGTAGTCTAATCATTTTCTATTTTTTTTAATTTCAATTAACAGTAAATTTAAGATATATAATATATAAAAATATAATGTTTCAGAGATTTACTTTAAAAGATATTTAAAACGATGAAAAAATACCATTTTTTAAAATTATATAAATTTAAGATTATCCTCACCCTGGCTTGGGTGATGGGTGTATTACCACCAACAAAAACGGGTCTATATAAACGTAAGGGACATACCATCTTTTGACAATACAAGTGTTAACACAATGCATTAGCCCTCCTATTTCCTTTCGCATTGAAATCATCCTTCCTTTCTAATCCAAAGGGAGGAGGAGGTTGTGGAACTTGAACATTCTAGGTTGGTTTGGGATCAATCTTAGTTTCCACTTTGTTTTAGCCTTCTCTCTATGGGTTTGGGTGGGGATCTTATGGGAGAGGTAAGATGGCATTTGAGTTATGTGGATTGGTAGTTAAATTAGGCTTTCCAAGGAGTGGAAACTAGGATGATGAGACAAGGGGGAGAAAAGAGAGATCGATGGAACCCAGACCTGGGAAGTCCATAAAGAACCGAGAGGAACGTCGAGTCTTATTAAATCCATGTGACTAGCAGAGAAAAAGTCTGGCAAGAACAAGCACAAGAAGTTCAAAGAACGAGGGAGGGAAGAGTACTTTGCAAGATCTTATGACTAAATTAGGAATATGTAAAATACAAACTCTTTTCATACATTAAACTCACGTTTGATCAAAACTGCAAATATATTCATTAAAGCCATTATCTTATACTTGAAAATTTTGGAAAAAAAGAGAAGAAGAACCTAGGGCGGAGTTTAAATATATTAATTGGAGCCACTATTTCAATATTGCATTATATGCTTGAAAATTTTGAACAAAAGCACAAAAGAATTTTTGAAAAAAGCTTAAAAACCACCGAACACATTCCTATTCTCACACTGTGAACCTAGGGCGGAGTTTAAATATATTAATTGGAGCCACTATTTCAATATTGCATTATATGCTTGAAAATTTTGAACAAAAGCACAAAAGAATTTTTGAAAAAAGCTTAAAAACCACCGAACACATTCCTATTCTCACACTGTGCGAGTGGTGCAATCTGTTCTCAAAACTGTGATCACTAAAATAGCTAGAATTTGGAACTTGAACTGGAGTCTGGAAATTGTGAACATGATTGGTAAGCTGGTAAGTGGTAACTACTAGCTAGAAAGTCACTACTCAACAACCCAATTAATTCATACTACATGGAAAGTCGAAATGACATTCACACTTAACGCTGAAATTTATTACAATCGTCCTACAATGTTAACTATATACTTCTCATCATGGCAACTTTGAAGCCTGTTTCATGGATAAGTTGTTATAAATACAGGTTTATTGTTGTGGAGTGACATAACTTTGTATTTTAATATTAAAAAAAATAAAAATTATTTTTATAAAAATTTATTAATGATCTACATGGTGGTCACTATAGGCGTACTTATATAAACAGTTTTATATCGTGTAGTCTAACATTGGCTGGTTACATTTCCATATGGCATAGAAAGCGGCTGGGTGAGGAAGTTAAGGAAAGAGAAAAATTAGCGGCGGAAACCCCGCCCCGATGTCAATACATAAAGTTGGTCAATGGGCCTTTTTTCCGCTGAGTGCTGGCTATACCGTGCTTACTTGCTCTACGCTACTTAGTACTGTATTTATTCATAAATTGGCTTCTCTCTATCTTTTCATCTTCGGAGTAGTTGCTTTCGCAGCCCATGCCTGATGCCTCAGGCGAGGGTAGTGCGGAGTCCGGAGTGTCTGCAGTATGCGGCGAGGGTAGTGCGGAGTCCGGAGTGTCTGCAGTATGCGGTGTGTATATATAAAATATATATAAAAAAATAATATTAGAACTGGTCAATTTTCAATACCCGTCAATATGACTTTTTAGAAAAATTAGTGGCCAGTCAAAGATGACGTGTAAATTTGGAAACCAATAGTATTTAACGTGTGAAAAAGCAAAAAAACAGGCATACGAGCGTCAAATTTAACCCTTGCCTGACACGATGGAAATTGATTTCCACAGTGGTTTGCCTATTCTTTTTTATCCAAATGATATAAACGGGTATTAAAGTTGCACTGACCATAAATTCCTACCCTGCGCGCTACAACCCGTCAAATTCCACGCCTACTTATATTGTCTGTGTGTACGCGTTTCTCGAGGGTGGACTTGAAAATTTGTGTGTCTTACGTCTAGATTTTTGAAGGCGATATAGTTGGATAGATGGCCGAGACTGAATCTGCCCATAAAAATCGAGGGGCCCCGAATACGATTGCAGTTTGTGTGACTCTTGGTTTTAAACTCGGGAGAGATGAACGCGGACTGGCTATGGTGGTGCCTGTGGGTTTGTTTTTGCCTTTCTTGGCCTTCGCGGAGGGCCTCGAGTACCCGTATGCAATCGCCAAAGCCTGGATCGACAACGATCCGTGTGCTCAGTGGCTCCAAGTGACTTACGTCAGGGGCAATGTAAGCACGCTCAATATCGCAGACCAGCATTTCGTCGGCACCATATCTCCGGCGTTGTCGAGCCTTATGTCACTCACGCAGATCATACTCAGCGGACAACCTCACGGGTTCGATTCCCTCCGACCTTACCCAGCTGCCGACTTTAAAGAAGCTGGATGTAACAAACAATCATCTGTCGGGTGCAATCCCCAAGTTCGCCTCCAGCGTGTCTGTTCTCATAGGTGGCAATCCACAGATCGGGAAATCCCCTTTACCCGGGTCATCTCCAACTGGGGCCCAGGGTTGAAATTTGGATTTCTCTTTACCCGTCATACAATTTTTTTTTGACGTTTTGGGTCCTTATGCTTCCCGTCAAGAAACATTATATTAAAAATTTTGCCCTTCAAGAATGATGTTCTCATAATAAATTAACCCTTCACTAATAAATAATATCTTAATAATAATATTGTTAAATCTTACATATAATTGTAACCTTAAATTTGAAATATATTTTTTTTATAGAATTATCAACATTTTATTAGATCCTCATATATATAAAAAAAAAACATAATATATAACAATTCCATATTTTTTTAACCACCCCCTAATAAATAATATCTTAATAATAATATTGTTAAATCTTACATATAATTGTAACCTTAAATTTGAAATATTTTTTTTATAGAATTATCAACATTTTATTAGATCCTCATATATATAAAAAAAACATAATATATAACAATTCCATATTTTTTTAACCACCCCTATTTTCTCTAAAGCAAAATATAATTTAGGTTGATTATATTATTTTCTATATACTATTTATAAACAATATATATATATATATATATATATATATATATATATATATATATTTTAAATTTTTATTATTAATATTTTTTAAAGTTAGAAAAAATCAATTATTACAATTTTTATTAAATTAAAAAAATAATTAAAACAATAAAGTCAATATAAAAAATATATAAAACACTAATATATATAAAGTTCAAATCGAAATTCCAACCCTGCTTGGTACGATGTTTTGGCTGATCCTGTACCCACAAATACCCAAAGCAAAGCACTTTAATTCATATATTCAGAGGTTAACCTATTCAAAATATTGATTGCTAATTTTGGGAATATTTTGAAATCTAATGGGCACGAAATTACTTCATATATTTAGAAGTTAATTTATTCAAAATATTGATTGGGAATTTTTGGAGTATTTTGAAATCGGATAGGCATGAAATCTCATGGAGATGAGTAAAGTCCAATCTTAAAAATTAACTTAGATAATATTTATCCAAATATTTTTGAAATCAAAAATTGACATAAAGATGTCCTATGAGAAACACAATTAAAATTTTATTATTAGAAAGCTTATTGAACAAAATAATTGGCAAGTGTGATAATTGAATGGTGAAACCTACCATTTAATCATATCTATACCAATGGTTAGAGGAGTTTTAATACTATTTTTAGATTTCTAGCTAGGATTTAGTGTCTCATCTTTGATCCCTTTTCCTTTATTATAATTTTTTTCTTTTAAATTGTTTTTCTTTTAATTTAATTTAATTTTATTTTCAACCTTTCACCTTTAGATGGAATTATGATTGTATATATTTTTTGAGTTTGTTTTATTAATCTTTTATAGGTTATCCCATGCATTATTTTGAGAATTAGATAAAATCTCATCTTTAGTTCTTAGTCTTTTTATATTCTATTTATTTGGTTATTAGTTTTTTCCTATCCTTTAATCTAAGTCAAACATAATTGGTATATTAGAATAATATTTTAAATATATTTATTTTTATTATATCTTATTATTATTCTTTATTATTAGTTTTTTCCTATCTTTTACTCTAAGTCAAACATAATTATTTATTAAAATAATATATTAAATATATCTTATTTGATTAATTGTATTACCATATAAATATTTTTTTATTCGATTTTAAATTTAGACAAATGTAATTGTTTCAATATAGCTGTTAGAATAATTTACATCTTTATTTAATATTGTCATGATTCTATTCTTTATCTTATGCTTTATATGATTTTCATGTCTTTATATGATTTTCATGGAAAAAATCGAAATTTTGAAAAGGTTGCACTTATGAAGGAATTATTTTCAATTGCAACCTGGGCATCTAAATTTTGATTTCCAAACTAGTGATTGAAGAAGTTATTAATTACGTACCAGCCAATAGTATAAATATGTACGGAGGCGAAATCGATATTTATACAAGCTTAGCAATAAGTGGCCATTTCTATCTCCAACACATGCTTGGAATCAATAGATTTCACATAAGCGGCCATTTCTTCAATCCATGCCTGAAATCATTTATATCTCCGTGATAGTTAATTTTCTTTTCCCGTTTACATTACGCTTATTATACAGCTAAAATAGTAAATGCTTGGAGCTGTATCACATTCTTAACTTGCATGCAAGATACTAAATACTTGGAGGCGGAGCTGCATCACATTGTTAACTTACCTGCATGATGTGAACAACTACTATACCTTAAAATGAAAAGATCGTGATTCGTAGGTACTAGGCACAGAAGACATTTTCAGTGTCTAGAGTGAAGCTAATATCTTTCTTTTATTTTTACTTAAAATGATCTTTGCATCAATAACTTTTACTGTCTTAGGATGATGTATTTGTGACTGTAATTGCATTTGTGCAATACCATGCCATTTTACAGAAAGCAATGGATTATTTTTACAAGCTTAGCAATACAAGGGAGCAGATCATGGAGTGCCCGTAGCCGGCAGGTCACAGGAGTTCTGTTTTGCAAGATCCAGTCCTCGAAAGTTTTTGCGATGAGTTTCTTGTATTTGCAGAAATATGTTTTGCATAGCGGTTTAAAATTTTATTATTTTTTCCCTAGGGGGTCCATTTCAAACCATTTAAATCCAAAGACGCAAGCATTTATAGCAGACATAAATTTTTATTGTATCGCCATCTCGCATGCGTAAATTCACGATAGATTTTTATCTCAGAGCAAGAATGACGCGGGAAAGTATCTCGCATACTTTCTAATGAGACAATCAAGCTATATGTACCCGAGCTGTCTTTTTGTTTGCACTTCCTAATGAGGCGATCAAGCCTTATAACAAAATACAGCTTTCGTAAGAAAAAAAAATTGCCATGTAAACCAATTATGGCAGTACAGATCCAAGCTTATGTCTTTGATGGACCCGTCTTTTATGATGGTTCTGTTGCCCTTTTTTGAAAGGGATGTCACGGTTTATCGCTGAACAGATTAGAAGGAAAAAACAGTCTACAGCAGTTCATTCAAAGAACAGCTGGTTTTTTTGTTGAAGGTAGGACGTTTTTGTTGGATAGCAAAAGCAGTCTTACAGTCCAAACAGAGATGCTGAAGCATATGCAAAGTAATTTTTTATTTCTTCAATAAAAGTTCGCTTTTTCTTGGGAAAAAAAAGTAAATTAATAATGTGTATTAAGTAAATTTTGGGAGAGACTTGTAGACAGTGAAACAATCGACAATCATTTCATAAAAGAATTTAAATCTCTAAGAAACCATATTCTCCATAATGATAAACCCATGTTTAAAGAGCGGTGAGTAATTACACATATCCAAATCTATTGTGAAATTTATGAAATAAAAAATTAAAAGCTAGCAACAATCAGAGGGTAAACCCATAGTGTTTGAAAAATAAAAAATCAATCACTAACCTGAAGCACCAATTTGTAATTTCCTCCCAGTTTCCTTGGAGCCAATCTTGAGCTGGGTGACGGGCGTAAGTTTGAATGGGCCTTGGAGCCAATCTTGAGCTGGAGCCGGGGGACAGGCGTAAGTTTGAATGGGCAATGCGTTGAGACTCGAGAGAGAGTGTGAATCATGAACTCGAAGTCTGGATTGTACAAAGAAAACAGGAATGGGCAATGCGCAATGCGTTGGGTTTGCTACTGTTGGAACTTGGAAATTGCATGCAAGATCCCCGAAATCGTCCAGGGAAAGATTCCAACATTTGGGCAAGATTCACAATTCAATGAGCTACTTGCCTCATGCAGCAGCGAGTACATAGGAAAAGGCAATTTTCCTCTGATCTTTTCAGATTGGTTGTTACGATGCCATTGGTTGTCACTGTGATTTATAATGCCTAGCTGTCTATTTCAACATAACTTATTTACATATTGATATGTCGATAACTTTTCTGACTTAAATATTAAGTCGTAAAAATTTAAATCATTATAAACGTTATTTTATTTTATTTTTAAAAGTTTCTGAAGTTGCGTCATATTTACATATGTCGATAACCTTTCTGACTTAAATATTAAGTCGTAAAAATTTAAATCATTATAAACGTTATTTTATTTTATTTTTAAAAGTTTCTGACGCTCTGCATGTGCAATTACCCGCCGACATCATTCGAATAGCCAATAATAGCGAAAAATTCTAACCCTGGGCCGGGCGTAAGAACGTTTTGGAAAAAGTTCCAAACGTCAAAAAAACGTTTTTTATTCTTCAGGGCACGTCACTCAAAACGGACATGGACAAATTCCAGCTGTCAAATACGTTCAAAAAGCCTTATGACGGGCAAAATGCCCATCAAATTCCATCCCTGCTGGGGCCTCAACGGGCTCTTCAGGTAGCAACAACAGGATGTCAAGCGGCAGCAATGCTGGCGGCGGCGGAGGTGGAGGCGGTTCAGGGAGCAAAACCTGGATAGCAGGAATTGTTATCGGCGTTGTGGCTCTGGAACTCGTTGCGGTGTTGTGCTACTGCTATGCGTTGAGGAAGCGTTAGAGGTCGACCCGCGTGCAAAGCCTGACAACCGTGGCGACTAATCCTCACCGCCGTGGTGCACCGGCATCGTCCTACCAGGATCAGTCGAAAATCTTGATCAGACCGTCGATATCTTTGATGGTTGCTAACATGAGCAACGGTGGCACGAGCGACGGTCATGTTGTCTAGCCATCTGGCAACATGGTCATATCGATCGAGGTGCTCAGGGAGGCAACCGACAATTTCAGCGACGAGAACATACTGGGGTGAGGTGGATTCGGGGTGGTATACAGAGGGGGGTTGCACGACGACACCAAAATTGTCGTGAAGTGGATGAAGGCCGCGAATATGAACAGCATGGGGTTGAGGGAGTTCCAGGAAGAGATCGCCGTGCTTACCAAGGTTTGACACCGGCACCTCGTGGGTTTCCTCGGTTATTGTATCGACGGTGAGGAACAAGCTGTGGTGTACGTATATATGGCCCATGGTCCGCTGAGCCTGCATCTGTTTGAATGGGCGGATGCCGCGCTGAGGCCACTAGAATGGAACAGAGGCTTACCATTGCCCTCGATGTGGCCCATGGAGTTGAGTACTTGCATAGCCTTGCACAGACGAGTATCATTCACAGAGATCTGAAGACCTCCAATATCCTCCTGGACGACAACATGCGGGCTAAGGTCTCTGATTTTGAATTGGTCAGGCGGGTCCCCGATGGAAAGTTGTCTGTAGAAACCAGGCTTGCCGGCACGTTTGGCTATGTGCCCCCTAAATACGCAGGTAAGCATGCAGTCACTCCAGTTCGTTTAATCAATTAATGCCATTTTGTCCGAAAAACTTAGTATAATAAAATAATCGATTGCCGGAAAAACTTAAAATAATAAAATAATCAATCACTTTATTTCTAAGTATTATGGAGAGGAAATTATGTTACACAGAACTATTCACGGGCGTTTCTGGGTTTTGGACCCTCACTTTTGTTGGTATGTTTGATCAACGCAAATCAAATAAAAACCATTTTAAAACATACTCTAAACCTAATCATACATAATCTTATATAATCTTTATTAAAAATAAAGATTATATATAATTTTAAAAATGATATATACATATTATTACTTAAAAACTAGTATATTTTTTTAAATATTCATTTTTTTATATTTAACATTTATAAATATTGTAGTTTTAAAATTGTTTATTTAATTTTCTTTTAAATTCTCATCAATTTACTATAACATATATCCTTAAATCAAGTCACAATGAACCTTTTTCATTAACCTTCCAAAATTTATATATATACATATATTCCTTTTAAATTTTGAGTAAGTTCATTTTATTAATTTCAATTTCACTATTTCAGATATCTATTACAATTTTTTTTATATAATTAAATATTAGGATTATTTATTTATTTAAACTTTAGTTTGAATTCATATTGCTTTTAATAAAAAATATAGGATGATTTGTTTATAGCTATTGGTTTGTGATTAAGAAAATAAAATCAGTTATGTAAATATGTTGTTTTGTATCATAAGACTGATTTAAAATTTATAACACTATTATACCATATAAAAAGCTTGATAATTTGATGATGTAAGTTGAGTCATCATTGTTTAACAAGGAAACTATCTCATTTCAAATTTACTTACTGGTGGTATGCAATAGGGTAGATTTTCACTCCTCCTAGATGTCTGGTTAACTTATTTCTTTATGATTCACTTTTGTGAGATGCCTCTCGGTCTTGGACCATTAACCTATTTCATTATATCCTTACATCCAAGTTAAATGAACTCGTAACCAAACAAAAACAATTTTAAGACATACACCAAGCCAAAATTTTAACTGGAGTTATTTATAGAATGTAGATATAATTGTGCTTTTTAACATATTTTTGAAAATTTAACAATTATATAAATCAGCCTAGATCCATCTTAATTGAGGATCTACTCTTGGAAAGGCAGATGAGACAAAACACAACTTCACACACAAAACACACGAGTTGCGGTTCTTCTATTGATCACAAAAATACTTCTTGATTACAATGAACTCGGTGAAGGGTATTTAAACTTTTTCTACTAGCAACTCGCCTCAAATATCTTGACCTACAACCACACACTAAACGTTGTCTATCACTTAACTCCACTTGACTCAACACTTAGTTAACTGACTCTCTAATTTTAGCCAACTCCTCATGCGGGAGTAATTAACTTATCTTAACACTCCCCTTAATTATGACCGTTAAACTAAAACATCACTCATGAAAACTCAAACATGTTTGTTGGTCTCTGTCTTAACTAGGCTTACAACACCTAAGTTTCTTCTATGAAACTCAAAAAAATCTTTTGCTAATGAATTAGTAAATATATCAGCCAGTTGATCACTAGATTTACAAGACGTCAAGTGAACTTCTCCATTGCTCACAAGTTCTCTAATAAAGTGATATCTAGTATCAATATGCTTTCTCTTCTGATGAAACACACTATTCTTGGATAGTGCAATCACTAAGGTGTTGTCACAATATATTATTTTTTATCCTTGTTGTTTCTGCTTGATTCTATTAGTGTCAGTGCCTTCACACTGCCATCAGTGATCAAAATTCACTCTTTTGCATTCATATTAGGAGTCCCATTCTCAATGAGTTGCATTCCATTAGGTCATGGATCAGCTAATGGTAAGATACATTCCAGTTTTTTTTCCCTCATGACGCATATCTGTTGACTTCTTTTCATATGTGTTTTAGTCAGTGGTTCAGGTTCAGGTTCATTTTTAGTTTATTTCATTAAATAGGTCTTAGGGTTATAGTCTCATTAGGTATTAGCGTTTCACTATGTCAAATTTTCAATAACCATTGATTAATAATGGTCAACAGACACATGAGGAAGACAATAATCATCAGGAAACTTTTAATTTCATAATTTGTAAACTTAATAAAATTTTGACCTCAAAACTAGTTTGAGGTGAAAACAAAGCATTGGTATTTATTTGTAAATTTCATGTAATTTCATCATTTCTCATATGTAATTAATAAGTCTCATGCTACTCCTGGTCACCTACTGATATTTCCAAGTACATGCCACTGCAAAAACAAAAGATCATCTAGCATTAGTTCACCTATTTTAAGCAAAAAGTCAAGCATCCAAAAAACAGAGTATTTGAAAAAGCCAAAAGACATTATAAAGTGGGTTTTAGAGAGTGAAAAATCAAAAGTGCCCAAGCCATATAAAGGTCATTTCTTTCTCAAGTTAATTCATTGTTTGAGTTGAAGTTTATGAGAAAAATTGCAATTTTAAGGGGTTATTGAGCAAAGGGAGGAAATTGTTGTGTTTTTGGAGGAAACTGCCCAGTGCTACGCACCAAAACTTGGTGCTACACACCTGGGCTTTTTCTCTTGTGTTATTTTGAACTGGCGTTACGCACAGGAGCTGCGCTATGCACATGGGAAGTGCGCTACGCACCTGACATTTGAGCTACAAATTGCATCAAATTGCATCATAACTCCCAAATTTCTCCATTTGCAAGTAAGTAACATCACTTTTCTTGCAGACAAGAATTGTTGCATAAGTTTTTGGGTTGTGTTGTCTCTCAAAACATCAAACCCTAATTGTCACTAAATTATCTCATATGTTGTAAAAATACACTCATTGCTGCTGTCCCATATCATTTTTACTATTTCCTTAAAACTCATCCTCCCATACATAGTTCCATCCCTAAACTTTTCCCTACATCCCAAACCCTATACCCATATATCTCAAACCATACATATACCCTAAACCCTATACTATTCACTAACCTTACTCACTCCGTTCATCCCTTTCCCATTCGTGTTCACCCTCACCTGCTTTCCTATTTAAAATCTCTTCATACTCATCTTACCTTCATTCACCAATCCACCACTCTTCAGTCAGCACAAAAAGAAACAACAGTACAACAATGGAGATGGACAGTGAGTATGAAATGGAGGAAGAAACCCATAGTGACAGTTCCAGGGAGAGAGACACTTAGGGCAGAAGGCCTCATAAGGGAGGAAAACATATCAGAGAGGAGCCCACCAGTTTGAGGGAGCTGCAAGCCTGCCCATTTTCCCTTTCTTGTTTCAGACATCAGTCATGTTTCAGTTTTTGTGAAATGGTGGAAAGGGTAAAATCTCATCATGAATTAGCAAGGTTGTTTGTGACACACTTGGACAACAATGAGGTAAACCTTGCTGGGGTTACATTCACTTTGTCACCAGCTGTCATTTCAGAGGCTACAGGTATTCCAAATGTGGGTGAAAAGTGGAACAAAGGTCAGTACATTGACAGGGAGTACTATGAGCTTTAAATTAAGGCTAAATATCATAACAAACTTAGCAGAGTATTCCCCTTTAATTCTTTGAGGACAGGTTTGCTCCGTTGATGAAGATAATCATCAAGTACTTTACTTGTGAAGGTAGGTTCTCCCAACTGTATGCCTACCACATTAGACTGCTAATGCATATCACCAGGGTGAGAATGATGAATATCCCTTACTTCATATTCAGAAACATTGAGAAGATGGCACTCATTGTAAAGAAGAAATCATACCCCCAAAAACTAACCAACATCTACCACTTCTCTATGATTAAAATCATTGTTTTACATCAGCTGAACCTACTTAACATACCATGGGAGACCTTCATTTCTCATGAAATGTTCAAAAGCTCTCGAGTATTTTCATCATTGCCTTAAGAAGAAGGTGGACCTTCAGGACAGGAAAAGGTCCAAGAGACTGAAACTGTGGGAGTGTCAGTGTTTGTGACATATGAGAGAGACACTAGGAAACTTTTTGCAACTGCCAAGCGAGTATTATCTCCACAAGGTGTGGAAGGAGTCTCACCTTCATCTTTAGGCCACAGGAAAATGCTATCTCCACAAGGAGTGGAAGGCACTTTGCCTTCATCTTTAGCTAAACAGGTACAGGTTGGGCAACAACACAAGGGCAAAGGTAAAGGAAAGAAAAAGATGCATGAGAAGGATCTTAGTGATGAGCAAGAGAGAGATTTTGACCTTGTTGATCATGAGTAGACACAAGGAGTTGATGTCATTGATTTGGAAATTCAAGGTACAAAGATTACTAGAGACATGATCATCAAGGAGCAAGAGGCTCAAATTCAAGCCTTGTCAGTCAATTTAGAGAGGGAAAAGTGGATCATCAATTATCTAGAGCAAGAAAACAAACAATTGACTGACAAGCAAGTCCTCATGGAGTTACAAATGATAAAAGAAGGCAAGCAAAAGATCAAGGAGGCCAATGTTCCATTAACCCCTATTGAACAAGAAATTGAGAATGATAGGGAAACATGGCTTGAGAGGGTCAACATACACCTTGAAAATTTGCTTGAGAAGGACAATAGAGACAAGAAGATGCTTCGCTACATGGCCTATCACTATATGACCCAGAACAAAATATGCAATATAAGGATGAGGAAACTTAAGGCAAGGTTGAGGAAGGCCTTAAGAAGCAAAAAGGAGCATGACAAGCTAAAAATCTTGGCTGAGGCCTCACTAGCCCATCAAAGCAACTAATGATGGAGCCTTGTGCCAAATCTGGGCAAGTTTTGGTGAGTTTTTGTCATTTTGAAATTTTGAAATTTTCCAACACAGAAAATTGCATTAGGTGCGTAGCGCCACCGGTGCTACGCTTTTGACTGGAGGACTTTTTGGAGAAATGGTTTGCATATTTGGATTTAGCATGATGAGAACATCAATCCCTGAAAGTTTTAGCAATTTTGGAGCAAAACTTGGTCACCTAAAGGTCAAAAAACCATAAAAAAATGACCTCTCTGCCTCTTTTTGGACACACAGGAAGCAACCTTGGGAGATTCCACTTTTGAGGGGGCAAATAACATCCAAATGAAAAAATTCAAGATGTTCCAGAAACTAGACAGGAAGACCTTTCCAGCAAGCTATCTTGGGCTCAATTTGGCTAAGGAGAAGGCCTCCAAAATCAGCTGTGAAGTGGCACTACGCACCTGGCAAGTGGCGCTACGCATAAAACCAGTTTGCTCAAAAATCCAAATTTCGCCTAGTTTTTATACAAGTTGACTTTTTCTCTCATCTTAGATGAATTTATGACTGTAAATGATGCTTTGCTATGTAAATTTAATTGTAAAATGACCTTAGAAGGTATATTCATCATTTTGAGGTGGCTTGAGGGTGAATGAATCAGTGTCCATGGTTTTAGAGGCAAGTTGTTCCACTGCTTATATTCTTGTCCTTAGTTTAGATATGGTTGAAATAGTCCCTTATCTCTTGGATTCGACCCTTGATGGCTATAATAAGTGGTTTTCATGTCTATATTATGTATTTTTTCAGTGATTAGCAAGGGTTGGACTCTCTTGGATGCTCTGAGCTGCATTGTACATCTTTACAACAGTTTGGTAAGGAAATAAACCAGGATTTGCAGCTATTTTTGTGGGATTCTTATGGTAATGTGTTGTTGCATTGTTTCTCCTTCTGTCATTAGTTTTTATCATGTGTTATATGTGCCAAAATCTATTTCATTCCTCTTAACTAAATGAAATCAATATAGATAGGTGGAACACATTGGTAACAGTGCTCTGCCTTGGGAATACATTTATTTTTTTATGTTTTCAGCTGTCTGAAGAGGACTCATGATCCTTGCATGCCCTCCTCAGCTCCTCACCAGTTCTAGACCTACCATCTCACTCAATTCCAAGTGCTAAAACACCTACCTACCTCGCCCCATAAAACACCCTGCATTCCTGACTTGATTTCCCGGACCCAAAGCTGCCTGCTCCATTTGATCCAGGGAAACCAACAAAAATCAATCAAAAACCCTAGAGCTACTATACCTAGCCTAAAATCTATATCTGATCCAGTCATCTTGACTGAGAGCCACAAGGAGAGAGACCTCTCCTGACCTGGTAGGGCTAGCTACTAGGTTAAGCTTGGTTTGTGGTTATCCTAGGATTGCCTCCCTTCAGCCTGAGGTCGATCTAGGCTCTAACAGATTCCATCAAATATTCTTCTTAAGCATATTGCTTGACATGTTTCGATGTTGCTGCTACATATTCTGCTTCTGCTGAGAAAAGTGTCACAATGGGCTACTTTTTAGATGCCCATGAAATCACACCTGAACCAAGATGGAACAAAAAACCAGTAGTGCTCTTCCTATCATCCAAACTTCCTGCAAAATCACTATCTGTGTATCTAATCAAATCCTTCTTTTATATGCTTGCATACATTATCCCACAATCTCTAGTTCTTGTTATGTATCTAAGTATTATTTTTTTTGCACACCAATGTGTGTCTTTTGGAATCTCCATAAATCTGGAAATCAAACTCACTCTTTGCATGATATCTGGTCTTGTAGCTGTGAGATACATGAGACTGCCAACCAATATTTTGAATAGAGTTGGATTGACATCTGATCCTTCATCATCCTTGCTTAACTTTGTACCTGTTGCAACTGGTGTAGGGACAGGTTTACAATTTTCCATCCTGAATCTTTTCAACAAATCTTTGGCATATTTATTTTGACAAATTAAAATTCATTTTTTCAAATTACTCAACTTCTATGCCAAGAAAATATTTCATTAGACCAAGATCTGTCATTTCAAATTCTTTCATCATGGCCTCTTTAAAAATTCATCTATCTTAAAATCACTTGTAAAAATCATGTCATCAACATATAAACAAACAATCAAAATCTTTCCATGCTCATTTACCTTTGTGTACAAGGTAAGTTCAATGTTACTTCTACAAAATCCATTCTTGATCATGTAGCTGTCAATTTTGCTATACCAAGCTCTAGGCGCTTGCTTCAGTCCATAGAGCGCTTTCTTCAACCTGTAAACTTTCTCTTCGTTACCTTCAACTTCATATCCTGGAGGCTGTTGCACATAAATTTCTTCTTCTATAATTCCATTCAAGAAGGCTGATTTCACATCCATCTAATATACTTTCCACTTGTTCTGAGTTGTTGTGGCTAGAACTGCTCTTACAATATCCAATCTGGCTACCAGAGCAAACATTTCTCCAAAATCTATTCTTGGTTGCTGCGAGAATCCTTTTGCTACAAGTCTAGCTTTAAATCTGTCAATTTCACCTTTCTCATTCAAATTTGTCTTGTACACCCACTTTACACCAATGAGATTTTTGTCCTTTGGCAAATTAACCAAATCCCATGTATCATTCTTTTCAATAGCTTCAATTTCTTCATCCATGGCTTGCACCCAATTTTCATCTCTGATTGCTTCTTCAAACGAAGAAGGTTGGAATGACAACAATGCAAAATTTGAACTAACATCCAAATCATCATAAATATCTTTCAAACTTCTCATCTTTCTCTTACCATTGCTTGATTCATCACTTGATTGATTGTTGGGAGAATCTCGATCTGTTGATCTGCTTGAAGATCCATGCTACTCTGAAAATCTTGGAGTCCTTGTTGGTGTGTCTCTGTTTGGTGTCTATTGAAGCCTGGAAAATTGGGTCTACAACAAGAGGGATACCCACCCGGTCCGGACCTTGGTTAGCAACTCCTTTTCCATTTGGTATAATGGGTCCAACTGGGGATATCGGACCAGTTTTCCAATTTATGTGTGTGTGTGTTGAGATTTGATATTTCCTTTCTAAAAGTTACTAAGTGAAATGCTTTTACTTTAACTTTAATCTAATAACATGCAATTGTATTCTAATAAACAAAATATCTAATTCTACACTAACCCGGGGTGTAATCTTTCCGTTATGCGATCTAAAATGATTTCAAATTACAATTGGTAATAAAGATCATTCAACTGTTATAAGAAGAGAATTCAATAGAGATAAACCACTTCATATAAAAAGTTAGACGAAATAATTGTGAAAAACATATCGCATAATAAGCTACTCACACATTAAGCATAAATAAATAGCTATCACTGTACAGAAGTGCCAAATGATAACTCAAGCATTCACGCATCAATATATAAACAACTGAACATAAATATCACTTTAACACAAAGGCAGAAATAGTTAAGAGATAGAAGTACCATTTATAACTAGTTCTACTCATGAACTTCAAGCGATAATGATTTATCTCTTCTTAATCCAACATCCACTAAGAGTACAGAAGTTCAACGTCAATAGTAGATATTAAATGCAGATATCAATAAATCATGTTCCATTCATTCATCAAAACCTCTTCGGAGGGTGCAAAAGTGCATGTTTTGAGGACAAGTTTTTGACAAATTTCAGGACCCTTCTCTAAATGCATGAGAAGGGTTTAAATACTACTAACTAAATCTAAAAATAACTTATTACAAAAATGTAGGATACGGTTTAAATGACCGTCCTCATTTTAGGCAAAAATAAATCAAAATTAATACTAACATTGAATCTAAAATTAAAACTAATAACTAACTATTTCTATATCTATTCCTTGAAATCCCAAGCGTTTAGCATTTGTTTGAGAAGAGTCGGCTGGCCGACTTCCGACTTTAACTATCCTGCGAAAACGACATCGACAAGAACTGGCACCATCTTTTCGGCAGAATTGATGATACATTTGAGAGTCATGCACTGGCTGTGTGGTTTTACGAAATGTGCCCAGTAAGAATCTCAATTCAAATTAGTTAATCTTTTGATCGATTCTGTCTTTGTTTGAGCTTTTTATCTCCAACCTGTCTACAGTTGTTGTGCATATATACATACCATTTTGAAGATATTTCTGACAAATACCATCGGTTTTAGGATTCAAGTTTTACTTTTTTACCTTTAGCATTGCTTTCTTACAAATTTCTAGGCTTACAGATGACTTGAACAATTAAAGGCTTTCCCTTTCAAGAGGTTTTGCTCAGTGATGCGCGATTAGCGCTAGGCTTTCTCTTGTGCGCTTTTTGTTAGCAGATATAAAGCTTAAATTTTGTGAAAATAATGATTCCGTAAGTTGCTGACACTGAGTCTTAAATTGTCTGTTTTTTATGTCGGCGTTGTCCATTACCCATTTAACCATGTCCATGTATGGAAGAATTTTGGACCTCGCCACTATTCGGTGTAAGAATGAGCAAGCTAGCTCTGTAATAGATGCCTCAGAAGACCCGTGTGAGCCTGCAGTAGTTGTAACCTCCATTATTTTGGGATTCTCTTCCTCAAGTAGACTATACATGCCTTCCCAAGTAGTAATACCAGCGTCTCTGTTACAGGCGGTGTTTGTATACAAGGGTGTCATTTCTTGATCTTTAGAACTCGGAGCTTTGCCTTTCTTTCCCATAGTATCCTGAATATTGCTTTGTATAGTTCTCTATTCTTTGTTCTTGCAGTTTACAAATGAGGTGAGAATCATGATAAGGAAAAGGTGACGGGAAAGCTTTAAATGCCGAAGACATATAAAATATACCACCTTACATGAAATGGCTCTTCGATAAGCACGAAACCCTATTTCATTAATGATTGGCAACTAACTCATTAATTAGCATTAAAGTGCATAACCAGGTCTCGGTTTATGGAAAATACTTTTTTGAACAACGAGCCCGAAAGATTTGCGATGAAGTGATTTTGCGATTTGCTTCGCAATATCGCAGATCGCAACATCACAATATCGCTCTATCGCTCTATCACATTATCGCATTATCGCAATATCGCAATATCGCTTTATCACATTATCGCATTATCGCAATATCGCTTGATCGCTTGATCGCAATATCACAATATCCCTGGAGCGTAGCATATGACAATCATCTGTTAATGTGTTTTCCATGAAATGCGATTTGCGATATGCGCCATCACATATCGGTAGTTTGAGGTTTTTCAGCGTAAGTGATATTTGATGCATGCAATGCGACGAAGTTTCGCATCGCAATCTCGCAACCTTAGAATTGTGTTTGTAAGGAGGTATCCATTATTCTTTTTGCGATGCGATATTTCTTAAGAAGTGACTTTATCCTACCTTATCATAAAACTTAAGCTTTTAGATTTTTCAAGGGTATTCTCCTAAGTTTATGATGGTAAGTTTTATTGCAAAAGGAAATTCAAGCACTAATTGATTTTTTTAATTTTTTACTAAGGGTCCCCACTTAATTAGTATTCGTAATAACACTAAATAAGAAGGGGGTTGTTGCTGGCTACAACAACTGGTGATTCACTTGGAAGAACCAGTTATCTCTGCTTTTCTTTTGAATTTTCTAAACTTCCAAAATAGAAAATTTTCCAGAAAATCAAACTTTATTATAAAAATGCAAAGTACATTATGATTTTACCTATTAATGATATTTCGTTTCTTCTATTTTTAATTTTGATTATTTACTCCCTCAAGCTAGTCCTTGTATCTACATCAGTCACTACTTGGTTTATAAAGATAAAAATAAAGCCTTCTCTGTAAATCAGTTTTAAATATGCTCATTTATCGTAGGTAGAGCCTCTGCTGCCAGCAGGCATTTATAGCCTTGACAGGGTTACCTGTTACCCAACAATGATCCTGTATCCCACTTAGAGAAATATACAATTTTCAAAGAGAAATCCATATTTACACTTATTGCTTTCATTTTTCTTTTTACCCTTAAAGAACAATGTCTTGGTTTGGTAGCCAATTTATGACAGTGCCATTCACTTGATTTATAACTTTGCTGAACAAGCTGGCTCGTGATGAGACCCCTTGTCTTTTGATTGCAACAATCTTTGAGTCATTGCCCTGTTGTGGTATGCAGTATTGGCAAAGTCAGCAAGTTATAATATCTATGATCATGATAAGTCGGCTCGTGATGAGACCTCTTACTCTTTAAGTTAAAGTGTATCATTGGATTATTCCTTGAACGTTGTAGTTTCCTAGGTGGGGAGGAAGTCATTGTTTCCTTAAGATAGCTCTGGACGACAATGGTAGAGTTTTTGGAAAGAGATTTTCTATAGAGAATCTTCGTATTGTTATTGATACCTTTATTTGGACTAATATAAAACAATTTCCCACTAAAGGTCGCTTTTCATCAAAATTTACAAGGTTGAAACTAGTATCGCTTGTAGGCCTAGAGCCTTTGACTGTATCTTTCAGTGATAACGATCAATTTTCTAAAAGAATTCTATTTATACAAGTGAAAAAAACAAAATCTAACAGACAATTTGTGTCTTTTTCGTGAATTCCAAATGTAACCATTTACAACTGGTTTTATTATGAAAAATAAAAAATAAAAAAAACTAATCTACAAGATAGAAGAATGATCTCCTATGGAAAATATTTTTTGAGGATCTGTCCGTTAATAGGTAAAGATTCTCTTTTTCCTATTAAATCCTGTAACATAAAAGTAGACGGACCTATGACTTCTACGTTTTGAAAAGGGCCAAGCCACATTCGTTGAAATTTCGTATGTGTCCCTTTTTCCTCATGAGCCTTGTCCCATTTTAGAACTAGATCTCCCATCTGAAAGTCCTTTTTGGATATTATGTTTGAATCAAAAGAAGCTTTTACTAATGCTTGGTGATGAGCATGAGTTATTTTGGCCTGTTCTCGTTTCTCTTCTAACTTAATTATTTCTAGTTGCCTTAGTTGTGTTATCACTCAGGTTGTCCCCAGGTTGGAGTAAGGGATACAGCCGAGGTAACCACAAACCAACTTTGGATTGCAGGTTCTAGCCCACCTGCAATCAGAGAGGGCTCTCTCTTTCAGATTTAGCTATGTTTAAAAGGATTTTAGGCTAGGTATTGAGTTCAGAGGGTTTTTGTTTTGTTTTGGTGGGAAAATTGATGTTTCAGGTAGAGAGGCAGAGCACAGTCTGAGTGCTTCAAACCATTGGGCGTGGAGTCGAGGAGGAGGACTGCTGGTGCATTTCCTTGGTCACAATAAGGGGAGGTGGAGCAAGATAGTTGTGCATGAAACAATGTTTCAGGTTTAAATGATGGAAAGAATGCTAAGTAACGAGAGGCAATTAAGAATCTCTCAATCAGCTTAACAGATGGAGGTAACAGAGCTCTACCTAGGGGCAGTGAAGAATCCCTAGATAATTGGCAAACACAGGTGAATCGGGGTAAATATGAGCCAGGAGGAATTCATATTCATAACCAATTCATTCAGAGGAAAACATAAAAAAACAGCAGAAACTGAGCATAGAGTGTATTTAAACAAATTCTAAGCTATTCTTTCTTTCTGCTATCTAGATAGTGGTAAACAATAAAACAGAGGTAAGATGCACTTATTGTTTCGGGCTGCAGCACAAGAATTCCATCTTCATATCATCAAAACATTCATTTACAACAGGCAGTTTCCTCTCCAAGCTTTCAGCAATCTTTGGTTATAGAAAAACTCAGGTATACAATGCGAGTCTCTAGTGAAAATTCTCAATTGACCAACCCTTGTAACAATGCTGAGGGCGGTATAAATAGGGAAAAACTCTCTACAACTATTTTTATTACATCTTGACCTAAACAGGTCATAAAGAATGATTAATTTTACCTAATCCTATCTGCAATAAATACAAAAAATATCTCGGGCTGCGCTGAGGGCGGCCGTATCAAAACTGAATAAATTGTGTTTGTCCTCGGTGGCTTGGTGCAGTGTTTTCTGAAATAAATGTGCATGGGTTTCTGCTTCTTCGCTGTCTGGTGGCTTTGAATGCCTTAATTGTGATTTGAGGGCAAGGATGGGCTTACGCCTCCTGACTTGACTTCTCTGAGGGACTCATTAATGCACAGGTGCTTCGAGCCCCTAAAAAATCTTCGGTTGATACTCTTTGGCTCTTCTTCTTCCTCTGATACTCTTTGACAATAAATTGGGATGTTGTTCTGATGTGCTGTGCGTTAAATCAGCATTTAATGGCCGTTGTTCGGCTCTGTCTTCCTTAAAACTGTCTTCGGCTTCTTCCTGAATGCTTCGCGGAGAAAAATGGGTCATTCGGCGCCTTTCGGGCTTGCTGGGGGCTGCGTAATGAAAAGATTCCCTAAAGATTCCCCATTCAGGCCTATTTTATCCAACAATGAGGCGCAAATCGCTCATCAAAAACTGCCTCAGAAACTGATTCCGGGGCTCCGGAGTGCGATTTTCGCCCTTTGCGCCAAAAACTGATGATGACGTCAACATGACGTCAGCAAGTGGGACCTCGTACGGCGAGTGACGTCAGCATGATGACGTCATCACGTACGAAGGTGACGTGGCAGTATGACAGGTCTGATGATGTGGCAGGACACGTGGCAGGTGACTCGGCGGTATAGTGGCAGGAGGGCCACGCAGGCGGATGACGTGTCATGGTGACTGGGCAGGGGGGTGACGCAGGCAGGTGACGTCATTGCGTAGGAGTGGTAAATGGTTTTGGGCGCACCGCCTTAGCGCTTGGGCGGTTTTGGGGGGAGGGGCTCTGCCACAGCCCAGAAGGCGACGCGTGGCGGGAGTACGGCGGCAATACCGCCCATCTCCCGGACGCTAACCTTCGGGCGCGTTGGGAGACGGGAAGGCCCGCCAGTCGTTGATCTGGGCGCAGGACGATCGGACGGCTGGCGGGAAGGACGGGGCGACGACGGGTTAGTGGGCGGGGATATCCGCGGGAATATTCCGATTTAAATATAGCGCGGCGGGGGTTTTAGACTTAGGAAAAGTGGGTTATAGGGTTTAATGAGCGCGGGTTAATGTTTTTGCGCTCGGGACTTTAGTACAAGGGGTAAAACATGGGTTTTTTAAGGTTTTAGGGCTAGGGAAGAGGTTATTAATCTGGCCAGGTGTCAGATTAATCCCTGCTATGACTCGGATGGGCTAAAAATAGCCCCAGATGGACTATTTTTCCCCGGACTTAGAAGAGAAATGGCTATATTGCCAGGGAAGGGATATTTACATAGGGGAGTTTTATATACATAGTTTACTAGGGGAAGGGGGAAAACTGATAGGGAGTTATATACTAGAGTTAGTAGTTAATATGGAAATGATAAGCAAGCGCTAAGGTAAGGGACCTTAGGCTAATTTTGGGGAGAAGAACTTGTAAAGAAATGAAATCCTTGAGCGAAGCAGATCTCCACTAAGGCAAATGACATGGAAAATGATGAACTAAGAGGAACCAAGCAGATCTTGACCTCTTTGGGAAATTAGTAAGTGACTTGGGAAATGAGAAGAAGGGGAAGTTAGTTATGTCTAGCTCGAGCTCCTCCAGATGAAAAACTGTCTACAACTGTGATCTGAAGAGATAAAACACTTTGTAACACAAAATTGATCATAAATCATCATTCTGCAACCACACAGCTACCTACCCAGCCTACTCACCTAACATTTTTTCTTCTTTTGATTTGGGTGCACTTAAACTTGCAGACCCAGCTTTACAATTTTTTCTTTTTGAATGATTTCCTATCTAAATCTATACTTATTTCTGCCAGGGCCCAGATTAAGCAGTTGGGTCCCTTTGATTCTCTACCTATCTACAAATCTGCCAAGATTAAACTGTTTGGACAGATATCATTCTCTACATTCTAAAACAGGAAATTGAAACCTAGGGAGACCAAGATTAAACTGTTTGGACCTCCCTTAAATGAAAACTCTTCAAAACTGGAACAACTCATCAAAATTGGAATCAGCAGTGGCATTTGGACTAGAACACTTTATGGCTTTTTTCCTTGGTCTCTCCTGGAAATATGGAACACTGCAGCTTGCAAAGTATGACATATTTGGCATGTAAAAATGTCAATCATGAAAGATGAAACCCTGTTGCAACAGGAGGCTAACAAGTTGTACGGAAGGAGTTGGTGCTTCATCAATATATTGAACTAAGGCCAAAGAGGGAATTGCTAAATGAGTTGGTTCTTTGCCATAAACTAAATTAAAGGGAGAAGTGTCGATGGAGGCTTTCTGCGTTATTCGATCTGCCCATAAAGCATACATTAAAGACTTGTGCCAATTTTTATGATTTTGATCAATGGTTCGCTTAATCATTCTGATTAAATTTTTATTTGTAGATTCAGCTAACCCATTCCCTTGAGGGTAATAATTGGCAAAGTATTTAAGCTTGAAACCCCTTTTGAGTGCAAATTCAGTCATCGCATTACCAGAAAAATATGATGCATTATCAAACATTAAAGCAGAAGGCAACCCAAACCTGGTGATTATGAACTGATCTATGAACTCGATGATGTGTTCGGCATTAGCCATCTTGAGAGGGACTGCTTCTACCCATTTAGTGAAGTAATCTGTTGCTGTAAGGATATATCTATGCTGTTTAGAGGAGTGAGGAACGATCTCACCTATTATGTCCAATCCCCATTGATCAAAAGGCTGCTCAATGTTGACTGGTTGCAGCGGCAATGATCGTTTCTTTTGTCTCCCAGCAACGGCTTGACAAACCTGACATTTCCTTGCGTAGTTATGTGAGTCTTTGAATAATGTGGGCCAGTAATAGCCTACGCGTAAGATTTTATGTGCAGTAGCGTCTCCAGCATAGTGTTTGCCTGCTGGCCCATCGTGGAGTTCCTGCAAGACTTTTTCAGCTTCAGATTTCTCAAGACATCTAAGGAGAATAGAATCATAATTTATTCTAAAAAGAACATCATTCACGAGCTGATATTGTTTAGCCTTCAACCTTAGAGCTCTTTTCTTGGTATGATCGAGGTTTGAAGGAGCATATCCATTCTTTAGATAAAATATGATATTAGTGTATAATGATTCAACATCGTTTAGGCTTACCTCATACATTTGTATCTCTATAGATGGAATTTCGAAAATAAGTGATGCTCCAGCCAGCATTTTGCAAAAGCCTTGACCGTTTACAATACTTGCTAGTTTGATTTCTACGTCATATTCCTGTAAGGAAGTAACCCACTTGGTTCCTTTCTCACCCACATCTTTCTGTACTAAGAGATTTCTTACCGCTGGAAACGGTACTATGATTTTTGTATGGGTTTTAAGTAGAAAGGGTTTGAAATATTTAATTTCTTTAAAAATAGCATAAGCTTGTTTCTCTACATCTGAATAATTTAACTCAGCACCCTGTAAATTTGAACTGAAAAAAAGCAATTGGAGCTTCTGCCTTGTCTTGATTTGCTTGAGTGAGTATCGCAGCATATGATCTATCAAAGGCAAATGTATATAAAATAAGAGGATCAGAAAAATTTGGAGTTGCTAAAGATGCAGCGTTAAAAACTGCTTGTTTGATTAGATTGAATGCCTCATATTCGTCTTGGCCCCATTTGAAGTTTGAGTTCTTTTTAATCATTGCTTGTAAAGGAGACACGATTCTTGAAAAATCTGGAACAAATCTCTTTACAAAATTAATCTGGCCAAGGAAAGATTGCATGGCTTTCTTGTTGTGAGGTAGGGGTATTTCGAAAATCTCCTTGATTCTGTCAGGATCAATATGAATTCCAGATTTTGACACTATGAATCCAAGAAGTTTTCCTTCACTTAATGCGAAAAAGAATTTTTTCAGGTTAAGCGAAATTCCATACCTTTGATAACGTTGGAAGATTTGTTTTAAATCTCTAATATGATTGCCTCGTTTCTTGGAATATACAGTTATATCATCCAAGTAGATTACCACTGATTTGTTAACTAATCCCTTGAATGCGATGTCCATGGCTCGCTGAAATGTGGCACCAGTGTTGATCAGACCAAAGGGCATCTTTTGATATGCGTAAGTGCCCCATTTGGTTTTGAATGTGGTTTTTAATTGATCATCGGGATGAACCAACACTTGGTTGTATCCTGAGAATCCATCCAAGA
This sequence comes from Pinus tabuliformis, assembly GCA_031772625.1. Taxonomy (NCBI): domain Eukaryota; kingdom Viridiplantae; phylum Streptophyta; class Pinopsida; order Pinales; family Pinaceae; genus Pinus; species Pinus tabuliformis. Next base: position 1,327,873,170 of record CM062805.1, on the reverse strand, counting down.
AGGACATTAATTCTGATCCTGTGACTGCCTGCAGTATTTTCTCCATGGGAGGTAAAGGAAAATTATCCTTTTGACAGGCTTTGTTAAGGTTTCGAAAGTCAATGCAAATTCTAATGTCTCCGTTTTTCTTTCTAACGAGAACCATATTAGAAACCCATTTGGAATGTCAAACAAGAAAAATGATTTTGGCTTTCAATAACTTATTGAGTTTAGATTTGATCTGGTTTTCTAGGTTGAGATGGATCTTTCTCAACTTTTTCTGGACAGGTTTTTCATCGTTTAGCAATGGGATAGTATGTTGGATGATAGAAGTGTCATAAGTTTTGAGTTCATTGTAGTTCCAAGCAAAGACACTTTTGTATTGTCTCAAGAGACGAATATACGCTAATTTTTCTTCAAGAGCTAGGCCAAGGCCTAGGTTGATATTCTGTGGTTTGGCATCAGTTCCTAGATTTACTAATTCATAATTCAAAGTTGAACTTTGCAGTTTTGAATTGGTAGATCTTTTGAATCGATCTTTCAAATCATAAAGGTCTTCTAACTTGACTACTGATTTTGGCATAGCATTATTAGTGTTATATTGTTGCAATTGTCTGTCATGTTGGTCGTCATCAATTATCTGATTGGTGTAAGATCCTTTGGATGTAAGAAAACTCACAATATCAAGATCGTCATTAAAAATCCTCTAATTGGTAATGTTATCAAGAAGTGAGGGTCTAAATATTAATTCAATTGAAAATCGATCAGGGCTATAGCCTTATGAAGGAATGAGCTTGGAAGCTACGTTAGCTAGGAGGTCTGCACTAGCATTTTGGAGTCTGGGAATTGATGAAATATTAAATGCTATAAAGTGTTCAGTTAGATCTTGAACTAAAGATTGGTAATGCTTTAAATGACCAGATAAAAAATGTATAGTATTGCGTACCTGTCTGATTACAATTTCAAAATCTCCGAAAACTTGAAGATATTTGATGTCTAATCCAATTGCTTTGTATAATCCTTGGACTAAATCCTCGTATTCTGCAGTATTATTGGTGCAATCGAATTCGAGTCTACAAGTTAGCATAGTTTTGTTTCCCTCTGGACTAATTAACACGCATCCTGCTCCTGCTCCTTCGTTAGACTTAGAACCGTCAAAAAATAACTTCCAAAATAAAGATTTATTTATAGGACTATCTATAAAATTAATACACTTAAAACTATTTGTTTGAGAGAAATTTTCTACCTGAGATAAAACAGAATGTTCTAAGTAAGGTGAAGTATGAGAATTAAAATTTCCTAAGAAAGAATCTATTGAATAATTGCCAATGATGTTATTGTTGGATGCTACTGGTTCATTCTCTCCTTCCAATTCCGTTACTATGTATTTCTGATGTCTTTCTTGCTCAACTTTTATCTGATTTGGTTTACCATTGTAAGGGAGCCACATGTGCAACCAATCAATTGCACAGTATCCATGAAGTTTTTCTGACCAATCTCTGCTAAGAATTAAGCCATAAAATTCCGGAATATCAACGACTAAAATGTCGATAACTTGACATACCTTTGGATTGGATGACAGCCTTATGGTAACCTGATTTAATTCGCCGATCACTTCAACTTGCGATCGATCTAGCTGAACTATGCGCACAGCAGATTTTTGTGGTTGAACATTCAACTTTGCACATATTGATTTTGGTAGAATATTAGATGAATCTCCAAAATCCACTAAGCAATTATGCAAATTTTTATTGAATATTTCATAAGTAAGAAGAAATGGGGGAGTATGAGATCTCGACCTTCGAATCCTCCAATTAAAGCGATGTTGTTTGGATCAACTTTATTAATCACATTAGTTGGAGGTCTTCACATTTCATGGGAAGCTTGAGAGATTACAGCGGCGGGCAAAAGTGCAACTGGTACAACATGTAATTATTTCAAAAGTACCTTTTGCTAGTGTTTTAACTTGCTCAATTCATAAAAAGTGATGTTAGGCCTAGTCTTTTTCATGTCTTCTATGATATCATACTCCATTTCATCCAAAACAATCAGCGTTTTTGATGGAGTTGATGAATCTGTTTGGACCGGGTTGGTTTCAGTCGCTTTAGGTGTCGTTTTCTTGGCTGCGACTTTATCCTTAGTCATTGAGCTTGCGCTCTTTGGCTTAGGAGTAGGTTGAGGAGGATCACGTTGATTTCTACTTCGAGTACTAACCGGGGATGCCTCTTGATCCTCTTCATCTGGGAGGATGAAGTCCCACATACCTTGTACCTCTACGACTTATTCTTCATCGGTATGTTCTTCGGTAACAATTTCCTCTTCTTCTTCTTCTGATTCAGCGTTTGTGATAGCATTTGGCAACTTTGAATCGGTTGAAGGGTTTCTTCTATAAGGCTTGTACGGCTTTTTACAAAAGTTTCTGCCACTTGTTTCTTAATGTCAACCATTTAGTTAGACATGGTTTTCAAAACTTTTTGCAATCCTTCTAAATCGAACGGATCTTTCGATTGTTTTTTCTTGGGGTCTTCCTTGAAAGTAACCTTCTTGGATTTTTCGTTCTTCTATCACGTTTTTCTTTTCTAGAGCTATGATATGTTTCTCTACCGCTATTGCTTCTTTCATATTGTCGGCTAAAGTTGTTTTGTTAGCCCTATCAACGAAGATTGCTATGTTTGACAGTAAAGCAGAGATGTACCACTCACTTCGCACTTCTTCGCTAGGCTTGGAAGCAATAGGAATTTTATTTAACAATTTATTGAAATGTGAATTAAAATCTTTGATAGGTTCCTTTGGCTCGGCCCTAAGGTTAGACAGGTCATTGATCAGTGTCGCCGTAGACCTATCATCACCGAACTTAGTCAGGAATTGTTCTTGGAAGATATCCCAACTAGTGATAGATCTAGACGGTAATGAGAAATACCATGATCTGGCTGCTCCTTGCAGAGTATAAGGGAAAAGTCGGACGACAGCATCTTCGTTGGTAACTCCATTGAGATTTATGGATAACATAAAGTTATTTATATGTTCTTCCGCTAGCATGCCTGCTTTAGGATTAAACTTAGGCAGCCATTTTTCAAAATGGGCCGGTAACTGACTCAAGGGCGCAGGCATTAAGACTGCCCCTGGGTTATTCCATGGAGATTGGGCCATCGCTGAACTACTAACAGAGGAAAGTGCAGAAGATGATCCCTGCGATTGAGAAGATGAGGATATTACGACTCCAGATGATTGAGAAAAAGGTGTGGAGGTTCCTGTTGACTGGTGGACAATAATCTGAAGTGGAGGAGTGGATGGTTGACTTCGTGGTCGAGAGGTGGAGATGGATGATGATGATGAAAGAGTCTCGCTATCAGGCCCTTTAGGCGATTTCCTTGCTCTCTTTCTTGTAGGTAGAGGTAACTCGGTTGGTTGAACACCAAACTTTTCGCTCTTTAATCTGGTAAGAGGATGAGCAGGGTTATATTGCGAAGTCACGCTGCCTTGAGATTTATCAGATCTTTGAGGTGATATAGAAAATTGCTGAAGTTTATGGATCAAAGATTCAACTTCAGGAGGTTCAATAGTAGATTGTTCTGAAATGTCAGGGTTTGTAGCAATGGCTGTTGTTCTTTCGACTTCTGGCTCTAGATTTAAAGATTCTAAGTGCGATGGAGAAGTCGGGGGAGATGGTGAGGGTGATTTACTCTCAGAATGGTATTTAGATTTAGACTTACTTTCCATTCATAGTTCGGGGCCCTCCTTCTAGCACCAAATATGTTGAAGCCCCGAAAATCGGGTCTACAACAAGGGGGATACCCACCTAGTCCGGACCTTGGTTAGCAGCTCCTTTTCCATTTGGTATAGTGGGTCCGACTGGGGATATGGGACCAGTTTCCCAATTTATGTGTGTGTGTGTTGAGATTTGATATTTCCTTTCTAAAAGTTCCTAAGTGAAATGCTTTTACTTTAACTCTAATCTAATAACATGCAATTGTATTCTAATAAATAGAAATATCTAATTCTACACTAACCCGGGGTGTAATCTTTCCGTTATGTGATCTAAAATGATTTCAAATAACAATTGGTAATAAAGATCATTCAACTGTTATAAGAAGAGAATTCAACAGAGATAAACCAATTCGTATAAAAAGTTAGATGAAACATTTGTGAAAAACATATCGCATATTAAGCTACTCATACATTAAGCATAAATAAATAGCTATCACCGTACAAAAGTGCCAAATGATAACTCAAGCATTCACGCATCAATATATAAACAACTGAACATAAATATCACTTTAACACAAAGGCAGAAATAGTTAAGAGATAGAAGTACCATTTATAACTAGTTCTACTCATGAGCTTCAAGCGATAATGATTTATCTCTTCTTAATCCAACATCCACTAAGAGTACAGACGTGCAACATCAGTAGTAGATATTAAATGCAGATATCAATAAATCTTGTTCCATTCATTCATCAAAACCTTCTCAGAGGGTGCAAAAGTGCATGTTCTGAGGACAAGTTTTTGACAAATTTTAGGACCCTTCTCTAAATGCATGAGAAGGGTTTAAATATTACTAACTAAATCTAAAAATAACTTATTACAAAAATGTAGGATACGGTTTAAATGATCGTCCTCATTTCAGGAAAAAATAAAGCAAAATTAATACTAACATTGAATCTAAAATTAAAACTAATAACTAACTATTTTTGTATCTGTTCCTTGAAATCGCAAGTGTTCAGCATTTGTTTGAGAAGAGTCGGCTGGCCGACTTTTGACTTTAACTGTCCTGTGAAAACGGCATCGGCAAGAGTTGGCGCCATCTTCTCGGCAGAAATGATGATACATTTGAGGGTCATGCACTGGCTATGTGATTTTACCAAATGTGCCCAGTAAGAATCTCAATTCAACTTAGTTAATCTTTTGATCGATTCTGCCTTTTCTTGAGCTTTCTGTCTCCAACCTGTCTGCAGTTGCTATGCATATATACATACCATTTTGAAGATATTTCTGACAAATACCACTAGTTTTAGGATTCAAGTTTTACTTTTTTACCTCTAGCATTGCTTTCTTACAAATTTCTGGGCTTACAGGTGACTTGAGCAATTAGAGGCTTTCCCTTTCAAGAGGTTTTGCTCAGCTAGGCGCTAATCGCGCATCAGAAACTGCCTCTGTTTCTTGATCTGGGCTTCCCTGGTGCGATTTTTTGCCTCTTGTGCGCTTTTTGTTAGCAAATATAAAGCTTCAATTTTGTGAAAATAATGATTTCGTAAGTTGCTGAGACTGAGTCTTAAATTGTCTGTTTTTTATGTCGGCACTGTCCAGTACCCATTTAACCATGTTCGTGTATGGAAGAATTTTGGACCTCGCCACTATTCGGTGTAAGAATGAGCAAGCTAGCTCTGTAATAGACGCCTCAAAAGACTCGTGTGAGCCTGCAGTAGTTGTAACCTCCATTATTTTGGGATTATCTTCCTCAAGTAGACTATAAATGCCTTCCCAAGTAGTAATACCATCATCTCTGTTACAGGCAGTGTCTGTATACAAGGGCGTCATTTCTTGATCCTCAGAACTCAGAGCTTTGCCTTTCTTTCCCATAGTATCCTGAATACTGCTTTTTATATTTCTTTGTTCTTTGTTCCTGCAGTTTACAAAAGAGGTGAGAATCATGACAAGGAAAAGGTGACAGGAAAGCTTTAAATTTCGAAGACATATAAAATATACCACCTTACGTGAAATGGCTCTTCGATAAGCACGAAACCCTATTTCATTAATGATTGGCAAATAACTCATTAATTAGCATTAAAGCTTATAACCAGGTCTCAGTTTATGGAAAATACTTTTTTGAACAACGAGCCCAAAAGATTTGCGATGAAGCGATTTTTCGATTTGCTTCACAATATCGCAGATCGCAACATCGCAATATCGCTCTATTGCTCTATCGCTTTATCGCATTATCACATTATCGCAATATCTCTTGATCGCAATATCACAATATCGTATTATCGCATTATCGCATTATCGCAATATCGCAATATCGCTGGAGCGTAGCATATGACAATCATCTGTTAATGTGTTTTCCGCGAAATGCGATTTGCGATATGCGCCATCGCATATCGGCAGTTTGAGGTTTTTCAGCGTAAGTGATATTTGATGCATGCGATGCGATGAAGTTTCGCATCGCAATCTCACAACCTTAGAATTGTGTTTGTAAGGAGGTATCCATTATCCTTTTTGCGATGCGATATTTCTTAAGAAGTTATTTTATCCTACCTTATCATAAAACTTAATCTTTTCAAGGGTATTCTCCTAAGTTTATGGTGGTAAGTTTTATTGAAAAAGGAAATTCAAGCACTAATTGATTTTTTTAAATTTTGACTAAGGGTCCCCACTTATTTAGTATTAGTAATAACACTAAATAAGAAGGGGGTTGTTGCTGGCCACAACAGTGTCTTTGCCTGTGATTCTTGTTGATCCTTTTCTGCTACATCATCTTCTTCCATCAGTGGCACTTTTGCATCAATTGTTTTATCTACAGTTCCATTCCATGACTCTTTCTGTTTGAACACAACATCTCTACTAATTATGGTATTCTTTGTGACATGGTTATACAATTTGTAAGCTTTTGACTGCTCACTATAACTAGTAAATATACATTTTTCACTTTTATCATCCAATTTTCTTATTCGCTCCTTAGGCACATGTGCATAAGCTACACATCCAAACACTCTGAGATGAGATACGCTGCAAGATATACCTGACTATGCTTGTTCTGGTACTCTGTTCATCACACTCTTTGTAGGAGATCTATTGATCACATAAATAACACATGTAACTGATTCTGCCCAATACTCATTAGACAAGTTTCTTCCTTTCAACATGCTTCTTGCCATATTCAGAATGGTTATTTTCTTTCTCTCTGCTACAACATTATGTTGCGGTGTGTATCTGGTTGTAAACTATCTTCTGATTCCACATTGTTTGCAGTAATCATGGAATGTCTTTGAATCATATTCTCCACCATAATCTGACCTCAATACCTTGATATATCGATTACTTTGGTTCTTTGCTAAGGCTTTGAATTCTTTAAACCTTTCAAAAGTTTCAGACTTCTACTTCAAGAAGTAAACCCAAGTCTTTCTGCTACAGTTATCAATGAAAGTGAGGAAGTAACTACTTCCACCAATTGACTGTGTTCTTATAGGTCAACACAAGTTTGTATGCACTAGCTCAAGAGGCTGCTTTGCTTGGTATGCAACTCCCTTTGGAAAACTTTTGCGGTGTTGCTTTCCCAAGATGCAACACTCACAATTACTAACAAGTTCTTTCCAAAGAATTAATACTAAAAAGAGAAGGGATTATACATGCAAAGGAATAATAATAAACCCAAGGGAATAATATAAACCCAAGGTATATAAACCCTTAGATAAATATTATAAAACCTTAAATAAACATATTTGAGCATTCGTGACCATGGTTATTTTTCATAATAATAGCCCCAAGGGATTAATACTAAAACCTGAGACTATGAACCCAAGGGAATAATATTAAACCCAAGGAACTAATATTATAAACTGTAAGACAAATATTATAAATGATAAAATAAACATGGTTGACCATAGTTAAGCATGGTTGATTTTCATATTAAGACAATCCTTGTGACTATGCGGTGTTGGAACATGGTTGACCATGCTTGATGTTGAGCTCCAAAATTTCCTCCTTTTCAAGCAGTTTATTCATCCTTCTTCCTTTTTTTCCCATGCCAGTGCATCCTAAACCATCAAAAGCCATTGCATGTTGATTCCAGGAGTACATTTTAGTGATTTTCAAATTATATTATTATGTGTGTTATTTGGATAGGGTTTTGTTCTTCAGCTACGGAATGTAGCCACTTTCCACAGCTAACTGGCAATTCCGCAGACATCTCCATACTTTTGCAAGTTACATGTGTCAATAGAAGAAACAAGCCACATGGGTAGGTGGGAAAATGTCAGCACATGGATAGAATCCTATTCATTTGATAAAATTTGAGGAGAAAGACCCGATCAAAGGGGAGTCAACGGAGAAGTCCTACAACAGTTAGAACTCTATTTTGGCACGCAAATGAGTCTGAGGCATGATCCTAAAGCTAAGGATTCGTTTTGCCACATGCATAACCATATCCAACATCCATATTCAGAGATTTACTGTTTATGCCAACCAGAGACTAAATTCTAGGATGTAAGACTTGTTCAAATGTCTGCTGTAGAAGATTTTCCTCTTAGAAAGAGTTATGAATTTCTCCTATAAATTCAAGTGTTTGGAACACAGAACTAGTTAATGTTTTTGCTGTTGAAGTAGTGTAGTTTCCATTTGTAAGCAAGAGACATACAGTCCTCTTTTTATAATACAAAAACTCTGTTTCCTTATATGGTTGCCTGAGCGTGTGAAGTAAATTTGTGTTGCTAGTCCAAGGCCGTGCAGAGGGCCCCTGCATGGTTGAGGTTCCTTTTTCATTTTTGTGTATTTGCATTTGTTGTTTTCTTTCATTCAGCTGTATATTTCTTGTGTTTTTATTTATGTCCATAATCGTTTTAAAATTGTATATATTGCAGTTTTTGTCACTTGTTTTTACTAACTCTGATAGGTGCATTTCAGTGTAACAGTAGTTCTTTAAATTCGTTTATGCTCGAGCTTCTCAATTGTAGTTTTGAAATTGTATCAAGTGGCATTTTTAGACTCACTTCTTCTGTTTTTCTTTAGTTTCCAAGTTCAAATCTGTTTTATGCTTTTGCTTAATAGGACAGTCACTCATTACATAAGTGTATGTTTCCACAACCTTTCATTAATGGTTCTTCCACAAACTAAATGGTGAAATATGGAATTTATGAATGAGATTTTCTTGTTTTTCAGTACCTTTTCCTTCTTAGTATAGTCACTCATGTTATAAGCTAATATTTCTAGAGTCTTTCGTTGTTGATTGATCTTCAAACTAAATGGCGAAGTGTTATGTTTATAAATGAGGTTACTTGTTGTTCAATAGTTTAGAGTTAGATAGTTTTACGTCATTTTCTCATGATATAAGCTAATATTTCCAGAGCCTTTCATTGTTGATTGATCTTCAAACTAAATGGAAAAGTGTTATGTTTATAGAATGAGATTACTAGTTGTTCATTAGTTTAGAAGTAGATAGTTTGATGTCATTTTCTTGTCAATTCGAGCAACTAATGATTTAAATAGATATTTCCAAAAGCCCTTTACTGATGATTGAACCTAATACTAAGTGGCGAAATGCCTTGCTAATGACTGAGTTTTTCCTTGCACTTTTAATGTTTACTGCTTTTAGAATGGTGAATAATGGAATTTCTCAATTGTTGCTATCATAAGGAGTTAATTTCTCCCTCAATTATTTAGTAGAGTGGTAACAATGCTTCATCTAGTTTTACTTTCACAAATAGTATAGTTGCAATTTCAGTTTTGTTTCTTTCCTTTAAGCTTAATTGCAGTAGTTCATTAGACTTTAATTTTGCAAGTAGAATAGACAACAGAAGTAGTTTTGATTCTAGTATTTCATTCTCAGTTTGGTATAGATAGTTGCACCTCCATTTTTTTTCACTTAAGTTTTGGTTTTGGGATTTGGTAGACAACAGTTTTAAGAGTCTTTTAAACTCATACTTTGGAAACCATTACAATGGCAAGAAGATAAGCTTTGTCTTTACTTTCTTATTTTTAAAACTCCACTTCCAAACTTGACCTAAAAAGCACTTTTAGACTCTCACTTCAATAGTAGATTAGGATTTCAATTACATTGTAGAACTCTAGGAGTCAAAAGAAAAAAAAAACCCCAAAACAACATAAACTTGAAAATAGTGAGGTAAGAAAGGGTTATTTAGCACATATAGTGCACTACACTTCATCAATTTACGACACTCGGATTGATAATTTATGTAGCAATTTAGGACACTAAATTGATTAAACATTTTGGCGTCGTTGTCGAGGAAGTGTAACTAGGTAGCCTTACTTTTTACGTTCATAAAAATAAAATAACAACAAAACAAAAAATATGACATGCGTAGAGAAAGAGATTCTAGGGGTAGATTTATAGCTAGGGGCAGAAGTTCGATTTTCACAACTCCATCTACTCCACCAAGGATTAGAAAGGACACACCTTCATCCCAAACTCATACTTCCAGCCCTAGGATTCCTAGAATTCAAGGAGCAGCAACTCAATTAGAATATTCTTCCACTTCATCTACTAAACAAGATCTAGGAGAAGAACCCTTTTTCACCTCTATAGGGGAGCCTATTGTAGTTGAAGAAGTAGGAATAGAAACTCTCTCTCATCAGCCATTAATAGAAGAACCAGAAGATTCTAAGGAAACTGTCATGGCAGAAGAAGAGCAAGATGGAGAATTTTCACTATTTGGAGGAGGGGGTAGAGGTAGAGGTAGAGGAAACAATGGAGGAGGTAGAGGAAATAGGGAAGGAGATAACTCATTTGGATTCTCTATAGTAGATGAGGAAACACATGCAACAATGAAAAACATTTCACCATCTGTCCTCCCAAACTTTTATGGGTTGAGAAGTGAGGATCCTGAAACATTTTTGTTTAAGTTTGAAGTCTTATGCTGAACTTATGACTATCTAGAAGACTCTCAAAAACTCAACTTGTTCCCTTCAACACTAAAAGGGGCCGCTCTGAAATGGTTTATGGGATTAGTCACTCAATCCATTAGGACTTGGAATGATATGAGGCAGGCATTTTTGGATAGATACTTGGATTACTGTATGCCTACCAATCATAAAGATGAGGTATTCAAAATGATGCAAAAGGAAGATGAAAACTTAGAGGATTTGCTTGAGAGGTTTAACTACAATTTGAGGAGAGAGAAAATGAACAATTTAGATGAAGATACCCTGAAAGCTCTTTTGTTGAAGGCCATTAGAGATGAATGAATAGATATCCTAAACATGATGGGGAAGGGAGACATCTCTCAACTTCCATTAAGTGACATAGCAGAACTATGTGTCCATCTCTCAAGAGGGAAATTTAAATCTGGGAAGGGACCAAGAGATCCTTCTCTTATTAGATCAAACAAATCTGCAACTGGAACTGTAAGTAGGGCAAAAATTGGCAATATGCTTGATGAGCTCAAAACTGATATTTTAGGGAGCCTTAGTGAGCAGCTAGACAACCTTAAAATCCGAAACAAGCAGAAAACAGAAGCTGATGCTTTAGCCATCTTTTGTCCAAAATGTAGAAAGAAACATGCTCTAAGGGAATGCCCCTTATATGCAAAAATTGTAGAAACTTGTATGATTTGTTCAAAAAGTCATGAGACCAAGGATTGTCCTTCAATCCTAGGTCTTAAGGCTATCTTTCAAGAGTAAGTGGTCCCAAATTCTGTAGAACCTTTGTTTTGTTGCAAGAAGACCTTGGCAAGGGCCACAACCTTGGCCTCAAACTCAAAATCAGTATCAATCTCAACCATGGGCACAAGGGGTACAAAATCCTTATGGGAGATTTGCTCAATATTATCAATATCCTCCATCTTATCAGAGCTATCCTCCCCCACAAAATCAACAACCACAACTTCCAAATCAAAGCCCTTACCTTTCATTGCCATTTCCACAAAAACCTCCATGCAGAAATATGTGGATCCAGGAAGTCCAATTGTCAAGACACACATAAATGGGATTGAAATTCCAAATACATTAATTGACTTAGGGGAAACTATAAACATTATGAGTAGACAGACTATGGAATAGCTTAAACTTCCTAATCTTCTTTACACACCTACCTTACTGCAACTTGCAGATAGATCAGTAATCAAACCAGATGGTGTGTTAGAGGACATTCCAGTCTCCTTAGATTCTTGGGAATATCCTGTTGATTTTATGACTTCAACTCCCAAGAATAATCTAGGAGGACACCCACTTATTTTAGGAAGACCTTGGCTGGCCACAGCTGATGCTTTTATGAGTAGTAGATCTAGTGACATGTACATTTCTAATGGTAGTTCAACAAAGAAATTTACTTTGTATCCTCCAGCAAAAGCAATCACAGAAATAGATGATAAGGAATGGATCGATGATGAAGATGTTATACAACCTATCTTTACTATATCAGAAATTAGTGAGGATAGTCAAATTTTGAACACCTTAGAAAATTTTGAAACATCTTCAAAATATGATCATGCACAATTTTAGGAAAAATCTAATGTAGAATATTTGTCATCTAGGCATATGTCTCTCTATTCTATGGAAGAATTTGGTAGCTCTACAATTGAAATTTTTCCAAGTAGAACATTGAACATAAGCAAAAGCTTAAAAAAATTACAACAAGAGGAGCTAACCAAAGTCTTACAAAAACATTCTGCTGCATTTGCATGGGAGTATATTGATATGAAAGGTATTGACCCTAAGACTTGTATTCATCACATCTATATTGAGGAAAACAATAGACCAATCAAACAACCTCAGAGAATGATGAATCCAAATCTTAGGGAGATTGTGAAAGAAGAGCTCCAAAAACTACTCAATGTAAACTTCATTTACCCTATCTTAAATAGCCAATGGGTTTCTCCTTTGGTAATTGTGCCTAAAAAGAATTGTAAATGGAGGGTGTGCATTGATTATAGAGAATTGAATAAAGAAACCTTGAAGGATCACTTTCCTTTGCCCTTTATAGATCAGGTATTAGATACATTAGTTGGTAAAAGGTACTTTTCATTTTCGGATGGTTTTAGTGGTTATAATCAAATTCAGGTAGCACTGGAAGATCAGGATAATACCACATTTACTTGTCCATGGGGAAATTTTGCCTACCGAGTTCTTCCTTTTGGATTATGTAATGCACCCGCAACATTCCAAAGAGCAGTACTAGGATTTTTTTTTTTTTTTTTGATCTAATACATGATTGTGTAGAGGTATATATGGATGATTTTACAGTCTATGGTAACACATTTGAAGAAGCCTTGGAAAATATGGAAAAAGTCCTTAAAAGATGTAAAGAAACAGACCTCTCATTAAGCCATGAAAAATGCTTTATGATGTTTACAGAAGGTATTGTTTTAGGACATCACATTTCAGGAGATGGGATTAAAGTAGACAAATCTAAAGTGGAAGTCATCTCTAAGTTACCAATTCCAAATTTCCAAAAAGATGTTAGAAGTTTTCTAGGATTTACAAGATATTACATAAGATTCATAGAAAACTTTACTAAAGTAGCATCTCCACTCTTCAAATTGCTTACAAAATATTGTGAATTTAAGTGGAGTCCTGATTGCCAACTAGCATTTGAAGCCTTGAAAGCAAAAATATCTGAAGCACCTATCTTAAGAGGACCAAACTGGAAACTTCCTTTCCATATTTCTATAGATGCTTCAGATACAGCTCTAGGAGCTGTATTAGGACAAAAATATTTGATTCCTTATGCCATTTACTATACAAGTAAGAATGTGACTCCCACTGAGTTGAATTATACTGTGATTGAAAAAGAGTTCTTAGTTGTTGTTCATGCAATTAACAAGTTTAGACATTATATAACAGGCTATGAAACTTTTGTTCATACAAATCTGCAATTAGATATGTGATGAATAAACCTATTACTAATGGTAGAGTTACAAGATGGCTTTTAATTTTGCAAGAATTCAATATTACTGTGCTAGATAGACCTAGAAAACAAAACATAGTTATTGATTTCTTGTCCAGGATTCAAAATAACAAAGAAAACTCTCCAGTTGAGGATAAGTTCCCTAATGAATATTTATCTGCAGTATCTACTCAAACTCCTTGGTTTGCAGATGTTGCAAACTATTTGGTTACAGGGAAGTTACCTTCACATTTATTTCCTAGAGAAAAAAGAAAGATTATTCAAAATAGTTCAAGATATTCATGGATCTCTGACGAATTGTATAAAACTTGGCCATATCTTGCGATCAGAAGATGGGTCAGGGAAGATGAAATGCCTGATATTCTCAAAGCATGTCATGATAAGCCATGTGGTGGACATTTTTCTAACAAGAGGAAAGCCTATAAAATCCTTTCTTTAGGATATTATTGGCCATCCATCTTTAGAGATGCAAAATAATATGTTAGAAGGTGTGACAGCTGCTAAAGGGTAGGGAAACCTGCTCCCTCAAATGATATGCCATTACAACCTCAGGTACTTATCAAACCCTTTGAAAAATGGGCTTTAGACTTTATTGGACCTATTAATCCTCCATCCAAGCAGAAAAAGTATATATTGGTATGTATTGATTATGTCACCAAATGGGTAGAAGCCAGAGCATTACTTTTTGCTAACGAAAAGACAATAGTTAGTTTTCTTTTTTAGGATATTTTTACTCGCTTTGGTGTTCCAAGAGAAACTGTGACAGATCAAGGATCTAAATTCGCATCCAAAATGATGGAGAGGCTTATGGAAGAGTACAAGATCAAGCATAGGAAATCCACTCCATATCATCCACAAGAAAATGGTCAAGTGAAGTCTACAAATAAAGTGATTGAAGGAATCCTCACAAAGATTCTTCATCTACATAGAAGAGATTGGGCAAAAAGGCTTCCTGAAGCCTTGTGGGCCTATAGAACTACATGGAGGAACACAACGAGACATACACCTTATGAACTTGTTTATGGGAAGCAAGTCCTGTTCTCCATTAAGTTCCAAGTTAAAACTTTCAAGATGGCAGTTAAGTTGGGGATGGATCTATCAGAAGCTCAAAAGCATAGACTGGAGCAATTGAATGAACTTGATGAAATCAGACAAGAAGTAGTTCAAAGGACTAGTCTAGTTCAGCAGCAAAGAGCTAAGTGGCATGACAAGTACATCAAGGAAAAAAGGTTTCAAGAAGGAGATTGGGCATTAATATTTGATTCAAAGTTCAAGGATTTTCAAGGTAAACTTCAAACTCATTGGCTTGGGCCATATGAGTTTGAAAAAGTTTTCAGTAATGGAGCAATAAGAATCAGAACCATAGATGAGCATCAAACTCCTCTCCTTGTGAATGGTCATAGATTGAAGATTTATCAAAAGCCAATCTCAAAGGAGGAGTTTATCAAGATCTTTCAAAATAATTATGAAATGAAGTTGGTGAAGAAGAATCATTCTTCTCCACCAACTTAGTCTTTGTTCTTTTCATCAATTTAAATAATAATAATAATAATGTATAAGCTTGAAAACCAATCAATGATTGGCATCCTTATACAGAAAATACAGGGTGAAAATCAGAAGACTCTGACACCCTATATTTTCCAAAAAAAAGAGAAGGTCTTTCATTTTATTCATGGTTTATTTTATTCCATTCCATTTCATTTCTGCAAATTTCACTCCATTTCACCACCACATTCCATCAATAAACTTTTCTTCAGTATTTCTTCATATCCACTCTTCCATATTTCATCTATACAGTCATTTTATATTTTCATTCATTCATCAAGTCATATTTCATTCATTGTGTTACATTTCGCAGTTGTTTTCCAATTCGCGGCTGTTTTCTAATTCCACAACTATTTTGATTCCGCAGCTAATCCTGTTACTCTGCAGTAATAGTTGGATCATTATCCAAAAATAAAAATAAAAAGCCAGATGTAGGTATTGAATGAGAAATCTTTTGAAGACACATCAACAGCTAAAGCACCTACAAAAGCAAACAATCAAAGGTTAGCAAACAAAAAAGGTATGGTTCCAAAGGTGAGAGTAAAACCTATTTCAAATAGCACTATAAAAGCATAAGTTGTATAATTTGAATAATCACTACTCCTTAACATGTCATAATGTGATTTTATTGTTGACATAACTCCACCACGCCTTCCAAGTTCTGATTTACTCCTTAACGGTCTCATGATTTGCCTCCAACTTTAACTCGTACTTCATTGTACATCCTTACTCCACCTGTTTAAACGGCTAATCATGTGAATGTAACTTAGTTGAATACAACTCTTTCACCCACCGAGTTTTTCATTTTCTTACTCCCGCAGCCTTCTTATGAACGCAAAGCACTCGGACTCCATTCAGTTTTTTTGGTTCTGTGGATGAGTAATACTCTGCCTCCACGCAGTCTATGTGTGCACCAGACCTTACAGCCTCCACACTGTTCCTGTGCATACGGTCTTCCTACTTCGTAACCCTCCATAATCCAGTTCCTTATAGATCGATTTTCTCTACAGTTTTCTTCCATTCCCGTCCCTATAACTGTTCTGTTCCCATATAACCACCATTTACAGAGTTTCTACACAGAGAAGAAAAGAAGAATGGGTCTCATTGTAAGGATAGAGCCCATAGGAGTTAAGTTTATGGAGGGATACCCTCAGTTGAAGAGGACATTGAAGAAGGCTGGCTAGCTGAGGTTTATCACGAAAATCAATGGCCATCACAAGGAAGTCACCAAAACATTTGCAAGATCTTTTAATGGGGTAGAAGTGGAAGTTGGTGATATAAGGTTCTCAGTGACTGAATCTTCCATTGCAGCTACAACCGAACTTCCAAAAGGCGGAGAAAGGTGGTTCAAAAATAAGGACTTCGATGAGGAGGCTTGGAGAGTTATTCTCCGAAACCCAGGTATGGATATCTCAATTTTCAAAAGAGGAATTCCTATCTCAACATTAAAGGATAAATGGAGTAGTGTGCTCTTGATTATTCAGAAATTTATCACGTGTGAGGGTCGATATGGTTCAATGTACATGTATCACATAAGTTTGTTAATGAACTTTTTGGAAAATGAGACCATCAATCTCCCTTACTTCCTGTTGAATAGATTAAGGAAGATGTCCACCATTTTTCAAAAGAAGATAGAAGATATAGAACCTCACCTTTACCACCATGGTCTCATAAAAATTTTAATTGAAAATCACTTGAAGGATATAGGAGGAACATGGGAAGACTTCCTGATCAGGAACTTTTTCCAAGATCCACCTGAATTACCTGAAGAGAGTTCAGTAAAGAAGAGTAGGAGGAGAATAATAACTCTAACAATTCAAAATACTCCCACCAGTTCAACAAAAGAAAACAGTGAGGAAGAACCTCTCTCTGAAACTCTAACTGAGATCATGAAGCAAACAAAACAGAGAGGAAAAAGCAAAGTTAAGGAAATCTATCAAACTCCCGAGCCTTCATCAGAAGAGGAAAAATTGCTCTCTAAGAAATTAGTCCACATTAAAGAACAGTCCAGGAAAGAAAAAGAAAAACGAAAAAGAAGACAGGTTGGAGAAGAAGAGAATGTAGGCACACAAAGTCTAAGAAGAAGCTCTAGGCTTAAAGGAAAAATGAAGAAAACACAGATAAAAGAAGCTTAATTCATAGACTTAGGAGGGGATACTCCAACTCAATCACCAGATAACACCTCATTTGAGCAGAGTCCACAATATTCTCCCTCTCCTCAACTAGACTTTGAAAATAGCCCAAGAAAAGCATCTCTAGAGGTTGACCAAGCTCATCAGAAGATCTATGATTATATTGAATCATTGGAGAAGAAGAACACAACAACAGATCAAGGAACTTCATCTAACCAGCTAGTTACATCACAGGAAACTCTAATTCACTCACGAAAGCAAGAAATTTATGAATTAGAGGTCTTAAACAAGCACAATCAGAAGGAAAACGAAGCTTTGAAGGAACAAAAAAAATTGGACAAAATCATTCATGACAATACCATGCTTCATTTGGGCCAGTGGCATAAGAAAAATAGGAAATTGAAGAGGAAAAATAGAAAGCTAAGCAGGGCCTTCATCAACCTTAAATATAGATTCCTTATGAGAAAGCCTAGCATGGCAGTGGAAGCAAGGAAAAACAAGAAAAGGTTGGATGTACTAACAGAGGTTTCAAAGCAGATGCAGTAGAAGAAGGATTGTTACAATTTTGGTTGCATGAGGACATGCAACAGCTTCACAGTGGGGGTATGTTGAGCTCCAAAATTGCCTCCTTTTCAAGCAATTTCTTCATCCTTCTTCTTTTGTTTTCCCATGCCAGTGCATCCTAAACCATCAAAAGCCATTGCATGTTGATTCTAGGAGTACATTTTAGTGATTTTCAAATTATATTATTATTTGTCTTATTTGGAAAGGGTTTTGTTCTTCAGCTACATATTGTAGCCACTTTCCACAGCTAATTGGCAATTCTGCAGCCATCTCCATACTTTTGCATGCTACAGGTGTCGAAAGAAGAAACGAGCCACATGGGTAGGTGGGAAAATGTCAGCACATGGATAGAGTCCTATTCGTTTGATCAAATTCGAGGAGAAAGACCTTGGTCAAAGGGGAGTCAACGAAGAAGTCCTACAACAATTAGAACTCTGTTTTGGCACGCAAATGAGTCCGAGGCATGACCCTGAAGCTAAGAATTCGTTTTGCCACCTGCATAACCATATCCACCATCCATATTCAGAGATTTACTGTTTATGCCAACCAGAGACTAAATTCCCGGATGTACGACCTGTTCACGTGTCTGTTGTAGAAGATTTTCCTCTTAGAAACAATTATGAATTTCTCCTAAAAATTCAAGATTTTGGAACGCAGAACTAGTTAATGTTTTTCTGCTGAAGTAGTGTAATTTCCGTTTGTAAGCAAGAGACATACAGTCCTCTGTTTTTATAATACAAAAACTCAGTTTCCTTATATGGATGCCTGAGCGTGTGAAGTAAATTTGCATTGCTAGTCCAAGGCCGTGTAGAGGCCCCCTACGTGGTTAAGGTTCCTTTTTTGTTTCTGTGTATTTACATTTGTTGTTTTCTTTCGTTCAGTTGTATGTTTCCTGTGTTTTTATTTATGTCCATAATCGTTTTAACAATATATATTGCAGTTTTTGTCACTTGTTTTTTCTAACTCTGATAGGTGCATTTCAGTGTAGCAGTAGTTCTTTAAATTCGTTTATGCTCGAGCTTCTCAGTTGTAGTTTTGAAATTGTATCAAGTAGCATTTTTAGACTCACTTCTTCTGTTGTTATTTATTTTCCAAGTTCAAAGTTGTTTTATGCTTTTGCTTAATAGGATAGTCACTCATTACATAAGTGTACGTTTCCACATCCTTTCATTAATGGTTTTTCCACAAACTAAATGGTGAAAAATGGAATTTATGAATGAGATTTTCTTGTTGTTCAGTACCTTTTCCTTCTTAGTATAGTCACTCATGTTATAAGCTAATATTTCCAGAGCCTTTCGTTGTTGATTGATCTTCAAACTAAATGGTGAAGTGTTATGTTTATAAATGAGGTTACTTGATGTTCAATAGTTTAGAGTTAGATAGGTTTACGTCATTTTCTCATGATATAAGCTAATATTTCTAGAGACTTTCGTTGTTGATTGATCTTCAAACTAAATGGCAAAGTGTTATGTTTATAGAATGAGATTACTAGTTGTTCATTAGTTTAGAAGTAGATAGTTTGATGCCATTTTCTTGTCAATTCGAGCAACTCATGATTTAAATAGATATTTCCAAAAGCCCTTCGCTAATGTTTGAACCTAATACTAAGTGGCAAAATGCCTTGCTAATGACTGAGTTTTTCCTTTCACTTTTAATGTTTACTGCTTTTCGAATGGTGAAGAATGGAATCTCTCAATTGTTGCTATCATAAGGAGTTAATTTCTCCCTCAATTATATAACAGAGTGGTAACAGTGCTTCATCTAGTTTTACTTTCACAAATAGTATAGTTGCAATTTCATTTTTGTTTCTTTCCTTTAAGCTTAATTGCAGTAGTTCATTAGACTTTAATTTTGCAAGTAGAATAGACAACCGAAGTAGTTTTGATTCTAGTATTTCATTCTCAGTTTGGTATAGATAGTTGCACCTCCATTTTTTTCATTTAAGTTTTGGTTTTGAGATTAGGTAGGCAACAGTTTTAAGAGTCTTTTAAACTTATACTTTGGAAACCATTACAATGGCAAGAAGATAAGCTTTGTCTTTACTTTCTTATTTTAAAAGCTCCACTTCCAAACTTGACCTAAAAATCACTTTTAGACTCTCACTTCAGCGGTAGATTAGGATTTCAATTACATTGTAGAACTCTAGGAGTCAAAAGAAAAAAAACCCCAAAACAACATAAACTTGAAAATAGTGAGGTAAGGAAGCGTTATTTAGCACATATAGTGCACTACACTTCATCAGTTTACGACACTCGGATTGATAATTTATGTAGCAATTTAGGACACTAAATTGACTAAACACTTGACCATTGTTGATTTTCATATTGAAACAATCTCTGTCTCTATGTAATGTTTGACCATGGCAAAGCATGATTGACCATCATTGATTTTATAAAACATAGTTTGCCATGATTTGCCATGCAAGACCATGGTTTACCATGATTGTCCATGGTTGACCATATTGACCACATTTATTAAACTGAAGGGAATAATATTGAACCCAAGGGAATAATAATAAACCCTAAGAATATGAAACGTTAAATTAATAAACCCAAGGGATTGATATTATTAACCCAAGGGAATAATATTAAACCCTAGGAATATGAACCCTTTGATTAATAAACCGAAGGGATTGATATTATAAACCCAGGGAAATAACAAACACGAGATTAAAACTAAAATCCCAAGAGATTATGAACCGAAGGGAGAATATTAAACCTAAGGGATAGATATTATAAAGCCACGTACACAAACGGCATGAAAAATATGAAAAACCATCACATATTATCAACCGAAATGCATTCAGGAATACAAACAACATACTTGAACATATCACAAATGCATGGAAAAAATATTGAATACAATGGAATAATATTAAACACTATCAAAAAAATAAAAATGAAAGAAAATTGACAAACAATTTTATGGATCATAACATCAATGACAAGAATATCGAATGTCCTAACACTTAAACCAGAAAAGAAATATTTTATTAACATATATTATTTAGAGATCTTTTTTTGGTCTCTTAACATTAACAAATTGTACAACGAAAATGGACTTTAAATAGTCAACCACAACACAACTATTTAATGCAAGCCTCTTCCAAAACACACCCAAACTGATGACAGAAGCAACACAAATTCAAATCAACATGATAATGCTCATGATACTTCACTCTTTCCAATAATTCCCTTCTTGTTTTCCTCCCAGATTCTCTTTGGTTCAAATGATACAAGGTTTCAACATCTGATTTCATTACATGCAAGACACGAATTTGCTCATCAATAAAACAAGAATGGAAGCCATGTTTCCTATCCAACCTTTTGCAAATGTAGGAAATAAAACTTATGGTCGCTGCAATAAATTTTATCGCTTTAATGTAAAAGATAGCATCATTGTTCTTCATATCTGCATTTGAATGACATAAAGATACAATTAAAATTATCACATAAACAAAGAAACAAACAAATATATACATGCACATATATTTAACATTAAAGCCAAAATAAATTTATTGGACACAAACATAATAACATTCAAAAGAAGGAGAAAAGAAAGCACATACATGTTAATTTTAATCAATTAAAGAACAACATCACCACCAAAAAATCAATGACCCATGCAGTTTCTTCCAAATGCTCAATTTACCGACTTTAGCAATCAACAAAGTTGGTTTAAATGATAAAAAAGTGGGACAAAAAAATTATCAATTTTATGTTTATATTTATAATTATAAATATAATTATTAGTTTTGTGTTTTTATTTTATTTTTATTTTTATTTCTATTGTTATTTTGTTTTTACCAAATATTTACCAATAATCTTTCTTACATTAAGTATAAGCCTACACATCTCCTCTATACTAAATTACTCATTTCAACACAATAAAGTTAATTTTCAAAATATTTAAAAATCTACGGACATAAAGATATTATTTCCTTTTAATACTTGCACTTGGATGAAACCTCTCGTCATGGCCATTGACGTAAAGGTGTCTATACTTTTTATTCTTACACTTGGATCGAACCTCTCTAAATGCAACGTTTTAGATCTTTCAAATCTTTTGCCATCGTTTTGTTGGAAGTAATGTTTCCATGTCATGTGTAGTTGTCATTGTGAGTCCCAAGGTGTTATCTAGAAGTTGTTGATTCCTATGTTATGAGTTGGAGTCGTGTCATTTCTGAGTCATAGATCTACTTTCTTAGGATCCAGATTAGTGGAAGTTTGTGATTTATGTCCTATATATTTGTAAATGTTGTGATGAATAAAGATATCAAGTGATTTATGTGTGTCATAATGTATTCTCTCTATTTTTTCTAACATGGTATCAAAACTGGTACTGGCTTGACTCCCTCAAAGGAGGGAAAGAAATATGTGAGGGATCCTGATTGTTATTGTTTTTGTATATATTAGTATAGATGTGTGAGAGTTTAATTTTAGTTTGTTAATCTTTTTGTGATCCCGTGTGTGTATATTTGTTTTTTGTTTGCAGCTTCTTCAAGCATCATAAGATCCTTCCGTCATCTTGCTATTTGTAAAGTTTTGTTTGTGCTTATTTTCTCGGAACTCGCAAAGGAGTTAAATTCATGTATGGATGGTTTTGTCGAAATTGCATGCACTTTCATATTATAAATATGAAAAATCATGCCCCTGAACTATGCATACTGCTGCATGGATTTGGATTTGAGATATGGTGTGGAGGAGTTTAAAATTGCCAGTGATATATGTCAAAAGTGTTAAAATTGGAGACAAATTTCAATTTTTCACTTCTACAGGGAAGAGATCTCCACGTTAGATGTTTCTGTTGCAATCTTGTTCCAATATCAAATTTTGGAGTTTGCATTTTAAATATATTGAGGCTGGTCAACCCAATATGTGAGTGTAATTTTGTTGGAATTGACCACTCTAACAAATTCTATGTGAAGACGAAAGCTCCAATATCAAGATTGAACCAAATGAACAACTTTTGACTTGTGCTAAGGAGGGACGTGGTGACTTGTCTGTGCCTAGATGACAGATGATAGTTTGATGAGATGTATTTGTAAAGTAGTTTTCTATTTCTTTCAATTCTGGTTATAAAAAGGGTTGGTGGTTCTTAAACTGGGAGCCCCAGTGTCTGAAACATAAATTCTTGTGCGTTAGTAAGGTCAAGTTGTTTGATCAACTTTTGAACACATCCAATATCCAAACCTCAATTCTAGCAACCGATGAATAACCAAAAACGAAATATTTGAAAGATGGTGGTTTGTCCATAGGATGGTTCATTACTTGATGGCTCTTATCGCGGAAGCCCCTGTGAAAATTTGGAAAACCATAAATAATACTGCAACAACTAATTAAGTTTCTTCTATTTTTTAAATGAACTGAACAAATTATTTACTACATCCTACGATAAATATCGAAACTAATACACTGCAAACTTCACAAATAAAAAAATCCTAAAGAAAAATAATGTTGGAAGAATAGATGCACACACACAAATACACAATTATTTTTGGAATGAGTCCCCGGAAAAACCCAAATCGGGAAAACCGATGTAGCAGCTAAGGGTTTTATTATTATGAAATAGTAAATCTGAGTACAAAACTATGGATGCTCAAATCTAGCAATCCATACAGAGAAATGACTAAAAATAAGTCTAGTGAGAAAAATCTCACTCCCACTAGCAATCTGACACTGACCCTGGCTCAAGATGAGTTGCTCTCTACTGCCTCTGCGCAGTCCCTGTGTTGGGCATAGAATCCCCCCAAGGCATGTTTTGGGGCTCAAAGCCCAAGTTTTGACTGAATCTTGTTGTAAAGCTCCACGAATTGCAGGCATGGGGTGCGAAAGTATGATATAATCACAGGGTTTTCCGCCCTAGTTTTGTAATGTAATGTAGACTGGATAGACCTACCCATGGTCTGTGGACCATGGGATTGTATCAATAGAGTGAGGCTCTAAGTGTAAAAGAAGACTAACTAAGAATAGAATATGAGGATAAGAAGTTTGAGTGATTGAATTGCAATGTGAAGTGTGTCTCTGGGTCGTAGAATAGGAGAAGGCTCTGCAGCTGAGTGCGTAGAGGCCTAGTAGTCCGCAGCTGAGTGCATGGACCCCTGCAACTGAGTGCGTAGGGTGAGTCGAGTCTGTAACCATGGAAAGAATCAATAAAGATAAGTTTGGTTATAATTATGTGTATCTGTTCTTGGGTTAATGCATGATTGATATAAATTTCAAATATATTGTTTATTTACTGCATGCACCTATATGAATGTTTTATGTTGTTAAGTATAACTTGAAGCACTCAAGTAGGCAAAGATAATCAGCTAACATTGGAATATAAGTAACGCCTTAGGTAATAACGCAGAGTGTGGCGCTTAGCCCCTTGGTAGGGTTGCATGAAGGCAGTATATCAGGTTGCGAGGAATGGGAAAGTGCGCGAAGCAACCTACGCGTAGGGACAAACCATGGACCATTCAAACTCATCAAACATCTCCAGGGTGCAGAAACTTGGTTCTAGCACCCTCCCATACTACTTTGGGTGAGACCTCAGTTCACGCTCCGCGGACTGTTGCTAAAAGGTCCAGTAGTATTTGGTTAATTAACTCTGAACTTGGGTTAGGCCCCAACAAGCCAACAAATGGTTCCGTTGCTGGGACCGGAATCTGCATAGAGATTTCTGATGTCGTATCACTAGAATCCAACACAGAAAGGAATTGAAGAGTGGTTGGACAGAAAAATTCATGAGTTTGCGGCGCAGGAAAACAAGAATCTGCGATTATCAAAGGAAGAGTGGTTATATTGCTACTTATATATGGAAATCCACGAAATATTCTTTGCATCCTTCCCTACTGAGTTGTACGAGTGAATCACGAAGCTAGCAGATAGCCAAGGAAGGTGTAAACTCAACATACCTATTGTGTGGACTCCAGAATTGGTGTGCAAACTGGAAGCATCGGAAGATAAGATCGCGCACGCTGTCAGTCACTGGCTGGATCAAATCATAGGAGGATTCATCACTGAATTCATGGTAGATACTTTAGTCAGCTATAGCGAGGCAGAACGACGCTTCCTCAAGGGACCACGAGGTAAGTACGTTAAATCTTTAAACACTTGGATTAATATGTTACTGTGTGAAACGCAGGTTATGCGAATAAATTGATGTTTGGGGCTACGCGGAGTGGGAGGATCTACATAAACGAAGGTAGCACAGAACTAGAAACTAGCCCCTTGATATCACCTTCACGAGGGGGCGAAGAAGAGCTCGCGAAGGTTTCGCCAAGAAGTGTGATCAACCTAATAAGGCAGAGAATTCCATGCATACCACCCCCACCCACACCACCACCGGTTTCACCATCTTCACCCCCGACTTTGCCCATACCACCTCTGTCGCCACCGCAAAGCAGTATGGCCAATGCAATAAAGCTACTAGTGTTCAAGGGAGTAGGGAATGAATATCTAGACCAATTTTGGTTCATGATAAAAGCTGTATGGGAAGCACAGGGTGTCACAAACAACAATATAAGGAAGGAAACATTGGTCAGCGCTCTGCAGGATCGCACGCTGACTTGGTACATTAAGCATTCCAATGACAATCTGAATGCGAGGATAGCAGATATCCAAACTCCACTAAACAAAGAATTTAGCAGGCCAAAGTCGGAGGCACAGTCGATCATTGGATTCAAGGAAATCTCAATGCTACCAGGCAAAACCCCATGGGAGTTGGATCAAAGGCTGAAGTGCACAATTCGCAAAGCGAACGTGACCTTAACAGACGGGAAACACTACGAAGGGTTTGTAGCCTCGTTAACACCGCATCTAGGGAATGCGTTATCGCAACAAAGGCTAACCATTCGCGGATTAGCCAGAGGATTGCTTTAGATCCAGGTATCGAAGGATCCATTTAGGATCATTTAGCATGGAGGCATGAAATAACACACTAGTTTGTATGGAATCTTCATATTAGTATACAAATGTGTCTGTTATGGATAGATGTGGATTTCTTGAGGGAAGGCAATCTTGGTGCAAGAGGATTTGTAATATTCCATTTTAGATATCATTTATTGGGATTCAACTGCATTAAGAAAATCATTCATCTATGGCCATTGCCATGGGCAGTAGTCGTAACTGACTAATTTCTCATGATTTTTTAGTAGTCCACTTAGAACTCATTGCATCGGGTGATGCTCACAGGGGTGAAGAAGTGGGATTGAAACTAGTGAAAAGGGGTAGAATTTTCCATTTCTTGATATGGTCAAAAGGGGTAGAATTTTCCCATGGTATTTGCCTTCATTTTTCGAGTGAAAATAATAAAATAAGGTTTCTAGAGAGTCCATCAAGCCTATAAAAGGGGATAGGAGATAGGCATTTGGATCATCCAGAATTTGTTTATCTTATTGTGTGTTTGTTGAGAACTTGGCATGGCTAGTCCTAGCTTGATCCTAGGACAAACACCTCATGGGCGTAATTTGTCTGGTGGATCCATCCAAGGTCCACTAGTGTGCTTCAGAGTTCAGTTGGTCGAGTTTGTTGATGAGCAGCCTTGTGTGATATTGGCAAGGGTTTCTATGTTAACTGTTTTGGAATGTATTATTTGTATTTATTAATCAAATAATGTGACTACGTTTCCAGATCCCTTTGTGTTTTTGTTCTCGCTGAAAGTTTATTTTTAACTAGAACACTCAAGTGTGTCATATCTATTAAAATTTTGACGTTTGGGATCTTCGAGCAAATCTTGCCCCTTGATTTTGTGGTCCCTTTATGATATTAGAAAGAATTGGACCAATGGCATATCCATTGGCACTACCCAGTCATATAAGAGCTCATAATGGATTTCACGCCTCATTATTGAAATAGTGTGTATATGACAGTAGACATGTTATTCATTGGCAAGACAATCAGGTAAATTTAAAAGGAAATTTAATTATGTACATGAGTAATATTAATATAATGATTTGTATGAGCTAATTACAATGTATGTTATTGTAATAGGTCGAACCGGATGGATAGCTCCTAGTAGAGCCTCAGTGTATTATTGACCAAAGAGAAACAATGTTATGGAGGTGACCAATCACCCAAGTTAAAGTGCACTAGAGACACTTTAACCCAGAAGAGGTTACCTGGGAGGATGAGGGCTTTATGCATGGAGTTTATCCTGACTTATTTAAGGGACGAGGTAACATCGGGGACAATGTTATGCTCCCAGGGGGGAAGATGTAACACCCCTCCATATATTGTGAATAATTGTGAGTTACTTGCATTTACTTTTATTGTTTCATAACTAAGGGAGTCTTGGAATTCACCAAAGGGAACCTTAAGATTAAAATATTTTTACTAAACAATTATGAATCAATTACATTTATTTCCTTGGAAGATACAATATTATCTAAAAAGAAAAAAGCCAAGGAAGGCAATCAAGAGAGGGAGCTGGAGGCGTCAGGAAGAAAGGAATTCGATACTGAAACCTATACATGACACTGTGAGGGTGGGGAAAGACACTGCCCTGAGGTGTTCTTAAGATGCAAAAAGAACCAGTGGAAGCCCCATGGCTGAAATTAGTTCTGGGTTGAACCTAGGGGTTTTGTTGCCTATGAACTAACCTTGTTAGGGTTATTGATAAATAATTGTTCTAGTATAAAGAAGCTTTGGGGAGAGAAAAGGACGTAATTTCCCTTTTCAAGGTTGGGTGGTGTGGTTACCCTATGAATTTCTAGAAAACCCAACATAATAGATAAGTATCTATGCATAACACGATACTATATAAATTTTTCTGCTTGATATAATCTCTGGCATGAAGTTCACTATGACTAGTTTGGTTATGAAATGTTTATGAGAAATAGAAGCTGAGGAATTTAAAATATAATTGAGTGATCATATTTTACAACATAAAAGATACAAAATGTCTGTATGTTAAAGAAACTGATAGTTGGTGCATCTCGTAAATTGTGTGTATAACTATGGTACCATGTGGTAGAATAAGGTATATGCATTGTGGACTAAGTGTCAATTTACAATATATCTCTCTATTTAGTACTATTCTTGGAGAAAGAAAGGATATAGAAGGAATAAATACCACATCATAAGAATTAAATGCTAACGTGGTTTGAGACCCCGAAAGGGTTTACTAGGTGACCTTTGCAATATAAATTAACAAGGAATAGTTGAAGTGATGGACTCGGTCAGGTTAGTACTTGGGTCAAGCCGGAATCAACCAGCGACCCGAACAAAGTACCGAGTAGACTTAGCCTGATATCAATGGTTTTGTTGTTAAGCTAATACATAGTAATACAAGTATCGAGAACCAGTAAAAGTTAATAGTAAATCTTTAACTGAAAACAAACCACGATTAACTAATAATTATAAAGTACAAGTAAAATACCAAAAACAATGATATTGTGGAAGAACCCAAAAATAATTAACAAGTGAATATATCGTATTATGTGGAAAATTTGTGCCAGATGAATAAGAGATCCTTTGCATGTAAACAAACAATAATATAATAATCCATACAAATAGACTCAAAACATTTATTTAATAAACCATCTACTTCAGAAAAGTTACTGGCCGTAAGCCAAAATCTAAAATACCAAGACATATAACAACTGAGTTCTTAAATATGGGCGGAAGCTGCGAGTTCTTCCAGTATAGAATAAGAATAACCTATAACTAAAGCCTAACAAGAGCACCATAATTAACCATTAACATCTTTAATAGTGGAAGGACTAATGACCTAGCCAGTTTGAGGGCCCTTCTTCTAAACCCTAGGGACCCTTCGTATAAAACTCAAGAAAACAATTTGGCATGAAACAGAGCCATAGGACGTAAGACAAGCCATGGTAGGTGACTATAATTAGGGAATATTGCAACTGGTAAAGAAGAAACCCTATGTAAGAATTCAAACAAGATGACCCAATGCTCGTGCTAGAAGAAAGAGTTGCATGGGGGTGGCATGAAGAAAGCTTACTTGTTCTCTAACCTGCAACAAGAATGTCTCAATATCAAATTAATGGATCAATCAAGGTAACAACCCAAAAAATAAAACAGTAACCAAAGTCGTTAAACTATTACCTGGGGTTCTTCAGTATCTTGCTGAAAGCTTGCGCCCTGAAGAGTTAAAAAAAGAAAGATGGTTAAGAGTTAAATCAATAACCTTGAAACAAACATAGTGATAAAGGAGAAAATATGAAGATATTAAATTAGCTGCGAGATGATGGGAAAGTAAAACCCCCTAGTTCAACTGTTCCCGACCGACTACCTCTCTATTGAAGCATCCAACCTACCAATGTCGAGGGAAAAATCATTCTTCCTGGTAGAAAATCATAAAAAGATATAGTCAGTGGTATCACCTGAAAGTCATGCATGAAGAAATGAAAATCTATAAGGGACGAGCTATGGTAGATTTCCAGTGAGGCACAACGAGCAAATGAATCTAGACACGAGAGGGAAAGTGTGGTGGTTCCACCTTACCCGCCCAAAAAACATCAAAACCGTTGGATCAAAAGCCTACTGATCTGATAGTCCATTTTCCTCCAAGTGGTGATAGTTGATGGTATTTTGAGAGGCTTCGAACGTCGGCTCAGATCCCAACCTCTGACTGTTCCAGTGCCATATGGTGTGACAAGATGGAATGAGTAAATAAGATCAATATCTAACCAGCTTAATGGAGGTATTATGTGATAAAGACTTAGGATAAATTAGAGAGAACAATTAGTATATGTGTGGTCAGTCAATCTGTATGCTGCAAGGTGTAATCTTAACTTTATTTTTCGTTTAAATTATGGAATTAACCTTTGTTCCACACATTGATTCAATAATAAAGACTTATGCTTAATTTAGATACAATGGTAAAATGAAAAAGGGTTAAAGAGCGCTCTTGGAGGTTGGATTAAGTGTACACTTTTTCATGATAATCTTTTTCTTTGTCAAGTTGTAGTAATGGATGTTACACCCCTCCTTGTACTTCCTAGCCTAGCCTAACGAGCGTGTCTAGATTGAAAGTGTAGAATTTCTCATGAGCCACTTGAGTTAGTTCAATGAGAATGATGAAGCATGGAGAAGGAGGGGGCACCAACTATCTGTTTTCTACTCCCAACACACACCAACTACTTTGTTTTATACTATGAACCAGCCGAAAGAAAAATGTGGGAAGATCTTCAGCCGACATTGCATTTGAACTTGGGTTATTTTTGTGATACAGTTTTCAATTCAATATGGACACAACTCTCTATCTTTATATGCTCGCCTATATATTCTTGATACATTACAGAGTACGACAGAATAGGTCTTTTTCCTAACAGGTTCCCAACAAAATCTAATACTTCCCTAAGCAGCCTGAATGTGAGGTCAAAGAAAATATCTCGGCCGAAAATGGATTTGTTAATCAGTTGCCTAACAGTGTCAATCCTCAATGCAATTTTTTTGGTTGCTTGGTTTCTGCAACTCATAGCACACTTGCCCATTTCTCCAACTCCATTAATTCTGCAACATGGTTATAAATAGGAATGTCCCTTTGTTAAGAATAATGTTTTGCAAGTGAGTGGAACTTTGAGCATCTTAATTTATTATACCGAAGTCATGTATTGAGATTATTGTTCAGTTTTAGAAAAATGCTAAAATGCAATATGTATGTGTGTTTCGTCCATGGAGAAATTGGGAAAAGAGATTCTAGATAGACCAATGGATTATTATATCCAAGATTATCCAGAAAAATCATTATATTCACAGTGATTGAACTATAAAAATTAATTATATAACTTCTTACACATTAATTTAAATGCATACCTTATTAAAGCTAAGCCCAAGACTCCCCAAGGCGTGAACAAAAAATTTGTAAATTTACAATGCAACACCACTATCAACATTGTTGTAGTGATGGGCCTCAACACCACTCTAGATAAAAAAATGTATTGGCAAAATGACGGGCCTCAACTCCACTCGAGATAAACAATGTATTGGCAAGGTAAATGCACAATTAATCAAAATAAATGATAAATCAACTAAATCATTTACTATCTCTACGCTTACCATGGCTATTAATTCTTCACCGAAGTCAAAGTAAATATTGAGAGTCTTTATTGTCTTAATGGATACTACACCTACCACGTGGAGTGAAAGTGAGCAACAATAACGAGATTAGTTTTTTTCCTTCATCCTTGCCATCACAGGAGAATTTAGTGCATAGAAACCACGTGGTGGAGTACCTACTGTAAGGACTCTGGACACCACATATCTCCACAATGGTATGATATTGTGCACTTTGGGCCTAAGCCCTCATGGATTTGCTTTTGGACTTACCCCAAAAGGCCTCATACCAATGGAGATATTTGTCCATCCTTATATATCCATGATCCTCCCCACCTCTAGTCAATGTGGGACTTTGGTCGTATACCCAACAATCCTCCCCTCGAACAAAGGACCATCAAGCCTCCCCTCAAACGATTATCCATCCGTCCACTCTCTACCAACTAGGATTCTCCGCTCCAATGCGTTGGAAGCACACGCCTTACATGGAGCACCACCTGCCTCGAGAGCTTGCTCTATCCCAGGTCAACTCCTCTTCACCGTGTTGGGACCAGGACACGTCCATGAAGAATCCGGAGCACACCGCCTGTCTAACCGAGCTCATCCACGGATCCCATCGTGATATTACCGGGGCCCACCACCTTCATTCGGTATTCCGAGGATTCATCCACTTGGCTAACTTCGGGGCATGGCTCTGATACCACTTGTTGGAGATCAAATGCACAGCAAATTAAACAAAAAATACACAGCAGATCAATCAAGCACATAAGACACAAGAATTTAACGTGGTTCACCCAACCAATCTGGGCTACGTGCACACAACATAGGCATCGGCAATTTATTAATCAAACAGGAGATTACAAAATGAAATCCTCACAAAACTCTCACCCTCATAGCAAACAATTCGAATGGTTGCCTGTTATATAGCAAAGAGAATCTAACAACCTCATTAGCTCACTCACATCAAATATAGGAGGCATTAATCATCTCCCAACAACCTGGAGCTAATCTAGGAACTGAATTTCTATTGTTGTCACCTACAGAGATTTTTGCCTATTTTACTCCAAACAGAAAATCTCAACAATCTCCACCTTGACAACAATTAGCCTGATGCCCTGTTATTATTATTTTATCTTTTCTGCAAGCCAAGAGAAGCCAAACACCAGCGTAGCTTCTCTAACAAAACTGGTTTCGTGAACATGTCTGCACAATTCTCCTTTGTATGCACATTTTCAAGAGAGACTCCCCTTTCAGTGATAACCTGTCTTACAAAATGGTACTTAATTGGAATATGCTTTGATTTACTATGATAGGCCGGATTCTTAGCCAAATGTATTGCACTTTGACTATCACAAAGTAACCTGATGTTGTCCTGTAACCTACCAAACTCACCAAGCAAACCTTTCAACCAAACCGCCTCTTTGCAAGCATGCGAAGCAGCAATGTATTCTACTTCAGTAGTGGATAAAGCGACAATGTTCTGTAGCTTTGACATCCAGCTTATAGCTCCACCTGCAAGAGTAAAGACATACCCTGAAGTTGACCTTCTCTTATCCAAATCACCTGCAAAATCGGAATAAACATATCCGCAAACAAATTCACTACTCTTATTGTAAGTGATACAATAACTACTTGTGCCTCTCAGATACCGAAGCATCCATTTCACTGCTGACCAATGTTCTTTACCCGAATTTGCCATGTACCTGCTGACAACCCCAACTGCATGTGAAATATCTGGTCGAGTACAAACCATCACATACATTAAACACCCTACTACATTGGCATATGGAATTCGAGACATATAATCCTTTTCTTCATCTGTATTAGGACATAAACTCAAAGAAAGCTTAAAATGGGAAGCTAAAGGGACTGACACAGGCTTCACATTATGCATACCAAACCTCAAAAGTATTTTCTCAATATACTTTTGTTGTGATAGCCATAGCTTACCATTGCTCCTGTCTCTGAAAATCTCCATGCCCAAAATTTGTCTTGCTGCTCCTAGATCTTTCATATCAAATATCCTTGCCATATGAGCCTTCAACCTGTTGATTTCTTCTATGCTTTTGCTTGCTAAAAGCATATCGTCAACATACAATACCAAGATAATGAATATGCCATTATTCAACTGTTTAAAATAAACACAATGATCATATTCACTTCTAACATATTTCTGACTCAACATGAAAGAATCAAACTTCTTATACCACAGTCGAGGCGACTGCTTCAGGCCATATAATGACTTCTTGAGCCTGCAGACAAATTTCTCATTGCGATGCTGAACAAACCCTTCCGGTTGTTCCATATATATTTCCTCATCTAAATCACCATGTAGAAATGCAGTCTTAACATCTAACTGCTGCAACTCTAAATCAAGCAAAGCCACTAATGCTAACACAATTCTAATTGAAACAATTTTAACCACTGGTGAAAAAATCTCATGAAAGTCAATACCGGCTTTCTGAGAAAACCCTTTTGCAACCAGTCACGCTTTGTACCTACCTTCCGTATCATTCACACCCCGTTTCAGCTTGAAAACCCATTTACACCCCACAGTTTTCCTGCCATTCGGAAGCTCAACCAGATCCCATGTGCCGTTCTTACTTAAGGCCATCATTTCGTCCTTCATGGCTGCTTTCCACTTGTCACTTTTCGAACCTTCTATTGCTTCCTGATAGCACAGAGGTTCATCGTCATTAGCAGTAAATGCAACAGAAGTGACATAATCATCATACCTTCTCGGTGGCCGTTTGATTCTTGTCGACCTCCTTAAGGATGTTTCTGGCGCTTCCTCGATTGGCTGACTACCATCTGTAGGAACTTCTTGCCGATCCGTATCTGAGACCTGTTCATGATCTAAACCTGAACCCTGTTCATGTTCTGATTCTGAAACCTGTTCATGACTAGTATCTGAACTATGGTCATCATGACTATCATTAGAAATGCTATCAAACTGAATGTGCTGAAAATCAGATACATCATCCTGTTTCAATCTACTATCTACATCTAACTGTACAAGAGAGGATTCATTAAACTTTACATCTCTGTTGATGATGATTTTGCGGGTAGTAGGATCCCACAATCTATATCCCTTTGTTCCAACACCATACCCAACAAAGATATACCTTTTAGACTTTGGATCTAATTTAGTTCGCTGATGTTTAGGCACTAGAGCATATGCATCACAACCAAACACTCTGAGTTTAGAATAGTCACAAGGGTGTCCTTTCCATACCTCTTGCGGAATCTTGCAGTCTATGGCCATCGATGGAGATCGGTTTATTACATAACAAGTTGTTTCCACCGCTTCCGTCCACAACTCCTTCGGCAACCCGGTGTTACTCAGCATACTCCTTGCTCTCTCTAGAAGAGTTCTGTTCATGCGTTCAGCAACTCCATTTTGATGAGGAGTATAAACCGTGGTCTTATGCCTCTCGATCCCTACATCCTTGAAATAGCTGTCAAACTCCTTAGAAGTAAACTCACCACCATTGTCAGTTCTTAAACACTTTATTGTTCTACCAGTGTTGTTTTCTACCAATGCTCTAAACTGCTTGAAAACTGAAAAAACATCAGACTTGCTTTTTAACATGTAGACCCACACTTTCCTAGAAAAGTCATCAATGAATGATACAAAATAAGACGAACCACCATATGGAGTTGTAGGAGCTGGACCCCACACATCTGAATGGATATAATCAAGTATGCCTTTACTAGTATGTTTGCCTGTTTTAAACTTTTGTTTACTTTGTTTTCCAAACAGACAATGCTTACAGAAATCTAACTTTCCAGACTTTAGATTTGGAAGTAACTTGCGATCAGCCAAAAGTTTTAATCCTCTTTCACTCATATGCCCCAATCTTTGATGCCATAAGTGAATGGAACTACTGTCATGTTCAAACATAGTAGACACAAAATCTGACCTTATACCTCCTTCTAACTGAAATAGATTTCCAACTTTCTTAGCTTTCATAACTAGTAAAATACCTTTGTAAATTTTCATTACTCCACCTTGAATTACAGTTTTATACCCATTTGAATCAAGTGCTCCTAATGAATCAAATTTTTTCTTAAGTCTGGTACATGCCTCACATCAGTTAATATTCTAGTTGTCCCATCAAACATTTGTAGTTGTATGCTCCCAATCCCCACAATATTACATGTTACATCATTACCCATGTACACAACTCCATCATTAATTGATTTATATTCCTTAAACCATTCTTTATGGATACACATGTGGTTTGATGCACCGGAATCTAACAACCAATGTTGACCATGATTTGACACATTAATTGATAATACTTCATCACTCATACCTGAACCAGATGTCGAACCTGTATCTGTCGTATTTGCCTCCTTCTTCTCTGTCGAAGAATCTGCTTTTGAAGTTTGCTGCTGTCGCTTCCAACAATCCTTCTTTAAATGCCCTGATTTGCCACAAAACCAACACTTTAGCTTACTCTTCTTCCCTTTCGACTTTGAACATGAGTCGCTCGGCCTCCTGGAGTGTCTTTCTTTCGAACGACCTCTAACCATCATAGCTTATGATGTAGAGGTTTCAGAATGCGACCTTCTCCTTGTTTCTTCCGATAATAAGGATGCAACTACATCATCAAACTCAATAGTTTCTGATGAACTAAGACTTATAGAAGTAACAAAATGATCCCATGATTCAGGCAACGAGCACAATAAAGTAATAGCTTTATCCTCGGATTGAATTTTTACTTCTATACTTTGTAATTGCACAAGAAGAGTATTAAAATCATTTAAATGATCAGCAATCGATGTACCTTCCTTCATTCGCAAACTGTACAACTGTCGCTTCAGGAGAATCCTATTGGTTAAGGATTTGGTCATGTACAGTTTCTCCAGTTTCATCCACAAACCAGCAGCTGTTGTCTCCGACACGATATTAAACAGGACATCATCAGCTAGACACAGTCGAATAGCACTTATCGCTCTTTCATCCATCTCGGCCCACTCATTATCTGTGATGTTGTAAGGCTGTTTGGATTTGCCCAACAACGCCTTTGCCACACCATGTTGGACAAGCAAATCATACATTTTCACCTTCCAGATCTCGAAATTATTCTTGCCATTAAACTTCTCAATTTCAAACCGGGCACTCTGAGTTTTCGCCATTTTGTATCAAAAAAACACAATAATCTCAAAAAAAAAAACAATCCAATGTTTCAATACCAGTAATTAGCAAAACCAACTGCCTATTCCTTTCTGTCTTTGCCTTTAAATAAAACAAAAAACAATAGTTTTGCTGTGTGAATCACAATGTACCAATTCTGCAATTTATATATCTCACCGCACACCATAAAAAAAAAAAGTTCGAATCACCAATGGAAGAATTGATCCGCTCCACAAAACAATCTACTCCACCATATGCGTTTCAACTTTTTTGTTTTAACATATATATGTTATATAATTTAAAAAAATCTGCCCTTTAAAACTGCCACAAACTCCACGCAGGAACGGTTTTGAACATATATATGTTATATGATTTTTTATTTTTTTTTAAACTGCCCTTTAAAAAACTTCCACCAGTTCCACGCAGCAACGCACACCAACTGTTAAAAAACAAATAATTTGACACAAGCTGCCACGCCAAACAGCGTCCATGCAGCGACGCCAATGGAATACCACGCAGATGCTCAATCCATAATTAACACGCACGCAGATGCTCACTGGTTTCAACGCGGGTTTTTTTAAAAAAACAAAGAAAAAATACCTCCACTCAAACGTTTGCTCTCCGGTGTGCAGTTCTGAATACCTCCACGCAAACAGTAGTGTGCAGGTTTGCTCCGCTTGTTTGAACAGCAGTGCCTTCAGTCTTCTCGCAGGTAGGAAACACCAGCGCTCCACCAACCACGCAGCAATCAATACAGCAATACTCCAGTGCTACACGCAGATGCAGCAACACGGCAATCTCTTATACTCCTCAGCGCTGTAAACTTCCACGCAGGCGGACACAACAGCAGTCCAACACGCCTTTGCGCTCCACCTCTAGCCCGGTCCAGCTGAGCCACGCCTCCAACTGCTCTGATACCACTTGTTGGGACTCTGGACACCACATATCTCCACAATGGTATGATATTGTCCACTTTGGGCCTAAGCCCTCATGGATTTGCTTTGGACTTACCCCAAAAGGCCTCATACCAATGGAGATATTTGTCCATCCTTATATATCCATGATCCTCCCCACCTCTAGTTAATGTGGGACTTTGGTCGTATACCCAACACCTACATATTCAGAATTATTAATTTTTCATTAACGCTGAAATAAATATGGACAACCATGAAGTCATGCATGTGCGCATATTTGGAATGTAAATTGAAATTGAAAGTTTTAAGGGAGAATTTCAATTAAAATTTCATATGTGGTCAGGGAATAGAGAATCTTTTTATTTTCGTTGTTTCGTAAAAGTGGTTCACCGACTTAAAGTTGAAAATAAAGCATAGAAACTCTAAGAAGCTTTTAAATCAAATCATACATTACATTATTAATTTTAAATTAATAAATTAATATTTTTACATTTTTTGACAATTCAAATAATGACTTTATGTTACATCATTACGACTTCATAATTTTATTTAAAGTATAAAGATAATATAGTTAAATATCTATTTACATCCATCATTATTTTGGCATGACGGTGACATGCACCATAAAAAAAATCTACCAAATTTTCTTTTTTAATTTGAACAAGCTACTACCCTTGGCATCTCTAATTTATTTAAAAAATAATAATTCTACGATCCCACACATATACATATTATTTTATATTTTTATATTGGGAATTCTAAATCTCTTACACACATATTTCACACTTACCAAATTGCGCCGAATTAGGCCAAAAAAACATTAGAAAATTCGACGGTTCAGTTCGATACATCGATTAATACGTCAAAATTTGGTTCAGTAAGCGCCCGCGAGGAAATTTGTTAACTTTTTTTTCAAATCTGTAATTTTCGTCCAGCGTCTAACGATTTGAAAACGTTCATTCTTAAAAAAGAAATTCCTGTAAAGGCACTAGTTGGAATACAAAACAATTCTTCACCCTCGTGAAGACAATGAGTCATTCCTGGCAGAGAACGATTGATGAGTTTCGAACCCACAACTCATTTAAGCCAAAACAATGTCATGCGTCTTCAAATTCAAATAACTAGTGAGATTGAAAAGACTAAAAATATAGGCAGATTCACATGGTGCCTCATCAACCACTTTTACTAGGGCTTTTAATTTCAATGTTGTTTTTAATTTGGGTTATGTTTGTTAGCTCCCATAACGGCTACCGAAATTTTGTGAAACAGTCTGTCGCTGGTGGTTTCATTATCAGGGGACATAAAGACCTAACGTAGCAATCTTTAGACTTACAAACGCTAACGGAAAGTGAGCTTCCTTTACGGCCGCCAATTACAGACACTGACTTCCCTTGATTAATTTCCTGTTGAGAGCTCCTGGAGTGGTCCATTACTCCCTCTGCAGTTCTCTACCATGTTTTGTGGAACACCTGACACATAGCCATCAAAAGCTTGATGGAAGCTTAGCTATAAATACCTCTGTTTGGTCCCCAAGCTCACCACTCAAACCCCTTCAGCCTTACACCATCAAATCAGAGTGAGCAGAGCTTGGAAGTGCCAAGCGGGTGAGAGAAAAAGTCTGCAGTTTCTATAAAGTTTCACTTAAGATTTGAAGCAAAAGCTATGCATGATGTTGTGAATCAGCTAGCGGTTTGCGACTCTGCTTTTGCCGTATAGTGTTTTTACTGCGTTTTGTAATGCTCTTGCATAACGAATCCTTCCAAGATCAACATTTGTTATGGAAATTTGGGAAGCCGACTTCGTAGCCATAGTACAGATGGATAAAGTTGGATGATTCTGGAAGTTTAGAGTTTAGTTCCAGCGAAAATTATTTCTGGTCAACTGCATAATACATTTCAAGGAAAGGAATCACAAAGGAAGGATCGACCTTTAAAACTCTGTCGCTTCAGCATTGGGAATGACTTTCTTCTGTAATTATTGTTTTCATTCGGAGTTGAAGCTAAGAATAAATAGTATTAAAGTGTGAGAAAGTATCAATAGCTGGAGGTATGATTTCTTGGGTATTCAAGTTTTTTATTCTTTTAAGTGTTTATTCCTCATTATAGAATCGTTATTAAGCTAACATTTGGTATCAGAGCAATTTTTATCTCTGCCTTAGTGTTTATAGACATGCTCTGTTTGGCTAAATGCCATATTTTGAGAATTTTATAAATTAAGGCATTTATTTGGAAATATGTCTAATTTTTGTTCTTTTTTTTATGCTTATAATATTTATTTGGTTTAATTATATGCAATCTGTTGTGGAAATTTATAACTATGCTCATATTTAATTTGCATGAATTAATTATTTCTGCTCTAATTAATACATGCTATTTTGGATGAGTATACTTGTTGAATGTTATGCATGAATATTATAGTTTTATTTATGCAATTTATAATGATTCTCATGTCAGTTAATTTTTATGCATAAAAGAATAGCCACAACATCTTTAATTAAATAATGTTATATATTATGATTAATTAGGATCACATAAAGAATATTTAGACATTAATTGTAATTAATTATACTAAATATAATAAATTTTATCCCACATGAATTTTTATTATATTTATATAATTAATTAGGATAAAATATTCATAGCTTACCCACAGGAATTATGAATTAATAGTTTTATCATAAAGTACAAATCTAAGATAGAATTTATATCGAATTATAGTCATAATATACCCTTTAGAATTATGAATTAAGTGAATAATTTGATAAATTCTATCATAAAGAATAATTGAATATGCTTGAATTAAAAATTTAGTCCACAAACAATTTTTATGTCATTAGATTCAATTTTAAGCATGGTTTACATTGGTAAAGCATGAAATTTTATTTTTAGGCCTCAATTTTAACATAAGCATGTGATCTTTAATTTTATGCAGTTGTACAACTTGCAAATTTCTCTGATATTCGTTGTGATATCCCTAAACTTAAGGGAGATAACTATAAGGTCTGGAAGGAGAGAGTTCTCCTTCATTTGGGTTGGATGGACATAGACTATGCTATGAGGAAAGATGAACCACCGACACTCACTAATACTAGCACTGCAGTGGACATTACGCCTTATGAACAATGGGAGCGATCTAATCGCCTAAGCATGATGTTCATTAAGACTAAAATTTCAGCTGGTATTCGTGGTTCTATTGATCAGCATGAAAATATTCGAGACTTGCTAAAAGCCATTGATGATCAATTCGTCACTTCAGACAAGGCTCTAGCAAGCACCCTAATCATGAAGTCTCATCCCTAAGGCTCACCAATGTGAAAGGTGTACGCGAGCACATCATGCAAATGAGGGACACTGTGGCTCAATTGAAGAAACTCGAGGTTGAAATTTTGGAGTCCTTCTTGGTGCACTACATCCTGAACACCCTTTCACACCAATACGGACCTTTCAAAATCTCATACAACACACATAAAGATAAATGGTCAATTAATGAACTCATGACCATGTGTGTTCAAGAGGAAGGGAAACTGGTGATGGAACTAGGAGAAAGTGCAATGCTGACAATGCGCAAAAAGGGCAAATCTCAAGCCAATCGGAAAGGGAAAGGTAAAGTACCTCCCCAAGTCGATATCAAGAAAGATTCCAAGTGTTTCTTCTGTAAAAAGAAGGGACACATGAAGAAGGAATGGGCCAAATTTCAGAAATGGCTTGCGGACAAAGGTAATCCAATCTCATTTGTTTATTATGAATCTAATATGGTTAATGTCAATATTAACACCTGGTGGATTGATTCTGGATTAACAATTCACATTTCAAATTCCTTGCAGAGTTTGCAAAACCTAAGGAAGCCAGTGGGAAGTGAGCAAAGCATCTTATCAAGAAACAAGATGGGCTCGCATGTGGAAACTATAGGAACATGCTATTTAACTTTAAGTAGTGGCTTTGTTTTAGAATTAGAAAAGACCTTTTATGTTCCAAGTTTTTCTAGAAACTTGATTTCAGTTTCAAGACTTGTACATTTTGGATATTCCTTCAATTTTTCAGAAATACCTTTCAGTTTATTTTATAAATCTGATTGTGTTGGGAATGGTATTTTGTCTAATGGTCTTCACTTCATTAATTTACAAAACAATGTCACTTATGATTCAATGCATGTTTACA
This sequence comes from Pinus tabuliformis, assembly GCA_031772625.1. Taxonomy (NCBI): domain Eukaryota; kingdom Viridiplantae; phylum Streptophyta; class Pinopsida; order Pinales; family Pinaceae; genus Pinus; species Pinus tabuliformis. Next base: position 1,327,832,156 of record CM062805.1, on the reverse strand, counting down.
CTGGCACTAAAAGATGTGTTATTAATGAAGATTCCTCTAAATTACTGCACCAGAGATTAGGTCATATCTCCATAGAAATAATTAAAAAATTGGTAAATGAAGGGGTACTTAATACTCTGGATATTACTAATTTTGAGACTTGTGTGGACTGCATAAAGGGAAAGCAGACCAACAAGTCAAAGAAAGGTGCCTATAGGAGTTCAGACATATCCAAACATGGACTCACATGGTTAGAGATACTTCATCTCTTTTATGGATGAACTCACGATATATGTATCTCTACATGCTTCATAAAAAGAATGAAGCATTAGATGCCTTTAAGATCTTTAAGGCTGAAGTAGAGAAACAATGCGGTAAGCAAATTAAGATCGTGAGATTAGATAGAGGTGGAGAATATTATGGTAGATACACAGATGATGGACAAGCACCTGGGCCATTCTCAAAATTTCTTCAAGAGCATGGGATTGTTGCCCAATACACCATGCCTGATTCACCCGACCAGAATGGTGTAGCAAAAAGAAGAAACCGAACATTATTGGACATGGTGCAGAGTATGCTTAGCAGCTCCAATCTTCCTAAATCCTTGTGGACTGAAGCACTTAAGACGACAATGTATATATTAAACCGAGTTCCAACCAAGGTTGTTCTTAAAATGCCATTTGAATTATGGAAAGGTTGGAAACCGAGTTTGCGACATATGCACGTTTGGGGATGCCCATCTGAAGTAAGAATATATAATCCACAAGAGAAGATGCTGGACCCAAGGACCATTAGTGGGTATTTAATTGGATATGCTGAAATTTCTAAAGGTTACAGATTTTATTGTTCATCTCACAGCACTAGGATTGTGGAATCAAGAAATGCAAAGTTTCTTGAAAATGACTTGATCAGTGGGAGTAATCAAACCAAGAACATAGTTTCTGAGAAGGATCATTCAGAATATCAACCTTCCACCTCAAGTGATAGATTGGTTATTGTTCACAGCACCCCTCAAGTACAAACTGGTGTTGAACAACCAATTGTTGAAGTTCCACAAGCTGCTAACGACATTCTAGTAGGTCAGGTAGTTCAAGAGTTGCCAAGAACTTTTGAACAACGAGTTGAACCACATACTTCTTAGGAAGATAATGGTACAACATTAAGAAGATCTATTAGACCAAAGAGATTAGCAATTCCTGATGATTATGTTGTGTATCTGCAAGAATCTGACTACAATATTGGAGGCGAAAATGATCCCGAGTCATTTTCACAAGCCATGAGTTGCAAAGAATCAGAATTATGGTACGATGCCATGAAGGAAGAGATGAATTCTATAAAGAGTAACGAAGTCTGGGATCTTGTTGAGTTTCCTAATGGTGCAAAAGCCATTGGATGTAAACGGGTCTTTAAGACAAAGAAAGACTCATTGGGCAACATTGAGAGATGCAAGGCAAGACTCGTTGCTAAGGGATTCACTCATAAAGAAGGAATTGATTACATGGAGACTTTCTCTCCTGTATCTAAGAAAGATTCGTTATGCGTTATTTTGGCATTAGTAGCCCATTTTGACTTGGAATTGCAACAAATGGATGTGAAAACGACTTTTCTCAATGGAGATCTAGAGGAGGAAGATTACATGAAACAACCTGAAGGATTCCCCTCTAGTGATGGTGAGCAATTGGTTTGCAAGCTCAAGAAATCATTATACGATTTAAAACAAGCATCCTGCCAATGGTATTTGAAATTCCATAACGTAATTTTTTCATTCGGTTTTGTAGAAAACATTATGGATTAATGTATATACCTAAAAGTCAGTGGGAGTAAAATATGTTTTCTTGTTTTATATGTGGATGACATTTTGCTAGCAACCAATGATAAGGGTTTTCTACATGAGGTGAAACAATTCCTCTCTAAAAATTTCGATATGAAGGATATGGGTGAGGCATCTTATGTCATTGGCATTAAGATCCATAGAGACAGATTCCGAGGCATCTTGGGTCTGTCTGAGGAAACCTATATTAATAAAATTTTAGAGAGAATTCGGATGAAGGATTGTTCACCAAGTGTATCTCCCATTGTGAAGGGTGATAGGTTCAATTTGAACCAATACCTGAAGAACGACTTTGAAAGGGAACAAACGAAGAACATTCCATATGCTTTTGCTGTCGGAAGCCTAATGTATGCTCAGGTCTGCGCAAGACCTGACATTGCATTTGTTGTGGGAATGTTGGGACGATATCAGAGTGATCCAGGTTTAGACCATTGGAGAGCCGCAAAGAAAGTAATGAGGTACCTTCAAGGAACCAAAAACTACATGCTTATGTATAGATGGACGGACAATTTGTAAGTAATTGGCTACTCAGATTCTGACTTTGTTGTATGTGTTGATTCATGCAAATCAACATCAGGATACATTTTTATGATGGCTGGTGGAGCTGTATCATGGAGGAGTGCCAAGCAGACCCTGATTGCCACTTCCATTATGGAAGCTGAGTTCGTCTCCTATTTTGAGGCTACTTTACATGGTGTATGGCTTAAGAGTTTCATTTCTGGGCTTAAAATTATGGATTCTATCTCTAAGCCATTGAGAATGTATTGCGACAATTCTACTGCTGTTTTTATGGCTAAAAACAACAAAAGTGGGAGTCAAAATAAACACATCGACATTAAGTATTTAGCTATAAGGGAACGTGTTAAAGAAAAGAAAGTGGTCATTAAGCACATCAACACTAAGTTAATGATCGTTGATCCTTTGACTAAGGGCATGCCACCGTTGAAATTCAAGGCTCATGTAATGAATATGGGACTTGGTTCCATTATGTAATTTCTCATTGTATGGACAATGTTATTTTAATGAAATTCTTAATTATTGTGATGTTTTCCTCATATTTATGTGCACCTTAATTTGATTTGAGAAAATTCATCTATGTAGGACCAAGAATAAACACAAGGTTTATTCATTAAGAAATTGTTGCCACATAAATTATAATAGCAATAAATACATAGTAATACATGGAAGATAATACTCGTCATTAGAGGATTTATCGCCATGATTCATGTATCTATTACTTAATACAGATTATCAATGGGTTTTAAGATGAGACATTAATATTGGAAGTATGGACCAAGTGGGAGAATGTTAGCTCCCATAACGGCCGCTGAAATTTTGTGAAACAGTCTGCCGCTGAGTGAGCTTCCTTTACGGCTGCCAATTACGAAAACTGACTTCCCTTGATTAATTTCTTGTTGGGAGCTCCTGGAGTGGTCCATTACTCCCTCTGCAGTTCTCTACCATGTTCTGTGGAACACTTGACACATAGCCATCAAAAGCTTGATGGAAGCTTGACTATAAATACTTCTGTTTGGTCCCCAAGCTCACCACTCAAACCCCTTCAGCTTTACACCATCAAATGAGAGTGAGAAGAGCTTGGAAGTGCTAAGCGGGTGAGAGAAAAAGTCTGCAGTTTCTATAAAGTTTTACACTTAAGATTTGAAGCAAAATCTATGCATGATGTTGTGAATCAGCTAGCAATTTGCGGTTTTGCTTTTGCCATATAGTGTTTTTACTACGTTTTGTAATGCTCTTGCATAACAAATCCTTCCAAGATCAACATTTGTGGTTTAATGAGCCATAATTGTAGGTCATTTTTGTTACCTAAATATTTCGCATGACATCGCCACACTTCAGATACATAGGCCAGAAATCTGGAAATTTGGGAAGCCGACTTCATAGCTATAGTACAGATGGATAAAGCTGGATGATTCTAGAAGTTCAGAGTTTAGTTCTAGCGAAAATTATTTCTAGTCAGCTGCATAATAGATTTCAAGGAAAGGAATCACAAAGGAAGGATCGACCTTTGAAACTCTGTTGCTTCAGCATTGGGAACGATCTTCTTCTGTAATTGTTGTTTTCATTCGGAGTTGAAGCTAAGAATAAACAGTATCAGAGTGTGAGCAAGTATCAATGGCTGGAGGTATGATTTCTTGGGTATTCAAGTTTATGATTCTTTTAAGTGTTTATTCCGCATTACAGAATCATTATTAAACTAACAATGTTTTTATTTTTTATATTAAAAATAGAAATTATTTTAATAAAAAATAAATATAAAAATATTGGATATTATTGTATAGGTTATTTTTTTTTTATTTAAGATTTTGTATTTAACCTATTATTTTAGTTTTATATGAAGATTTTGTGTACATTATTTTATAAATTGAAGTAGTGAATTCTCAAATATTTTTAGTTAATTTTTTAAAATTTTAATATCTTTTTTATAAAATATTATTTTGTATTGAGTATCATAATGCAATGTATTTGTTATAAGATTTGTAAAAAATCTAATTTTTTATTTTTTAAAATTTTGTTGGGAAAATAGATTACATGGTTTAAGTTTTTTTAGATAATCTGGACAATATTGAGACCTATTCTACTCAAATAATTATTATCTATTTTTTTTGTTACCTAATTAATCTTGATATCTAATTTTATTTGCAGCTTCTATAACATCATTGAAAACAATTTTAGAGGAGTCTTTGAATCTTAGAATATTAAAATTGTTAATTTTGATAGTTTAATTTTTATTTTTTTTTAAGTGATAAGATGTATACTCCCAATTTTTTTCTGTATTAAATTTTTGATATTGAACAATATAATAAAAATTATGATAAAGGGGCAGTGACGTCTGAAGCCCCGAAATCAGCAAACTCCAATGTTTAATAACCTGAGGATGAAAGATGGAGACTCGGTGACAGAGCATCTGAACGCATTTAATACTGTGGTAAGTTAGTTAGTATCTGTTGATATTAAAATTTCAGATGAAGATAAGTGCATCAGTTTGTTGTGTTCTCGACCAGATTCGTGGGATAGTCTGGTTATTGCAATAGGTCGCAATGTAACTGCCTTGCAGTTTGATGAAATAGTCTCAGCCTTGCTGACGGAGGAGATGAGACGGAAAAATATGGAGAGCGAGAATGGTGATGCCTTGTCTGTACGAGGACGGTTCCAGAACAGAAACAAAAATAAGTCATAGAGTGGGAGATCTAAATCTCTAGGAAAACCTATAAAGGTGGTGTGCTGGAAATGCGGAAAGGAAGGGCACTACAAAAGGGATTGTAAATCTAAAGCTCCTCATAAAGGAAAGGGATCTAATGATGCTCCTTCTGCAGAGGCGAAAACCACCTTAGATGAAGGTGGGGATTTGTACTTGGCTTCTTCAAGTACACATGTAGATCAAAGAGGCCATGGTTGATGAAATGGAATCTTTGCACAAAAATGAGGCTTGGGATCTAGTGGAGTTGCCGGCTGGAAGGAAACCCATTAGTAGCAAATGGGTGTTCAAGAAGAAGACAAATGCAGAAGGAAAGGTGGAGAAATACAAAGCTCGGTTGGTAGCAAAAGGTTATTCCCAGGAGCTGGGAATTGATTTTGGTGATATTTTTTCTCCTGTTGCCAAGGTAACTTCTATTAGATTACTTTTATCTGTTGCTGCTACTTTTGATTTTGAGATAGAACAGATGGATGTGAAGACAACATTTCTTCACGGGGATCTGGAAGAGGAAATATACATGAAGCAACTTGAAGGCTTTGCAGTGAAGGGTAAGAAAGAACTGGTATGCAAGTTAAAGAAGTCTCTCTATGGGTTAAAACAGTCACCAAGGATGTGGTATGAGAAATTTGATACATTTATACAGGGACTTGGTTTCACCAGAAGCAAAGCAGATCACTATGTGTATTTTAAATTAATTGGTGACCGTGTTATTTATCTAGTCTTGTATGTGGATGATATGTTGCTGTTTGGAAATAACAAAGAAATTATCCAGGATTTGAAGACCCAATTGTCCTCCAAATTCGACATGAAAGATCTTGGTGCTGCAAACTATATTTTGGGCATGGAAATTAAAAGAGATCAGGCAAAGAGGAAGCTCTAGTTAAACCAAAGGAAGTATGTCGAGACAATACTGCAGAGGTTTAATATGCAGGATAGTAAACCGATGAAGGTTCCTATTCCTGTAGGTGTGAGGTTATCTGCTGAACAATGTCCCAAGACACAAGAAGAGGAAGATGATATGTCCCGTGTTTCATATGCAAGTGCAGTCGGTAGCTTGATGTATGCAATGGTTTGTACTAGACCAGACATTGCACATGTAGTTGGAGTATTGAGCAGGTTTATGTCAAAACCAGGGAAGGAGCACAGGACAACAGTGAAGCGGGTTTTCAGGTATTTACGTGGCACTAGTGATTATGGTTTGTGCTACTAAGGATGACCAGGATTGGACAGAGTGTTGGATATTCGTGGCTTTTTTGATGCAGACTAGGTTGGAGATCTGGATCAGAGAAGATCTACAACTGGGTATGTGTTAAACCTATTTGGAGGTGCAGTCAGTTGGATGAGTAAGAAACAATCTGTAGTGGCACTATCAACTACAGAGGCAGAATACATGGCAGCCACTCATGCAAGCAAGGAATCAGTTTGGTTGCAGAGATTGTGTTCAAGTATGGGGTTAGTACATCGAGCTACAAGGATAGACTGTGATAGACAAAGTGAAATTTTCTTGGCAAAGAACCTCGCATATCATTCAAAGACAAAGCACATTGATGTTTAGTATCACTTTGTGAGGGATATGATAGAAGACAAAAAGGTGTTGCTAGTAAAGGTGGACAATTTGAAGAATATTGCAGATGCATTGACAAAATCTGTGAGCTCTGAGAAGTTCTCTTGGTGTAGAGAGACAATGGGCATTTTAGGGCTGAAAAAATGACTAATCTCTCTTGTGGCCCCCTGCGGAAAGAAAACAACAAGTGGGAGAATGTTGGGTTGTGTTATATTCTTTCCACGTAGTTAACAAGGGGTTTGAGGGGTACCCGTAACCCCACTTTATGGGGTCCGGGGCAACGCCTCAGAAATTTTGGTTTTGGACCCTATGTTAGGATGGGCGGACCACCTATGGTTTTGTGTATGATTTTCACACATGTTTTTGGACCGGATAGTTTTCGGTCCATGGTATTGGACGCGATGGTTTTCGATCCATGGTATTGGATGCTTCGGCATCTATAAATATGTATTATAACATTGAAAGGAACATAATGAAAAATCAAGCTGGGAGTCCCGATTTTGGGATCCATGGGAAAATATCTGTGTATATGTGTTTTATGTGTTATGCTCTCGCATTGTTTATTTTCTGTGTTTTAGAATTCGTATGCAGGTAATTTATGTACAGGGTTAAAACCTACAAGGTTCAATTTGAACCAATGCCCGAAGAACGACTTTGAAAGGGAAAAAATGAAGAACATTCCATATGCTTCTGTTGTCGGAAGCCTAATGTATGCTCAGGTTTGCACAAGACCTGACATTGCATTTTTTGTGGGAATGTTGAGACGATATCAGAGTGATCCAAGTTTAGGCCACTGGAGAGCTGCAAAGAAAGTAATAAGGTACCTTCAAGGAACCAAAAACTACATGCTTATCTATAGATGGACGGACAATTTGTAAGTAATTGGCTACTCAGATTTTGCCTTTGTTGTATGTGTTGATTCACACAAATCAACATCAGGATACATTTTTATGATGGTCGGTGGAGCTGTATCATGGAGGAGTGCCAAGCAGACTTTGATTGCCACTTCCACTATGGAAGCTGAGTTCGTCTCCTGTTTTGAGGCTACTTTACATGGTGTATGGCTTAAGAGTTTCATTTCTGGGCTTAAAATTATGGATTCTATCTCTAAGCCATTGAGAATGTATTGTGACAATTTTGCTGTTGTTTTTATGGCTAAAAACAACAAAAGTGGGAGTCGAAATAAACACATCGACATTAAGTATTTAGCTATAAGGGAACGTGTTAAAGAAAAGAAAGTGGTCATTGAGCACGTCAGCACTGAGTTGATGATCGTTGATCCTTTGACTAAGGGCATGCCACTGTTGAAATTCAAGGATCATGTAATGAATATGGGACTTGGTTCCATTATGTAGTTTCTCATTGTATGGATAATGTTATTTTAAAGAAATTCTTTATTATTGTGATGTTTTCCTCATATTTATGTGCACCTTAATTTGATTTGAGAAAATTCATCTGTGTAAGACCAAGAATAGACATAAGGTTTATTCAGAAATTGTTGCCACATAAATTATAATAGCAATAAATACATAGTAATACATGGAAGATAATACTCGTCATTAGAGGAGTTATTGCCATGATTCATGTATCTATTACTTAATACAGATTATCAATGGGTTTTAAGATGAGACATTAAGATTGGAAGCATGGACCAAGTGGGAGAATGTTAGCTCCCATAACGGTCGCCGAAATTTTGTGAAACAGTCTGCCGCCGAGTGAGCTTCCTTTACGGCCACCAATTACGGAAACTGACTGCCCTTGATTAATTTCTTGTTGGGAGCTCCTGGAGTGGTCCATTACTCCCTCTGCAGTTCTCTACCATGTTCTGTGGAACACTTGACACATAGCCATCAAAAGCTTGATGGAAGCTTGGTTATAAATACCTCTGTTTGGTCCCCAAGCTCACCACTCAAACCCCTTCAGCCTTACACCATCAAATCAGAGTGAGCAGAGCTCGGAAGTGCCAAGCAGGTGAGAGAAAAAGTCTGCAGTTTCTGTAAAGTTTTATACTTAAGATTTGAAGCAAAAGCTATGCATGATGTTGTGAATCAGCTAGCGGTTTGTGGTTCTTCTTTTGCCGTATAGTGTTTTTACTACGTTTTGTAATGATCTTGCATAACAAATCCTTCCAAGATCAACATTTGTGGTTTAATGAGCCATAACTGTAGGTCGTTTTTGTTACATAAATATTTCGCATAACAGCGCCACACTTCGGATACATAGGCCGGAAATTTGGGAAGCCGACTTCGTGGCCATAGTACAGATGGATAACGCTGGATGATTTTGGAAGTTCAGAGTTTAGTTATGGCGAAAATTATTTCTGGTCAGCTGCATAATAGATTTCAAGGGAAGGAATCACGAAGGAAGGATCGACCTTTGAAACTCTATTGCTTCAGCATTGGGAACGATTTTCTTCTGTAATTATTGTTTTCATTCGGAGTTGAAGCTAAGAATAAACAGTCTCAGAGTGTGAACAAGTATCAATGGCCGGAGGTATGATTTCTTGGGTATTCAAGTTTACGATTCTTTTAAGTGTTTATTCCGCATTACAGAATTGTTATTATGGTAACAATGTTTTTATTTTTTATATTAAAAATAAAAATTATTTTAATAAAATATCAAATAAAAAATAAATATAAAAATATTGGATATTATTGTATAGGTTAATTTTTGTTTATTTAAGATTTTGTATTTAACCTATTATTTTAGTTTTCTATGAAGATTTTGTGTACATTATTTATAAATTGGAGTGGTGAATTCTCAAATATTTTTAGTTAATTTTTTAAAATTTTAATATCTTTTTTATAAAATATTATTTTGTATTGAGTATCCTAATGTAATGTCTTTGTTATAAAATTTGTAAAAATCTAATTTTTTGTTTTTGAAAATTTTGTTAGGAAAATAGATTGCATGGTTTAAGTTTTTTTTAGATAATTTAGACAATATTGAAACCTATTCTACTCAAATGACACTTATTTATTTTTTTTGTTACCTAATTAATCTTGATATCTAATTTTATTTGCAGCTTTTATAACACCATTGAAAAAATTTTAGAAGAGTCTTTGAATCTTAGAAAATTAAAATTGTTAATTTTGATAGTTTAAAATTTTGAATTTTTTTAGTGATAAGATGTATACTCCCAAATTTTTTCCTGTATTAAGTTTTGGATATTAAACAATATAATAAAAATTATGATAAAGAGTTTATTATAATAAAGGGGCGGTGAGGTTTGAAGCCCCGAAACCACCAAACTCCAATGTTTACCCTACAAAAACGAGGAAAAATCTTTCCGTACAAGATAGATTAGATAAATTAATAAGCCAACCCTAATGTTAAATGTCACTTTGGCAAGCAGTAACACAATAATAACAATAATAATATAATTTTTTTATATCTTCTTAATATGAAATATATCATAAAATAAATGTTTTTAGGTTTATAGCTATTTAGGAACTATTTAATTTATTTAATTGTACTGATTTATTCTTGAATTTAAACAAACACTAATAATTTAATTTACATAGCTGTGTTAATTTTTAAATTCAAACATATATTTGTTATTTAATTTATATGGCTGTCTCTTACAAAATAACATACTCTTTACACTTTTTGAAGATAATTACTGGTTTTTAAAAGTGTTGTCAGACAATTTTTTTCTTGATAAAAATATAACCAGAATGTTTGAATTAATTTTATTTATTTATTTTTATGATGGAAACAAATTCAGCACCATCAAAAATCTATGAAACACCGAAAAACCTCAAACCTGCCCCTCTAATTTACATTTTCAAAAAATTCTGGAAATTCCATTGAAAACTTCGTCTATTAGACTACCCTATTTTCCTGTTTTTAAATTGAAATTCAAATGGGATCCATATTGATTTATATTGACCGTGTCAGAGTTTACTTTGGAGGCGAGAGAGGTCTTCGCCGTGAATGAATCTGCCCATAAAACTCCCGGGGCTGGAGGATTTAACTAATACGATTGTAGTTTGTGCGACAATTGGTTTGGGGGGTTTGTTGTTGTAGTTTGTGCGACAATTGGTTTGGGGGGTTTGTTGTTGTCTTTTCTCATCCGCCGGAGACTTTTCTTGTCCGTGCGGTGGCGACTTAGATGGTCCATGTCTCCGCGTTTACCGGCGCTGGACAATGAAACAAAAATAACACTATGCAAACAACAAAATAGATGTAAAACCAACGCAAAGCAAACTTATAAAACAAAGTTGACACAAATATAACACTAAACAAATAATTTTGTTAAACAAAGTTAAATAATGAATAAAATATAATACAAAATCAATAAAAATTTAGATTCCAAATAAACTATACATATAAATGTTAAACAAATAACATTAAAATCTATTACGATTTCATTTATTCTCTCAACTAATAATGTTATAACACAACTTTTATAATCTATATTATTAAAATCCAATGATTATGATAAATATATATCATTTAGATCCAATAGTCATGACATGTCTTATATAATGCATTATTTAAACTTCAAAACATAAATTTTATAATATCCCATACGCATTATAAAACTTATAAATTTAAAAACACCCTATAAATACATATTATAGATTATAAACTATAAAAGATATTTTATGTTATTTTAGACCATGAAAATATAAACTTAATAATATATCCTATAAATACACACTATAAGGCCTATAAATATAGATTTAATAACACCCGGTAAATACATGCTCTAAATCATGAAGGTACTTTTTGTTACAGATTGTAAGTTTGAATGTTATAAAATTTTGATACCCATCATACGTCACGTGGGGATTTCCTACTCACCTGTCAGTCAAATACGGGCTGACATTGTAAGTTTGAATGTTATAAAATGCAGTTGTCGACTTTTTGAAAGCTTTTTCGGCGGGTTTTTTCGGTCGAAATCCGGCAGGAATTTATTGGAATTTATTGGAATCGCAAGTTTGATAGCTAGTTTCTGCACAATGAAAGCGTCCCAGGGGTTTTTCAGGGTGCTGAATCCAAATATGCAGTTAAAAAACCATTTTAACTTCAACAAATCAAAATTTAACGTCAATTTCTTCCGCCAAATTCCCTCACCGGAATCTCCAAAAAATCGCGACAACTCCTTATAAAATTTGGAATTTTGATACCCATCATACGTCACGTGGGGATTTCCTACTCACCTGTCAGTCAAATACGGGTTGAGATTGTAAGTTTGAATGTTATAAAATTTTGATACCCATCATACGTCACGTGGGGATTTCCTACTCACCTGTCAGTCAAATACGGGCTGAGATTGTAAGTTTGAATGTTATAAAATTTGGAATTTTGATACCCATCATACGTCACGTGGGGATTTCCTACTCACCTGTCAGTCAAAACGGGCTGAGATGTAATAGGGATGGAATTTGACGAAAAATTGTCGTTACAGTGATTTGCCTATTTTTGAAGGCGATATAGTTGGATAGATGGCCGAGACTGAATCTGCCCATAAAAATCGACGGGCCCTGAATACGATTGCAGTTTGTGTGACTCTTGGCTTTTAACTCGGGAAAGATGAACGCGGACTGGCTATGGTGGTGCCTGTGGGTTTGTTTTTGCCTTTCTTACCCGGTCGATGCCGCCACGGATTCGACGGATGCTCAGGTGATGGCTGAAATGGCGAAGACTGTGAAGGTCGATAGCACCTGGACGGGCAACGATCCGTGCAGCGGGTGGACGGGGGTTAACTGCTCGGAAACGAAAGTGACGGGGATCAACATTCAGGGGATGAATTTGGAAGGGACACTGCCGGGGGATTTCAACAAGCTGACCGCCCTGACTTCACTTAACCTCGAGCATAATTTGTTGTCAGGGCCGTTGCCAAGTTTCAGTGGATTGTCGAATCTGCAATCGGTGTTTCTTGACAGCAATGCGTTTGATTCCATACCGGCAGATTTCTTCCACGGGCTCACGAGTCTGCAAATATTTGTGATCGACAATAATAACAAGTTGGCGCAGTGGTCGATCCCTGAAGACCTTGCGAGCGCCGTGGCTCTTACGTGGTTCAGTGCCAACAATGCCAGTATTGTCGGCGAGCTACCGGAGTTTTTGGGCGATGGTACAATAGCAGGGCTGTGGATGCTAAAGCTGGCTTACAATAATCTGAATGGGTCGATCCCGACATCATTCAATGCCTCGTCGAATGTGCAGGTACTGTGGCTGAATTACCAGATAGGCAATCTACTCGGCGGATCCATTGCAACCGTTGGCACCATGAGTCACCTCACGCAGGTCTGGTTACATGCGAATGCCTTCACTGGACCAGTGCCCGACTTCAAGTCGGCGAATCTGTCCGACTTGAAGCTCGGAGACAACATGCTTACTGGACCAGTGCCTGAGTCGCTGCTTTCCTTCACCTCATTGAACATCAGCCTGAGAAACAACAAGCTACAAGGGCCTTACCCAAATTTCAAAACCAAACTCCAGCACGACGCAACTGGCAACAATTTCTGTACGTCCGTTCCTGGGACCCCCTGCGATTCCAGAGTAAATGCCCTGTTGGCCTTCGCGGAGGACCTCGGGTACCCGTATAAAATGGCCAATGACTGGACGGGCAACGATCCGTGTGCCGAGTGGCCTTATGTGACTTGCCTCGGGGGGGGGAATGTAAGCACGCTCATTGTCGAAAACCAGCAACTCATCGGCACCATATCTCCGGCGTTGTCGAGCCTCACTTCGCTCACGCAAGTCATACTCAGCGGAAACAACCTCACGGGTTCGATTCCCGCCGAGCTTACCCACCTGCGGAATTTAAAGAAGCTGGACGTAAGAAACAATCAGCTGTCGGGTGCAATCCCGAAGTTCGCCTCCAGCGTGTCGGTTCTGACAGATGGCAATCCACAGATCGGGAAATCCCCTTCAACCAGGGCCTCAACGGGCTCTTCAGGTAGCAAAACCTGGATAGCGGGAATTGTTATCGGCGTTGTGGCTCTGGTACTCGTTGCGGGGTTGTGCTACTGCTATGCGTCGAGGAAGCGTCAGAGGTCGACTCATCCTCACCGCCGCGGCGCACCGGCATCGTCCTACCAGGATCAGTCGAAAATCTCGATCAGACCGTCGATATCTTTGATGGTTGCTAACATGAGCAACGGTGGCACGAGCGACGGTCATGTTGTCGATCCACCCGGCAACATGGTCATATCGATCGAGGTGCTCAGGGAGGCTACCGACAATTTCAGCGACGGGAACATATTGGGGCGAGGCGGATTCGGGGTGGTATACGGAGGGGAGCTGCACGACGGCACCAAAATTGCCGTGAAGCGGATGAAGGCCGCGAAGATGAACAGCATGGGGTTGAGGGAGTTCCAGGCAGAGATCGCCGTGCTTACCAAGGTTCGACACCGGCACCTCGTGGGTTTCCTCGGTTATTGTATCGACGGCGGGGAAAAAGTTGTGGTGTACGAATATATGGCCCACGGTCCGCTGAGCCTGCATCTGTTTGAATGGGCGGATGCCGGGCTGAGGCCACTGGAATGGAAACAAAGGCTTACCGTTGCCCTCGATGTGGCCCGTGGGGTTGAGTACCTGCATAGCCTTGCACAGACGAGTTTCATTCACAGAGATCTGAAGACCTCCAATATCCTCCTGGACGACAACATGCGGGCCAAGGTCTCCGATTTCGGATTGGTCAGGCGGGTCCCCGATGGAAAGTTGTCTGTAGAAACCAGGCTCGTCGGCACGTTTGGCTACCTGCCCCCTGAATACGCAAGTAAGCATGCCTTCTTGTCACTCCAGTTCGTTTAATCGATTAATGCCTTCTTGTCCGAAAAACTTAGTATAATAAAATAATCAATTGGTGGAAAAACTTAATATAATAAAATAATCAATCAGCGTTATTTCTAAGTATTATGGAGAGGAAATTATGTTACACGGAACTATTCACGGGCGTTTCTGGGTTTTGGACCCTCATTTTTGTTGGTATGTTTGATTGAACGCAAATCAAATAAAAACCATTTTAAAACATACTCTAAACCTAATCATACATAATCTTATACAATTTTTATTAAAAATAACAATTATATATAATTTAAAAAATGATATATACATATTATTACTTAAAAAATAATATATAAATTTTTAAATATTCATTTTTTTATATTTAAAATTTATAAATATGGCAGTTTTGAAATTGTTTATTTAATTTTCTTTTAAATTCTCATCAATTTACAATAATGTATATCTTTAAAATTTATAAATATTGCAGTTTTGAAATTGTTTATTTAATTTTCTTTTAAATTCTCATCAATTTACTATCATATATATATCCTTAAATCAAGTCACAATGAACTTTTTTCATTAACCTTCCAAAATAATTTTTTTAAAATATATATATATATATATATTCCGAGTAATTTCATTTTATTAATTTCAATTTCACTATTTCAGATATATATTACAATTTTTCTTTATATAATTAAATAATTGGATTATTTATTTATTTAAAATTTAGTTTGAATTCATATTGTTTTTAATAAAAATCATAGGACGATTTGTTTATAGCTATTGGTTTGTGATCAAGAAAATAAAATCAGTTATATAAATATGTTGTTTTGTGTCATAAGATTGATTTAAAATTTATAACACTATTATACCATATAAAAAAGCTTGATAATTTGATGATGTAAGTTGAGTCATCATTGTTTAACAAGGAAAACTATATCATTTGGAATTTACCCACTGGTGGTATGTAATGGGGCAGAGTTTCACTCCTCTTAGATGCCTCGTTAACTTATTTATTTATGATTCACTTTTGTGAGATGCCTCTCGTTCTTGGACCATTAACCTGTTTCATTATATCCTTACATCCAAGTTAAATGAACTCGTAACCAAACAAAAACAATTTTAAGACATACAACAAGCCAAAATTTTAAATGGATTTATTTATAGAATTTAGATATAATTGTGCTTTTTAACATATTTTTGAAATTTTAACGATTATATAAATTAGCCTAGATCCATCTTAACTGCAGATCTACTCTTGGAAAGGCGGAGGAGACAAAACACAATTTCACACACAAAACACACGAGCTCCGATTCTTCTATTGATCACACAAAAACTTGATGATTACAATGAACTCGGTGAAGGGTATTTAAACCTTTTCTACTAGTGACTCGCCTCAAATATCTTGACCTACAACCACACACTAAAAGTTGTCTATCACTTAACTCCACTTGACTCAACACTTAGTTAACTGACTCTCTAATTTTAGCCAACTCCTCATGCGGGAGTAATTAACTTATTTTAACACTCCCCTTAATTATTTGCTAAACTAAAACATCACTCATGAAAACTCAAACATGTTTGTTGGTCTCTTTCTTAACTAGGCTTACAACACGTAAGTTTCTTCTATGAAACTCAAACAAATCTTTTGCTAATGAATTAGTAAATATATCAGCGAATTGATCACTAGATTTACAAGGCGTCAAGTGAACTTCTCCATTGCTTACAAGTTCTCTAATAAAGTGATATCTAGTATCAATATGCTTTCTCTTTTGATGAAACACACTATTCTTGGATAGCAATCGCTGAGGTGTTGTCACAATATATTATTGTTGATCCTTGTTGTTTCTGCTTGATTCCATCAAATATTCTTCTTAACCATACTGCTTGACATGCTGCAATGTTGCTGCTACATGTTCTGCTTCTGCTGAGAAAAGTGTCACAATGGGCTACTTTTTAGATGCCCATGAAATCACACCTAAACCAAGATGGAACAAAAAACTAGAAGTGCTCTTCCTGTCATCCAAACTTCCTACAAAATCACTATCTGTGTATCTAATCAAATCCTTCTTTTCTATGCTTGCATACATTATGCCACAATCTCTAGTTCCTGTTATGTATCTAAGTAGTATTTTTCCTGCACTCCAATGTGTGTCTTTTGGAGTCTCCATAAATCTGGAAATCAAACTCACTCTTTGCATGATATCCGGTCTTGTAGCTATGAGATACATGAGATTGCCAACCAATATTTTAAATAGAGTTGGATTGACATCTGATCCTTCATCATCCTTGCTTAACTTTGTACCTATTGCAACTGGTGTAGGGACAGGTTTGCAATTTTCCATCCTGAATCTTTTCAACAAATCTTTGGCATATTTATTTTGACAAATAAAAAATCAATTTTTTATTTATTTATTTCCAGATTGCTCAACTTCTATGCCAAGAAAATATTTCATTAGACGAAGATCTATCATTTCAAATTCTCTCATCATGGCTGCTTTAAATTCATTTATCTTAAAATCACTTGTAAAAATCATGTCATCAACATATAAACAAACAATCAAAACCTTTCCATGCTCATTTACCTTTGTGTACAAGGTAAGTTCAATGTTACTTCTACAAAATCCATTCTTGATCATGTAGCTATCAATTCTAGTATACTGATCTCTAGGCGCTTGCTTCAGTCTATAGAGCGCTTTCTTCAACCTGTAAACTTTCTCTTCATTACCTTCAACTGCATATCCTGGAGGCCGTTGCACATAAATTTCTTCTTCTAGAATTCCATTCAAGAAGGCTGATTTCACATCCATCTGATATACTTTCCACTTGTTCTGAGTTGTTGTGGCTAGAACTGCTCTTACAATATCCAATCTGGCTATCGGAGTAAACGTTTCTCCAAAATCTATTCTCAATTGTTGCGAGAATCCTTTTGCTATAAGTCTAGCTTTAAATCTGTCAATTTCACCTTTCTCATTCAACTTTATCTTGTACACCCACTTTACACCAATGAGATTTTGGTCCTTTGGCAAATCAACCAAATCCCATGTATCATTCTTTTCAATAGCTTCAATTTTTTCATCCATGGCTTGCACCCAATTTTCATCTTTGATTGCTTCTTCAAACGAAGAAGGTTGGAATGACAATAATGCAAAATTTGAACTAACATCCAAATCATCATAAATATCTTTCAAACTTCTCATCTTTCTCTTACCATTGCTTGATTCATCACCTGATTGATTGTTGGGAGAATCTCGATCTGTTGATCTGCTTGAAGATCCATGCTGCTCTGAAAATCTTGGAGTCCTTGTTGGTGTATCTCTGTTTGGTGTCTTCACCTGTGATTCTTGCTGATCCTTTTCTGCTACATCATCTTCTTCCATCAGTGGCACTTTTGCATCAACTGTTTTGTCTACAGTTCCATTCTATGACTCTTGCTCTTTGAAAATAACATCTCTACTAATTATGGTATTCTTTGTGACAAGGTTGTACAATTTGTAAGCTTTTCACTGCTCACTATAACTAGTAAATATACATTTTTCACTTTTATCATCCAATTTGCTTGTTCACTCCTTAGGCACATGTGCATAAGCTACACATCCAAACACTCTGAGATGAGATACCCTGCAAGATATACTTGACTATGCTTGTTCTGGTACTCTGTTCATCACACTCTTTGTAGGAGATCTGTTGATCACATAAATAATACATGCAACTAATTCTGCCCAAAACTCATTAGACAAGTTTCTTCCTTTCAACATGCTTCTTGCCATGTTCATAATGGTTATGTTCTTTCTCTATGCTACACCATTATGCTGCGGTGTGTATCTGGTTGTAAACTATCTCCTGATTCCACGTTGTTTGCAGTGATCATGGAATGTTTTTGAATCATATTCTCCACCATGATCTGACCTCAATACCTTGATCTATCGATCACTTTGGTTCTCTGCTAAGGCTTTGAATTCTTTAAACCTTGCAAAAGTTTCAGACTTCTACTTTAAGAAGTAAACCCAAGTCTTTCTGCTATAGTCATCAATGAAAGTGAGGAAGTAACTACTTCCACCAATTGACTATGTTCTTATAGGTCAACACAAGTCTGTATGCACTAGCTCAAGAGGTTACTTTGCTTGGTATGCAACTCCCTTTGGAAAACTTTCACAGTGTTGCTTTCGCAAGATGCAACACTCACAAGTATTAGCAGGTTCTTTGATGAGAGGTAATCCTCTGACCATTTGTTTCTGCTGCAACAATCTCAAACCAGAAAAGTGCAAGTGTCCAAATCGAAAGTGCCATAACCAATAATCATTGGAATGTGCAACTGTAAAATAACTGACCTGATCACTGTAATTCATAATTAGAGGAAAGAGTTTGTTCCTTGTCATTTGCACCTAGCAAACTACAATTTCGTTTTCACCCAAAATAAGTTAAATTGAATTCATTACTCTATTGAGTTGAATGAATGGTGGGGAGCAGAGAGAGTTGCCACTACCTGCTTCAGCCACTTTAATATAACTCGAATGTTTCGTAAGTTAACGTGGATAAGTGGCAATTGCAAATTAAGAAAGTCAATTTTTAAATGAATTAACTTTCATGTTTTGCAATTGCAACCTTTCACTCAAGAGACATAACCGAAATGTT
Organism: Pinus tabuliformis; assembly: GCA_031772625.1. Lineage (NCBI taxonomy): Eukaryota > Viridiplantae > Streptophyta > Pinopsida > Pinales > Pinaceae > Pinus > Pinus tabuliformis. The sequence goes on along the minus strand of CM062805.1, from coordinate 1,327,813,183 downwards.
TTTGTATATTAAATCGTAGTTCCACCCATCAATTATTACTTGCAACACTTTCCTCCTCTCCTTTTTTGAATCTTCCCGTGGTCCTTAATATTTTGATTTATTCTAAACGGTGGTATTGCAAAACAAAAGTTTAATATTTACCTTCTAATAGCAAGGTTCATGTTATAACACTATTACCCTGTAAAATTATTATTCAATTCCAATCTTCACTTAAATAAATAAATAAAAATAATCACGAATCATATTAATTTGTGTTTGTGAAATGTTAATTTATTATATTTGTTATTAATGTAGTAGTAAGTGTTAATTGTTGATATTTAATTATTGGGATTGGATGAACATTTGTAAATAATGTAAATAATAAATAATGGAGAATAAGAAAATGAAGAGACATTGGATGGTGAAACTCAAGAGTCTCTTTGATTGTATATAACCATGAGCAACTTTAATGAAGAAATACAATTCATTTGGAAAAATTACCTTCTGACCCAACAATTGTAAACTTGTATTAATGATAAATCATAATTATATGCATAACGTTATAATGTGTTCTTTGTCCTTTTGTCACGGGACTTGGATTAATACATTAATCATCACTTATATCTATGTCAAAAAATGAGATATTTACATTACTAACTCCCTAAAACTTTTAGCCCTCCAATTTCTAGTGTAGTTTCTATTTCTATTCCATTTTCATTTCGAATATTATCATAATAGTATAAATTGACTTATTTATTAGTCATCTTAACCCTATATATATAATACTAGCATCTCTCGAAATTTAATACTTATTGTAAAAGAAGAGAAAAAAAAAAGGACCAAATTTAATATCAATGTGTGTTAAAGGGCCGTTCCATCCAGCAGAGAGTATCTTATGTTAAGCGGATATAATTCAAAATAATTAGAGAATTTGTTGCATAGTCACTAAAACGTTGTAACAAATTAAGAAACAAAGGGGATTTGGTCTTATAATTAGCTAATGTAGCTTGAAGAATTTGAATCCATTCGATCAATGGCCTCGAGTCAAATTTTGTCTGGTATTGTAATCCCCTAGCAGGGATCCATCTTAGCACGGGACAATCTCTTTCCAGGCTAAATCCGTTATAGAATCAGCTTTCCCTGTGGTCTGTTGTAAGTGACACTCACAACCGAGGGAAAGTTCTTGGTCAGGCCACGGTGGCCAGCAGATTCAGCTACCCATTTTACTAATCAACTTGTTTTTAATTTTCAGTTCAATTCTTTCATGACAAATCGGCTTTTTGCTATTTCCTTCCGCGTAACACCATGGTTAAAATTTAGTGTAGTGGCGTGGCATTATGCCATTTATCAAACTAATGAATAACAGTTCTGCCATTGTTGTTTTGGTGCAGGGACGGGCCGGGTGACAACCAAGGTGGATGTGTTCAGCTTTGGTGCGGTGCTGATGGAGCTGATAACCGGACGCAAGGCTCTGGATGAAACCCAACCAGAGGAGAGCATGCACTTGGTCACATGGTTCCGGCGTGTGCTGATGAGCCGTGAGGGTTTCCGCAATGCTGTTGACCGGGTCCTTGACATGACTGACGATACTTTCCAAAACATCTGCACAGTGGCGGAGTTATCTGAGCACTGCACCTCCGAGGAGCCCTCGCAGCGCCCTGACATGGGCTACGTCGTCAATGTGCTCTCTCCACTTGTTGAGCAGTGGAAGCCTGCCGACATGGATGCCCAGGACTGCTGCGGCACTGACCTTGGTGTGTCCTCTCCCTGGTGCTCAAGCGATGACATGCCGTGGAGGAGGAGCTCCATCCCTCATAGACAAGGAATACTCAGTCAGGAAATTGAACAATACTCAGACAAACATTACCAAAAAGCCTCTGAGAGTTGGAGACTCCTTTGAATCAGCTTATTGCCGATAATCAATCACCCACAAAAATCAGAAAACAGAATTGGGAGAGCAAACTTGCAGAGCTTTCAACATTCAAGTCTCAGAGGAGGTTTCAGCATTTTTGTTTTTAAAGTACAATTCCCGGATTGCAAACGATCTTGATATCTGTGTTCCCTGCTCATCCTTTTGCGTTGCTTCAGAAGAGAAAACATTGCAGGCTTTCTGGTTTGGATTGGATCAGCCATTTTTGTTTGGATAGACTACTGGTGGTCCTTGATCATCTAGCCTTATCACTCAAGGCATGGATTTTAAATTGACCTGGAGAGCAGATTTGTTTTTACTTTTTTTAAATCCGTTGAATGACTGTACAGAGATTCTTTTGGCTTCTTTCTTTCAGACTATCAGCAGTAGCATCAACACATATGTTTTTCAAGCTACCATTTTAGTACATTGGAGTATGGTTATGGGGATACAAGGTTTTCAATTATGTTAGAATAAGGATAGAAGGTTTTCTGTGCATCTTATCACGGATTTATGGAAGGAACTGTTTGTGTTCTGATCCCCAGTTTTTGTGATGTAATTAGTGCTAGAGCCACCCTCATTTTCAACTGTGATGTAAAGACCAGGACAAGACATTTGCAACTACATATAAATATAATTCATGTCTATGGAACTGCAATTCACAATGTAATATGCATTATAGAACACTGCAATTCACAATGTAATATGCATTAGACAATTTACAGTGTTAATGGAAAATTATCGTTCTGCTGGCTGTAAAGGACCATTATTATAGAAATTATATAGTAGATTAGGTATGCCATTTGAAAATCTACAGTTACCGGTGGATACCACAGAATTTAGTAATTGAAAATTGTTCGTAGCATTGATGGATTTTGTAAGGTATTCTTTTAATTATTTGTGAAAGATATTTGGTATATAGCATAAATGAATAAATTAATGGTCAGTTTTAGAAAAAAAACCTATAGTTTTTATTATTGATTTTATTTTTTAATTTATTATTATGGTGAAATAGTAAACTAGTGCAACCATATAAATTAAATGGTTAGTAAATGTTAATAGATATCAATACATGATAAGCATAAAAATACTTACCTATTATATTATCCAAAAAAAATAAAAATAAATAAATAAAAAGTCATAAAAATTATCTAAATTATAACTTTATTATTATTATTAAATGAATTAATAAATGAGTTAAACAATATTCTTAACTATGGATATTCACCCCACTTTACGAATCTATTTTACAATGGAAATTCAATAACTATTCTTAACTTGTTAATAACTTTTGTTGCAATATCACGGGCCAATACCATGGCTTATCAATACACATGGTATGACACATGTTGATATGACATTTTTTGAATTAATTAATTTGAGATAAATGAATTAAAAGAGGATAACTAACTTGGAGAAAATTTTTACCCATGGGCCTAGAGCATATGGTGTAAATCCATCGACCTCCTGAGTGGGAATCCCTCTCCGCTCCACTGTCTCCACGTCTATAAAATTGTGGGAAGCCTCACTTTCGATCAATATTGTCACCTTGTCCTCTGCTATAACCCCTCTCACATTGAAGGTATGACATCTAGGAAATCTTGACATAGATGCAATAATAGGAGCTTTGCCCTCTGCATGTGAAGACTCACCCCTAGCTACCGGTGCATTTGTCCTTGTACTAGTACCTGCATTTGTCCTTTTACTGGCTCCTCACCCCCATCATCAATGTCACTTTCCAAATATACTGCAATTTAATGAGCCTTTCCCACTTTGACTTTGCCAACACACTTGTGCCCCGGTGCCCATGGCTCTTGATAGCTGGAACAAAGTTTTTTTTTCCTTTGCTCTTTTCGAGTCTCCTCATCCAACCTTAGTTTCTTGCTCCACTCCTTCGGAAAGGGATTGATCTCTTTACCCTTATGAGGGAAAGAAGGTTTAGGAGTGAATTTATTTTTGGAAGCGACATCCTGTAAGTCCCACCAACCCCTCTACAAATAACATCACCAATCTAGTCTCTAAAATATCTGTGACCATGACTTCCGGCCTCTAAAACTCTGCAATGTAAGCCTCCATACTACCTGTCTGCTTGAGTTGTGCCAACTCTCTAAAATGAATCTCCAGATCCTTCTTGTCAAAGCGGTCAATAAGTCTTTGAGTGAACTTTTGTGTATGAGGTGATGCTGCTATGCCCTAACGTCACCAACCCATGGTACCACCACTCATGGGCCTCGCCATCCAAGTGTAGAGTGGCTAACTTAATAGCCTTCTCTTAGGTCATATGATGTAATTGGAAATATGTGTCTAGTTTTTGAACCCATGATCGAGCTGAACACTTGGTTGATCCATCAAAGTAGGGGATTGTCACCTTCCCCAAAGTTTTTTGTAGCTCTTGATTATGCTTCGAAACATTTTGAAATGGTTTGGGTCTGCTCTTCAACTTAAGGTGGCATAAATTAGTAAATCTCATGGCAGATTGAAATTCCCCTCCCAATGCCTTCTACTCCTCCCTGTACTCTACATAGGGAATTCCATGACTAGACTCCTCAGGTATGTCCTAAGGTATCTCATGTATAATGTGAGGCATAGTGGGTTTGGGCATTTTACTAGTAGTGTGTGATGAGTTTTGTACATGAGTACGGGCTTGGCTACCCTAAGCACTGTTGGACCCTTTCCCATTCAATGGCTCCTTCCTAGCGGAAGTCCTTGTGTTTGTCATGCCTCTCATTAAGTGCACCGTCTCTTTTTAGTCCTTGGCCAAGTCATTTATAGCACTGAGCAAGCTGTTAAGGCTTATTCTTCCTTATCTCCCATATCTAGCCCTTCAATTTCAGGTGTTTCCTCTATCTCCTTCCCCTTTTATTGTGTCTCTTCATTCTCCGTATCAGGGATGTCTTCTTCTATAAGGGGAGTTTGTTCTCTGTAGGTATGTGTACTTCTATATGTAATCCCTGTATAGGGGTTTTCTTCTGTCATATAACCACTGTCTGGCTGCAAGCAAACCCTTGAGGTCTATTTTTTTTTTCAACAACCCACAATTGAACCATGACTAAGGCTCTAATACCATTTTAAGGTTCCTGCTTGGAAACTCTGATGTTTTTAATTAAATTTCTGAGTTTGTGATTAAAGTTTCAATGAAGGTTTTCTTCAAACAGTTCAAAGGTATTGTTTTGTGAGTATTTGTTACCCTGTGTTTGCAAATAGAAACTAGAGATGGTTGTCCTCACTGTTAGTTTGACAACTGAGGTATGATAGGTTTTCCATTGTAAAGAAAAAACTATCTCCAATAATATCTCCACAATATCTCTCATGATCTCTCCATAATATCTTCGTGATTCTCTCAACAAATATTCATCCCTACTTTCTCTCATATCTCATTCCTACCTCTAGACTTCTAGAATTAGTCTACGTTATCACATTTTCATCTATTCACTAAACATTACAAAAAAAATTGATTTCCCTTTTATGAGAAATATTCATTAAACTAGTCTTTTCTCCATCCTTTCCTTTATTGTCCTTCTTCTTCAGCGTTGGTTTTCTCTGATTTTTGGCCTTCTTCATTCTCAATATTTTTTTCTTCATCTTGTACATGCAAACATAAATATCAATTCAATTACCTAAGAAAGAATCACCATCCACCAAAATACATAAGATGCCAACCACTATATCCATTGGTTCTCTTGGAAACTCCTCGTTCATCAACAATTCTTCCATTTCAACTCTACATACTTATACTGGTTACTCACTCTACACCACCACCATCATTATTATCATCCTCGTTCTCTTGGGTTCCTCGCCCACCTGTAACTATGTTATCAATGCTTCTACATCACTTTAACTTCACAAAGTAAAATTTACATTAAGTTCTTTACATTTTGTTTTATCTTACAATCTTTTGATTTTGTTTTTGTGTTATAATCTTTTGATTTTGTTATTGTTTTGTTTTTGTCTTATAATCTTTTGAAAACTACAAAATTTATAAAATCTCTATTCTTATAATTAAATTGAGATATATTTCTTTTTATTAAAATAAAATTTGAAAAAAAAAATTAATCCTAATTTAATTAAAAATATAATCAATATTCGGGCCTGGAGTATGCCCTAAAACTGCTTCTGCTTGGCTAAGAGCTCGTCTTCCTCGGACGTAAGGAAACAGGTTAACGGCCCAAGACCCAGAGGCATCTGGCAGGAGTGAAAGCCTGCTCCCTTACGGACCACCAGCGGGTTATTTCAGGTGGCGTGGTTTTCCTTGATAACAGTGATGTGTCAACTGACATTCGCGGATAGCAGCCAGAGATGGCTGTCCTCACTGTTGGTTTGACAAACTGAGTTTGATAGGTTTTTCCACCTTTTGAAAAAAAAAATATATATATAATCAATATTTAATTCTAAATTTTAATAAATAATTAAATTTTTAAATTATTTATTAAATTTTTAAATTTCCCAAATCATTTTGATTATCTCTTAAAGAGATTAAAAATATAAACTCTATTATGTTATAATGGTAGTGTGATGTCTAGCCTTGATGAGAGTCCATGATCCTATTATCTCTTAAAATTTGCAAACTTAATTAGCTTTTGTAAGTAATGGAAATAGTTCGACGACTTAATTTCTCATATCAATATCAAAGTTCAAATGGAAAGATTATTAACATAGATGAAGGAATAGGATGATGTAAGATGAGAATATGTCTTTGCAATTATACAAATTTAAATTGTTGATGAATATAATATTAATAATTTACCATTTTTTTTAAGATATTTTTGCTAAAACTAATGCAAAGATGGTTTGAAATTTGAAATAAAAATATGTATATAGTCAAAATTTTAGAAATTTTACAGGGTATTAAATTTGTTTATGTATTTAAAAATGTAATTTAAATAATAAAAAAATACAATTTCGCTATAAATTATATCATCAAATTATGGAAAAAAAAATACTCAAAATCTCAAGAAAATCTTGAACATATTTGCGTAAATTGTATTAGATGATTTTTGAGTAAAACGATATTCACTTTTATCTTGTAATATTTTTCTTTAATATCTTTTTTTAAGGGGAAATTTAATTTTTTATTCTTTGAACTTTTCATTCAGATTCTCTTGTTTAAAAAATAAAAATAAAATCTAATTATATACATTTTTTTTAATATACTCAAAATAAATTTATCTCAAAATTTATTACCACAAAATCAAAATTTTACATCAAGAATATATAAGTCTTCTAATCTCTTGTTAGGAAGACTGGACCATACTTAAAATTGGGCCCTACGAAGGGCCATAAGTAACCAACAATATCTAACATAACTAGATTTAAACATAAAAACATCAAAATGTTGCTTTATCCTATCATGTCCATGACTAATAGAAAGAGGAATTACATACTAAGCATAATCAAACACCACAAACTTAAGTAATGAGATTGAAGTCTAATTCATCTACAAGAATAGGATTTGCTAGTGTTACTGGGGTCTTGGGGTTGCTGGTGGAATCCCAATATGTCTTTCTATCCGTGCTAGACTCTGGTCCATTACTTCCAACCTACAACCATAATGCCTGAGATGGCCATGCATGTGATCCAACATTTGTAGCAGATCCCTCCTTGCTTCTCGATTATCCAAGAGTGCTCGACCTAGAAGGATTTTCATTTGCCAAAAAAGGTTGATTGTCTGCATGTACTCATTCCCTCTACTCCTTATTTTCCTTGTATATGGAATCTAGCTTTCCCACCAAGCCCTCACTTCTCCATAAGAAAGAGAGGTTCTCTAAGAGGATGCCTCCCTTTCCCATCTTGATAGTTCCTCCCGAACATGATCTAGCATCTGTTCATGGTATATGGCTGCAATCCTAGTAGCGTTGTTCTAAAGCTAAGAATTACCACGGTGGGATCTTTCTTTGTAATAGGTTGAGCCTCTCCTCGATCTGCTTCTCTCATGTGGCATTGTAAGAAATCCTTCAATACTCTGGTATGGAAAATGTCTACTATACTTCCCCTTATGTAGTTTATCTTGCCACAATAAAGGAAATTTCCTACCCATCCAACCAAAAGATAACCACCAGGAGGAAAAGTTGGTTATAACCCTAACCAACATAGAAGGATTTTTCGTCTATGCTAGCACAAAAAATATTCCTTGACTACTAGCAATATGCTCCCCTTGCCTATATCTTCTTCTCCCCACCTCAGAGACCAGGATTTTTGTTACTTTCCCCCTCCTAATACCGAAACCTAGTGATATTTTCTCTTTCTCCAACCGCCGCCCTCTTAATCCAGGATTTTCTACGCCTTCAGTTACGAAAAACAGTGCTATAAAAGCTCCAATATCCACCTAGAAAACCAACAACAAAGTTTACAATTTTTTTCTTTTAATTATTAGTAACCCAAAAACCAAAGATTTAGGACTACACCAAGCAAGTCTATGGGGACTGAAAACGAACACAACCTCGATAACTAACTAGAGAAACGACTGAGAAATACTTATAGAGTCTTTGATGTTGTAGCAAACCTCTATTACAGACCACCCTGACCACGAACCTAGAGCAACCTTTCCCTCCCATAAAGCTCTATTATTGATGAACTTCCACAATTTATCCCACATGCCCAATGCAACCATTCCTATTTGAAATGAGATATTATTTAAATTACTAAGCTTCCTCCTCGGTTTAAAGCATGCTGATAGATTCACAGTGTTTACCAAGCATATAGACTTTGGCCAGTGTCAAAAGCCCTTCCAGCCTTACTCTAGGCTGCAATGCATGTGAACCACTGATATATTGATGTTTAGACTGTAATCGACACCATTCCCGATAAAGAATGTTTGTCAACAATAAATTGATGAACCATACGTTTGTGCTATCCTCCATACCTTGCATAAGTCAAGATAAGTCAACTTATTTGTTTCCACCTTGAATGTCCCTCATTGCTTTCGTCCTTTCGATCCACAATAATTTCCATCCTCCTCTACGTCATTAGTTTCAAGTCTAGGAAACATTTCAACATTTGTTCCTGATAGCTGCAGGGGCATGTTTCCACGTCCCCTTGCTCATTGGCTAGGTGGAGCGGTGGCAACCCACCCCCCTCTTATTTACTTCTATTTTAGGTCTAGGCAATATTTCAACATTTGTTCCCAACAACTGCAGGGGCATGTTGCCACGTCCCCTTGCCCATTGGCTAGGTGGGGCGATAGAAACCTACCCCTATGGGCAATGACAACCAACCCCCCTCTTGTTTACTTCTACCACCCGGATTTGGGGATTCTAAAATCTAAGAATTAATAGAATATTGTATGAAGGTTAAAAAGTTGTGTCTGTGTTAATAAAATAAAAAATAAGAATATTTTGTATATATGTCTAATAGAGGAAATGGTCCTTTTTGCCATTATTAATTCTTAGACTTTAGAATTAACTTTTTTAATTTAAATCTAAGAATTAATAGAATATTGTATGAAGGTTAAAAAGTTGTGTGTGTGTTAATAAAATAAAAAATAAGAATATTTTGTATATATGTAGTGTAATTAATAGAGGAAATGGTCATTTTTGCCATTATTGATTCTTAGACTTTAGAATTAACTTTTTTAATTTAACTTTCACAAAATATTCTAAAATATTTTTACTACTTGTCATAAATTAAAGGCTAAGATTTATTTAAGAAGTAGTTATACTATTTATGTTATTTTAATTTAATTGATTAATTAAAAATATGTTTTTATGAACATGAGGTTTTTTTTTTTTTTAGTGAGTTATATATTGGCCAGTAATATTATAACAAACCTATTTACAAGTTAAAAATCTCCATAGATACAAATTTCCATAATTAAAATAACTGTTATATGTTTTTTCTAAACTAATAACAATAATAATAATTTTTAAATTTTAGCAATATGAGATATAATAATAATTTTTAAATTTTAGCAATATGAGATATAATAATAATTTTTAAATTTTAGCAATATGAGATGTATCATAAAATAAGTGTTTTTTATCTTTATGGTTTTTCACTAGCTATTTAGTTTATGTAACTACACTGCTTTATTATTGAATTTAAACAAACACCAATAATTTAATTTAATTTAATTTATATGGCTATGATAATCCTTAAATTCAAAACATACCCTGGCTATTTAATTTATTTATTTTTTTTCAGTGAGAAAAACACACTGAGATTTATATTAATATCAAATATCAGTACATATACCATGCATATAACATCCACCATATATGTAAATATCCACATTAGTAACCCCATATAGTCCCAAAATAAAACCAGTGAACATACAAGGATAAGAGTTAAACTAAAATGTAACCAAGTTCCATCATGTGAACATCCTGATCAACTAAAACACTGTCCTCAAAAAGACAAAATGATAGCAGATAGTAAACATGGGGAAAAGATAAAAGTACAACATCCAAAAAATACTATCTGGGAAAAGGAAAAACACCAGCATCTAGGGTGGTGTCTCCTATCTGAATCTCAATATGCATACCATCTAGCGGAGCTAGTAAACCCATCTTGGACATCTTGTCAACATTATGATTGTATTCTCTGCAAAATATGCTGAATATATATGTGCCTGAAAGTCCTCAGAGAGTCATGATTTGTTTGAGCCAGCCTTGGAGATGACATTGTCTGATATTCGTGATACCCTGAACATGATTGATGATGGACTGTGAATCCCCATAAATATGTATGGAGGGAATGCACAGGAAAGATACGAACCATAAGAGCCCCCACAAATCCATGGCCTCCGATTTCATGTTAGTACCACTGCCAGCCCCCTAGTGTACCTAGTATTCCTGTTCCAAAGAGATGACGATCCAGAAGCCACATCCACATCTACCTCCCTAAGCAGCACCATAAAAAAAAACCAACCAAATATAGTATCCCAGACCAATCTTCGGGATAAAAGTTCGAATGGGTCTAATAGGAGTGGACAAGGTAGAAGAAAACCAACCTAGAATGTGGTTAACCACCATAATCATGTCCCCCATCCCACCTTAAAAATTAATACGATTTTTCTATCCCTAGATTTCCCAAAAGTAAGAGGGGGGAATACATCGCCATTGGGGAGATTTTTGACTCCACCAAGTCAAACATTCCAAGATATTATCAAAAGGAGTTAATGGGAAATTGATACGACCTTCCAGATCTGCTGTGAGATAGGGCATTTAAGAAATAAATGGACATTATCTTCTGCCTCCTTCCTGCAAAAAACGCATATACTAGGCCCCTGCCAATTTCTCTTTTGTGGATTATCCCATGTCAAATTTTTGTTTTTCCAGAGAAGCCAAATCAATAAGATGATTTTGATAGGCAACTTAGTTTTCCAGAACTTAAAAAACCAGCATACCTCATATATGTTATGGGCGTACTGGCATATGGATTTGTAGCAATCCTCCACCGATATATCACCACACCTCATCTTCCCAAGCCATCCAATCTGGTCTTCCTCCTCCCCCCTCCAAATGCCAGTCAGTCACATATCACATCTGATATGTTCCCATTCCAAAGCCTCTAGACCCCCGAGTCCCATCTCCCCCGCCTCCTTTCAGATTGGGACATTCCCATTCTAGGTTATGATAGCTTGGTTCTAGAATAAATATCTCGAGCCATTAGTGCAATGTAGGAGCTTGTCCGAGAAGTGAATATTTGGTCTCATACCCAATATGTGATCCAGGCCTTTCAATATCTTGTTCCCAAATCCAAAAGTCCAGCAAATGCGCCTCAGGAACCAAGGCCGAATTTTGTTCAGGCTGAGCCATATGGCCGACCCCATATGAACACCAATAAGCTCCTTGTGCATCCATTATGTAAAATCTTTACCTTTGCGGTATTTATTTCTGATGATGTCCACCGAGATGCCATTCCGAAGATGCCACGCCATAGAGTTTTATTCAACAAAGCCTATCCGAAATGCCTCAGGTCCAGTATACCCCATCCTCCCATGTGTTTTGGTATAGCAATGGAGGCCATTGTAGTCAAATGGTATTTTCTTTCGGTGCCCGAGCCATATCGAATGAACTTAGCCATAATTCTGTTGAGTTTCGAGATGATAGCACTAAGAAGAAAATTGAGATGCACCCAGTAAACCGCCAACTGAGTGATGATAAATTGAGTGAGGGTGAGCTGCCCACCCAGAGAAAGGCATTTATGCTCCCACCCCGAGATCTTACTGTAAAAGCAATCCACCAACCACATCCAATAATTAATCTTGTAGTTATTGGGTTTGATATGAAAACCCAGATATTTCATACCCCCCTCAATGCTATTAGCATCCACCCCAAATAAAGCCTTGATATATGCTATGTCCTCCTCATCACCCCGATCGTATAAAATAATGGATTTCTGATGATTCATAAAAAGACCATGGCATTCCCAAACTTGAAGAAAATGTGGTGTAGCGCCAGCCATGCAAATCTAGTAATCATGCCCATAATGAGAACATCATCAACAAAAAATTTGTGCAAGATCTGAATGTTTTGTCCCAAATAGAGAGCCCGAAATTCTCTTGCCACCACAACCTGTTTGATATGCAAGCCAAGTCCATTCATAGCCAAGATAAATAATAACGGAGATAGAGAGCACCCCTAACTCAATCCTCGGCCCGCCCCAAAATACCGAGTGGGATAACCATTGATGATCACAACATATCTAACATTTGAAACACATGCCATGATCCATTTAGTGTTCCTCAGGTGTAGTTCAATTTTATGCAAGGCCAGCCACAGATAACCTTCATAACTGCTGCATTCATCTTTGTTGCATTCATCTTTTTTGTATGTATGGCGTGTAAGAACTCTTATGCAGTGGCCACTGCATCATGTATCTGTCTATCCTGCAAAAAGCCAAATTGCTCGGAAGATATGAATTTGGACAAAATATGCTTGATCCTGTGAGCAATAATCTTGGAGATTAATTTATAGATGAGATTGCACAGAGAAATGGGTCGGTAATCCATGAAGGACCTAGTGAGCTGCCGCTTGGGGAAGAGGGATATGTAAGTAGAATTGATATGCGGGTGTATGAAACCCAAAAGGTGTGATTCTTTGACCATCGCCAGTAAGTCCACATGCATAATATCAAAGAAATGAATAAACTGCTTGACGGTCCATCCGTCCAACCCCGGCCATTTGCCCCTTTTAAATGATCTGAGTACCTCCAGTACTTCTTCCTTTGTAACACATTTATATAGTGCGTCATTTGAGTCACTGTCAAACATAATGGTATATAAACCCACTCCCTAAATCCGGCCCTCAATACAATCAACCTCCCTGCTCCTGTATGCCCTTTCAAAATGGTTGACCGCCTCCCTTTGAATGTCCTATAGTCTGTGAATTAAGTTTCCTTCAGAGTCCTTCATATCCTAGATGGTGTTAATCTTTCTTTGTGGCTCGCATATCTATGGAAGAATTTTGTATTATGAACCCCCCGTGTATCCATAGTGCCCTGCTCTTTAATCACCATGTAACCTCTTGGATGCGCAGGAGAGTTTGTTTTTTTTCTTCCAGCAATCTGATGGATGTCAACAGCTCCCTGGAAGGGTGTCCCGATTGTAGTTGCAGGCCCAATCTATCTAATTCATCCGAGATGTCCTTGAGGTCCTTATTTAATTTATATGACTGCTTCACACAAAACAGCTTACTCTTTACACCTCGAAGGCAATTATTGGTTTTTAAAGATATGGTCTAAATTTAGACGGTCAATTTCTCTCTTGATATAAATTTGTCGGAAATGTGATTGTGGAAATGCTTGATTTTTTTATTTTTTTAAATGAGCATAAACAAATTCAACACCAACTCATGAGGCATCCAAAATCCTAAAAACAACAACTGTAACCTAAATTTAAAGAAAAAAAAAAAAAAAATTCCAGTGTTTTTAAGGTAAAAACGTCGCCTCTGTTGTCCTGTTTTTAAATTGAAATTCAAATGAGATCCATATTGCTTTATATTGAGCGTGTCAGCGTTTACTTTGGAGGCAATAGAGGTCTTCGCCATGACTGAATTTGCCCAGAAAATTCTGGGCGCTGGAGGATTTAACTAATACGATTGTAATTTGTGCGACAAGTGGTACGAACTCGAATCGATGAACGAGGACTGGCTGTGACGGTGGGGGTTTCTTGTTGCCTTTTCTCGGTTGCAGGAGACTTCTATTGTCGGTGCCGCAACGTTTTCAGCATTCAGAAGACCTATATTGTTCATGTGTTCGCGTTTATCGGCGCTGGACTTGAGAATCCGTGTGTGAGGAGACTCGGGTTGTTCGTGTGTCCGCGTTTCTCGGGGCCGGATTTCAGTATTCGTTTCAGTGGCTAAAAGTCGCTGGAATACAGGCAAATTTTTTTTCAAAAAATCTTGTAGAAGCAGTGTTTAAATCGTGTTTTTGATGGTGGAAATAGATTCAGCACCATCAAAAACGTCTAGTACACTTCAAATTTTGAAGTTTAACAACTATAACTTAGATTTACAAAAATTCTTGCCGGATTTTTTCTAAATATAACCGGAATTTCCATAACTTTCTGAGCAACTCCTCCCCTCATTGGACTACGCGTTTTCGGATATAGGCAACTTAATGGAATTTCAAATTTGTCCCTCCTGTGAAGCGCAAATTTGTTGACCACCATTTACTTTTCATGGGTGTCATTTTACTTTTGAATCAGATTTTTGTGAATGCCAAATTCTTTTTTGTTTTATTATATGTAATTTGAAAAAAAAAGATTAGTCGGGATGGAATAGTTCACTGGTCTAGATTCATGGCATTCATGTGATGGTGAGAATACATTACACCATGGAAATTGAGCAGAGTCTAAATTAAGATGCTTTTAAAACTGAAAAAAATATAACACTTCAAAATATCAATAATAAGGTTTTATTTTATTTACATTTAAAAACTATACTATAATATAATATATATACTAAGCTTAAAAAATTAATTCATAAAAATATTAAGTATAATTGATTTAAGATTTTAAAAATATGTAAATACTAAATTTAAAATTTTGTAATATTTTATTTGGTTTATAATATGTATGGTTATTTATAGTTATTTATTTTATAGGCAAATATGTTGGTGTAAAATATGAAATATCTTTTTTAAATTTAATTAATGTTATTTTTCTTCTCATTGTATAAGGATCTTCATGTTCCTTGTAATCATATATATATAGAGAAATGAAATTACCAACATTTATGTTAAAAGTCACTTGTCAACAAAATAGAGAACAATACAAATTAAAGTTGCAATTAAGCATAAGACAATCCATAATTCCATTTGTGTTCTCCTCGACCTTATACCCTTATTTTCCACCATTACAATAAAGATTCTAAAAAAGAAAAAAAGATTCACGTCAACATGGTATTTTTTTATTTTAAATAATGAGAAATTTCCGAAAATCGCTATTAATGTGCCTTGCAATCCCTACTCTATATATCTATTCATCAAAGTTTCAAAGCGAAGACTCTCAAGTTAAAAGAGAAAAAACTTGAGTGGAATTAGAGACAAACCACCAAGTAAACTTATAAAACAAAGTTCACACAAACATGACCCAAGACAAATAGTCTCGTTGAATAGAATTGAATAATAAACAAAATTAGATCCATAAACATTGAGAATATAGATTCCAAATAAATTATAAATAGACATGAGACATATAAAATTGCAATCTATTTACTATTTCATTTATTCTCTCAACTAATAATATATAACAACCTTTATAATTCATATATTATTTATCTCCAATAATTATAACATTATATATTATTTAGATGCCATAACACTTTATTGTTTAAATTATTTAAATATAAACTTAATAAAATCCTATAAATATAAGATATAAAACTGATAAATATAAATTTAATAACACCCCATCAATTATAAAAGACATTTTATGTTATTTTAGATTTTGTAAATATAACTATAATAATATCTTATAAATACACACTATAAAACCTATAAATATAGATTTAATAACACTCTATAAATACATGCTATAAATTATGAAAGCCTATAAATATAGATTTAATAACACTCTATAAATATATGCTATAAATTATGAAAGACATTTTATGTTATAGACTCCAGGTTTGAATTGAACTGATCGGAAAAAGAACTATGTAATTTGTATTCTTTTATACATAAACGCTTAGTTTAACGAGGTGGAGAAGTTGCCTGGAAAGTTATGGAAATTCCGGTTATATTTAGAGAAAATTTGGCAAGGATTTTGGTAAATCCAAGTTATAGTTGTTAAACTTCAAAATTTAGGTGTCCTAGACATTTTTGATGGTGTTGACCGTCCGAGCAATTCCTCCCCCTCGTTAGAGGACTCCATATATAAAAGATAGCGTTTTTTTCTTATAAAAAAAAAATTCCAGGTTTGAATGTTTTAAAATTGTGATACTTAGCATACTTGAGTTGGAAAATTCCTATCATTTGTCAAATACACGCTGAGATGTAAAAAATGTGTCAGTAGGAGTGGAATTTGACGGGAAAATTCAAGTATCAATAGAAAAGTAATTTGACAGGAAATTTTTTATCATAGAGAAATTTGCCTCATAATTTTTCCAATAAAACGTGCAGGTAGCTGGCACATTTGGTTACCTACCAAGCAGGTAAGCATGCAATCACTCCATTTCGTTTGATCAATTAATGCCTTCTTAGCGGAAAAACTTAATATAATAAAATAATCAATGGGTGTACAATGATGTGTGGTTTGGTGGTAAGTCTACTTGGGTGAAGCTCAAGAGACCGTGGTTCAAATCTCATTGAGTACACTGACCTGCGGTGGTGGCAACTAAAGGAATAGATTCGTGGCGACACGTTGTGCTCTTGCTAAAATTGGAAAATTTGACGAGTAAGTCTTTTTTGAAATTCCAACCCTACATGAAACTATTCACAAGCATATCTAGGTTTTAGACCATGACTTTTTTAAATATTTAATTAAAAAAATCAAATAAAAACAATTTTAAAACATATTCTAAACTTAATTTTAATTAATTTTAATTTAAAATAATAATTATATATAATTTAAAAAATGATATATGCATATTATTATTTTAAAAATAATAAAATTTCAAATATTTGTTCTTTCTTTTGTATTTAACATTATAAATATTACACCTTTAAAATTATTTATTTAATATATTTTTTTAAATACACTTTTCATAAATTTTGTATTATATATATATATAGTCACAATGAACATTTTTAAGATACACATTTCATAAATTTTCTATAATATGTATCCTTAAATCAAGTCATAATGAACCTTTTTTCATTAAACTTCAAAAATAACCAATTTCTTTTAAAGTATATTCAATCCTTTTTTATATCATTTTAAATTTTTACTCGGTTCATTTTACTAATTTCAATTTCACTAAAATATTTCATATATGGATTACAATTTTTTTAATAAAAAATATAGGATGGCTTTTAAAGTTATTGGTTTCTCATTTAAAAAACAAAATTGCTAATACAAATATGTTGATTTTATAATAAGATTGATTTAGAATTTATAACATTGTTATATCATATAAAGAAATTTGATAATTTGATGATATAGGTTGACTTATCATGTCTTAACAAAAAAAACTACACCATTTGAAATTATTCATTGATAGTATTTAAGGGAGCAGATTTTCGCTCCTATAAAATGCCTTTGTGTTGGGTCATTAATTTATTTCTTTACAATTCACTTTTGTGAGATGCTTTCCCTTATATCCTTACATCTAAGTTAAATGAACTTTTAACCAAGCAGAAACAATTGTAAGACATATACTAAGAACTTTTTTTAAATGGAGTTATTTATATAATTTAGATATAATTGTGGTTTTAACACATTCTTAGAAATTTAACAATTATATAAACCAATCTAGATATCAACCAACCTAGATCTACCAGAGAGGGCTCAAATCTCTTTTCACCCTAAAAGTAGTTTGCATCTCACGAGCTTTGATCCCTCTAAGCACTTACTAAATACCAAATTAAGATATATCTAAATTGATTTTATTATTAATCATAATTATTTTAGTTATAATTATAAGTAGCACAATCACATTAATAAATGTGGTTGATAAACGCTGATACACGAATATAAATGATATTTATTTAATATTATTTATTTTTAAATAAAGAAATTTTTAATATTAATATTAGTTAATGTTAAATTATTAATTTTAATATTATTTATTTAATGTTTATAAATTATTAATATTAATATTTATAAATATATAATGATAAATATTCACATTAATAATTTATTTATAAATATAAACCTAAATAATTTATTTGCTCCCTCTAAGCGCTTGTTAAATACCAAATTAAGATAGATCTACATTGATTTTATTATTAATCATAATTATTTTAGTTATAATTATAAGTAGCACAATCACATTAATAAATGTGGTTGATAAAGGCTGATACATGTATATAAATGACATTTATTTAATATTATTTATTTTTAAATAAAGAAATTTTTAATATTAATATTAGTTAATGTTAAATTATTAATTTTAATATTATTTATTTAATGTTTATAAATTATTAATTTAATATTTATAAATATATAATGATAAATATTCACATTAAAAATTTATTTATAAATATAAACCTAAATAATTTATAAACATAAATAATATTAACATTAATAATTTAACTTAAACTCTATATATATATATATTAAAAACCGAAGGGAATAATAAACCCAACGGATTATTACTAAAACCTCAAGGGATTTGAATCCAATCGAATAATATTAAACCCAAGAGATTAATATTATAAACCAAAAGTATATAAATCCCAAGATAAATATTTTAAACCCATGAGTCTTCAAATTCAAATAATTAGTGAAATTGAAAAGACTAAAAATATAGGCTGATTCACATGGTGCCTCATTAACCACTTTTACTAGGGCTTTTAATTTCAATGTTATTTTTAATTTGGGTTATGTTTTTATTCTTTATATTAAAAATAAAAATTATTTTAATAAAAAATAAATATAAAAATATTGGATATTATTGTATAGGTTAATTTTTGTTTATTTAAGATTTTGTATTTAACCTATTATTTTAGTTTTATAGGAAGATTTTGTGTATGGATTAGTGAATTTTCAAATATTTTTAGTCAATTTTTTAAAATTTTAATATTTTTTTTATAAAATATTATTGAGTATTGAGTATCATAATGTATTTGTTATAAGATTTGCAAAAATCTAATTTTTTGTTTTTGAAAATTTTGTTAAGAAAATAGATTACATGGTTTTAAGTTTTTTTATATAATCTAGACAATATTGAGACTTATTCTACTCAAATGATTCTTTGTCTATTTTTTTTTTTTTACCTAATTAATCTTAATATCTAATTTTATTTGCAGCTTCTATAATATCATTGAAAACAATTTTAGAGGAGTCTTTGAAACTTAGAATATTAAAATTGTTAATTTTGATAGTTTAAAATTTTGAAAATTCATTTTTTTTATAGTGATAAGATGTATACTCCCAAATTTTTTCTATATTAAATTTTGGATATTAAACAATATAATAAAATTATGATACAACCAGCAGTGGTGTCTGAAGCCCAAAAATCAGCAAACTCCAATGTTTATCCTATAAAAATGAAAAAATTGAGAAAAAATCTCTCCGTACAAGATAGATTAGATAAATTAATAGGCCAACGCTAATGTGAAATGTCACTTAGGCCAGCAGTAACACAATAATAATAATAATAATAATATATATATATATATATATATATATATATATATATATATATATAGATATATATTTTATATCTTGCGAATATGAAATGTATCATAATAACAATAATAATATAAATTTTTTTATATCTTGTGAACATGAAATGTATCATAATAGCAATAATAATATAAATTTTTTTATATCTTGCGAATATGAAATGTATCATAAGATAAATGTTTTTATGTTTATAGCTATTTAGGAACTATTTAATTTCTATAACTGTTTAGACGAACACTAATAATTTAATTTATATAAACATTAATAATTTAATTTATGTAACTGTGTTAATTTTTAAATTCAAACATATTTTTATTATTTAATTTATATGGTGGCCTCATACAAAATAACATATTTTTTACACTTTGAAGATAATTACTGGTTTTTAAAAGTGTTGTCAGGCAATTTTTTTCTAAATAAAAATATAACCAGATTGTTTGAATTAATTTTATTTATTTATTTTTATAGTGGAAACGAATTTAGCACCATTAAAAATCCATAAAACACCCAAAAATCTCAAACCTACAACTCTAATTTACATTTTCAAAAAATTCTAAAATCATATTGGAAATTCCATTGTTTACTGACCGAAAACTTCATCTATTAGACTACCCTATTTTCCTGTTTTTAAATTGCAATTCAAATGAGAACCATATTGATTTATATTGACTGTGTCAGAGTTTACTTTGGAGGCGAGAGAGGTCTTCGCCGTGAATGAATCTGCCCATAAAACTCCCGAGGCTGGAGGATTTAACTAATACGATTGTAGTTTGTGCGACAATTGGTTTCGAACTCGGTCCGTGCAGGGGGTTTGTTGTCTTTTCTCAGCCGCAGGAGACTTTTATTGTCCATGCGGTGGCGACTTAGATGGTCCATGTCTCCGCGTTTACCGGCGCTGGACTTGAGAAACCGTGTCTGACCCTTTTTATCGAATGCAGTAGACTTATATTGTCAGTGTGTTCGCGTTTTTCGGGCCGGACATCAGTATCCGTTTGTCAGCATTTTCCCGGATACAGTAATCTGGATCGAATTTCAAATTTATCCTTCCTGTCGAGGGTTAAATTTGACGGGTGCTTTTACTTTTTATAGAACTTTTTATGACAGGTTTTATCTTTAAACTGGTTTTAATATTTATTATTTATTTGTACAAGTTTATATAGTTGTCGTAAAATTTCCATGTTTTGTTTTACTAATTAATTTAAGTGTAATTGCTATACTTTTATTTGAGACCGGTTATAAAACTTTTATGTGATTTTTACAGGTGTTGAAATATTCAATCTTTTTTTAATTGCTATACTTTTATTTGAGACTGGTTATAAAACTTTTATGTGATTTTTACAGGTTTTGAAATATTCAATCTTTTTTAAGATAGAAATAGCGAGAAAATAAATGAAAAAGATGTATCTACATATTTTGTAATTTTTTTATTTTAATAAGAATATAACTAACTATATTATTCTAATATTTATATATTTAACAACTTTTATAACTAATTATTAATTACTCTAATATTTATAAAGGTAATAACTTTTATAATTAACTATTAATTTATATTAATTTATTTTATAATTTATTTATTTTAATATATATTTATAACTATAAGTTTATAAAATGGTCCCCTTATTTTTATTTTGATTAAAATATAACTAACTGAATTAACTTATTTATTTAAATATAGGTTTTGCCCCATCTAACCGTTTCCAGTCAAATTTAGCTATTAGACAGTATAGCCATTACTTGGTCAAGAAATATAGCGGTTGGATGTTCTGCTCTAACTATTTAATATGCTAGGCTAGATTTGATTCTTCAACTTGTCCTGACGATGAACCACACTGGTTGGTTCGAAACGCCTCGACAAATGAAATAACCGAAAAACTTCTCATAAACAAAAATATATATTATAGAGTGAAAAAAATATATATATTCATAATTAAAAATAGTGAAGGTAAATATTGTTGCAATTAAAATTAGACAAAAAAATAGTTATGTGATATAAGTAACTGTTGACATTGATTAGATAGTTGATTTGGTACTTAATTATTGTCCAACCCAAATCTTTTATAACACCCTCCAACGATTCTTTTAGATATATATTATAACGTAGTCTAATCAATTTCTATTTTTTTTTGTTCTAATTTCAATTAACAGTAAATTTAAGATATATAATATATAAAAATATAATGTTTCATAAATTTACTTTAAAAGATATTTAAAACTATGAAAAAACACCATTTTTTAAAATTATATAAATTTAAGATTATCCTCAGCCTTCCTTGAGGGATGGGTGTATTACCAACAACAAAAATGGGTCTATATAAACGTAAGGGACATACCATCTTTTGACAATACAAGTGTTGACACAATCCGTTAGCCCTCGATATTTCCTTTTGCATTGAAATCGTCCTTCCTTTCTAATCCAAAGGGAGGGTGAGGCTGTGGAACTCAAGTAGTGAAAAGTGATTATAAATTTGTGGTTTGGGGATCGAGCATTCTAGGTTGGTTTGGGATCAATCTCGGTTTTCACTTTGTTTTAGCCTTCTCTCTATGGGTTTGGGTGTGGATCTTATGAGAGAGGTAAGATGGCATTTGAGTTATGTGGATTGGTAGTTAAATTACGCTTTCCAAGGAGTGGAAACTAGGATGATGAGACAAGGGGGAGAAGAGAAAGACCGATGGAACCCAGACCTGGGAAATCCATAAAGAATCGAGAGGAACGTCTAGTCGTATTAAATCCATGTGAATAGCAAAGAAAAAGTCTGACAAGAACAAGCACAAGAAGTTCAAAGAACGAGGGAGGGACGAGTATTTTGCAAGATCTTATGACTAAATTAGGAATATGTAAAATACAAACTCTTTTCATACATTAAAATCACGTTTGATCAAAACTGCAAATATATTCATTGAAGCCATTATTTTAATATTACATTATATACTTGAAAATTTTGGGACAAAAACATTAAAAAAAATCGAAAATAACACAAAAGAACCGGCAGACTTTAAATATATTCATTGGAGCCACTATTTCAATATTGCATTATATGCTTGAAAATTTTAGACAAAAGCACAAAATTTTTTTTGAAAAAAGCTTAAAAACCACTGAACACATTCCTGTTCTCAAACTATGCAAGTGGTGCAATCTATTCTCGAAATTGTGATCACTAAAATAGCTAGAAACTGGAACTTGAACTGGAGTCTGGAAATTGTGAACATGATTGGTAGGCTGGTAGCTAGAAAGTCACTACTCAACAACCCAATTAATTCATACTACATGGAAAGTCGAGATGACATTCACACTTAACGCTGAAATTTATTACAATCATCCTGCAGTGTTAACTATATACTTCTCATCATGGCAACTTTGGAGCCTCAGCGTTTCATGGATCAAGTTGTTATAAATACAGGTTTATTGTTGTGGAGTGACAGAACTTTGTATTTTAATATAAATAAAAAAATAAATGTATTTCAAATTTATTTTTATTATAAAATTAATTATAAATATAAATTGAATTTTTAGTTTCCAAAATTAAAAAAACAAAATTATTCTCCATTTTGGTACATCTCAAGCTCATGCAAAACATTGTTTAATGTACCAATCCATCCATGTACAAAGTGGTAACCAATCCAAGAAGCCAACTACTCGAATATGGAACTTTGATTCTTTTGATGCCTTTTGACAAAATTTATCTGCTATGGGCAATTAATGATCTACATGGTGGTCACTATAGGCGTACTTATATAAACGGTTTCATATCGTGTAGTGTAACATTGGCTGGTTACATTTCCATATGGCATAGACAGTGGTTGGGTGAGGAAGTTAAGGAAAGAGGAAAATTAGCGGCAGAAACCCTGCCCCGATGTCATATTGAGTGGTACATATTACATAAAGTTTCACCAAGCAATACGTTTATTTGGAATTTTGTTGGTCGATGGGACCTTTTTTCAGCTGAGGGCTATCCCGTGCTTGCTCTATGCTACTTAGTACTGTATTCATTCATAAATTGGCTTCTCTGTCTTTTCATCTTCGGAGTAGTTGCTGTACTGTATTCATTCATAAATTGGCTTCTCTGTCTTTTCATCTTCGGAGTAGTTGCTTTGGCAACCTATGCGTGATGCCGCAGGCGAGGGTAGTGCGGACTCCGGAGTGTCTTTCACTGCAGCATGCGGTGTGTATATATAAAATATATATTAAAAAGAAATTAAAACTGGTCAATTTTCAATACCGGTCAATATGACTTTTTCGAAAAATTAGTGGCCAGTCAACTATGACGTGTAAATTTGGAAACCAATAGTATTTAACGTGTGAAAAAACAAAAAACAGGCATACGGGAGTCAAATTTAACCCTGGCCTGACACGATGGAAATTGATTTCCATAGTAGGGATGGAATTCGGAAAATTGTCGTTACAGTGATTTGCCTGATTTTTTTTTCCCCAATAATATAAACGGGTATTAAAGTTGCACTGACCATAGTTTGATATTTGAAATTCCTACCCTGCGCGCTACAACCCGTCAAATACCACGCCTACTTATATTGTCTGTGTGTACGCGTTTCTCGGGGCTGGACTTGACAATATGTGTGTCTTACGTCTAGATTTTTGAAGGCGATAAAGTTGGATAGATGGCCGAGACTGAATCTGCCCATAAAAATCGAGGGGCCCTGAATACGATTGCAGTGTGTGTGACTCTTGGTTTTTAACTCGGGAGAGATGAACGCGGACTGGCTATGGTGGTGCCTGTGGTTTTGTTTTTGCCTTTCTTGGCCTTCGCAGAGGGCCTCGGGTACGCGTATGCAATCGCCAAAGCCTGGACTGGCAACGATCCGTGTGCCCAGTGGCTCCTTTTAAATTTTGAGTAAGTTCATTTTATTAATTTCAATTTCACCATTTCAGATATGTATTACAATTTTTTTTATATAATTAAATAATAGGATTATTTATTTATTTAAATTTTAGTTTGAATTCATATTGTTTTTAATAAAAATTATAGGATGATTTGTTTATAGCTATTGGTTTGTGATTAAGAAAATAAAATCAGTTATATAAATATGTTGTGTGGTGTCATAAGATTGATTTAGAATTTGTAACACTATTATACCATATAAAAAAGCTTGATAATTTGATGATGTAAGTTGAGTCATCATTGTTTAACAAGGAAAACTATCTCGTTTGAAATTTACGACCTGGTGGTATGCAATAGGGAAGATTTTCACTCCTCTTAGATGCCTCGTTAACTTATTTCTTTATGATTCACTTTTGTGAGATGCCTCTCAGTCTTGGACCATTAACGTGTTTCATTATATCCTTACATCCAAGTTAAATGAACTCGTAACCAAACAAAAACAATTTTAAGACATACACCAAGCGAAAATTTTGAATGGAGTTATTTATAGAATGTAGATATAATTGTGCTTTTTAACATATTTTTGAAAATTTAACAATTATATAAATCAACTTAGATCCATCTTAATTGAGGATCTACTCTTGGAAAGGCAGAGGAGACAAAACACGACTTCACACACAAAAGACACGAGCTGCGGTTCTTCTATTGATCACAAAAAAACTTGATGATTACAATGAACTCGGTGAAGGGTATTTAAACCTTTTCTACTAGCGACTCGCCTCAAATATCTTGACCTACAACCACACACTAAAAGTTGTCTATCACTTAACTCCACTTGACTCAACACTTAGTTAACTGACTCTCTAATTTTAGCCAACTCCTCATGCAGGAGTAATTAACTTATCTTAACACTCCCCTTAATTATGACCGCTAAACTAAAACATCACTCATGAAAACTCAAACATGTTTGTTGGTCTCTGTCTTAACTAGGCTTACAACACCTAAGTTTCTTCTATGAAACTCAAACAAATCTTTTGCTAATGAATTAGTAAATATATCAACCAATTGATCACTAGATTTACAAGACGTCAAGCAAAATTCTCCATTGCTCACAAGTTCTCTAATAAAGTGATATCTAGTATCAATATGCTTTCTCTTATGATGAAACACACTATTCTTGGATAGTGCAATCGCTGAGGTGTTGTCACAATATATTATTGTTGATCCTTGTTGTTTCTGCTTGATTATGTTAGTGTCAGTGCCTTCACACTGCCATCAGTGATCAAAATTCACTCTTTTGCATTCATATTAGGAGTCCCATTTTCAATGAGTTGCATTCCATTAGGTCATGGATCAACTAATGGTAAGATACATTCCAGTTTTTTTCCCTCATGACACATATCTGCTGACTTCTTTTCATGTGTGTTTTAGTCAATGGTTCAGGTTCAGGTTCATTTTCAGTTTATTTCATTAAATAGATCTTAGGTCTTAGGGTTATAGTCTCATTAGGTATTAGGGTTTCACTATGTCAAATTTTCAGTAACTATTGACTAATAATGGTCAGCAAACACATGAGGAAGACAATAATCATCAGGAAACTTTTAATTTCATAATTTGTAAACTTAATAAAATTTTCACCTCAAAACTAATTTGAGGTGAAAACAAAGCATTGGTAGTTATTTGTAAATTTCATGTAATTTCATCATTTCTCATATGTAATTAATAAGTCTCATGCTTCTCTTGGTCACCTATTGATATTTCCAAGTACATGCCACTGCAAAAACAAAAGATCATCAAGCATTAGTTCACCTATTTTAAGCAAAAAGTCAAGCATCCAAAAAACAGAGTATTTGAAAAAGCCAAAAGACATTATAAAGTGGGTTTTGGAGAGTGAAAAATCAAAAGTGCCCAAGCCATATAAAGGTCATTTTTTTCTCAAGTTAATTCATCGTTTGAGTTGAAGTTTATGAGAAAAATTGCGATTTTAAGGGGTTATTGAGCAAGGGGAGGAAATTGTTGTGTTTTTGGAGGAAACTGCCCAGTGCTATGCACCAAAACTTGGCACTACACATAGGAGCGGCGCTATGCACCTGGGCTTTTTCTCCTATGTTATTTTGAACTGGTGCTACGCACAGGAGCTGCGCTACGCACCTGGGAAGTGCGCTATGCACCTGGCATTTGAGCTACAAATTGCATCAAATCGCATCAAAACTCCCAAATTTCTCCATTTGCAAGTAAGTAACATCACTTTTCTTGCAGACAAGAATTGTTGCATAAGTTTTTGGGTTGTGTTGTCTCTCAAAACATCAAACCCTAATTGTCACTAAATTATCTCATATGTTGTAAAAATACACTCATTGCTGCTGTCCCATATCATTTTTACTGTTTCCCTAAAACTCATCCTCCCATACATAGTTCCATCCCTAAACTTTTCCCTACATCCCAAACCCTATACCCATATATCCCAAACCCTACATATACCCTAAACCCTATACTATTCACTAACCCTACTCACTCCCTTCATCCCTTTCCCATTCTTGTTCACCCTCACCTGCTTTCCTATTTAAAATCTCTTCATACTCATCTTACCTTCATTCACCAATCCACCACTCTTCAGTCACCACAAAGAGAAACAACAGTACAACAATGGAGATGGACAGTGAGTATGAAATGGAGGAAGAAACCCATAGTGACAGTTCCAGGGAGAGAGACACTCAGGGCAAAAGGCCTCATAAGGGAGGAAAACATATCAGAGAGGAGCCCACCAGTTTGAGGGAGCTGCAAGCTTGCCCATTTTCCCTTTCTTGTTTCAGACATCAGTCATGTTTCAGTTTTTGTGAAATGGTGGAAAGGGTAAAATCTCATCATGAATTAGCAAGGCTGTTTGTGACACACTTGGACAAAAATGAAGTAAACCTTGCTAGGGTTACATTCACTTTGTCACCAATTGTTATTTCAGAGGCTACAGGTATTCCAAATGTGGGAGAAAAGTGGAACAAAGGTCAGTACATTGACAAGGAGTACTATGAGGCTTAAATTAAGGCTAAATATCATAACAAACTTAGCAGAGTATTCCCCTTTAATTCTTGGAGGGCAGGTTTTCCGTTGATGAAGATCATCATCAAGTACTTTACTTGTGAAGGTAGGTTCTCCCGATTGTATACCTACCACATTAGACTGCTGATGCATATCACTAGGGTGAGAATGATGAATATCCCCTACTTCATATTCAGAAACATTGAGAAGATGGCACTCATTGTAAAGAAGAAATCATACCCCCAGCAGCTAACCAACATCTGCCACTTCTCTGTGATTAAAATCATTGTTTTACATCAGCTGAACCTACTTAACATACCATGGGAGACCTTCATTTCTCATGAAATGTTCAAAATCCCTCGAGTCTTTTCATCAGTGCCTTAAGAAGAAGGTGGACCTTCAGGACAGGAAAAGGTCCAAGAGACTGAAACTGTGGGACTGCCACTGTTTGTGACATATGAGAGAGGCACTAGGAAAAATTTTGTAACTGCCAGGCGAGTATTATCTCCACAAAGTGTGGAAGGGGTCTCACCTTCATCTTCAGGCCACAGGCAAATGTTATCTCCACAAGGAGTGGAAGGTGCTTTGCCTTCATCTTCAGCTAAACAGGTACAGGTTGGGGAGCAACACAAGGGCAAAGGTAAAGGCAAGAAAAAGATGCATGAGAAGGATCTTAGTGATGAGCAAGAGAGATATTTTGACCTTGTTGATCATGAGGAGACACAAGGATTTGATTTCATTGATTTGGAAACTCAAGGTACAAAGATTACTAAAGACATGATCATCAAGGAGAAAGAGGCTCAAATTCAAGCCTTGTCAATCAATTTAGAGAGGGAAAAGTGGATCATCAATTATCTAGAGCAAGAAAACAAACAACTGACTAACAAGCAAGTCCTTATGGAGTTACAAATGATAAAAGAAGGAAAGCAAAAGATCAAGGAGGCCAATGTTCCATTAAACCCTATTGAACAAGAAATTGAGAACGATAGGGAAACATGGCTTGAGAGGGTCAACATACACCTTGAAAAGTTGCTTGAGAAGGCCAATAGAGACAAGAAGAAGCTTCGCCACATGGCCTATCATTATATGACCCAGAATAAAATATGCAATATAAGGATGAAGAAACTTAAGGCAAGGTTGAGGAAGGCCTTAAGAAGCAAAAGGGAGCATGACAAGCTAAAAATCTTGGATGAGGCCTCACTAGCCCATCAAAGCAACTAATGATGGAGCCTTGTGCCAAATCTGGGCAAGTTTTGGTGAGTTTTTGTCGTTTTAAAATTTTGAAATTTTCCAACACAGAAAATTGCATTAGGTGCGTAGTGCCACTGGTGCTACGCTTTTGACTGGAGGAATTTTTGGAGAAATGGTTTGTATATTCGGATTCAGCATGATGAGAACATCAATCCCTGAAAGTTTCAGCAATTTTGGAGCAAAACTTGGTCACCTAAAGGTCAAAAAACAATCAAAAAATGACCTCTCTGCCTCTTTTTGGACACAAAGGAAACAACCTTGGGAGATTCCACTTTTGAGGTGGAAAATAACATCCAAATGAAAACATTCAAGATGTTCTAGAAACTAGACAGGAAGACCTTTCCAACAAGCTATCTTGGGCTCAATTTGGCTAAGGAGAAGGCCTCCCAAATCAGCTGTGAAGTGGCACTACGCACCTGGCAGGTGGCGCTACGAATAGAACCAATTTGCTCAAAAATCCAAATTTCGCCTAGTTTTCCTACAAGTTGACTTTTTCTCTCATCTTAGATGAATTTATGACTGTAAATGATGCTTTTCTATGTGAATGTAATTGTAAAATGACCTTAGAAGGTATATTCATCATTTTGAGGTGGCTTGAGGGTAAATGAATTAGTGTCCATGGTTTTAGAGGCAAGTTGTTCCACTACCTATATTCCTGTCCTTAGTTTAGATATGGTTGAAACAGTCCCTTATCTCTTGGATTCGACCCCTGATGGCTATAATAAGTGGTTTTCATGTCTATATTATGTATTTTTTTAGTCATTAGCAAGGGTTGGACTCTCTTGGATGCTCTGAGCTACATTGTACATCTTTACAACAGTTTGGTAAGGAAATAAACCAGGATTTGTAGCTATTTTTGTGGGATTCTTGTGGTAATGTGTTTTTGCATTGTTTCTCCTTCTGTCATTAGTTTTTCTCATGTGTTATATGTGCCAAAATCTATTTCATTCTTCTTAACTAAATGAAATCAAGATAGATAGGTGAAATACATTGGTAACAATGTTGTGCCTTGGGAATACATTTAGTTTTTGATGTTTTTAGCTGTCTAAAGAGGACTCATGATCCTTGCATTCCCTCCTGAGCTCCTCACCAGTCTTAGACCTACCATCTCACTCAATTCCAAGTGCTAAAACACCTACCTACCTCGCCCCATAAAACACCCTGCATTCCTGACTTGATTTCCCGGACCCAAAGCTGCCTGCTCCATTTGATCCAGGGAAACCAACAAAAATCAATCAAAAACCCTAGAGCTACTATACCTAGCCTAAAATCTATATCTGATCTAGTCATCTTGACTGAGAGTCACAAGGAGAGAGCCCTCTCCCAACCTGATAGGACTAGCTACCAGGTTAAGCTTGGTTTGTAGTTATCCTAGGATTGCCTCCCTTCAACCTGAGGTCGATCTAGGCTCTAACAGATTCCATCAAATATTCTTCTTAACCATACTGCTTGACATGCTGCGATGTTGCTGCTACATAGTTTGCTTCTGCTGAGAAAAGTGTCACAATGGGCTACTTTTTAGATGCCCATGAAATCACACCTGAACCAAGATGGAACAAAAAACCAGAAGTGCTCTTCTTGTCATCCAAACTTCCTGCAAAATCACTATCTGTGTATCTAGTCAAATCCTTCTTTTCTATGCTTGCATACATTATACCACAATCCCTAGTTCCTGCTATGTATCTAAGTATTATTTTTCCTGCACTCCAATGTGTATCTTTTGGAGTCTCCATAAATCTAGAAATCAAACTCAATCATTGCATGATATCCGGTCTTGTAGCTGTGAGATACATGAGACTGCCAACCAATATTTTGCATATAGTTGGATTGACATGTGATCCTTCATCATCCTTGCTTAACTTTGTACCTGTTGCAACTGGTGTAGGGACAGGTTTGCAATTTTCCATCCTAAATATTTTCAACAAATCTTTGGAATATTTATTTTGACAAATAAAAATTCTTTTTTTTGGATTACTCAACTTCTATGCCAAGAAAATATTTCATTAGACCAAGATTTGTCATTTCAAATTCTTTCAACATGGCCTCTTTAAATTCATCTATCTTAAAATCACTTGTAAAAATCATGTCATCAACATATAAACAAACAATCAAAACCTTTCCATGTTCATTTACCTTTGTGTTCAAGGTAAGTTCAATGTTATTTCTACAAAATCCATTCTTGATCATGTAACTGTCAATTCTGCTATACCAAGCTCTAGGCGCTTGCTTCAGTCCATAGAGCACTTTATTCAACCTGTAAACTTTCTCTTCGTTACCTTCAACTGCATATCCTGGAGGCCATTGCACATAAATTTCTTCTTCTAGAATTCCATTCAAGAAGGATGATTTCACATCAATCTAATATACTTTCCACTTGTTTCGAGCTGTTGTGGCTAGAACTGCTCTTACAATATCCAATCTGGCTACAAGAGCAAACATTTCTCCAAAATCTATTCTCAGTTGTTGCGAGAATCCTTTTGCTACAAGTCTAGCTTTAAATATGTAATTTTCACCTTTCTCATTCAACTTTGTCTTGTACACCCACTTTACACCAATGAGATTTTTGTCCTTTGGCAAATCAACCAAATCCCATGTATCATTCTTTTCAATAGCTTCAATTTCTTCATCCATGGCTTGCACCCAATTTTCATCTCTAATTGCTTCTTCAAACGAAGAAGTTTGGAATGACAACAATGCAAAAGTTGAACTAACATCCAAATCATCATAAATATCTTTCAAACTTCTCATCTTTCTCTTACCATTGCTTGATTCATCACCTGATTGATTTTTGGGAGAATCTCGATTTGTTGATCTGCTTGAAGATCCATGCTACTCTGAAAATATTGGAGTCCTTGTTGGTGTATCTCTGTTTGGTGTCTTTGCCTGCGATTCTTGCTAATCCTTTTCTGCTACATCATCTTCTTCTATCAGTGGCACTTTTGCATCAATTGTTTTATCTACAGTTCCATTCCATGACTCTTTCTCTTTGAACACAACATATCTGCTAATTATGGTATTCTTTGTGACAGGGTTATACAATTTGTAAGCTTTTGACTACTCACTATAACTAGTAAATATACATTTTTCACTTTTATCATCCAAATTGCTTATTCACTCCTTAGGCACATGTGCATAAGCTACACATCCAAACACTTTGAGATGAGATACGCTACAAGATATACCTGACTATGCTTGTTCTAGTACTCTGTTCATCACACTCGTTGTAGGAGATCTGTTGATCACATAAATAACACATGCAACTGATTCTGCCTAATACTCATTAGACAAGTTTCTTCCTTTCAACATGCTTCTTGCCATATTCATAATGGTTATGTTCTTTCTCTCTGTGACGCCATTATGCTGCGGTGTGTATCTGGTTGTAAACTATCTTCTGATTCCACATTGTTTGCAGTAATCATGGAATGTCCTTGAATCATATTCTCCACCATAATCTGACCTCAATACCTTGATCTATCGATTACTTTGGTTCTCTGCTAAGGCTTTGAATTTGTTATGAAACTAGCTCAAGAAAAAGATAGAAAAGATAGATCAACGCCTTAGAATTCAGCCTCTTCGAGGGGGAAACCTCCTTTACATTACATAAATGAACAATTCTTGGATGATTCAAATGACAAAACCTCCTTTCTATATATAGGAGTATAAGGAGTCACAATATAACCCAACCGACCTAACAATAATAATATAAAGCCACAAAAATAACAATAGAGGGATTCTATGGGGCACAGTAATAACAATATGGGGATAATATGGGCACAACAATATTAATAAGGGGTACAACTACAATAGTAATGGGGTAATCACTAGTATTATAGGGACCCAACATGCCCCTCTCCTTCAAAAAAGTGTTTTCCTCAACGCTTGAGAAGTTCTGGATGCTTCTGTATAAAATTCTCATCCTCCCATGTGGAATCTTCAGCGGATAAGTTCTTCCACTTGATAAGATACTCCAAAATTGATCGATTTCGTAGCTGTCGAATTCTTGTTTCTGTGACTGCTTCCGGTTCCAATATAATTTTTCCTTCCTCGTCAAGTTCCGGCAATATTGTTTGAACTGGGAGCTTGTCGCCTATAACCTTCTTTAAACATGAAACATGGAAAATTGGGTGCAATCAAGAAGCTGCAGGAAGCTCCAATTTGTATGCCATAGTACCAATCTTTTGCAATACCTTGTATGGACTATAATACTTTGGTGATAATTTATTATCCTTCTTAGCTTGCTTGAGGGAAATTTGCTTATATGGTTGTAGCCGTAGGAATACCCAATCACCTACATCAAAACTTATTTCGCTACGATGTTGATATGCCTGTTGTTTCATTCTATTCTGTGCCAACACGAGGTTATACTTTAAGAGTTGGAGGACTTCTTGTTGATGTTCGATGTGATGTTCCACTTCTTGAACCTTAGAATTTTCTCTTAAATATGATGTGATGGATGGTGGTTGATACCCATAAAGTGCCGTAAATGGGGTCATTTTTGTCGCTGTATGGAAGGAAGTGTTATACCACCATTCAGCCAGAGGCAACCATTTGACCCATTGTGTCTGTTTATCAGATACAAAGAAACGAAGATATCCTTTCAAGCATTTGTTTACTATCTCAGTTTGCCCATCAGATTGAGGATGATAAGATGAGCTATGAGCTAACTGAGTACGAAGATAAGAAAATAATTCTGTCCAAAAATTTCCAGTGAAAATGGGATCTCTGTCACTTACAATAATCTTTGGGTTTCCATGTAGCTTTTGAATTGTTTCCATAAATGCAGTAGAAACTGTACTGGCTTTAAATGGATGTGATAATGCACAAAAGTGTGCATACTTGGTAAGTCTGTCAACTACCACCATGATGACACTCTTTCCCTCAGACTTGGGTAAACCTGTGATAAAATCCATTGAAACCTCCTCCCAACGTTGGCTTGGAATGGATAAAGGTTGTAATAGACCCGGTGTCTTAATTGTTTCAACTTTATTTTGTTGGCAAACCAAACATTCCGCCACAAACTTTTGAATATCTGATTTAAGGCCATCCCAAAAAAATTCCTTCTTAACCCTGTGGTAAGTTTTTAAAAATCTTGAGTGCCCTCCTAAGGGAGAAGTGTGCAATTCCATAAGAATCTTTTGTTTTAGCTGGGAATTCTTACAGAGGTATAAGCGATCTTTGTACCATAACGAATCATTTTTCCAGCTAAATGTATCAGACATAATGGAATCTTGTTGTAACTTTCGAATAAGTGCCCACACTTCTTCGTCATTCTTCCATTCCTCCCTTGCTTCGTTTATCCAATCTGGTTGGATGATAGAAATGGCGCACAACAATGCTTCCACATCCTCATCCTTTCTTGAGAGTGCATCTGCCACCACATTTTGCTTCCCTTTTTTGTAGATGATTTCAAAGTCATAACCCAACATCTTTGTGACCCACTTTTGTTTCTCTTCAGAGGATAATATTTGTTCTAAAAATTATTTAAGGCTATCATGATCCGTTTTTACCTTGAAGTGTCTTCCCATTAGGTAGGGTCGCCATTTCTTAAGTGCATGGAGTATTGCTAACATTTCCTTCTCATAAATAGCTTTGTGTAAAAACTTTCCCTTGATTGGACGACTTTTGAAAGCAATGGGTCTTTCATCTTGCATTAAAACAGCACCAATTCCATTTCCTGAAGCATCACATTCCACAATAAAGGTTTTTGTGAAGTCCGGTGTAGCTAAGACCGGTGCTTGGTACATTGCCTCTTTAAGATGTTTGAATGCCTTTGTTGCTTCTGGAGTCCATGAAAATGCATCTTTCTTCAATAATGTTGTTAGAGGTGCTGCTATTCACGCATAATTCTTAACAAAATTGCGATAATACCCTGTCAACCCGAGAAATCCTCGCAGATGCTTTATAGATGTGGGAATTTTCCATTCCTTAATGGATTTAATTTTGCTAGGGTCTACCTTAACTCCTTCATGAGATACAATATGACCCAGATATTCCACCTCTTGTACTCCAAAGAAACATTTGGATCTTTTTGCATATAATTGTTTCTCCTCCAATAGTTGTAGCACCCTGTCAACATGTTCAACATGATCCTTCCAAGACTTGTTGTAGATTAGTATATCATCAAAAAATACTAACACAAATTTTCTAAGGAATGGTTTGAAAATTGAATTCATCAAACCTTGAAATGTTGAAGGTGTATTGGTAAGGCCAAAAGGCATGACCAAAAATTCATAATGACCCTCATGAGTTCTAAATGTTGTTTTCAGAATGTCTTCAGTCTTCATTCTAATTTGATGATATCCTAAACGAAGATCCAACTTGGCGAAGTAAATTGATCCATGCAATTCATCCAGTAATTCATCAATGACAGGAATGGGAAACTTATCTTTAATAGTGAGCTTGTTGAGCTCCCTATAATCCGGACACATGCGCCATGATCCATCCTTCTTGTGCACCAATACTACTGGAGCAGAGAAAGAACTTTGACTCGGTTGAATTATACCAGCCTCTAGCATTTCTGCAACCATACATTCAATTTCACTCTTTTGGGCATAGGGATATTTGTACAGCCTGATGTTTGGAGGAACACTTCTTGGAATCAGATGAATAGCATGATCATGATCACGAATAGGTGGGAGACCTTTGGGAGTCTCAAATACCTTGGAATGATTGTCCAAGACTTTTTGGAGATCTGGAGAAATAGATGATTCCAATGTGGAAACATCTAGCGAACATAATTGTGCAATTACACCGCTTTGTTCCTTTTTTAGAAGCTTTGTCATACCGTTAGAGCTGATTATCTTTCCCGGTTTCCCTGCAATACCCCTTAATTCAACTTCCTTTCCTTCCACAGAAAATTTCATGAAATGTTCTTGAAAATTAAAAGCTATTGTACCCAAGGATTGTAGCCATTGGACTCCTAGTACAACATCAGCACCTCCCATTGGAATGGAAAGCCTTGGGCTAGTCAATACATATTCCTCTTCTTCATGAGTCATGCTATTGCTTTCAGGTTGCTTACTAGGTGTTTGCATTTTATTTCCTCTGGGCATCAGTTACCGATAACAATGCTCTACTATGCCCTTTGAATTCCTTCAAAATAATTTTTCAAACCAAGCTTAAGCAAAAATTCAAAAAATCTACACACCTTTTTTCACTTTTTAGGAGCTCGATATTGCCTCTGATGTATCTTTGTAATTTCTGATCATCCAGTTCTGAAATTGCGACTTGTAGTAGCCCTCTGTGTCCTCTTTCCAATGCCACCAGTCTGATGCCAATTGGATTCTCCAAGGAAGAGTTATGTCAAATCTCCCACAGTGACCTGATTATAGACTAGTTTAGTAGAGTGAACTTGTACGACGTGCCACGTGTCCCTGTTTTGACCTTTGGCTCTGAAAAAGATATACAAGAAACTACAGTCCGTCCTCTTTCTGTAGCTTCTTACGAAATTTCAATCCGATGCTCAGAGAGAAAGTTATGACAATTTTCCCCAGGTCACCTGTTTGGAATGTAATTCAGGAGTCTGCAAAAAGACCAACTTCCTTAGATCATATCTCCGCAAATATAGTGTGAAAAGCTCTGAAATTTGGACCCGAGATTCAGCGCGACGTCTTCTCAAATGGGGTTTTTTTTTAGCTTATGAAATATCGTATAAAAAAAGTTCTAGCGAAAATGCCACAATGACCTGTTTGGAGCAGCGAAACCCTAGAATCCAAAGCTCTGATACCAAATGTTATGAAACCAGCTCAAGAAAAAGATAGAAAAGATAGATAAACGCCTTAGAATTCAGCCTCTTCAAGGGGGAAACCTCCTTTACATTACATAAATGAACAATTCTTGGATGATTCAAATGACAAAATCTCCTTTCTATATATAGGAGTATAAGGAGTCACAATATAACCCAGCCGACCTAACAATAATAATATAAAGCCACAAAAATAACAATAGAGGGATTCTATGGGGCACAATAATAACAATATGGGGATAATAGGGGCACAACAATATTAATAAGGGGTACAAATACAATAGTAATGGGGTAATCACTTGTATTATAGGGACCCAACAGAATTCTTTAAACCTTGCAAAAGTTTCAGACTTCTACTTCAAGAAGTAAACCCAAGTCTTTCTGCTATAGTCATCAATGAAAGTGAGGAAGTAACTACTTACACCAATTGATTGCGTTCTTATAGGTCAACACAATTCTGTATGGACTAGCTCAAGAGGTTGCTTTGCTTGGTATGCAACTCCCTTTGGAAAACTTTCGCGGTGTTGCTTTCCCAAGATGCAACACTCACAAGTACTAGCAGGTTCTTTCCAAAGAATTAATACTAAAAAGACAAGGGATTATGCATGCAAAGGAATAATATTAAACCCAAGGGAATAATATAAACCCAAGGTATATAAACCCTTAGATAAATATTATAAAACCTTAAATAAACATATTTGAGCATTCGTGACCATGGTTATTTTTCATAATAATAACCCCAAGGGATTAATACTAAAACCTGAGACTATGAACCCAAGGGAATAATATTAAACCCAAGGTACTAATATTATAAACCCTAAGACAAATATTATAAATGATAAAATAAACATGGTTGACCATAGTTAAGCATGGTTGATTTTCATATTAAGACAATCCTTGTGACTATGCGGCGTTGGAACATGGTTGACCATGCTTGATGTTGAGCTCCAAAACTGCCTCCTTTTCAAACAATTTCTTCATCCTTCTTCCTTTGTTTTCCCATGCCAGTGCATCCTAAACCATCAAAAGCCATTGCATGTTGATTCCAGGAGTAAATTTTAGTGATTTTCAAATTATATTATTATGTGTGTTATTTGGATAGGGTTTTGTTCTTCAACTACGAAATGTAGCCACTTTCCGCAGCTAATTGGCGATTCCGCAGCCATCTCCATACTTTTGCAGGTTACATGTGTCAATAGAAGAAACGAGCCACATGGGTAGGTGGGAAAATGTCAGCACATGGATAGAGTCCTATTCGTTTGATCAAATTCGAGGAGAAAGACCCTGTCAAAGGGGAGTCAACGGAGAAGTCCTACAACAGTTAGAACTTTGCTTTGGCATGCAAATGAGTCTGAGGCATGATCTTGAAGCTAAGGATTCGTTTTGCCACATACATAACCATATCCAACATCCATATTCAGAGATTTACTGTTTATGCCAACCAGAGACTAAATTCTAGGATGTACGACCTGTTGACATGTCTGCTCTAGAAAATATTGTTGGCATTATGAGACAAGTGTTGTCCTTGATGGAAAATCACACAGATGACAGATCATAGTGCAGCAGGTCAGCAGCAAGGATTTGATGATCAGACTACAAGAATGAAGAGAAAATATATATACGCAGGTTCATCGTAACCGAGACGCGTATACACGCGGGTTAGACGTTACAAAGGCGCGTATGCATATACACGCACTTTCATGCAAGGAAAAACGCATATATGTTGGAGAACTTACTTTTTGTCCGTGGTAGTTAGTCCTTGGTATTTGAACCTATGGTTTTGGACCATAGTATCTCGCCAGATGTGTTGATCCCAAGTATTGGGTCCATGGTATTGGTTTGTTATGGTTTTGGACCATGGTATTGAGCAAGGCCTAAGACTATAAAAGGAGAAGAAGATCATTAGGCAAAAGCATGGAAAAAGGTCTTGAATATCTGATTAAGTATGAGATCTAGTATGCAGGAAATGGGTTTATGATGCATTGCCTGATCTGAGCTAAGGAGGGATCTCATCGGTTGATCGTAAACAAGATCTAAGCATAGATCGGGATCAAATGGTTTGAAATGAACTATCTCTATATGGTTGATTATGCTTATTATAGATCTGTATTCTGACGCATATAATGTTCTGAACTGGGTATAATTTAAGTTTGAAATAGCTACAAGTCATGATTGAATATTTATAGATCTGTACGCGGGTTGGCTTTGGTGAAAGCGCGTATGTACGCATGTTTGGTTCATTGTAGTAGCGTATACCATTTGAGCTATGATGTTTGAAGTTACAGATGGTTCTGGTTGTTGAAGAGTTCTGATGACAGTTTAAAGGTGTCAGTATTCTGCATATCCTGTTTGGTTGATTGTATTTAGCTTCAGTATTTGATGGATGAGAACTAATATCGGATCAAGATCATAATGACTCATATTTATGTGATCTAATGGACTAGATCTGGGTGCTAACACACATATTATCCTTGTATATGTAATAATCTGGATATGTCTAAAGACAGGAAGTGCATCAAGTTATAAGTAAGCAATTGATGACATATACGCTGGTTCACCTTGGTGAAGTTGCGTATACACGCTGGTTTAGCACTTCCAAGTAGCGTATGCACTCTGATACATGATTTTGATGATACAATTGGTTCTGAATATTGTTGCAGAGTTCAGTGTTCTGCTCTGTGTTCTGGTGACTGTGTTGTTGACAGGGTTTCAGTGTTTCAGTAATTTAGAAATTGATGATGCTAGTATTGTTTGTTTTGTGCTTCAATGATATTTATGGGTCTAGTATGAAAATTTGATGAAACGTGGCCTTCAGATTATAGTGTTGTGCTTTAGGAGTATCCAGTCTGAAAATGTATGAAATGTGGTCCCTGGAGGGTGAAAGGAGATTGTAGGCCGACGCCTACATTCTAGTATATTAGCTAGTACAAGAGCAAAGGGGGTAGTAGCTCCCGTCCGGTAGCATCTGGAGAACGAGTGAAGATTGGAGCATTCAGTAGGTAGGCACCTACGTACTAGTAAATGGATCAGCTAGTACAAGAGCTAAGGGGGTTGTAGCTCCCATCCAGGAGAGTCTGCAAAACGAGAGAGGGTTGTAGCCCTCTGCAGGTAGAAGCCTGCGTACTGGTAAAGGACTGCACCAGTACAAAATATTGTAAAATGAAGTATCTCATTGAAAGAAGATAGAGACGACTTGCAGCAAGTGGTTTTCACCCACATTGGGTTTCCACCTTATATCATGGTGTTCATGTGTGCTTCTTATGTGTGATGATCTGTTCTGTTTTACTGCACCTGCTTACTGTTCATATGGTTACTGAAGTTCTCATGCACTAACTAAAGATCAACATTTAATGGATTAACTGAATCATAAGTATTTTGGATATACGCTAGTTGCATTAGACACAGTTGCGTATACACGCAGGTTCCCTTGAATGAAGTAGCGTATATGTATCTAAGTATGGAAATGAAAAAGTTTTATTGATCTGATAATACTGATTCACTCCCTCCCCCTCTCAGTATTATTTCCAACAATTGGTATCAGAGCCGGTCCTTTGGTAGAAGCTTGATCGCTTGAAGGAGATTTGTGGAACAATGGGAAAGAAGCTTAAGAAGAAAGCACCTAAGCAGAAGAAGACATCTCAGAAGAACTATGACAGTGGGAGAATCGATTGGGGATTATGTGGAAGAAGCACTTCAGATTCAGAATCATTTCAGAATGAAGATGAACTATCAGGTATGAATTTGTTATCCTCTGATGTTCCAGCTATCTATCCATTTGAAGGTGATGTAAGTGATAACGAAACAACTGAATGTGCTCTTATGGGTGAGCAAGAAGGATATCAAATAGAGGCAGAATTTAAAAGGCTGATAGACAAAATTAGAGATCAAGAAGATCTATTGAACATAAAGCATGGTGCCTTCAAGGAAGTAGCTACCAGACTAAAGGCTCAACAAGAGGAAGGAAGCAAGGTAAGGAAGTTATTCAAAGACAAATATCAAAAGTTGCAGGATGAAGTAACATCACTAAGAAATGAATTCAATGAAAAGAGCAAAACAATCAAGAAACTCAGAGATAGATCCAGTTATTATGAAAGGCTTGAAGCTACGATCCTCTCACTAAAAGAAGATCTTGAAGAATCAAAGAAGCAGAATAAAGATCTACTCCAAGCTATTGAAAAACAGGAAAACGAAGTTATCAGCTTAAAATCTCAGCTGGAATGTGCCTTCAGAATTCGTCAAATGCAGTAGGATCTGAATGAAGAACAAGAAAAGGAGATTCTCAAACTAAGGCAACAAATGGAAGAAGGAAGAAAGTCTGAAGAAATTTTGAAGAAGCAATGTATGGAAAAGGAAGAACAACTTCAGATTGAGGTAAATATCTTAAAAGGTAAATTAGAAGAAAAGGATAAACTGTTACGATTTCAAGATAGTACTAAAACCTTGGATGATATTCTTAGTAGTCAAAGGTCTCCTGCTATCAAGACTGGTCTTGGTTTCCATGAATCTGTTGAAGGTGAATCTAGTTCACAAGGTGAGGCAAGGAACTCTAAAGAGAAATCTAAAATGATCAACAAGGAGATGAGAGGCCAACCCCATCAACAATCAAGGAAAGAGATTCTTCAAAGAAAATCTTTTTCTCCTAACTATGGTAGTAATAGTCGACCATTTACTCAGATGAATAATATTGAATGTTATGAATGTCATAATCTTGGACATGTTGCAGCTAGATGCAGAAGAAGAATGTTTCAAGATCATCACACAGAAAGATCATCACATTCCAGGTACTTTAATGGATATTGTTTTTCTTGCAATATGTTTGGTCACAAAGCTGCTAATTGCTACAGGAGGAATATGAAACATGTAAGATGTTATGCATGTAACAAGCTTGGACATATAGCAAAGGAATGCAGGAACAAAGTACGGACATCACACCAAAAGGAGAAAACATCATCACACTTGAAGATATGGAAGAAGAAGGAAGTACAGTCAGAAAGATGTGGCACAACACAATGTACTCAGACACAGCACATCACAGACATAACAGACTCAAAGGGAGCTGAAAGTATAAAACTTCAGTGTTTTGAATCTCATACGTAAGTTTCATAAAGGGAAGTCACGTATATACGCGAGTTAGACACTGCAAAGTCGCGTATATGTCAGATTGAGGAAAAGCAGTGGGGACAGGCTCAAAAAAAGGATCTGATATGATTCAGTCCATTATTTGCTCTATTGGTTAATAGTTACAGTCTGCTGAGGATGTGTGGAAATGTCTTGATACTTGTAAGATGTTTAGAAGTGTTTTGATCCTAACTTAATGATGATGATGTCTTGATGCTTATTGCTGATTTATGCATGATCAGATCTAACAGTAAACAGATGGCACAGGTTGAGGGAGAGGATATGCCTTTAATAATGCATTGTTGGCATTATGGTTAATAGTCCTTGGTGATGATGTTTATATGGCTAAAGGATATATCTTGCTATGATGTGGTTATGAGTTGTCCATGATAAAATCTCATATGATTCTTGGGGTTACATAGTAGATGTTCATATCATATTTGTGGATTGATTCTTAGATGGTGCATATATGATGCTTACATGGTGATCTTCATAAGGATAAGGAGAAGTACAAAGTACTTGGTAATGGGCCACTCATATGCTACTGTGGTCATATGCATAAAGATCATATAATACAGTTATGATGCAGGCACTCATGTGGATAAGGATTGTTGCTGTTGATGATATCAAGAAGTTTTGTCAAATGAGCTTGAGCTCAAGATACATAGTGCTGATACATGGATGACTACTCAAAGTTGCTTTGTTGGAGACATAATGATGAGTTCTTATCTATATGATGATAGGTTGATACTTACATATGTTGATTGATGCAGATGTTCCCAAGTAATGATACTTGGATCATGTAGATTTTGATGTTGATGAAATGGCTATGGTGTTTTTCACATATGATATAATGTGAATGATTTCATGATGATGTTTAAAAGGATGAGTTGACATCTATGTTCAGACATACCTTGTTACAGGACATTTACAGGTTGCTGATATGGAAATGGTTGTACGCGAGTTTTATGAGGAATATCCGCGTATATACGCATGTTTCTGTGGATACAGTCGCGTATATGTTGGTTTGAATGAAATCAGTGGGCTAGACTCAGGGTGAGAAGAGTCTGATATGGGTCTGACAGAGACCATCTGGCACAGCTTCAAGGGGAGCAGATAAACTTCTAATAATGCATTGTTGGCATTACCTTAGAAGCTCTTGGTTCGTGTACACAAGCTGTTTTTGGTTTCAGGTAGATCAGGTACAGAAGGAGAACAGAAGGAGATCATGGTTGCTGATCTGAATGGTGATTGACAGATATTGCTGCTATCAGTTATTGGTGACTTTCATAAGTCTTTCTCTAGATATTTCGTCTCTATGTCATGTATCTCTTTTATGGTGTCAAGGTCATGTAACGGCCTATTTTGGTTTCCCCACTATGCCTGGGATGAATATGTAATGTACTTGGTTGACATATGTAAATTTCTGATGTATCCCCACTTGGTTGGGTGGATGATCCCCACTTGGTTGGGTGATGGATGTATGTATTGAGTCTTTTGGTGATAGAAAGGTCTTTTATGATGTATAAGTCATGTTCTTTCTTGTAGAACATCTTTTTGCAGACCGTGATTACAGTCAAGGGGAGCATGAACAACACACTTCAGCAGAGCAGAGATTTCAGCATGTACTCAAAGGGAGCATGGACAAATTAGTACACCTTGGCATATACAAAGGGGGAGCTCATTCAAAGATTTCAGTAGGTACTCAAGGGGAGTATGGTCAGTGGGATGTTTATCACAGAAAGTGAATATCTTGGTCCGCCCTTTTCCCTTGATGTCAAAGGGGGAGAGTGATTTGGTGTTGTTGCCATCAAGTC
Source organism: Pinus tabuliformis (assembly GCA_031772625.1). Taxonomy (NCBI): domain Eukaryota; kingdom Viridiplantae; phylum Streptophyta; class Pinopsida; order Pinales; family Pinaceae; genus Pinus; species Pinus tabuliformis. The sequence goes on along the minus strand of CM062805.1, from coordinate 1,327,769,763 downwards.
CAAAGGGGGAGATTGTTGGCATTATGATTCATGTGTTGTACTTGATGGCAACCCACTCATAGAAGAACATCTCACTTAGTTATAACTAGATGAATCTTCAGAAGAGATATCAGATGTGACTGAATGCATGGGATGCAGGACAACTCAAAGGAATCAGATGATAGTTCTGAGTGTGACAAGTTAGCTTTGCCATCAAGTCCAAAGGGGGAGATTGTTGGCATTATGAGACAAGTGTTGTCCTTGATGGCAAATCACACAGATGACAGATCATAGTGCAGCAGGTCAGCAGCAAGGATTTGATGATCAGACTACAAGAAGGAAGAGAAAATATGTATACGCAGGTTCATCGTAACCGAGACGCGTATACATGCGGGTTAGACGTTACAAAGGCGCGTATGCGTATACACACACTTTCATGCAAGGAAAAGCGCATATATGTTTGAGAACTTACTTTTTGTCTGTGGTAGTTAGTCCTTGGTATTTGAACCTATGGTTTTGGACCATAGTATCTCGCCAGATGTGTTGATCCCAAGTATTGGGTCCATGGTATTGGTTTGTTATGGTTTTGGACCATGGTATTGAGCAAGGCCTAAGACTATAAAAGGAGAAGAAGATCATTAGGCAAAAGCATGGAAAAAGGTCTTGAATATCTGATGAAGTATGAGATTCAGTATGCAGGAAATGGGTTTATGATGCATTGCTTGATCTGAGCTAAGGAGGGATCTCATCGGTTGATCGAGAACAAGATCTAAGCATAGATCGGGATCAAATGGTTTGAAATGAACTATCTCTATATGGTTGATTATGCTTATTATAGATCTTTATTCTGACGCATATAATGTTCCTGAACGGGGTATAATTTAAGTTTGAAATAACTGCAAGTCATGATTGAATATTTATAGATCTGTACACGGGTTGGCTTTGGTGAAAGCATGTATGTACGCATGTTTGGTTCATTGTAGTAGCGTATACCATTTGAGCTATGATGTTTGAAGCTACAGATGGTTCTGGTTGTTGAAGAGTTCTGATGACAGTTTAAAGGTGTCAGTATTATGCATATCCTGTTTGGTTGATTGTGTTTAGCTTCAGTATTTGATGGATGAGAACTAATATCGGATCAAGATCATAATGCCTCATATTTATGTGATCTGATGGACTAGATCTGGGTGCTAACACACATATTATCCTTGTATATGTAATAATCTAGATATGTCTGAAGACAGGAAGTGCATCAAGTTATAAGTAAGCAATTGATGACATATACGCTGGTTCACCTTGGTTAAGTTGTGTATACACGCTGGTTCAGCACTTCCAAGTAGCGTATGCACTCTGATACATGATTTTGATGATACAGTTGGTTCTGAATATTGTTGCAGAGTTCAGTGTTTTGCTCTGTGTTCTGGTGACTGTGTTGTTGACAGGGTTTCAGTGTTTCAGTAATTCAGAAATTGATGATGCTAGTATTGTTTGTTTTGTGCTTCAATGATATTTATGGGTCCAGTATGAAAATTTGATGAAACGTGGCCTTCAAATTATAGTGTTGTGCTTCAAGAGTATCCAGTCTGAAAATGTATGAAATTTGGTCCCTGGAGGGTGAAATGAGATTGTAGGCCGGCGCCTACGTTCTAGTACATCAGCTAGTACATGAGCAAAGGGGGTAGTAGCTCCTGTCCGGTAGCATCTAGAGAACAAGTGAAGATCGGAGCATTCAGTAGGTAGGCACCTACGTACTAGTAAATGGATTAGCTAGTACAAGAGCTAAGGGGGTTGTAGCTCCCATCCAGGAGAGTCTAGAAAACGAGAGAGGGTTGTAGCCCTCTGCAGGTAGAAGCCTGCGTACTGGTAAAGGACTACACCAGTAAAAAATATTATAAAATGAAGTATCTTATTGAAAGAAGATAGAGACAACTTGCAGCAAGTGGTTTTCACCCACGTTGGGTTTCCACCTTATATCATGGTGTTCATGTGTGCTTCTTGTGTGTGATGATCTATTCTATTTTACTGCACCTGCTTACTATTCATATGGTTAATGAAGTTCTCATGCACTAACTAAAGATCAACATTTAATGGATTAACTGAATCATAAGTATTTTGGATATACGCTAGTTGCATTAGACACAGTTGCGTATACACGCGGGTTCCCTTGAATGAAGTAGCGTATATGTATCTAAGTATGGAAATGAAAAAGTTTTATTGATCTGATAATACTGATTCACCCCCCCCCCCTCAATATTATTTCCAACAAATTTTCCTCTTAGAAACAGTTATGAATTTCTCTTATAAATTCAAGCGTTTGGAACGCAGAACTAGTTAATGTTTTTGCTGCTGAAGTAGTGTAATTTCCATTTGTAAGCAAGAGACATACAGTCCTCTATTTTTATAATACAAAAACTTTGTTTCCTTATATGGCTGCCTAAGCGTGTGAAGTAAATTTGCATTGCTAGTCCAAGGCCGTGCAGAGGGCCCCTGCGTGGTTGAGGTTCCTTTTTCATTTCTGTGTATTTACATTTTTTGTTTTCTTTCATTCAGCTGTATATTTCCTATGTTTTTATTTATGTCCATAATCATTTTAACATTGTATATATTGCAGTTTTTGTCACTTATTTTTAGTAACTCTGATAGGTGCATTTCAGTGTAACAGTAGTTCTTTAAATTCGTTTATGCTCGAGCTTCTCAGTTGTAGTTTTGAAATTGTATCAAGTGGCATTTTTAGACTCACTTCTTCTATTGTTCTTTAGTTTCCAAGTTCAAAGTTGTTTTATGATTTTGCTTAATAGGATAGTCACTCATTACATAAGTGTATGTTTCCACAGCCTTTCATTAATGGTTCTTCCGCAAACTAAATGGTGAAATATGGAATTTATGAATGAGATTTTCTTGTTGTTCAGAACCTTTTCCTTCTTAGTATAGTCACTCATGTTATAAGCTAATATTTCCAGAGCCTTTCATTGTTGATTGATCTTCAAACTAAATGGTGAAGTGTTATGTTTATAAATGAGGTTACTTGATGTTCAATAGTTTAGAGTTAGATAGTTTTACGTCATTTTCTCATGATATAAGCTAATATTTCCAGAGCCTTTCATTGTTGATTGATCTTCAAACTAAATGGCGAAGTGTTATGTTTATAGAATGAGATTACTAGTTGTTCATTAGTTTAGAAGTAGGTAGTTTGATGCCATTTTCTTGTCAATTCGAGCAACTCATGATTTAAATAGATATTTCCAAAATCCCTTTGTTGATGGTTGAACCTAATACTAAGTGGCGAAATGCCTTGCTAATGACTGAGTTTTTCCTTGCACTTTTAATGTTTACTGCTTTTAGAATGGTGAATAATGGAATCTCTCAATTGTTGCTATCATAAAGAGTTAATTTCTCCCTCAATTATATAGCAGAGTGGTAACAATGCTTCATCTAGTTTTACTTTCACAAATAGTATAGTTGCAATTTCAGTTTTGTTTCTTTCCTTTAAGCTTAATTGCAGTAGTTCATTAGACTTTAATTTTGCAAGTAGAATAGACAACAAAAGTAGTTTTGATTCTATTATTTCATTCCCAGTTTGGTATAGATAGCTGCACCTCCATTTTTTTCACTTAAGTTTTGGTTTTGAGATTAGGTAGACAGCAGTTTTAAGAGTCTTTTAAACTCATACTTTGGAAACCATTACAATGGCAAGAAGATAAGCTTTTTCTTTACTTTCTTATTTTAAAAACTCCACTTCCAAACTTGACCTAAAAAGAACTTTTAGACTCTCACTTCAACAGTATATTAGGATTTCAATTACATTGTAGAAATCTAGGAGTCAAAAAGAATAAAAACCCCAAAACAACATAAACTTGAAAATAGTGAGGTAAGAAAGGGTTATTTAGCACATATAGTGCACTACACTTCATCAGTTTACGACACCCGGATTGATAATTTATGTAGCAATTTAGGACACTAAATTGACTAAACATTTTGGCGCCATTGCCGGGGATGTGTAACTAGGTAGCCTTACTTCTTACGTTCATAAAAAAAAAAAAAAAAAAAAAACAACAACAACAACAACAACAACAAAACAAAAAAGATGACATGCATAGAGAAAGAGATTCTAGGGGTATATTTATAGCTAGGGGCAGAAGTTTGATTTTCACAACTCCAACTATTCCACCAAGGATTAGAAAGGACACACCTCCATCCCAAACTCATACTCCTAGCCCTAGGATTCCTGGAATTCAAGGGGCAGCAACTCAATTAGAACATTCTTCCACTTCATCTACTAAACAAGATCTAGGAGAAGAACCCTTTTTCACCTCTATAGGGGAGCCTATTATAGTTGAAGAAGTAGGAATACTTAGAGAAGAAGAAGAAATAGAAACTCTCTCTCATCAGCCATTAATAGAAGAACCAGAAGATTCTAAGGAAACTGTCATGGCAGAAGAAGAGCAAGATGGAGAATTTTCACTATTTGGAGGAGGGGGTAGAGGTAGAGGAAACAATGGAGGAGGTAGAGGTAACAATGGAGGAGGTAGAGGAAATAGGGAAGGAGATAACTCATTTGGATTCTCTATAGTAGATGAGGAAACACATACAACAATGAAAAACATTTCACCATCTATCCTCCCATAATTTTATGGGTTGAGAAGTAGGGATCCTGAAACATTTTTGTTTAAGTTTGAAATCTTATGCCGAACTTATGACTATCTAGAAGACTCTCAAAAACTCAAATTGTTCCCTTCAACACTAAAAGGGGCCGCTCTGAAATGGTTTATGGGATTAGTCACTCAATCCATTAGGACTTGGAATGATATGAGGTAGGCATTTTTGGATAGATACTTGGATTACTGTATGCCTACCAATCATAAGGATGAGGTATTCAAAATGATGAAAAAGGAAGATGAAAACTTAGAGGATTTGCTTGAGAGGTTTAACTACAAATTGAAGAGAGCAAAAATGAACAATTTAGATGAAGAGACCCTGAAAGCTCTTTTGTTGAAGGCCATTAGAGATGAATGGATAGATATCCTAAACATGATGGGGAAGGGAGACATCTCTCAACTTCCATTAAGTGATATAGCAGAACTATGTGTCCATCTCTCAAGAGGGAAATCTAAAACTAGGAAGGGACCAAGAGATCCTTCTCTTATTAGAGCAAACAAATTTGCAACTAGAACTGTAAATAGGGCAGAAATTGGCAATATGCTTGATGAGTTCAAAACTGATATTTTATGGAGCCTTAATGAGCAGCTAGACACCCTCAAAATCCAAAACAGGCAGAAAACAGAAGCTGATGCTTTAGCCATCTTTTATCCAAAATGCAGAAAGAAACATGCTCTAAGGGAATGCCCCTTAGATGCAAAAATTGTAGAAACTTGTATGATTTGTTCAGAAAGTCATGAGACCAAGGATTGTCCTTTAATCCCAGGTCTTAAGGCTGTCTTTCAAGAGTAAGTGGTCCCAAATTTTGTAGAACCTTTGTTTTGTTGCAAGAAGACCTTGGGCCACAACCTTGGTCTCAAACTCAAAATCAGTATCAATCTCAACCATGGGCACAAGGGGTACAAAATCTTTATGGGTGATTTGCTCAACATTATCAATATCCTCCATCTTATCAGAGCTATCCTCCCCCACAAAATCAACAACAAAATCAACAACCACAACTTCCAAATCAAAGCCCTCACCTTTCATTGCCATTTCCACAACAACCTCCATAACAAAGTCAAAATCCTCAACTCTTACTTCCGTTTCAACAAAAGCCAAATCAACTACCAGCCCAACCATTGCTGAACCCTAATAATAAAATCCCTCAGAATGCTTACATGGTAGAAGGACAACAATTTCCCACTTACATGATTGTTCCTCTATATCTTAATGATGTTCAACTTAGATCTAGTAGGATTTTAGAAAATGAAAAACCTTCTATAGATATTCAAGAGCAATACGCTTTTGAGGAGGACTCTCTGAAAGTCAATAAAAGTTTTGAGGGGACATCCCTTCAGAACTATAACATTCAAAAAGAAAAACAAAAAGAGTCAATAAACACAACTCCTATAATTGAGCAACCTGCATCTACTTCTACACCTCCTTTTCGTGAGAGATACAAATGGATAGAGGCGTGGAAAAATAGGTCTTGTTGCCCAATTATGATTTCCTAGATGAATTAAAGAATGTCTGTATCAAGATTCCCTTGTTACAAGCCATTAGGAAAATTCATATTCTAGCAAAAACAATAAAGGAGTTGAGCATCAAAAGACCAGGAAGAAAACCAAGAGACACAAAAAGAATTCACCTGGTAGGAAAAATAGCAGATATCATGATGGGAAAGATTACCATGCAGAAATATGTGGATCCATGAAATTCAATTGTCAAGACACACATAAATGGGATTGAAATTCCAAATACATTAATTGACTTAGGGGCAACTATAAACATTATGAGTAGACAGACTATGGAACAGCTTAAACTTCCTAATTTTCTTTACATACCTACCTTACTGCAACTTGCAGATAGATCAGTAATCAAACCAGATGGTGTGTTAGAGGACATTTCAGTCTCCTTAGATTCTTGGGAATATCTTGTTGATTTTATGATTTTAACTCCCAAGAATAATCTAGGAGGACACCCACTTATTTTAGGAAGACCTTGGCTAGCCACAGCTGATGCTTTTATTAGTTGTAGATCTGGTGACACGTACATTTCTGATGGTAGTTCAACAAAGAAATTTACTTTGTATCCTCCAGCAAAAGCAATCACAAAAATAGATGACAAGGAATGGATCGATGATGAAGATGTTATACAACCTATATTTACTATATCAAAAATTAGTGAGGATAGTCAAATTTTGAATACCTTATAAAATTTTGAAACATCTTCAGAATATGATCATGCACAATTTCAGGAAAAATCTAATGTAGAATACTTGTCATCTAGGCATATGTCTCTCTGTTCTATGGAAGAATTTGGTAGCTCTACAATTGAAATTTTTCCAGGTAGAACATTGAACATAAACAAAAACTTGAAAAAATTACAACAAGAGGAGCTAACCAAAGTCTTACAAAAACATTCTGCTGCATTTGCATGGGAGTATACTGATATGAAATGTATTGACCCCAAGACTTGTATTCATCACATCTATATTGAGGAAAACAGTAAACCAATTAGACAACCTCAGAGAAAGATGAATCCAAATCTTAGGGAGATTGTGAAAGAAGAGCTCCAAAAACTACTCAATGTAAACTTCATTTACCCTATCTCAGATAGGAAATGGGTTTCTCCTTTGGTAATTGTGCCTAAAAAGAACGATAAATGGAGGGTGTGCATTGATTACAGAGAATTGAATAAAGAAACCTTGAAGGATCACTTTCCTTTGCCCTTTATAGATCAGGTATTAGATACATTAGCAGGTAAAAAGTACTTTTCATTTTTGGATGGTTTTAGTGGTTATAATCAAATTCAGGTAGCACCTGAAGATCAGGATAAGACCACATTTACTTGTCCATGGGGAACTTTTTCCTACCGAGTGCTTCCTTTTGGATTATGTAATGCACCCGCAACATTCCAAAGAGCAGTACTAGGATTTTTTTTCTGATCTAATACATGATTGTGTAGAGGTATATATGGATGATTTTACAGTCTATGGTAACACATTTGAAGAAGCCTTGGAAAATTTGGAAAAAGTCCTTAAAAGATGTAAAGAAACAAACCTTTCATTAAGCCATGAAAAATGCTTTATGATGTTTACAGAAGGTATTGTTTTAGGACATCACATTTCAGGAGATGGGATTAAAGTAGACAAATCTAAACTGGAAGTCATCTCTGAGTTACCAATTCCAAATTGCCAGAAAGATGTTAGAAGTTTTCTAGGATTTACAGGATATTACAGAAGATTCATAGAAAACTTCACTAAAGTAGCATCTCCACTCTTCAAATTGCTTACAAAATATTGTGAATTTAAGTGGAATCCTGATTGCCAACTAGCATTTGAAGCCTTGAAAGCAAAAATATTTGAAGCACCTATATTAAGAGGACCAAACTAGAAACTTCCTTTCCATATTTCTATAGATGCTTTAGATACAGCGCTAGGAGCTGTACTGGGACAAAAAGATTTGATTCCTTATGCCATTTACTATACAAGTAAGAATTTGACTCCCACTGAGTTGAATTATACTGTGACTGAAAAAGAGTTCTTAGCTATTGTTCATGCAATTAACAAGTTTAGACATTATATAATAGGCTATGAAACTTTTTGTCATACAGATCTGCAATTAGATATTTGATGAATAAACCTATTACTAATGGTAGAGTTACAAGATGGTTTTTACTTTTGCAAGAATTCAATATTACTGTGTTAGATAGACCTAGAAAACAAAACACAGTTGCTGATTTCTTGTCCAGGATTCAAAATATCAAAGAAGACTCTCCAGTTGAGGATAAGTTTCCTGATGAATATTTATTTGTAGTATCTACTCAAACTCCTTGGTTTGCATATGTTTCAAACTATTTGGTTACAGGGAAGTTACCTTCGCATTTATTTCCTAGAGAGAAAAGAAAGATTATTCAAAATAGTTCAAGATATTCATGGATCTCTAACGAATTGTATAAAACTTGGCCATATATTATGATCAGAAGATGGGTCAAGGAAGATGAAATGTCTGATATTCTTAAAGCATGTCATGATGAGCCATGTGGTGGACATTTTACTGATAAGAGGACAACCTATAAAATCCTTTATTTAGGATATTATTGGCCATCCATCTTCATGGATGCAAAAGAAAAAGTTAGAAGGTGCGACAGTTGCCAAAGGGTAGGGAAACCTGCTCCCTCAAATGAGATGCCATTACAACCTCAGGTATTTATCGAACCCTTTGAAAAATGGGTTTTAGACTTTATTGGACCTATTAATCTTCCATCCAAGCAGAAAAAGTATATATTGGTATGTACTGATTATGTCACGAAATGGGTAGAAGTCAGAGCATTAATTTTTGCTAACGAAAAGGCAATAGTTAGTTTTCTTTTTTGGGATATTTTTACTCGCTTTGGTGTTCCAAGAGAAATTTTGACAGATCAGGCATCTCAATTCACATCCAAAATGATGGAGAGGCTTATGGAAGAGTACAAGATCAAGCATAGGAAATCCACTCCATATCATCCATAAGCAAATGGTCAAGTGAAGTCTAAAAATAAAGTGATTGAAGGAATCCTCACAAAGATTGTTCATCTACATAGAAGAGATTGGGCAGAAAGACTTCCTCAAGCCTTGTGGGCCTATAGAACTACATGGAGGAACACAACGAGACATACACCTTATGAACTTGTTTATGGGAAGCAAGTCTTGTTCTCCATTAAGTTCCAAGCTAAAACTTTCAAGATGGCAGTTAAGTTGGGGATGGATCTATCAGAAGCTCAAAAACATATATTGGAGCAGTTGAATGAACTTGATGAAATCAGACAAGAAGCAGTTCAAAGGACTAGTCTAGTTCAGCATCAGAGAGCTATTGGGTCCCTATAATACTAGCGATTACCCCATTACTATTGTAGTTGCATCCCTTATTAATGTTGTTGTGCCCCTATTATCCCCATATTGTTATTACTATGCCCCATAGAATCCCTCTATTGTTGTTTTTGTGGCTTTATATTATTATTGTTAGGTCAGCTGGGTTATATTGTGACTCCTTAGACTCCTATATATAGAAGGGAGGTTTTGTCATTTGAATCATCCAAGAATTGTTCATTTATGTAATTTAAAGGAGGTTTCCCCCTCGAAAAGGTTGAATTATAAGGTGTTGATCTATCTTTTCTATCTTTTTTTGAGCTGGTTTCATAACATTTGGTATCAGAGCTTTGGATTCTAGGGTTTCGCTGCTCCAAATAGGTCATCGTGGAATTTTCGCTATAACTTTTTTTCTGCGACGTTTCAGAAGCTAAAAACAAAACCCATTTGAGAAGACATCACGTTGAACCTCGGGTCCAAATTTCAGAGCTTTTCTCACTATATTTGCGGAGATATGATTTGAGGAAGTTGGTCTTTTTGCAGACTCCTGAATTACATTCCAAACAGGTGACCTGGGGAAAATCATCATAACTTTCTCTCTGAGCATTGGATTGAAATTTCGTAAGAAGTTACAGAAAGAGGACGGAATGTAGTTTCTTTTAGATTATTTTCAGAGCCAAAGGTTGAAACAGTGACTCGTGGCACGTCGTACAAGTTCGCTCTACGGAACTAGTCTATAATCAAGTCACTGTGGGAGATTTTGCATAACTCTTCCTTGGAGAATCCAATTTGGATCAGACTGGTGGCATTGGAAAGAAGACACAGAGGGCTAATTCAGGTCACAATTTCAGAACTGGATGATTAGAAAGTACAGAGATACATCAGAGGTAATATCGAGCTCCTACAAAGTGAAAAAAGGTGTGTAGATTTTTTAAAATTTTTGCTTAAGCTTGGTTTGAAAACTTATTTTGAAGGAATTCAAAGGGCATAGTAGAGCATTATTATCGGTAATTGATGCCCCAAGTAAAGAAAATGCAAACACCTAGTAAGAAACCTGAAAGCTCTAGCATGACTCATGAAGAAGAGGAAGAAATGCTACATGATATATCAAAATTACAAGAACAAGTGCAACAAATGTCACTCTCACAAAAGCTAACAGAAGCTAAGATAAATGGCGTGGAAGCTAAGATGAATGGCATGGAAGCTAAGATGGACAACTTGAAGATAGATTTGAACACAAATTTGAAGACAGGCATGGCAGATTTGAAGATAGATTTGACAAATTTTCTACAAGAAATACTTACTAATGGTGAAAAGGTAGTAAAGGAAACTCATGATGCGAACAAAAGAAATGTTAATCATGATTTCTTAGACTCTAATGTGGGATCGAAGACCCACCATATTCCAAAAATCGATATGAGGAAGTTTGATGGCAAGGATCCCGCAACATGGATATTACAAATGGAGCAATTTTTCGATCTCAATAATGTGCAAAACACACAAAAGGTACGTATTGCAACTTTATATTTGGAACCAAATCAGTTTGTATGGTATCAATGGCTTTGCTCTCGTAAACAAATTATCACTTGGGCAATTTTTACGGAAGAATTGATAGCACATTATGAGGATACAAACAACAACACTTTTTTTTAGCCAATTGATAAGTCTCAAACAAAAGGGTTCAATAATGGAGCACATTGAGGAGTTCCAAAAATTGAACATAAGGGTAAAAAATATTCCAGAGGAGCATAGGATTGATGTGTTCATAAGGACTTTAAAGGATAATATCCAACATGATGTTCGTCTTTGGGAACCTGATTCATTAGAGAAGGCATTCAGGTTAGCAAGAAAAATGGAAAGCAAAATTATGGCAACCAGGAAGCATACCACTCACAACTATAAAGATGGAAGTGTGGTTGCCCCTAGTCTTCCACAACCTATAAGGTTGACACCACAACAATTGGAAGAAAAAAGAGCAAAAGGGCTTTGTTACAGTTGTGATAGCAAATACACTAAAAGTCATAAGTGTGCTGAGAAGAAATTATTCTACATAGATTGTGAAGAGGAAGAAGAAAAGGAGAAAGAAAGGTCAAAAGAAGAGGATATACTCCAGGAACAAAGCCTAGATAAAGAAGAAATGAATCCGACCATATCTTGTAATGCATTGGCAGGAATTACCACTCCTCAAACCATCAAGATAGAAGGACAAATCAAGAAGAAAAAGGTAATAGTGTTGATTGATTCAAGAAGTACCCACAATTTTATTCATTGTAAGGTAGCAAAAGAATTGAATTGCTTCTTATATCCAGCACCAGAGTGTCAAGTGATGGTTGCAAATGGAGGAACAATAAATTGCTCTGGAAAGTGCCATAATATCAAGCTATCGATGGGAGAATATGTATTGACTAGCCCAATGCTTTCCATTCCAATGGGAGGTGTTGATGTTGTACTAGGAGTCCAATGGCTACAATCCTTGGGTACAATAGCTTTTAATTTTCAAGAACTTTTCATGAAATTTTCCGCGGAAGGAAAGGAAGTTGAATTAAGGGGTATTGCAGGGAAACCGGGAAAGATAATCAGCTCTAATGGTATGACAAAGCTTCTAAAAAAGGAACAAAGGGGTGTAATTGCACAATTATGTTCGCTAGATGTTTCCACATTGCAATCATCTATTTCTCTAGATCTCAAAAAAGTCTTGGACAATCATTCCAAGGTATTTGAGACTCCCAAAGGTCTCCCACCTATTCGTGATCATGATCATGCTATTCATTTGATTCCAGGAAGTGTTCCTCCAAACATCAGGCCGTACAGATATCCCTATGCCCAAAAGAGTGAAATTGAACGTATGGTTGCAGAAATGCTAGAGGCTGGTATAATTCAACCGAGTCAAAGTTCTTTCTCTGCTCCAGTAGTATTGGTGCACAAGAAGGATGGATCATGGCGCATGTGTCCGGATTATAGGGAGCTCAACAAGCTCACTATTAAAGATAAGTTTCCCATTCCTGTCATTGATGAATTACTGGATGAATTGCATGGATCAATTTACTTCACCAAGTTGGATCTTCGTTCAGGATATCATCAAATCAGAATGAAGACTGAAGACATTCCGAAAAAAACATTTAGAACTCATGAGGGTCATTATGAATTTTTGGTCATGCCTTTTGGCCTTACCAATGCACCTTCAACATTTCAAGGTTTGATGAATTCCATTTTCAAACCATTCCTTAGAAAATTTGTGTTAGTATTTTTTGATGATATACTAATCTACAGCAAGTCTTGGAAGGATCATGTTGAACATGTTGACAGGGTGCTACAACTATTGGAGGAGAAACAATTATATGCAAAAAGATCCAAATGTTTCTTTGGAGTACAAGAGGTGGAATATCTGGGTCATATTGTATCTCATGAAGGAGTTAAGGTAGACCCTAGCAAAATTAAAGCCATTAGGGAATGGAAAATCCCCACATCCATAAAGCATCTGCGAGGATTTCTCGGGTTGACAGGGTATTATCGCAAGTTTGTTAAGAATTATGGGAGAATAGCAGCACCTCTAACAACATTATTGAAGAAATATGCATTTTCATGGACTCCGGAAGCAACAAAGGCCTTCGAACATCTTAAAGAGGCAATGTGCCAAGCACCGGTCTTAGCTACACCGGACTTCACAAAAACCTTTATTGTGGAATGTGATGCTTCAGGAAATGGAATTGGTGCTGTTTTAATGCAAGATGAAAGACCCATTGCTTTTGAAAGTCGTCCAATCAAGGGAAAGTTTTTACACAAAGCTATTTATGAGAAGGAAATGTTGGCAATACTCCATGCACTTAAGAAATGGCGACCCTACCTAATGGGAAGACACTTCAAGGTAAAAAAGGATCATGATAGCCTTAAATACTTTTTAGAACAAAGATTATCCTCTGAAGAGCAACAAAAGTGGGTCACAAAGATGTTGGGTTATGACTTTGAAATCATCTACAAAAAAGGGAAGCAAAATGTGGTGGCAGATGCACTCTCAAGAAAGGATGAGGATGTGGAAGCATTGTTGTGCGCCATTTCTATTATCCAACCAGATTGGATAAATGAAGCAAGGGAGGAATGGAAGAATGACGAAGAAGTGTGGGCACTTATTCGAAAGTTACAACAAGATTCCAGTATGTCTGATACATTTAGCTGGAAAAATGATTCTTTATGGTACAAAGATCGCTTATACCTCTGTAAGAATTCCCAACTAAAACAAAAGATTCTTATGGAATTGCACACTTCTCCCTTAGGAGGGCACTCAGGATTTTTAAAAACTTACCACAGGGTTAAGAAGGAATTTTTTTGGGATGGCCTTAAATCAGATATTCAAAAGTTTGTGGCAGAATGTTTGGTTTGCCAACAAAATAAAGTTGAAACAATTAAGACACCGGGTCTATTACAACCTTTATCCATTCCAAGCCAACGTTGGGAGGAGGTTTCAATGGATTTTATCACAGGTTTACCCAAGTCTGAGGGAAAGAGTGTCATCATGGTGGTAGTTGACAGACTTACCAAGTATGCACACTTTTGTGCATTATCACATCCATTTAAAGCCAGTACAGTTTCTACTGCATTTATGGAAACAATTCAAAAGCTACATGGAAACCCAAAGATTATTGTAAGTGACAGAGATCCCATTTTCACTGGAAATTTTTGGACAGAATTATTTTCTTGTCTTGGTACTCAGTTAGCTCATAGCTCATCTTATCATCCTCAATCTGATGGGCAAACTGAGATAGTAAACAAATGTTTGGAAGGATATTTCGTTGCTTTGTATCTGATAAACAGACACAATGGGTCAAATGGTTGCCTCTGGCTGAATGGTGGTATAACACTTCCTTCCATACTACAACAAAAATGACCCCATTTATGGCACTTTATGGATATCAGCCACCATCCATCACATCATATTTAAGGAAAAATTCTAAGGTTCAAGCAGTGGAACATCACATCGAACATCAACAACAAGTCCTCCAACTCTTAAAGGATAACCTCGTGTTGGCACAGAATAGAATGAAACAACAGGCAGATCAACATCGCAGCGAAAGAAGTTTTGATGTAGGTGATTGGGTATTCCTACAGCTACAACCATATAAGAAAATGTCCCTCAAGCAAGCTAAGAAGGATAATAAATTATCACCAAAGTATTATGGTCCGTACAAGGTGTTGCAAAAGATTGGTACTATGGCATACAAATTGGAGCTTCCTGCAGCTTCTCTATTGCACCCAGTTTTCCATGTTTCATGTTTAAAGAAGGTTATAGGCGACAAGCTCCCAACTCAAACAATATTGCCAGAACTTGAAGAGGAAGGAAAAATTATATTGGAACTGGAAGCAGTCACAGAAACAAGAACTCGACAGCTACGAAATCGATCAATTTCAGAGTATCTTATCAAGTGGAAGAACTTATCCGCTGAAGATTCCACATGGGAGGATGAGAATTTTATACAGAAGCATCCAAAACTACTCAAGCGTTGAGGACAACACTTTTTTGAAGGAGAGGGGCATGTTGGGTCCCTATAATACTAGTGATTACCCCATTACTATTGTAGTTGCATCCCTTATTAATATTGTTGTGCCCCTATTATCCCCATATTGTTATTACTGTGCCCCATAGAATCCCTCTATTGTTATTTTTGTGGCTTTATATTATTATTGTTAGGTCGGCTGGGTTATATTGTGACTCCTTAGACTCCTATATATAGAAAGGAGGTTTTGTCATTTGAATCATCCAAGAATTGTTCATTTATGTAATGTAAAGGAGGTTGCCCCCTCGAAGAGGCTGAATTATAAGGCGTTGATCTATCTTTTCTTGAGCTGGTTTCATGACAAGAGCTAAGTGGCATGACAAGTACATCAAGGACAAAAGGTTTCAAGAAGGAGATTGGGCATTACTATTTGATTCAAAATTCAAGGATTTTCAATGTAAATTTCAAACTCATTGGCTTGGGTCATATGAGTTTGAAAAAGTTTTCAGTAATGGACCAGTAAGAATCAGAACCATAGATGAGCATCAAAATACTCTCCTTGTGAATGGTCATAGATTGAAGATTTATCAAAAGCCAATCTCAAAGGAGGAGTTTATCAAGATCTTCCAAAGTAATTCTGAAATGAAGTTGGTGTAGAAGAATCATTCTTCTCCACCAAATTAGTCTTTGTTCTTTTCATCAATTTAAAAAATAATGATGATAATAATAATAATGTATAAGCTTGAAAACTAATCAATGATTGGCATCCTTATACAGAAAATACAGGGTGAAAATCAGAAGATTCTGACACCCTATATTTTCCAAAAAAAAGAGAAGAAGGTCTTTCATTTTATTCATGATTTATTTTATTCCATTCCATTTCATTTCTGCAAATTTCAATTCTTTTTCACCACCGCATTCCATCAATAAACTTTTCTTCAGTATTTCTTCATATCCACTCTTCCATATTTCATCTCTACAATCATTTTCTATTTTCATTTATTCATTAAGTCATATTTCATTCATTGTGTTACATTCCGCAACTGTTTTCCAATTCGCAACTGTTTTCTGATTCCGCAGCTAATCCTGTTACTCTGCAGTAATAGTTGGATCATTAGCCAAAAATAAAAATAAAAATCCAGATGCAGGTATTGAAGGAGAAATCTTTTGAAGACACATCAGCACCTAAATCACCTACAAAAGCAAACAATCAAAGGTTAGCAAATAGAAAAGGTATGGTTCCAAAGGTGAGAGTAAAACCTATTTCAAATAGCACTATAAAAGCATAAGTTGTATAATTTGAATAATCACTACTCCTTAACATGTCATAATGTGATTTGATTGTTGTCATAACTCCACCACGCCTTCCAAGTTCCGAGCTAATCCTTAATGGTCTCATGATTTGCCTCCAACTTTAACTCGTACTTCATTGTACATCCTTACTCCACCTGTTTAAATGGATAATCATGTGAATGTAACTTAGTTGAATACTACTCTTTCACCCACTGAGTTTTTCGTTTTATTACTCCTGCAACGTTCTTATGAACGCAAAGCACTCGGACTCCATTCAGTTTTTTCGGTTTTGTGCATGAGTAATACTCTGCCTCCACACTGTCTACGTGTGCACCAGACCTTATAGCCTCCACATTGTTCATGTGCATACGATCTTCCTACTTCGTAACCCTCCATAATCTAGTTCCTTATACATCGATTTTCTCTACAATTTTCTTCCATTCGTGTCCCTATAACTGTTCTGTTCCCATATAACCACCGTTTACAGAGTTTCTACATAGAGAAGAAAATCAGAATGGGTCTCATTGTAAGGACAGAGCCCATAGGAGTTAAGTTTATGGAGGGATACCCTCAGTTGAAGAGGACTTTGAAGAAGGCTGGCTGGCTGAGGTTTATCACGAAATTCAATGGCCATCACAAGGAAGTCACCAAAACATTTGCAAGATATTTTAATGGGGTAGAAATGGAAGTTAGTGATATAAGGTTCTCAGTGACTGAATCTTCCATTGCAGCTACAACCAAACTTCCAAAAGATGGAGAAAGGTGGTTCAAAAATAAGGACTTCGATGAGGAGGCTTGGAGAGTTATTCTCCGAAACCAAGGTATGGATATCTCAAATTTCAAAAGAGGAATTCCTATCTCAACATTAAAGGATAAATGGAGTAGTGTGCTATTGATTATTCAGAATTTTATCACATGTGAGGGTAGATATGGTTCAATGTACATGTATCACATAAGGTTGTTAATGAATTTTTTGGAAAATGAGACCATCAATCTCCCTTACTTCCTGTTGAATAGCTTAAGGAAGATGTCCACCTTTGTTCAAAAGAATATAGAAGATATAGAACCTCACCTTTACCACCATGGTCTCATAAAAATTTTAGTTGAAAATCACTTGAAGGATATAGGAGGAACATGGGAAGACTTCTTGATCAGGAACATTTTCCAAGATCCACCTGAGTTACCTGAGGAGAGTTCAGTAAAGAAGAGTAGGAGGAGAAGAACAACTCTAACAATTCAAAATACTCCTACCAGTTCAACAAAAGAAAACATTGAGGAAGAACCTTTCTCTGAAACTCTAACTGAGATCAAGAAGCAAACAAAACAGAGAGGAAAAAGAAAAGATGATGAAATCTATCAAACTCCTGAGCCTTCATCAGAAGAGGAACAATTGCTCTCTGAGAAATTAGTCCACATTAAAGAACAGTCCAAGAAAGAAAAAGAAAAACGGAAAAGAAGACAAGTTGGAGAAGAAGAGAATGTAGGCTCACAAAGTCTAAGAAGAAGCTCTAGCTTAAAGGAAAAATGAAGAAAACACAGATAAAAGAAGCTCAATTCATAGACTTGGGAGGGGAGACTCCAAATCAATCACCAGATAACACCTCATTTGAGTAGAGTCCACAATATTCTCCCTCTTCTCAACTAGACTTTGAAAATAGCCCAAGAAAAGCATCTCTAGAGGTTGACCAAGCTCAACAGAAGATCTATGATTATATTGAATCATTGGAGCAGAAGAACACAACAGCAGATCAGGGAACTTCATCTAACCAACCAGTTACATCATAGGAAACTCTGATTCACTCACTAAAGCAAGAAATCTATGAATTAGAGGTCTTAAACAGGCACAATCAGAAGGAAAACGAAGCTTTGAAGGAACAAAACAAATTGGACAAAATCATTCATGACAATACCATGCTTCATTTGGGCCCATGGCATAAGAAAAATAGGAAATTGAAGAGGAAAAATAGAAAGCTAAGTAGGGCCCTCATTAACCTTAAATATAGATTCCTTATGAGAAAGCCTAGAATGGCAGTGGCAGCAAGGAAAAACAAGAAAAGGTTGGATGTACTAACAGAGGTTTCAGAGTAGATGCAGTAGAAGAAGGATTGTTACAATTTTGGTTGCATGAGGACATGCAACAACTTCACAATGGGGGTATGTTGAGCTCCAAAACTGCCTCCTTTTCAAGCAATTTCTTCATCCTTCTTCCTTTGTTTTCCCATGCCAGTGCATCCTAAACCATCAAAAGCCATTGCATGTTGATTCTAGGAGTACATTTTAGTGATTTTCAAATTATATTATTATTTGTGTTATTTGGATAGGGTTTTGTTCTTTAGCTACATAATGTAGCCACTTTCCACAGCTAACTGGCAATTCCGCAACCATCTCCATACTTTTGCATGTTACAGGAGTCGATAGAAGAAACGAGCCACATGGGTAGGTGGGAAAATGTTAGCACATGGATAGAGTCCTATTCGTTTGATCAAATTCGAGGAGAAAGACCCCGGTCAAAGGGGAGTCAATGGAGAAGTCCTACAACAGTTAGAACTCTGTTTTGGCATGCAAATGAGTCCGAGGCATGACCCTGAAGCTAAGGATTTGTTTTTCAACCTGCATAACCATATCCACCATCCATATTCAGAGATTTATTGTTTATGCCAACCAGAGACTAAATTCCCAGATGTACGACCTGTTCACGTGTCTGTTGTAGAAGATTTTCCTCTTGGAAACAGTTATGAATTTCTCCTATAAATTCAAGAGTTTGGAACGCAGAACTAGTTAATGTTTTTGCTGCTGAAGTAGTGTAATTTCCATTTGTAAGCAAGAGACATACAGTCCTCTGTTTTAATAATACAAAAATTGTGTTTCCTTATATGGCTGCCTGAGCGTGTGAAGTAAATTTGCGTTGCTAGTCAAAGGCCGTGCAGAGGGTCCCTACATGGTTAAGGTTCCTTTTTCGTTTCTGTGTATTTACATTTGTTGTTTTCTTTCGTTCAGTTTTATATTTCCTATGTTTTTATTTATGTCCATAATCGTTTTAACAATATATATTGCAGTTTTTGTCACTTGTTTTTATTAACTCTGATAGGTGCATTTCAGTGTAGTAGTAGTTCTTTAAATTCGTTTATGCTTGAGCTTCTCAGTTGTAGTTTTGAAATTGTATCAAGTAGCATTTTTAGACTCACTTCTTCTGCTGTTCTTTAGTTTCCAAGTTCAAAGTTGTTTTATGCTTTTGCTTAATAGTATAGTCACTCATTACATAAGTGTATGTTTCCACAACCTTTCGTTAATGGTTCTTCCACAAACTCAATGGTGAAATATGGAATTTATGAATGAGATTTTCTTGTTGTTCAGTACCTTTTCCTTCTTAGTATAGTCACTCATGTTATAAGCTAATATTTACAGAGCCTTTCGTTGTTGATTGATCTTCAAACTAAATGGCGAAGTGTTATGTTTATAAATGAGGTTACTTGATGTTCAATAGTTTAGAGTAAGATAGTTTTACGTCATTTTCTCATGATATAAGCTAATATTTCCAGAGCCTTTCGTTGTTGATTGATCTTCAAACTAAATGGCGAAGTGTTATGTTTATAGAATGAGATTACTAGTTGTTCATTAGTTTAGAAGTAGATAGTTTGATGCCATTTTCTTGTCAATTCGAGCAACTCATGATTTAAATAGATATTTCCAAAAGCCCTTCGTTGATGTTTGAAGCTAATACTAAGTGGCAAAATTCCTTGCTAATGACTGAGTTTTTCCTTGCACTTTTAATGTTTACTTCATTTAGAATGGTGAAGAATGGAATCTCTCAATTGTTGCTATCATAAGGAGTTAATTTCTCCCTCATTTATATAACAGAGTGGTAGCAGTGCTTCAACTAGTTTTACTTTCACAAATAGTATAGTTGCAATTTCAGTTTTGTTTCTTTCCTTTAAGCTTAATTGCAGTAGTTCATTAGACTTTAATTTTGCAAGTAGAATAGACAACAGAAGTAGGTTTGATTCTAGTATTTCATTCTCAGTTTGGTATAGATAGTTGCACCTCCATTTTTTTCATTTAAGTTTTGGTTTTGAGATTAGGTAGACAACAGTTTTAAGAGTCTTTTAAACTCATACTTTGGAAACCATTACAATGGAAAAAAGATAAGCTTTGTCTTTACTTTCTTGTTTTAAAAACTCCACTTCCAAACTTGACCTAAAAAAAACTTTTAGACTCTCACTTCAACGGTAGATTAGGATTTCAATTACATTGTAGAACTCTAGGAGTCAAAAGAACAAAAACCCCAAAACAATATAAGCTTGAAAATAGTGAGGTAAGAAAGCGTTATTTAGCACATATAGTGCACTACACTTCATCAGTTTATGACACTCGGATTGATAATTTATGTAGCAATTTAGGACACTAAATTGACTAAACACTTGACCATGGTTGATTTTCATATTGAAACAATCTTTGTCACAATGTAATGTTCGACCATGGCAAAGCATGATTAACCATCATTGATTTTATAAAACGTAGTTTGCCATGATTTACCATGCATGACCGTGGTTTACCATGATTGTCCATGGTTGACCATATCGACCACATTTATTAAACTGAAGGGAATAATAAACCCAAGGGAATAATATTGAACCCAGGGGAATAATAATAAACCCTAAGAATATGAAAAGTTAAATTAATAAACCCAAGGGATTGATATTATAAACCCAAGGGAATAATATTAAACCCTAGGAATATGAACCCTTTGATTAATAAACCGAAGGGATTGATATTATAAACCCAAGGAAATAACAAACATGAGATTAAAACTAAAACACCAAGAGATTATGAACCGAAGGGAGAATATTATACCTAAGGGATAGATATTATAAAGCCACGTACACAAACCGCATGAAAAATATGAAAAAACATCACATATTATCAACTGAAATGCATTCACGAATACAAACAACATACTTGAATGTATCACAAACGCATGGAAAAACTATTGAATACAATGAAATAATATTAAACACTACCAAAAAAATAAAAATGAAAGAAAATTGGCAATCAATTTTACGGATCATAACATCAATGACAAGAATATCAAATGTCCTAACACTTAAACCAGAAAAGAAATATTTTATTAACATATATTATTTAGAGATCTTTTTTGGGTCTCTTAACATTAACAAATTGTACAATGAAAACGGACTTTAAATAGTCAACCACAACACAACTATTTAATGCAAGCCTCTTCCAAAACACACCCAAACCGACGACAGAAGCAACACAAATTCAAATCAACATGATAATGCTCATGATACTTCACACTTTCCAATAATTCCCTTCTTGTTTTCCTCCTAGATTCTCTTTGGTTCAAATGATACAAGGTTTCAACATCTGATTTCATTACATGCAAGACATGAATTTGCTCATCAATAAAACAAGAATGGAAGTCATGTTTCCTATCCAACCTTTTGCAAATGTAGGAAATAAAACTTATGGTTGTTGCAATAAATTTTATCGCTTTAATGTAAAAGATAGCATCATTGTTCTCCATATCTGCATTTGAATGACGTAAAGATACAATTAAAATTAGCACATAAACAAAGAAACAAACAAATATATCCATACACATATATTTAACATTAAAGCAAAAATAAATTTATTGGACATAAACATAATAACATTCAAAAGAAGGAGAAAAGAAAGCACATATAGGTTAATTTTAATCAATTAAAGAACAACATCACCACCCAAAAATCAATGACCCATGCAGTTTCTTCCAAATGCTCAATTTACCGACTTTAGCAATCAACAAAGTTGGTTTAAATGATAAAAAAGTAGGACAAAAAAATTATCAATTTTATGTTTATATTTATAATTATAAATATAATTATTAATTTTGTGTTTTTATTTAATTTTTATTTCTATTTCTATTGTTATTTTGTTTTTACCAAATATTTACCAATAATCTTTCTTACATTAAGTATAAGCCTACACATCTCCTCTATACTAAATTACTCATTTCAACACAATAAAGTTAACTTTAAAAATGTTTCAAAATCTACGGACATAAAGATATTATTTCCTTTTAATACTTGCACTTGGATGAAACCTCTCGTAATGGCCATTGACGTAAAGGTGTCTATACTTTTTATGCTTACACTTGGATCGAACCTCTCTAAATGCAACATTTCAGATCTTTCAAATCTTTTGCCATCGTTTTGTCGGAAGTAATGCTTCCATGTCATGTGTAGTTGTCATTGTGAGTCCAAAGGTGTTATCTAGAAGTTGTTGATTCCTATGTTATGAGTTGGAGTCATGTCATTTCCAAGTCATATATCTACTTTCTTAGGATCTAGATTAGTGGAAGTCTATGATTTATGTCCTATATATTTGTAAATGTTGTTATGAATAAAGATATCAAGTGATTTATGTGTGTCATAATGTATTCTCTCTATTTTTTCTAACATGGTATCAAAACTGGTACTGGCTTGACTCCCTCAAAGGATGGAAAGAAATATGTGAGGGATCCTGATTGTTATTGTTTTTGTATATATTAGTATAGATGTGTGAGAGTTTATTTTTAGTGTGCTAATTTTTTTGTGATCCCGTGTGTGTATATTTGTTTTTTGTTTGCAGCTTCTTCAAGCATCATAAGATCCTTCCGTCATCTTGCTATCTGTAAAGTTTTGTTTGTGCTTATTTTCTCGGAACTCGCAAAGGAGTTAAATTCATGTATGGATGGTTTTGTCGAAATTGCATGCATTGTCATATTATAAATATGCAAAATCGTGCCCCTGAACTGTGCATACTGCTGCATGGATTTGGATTTGAGATCTGGTGTGGAGGAGTTTAAAATGGCCAGTGATATATGTCAAAAGTGTTAAAATTGGAGACAAATTTCAATTTTTCACTTCTGCAGGGAAGAGATCTCCGCGTTAGATGTTTCTGTTGCAATCTTGTTCCAATCTCAAATTTTTGAGTTTGCATTTTAAACATATTGAGTCTGGTCAACCTAATATGTGAGTGTAAGTTTGTTGGAATTTACCACTCTAACAAATTCTATGTGAAGACGAGAAAGCTCCAATATCAAGATTGAACTAAATGAACAACTTTTGACTTGTGCTAAGGAGGGACATGGTGACTTGTCTATGCCTGGATGACAAATGATAGTTTGATGAGATGTCTTTGTCAAGTAGTTTTCTATTTCTTTCAATTCTGGTTATAAAAAGGGTTGGTGGTTCTTAAACTGGAAGCCCCGGTGTCTGAAACATCAATTCTTGTGTGTTAGTAAGGTCAAGTTGTTTGATCAACTTTTGAACACATCCAATATCCAAACCTCAATTCTAGCAACCGATGAATAACCAAAAACGAAATATTCGACAGATGGTGGTTTGTCCATAGCATGGTTCATTACTTGATGGCTCTTATTGTGGAAGCCCCTGTGAAAATTCGGAAAACCCTAAATACTACTGCAACAACTAATTAAGTTTCTTCTATTTGTTAAATGAACTGAACAAATTATTTACTACATCCTACGATAAATATCGAAACTAATACACTGCAAACTTCACAAATAAAAAAATCCTGAAGAAAAATAATGTTGGAAGAATAGATGCACAGACACACAAACACACAATTATATTTGGACTGAGTCCCCAGAAAAACCCAAATCGGGAAAACCGGTGTAGCAGCTGAGGGTTTTATTCTTATGAAATAGTAAATCTGAGTACAAAACTACGGATGCTCAAATCTAGCAATCCATACAGAGAAATGACTAACAAGAAGTCTAGTGAGAAAAATCTCACTCCCACTAGCAATCTGACTTTGACCCTGGCTCAAATGAGCTGCTCTCTGTTGCCTCTGCGCTGTCCCTGTGTTGGGCATGGAATCCCCCCAAGGCATGTTTTGGGGCTCAAAGCCCAAGTTTTGAATGAATCTTGTTGTAGAGCTCCGCGAATTGCAGGCATGGGGCACAAAAGTATGATATAATCACAGGGTTTTTCGCCTTAGTTTTGTAATGTAATGTCGGCTGGATAGACCTACCCATGGTACGTGGACCATGGGATTGTATAAATAGAGAAAGGCTCTAAGTGTAAAAGAAGACTAACTAAGAATAGAAGATGATGATAAGAAGTTTGAGTGATTGAATTGCAGTGTGAAGTGTGTCTTTGGGTCGTAGAATAGGAGAAGGCTTTGCAGCTGAGTGCGTAGAGGCCTAGTAGTCTGCAGCTGAGTGCACGGACCCCTGCAGCTGAGTGCGTAGGGCGAGTTGAGTCTGTAACCGTGGAAAGAATCAATAAAGAGAAGTTTGGCTATAATTATGTGTATCTGTTCTTGGGTTAATGCATGATTGATATAAATTTCAAGTATACTGTTTATTTACTACATGCACCTGTATGAATGTTTTATGTTGTTAAGTATAACTTGAAGCACTCAAGTAGGCAAAGATAATCAACTAACATTGGAATATAAGTAAGGTCTTGGGTAATAAAGCGAAGACAGGATATCAGGTTGCGAGGAATGGGAAAGTGCGCGAAGCAACCTACGTGTAGGGACAAACCGTGGACCATTCAAACTCATCAGACATCTCTAGGGTGTGGAAACCTAGTTCGAGCACCCTCCCATACTACTTTGGGTGAGACCTCAGTTCGCGCTCTGCGAACTGTTGCTAAAAGGGCTAGTAGTAATGGGATTTATTTGGCTAATTAACTCCGAACCTGGGTCAGGCCCCAACAAGCCAACAAATGGTTCTGTTGCTAGGACCAGAATTTGCATAGAGATTTCTGATGTCGTATCACTGGACTCCAACACAAAAAGGAATTGAAGAGTGGTTGGACAAAAAGATTCATGAGTTCGCGGTGCAGGAAAACAAGAATCTGTGATTATCAAAGGAAGATTGGTTATATTGCTACTTATATACGGAAATCCACAAAATATTCTTTGCATCCTTCCCTACTGAGTTGTACGAGTGAATCACGAAGCTAGCAGATAGCCAAGGAAGGTATAAACTCAACATACCTATTGTGTGGACTCCAGAAGTGGTGCACAGACTGGAAGCATCAGAAGATAAGATCGCACGCGCTGTCGGTCACTGGCTAGATCGAATCATAGGAGGATTCATCACTGAATTCGCGGTAAATACTTTAGTTGGCTATAATGAGGCAGAATTGATGAGCCCCAGAAATGGGTAATTATATGGACTCATTTAGCCTCCTAATTCGACTTAATCCACCATTCTCATTAGTTTATTGCATGTTTTTTATTACATTTATGCTAATAGAGTGAATTGGGTTAGTCATTATGCCAAAAAGTCTAATGTGTGCTTTATGCAGATTTTTTGTCAATTTTGAGAAAAAATCAAAGTTTTAATGAGAACTTGGCAGTCAAATTCGTGGAAGAACAAGAGAGAGGAATTGTAGGAAGGTGTTATCTTCATTTATGAGCCCTTACCTTGAATTCTCCATCAAAAACTCGGAGCACAAGGGGCAGCCAAGCAAGTCAAGTAGGACTGTTGTTAACTGCAAGTTTTGGCAGCCGAGTTCCTAAAGTTTAGGAGGACTGTTGGGGTCCTCAATTTGTATAAATAAGAAGGCTTAGGGCCTCAGTTCAGTTAGTCAGATTTTAGTCAGATTTTAGTTATATTTTAGTCAGTAGGTTAGTCATTTTGTTAGTCTATTTTCGCACTTTAGTGCAGCCCTGTATCAGCACATTTTCGAGCTTTTTCTTGTAGACAGTTTTTGGGATGTAACTATTATTTTTTATCAATAAAGATGAATCCAGCTTTGCACCAGCTCTAATCTTTCTTAGGAGGCTGTAGCTCTTGGGGTTGGGCCCAACCTAAGTGCCAGTACCTCCTTTGTGTACTTTTATGTGTCTTTGCTACATTCATAGAATAATTTCTGTTATTTAGGTTAAAATCTTGCTTTGTTACTTAGGTTGTTTTTGATGATTAAAATAGCTTTTCATACTTCAGGTTGATTTGACAATTTGGTAAAGGAAAATATCTGCAAAAAGGCCATCAAGCAATCCTTGATCCCATCTCTCCCTCCTTGGGACCATGAGCTGAGACAAGGCATACTTGCTGACACAAAAACACTTTTTTTGTCTTTCCATGCAATTGCTAGTGTTAGATTTTTAGTTGGCAAAGTTGATACCAGTTGTGCTTTGCATGTTTAGATCTGTTCTTGCTTAGTTTTCATAGTTATCTTGCATGATTTCCTGTCTATAAACTTCTGTTCATCATGTTTCTAGTTTTTAGGTCAAAATAGGTAGATCTCTAATTTTTCTAGTCTTTGTTCGATCAGTTTTGGAAAATAGTGTGCAGAACACCTGTAATACCTCCCTGCCTAGCCTTCCTCCATCATACAACCTGCTCCAACCCCTAATCCAAGATTCCTTCCCTTCATTTGCCACACTTTTCGATTTGCCCTAATTTCTACATTCTTGTGCAGCATTGCTCCCTCCATCCTTGAACAAAGCCAACCACCCTAATCATTCTTAGCTTCATTCACCAGGTCCTAGACCCCTTTGCATCCTCATCCAACCTCCATTTCCACTTTCCCACCGTTTTTTTACCATCAACCCTCCAAAATCCTCTTTCGGCTCATCCTGTAGAACATCCTATAGAACCCCTACAGACTTCCTGTAGAAGTTCACGTGAGCAGTTTTTCGAGATCTAATCACTGTGAAACTCTCTGGAAGGGTGTTAGGGACCCCTTAGGCCCTCTTCTCACATTCCCAACCAACTGCAAGTGCCTACTCTATTTCCTTTCGCCAATCAACCTCTGCACAGTCAAAAACAGTTAAAGCACACGCATAATAATTCTACAAACTTACTCAAAAATACAAAAAGATGCTTTTTCTAGATTTTACTTCAGAAGTAGCTTAGACACATGCATTTTACCTTTCTAAGAGTCAATGGCATCCATTTCAGCAACTTCCATCTCTTTTCTTGCACGAGTAGGGTTAGTCAGTAAAACTAGGGTTTGATAGGGTTTGCATTTCCTTTCATCTTTCCGCTTCTTTTTGCAAGTAGACTAGCCTCTTTTGAGTTAGCTTTCATCCATCACAGTTAAAAGCTTCTTCTAAGAACTCATAGAAGTTGGCTTAAGCTCTTAGCGAACTTGTGCCAGCTGATCAAGTGACAGCCTGCAGTAAGAGCGAGTACTTGTGCATACAGCACCGTCGCTTCCAAGTTTGTTACGAACAACCGGGTTGATAAAAGTAAAGAAGGGAGTCCTAGGAGTTGCAACATCATTGCTGCAATACTGGAGCTCACCATCTTTTTGGTGCCGTTGCCGGGGAAGCGTTAGAGTATTTGTGATTACTGCTTTCTTCTATTTTTTCTCTGCAACATTCTGCTAAGTAGTTTATTTCATTTCAAATTCTGCAATTTTCATTTCAGCAAACGTAGATTAGACCTTTCCTACTTTCATTTCAATTCCGCAATTTCATTTCAGCAAGCGTAGATTAGCATTTTCTGCTTTCATTTCAATTCTGCAGTCTCATTTCAGCAAGCGTAGATTAGCATTTCCTACTTTCATTTCAATTCTGCAATTTCATTTCAGCAAAATAAATTAGTCCTTTCATGCTTTCATTTCAATTCTGCATTTTCATTTCAGCAAGATAGATTTTAGTTAGTTGCAGTTCAATCTATTTCAGTTTTGCAGGTACAAGCAAAAAAATAAATAAAAAATAAAAAATCAACCAAAAAGATTTCCTTTCATGCCTTGTAGGAGTAGAGATAAGTCAAATAAATGTTTGCACAACACCCCCACTACTTCACACAGCCAACCTTCTCTCTTATTCAATGGATGTGATTAAGAAGAACCCCTAGGTGGACAATAAGACATATTTGAAGAACCTCTGGGGGAGAAGAAGAAGAAAACATTCCTCTGGAGCAAATGGCTGAAAACAGAAATGTTGGAAGCAGTACCTTTTCTTCCAACTCATCCATTGAAGGTGAAATTGGAAACGTGTGGGAAGATTGCAAGAGCAAGATAAGGCAGATGCTTACCATGCAAATGGATACCTTGCGGATCCAAAGGAAGCAAGAGGAAGTCGAGAGGGATTTGGCCATCTTTTGTCCCAGGTGCACTAGAAAGCATCCTAGAAACGAATGTCCATTGCACTCCATAGAAGTGTGTTTTGTGTGTGTGAGAGACCATCCCATGAGTCATTGCCCTTCCTTGCCTGGAATTAAAGTTGCATATCAGAAGGCCAAAGGAGCCACTGAACCACTCTATTTCATGAACCAAAGAAGGCCACATGGACCTAGAATTTACTAGGAGGGAATGCAAGGGACATCCCAGACCTATTACAACCCCTATCAAGCCACTTCCATGCCTTCTTGGGGTCCCCCTGCTAATCCTTCTTGATCCACACCCCTCCTTGGTCGTATCCTCCTCAATATCATGCTCAACCAACTACTCATTCATTTCACCCCTATGCTCAGCCACAGCCTCAGTGGAATGCACCTCATCAGGGGTGGAGGCCCCAGTACAACTCTCCCCCGCTCCTTTGCCTCCACCACCTGCTCAACCGCAACCATCGCCTCAAATCCACCAAGGAAGCCCCAAATTCCTGCTCAACCAAACCTGAACCCAAATAACAGGCAGGCTCAGCAAATATATAGTGGGAAACCACCTGCCCAACCACAACCCCATCCACATCCATCTCAAATATACACCCCCACTCAACTACCCGTACCACCATTTCTAAACCCGCACATTAGAGTAGCTCAACCCAATTACAATGCTGAGACACAACATTTCCAAACAACTCCTTTTGAGCTCAATGATATTCACCAAAGCTCAGGAAGAGTATTGCAAGGAAGACATTATATTGATATCATTGAAGGACCACATCTAGCAGAAGAAGATGCAAAAGAGAAGAGCAAAGAACCATGGGCTACACTTAATGAAGAGAAGACATCAAAATTAGAGATCGAGAGAGCTCCCTCATGGTTACCATCAAATCTTCCATGTATTCAAGAGAAAAATAAGAAAAAAGAGGAAGATGTGAAGGTCATGATAGAAGGTGACATGAAGAATGATCCAGATCAGCAAAAGGACCAAGAATATCAAAGCTATATTGAGATATGGTTCCAGATGGTCACTAAGTTGCAGCAGTACTCTCTTCCTCAGCTATGCTTGATCCCTTCAAGGTCAAATCATTTGGTCTCTGAAATTCGGAAACTTGTCAAAGCATGCATTTCAAGCCTCCACATTATTTTGTCTATCATCTCGATGTGCACATGGCTCCATTGGAAGTATTCTTATACTGGAAAATGATTTTTTTTTCAAGTAGGGTAGGTTAAAAAAAAAAAAAATCTAAGGTGAAAACCTCCTCGAGGCGCCTCAGATTGGCTCATTGATTGAAAACCTCCATGAGGCGATCAATGGGTTGGAAAGAAGAGAAAGAAAAAGAGAATAAGATCCCTGGGTGAAAACCTCCTTGGAGGCACTCAGGGCAGGCAATTAGGGTGAAAACCTCCATGAGGCACTCTAGTTGTTTTCAAAAAAAGGAAAATGAAAGAAGAAAAGAGAAAAAGAAAAATAAACCAAATTTCTGTTGAATAATTGCAGGTTGCATGAAGGACATTGCAAGTTAGGAGGATTGCACAAAACAAAGATAAATGTCAGCACTAGGCTGCAAGCATCCCTCACAATCCATTCTTCCATGACCACTACCCTTTCCCAAGATTTGGTCTCATTCGGACTGAGATTTCACCTTCTACAGGAAGTTTTGTGTCTTCTACAGGAAGATCATGTAGAGCCTACAAACAAGCCAAGATCGATCTCCGAGGAGGACCCGAAGGTTGGGAATCTATCCATGAGGCCTGTAAACATCCCTGCTTCCATCCATCGCCATATGTCACCTTTTTCCATCTCTGTACACCTCCATTGCACTCATTTTTTTTTTATGTTCCTGCATAGTCACACACAGAAATCCTGTTTTCTTCATACTGCCAGCAAAAACTCCTTAATGACAAATCAAGCAGCAGCTTTTCACTCACCATACTTTTTACCCTCCGTCTAGATTCCTCATCAACTGAGACCTAAGTCTGCATTACAGCCCAAGCTCATTTCTTCCTTACTGTGCAAAAACTACAGAATGCTCTGATACAAAAATACATAGAGCAGAAATTTGTTTTTTCCCTAACTTGAAAACCATGCATCCATTTAAAAAATTGTTTTATGGGGAGTTGTATAGGGATGATGGCAACATGCCCAAGAAATTTTAGCCAATTCCAGTGCACGATTTCCAAGAAATCAACCTCCATCACCTTTAGCCATTTTTGAATTTTCTCCATATCCATGCATCCCTTTCAAAACCTGTTTCATGGGGAGATGCATATGGGTGATAGTAACCTGTCCAAGCAATTTTAGCCAATTCCAGTGCACGGTTTCCGAGAAATTGACCTCTATCACCTTCAGACATTTTCAGTTTTTCTTGAAATCCGTGCATCCATTGACCACAATTTTGCTATGGAAGGTGCACAATGATGATAGAAACATGCTCAAAAATTTCATGTCAATCTGATCTATCGTTTGGGAGCTATGGACGAAACAAGTCACTGTCCTGCAAAAATCCAGCATCAACAGCATGAGGGTGCAAATCTGAACGTTGAAACAGACTCCTGCAGCTTAGATCCAGCCAGAGGATACCTGCCTAAGAAAAATAGCCACGTATCAGCAACCAGACCAGGATGCATCCACAGAAACAAAGGCATGCAGCAGAAGGAAAGGCCACAGCACCTCACAACAAACATTTGACTTCCAGGTACATGACTAAACCCATTCCTCTGTTGCATGAATGTAATTTAAGAACTGCATGGACAATGAGATGGTTGTGATTAAACAAGATCGGTGGCTAGCTAACTAGCCACCCTCATCTAGTTCAAACAGCGCTCAGTGGGTGCAATCGGCACGTGTGCTCAGCCATCTCAGGAAGAAAACTGAAAACAGGTAGTGGTGGCTGTTTAAACTCCAATGTAATTGATGGAAGTGATTACGGGCAAGCAACATACAGTTTCATAATAGCACTGCAGTCTGCATGGGGCCAACGTACATCCGGCCACCTCATCTCCTCACCACGAATCATGCCAGCAGTTAAAAGACAGCTCAGTTAACGCATTCACCACTCTTTGTTCACTGTGCCTTCACGACGTTCTCAACTGGAGTACGCATCTACCACTTCCAGAGCAGCTAACCAGTCGCCCTTCGCCAGATTTCTGCTTGTTTTTTTGAAAATCTCCCACCTATCGGGCTCTACAGGAAGCACAGTTTTCATTCTACAGGAACACTGTCTACAGGAAGATTTCTACAAGAAGGGCAGAGAGCAGTTCTGCAGCCAGAAAATTTGAGATTTTTTTTAAAATTCGAGCTTGAAAAGAGGTAGGCTCGGGAAACTGCTCTGCATATGATATATTTATATAAGGTGGAGGATTAAAAACACAATATTGGGTTGAAATAAAGGAAAGTGAAGCTTAAAATTCTTCCTGTGTTTTTTTCCTTCTTTGAAGTCTACACAGTCTCTCCGTTTTTCTGCTCTGCATCCAAAATCTGCCTTTTTCTTTCTCACATTCTTCTGAAAAAAGGGATGCAACCATAGAAGCCAACCTGTGAAAAACCAAATTTGCAAGACTGTCCACTCTCTGAAGAAAAAACACTGTGTTATAAATATTCTCCATTCTGTCAAAAAGCCTAGAAGCAAATTCAAGTTGGAAACAGTTTGAAGAAAAAATTGCAAATTGATGTTGTGAAAAAGAAGAACATGAGAAATTCTTGATTCCAGAAAGACAAACCTCAACCATTTCTCTATTTCTGGTTTTGATAGTTTGTTTCCTCCCTCCTCACCTGAACATTTCCAGCAGTCACTACACATCATGATAGGGAGATTTTTAGAAATATGGCAAGGGAAGATGAGGAGGAAATAGAAAAAGAGGAAAAGACCAAAATGGAGAAAGAAGAACTTGAAACAGAGGAGGAAATCAAAACAGAAGATGAGAAGGAAGACCCAGAACAGAAAGAAAAGACTAAAGCAGAGAATGCAGAAACTAAACAAGATGAGAAGAAAACCAAAACAGAGCGTGAGGAAGAAAAGCTAACAAAGGCAGAGAAGACAAAAGAAGAGGAAAAAAATGAAGGAAAGACACACCTTGAGATATCAGGGACAAAAGAAGAAACAGGGGGCATAGAGATCTCTACAGTAAGTGAAGGAAAAGAACAGCAGAAAGAGAAATCCCCTGAAATTTTGGCAAGGGAAGTAGCAGTTGTGCTTGCTGCATTAAACACACCTACAAAACAAAAAGAAAAGAGAAAAAGGCAGGCCTCCATGTATTTTAAGGCCAGGAAAAGCACAAGAATTCAAACAAGCAAAATAGGAGGAGCAGTGGAAGGACATGGACAAGAAGGCAGAATTTTATGGCACACATGAGTAAACCACTTCAGAAGCTTGGGATGATAGGGAGGCCACCAGGGCCATACAGGATGAGGAGATGGATTAGTTGCTCAGAGGATGAGCAACACCTTCAGTAGGGGGGTGATGATGAGTCCCAGAAATGGGTAATTATATGGACTCATTTAGCCTCCTAATTCAACTTAATCCACCATTCTCATTATTTTATTGCATGTTTTTTATTACATTTATGCTAATAGAGTGAATTGGGTTAGTCATTATGCCAAAAAGTCTGATGTGTGCTTTATGCATATTTTTGGTCAATTTTGAGACAAAATCAAAGGTTTAATGAGCACTTGGCAGCCAAATTCGTGGAAGAACAAGGGAAAGGATTTGTAGGAAGGTGTCCTCTTCATTTATGAGCCCTTACCTCGAATTCTCCATCAAAAACTCAGAGCACAAGTGGCAGCCAAGCAAGTCAAGTAGGATTGTTGTTAACTGCAAGTTTTGGCAGCTGAGTTCCTAAAGTGTAGGAGGACTGTTGGGGTCCTCAATTTGTGTAAGTAAGAAGGCTTACGGCCTCAGTTCAGTTAGTTAGATTTTAGTCAGATTTTAGTCAATAGGTTAGTCATTTTATTAGTCTATTTTCACACTTTAGTGCAGCCCTGTATCAGCACATTTTCGAGCTTTTTCTTGTAGACAGTTTTTGGGATGTAACTATTATTTTTTGATCAATAAAGATGATTCCAGCTTTGCACCAGCTTTAATCTTTCTGAGGAGGCTATAGCTCTTGGGGTTGGGACCAACCTAAGTGCCAGTACCTCCTTTATGTACTTTCATATGTCTTTTCTGCATTCATAGAATAATTTCTGTTATTTAGGTTAAAATCTTGCTTTGTTACTTAAGTTGTTTTTTATGATTAAAATAGCTTTTCATACTTCAGGTTGATTTGACAGTTTGGTAAAGGAAAATATCTGCAAAAAGGCCATCAAGCAATCCTTGATCCCACCTCTCCCTCCTTGGGACCATGAGCTGAGACCAAGGCATACTTGCTGCCACAAAAACACTGTTTTTGCCTTTCCATGCAATTGCTAGTGTTAGATTTTTAGTTGGAAAAGTTGATACCAGTTGTACTTGCATGTTTAGATATGTTCTTGCTTAGTTTTCATAGTTATCTTGCATGATTTCCTGTCTATAAACTTCTGTTCATCATGTTTCTAGTTTTTATGTCAGATTAGGTCAAAATAGGTAGATCTCTAGTTTTTGTAGTCTTTGTTCGATCAGTTTTGGAAAATAGTGTGCAGAACACCTGTAATACCTCCCTGCCTAGCCTTCCTCCATCATACAACCTGCTCCAACCCCTAATCCAAGATTCCTTCCCTTCATTTGCCACACTTTTCCGATTTGCCCTAATTTCTACATTCTTGTGCAGCATTGCTCCCTCCATCCTTGAACAAAGCCAACCACCCTAATCACTCCTTGGCTTCATTCACTAGGTCCTAGACCCCTTCACATCCTCATCCAACCTCCATTTCCACTTTCCCACCGTTTTTTTACCATCAACCCTCCAAAATCCTCTTTCGGCTCATCCTGTAGAACATCCTGTAGAACCCCTACAGACTTCCTGTAGAAGTTTACGTGAGTAGTTTTCCGAGATCTGATCACTGTGAAACTCTCTAGAAGGGTGTTAGGGACCCCTTAGGCCCTCTTCTCACATTCCCAACCTCCTGCAAGCGCCTACTCCATTTCCTTTCGCCAATTAACCTCTGCACAGTAAAAAACAGTTAAAGCACACACATAATAATTTTGCAAACTTAGTCAAAAATACAAAAAGATGATTTTTCCATATTTTACTTCAGAAGTAGCTTAGACACATGCATTTTACCTTTCCAAGAGTCAATGGCATCCATTTCAGCAACTTCAATCTCTTTTCTTGCACCAGTAGGGTTAGTCAGTAAAACTAGGGTTTGCATTTCCTTTCATCTTTCCGCTTTTTCTGCAAGTAGACAAGCCTCTTTTGAGTTAGCTTTCGTCCATGACAGTTAAAAGCTTCTTCTAAGAACTCATAGAAGTTGGCTTAAGCTCCTAGCGAACTTGTGCCAACTGATCAAGTGAGAGCCTGTAGTAAGAGCAATTACTTGTGCATACAGCACCGTCACTTCCAAGTTTGTTATGAACAACCAGGTTGAGAAAAGTAAAGAAGGGAGTCCCAAGAGTTGCAGCATCATTGCTGCAATATTGGGGCTCACCAAGAACGATGCTTCCTCAAGGGACCACAAGGTAAGTACATTAAATCTTTAAACACTTGGATTAAAATGCTACTGTGTGAAAAGTGGGTTATGCGAATAAATTGATGTTTGGGGCTACGCGGAGTGGGAGGATCTACAGAAACGAAGGTAGCATAGAACTAGAAACTAGGCCCTTGATATCATCTCCGTGAGGGGGCGAAGAAGAGCTCGCGAAGGTTTCGCCAAGAAGTGTGATCAACCTAATAAGGCAGAGAATTTTGTGCATACCACCCCCACCCACACCACCACCGGTTTCACCATCTTCACCCCCGACTTCACCCATACCACCTCTATTGCCATCGCAAAGCAGTATGGCCAGTGCGATAAAGCTACCAGTGTTCAAGGGAGTAGGGAATGAAGATCTAGACCAATTTTGGTTCATGATAAAAGCTGTATGGGAAGCACAGGGTGTCACGGACGACAATATAAGGAAGGCAACGTTGGTTAGTGCTCTGCAGGATCGCGCGCTGACTTGGTACATTAAGCATTCCAATGACAATCTGAATGCGGGGATAGCAGATATCCAAACTGCACTAAACAAAGAATTTAGCAGGCCAAAGTCGGAGGCACAGTCGATCATTGGATTCAAGGAAATCTCAATGCTACCAGGCGAAACCTCATGGGAGTTGGATCAAAGGCTGAAGTGCACATTTCGTGAAGCGAACGTGACCTTAACAGACGGGCAACACCGCGAATGGTTTGTAGCGTCGTTAACACCGCATCTACGGAATGCGTTGTCGCAACAAAGGCTAACCATTTGCGGATTAGTCGGAGGATTGCTTTGGATCTAGGTATCGAAGGATCCATTTAGGATCATTTAGCATGGAGGCATGAAATAACACACTAGTTTGTATGGAATCTTCATATTAGTATACAAATGCGTCTATTATGGATAGATGTGGATTTCTTGAGGGAAGGCAATCTTGGTGCAAGAGGATTTGTAATATTCCATTTTAGATATCATTTATTGGGATTCAATTGCATTAAGAAAAACATTCATCTATGGCCATTGCCATGGGAGGTAGTCGTAACTGACTAATTTTTCATGATTTTTTAGTAGTCCACTTAGAACTCATTGCATCAGGTGATGCTCACAGGGGTGAAGAAGTGGGATTGAAACTAGTGAAAAGGGGTAGAATTTTCCATTTCTTGATATGGTCAAAAGGGGTAGAATTTTCCCATGGTATTTGCCTTCATTTTTCGAGTGAAAATAAGAAAATAAGGTTTCTAGAGAGTCCAACAAGCCTATAAAAGGGGTTAGGAGATAGGCATTTGGATCATCCTGAGTTTGTCTATCTTATTGTGTGTTTGTTGAGAACTTGGCATGGCTAGTCCTAGCTTGATCCTAGGACAAACACCTCATCGGCGTAATTTGTCTGGTGGATCCATCCAAGGTCCACTAGTGTGCTTCAGAGTTCAGTTGGTCGAGTCTGTTGATGAGCAACCTTGTGTGCCATTGGCAAGGGTTTCTATGTTAACCGTTTTGGAATGTATTATTTGTATTTATTAATCAAATAATGTGACTATGTTTCCAGATCCCTTTGTGTTTTTGTTCTTGCTGAAAGTTTATTTTTAACTAGAACACTCAAGTGTTTCATATCTATTAAAATTTTGACGTTTGGGATCTTCGAGCAAATCTTGCCCCTTGATTTTGTGGTCCCTTTAAGATATTAGAAAGAATTGGACCAATGGCATATCCATTGGCACTACCCAGTCATATAAGAGCTCATAATGGATTTCACGCCTCATTATTGAAATAGTGTGTATATGATAGTAGACATGTTATTCATTAGCAAGACAATCAAGTAAATTTGAAAGGAAATTTAATTATGTATGAGTAATATTAATATAATGATTTGTATGAGCTAATTACAATGTATGTTATTGTAATAGGTCGAACCAGATGGATAGTTCCTGGTAGAGCCTCAGTGTATTATTGACCAAAGAGAAACAATGTTATGGAGGTGACCAATCACCCAGGTTAAAGTGCACTAGAGACACTTTAACCTAGAAGAGGCTATCTGGGAGGATGAGGGCTTTATGCATGAAGTTTATCCTAACTTATTTAAGGGATGAGGTAACATCGGGGACGATGTTATGCTCCCAGGGGGGGAGATGTAACACCCCTCCATATATTGTGAATAATTGTGAGTTACTTGCATTTACTTTTATTGTTTCATAACTAAGGGAGTCTTGGAATTCCAAAGGGAACCTTAAGATTAAACTCTTTTTACTAAACAATTATGATTCAATTATGTTTATTTCCTTGGAAGATACAATATTATCTAAAAAGAAAAAAGCCAAGGAAGGCAATCAGGAGAGGGAGCTGTAGGCATCAGGAAGAAAGGAATTCGATACTGAAACCTGTACATGACACTGTGAGGGTGGGGAAAGACACTGCCCTGAGGTGTTCTTAAGATGGAAAAAGAACCAGTGGAAGCCTCATGGTTGAAATTAGTTCCGGGTTGAACCTAGGGGGTTTTGTTGCCTGTGAACTAACCTTGTTAGGGTTACTGATAAATAATTGTTCTAGTATAAAGAAGCTTTGGGGAGAGAAAAGGACGTAATTTCCTTTTTCAAGGTTGGGTGGTGTGGTTACCCTGTGAATTTCTAGAAAACCTAACATAATAGATAAGTATCTATGCATAACACGATACTATATAAAGTTTTTTGCTTGATATAATCTCTGGCATGAAGTTGACTATGACTAGTTTGGTTATGGAATGTTTATGAGAAATAGAAGCCGAGGAATTTAAAATATAATTAAGTGATCATATTTTACAACATAAAAGATACAAAATGTCTGTATGTTCCAGAAACTGATAGTTGGTGCATCTCGTAAATTGTGTGTATAACTATGGTACCATGTGGTAGAATAAGGTATATGCATTGTGGACTAAGTGTCAATTTACAATATATCTCTCTATTTAGTACTATTATTGGAGAAAGAAATGATATAGAAGGAATAAATACCACATCATAAGAATTAAATGCTAACGTGGTTTGAGACCCCGAAAGGGTTTACTAGGTGACCTTTGCAATATAAATTAACAAGGAATAGTTGAAGTGTTGGACTCGGTCAGGTTAGTACATGGGTCGAGCTGGAATCAACAAGTGACCCGAACAAAGTACCGAGTAGACTTAGCCTGATATCAATGGTTTTGTTGTTAAGCTAATACTTAGTAATACAAGTATCGAGAACCAGTAAAAGTTAATAGTAAATCTTTAACTAAAAACAAACCACGATTAACTAATAATCATAAAGTACAAGTAAAATACCAAAAACAATGATACCGTGGAAGAACCCAAAAATAATTAACAAGTGAATATATCGTATTATGTGGAAAATTTGTGCGAGATGAATAAGAGATCCTTTGCACGTAAACAAACAATGATATAATAATCCATACAAACAGACTCAAAACATTTATTTAATAAACCATTTACTTTAGAAAAGTTACTAGCCGTAAGCCAAAATCTAAGATACCAAGACATATAACAACTGAGTTCTTAAATATGGGCAGAAGCCGCGAGTTCTTCCAGTATAGAATAAGAATAACCTATAACCAAACCCTAACAAGAGCACCATAATTAACCATTAACATCTTTAATAGTGGAAGGACGAATGACCTAGCCAGTTCGAGGGCCCTTCTTCTAAACCCTAGGGACCCTTCGTATAAAACTCAAGAAAACAATTTGGCATGAAACAAAGCCATAGGATGTAAGAAAAGCCATGGTAGGTGACTATAATTAGGGAATATTGCAACTGGTAAAGAAGAAACCCTATGTAAGAATTCAAACAAGATGACCCAATGCTCGTGCTAGAAGAAAGAGTTGCATGGGGGTGGCATGAAGAAAGCTCACTTGTTCTCTAACCTGCAACAAGAATGTCTCAATATCAAATTAATGGATCAATCAAGGTAACAACCCAAAAAATTAAACAGCAACCGAAGTCGTTAAACTATTACCTGGGGTTCTTCAGTATCTTGCCGAAAGCTTGCGCCCTGAAGAATTAAAAAAAGAAAGATGGTTAACAATTAAATCAATAACCTTGAAACAAACATAGTGATAAACGAGAAAATATGAAGATATTAAATTACCTGCTAGATGATGGGGAAGTAAAACCTCCTAGTTCAATTGTTCCCGATTGACTACCTCTCTATTGAAGCATCCAACCGACCAATGTCAAGGGAAAAATCATTCTTCCTAGTAAAAAATCATAAAAAGATATACTCAGTGGTATCACCTGAAAGTCATGCATGAAGAAATGAAACTCTATAAGGGACGAGCTATGGTAGATTTCCAGTGAGGTGCAATGAGCAAATGAATCTAGATATGGGAGGGAAAGTTTGGTGGTTCCCCCTTACCTGCCCAAAAAACATCAAAACCATTGGATGAAAATCCTACTGATCTAATAGTCCATTTTCCTCCAGGTGGTGATAGTTGATGGTGTTTTGAGAGGCTTTGAACGTCGGCTCAGATCCCAACCTCTGACTGTTCTAGTGCCACATGGTATGACAAGATGGAACGAGTAAATAAGATCAATATCTAACTGGATGAATTGAGGTATTATATGATAAAGACTTAGGCTAAATCAGAGAGAACAATTATTATATGTGTGGTCAGTCAATCTATATGTTGAAGGTGTAATCTTAACTTTATTTTTCGTTTAAATTATGGCATTAACCTTTGTTCCACACATTGACTCAATAATAAAGACTTATGCTTAATTTAGATACAATGGTAAAATGAAAAAGGGTTAAAGAGCGCTCTTGGAGGTTGGATTAAGTGTACACTTTTTTATGATAGTCTTTTTCTTTGTCAAGTTGTAGTAATGGATGTTACACCCCTCCTTGTACTTCCTAGCCTAGCCTAACGAGCGTGTCTAGATTGAAGGTGTAGAATTTCTCATGAGCCACTTGAGTTAGTTCAATGAGAATGACGAAGGATGGAGAAGGAGGGGCACCAACTATCTGTTTTCTACTCCCAACACACACCAACTACTTTGTTTTATACTATGAACCAGCCGAAAGTAAAATGTGGGAAGATCTTCAGCCGACATTGCATTTGAACTTGGGTTATTTTTGTGATACAGTTTTCAATACAATATGGACACAACTCTATATCTTTATATGCTCGCCTGTACATTCTTGATACATTACAGAGTACGACAGAATAGGTCTTTGTCCTAACAGGTTCCCAACAGAATCTAATACTTCCCTAAGCAGCCTGAATGTGAGGTCAAAGAAAATATCTCAGCCGAAAATGGATTTGTTAATCAGTTGCCTAATAGTGTCAATCTTCATTGCAATTTGTTT
The DNA here is from genome assembly GCA_031772625.1 of Pinus tabuliformis. Lineage (NCBI taxonomy): Eukaryota > Viridiplantae > Streptophyta > Pinopsida > Pinales > Pinaceae > Pinus > Pinus tabuliformis. The sequence continues at coordinate 1,327,729,517 of CM062805.1, read as the reverse complement.
GGTTGCTTGGTTTCTACAACTCATAGCACACTCGCCCATTTCTCCAACTCCATTAATTCTGCAACATGGTTATAAATAGGAATGTCCCTTTGTTAAGAATAATGTTTTGCAAGTGAGTGGAACTTCGAGCATCTTAATTTATTATACCAAAGTAATGTATTGGGATTATTTTTCAGTTTTAGAAAAATGCTAAAATGCAATATGTATGTGTGTTTCGTCTATGGAGAAATTGGGAGAAGAGATTCTAGATAGACCAATGAATTATTATATCCAGGATTATCCAGACAAATCATTATATTCACAGTGATTAAACTATAAAAATTACTTATATGGCTTCTTACACATTAATTTAAATACATGCCTTATTAAAGCTAAGCCAAGACTCCCCAAGTCACGAACAAAAAATTTGCAATGCAACAACACCACTATCAACATTGTTGTAGTGATGCCCTCAACTCCACTCCACATAAACAATGTATGGGCAAAATGACGAGCCTCAACTCCACTCGAGATAAACAATGTATTGGCAAGGTAAATGCACAAATAATCAACATAAATGGTAAATCAACTAAATCATCTCCTATCTCCACGCTTACCATGGCTATTAATTCCTCACTAAAGTCGAAGTAAATATTGAGAATCTCTATTGTCTTACCTACCACGTGGAGTGAAAGTGAGCAACAATAACAAGTTTAGTTTTTTTCCCTCATCCTTGCCAACGAATTTAGTGCATAGAAACCATGTGGTGGAGTACCTACATATTCAGAATTATTAATTTTTCATTAACGCTGAAATAAATATTGACAACCATGAAGTCATGCATGTGAGCATATTTGAAAGGTAAATTGAAATTATCAAAGAAAATGTTTTTACAACTAAAAAAAATAAATACTCTAAATTTTATTGAAAGTTGTGCATGTTAACCTCTGTACATTGTAGTATGGGAAAATTTTTCAATTAAAGCTTCACATGTGGTCAGGCAACAGAGAATCTTTTTATTTTCGTTGTTTCATAAAAGTGTTTCACCGGCTTACTAGCTTAGAAGCTCTTAAAATTGAAAATAAAGCTTAGAAACTCTGAGAAGCTTTTAAATGAAGTCATACATTACATTAGTAATTTTAAATTAATAAATTAATATGTTTAATTTTTTGGCAATTCAAATAAAGACTTTATATTACATCATTACGACTTCATAATTTTATTTAAAGTATAAAGATAATATAGTTAAATATCTATTTTCATCCATCATTATTTTGGCATGACGGTGACATGCACAGTAAAAAAAAATCTACCAAATTTTCTTTTTTAATTTGAACAAGCTACTACCCTTGGATTTTCTATTTTACTTAAAAAATAATAATTCTACGATCCCACACATATACATATTATTTTATATTTTTATATTGTGAACTCTAAATCTCTCACACATATTTCACTGTTACCAAATTCCGCCGAATTAGGCCAAAAAAAATTCGAAAATTTGATGGTTCAGTTCGATACGTGGATTAATACGTCAAAATTTGATTCAGTAACCGCCCGCGAGGAAATTTGTTAATTTTTTTTTCAATTCTGTAATTTTCGTAAAAAATTCTTCCAAGGCACTGGTTGGAATACAAAACAATTCTTCGCCCTCGTGAAGACGATGAGTTATTCTTGGCAGAGAACGATTGATGAGTTTCGAACCCGCAACTCATTTAAGCCAAAACAATGTCATCCGTCTTCAAATTCAAATGATTAGTGAGATTGAAAAGGCTAAAAATATACGCTGATTCACATGGTCCCTCATCAACGACTTTTACTCGGGCTTTTAATTTCAATGTTGTTTTTAATTTGGGTTATGTTTGTTAGCTCCCATAACGGCCGCCGAAATTTTGTAAAACAGTTTGCTGCCGGTAGTTTCATTACCGGGGGACATAAAACCTAACGTAGCAATCCTGTAGACTTGCAAACACTAATGGAAAGTGAGCTTCTTTTATGGCGGCCAATTACGGAAACTAATTGTCTTTCATTAATTTCTTGTTGGGAGCTTTTCGAGTGGTCCATTACTGCCTCTGCAGTGATTTATTATGTTCTCTGGAACACTTGACACATAGCTACAAAAGCTTGATGGAAACTAGGTTATAAATACTTCTGTTTGGTCTCCAAGCTCACCACTTAAACCCCTTCAGCCTTACACCATCAAATTAGAGTGAACAGAGCTTGGAAGTGCCAAGCTGGTAAGAAAAAAAGTCTGTGGTTTCTGTAAAGTTTTACACTTAAGATTTGAAGCAAAAGCTATGCATGATGTTGTGAATTAGCGAGCGGTTTGCGGTTCTGCTTTTGCCGTATAGTGTTTTCACTGCGTTTTGTAATGTTCTTGCATAACGAATCCTTCCAAGATCCACATTTGTGGTTTAATGAGCCATAATTGTAGGTTGTTTTTGTTACATAAATATTTCGCATGACAGCGCCACACTTCAGATACATAGGCCAGAAATCTAGAAATTTGGGAAGTCGACTTCGTAGCCATAGTACAGATGGATAAAGCTGGATGATTTTGGAAGTTTAGAGTTTAGTTCTGGCAAAAATTATTTCTGGTCAGTTGCATAATAGATTTCAAGGAAAGGAATCACGAAAGAAGGGTCGACCTTTGAAACTCTGTTGCTTCAGCATTGGGAATGACTTTCTTTTGTAATTATTGTTTTCGTTCGGAGTTGAAGCTAAGAATAAATAGTGTTAGAGTGTGAGCAAGTATCAATGGCCGGAGATATGATTTCTTGGGTATTCAAGTTTTTGATTCTTTTAAGTGTTTATTCCGCATTATAGAATCATTATAAAGCTAACATTTAGTATCAGAGCAATTTTTATCTCTGCCTTCGTGTTTATAGACATGCTCTGTTTGGCTAAATGCCATATTTTGAGAATTTTCTTAATTAAGACATTTATTTGGAGAGATGTCTAATTTTTGTTCATTTTTTTTTATGCTTATAATATTTATTTGGTTTAATTATATGCAATCTGTTGTGCAAATTTATAACTATGCTCATCACTAATTTGCATGAATTAATTATTTCTGCTCTAATTAATACATGCTATTTTGGATAAGTATACTCGTTGAATGTTATACATGAATATTATAGTTTTATTTATGCAATTTATAATTATTCTCATGTGAGTTAATTTTTATGCATAAAAAAAATAATGTCTAGTGATCCATATAATTTTTAATTGATTAGAGAATAGCCACATCATCTTTAATTAAATAATATTATATGTTATGATTAATTAGGATCACATAAAGAAATTTAGACATTAATCGTAATTAATTATACTAAATATAATAAATTTTATTCCACGGGAATTTTTATTATATTTATATAATTAATTAGGATAAAATATTCATAACCTACCCACAGGAATTATGAATTAATAATTTTATCATAAAGTTCAAATCTAAGATAGAATTTATATCGAATTATAGTCATAATATACCATTTAGAATTATGAATTAAGTGAATAGTTTGATAAATTCTATCATAAAGAATAATTGAATCAGCTTGAATTAAAAATTTAGTCCATAGACAATTTTTATGTCATTAGATTCAATTTTAAGCATGGTTTACATTGGTAAAGCATGAAATTTTATTTTTAGGCCTCAATTTTAACATAAGCATGTGATCTTTAATTTTATGCAGTTGTACAACCTGCAAATTTCTCTGATATTCGTTGTGATATCCCTGAACTTAAGGGAGATAAGTATAAGGTTTGGAAAGAGAGAGTTCTCCTTCATTTGGGGTGGATGGACATAAACTATGCTATTAGGAAATATGAACCACCGGCACTCACTAATACCAGCACTGCAGCGGACATCACGCTTTATGAACGATGGGAGTGATCTAATCGCCTAAGCATGATGTTCATTAAAACTAAAATTTCAGCTGGTATTCGTGGTTCCGTTGATCAGCATGAAAAGGTCTAAGACTTGTTGAAAGCCATTGATGATCAATTCGTCACTTCAGACAAGGCTCTAGCAAGCACCCTAATCATGAAGTTCTCATCCCTAAGGCTCACTAGTGTGAAAGGTGTACGTGAGCACATCATGCAAATGATGGACACTGTGGCTCAATTGAAGAAACTGGAGGTTGAAATTTCAGAGTCTTTCCTGGTGCACTACATCCTGAACACCCTTCCGCACCAATACGGACCCTTCAAAATCTCATACAACACACATGTCAATTAATGAACTCATGAACATGTGTGTTTAAGAGGAAGGGAGACTGGTGATGAAACTAGGATAAAGTGCAATGCTGGCAACGCACGGAAAAGGAAAATCTCAAGCCAATCGGAAAGGGAAAGGTAAAGTACCTCCCCAAGCCGATATCAAGAAGGATTCCAAGTGTTTCTTCTGTAAAAAAAAGGGACACATTAAGAAGGAATGCGCCAAAGTTCAGAAATGGCTTGCGGACAAAGGTAATCCAATCTCATTTGTTTGTTATGAATCTAATATGGTTAGTGTCAATATTAACATCTCGTGGATTGATTCTAGATCAACAATTCACATTTCGAATTCCTTGCAGAGTTTGCAAAACCTAAGGAAGCCAGTGGGAAGTGAGCAAAACATCTTATCAGGAAATAAGATGGGTTCGCATGTGGAAGCTATAGGAACATGCTATTTAACTTTAAGTAGTGGTTTTGTTTTAGAATTAGAAAAGACCTTTTATGTTCCAAGTTTTTCTAGAAACTTGATTTCAGTTTCAAGACTTGTACATTTTGGATATTCCTTCAATTTTTCAAAAATATCTTTCAGTTTATTTTATAAATCTGATTGTGTTAGGAATGGTACTTTGTCTAATGGTCTTTACTGCATTAATTTACAAAACAATGTCACTTTTGATTCAATGCATGTTTACACTGGCACTAAAAGATGTGTTATTAATAAAGATTCCTCTAAATTATGGCACCGGAGATTAGGTCATATCTCCATAGTAAGAATTAAAATATTGGTAAATGAAGGGGTACTTAATACTCTGGATTTTACTGATTTTGAGACTTGTGTGGAGTGCATAAAGGGAAAGCAGACCAACAAGTCAAAGAAAGGTGTCTATAGGAGTTCGAACATATTAGAGATCATACGTACTGATATATGTAGTCCAGACATGGACTCACATGGTCAGAGATACTTCATCTTTTTTATAGATGAACTCACGATATATGTATCTCTACATGCTTCATATAAAGAACGAAGCATTAGATGCCTTTAAGATCTTTAAGGCTGAAGTAGAGAAACAATGCGGCAAGCAAATTAAGATCGTGAGATCAGATAGAGGTGGAGAATATTACGGTAGATACACAGAAGACAGACAAGCACCTGGGCCATTCACAAAATTTCTTCAAGAGCATGGGTTTGTTTCCCAATACACCATGCCTGGTTCACCCGACCAGAATGGTGTAGCAGAAAGAAGAAACCGAACATTATTGGACATGGTGCGGAGTATGCTTAGCAGCACCAATCTTCCTAAATCCTTGTGGACTGAAGCACTTAAGACGACAGTGTATATATTAAATCGAGTTCCAACCAAGGCTGTTCTTAAAACGCCATTTGAATTATGGAAATGTTGGAAACCGAGTTTGTGACATATGCGCATTTGGGGATGCCTTTCTGAAGTAAGAATATATAATCCACAAGAGAAGAAGCTGGACCCAAGGACCGTTAGCGGGTATTTCATTGGATATGCTGAAAGGTCTAAAGGTTACAGATTTTATTGTTCATCTCACAACACTAGGATTGTGGAATCAAGAAATGCAAAGTTTCTTGAAAATGACTTGATCAGTGGGAGCAATCAAACTAGGAACATAGTTTCTGAGAAGGATCATTTAGAATCTCAACCTTCCACCTCAAGTGATATATTGGCTATTGTTCACAACACCCCTCAAGTACAAATTGGTGTTGAACAACCAAATGTTGAAGTTCCACAAGCTGCTGACAACATTCCAGTAGATCAGGTAGTTCAAGAGTTGTCAAGAACTTTTGAACAACGAGTTGAACCACATACTTCTCAGGAAGATAATGGGACAACATTAAGAAGATCTATTAGACTAATGAGATCAACAATTCTTGATGATTATGTTGTGTATCTGCAAGAATCCGACTACAATATTGGAGCCGAAAATGATCCCGAGTCATTTTCACAAGCCATGAGTTGCAAAGAATCAGAATTATGGTACGATGCCATGAAGGAAGAGATGAATTCTATAAAGAGTAACGAAGTCTGGGATCTTGTTGAGTTGCCTAATGGTGCAAAAGCCATTGGATGTAAACAGGTCTTTAAGACAAAGAAAGACTCATTGGGCAACATGAAGAGATACAAGGCAAGACTCGTTGTTAAGGGATTCACTCAGAAAGAAAGAATTAATTACATGGAGACTTTCTCTTCTGTATCTAAGAAAGATTCCTTGCGCATTATTTTGGCATTAGTAGCCCATTTTGACTTGGAATTGCAACAAATGGATGTGAAAACGACTTTTCTCAATGGAGATCTAGAGGAGAAAATTTACATGAAACAACCTGAAGGATTCCCCTCTAATGATGGTGAGCAATTGGTTTGCAAGCTCAAGAAATCATTATACGGTTTAAAATAAGCATCCCGCCAATGGTATTTGAAATTCCATAATGTAATTTCTTCATTCGGTTTTGTAGAAAACATTATGGATCAATGTATATACCTGAAAGTCAGTGGGAGTAAAATCTGTTTTCTTGTTTTATATGTGGATGACATTTTGCTAGCAACCAATGATAAGGGTTTGCTACATGAGGTGAAACAATTCCTCTCTAAAAATTTCGATATGAAGGATATGGGTGAGGCATCTTATGTCATTGGCATTAAGATCCATAGAGACAGATTCTGAGGCATCTTGGGTCTGTCTCAGGAAACCTATATTAATAAAATTTTAGAGAGATTTCGGATGAAGGATTGTTCGCCAAGTGTAACTCCCATTGTGAAGGGTGATAGGTTCAATTTGAACCAATGCCTGAAGAACGACTTTGAAAGGGAAAAAATGAAGAACATTCCATATGCTTCTGCTGTCAGAAGCCTAATGTATTCTCAAGTCTGCACAAGACCTGACATTGCATTTGTTGTGCTAATGTTGCAACGATATTAGAGTGATCCAGGTTTAGACCACTGGAGAGTTGCAAAGAAAGTAATGAGGTACCTTCAAGGAACCAAAAACTACATGCTTATGTATAGATGGATGGACAATTTGGAAGTAATTGGCTACTCAGATTCTGACTTTGCTGGATGTGTTGATTCACGCAAATCAACATCAGAATACATTTTTATGATGGCTAGTGGAGCTGTATCATGGAGGAGTGCCAAGCAAACCTTGATTGCCACTTCCACTATGGAAGTCGAGTTCATCCCCTGTTTTGAGGCTACTTTACATGGTGTATGGCTTAAGAGTTTCATTTCTGGGCTTAAAATTATGGATTCTATCTTTAAGCCACTAAGAATGTATTGCGACAATTCAGCTACTGTTTTTATGGCTAAAAACAACAAAAGTGGGAGTCGAAATAAACACATTGACATTAAGTATTTAGCTATAAGGGAACGTGTTAAAGAAAAGAGAGTGGTCATTATGCACATCAGCACTGAGTTGATGATCGTTGATCCTTTGACTAAGGGCATGCCACCGTTGAAATTCAAGGATCATGTAATGAATATGGGACTTGGTTCAATTATGTAGTTTCTCATTGTATGGACAATGTTATTTTAATGAAATTCTTAATTATTGTGATGCTTTCCTCATATTTATGTGCACCTTAATTTGATTTGAGAGAATTCATCTGTGTAGGACCAAGAATAAACATAAAGTTTATTCATTAAGAAATTGTTGCCACATAAATTACAATAGCAATAACTACATAGTAATACATGGAAGATAATACTCGTCATTAGAGGACTTATCGCCATGATTCATGTATCTATTACTTAATACAGATTATCAGTGGGTTTTAAGATGAGACATTAAGATTGAAAGTATGGACCAAGTGGGAGAATGTTAGCTCCTATAATGGCCGCCGAAATTTTGTGAAACAGTCTTCCGTCGAGTGAGCTTCCTTTACGGCCGCTAATTACAGAAACTGACTGCCCTTGATTAATTTCTTGTTGGGAGCTCCTGGAGTGGTCCATTACTCTCTCTGCATTTCTCTACCATGTTCTGTGGAACACTTGACACATAGCCATCAAAAGCTTGATGGAAGCTTGACTATAAATACTTTTGTTTGGTCCCCAAACCCACCACTCAAACCCCTTCAGCCTTACACCATCAAATCAGAGTGAGCAAAGCTTGGAAGTGCCAAGCGAGTGAGAGAAAAAGTCTGCAGTTTTTGTAAAGTTTTACACTTAAGATTTGAAGCAAAATCTATGCATGATGTTGTGAATCAGCTAGCGGTTTGCGGTTCTGCTTTTGCTGTATAGTGTTTTTATTGCATTTTGTAATGCTCTTGCACAACGAATCCTTCCAAGATCAACATTTGTGGTTTAATGAGCCATAATTGTAGGTTGTTTTTGTTACATAAATATTTTGCATGACAACGCCACACTTCAGATACATAGGCCAGAAATCTAGAAATTTGGGAAGCCGACTTCGTAGCCATAGAACAGATGGATAAAGCTGGATGATTCTGGAAGTTCAGAGTTTAGTTCTGTCGAAAATTAGTTTTGGTTGGCTGCATAATAGATTTCAAAGAAAGGAATCATGAAGGAAGGATCGACCTTTGAAACTCTGTTGCTTCAGCATTGGGAATGATTTTCTTTTGTAGTTATTGTGTTCATTCGGTGTTGAAGCTAAGAATAAATAGTATTAGAGTGTGAGCAAGTATCAATGGCCAGAGGTATGATTTCTTGGGTATTCAAGTTTTTAATTCTTTTAAGTGTTTATTCCGCATTATAGAATCGTTATTAAGCTAACAATGTTTTTATTTGTTATATTAAAGAATAAAAATGATTTTAATAAAAAAGAAATCAAAAATAAATATAAAAATATTGGACATTATTTTATAGGTCAATTTTTGTTTATTTAATATTTTGTATTTAACCTATTATTTTAGTTTTATATGAAGATTTTGTGTACATTATTTTATAAATTGGAGTAGTGAATTCTCAAATATTTTTAGTTAATTTTTTAAAATTTTAATATCTTTTTTATAAAATATTATTTTGTATTGAGTATCATAATGTAATGTATTTGTTATAAGATTTGTAAAAATCTAATTTTTTGTTTTTGAAAATTTTGTTAGGAAAATAGGTTACATGGTTTAAGTTTTTTTAGATAATCTGGACAATATTGAGACCTATTCTACTCAAATAATTCTTATCTATTTTTTTGTTACTTAATTAATCTTGATATCTCATTTTATTTGCAGCTTCTATAACATCATTGAAATCAATTTTAGAAGAGTCTTTGGATCTTAGAATATTAAAATTGTTAATTTTGATAGTTTAAAATTATGGTTTTTTTTTTTTTAGTGATAAGATGTGTACTCCCAAATTTTTTCTTGTATTAAATTTTGGATACTAAACAATATAATAAAAATTATGATAAAGGGGCGAATCAACAAACTCCAATGTTTACCCTACAAAAACGAGGAAAAATCTTTCCATACAAGATAGATTAGATAAATTAATAAGCCAACCCTATTGTTAAATGTCACTTAGGCAAGCAGTAACACAATAATAATATAATTTTTTTATATCTTTTTAATATGAAATATATCATAAAATAAATGTTTTTAGGTTTATAGCTATTTATGAACTATTTGTTTAATTCTTGAATTTAAACAAACACTAATAATTTAATTTATCTAGCTGTGTTAATTTTTAAATTCAAACATATATTTGTTATTTAATTTATATGACTGCCTTGTACAAAATAACATATTCTTTACACTTTGAAGATAATCACTGGTTTTTAAAAGTGTTGTCAACCAATTTTTTTTTGGATAGAAATATAACCAGAATGTTTGAATTAATTTTATTTATTTATTTTTATGATGGAAACAAATTCAACACCATCAAAAATCTATGAAACACCAAAAAATCTCAAACCTGCCACTCTAATTTGCATTTTCAAAAAATTCTGGAAATTCCATTGAAAACGTCGTCTCTGAAACTACACTATTTTCCTGTTTTTAAATTGAAATTCAAATGAGATTCATATTGATTTATATTGACCGTGTCAGAGTTTACTTTGGAGGTGAGAGAGGTCTTCGCCGTGAATGAATCTGCCCAGAAAACGCCCGAGGCTGGAGGATTTAACTAATACGATTGTAGTTTGTGCGACAATTGGTTTCGAACTCGGTCGTGCGGGGTTTGTTGTTGTCTTTTCTCAGCGGCCAGCAGGGGTTAAATTTGAGGGGTCCCTTTACCCATCAAGCGAATTTTTCGGTTTTATTTTTAAAGTGCACTTCATATGACTTCTAATATTTAGATTTACCAGTTTCATTTAACTTTAATCAAATCATATCCATAATTACTTGCATGAAATTTATGTTTGCTAGTTTCATTTAACTTTAGTCAAATCATATCCATAATTACTCACATGAAAATAGTGAATATTGGTATTATTGCAAGTTAATACTTCACTGAGCTTTAGATTCCTTCTGTGAACAAAAAATTCTCTAACTTTAAAACATATACAAACACAGACTTGGGAATTTATCTAACCTAATGTTTCCATGAATTCTTGTCCTCCACTGGCAGCCAACTGGGCAAAAGAATAAAGAGAATGACTAGTTGAGAATAATTAATATTATTTTGATATTAATGGAGAAAATAGTTATGTTGTTGTAACTTTCTCCCTAGTTTAGGATTAGTTCCTATAGTTATGGGGTTTGGGTGCAACTTCCTATTTCCTAGTATTGTATTTAATGATGTAATCTTTGATTGATTGCAGAATAGAGTGGACGAGAGTGATCTCTCAAGTTTTGTGAGTGTAGACCCCAGGTGCAGGCCACACCTGAGAGCTACATCTCTTTCTTTTCAATTATGTTCACATTTTATCTTGGTATCAGAGCTCAGCTTGAGTGAGCCTGATCTTTTGTCACCTGTGTGGTGGAATTGCCTGTGTGGCTTGAAGTGCCTTTGTGGCTGAGTGTACACGAGAGCTCTGTGCTCGATTGAGCAGGTGGACTGCAGAACATTTGGCTCAGACTCGGAAACTTTTTTTTTCTGAGTGGAAAGGCGGATTAGCACGGATTTTGCGCTGACAGTCGCGCCAGAAGAGGGATTAGCGCAGATTTTAAAGGATAAATCGCGCCAACGCGCCAGAAAGCCCGATTAGCGCAGGATTTTACTGGGAAAGTCGCGCCAATTAAGGTACTTACACCGTTTTTTAATTAGCGCGGATTTTTCGCTCGGGGTAGCGCCAAGGGGATCTGTGAATAGTGTGAACTTCGTTTGGCGGTTTGCAATCGGTGCAGATCAGTGGAGTTGCAGATCCGTCTGGGAGAGATAGATCGGGAGAGCACTAGAGGTGATCTACGGGAAACCTCGACTTCACTTGGCGATCTGCGGGAGAGCAGGATCGGCGAAGTGGCAGATCAATCCGGGAGAGGTGGATCGGATCAATTTTGATCAGATCATTGTTTCAGCTGTGTTGAAAACGCCGAATTTGCTCATTGGAGAGGGAGTGCCAGACACTGTAGATCGGTGGCAGAGGTGATAGATCCATCTGACAGGTATTGTTTTTTGTTGTTGTTAAGTAGATTCACAATGAGTAATACGATGGAATCTTACCTTAACGAATCTGGTAAACTCAATGGGTCTAACTTCACGAATTGGAAGTTTAAGATCCAGACCCTATTCGAAGGAGCGAATGCTTGGACTATAGTGACAGGCGATGAGCAGAAGCCGACTGCAACCACACAAAAGGAAGACTAGGAAAAACGAGAAAACAAAGCCAAAGTCCTGTTGAAGATGTCTGTGAAAGACAATGTCATTGCACACATCAGAGACTGTAAAACGTCCGCAGAGATTTGGACGAAAATCAAAAGTCTGTATGAGACCCAGAATGCAAACAGAGTTTTGGCTCTGAAAAACAAGCTATTTTCAATGAGGATGGACGAAAGGGAGTCTGCTACTGCATTTGTCGCGTGAATCAAGGATGTTAAAGACGGATTGGGGGCCATTGGAGTGGCGGTGGCTGATGAAGATCTTGTTGCAATTACAATGAATGGGATGCGTGATGATTTCCAAACCTTCATCACTGGAGTCTCGGCAAGGGAGAAAACACCCACGTTTGATGATCTCACTGCGATCTTGCAGCAAGAGGAAGAGCGATGGCAGAACCTGAATCTGAACCCCCAAAGTGACGATCTTGCACTGGTGGCAAAACGACGACTATCCAAAGGGAAGCAGTCACAACAGCAATCAGTCCAGAAAGGAGGAACAACACATAAACATCACTGTCATAAAGGTATGCTTGCAAATCATTCTGAAAAGAAATGCTTTTATTGTGGAAAGAAGGGTCATATACAGAGAGATTGTTATTATAAGAAGCAGGCTGATGAGGCAAGGAGGAGACAGGTAAATCCAAAACACAGAGGATATTTTGTTGAAGAAGAAGACTTCAGTCATGAATTTCGGCTGTTCACAGTCGACTGTGCCCTTTCAGCATCGAATGAAGATGACATCTGGTATGTCGATTCCGGAGCATCCTCTCACATGACAGGTAATAAGGAATTTTTTGATAGTCTTGAAGAAATTATAAATGGATCAAAAATATATCTAGGAGATGATAATGGATATCAGATTAAAGGTCATGGGGTGATTTCAGTTAAGTTACCAAATGGAAAGATTAGTCACCTTTCAAATGTTTTATATGTACCTGGAATAAAGAAAAACCTGATATCTGTATCCATGATGGCTGATCAAGATATGCATGTCGAATTCTTCAAGACTTACTGTGTGATAAAGGATTGCAGGAATGAAATTGTTGCAACAGGCATGCGAGTTGGAAGCCTATACAGACTGGATGCAAAAAGTATATCAAAGCAAGCCATGGTTGCAAGAGAGTCGACAGCTGAACAACTCTGGCATCAGAGGTTTGGTCATATGAATCTGCAGGATCTTATGTTGTTACAAAAGAAAGGTATGGTCGAAGGTCTCCCCATCTTTCGTAACATTCAGTTAAACTGTGATGGTTGTGCCTTAGGAAAGATGCACAGAGAACAGTTCCCTGTGCATGATAGGAGGAGGCAAACAGAAATCTTAGAGCTAGTGCACACTGATGTATGTGGTCCCATGCAGACAAGGTCGCTAGGAGGAGCATACTATTTCTTGTTGTTTACTGATGATTGCACTAGGTATTCATGGGTTTATTTTTTAAACAAGAAAAGTCAGACTTTCCAATGTTTTATAGATTTCAAAACCCTAGTGGAAAAACAGTTTGGAAAAAGTATTAAAATTCTCCGATTTGATCAAGGAGGAGAATACAAATCAAAGGAATTCATGAAATACTGCAAATCTCACGGGATTGTTCAGCAGTATACAGTACCGCACACACCACAGCGAAACGGAGTTGCAGAGCGTAAAAACAGAACCTTGGTAGAATGCGCAAGGAGCATGCTGCAAGGTAAAGGTCTATCTAATATTTTTTGGGCAGAAGCGATAAATACTGCTGTATATTTGAAAAATAGAAGTCCTACTAGGTTTCTTGGCTTCAAAACCCCTTTTGAAGCCTTATATGGATTTAAACCAGCAGTAAACCATTTAAGAGTCTTTGGGTCAAAGGCATTTGCACATGTACCCAAAGCTGATAGAAAGAAACTAGACCCTAAAGCAGTAAAATGTATCCTTGTTGGTTATGGTACAGAGTTTAAAGCATACAAACTGTTCAATCTTGAGTCTCGTAAGACATTTGCAAGTAGAGATGTAGTCTTTCATGAACAGGTACAAGAAAGGAAATCTGATGTTGGAGATGATTGGCACATTCCATTGTTGTTGGAGGAAAGCAGCGAGGATGAGAGGGAGCAGGAACAAGAGCAGAAAGAAGAGAATGAAGATGAACAGCAAGAAGGTGAAAAAGCAAGCCCAATTATTGCAGAGGAAAACAAATTTGAGGTAAGTCCCCTACCAAGGAGGTCAAGTAGGAAGACTCAATTACCATTGAAGTTGAGAAACTATGCGTTGATGTCAAAGTTTTTGAACATTATAGAGCCCTCTAATTATAAAGAAGCTAGTCAATTTGAGGAATGGAGAGCTGCATTGAATGAGGAGATGGAATCAATTCTTAGAAATGATACTTGGGAATTAGTAGAGCTGCCTAAAAACAAAACACCTATAGGAAGTAAATGGCTGTTTAAACTCAAAATTAATGCAGATGGAATTATAGATAAGTTAAAAGCTAGGTTGGTTGCAAAAGGATACTCACAGCAGGAAGGTATTGATTTTGATGATACTTTTGCACCTGTAGCAAAGCTAAATACAATCAGATTACTTATTGCTTTAGCTACTAAATGTAATTGGGTATTACACCAACTAGAAGTTAAATCTGCATTTTTAAATGGTGATTTAAAAGAAGAAATTTACTTAGTACAGCCAGAAGGATTTGTAAAGGAGGGGCAGGAACAGCTTGTTTGTAGGTTGAAAAAGGCTTTATATGGTTTAAAGCAAGCTCCCAGGTCTTGGTATGAAAAGGTTGATTCTTTCTTTATAGAGCATGGTTTTCATAGAAGCTTAAATGACCCAAATTTGTATACCAAGTACAATGATCAGAGGCAGATTATTTTGATTTCTCTATATGTGGATGATATGATTCTAACAGGAAATGCAGATGACTTAATTAGAGGAATCAAAAGGCTCATGGCACAAGTCTTTGAGATGAAAAATCTCGGAAGCCTTAATTATTGTCTGGGATTAGAAGTATTCAGAGATACTGGGCAAACTTTTCTTACCCAAGGGAAGTATGCTAGAAATCTGTTGGAAAAGTTTGGGATGGATCGGTGTAGATCAGCAGCGACACCTTTGCAGCAAAATCTGAAATTAAGCAGTGACGATGGCACTAAGGAGGTAGATGCCACAATGTACAGACAGCTGGTTGGCAGCCTAATATATCTTACAACAACCATACCTGACTTGTCATACTCAGTTAGTGTATTGAGCCAATTCATGTCGAAACCGTGTGAAAGTCACTGGACAACAGCAAAAAGCGTGTTGAGGTATCTTTGTGGTACTGTTCATTTTGGTATTTTATACACTAATGTATCTGATGTTACTCTAGCAGGTTTTTCAGACTCACACTGGGCAGGTAACCTGGATGATCGGAGGTCCATCACAGGTTATGCATTCAACATAGGTTCCAGGGTCATAGCATGGAGCAGCAAGAAACAGAGTACTGTAGCTTTGTCATCATGTGAAGCTGAGTATCAAGCATTGTGTGCAGCAACATGTGAAGCGATCTGGTTGAGGAGACTTCTCAACGATGCAGGAAAAGAACAGAAGCAACCCACTTCTATCAAAAGCGACAACCAGAGCACCATCAAATTAGCATACAATCTAGTGTTTCACAAAAACACCAAACATATAGACACTCAGTTCCATTTTGTTAGAGAGAAAATACAGTCAAAAGAAATTGTTGTTGAATATTGTAAAACTTGTGACAATGTGGCTGATATTTTTACAAAGCCTCTTGCACGAGTGAAATTTGAATTGTTTAGAAAAATGCTAGGAGTCCAGGAGAACCCTTTCTCCATTAAGGGGGGGAGTTGAGAATAATTAATATTATTTTGATATTAATGGAGAAAATAGTTATGTTGTTGTAACTTTCTCCTTAGTTTAGGATTAGTTCCTATAGTTATGGGGTTTGGGTGCAACTTCCTATTTCCTAGTATTGTATTTAATGATGTAATCTTTGATTGATTGCAGAATAGAGTGGACGAGAGTGATCTCTCAAGTTTTGTGAGTGTAGACCCCAGGTGCAGGCCACACCTGAGAGCTACATCTCTTTCTTTTCAATTCTGTTCACATTTTATCTTGACTTTGCGAAACCAAACATAGGTTGTAGCACCATGATACCCTCTAGCAGCAATCCCCCGCACAGGTAACCAAATTCTTGTATCAAGAACTCACAAGTACTAAAATTTAAAAAAAGGGAAAACAAAATATACAACAATTTAAATTAACTTGGCATCTTTATTACAGGTTCATGGCTATGCAGGTATCTCGGGTCCACAAGTCTTATGCAGCGACCCATTTGCCTGGCCCCAATAACCTTCTCAATACTTTGCATCAAAATTATTTCCAGTTAACGCTGAGCATTGAAGCCGAAGTTAGATATATTGACATTTCCCTTGTCAAGCCCTAAAAGTGCAAAGTCCACAACCCTAATGATAGAAGAATATAAACTTTGTAAATTGAGATTCTTGAAGATTGAAAATATATATGAAAAGGGTTTATTCTTGGTAATGAGATATATATGATCTATGGAAGAAGCACTCAATAAAGCGTGAAGATTTGTACATGTTATAGAATTTTTTCACAGCCTTTACAGATTTTTTTCACAAATTTTGTTGTCACCTTTTACACATGGCCTTAGCGTACACACTGAAATATCATAATCTATTTTATGAACTTAATAGCTTTAGATTCGCAGTACCTTACATTTGAGATTCCTACTCAGATTCTCAAACTCCCACGCATTTTAACAAGCCTTTCAGACAAATAATGTTGGGAGCAGCTCATTGTTTTGAAGCCACTGGAAGTCTGTGAAACGATGGAGATTATTAAAATAATTTCTGATTTGATAACTTCGTAAATTCTCCATGGTGCGCTCCACTGCTCATTTTCTGCTTTCAACACATGAAACTTATGTATCAGAAAATAATATAAATAGCAGATTAATAGCTATGGCGCACCTTACATCCAAACCCCCCTCCTCCATCATAAAACTCATGTATGAGAAAATAATATAAATAGCAGATTAATTGAGAAAATAATATAAATAGCAGATTAATAGATGTGGCACACCTTACATCGAAACCCCTCATTGAAGAGGAGATGTTTCCACATATATATAATAAGTAAAAACAGTAAATGTAGTCAATGTAAAATTGTACCTTCGTGTGGGCATCGTTTGAGATGTGAATCCTGTGGACAGAGTTCCTCTGCTTTTATCTTCGCCACGCCTTCCATGCCGATGTCTAGATTGTTGATTCGAGTGGTTGCCACTTTGCTTATCTAACAATTTGATATTCAATTTAGTGGCCATGTCAGATTATTATTCTAAATATTTTATGCAACATGTCATTGTTATATATATATATATATATATATATATATATATATATATATATATTTTTGAAACTTGTTAGTTTTCGGTCTGCCCGTCATTATGACACTTTCTAAAGTTATTGGCAAGTTGCAATTGACGTGTTTATTTTGAAATAAATCGTATTTTATGGCTAAAAACAGTGAAAACGTGTATAAGATCGTCAATTTTAAACCCTGGCCGCAGGAGACTTTTCTTGTCCGTGCGGTGGCGACTTAGATGGTCCATGTCTCCGCGTTTACTGGAGCTGGACTTGAGAAACCGTGTGTGTGCCTTTTTCTCGAATGCAGGAGACTCATATTCAGTGATCAAATTTGAAGGGCAGGTCTTAATTTCATTTAGAAGGGCACATATTCAGGTCGCACTTCTATAATGAAAAGCATAAAAAAAAAGAGCAATTCAATTGACAACAGTAAATTATTTTCAAATTTCTTTTTATTTTTTCACAGGAAAATGGTGGAACAACAACCCCATGGATGTTGTATATAAGGCAGGTCTGATATGAGCCACAGGAAAATGGTGGAACAACAACCCCATGGATGTTGTATATAAGGCAGGTCTGATATGAGCCACAGGAAAATGGTGGAACAACAACCCCATGGATGTTGTATATAAGGCAGGTCTGATATGAGCCACAACTAATATATCGAATGCATTTACCATTAATGGATAAAAAGGAGACCTATATTCCTGCTCCAATTTAGATAAGGATTAATTTTGTAGGAAATTTTTGTGACCAAAACGTTCAAGCCAATATACAAGTAGCTCAATCAAATTTAAGTTTATTGCATGAACAAAAAAATTTAGTAAAATTCTAAACAGGTTCAGGATTCAACAAACGAATGTACAAATGTGTATATGTTTTTGGTATCTCCTTTTTTAATATGAAAACATACCAGAAATTGGGAATCTGCAAACAAATCAAATCCAGTATGTTAGGAAGCTTGTTGAATGCGCTCCTCTCCAAGCATAAATCGTGCTTAAACCTTGCTTGAAAGTCGTTTGCTGAATGATGAATCTATGCTCCTCTCCAACTTAAATCGTCATCAAACCTTGCTTTAGGCAACCTTCAAGCACAACCCAGTGAAATTACAGACCTAATACATGGCCCATATTGACATCTAGTCGCTCTCAATTGAAACTACCAAATGTAATGGTATCAAGAGGTAGTTGTGACATAATAATTAATAAGAACTTCTATCATATGCACAATTAAAAAAAACAACTTGAAAAGAAACTGTTGTTTTTGAAATGGGAACAACTGCCAAATGTAATGGTATCAAAAAGTAATTGTGACATAATAATTAACTAGCATTTGCATCAGATGTTGCAAAGGAAACGCCGTAAGGCATAAATTGAAGAACACAAATACAACACAAGATTACTTTGATAAATAATAAAAATATATTGACCACTCAAATCAATGCCCCATTAACTGGAACCACTTAGTAGACATATCTATCAACATTAGGATTATACACAATGATCAAGAAATTTCCCATATACAAACAACACCTTCCACAACAACCTTTTGTCACGTCCACATTTTAAAAAATGCCTTGGAACATGATTGGAATCTTTCATATTGTCTTTTTCATTATGCAGATAAATCTTCCCTATTGCTATTTTCATCATGAATATTGTTAGTTCATTGTTGTAAGGTGTTAGTGTGTTAAAATATACAAACAGCACGTTCCACAACAACCTTTTGTCACATCCACATTTTAAAAAATGCCTTGGAACGTGATTGGAATCTCCCATATTGTCTTTTTCATTACGCAGAAAATCCTTCGATCAAGTCTTGTGTAATGTGCAAGACTAATCTTTGTGGGGAAGTCACCGTTGTACACTATGATCCTTTAGAGCCTTTCAGGATTTTAGACTCTCTTTCAAAATGTTGGTATTTATATCGGGGCCTACCTTCTAAAGAGTGGTTGTTACCGACGGAGTCACAGATGAGGCTTTATTTAATGAGCAAGGAATATTTTCCCTCGTACTCCAACTTTAGAGTACAAGACACTAAAAAAATTATGCAGCTGAAAGTGATCCATCTTCAAGATATTTTTCCTGTCAGTTACGAACAAAATGTTTAAAACCTCAGTTCTGCGAAGAACTCTGTTAAGCTGGAATGTAAGAGTTTGCCTTGTATTTGACAAGAGCTTGAGAAAAACTTCGCAGAGGAAATCGTTCAATAGGAGGGTTTCCTTTTCCCTTTTTCAGTTATATCTGTGATCATGAGTTTCCATTAACCCACAAGTTTCTTCGGATCAAGGTCTGATCCGTGAGTATTGAAAACTGTTTTCAGCACAAATTCACCTTAACATAAGCAGGTTTTAGTCTTTTAACATACATCTCATAAGTCCTGACTAATGAGACAACCGACTAGGCTAAACTGCTGAAACCTATGTGATTCCATTATAACTAACTTGAATGCATGCTGAGACGAATTGATTCAAGGTAAAATATTTGCAAAAACAATAGTTCCCAGAAGAAAAGGTTTCAAACATGTTGAAGAAAATAAATATGAAGAGATCGAAAAAACATAACTAATTCATATTGAAACGCCTGTCTGCTTAAAGTATTGCTTGCAAAGAAAAACCGAAGATGATTCGTCCTTTTAACTAAAAAGGAAAAATTCCTCCATTTGCTCATACAATGCAAATGTACCTATACTGTTTGTTGAGAAATTGCTGCCATCCATGCTCTAAATGCCTTTAAAGAAGATAATCTTGGGGAGCAAATAAACAATAGCAGGGATATATGCCTTCAAGATTAAAATTGATGAACAGGAAGATTGCACCGAGAGTCTTATTCTTTCTGGTGAAACACATCAGAGTGAATCTATTCCATTCACTCAAGTCGACTGGAGGAGGCCATGCCCTTGGTTCGATTCTCACAACAGAGGAATCCACTTTAGGGTATGGCATAAAATGCCTCTTGCTCACATCCATAAGGAGCTTGGCACTGGCCAGAAGATCCACATTGACAGCCAGGCGATTGAAAAGGGAATCACCAGGCTTTGCCACGAGGCAGTGGCCAAATTCCTTCTGAAGCATGAGGGTGGCACTTCGAAACTTGGGCATGGTGGACAAAAGCTTGAAGATGAGTGGAGATGATATCTGGTAAGGTATATTGGCTACACATATGTCAAAAGTTGGCAAGTCTGTTTGTAGTATGTCCCCTCGCACCAACTGTCCATAACAGAAAAGAAAAAGGAGATAGTCATATTAGAGAAGAGCAACTTTGAGTTATCGTAATCCCAAAAATTAATAAGGTATCACCAAAGACAGCAATCACAAGGAACAAAAAAGGAATTGCAAGAGACAATTACGAAGACATCACAAGGGAACCTGCAAAGCACATAGCTTAGGCTAACCTTGCAGTAAACAGAAACTCTTTCCAGTGCATTTTCCTTGTAAATCTGGCAGAAATTTTGCCAGAATCTTGGAATTACAGGTTTGAATTGCATAAATTTAATACTGAGGTGCCCAATTGGACATAAGGGGGTAGGGAATCCATCTGCAACATCAAATTTGCAAAAAGAAGAAGTGTTTTATTGCCAAAATTGGCATTTTTCATTGCCAGACAGAAAGTGCAGTATGTTACAAGATTATGGCTTCCCAAAGCACACAGATACTTCTAAGCATCATTAGATTGGAGAAAGGTAGTAACTGAAGAAAAGAAGGCTGCTATCACATAAGCATGAGGACTTCACCCCATAGCCAGTTTTCATCGCATAGGCATGAGAAATTCACCCTAAACCCAGTTTTCAGATTGGCAAAGATTTGAAAAAGTTTTAATGTATGTGGTATTTCACAAATAAACCTTCTTCAGTATTGTTGTCAATGTAGGATTTTTTTTTGGTTGATGTTTCCAGTTTACAAATGCAGCAAGCGCACCCTTCTCCATTATGGGATTATCACGATGAACTGAAGTTAGGTCATGCAGAAAGCATGCCCATTTCCATTATGTGAATATCACAACGAACTATAGCAGGCTAACAACAGATATTCGAAAACATATGTCTCAGTGATTGTGGCAGAAGACCTACACCTTGCCCCATCCACATGGAGCCGGAGCCTGAGCCGCTGCTTACACAGGTGCATAGAAGCAACAGCTCATGAAGGGAAAACATGTCTCTGAGGATTTGAAACTTGGGGTGGGCATGAAGAGTCACAATCCATGTGGAATTGACATATTGTTAATGAGGTAAATAAGGTGAATGAATGTAAAAACAAGATGCAAAGGAAATTGGAACTCACCTCCAATCTCTGAGCGATTTCGGTCCCCTTTATGCGTTTGTGAACTACTTCGATCATCCGGGGATCGATCTCGACTGCGATGACTCTGTGGGCGGCCTGCAGCAACTCTAGGGTTAGATTTCCAGTACCTGGGCCGATTTCCAGGACGGTATCGCTTTCTCTCATGTCCGCTTTCTCAACGATGGATTTGAGAACACCGGGATTTGTGAGAATGTGGGATTTGTGAGAATGTGCTGCCTGCTCAGTACAGCCTTGGGATCAATCAACTCCACCCACAGACAGTACAAGAAAAGCCCGCCAACAGGGTTAGTGGGACGCATGTAGCACTAGAGAGCCCGATTCAGCTGCCCTGATGAAACTATTCGATCCGCCAAATGAAACGCCCAAACCGTTTGGGCAACCCTTTTGAATCAACGATCAACGACTGAAATTGTTGCAATCGTCTAACATATAATCGTGTGGCTTACACGATGACAGGTAAGCAGAGAGGGGAGTTGATTTCAGAGGGAAACGCCTTACGGCGTAATAAGAACTTGCATCATATGCACAATTAGAAAAAACAACTCAAAAGGAAACTGTTGTTTTTCAAATGGGAGTTTCTAAAATGGGACTTAAGTTTTAACATGAAAAGAAATTTACAAATTCAACATTCCTAAAATTCTAATTTTTTCATTCCTAAAATTCTAATTTCAGGAAAAATGAAATTTAAAAAAAAATTAACAATTTGACAGCACTTCTTAAAAAATTTTAAGATATTATTCCAATTTTTTTTTTAAATGACAAAAATCAATTTTTAAATTTTTTTTGACTGGTAAAATTTTCTTCTTACTTCTCTGACTTGCCAGAGACCCTTTGAAGGGCTCTGACGTGTTCATTTTTGATCCCTGCTCATATTGTCCGTGTGTCCGCGTTTCTCGGGGCCGGACTTCAGTATCCGTTTCTCAGCGTTTTCCCGGATACAGGAAACTGGATCGAATTTCAATTTTATCCTTCCTGTCGAGCGCAAATTTGTTGACCACCATGTACTTTTCATGTGTGCCGTAAATCTTTTTTGTTTTACTATCTGTAATTTTTTCAAAAACGATGGTGACCACGAAAATAATAGTCATCATAGAATAAAATATAATAGTTAATTGGTCTAAATTCATAGCATTAAAAATGTACGTGATTTTGAGAAGACCACACAATGGAAATTGAGCTGAGGAAGGAAAAAGACTTTAAAATGTCAAGAATTTATCTATTTATAATTTCAGATTTTTATTTATATTTAAAAAGTATAGTATGATACTATATATTAATTTATAGTTTAAAAAACTTTATTTCATAAAAATATTATAATTAATTTAAGATTTTAAAAAAATTAATTTTCTGCACCATTCAATTTGGTTTATAGTATGTATGGTTATTTATAATTATTTATTGCAGATGTAAATATATTGGTGTAAAATATGAAATGTCTTTTTTAAATTTAATTAATGCAATTTTTCTCATTCTATAAGGATCTAATCATATACATATAGAGAGAAATGAAGTTACATATTCATCTTAAAAGTCACTTGTTCATATAATCAACAAAGTAGAAAACAATACAAATTTCTTATTTGATATGTCTTTTCATGTTGTTCATGTTTTATTCTTCTAAGAATATAATAATCTTTTGCCTCATTCTACCAAACAATGGGGACATTAATTGGGGTTGCAATTAAGCATAAGACAATCCATAACTCTACTTGTGTTCTCCTGAGGCCACCCTTATTTTCCACCATCACAATAGAGATTTTGAAAAAAGGAGAAAGAGATTCAAGTCAGGATGTTATTTTCTTATTTTGAATAATGACAAGTCTTTTAGAGAATCCCCATTAATGTGCCCTGCAATCCCTAGTCACATTTGTGTGTCTGCATGTTCCATCAATGTTTCAAAAACCTTAAAACTCTTGGAAGTTAAAAGAGAAGAAACTAAAATGGAGTTAGAGACTAACCACTATTCATCAAATTTTCAAACACTTTAAAACTCTTGGAAGTTGGAAGTTAAAGGAAAAGAAACTACAATGCAGTTAGAGACAAACCACTATTCATCAAAATTTCAAACACCTTAAAACTCTTGGAAATTGGATGTTAAAAGAGAAGAAACTAGAGTGGAGTTAGAAAAGAACTACAATGAAACAAAAATAACACTGAGCAAACAACAAAATAGATGTAAAACCAACACAAAGTAAACTGATAAAACAAAGTTGACACAAATATAACACTAACTACAATGAAACAAAAATAACACTGAGCAAACAACAAAATAGATGTAAAACCAACACAAAGTAAACTGATAAAACAAAGTTGACACAAATATAACACTAAACAAATAATCTTGTTAAACAAAGTTAAATAATGAATAAAATATAATACAAAATCAATAAAAATTTAGGTTCCAAATAAACTATATATGTAAATGTTGAACAAATAACATTAAAATCTATTACTATTTCATTTATTCTCACGACTAATAATGTTATAACACAACTTTTATAATCTATATTATTTAAATCCAATGATTATGATAAATATATATCATTTAGATCCAATAGTCATGACATGTCTTATATAATGTATTATCTAAACTTCAAAATATAAATTTAATAATATCCCATACCCATTATAAAACTTATAAATTTAAAGACACCCTATAAATACATATTATATTTTACGTTATTTTAGACCATGAAAATATAAACTTCATAATATATCCTGCATCTGTTTGAATGGGCGGATGCCGAGCTGAGGCCACTGTAATGGAAACAGAGGCATACCGTTGCCCTCGATGTGGCCCGTGGAGTTGAGTACCTGCATAGCCTTGCACAGACGAGTTTCATTCACAGAGATCTGAAGACCTCCAATATCCTCGTGGACGACAACATGCGGGCCAAAGGTCTCCGATTTCGGATTGGTCAGGCGGGTCCCCGATGGAAAGTTGTCTGTAGAAACCAGGCTCGCCGGCACGTTTGGCTACCTGCCCCCTGAATACGCAGGTAAGCTTGCAGTCACTCCAGTTCGTTTAATCAATTAATGCCTTCTTGTCCGAAAAACTTAGTTTAATAAAATAATCAATTGGTGGAAAAACTTAATATAATAAAATAATCAATCAGCGTTATTTCTAAGTATTATGGAGAGGAAATTATGTTACACCGGAACTATTCACGGGCGTTTCTGGGTTTTGGACCCTCGCTTTTGTTGGTATGTTTGATGAACGCAAATCAAATAAAAACCATTTTATAACCTACTCTAAACCTAATCATACATAATTCTATACAATTTTTATTAAAAATAACAATTATATATAATTTAAAAAATGATATATACATATTATTACTTAAAGTAATAATATATTTTTTTAAATATTCATTTTTTTATATTTAAAATTATAAATATTGCAGTTTTGAAATTGTTTATTTAATTTTCTTTTAAATTCTCATCCATTTAATATAATATATATCCTTAAATCAAGTCACAATGAACCTTTTTCGTTAACCTTCCAAAATAATTTTTTAATATATATATATATATATATATATATATTCTTTTTATTTTATTAATTTCAATTTCACTATTTCAGATATGTATTACAATTTTTCTTTATATAATTGGATTATTTATTTATTTAAAATTTAATTTGAATTCATATTGTTTTTAATAAAAATTATGGGATGATTTGTTTATAGCTATTGGTTTGTGATTAAGAAAATAAAATCAGTTATATAAATATATTATTTTGTGTCATAAGATTGATTTAGAATTTATAACACTATTATACCATATAAAAAAGCTTGATGATTTGATAATGTAAGTTGAGTTATCATTGTTTAACAAGGAAAACTATATCATTTGGAATTTACCCACTGGTGGTATGCAATGGGGCAGATTTTCACTCCTCTTGGATGCCTCAATAAATTATTTCTTTATGATTCACTTTTGTGAGATGCCTCTTGGTCTTGGACCATTAACTTGTTTCATTATATCCTTACATCCAAGTTAAATGAACTCGTAACCAAACAAAAACAATTTTAAGACATACAATAAGCCAAAATTTTAAATGGAGTTATTTATAGAATTTAAATATAATTGTACTTTTTAACATATTTTTGAAAATTTAACAATTATATAAATCAACCTAGATCCATCTTAACTGCAGATCTACTCTTGGAAAGCCAGAGAAGACAAAACACAAATTCACACACAAAACACACGAGCTGCAGTTCTTCTATTGATCACACAAAAACTTGAGGATTACACCATATGCTCTAGGTTCATGGGTAAAATTTTTCTCCAAGTTAGTTATCCTCTTTTGATTCATTTATCTCAAATTAATTAATTCAAAAAATGTCATATCAACATGTGCCATATTGACCATGTGTGTTGATGCTACTGCCGATAGTCTAAAAGAAAGAAGCCAAAAGAATCTCTGTACAGTCATTCAAAGTCAAAGGATTTTAAAAAATAAAAACAAATCTACTCTCCAGGCCAATTTAAAATCCATGCCTTGAGTGATAAGGCTAGATGATCAAGGACCACCAGTAGTCTATCCAAACAAAAATGGCTGATCCAATCCAAACCAGAAAGCCTGCAATGCTTTCTCTTCTGAAGCAACGCAAAAGGATGAGCAGGGAACACAGATATCAAGATCGTTTGCAATCCGGGAATTGTACTTTAAAAACAAAAAAGCTGAAACCTACTCTGAGACTTGAATGTTGAAAGCTCTGCAAGTTTGTTCCCCCAATTCTGTTTTCTGATTTTTGTTGGGTATTTTTAAATGGAGAAAATACCAAAAACCAAATAAAATTCACCACATAGACAATGCTCTGTTTACTCTGTCCAGGATCTTTTGCAGACAACCTCTTAAAACTAAAATGACTCAGAAGACACCATTACACAGTCACAACACATTTCTATTAATTTAAAACAAGCATTCTGTTACATATTTCTTCCTCTGTGCAAAGAGGGAATTACAAAAAAAAAACTCTGTTGCTCTCACAGATTTTCCACTGCTGTGGATGTTACGTAAACAACTCTCTGTTCTTCAATGGCTAAATCTAAACATTACATACCCATTTCTATATCGCACTGCTGTGCATTTACAAAAGAAAATCGCACACTCGTGCGTAGCCACCACTCCATTACATAGTCAACTGCAACACCATTCCAATGATATCTCGCACTGCTGTGCGTTCATTACATTTCCATGAACAAAACAAAAAAAATACAACGCACCATCGTGCGCAGCCGCAGTGACAATACACAACAAAGAAAAGCTTCAACGCGCAGACACACTAAAACTACAACATGCGCGGTCACTACTACACTCAAAAACTACATAACACATTTTACACTTAGGCTTACATAGCCATATAAAAACATATATAAAAATGGCCCATAACCATATTAAATGGCCTCCAACAAAACACTACGTAAAAACATATATAAAAGGCGTGCACCCATAACCATATTAAAAGGGGCCACCTAATTCACGTAAGAACATTAAAACATGACTTTTCACCTACGGCGGTCAACCAAAGAAAACGACAAAAAAAATTGATTTGACGCGGGCGGGGTCGGCTGACGTCACTTCGGTGCCACGTGTCGCCACCCCATTCGTCGGGCCCGGTCATTAAACTCCGCGCAGCTTCGCGCAGATCCGAGCTTCCTGACTCGATCCAACGCAATTCGCTCACTGTCTTCAGGCAAAGCAATCAACCCTTAGCGTCCGGGGAAAGTGGTTTTTGGGCGCTCGTACATGGGACGCGTGGCGGAGTGTGAAGGTGTTCGGAGCCTCCGTTACGGAAACCGCCTTCGCCGAATGGTGGTGCGGGGAGACCACGGTGGTTTTCCGAAAACTGCCGTGCAGTTGGAATTACAAATTTAACACTCCCCTTTAATTTCAACTGCTGGGCGTTCAGACATACCCAAGCACTTCCTCTCATAGAGGGATTCCTCAACACTGCTGTTACAAAAATATCATCCTCACATAGAGGGATTCACCAACTGCTTCTGATGCAGTTCACAAACAAACAAAGTTGTCTTCCTCTTAATAGAGGGATTCACCTGAAACTGTGCTTAAGAGCACCTTCCTCATGACAGAGGGATTCACCATTACAATGTGCTGAAGAGCACCTTCCTCATGATAGAGGGATTTACCAAACTATGCTAAAGAGCATCTTCCTCTCAACAGAGGGATTCACTAATGACTATGCTGAAAAGCATCATCCTCTTGATAGAGGGTTTCACCAAATGACTGCTTCAAATGCAGTTCCAAAACAAACAATCATTGCACTGCTGTGTGTGCAAACTCATTACAATGTTCTTTTATGCTGATGCATATTCTCTGCTGCACTGTTGTGCCATCTTCTTTACTGTGTCTACCCCACACTGCTGTGTCTACACTTGCACTGCTTGTGCACTTTTCAAAGACAAATACTCTGTCTTTTCTGGAACAATTACACTGTCCCAACTTACAAATTTACACTGCTGTGTGTAAATATTTCTTACATTCACTGCTGTTGCATATGTTGCATTTCAATTCAATGAACAACAAATTCATTACATTTACCTTTACTGCTGTAAGGAAAATTTCTTTTGCATGTGCTGCTGTCCATTACATCTCATTTCTTCAACAAAACTTTAATGCTGCTGCATCTTTCTTGTTTGCATTGCTGTGTGCTTCTCCTTCTTCACGATGGGAAAACTTTTCTTCAAGCTGCTGCTGTCCATACACTTGCTGTTGTGTTGCTGCTGCAATTTGCACTGCTGTGTGCACATACACTTGGCACTTCATTCTCCACAAAAAAAATTAACACGGGCTGCTGCCTTTTCTTTTTACACCCTTGCTTCACACAATCTTAGTCTTCATTCATTTTATTTTCACAACGCACTGCTGTGCAATCCCTTTGGCTTTCTGCTGCCACACACATTCTTATACATCCAGTGTGCATTAAAAATCTGCTGTCCTTGTTTTTCTTTATGCATTTCTTTGCATGCTGCATTGCATAAAAAAAACATTACATTTTTTTTTACTGCTGTGTGAAATAATTTCATTGCATTCTCAGCCACTGGGCATTTACGTTCTGCTGCGTTTTGCCTTCTTCTCATTTTCTTCTCACTGCTTTGCATTTTCATTTCCAATAGAAAACATTCAATCTGCTGTGTATTATACTCACTCTGCTGTGAGTATATTCTCTCACATTACATAGAAGGAAACTACCTTCCATTGCTATGCATTTCAATGCATG
The DNA here is from genome assembly GCA_031772625.1 of Pinus tabuliformis. Classification (NCBI taxonomy): domain Eukaryota; kingdom Viridiplantae; phylum Streptophyta; class Pinopsida; order Pinales; family Pinaceae; genus Pinus; species Pinus tabuliformis. The sequence goes on along the minus strand of CM062805.1, from coordinate 1,327,700,680 downwards.
TGTTCCAAAAAAAAATTTCCAAACTGCTGTTTTGTGTTTTATCTTCCCACTGCTGTGAGGGTCTCCATGCTTTGCACACTTTTCTTCTTGCGCTGCTGCTCTTTTCATTTCAGCGCTGCCATCTCTTCTTCTTTATGCATTTTTGTGCATATTGCATAAACACAAAGCAAAAAAAAACATTGCTGATTTCATCACTGCTGCATATTACCTTTTAGAGGGATTAACAAAGATTTCATTTGCAACTGCTGCGCTGCAATACATCCTCCATCAACAAATGACTGTTAATACAGTTCAGCAAACAAAAATTACAAGCTACCCTTTAATGTATGCTTGTCTTCTTTTGGCAGACTCTTCTCAAAACAAATTTAGATCAGCTGCGTTGCTTAAGGGGCTTTCACACTGTATTTCTTTTCTTCTCCATACTTGTGTAACTTTCTTCTTTTGCATGGGTCTAGCTTGCATAGGTGCCCATGTCAAGTTACAGTCTCGTGCCATATGCCCAATGTTATGACACTTGAAACATTCAACATTTTTCATGAATAACATTTCATGATTTCTTCTAGTGAAATTATTTCTTGGAGATTGTCGGGGACCACAACATCTATCTCCATGAAATGCTCTACAGTCTTTTGCCATATGACCAAAGTTTGAACATGCATAACAATAACCATAAAATGAACTTTGGTACCTGGGAGATGGAGGTTTCCTTGATGTACCTCTGAAGTCTTGCTGCCTTGAGATCCTTTGATGATCACCATTGCCTCTTGCCTTCTTGCCATCAGCTACATTTCTTCTTGGAGCTGGTTTTCTACTTGGAGCAGGATTTCTTCTATTGCAGCCTTCATTTTTCTCCTTGCCTTTGCTGGAACTAGGAGCATCACCATCTCTTTCTGGCTTCTTCACATCTCCTTTACTTAAAGCATCCCCATCCTTGTTTGAGGGTTCACCTACATACCCAAGTCCTGATTTATCATATGGAGATCTGTGATAGCTGAGCATGTCATCCAAAGCTTGAGAGCTCTTCATGATTTTGTTCATTCCTTCAACCTTCTTCCTGAGGAGGACAATTTCTTCTTCCAATCTTTCACATTCATTATTTTTCTTTGCAAGTTGTTCCTCAGTTTCTTCCTTGCTACGAGTAGCTTCAGCTGCTACTATTTTGAAGGAGATAATATCTGTCTTCATTTTGGAGATTTCTTCATCTTTTGCTTGACTGCTCTTCATTTTCTTTTCAGCTCCTTGTGCCTGCTCCCTGGCTTCTTGTAGTTCAGACTTAAGGGAGGAGACCTCTTCCTTGTACTGTCCAATCTCTTCTACAAGTTTGTTCACTCTCTTGTGCCTTTGTTCAAGTTGACTTGTCAAGGCATCTGCCTGCTTCTTTGTACTATTCAGCTGATTTGTCATGGATATGACTTCTTCATGATGTTTCCTCTTGCATTGGTCAAGCTCCTTCTTAAGCTTAGCGAGCTCTTCCTCCCTTTCTCTTACTTGAACCTTGATGAGGTCAAGCTTTTCATTTTCAGCTTCCATGATGGGTTCTTCTTGACTCATTGTCATGGTCAGTGCTCCCTTTGCATGAAGGTCATGCAGTCTGTCCCATATATCCTTTGCTGATGTGTATTTTCCTAGATTCCTCTTCACAGAATCAGGGAGTCCATTCAAGATAGTCTTTGCTGCTTGTGCATCATACTCCATGGATTCTTTATCCATCTTGCTATCATCAATCACTGACTCCCAGACTTCAATCCCCTCAGACATTAGGAAAGCCCTCATCTTTATTTCCCATACATCAAAGTTTCCATCAAACTTTGGAACCTCAAATACAATGCTTTCAAACAGATTGCCTTCTAATTTAGTAGAGGAGGGAGACACATTTTTAGCAGGCTTGGAGGCTTTCTTCTTTGACCTCGCCATTCTTATCTAGGCTTTAAATACTTGACTGTGTTTTCTTTTAAATCATTGACTGTTCTCTTAACAGTAACAGAAAGGAAAGCTTTGAAAAATACCTTAACTCTTTTGGCTGAGTCTTCACACTGCTGGAGAAGTTTGACTGCTGCAACCACACCTTCCTTCAGCTTCTTTGAGTCTTCAAAGAGCCTGGACTAGCTCTGTCACCATCAAAGAGCCTGGACCAGCTCTGATACCACTGTTGGGTATTTTTAAATGGAGAAAATACCAAAAACCAAATAAAATTCACCACATAGACAATGCTCTATTTACTCTGTCCAGGATCTTTTGCAGACAACCTCTTAAAACTAAAATGACTCAAAAGACACCATTACACAGTCACAACACATTTCTATTAATTTAAAACAAGCATTCTGTTACATATTTCTTCCTCTGTGCAAAGAGGGAATTACAAAAAAAAAACTCTGTTGCTCTCACAGATTTTCCACTGCTGTGGATGTTACGTAAACAACTCTCTGTTCTTCAATGGCTAAATCTAAACATTACATACCCATTTCTATATCGCACTACTGTGCATTTACAAAAGAAGATCGCACACTCGTGCGTAGCCACCACTCCATTACATAGTCAACTGCAACACCATTCCAATGATATCTCGCACTGCTGTGCGTTCATTACATTTCCATGAACAAAACAAAAAAAAATACAACGCACCATCGTGCGCAGCCGCAGTGACAATACACAACAAAGAAAAGCTTCAACGCGCAGACACACTAAAACTACAACATGCGCGGTCACTACTACACTCAAAAACTACATAACACATTTTACACTTAGGCTTACATAGCCATATAAAAACATATATAAAAATGGCCCATAACCATATTAAATGGCCTCCAACAAAACACTACGTAAAAACATATATAAAAGGCGTGCGCCCATAACCATATTAAAAGGGGCCACCTAATTCACGTAAGAACATTAAAACATGACTTTTCACCTACGGCGGTCAACCAAAGAAAACGACAAAAAAAATTGATTTGACGCGGGCGGGGTCGGCTGACGTCACTTCGGTGCCACGTGTCACCACCCCATTCGTCGGGCCCGGTCATTAAACTCCGCGCAGCTTCGTGCAGATCCGAGCTTCCTGACTCGATCCAACGCAATTCGCTCACCGTCTTCAGGCAAAGCAATCGACCCTTAGCGTCCGGGGAAAGTGGTTTTTGGGCGCTCGTACATGGGACGCGTGGCGGAGTGTGAAGGTGTTCGAAGCCTCCGCTACGGAAACCGCCTTCGCCGAATGGTGGTGCGGGGAGACCACGGCGGTTTTCCGAAAACTGCCGTGCAGTTGGAATTACAAATTTAACAATTTTTGTGGATGATTGATTATCGGCAATAAGCTGATTCAAAGGAGTCTCCAAATCTCAGAGGCTTTTTGGGAATGTTTGTCTGAGTATTGTTCAAGCTCCTGAATGAGTATAGTTCAAGCTCCTGATTGAGTATTCCTTGTCTATGAGGGATGGACCTCCTCCTCCAAGGGCATGTCATCGCTTGAGCACCAGGGAGAGGACACACCAAGGTCAGTGCCGCAGTAGTCCTGGGCATCCATGTCGGCAGGCTTCCACTGCTCAACGAGTGGAGAGAGCACATTGACGACGTAGGCCATGTCAGGGCGTTGCGAGGGCTCCTCGGAGGTGCAGTGCTCAGATAACTCCGCCACTGTGCAGATGTTTTGGAAAGTATTGTCAGTCATGTCAAGGACCGGGTCAACATCATTGCGGAAACCCTCACGGCTCATGAGCATACGCCGGAACCATGTGACCAAGTGCATGCTCTCCTTAGGTTGGGTTTCATCCAGAGCCTTGTGTCCGGTTATCAGCTTCATCAACACCGTACCAAAGCTGAACACATCCACCTTGGTTGTCACCCGGCCCGTCCCTGCACCAAAACAACAATGGCAGAACTGTTATTCATTAGTTTGAATAAGATATTTTGAAAGAAACTTAAAAAATGGACGGAAAAAATCTATGAATCACGGTGGATAAATGGCATAATGCCACGCCACTACACTAAATTTTCACCCTGGTGTTAGGCGGAAGGAAATAGCAAAAAGCTGATTTGTCAGGAAAGAATTGAACTGAGAATTAAAAACAAGTTGATTAGTAAAATGGGTAGCTGAATCTGCTGGCCACCGTGGCCTGACCGAGGACTTTCCCTCGGTTGTGAGTGTCACTTACAACAGACCACAGGGAAAGCTGATTCTATAATGGAACTAGTATGGAAAGAGATTGTCCCGTGCTAAGATGGATCCCTGCTAGGGGATTACAATACCAGACAAAATTTGCATTGAAGTCTTTGAATTATAGAGAATTTTGAATTGAGGCCATTGATCGAATGGATTCAAATTATTCAAGCTACATTAGCTAGTTATAAGACCAAATCCCCTTTGTTTATTAATTTGTTACAACGTTTTAGTGACTATGCATCAAATTCTCTAATTATTTTGAATTATATCCGCTTAACATAAAATACTCTTGGATCTGCTGGATGGAACGGCCATTTAACACACATTGATATTAAATTTGGTCTTTTTTTTTCTCTTCTTTTACAATAAGTATTAAATTTCGAGAGATGCAAGTATTTTATATATATATGTGTGGGGGTTAAGATTACTAATAAATAAGTCAATTTATACTATTATGATAATATTCGAAATGAAAATGGAATAGAAATAAAAACTGAACTAGAAATTGGAAATGAAAATGGAATAGAAATAGAAACTAAACTAGAAATTGGAGGGCTAAAAAGTTTTGGGAGTTAGTAATGCAAATATCTCATTTTTTCGACCTAGATATAAGTGATGATTAATGTATTAATTTCAGTCCCTTGACAAAAGGACAAGGGACACATGTTATGTATATAATTATGATTCATCATTTATACAAGTTTACAATTGTTGGGTTAGAAGGTAATTATTCTAAATGAATTGTATTTCTTCATTAAGGTTGCTCATGGCTATATACAACCAAAAAGAGACTCTTGAGTTTCACCACCCAATGTCTCTTCATTTTCTTATTCTACATTATTTATTATTTACATTATTTACAAATGTTCACCCAATCCCAATAATTAAATATCAACAACTAACACTTACTACTACATTAATAACAAGTATAATAAATTAACATTTCACAAACACAAATTAATATGATTCATCATTATTTTTATTTATTTATTTATTTAAATTAAGATTGGAATTGAATAATAATTTTACGTGGTAATAATGTTATAACATGAACCTTGCGATTAGAAGGTAAATATTAAATTTTCCTTTTGCAATACCACCGTTTAGAACAAATCAAAATATTAAGGACCACGCGGAAGATTAAAAAAAAGGAGAGGAGGAAAGTGTTGCAAGTAATAATTGATGGGTCGAACTACGGTTTAATATACTTAAAAACATTTTGGTTATGTTTCTTGAGTGAAAGGTTGCACTTGCAAAACATGAAAGTTAATTCATTTAAAAATTGACTTTCTCTATCTCCTTCAATTTCAGGTGTTTCCTCTATCTCCTTCCCCTTTTATTGTGTCTCTTCACTCTTCCTATCAGGGATGTCTTCTTCTATAAGGGTAGTTTGTTCTCTGTAGGTATGTGTACTTCTATATGTAATCCCTGTATAGGGGTTTTCTTCTCATATAACCACTATCAGGCTGCAAGCAAACCTTTGAGGTCTATTTTTTTTTTCAACAACCCACAATTGAACCATGACTAAGGCTCTAATACCATTTTAAGATTCCTGCTTGGAAACTCTAATGTTTTTAATTAAATGTTTGAGTTTGTGATTAAAGTTTCAATGAAGGTTTTCTTCAAACAGTTCAAAGGTATTCTTTTGTGAGTATTTGTTAGCCTGTGTTTGCAAATAGAAACTAGAGATGGTTGTCCTCACTGTTAGTTTGACAACTGAGGTATGATAGGTTTTCCCATTGTAAAGAAAAAACTATCTCCAATAATATCTCCACAATATCTCTCATGATCTCTCCATAATATCTTCATGATTCTCTCAACAAATATTCATCCCTACTTTCTCTCATATCTCATTCCTACCTCTAGACTTCTAGAATTAGTCTATGTTATCACATTTTCATCTATTCACTAAACATTACAAAAAAAATTGATTTCCCTTTTATGAGAAATATTCATTAAACTAGTCTTTTCTCCATCCTTTCCTTTATTGTCCTTTCTCTTCAGCTTTGGTTTTCTCTGATCTTTGGTCTTCTTCATTTTCAATATTTTTTTCTTCATCTTATACATGCAAACATAAATATCAGTTCAATTACTTAAAAAAGAATCACCATCCACCAAAATATATAAGCTGCCAACCACTATATCCATTGGTTCTCTTGGAAACTCCTCGTTCATTAACAATTCTTCCATTTCAACTCTACATACTTATACTTGTTACTCACTCTACACCACCACCATCATTACTATCATCCTCATTCTCTTGGGTTCCTCACCCACCTGTAACTATGTTATCAATGCTTCTACATCACTTTAACTTCACAAGGTAAAATTTACGTTGAGTTCTTTACTTTTTGTTTTATCTTACAATCTTTTGATTTTGTTATTGTTTTGTTGTTGTCTTATAATCTTTTGAAGACTACATAATTTATAAAAGCTCTATTCTTATAATTAAATTGAGATAGATTTCTTTCATTAAAATAAAATTTGAAAAAAAAACTTAATCTTAATTTAATAAAAAAATATAGTCAATATTTAATTCTAAATTTTAATAAATAATTAAATTTTTAAATTTCCCCAATCATTTTGATTATCTCTTAAAGAGATTAAAAATATAAACTCTATTATATTATCATGGTAGTGTGATGTCTAGCCTCGATGAGAGTCCATGATACTATTATCTCTTAAAATTTGCAAACCTAATTAGCTTTTGTAAGTAATGGAAATAGTTAGACGACTTAATTTCTCATATCAATATCAAAGTTCAAATGGAAAGATTATTAAAATAGATGAAGGAATAGGATGATTTAGGATGAGAATATGTCTTTGCAATTATATAAAGGTATATAATTTAAATTTAAATTATTGACGACTATAATATTAATAATTTACAAAAAAAAATTAGATATTTTTTTTGTTAAAACTAACCCAAAGATTGTTTGAAATTTGAAATAAAAATATGTATATAATCAAAATTTTAGAAATTTTATGGATATTAAATTTGTTTATATATTTAAAAATGCAATTTAAATAATAAAAAATATAATTTCACTATAAATTATATCATCAAATTATGGAAAAAAAAAAAAAAAAAACACAAAATCTCAAGAAAATCTTGAACATTTTTGTGCAAATTGTATTAGATGATTTTTGAGTAAAAGGATATTCACTTTTATCTCATAATATTTTTCTTTAATATCTTTTTTTAAGGGGAAATTTAATTTCTTATTCTTTGAACTTTTCATTCGATTCTCTTGTTTAAAAAATAAAAATAAAAATAAAATCTAATTATATACATTTTTTTAATATACTCAAAATAAATTTATCTTAAAATGTATTAACACAAAATAAAAAATTTACATCAAGAATATACAAGTCTTCTAATCTCTTGTTAGGAAGACTGGACCATACTTAAAATTGGGCCCTACGGAGGGCCATAAGTAACCAACAATATCTAACATAACTAGATTTAAACATAAAAACATCAAAATGTTGCTTTATCTCTTGTTAAGAGGACTGGACCATACTTAAAATTGGGCCCTACGGAGGGCCATAAGTAACCAACAATATCTAACATAACTAGATTTAAACATAAAAACATCAAAATGTTGCTTTATCCTATCATGTCCATGACTAATAGAAAGAGGAATTACATACTAAGCATAATCAAACATCACAAACTTAGGTAACGAGATTCAAGTCTGATTCATCTACAAGAACAGGATTTGCTAGTGTTACTGGGGTCTTGGGGTTGCTAATGGAATCCCAATATGTCTTTCTATCCGTGCTAGACTCTGGTCCATTACTTCCAACCTACAATCATAATGCCTGAGATGGCCATGCATGTGATCCAACATTTGTAGCAGATCCCTCCTTGCTTCTTGATTATCCAAGAGTGCTTAACCTAGAAGGAATTTCATTTGTCAATAAAGGTTGATTCTCTGCATGTACTCATTCCCTCTGCTCCTTATTTTCCTTTTATATGGAATCTATCTTTCCCACCGAGCCCTCACTTCTCCATAAGAAAGATAGGTTCTCTAAGAGGATGCCTCCCTTTCCCATCTCGACAGTTCCTCCCAAACATGCTCTAGCATCTGTTCATGGTATATGGATGCAAACCTAGTAGTGTTGTTCTAAAGCTAAGAATTACCACGGTGGGATCTTTCTTTGTAATAGGTTGAGCCTCTCCTCGATCTGCTTCTCTCATGTGGCATAGTCAGAAATCCTTCAATACTCTGGTATGGAAAATGTCTAGTATACTTCCCCTTATATAGTTTATCTTTCCACAATAAAGGAAATTTCCTACCCATCCAACCAAAAGATAACCACCAGGAGGAAAAGTTGGTTATAACCCTAACCAACATAGAAGGATTTTTCCTCTACGCTAGTGCAAAAAATATTCCTTGACTACTAGCAATATGCTCCCCTTGCCTATATCTTCTTCTCCCCACCTCAGAGACCAGGATTTTTGCTACTTTTCCCCTCCCAATACTGAAACCTAGTGATATTTTCTCTTCCTCCAAACTCACCGCCGCCCTCTTAATCCAGGATTTTCTACGCCTTCAGTTACGAAAAACAGTGCTACAAAAGCTCCAATATCCACCCAGAAAACCAACAACAAAGTTTATAATTTTTTTTCTTTTAATTGTTAGTAACCCAACAACCAAAGATTTAGGACTACACCAAGCAAGTCTACGGGGACTGAAAACAAACACAACCTTGATAACTAGCTAGAGAAACAACTTAGAAATACTTATAGAGTCTTTGATGTTGTAGCAAACCTCTATTATAGACCACCTTGACCACAAACCTAGAGCAACCTTTCCCTACCATAAAGTTCTATTGTTGATGAACTTCCACAATTTACCCCACATGCCCAATGCAACCATTCCTATTTGAAATGAGATATTATTTAAATTACTAAGCTTCCTCCTCGCTCTAAAGCATGTTGACAAATTCACAGTGTTTGCCAAGCATATAGACTTTGGCCAGTGTCAAAATCCCTTCCAGCCTTACTCTAGGTTGCAATGCATGTGAACCACTAATATATTGATGTTTAGACTGTAATCGACACCATTCCCGATAAAGAATGTTTTTCAGCAATAAATTGATGAACCATACGTTTGTGCTATCCTCCATACCTTGCATAAGTCAAGATAAGTCAACTTATTTGTTTCCACCTTGAATGTCCCTCATTGCTTTCGTCCTTTCGATCCACAATAATTTCCATCCTCCTCTGCGTCATTAGTTTCAAGTCTAGGAAACATTTCAACATTTATTCCTGATAGCTGTAGGGGCATGTTGCCACGTCCCCTTGCTCATTGGCTAGGTGGGGTGGTGGCAACCCACCCCCCTCTTGTTTACTTCTATTTAAGGTCTAGGCAATATTTCAACATTTGTTCCCAACAACTGCAGGGGCACGTTGCCATGTCCCCTTGCCCATTGGCTAGGTGGGGCGATAACAACCCACCCCTTTGGGCGATGAGAACCAACCCCCCTCTTGTTTACTTCTATCACCCGGATTTGGGGATTCTAAAATCTAAGAATTAATAGAATATTGTAAGAAGGTTAAAAAGTTGTGTGTGTGTTAATAAAATAAAAAATAAGAATATTTTGTATATATGTAGTCTAACTAATAAAGGAAATGGTCCTTTTTGCCATTATTAATTCTTAGAATTTAGAATTAACTTTTTTAATTTAACTTTCACAAAATATTCTAAAATATTTTTACTATTTGTCATAAATTAAAGGCTAAGATTTATTTTAGTAGTTATACTCTTTATGCTATTTTAATTTAATTGATTATTTAAAAATATGTTTTTATGAACATGAGTTATTTTTTTTTGGATACTTGGTATTAGTGACTTATATATTGGCCAGTAATATTATAACAAACCTATTTACAAGTTAAAAATCTCCATAGATACGAATTTCCATAATTAAAATAACTGTTATATGTTTTTTCTAAACTAATAACAATAATAATAATTTTTAAATTTTAGCAATATGAGATGTATCATAAAATAAGTGTTTTTTTATCTTTATGGTTATTCACTAGCTATTTAGTTTATATAACTACAGTGCTTTATTATTGAATTTAAACAAACACCAATAATTTAATTTAATTTAATTTATATGGCTATGATAATCCTTAAATTCAAAACATACCCTAGCTATTTAATTTTTTTTTTAATTATTTATTTATTTATTTATTTTTATTTATTTTTTTCAGTAAGAAACACACACTGAGATTTATATTAATATCAAATATCAGTACATATACCATCATTTATCTGTGCATATAATAGCCACTAGATATGCAAATTGTCCACATTAGTAACCCCATATAGTCCCAAAATAAAACTAGTAAACATACAAGGATAAGAGTTAAACTAAAATGTAACAAAGTTCCATCATGTGAACATCCTGATCAACTAAAACACTGTCCTCAGAAAGACAAAATGGTAGCAGATAGTAAACATGGGGAAAAGACAAAAGTACAACATCCAAAAAATACTATCTAGGGAAAGGAAAAACACCAGCATCTAGGGTGGTGTCTCCTATCTGAATCTCAATATGCATACCATCTAGCGGAGCTAGTAAACCCATCTTGGACATCTTGTCAGCATTATGATTGTATTCTCTACCAATATGCTGAATAAATATGTGCCTGAAAGTCCTCTAGAGAGTCATGATTTGTTTGAGCCAGCCTTGGAGATGTGGTTGTATGATATTCGTGATACCCCGAACATGATTGATGATGGACTGTGAATCCCCATAAATATGTATGGAGGGAATGCACATGAAAGATACGAACCATAAGAGCCCCCACAAAGCCATGGCCTCCACTTTCATGTTAGTACCACTGCCAGCCCCCTAGTGTACCCAGTATTCCTGCTCCAAAGAGATGACGATCCAGAAGCCACATCCACATCTGCCTCCCTAAGTGGCACCATAAAAAAAAAACCAGCCAAATATAGTATCCCAGCTCCAAGCTTCAGGATAGAAGGCCGAATGGGTCTAATACGAGTGGACAAGGCAGAAGAAAACCAACCCAGAATGTGGTTAACCACCATAATCATGTCCCCCATCCCACCTTAAAAAATAATACGATTTTTCCATCCCTAGATTTCCCAAAAGTAAGAGGGGGGAATACATCGCCACAGGGGAGATTTTTGACTCCACCAAGTCAAACATTCCAAGATATTATCAAAAGGAGTTAATGGGAAATTGATACGACCTTCTAGATTTGCTGTGAGATAGGGCATTTAAGAAATAAATGGACATTATCTTCTGCCTCCTTCCTGCAAAAAACGCATATACTAGGCCCTTTCCAATTTCTCTTTTGTAGATTATCCCATGTCAAATTTTTGTTTTTCCAAACAAGCCAAACCAATAAGATGATTTTGATAAGCAACTTAGTTTTCCAGAACTCAAAAAACTAGCATACATGATATATGTTATGGGCGTATTGGCATATGGATTTGTAGCAATCCTCCACCGATATATCACCACACTTCATCTTCCTAAGCCATCCAATATGGTCTCCCTCCTCGCCCCTACAAATTCCAGTCAATCGCATATCACATCTGAGATGTTCCCATTCCAAAGCCTCCGGACCTTCGAGTCCCATCTCCCCCGCTTCCTTCTAGATTGGGACATTCCCATTCTAGGTTATGATGGCTTGGTTCTAGAATAAATATCCCGAGCCATTAATGCAATGTAGAGGCTTGTCCGAGAAGTGAATATCTGGTCTCATACCCAATATGTGATCTGGGCCAATCAATATCGTGTTCCCAAATCAAAAAGTCCAGCAAATGCGCCTCAGGAACCAGGGCCGAATTTTGCTCAGGTTGAGCCATATGGCCGACCCCATATGAACACCAATAAGCTCCCTGTGCATCCAGTATGTAAAATCTTTACCTTTGCGGTATTTATTTCTGATGATGTCCACCTAGATGTCATTTCCGAAGATGCCACGCCACATGGTTTTATTCAACAAAGCCCATCCGAAACGCCTCAGGTCTAGTATACCCCATCCTCCCATGTGTTTTGGTATAGCAATGGAGGCCATTGTAGTCAAATGGTATTTTCTTTTGGTGCCCAAGCCATACCGAAAGAACTTAACAATAATTCTGTTGAGTTTCAAGATGATAGCACCAGGAAGAAAATTGAGATGCACCCAATAAACCGCCAACTGAGTGATGATAGATTGAGTGAGGGTGAGCCGCCCACCCAGAGAAAGGCATCTATGCTTCCACCCTGAGATCTTACTGTAAAAGCAATCCACCAACCACATCCAATAATTAATCATGTAGCTATTGGGTTTGATGAAAACCCAGATATTTCATACCCCCCTTAATGCTATTAGCATCCACCCCAAATAAAGCCTTGATATATGCTATGTCCTCCTCATCACCCTGACCATATAAAATAATGGATTTATGATGATTCATAAAAAGACCGTGGCATTCCCAAACTTGAAGAAAACATAGTGTAGCGCCAGCCATGCAAATCTAGTAATCATGCCCATAATGAGAACATCATCAACAAAAAAAGTGTGCAAGATCCGAATGTTTTGTCCCAAACAGAGAGCCCGAAATTCTCTTGCCACCATAACCTGTTTGATATGCAAGCCAAGTCCATCCATAACCAAGATAAATAATAACGGAGATAGAGAACACCCTTGACTCAATCCTCAGCGCGCCCCAAAATGCTGAGTGGGATAACCATTGATGATCACAACATATCTAACATTTGAAACACATGCCATGATCCATTCAGTGTTCCTGGGGTGTAGTTCAATTTTATGCAAGGCCAGCCGCAAATAACCCCCGTTTAGGCAGTCATATGCCTTCTGCAAGTCAACTTTCTTAACTATGGCATTCATCTTTTTTGTATGTATGGTGTGTAAGCACTCCTGTACAGCAACCACTGCATCATGTATTTGTCTATCTTGCAAAAATCCAAATTGTTCGGGAGATATGAATTTGGATAGAATATGCTTGATCCTGCTAGAAATAATCTTGGATATTAACTTATAGATGAGATTGCACAGAGAGATGGGTCGGTAATCCTTGAAGGATCCAGTGAGCCTCCTCTTGGGGATGAGGGATATGTAAGTAGAATTGATATGCGGGTGTATGAAACCCAAAAGGCGTGATTCTTTGACCATTGCCAGTAAGTCCACATGCATAATATCAAAGAAATGAATAAATAGCTCGACGGTCCATCCGTCTGGCCCTGTGCATTTGTCCCTTTTAAACGCTCTGAGTACCTCCAGTACTTCTTCCTTTGTAACACATTTATATAGTGCATCATTTGAGTCATTGTCAAACATAGTGGGATATAAACCCACTCCCTAAATCCAATGCTCAATACAATCAACCTCCCTGCTCCTGTATTCCCTTTCAAAATGGTTGACCGCCTCCCTTTGAATGTCCTGTAGTGTGCGAATTAGGTTTCCTTCAGAGTCCTTCATATCCTAGATGGTGTTAATCTTTCTTCTGTGGCTTGCATATCTATGGAAGAATTTTGTATTCCGATCCCCCTCATGTATCCATAGTGCCCTATAGTGCCCTGCTCTTTAATCACCATGTAACCTCTTGGATGCGCAGGAGAGTTTGTCTTTTTTCTTACAACAACCTGATGGATGTCAACAACTCCCTGGAAGGGTGTCCCGATTGTAGTTGCAGGCCTAGTCTATCTAATTCATCCGAGATGTCCTTATTTAATTTATATGACTGCTTCATATACTCTTTACACCTCGAAAGCAATTATTGGTTTTTAAAGATATTGTCTAAATTCGGACGGTCAATTTCTCTCTTGATATAAATTTGTCAGAAAATGTGATTGTGGGAATGTTTGTTTTTTTTTAATGGGTAGAAACAAATTCAACACCAACTCATGAGGCATCCAAAATCCTAAAAACAACAACTGTAACCTAAATTTAAAAATAAAAAATAAAAATTTCCATTGTTTTTAAGGTAAAAACGTCGCCTCTGTTGTCCTGTTTTTAAATTGAAATTCAAATGAGATCCATATTAATTTATATTGAGCGTGTCAGCGTTTACTTTGGAGGCAATAGAGGTCTTCGCCATGACTGAATCTGCCCAGAAAACTCCGGAGGCTGGAGAATTTAACTAATACGATTGTAGTTTGTGCGACAAGTGGTACGAACTCGGATCGATGAACGAGGACTGGCTGTGATGGTGGGGGTTTGTTGTTGCCTTTTCTCGGCTGCAGGAGACTTCTATTGTCCGTGCCGCAGCGTTTTCAGCATTCAGAAGACTTATATTGTTCATGTGTCCGCGTTTATCGGCGCTGGACTTGAGAAACCGTGTGTGAGCCTTTTCTCGAATGCAGGAGATTGTGTCCGCGTTTCTCGGGGCCGGACTTCAGTGTTCGTTTCAGCGTTTTTTCGGATATAGGAAACTTACTGGAATTTCAAATTTGTCCCACTTTATTGTTTAAATTATTTAAATATAAACTTAATAATATCCTATAAATATAAGATATAAAACTGATAAATATAAATTTAATAACACCCTATCAATTATAAAAGAAATTTTATGTTATTTTAGACTTTGTAAATATCACTGTAATAATATCTTATAAATACACACTATAAAGCCTATAAATATAGGTTTAATAACACCCTATAAATACATGCTACAAATTATAAAAGGTATTTTATGTTACAGACTCCAGGTTTGAATTGAACTGATCAGAAAAAGAACTATGTAATATGTACATAAACGCTAGTCTAACGAGGTGGAGGAGTTGCCCGGAAAGTTATGGAAATTTGGGTTATATTTAGAAAAAAATTGGTAAGAATTTTTGTAAATCCATGTTATAGTTGTTAAACTTCAAAATTTTAGGTGTCCTAGACGTTTTAGACGTTTTTGATGGTGTTGAATTTATTTCCACCATTAAAAACACGATTCAAACACTGCCTCTACAAAAAATTTTGAAATTCTTTTATCCAGATTTCGGGCAATTTCTCTGCCTCGTTAGACGACTCCATATATAAAAGATAGTGTTTTTTTTCTTATGAAAAAAAAAAACTCTAAGTTTGAATGTTTTAAAATTGTGATACTCAGTATACTTGAGTTAGAAATTTCCTATCATCTGTCAAATACACGCTGAGATGTAAAAAAAATGTGAGTAGGAGTGGAATTTGATGGGAAAATTCAAGTATCAGTAGAACAGTAATTTGACGGGAAAATTGTTATCACAGAGAAATTTTCCTCCTAATTTTTCTAATAGAACGTGACGGCACGTTTGGTTACCTACCCCTGAATAAGCAGGTAAGCATGCAATCACTCCATTTCGTTTGATCAATTAATGTCTTTTTGGTGGAAAATTTTAATATAATAAAATAATCAATGGGTGTACAGTGATGTGTGGTTTGACAGTAAGTCTACTTGGGCAAAGCTCAAGACATCATGGTTCAAATCTCATGGAGTACACTGACCTGCTGTGGTGACAGCTAAAGGAATAGATTCCCCACCCTCACCTTGGCAGCAGGTTGAGTCTGCTCTTGCTAAGATCTTAGTATATCCGACTTGCAGGTAGTTGGATTTACTCTTGGTGTTATAGAGGCAGCTACGAAGATTGATCTTGGGTCTCCCATAGATTAGGCCTGGCACTTATAGATTCACCATATGTTAAAAAAAAAAAAAAAATCAATGGGTGGAAACACTTAATATAATAAAATAATCAATTAGGGTTATTTCTAAATATTTCTAAGTTTTATGGAGAGGAAATTATTGGATGAAATTTGACGGGGGAATTGCTTGTTATGGGGTGATTTGTTCGTCAAATACAATCAATTTTTTGTAAAATTGTTAGGATTTTTTTGTTGAAATTGTGAAAATTGGTAAAGAAAGTGTAAAAATTGGTAAAGAAAATGTGAAAATTGACAAATTTGACGAGTAAGTATTTTTTTGAAATTCCAACCCTACATGAAACTATTCACGAACATTTCGAAGTTTTATAACCTAACTTGTTTAGATATTTGATAAAAAAAAATTACATAAAAACAATTTTAAAACATATTTTAAACTTAATTTTAATTAAAAATAATAATTATATATAATTTTAAAAAATGATATATACATATTATTATTTTAACAATTATAAAATTTAAAATATTTATTCTTTCTTTTATATTTAAAATTATAAATATTGCACTTTTAAAATTATTTATTTCATATTTTTTTTTTAAATACACTTTTCATAAATTTGCTATAATATATATCCTTACATCAAGTCACAATGAACTTTTTTAAGATACACTTTTCATAAGTTTGCTATAATATATATCCTTAAATCAAGTCATAGTGAACCTTTTTCATTAAACTTCAAAAATAACCAATTTTTTTAAAAGTATATTTAATCCTTTTTTATATCATTTTAAATTTTTAGTAAGTTCATTTTATTAATTTCAATTTCACTATTTTATAAAAATAATATTTCATATATGTATTACATTTTTTTAATAAAAAATGTAGGATGTCTTTTATAGTTATTGGTTTTTCATTTAAAAAATAAAATATGTCTTTTATAGTTATTGGTTTTTCATTTAAAAAATAAAATTGCTAATATAAATATGGTGATTTGTCTCATAAGATTGATTTAGAGTTTATAACATTGTTATATCCTATAAAGAAATTTGATAATTTGATGATGTACGCTGATTTATCACGTCTTTACATAAAAAAACCACACCATTTGAAATTACCCATGGTAGTATGTAAGGGAGCAGATATTCACTCCTATAAAATGCCTTTGTGTTGCCTTTGTGTTGGGTCATTAATTTATTTCTTTACAATTCACTTTTGTGAGATGCTTTCCCTTATATCCTTACATCTAAGTTAAATGAACTTTTAACCAAGTAGAAACAATTGTAAGACATACACCAAGAAATTTTTTTAAATGGAGTTATTTATATAATTTAGATATAATTGTGGTTTTAACACATTCTTAAAAATTTAACAATTATATAAACCAACTAGATATCAATCAACGTAGATCTACTAGAGAGGGTTCAAATCTCTTTTCACCCTAAAAGTAGTTTGCATCTCAAGAGCTTTGATCCCTCTAGGCGCTTTTTAAATACCAAATTAAGATAGATCTAAACTGATTATTTTAATATTATTTATTTAATGTTTATAAACTATTAATATTAATATTTATAAATATATAATGATAAATATTCACATTAATAATTTATTTATAAATATAAACCTAAATAATTTATAAACATAAATAATATTAACATTAATAATTTAACTTAAACTATTATTAACATTAATAATATCTATATATATATATATATATATATATATATATATATATGATGATGATCGTTAATGTCCACTGAGACCAAACTTTGGTTTATCGGACCTAAAGAAACGAATTATTTAGTTTGATTTAAGAGAAGCCTCCCAAGCTCATTGTAATTTTGACAACGTAAAAGGCTAGGAAGCTCAGTATTGCAACAAATATTTTGAAATTGAGATCTAATATGGTTGTACACAGGGAACTCTAAGAGGAAGTGATTTTCATCCTCGATGTTCGTATTCTCATAGAGATGGCAGAACCTTTCCATCCATGGTGTTTTAGGAACTGCCCAATGACCTATTTCACTATGGAGCTCATGAGAGTTCGTTCTAATCTTGGCTATATTAATTTTCTTCTTTGAGCTAGTTAAAACAGAGAAATACTTTTGATCTTCTAGGGTGGGGTTGATGACCTCCTTATAATATCTTAATTTTCTTTTAGCTGCTAAATCTTTCTCACACCACATTTTTTCTTTGAACTTAGAAGTAACAATATTTTTAATGTTATTAATGTTTTGCAATGCAACATTCTCGTCGATCCCCCAATGGTTTAACTAGGCCCTGGTGTCTTTATACCAGCCTCGTTTGAGCCTTAGGTGGTTTTGGCTGGAATTTAAAGCTAGCTTAGGAAGTCTATGGTCTCCTATGTTATTGAGTATGTGCTTGTACAACAGAAGCTTAGTCATAGCTAGGCTCTCGATAGGGGAAAGACCCACTTCTATAAGGAGAATAGGATAGGGTGTGTTGCTTTTAATTTTGAGGTTATCTCTAGAGAGAGAAGGATAAGTATTGAGATCCAAGCCATAATGTCATCACTTTATTTTTGGAAACGCCTCAGGAATCAGCATAGTAATACATCAGTTGGTCCTCTGGGTTGCAATACTTCTATGGATAAAAATTGGCAACAACTTATAGATCAAAAGCAAGAGCAAAACAACATGACTTTCTCTTGGAAGGTCCATGCTATCCTTAAGCAATCAAAGGATATCTAGAAGGAAGATTTAAGAAGAAAGTGTCTCTTTGAAATTGGATCCAAATTGCAAGATATAAAGTCTGAAGATGTTCTCCTAGTGTTGGACACATTATACATAATAGAGAAATCAAATTGGAAAGAGTCAAGTTGGGCCTTGAATCCATCCATGCTTGCTTTGATACAACCTAGGTTCTTGAAGCATTATTGTGAAAAGTTTAGATTCTCAATCACCTCTTGTTTCAGTAAAATCATAGTCTTAAAAACATCGCTACCTCCCTACAATGATGACATCATGAGAAGGTTTTTTTAGCTTATGGTAGAAGCCTTCCAAGGGTTGGACAATATCACACTTATTAATTTTTTTCAGAGGTGCAAAATTTTAGAGCATATAGTGAAATTCATATTTGGTATACTTATGTTGGATCTAGAATGTAATGAATTAATCCTTCAGATGCTCCAATAATTCTGCACCAACATTACAACATCTCATCCAAATTATGTCAAAATAGACATGCAATAAATCATGTCCCTAATCTTGGGAGAATAAAAGGCCATCTACAAAGAACTGAGATCCAAATTGTTGGCCATTTGGAGGAAGGAGCTAATTGTACTGTCTGTTGCCTATGAACTAGTTGAGTGGTTGGTTAAATAGAACATTAAACTACTTAGGAGGAAGTTGACCAATGATAAAATAACAAGGATTTATGGAGACAATACGAATGAGCTGAGGAAAGGTCTACGGTTTGTATGCAATGGACCTTGGGCACTTAACCACTTATGCTCAAATATCATGAAGGAGATAATTGGAACAGGGGAGGATTCTTATACTACATTTGAGTCCTTTGATTTGCAAGAGAACATCCATGGAGGATGCAAGAAGTTAAGTAAAATTTCACCTTAGCAACAAATTTTTTATGTGAGCACAAAAGACCAAGGAAACAACATTCAAGGAGACTTGCGGGTGAATCAGTAATGATGGACCAACATGATGAACACTTAGAGGTGCATGGGTACGACATACATGATGAGCACTTAGGAGAGCATGAGGATCAACTGCAAATTATTTCCATAATTTAAGAAGGCCATGAAGAAGACATTTAGGGTGACTTGAATGGGAAACTAGTAGTAGTGAACTGGCATGATGAGCATGAAAATGAAGGGTAGCATAACAAACATAGTGTACAGGATGAATCACTTCTAGAGTGTCAGTCAAAAGCTCAAGTTGTAGCTGTGACAGTTAAGCATCCGGTGCAGGCAAATACAAAGGCATTCAATAGGACACCAAAATTACCAAGAAAGGACTTCCAGAGAAATATTGAGAATTTTAAGATAGATCTTATGATGTTGAAGCGGAGAATTCAGTCAGTCTGAGGAAATATATTACAAGAGAACAAAAAAAATGAGGAGCTCATAAGGGTATGTGCCGAGTCAGCGACCAAGTTGTCTAGTGTAGAGGAATGTCTCAAGTTCCTCACATGGCAACAAAAGGAGTACGGTTAGGAGTCCCATAGTATCCCTGTACAAAAGTACATAGATAGGGCTTGCAGTACTACCAACCCACCTTTATACATTAGGGAGAGAAGGGAAAAGTTCTACAAATGGATCATGTTGGGTAACCGGATGGAGCAACATGAGTTTAGCATTGGGAAACATCAACATAGTAGACTTATTCCATGTGAATGCATTCGTGAATTAGATCCTTCCCACAGGATGGATTGTCGAGAGATTATGAGTTGGAACTCTATTGCTACAATGATTCCTAGGAGGATACTCTTAGCCAAGGGCATATTACAGCTTGGGCTCTTAGGCATAAACAATGATGGAGGGTCGAGATGGTATCATAACCCACAAGTCCCAGGACCTAGGTGGCATTAGGATGTAGGTGGATCTATTGAGGGTAGGATTAGCCAGAGGATTGCTTTGGATCCAGGTATCGAAGGATCCATTTAGGATAATTTAGCATGGAGGGATGGAATAACACACTGGTTTGTATGGAATCTTCATATCAGTATACAGATGTGTCTGCTATGGTTAGATGTTGATTTCTTGAGGGAAGGCAATCTTGGTGCAGGAGGATTTGTAATATTCCCTCTTCTTGATATGGTCAAAAGGGACAAAATTTTCCCATGGTATTTACCTTCATTTTTCGAGGGAAAATAATAAAATAAGGTTTCTAGAGAGTCCATCAAGCCTATAAAAGGGGATAGGAGCACTACAACAAAACCCTGTGATTAGCATCCCTTTTTGCTTCCTTTTTTGTGTCTAGAGACCATTTTTGGTGCTATTTGTGTCCATTTATCAAATATGGTGCAAAACTTGATGCAAAGTTTTCACCGAGTTTTGCACCAAGTCTTACATCAAGTTTAGCACCAGGGATTGTAATAGGTTTTGCACTAGATTTTACACCAAGTTTTACGCCACATTTTATGCCAAGTTTTGTGCCATCCTTTACACCATGTTTTGCATCACGTTTGGCACCTAATTTTGTTTCACCATCTTTTGCATCCTCTATTGCATCCACTTTTTGCGCCTACACTTGCATCAACTTTTGCATCATATCTTGCATCCTCTTTTGCATCATTGTTTGCATCCATTTTTGCATATTTTTTGCATCCCCTTTGTTCCAAGTTTTGCATCGAGGTTTGTGTCTAGTTTTTGCATCTACTTTTGTTGCATTAACTTTTACATCTTGTTTTGCATCCATATTTACATCCTCTTTTTCATCTGTTATTGTGTCCACTATTGCATCCATTTTTCTTGTGCCATAATTTGCACCTAGTTTGACACCTCCCTTTGCACCCTTTTTTGTTTCTAAATTTGCATCCACGATTGCATCCTCATATACATCTAGGTTTTCATCGACTTTTACATCTATTTGTAATCCCTTTTTATATCCACTTTTGTGTCAAGATTTGCATCAGGTTTTGTGTCTTGTATTGCATCTACTTTTGCATAGAATTTTATTGCATCAACTTTTGCATCATATTTTACATCCATTGTTGCACCCATGTTTACGCCCACTTTTACATCCCTTTTTGCATCCTATTTTTCATCTTCATTTGCTTCTTTTTTTGTATCTATCATTACATCCACTTTTGTTGTGACACAATTTGTGCCATGTTTTGTACTTACTATTGTACCCACGTTTTCTTCCAATTTTGCATCCTCTTTTGCATAAAACATTGCATCTATTTTTGCATCCACTTTTGTGTTGGGTTTTGCATCTCATTTTGTATCTTCTTTTGCATGTACTTCCATTGCATCCATATTTTGCATCCAATTTTGTTTCTCATGTTGCACCCGTGTTTGCATCCACTTTTACATCCCTTATAGCATCTTGTCTTGCATCTAAGTTTGCATTTTTTTTTTTTTTGTCTATTATTACATCCACTTTCTCATCCACTTTTTTTGTGCTATGATTTGTGCCATATCTTATGCCTATCGTTGCAACCCACATTTTCTTCCACTATTGCATCCACATTTGTATCATCTTTTGTGTCCAAGTTTGCATCAAATATTGTTTATGTTTTTTGCATCCCATTTCGAATCTACTTTTACATCCACTTTTGATTCGTCCAATTTTGCAACTAATTTTGTGTTCACTATTGCACCCATGTTTGGCCCATGTTTACATCCCTTTTTTCATCCAATTTTTCCTCCTTTTTGCATTCAAGTTTGTGTCTTTTTTTTTTTTTACATTCATTGTAGTATCCACATTTGTTTCACCACAATTCATGCTAAGTTTTATGCCTACTATCGTGCCCATGTTTTCTTCCACTTTTTCATCCATGTTTGAATCCTATTTTGTGTTCAAGTTTGCATCAACTATTGCATCTATTTTTTCATCCACTTTTGTGTCAATTTTTCTGCCTTGTTCTGCATCTACTCATGTTGTGTCCACTCTTCATCCAAATTTACGTCTATTTTTACCCCCGTTTTTTTTTGTTCACTTTTGCATCCCTTTTCCAACACACATCATATTTTTTACATTTATGATATTTCTTATGACATTGAAAATTATGAACAACCGATGACAATGTCAATAATTATAACGATGATGATAATGAAGATGATGACGATGACATGAATTGTGATTGTTATGATAATGACAATGATGATAAAGACGATGAGAGTTACAATGACAATGATGATGATGATGATTCTAATGACCTTGGCCATTCTTCCCAATTTTTAAATATTGTCATGGTCAAAATCATAATAATTATCTTTGGCATCATCTTCCAAATCATCATCATCCGATCATCATTATCATTATTTTCATCTGGGTCATCATCAAGAACAATAATGGCATGAATGATGATTATGATGTTCATGATGAAGATGACAACAGTTATGATAAAAATTATATTAGTTATGATGATGGGGATGATGAAAATTATAATGACGATGATAATGGTAGTAATGATGATGTTCATCGATCATCTCTAAAAAATAAAGTTGTTATTTTTCTTGCATATATCATGTGTCCTAACAACCATTTTCGAGCACTCGTAACATTTTTTAGGTTGATGATATTTCTTATGATGCCTATAATTATGAACAATTGATGACAATATCCATAATCATGATGATGATGATGAAGACATGAATGGTGATTATGAAGATAATGAAATGATGACATTGATGGTGGTGATGATAGCGATAATGAAGATGATGACCCTCCCTCTAAACTAGGGAGGTACTCATAATGGGACAAAAAAGTACTCTCAAGTTGAAATATCCATATAGGAAGGGATCTAGATTGATAAGCATCAATGATGATTTACATCATCATAGCCAACATTGTCAAAATAGTAAGGCCTTGACTAACAATTTTATCTCTCCATTAGATCAGAGCACAATGTTGGGACGCATAAATTTGGACACCAATGCCTCTCTAGGAACTTACCCCACCAGAATGTTCACCGTGGCTGAGTCTGCTGGCCACCGTGGCCTGACCGAGAACTTTCCCTCGGTTGTGAGTGTCACTTACAACAGACCACAGGGAAAGCTGATTCTATAACGGATTTAGTATGGAAAGAGATTGTCCCGTGCTAAGATGGATCCCTGCTAGGGGATTACAATACCAGACAAAATTTGACTTGAGGCCATTGATCGAATGGATTCAAATTCTTCAAGCTACATTAGCTAATTCTAAGACCAAATCCCCTTTGTTTATTAATTTGTTACAACGTTTTAGTGACTATGCATCAAATTCTCTAATTATTTTGAATTATATCCGCTTAACATAAAATACTCTTAAATCTGCGGGATGGAACGGCCCTTTAACACACATTGATATTAAATTTGGTCCTTTTTTTTCTCTTCTTTTACAATAAGTATTAAATTTCGAGAGATGCTAGTATTATATATATATATATATATATATATATATATATATATATATGTGTGTGTGTGTGTGTGGGGGGGGGGGGGGTTAAGATGACTAATAAATAAGTCAATTTATTCTATTATGATAATATTCGAAATGAAAATGGAATAGAAATAGAAACTAAACTAGAAATAGGAGGGCTAAAAAGTTTAGGGAGTTAGTAATGTAAATATCTCATTTTTTGACATAGATATAAATGATGATTAATGTATTAATCTAAGTCCCGTGACAAAAGGATAAGGAACACATTATAACGTTATGTATATAATTATGATTCATCATTTATACAAGTTTACAATTTTTTTGGAGTAGCATGATCCGGATTATCCACAGTATTGTGTTTATTTTGTCGACGATTCAAACTCCAAGGAGGGTCCATTATCAGGACTAAGATAAAATATGAATGATAGTTCCTTGAGAGAAGAATCTTTGACCATAGTATAAATAAACAAACCTAGATCTTGATTTATAAAGAAGCCGACCCTTATATGAATTCTTTTTAATTTTAATTTTTATTATTATAATAATTCTGGTTAATTATTTTAATTTAGATTATTTTTGCTTTAATTATTCCAATTGATTTCCTTAACTGATTAATTGTAAGTTTATTTATATAATGTGATGAAATTTTATTATTTTTAGTTTTATTTATTTATTTATCTTTTTATTTGTTGGTTCAAAGAGAGACTCTTGAGTTTCAAAGAGAGACGCTACTTAGTACTCTGTCTTTTCATCTTCGGAGTAGTTGCTTTGGCAGCCTATGCGTGATGCCTCAGGCGAGGGTAGTGCGGACTCCGGAGTGTCTTTCACTGCACTGTGCGGTGTGTACATATAAAATATATATTAAAAAAAAAATTAAAACCGGTCAATTTTCAATACCCGTCAATATGAATTTTTTCGAAAAATTAGTGGGCAGTCAACTATGACGTGTAAATTTGGAAACCAATAGTATTTAACGTGTGAAAAAGCAAAAAACAGGCATACGGGCGTCAAATGTAACCCTGGCCTGACACGATGGAAATTTCCATAGTAGGGATGGAATTCAGAAAATTGTCGTTACAGTGATTTGCCTATTTTTTTTCCAAATGATATAAAGGGGTATTAAAGTTGCACTTACCATAAATTTATTAGGTGTTTGATATTTGAAATTCCTACCCTGCGCGCTGCAACCCGTCAAATTCCACGCCTACTTATATTGTCTGTGTGTACGCGTTTCTCGAGGGTGGACTTGACAATCTGTGTCTTACGTCTAGATTTTTGAAGGCAATATAGTTGGATAGATGGCCGAGACTGAATCTGCCCATAAAAATCGAGGGGCCCTGAATACGATTGCAGTGTGTGTGACTCTTGGCTTTTAACTCGGGAGAGATGAACGCGGACTGGCTATGGTGGTGCCTGTGGGTTTGTTTTTGCCTTTTTTGCGCGGTCGATGCCGCCACGGATTCGACGGATGCTCAGGTGATGGCTGAAATGGCGAAGATTGTGAAGGTCGATAGCACCTGGACGGGCAACGATCCGTGCAGTGGGTGGACGGGGGTTTCCTGCTCGGAAACAAAAGTGACGTGGATCAACATTCAGGGGATGAGTTTGGAAGGGACACTGCCTGCGGATTTCAACAAGCTGAGCGCCCTGAATTCGATTAGCATGCAGAGGACTTTGTTGTCAGGGCCGTTGCCCAGTTTCAGCGGATTGTCGAATTTGCAATCGGTGTTTCTGGGCAGCAACGCGTTTGATTCCATACCGGCAGATTTCTTCGATGGGCTCACGAATCTACAAACGTTCGTGATCGACGATAATATTCTGCTGGCGGCGTGGTCGATCCCGGCAGGGCTTGCGAACGCCGTCGCTCTCACGTCGTTTAGTGCCAACAACGCCAGTATTCGTGGCGAGCTACCCGAGTTTTTGGGCAATGGGACAATGAAATGGTTGCTGACGCTATAGTTGGCTTACAATTATCTGAATGGGTCGATCCCAACATCGTTTAAGTCGTCGAGTTTGCAGGTAATGTGGCTGAATTACCAGAACGGCAATCTACTCGGCGGATCCATTGCGACCGTTGGCGCCATGAGTCAACTCACGCAGGTCTGGTTAGATGTGAATGCCTTCACTGGACCAGTACCCGACTTCAAGTCGGCGAGTCTGTTCGACTTGCAGCGCCGAGACAACATGCTTACTGGACCAGTGCCTGAGTCGCTGCTTTCCTTCACCTCATTAAACATCAGCCTGAGAAACAATGAGCTACAAGGGCCTTACCAAAATTTCAAAACCAAACCCCAGCCCGACACAACTGGCAACAATTTCTGCACGTCCGTTCCTGGGACCCCCTGCGATTCCAGAGTAAATGCCCTGTTGGCCTTTGCGGAGGGCCTCGGGTACCCGTATGCAATCGCCAAAGCCTGGACGGGCAACGATCTGTGTGCCCAGTGGCTCCATGTGACTTGCATCGGGGGCAATGTAAGCACGCTCAATATCGCAGACCAGCATTTCGTCGGCACCATACCTCCGATGTTGTCGAGCCTTACCTCGCTCACGCAGATCAGACTCAGCAGAAAGAGCCTCATGGGTTCGATTCCATCCGACCTTACCCAGCTGCCGAATTTAAAGAAGCTGGATGTAACAAACAATCAGCTGTCGGGTGCAATCCCCAAGTTCGCCCCCAGCATGTCTGTTCTCACAGGTGGCAATCCACAGATCGGGAAATCCCCTTCAACCGGGTCATCTCCACCCGGGGCCTCAACAGGCTCTTCAGGTAGCAACAACAGGCCGTCAAGCGGCAGCAATGCCGGCGGCGGCGGAGGTGGAGGCGGTTCAGGGAGCAAAACCTGGATAGCGGGAATTGTTATCGGCGTTGTGGCTCTGGAACTCGTTGGGGAGTTGTGCTATTGCTATGCGTCGAGGAAGCGTCAGAGGTCGACCCGCGTGCAAAGCCCGACAACCGTGGCGACTAATCCTCACCGCCGCGGCGTACCGGCGTCGTCCTACCAGGATCAATCGAAAATCTCGATCAGACTGTCGATATCTTTGATGGTTTCTAACATGAGCAACGGTGGCACGAGCGACCGTCATGTTGTCGAGCCACTCGGCAACATGGTCATATCGATCGAGGTGCTCAGGGAGGCAACCGACAATTTCAGCGACGAGAACATATTGGGGCGAGGCGGATTCGGGGTGGTATACGGAGGGGAACTGCACGATGGCACCAAAATTGCCGCGAAGCGGATGAAGGCCGCGAAGATGAATAGCATGGGGTTGAGGGAGTTCCAGGCAGAGATCGTCGTGCTTACCAAGGTTCGACACCGGCACCTCGTGGGTTTCCTCGGTTATTGTATCGACGGTGGGGAAAAAGTTGTGGTGTACGAATATATGGCCCACGGCCCGCTGAGCCTGCATCTGTTTGAATGGGCGGATGCCGGGCTGAGGCCACTGGAATGGAAACAGAGGCTTACCGTTGCCCTCGATGTGGCCCGTGGGGTTGAGTACCTGCATAGCCTTGCACAGACGAGTTTCATTCACAGAGATCTGAAGACCTCCAATATCCTCCTGGACGACGACATGCGGGCCAAGGTCTCCGATTTCGGATTGGTCAGGCGGGTCCCCGATGGAAAGTTGTCTGTAGAAACCAGGCTCGCCGGCACGTTTGGCTACCTGCCCCCTGAATACGCAGGTAAGCATGCAGTCACTCCAGTTCGTTTAATCAATTAATGCCTTCTTGTCCGAAAAACTTAGTATAATAAAATTATCAATTGGTGGAAAAACTTAATATAATAAAATAATCAATCAGCGTTAGTTCTAAGTATTATGGAGAGGAAATTATGTTACACGGAACTATTCACGGGCGTTTCTGGGTTTGGGACCCTCACTTTTGTTGGTATGTTTGATGAACGCAAATCAAATAAAAACCATTTTAAAACATACTTTAAACCTAATCATACATAATCTTATACAATTTTTATTAAAAATAGCAATTATATATAATTTAAAAAATGATATATACATATTATTATGTAAAAGTAATAATATATTTTTTTAAATATTCATTTTTTTATATTTAAAATAATAATATTTTTTTTAGATATTATTTTTTTATATTTGAAATTGTTTATTTAATTTTCTTTTAAATTCTCATCAATTTACTATAATATATATCCTTAAATCAAGTCACAATGAACCTTTTTCGTTAACCTTCCAAAA
The DNA here is from genome assembly GCA_031772625.1 of Pinus tabuliformis. NCBI lineage: Eukaryota > Viridiplantae > Streptophyta > Pinopsida > Pinales > Pinaceae > Pinus > Pinus tabuliformis. The sequence continues at coordinate 1,327,672,628 of CM062805.1, read as the reverse complement.
TAATTTTTTTAATATATATATATATATATATATACTTTTTAAATTTTGAGTAAGTTCATTTTATTAATTTCAATTTCACTATTTCAGATATGTATTAAATTTTTCTTTATATAATTAAATAATTGGATTATTTAATTATTTAAAATTTAGTTTGAATTCATATTGTTTTTAATAAAAATTATAGGATGATTTGTTTATAGTTATTGGTTTGTGATCAAGAAAATAAAATCAATTATATAAATATGTTGTTTTGTGTCATAAGATTGATTTAGAATTTATAACACTATTATACCATATAAAAAAGCTTGATAATTTGATAATGTAAGTTGAGTTATCATTGTTTAACAAGGAAAACTATATCATTTGGAATTTACCCACTGGTGGTATGCAATGGGGTAGATTTTCACTCCTCTTAGATGCCTTGTTAACTTATTTCTTTATGATTCACTTTTCTGAGATGCCTCTCGGTCTTGGACCATTAACCTTTTTCATTATATCGTTACATCCAAGTTAAATGAACTCCTAACCAAACAAAAACAATTTTAAGACATACAACAAGCCAAAATTTTAAATGGAGTTATTTATAGAATTTAGATATAATTGTGCTTTTCAACATATTTTTGAAAATTTAACAATTATATAAATCACCTTAGATCCATCTTAACTGCAGATCTACTCTTGGAAAGGCAGAGGAGACAAAACACAAATTCACACACAAAACACACTAGCTGCGGTTCTTCTATTGATCACACAAAAACTTGATGATTACAATGAACTCGGTGAAGGGTATTTAAACCTTTTCTACTAGTGACTCCCTCAAATATCTTGACCTACAACCACACACTAAAAGTTGTCTATCACTTAACTCCACTTGACTCAACACTTAGTTAACTGACTCTCTAATTTTAGCCAACTTCTCATGTGGGAGTAATTAACTTATTTTAACACTCCCCTTAATTATGACCGCTAAACTAAAACATCACTCATGAAAACTCAAACATGTTTGTTGGTCTCTATCTTAACTAGGCTTACAACACCTAAGTTTCTTCTATGAAACTCAAACAAATCTTTTGCTAATAAATTAGTAAATATATCAGCCAATTGATCACTAGATTTACAAGGTGTCAAGTGAACTTCTTCATTGCTCACAAATTCTCTAATAAAGTGATATCTAGTATCAATATGCTTTCTCTTTTGATGAAACACACTATTATTGGATAGTGCAATTGCTGAGGTGTTGTCACAATATATTATTTTTGATCCTTGTTGTTTCTTCTTGATTCCTTCAAATATTCTTCTTAACCATACTGCTTGACATGTTGCGATGTTGCTGCTACATATTCTGCTTCTGTTGAGAAAAGTGTCACAATGGGCTACTTTTTAGATGCCCATGAAATCACACCTGAACCAAGATGGAACAAAAAACTAGAAGTGCTCTTCCTGTCATCCAAACTTCCTGCAAAATCACTATCTGTGTATCTAATCAAATCCTTCTTTTCTATGCTTGCATACATTATGCCACAATCTCTAGTTCTTGCTATGTATCTCAGAATTATTTTTCTTGCACTCCAATGTGTGTCTTTTGGAGTCTCCATAAATCTGGAAATCAAACTCACTCTTTGCATGATATCTGGTCTTGTAGTTGTGAAATACATGAGACTGCCAACCAATATTTTGAATAGAGTTGGATTGACATCTGATCCTTCATCATCCTTGCTTAACTTTGTACCTATTGCAACTGGTGTAGGGACAGGTTTGCAATTTTCCATCCTGAATCTTTTCAACAAATCTTTGGCATATTTATTTTGACAAATAAAAATTCATTTTTTTTCAGATTGCTCAACTTCTATGCCAAGAAAATATTTCATTAGACCAAGATCTGTCATTTCAAATTCTTTCATCATGGCTGCTCATAAACAAACAATCAAAACCTTTCCATGCTCATTTACCTTTGTGTACAAGGTAAGTTCAATGTTACTTCTACAAAATCCATTCTTGATCATGTAGCTGTCAATTCTACTATACCAATCTCTAGGTGCTTGCTTTAGTCCATAGAGCGCTTTCTTCAACCTGTAAACTTTCTCTTCGTTACCTTCAACTTCATATCCTGGAGGTTGTTGCACATAAATTTCTTCTTCTAGAATTCCATTCAAGAAGGCTGATTTCACATCCATCTGATATACTTTCCACTTGTTCTGAGTTGTTGTGGCTAGAACTGCTCTTACAATATCCAATCTGGCTATCGGAGCAAACGTTTCTCCAAAATCTATTCTCAGTTGTTGCAAGAATCCTTTTGCTACAAGTCTAGCTTTAAATCTGTCAATTTCACCTTTCTCATTCAACTTTGTCTTGTACACCCACTTTACACCAATGAGATTTTTGTCCTTTGGTAAATAAACCAAATCCCATGTATCATTCTTTTCAATAGCTTCAATTTCTTCATCCATGGCTTGCACCCAATTTTCATCTCTGATTGCTTCTTCAAACGAAGAAGGTTGGAATGACAACAATGCAAAATTTGAACTAACATCCAAATCATCATAAATATATTTCAAACTTCTCATCTTTCTCTTACCATTGCTTGATTCATCACCTGATTGATTGTTGGGAGAATCTTGATCTATTGATCTGCTTGAAGATCCATGCTGCTCTGAAAATCTTGGAGTCCTTGTTGGTGTGTCTCTGTTTGGTGTCTTCACCTGTGATTCTTGCTGCTCCTTTTCTGCTACATCATCTTCTTCCATCAGTGGCACTTTTGCATCAAATGTTTTGTCTACAGTTCCATTCCATGACTCTTGCTCTTTGAACACAACATCTCTGCTAATTATGGTATTCTTTGTGACAGGGTTATACAATTTGTAAGCTTTTGACTGCTCACTATAACTAGTAAATATACATTTTTCACTTTTATCATCCAATTTGCTTGTTCGCTCCTTAGGCACATGTGCATAAGCTACACATCCAAACACTCTGATATGAGATACGCTGCAAGATATACCTGACTATGCTTGTTCTGGTACTCTGTTCATCACACTCTTTGTAGGAGACCTGTTGATCACATAAATAACACATGCAATTGATTCTGCCCAATACTCATTAGACGTTTCTTCCTTTCAACATGCTTCTTGCCATATTCATAATGGTTTTGTTCTTTCTCTCTGCTACACCATTACGCTGCGGTGTGTATCTGGTTGTAAACTATCTTCTGATTCCACGTTGTTTGCAGTAATCATGGAATGTTTTTGAATCATATTCTCCACCATGATCTGACCTCAATACCTTGATCTATCGATCACTTTGGTTCTCTACTAAGGCTTTGAATTATTTAAACCTTGCAAAAGTTTCAGACTTCTACTTTAAGAAGTAAACCCAAGTCTTTCTGCTATAGTCGTTAATGAAAGTGAGGAAGTAACTACTTCCACCAATTGACTGTGTTCTTATAGGTCAACACAAGTCTGTATGCACTAGCTCAAAAGGCTGCTTTGCTTGGTATGCAACTCCCTTTGGAAAACTCTCACGGTGTTGCTTTCCCAAGATGCAACACTCACAAGTATTAGCAGCTTCTTTGATGAGAGGTAATCCTCTGACCATCTGTTTCTGCTGCAACAATCTTAAACCAGAAAAGTGCAAGTGTCCAAATCGAAAGTGCCATAACCAATAATCATTAGAATGTGCAACTGTAAAATAACTGACCTGATCACTGTAATTCATAATTAGAGGAAAGAGTCTGTTCCTTGTCATTCGCACCTAGCAAACTACAATTTCGTTTTCAACTCGAAAATAAGTTAAATTGAATTCATTACTCTATTAAATTTGAATGAATGGTGGGGAGCAAAGAGAGTTGCCACTACCTGCTTCAGCCACTTTAATATAACTCGAATGTTTCGTAAGTTAACGTGGATAAGTGGCAATTGCAAATTAAGAAAGTCAATTTTTAAATGAATTAACTTTCATGTTTTGCAATTGCAGCCTTTCATTCAAGAGACATAACCAAAATGTTTTTGTATATTAAACCGTAGTTCCACCCATCAATTATTACTTGCAACACTTTCCTCCTCTCCTTTTTTGAATCTTCCCTGTGGTCCTTAATATTTTGATTTGTTCTAAACGGTGGTATTGCAAAACGAAAATTTAATATTTACCTTCTAATAGCAGGGTTCATGTTATAACACTATTACCCCGTAAAATTATTATTCAATTCCAATCTTAATTTAAATAAATAAATAAAAATAATCACGAATCATATTAATTTGTATTTGTGAAATGTTAATTTATTATATTTGTTATTAATGTAGTAGTAAGTGTTAGTTGTTGACATTTAATTATTGGGATTGGGTGAACATTTGTAGATAATGTAAATAATAAATAATGGCGAATAAGAAAATGAAGAGACATTGGGTGGTGAAACTCAAGAGTCTCTCTTTGATTGTATATAACCATGAGCAACTTTAATGAAGAAATGCAATTCATTTGGAAAAATTACCTTTTGACCCAACAAATAAAAAAAAAAAACTAAAAATAATAAAATTTCATCACATTATATAAATAAACTTACAATTAATCAGTTAAGGAAATCAATTGGAATAATTAAAGCAAAAATAATCTAAATTAAAATAATTAACCAGAATTATTATAATAATAAAAATAAAAATTAAAAAGAACTCATATAAGGGTCGGCTTCTTTATAAATCAAGATCTAGGTTTGTTTATTTATACTATGGTCAAAGATTCTTCTCTCAAGGAACTATCATTCATATTCTATCTTAGTCCTGATGATGGACCCTCTTTGGAGTTTGAATCGTCGACAAAATAAACACAATACTGTGGATAATGCGGATCATGCTACTCCAAAAAAATTGTAAACTTGTATAAATGATGAATCATAATTATATACATAACGTTATAATGTGTTCTTTATCCTTTTGTCACGGGACTTAGATTAATACATTAATCATCATTTATATCTATGTCAAAAAATGAGATATTTACATTACTAACTCCCTAAACTTTTTAGCCCTCGTATTTCTAGTTTAGTTTCTATTTCTATTCCATTTTCATTTCGAATATTATCATAATAGTATAAATTGACTTATTTATTAGTCATCTTAACCCCCACATATATATATATATAATACTAGCATCTCTCGAAATTTAATACTTATTGTAAAAGAAGAGAAAAAAAAGGACCAAATTTAATATCAATGTGTGTTAAAGGGCCGTTCCATCCCGCAGATTTAAGAGTATTTTATGTTAAGCGGATATAATTCAAAATAATTAGAGAATTTGATGCATAGTCACTAAAACGTAGTAACAAATTAATAAACAAAGGGGATTTGGTCTTATAATTAGCTAATGTAGCTTGAAGAATTTGAATCCATTCGATCAATGGCCTCAAGTCAAATTTTGTCTGGTATTGTAATCCCCTAGCAGGGATCCATCTTAGCACGGGACAATCTCTTTCCATACTAAATCCGTTATAGAATCAGCTTTCCCTGTGGTCTGTTGTAAGTGACACTCAACCGAGGGAAAGTTCTCGGTCAGGCCACGGTGGCCAGCAGACTCAGCTACCCATTTTACTAATCAACTTGTTTTTAATTTTCAGTTCAATTCTTTCATGACAAATCGGCTTTTTGCTATTTCCTTCCGCCTAGCACCATGGTTAAAATTTAGTGTCGTGGCGTGGCATTATGCCATTTATCCACCGAAATTCATAGATTTTTTCCCTCCATTCTTTAAGTTTTTTTCAAAATATCTTATTCAAACTAATGAATAACAGTTCTGCCATTGTTGTTTTGGTGCAGGGACGGGCCGGGTGACAACCAAGGTGGATGTGTTCAGCTTTGGTGCGGTGTTGATGGAGCTGATAACCGGACGCAAGGCTCTGGATGAAACCCAACCAGAGGAGAGCATGCACTTGGTCACATGGTTCCGGCGTGTGCTCATGAGCCGTGAGGGTTTCCGCAACGCTGTTGACCCGGTCCTTGACATGACTGACGATACTTTCCAAAACATCTGCACAGTGGCGGAGCTATCTGGGCACTGCACCTCCGAGAAGCCCTCGCAGCGCCCTGACATGGGCTACGTCGTCAATGTGCTCTCTCCACTCGTTGAGCAGTGGAAGCCTGCCGACATGGATGCCCAGGACTGCTGCAGCACTGACCTTGGTGTGTCCTCTCCCTGGTGCTCAAGCGATGACATGCCGTTGGAGGAGGAGCTCCATCCCTCATAGACAAGGAATACTCAGTCAGGAGCTTGAACTATACTCAGTCAGGAGCTTGAACAATACTCAGACAAACATTCCCAAAAAGCCTCTGATATTTGGAGACTCCTTTGAATCAGCTTATTGCCGATAATCAATCACCCACAAAAATCAGAAAACAGAATTGGGGGAACAAACTTGCAGAGCTTTCAACATTCAAGTCTCAGAGGAGGTTTCAGCTTTTTTGTTTTTAAAGTACAATTCCCGGATTGCAAACGATCTTGATATCTGTGTTCCCTGCTCATCCTTTTGCGTTGCTTAAGAAGAGAAAACATTGCAGGCTTTCTGGTTTGGATTGGATCAGCCATTTTTGTTTGGATAGACTACTGGGCATGGATTTTAAATTGACCTGGAGAGCAGATTTGTTTTTGCTTTTTCTAAATCCGTTGAATGACTGTACCGAGATTCTTTTGGCTTCTTTCTTTCAGACTATCAGCAGTAGCATCAACACATATGTATTTCAAGCTACCATTTTAGTACATTGGAGTATGGTTATGGGGATACAAGGTTTTCAATTATGTTAGAATAAGGATAGAAGGTTTTCTGTGCATCTTATCATGGATTTATGAAAGGAACTGTCTGTGTTCTGATCCCCAGATTTTGTGATGTAATTAGTGCTAGAGCCACCCTCATTTTCAACTGTGATGTAAAGACCAGGACAAGACATTTGCAACTACATATAAATATAATTCATGTCTATAGAACTGAAATTCAAAATGTAATATGCATTATAGAACACTGCAATTCACAATGGAATATGCATTAGACCATTTACAGTGTTAATGAAAAATTATAGTTCTGCTTGCTGTAAAGGACCATTATTATAGAAATTATATAGTAGATTAGGTATGCCATTTGAAAATCTACAGTTAGCAGTGGATACCACAGAATTTAGTAATTGAAAATTGTTCGTAGCATTGATGGATTTTGTAAGGTATTCTTTTAATTATTTGGGAAAGATATTTGGTATATAGCATAAATGAATAAATTAATGGTCAGCTTTAGAAAAAAAAAACCTATAGTTTTTATTATTGATTTTATTTTTTAATTTATTATTATGGTGAAATAGTAAACTAGTGCAACCATATAAATTAAATGGTTAATAAATGTTAATAGATATCAATACATGATAAGCATAAAAATACTTACCTACCTATTATCTAAAAAAAAAAAAATCATAAAAATTAACTAAATTATAACTTTATTTTAGACTTTATTATTATTATTAAATGAATTAATAAATGAGTTAAACAATATTCTTAACTATGGATATTCACCCCACTTTACGAATCTATTTTACAATGGAAATTCAATAACTATTCTTAACTTGTTAATAACTTTTGTTGCAATATCACGGGCCAATACCATGGCTTATCAATACACATGGTATGACACATGTTGATATGACATTTTTTTGAATTAATTAATTTGAGATAAATGAATTAAAAGAGGATAACTAACTTGGAGAAAATTTTTACCCATGGGCCTAGAGCATATGGTGTAAATCCATCGACCTCCTGAGTGGGAATCCCTCTCCGCTCCACTGTCTCCATGTCTATAAAATTGTGGGAAGCCCCACTTTCGATCAATATTGTCACCTTGTCCTCTGCTATAACCCCTCTAACTTTGAAGGTATGACATCTAGGAAATCTTGACATAGATGCAATAATAGGAGCTTTGCCCTCTGCATGTGAAGAATCACCCCTAGTTGCCTGGTGCATTTGTCCTTGTACTGGTCCCTGCACTTGTCCTTTTACTGGCTCCTCACCCCCATCATCAATGTCACTTTCCAAATATACTGCAATTTAATGAGCCTTTCCCACTTTGACTTTGCCAACACACTTGTGCCCTGGTGCCCATGGCTCTTGACAGCTGGAACAAAGTTTTTTTTTTCCTTTGCTCTTTTCGGGTCTCCTCATCCAACCTCAGTTTCTTGCTCCACTCCTTCGGAAAGGGCTTGATCTCTTTACCCTTATGAGGGAAAGAAGGTTTAGGAGTGAATTTATTTTTGGAAGCGACATCCTGTAAGTCCCACCAACCCCTCTACAAATAACATCACCAATCTAGTCTCTAAAATATCTGTGACCATGACTTCCGGCCTCTAAAACTCTACAATGTAAGCCTCCATACTACATGTCTACTTGAGTTGTGCCAACTCTCTAAAATGAATCTCCATATCCTTCCTGTCAAAGTGGTCAATAAGTCTTTGAGTGAACTTTTGTGTATGAGGTGATGCTGCTATGCCCTAACATCACCAAACCATGGTACCACCACTCATGGGCCTCGCCATCCAAGTGTAGAGTGGCTAACTTAATAGCCTCCTCTTAGGTCATATGATGTAATTGGAAATATGTGTCTAGTTTTTGAACCCATGATCGAGCTGAACACTTGGTTGATCCATCAAAGTAGGGGATTATCACCTTCCCCAAAGTTTTTATAGCTCTTGATTATGCTTTGAAACATTTTGAAATGGTTTGGGTCTGCTCTTCAGCTTAAGGTGGCATAAATCAGTAAATCTCATGGCAGATTGAAATTCCCCTCCCAATGCCTTCTACTCCTCCATGTACTCTACATAGGGAATTCCATGACTAGACTCCTCAGGTATGTCCTAAGGTATCTCATGTATAATGTGAGGCATAGTGGGTTTGGGCATTTTACTAGTAGTGTGTGATGAGTTTTGTACATGAGTACGGGCTTGGCTACCCTAAGCACTGTTGGAACCTTTCCAATTCAATAGCTCCTTCCTAGCGGAATTCCTTGTGTTTTTCATTCCTCTCATTAAGTGCACCGTCCTTGGCCAAGTCATTTATAGAACTAAGCAAGCTGTTAAGGCCTATTCTTCCTTATCTCCCATATCTAGCCCTTCAATTTTAGGTGTTTCCTCTATCTCCTTCCCCTTTTATTGTGTCTCTTCACTCTCCATATCAGGGATGTCTTCTTCTATAAGAGGAGTTTGTTCTCTGTAGGTATGTGTACTTCTATATGTGATCCCTATATAGGGGTTTTCTTCTGTCATATAACCATTGTCAGGCTGCAAGCAAACCCTTGAGGTCTATTTCTTTTTTCAACAACCCACAATTGAACCATGACTAAGGCGCTAATACCATTTTAAGATTCCTGCTTGGAAACTCTGATGTTTTTAATTAAATTTCTGAGTTTGTGATTAAAGTTTCAATGAAGGTTTTCTTCAAACTGTTCAAAGGTATTCTTTTGTGAATATTTGTTACCCTGTGTTTGCAAATAGAAACTAGAGATGGTTGTCCTCACTGTTAGTTTGACAACTGAGGTATGATAGGTTTTCCCATTGTAAAGAAAAAACTATCTCCAATAATATCTCCACAATATCTCTCATGATCTCTCCATAATATCTTCGTGATTCTCTCAACAAATATTCATCCCTACTTTCTCTCATATCTCATTCCTACCTCTAGACTTCTAGAATTAGTCTACGTTATCACATTTTCATCTATTCACTAAACATTACAAAAAAAATTGATTTCCATTTTATGAGAAATATTCATTAAACTAGTCTTTTCTCCATCCTTTCCTTTATTGTCCTTTCTCTTCAACTTTGGTTTTCTCCGATTTTTGGTCTTCTTCATTCTCAATATTTTTTTCTTCATCTTGTACATGCAAACATAAATATCAGTTCAATTACATAAAAAAAAATCACCATCCACCAAAATACATACGCTGCCAACCACTATATCCATTGGTTCTCTTGGAAACTCCTCGTTCATCAACAATTCTTCCATTTCAACTCCACATATACTTGTTACTCACTCTACACCACCACCATCATTATTATTATCCTCATTCTCTTGGGTTCCTCGCCCACCTGTAACTATGTTATAAATGCTTCTACATCACTTTAACTTCACAAGGTAAAATTTACGTTGAGTTCTTTACTTTTTGTTTTATCTTACAATCTTTTAATTTACTTTTAATTTTATCTTACAATATTTTGATTTTGTTATTGTTTTGTTTTTGTCTTATAATCTTTTGAAGACTACATAATTTATAAAATCTCTATTCTTATAATTAAATTGAGATAGATTTCCTTTTATTAAAATAAAATTTGAAAAAAAAAACTTAATCCTAATTTAATAAAAAATATAATCAATATTTAATTCTAAATTTTAATAAATGATTAAATTTTTAAATTTCCCAAATCATTTTGATTATCTCTTAAAGAGATTAAAAAGATTGTTTGAAATTTGAAATAAAAATATTTATATAATCCAAATTTTAGAAATTTTACAGGGTATTAAATTTGTTTATATATTTAAAAATGTAATTTAAATAATAAAAAAATACAATTTCACTATAAATTATATCATCAAATTATGGAAAAAAAATTCAAAATCTCAAGAAAATCTTGAACAATTTTGTGCAAATTGTATTAGATGATTTTTGAGTAAAACGATATTCACTTTTATCTTGTAATATTTTTCTTTAATATCTTTTTTAAGGGGGAATTTAATTTCTTATTCTTTGAACTTTTCATTCAGATTCTCTTGTTTAAAAAATAAAAATAAAATCTAATTATGTACATTTTTTTAATATACTCAAAATAATTTTATCTCAAAATGTATTACCACAAAATCAAAATTTTACATCAAGAATATATAAGTCTTCTAATATCTTGTTAGGAAGACTGGACCATACTTAAAATTGGGCCCTATGGAGGGCCATAAGTAACCAACAATATCTAACATAACTAGATTTAAACATAAAAACATCAAAATGTTGCTTTATCCTATCATGTCCATGACTAATAAAAAGAGGAATTACATACTAAGCATAATCAAACATCACAAACTTAGGTAACGAGATTCAAGTCTGATTCATCTACAAGAATAGGATTTGTTGGTGTTACTCGGGTCTTGGGGTTGCTCGTGGAATCCCAATATGTCTTTCTATCCGTGCTAGACTCTGGTCCATTACTTCCAACCTACAATCATAATGCCTGAGATGGCAATGCATGTGATCCAACATTTGTATTAGATCCCTCCTTGCTTCTCAATTATCCAAGAGTGCTCGACCTAGAAGGAATTTCATTTGCCAATAAAGGTTGATTGTCTACATGTACTCATTCCATCTGCTCCTTATTTTCCTTGTATATGGAATCTAGCTTTCCCACCAAGCCCTCACTTCTCCATAAGAAAGAGAGGTTCTCTAAGAGGATGCCTCCCTTTCCCATCTCGACAGTTCCTCCCGAACATGCTCTAGCATATGTTCATGGTATATGGCTGCAAAGCTAGTAGCGTTGTTCGAAAGCTAAGAATTACCACGGTGGGATCTTTCTTTGTAATAGGTTGAGCCTCTCCTCGATCTGCTTCTCTCATGTGGCATAGTAAGAAATCCTTCAATACTCTGGTATGGAAAATGTCTACTATACTTCCCCTTATATAGTTTATCTTGCCACAATAAAGGAAATTTCCCACCCATCCAACCAAAAGATAACCACCAGGAGGAAAAGTTGGTTATAACCCTAACCAACATAGAAGGATTTTTCCTCTACGCTAGCACAAAAAATATTCCTTGACTACTAGAAATATGCTCCCCTTGCCTATATCTTCTTCTCCCCACCTCAGAGACCAGGATTTTTGCTACTTTCCCCCTCCTAATACCGAAACCTAGTGATATTTTCTCTTCCTCCAAACTCACCGTCACCCTCTTAATCCAGGATTTTCTACACCTTTAGTTATGAAAAACAGTGCTATAAAAGCTCCAATATCCACCTAGAAAACCAACAACAAAGTTTACAATTTTTTTTTTTCTTTTAATTATTAGTAACCCAGCAACCAAAGATTTAGGACTACACCAAGCAAGTCTACAAGGACTGAAAACAAACACAACCTCGATAACTAACTAGAGAAATGACTAAGAAATACGTATAAAGTCTTTGATGTTGTAGCAAACCTCTATTACAGACCACCCTGACCACGAACCTAGAGCAACCTTTCCCTCCCATAAAGCTCTATTGTTGATGAACTTCCACAATTTATCCCACATGCCCAATGTAGCCATTCCTATTTGAAATGAGATGTTATTTAAATTACTAAGCTTCCTCCTTGCTCTAAAGCATGTTGACATATTCACAGTGTTTACCAAGCATATAGACTTTGGCTAGTCTCAAAAGCCCTTCCAGCCTTACTCTAGGCTGCAAAGCATGTGAACCACTGATATATTGATGTTTAGACTGTAATCGACACCATTCCCAATAAAGAATGTTTGTCAGCAATAAATTGATGAACCATACATTTGTGCCATCCTCCATACCTTGCATAAGTCAAGATAAGTCAAATTATTTGTTTCCACCTTGAATGTCCCTCATTGCTTTCATCCTTTCGATCCATAGTAATTTCCATCCTCCTCTGCGTCATTAGTTTCAAGTCTAGGAAACATTTCAACATTTGTTCCTAATAGCTGCAGGGGCATGTTGCCACGTCCCCTTCCTCATTAGCTAGGTGGGGCAGTGGCAACCCACCCCACTCTTGTTTACTTCTATTTCAGGTCCAGGCAATATTTCAACATTTGTTCCCAACAACTACAGGGACACGTTGCCACGCCCCCTTGCCCATTGGCTAGGTGGGGCGATAGCAACCCACTCCTATGGGCGATGACAACCAACCCCCCTCTTGTTTACTTCTATCACTCGGATTTGGGGATTCTAAAATCTAAGAATTAATAGAATATTGTATGAAGGTTAAAAAGTTGTGTGTGTGTTAATAAAATAAAAAATAAGAATATTTTGTATATATGTAGGTCCTTTTTTCCATTATTAATTCTTAGACTTTGGAATTAACTTTTTTAATTTAACTTTCACAAAATATTCTAAAATATTTTTACTACTTGTCATAAATTAAAGGCTAAGATTTATTTTAGAAGTAGTTATATTATTTATGTTATTTTAATTTAACTGATTAATTAAAAATATGTTTTTATGAACATGAGTTATTTTTTTTTGGATACTTGGTATTAGTGAGTTATATATTGGCCAATAATATTATAACAAACCTATTTACAAGTTAAAAATCTCCATAGATATGAATTTCCATAATTAAAATAATTGTTATATGTTTTTTCTAAACTAATAACAATAATAATAATTTTTAAATTTTAGCAATATGAGATGTATCATAAAATAAGTGTTTTTTATCTTTATGGTTATTCACTAGCTATTTAGTTTATATAACTACACTGCTTTATTATTGAATTTAAACAAACACCAATAATTTAATTTAATTTAATTTATATGGCTATGATAATCCTTAAATTCAAAACATACCCTAGCTATTTAATTAATTAATTTATTTTTTCAGTAAGAAAAAGACATTGAGATTTGTATTAATATCAAATATCAGTACATATACCATCAGTTATCTGTGCATATAACATCCACCATATATGTAAATGTCCAGATTAGTAACCCCATATAGTCCCAAAATAAAACCAGTAAACATACAAGGATAAGAGTTAAACTAAAATGTAACAAAGTTCCATCATGTGAACATCCTGATCAACTAAAACACTGTCCTCAGAAAGACAAAATGATAGCAGATAGTAAACATGGGGAAAAGACAAAAGTACAACATCCAAAAAATACTATCTAGGAAAAGGAAAAACACTAGCATCTAGGGTGGTGTCTCCTATGTGAATCTCAATATTCATACCATCTAGCAGAGCTAGTAAACCCATCTTGGACATCTTGTCATCATTATGATTGTATTCTCTGCCAATATGCTGAATATATATGTGCATGAAAGTCCTCCAGAGAGTCATGATTTGTTTGAGCCAGCCTTGGAGATGACGTTGTCTGATATTCATGATATCCTGAACATGATTGATGATGGACTGTGAATCCCCATAAATATGTATGGAGGGAATGCATAGGAAAGATACGAACCATAAGAGCCCCCACAAAGCCATGGCCTCTGATTTCATGTTAGTACCACTGCTAGCCCCTTAGTGTACCCAGTATTCCTGTTCCAAAGAGATGACGATCCAGAAGCCACATCCACATCTGCCTCCCTAAGCGGCACCATAAAAAAAAACCAGCCAAATATAGTATCCCAGGGCCAAGCTTCGGGATAGAAGGCCGAATAGGTCTAATAGGAGTGGACAAGGCAGAAGAAAACCAACCCAAAATGTGGTTAACCACCATAATTATGTCCCCCATCCCACCTTAAAAAATAATACGATTTTTCCATCCCTAGATTTCCCAAAAGTAAGAGGGGGGAATACATCGCCATTGGGGAGATTTTTGACTCCACCAAGTCAAACATTCCAAGATATTATCAAAAGGAGTTAATGGGAAATTGATACGACCTTCCAGATCTGCTGTGAGATATGGCATTTAAGAAATAAATGGACGTTATCTTCTGCCTCCTTCCTACAAAAAATGCATATACTAGGCCCCTGCCAATTTCTCTTTTGTAGATTATCCCATGTCAAATTTTTGTTTTTCTAGACAAGCCAAACCAATAAGATGATTTTGATAGGCAACTTAGTTTTCCAGAACTTAAAAAACCAGCATACCTCATATATGTTATGGGCGTACTGGCATATGGTTTTGTAGCAATTCTCCACCGATATATCACCACACTTCATCTTCCCAAGCCATCCAATCTGGTCTCCCTCCTCCCCACTACAAATGCTAGTTAGTCCCATCTCCCCCGCCTCCTTTCAGATTGGGACATTCCCATTCTAGGTTATGATGGCTTGGTTCTAGAATAAATATCTCGAGCCATTAATGCAATGTAGGAGCTTGTCCGAGAAGTGAATATTTGGTCTCATACCCAATATGTGATCTGGGCCAATCAGTATCTTGCTCCCAAATCCAAAAGTCCAGCAAATGTGCCTCAGGAACCAGAGCCGAATTTTGTTTAGGTTGAGCCATATGGCCGATCCCATATGAACACCAATAAGCTCCTTGTGCATCAAGTATGTAAAATCTTTACCTTTGTGGTATTTATTTATGATGATGTCCACCTAGATGTCGTTTCCGAAGATGCCACGCCACAGAGTTTTATTCAACAAAGCCCATCCGAAATGCCTCAGGTCCAGTATACCCCATCCTCCCATGTGTTTTGGTATAGCAATGGAGGCCATTGTAGTCAAATGGTATTTTCTTTTGGTGCCCGAGCCATATCGAATGAACTTAGCCATAATTTTGTTGAGTTTAGAGATGATAGCACCGGGAAGAAAATTGAGATGCACCCAGTAAATTGCCAACTGAGTGATGATAGATTGAGTGAGGGTGAACCGCCCACCCAGAGAAAGGCATCTACGCTCCCACCCCGAGATCTTACTGTAAAAGCAATCCACCAACCACATCCAATAATTAATCCTATAGTTATTGGGTTTGATATGTAAACCCAGATATTTCATACCCCCCTCAATGCTATTAGCATCCACCCCAAATAAAGCCTTGATATATGCTATGTCCTCCTCATCACCTCGGCCGTATAAAATAATGGATTTATGATGATTCATAAAAAACCATGACATTCCCAAACTTGAAGAAAATGTGGTGTAGCGCCAACCATGCAAATCTAGTAATCATGCCCATAATGAGAACATCATCAACAAAAAAATTGTGCAAGATCCGAATGTTTTGTCCCAAATAGAGAGCCCGAAATTCTCCTGCCACCACAACCTGTTTGATATGCAAGCCAAGTCCATCCATAGCCAATATAAATAATAATGAAGATAGAGAGCACCCCTGGCTCAATCCTCGGCCCGCCCCAAAATACCGAGTGGGATAACCATTGATGATCACAACATATCTAACATTTGAAACACATGCCATGATCCATTCAGTGTTCCTGGGGTGTAGTTCAATTTTATGCAAGGCCAGCCGCAGATAACCCCCGTCTAGGCAATCATATGCCTTCTGCAAGTCAACCTTCATAACTGTCGCATTCATCATTTTTTGTATGTATGGTGTGTAAGCACTCCTGTGCACTATAACACCCTAGGGGAAATATGTAACACCCCTCTATATATTGTGAGTAATTGTGAGTTACTTGCATTTACTTTTATTGTTTCATAACTAAGGGAATCCTGGAATTCACCAAAGGGAACCTTAAGATTAAACTCTTTTTACTAAACAATTATGAATCAATTACCTTTATTTCCTTGGAAGATACAATATTATCTAAAAAGAAAAAAGCCAAGGAAGGAAATCGGGAGAGGGAGCTGGAAGAAAGGAATTCGATACTGAAACCTGTACATGACACTGTGAGGGTGGGGAAGACACTGCCCTGAGGTGTTCTTAAGATGGAAAAAGAACAAGTGGAAGCCTCATGGCTGAAATTATTTCCAGGTTGAACCTAGGGGGTTTTGATGCCTGTGAACTAACCTTGTTAGGGTTACTGATAAATAATTGTTCTAGTATAAATAAGCTTTGCAGAGAGAAAAGGACGTAATTCCCTTTCTCAAGGTTGGGTGGTGTGGTTACCCTGTGAATTTCTAGAAGACGCAACATAATAGATAAGTATCTATACATAACACGATACTATATAAAGTTTTCTGCTTGATATAATCTCTAGCATGAAGTTGACTATGACTAGTTTGGTTATGAAATGTTTATGAGAAATAGAAGCCGAGGAATTTAAAATATAACCGAGTGATCATATTTTACAACATAAAAGATACAAAATGTCTGTATGTTCCAGAAACTGATAGTTGGTGCATCTCATAAATTGTGTGTATAACTATGGTACCATGTGGTAGAATAAGGTATTTGCATTGTGGACTAAGTGTCAATTTACAATATATCTCTCTATTTAGTACTATTCTTGGAGAAAGAAATTATATAGAAGGAATAAATACCACATCATAAGAATTAAATGCTAACACGGTTTGAGACCCCGAAAGGGTTTACTAGGTGACCTTTGTAATATAAATTAACAAGGAATAGTTGAAGTGCTGGACTCGGTCAGGTTAGTACTTGGGTCGAGCTGGAATCAACCAACAACCCGAACAAAGTACCAAGTAGACTTAGATTGATATCAATGGTTTTGTTGTTAAGCTAATACTTAGTAATACAACCAAAGGAACGAAGGGACGCCAAGGTCGTTGTTAGGCGAGGAAGCCGTTGTTGAGGCTGCGAGAGCGTGAAAGTTCTTAGTAGGTTTGCGTTGAGTTCACCACTAGTTCACCAGGAGTTGGATATCGGAGATAATCGAAGAGACGCAACAAGTAGCAAGCTTGTGATAGAAGCCCCTGCTTAAAATTGGTATCAGAGCCAGTAACGTCTAGTTCAGAAGGTCGATATTCTAATCAAAACTCATATAGAATGGATTCATTTCGGAAGTCTGTATCTTTTCGTGAATTAGAAGAGAGAGAATCTATGGCTAAAGAAAATCCACGAAGAGATATGTTTGCTTCAAGTTCAAGTCGTGTCTTAAACCAAGCTGAACTTGAGTATGAAGAAAGTCAGCCATTTGCCCGTTGGGAATTACTTGCTATAGCTCCCTCAGAAGTATATAATGACATATCTATTTTTCACTTAAAAGCTGCTACTAGAATTAGCATAAAAGAGTCTGTCAGCCAAATATAGGAAAATTCTGATGTCATCTAGACCATTCCTTTGTTGAATCCAAAAGCTTTGTAGGCAGAGGCTAAAAGACTAAATACTAAATATCTGCATTTAGGATGCATAAGAGTAGGAATCAGCCCTCTTATACACCAAGGGTTAAAGACTTTTGTTCTAGCTGTTGTTCATGACCTCACACATAACAAGTATACTGATTCCTTGATTGGCGGAATTGTTGCACCACTTTCGCATGGCCCAGTCTATTTTGACTGTTTCCCGAATTTCTCTATCTATACTTTTGATGAAACCATTGACCAGATCCTACAGCTTCAAATCCAAACCACTGGTTTCAATATGCATCAAAAGAGAAATAATATTGCCATACAGACAAAAGGTTGTTTTCGCCATACCAATACTTTATGGCCAGCCATCCGCCACACTCCCAGTCGTGACTCCAAGTCAAGTGTAGTTATCATGACTGATGCTAAAAATCAGAAAATCGAGCATCAAAAAATTCATTGGGAAGACTTGAATTTCCCTGAACACTGGGTAGTACATAACTCCCAGCCTCTCATTCCAAAAAGGATTACCTCAGCCGACATAAAAGAAAATCAATCTTCTGCAGTCTTATCCTTTCCCAAAAGATCTACTATTGATCGCCGAGGTATTGAAAAAGCCTATAAGATTTCTAAATATTATAGGGATCCTTCTACTGTAGATACTACATGTTCTAGTTCTTCCTCCTGTAAATATATTTCCCTTTTTGAATTTGCACAGATTGTTAATTTCACTTCCCTAGAAGTTAGATGTTTAGAATGCCAAAATATTGTCAATTTGCTTACGCTTGCTGAAACTGCAATCCATGCAAATCATAACCCCAGATCTGGTGTAGCTCCTCCATCAACCTCTATAAATCCTTGCCCCAATCCTAAATGCTCAGACATTCCTTTCCCTCATGACCAAGAGTTTGACCATGTCCTTATGATGCATGAGAACATTACTTTGGAAGGAGAAGATCCAATATTAACAGAGATGATGAGTCTTATGAGACCAGCCAAGCCTAGATATGGTCTAGGTCATCTGGACCAAGCAAATGGCCTTATCCCTGCGTGTAGATTTGGTCCAGTCCCTCAAGACTGCAAAAAGCTTGCTATGATGGAAATGCATAAATTATTTTCTCTTATGGATGGATGTTTAAAGTCTGAAATAAGTGCCAAATGGATGAAAGCAATGCTTAATTGGGATTTATTCACTAATCCCCAAGCAGAAGAATTTGATAAGACTTATACTCCCCAAGAGAAAAAGCAATTCGCTGAAGATTGGAAACATTACATGGAAGTAAATAATTCATGGATATCTTTCTATTCATGGAAAGATAATGTTTCTCCAGTAAATGTTTTAACTCGTACTACTTCATTTAATAAACATGCCTGGACTGCATTAGATGGGAGTCAAGTTGAAACTCGATCAACATTTCCTCCATTCAAAGGAATCGTTATTGGAGAAAACCACAATGCAGCTAAAGCCATTCCACTTGTACAGAAAGATGACAATGCCTTATGCATTGATGGCAGAATACAGAAGGCAAGTGAGCAGTTAAATTGGACAAACACAGCAATGAAAGGCTTAGAAATTAACATAGCCAAAGCAGTAGAGGTGAAATAACACTTTGATACTGTCCAAGTATCAATAAATGAAGTAAATAAGTGTTTGAATAATGTACAGTATGATTCTACTGTTATTCGTACATATGCTAGAGAAACTTTATCAAAAATAGAAGGAGTAGAAGATAAATTAGTTGATCATCTGGATACAACTAAGAGTCTTATAACTGGTTTGACCAATAAAGTAGAAAAAATGAATCTGTCAAAGACAGAAAAACCAGTTCCTAACTCCTTTCTTTTCAAAAGAAATATAAAGATGCAGGATCCTGTTAAGCCTGTCAACAGGTTCCCAACACTGTTCCCAAAAGAAGTAGCCACCTTTTTCAGAATTTGAGGCTACTGAAAAGGTAACCATTGCATCCTTATTTAAGGATGAAGAAGAAGAGAAAAATGAGTAGAAATATCCAGACACTCAGATCTTTCCCATTTACAAACCTCTTGAGCATAGGTTCAGTAAATATCCAACACCTGACCTTGAAGGCAAAGGTAAGCTCCCTGAAGCTCATACCTTTTTCCCAGAATCCCACAGAGATTGGAACATAGATAACATGAGCATTGGTCAAATTAGACAGCTCATAGATATGATGTACATTGAATACAAGCTTATGTGTCTAAGGGGAAAAAGTGAGATTGATGCTTGTAGGCCAATTATATAGTGCTTTACAGGCACACTTCTCAGGTGGTGGGAGACAGAGTCATCTCCTAAACTCATAGCAAAGATGGAAGAAGAAGTTCTCAAAGATGAAAATGGAGATGCTATACATAATCCCGATGGCACCACTATCAACAACATGATAGGAGAATTGACATCAATGATCCTTGAACACTGGTGTGGTAGTGATACAGAAATCGCAAATAAAAATGAAGTTATTCTTATGAATTTGAAATGCCATAAAATTTCTCACTTTGAAGACTTCCACTGAGATTGGATGCAACGAATTTATGAAGTCAAAGATTCAAAGAACTTGTCATGGAAACAAGTTTACCTTGCAGCCCTGCCATCCAGATTCGTAGACTACATCAGATTGCAAGAAGTATTTCAATTGCCATTCAAATCTTATACATGGGGAGAAATATATGCTCATATCACAAAGACCTTGGTCAGTCTTTGTACCAGTTCCAAAGTCAATAAATCTTTGGAAAAGCTCTCCAGACTCCCAGACAAAAAGTCCATTTGCAGTAAATATGGACTTACAGCAGATGACCCTTTGGTAAAAAGGAGAAAAGCAAAGAAGAGAGAAAAATGAGAATTCAAAGAAATATTCTACAAGAATAGTAGAAATTATCCAAAGAATAGAAGGAAATATCTCAAGCAATCTCGAGGCCAAACCTCTAGAAGTAAAAAGGGATATTATAAGTATGTTCCTCGAACACATTACTATAATCCTTCTGATATTCATTTGCACACAACAAAGCAAGAAAAATGGAATAGCCTTACATGTTGGCTATGTGGTCAGACTGGACATACTTCCTCTCGATGTCTAGAAGGTGAAGATTCATTGAAAAACAGAGGCAAGAAATCTCAGGCCTTTGTTCAAAGAGGAAAGCAAGTGAAGCAAGAGAGCAAGGGACCAATGCAATGTATGAAGTGTGGTTCCCATACCCATAAGACAGAACGCTGTCCCAATGTTGTGATTAGAGAAATAGCTCAGCAGCACCAGATTGAAGAATCATCTTATGATTCTTTCAGTTCTTCTTCTGCAAAAGAAATACATGCCCATATACAACAATATTCAAATTATGATATTTCAGAATGCTTTTGTTCTGAATCTGATGAATGTGCCTACCGAATTCAATATGATTCTGATTCAGAGTACTATAGTGAAACAAGTGAAGAAGGGGATAATTTCAAACCCCAAAAAGAAAAAGTTCTGATGGCTGCAACCGAATAAGATGAGATAAAAATTTTATCTTAGATTCGAGCCATGGAAGATGGTGAGATGAAGAATCACCTGATTGAAGCATTCATGGACCAGCTCAAATCCAGAGCTTCAAAAGATTTAGGTAAGAAATCGTTATTTATTGATGCCTCATTTGAAAGAAACACTAAATCATTTCAAAGGCACCAAGAGAAACCTGACAGGGTGAGATCCCTCACCTTTGAGAGAAGTGAGTGGTGAAATTCACAACATGAAGTCAGAAATTTCTGCTATGAAGTCCCAGATTGCAGAATTAAAAAAGGGAAAGCAGATAGCTAACAAAAAAGAAGGAGAGGAAGAAAAAGAAGACCAACCATGGGATACTGCTTTATACAACAATAATCAAACCATTGAAGTCGCTGAAGGTTTTCAAGATCCAAACTTTAGATTCAAAGAGATGAGGCTTATGACTATCTCTTATTAGCAGCATCATGTCAAAGTCAATATCTGCATCAGAGGAAAAATGTTTGAACTAATGGCGCTTCTTGATTTAGAAGCAGATATAAATATTCTCAATATAAATACCATTCCAACAAAATATTGGGTTGCTGCAGAAAGAAAAGTGGTGGGCCTAGGCAACAAAAAGCTCCAATATGAAGTACCCAAAGCAGCTCTATGCTTTGAGCATCACTGCATTAGTTTAAAATTTGCAGTTGTAGATATTCCTATTGACTGCATCCTTGGAAATGTTTTCTTAGCAGCTGTAGAGCCTCATGGCTCATTAAGAATAAAAGGTGGAAAAGCTGGTTATTTCATATCAGTTCCTACATCTAAAGGAACAACAAAGAAGATTGAATTACCATATATTTCAAATCCAAGGATCTCCATCATGGTCCAAACCATGCAAAATTTGGACAAGGCTGAAGCAAGACTGTCAGATCTGAAATCTACCCTCAGGATCGAAGAATAACTTAAACTTCCTCAAGTGAAAAGCAAAATTGAGGATTTGAGGAAGCAAATTGAAGAAGAATGCTGCTTTGAAGAGCCCAATGCATTTTGGCATAGGAAGCAGCATACAGTCGAGCTCCCTTACAAAGAAGGTTATGCTAGTAAACCTTGTAAGAGCCTAGCGATCCCCATGAATAAAGAATACAGGGATCTTTGTGAAAAGGGAATCAAGCAGCTCCTTGATAGGAAACTTATTAGAGAATCAGACAGTCCCTGGAACTGTTATGGATTCTATGTTAACAAGAGAGCAGAACAGATCAGAGGAATTCCAAGGCTATTGATAAACTACAAACCTTTGAACTCAGTTTTAGCAGATGATACCTATCCTATACCTCACAAAGGTGATTTGATCAGAAGGATAGCAGGAGCTAAAATCTTATCTAAGTTCAACTTAAAGGCAGGATTTTGGCAAGTCGCCATCTTAGAAAAGGACAAGTTCAAAACTACTTTCAGAATACCAGCAGGCCACTATGAGTGGAACGTGATGCCTTTTGGACTGAAGAATGTGCCATCCAAGTTTCAGAAGGTAATGGATAAGATTTTTAAGCATTACTTTGATTAGCTTATTGTGTATATAGATGATGTGTTGATATTTTCTAAAAATATTCAAGATCACTTCAAGCATGTAAATATTTTCAAAAATCTGGTCAAACACAATGGCCTTGTACTCAGCAAGAAGAAGATAGAGGTCATTCAGACCACTGTCAAATTTCTGGGACATACAATCTCAAATGGACAGATCTCTTTGCAAGAGCATGCATTGGAATTCGCAAATAAATTCCCTGATGTCATAACAGATAAAAATCAGCTGCAGAGATTTTTAGGATGTCTCAATTATGTAAGCAACTTCTATCAAGACTGCGCAAGTGATAGAAGAATATTGAATAAAAGATTGAAGAAAAATCCTCCAGAATGGACAGAAGTCCATACTAAGGCAGTACAAAATATTAAGGCCAAGGTAAAAAAACTACGAATTTTATATGTTGCTGATGATCTTGCATTTAAAATTGTGGAAACAGATGCAAGCAACATAGGATGGGGAGGAATCTTGAAACAAAAGAATAAAGATACTGAACAAATTGTTCATTTCGCATCAGGGGTATGGAATCTAGTTGAACAAAATTATTCCACAATAGAAAAAAAAAAGTAAAAGCATCTTGGAATTGTATCAGCAAGTTTGAGGTATATCTCATCAATAAACCTTTCCTGCTAAGAACTGATGCATCAGCTTTACAGAAAGTCCTGACAAAAGACATCAGAAAGGCTGGAGAAGCAAAGTTTGCCAGGTGGCAAGCACTTTTCGCTAACTTTTATTTCAAAGTAGAGCATATAAAGGGAAAAGATAATAATCTTCCGGACTTTCTCAGCAGAGAATATCTTGAACCTCAAGATCATGTTATGATAATAGTCACTGAGTGGGACCAAAATAAAAAGTAAGAGATCCTACGGACTATCCCAAATAATCAAGACTGGGAAAAATATAAAATGAATTAGAAACCCACATGGCAACTCAGAAATATGCAAGTACTGGATGCCAACTTACAACCACACACTGACATCCAGCACCTTGTGCTAGAACGGAAGGTATATCCAAAAGGAAGTAAGTGGATCCATGACATGATTTATGAAAAAGCACGAAGAGATGCTGGAATTGCACAAGTAGCTCTAGAACAAAATTTCCATGATATTGCTGGCATATGGTACCATGGAGGACCCAGTACCGGCATACATGAAAGATATTTCTGCATCTACAGAACAAGAGATCTCTAGAATGAGCAGGGACATTGGCCAACTCATCCTGCTGCTCGTTGGCCAAGAAATGACCCAAAAATTATTTTTCCTGACACTGTGTATGATTTTGCAGGTTATAAACAGCTTTGGTGGGACTTTCTTAATGTTGATGACAAAGTAGAAACTCATTTTACAAAGCTGAAATTCAGCACAATCGACACCTATCAGAGAAACCAGCAGTGCGAGTGGCTCAGAGAATGGTGGAGTGACTATGGTGTTAGTAGAACCGCAATGGATCTTGTATATCATGAACAATATTGCAGAACTCATTGTGATTTATGTTTTGAACAAAACCTTGGAGATTGCTTTCACCTTATTTACAAAACTGTCAAAGAAATGACAAATAAAGAATGGTCGCCATTCCATAATCTAAATTATTCACTCCAAGAATATATGAGAGAACTTCTAGAGTGGTTAGTTTTAACTAAAGTTAAATATCAGATTGTTCTGGGTAAACCTATGATCGTCTGTAGGATATACACAAAAGCCTGGGATGAATTATTGTATAAAAGAAATAGATTCCCTGAACTCACTGTGTTCTGACGGTTCACACGGGCTTTCCGTAAAAGCATCCATAGTGTAATCATGGTGTCCAGTCACAAGGACTTAATTGTGACCAGATTTCTCGTGGGCTTTGTTGTACTAAAGCCTCCACTGTGTAAATAATTTATGCATGATATGATAAGTCTTTTCTAGTGGGCTTTGATAGATAGCATCCACTTTTTTTTGTTGAATCCTTTTCCGTAATATTTGCTTTTCCGGACTGGAATCTTTGTGCGGATGTCACCCTGGCGTTACCCGAAAGCAATGATTCCATCCACCTTTTGGCCAGTCTACTGATGGCCTACAGTAATGCTTGTCCCCTCTCATTCCTATAAAATGAGGGTAAGGCTCATTATTGAGGCATCGAGTCTTAGAGAGTCATAGAGAGTCAGTTTGATTTGGGACGCTACGTATCAGTGTGCTCGGCACTGGTAAGAACCTAAAGTGGCCGAATTAGTTTAGGAGTCTTCAAGTCTGTTTATGAGTCCAGTCATATTCTGAGGCAGAGTCTATCTTTCGCCAGGTAGCCTTCGGTATTGCTTGTTCCCTGTGAACAACATAAAGTCTGATAAATGCGAAGATAGTCAATCTCTGATAAATAATCTCTCTGTAAGAAGTTCTGAAATCTAGTTTGAAATAATATGAGTATACCATTCTGCTTATGAATACTTTGCACATTTATATTGTCTACTGTGGTAGTAGTTATCTTTGAGCTTTCATCCGAAGTTCACAGGAAGTTCATCAGAGGTTCGCCAAAGGAACGAAGGGATGCCAAGGCCGTTGTTAGGCGAGGAAGCCATTGTTGAGGCCGCGAGAGCGTGAAAGTTTTGAGTAGGTTCGTGTTGAGTTCACCACTGGTTCACTAGGAGTTGGCTATCAAAGATAATCGAAGAGACGAAGTAAGTAGCAAGCTTGTGACAGAAGCCCCTGCTTAAAATTGGTATCAGAGCCAGTAACGTCTAGTTCAAAAGGTCGGTATTCTAATCTAAAACTCATATAGAATGGATTCATTCTGGAATTCTGTATCTTTCCGTGAATTAGAAGAGAAAGAATCTATGGCTAAAGAAAATCCACTAAGAGATATGTTTGCTTCAAGTTCAAGTCGTGTCTTAAACCAAGCTGAACTTGAGTATGAAGAAAGTCAGCCATCTGCCCGTTGGGAATTACCTGCTATAGCTCCCTCAGAAGTATATAATGACATATCTATGTTTCACTTAAAAGCTGCTAGTAGAATTAGCATAAAAGAGTCTGTCAGTCAAATACAAGAAAGTTCTGATGTCATCCAAACCATTCCTTTGTTGAATCCATAAGGACATGGTCAGACTCTTGGTCAAGAGGGAAAGGAATGTCTGAGCATTTAGGATTGGGGCATGGATTTATAGAGGTTGATGGAGGAGCTACACCAGATCCGGGGTTACGATTTGCATGGATTGCAGTTTTAGTAAGCGTAAGCAAATTGAAAATATTTTGGCATTCTAAACATCTAACTTCTAGGGAAGCAAAATTAACAATCTATGCAAATTCAAAAAGGGAAATATGTTTACAGGAGGAAGAACTGGAACATGCAATATCTACAGTAGAAGGATCCTTGTAATATTTAGAACTCTTACAGGCTTGTTCAATACCTTGGCAGTCAATAGTAGATCTTCAGGGAAAGGATAAGACTGCAGAAGATTGATTTTCTTTGATGTCGGCTGAGGTAATCCTTTTTGGAATGAGAGGCTGGGGGTTATGACTACCCAGTGTTCAGGGAAAGTCAAGTCTTCCCAACGAATTGTTTGATGCTCGATTTTCTAATTTTTAGCATCAGTCATGATAACTACACTTGACTTGGAGTCACGACTAGGAGTGTGGCAGATGGCTAGCCATAAAGTATTGGTATGGCGAAAACAACCTTTTGTCTGTATGGCAATATTATTTCTCTTTTGATGCATATTGAAACTAGTGGTTTGGATCTGAAGCTATAGGATCTGATCAATGGTTTCATCAAAAACATAGATAGAGAAATTCGGGAAGCAGTCAAAATAGACTGGGCCATGCGAAAGTGGGGCAACAATTCCGCCAATCAAGGAATCATCATACTTGTTATGTGTGAGGTCACGAACAACAGCTAGAACAAAAGTATTTAACCCTTGGTGTACAAGAGGGCTGATTCCTACTCTTATGCATCCTAAATGCAGATATTTAGTATTCAGTCTTTTAGCCTCTACCTGCAAAGCTTTTGGATTCAACAAAGGAAAGGTTTGGATGGTCCATTAGAATTTTCTTGTATTTGACTGATAGACTCTTTTATGCTAATTCTACTAGCAGCTTTTAAGTGAAACATAGATATGTCATTATATACTTCTGAGGGAGCTATAGCAGGTAATTCCCAACAGGCAGATGGCTGACTTTCTTCATACTCAAGTTTAGCTTGGTTTAAGACACGACTTGAACTTGAAGCAAACATATCTCTTAGTGGATTTTCTTCAGCCATAGATTCTCTCTCTTCTAATTCACGGAAAGATACAGATTTCCGGAAGGAATCCATTCTATATGAGTTTTAGATTAGAATACCAACCTTCTGAACCAGATGTTATTGGCTCTGATACCAATTTTAAGTAGGGGCTTCTGTCACAAGCTTGCTACTTGCTGTGTCTCTTCAATTATCTCTGATAGCCAACTCCTGGTGAACCAGTGGTGAACTCAGCGCAAACCTACTCAAAACTTTCACGCTCTCGCGGCCTCAACAACGGCTTCCTCGCCTAACAACGACCTTGGCGTCCCTTCATTCCTTTGGCGAACCTCTGATGAACTTCCTGTGAAAAGTAAAAGTTAATAGTAAATCTTTAACCGAAAACAAACCACGATTAACTAATAATCATAAAGTACAAGTAAAATACCAAAAACAGTGATACTGTGGAAGAACCCAAAAATAATTAACAAGTGAATATATCGTATTATGTGGAAAATTTGTGCGAGATGAATAAGAGATCCTTTGCACGTAAACAAACAATGATATAATAATCCATACAAACAGACTCAAAACATCTATTTAATTAACCATCTACTTAAGAAAAGTTACTGGTCGTAAGACAAAATATAAGATACCAAGACATATAAACAACTGAGTTCTTAAATATTGGCGGAAGCCACGAGTTCTTCCAGTATAGAGTAAGAATAACCTATAACCAAACCCTAACAAGAGCACCATAATTAACCATTACCATCTTTAATAGTGGAAGGACGAACGACCTAGCCAGTTCGAGGGCCCTTCTTCTAAACCCTAGGGACCCTTTGTATAAAACTCAAGAAAACAATTTGGCATGAAACAGAGCCATAGGACGTAAGACAAGACATGGTAGGTGACTATAATGATGGAATCTTGCACCTGGTAAAGAAGAAACCCTATGTAAGAATTCAAACAAGACGACCCAACACTCGTGCCAGAAGAAAGAGTTGCACGAGGGTGGCATGAAGAAAGCTTACTTGTTCTCTAACCTGCAACAAGAATGTCCCAATATCAAATTAATGGATCAATCAAGGTAACAACCGAAAAAATTAAACAGTAACCAAAGTCATTAAACTATTACCCGGGGTTCTTCATTGTCTTGCCAAAAGCTTGCGCCCTGAAGAATTAGAAAGAGAAAGATGGTTAAGAGTTAAATCAATAACCTTGAAATAAACATAGTGATAAACAAGAAAATATGAAGATATTAAATTACCTACGAGATCATGGGGAAGTAAAACCCCCTAGTTCAACTGTTCGTGACCGACTACCTCTCTATTGAAGCATCCAATCTACCAATGTCGAGGGAAAAATCATTCTTATTGGTAGAAGATCATAAAAAGATATAGTCAGTGTTATCACCTGAAAGTCATGCATGAAGGAATGAAAATCTATAAGGTACGAGCTATGGTATATTTCTAGTGAGGCGCAACGAGCAAATGACTCTAGACAGGGGAGGAAAAGTTTGGTGGTTCCACCTTACCTGCCCAAAAAACATCAAAACCGTTGGATGAAAAGCCTACTGATCTGACAGTCCATTTTCCTCCAGGTGGTGATAGTTGATGGTGTTTTGAGAGGCTTCGAACATCGGCTTAGATCCCAACCTCTGATTGTTCCAGCGCCACATGGTGTGACAAGATGGAACAAGTAAATAAGATCAATATCTAACTGGACGAATGGAGGTATTATATGATAAAGACTTAGGCTAAATCAGAGAGAGCAATTATTATATGTGTGGTCAGTCAATTTGTATGCTGCAAGGTGTAATCTTAACTTTAATTTTCGTTTAAATTATGGCATTAACCTTTGTTCCACACATTGATTCAATAATAAAGACTTATGCTTAATTTAGATACAATGGTAAAATGAAAAAGGGTTAAAGAGTGCTCTTGGAGGTTGGATTAAGTGTACACTTTTTTATGATAATCTTTTTCTTTGTCAAGTTGTAGTAATGGATGTTACACCCCTCCTTATACTTCCTAGCCTAGCCTAACGAGCTTGTCTAGATTGAAGGTGTAGAATTTCTCATGAGCCACTTGAGTTAGTTCAATGAGAATGACGAAGGATGGAGAAGGAGGGGGCACCAACTATTTGTTTTCTACTCCCAACACACACCAACTGCTTTGTTTTATACTATGAACCGACCGAAAGTAAAATGTGGGAAGATCTTCAGCCGACATTGCATTTGAACTTGGGTTATTTTTGTGATACAGTTTTCAATACAATATGGACACAACTCTTTATCTTTATATGCTTGCCTATATATTCTTGATAAATTATAGAGTACGACAGAATAGGTCTTTGTCCTAACAGGTTCCCAAGAAAATCTAATAGTTCCCTAAGCAGTGTTTCAAAGCAAATGGGAAGAGCACCATTGTAAAGGTCAAAGAAAATTTCTCAGCCAAAAATGGATTTGTTAATCAGATGCCTAATAGTGTCAATCCTCATTGCAAGTTGTTTGGTTGCTTGGTTTCTGCAACTCATATCCCACTAGCCCATTTCTCCAGCTCCATTAATTCTGCGACATGGTTATAAATAAGAAGGTCCCTTTGTTAAGAATAATGTTGTGCAGATGAGTGGAACTTCGAGCATCTTAATTTATTATACCGAAGTAATGTATTGGGATTATTGTTCAATTTTAGAAAAATGCTAAAATGCAATATGTATGTGTGAGCTTTTTAATCAGTGTGGCCAGACATCAGTATCTGTTTCTCAGTGTTTTCCTTCTTGTCGAGCCCAAATTTGTTGACCACCATTTACTTTTCATGTGTGCCGTTTTACTCTAGAGTGTCTATCACTACAATATGCGGCGTGTATATATAAAATATATATTAAAAAAATTAAAATTAAAACTGGTCAATTTTCAATACCCGTCCATATGACTTTTTCGGAAAATTAGTGGCCAGTCAACTATGATGTGTAAATTTGGAAACCAATAGTATTTAACGTGTGAAAAAGCAAAAAACAGGCATACGGGCGTCAAATGTAACCCTGGCCTGACACGATGGAAATTTCCATAGTAGGGATGGAATTCAGAAAATTGTCATTACAGTGATTTGCCTATTTTTTTTCCAAATGATATAAAGGGGTATTAAAGTTGCACTTACCATATAGTCGGAGGTTCGCCCCTTGTCGTGTCGGAACGCGCCCGTCGTCGTGCACAAGGGCGCCCGCCCATCGTGCACGCCTGCCCGAGACTCGAGGGCGTCACAATATCGATCGAGGTGCTCAGGGAGGCTACTAACAATTTTAGCGACGAGAACATATTGGGGCGAGGCGGATTCGGGGTGGTATACAGAGGGGAGCTGCACGACGGCACCAAAATTGTCGTGAAGTGGATGAAGGCCACGAAGATGAACAACATGGGGTTGAGGGAGTTCCAGGCAAAGATCGTCGTGCTTACCAAGGTTCGATACCCGCAACTCGTGGGTTTCCTCGGTTATTGTATCGACGGCGGGGAAAAAGTTGTGGTGTACGAATATATGGCCCACAGTCCGCTGAGCCTGCATCTATTTGAATGGGCGGATGTCGAGCTGAGGCCACTGGAATGGAAACAGAGGCTTACCGTTGCCCTCGATGTGGCCCGTGGAGTTGAGTACCTGCATAGCCTTGCACAGACAAGTTTCATTCACAGAGATATGAAGACCTCCAATATCCTCCTGGATGACAACATGCGGGCCAAGGTCTTCGATTTTGGATTGGTCAGACGGGTCCCCGATGGAAAGTTGTCTGTAGAAACCAGGCTCGCCGGCACGTTTGGCTACCTGCCCCCTGAATACGCAGGTAAGAATGGAGTCACTCTAGTTCGTTTAATCAATGAATGCCTTCTTGTCCGATTATTATTATTATTATTCAGCACTAAGTAAAGTTGGATAAGACAACTAAGCCAATATAGAGAAATAACTTAATCAGAGCCCATAACTACAAAACCTCACCTAAAACGTACAGGATAAAATGGAGGCATTGTATGGATCAACAAAAGTAAACAAGATAGGAAAACCTCAAGCGCTGAGCAAAATAAAAATAAAGAAACGGGGTACATGATACATACCAGAATAGTAGAGAGGTGAAGGTGGATTAAGTACCCGACATAATGAAATCCTGGATATGGTGCAATTCATCCCCCACTGATATGCTCATCTTCCAGAATTCGTTTTGTGAAGAAAGACCTTTTTTTGATAGAGAATCAACTATTTTGTTTTTTTCTCTATCGATATGGTTAATAGAATAGTCCTTTCGATATTTTCAGATAGAGTCTATTTTGTTTAGCCATCCCGAAAGATTGAGATTTTTTAAGAGATGGGAAGACTTTACATGGTCAATTATAAACTTGGAATCACCGAATATTTGCAAATCCTGGATGTTTAGATAGTCACAAAATATTAGGAGACCAGCCAACGCCATTGCCTCTGCTTTATTGTTTGACCCATTTCCACCATACCAAAAAATGTCAATATACTGGTCCACCATTGGGATAATAAAGACACCACATGCACAAACACCATTTTGAGCCGCCCCATCAAAATAAGCACAAGGAACTCCCGTGGGATCAGGATATTTTGCCATCATCTTTCCTGTTCTTTGGAGAATAATGGAGGAATGGCAGACGTAGTATTGGGAGAGAATGGATTCATAAACAGAGCTAAAATTTTCCTATCTGTTATGAAAGAGGGCCCTATTCCTCCATTTCCATATATCCCATAAGGTTAATAGCGGAAAAGGCCTCCGATCCGATTTCAGATTGCTCCACCATTCAAAAGCTTCCTTGAGTGAGAGAAAAGTAATCCTACTGAATCCAAAATGATCTGCCAGACTCTTCCATATCCCCTGTGATTGAATACAGTTTAGGAAAATGTGAAAGTTGTTTTCATCGTTCAATTTACAAATAGGATAGATAGAAGGTCCACTCCAGTTTCGTTTTTGAAGGTTATCCCATGTTAGGTTCTTATTGTGGAAAACAAGCCATGCGAAGATGATTATCTTATGGGGGCAACCAGTTTTCCAAAAGATAGTCGGGAAAATGGTATCATGTTGAATGGAAATGTCCTGTTGAAGATGAAGATAGATATCCTTTACATACACAATCGACCTTCCTCTATACCCCTTCCAGATTAGTTTATCCTCTAACTCAAATTTGAAAATACCCCTGTTCCTCATAGACCAAGTAATCTGATTCCATTGGAGAGCCAGATCATCTTTGAGATCCAGCATCAAGGCCGATTTCCAGATAGGGAGAGACCCCACCCATCTATCAATGGTCTGCTCCCAATAAAAGATCCCTTTTTGCTGTAAGGCCCAAAGTAACTGCCGAGAAAAGGATATTTCCTCGTCACCTCCCACGATGGGATCAAGACCTATAATGATCTTTTTCCCCATCTGAAAACTCCATACTAGATTTTGGAGAAAAAAATGCTCAATTTTTCGAAAGCTTCTCCAAATGGTTGATCCCTGGGAAGATCCAATAGTCCCTTGTCTATACCAGTAGGATATGTCTCTGTTGTCCATATATTTCGATTTGATGGCCTTGCTCCAAAGACTATCCCCTAAGACTCTTTTCCATAAGGATTTGCAAAGGAGAGCTATGTGAAACATTTTAAGGTCCATGATTCCCTAGCCCCCCATCTTTTTTGGACGAGTCAAATTTGAGAGTTTAGTAAGGTGGAACCTTCTTTTCTCTTTGTTCCCTCCCCAGATAAAATTTGCAGTTAATCTGTTTAGTTTGTGGATTATATTTACAGGAATGAAAAATAGATGAGCCCAGTAAACCATTAATTGGACCAGAACTGCTTGAGTTAAAATCGCTCTCCCAGCCATAGAAAGACATTTAAATTCCCATCCAACAATTCTCATGAAGTATCGGTCATGAATCCACATCCAGTCAGCAGATGAGTAGCCCACAAGTTTTAAATGAAAACCCAGGTATTTCAGACCACCTGTAAGAGGTTTTTCTTTTATATTGAAGAGATGGATCAAATGAATAATAAGTTCCCCATTTACATCCTCCAGATGGAAAGACGACTTGTCATCATTTATACACAGCCCTGTAGCCTTTTGGAACTTTCCCAATATGTCATGCAAACAGGTCCACGAGACTCTACAAAGCATCGCCAAAAGTAGGATGTCATCAACAAACAAGTTGTGAGAAATGGAAATATCCCGGCTGATTGCCAAAGGCCGACATCTCTTTTCTCGAACAACCCTTTTTATGTGAAGACTTAAGGAGTCCATGACCAGGATAAAAAGGAGAGGGGACAGAGAACATCCCTGCCTCAAACCTCCGGTGGCAGGGAAGAAGGAAGAAGGGGAGCCATTTATAAGTACAGCATAGTTTACATCTTTGACACAGGCCATAATCCAATTTGTGCAATTGTCATTTAGGCCAATTTTGAAAAGGAGACACTTGAGGAAACTCTAGTCAATGCAGTCATATGCTTTCTTGAGATCTAATTTCAATAAAGTAGCTTTGGCTTTTCTTGTGTGCGTGGTGTGAAGGCATTCCTGAGTAAGGGCAACAGCCTCTAGAATGTTCCTACCCTTAAGGAAGCCATGCTGTTCAAGGGTCAAATGAGCTGATAAAATATTTCTCATCCTTTCAGCGATGAGTTTGGAGATTATCTTATAGAGGGTATTACAAAGGGAGATGGGCCTGAAGTCCATGAATGTTTGAGAGAGCTTCTTTTTTGGAATTAAAGCAATGTAGGTGGAGGATATAATGTGGTTTATTGAACCTTTGATCCTGGCCTCCTCCGCCATTTCCAGAAGGTCAGACTTGAATAGATCATAGAAGTGAATGAAAAAATCAATTGTTCAACCATCCGGGCCCGGACTTTTGTCCTTTTGGAAAGATTTCATGACTGACAATAGTTCCTCCTCAATTACCCTTTCATATAGTAGGTTATTCTGCTCCTCATCAAACATAGCTGGATAGGGTTCAATGCCCCACAAGATGTCTTCAAAATCACAGCCCCTATTCCTGTTGTAAGCTTTCTGAAAATAAATTACAGCCTCCTTTGTGATGTCTTCCTGAGACACCACTGAGATTCCCTCCTCATTTTTTATCTCCCAGATTGAATTTGATTTTCTCCTTCTGTTTGCATACCGATGGAAGAAATTAGTATTTTTATCACCCTCTTTAAGCCATGTGGCTCTGCTCTTCAATCGCTAGGAAGCCTCTTCAATTGGTAGAATGTTTTTCTTTTTTTCCTCCAGATCCCTTGTATGAGCTCTCACCTCCAGGGACACATTGTTAGCATTTAGGTAGACAGAAAATCTTTCAAGTTTTTCATTGATTTCCTTTAGAGCTTCCCTGTTTGCGATCACCTTTTCCCATTGCCATCTTTTGACACATTTCCTGAGAGCAGACAAGCGATCCAAGAAAATTTGAGAATGCCAAGGTCAGACATCAGAGGAAGAAGATAACCAAAAATCCCGGATGAGATGATTGAACTGATCATCCTCCAGCCAAACACGATTGAATTTGAATGGATAACCATTCCTGTTACCTACGAGATTCCATTGGATGGAGATAGGGATCCGAGAAGAAGCTCAAAATAATCTTTACAGTGGGGTTCCCTAGCCAATCAATCAACCTGTCATGAATGAGGAAACGGTCAAGTCTCTTAGTGAGATAAGCATCATTCAATCTCCCATTCTCCCAAGTAGGTCCCAATCTAATAGGAAGAACATCAACAAAATTGTGCTGGAGGATAGCATCTCTGATCATACCTCCCACCTGATCATTTTTCCTGCCCCTTCCCCAAATCTCGTCATTACTCAAAGTGCAATTTAAATCCCCCCCAATCAACAGAGAATCCAGGTCCAGGAACTCAGAGGACAGAAAACAATCCCAGAAAGGAAGGCGTTCTTTATATGGGGCATAGACATTTAAGATGTGAATTGGCCCAGGTGAGCCCCTAATATAGGCAAGAAGGAGAATGCCAGCAAAACACTTGAAAGCCACTGCCGAAATCCAAGCCGGATCCCACAAGACTGCAAGACCACCGGAAAGACCAGAAGCACCCGTCGCAGCCATGTGCCAGGAGGGGAACATGCGTCTGAAGTAAGATATGGTTTCCTGGCAACCATGCATAGTCTCTTGAATGAGTAGAATCTTTGATTTTGAGGATCTAAAAAGATCCTTTAGAGCCAAAAATTTAGGGTCCGCTCCTAGACCTCTAATATTCATTGAGAGAATATTGATCATTTGGTCTTATCCCCAGGCTTGCTTGCTCTAAGCGGCCCCTTTTCAGCGAGATCGATGATAGGAATGTCAACCAGAGAGAGATCCCAAATGTTCAAATCAGGCCTACCCTTTCTGCCCCGAAAATGTCTGCTTCCCCTGTTTTGCTTTCTTCTAACTGTAATATTACCTGTCGAGGTCAGACTGATAGATGGGGAGGAGACCTTTTAGGTTTGTGGACAGTTAGAGGTTGAAGATTAAGGGATTCACATTTGAGCAAAAGATCTAGATCACATTCGAAAGAATTCACAGGAGAAGATTCAGGAGAGTTCAGGGGAGTGACAGAGATACAAGGAGCCTTTCCTTTTAAATCTGCAATGGCTTTGGAAGGGATGGAGTGAGTCAAGAGGGGAGGAGGAGATGCGTTCCCCTGAGGCACTGGATTGGGATTTTTAGGTGATTGTGGAGATGATGAAATATATGTGATGTGCGAAGCGGATGGGATATCCAGAAAAGGATGGGGAATAGGGGGAGGAGAAGGTATAGCTTTATCTGGAAAAGGTTCAGGGGGCAAAGGGTTGACTGAGAAAAGCATCTACCTT
The DNA here is from genome assembly GCA_031772625.1 of Pinus tabuliformis. Taxonomy (NCBI): domain Eukaryota; kingdom Viridiplantae; phylum Streptophyta; class Pinopsida; order Pinales; family Pinaceae; genus Pinus; species Pinus tabuliformis. The sequence continues at coordinate 1,327,636,687 of CM062805.1, read as the reverse complement.
TCAGATGGAGAAAGACTAAATGGGTTCGGGGACCACGACTTGCAAGATGATCTGCGCAAGTTGATATCTACTTTTTGTGGACTAAGATCCCGATGAATAAACTCTAAGGAATGGGATCTCTTTAGAGATAGGCTTAACAATCTTCCCGGTGGTAAACCCCGAGGGGAAGGGAGGCGGGCATTCCCAACTCCGAGATCCCGACCAAATCCATGTTGCATATTGCACCTTTGATCTTCCCCTTCCATCCCCGATAGATTGGCAGGATGATTTTTATAATGGTCCCTCCCCTTTTGTCTTCCACCAAGACGACGAGGACAGTTTAATTTCAAGTGGCCTGTTTTATGACATACAGAGCATCTGAAAGGAACTCCCCAGTAATCCAATGTTAGACTCACCCCATGATAGGTTAATATGCTCAGGGAATCCCCCTCTGTATTCTTTTTCAATTAAAATCCAAGTGACTCTTTTGTCCTTAGCCCCGAGACATTTGGGGTCAACGAAGATAAATCTCCCGATGGCATTGCCTATATCTGCTAAAGTCTCCTTAGTCCACAGTTCGATGGGGAGACCCAGAAGCTTCACCCAGATATAATTGTTTGAAGGGGTACTACGCAGAGGATTGAAGCCAATGTACCATTTATGCAGAGCAAGAAAACTTTTATCATGAACCCAAGGAAAAGCAAGGATAACTTCCAAATCATGGTCACTAAGAAAATGGAAACTGTACCAGTTGTTCATGAGCCTGACTATAGTCGGAATATACCCCAAAAGAGAGTTCCATTTAGAACCAATCCAAGATCTCATCTGGCCGTCCTCCATTGCTGGGAAGTGCCAACGACTGACCAGTGCATGCTTCTGAAGGCTAGCAATCCTATCTAAAAGAAAGGAGCTATCCAAATTTATGGATGTGGGGGGAGGGGAAGACTTTACAAGGCGCTGATTCCTTCTACGCGGCGGGAGATCTGAGTCGCCACCTTTTAGGTCATGGTCCAAGATCTGAGCATGTGGCTTTAACTTATTGGCCAGGGAAGATTGCCAATCGGCTTTGGCGGACGACCTGCCAAATATCTCCTCCGCTTCCATGGTGGCCCGCACCATGGCTGACGTGACAGACACGTCAGAAAAAGCTTCCATTCGGTCAACGAGGACAGCTTATACTAAATGACTAAGAGACACATGAGCCATAAAAGAAAGATGGTAAGGACAATAAGCATCCAAAAATAAATGAGAGAGACAGGCCGAGAGTCAGAGTGTCCATCAAACAATACTAAAAGAAAAGGAGCGACAGAGTGGTCGAATGTGCGATAAATACGGAAGATGAACCTGTAAGCAAAATAAGGGAATGATGGCCAAAGATTGACCAAATCTAGGGATCATCATAAAATACCCGTACCTACTGGAGCATAACCTTCTTGGAAAGCTCCACTACTGACATCCATAAAAGAAGGATTACACATCATATCAGAATATAGGACAGGAATACTTCAGGAATACTTCAATACCGACGGCTCCCATTAAAGTGGAAAGAGAAAACAAACCCGCTCCATCTTACATCATTGGCAATTCCAGTTGACCGCAAATGGGATTGGTCGAGCAATTCCGGGGACGGAAAAACCAGGAGAGATGAGAGAGGAAGAAGGAACAAGATGAAATAGTTAAGAAATGCTAGGAAAAATTATACAACAGTGATAACAGCGATTTCACTTACACCACCATGGCCCGATTTTTAGGCTAAAATCAGAGCAGGGCTTTGATATAACAACATATTGCTTCAAATTTACTAAAGGATCCCAGATCCAATTAAGGAAAAAAGACCAGAAATCTGAGCCCGACAAAAGTGGGAACGACATGCACAGAATATTAACTCAAATTCATAAACCAGCTTGAAAGATGTAAGAACAATCCCTGAGGACCCTCCTGAGAGTCTAATTATAAAAATAAAGCCTCGAATAATCAGAGAAGGCTTTTTACATATATCTATCTCTTTTTAAAAAAATATAAAGGATGATGGAAAAAACCATTCGGAGAGATATCCTTTTATCAGAGCCTTTACGGTTACTTTGAAAACTAGAATGCGGTCAAATTTTTTAAACCTAACGCTGCTATAACCATAGATATTACAGAAATGTCAAGGAAAATTACACACTGTTGTGCGAGCAACCGTAAATATACTAACCTTAACCCAAAGCATCTGCCAAGAGCAAGAGCGCCACCGAAACGCCATAGACACAGGCCGACGCCAAGCCGCAAGCACAGACTGAGAGAAAATAAAAATAACAGGCCGGGCCGACCCAAATAAGAAGCGAGGACAAAGATGAGTCGGGATAAGGAAAAGAGCAAAGGAGTTCCCGGAAATTTATCAAAGGCCGAAAGCTTGAGGCCGGGAGAAATCCAGGGTCTTTCACGAAGAAAACCGAGATATCATGACCCGAGAAACAATAATGACAGGCGAGTTCCGGAAAACATAGCCAAAAGCTTAAGGTCGAGAGTATACCAGAGCCATCACGAAGTGAACAGAGATTTCATCGACGGAGTACAGAATTGATAGGCGATACTTCCCCTGCGTGGGGGCACGCAGAGAAGAGAGAAGACCGAAAACTCACCCGGTGCAGGATGGAGTGACTAAATAAGAAAATATTTGCCATAGGGAACCGCACGTCACTGGACAGGAGGCGGAACGACAAGCTGCATGAGAGCATGAGGCACTAACGTAGGACAGGTTCTGAAGCTGGGGCGAGGCACTATGTAGTGAGGCGCTAATGAAAAACAGGTGGAGAAGCTGGGACGTGGCACTATAATAAAACTTAAAATAATAAAATAATCAATCACTTTATTTCTAAGTATTATGGAGAGGAAATTATGTTACACGGAACTATTCACGAGCGTTTCTGGGTTTTGGACCCTCAGTTTTGTTGGTATGTTTGATGAACGCAAATCAAACAAAAACCATTTTAAAACATACTCTATACCTGATCATACATAATCTTATATAATTTTTATTAAAAATAACAATTATATATAATTTAAAAATAATATATACATATTATTACTTAAAAACTAATATATTTTTTTAAATATTCATTTTTTTTTTTATATTTAAAATTTATAAATATTACAGTTTTAAAATTTTATAAATATTACAGTTTTAAAATTGTTTTTTTTTTTTGAATTCTCATCAATTTACTATAATATATATCCCTAAATCAAGTCACAATGAACCTTTTTCATTAACCTTCCAAAATAATTATATATCTATATATATATAGATATATATGTATTCCTTTTAAATTTTGAGTAAGTTCATTTTATTAATTTCAATTTCACTATTTCACATATGTATTACAATTTTTTTTATATAATTAAATAATTGGATTATTTATTTATTTAAAATTTAGTTTAAATTCATATTGTTTTTAATAAAAATTATAGGATGATTTGTTTATAGCTATTGGTTTGTGATTAAGAAAATAAAATCAGTTATATAAATATGTTGTTTTGTGTCATAAGATTGATTTAGAATTTATAACACTATTATACCATATAAAAAATCTTGATAATTTGATGATGTAAGTTGAGTCATTATTGTTTAATAAGGAAAACTATCTCATTTGGAATTTACTCACTGGTGGTATGCAACGAGGTAGATTTTCACTCCTCTTAGATGCCTCGTTAACTTATTTCTTTACGATTCACTTTTGTGAGATGCCTCTCGGTCTTGGACCATTAACCTGTTTCATTATATCCCTACATCCAAGTTAAATGAACTCGTAACCAAACAAAAACAATTTTAAGACATACACCAAGCCAAAATTTTAAATGGAGTTATTTATAGAATGTAGATATAATTGTGCTTTTTAACATATTTTTGAAAATTTAACAATTATATAAATCAGCCTAGATCCCATCTTAACTGAGGATCTACTCTTGGAAAGGCAGAGGAGACAAAACACAACTTCACACACAAAACACACGAGCTGCGGTTCTTCTATTGATCACACAAAAACTTGATGATTACAATGAACTCAGTGAAGGGTATTGAAACCTTTTCTACTAGCGACTCACCTCAAATATCTTGACCTACAACCACACACTAAAAGTTGTCTATCACTTAACTCCACTTGACTCAACACTTAGTTCACTGACTCTCTAACTTTAGCCAACTCCTCATGCGGGAGTAATTAACTTATCTTAATACTCCCCTTAATTATGACCACTAAACTAAAACATGACTCATGAAAACTCAAACATGTTTGTTGGTCTTTGTCTTAACTAGGCTTACAACACCTAAGTTTCTTCTATGAAACTCAAAAAATCTTTTGCTAATGAATTAGTAAATATATCAGCCAATTGATCACTAAATTTACAAGACGTCAAGTGAACTTCTCCATTGCTCACAAGTTCTCTAATAAAGTGATATCTAGTATCAATATGCTTTCTCTTCTAATGAAACACACTATTCTTGGACAGTGCAATCGCTGAGGTGTTGTCACAATATATTATTGTTGATCCTTGTTGTTTCTGCTTGATTCTGTTAGTGTCAATGCCTTCACACTGCCATCAGTGATCAAAATTCACTCTTTTGCATTCATATTAGGAGTCCCATTCTCAATGAGTTGCATTCCATTAGGTCATGGATCAGCTGATGGTAAGATACATTCTAGTTTTTTTCCCTCATGACACATATCTACTAACTTCTTTTCATGTGTGTTTTAGTCAATGGTTCAGGTTCAGGTTCATTTTCAGTGTATTTCATTAAACAGGGCTTAGGTCTTAGGGCTATAGTCTCATTAGGTATTAGGGTTTCACTATGTCAAATTTTCAGTAACCATTGATTAATAATGGTCGGCAGACACATGAGGAAGACAATAATCATCGGGAAACTTTTAATTTCATAATTTGTAAACTTAATAAATTTTTCACCTCAAAACTAGTTTGAGGTGAAAACAAAGCATTGGTATTTATTTGTAAATTTCATGTAATTTCATCATTTCTCATATGTAATTAATAAGTCTCATGCTGATCCTGGTCACCTACTGATATTTCCAAGTACATGTCACTGCAAAAACAAAAGATCATCAAGCATTAGTTCACCTATTTTAAGCAAAAAGTCAAGCATCCAAAAAACAGAGTATTTGAAAAAGCCAAAAGACATTATAAAGTGGGTTTTGGAGAGTGAAAAATCAAAAGTGCCCAAGCCATATAAAGGTCATTTTTTTCTCAAGTTAATTCATTGTTTGAGTTGAAGTTTATGAGCAAAATCACGATTTTAAGGGGTTATTGATCAAAGGGAGGAAATTGCTATGTTTTTGGAGGAAACTACCCGGCGCTACGCACCAAAACTTGGCGCTACGCACCAATACTTGGCGCTACACATAGGAGCGGCGCTACACACCTGGGCTTTTTATCTTGTGTTATTTTGAACTAGCGCTACGCATAGGAGCTACACTATGCACCTGGCATTTGAGCTACAAATTGCTGCAAATTGCATCAAATCACATCATAACTCCCAAATTTCTCCATTTGCAAGTAAGTAACATCACTTTTCTTGCAGACAAGAATTGTTGCATAGATTTTTGGGTTGTGTTGTCTCTCAAAACATCAAACCCTAATTGTCACTAAATTATCTCATATGTTGTAAAAATACACTCATTGCTACTATCCCATATCATGTTTACTGTTTCCCTAAAACTCATCCTCCCATACATAGTTCCATCCTAAAAACTTTTCCCTACATCCCAAACCCTATACCCATATATCCCGAACCCTACATATACCCTAAACCCTATACTATTCACTAACCCTACTCACTCCCTTCATCCCTTTCCCATTCTTGTTCACCCTCACCTGCTTTCCTATTTAAAATCTCTTCATACTCATCTTACCTTCATTCACCAATCCACCACTCTTTAGTCACCACAAAGAGAAAAAACAGTACAACAATGGAGATGGACAGTGAGTATGAAATGGAGAAAGAAACCCATAGTGATAGTTCTAGGGAGAGGGACACTCAGGGCAGAAGGCCTCATAAGGGAGGAAAACATATCAGAGAGGAGCCCACCAGTTTGAGGGAGCTGCAAGCCTGCCCATTTTCCCTTTCTTGTTTCAGACATCAGTCATGTTTCAGTTTTTGTGAAATGGTGGAAAGGGTAAAATCTCATCATGAATTAGTAAGGTTGTTTGTGACACACTTGGACAACAATGAGGTAAACCTTGCTGGGGTTACTTTCACTTTGTCACCAGCTGTTATTTCAGAGGCTACAGGTATTCCAAATGTGGGAGAAAAGTGGAACAAAGGTCAGTACATTGATAGGGATTACTATGAGCCTTACATTAAGGCTAAATATCATAACACACTTAGCAGAGTATTCCCCTTTAAGTTCTTGGAGGACAAGTTTGCTCCATTGATGAAGATCGTCATCAAGTACTGTATGCCTACCACATTAGACTACTGATGCATTTCACTCGGGTGAGAATGATGAATATCCCCTACTTCATATTCAGAAACATTGAGAAGATGGCACTCATTATAAAGAAGAAATCATACCCCCAGCAGCTATCCAACACCTACCACTTCTCTGTGATTAAAATCATTGTTTTACATCAGCTGAACCTACTTAACATACCATGGGAGACCTTTATTTCTCATGAAATGTTCAATAGTCCTCGAGTCTTTTCATCAGTGCCTCAAGAAGAAGGTGGACCTTTAGGACAGGAAAAGGTCCAAGAGACTGAAACTGTGGGAGTGCCAGTGTTTATGACATATGAGAGAGGCACTAGGAAACGTTTTGCAGCTGCCAAGTGAGTATTATCACCAAAAGGTGTGGAAGGGGTCTCACCTTCATCTTCAGGCCACAGGAAAATGCTATCTCCACAAGGAGTGGAAGGGGCTTTGCCTTCATCTTCAGCTAAACAGGTATAGGTTGGGCAACAACACAAGGGCAAAGGTAAAGGCAAGAAAAAGATGCATGAGAAGGATCTTAGTGATGAGCAAGAGAGAGATTTTGACCTTGTTGATCATGAGGAGACACAAGGAGTTGATGTCATTGATTTGGAAACTCAAGGTACAAACATTACTAAAGACATGATCATCAAGGAGCAAGAGGCTCAGATTCAATCCTTGTTAGTCAATTTAGACAGGGCAAAGTGGATCATCAATTATCTAGAGCAAGAAAACAAACAATTGACCGACAAGCAAGTCCTCATGGAGTTACAAATGATAAAAGAAGGCAGGCAAAATATCAAGGAGGCCAATGTTCCATTAACCCCTATTGAACAAGAAATTGAGAATGATAGGGAAACATGGATTGAGAGGATCAACATACACCTTTAAAAGTTGCTTGAGAAGGCCAATAGAGACAAGAAGATGCTTCGCCACATGGCCTATCACTATATGACCCCGAACACAATATGCAATATAAGGATGAGGAAACTTAAGGCAAGGTTGAGGAAGGCCTTAAGAAGCAAAAAGGAGCATGACAAGCTAAAAATCTTGGTTGAGGCCTCACTAGCCCATCAAAGCAACTAATGATGGATCCTTGTGCCAAATCTGGGCAAGTTTTGGTGAGTTTTTGTCATTTTGAAAATTTGAAATTTTCCAACACAGAAAATCGCATTAGGTGCACGCTACGCTTTTGACTGGAGGACTTTTTGGAGAAATGGTTTGCATATTCGGATTTAGCATGATGAGAACATCAATCCCTGAAAGTTTCAGCAATTTTGGAGCAAAACTTGGTCACCTAAAGGTCAAAAAACCATCAAAAAATGACCTCTTTGCCTCTTTTTGGACACACAGGAAGTAGCCTTGGGAGATTCCACTTTTGAGAGTGCAAATGACATCCAAATGAAAACATTCAAGATGTTCCAGAAACTAGATAGGAAGACCTTTCCAACAAGATATCTTGGGATCAATTTGGCTAAGGATAAGGCCTCCAAAATCAGTTGTGAAGTGGCACTACGCACCTGGCAGGTGGCGCTACACATAGAACTAGTTTGCTCAAAAATCCAAATTTCGCCTAGTTTTTCTACAAGTTGACTTTTTCTCTCATCTTAGATGAATTTATGGCTATAAATGATGCTTTGCTATGTAAATGTAATTGTAAAATGACCTTAGAAGGTAGATTCATCATTTTGAGGTGGCTTGAGGGTGAATGAATCAGTTTCCATGGTTTTAGAGGCAAGATGTTCCACTGCCTATATTCCTATCCTTAGTTTAGATATGGTTGAAACAATCCCTTATCTCTTGGATTCGACCCTTGATGGCTAGAATAAGTGGTTTTCATGTCTATATTATGTATTTTTTTATTTATTAGCAAGGGTTGGACTCTCTTGGATGCTTTGAGCTACATTGTACATCTTTACAGCAGTTTGGCAAGAATAAACCAAGATTTACAGATATTTTTGTGGGATTCTTGTGGTAATGTGTTTTTGCATTGTTTCTCCTTCTGTCATTAGTTTTTCTCATGTGTTATATGTACCAAAATCTATTTCATTCTTCTTAACTAAATGAAATCAAGATAGATAGGTGGAACACATTGGTAACAGTGCTCTGCCTTGGGAATACATTTAGCTTTTGATGTTTTCAGCTTTCTGAAGAGGACTCATGATCCTTGCATGCCCTCCTCAACTCCTCACCAGTCTTAGACCTACCATCTCACTCAATTCCAAGTGCTAAAACACCTACCTACCTCGCCCCATAAAACACCCTGCATTCCTGACTTGATTTCCCAGACCCAAAGCTGCCTGCTCCATTCCAACAAGCTATCTTGGGATCAATTTGGCTAAGGATAAGGCCTCCAAAATCAGCTGTGAAGTGGCACTACCCACCTGGCAAGTGGCGCTACGCATAGAACTAGTTTGCTCAAAAATCCAAATTTCGCCTAGTTTTTCTACAAGTTGACTTTTTCTCTCATCTTAGATGAATTTATGGCTGTAAATGATGCTTTGCTATGTAAATGTAATTGTAAAATGACCTTAGAAGGTAGATTCATCATTTTGAGGTGGCTTGAGGGTGAATGAATCAGTTTCCATGGTTTTAGAGGCAAGCTGTTCCACTGCTTATATTCTTGTCCTTAGTTTAGATATGGTTGAAATAGTCCCTTATCTCTTGAATTCGACCCCTGATGGCTATAATAAGTGGTTTTCATGTCTATATTATGTATTTTTTCAGTGATTAGCAAGGGTTGGACTCTCTTGGATGCTCTGAGCTACATTGTACATCTTTACAACAGTTTGGTAAGGAAATAAACCAGGATTTGTAGCTATTTTTTTGGGATTCTTATGGTAATGTGTTGTTGCATTGTTTCTCCTTCTCTCATTAGTTTTTCTCATGTGCTATATGTGCCAAAATCTATTTCATTCTTCTTAACTAAATGAAATCAAGATAGATAGGTGGAACACATTGGTATCAGTGCTCTGCCTTGGGAATACATTTAGTTTTTGATGTTTTCAGCTGTCTGAAGAGGACTCATGATCCTTGCATGCCCTCCTCAGCTCCTCACCAGTATTAGACCTACCATCTCACTCAATTCCAAGTGCTAAAACACCTACCTACCTCGCCCCATAAAACACCCTGCATTCCTAACTTAATTTCCCGGACCTAAAGCTGCTTGCTCCATTTGATCCAAGGAAACCAACAAAAATCAATCAAAAACCCTAGAGCTACTATACTTAGCCTAAAATCTATATCTGATCCAGTCATCTTGACTGAGAGCCACAAGGAGAGAGACCTCTCCCGACCTGGTAGGGCTAGCTACTAGGTTAAGCTTGGTTTTGTGGTTATCCTAGGATTGCCTCCCTTCAGCCTGAGGTCGATCTAGGCTCTAACAGATTCCATCAAATATTCTTCTTAACCATACTGCTTGACATGTTTTGATGTTGCTGCTACATATTCTGCTTCTGCTGAGAAAAGTGTCACAGTGGGCTACTTTTTAGATGCCCATGAAATCACACCTGAACCAAGATGGAACAAAAAACTAGTAGTGCTCTTCCTGTCATCTAAACTTCCTGCAAAATCACTATCTGTGTATCTAATCAAATCCTTCTTTTCTATGCTTGTATACATTATGCCACAATCTCTAGTTCTTGTTATGTATCTAAGTATTATTTTTTTTGCACACCAATGTGTGTCTTTTGGAGTCTCCATAAATCTGGAAATCAAACTCACTCTTTGCATGAAATCTGGTCTTGTAGCTGTGAGATACATGAGACTGCCAACCAATATTTTGAATAGAGTTGGATTGACATCTGATCCTTCATCATCCTTGCTTAACTTTGTACCTGTTGCAACTGATGTAGGGACAGGTTTACAATTTTCCATCCTGAATCTTTTCAACAAATCTTTGGCATATTTATTTTGACAAATTAAAATTCATTTTTTCAAATTACTCAACTTCTATGCTAAGAAAATATTTCATTAGACCAAGATCTGTCATTTCAAATTCTTTCATCATGACCTCTTTAAAAATTCATCTATCTTAAAATCACTTGTAAAAATCATGTCATCAACATATAAACAAACAATCAAAACCTTTCCATGCTCATTTACCTTTGTGTACAAGGTAAGTTCAATGTTACTTCTATAAAATCCATTCTTGATCATGTAGCTGTCAATTTTGCTATACCAAGCTCTAGGCGTTTGCTTAAGTCCATTTAGCGCTTTCTTCAACCTGTAAACTTTCTCTTCGTTACCTTCAACTACATATCCTGGAGGCCGTTGCACATAAATTTCTTCTTCTAGAATTCCATTCAAGAAGGCTGATTTCACATCCATCTAATATACTTTCCACTTGTTCTGAGCTGTTGTGGCTAGAACTGCTCTTACAATATCCAATCTGGCTACCAGAGCAAACATTTCTCCAAAATCTATTCTCGGTTGTTGCGAGAATCCTTTTGCTACAAGTCTAGCTTTAAATCTTTCAATTTCACCTTTCTCATTCAACTTTGTCTTGTACACCCACTTTACACCAATGAGATTTTTGTCCTTTGGCAAATCAACCAAATCCCATGTTTCATTCTTTTCAATAGCTTCAATTTCTTCAGCCATGGCTTGCACCCAGTTTTCATCTATGATTGCTTCTTCAAACGAAGAAGGTTGGAATGACAACAATGCAAAATTTGAACTAACATCCAAATCATCACAAATATCTTTCAAACTTCTCATCTTTCTCTTACCATTGCTTGATTCATCACCTGATTGATTGTTGGGAGAATCTCGATCTATTGATTTGCTTGAAGATCCATGCTGCTCTAAAAATCTTGGAGTCCTTGTTGGTGTATCTCTGTTTGGTGTCTTCGCCTGTGATTCTTGTTGATCCTTGTCTACTACATCATCTTCTTCCATCAGTGGCACTTTTGCATAAATTTTTTTATCTATAATTCCATTCCATGACTCTTTCTCTTTGAACACAACATCTCTGCTAATTATGGTATTGTTTGTGACAGGGTTATACAATTTGTAAGCTTTTGACTGCTCACTATAACTAGTAAATATACATTTTTCACTTTTATCATCCAATTTTCTTGTTTGCTCCTTAGGCACATGTGCATAAGCTACACATCCAAACACTCTGAGATGAGATACGCTGCAAGATATACCCGACTATGCTTGTTCCGGTACTCTGTTCATCACACTCTTTGTAGGAGATCTGTTGATCACATAAATAACACATGCAATTGATTATGCCCAATACTCATTAGACAAGTTTCTTCCTTTCAACATGCTTCTTGCCATATTCATAATGGTTATGTTCTTTCTCTCTGCTACACCATTATGCTACAGTGTGTATCTGGTTGTAAACTATCTTCTGATTCCACATTGTTTGCAGTAATCATGGAATGTCTTTGAATCATATTCTCCACCATAATCTAACCTCAATACCTTGATCTATCAATCGCTTTGGTTCTCTGCTAAGGCTTTGAATTCTTTAAACCTTGCAAAAGTTTCAGACTTCTACTTCAAGAAGTAAACCCAAGTCTTTCTGCTATAGTCATTAATGAAAGTGAGGAAGTAACTACTTCCACCAATTGACTGCGTTCTTATAGGTTAACACAAGTTTGTATGAACTAGCTCAAGAGGTTGCTTTGCTTGGTATGCAACTCCCTTTGGAAAACTTTCACGGTGTTGCTTTCCCAAGATGCAACACTCACAAGTACTAGTAGGTTCTTTGATGGGAGGTAATCCTTTGACCATCTGTTTCTGCTGCAACAATCTTAAACCAGAAAAGTGCAAGTGTCCAAATTGAAAGTGCCATAACCAATAATCATTAGAACGTGCAACTGTAAAATAACTGCCCTGATCACTGTAATTCATAATTAGAGGAAAAAGTTTGTTCCTTGTCATTTGCACCTAGCAAACTACAGTTTCGTTTTCAACCCGAAAATAAATTAAATTGAATTCATTACTCTATTGAGTTGAATGAATGGTGGGGAGTAGAGAGAGTTGCCACTACCTACTTGAGCCACTTTAATATAACTCGAATGTTTCGTAAGTTAACATAGGTAAATGGCAATTGCAAATTAATCTTTTGGGTGGTCCTTAATATTTGATTTATTCTAAACAGTGGTATTGCAAAACAAAAATTTAATATTTACCTTCTAGGTTCATGTTATGAGAGAGTCTCTTAGTGTCCAAGCGGTTAGTCTTTTAGCCCTCTGAACTTACTGCCTACACTATTACCACGTAAAATTATTATTCAATTCCAATCTTAATTTAAATAAATAAATAAAAATAATAATGAATCATATTAATTTGTGTTTGTGAAATGTTAATTTATTATATTTATTATTAATGTAGTAGTAAGTGTTAGTTGTTGATATTTAATTATTGGGATTGGGTGAATATTTGTAAATAATGTAAATAATAAATAATGGAGAATAAGAAAATGAAAAGATATTGGGTGGTAAAACTCAAGAGACTTTCTTTGGTTGTATATAACCATGAGCAACCCTAATGAAGAAATGCAATTCAGTTAGAAGAATTACTTCTAACCCAACATTTGTAAACTTATATAAATGATGAATCATAATTATATACATAATGTTATAACGTATCCCTTGTCCTTTTGTCACAGGACTTAGATTAATACATTAATCTCACTTATATCTATGTCAAAAAAATGAGATATTTATATTACTAACTCCCAAAACTTTTTCGCCCTCCAATTTCTAGTTTAGTTTTTATTTCTATTCCATTTTCATTTTGAATATTATCCTAATAGTATAAATTGACTTATTTATTAGTCATCTTAACCCCCATACATATATATATATATAATACTAGCATCTCTCGAAATTTAATACTTATGGTAAAAGAAGAGAAAAAAAGGACCAAATTTAATATCAATGTGTTAAAGGGCCGCTCCATCCAGCAGATCTAAGAGTATTTTATGTTAAGCGGATATAATTCATAATAATTAGAGAATTTGATGCATAGCGTTGTAACAAATTAATTAACAAATTAATGTAGCTTGAAGAATTTGAATCCATTCGATCAATGGCCTCAATTCAAAGACTTCAATGCAAATTTTGTCTGGTATTGTAATCCCCTAGCAGGGATCCATCTTAGCACGGGACAATCTCTTTCCATACTAAATCCGTTATAGAATCAGCTTTCCCTGTGGTCTGTTGTAAGTGACACTCACAACCGAGGGAAACTTCTCAGTCAGGCCACGGTGGCCAGCAGATTCAGCAACCCATTTTACTAATCAACTTGTTTTTAATTTTCAGTTCAATTCTTTCATGACAAATCGGCTTTTTGCTATTTCCTTCCGCCTAACACCATGGTGAAAATTTAGTGTAGTGGCGTAGCATTATGCCATTTATCCACCGAGATTCATACATTTTTTCCATCCATTCTTTAAGTTTCTTTCAAAATATCTTATTCAAACTAATGCATAACAGTTCTGCCATTGTTGTTTTGGTGCAGGGACGGCCGGGTGACAACCAAGGTGGATGTGTTCAGCTTTGGTGCGGTGCTGATGGAGCTGATAACGGGACGCAAGGCTCTGGATGAAACCCAACCAGAGGAGAGCATGCACTTGGTCAAATGGTTCCGGCGTGTGCTCATGAGCCGTGAGGGTTTCCGCAATGCTGTTGACCTGGTCCTTGACATGACTGACGATACTTTCCAAAACATCTGCACAGTAGCGGAGCTATCTGGGCACTGCACCTCCGAGGATCCCTTGCAGAGCCCTGACATGGGCTACGTCGTCAATGTGCTCTCTCCACTCGTTGAGCAGTGGAAGCCTGCCGACATGGATTCCCAGGATGTGTCCTCTCCCTTGTGCTCAAGCGATGACATGCCGTTGGAGGAGGAGCTCCATCCCTCATAGACAAGGAATACTCAGTCAGGAGCTTGAACAATACTCAGACAAACATTCCCAAAACGCCTCTGAGATTCTTGTGGCTTCTTTCTTTCAGACTATCAGCAGTAGCATCAACAAATTTGTTTTTCAAGCTACCATTTTAGTACATTGGAGTATGGTACGGGGATACAAGGTTTTCAATTACGTTAGAATAAGGATAGAAGGTTTTCTGTGCATCTTATCATGGATTTATCAAAGGAATTCTTCTTCCACTGTTTGTGTTCTGATGTCCAGTTTTTGTGTTGTAATTAGTGGCTAGAGCCACCCTCATTTTCAACTGTGATGTAAAGACCAGGGCAAGACATTTGCAACTACATATAAATATAATTCATGTCTATAGAACACTGCAATTCACAATGTAATATGCATTAGACAGTTTACAGTGTTATGGAAAGTTATCGTTCAGCTTGCTGTAAAGGACCATTATTATAGAAATTATATAATAGATTAGGTATGCCATTTGAAAATCTACAGTTAGCAGTGGCTGCCACAGAATTTAGTAATTGAAAATTGGTCGTAGCATTGATAGATTTTGTAAGATATTTTGATAATCTTTTAATTATTTGGGAAAGATATTTGGTATATAGCATAAATTCATGGTTAGTTTTAGGGAAATTTATTTATTTATATATATGATGGTGAAAAAGTAAACTAGTGCAGTTATATAAATTAAATGGTTAGTAAATGCTAATAAGTATTAATGATAAGCATAAAAATACTTACCCACCCTATTATTCAAATTTAAAAAATCATAAAAATTAATTGAATTATAATTTTATTTTAAACTTTATTATTATTATTATTAAATGAATTAATAAATGAGTAAAACAATATTCTTAACTATGGATATTCACCCTACTTTACTAATCTATTTTACAATGGAAATTACAATAACTATTCTTAACTTGTTAATAACTTTTGTTGCAATATCATGGGCCAATACCATGGCTTATCAATACACATGGTCAATATGACATTTTTTTGAATTAATTAATTTGAGATAAATGAATTAAAAGAGGATAACTAACTTGGAGATAAATTTTAACCATGGGCGTAGAGCATATGGTGTAAATCCATCGAACTCTTGAGTGGGAATCCCTCTCCGCTCCACTCTCTCCATGTTTATAAATTTGTTGGAAGCTCCACTTTCAATCAATATTGTCACCTTGTCCTTTGCTATAAACCCTCTAACTTTGAAGGTATGACATCTAGGAAATCTTGACATAGATGCAATAATAGGAGCTTTGCCCTATGCATGTGAAGACTCACCCCCAGCTGCCTGGTGCATTTGTCCTTGTATTGGTCCCTTCACTTGTCCTTTTGCTAGCTCCTGACCCCCATCATCACTGTGACTCTCCAAATATACTGCAACTTAATGAGCCTTTCCCACTTTGAATTTGCCAACACACTTGTGCCCCGGTGCCCATGGTTCCTGATAGCTGAAACTGTAACATCCTCAAAATAAAAACATGTAATTAATTAGATTAATCATGCGATTTATAATCAACATGCAATTTATCAACTAATTAATCAACACGCAATTTATCAACTAATTAATATCAAATTTCAAAAATATGAGTTGAGACAACTTACCTATGGCAATGATGTTTCTCACTTGTGATTTCAGGGTTGAACGCTAGTTGAATTTTGCTAACTGCAATAAAGTATTGGGGATGACTCTCCACCCAACCGTAGGCTCAATTGCACAAAATCTTGCTACAACTGGCCACCCCCGAGCCCTCAATCAACGTACTACTGCCAGGGAATCCTTTGTCTCACAACACTATTCTCCCAAGAGAATGGATGATGGAATCATGGAATGATGGAATGCCTCTCATCTTCCTCACCATCTATTAAATAGAGCAAACATTAGAAGGGAAACCACATGCACACACTCCATGTGTCCACATGCAACTTTACTGCTTTCTTGTTTTATTTCTTTTGTTTTTACTTTTAGATAACTTTATTGATTTTTACTGCTTTCTTATTTTATTTCTTTTGTTTTTACTTTTTGATAGCTTTACTGATTTTTACTATTTTTCTGTTTATTTTTATTTATATTTATTTAGAGCTTTAGTATTGTTATTTATTATTTTATTATTATTTATTATTTATTACTATTAGTATTTTTTATTGATTGTTTATTATTTATTTTCTTGTATTTTAATATTATATTATATTATTTAATATTTTATTATTATTATTATTATTTATTATTTATTATTAAGGGACATTACATACTCCTCCACTTTAAAGAACTTCGTCCCAAAGTTAAGTTGAATTATTTAACATTTTATTTTGTTATATATTACTTCATGTTCGCCAACACCCTTTGCTGAGCTAGTATAACGAGCAGGCATCGAAAGTTTCACAACACCCGGGAAATCCCAAGGAATCTCTGTCATTTTTCCCACTTTCGGAACTAGGCATAAGCCTCCTCGGTCTGTATCCTAGTCCAAGGCTGGCCCCAAATCTCGCGTCTGACTCAGACCTCATTTGCCCCAAGGCAGGCATCCAGTACAGTACTCAATGACTCTGGGAATCTCACAAGGTTGGCCCACTCCCTCCACAACTACTAAGGCACACAGCCCCAGGCATCGAAGTCCTTACACCCCCACTAGACTTTGGCATCCCAATCCAATAACAGACACCTAGCCTAGAACATCAGGCACTTGTCCTCCTCAAGATGGTCCCATAGCCCTTCAAGAGCTATCCATCAAGAACTACACAAGACAAAGGAACCACTGGCATATGTAGTGTTGATTGAGTTTGTCCCCAGCCCATATGGTGTTACATATTCTCCCTCATAGGTATGGGCTCCTACGAGATCATCAAATAAACCAGCCCTCTCAGCCCATTTGTGATTTCCTGTCAATCACCACATCTCAACATGCAACCAATGCATTAGCTATACAATCATAGTATCATAGAAAATAATCCACATGCCAAGTCTTGTATGTCATCATGAGAACATTCATCATTATTAATTGCAGCATTATGAATAATAACGAATTGCATACCCATGCATGTCATAAATTTGTACGCAACTATGACATGCTTCACCTCACGAAATACCATCATAAGTTATAACATCAACATATTTGCATCAAAGACATATCATGACATCACATATCAACATCACCTCATACCATAACATCATAAATATGAGAATCATCTCAATACACCTCAAATATAGAGACATAATACATGAATTAATTTCATTTTCTTATATAAACAATGAATATCAACTATGATACAAGATTATTCAACATCCATCTAAGATCTAGGCTATCCCATAAACACTCTTAGTGTTGTGTTCTCAACAAGATGTCAAATGCTTTCAATAATCATTTTCTCTTCTTTCCATAAGAAAGTTCAAAATTTATTGAATAGGCATAGCCATACTATCAGTATGCTATGGTTTTGATATAATCTATTTACTTGCAAGTTTCACCCTCTAGTGTCATAATCTCTAGTTAAGTTACTGCTAGTCTTACCATCATTCCCTAAATTATTGTTTCATTTCCAATACATTGACTTATTTAATCCAAATACATGACTCATCAATGGCATACCAACTTCTTACTATTTACTTTAATTTTTTTTCATTAGTCTTTAATCCTTAACTTATCGCGAAATGTATCTCCTTTACCCATGATAAACAATTATTATATTTAATATTAACCTTTCACTGTTGGCTTGTCAACACTACTATTGATTTGAAAAGTGAAACATTGAACCACTATTACACTTATTCATCCATCGAAACATTTTATATGCTTGTGTACTTGGTAACTTCTTCCATTAGCCATGGTATAAACTAGATAATTTTCTTCTACAAAAGTCTCATTATATCATCAATCTAGTCATGAAACAACGAATAAAATTTAGTCTAATACACCCTCTATTAGTGCATTATTTTCACTTATTTTATCATTTTATGTTTTATTCACATACATTTCTAACATAAGCTCTTAATTAATTCATGAGAGACCAAATTATTTATAAAAAAATTCTTGTGCTTAAAAAAAAAAAACAGTGCATACCCTTTGGTGAATTTCTTCTAAATTAAAGAAAACAACCGTTGAAAACAAAGTAGAACTTTTATCATTACCTCTGCTCTAAATCCAATTAAATAATTCTTCTCAATTATTAATGTGGGCAATTTTTATCATATATTATTCACCGATGGGAAGGACAAAGCATTCAAAAGCACTTAACACTATGTTTATCATAAAACCTTTAATCACTTGTTAAAACTACCAATGAGAATCCAATGACTATGCTATTTTGATGATGTTGATAGTCCGTGGGTCTGAGTTTCTCCATTGACTTGGTAATTTTTGTTTAAAAATTTGAGCTCGGAAAAAGGTGTGCGCAGTCTTATTTCTTATGGCATGATAAGAGTATCTGTTTTGTAAGAACAATATAGAAGAGAACCTATTGAAGCACATCAACAACACATTTTCTCTAACGACAATACAGGTCTGCAGCAACATTTCTTCTCTGGCATCTTAGTTATGACAACATGTTTTCTCTATGGACAAGTTTTATGATATTACTCTGTGACCCGTGGTAGCTTTTGGGAACATTCTGATTCTGTTGTTATACTTAAACATCAATCAAAACTTGTGAAGCGATCCAAAAATTCGATGGTAGCTTGAGACAAAATCAGTGACATATTTCTGTGAATAAAGTGTGAATTAGGGTAGAAGTAATCCTAGGTGTGCAGTAGGTCCAAGACCAAACATCATTATAAAGTGTGTAACCACAACAAAAAGAATTATGACAACCAATGATCAAAGTTTTGACTAGAAGAAGCTCATTCCTGTGGAAGAGACTCGGTGGAAGAATTATATTTAAGTTATCTATGACAAATTCTGAGGCACAATTCTCTGTAAGTAATATGAAATCTTGAGGCATAATGAAAATGTGAAAGTTATGAAGCTTTATTTCAGTGAAATAACTGCGAAGTTATGAAGTGAAATAATGCAAAGTTATGAAGCTCTAAGACACAACATTATGTGACCTATGTGAAGTTCTAGGGCTGAGTCCGAGGCCAAAAACTTGGTCATCTTAGAGTCCAACTTGTGGATAGTTTGAAATCTATGTAAGCTACAAGAAGGCAGAGTTTGGAGACAAGTCATATGCATACAAATCTATACGAAAAATTTTCAAAAGAGCAAAGTGACAAGGGTCTGAACCTGTGATAAAGATGAACCTTCTTTGGTGGCATCCATAACTCTATGTCACTGAATTTTACAAAAGTTCTCAATAGCAACATGTGCGCAGACCTTAGGGACATTACCTAAAGATTTGTCAGTGAAGTTAACAATGGTAAATAGATGTGTGTCATGAAGATTTAAAGCTCATTGTATACATTGTTTTCTGAAGGTAAAAATGATCATGCCTATGAAAGGAACCATAAACTCTGAAAAATATAACTGGATGGATGATGAAGTAAGTTTTGCCTTTTTAAAGACCGAGCCTCTCTGAGATATATCTTTGTCCAAAATTCAGGCATCAACCCTATAGAACCGATAATAGTCTATGGAAGGGACCAAAATCATCACTGGAAGCAAAGACTTCGAGAAGCAGAATTATATCTTCTTGTAGCAAGGAATGTGATTAAGAATCTGAAGCATCTCTGTGACTACCATCTAGATTTTTACTTGAGGATGAATTACACGATGAATCCAACTTATCTATCCTAAAAGAAAAAACCATCTAAGACCTGGTTGCAAAAGTGTCTAGACAGAATTGAATGAGAAGTCAAAATATAACATAAGCATGTCTTTTTAAAGCGGCCTCTACTAGTTACAATATAACAATGTTTTAATATTACCTTTTAAGTGGATAGAATCATTAGGATGTGA
This sequence comes from Pinus tabuliformis, assembly GCA_031772625.1. Lineage (NCBI taxonomy): Eukaryota > Viridiplantae > Streptophyta > Pinopsida > Pinales > Pinaceae > Pinus > Pinus tabuliformis. The sequence goes on along the minus strand of CM062805.1, from coordinate 1,327,616,451 downwards.
CTATAATTTATTTTATTTATTTATTTATTTTGTTAAATCATTTAGATCAAAGTTTTCTACATTAAAATGTCTATAGACCCTAAGAGTTGAACCTAGGCTCTGATACCATATGTAACAGCCCCGAAATAAAAACATGTAATTAATTAGATTAATCATGCGATTTATAATCAACACGCAATTTATCAACTAATTAATGAACACACAATTTATCAACTAATTAACATCAAATTTCAAAAATATGAGTTGAGACAACATACTTGTGGCGATGATGTTTCTCACTTGTGATTTCAGGGTTGAACACTAGTTGAATTCTGCTAACTGCAATAAAGTCTTGGGGACGACTTTCCACCCAACCGTAGGCTCAATTGCACAAAATCTTGCTACAACTGGCTACCCCTGAGCCCTCAATCAACATACTACTGCCAGGGAATCCTTTGTCTCACAACACTATTCTCCCAAGAGAATGGATGATGGAATCATGAAATGATGGAATGCCTCTCATCTTCCTCACCATCTATTAAATAGAGCAAACATTGGAAGGGAAACCACATGCACACACTCCATGTGTCCACATGCAACTTTACTGCTTTCTTGTTTTATTTCTTTTGTTTTTACTTTTTGATAGCTTTATTGATTTTTACTATTTTTCTGTTTATTTTTATTTATATTTATTTAGAGCTTTAGTATTGTTATTTATTATTTCATTATTATTTATTATTTATTTACTATTACTATTTTTTATTTATTTTCTTGTATTTTAATATTATATTATATTATTTATTATTTTTACTATTATTATTATTTATTATTTATTATTAAGGGACATTACAGAAACAAAGTTTTTTTTTCCTTAGCTCTTTTTGGGTCTCCTCATCCAACCTCAGTTTCTTGGTCCACTCCTTCTGAAAGGGCTTGATCCTTTTACCCTTATGAGGGAAAGAAGGTTTAGGAGTGAATTTATTTTGGGAAGCAACATCTTGTAAGTCCCTAGTTTTGTTGATTGTCGTATGAAGAGTGGTGGGTTCAAAACTCTTGACCCATCCACGTAGAAGTCCCACCAACCCCTCTACAAATAACATCACCAATCTAGTCTCTAAAATATTTGTGACCATGACTTCCAGCCTCTGAATCTCTGCAATGTAAGCCTCCATACTACTTGTCTGCTTGAGTTGTGTCAACTCTTTAAAATGAATCTTCGGATCCTTCCTTTCAAAGTTCTCAAGAAGTCTTTGAGTGAACTTTTGTGTATGAGGTGATGCTGTTATGCCCCAACATCACCAACCCATGGTACCACCACTCACGGGTCTTGCCATCCAAGTGTAGAGTGACTAACTTAATAGCCTCCTCTTAGGTCATCTGATGTAATTGGAAATATGTGTATAGTTTTTGAACCCATGATCGATCTGAACACTTGGTTGATCCATCCAAGTAGGGGATTGTCACCTTCCCCAAAGTTTTTTGTAGCTCCTGATTATGCTTTGAAACATTGGGTCTGCTCTTCAACTTAAGGTGGCATAAATCAGTAAATCTCATGGCATATTGAAATTCCCCTCCCAATGCCTTCTACTCCTCCATGTACTCTACATAGGGAATTCCATGACTAGACTCCTCAGGTATGTCCTAAGGTATCTCATGTATAAAGTGAGGCATAGTGGGTTGGGCATTTTACTTGCAATGTGTGATGTGTTTTGCACATGAGTATGGGCTTAGCTACCCTCAGCACTGTTGGACCCTTTCCCATTCAATGGATCCTTCCTAGCGGAAGTCCTTGTGTTTGTCATGCCTCTCATCAAGTGAAACATCTCTTTTTGGCCCTTGGCCAAGTCATTTATAACATTGACCAAGTTGTTAAGGCCCATTCTTCCTTATCTCCCATATCTAGCCCTTCAATTTCAGTTTTTTCCTCTATCTCCTTCCCCTTTTATGTTGTCTCTTCACTCTTCATATCGGGGATGCCTTCTTCTATAAGGGGAGTTTGTTCTTTGTAGGTATGCGTCCTTCTATATGTAATCATTTTATAGGGGTTTTCTTCTGTCATATAACCACTGTCAGGTTGCAAGCAAACCCTTGAGGTCTAATTTTTTTTCAACAACCCACAATTGAGCCATGAGTAAGGCTCTAATACCATTATAAGATTCCTGCTTGGAAACTCTGATGTTTTTAATTAAATTTTTTAGTTTGTGATTAAAGTTTCAGTGAAGGTTTTCTTCCAACAATTAAGAGGTATTCTTTTGTGAGTATTTGTTAGCCCGCGTTTGAAAATAGCAACTAGAGATGGTTTTCCTCACTGCTAGTTTTATAACTGAGGTATGATAGGTTTTTCCATTGTAAATAAAAAACTATCTCCAATAATATCTCCACAATATCTCTCATGATCTCTCCATAATATCTTCATGATTCTCTAACCAAATATTCATCCCTACTTTCTCTCATATTATAGAAATTCTGTCTACAAATCCAACTATGTAGACTTGTTGCAGGTTAACCCGATAATGCAATATAACCAAAGCAAAATACTATAACCTACTTCTACTATCAATTTGTGGAAGCTTAAAGATTGAGCAAGATCAAGCTAAACACATATAACCAGAAGAAGAATCAATGCACATGAAACACATAAAATACTTAGGGGAAAGCCTCAGCTAAAAACCCCACTATCTGTATTATCATACAAGGTGGAAATATATCAGAATTACACAAAGCCTTAGCTCTCACAGCTAGCCAGCTCTCAGTACAATCCTCACAGATGCTCACAGACAAAATTGACTTCTCATAAGTCTTCCTCTCTGCCCTCCAAGCTCCTATTTCCTTGCACAGTTTTTCCTGGGTGATCCTCCTGTTACCAAGTGTAACACTGATCTCACACACTGCTCCAACACACTGTCAGAACTGCACAATCCTCAAGGAATGATTCCTTGACTGCATGCATGAGTTTTATTTATAAGAGAACACATGCAATTGATAGTACATTGTCCATGTCTTTAATCTCAATTGGGTCTTTCTCAGAATAGACATGCATGAGTTACTGATGAGGGAATTTTCAGTTATCTGGGGTACACTTGTTGAGTGCATGCATGCATCAATTGACTGATAATTCACAATTAGTTCCTCAAACAGTTTGGAACTAATTTAATTGGACTTAACTTAGTAAAGTGAGCTAACTAATTACAACTCAAATATAAGTCAATCTTATCTCCTTAATTAAGGGATAATCTCCTTAATTTAAGGGATAACTGTTGCATGACTTTAGAAAGACTTCTAACTTGAATTTCTACAACTAATTAACTCAAGATGAATTAATTAATTATTTTTCAAGCAGCTGGTGAGACTAAATTCGAATTTTAATTCAAAGACAAATTAAAATTGGAATATTCTTGTTGCCACATTTCAACACTCCCTCTCAACAAGAAAGGGATTATCTACCACCCCGATCCTGTCTCTGTGGAACTCGAATTTACACTTTGACAATGCCTTTGTCAAAATGTCAATATCTTTCTCCTTTGTCGAAATATACTGAAGCAACATGGTCCTCCTCGCTACAAAGTCTCTGAGATGATGATACCGGATATCAATGTGCTTGGACCTATCATGAAATACTGGATTCTCAGAGAGCTTGATACAACTCTTATTATCACAATAGATCACAGTTAGATCCATCCTCTAATCAAACAAACTAACTAGGATTTTTCGCATCCAGATGGCCTCACATGTTGCCTGACTTGTAGCCATGTATTCAGACTCTGCCAAGCTGAGTGCAACCGACCTTTGTTTCCTGCTGTACCAAGAAATTGCAGTTGACCCAAGGTTGAAAATTCCCTCCTGATGTGCTCTTCCAATCTGATGGACTCCCTATCCAATCTACATCAGTGAAGCCCTGTAGCTTCACTCCCTCTGTTCGTTTGTACTATAATACATACTGAGATGTACCTCTGAGGTATCTCAATATATGCTTTGCTGCCTTCCAAAACATCCTGGTAGGCTGAACCATCGCTTGACTGAGCTGGTTCACCGCATAACACAAATCTGGTTGTGTGTTCACTAAGTACATCAGTGACCCCATAAGCTGCCTGTACACAGTAGCCTCTACTACTTCTCCTGAAGTAGCATGCTCCTTCCTCCAGTGACCAACTAAAGGAGTCTACATGGGTTTGCACTTCTCCATGTGGAATCTCCTGAGTATATCATTGGCATACTTGCCCTGAGACACAAACAACTCCCCATCCTTCTACCACACTTCCATGCCAAGGAAGTAATGCATGATACCCATGTCTTTCATCTCGAATTATCTTGCAAGGTTCTCCTTGCAATACATGATCAACTGATCATCACCTGCCAATATGAGATCATCAACATAAACTACAATGATCAATGACTTACCTTTCACCATGATGTGGTATAGGTTTGCATCCGCTTCACTCTTTGTGAAGCCCAACCTGGTGAAGTAGTTGTCTATCCTAGTGTACCAAACACAAGGTGCTTACTTCAGCTTGTACAAAGCTCTCTTGAGTCAGCACACATGCGACTCACGATCGAAGGTCTCAAAACCTTTCGACTGCTCTATGTACACCTCTTCCTCAATCTTTCCATTGAGGAATGCAGTCTTCACATCCATTTGATGGATCTTCCAACCCATCTGTGCTGATAGTGCCAACATCAATCTGATAGATGAGTACCTTGCGACAGGAGAAAAAGTCTCATCATAGTCAATCCCCTCGACCTGTGAAAAGCCACGGGCAACAAATCTTGCCTTATGCTTCTCCACACTACCATCAGCAGCTTGCTTTACCTTGTAAAGCCAATGGGAACTCACAACTGACTTGTTCTCCGGTCTCAGAACCACGTCCCAAACACTGTTACGAACTATGGAGTCATACTCCTCCACCATAACATCAACCCAAATCGGTGTTGCACTGCTTCCTCAAAGAAAGATGGCTCAGTCTCAACACATTCCCCAACAAGGGCCATGTATCTAGTGTACCTCTCAGGTGACCTCCTCTGTCTGCGCGGAGAAGATGGTTCTCCCACATTCTCTCTTGCATCCGTCAACAATCTGTCAGCTTCTCTTATGCGCTTTTGTCCATCTCTGGAAGACTCTGCTTGAGTGGATGTCTCCACTCCTAGAATCTCTGCATGCGGCTACTCCGCATCAGTCTAAGGGAACCAACAGTTCCTCCACAACCTGTACTTGGAGCTCCCTCTCAAGGGAAACTTCAATGGCCTTCTACTCATCAAACATGAGATCTCTGCGAACCACTGTCCTTCGACTGGTAGGCAAGTACACCCGATAGTTGTGAGGTGTATCAGTGTACCCCACAAGTATCTCCAACTCTGTTATCGGCTCAAGCTTCTTCCGTGCATCCTTTGTCACATGGAAATATATCGATGAGCCAAAGATCCTAAGGTGACCGACATCTGGTCTCTTACCGGAGAAGGCTTCTTCTAGTGTCTTCATCCCAAGTATGCGATGCGGGCTTTTATTCCGCAAATAAACTGCTGTGTTGCATGCCTCAACCCACAATTGAAAACAATTTTAAAGTCGTCTTTGAAACTTAGAATATTAAAATTGTTAATTTTGATAGTTTAAAATTTTGAAAATTCGCTTTTTTTTTATAGTGAAAAGATATATACTCCCAAATTTTTTCTATATTAAATTTTGGATATTAAACAATATAATAAAAACTATGATACAACCAGCAATGATGTCTGAAGCCCCAAAATCAGCAAACTCCAATGTTTACCCTATAAAAATGAAAAAATTGAGAAAAATCTTTCCGTACAAGATAGATTAGATAAATTAATAGGCCAACACTAATGTGAAATGTCACTTAAGCAAGCAGTGACACAATAATAACAATAATAATATAAATTCTTTTATATCTTGTGAATATGAAATGTATCTTAAGATAAATGTTTTTATGTTCCTAGCTATTTAGGAACTATTTAATTTATATAACTGTTTAGACGAACACTAATAATTTAATTTATATAAACACTAATAATTTAATTTATGTAAATTTGTTAATTTTTAAATTCAAACATATCTTTATTATTTAATTTATATGGCGGCCTTATACAAAATAACATACTCTTTATATTTTGAAGATAATTACTGGTTTTTAAAAGTGTTGTCAACAAATTTTTTTCTAGATAGAAATATAACCAGATTGTTTGAATTAATTTTATTTATTTATTTATTTTTATAGTAGAAACGAATTTAGCACCATCAAAAATCCATAAAACACCCAAAAATCTCAAACTTACGACTCTAATTTACATTTTCAAAAAATTCTCAAATGATATTGGAAATTCCATTGTTTACTAACCGAAAACTTCGTCTATTAGACTACCCTATTTTCCTGTTTTTAAATTGAAATTCAAATGAGAACCATATTGATTTATATTGACCGTGTCAGAGTTTACTTTAGAGGCGAGAGAGGTCTTCGCCGTGAAAGAATCTGCCCATAAAACTCCCGAGGCTGGAGGATTTAAGTAATACGATTGTAGTTTGTGCGACAATTGGTTTCGAATTCCGTGCGGGGGTTTGTTGTTGTCTTTTTTTCAGCCGCAAGAGACTTTTCTGTCCATGCGGTGGCGACTTAGATTGTGACGCCCTCGAGTCTCGAGCAGGCGTGCACGATGGGCGGGCGCCCTCGTGCACGACAGCGGGTGCGTTTTGACACGACGACGAGCAGATGGGCGGACCCGACGATGGGCGGACCCGACGATGGGCGGGCGACCCATGGGCATGCGCCTTGCTACACGATGGGCAGCGGCATACGACGGACAGTAGAACGATGCGCGACGAGCTTCGGACGACGGACGGGCGGATGCGACGAACAAAGGTAGCGGGCAGCGTGCGACGAAATGACGAGCCGGTTGTGACGATAATGTGATGAACGTGTGCGACAGGAATATGACGAAGTACGCTCGGGCCAAAATAAGGCTAAGCGTTGATGGGCATATTAAGGCACATAATTACATATCGTATAAAGGCTTATAAGCATATATAAATATGCTTGGATTATTAAAATATGATATGTGAGGGCTCATATGTAAATAATGGGGCAACCGTGAGGAAGCACACCCCTTAAAACATAAAGGAGGAAGCATATTATATGGAGGAGAACACATATACGAATATGTGTGAATTAATAAGAATAAAATATAATATAATAATGTAAAATAAGACATACGTGGGCTTTATATGCTAATTAGGGTGGTCGGCCATAAAGTGAAGCAACCCCCTTGTAAACATAAGGGAAGCATGCGTATATATGAGGAGAGATGGAGCTCATTCTCTCCATCACACTTCGCTCAAGAGCTCTCCTTTGCATAAGGACAAGGAAGTGCGAGGTGACTTGAAGAGATGCGCATTCCTCATGCGCATGAAGAATAAAGGACTTCGCATATTTTGGAAGCTTGGTTATGTGAAGTAAGGTTTCGGTTGAGGGAGTTTTGAACTCGGTTTATGCAGGGCTTAAAGGAGGAGATCTTGTGCACAAGTTAAGCACTCTCCTACCTTAAGAAGTTAGCATATGCTTGGTAAAAGGTTTCTTATACCTTGTTGTAATATTGTAAGAGAATCTAAGTGTTGGCCGAGGACTTTGCCCGGCACACTTGTATGTTGATGTATTATTGACGGTTCATGATATATTATTATTTGGGCGGACTCGTTCGGGAGTTGCCCCTCCCATTCTACATGATTGTTTGCAATTGTTGTTCGGTTTAATTGCACATGAATATGTTAAGAATGGTTTGTGTTGAATTATGAAGAATAATGCTTTCACATGGTTATAAGATAACGGTTAAGGCATGTTTATATCGGTTAAGGCGTAGTCCATATGTACTAGTATTAACGAAAAGAACGTACACGGTGGTGCCGCACCCCGCCGGGCACGGAAAAAAAGTTACCGTAGACTTGGGGGCGTGACAGGTGGTATCAGAGCAGGGTTGCTCGTTCAGGTGTTGAAGCTGCTACACACCTTTACCGAAGTAAAGGTGGTATCAGAGCTCGGTCGGAGCTGGTGAGCAAGTTTGCTCGTGACAGTTGACAGGTGAAGATAAGGTCATGGAGAGCAACCAAGGTCTTGTAACCTTGAAGATTTGTGGCAAAGATGTTCAAGAATTGGCAAACTCAGGTGGCTCATATAACCTTATATTGGCACGGTTAATAGAAGAAGTGGGGCTGATATCTACTATGGAGAACTGGGAGATAACCTCGTGGAACTTGGCAGTAGGCATGATACGAGATGTACCTGTACAGTTGGAAAGATGTAGGGGTCAGCTGGACTTCGTGGTGATAAATACAGATGGCATTGATGTGATGCTTGGACGAGAAGGACTTCTTCAAATCAGTCAGGCAATAGATGAGGTTGCAGACCAAGAAGAGGAAGTCATGGTGACCGAAGATGTTGAAGACTTAACTATGATGGAGGTTAGACTTGAAGATGATCAAGCTAAGCCCGAATCATGTAGCTCATGGACATGGACAGATGAAGATACTCATATGGAAGGACCATGTGATGATGAGGATATGATGGAGGCCGAACTTGAGTTTAATCAAGTTGAACCAGGGTCATACAATTTGGCAGCATGGATGGACACTCACATGGAAGAACCACATGATGATGAGGACTCGATGGAGGCAGAACTTGAAGGTGATCAAGTTGAACCAGGATCGTGCAGCTTATCGACATGGATGGGTGAGGTCACTCATATGGAGGAGCCTCATATTGATAAAGTAAGTATGGATACTTGTGTTTCATTTGGACATTTGGTAGATGGATCATGTATAGAAGAGGGCAAGATCAGCTTGCCTAAGCATGGAGACATCTTACTATGGATGACTATGATGGAGCCTTGTGTGGAGAAGCAAGGGTCATTACCTGCTGAAGGACTTGTTGGGGTTACTTGTGACCTTATGGTTGAAGGTGCAAGGGCCTGTGACAAGGGTGGAACTTGGTGAACATTGTGGATGATTTGGGTCATGCTTTAGCCACATGGCTAGGTGCCCGACATGGCTCATGGACTGATTGAAGGGCACACCCTTGGGTGGGCTTCTCACGGCCGAACCTTTGGTGGAGGAGCTATGGAGAAGGGACTCGTGATGACATGGTGATATGGTTGGTGACCGAGTTCACTAAACCGAAGATTGATTACTTGGATGATGAACTTCTTATGGCCGAGACCAAGAGATAGTCTTGGTGGACCTTTGGTGGAGGAGTTCATGATGACATGAGATCGTTGTGACTTTTGGGACATCATATATGGTGGACTTAGAGGTCTGATGCATTGAGGAGCTGAGGTCAGGTGACTTTGATGTAGTATGGGATGCATACTTCCAAAGTACATGCATAGGACATGGCTTGGAAGAGTGACTTGATGAGGAGGACCGATAAGGAACTTTGAGGTGATGGAGTTACGATGATGATGATGCATTGGTGGCTGCACTTGGGCATAGGTTGAGCCGATACTCGACTATCTTTTCACACATGATGATGTTGGGATAGATGTGGCAGACTTAGCACATTGACACCAACACTTCATGGACAACATGTTGCAGATGAGATGGATGGAGTTTTCATGGACCTGAGCATGGATTATGGGAGCTGATTCTTGATGAGTCAGGGATGTGACAGGATGCTTTGAGGAACAACCGATGGTGACATGAGGATGTGCATTCTCATGGTTTGGACGTGACGGTTGGACTAGCTACCCAACTAGTTCAGACATGGGGACCGGTGTGTGCAGAGATGTGTTGGCATTTGTTGGAGTATCATGGCAGCAGTTCACATGAGGACGACATATGGTGATCGAGATGGCTTCCCGTTGATGATGATCTTGGTAGAGAGCTACCGGGATGATATGTTGTCGAGGACGAAAACGACTTCAGGTGGAGGAGAGTGTGACGCCCTCGAGTCTCGGGCAGGCGTGCATGATGGGCGGGCGCCCTCGTGCACGATGGCGGGTGCGTTTTGACACGACGACGAGCAGATGGGTGGACCTTCGACACTTGGGCGGACCCAACAATGGGCGGACCCGACGATGGGCGGACCCGACGATGGGCGGGCGACCCATGGGCGCTCGCCTTGCTACACGATGGGCAGCGGCATACGACGGACAACAAAACGATGCGCGACGAGCTTCGGACGACGGATGGGCGGATGCGACGAACAAAGGTAGCGGGCAGCGTGCGACAAAATGACGAGCCGGTTGCGACGATAATGTGATGAACGTGTGCGACAGGAATATGACGAAATACGCTCGGGCCGAAATAAGGCTAAGCGTTGACGGGCATATTAAGGCACATAATTACATATCGTATAAAGGCTTATAAGCATATATAAATATGCTTGGATTATTAAAATATGATATGTGAGGGCTCATATGTAAATAATGGGGCAACTGTGAGGAAGCACACCCCTTAAAACATAAAGGAGGAAGCATATTATATGGAGGAGAACACATATACGAATATGTGTGAATTAATAAGAATAAAATATAATATAATAATGTAAAATAAGACATACGTGGGCTTTATATGCTAATTAGGGTGGTCGGCCATAAAGTGAAGCAACCCCCTTGTAAACATAAGGGAAGCATGCGTATATATGAGGAGAGATGGAGCTCATTCTCTCCATCACACTTCGCTCAAGAGCTCTCCTTCGCATAAGGACAAGGAAGTGTGAGGTGACTTGAAGAGATGTGCATTCCTCATGCGCATGAAGAATAAAGGACTTCGCATATTTTGGAAGCTTGGTTATGTGAAGTAAGGTTTCGGTTGAGGGAGTTTTTAACTTGGTTTATGCAGGGCTTAAAGGAGGAGATCTTGTGCACGAGTTAAGCACTCTCCTACCTTAAGAAGTTAGCATATGCTTGGTAAAAAGGTTTCTTATACCTTGTTGTAATATTGTAAGAGAATCTAAGTGTTGGCCGAGGACTTTGCCCGACACACTTGTATGTTGATGCATTATTGACGGTTCATGATATATTATTATTTGGTCGGACTCGTTCGGGAGTTGCCCCTCCCATTCTACATGATTGTTTGCAATTGTTGTTCGGTTTAATTGCACATGAATATGTTAAGAATGGTTTGTGTTGAATTATGAAGAATAATGCTTTCACATGGTTATAAGATAACGGTTAAGGCATGTTTATATCGGTTAAGGCGTAGTCCATATGTACCAGTATTAACGAAAAGAACGTACACGGTGGTGCCGCACCCCGCCGGGCATGGAAAAAACGTTACTGTAGACTTGGGGGCGTGACATAGATGGTCCATGTCTCCGCGTTTACCGGCGCTGGACTTGAGAAACCGTGTGTGAGCCTTTTTATCAGTGTGTCCGCGTTTTTCGGGGCCTCACATCAATATCCGTTTGTCAGCATTTTCCCGGATACAGTAAACTGGATCGAATTTCAATTTTATCCTTCCTGTCGAGCGCAAATTTGTTGACCACCATTTACTCTTCATGTGTGCCGTTTTACTTTTTCATGTGTGGACCACCATTTACTTTTTCATCATGTGTGCCGTTTTACTTTTTCATGTGTGGACTACCATTTACTTTTTCATGTGTGGATGTTAAAATAATTTTTTTCTCTTTCTTTGTACAGAGTTTTGTGAATGTCCGAATCTTTTTTGTTTTATTATCTGTAATTTTTTCAAAAACGATGGCGACCACGAAAATAATAGTCACTATAGAATAAAATATAATAGTTAATTTGTCTATATTCATAGCATTACAAATGTACGCGATTTTGAGAAGCCCCGACACCAGGGTTAAATTTGATGGGTGCCCTTACCTTTTTTAGAGCTTTTTATGACGGGTTTTATTTTAAAACTGGTTTTAATATTTATTTGTACAAGTTTATATAGTTGTTGCAAAATTTCTATGTTTTGTTTTACTAACCAATTTAAGTGTTATTTCTACACTTTTAATTGAGACCGGTTGATAAAACTTTTTTGTGATTTTTACATGTTGAAATATTCAATTTTTTTTTAAGATAGAAATAGCGAGAAAATAAATGAAAATATGGACCACATTGGTTGGTTCGAAATGCGTCGATAAAGGTCTTTCTATATGTGATTTACGCCGAAGTTCTACTTATAAATATCATTTTTCTTAATTTTTTAATTTGTTTATTTTTAATTGATGCACACCTCTCCTTTTAACTATTATTATTTAGCCAACATTTTATTTCCATTTAAATTAAATAAATTATCCTCCCTACATGTTTATCACAATTAGAGTGAATTAGTTAAATTACTTTATTTCATTTTGATTTTTCTAAGGTTTGATTTTAGTCTATCCCATGGTTCTTTTCTTCCTAAGTTTCTAGAATATTTAACCATATTTTAGTTGTAAATTATCTTTTTATTTTTCCATATTAACATAAGTATTTAAGTCCATTCACTTCAAATTCAATAACCATTCTATTTATAGATACCGAGGGTGTGAAGTCAACTATGTCCTATAAGAATTTGCTCATGAAATTCTAATGGTTCCACAACACTTTCCCTTCAAGTATCTGTGACTAACTGGGGAAAATAAGCACAATTATGGAGATAACCATTAACTCTAGGTCACCATTTGTTGTGATACTAATCATGACTAAGGATTAAGGTGTCTAGCTTAAAGCATGCCCCTTAGAGAAACCTTGTGAGTGACAAATTTGTAATCTAACCCTCATGACATTGTGCAGCTTTAAGCTAAAGCTTCCCAACACCTTCTAACCTAATTCGTGACTAGAGTTTGAGTTGGTGGAATAAGGGTCATTATCTCAACCCTCTGAGGAAGATACAATTGTATTCATACAAATCCATAACCCATGTGCGAGTTGTTCAAAAAGAATAATATATTATGAATAAATTTAAATTTTAGCATCAACTATACTCAATAACTAAACTGAAATCACTATCCAATTACATGACTATGTGCCATCATGGTCTCTTACAACACTCAGATAACTATCAGTGACATCTAATCATAATGATTTATGATGACAATTTATGCATGACAAGAAACATTGAAATCATGAATATCACACTAATATCATAATCATCAATATATTCTAGATTGATAATCAAAACAAGCACAATGTGAGCCATCACCACGTGAAAAAATAATCAAATCATGAGTATCTAATGTCCTCAAAGAATAAAGTGTAGATCACAGTATCTACCTTAGAAGTCAAAGTAAAACTAAACATGTCTATTTCAAGTTAAGCAAGGATGGGTCACTCTAGATTACATCTCACAATGTTGGACTTATATTTTCTCTCATATAGATTATGTTGAAATCTCCACACATACTCTCTCATTCACAGGAAACTCATAATGGATCCAAGCATGATGGTCATTTTTGTGCATTACATGCTCAAATCCACATTGGAATATTTCTCATAGCTTCTTTCTCAACATTGACTTGAACAAACAATGTGTTGGTATTTTCAACCACTGCTTTCTTCTCTAGTGACAAGCCCTTTGTTCTAATAGAATTTGTTAATAATTAAATTGATTCAAGAAGAAAATAATTTTAAAAAATTATACTCACAAACAAATCACATAATTTACCTTGGAAAATCCCATCTAGGAAAAACCTAGCCAAGGATAGATCTATTATTACCTTATGACTTGTAATCATCCATTCCTTCACTCAAATGCATGCAAACTAACCAACATTGTGGCATATGCATGCCTAACCATATCTAATAACAATATGCTCATTTACATGTAGTTTACATATTTATATATCAAGGTAGTGTGTGTGTGTGTTATTTCTATGTCAACACTTATACCATCATTCTCTCACTTCTACAAGCCTTCTCACATTGGATGCTGTCTTCATGTTGCATCATCACAACCAATATCCTGATATGGTTTTCATCTAGATTGTCTTTTCTCTTCAACTTTGCATATACCTATTTAACCAATGATCTTGTGTCATCTCTAAGTATGTCATCCATGCACCACTCTTGGCCCCTTCAAAACTTGAAAAAACATTATGGTTCTTTCTTCACAAAGTAGCAGCTTCTCATTTTCAGCGTTTCGTTTGGCTCTAATACCACCTGTTAATAATTAAATTAATGGGTGGAAAAAAATAATTATAAAGTGACACACATCTAGTGACAACACACATGATTTATCCTAGAAACCCCCAACTAGGAAAGACAAACCATCAATAGATCTATGATTTTATGGCTAAACGTAAGCTAAAATTCTTGTCACGAAGCTGAAATTCTGAAACTCTAACACATTAGAATGGACTATCCCAATACTTTCTAAAAGTTTTGCAACATGTGATGACACTACCCACTATGCCACTAATACCAAATGACCAAAACCACCACTCTGGTGAAATTAGCCACTAATACAAGATGACCAAAACAACCACTCATCTCTTAACAACCTTGGCTACTTCACAAATTCAATTTTATCCACCCAAAATACACAAAGAAAGTTTCCTTAAGCAACTAACAACTAAGTACGTGAGATTAAATAACCGGATCCAAGTAAAGGTTTAAGCTTAGAACCTATGCCTTACACTTGTAATTGTACGTCTGAGTAAAGCGTTGAAACTACAACCATAAATTTTAGATCTGTTTGTTTCGAGAAAATAACAACAACAATGAACATTGTGATGTATATGAAACTCATTTTTTTTTAAACAATCACATCGAACAGAATTCAAAATGCCTTCTCTTCTCCTCTTAGTAACGGTCAGAAAAGGATGTAATGTTTACAAGATTAGGCAAGAGCTAACTAGCCTGCCATAGGGCATTAAATGCCCGTATGGCAGGCCCCTTTACCATGCATGCCCATTCCTTTCATACCTGCATCCATCGTTTCTCCGGCAGCGGGACGGCCCATCGCATCATAATTTTTCCGAGAACGGGTGACCCACCACCTCTGAGCTGGCACCCGCTGTGCTGGGCAGGATTTTCAAACGAGAGCGCTCGCGCCAAAGAGCCATTTGCTCCATTCGCGCTCTCATCGAGTTTACTCTGCAACCCTTCTCGAGCACACACCGCTCCCGCAAGCGTTGCTGGCTCACCCATGCAGGTCCACCCATGGTGCATATTCCCGGCTGACTGTGCGTCCCCTGGTAAATTAACCTTTGTGCCAGTTTTTTTATCAATGTTGTATGTGGCATCCCCATATTGCCAATGCCTGTAAATCCTCGATTTATTCCATGTAGTTACAAAACAGGGCAATCTCAAAATAAATTTTGGCATACAGGGTCTTATTTTACATGACCATGGGCATAATATTTAAGATAAATGATCTCCTTATAAGCAAACCTGAATTCTTATGCTGTTTCTCCGAAAACTACATTTGAAGGTATCAAAATTCTGTGCTTTTAGCTGGCAATTTAAGATTCTCTCAGCGTTTTTAATTTGGTGACTAAGACTAAATCCCATCCGCAGTAGTTTACATGTACTCAAAAATAAAATTGTTGACAGCGTTTAAGGCCAGAGTTTAGAAAATTTTGGTTGCATTAATCATAGAACAGTCAGACATGCTTTTCCTTTCCTGTACAACTATTACAATATGGGTGGAGTAATTTCCACTGTTCTGAATGTGTAACTTTTTCCGATACAAGAATTGAACACATTAATTTCAGGACACCAAAACAGATCATTGCAGTGTTTCTGCAGGGTAACCATACAAATAAATTGTTAGCAGATCACAATGACCATTGTTTCATATCCTCTGCCACAGAGTAACTGTACAAATAAAATGAAAATATCAATATAAGGAGAGGATGGAGGAAAAAGTTAATTCTTCCTCTGGGATTTCAAATTAGTAATGATGTATCACGACCAAGGAGTAATGCGATACCCATTAGAAATGAGATGGCTCTGGATAGACTTACGCTGTAGCAATTTTGAATGAAGCATAGCATAGCATTGGGACAACAGGGCATCTGGGATAATATCATTAACAAATAATTGGTTGTAGGAGAAGTAAGAGTCAGCTCTATTTGATAATAGCTGCGGCATTGACGAACACTAGAGGAGATTTCAAGATGATGGAAGTGAAACGTGAGAAAGGATATTGTACAAAGCATTATGAAATGCCTCATGGTTTCCTTAAAGGTTTAGAATCCAGATGGTGACACCAGTGTGGAATGCAAAACTGAATGCTCTGGCAAAGCTAAATGGAAATGATTCTGTAATGAATTGTTCATCAAAATATTTGTACCAGGCCATGGCATAGTTCTGGATGCCAGAAAAACTTTGAAAATTTTGGTCTAATCTTTAGATGTAAGATCTAAATATGGCCAACTAAAAATTAGATTAGGTACAGGAACCATAACTAGAAAGGAGCAGATATTAATCTTCAATGTGTGGCAGCTCTTTGAAGCCATGGAAATAGGAGATTTGGAACCAGTGCACTCTACCCAAGGAATGGAAGAAGCTGACAGCTGTAACATCTTTTATTTTTCTGATGTATTTCAAGGTTTTACTAATACTAGGAAGCTTTTACAGGATTTATACTTGTGTGAACTGTTGGAAATCTTTGTTAGCAGTCTTTTGTAAGCCGGGAATTTTAGACATGGAGCTGGGATGCCTAGCTTATCTATAATTTCAAAGAACAATATACTTCTGCTGTTATGTAGGGTAACTGTTTATATATATTCAATTAAAACATTTTTATTTTACAATCATTTAACAATTAATTTATAACCAATCAACTATTAAATTAATACAAAACATCAATACTTTATAATAAAAACATGATATGACCATTACACTAACATTCAAGAATCTCATGAGGCCACAAAAAAACACCCCTTACAATGTGTAGAACTACAGCACCCACAGATCAATAGAGCTCCTCATCAAATATCCAAGATTATTGCCATGCACATTCCAGACCCATGTAAATACACAAAAACAAATTCTCCATGCCTTTCTCAAACAGTGAATCGAACTTCTTATTAAAAGAGTTTTATATTTTAATTCCCTCAATAAAAATACTAAGCATGCCTTGGGGGACTTTCTGGGGATCATTAAGCAGTGATAAAACTTGCAATAGTTGTTTTCCAAGCTACAGCAACTGAAGTTGTTTCCCACATCACAGAAACTCCTTTATGACACTGGCACAAAACTGTATTGTCATAAGCTTTATTAAGTATGCATTTAAGTTCCTCTTTTACAACTAGTTGAGAAATGCCTTTGTCACTCAATTAAAATATTGCTCATAGTTAAATGCTATCATATCTAAAGTAACAGCCAAGGAGTGTGCCCTCCTGGCTGGCATAACTCAAGTAAATAATGACTTTCCAGCAGGTCACCCTAATGTAACTCCTCATTGAGCGTGCCCTTCATGTAATCAATAAAGTTAACTCCCTCATGAACCTCTAATGCTAGTTGTAACGATTTATAGCAGCAGGACTGCAGATCCAAAAATAATTGAAATAACCATCTCAAGTACTGTGCCTTCCTCTGTTGTCATAAATGAATGTGGACAGGCCCAAAAGTAGCATCAAATCAGCACCTTTCCTCTGTTGTTAAGTTATTCCTGTTGCTGGTTATAACTCCCATCACAAGCACACCCAATTTCTTGTTGTAGATACTGAGTTTGGGCTTCAAAGGAGTGCCCCATGTCTTGATATATCTCCTCAAAAGAACACTCGAACTTCTGAACATAACCCATAGCCACATACTTTTACTGCAGTGCCCTATCTTATGCAAATCTGCCCTGGAAACAATGGGAAACATGCAGGAATGTGGCACAAATGTCCATGATTGAAGTGGCGACAAATCGACTTTGATTTAACTTGAAAGATATTATCATGAAAGGTATTATGTCACTCGTATTAACTGTAAGAGCAGAATGAAAAATTATTTTCAATTTCTTCAACTCATCCTAATCTTTCTTGTTATTGATTTTAGAGACACTGGCCATTATCTTCTTAAATAATTAGTTTGATCATGGTCCTAAGATTCATGGGATTTATATTAGAAGAGGGCACATCCATAAAATAACTAGTTATCATTGTTTAGGATCTCTTTGATGTATCAGAGGCGTCCCAAAACATGTATGAGCTCTTACTGTAGCATATATTTGATAGAAAAGTACATAATCCTCTAATTTAAAATGACCATACTAAAAAAGTTCTCTCTCTTCTTGCAAAATAGGAGACAGAGTTTAGTCCAATTCCTAGCCTATCCATTTTTTGGTTGGCAATGGCTAGGAGGCCAAAATTTTTGGCTCAAACAAAGTGTGTTAGAGCTAGCAATCTACACCTTTATATTGAAGAGGCAAGGATTCTCGGCCCAAGGCCAGGTCCTGAGTTTGATCCCTAGTCTGCCCAATTTTGAAATACATCAAGGAGTTATCTCATGTTGCAAATCAAAGAGATATCAGATAAGGACCAAATATTCCACTTTATGATTATTGAAATCAATGACACATAATGAACTGTGGAGACAAGGAGTTAAGACTCTTACAATAGCTACCATGGAAGCAGATAAACTCCTAGATTCCAAGAGTGAAGCTAAGGGTGGACTAAGGGGTTATTATGAGTATGCCAATACTATAGATGTAGAAAAAAGAGAAGAATTTGCACCATGTTGGATCTGCGTGAAAGAGTAATATGCAAAGAATTGCATGTTCACACAGAGGATGGATTCCATTGAGCAAGTGGACAACCCATTGGTGGGAATGTAGGTTTTGAGTATTACCGTGGAGTCAAGTTTGGTAACAACACAAAATGAGGATGTGATGAAACTAAGCTTTGTGCAGGAAAATATCAACAAAGGGCCAGTTCTTGTAATATTGGACAGTGGTTCGATGCATAAATTCATGAAGGAAGATGCAACAAGGAGACTCAGGTTGCATATTCAGTCAATCTCTTCATTTTCAAGGTATTCAATTTCAATAAGAAGAAGGTTATGTTCAAGCTCTATACAAGGTTCATATTCGAAGTATCAACTCTTTAGTTGGTCCGAGCTACCAATTAGTTAATTGTCCATTTTCCAATGTGTAATATCACTGGTCCGAGTTATTCATAGTTTTTCCAATCTGAATGTTATGATCCTTCACAAAACATTGACCACAGGAATTGCCCAAGGCTATAGCAGGTCTGAGTTTCAATGAGTCTCTAGTCTTCACAACAAATCTGAGCTCTTCAATAGGAAACTGATCACATGAATTGAGGTTAACATCTAAGCTTATATACTTTCCACTGTCTGAGATATGTCACATTTCTACAATTCCACAGTCCAAGCTTGATTAGGACTATCCGAGGGTATCACAGTGGCTTATCACAGCTTCTATTTCTCTTGGCAATCCAGGTTTCTCATGGATTTTGATCTTGAGATTCGGGCCTATAAAACTGATTTCTCTCAAGGTTATGAGCCTCACATATATTATTGCAATTCTATATCCGAGCTTCTAACAACAAGTCCTAGTTTGAAAGGAGCATAATAGTATTTTCTCAAAAAAGTATTCGCTTTTATCTCCTCGGCTTGTGTCATGCTTGTATCCCTCTCATCTATCTTCTTGTGATGTTCTTCATTGAGGTTGATGGGAGGAATGACTAGTTCCAACTTATATTTATACTAGTTTTCTACCTTTAATGAAATGACACATCACTTGGCCAAGGAACATGAGCCTACATAATTCATTTTACCAATACTAATTTTTTTAATTTATAAATTCAATTTCTCTCAATCTAAGAGGAGTTAGAAAGCGAGTAATAGCTCATTCGAAAGGGGAAAGTGTCCTCTACAAGATGGTGTCATTTTCATCCTTAACTAAGATCAATATTCCATCAGTAAAATTATAGTTTGTGAACTGTAATCATTGTTTTATCTGTGGATTTTATCATTATGTTTTCGACAATGTTTAGGGCTTCCATATTTTTAATCTTTTAGGCAATTTTGAAAGATGAGTGTTTCTTCACTTGTGTTCTTTATTTATTAGGATTAGGGCATCTTCAAAGGCATCATGGGCATGTAGGGCTTCATTGATATATGCGTACATTGCATCATTCTAGGGCAAACCATGTACCTAAGAAAATTCACTTCATACTAGGTTAGAGTTTGTCATTATTATGCATCAATGTTCCTAGGAGGGTTTCATGGTATGAGCTTCTTCATCTCACATTAGATCATGCATCAACTATTTCCGGCTTGTCATCATATAGATATGGATATAGCTAGGGTTTGCATCAGAAATGACTTGTACTTCTTAAATGCTGTGAAAACCAACAAACCAAATGTAAATAACCCTATTTTGTTACTTTCATTTATTCCCATGGCATCCATCCAGGTGGAATTCAAGACGGTATTAAAGAGGAAGCATCTGAAACTTGAAATTAAAATGAAATTCAAACGGAGCTACAATAATCTTGGCTGAACCACTAGTAGGTTAAGAATGATTAGTTCACCTCAAATATAATGTATATAACTGAACACATGAATTCAATTATAACATGACTAGACATTTAAGGTAAATGATATTACAAAACGGAAAAAACAAGTACATTAACGGGTTCTCTAGTGAAAGAACCACGGTATTAGAATCCCAAGAAAAATGACAACCATAGTGTATGCACATAGTCGAGACCTATACTGATGCTGATCAATGTTTTCCAATGGAATGAACAGTGATCATAAATCATCTCTGGCACCTACATCTACACTTGAGATTGCTCCAGCCATTAGATCATTAGACATTTTATGGATCTCTGCAAGGTGCTTTATCATAAAAGAATTAAATCGAGCACTCCAGATTTTTGCCTCTGTAGACGGGCTTCAAATTGTCTGCGCGAACATTGTAGATGCCTTCCATGTGATTACAGATTAAATCTGAGTTTGGCAGTACTGTTATGTAATTCACACCATTGTGTTTTGCCTCTTTTAACCCTGCAACAAGTGTAATGTAGTCTGCTTGGTTATTGGTTGTCTTTCCTTGCACTTTCCATATTCTATAAACCACATGATTTTTTGCCCCATTGTGAAGGACAAATCTTAAAGATGCTCGACCTGGATTTGGGCGGCATCATACTTCAATGCATAGTGTCCACTTTTCCACCATTCCGTGAGCTTAGAAGCACTGCATAGTGACAAAAACAAAATAGATTCATGTTAGAATACTTTAATATGATAAAATATCCTGATTGAAATTGATTTATTTTTATTCTACCTCAAGTTTGAATGCACATCCTTGAAAAATAACACAAAATCAAATATCAGTGATAAGACTTTGGGCATAAAGAGAGTATTTTTATTTTTCTATTAGCATAAAGAGTTAATAATGCATGCATGCTCATGAAAATAAGGATGTAGCATGACAAGAAGAAATGAACCATTTAAGACAAACCTTGTCATGCTATCAAGGATTCTAAGGATTTCAAAATATCATCTTTTAGTAAGATTGACTAAAGAAACCCTGGAAAATGGTTTTTCCTGTTACATTTTCAAAAACATTGCTATATCCAGCGATTTCGATTGCAATTCACTGTTAGTGTTTTCCAAAGCTACTGCTCACATCTTGAAAGAGGGATTGCATTGGGTGGAGGGTTCCAAATAGAGAGAACACTCCTATGCTTATCCAGATCTCCATCAACAAGAGGCAATATCCAGGAAGTCATTTGCCTCATTTCCATGACAAACATCTCAAGCAACATCTCTATCAACAAGAGGCAACTTTATGAAGACATGGAAGTAATCTTGATTATTTACTTAACATAGCTTTTCTATCAATGGAGTAGGATTCAACGGGGACTACATGGAAGTCAAACTACTCACCTCGCTGCTGTTCTAGCATCAAGATATTCATTGTGTCTCGAGCTATTGTTGAAATTTATAACATCGGGGATTCATATTTGTAATCATGCTTGATTTTTTATGGTCATCCATGCCTGTAAGACAGTTCTAATGGTCATCTTTCATGTGGGTTGGTTTTGTTCTGTCATTTTGAAGTTCACCATAGACCACATGTTGCCTTTTTGCAGATAATACCCTCATAGCAAAAAACTACTTAGACCATTGGTGAAAAGTTAACTAGATGCAATTATGTAATGCAGGTAGATCTGCAGGTCCCTGCAAAATGGAATATGCAGTGGGCATAATAGGTCCTCCACAATGCACGTTTACTTAGCAGATTTCTCATTACTCTCTCACAAATGTGCTCCCAGCCTTTGGACTCTCTGCAGTAGCAACCTTCCGTCTCTTGTTTTCTGCAACAGGCTTAAAGTAGCGTTCCTATTGGAAAATACAATCCATCCATTTGAAGGCATTCGAGCCTTCATTTTTACATCGTATCAGTGCATATTCTGACCATGCTTCCATTACAGTGGTGGTAGCAACATTAGCAACATTAACATCAATTTCTCCTTTTATCTTTTTTTTGGATGAGTGAGCATCTATGGTTGGAAGTATGTCCAACTCATACAAGTCTGCTGCAGCATTTTGGAGGTGATGCTTTCAGCTTATGAAGCTACACGCTGTCATTGACAAGGAAAATGGGTCATGGAGCATTGCAAGTAGTACTAAGCCCAGCCCTTTACCACCACAAGATGTTGTAGAAACTGAAAGGTTAAGAAGTGAAAAGCCCATGCAACTACTGTATTGAATATTGAAAATTCGACTGTAGCTCAAGTAAAAGGGCAAAAGAAGCATATGACAAATTGAAAACTTTGAGAACAAAGATTGGCCCATTAATTTTTCAAGTAAAAATGCTAGCAGAGAGCATGTTAGCAGATGTCATTGAGCAACTAGTAGATGCTGGGATGAAAAGTTCACCTTAAACTGTTTTGGTGTCCTGAAATTAATGTGTTCAATTCTTGTATCGGAAAAAGTTACACATTCAGAACAATGGATATTACCCCACCCAGATTGTAATAGTTGTACAAGAAAGGAAAAGCATGTCTGACTGTTCTATGATTAATGCAACCCAAATTTTCTAAACTCTAGCCTTAAACGCTGTCAACAATTTTATTCTTGAGTACATGTAAACTACTGCGGATGGGATTTAGTCTTAATCACCAAATTAAAAACGCTGAGAGAATCTTAAATTGCCAGCGAAGAGCACAGAATTTCGATACCTTCAAATGTAGTTTTCAGAGAAACAGCATAAGAATTCAGATTTGCTTATAAGGAGATCATTTATCTTAAATATTATGCCCATGGTCATGTAAAATAAGACCCTGTGGGAATGCCACATACAACATTGATAAGAAACTGGGATAGAGGTTAATTTACCTTACACCGGGGGATGCACAGCCAATCGCGAATATGCACCGTGGGCGGACCTGCGTGGGTGAGCCAGCAACGCTTGCGGAGCGGTGTGTGCTCGAGGGGTTGCAGAGGAAACTCGACAGGAGCGCGAATGGAGCAAATGGCTCTTTGGCGCGAGCGCTCGTTTGAAAATTCTGCCCAGCACAGCGGGTGCCAGCTCAGAGGTGGTGGGTCACCCGTTCTCGGAAAAATTATGATGCGATGGGCCGTCCCACTGCCGAAGAAACGATAGATGCGGGCATGAAAGGAATGGGCATGCATGGTAAAAGGGCCTGCCATATGGGCATTTAATATGGCATTTAATGCCCTATGGTAGGCTGGTTAGCTCTTGCCACAAGATTAGAGGATTCTCCTGTCAGCCTGACAATGTTTATTCATTATTGCTATTACAACATGTGGCTTTTGTCGTTGGTAAACGCAACTGCACATGGTTCTGTTGTTCGTGAACACACTTGCAAGTCTTCTTGGACTCCTCAGCCCTCTGTAGTGCAGAGTTCTACACACTATAAATTTAAGAGTCTTCTACATTGCTGACCACTGTTCTCCAAGATTGTGGGATCTTGGTCATAACCGTAAATACTAAGGATGCCTATTAAATACCTTACAATTACTCTCTACGTCCTACCCGTTTCATCTTGATATCCTTCACGGTCTTCACTCGAAAGCGATTAGACGTCGGTACGCTCATGTATCCGGAATCGACGGCCTTTTCGAAATCGTGGCGGAGGAGCCAATGCTGGTCTAAGATGGTGGAAGAGGAGGTGCATTTCAGGATATATGAATCTTCAAACTCCAACGTTAAAACCAACCCAGAATGTAAATTTTAATTTACATAAATGAATTACCAAATCATATAGATATACCTGCCAAGGGTACAACCTCCACCAACATCAGCACCCGGCCAACGTGTGGTTCCCCGTCAAAGTGGTTGTCAACACTAATGGATACACATGATAAAATTAAAATAATATTTTTAATGTTCAAACTTTGGATTCAGAAATATCACTTCCTTGTATAGTAGGAGCATTAATGGTCTTAAAAGACAGTTAGTTTATTAGGATTGCGTAATTTAGGACGAAATTAATGAAGTAAACATGAGGTGTTTGGCTTAATTTCTATTAGGATTTTGTTTCAAATCTCAAAGTTGAGAGGGATTGAGGGTTGCATTCCATAAAAATCATAGTTATTAAATTTTAATTCGAATTCTATTCCATACTTAAAAAAAATTGACATTATACCCCTTACAAATATTTAAATATATATATATATATATATATTTCCATACTTATCTATATATATTTTTATTTTAATTTATATGAACGATCATTATATTCTAAATTTTGATGAAAATTTATTAAAATGCAACCACACTGGTTGGTTCGAAATGCGTGGACAAATGAAATATGTTGTGATTTACGCCCAAAAATCTTTCATAAAAAAGTATGGATTTGCAACTATTTTTTTGTATAGCAGATACAAATTTGCAATTAATGTTTTTCATTTTATAATTTTTTCCAATATTAAACTGAAATTTATCATTTTATCATTTTTTCCAATATAAAAATTAACATTCTTTATCTTTTATTTTTTATATAGAAGTGACTGATTTGCAATCAATTTTCTATTTTATATTTTTTAATAAGATAGCAGTTATACTTTTTTTTAGCAATTTGTCATTTTATAAATTTTTATAATATAGAAATTACTAAATTTATTTTTTTTCTTATAAATTACTATCTTTTTAGTTTTTTCATACAAAAATTACTAATTTGCTAATTAATCTCCCTAAAAAAATTATCATCTTTTTTAAATAAAATTATAAAAGCTAACCAATCTTGTAGCTTTGTTTTTTGGCTACATTATTTTAATTTTCTATGAAAGCTAAAAGGTCCCAAACTCTTTTTGTCTTTCCCTGCATTATTTTTATCAAAGCAGGTTGAGCCAGTCCAAACTTGTATTCTCCCAAACACAAGGCATTGTTTGATGCACGTCGAGCTCCTCTGTAGAAAAAATCATTACGTATTTCATACTAAATAAAATTATTCATTAGTTATCTCTATAAAATACTGTATTTCATGTATTCATGTGGATGATTAATAAGGAAAAAACTTCTATGCAAAGACAACCCATTTTTTACACAGAGGTTCAGGATGCTTGAATTCTTGACACTAGTCACACATGAGAACATTTCAACCAATAAATATAAACCACCGATCTTTATCCCAGATGAGATTCCTTTTGGGCCACACCCTCTCGGACAAATATGAGAATCGAACCAATGTTCCTCACATGCTCGGGCAACTTCACCGGCATTTGAGATACTTGGATCAACGTATGGAGTGAATTAAACAACATTTGGGCATTCCCCCATCGATTGCGAAAACATCTAAGAGCTCTAAGGAGCCCATCCAGGTTGCATGTTCCGTTTCATATCGCTTTACTTAGGCTTGATTATGTCTATGTGTTTTATTCCCTTATTTGACTTCATTTTGTTTCATCTCAACCCGCTTCACATCAAACTCGGTGGAGATAAAATGTTCCTTGCCGATCGTTTCACTTGCGGGAGCAGTAGAAGATTTACTCACTGAATCATCATGACTCATTATCATTCATCAATGTGCCATTATCAATTCATCCATGCTCAACTCAAATAGGATGAGGCTGGTGTCAGAGTGAGCTGCCATTTCCCTCTCTGCCACCCTATAATTTGCCATTTCCTTCTCTGCCACCCTATAATTATGCCACCTTCGGCTGCGAATTGGACGTCCACAGTGATGGTGATTATGGTGCTATTTGCAGGAAGAAGCCATGCCATTCATGCTCATTCTCTTTTCCCAATCATCAATAGGCCCGTGTCAGCTTGCTCTGGCTGTCTCAGAGATGGAGCACCCTCATTGCAGTGGGCATCACATTCAGACCCCCGAGGCCCCAATTCAAAAGCTGGACATGGTTTGTGTAGTGGCTTCCCGGCCTAACCATCCGCATCTCTCTCCAGCGATCTATTTGGGTTCATCATAATTCGTAGGATGTAATTTGCAGTATTATGGGTGCGGGAACTCTTTGCAGTCTCACCATGGTTTTGGATCCAAGCTCCTCGGTGCATTTGGTGGAATATGAGCACGAGGCCATAGCTCTAAGCAATTGGGTGGAATTGGCAGTTTCTCCGGGAAATTGGGCGGAATCAGAAATCGCTCCGAGCTATTGGCTGGAACTGGAAAGCATCTTCCCTATGGTCAACCAGGGAGCCAACATGGCCAGTGACTTTACCCATCATCTAACAATTCCACCAACTCAGGCTTACTCTTACCGGAGTGTGATGGAATTCCTGCAAAAGGGTTCTGACAATCGCACCATAAGCAAAATTCATTGGCAAGGTTTGAGTTAGTGTTGTCGCTCAGATGACATAGTGGCGAGACCCTTGTGCTGACATCGGGGCTTCAAAGGCTGAGTCTGCAAATGAGCATTCCACTGCTCGGGGCGAGTCTAGGTATTGGAAGCTAGCTTGTGGTCCCAAGAGTTATGAAGGTTAGCCATTTTCTTTGGGTGCTCCCTGTTGGAAGTTTGACAACGAATTATGTAAAGTTGGGTAAAAATGTAACTAGTTAGTTTTATACCGAAATAGCAGTTATGTAACGGAGGAGGCTTGTATAAAACTAGTGAATGCACGAGAAATGTAATCGTGGAGAATTATTGTTGAATTAATAGAGATTCCAATCCCTTGCCTCGTGGATGTTTCCTTGACACCCTGTCAAGGTTTTACCACGTAAATCCTGTGTGTTTATTTGTGTGTTTGGTTTCAGTTTTCGAGTTAGTTATAAATCTTTCTTGGTCAATGTATAACTGTATAATCTTCATTGTTTATTCATTCACCTATTAGAACTACAAATGGTATCAAAGCCGGTTTGGTGCTACGTGAAGGTTTTTCTCTGAGGGGAGGCTGTTGAAGAGCCAGCGTCTACGTTGAGGAGGCCCTGCTTGAAAGAACTGCATGTTGCATGCCTGAGGGTGGACACCCCATCTCTGCGTGAAGTGCAGAACCTGCGTGCCGCTGCCCTATCCATCTGCGTTGGTGAGGAAGCCATCTCTGCGTGAGGAGCAACACCCTGTCTCTATGTGTGATAAAAAGAGAAAGGGGGCGATCTCCGTGGAAAATCGTGGAGGCTCTGCATGAAGGTGAACAGAAGCTTGTTGCCTGCGTATAGAGTGCTGCTTGCGTGTACGAGAGGAAGACTCGGTAGGACACTGCTGCTGGCGTGAGGAGCGTGAAGAGGCTGCGTATATTCTCTGAAGGGAAGCCGTGAAGACCAAAGCCACTGCTCTCTGTGTGAAGACCGAACTCTTTACGTTCCTGTGTGAGAACCCTCTCTCATTGACCACACTGCGAGTGTGGTCTCTGCATATGTGTGGAGCAGTCTTTGCATGCATAGAACTGCGGTGAAGGAGTCTGCATGCTGCTCTAGGTGCTGCGAGTGCACAACCTTGATCTCTACGTGCTGGAGAAGACCCTCTGCCCTACGTGTTGGAGAAGACCTTCTGCTCTGCGTGTTGCCAGACCCTAATTAGCAAACGTGGATCTGGGTATTTTTTGAAAGAAATTTTTTTCTCAGAATTTATTTTTTTTTCCAGAAAATTGTGAAAATAAAAATTTGTGTAAATTGAATAATTTCTAGAAATAAAAGTGTGGATGTGTGTAAATTGAAGAAAAAAGACAAAGGTTGTGTTTTTTTTATTGAAGGAAAGGAAAAAAGTTTTTTTTTTAAGGGTTTTTTCTAGTTAAATTGAAAAATAAAATAAAATGGAGAAATAAGGAAATATAAATCCTAGTTGAAAAAAAAAAACTTTCTTGGAGAAATAAGGAAATATAAACTCTAGCTGAAAAGACTGAAACCCTAGGAAAAGAACAAAATGGCCAAGATGTTGAATGTGAAATTCGAGGTGGAGAAAGTCACCGGAAAGAGCAATTTTGCTCTTTGGAAACTGAAAGTAAGGGATCTACTTGTGCAACAAGGGTTGCACAAGGCATTGGATGGGAAAACTAAGAAACCTACAACTATGACTGATTCAGACTAGGAGGACTTGGATGCCTGAGCTCTCAGTACCATCCGGTTATGCCTGGCGGATGGAGTTCTCTTCAATATTGTTGAAGAGACTACAACTTCAGGATTGTGGGAAAAACTGAAAAAACTCTATATGGCAAAGTCATTAACCATCAGAATTTATCTGAAAAAACAGTTGTACAGTCTTTGAATGAAAGAAGGTTCAAAAGTTGCAGAACAATTGAATGTTTTTAATACATTTATATGTCAATTAACAGAGATGGAAGTTAAAATTCAGGAAGAAGATAAAGCCATAACCTTGCTGTGTTCTATGCCCGAATCATGGGATCACTTCGTAACTTCAATTAGTGTGAGCATTGCTGATTCTTTGAAGTTTGAATCAGTCATGGGAGCTCTCCTATCTGAAGAAGTATGAAGGAAATCCAGTACTGAAATAGTTGCATCAGAAGCTATGGTAGCTAGAGGACGCTCAAAGGAAAGAGGAGAAAAACCAATGGGGTCTTCCAGATCGAAATCGAAGGGAAAGAAGTGTAAGGCAAAATGTTGGCACTGCAATAAAATTGGACACTTGAAGAAAGACTGTTGGAAATGAAAGGAATCCGATAACCCAAGGAAGGAAGAAAATCAAGTCGATTCAGGTATGATGGACGAAGTTTTATCTACTGAAGAATTATGTACGATAGATGAAGAATCCGATAACCCGAAGAAGGAAGCGAATCAGGTCGATTCAGGTATGATAGACGAAGTTTTATCTGCTGAAGAATTATGTATGATAGATGAAACTTCACCTGAATGTAATGTGTCTCAGGGTTTAGAATGCTGGCTGTTAGACTCTGGTGCTTCTCATCACATGTGCCCACATAGAAATTGGTTTACCTCATATGAAAATGTAAACGATAGTTTTTTGTTTATGGGTAATAATGTGTCATGTCAGACTGTTGGGATGGGGAATATCAGGATTAAGATGTATGATAACACTGTTAGAACATTAACTAGTGTTAGACATGTACCTGATTTGAAGAAAAATTTGATTTCTTTGGGAGAGTTGGATTCAGATGGTTATAAGTTTACAGGTCAGGATGGTGTCTTGAAAGTCTCTAAAGGAGCCCTAGTGGTTATGAAAGCAGAAAAGGTCAGAAATCTTTACAGGTTAAAAGGAAGTACTCAGGTCAGCGAAGCAGCGATTGCATCAGAAAAGGAAGAAGCGGGTACTCGTCTATGGCATCAGCGATTAGGTCATATGAGCGAGAAAGGTATTCAAATACTGATGAAACGAAAATCTCTTCCCGATCTGAAATCCTTGAAGTTAGATTTATGTAAACATTGTGTGTATGGAAAACAATGTAAACAGATATTTAAAATTGGAAATCATAATAGTAAATATATTTTAGACTATATTCATTCTGATCTGTGGGGACCATCCGTTGTTGTGTCATATGGAGGTGCTCTATATTTTTTAATGTTTATTGATGATTTCTCCCGTAAATTTTGGGTCTTTATGCTAAAAAAGAAAGCTGATGTATTTAATGTCTTTAAACAATTTAAAGCATTGGTAGAGAAAAGAACAGGCAAATCTATTAAATGTTTAAGAACTGACAATGGTGGTGAGTTCACTTTAATTGAATTTGAACAATACTGTAAGGATGAGAGAATTATTAGACACAAAACTGTTGTTTATACTCCTCAGCAAAATGGTGTGGCTGAGTGTATGAATCAGACTCTTATGGAAAGAGCCAAAAGCATGATCAGCAATGCTAACTTGCAAAAGGAGTTGTGGGTAGAAGCAGTATCTACTGCTTGTTATTTAGTTAATAGATCACCTTCAGTAGCGATTAATTGTAAAATTACTAAAGAAGTTTGCACAGGTCAGTGTTGTGATTATTCACATTTGAGGATATTTTGCTGTGATGATTATTCTCTTATTCCTAAAAATCAGTGTTCAAAATTAGATCCAAAATCGAAGTGTTATGTTTTTGTTGGGTATGACTATGCAGTGAAAGGATACAGGTTGTGGGATCCTACATTGCGGAAGATAGTCATTAGTCGAGATGTAACATTTGATGAATCTTCTTTTTTTAAATCAAATGTTGAAAGAATTGAACAAGAACAGGTATCACCGAATCAATGAGTTCAGTTAGAGGCTAGACCTTTTGGTGATAGTCAAAAGGAAGGGGAGGCTTCTGGAGAAAAAGGTGTTGAGGACACAAAGGAAGCCGTTGAAGCTTCTGAACCAGTTCAAGTTTCTGAACTAGTTCAACAACCAGTCGCTCTAAGAAGGTCTACAAGGGAAAGAAAAACTTCCAAAAGGTATGAAGATTCTGCTTCATCTTTTGCTTTGATTACTGAAGATGGGGAACCTTCTTGTTATCAAGAAGCAGTAGATGATACAGATAGCAAAAAATGGAAAACGACTATGGAAGAAGAAATGGATTCCTTAGCCAAGAAAAATACCTGGGATCTTGTAGAGCTTCCTGAAGGGAGAAGTGTTGTTGGATGCAAGTGGGTCTTCAAACTGAAACGGAAAGTTGATGGAAGTATTGAAAGGTATAAGGCAAGACTGGTAGCAAAAGGGTATTCTTAGGTTGAAGGTATAGACTTTCATGAGATTTTTTCTCCAGTTGTAAAACTTGTTTCTATTCGTACTGTGTTGGCATCAACTACGTTACTTAATCTTGAGTTAGAACAGTTAGATGTTAAAACAACATTTTTACATGGTGATTTGAATGAAGAGATATATATGGAACAACCAGAAGGTTTTGTACAAGGTCACAACAGAAGATTAGTTTGCAAGCTCAGGAAATCATTGTATGGTCTGAGGTAGTCTCCCAAACAATGGTACAAGAAGTTTGATTCCTTCATGATAAGCCAGAACTTTATAAGAAGTGAGTATGATCATTGTGTATACTTCAAAAGTTTCAATGGCATATTCATTATCTTAGCTTTGTATGTTGACGGTATGCTTATTGCAAGAAAAATCATGGAAGAGATCAACAGGTTAAAGGGTCAGCTCTCTAGGACATTTGATATGAAGGATCTTCGAGCAGCAAAACATATCTTGGGCATGGAGATACACAGAGACAGGAAAAATGGTAAGCTTTGGTTATCATAGCAGAAGTATGTGGAGAAAGTACTTGAAAAGTTCTCTATGAACAATGTGAAACCTGTTAATGTTCCACTAGCTTCCCATTTTAAGCTTTCTTCGGTTTTGAGTCCTAGAACTGATGAAGAAAAGCAGTATATGTCTCATGTACCATATGCAAATGCTGTTGGCAACTTAATGTATGCGATGGTATCTACAAGACCTGACATTTCACATGCAGTTGGAGTTGTCAACAGGTTCATGGCAAATCCAGGTAAATGTTGAAAATGCAACAAGATGATGGAGCTTAGTGAAAAGAAGTCGCCTTCACTAAGTGGGCACACAAGCGATTTTTGGCGCAAAGTCTATTTTTAGACTATCTCTATTTTTAGACATATGGATCATAGTCTATGAGTTGCAGGATGCTATTTGTGGATGATTGGTTATGTTGGTAAAAATAGATGGACTTCTATTTTTAGACATATGGGGGGAGTCTATTTTTAGACTGCCAGTCTAAAAATAGAACAGTCGAATATTATTAGCTCTTAATAATATTTGGACTATAAACATTATTTTATCTTCTTGGAGCACTTCAGTTCGAGCTACGGATGTGGCACATGCAACTGCCAGAAGGAAATACGCTTTTCTTATGGGTTAGTGTTGGCATTATGATTCTAGTTTGGCTCTATGGTACAGGTGTTGTACTTGATGGCAACTCACTCAAGTGGCAAAACTCTGTTCAGGCTCTCAAAATGATGAAAATTATGAGGTTCGCAGGTGAATGGTTCAAAAGGTGCGGACCCGCAGGTTCGTTGTTCATGAAGTGCGGTCATACTCGCAAGTTACCCGTTCAGAAAATGCGGTCCCCCAGTTCACTCACTCCAAGGCAGAGAAGTGCGCTCACGTGGGGTTTCTTATGTTTGGCCCGTGGTATTTAGCCCGTCGTTCATGATCCTATGGTTTTGGCCCGTGGTATAGGATCTAATTTAGCCCCGGTTTGGATCCCTTATATTGGTTATTGATGGTTTTGTCCCATGGTGTGAATAAGGGCTTGACTATAAATAGGGAAGGAGATCACTTGGCTGATATATCTTTGAAAGTTGAATATCTTAAGATCTGAATTTTGGGTTATCAGTTTTAAAAGCTAGATCTAAATCAAGGTAAAAATTAAAGGCGAATCTATTGCTAAATCGTGATCTCTCGGGCGTATGATCAGATCTGTGGATCTGACTGTCTGTGGTACATTGGAGGACTGTTAATTTGGCCCTAATCAGAGGTTCGCAGGCGATCTACAGCATGAGTGCAGGGGTACGCAGTACAGAAGAAGGCGCAGTGTGGGTATACGCAGCACAACTGAAGGTGAAGTGCGGGGTACGTAGTACAGAGGAAGGCACAGTGCGGGTATACGCAGCGCAGCTGAAGGCACAGTGCGGGGTACGCAGTACAGAAGAAGACGAAGTGCGGGTATACGCAGAACAACTGAAGGTGAAGTGCGGGTATCCGCAGGCTTATATTGGTGAAGTTGCGGACCTGTTTTGAAATATTTGTTGGCTGCCTGTTTTCTATTTGCTGCTGTGTTCTGGGTTTAGGTTACTGGTGTTGGTTTTCTGTTTACAACATTCTGAGAAGTTTGGGTGGCTCATTGGTTTGATTGTATAAGGAGATTGGTTGATTCACATGTACTTGATGTTTATTTGATGTTCTTGGATCCAGTCTGAAAATTAATGAAAAGTGGTCCTTGAAAAAAAAGAAGTAGGGGGTTGTAGCTCCCTTCCAGGAGAGACTGGAAAACAAGAGAGAGTTGTAGCTCTCTGTAGGTTGCAGCCTGCATACTGGTAAAGGACTGCACCAGTACAAAATCATTGTAAAAGGAGTTTCTAATTGAAAGAAGATAGAGACATATTGCAGCAGGTGGTTTTCACCCACATTGGGTTTCCACCTTATATCCGGTGTTCTTTGGTGTGACTATCTATTTTTCTTGTTCATGCTCATTATTTTATGGTACTGACATACAATATCTGAAGAATAATTCAAAGTATAAATATATTGAAAAGAATTTGACAATACTAATTCACCCCCCCCTCTCAGTATTATTTCCAACAATTGGTATCAGAGCGAGGTCCTTCTGAAGGAGCTTGATCGCTTGAAGGAAGATCTTTCATCATGAGCAACTACGAGAGGGAAGCATCAATCAGGCCACCGATTTTTGATGGGACAAACTTCGTGTATTGGAAGGTAAGAGTTACTGCCTATCTTCAATCTTTGGGTACAGAAGTCTGGGACATCATAGAAACAAGGTATACTTTTCCATCAGCCACTCCTACAGATCCAGCTGAGAAGAAGAAATATGAAACAAATGCAAAGGCAGACAATACTCTTCTAGGATTTCTATCTCAATCAGAATTTGTGAAAGTTATGCAGTATAAATCCGCAAAAGAAATATGGGACAAGATTGTTCTGAGCTATGAAGGAGATGATCAGGTAAAACGTGCAAAACTTCAAACCCTCAGGATTCAATATGAAAATCTCAAGATGTATAATGATGAAAGTGTGGCTAACTATTTTCTTCATGTGGATGAGATTGTTAATTGTATGAAAAATTTGAGAGAAGAAATAAAAGAGGCTGTTGTGGTTGAAAAAGTTCTAAGATCTTTGTCATCTAGGTTTGAATCTAAAGTTTCTGCTATAGAAGAAAAGGAGAATCTACAACATCTTAAAATGTCACAACTGCATGGAATTCTAACTGCTTATGAAATGAGGAAATGAGGTCCATCTGACAGGAGAGAAGCTGCCTTCAAGGCTTCAGGCAAAGGAGAGTACTATGAATCAGGACATGGGTAAGAAGAAGAAGAAGAATCAAATTTTGTCAGAAATCTTCAACGGGGTGCTGGACGGTTCAGAGGTAAGTTACCCTTCAAATGCTTTGCTTGTGGAAGAGTAGGTCACTATGCTACCAAATGTCCTCATAAGGATAAGATCGACAAGGGAAAGGAACCTATTAGATGGAACAAGAAACAAAATGCAAATAAGAAAAGTTACTACACTCATGAACACAGTGATGGTCTATCAAATAGTGATGAAGATGAACAAGGTAATGACTATAAAATTTTAATGGCCTTTGAAGATGATGATTACATGGATGCTATAGATGTGGATAGTTTCTATGAAGAGATTTCTAGATTCAAGACATGTATAGAAGAAAAGAATGTGATCATTGATACTCTCCAATTTCAAATTGATGAAAAAGAAAAATTTCTTGAAAAGTTAGAATGTGAAATTGTTGGCCTTAGAAAAGAGATTGAGAAAACAAAGGCTATTAATCTTAAGTTTGTCAAAGGATCTGAAACTCTGGATGAGATCATCAATGTACAGCGTTCTTCGCTAAACAAGACAGGTCTGGGGTATAATGGAGAATCATCTCAAGCATCCACCTCAAAGAGTTATCTTGATGCAGCAAGAAGGAATGAGCAAAAGCACAATGGAGATCACCAGGTAAAGCAGGGACGAATTACATCAAGAACAAACAAAGACTACCAGGTAAACCAGGGGCAATCTGTCTTAAGGATGAACAAAAGCTACAACCAGCCACAGGTAAAATCTTCTCAACTTGCTTCAAGAATGGATGACAATAAAAATTACAATCATTTGGTCGGTAGATTTGATAACCGCAAAAGTTTCTTCAATGGCCAAAGCAGCTCAATGTGTTGCATATAAAACAATCATGACTAGAGAAGCTCAAAAACAAAGAAGTATGATTGGGATTACAAAAAGGACCTATAACAACTTTTCGGCTCTTGAAAATGAAATTGAATGTTCTATTTGTAATAACTTCGGTCATGAAGATTCTGAATGCAGGAGCAGGTTTCAGTAGACAAAGGAACAAGCCTCAAGCACTAGAACATGGAGAATAAAGGAACCACAATTAGAAAGATGTGGGATAGCCTTTTATGCAGAGGGACAGGAAAATCTATGGTACATCGACAGTGGATGTTCGAAGCATATGACAGGTGATAAAGAAAAACTTGAATCATATTCTGCTTTAGAAAAGGGAAAGAAAGTTTCTTTTGGAAATGATACTCCTGCAGCTATAAAAGGAAAAGGCACAACTCAGTTGAAAGAAAAGGTCAAAGCTGGAAATGTTTTGTATGTTGATGGCTTGAAGCATAACCTTCTGAGTGTCAGTCAGATGTGCGATCAAGGAACCGAGGTAATATTTCGATCAAATGGATGTAGTGTTCGTGATCTTGATACAAGGAAAATAGTGATCAGAGGTAGAAGAACTCCAAATAATCTATACATATTTGAAGAAGGACAACAACAATGCTATTTGAGCAAGGATGATGAACATTGGTTATGGCACTGGAGGTTGGGGCATCTAAGATTTTCACAAATAAGGAAGGCATGCAAATATCAGGTAGTTCGTGGTCTTCCAGATATCAAAATTCGAGACAACACCATATGAAAATCATGTCAGTTTGGTAAGCAAACCAGAACCAACTTCCCGGAGAAGGAAGGATCAGCCAGCAGGCCTCTTGAACTAGTCCATACAGATGTATGTGGTCCTTTCAGGACAAGGTCACCACGAGGAGAAGAATACTTGATATTATTCATTGACGATTTCTCCAGGTTTGTTTGGTTAGGACTTTTAAAGCACAAGGACGAAGCATTCGAAAAATTCAAATCCTTCAAAGCCTTGGTTGAAAATGAATCAGGTTACACAATTAAGTGCCTCAGGTCCGATAGAGGTGGGGAGTTTACCTCAAATGATTTTTTCAATTTCTGTGAAGAACATGGGATAAGAAGGGAATTCTCTACAGCTAGAACACCTCAGCAAAATGGAGTGGTGGAAAGGATGAACAGAACTTTCCAACAAATGGCTCGTGCTATGCTTGATGAGTCTGGAACTCCCGCAACTTTCTGGGGTGAAGCTGCATATGCTGCGGTTGTTATTCTCAACAAAACAAATCTCGGAGTAAACAACACTCAAACTCCTCATGAGCTCTGGTATGGTGAGACTCCTTCGGTAAAGCATTTCAAAATTTTTGGGAGCAAATGCTATATTAAGAATATTGATGAGCAACTTGGCAAACTTGAACCTAGAGCAGATGAAGGTATTCTTCTTAGTTATTCTCCACACAGCAAAGCATATAAGTGCTACAATAAAAGACTTGGAAGAATTGTTGACAGCATTGATGTAGAGGTTGATGAAAAAGGATACATTCCTAGGCAAGTAAATCATGAAAATATCGAAGAAAATTAAGACTACCATCAAAGACAGAATGATGAAGAAAAAGAACCTCAAGGAGCACCAGAGGAACAGATAAGGATAGAAGAGAAGACTCCATCCAGGTACGTTCAGAAGAATCATCCAGAATCTCAGATTTTGGGGCAGAAAGAAGCAGGTGTACAAACAAGAAGAACAATTGCAGAGGCTTCAAGCTATTTGGCATTACTCTCCTCCATTGAACCACAAAATGTAAGAGAGGCATGCAAAGATGAATGTTGGGTCAAAGCAATGGATGAAGAACTTGAGCAGATCGAAAATAATAACACTTGGGAGTTGGTTCCTAGACCAAAGGATAAGAATGTTATAGGGACAAAATGGATCTTCAAGAATAAGTTGAATGAAAATGGGGAAGTAATTAGAAACAAGGCCAGACTTGTTTGTAAAGGGTATGCCTAGCAAGAAGGAATAGATTTTGAAGAAACTTTTCCTCCTGTTGCAAGACTTGAGGCCATCCGAATGTTCCTTGCTCTCTCAAGATTTCAAAAGTTCAAAGTATTTCAAATGGACGTGAAAACAACCTTTCTGAATGGAGACTTAGAAGAAGAAGTATACATTGAGCAGCCAGATGGTTTCATTCTTGTAAATGATCCAAATCTTGTATGCAGACTGAAAAAGGCTCTCTATGGTCTTAAACAAGCTCCAAGGGCTTGGTACTATCGTTTGGACAAATATCTTCATCAACAAGGTTTTTCAAAAGGATCAGCAGATAGTAATCTTTATATAAAAATTGAAAATGACAAATTGCTAATACTTGTTGTGTATGTAGATGATATTATCTTTGGCAGCAATGAAGAAGCTATGAGTCAAAGCTTTGCCTTAGTGATGCAGAAAGAATTCGAAATGTCTTTGCTTGGAGAACTGACATATTTTCTTGGATTGCAAATCCAACAAAATGAAGGAGGGATCTTCTTGTCTCAAACCAAGTATCTCAAGCAGATTTTGAAGAAATATGGTATGGAAGATGCAAAACCAGTATGTACACCCATGGTCACAGGATGTAACCTCAGTGCAAATGATGAATCAACAGCAGTGCATCAACCAACCTACAACTCTATGATTGGAAGTCTACTTTATTTGACAGGTACCCGACCAGACATCATGCATGCAGTGGGAATAGTTGGAAGATTTCAGGCAAATCCAAAGGAAACTCATCTTCAGGCAGTGAAGAGAATTTTCAGATATCTTCAAGGGACTCAAAACTATGGCTTATGGTATCTTAGAGATACAGATCTCACACTTCATGCTTATACAGATGCAGATTGGGCCGGAAGCGTGGATGATAGGAAGAGCACAAGTGGTGGTGCATTCTTTATGGGTTCCAGATTAGTATTTTGGTTCAGCAAGAAACAGAGTTCAATTGCTTTGTCTACAGCTGAAGCGGAATATGTGGCTGCTGCATATTGCTGCACTCAACTCCTTTGGATGATGCAGACCTTGCAGGATTTTCAAATCACTTGTACACCACCTATCTCCATCTTATGTGATAATACAAGTGCAATTAGCATTTCAAAGAACCCAGTCATGCATTCAAAGACCAAGCACATACCAATCAAGTATCACTTTCTCCTTGAACAAGTGCTTGAACAAAAGGTCAAGTTGGAGTATGTTCCTTCTAAGGAACAAGTTGCTGATATACTCACCAAACCATTGCCCAGGGAGACCTTTGAATACCTCAGGCAAAAGCTAGGGGTTGTTGATGCATCATCTTGTTGTTGACTCTCTTCTGATTGTTGGTTGTACGCAAGGTTCATCTGGGGTATATGCGTACATTTGCTGAGTTGCGGATTGGTCGAAGATCGAATGGCATAGGTTCAGGGGGAGCATATAATGCATTGTTGGCATTATGGAGGAAGTGCAGAAGGAATATTGCTGCAATATGTCTCTATCTCTTTCATGGTCATTTATGGTGTTTGGTGGATTATGGTTCTTCTTGAAGAAATTTATTTCCTTTGCAGATCTGGTTTATAGTCAGGGGGAGCATGTTCTTAGGGGGAGCATAACCCTTTTCCCTTGATGCCAAAGGGGGAGAATGATGTTGAGGATTTGGAGGTTGCCATCAAGTCCAAAGGGGGAGATTGTTGGCATTATGATTCTAGTTTGGCTCTATGGTACAGGTGTTGTACTTGATGGCAACTCACTCAAGTGGCAAAACTCTGTTTAGGCTCTCAAAATGATGAAAATTATGAGGTTCGCAGGTGAATGGTTCAAAAGGTGCGGACCCGCAGGTTCGTCGTTCATGAAGTGCGGTCATACTCGCAGGTTACCTGTTCAGAAAATGCGGTCCCCCAGTTCACTCACTCCAAGGCAGAGAAGTGCGCTCACGTGGGGTTTCTTATGTTTGGCCCGTGGTATTTAGCCCGTCGTTCATGATCCTATGGTTTTGGCCCATGGTATAGGATCTAATTTAGCCCCGGTTTGGATCCCTTGTATTGGTTATTGATGGTTTTGTCCCATGGTGTGAATAAGGGCTTGACTATAAATAGGGAAGGAGATCACTTGGCTGATATATCTTTGAAAGTTGAATATCTTAAGATCTGAATTTTGGGTTATCAGTTTTAAAAGCTAGATCTAAATCAAGGTAAAATTTAAAGGCGAATCTATTGCTAAATCATGATCTCTCGGGCGCATGATCAGATCTGTGGATCTGACTGTCTGTGGTACATTGGAGGACTGTTAATTTGGCCCTAATCAGAGGTTCGCAAGCGATCTACAACGTGAGTGCGGGGGTACGAAGTACAGAAGAAGGCGCAGTGTGGGTATACGCAGCGCAGCTGAAGGTGAAGTGTGGGGTACACAGTACAGAGGAAGGCACAGTGCGGGTATACGGAGCGCAACTGAAGGCACAGTGCGGGGTATGCAGTACAGAAGAAGACGGAGTGCGGGTATACGCAGAACAGCTGAAGGTGTAGTGCGGGTATCCGCAGGCTTATATTGGTGAAGTTGCGGACCTGTTTTGAAATATTTGTTGGCTGCCTGATTTCTATTTTCTGCTGTGTTCTGGGTTTAGGTTACTGGTGTTGGTTTTCTGTTTACAACATTCTGAGAAGTTTGGGTGGCTCATTGGTTTGATTGTATAAGGAGATTGGTTGATTCACATGTACTTGATGTTTATTTGATGTTCTTGGATCCAGTCTAAAAATTAATGAAAAGTGGTCCTTGAAAGAATAGAAGTAGGGGGTTGTAGCTCCCTTCCAGGAGAGATTGGAAAACGAGAGAGAGTTGTAGCTCTCTGCAGGTTGTAGCTTGCATACTGGTAAAGAACTGCACCAGTACAAAATCATTGTAAAAGGAGTTTCTAATTGAAAGAAGATAGAGACATATTGCAGCAGGTGGTTTTCACCCACATTGGGTTTCCACCTTATATCTGGTGTTCTTTGGTGTGAATATCTGTTTTTCTTGTTCATGCTCATTATTTTATGGTACTGACATACAATATCTGAAGAATAATTCAAAGTATAAATATATTGAAAAGAATTTGACAATACTGATTCAGCCCCCCCCTCTCAGTATTATTTCCAACAGTTAGTTGAGCTATTGCAGGATGGACTTCAGTTAGAACTCAAGTGATTGAGTTTGGTGGAGTTGATTGAGGAGTTGATGGAGTTGTGTTCAGTTTGACTTGGTTGAACTAGTTCTGCAAATAAACTAGTGATGAGTGATGTGAATTAATTATTAACTCATAAAGCAACTAAAGAATACATCAGTTAACTCAGTGCATGGACAGTTCAGTGGAGACACGTGTTAGAGGTGGAGACTACTATCAGTTGTGACTATAGTTGTGCATCAGATTTGCACAATCAATGATGGAGATTGCCAATGAGGATTGCGCAGTACAAGCCAAGGAAAACGAGCTTGGATCATTCCTATTCTCATCTTGGATTGCGCAGTAGAGGCAGGCAAACAGTGGAGGAGATTTGAACCTGTGACTTGATTCAGATCTGAGCTAGTTTGTGTGTAACAGATGGAGATAGTACTGAGTACTTGTGAGGAGTATTGTACTATGTATTGTTACATGTTATCTATCATTATAATATACAGATAGTGTGGGGTTTTCAACTGTATGGTTTCCCCATTACATACTGTGTTAATGTGCACATGCGATTAATGTTTCATTGTTTTTAATTCCGCAAAATTGATGATCAACGTAGAGGAGGTTATGTATTATGCATGCATTCCAAAAATAGTGTATAATTAGGATAATCTCTATGAATAAGTGTATATTATTCAAAATTTCTACATGGTATCAGAGCTGAAGTTGATCATCAGATCTATATTCAGAAAGTGATTACATTTTATTTCTTCAGGCAGATTCTGTAATCGGGTCAGGTAGCCTCTGGATTCATCCTTCTTTTGGAAGGTGAGATATCCGGTGAAATCCCATACAGTCAATCTCTGTACGAGAAATACTTTGTTCTCAGGAATTTTAGATCAGAAGCGGTTGAGTTTTTGAGCTGGTGGAATTCGAATTTGCAGCAGTGTTTTCTTGGTGT
Source organism: Pinus tabuliformis (assembly GCA_031772625.1). Classification (NCBI taxonomy): domain Eukaryota; kingdom Viridiplantae; phylum Streptophyta; class Pinopsida; order Pinales; family Pinaceae; genus Pinus; species Pinus tabuliformis. The sequence goes on along the minus strand of CM062805.1, from coordinate 1,327,575,285 downwards.
CGAAGTTGAAATGTCTTTCAACAGATTGCGATTGGAGTATGCCCTTGAAGGCAGCTCGAATTATATTGCATGGAAAGACAGGATGGAGGCGGTGTTAGATGACAATGGGTTGAAGGAGTTCATAGAGGTTGAGGTCCCAAAGCGTACTGATGCTGCTCACATTGAGGCATGGCAAAAGAAGACATCAAAGTGTCGAAGGATTCTGTTGGAGGGCGTGAAGGATCACATTGTATCCAGCCTGCATGGAAAGGCTTCTCCATACTCGATGGGGAAAGCATTGACAGATTTATTCCAAAGCAAGAGCGACCAGAGGAAGTTGGCACTCAAGGATAAACTCAGAAACAATAAGTGTGAGAAAGGAGACAGTATGCCCAAGTATCTCACGAAGTTCACCCAATGCTGGGATGAGCTGGGAAGTGTGGGGGTGACTGTAGATGATGAGGACTTGGTGAGCTTGGCTCTCCTTGGTCTTCCGAAGAGTTGGCATTCCTATTAGGACTCTGTCAATGGTTGGGAGAAATTGCCAGGATGGGAGAGACTTTGGTCAGATCTTGTGCAAGAGGAGATTAGGCGAAATACTAGGGACGGATATTCATCAAAGGCATCTGATGAAGAAAATTGCTCTTTGGCTGCCAAAGCAAAGAAGGGGAAGAACAAGAAAGCTTCTAATTCTAGTGCGAAAGGCAAGAAGTAGGAAATTTCCAAGGTGAAGTGCTGTCACTGTCACCAGCACAGACATTATGCCACAAATTGTCCGCAAAAGAAGAAAAATAAGCAAGATGTTGGATCTGCAGCGGGGGAGGCCTTAGCCTTGTAGTTTGAGCTGGATTTTTCGTTGATCACATGCTTGGTATCAAGTGTGATGGGATCGATATGGTTCTTGGACAGTAGTGTGTCTTTTCACATGACAGGAGATCGAGATTTGTTTTCTGATCTGGATGAGAAAGATCTTGGAGTGCACATCGAGATGGGCGATGATGGTAGATACAGTGCGACCAGTATCGGTACCATTTCCTTTGAGAGGGAGTCTGGTAAACCCTTCGTATTGAAGGAAGTGATGCATGTTCCAGGATTGAAGAAGAATTTTATCTCTGTGGCGATGTTAGAAGACAAGGGATATGATGTTGTTTTCAGTGAGGGAAAGGCTTTCCTGCACAGTAAGACAACTGGAGAAACCCGGAAGATAGGGGTTCGAGTCAGGAACCTTTATCAGTTGCATGTAGATGGTTGCACAGCAATGGCATGCAAGGCAGAAGGATTGGTGAGCCGGGATGATGGTGAGCTGTGGCACAGGAGATTGGGCCACCTTCACCATGGAGCCTTGAAGATACTGCAGCAGATTTCTACTGGGCTTCCTAAAGGCACTCTTGCATAGTCAGATCAGTGCAAGGGGTGTACTTTGGGAAAATTTGTGAAAGCCACCTTTCACGAGAAGGATAGTTGTGCCACGACGATCCTTGAGAGAATTCACACAGACGTGTGTGGATCTTTCTCAGTAGCTTCAATAGCAAAGCACAGGTACTATGTGATCTTTGTTGATGATTTCTCTCGGAAGCGCTGGATCTTCTTCATGTAGAAGAAGAGCGAGACATACTCAAAGTTCTGTGAGTTCAAAGCACTGGTTGAGAAGGAATCGGGGAAGAAGGTGAAGGCTCTTAGGAGCGACAATGATGGTGAATTCATCTCTAGCGAGTTCAAGGACTTCTGCAGTGCAGAAGGGATTCGAAGAGAGCTCATAGCTCCTCATAACCCACAGCAGAACGGGGTTGTTGAGTGGAAGAACAGAACGATCGTGGGTGCTGCACGGACGATGTTGCATGATCAGGGCCTACCCCTTCACTTGTGGGCGGAGGCATGCAATACTGTAGTATATGTGCAGAACTGTTGTCCTCACAGGATACTTGGCATGAGTACACCCGAGGAGGCTTATTCTGGTAACAGGCCTAATATTTCCCATTTGAGGATTTTTGGTACTAATGTTTACATGCATGTGACGAAGGATGCCAGGAAGAAGCTGGAGCCAACCAAAGAGGTTGGGATATTTGTGGGGTACACTGATACGCCCCACAACTATCATGTATATTTTCCAGACAGTCGCAAGACTGTTGTGCGACGGGATATCAAATTTAAGGAGGAGAAATCCATGAAGTGTTCACTTGAGAGGGAGCCACACTTGCATGCAGATGAGGATCTATTAGTTTCTAAGGATGAGCTTCAAGATGTGGATCAGCCACAAGATGAAGTTCATGGAGTGGAAGAGACCACTCATGCAGCGCCAACCATCAGAGGGCGAAAGCACACTACAGAAGCTGAGCGACTGGCTCAAGATGCAGAGAAGGTTGTAGGACCACCTACAACTCAACGCAGACAGAGACAGTCACCTGATCGGTACACTGGATACATGGCTCTTGTGAGCAAATGTGTCGTGACAGAGCCATCCTCTTTCGAGAAAGTTGTGGAGGATCCCGCATGGGTAGATGCCATGGTGGAAGAGTATGATTTGATTGTCAGAAATAGTGCATGGGAGATTGTCCCAAGACCAGAGGGGAAATCAGTGGTGGGTTCGAGATGGATCTACAAAGTGAAGCAGGTAGCTGACGGGAGTGTGGAGAAGTACAAGGCAAGAATTGTTGCCTGAGGCTTCTCACAGATAGAGGGGATCGATTATGAGGAGACATTTGCACCTGTCGCAAGGTATTCTTCCATACGGACGATTCTTGCTCTCTCAGCGCAGATGGGCTGGCACATTCATCAGATGGATGTGAAGACTGCATTCCTTAACGGAGTCATTGAGGAGGAGGTGTACATAGAGCAGCGTGAAGGTTTCGAGATCTTCAGCAGCGAGTCGCATGTGTGCAGGCTCAAGAGAGCGCTGTATGGGTTGAAACAAGCACCTCGTGCTTGGTACACATGGATAAACAATTATTTCACCGTACTTGGATTCTCCAAGAGTGAGGCGGATCCTAACCTATACCAGATTGTGGTGGAGGGTAAGTTGCTTATCATTGTACTTTATGTAGATGATTTGATTTTGACGGGAGATGAGCTGTTGATACTTTCATGCAAGGAGGATCTTGCTAGAGAGTTTGAGATGAAGGACTTGGGCCTCCTTCATTATTTCCTGGGATTGGAAATTTGGCAGCGCAATGATGGACTATTTGTTTGTCAAGGTAAGTATGCTCGGGAGATACTGGAAAAGTTCAACATGCATGGCTGCAAGCCTGTTGATACTCCTCTTCCTGGAGGTTGGAGGAAGGAGGATGCTACTTCAGCGGAGGTAGTGGATGCCACTGTTTATCGACAGTTGGTGGGGTCGCTTATGTATCTAGTCAATACACGACCTGATACATGCTATTCTGTTAACCAGCTTTCACAAGCTATGGTTAAGCCAACCAAGCTCTTTTGGAAGGTAGGCAAGCATGTATTGCATTATCTCAGAGGCACATCGGGATATGGATTGTGGTACAGATAGGAAGATGAGGTGAATCTATGTGGCTTCACAGATGCAGATTGGGCAAGGAGCCCAATGGACAGAAAGAGCACATCTGGAGGGATTTTCAGTATCGGGTCGACAACAGTTTCTTGGTACAGCAGGAAGCAGAGATCTGTGGCACTCAATTCAGTAGAGGCCAAGTATATGGCAGCAAGTTTGGCTGCATGCGAGGCTATATGGATGAGGAAGATCCTGATCGGGTTGTTCGGGTCACACTTGGAGCCTAATGTGATTTATTGTGATAACCAGAGTTGCATTAAACTCTCGGCTAATCCAGTATTTCATGATAGATCTAAGCACATTGACATCAGGTACCATCATATCAGAGATTGTGTGCAGCTGAGAATCATGTTACTTTCATACATTCCCACGGAGGATCAGGATGCTGATATCTTAACGAAGGCTCTCACCAAGAGAAAATTCGAATACCACAGAGGCAGGACAGGGGTTGCAGATAATCCATATCTTGTTGAGAGGGAGTGTTGAAAATGCAACAAGATGATGGAGCTTAGTGAAAAGAAGTCGCCTTCACTAAGTGGGCCCGCAGGCTATTTTTGGTGCAAAGTCTATTTTTAGACATATGGATCATGGTCTATGAGTTGCAGGATGCTATTTGTGGATGATTGGCTATGTTGGTAAAAATAGATGGACTTCTATTTTTAGACATATGGGCAGAGTCTATTTTTAGACTGCCAGTCTAAAAATAGAACAGTCGAATATTATTAGCTCTTAATAATATTTGGACTATAAACATTATCTTATCCTCTTGGAGCACTTCAGTTCGAGCTACGGATGTGGTACATGCAACTGCCAGAAGGAAATACGCTTTTCTTATGGGTTAGTTGAGCTATTGCATGATGGACTTCAGTTAGAACTCAAGTGATTGAGTTTGGTGGAGTTGATTGAGGAGTTGATGGAGCTGTGTTCATTTTGACTTGGTTGAACTAGTTGTATTTAGTCTAACTGCAAATACACTAGTGATGAGTGATGTGAATTAATTATTAACTCATAAAGCAACTAAAGAATACATCAGTTAACTTAGTGCATGGACAATTCAGTGGAGACAGGTGTTAGAGGTGGAGACTACTATCAGTTATGACTATAGCTGTGCATGAGATTTGCACAATCAGTGATGGAGATTGCCAATGAGGATTGTGCAGTACAAGCCAAGGAAAACGAGCTTGGATCATTCCTATTCTGGTCTTGGATTGCGCAGTAGAGGCAGGAAAATAGTGGAGGAGATTTGAAGCTGTGACTTGATACAAATCTGAGCTAGTTTGTGTGTAACAGGTGGACATAGTACTGAGTACTTGTGAGGAGTATTGTACTATGTATTGTTACATGTTCTCTATCATTATAATATACAGATAGTGCGGGGTTTTCAGCTGTATGCTTTCTCCATTACATACTGTGTTAATGTGCGCATGCGATTGATGTGTCATTATTTTTAATTCCGCAAAATTGATGATCAACATAGAGGAGGTTATGTATTATGCATGCATTCCACAAATAGTGTATAATCAGGATAATCTCTGTGAATAAGTGTTATATTATTCAAAATTTCTACAGTAAAGAACATTGGCAAGCAGTGAAATGGGTGCTTCGATATCTAAGAGGCACAAGTGACCATTGCATCGTCTTTAATGGTAGTGAAGGTTCGGTCTGCGGATATGTAGATGCTGACTATGCAGGTGATTTGGACAAAAGAAGATCTACTACAGGTTATGTCTTTACTCTCGCAGGTGGAGAAATTAGTTGGTTGTCAAAGCTTCAAGAAACAGTTGCGTTGTCCACTACCAAAGCTGAATATATAGCTGCTTCAGATGCTAGTAGAGAAGCAATCTGGTTAAAGGGTCTGCTCGATGAGATTGGAAGGACACAGGAGAAAGTGGATGTACTTTGTGATAGTCAAAGTGCTATTCACTTGACTACAAATCCTGCTTATCACAGTAGAACCAAGAACATTGATGTAAGGTATCATTTTCTGAGACATGTGATCAATGGCGGAAAAGTAGCTCTTCAAAAGGTTCATACACAAGAGAATTGTGCAGACATATTCACAAAGCCAGTTACAGTAGAGAAGCTGCGATGGTGTTTAGCTTCTCTTGGCTTGCAGAAAAGATGATGAATGGGCATGGGCAAGGGATTAGGAAAATTTTTGTCAAGGTGGAGTTTGTTGGAAGTTTGACAACGAATTATGTAAATTTGGGTAAAAATGTAACTAGTTAGTTTTATACCGAAATAGCAGTTATGTAACGAAGGAGGCTTGTATAAAACTAGTGAATTCTCGAGAAATGTAATCGTGGAGAATCATTGTTGAATTAATAGAGATTCCAATCTCTTGCCCCATGGATCTTTCCTTGACACTCTGTCAGGGTTTTACCATGTAAATCCTGTGTGTTTATTTGTGTGTTTGGTTTTAGTTTTTGAGTTAGCTATAAATCTTTCTTGGTCAATGTATAACTGTATAATCTTCATTCTTTATTCATTCACCTATTAGAACTACACTCATGCTACAATCAATGCCAGAGTCAAATGAGCTCTCCGATATGTAATTGTGTCTATGTCAGTGTTCTTTTTGAGGACACCTACTTTTTTGTAAGCAATATATATATATATATATATATATATTATCTATAGTCAATACTTCTTATCAGATAAGCTAGTCTAGGCAAACGTATATAATATCAAAAAGGCTCTTTTCTGTTTTTGGACCTGTTTTCCAAGGAGCGGCCCACAACACCAAGAAAACCATCACATATATCTTTTGCACTATAATATAAAGTATTATATAAAGTTACTATATATATATATATATCACCATACTATATTGTTTTAAAAATGTATTAAAAGAATGTAAACTTGACATTTATAGCGTCTTTAAAATGTATTAGAAAAACTAATCTTGAAATTAAGTTCATGGACAAGTTGTATGGAGAAGAAAATATTTATTAGAAAAATTAATATTGAAATTAAGTTCGTGGACAAGTTGTACGGAGAAGAAAACATTTATGGCGTGTTTATTAAAAATTGTGTTTATTAAAAATTTAGAAATAATTTTATGTAATGAGATGGATGCAAAACTTAATCTTATTATTATGAATTTAAAGATTATATATTTTGAAAACTGTCTTTATCGTTTAATATGAAAAAGGTGTGGCTAAATATAAAACTAAGTTTTGATATTTGAAAAAAAAAATTATTAATAATTGAAAATAATATATTTTAATTAAAATATTTTAATATTGGTTGGTTTTTTTTGGTAGTTTTGATAAATGTATTTTGATTATAAATAAAATATTTCAATATTTATGAGATAGATATGGAATTTTTTCTATATTCAAGATAGAGTTGACATTAAAGAATCACAATAAATTTATCATAGTTTTGGATTAATTATCATTTTTTTTTTTTTGGTAAAAACAACTTTCGCTTAATCATCAATTTTTTGGTGAAAATCTCATGGAAATAAAATAAAAGGCTTGGTTTTTGCCTTGAGAGATTTGATATATGTAAATTTATAGTAGATTCAAATTTTGAAATAAATTTAATTTATTTGCAATGAAAGACACTTATTATGGAGTTGTGTAATTATTTCCTTAACCTATAGCATTTAAAACAATACAAAAATATTTCAATATATAAAATAAAGAAATGAACACAATCATATACACTAAATAGTTGGTAAATGTATATAATCATTATTCCAATAGTATCTTGAACATTATTTATATTCAAATAAGTAAACATATTTACCAAGAGTTACTACCCATCATGATTTATGTAGTTCTTTATAAGTTTAAATAAAACAAAAATGTAAATATTCATATTTACCAAAATTAATACTCATAAAAACTTATACAAATAATAACACAAAATTAATAAAATTATTATTTTTCTTTAAAATTTAAAATTAAATTGTGAAAATTAGAAGCCAATGGCTAAATGTATCCTTATCCTCCAATATAGAAATTCCTTTCAACTTCCAAAATATGCATACCTATTAACCTAACTAATACTGAAATAAACACAAACTTTTTCTTAGTAACATAAAACTAACACTTTTCACCTCCAAAATATACATAACCAACTTCCAAAATATGCATGTCTATTAACCTAACTAATACTGAAATAAACACAAACTTTTTCCTCCTAACACTTTTCACCTCCAAAATATACATAACTAATACTAAAATAACTATAAACTTAAAAAAAGGACTTCTTCGACCCACATAAAACTAACACAGGGACGCCACCGTTGCCTCCCAATTTGAAGTATAATAATGCTATACCTCACTCTGTATTGATCATTAGAATGAATGAATTTACCTATGCATATATTGTTTCTATCACAGCCTTGACGAAACGATGTTAAATGATTGCCCTGGTGGTAATCCGGGGAGACGATGGAGCAATTTTTAAAAGGCGATGAAGGGATGGATAGAAAGAGGATTGGAAATAACATGTGAGAACCTAGGAGTGGAGAAAGATTATGTGAAAGAAGCCTTCGCAAAGGTTGCGTCTTGTCCGGTAAGATAACAATCTTAAACGTTCATGCTATGTAGCAAACATGGCATTCATATTTGGGGATATATAGTAGAGCCTAAAAATGTAACGATATAAAATGAAACGAAATGGAAACAATCAACCAGAGTGCATGACATATTTATCGTTGTTTTTTTTCAGGCAGCATATTCATCGTTGATGGTTAAGTCTTCTTTAGTCTATTCTATTTCTTTAGATTTCACATGGAGTTGATTATTAGCCGGGGGATTTTGTTCACATGGAGCTGATTATTAGATGAGGGTTTGTTCACTTTTTAACTCAATGGTGAGGATTTAATATACTAAGAATATGACGAAACCACCCTCCAATTTCATGGTGGTTGTAGCTAGCTTGTATGAGAGACTTTTGAATTGAGTTGTTTGAACACTCATTGGAATTATATTCTGCATGCGACCAAACAACACGATTTTTACATTTTCCAAGCATTACTTTATTTTGACTTTTTATTTAGGTGAAGCAAATGTTAATTTTGTCTCAGCTGAAAATTAAATTATAAACAAATCAAAGTTAATTGCTAACAATCCAATCCAGTATCAAGATGTTTGTTGATGGTTCTATCATCTTTATCCTATCATGAATCAAGCCAGTTTTGATTTCGGATATCTTCGATTAGAAAGGTACGTGAAAGGAAATAAAAAAATCCAAACTCAGAAAACTGAACACAAAACAAATTTTAATTTACAAAACTTCACTGATCCTCGTAAAGTAATATATGAGATGCCTCCGAGCGAATTATTTAAGGTATGAGAGAGGGTTATTTGCTCAGAATAATTTAAGGTAATAGGGAGAGTTATATATTTAATAAAAGGTCATTTTCTCTTAACCCTGAGATGAACATTTTTTCAAAGAAGAAAGAAAATTTAAATATATAATTAAAAATATTAAAATATTATATTTTATACAAAATAATTTATTAAAAATTATATTTTAATATAAATAAAATTTTATAAAATTAAATATTATAAAAAATTATATTTTAATTATTTTTAATTAATTAAAAAAAATCTAATAATAATAAATATGAGAAATATCTCTACCGTGAAACTCCTTAAATTATAGTTCATATAATTAAATGTCCATATATATCCTTTGTTTCATTGCCTCTAATCAATATATAATTATTGAAGAAACCTATCTTATGTCCATGAGTGAGTTATTCAAACTCTCTATTAAATAATGATGTAATATAATCTAAAAATTATTATTATAAAAAAATGAAATGTATTTCAAATTTTTATTTTTAAATAGATTTATTGGAAGTGAAATTTTTATTTACATAATTTATACAATTTGACTCATTTGCAATTTAATTAAAAAAATTAGAGTCTTTTTAAAAATGATGTATTATTTCAAAATTAAAAGATAAAAACATAATATAAGAAAAAATATTTGAAAGAAATTTAGAGTAAGATTAAATTAAAATTACAGAAAATTTTAAGGATGAAAATAGATCTTAAAGATTAGAAACTTTAGCCAATTTCTAGTTTTTAATTTAGAAATTGTAAATTACTTTTTGATATCCTCGTAAAAATATGGAAATTTATAATTATTTTTTATATAGTCTATATAAAAACAAGTAATTTAGACTTCTTAAAGATTTCTCTTCTACCATGGGTATGACTGTTAATACTAACAAAACAAAAGTTATGATTATCAAATCCAAGAAGGATACTTACGCTAATTTTATGTATGACAATAGTAACTTGGAGGAAGTGTCTTCTTACAGGTACGTAGGAATTGATATTCATCACAAGTTCAACTGGAACTATAGCATTAAGAAAAGGATTAATGGGAGGTGGAAAGCTTATTTTGGTCTTGAAAATAATTGTAAAATGGAAAACCTTGTAATGTGGGATAGAAAGAAGTTCCTCTTTGAAACTTTAGTCACTCTTGTTATCTTATATGGATGTGAGGTTTGGGGTTGCAACATCTCTAGAGAATCCTGGAGAAAGATTGAGCAATCCAAAAATGTTTTATAACGTATAACCTCAAAATTAAAAGCAATACACCCTATCCTATTCTCCTTATAGAAGTAGGTCTTCCCCCTTTCGAGAGCCTAGCTACGACTAGGCTTTTGTTGTACAAGCACAAGCTCAATAACATAGGAGACCATAGACTTCCTAAGCTAGCTTTAAATTCTAGCCAAAACTACCATAGGCTCAAACGAGGTTGGTATAAAGACGCTAGGACCTCGTTAAACCATTGAGAGATTGACGAGAATGTTGCATTGCAAAACTTTAATAACATTAAAAATATTGTTACTTCTAAATTCAAAGAAAAAAAGTGGTGTGAGAAAGATTTAATAGCTAAAAGAAGATTAAGATATTATAAAGAGGTCATTAACCCCATCCTAGAAGATCAAAAGTATCTCTCTGTTTTAACTAGCTCAAAGAAGAAAATTAATAGAGCCAAGATTAGAAAGAACTCTCATGAGCTCCATAGTGAAACGGGTTGTTGGCAGTTCCTAAAACACCATGGATGGAAAGGATCTGCCATCTTTGTGAGAATCTAAACATCGAGGATGAAAATCACTTCCTCTTAGAGTGCCCTGTGTACAACCAAATTAGATCTCAGTTTCATAATATTTGTTGCAATACTGACCTTCCTATCCTTTATAGCCAGCTCGAGAGGCTTCTCTCCAAGATTTTTGAGCATATGAATAAAATATTAAATCAAACTAAATAATTCGTTTCTTTAGGTCCGATAGACCAACGTTTGGTCTCTGTGGACGTTAACCATCATCATCGTCATCATAAATTTTTGTCGATTTCAAAGCTAAAATAATTTTATACCTTATAATTTTTTGGAAAAAAAAATGGGAATTTCTTTTAGAAAAATCATGGACAATTAACCCCAATAGTTTCCTTATAAAAATCACAAATAACATAAGATTTTGTTATAAACATAATGTTTTTATAAATAAAAGAGATCATTTACTTCTTTAAATTAAATTATTATCATTTATAAATATTTGATAAAAGAACAATAATAATAAATAAAAGAGATAATTTACCAATTTGAATTATTAATATTAATGACTATTATTTTCTATGAAGCTAGATTTGGGACCGAGACCTTGAGGAGAAAAAACGCACAGAACTAGGTTTTGCAGCAAGATTTCGGTGTTGGGCACCATAGAGGGGTGAGAAGGGGGGCGTTCCACTCCCTCCTACAGTCATGTGGTCTCAAATTTCTTTAATAAGCCCATGGAAGTGGAAACCGGGTCTACGGAAAGAGGAAAATAGGAAAATAGCAGAGCACGGAGGCTGGCAGAAACGCAGGAGGAAGTCAGAAGAGAGAAATGTACAGGAGTAGACAGTCAGAAAGCTGACCCCAGAATTCAGACAGGACCATATAAACCCAGGGCATCCATTACACCTCGAGTGGTGTTAAGTTATGCAGTGATATGCAAATTCATGGGGTTATGGCCAACAGAGAAGGCCCTACATGCATGGATAACGAACAATTGGACCTAAGGGAGAAATAGATCTGTACCTTAGATCCAAGGGTTTCTTCACAGTTGTGTTTACAAACCTAGAGGATAAGGACAGGATGCTTGAAGGAGTACATTACTTCTATGCAGTTGCAGGTCTCTATATGCGGCCATGGGTGACGAACTTTGTCCCGGGGAGAGAAACATTTACATCGGTGCTGTTATGGATAAGACTTTATTCCCTACCTCTAGATTATTAGTTGCCAGAATCATTAAAAGCCATTGGTAATAAAATAGGGCATTTCATAAAAATATCAGAGGCCACACTGCGCGGAAAATATACCTCCTTTGCTAGAATGTCCATGGAAATGGACCTTTCTAGGGCTTTTCCAGATGAAATAATTCTAGAAGTATATGATGAAGAATGGGTGCAGAGGTGGCCTATGAGCATATACCCTTCAGATGTCTCAAATGCCATGAACACGGGCACCTCTTTAGAGACTGCCCTTTAAATAAAATGGAGAGCAGTATCAAAGAAACTTCAGGTAAAGAGACTCAAAGATTTACCAAAGTGGGACACAAAGGAAAAGGAGGGAGAAAGAACCAAAAAAATATCTATGAGGAAAAGCAGCCTAGTCATAATAGGTTCAAGATATTAGAAGAAGAAGAGGGGGATGAGGGAGCGAATCAAGTATTGAAGGACAATCCTGTAGAGAAGGAAAAGGATGACAGCATGGAGAATAGACTTGATAAAAGCCAACAAAAGGAGGATCAACCCAACACGATGGAACTTGATAGGGACTAAGAGATGACCCCAAGCGAAGTGGGAATGAAGGAGCATGAACTGTAGGACATACTAGAAAGGGAGCATCTCCATCTAGAAAAGTTCCTGGAAGAAGGAACTACCAGAGGAGTGGATTCGCTACCTCAAGATGAATTTAACAGAGTACAACAGCTCTTCCTGTAGGAGAACTCAGGCAAAGGGTACTGGGGTCAAAAGAAACCATGATAGTCAGGATAACGAAGGGTAAAAACTATGGAGGCAATAGAGGGACAAGCTCCCAAGAACCCAAGAAGGAAAGGAGGAAGGAAAAAACAGAATGAGCTACTGATTGAATGTGGAAAACTCATGATCCACTAAGGTAAGATGAAAGACCTAACTAGTTACTCATTTACAAATCTTTCTTAATGAAGCTTACAACATGGAATATTAGGGGTCTAGGAAGTATAAGGAAACAACGAATCTCAGCAATAGGATGAAGGAAGAAAAACTAGATTTGATATTTATCCAGGAAACAAAATGTTCTATAGACAAAATAAGAGAGATACATAGCAAGTGGCTTATTAAGTATGAATATCTAGAAGTTAAAGAAGACAACATAAAAAGAGGAATTATTACGCTATGGAACCCTCAGAAACTTGGAATCCTAGATGCTGAAGCATCCAGGAACTACCTATCAGTGGTCATCCAACCTTTAGGGGACAAGGAATTTTATCTGATCACAAATGTCTATGGTCCCAAAGGCTTGAAGATAAATTCAGGCTTCTAACCTCTCTGGAGGAGCTAAGAGAAAGACATTCGGGCATCCCCTGGATTCTGGGAGGGGACTTTAATATGAGAAAATATCTCTCCGAAAAAGGGGTGGGACTAGATCTCTAGGCAGAGATTCCATATCCTTTCAGAACTTCATAACCAAAATGAGGCGAGTAGACACAAAATCCTATAATGGTATCTTCACCTGGAATAATAAAAGGGGAGGGGCTTCTCAAGTGGCCTTTAAACTAGATAGATTCATTATCTCTGAGGAAATTATCCTCTCAAGCCTTGACTTGTCAGCTATGATCCTCCCTTTTGGAGGCTCAGATCACTGGATTATTCTTTTAGAAGCGTCCTTTATAGGAACACCAAGAAATAGACCTTTCAGGTTTGAAAACATTTGGCTTACCCATCCTGACTTCAATAGCAATATTGAAAAATGGTGGACAAAAGATTTGAATGTTCAGGGTACTAAAATGTTCCTTCTGTAGTAGAGACTGAAACACATCAAAATCAGGCTTAAATATTGGAATAAGAATGAGTTTGGCAATATCTTAGAAGCCAAAAAAGTGGTTGAGGGGAAGCTATAGGAAATTAACCAAGAGCTCATCTCAAAGGGATTCACCAAGGTGGGTAAGAAACAAGCTGACCTGCTTCAACAGGACTGGGAAGGCTTATGTAAGCAAGAGAAAATCTTATAGAAATAGAAATCGAGGGTTCAATGGTTAAAGGAAGGAGAAAGGAATACAAGGCTTTTTCACAAGTCTAACATGGATCATAGGTCTCATAATAGGATTTTAAAACTGAAAGATACACAAGGAAAACAGCTCAATACCCACAAATAAATATAATATTCTTTGGTTCAACATTTTCGAGGCATAGAAAGGAGCCTCTCATAGACAGATCACAATTCATCAATGACTTCACTAAGCACATTCCTAAGCTTGTTACAAGAGAAGACAATTATAATCTTAACAGGCCAGTGAATGAAGAGGAGGTTAGCGAAGTCATCAAAGAGATGCAAAATGGGAAAGCTCCAGGCCGAGATGGTTTCAATGTTGACTTCTTCAAAGCATGCTGGAACATAGTCAACCAAGATATCCTGGAGGTGGTGGAGGACTCAAGGAAAAACAAAATTGTTCTGAAGGTGGTCAACACCTCTTTCATATCCTTGGTTCCAAAGCAGGAAAATGCTATGACACCAAATAGATTTAGACCCATAGCATTATGCAATGTGGTGTATAAAAGTATTTCCAAAATAATTGCAAATAGGCTTAAGCCCCTTCTTCCAACTCTAGTGTTTAAGGAGCAAAATGGATATGTGGAAGGTAGGAAAATTCTAAACAATATCATCCAAGCTCTCGAAGTGGTCCATTCACTAAAGAGAAATAAGCAGACAGGTATGATCATACAACTTGATCTAGAAAAGGCTTATGATAAGCTTAGTTTGGCATGCATCAGGGAAGTTCTAAAAGCATATGGCTTTGACCATAACTGGATAAGATGGGTAATGGCCCTTGTTACCACCTCAAGCTTTTCAATACTGCTAAATGGCTCACCATCCAAAACCTTTAAGCCTTCAAGAGGACTCAGACAAGGAGATCTGCTCTCACCCTTCCTCTTTATTCTCATGATGGAAGGGCTAGGCAATGCGATCAAAGCTACCAAAGTAGAAGGAAAAATTTAGGGTCTTAAACTAACCCTGAATGGGGATGCTTTGACTCATCAACAATTTGTGGACGACACCATGTTGTAGGGTACACCTACGGTCAAAGAAGCTCATGCCTTCAAACAAATTTTGAAAGACTTTGCTATGGCTGCGGGTACTGAGGTAAGCCTTACCAAAAGAAAGATTTTCTTTCTTAATACTGATATTTCTATACAGAGAAACCTCACCAGAATTCTAGGTTTTCAAAGAGAAATGCTACCCTCCAAATATTTGGGAGTTCCTCTAATAGACAAACCTCTAAGCAAGATAGTTTGGGAGCCTATTATTAATAGACTCTAGGACAGAATCTGCAAATGGACAAACAGGTCTTTGAATTTGGCAGGAAGACTAGTGCTTACAAAATCCATCCTACAAACTATTCCCATTTTCATGTTTTCAGCACTTCCAGCGCCTAAAGAAGTTATGCAACACATTAGAAATATTCAAAGAGATTTTCTTTAGGGCAAAGGGGAAGAGAAAAAGAAATGGGCTTTGGTAGACTGGGAAAAGATCTATAAACCTGAGACACATGGAGGTTTGAGACTTGATGACACTGAAACCCTAAACAAAGTTTTTGGGGCAAAACTATGGTGGAGATGGCTAAAGGAATCGGATTCCCCTTGGGCCAAGGTATGGAAACAGAAATATGTAAACAATTGGAAAGAAAGGGTGCACAACAGGATGTCTTGAATCATCAAAGGCTCCCACATCTGGAACAAAGCTTGGGAGAATAGAGCTATTGTTCAAAAACATAGTTTCTGGGAAATCAGAGATGGAAACCTTGCCTGGTTTTGGGAAGATAATTGGCAACAGGAACCAAAACTGTTGAGAGAATATTTTGATAATATTAAGAAGGATACCGATGACAAAGGGTTACACAGGGTAAATTACTTCTGGAAGCAGGATAGAAATGAAGGAAAATGGAGAGTATGGAAGAACCTGATTTACAGTGAGGACTCTCCATTGAAGGCCCAGGTAGAAGCTCTCACAGTCATCTTGGAATAGAGAAATATTTTTATTTCAACATCTTCAGACCAACTGAGATGGGGAAAAAGCAATGAAGGTAATTTTAACCTTAAAGAGGCCAAGTGAATAGCCCTTGGGCTTGAATTTCCAAACCCTGACATGGTGTGGAAGGACCTATGGCAGAATAAAACTGGATGAAAATCAAACTGTTCATGTGGTTGGTGAAACATAAAAAGACTCTAACTTGGGAAAACCTATGGAATAGAGGTGTAATTGGTCCATCAAGATGCCAGCTTTGCAAATTACAAGAATAAACTATGGAACACCTTCTCAACCTATGCCCATTCAGCTCCACCTTGTGGAATTGGGTGGCTTCAATCTTCAGAAATTCTGATAGGGACATTGGCAGCATCAACAACACATTGAGGAATTGGAGGAGAAATTTCTCTGCAAATGAAATAATCAACAAATATTGGGAGCTGGTTCCTGGCTTTCTAATCTGGGATGTCTAGAAAGAATGCAACAATAGAATATTTAGGAACAAGATTGGTTCTGCCCAGAGCATTATGGATCAGATCATAAGACAACTCAAAGAGACTATAGGAAGCCTTATAAAAACCCCCCTTGAGAACTAACCTCATGATCAGGATATGCAAATACTTCTGCATTTGGGCCTTTAGGGGCTCTTCCCCCAGGAAATAATCAATAATGCAAGTCATATAATAGCTAATAAGGATTTCTGGCAACCAGCCCCCCCTGCCATGGTTTTATGAAATGCAATATAGATGGGGCCTCAAAAGGAAACCCTGGCATTGTTGGTTATGGAGGAGTAATAAGAGATGAAAATGGTTTAATAAAAGCCATATTTCACAGTCATTTGGGTCAAGCCACTAATAATATGGCAGAGCTCATGGCCCTTGAGAAATGCCTAGAAATAGTAAGGGACTCAAATTTACATAATACCATAATTAAAGCTCATTCTGAACTGATAATCAATTCAGTCAAGAAAATATGCAATGGCTCAGTGCTAGACAAAGTATCGAAACACTGGAGATTAGTGCAAGTCTATCAACTTATTCAATCCCACATGTGCACCATGAGAACCCTTAGTTTCATTCATGTGCGAAGATCAGCCAACAGGTTAGCAGATATTATGGATAATGAAGGTGTACTCTGTGCCAAAAGCAATAAAATATATGAATGGACAGAGACTCCACAAGGTCGATTATGGGATGAGTGCCACAAATAGGCAACCTTAGACAGGGAGTTCTACCAGAATAGAGGAAATAAGCAGGATGAAGTATGATGTAAAAAGAGGAATTTTGGTCGACATGAGGAAGAAGTATGAGTAGGAGGTCAAGGACGGATCTAGACTTTTACTTTGGTTATCGGGCGGGAAATTGGACACAGAGCACTATATTCCTAAGTTTCTCAGGTGGGAAACTAAATATAGGACAAGTTTTCAAATATATTAGAAAAACAATAAATGTTTCCTTTTAATGTTGGGTGCTGAGAGCTTAATTAAAGAGTGGGTAGGTCAACGAAATCACAGAAATCCAATGTATTTCACACAGGAAACAGCTAGATGGTTAACCTTCCAAACGGACCCGAAATGCAATTAAGTGATGTCTCTATTAGGCTTTGGGTCCAAAGGTGCAGTTAGGTTCCACGCTTGTTGGAAAGTCCTTCCGAGATCGCCTGCATATGATGTATTTTGGGTGGTCAAACTACCCGGAGGTTATCTCCCCAATCAGACCTGAAATGGTTTATAAAGGTAGTTCACTTTTCTTTTCGGGTCCATGTTTATTGTTAACGTGTGAGCTTGAAGGAAACCTGAAATAACACCTGGACCGTTAGATCTTTGGGGCTTGATCGAATGGTCATGTTGTTTGGTGGGTATTCGGTGGTAACATGGAAAGGTGGTTTCAGCCTGAGTCTCGCTTTGTGGGCCCACAAATCGAGGCTTTGTGAGGCTCGTCTTTTGTTTGGGCATCTGCTCCTCATTATGTACATTATGTAGCTTTTCTTTTAATTGGAATAGAAGGACCTACGCTTACTTTAGAAAAAAAGATTATTATTTTCTATGAAAAATTTTGAACATTAATTTAAATTCTCATTACTCATTAATATTTAATACATTTTTTAATTACGAGAAAATTCTATAAAATTAATTTAATATTTCTTAATCTTTCATAATTTTTTCTTTATTCAAATTATGTGAATTTTTTTAGTTTTAACATTCAATGATGGTCAAACATCATATTGTGATAAAGATTGTGTCGATATTAAAATAAATCACGGTTAACCATGGTCCAACGTTGCATTGTAACAAGGATTGTTTTAATATGAAATTCAACCATAGTTTCAATGTCACAATGTGACAAAGATTGTCTCAATATGAAAATCAATCCTTCTCAACCATGGTCAATCATGGTCAATAACCATGGTCACATTGTGACAAAGATTGTCTCTTGGTCCAATGTCACATTGTGACAAATATGGTCATTCATGGACAACCATGGTCCAATGTCACCCCCTCCTTTTGGGATACAGTAGCTGATAAGAACAATGAGCCAGAAACCTCTTTTTTCAAGAAGCTAAAAAATTATAGTGCATTTCACTCTTCAATAAGAACTCGATCATCGATAGAGGTGAGGAAGGAAAACATAAAAGAAGCAAAACGAATGTCTGTAAAGGAAACCATCCTGAAAAATGCCTCGACCTCAGGAGAAGATAAATAAGTAGAGGAAAAACATACACATACGAACCCACCCTAAAGAGAAAAAGAAAAAGCCAAAAACAACTGCAATCTGAAGGAAAAAAACATCTGGTTCTAGAAATCCAAGACCCACATGTAGCATAATACAGAGACTACATACATGAGCATGTAGTTATATGTAAGTTCATGGGAATTTGGCTCACTAAAAAAGCCTTGAACTGGTGAATACAAACAAAATGGAAAGCAAAAGGAGAGCTCAAGCTGCAACTGGGATCAAAGGGATTCTTCATGGTCATTTTTGACCTCCTCGAAAACAGAGACAATTTTTTTGGAGGGGGTCCATCTTTTTTCAACTCGGATGGGCTCTCCATGAGAATATGGAATGAAAAATTTACCCTAAAAAACGAAGATTTCACAAGAGTCCTGGTGTGGGTAAGGCTATACTTTCTGGCCACATATTATTGGGCATCATTGGTACTTGAAGGAATAGAAGATGAACTAGGAGAATACATAAAAAGGTCATAAGGCACTAAAAATGGCCACTATGTTGCCTACGCAAGAATATGTGTATACATAGATGTCTCAGGAGCCCTACCTAAGGCAATAAAGCTAATATTCAGAGATGAGATCTGGCTTCAAAGCATCGACTATGAGCATATACCATTCAAATGTAGAAAATTCCATGAACAAAGGCATCTATTTTGAGACTATCCCCAAAATAAGGCTCCACAAAGCAACGAGCAAGCTCAAGGAAAAAATATGAGCAAGGTTTCATAAAAGTAGGACCAAGAAACAAGCATAAAAAGAAGACATGGTGAAAACAAGAGCAATATCAAGTAATCAGTACAAAAAAATACGAAGCACTTCAAAAAGTACAAGAAGGCCCACTTTCAAACAACAAGAATGAAGAAGAAACTATTGGGAGTATCCAAAACTCAGAAAATCAAGAACAATGGGAGAAGCACTCAGAGCCTATTCAAATAAAGGAGGAGTACTTACCAAAAGACACCGACATGAAACCAACAATGATGGAAACCACCCTAGAAGATAACGATAGAGGAATCCTTGGAAGGAGTTGACCTCATACCCATAGCAGAAGAATGGAAGAAAAATGGTTTGCCAGCAATAGTAGAAGAGAAAATATAGAGAATAGAAGGAGCATACCTCCTGCAAGAAGAACTAAAATAGAGTACACTTAAAAAACCACCAGATGATCAAGTAAACGAAGGAATACTGGTGAATATGACAACAGAGAGATACAACCCAAAAGGACCTACACAAAAATGGAATAAAAACTACGAGACAACACCTTCCGGAACTGGGCGCAAGACTCCTCAATGAAGGAGAGGTAAAATCTCTTACACTTACCCCTCATCATTATCAATGAATTTTATTTCATGGAATATGAGAGGCATCAATGCTCTAGGGAAAAAAATAGTCTTAAAAAATAGACTCATCACCGACAAACCTGACATAGTACTCATTCAAGAAACTAAACTCGATATGGAGAACCTCAACATCATTCAAAAGAATTGCTTCAAAAACTACAGCTACATAGAAAACTCAACAATAGGTTTTGTTGGTGGACTCATGACTCTTGGGAAAATCTCATTGTATGAGGTATCTTCCTCTGTAGCAACAAAGAACTCCATTACTACTTATCTAAAAATAATTGGAAATATATTTTTGAGAAATATATGGAAATATATTTTATATATTTTCATATATAAATTTTTTTTTTTTGAGAAATATAATATACTGTGGTAGTTTAAAAATTATGTTTTTTTTGTCTTGAAAGTTATGGAAATTCTAATCATATTTTGAAAAAATTTGGTCGGGATTTTTGTAAATCTAAGTAAAAGCTGTTAAAATTCATAATTTTAGGTACCGACATTGTTGATGGTGCTGAATCAATTTCTATCATAAAAAACATGAGTCAAACACTGTATGTACAATTTTTTTTTAATTTTTAAACCCGAATTCCAACCACTTTTAACAGCTGGGCAATTCCTCAGCTTCCATAAACCACTCCTAAAATATTTATATGCAAAAAAAGTTCAGATGAAATTGTGTATAGAATATTTAATCTAGTTCAAAGTTTGATGGAATGTCTAGCGTTGGACAGATAAATACGAATAACGGTTTTAAAAAAAAACATCTTTATCTAACAAAATTTATAAAAACAGAAAACTATAATTGAGTGCGCTCTCTCTGTCATGTCTACGTATTTTTCGCTTGCCAGACTGGACACCATTAAACCCTATGCGTGCCCATACAGCTGGCACTTGAACAAAATGATTCCCTGGCCCCTCTCAGTCATGTCTAAACCATATTTCTCTTGGCGCGCAGGGACGGACCATAAACCGCGTTCTGAGATATGTACCATTAAACCTTTTGCGGACAGTGGCTAATAAAGTAAAATGATTCTCTGACCCCACTCTGTCATATTTGAACACATTTTTTACTTGGCACCATCAACCGTGATCTCACGCGCCCCATCTTATGTTTCCACATCGAATTTGTTGTTTGATTTTTTTAAATTTAAATGGTATAAAATTCTGTAGTAATGGATTGGAATTGCTAGTTTGATTGTGAATTTTATACAATTTGAGTATTATAAATATTTTTTAAGGAATTGAAATTATTTACATATTTAAAAATGAATTTTAAATAAAAGTTATATAGTAGTTAGTGTTTGTTGCTTAGTTTAAATGTAAATAAATTAAAATAAAAAATATTAAATTCAAGTTAGTGTTAAAGTTTAGAATCGAGTTAATTTAGATTCTATTAATTGGTAAATTGAGGTATTTAGTTATTTGTAATTCAACATTGTCACTGTGGAGAATCCAATCCTACCCAACAACAATAATAATAAACTTTGATTAATTACTATAAGCACAGGTTGGAGAATCATAATTACATATATAAATAAATTAATTACAAAACAACTAATTTTTTTTAAAAAGATATATTGTAATTTCTAAAAAAAAATAAAAAAATATACACTCATTCAATAGAAATTAAAACTTTTGCATAAGATGTATCTCTAATTTAAATATCGGAAAGAAAATGGAATATATATAATATATAACCTATTTGAAATTCCTGAATTCTAATTTAACTGCCTTTTTATTAATAATATTATAAAACTGTATAATCTTAATAATATAATCCATTTGAAAAAGACATGCAAAAAAAATATCGAGAAAATCTTGAATATACCTAAAATCACACCTCCATTTTTTTGTTTTTTTTAAAGAGTAATAAGATTAACATGGTCAAGTTAATCCTTTAAAGCACCTATTTTTATAAAGTAACTATTTATTTTAGTGTTGTAAAGTCGTGGTTTCCCATGCTTAATTCCTGGCCAGCTCTGCATCATAATACAAGTTCGTTTGATTTCAAAATTCGTAATCCAAGCTCCAAAACCTTTGTCATATGTGTTTTGGAATTTATATACCTGCAGCGGGACTGTAATATTGTGTTAATATTAACTTAGCGTTTGTGATCATAGTTAACGGGACTTTGTTGAGCCCTCATTTGATATAGTTAAACAATCTCAGTTAACATTACCTTCTGCGTTAACTTAAAACTTAAAAATCCAAAACTTAATATAATTAAACAATCTCAGTTAACGTTACCTTCTGTGTTAACTTTACCCCATGTGGAACGGGTAAGAGCCATCTGCAACAACAGGTTTCGAATTTGAATTTGAATTTCACTTCCACCTGTAACCTGGAAAATTGATCGTACTTCGTACATATTTAGATCTTGTACATGAACCCCATTTTCGAAAGCTGTAGTCTAACGAGTCAGAGGAATTGTTAGGAAATTATGGAAATTCCAGTCATAAATTTGGTAAGGATTTTTCTAAATTTAAGTTATAGTTATTAAATTTCAAAATTTTAGCTGTCTTAGATGTTTTTGATGGTGCTGAATCCATTTCCACCATCAAAAACACGATTCAAACACTATCTCTATAAAATTTTTTGAATTTTTTTTTCTCCTCCGGACAATTCCTCCACTTATATAAACGACTCCTTTTCAAAGTCAGTTACTCAAATTATCTGTCTATTTTAATTAAGCTATTTTTTGGTTATCAAAATAATGGGTTTTCACAACCCGTGTTTATATTTTTCATCTCTTAATAACATTTACTAAATATTAATCACCATAAACTAAACCAGTAATTAACTCACTACCTTTACAATATGAAACACCAGTAATTAACTCACTACCTTTACAACATGAAACACCAGAAAACCAATAATTAATCACTACCTTTAAAATTCCCAAATTTCATTGTTCCACATTCAATTTGCAAACTTGTAGTTGGAAAATTATCACATACATACCATTTTAAGATGAGTTTAGCATCATGCATGTACACGCCATCACTTACAAGAGCACCATAACGGACATATACGAACTTACAAGAGCACATACAAGAAAGTTATGGATATACGGAAGATATGCGCATATCTTCCATATATGCGCCCATCTTCCGTATATGCACAATTTCTATATATGGAATTTGCGCACCTACGATGCAGATACATGAATGACGTGAATATACGGAAGATATGCACATACAGGAAAGTTAGGGATATACGGAAGACATGCGCATATCTTCCGTATATGCGCATATCTTCCGTATATGCACAGTTTCCGTATATGCGCAATTTCTGCATATTGAATTTGCGCATATACGATGCAGATAAATAAACGACGTGCATATACGGAAGATATGCACATACAGGAAAGTTAGGGATATACGTAATTTCCGTATACGCGCATATCTTCCGTATATGCACAGTTTCCGTATATGTGCAATTTCTGTATATTGAATTTGCGCATATACGATGCAGATACATAAACGAAGATATGTACAATTCCCATATACAGAAATTTCACATGTCTTCTGTATATCCTTAATTTTCTTGTATGTGCATATCTTCCGTATATGCACGTCGTTCATGTATCTGCATCGCAGATGCGCAATTTCTGTAAAATTCCATATACAGAAATTGCGCATATACGGAAATTGGGCATATACAGAAGATGTGCACATATACGGAAAATATGCGTATATCTTCCGTATATCCCTAGCTTTCCTGTATGTGCACATCTTCCGTATAAACATGCCGTTCATGTATCCGCATCGCATATGCGCAAATTCCATATACAGAAATTGCGCATATATGGAAATTAGGCATATACGGAAGATATGCGCATATTTTCCGTACATGTGCAATTTCCGTATATGCGCATACCTTCTGTATATGTACAGTTTCCGTATATGCACATACAGAAAAGTTAGGGATATACGGAAGATATGCGCATATCTTCCATATATGCCCAATTTCCGTATATGCGCAATTTTTTTATATGGAATTTACACATTTGTGATGCAGATACATGAACGACGGCATATACGGATGATATGCACATACAGGAAAGTTAGGGATATACGAAAGACATGCGCATATCTTCCGTATATGCACAGTTTCCGTATATGCGCAATTTCTGTATATTGAATTTGCGCATATACGATGCAGATACATGAACGACGTGCATATATGGAAAATATGCACATACATGAAAGTTAGGGATATACGGAAGACATGCGCATATCTTCCGTATATGCGCAATTTCCGTATATGCGCATATTTTCCATATATGCACGGTTTCCGTATATGCACAATTTCTGTATATTGAATTTGTGCATATACAATGCAGATACACAAACAAAGATATGTACAATTTCCATATACAGAAATTGCGCATATACGGAAACTGTGCATATACGGAAGATGTGCGCATATACGGAAACTCTGCATATACGGAAGATGTACGCATGTCTTCCGTATATCCTTAACTTTCATGTATGTGCATATCTCCAGTATATGCACTTCGTTTATGTATATGCGTCGTAGATGCATAAATTCCATATACAGAAATTGCGCATATACAGAAACTATGCATATACGCAAGATATGGCACATATGTTGCGTATATGCACAGTTTTCGTATATCCGAAATTTCAGTGTATGGAATTTGCACATCTACGACGCAGATACATAAACAACGTGCATATACAGGAAATATGCACATACAGGAAAGTTAGGGATATACGGAAGATATGCGCATATGTTCTGTATATCCCTAACTTTCCTATATGTGCATATCTTCCGTATATGCACATCGTTCATGTATTCGCATCGCAGATGCATAGATTCCATATACAGGAATTGCGCATATATGAAAATTGTGCATATACGGAAGATATGCGCATATATGGAAATTGAGCATATATGGAAGATATGTGCATATCTTCCGTATATCCCTAACTTTCTTGTATGTACATATTTTCCGTATATGTACATCGTTCATGTATCTGCATCGTATATGCGTAGATTCCATATTCAGAAATTGTGCATATACGGACACTGGGCATATACGGAAGATATGCGCAAATCTTCCGTATATGCCCAGTTTCCGTATATGCGTAATTCCTGTATATGGAATCTACGCATCTGCGATGCAGATACATGAACGACGTGCATATACGAAAGATATGCACATACAGGAAAGTTAGGGATATACGGAAGACATGCACATATCTTCCATATATGCCCAATTTCCGTATATGCGCACATCTTCCGTATATGCACAGTTTCCATATATGCGCAATTCTTGTATACGGAATCTGCGCATCTGCGATGCAGATACATGAACGACGTGCATATACGGAAGATATGCACATATAGGAAAGTTAGAGATATACGGAAGACATGCGCATATCTTACGTATATGCCCAATTTCCGTGTATGACGATATGCACATACAGGAAAGTTAGGGATATATGGAAGACATGCACATATCTTCTGTATATGCCCAATTTCTGTATATGCGCACATCTTTCGTATATGCACAGTTTCCGTATATGCGCAATTCCTGTATACGGAAATTGTGCATATACGGAAATAGGGCATATACGGAAGATATGCGCATATCTTCCGTATATGCCCAGTTTCCGTATATGTACAATTTCTGTATATGGAATCTGCGCATATATGATGCAGATACATGAACAACGTGCATATACTGGAGATATGCACATACAGGAAAGTTAGAGATATACAGAAAAAATGCGCATATTTTCCGTATATGCGCAATTTCCGTATATGCACAGTTTCAGTATATGCGCAATTTATGTATATGGAAATTGTACATATTTTTGTTTATGTATCTGTGCATATACGAAAACTGTGCATATACGGAAGATGTGCGCATATATGGAAATTGGGCATATACGGAAGATATGCGCATGTCTTCCGTATATCCCTAACTTTACTATATGTGCATATCTTCCGTATATGCACGTCGTTCATGTATCTGCATCGCAGATGCGCAGATTCCGTATATAGGAATTGCGCATATACGGAAACTGTGCATATATGAAAGATGTGTGCATATACAGAGATTGGGCATATACGAAAGATATGCGTATGTTTTCTGTATATCCCTAACTTTCCTGTATGTGCATATCTGCTGTATATGCGCGTCGTTCATGTATCTTTATCGTAGATGTGCAGATTCCATAAACAAGAATTGCGCATATACGAAAATTGTGCATATACGCAACATGGAGCTGATTATTAGTGAGAGGTTTTTATATATTACATGAGGGTTTGTTCACTTTTTAACTCAATGGCGAGGATTTAAAATACGAGTAATATGACGAAACCACCCTTCAATTTCATGGTGGTTGGAGCTAGCGTGTATGAAAGACATTTGAATTGAGTTATTTGAACACTCGTTGGAATTATAATTATATTCTGCATGCGACCAAAAAACACGATTTTTACATTTTCGAAGCATTATTATATTTCGACTTTTTATTTAGGTGAAGCAAATTTTAATTTTGTCTGCGGTGAAAATTAAATTATAAACAAAACAAAGGTAATTGCTAACAATCCAATCCAGTATCAAGATGTTTGTTAATGGTTTTGTTATCCTTATCCTATCATGAATCAAGCCAATTTTGATTTCGGATATCTTAGATTAGAAAGGTACGTGAAAGAAAATAAAAAAACTCCAAACTCAAGAAACTGAACACAAAACAAATTTTAATTTACAAAACTTCACTAATTCTCGTAAAGTTATATATGAGATGCCTACGAGCGAATTATTTAAGGTATGAGAGAGGGTTATTTGCTCACAATAATTTAAGGTAATAGGGAGAGTTATTTATTAATTAAAAGGTCATTTTCTCTTAACTCATAGATGAACATTTTTTCAAAGAAAAAAGAAAATTTAAATATATAATTAAAAATATTAAAAATTATATTTTATATAAAATATTTTATTAAAAATTATATTTTAATATAAATAAAATTTTATAAATTTAAATATTATATATATATAGAGTAATTAAAGGAAATTCTAATAATAATAAATATGAGAAATATCTCTACCGTGAAACTCCTTAAATTAAATTATAGTTGATATAATTAAATGTCCATATATATCCTTTGTTTTATTGCCTCTAATCAATATAATTATCGAACAAACTAATCTTATGTCAATGAGTGAGTTATTCAAAGTCTATTAACTAATGATGTAATATAATCTAAAAAATATTATTATAAAAAAAGAAATGTATTTTAAATTTTTATTTCTAAATAGATTTATTGGAAGTGAAATTTTGATTTACATAATTTATACAATTGGACTCATTTACAATTTAATTAAAGATCATTACAAAATTAAAAGATAAAAATAAAATATAAGAAAACTTATTTGAAAGAAATTTAAAGCAAGATTAAATTAAAATTGGGGAAAAATTTAAGGATGAAAATATATCTTAAAGATTAGAAACTTTAGCCAATCCCTAGTGTTTAATTTAGAAATTGTAAAATATTTTTTGATATCCTTGTAAAAATATTGAAATTTATAATTATTTTTTATATAGTCTATATAAAAAATAAGCAACTTAGACTTCTGAAGGATTTCTGCTCTACCATGGTATGATTATTAATACTGACAAAACAAAAGTTATGATTATCAAATCCAAGAAGGATACTAACGCTAATTTTATGTATGACAATAATAACTTGGAGGAAGTGTCTTCTTACAAGTACCTAGGAATTGATATTTATCACAAGCTCAACTGGAACTATAGCATTGAGAAAAGGATTAATGGGGGGTGGAAAGCTTATTTTGGTCTTGAAAATAATTGTAAAATGGCAAACCTTGTAATGTGGGATAGAAAGAAGTTCCTCTTTGCAACTTTAGTCACTCCTGTTATCATATATGAATGTGAGGTTTGGGGTTGCAACATCTCTAAAGAATCATGGAGAAAGATTGAGCAAATTCAGAAGCATTTTATAACATATAACCTAAAAATTAAAAGCAATACACCCTATCCTATTCTCCTTATAGAAATAGGTCTTTTCCCTATCGAGAGCTAGCTATGACTAGGTTTCTGCTGTACAAGCACAAACTCAATAACATAGGAGACCATAGACTTCCTAAACTAGCTTTAAATTCCAGCCAAAACCACCTAAGGCTCAAACAACGTTGGTATAAAGACGCTAGGGCCTGGTTAAACCATTGGGAGATCGACGAGAATGCTGCATTGCAAAACATTAATAACATTAAAAATATTGTTACTTCTAAATTCAAAGAAAAAATGTGGTGTGAGAAAGATTTAACAGCTAAAAGAAAATTAAGATATAATAAGGAGGTCATCAACCCCACCCTAGAAGATCAAAAGTATCTCTCTATTTTAACTAGCTCAAAGAAGAAAATTAATATAGCCAAGATTTGAACGAACTCTCATGAGTTCCATAGTGAAATGGGTTGCTGGGCAGTTCCTAGAACACCATGGATGGAAACAATATGACATCTTTGTGAGAATCTGAACATCGAAGATGAAAATCACTTCCTCTTAGAGTGTCCCGTGAACAACCACATTAGATCTTAGTTTCATAATATTTATTGCAATACTAACCTTCCTATCCTTTATAGTGAGCTCGAGAGGTTTCTCTCCAAGCTTTTCGAGCATATGAATAAAATCTTAAATCAAACAAAACAATTCATTTCTTTAGGTCTGATACACCAAAGTTTGGTCTCAGTGGACGTTAACCATCATCATCATCATCATAAATTTTTGGTGATTTCAAAGGTAAGACAATTTTATACCTTATAATTTTTTGGAAAAAAAATTGGGAATTTCTTTAATAAAAATCATGGAAAATTAACCCCAATAATTTCCTTATAAAAATCACAAATAACATAAGATTTTGTTATAAACATAATGTTTTTATAAATAAAAGAGATCATTTACTTATTTAAATTAAATTATTATCATTTATAAATATTTGATAAAAGAACAATAATAATAAATAAAAGAAATAATTTACCAATTTATAATATCAATATTAATGATTATTATTTTCTATTTTAAAAATTTGAGCATTACTTTAAATTCTCATTACTCATTAATATTTAATACATTTTTTAATTACGAAAAAATTCCATAAAATTAATTTAATATTTCTTAATCTTTCATAATTTTTTCTTTATTCAAATTATGTGATTTTTTTTTTTGTTTTTAACACTCAATGATAGTTAGACATCATATTGTGATACAGATTGTGTTGATATTAAAATCAATCATGGTGAACCATGGTCCGACGTTGCATTGTAACAAGGATTGTTTTCATATGAAATTCAACCATAGTTTCAATGTCACATTGTGACAGAGATTGTCTCAATATGAAAATTAGTCCTTCTCAACCATGGTCAATCATGGTCAATAACCATGGTCACATTGTGACAAAGAATGTCTCTTGGTCCAATGTCACATTGTGACAACCATGGTCCAACGGCACACCCTCCTTTCAGGATACAGTAGCTGGTAAGAACAATGAGTCAGAAACCTCCTTTTTTAAGAAGCTCAGAAATTATAGTGCATTTCACTCTTCAAGAAAAACTCAATCATCGAGAGAGGTGAGGCAAGCAAACAAAAAAGAAGCAGAAGGAAAGTCTGTAAAGGAAGCCATCTAAAAAAATGCCTCAACCTCAGGGGAAGATAAAGAAGTAGAGGAAGAACATACACATACAGACCAACCCTAAAGAGAAGAAGAAAAAACCAAAAACAATTGTAATCTGAAGGCAAAAAACGCTTGGTTCTAGAAATCCAAGACCCAAATGTAGCAGAATACAAAGACTACATACATGAGCATGTAGTTATATGTAAGTTCATGGGCATTTGGCCCACTGAAAATGCCTTAAACTAGTGGATACAAAGAAAATGGAAAACAAAAGGAGAGCTCATGTTGCAACTAGGATCAAATGGGCTCTTCACGATCATTTTAAACCTCCTCGAAAATAGAGCCAATTTTTTTGAAGGAGGTCCTTCATTTTTCAACTCGGTTGGGCTCTACATGAGAATATGGAATGAAACATTTACCCCCAAAACAGAAGATTTCACAAGAGTCTCAGTGTCGTTAAGGCTATACTTTCTACCCACATATTATTGGGCATCATTAGTACTTAAAGGAATAGGATATGAACTAGGAGAATACATAAAAAGGTCATAAGGCACTAAAAATGGCAACTCTGTTTCCTACGCAATAATATGTGTATACATAGATGTCTCAGGAGCCCTACCTAAGGCAAGAAATTTAGTATTCAAAGATGAGGTCTTGCTCAAAGCATCGACTATGGGCATATACCATTCAAATGTAGAAAATGCAACGAACACAAACATCTATTTCGAGAAAATCCCTAAAATAAGGCTCCACATAGCAATGAGCAAGCTCAAGGAAAAAATATGAGCAAGGCTTCGTAAAAGTAGGACCAAGAAACAAGCATAAAAAGAAGAAACAGTGAAAACAAGAGAAATATCAAGTAATCAGTACAAAAAAATATGAAGCACTACAAAAAGTACAAGAATGCCCTCTTTCAGACAACAAGAATGAAGAAGAACTATTAGAAGTATCCAAAACTCAGAAAATCAAGAACAATGGGAGAAGCACTCAGAGAATATTCAAATAGAAGAGGACTACTTACCAAAAGACATTGACATGAAACCAACAACGATGGAAACCACCCTGGAAGATAATGCAATAGAGGAATCCTTGGAAGGAGTTGACCTCATATCCATAGAAAAAGAATGGAAGAAAAATTGTTTGGCAGTTATATCAAAAGAGAAAATACAGAGAATAGAAGGAGCATACCTCCTATAAGAAGAACTAAAACATAGTACACTTAAAAAACCACCAGACGATCAAGAAAAAAAAGGGATACTGGTGAATATGACAATAGAGAGATATAATGCAAAACGACCTAGAAGAAAATATGGAAGAAAAATTGCACGACAACACCTTCCGTAACTGGGCGCAAGACTCCTCAATGAAGGAAAGGTAAAAGCTCTTACCCTTACCCCTCATCATTATCAATGAATTTTATTTTATGGAATATGAGATGCCTCAATTCTTTAGGAAAAAAAATAGTCTTAAAAAATAGACTCATCATAGACAAACCTGACATGGTACTCATTCAAGAAACTAAACTTGATATGGAGAACCTCAACATCCTTCAAAAGAATATCTTCAAAAACTACAACTACATAGGAAACTCAACAATAGGTTTTGTTGGTGGACTCACGACTCTTTGAAAAATCTCATTGTATGAGGTATCTTCTTCTATAGCAACAAAAAACTCCATTACTAGTTCTCTAAAAATAATTGGAACCAATGAGAGTATATGTGTCATGAACATCTACGCTCCTCATAGGGTAGTGGAAAGAATCCAAGCGCTTCAAAATGTCAACAAAATCTTGGAAACCATTCCTTAGTCTTTCAAAATTATAGCAGGATATTTCAACATGGTTTTAAACCTTAGGAAAAAAGGGAGGGATCTGTAAAATAGATAAATATTCAGAAGTCTTCCAATCAACAATAGATGGGCTTAGTCTGATAGATATCCCCACAAATAATGGTATCTTCACCTAGGACAATTGAAGAGGGGGAGACACAAAAATAGCATCTATACTTGATCACTTCCTTCTATTTGAAGCTATTTACATGACCTCATGGGAAACGAAGGCTCGCATCCTCCCCCAAATAGGCTCAGACCATTGGCCAATCTCCCTGAAAGTTCAAATCTCCATATGACAAAAAAACTGGTCCATATTCGAATCATTCTGGCTTGAGCACCTAGAATTTATGGAAAACATGAAAGATTGGTGGAGAAGCCCAATTCCAAAATAAGGAAAAAAAATATGTCAATTCCAACAAAGATTGAAACTCATGAAAACAAAATCAAAATCTAGAACAAAGAGCTCTTCATCAACATTTTTACACACAAAAAAGATCCGAAAGAAAGAATTGAAATGGTCCAAAAAAAATCATGAATAGTTGAATCAATGATCAAATGAAGCACAGGGAACTAAGCCTCCAACAACATTGGGAAGAAAGAGTCTCACCAAAGGAAAAATTATGGCAACAAAAGTATCACATTAATTGGCTTAAATGTGGAGAAAGAAATTCTTCCTTCTTTCACTGCTCAATGATACAACACAGAAGACATAATAGAATCCTTGTCCTAAAAAACACATATGGGAGTATGATCCACAACCATGAGAACACTGGCAATGAATTAAATTTTTTCTTCAACAATCTTCTTAAAGAACCTAGAATGGCTAGTTCAAGAGTAATAAAAAAAAAATCACAAATAACATACTTGTCATCCTCAATCAAGATCACAACAGAATTCTCCTGAGGAAAGTAACTATGCAAGAAGTAGAAGAAGCAATAATGACCATGCTAAATGGAAAAGCCCATGTACTAGATGGCTTCATAACTGACTTATCCAAAGCATGTGGGCCCCCCATAAAAGAGGAAGTTCATGCTATGGTGGAAGAATCCAGAGTCCATAAATTGGTTCTAAGAGCCCTAAATGAAAATTTCCTTACTCTCATTCTCAAAGAGGAAGGGGTTGAATCCTTGGAAAGGTTTAGAACAATTTCCCTTTGTCCTAGCCAACGTGATCAAAACTGTCCTGCCTCTCCTAATATCCTCAAACCAGTCTGGTTATGTGGAAGGAAGACAAATCCTTGACAACATAATCCTCTCCCATGATCTGATACACTCTCTAAATGTTTAAAAAAAACTGGGTATGATGATGCAGTTAGATATGTCAAAACATTTTGACAAAATAGCTACGACTATATGAGAGGAGTACTAGAAGCGTTTGGCTTCAATAAGGATTGCATCAAGTCGATTATGGAAATGGTCTCAGGAGCTTTCTTCTCTATTATTCTCAATCGCTCCCCATCAAACTCTTCCAGCCCATCTAGAGGCATTAGACAAGGGGATCCCCTATCGCCTTTCCTCTTCGTTATTATGGAAGAAGGTGTAAGTAGATTCATCTTGGTAGCAACCTCAAACAGCTCTTTGAAAGGCCTCAAGCTTCATGACTATGCCCCTCCCTCCACCCATTAACAATTTGTAGATGACACTCTGCTAATGGGCATTCATACTATTAAGGAAGCCAACTCCTTCAAAGAAATCCTCATAGACTTTTCGAAAGCTTTGGGTACCTCCATTAACCTAGAGAAATCCAAATTATTCTTTTTTAATACCCCTATAGCCATTCAAAGGAATATAAATAAAATGATGGGATTTCAAAGATTTATTCTCCCCTCCAGATACTTGGAGGTCCCTCTAACTGAAAAACATTGGTTAATTGGAATTTCCGTGCCCTCAACATGGCTAACAAGTTGGTCCTGGTAAAATACGTGTTGCAAGTTATGCCCCTATATATGTTCTCTACTCTTGCTAGTCCTAAATTGATCACCAACACCATCAGAGACATCCAAATAAAATTTCTATGGAGGTGTACTGCAAAAAAGAAAGAAACAAAGAAAAAAAAAGATGTCGATTTCTTAGGATAAGGTATGTAGACCAAAACATGTCGGAGGTATGGGCTTGAGGGACTCGAAACTCTTGGGAAAAACTCTTGGGGAAGAAACCTAGTGGCGTTCGCTGGAAAACCAATACTCTCTGTGGGGAAGTATTTGGAAAGAAAAATATGTCCCAAGTCACCTAATTGAGAATCTCATCAGGCTTAATGGGGAAATCAAAGGCTTGGCAATATGGAATCAAGCATGGGAAATCAAGGTTGTCATCCAAAATCACAACTTCTGTGAAATAGGAAATGAAGAAAATGCCCTTTTCTGGGAGGATGCATGATAGAAAATGCCAGATTGAAATAGCGAACAATTTACCCAACTAAGCAACACAATGAAAGAAAAAGGAAAAAATAGAGTAGTTCATTATTGGAAGCCTAACATTGGAAAGGATAAATGGTGAGAATGGCTGGATGACAGAGAATGGGAACCTTTGCCCAAAATTTTTTTCTGGAGGTCATTCGCCATAGTAACTCAAGAAAGACAAATATAATATGATAAAGCTTAAGGAATGCAGTAGGCCACTTCAACCTTAAGGAAGCTTATAGTTATATGGAAAACCATGAGAAATTTCAATCGGAGAAAAAATGGAAAACTCTATGGGGAAGAAAACAGTGGCCCAAAATCATTTTCTCTTTGTGGCTATCAATGCAGAGGAAGATCTTAACCTGGGATAATATAAGAAAAAAAGCATTCAACAGACCCTCAAGGTTCACTCATTGTGAATAAAGTGAAGAAACATCAAACCACCTTCTAAACAAATGTGATTACTCAAACAATCTCTAGGAATAGGTGGAAATGGTTTTCACAGTTTCTAATAGGGACAAATCCTCCATCCTTAGAACCTTAGAGAATTGGAGAACCCATTTATCATCCAACTTGATGGTTAAGAGAGCATTGAATTTAATCCCTGGCATAATTTTCTTGGCTTTGTGGAAAGAAAGAAATGCCATAATTTTCAGAGGGAAAAAAAGTCCAGAAGAGAACATCCTTACTTTCATTAAGTAGTAGATTTGAGAAATGGTATCCACTTCCAGTTTTTTGATCTCTAATGATACTCTTAGCCATGCTGATCAGAGGATCATCATCCTCCTTGATCTAAATTCCCTCTCCAATAGTAACATATTAATTGCTACAGCTAAACAAGATGCTCCCTGTCAATGGTTTCCTCCAGACAAAGATATCCTAAGTCTAAACTATGATGGAGCAGCTAAGGGCAACCGAGGGGCTACAGGTTTTGAAGGTGCACTAAGGAACTCTCAACGGAAGATAATATGGGTATGCAGTGGAAATTTGGGTACTTCCACAAAGAATGCTACCAAGGTCCAAGCTCTAGAAAATTCAAAAGCTCAAAGATTTTGGTCACTTATCATGGAAGGAGACTCCGTGATTGCCACCCAAGCTTTCTGAAAGCTTCAACAAGGAATAATGGTCATTAATGTTTTGGACAACTGGCGGCTAATAAAAATCCTACACAGAATCAAGCAACATGTCGAAGAGGCAAGTGGGCTCTAATTTCAAGCTGTGAGAAGAAACGCGAACACCCTAGCTGATAGATTGGCTAATGAAGGCATAACTGGTGCCCTCAGATTTCGATCCCTTGTATGGAGGGACCTAGAGGAGGGTCAGCTTAGATGGGATTTTGAAATAATAAATGGTATGGATAACATGACAACGACCCCTCTCATTAATGGGATCATATGTCATACTCTTGATGAGGACCGGTTAAACTCTCGCATTAATTCATTATGAGCTCCTTAGCATGAAGTGGCCCCAATTTTTTGTGTGAAGTTAGAACGAACCAGTTTATTATGTCCCCTCAAAGGTGCCACCATTCAGACCCTTTGACTAGTAATGGTACCCTCTCCTTCATCACGATGTTGTACCTCTTTATGGCTACATTCAATGACCCTCCCACGCCATCCTGCTCCTCCTTGATTGCTCGCCGCTATGAATAACCAATCTCCGCAACATCTCCCTATAGATCTTTCTGTCCCAATACATTTTTTCTCACTACCTCTATCTATAAATACCCAGCATGGCTCCTTGGTGAAGTTATAACCCTACGCCCTAGCCTGATCGAGGCCATGGCTGAAACTCTTCCAGGTGGGATAACCCAAGTAGGCCACCAAGCACCAGGGTGGAGGCCTCTACGAGATGTGCTGGTCTTAACTATGCTATCTCAATTAATCCCGAGACCCAGGAGAGAATCCATAACCTAGAAATTTAGGTGAGCAACATCAGATGTAGAGTGACCTCGAAAGTTGTGGATGCCAAATTCGAATGGATTCCCAACCCGAGTCTTACCTAGGTTAGGGTGAATATGTACAGTCGAATGATTGAATTACCTTGGAAGCTCAAGAAAACTCTAGGGCTTTCTCTTTAGGAACTGACAGAGAACTCCAGGGTGGTGAAGGAGATGATTGATATGTTGAGTGAAAAATTCACAGTGTATGTGGAATCTGTCCACCAATGACATTTTGTCACTAGGGACTCACCTCACTACACATTGCATAAGAGACACATCGACAGTGGAAGGGGTTCTCCAAGTATTAAAAATAAAACAGTTGGTGCCTCCTCAAGCCATCAGTAGCAACATATGCTCAGGCTAGTAGCACGTAGGAGAAGACCATCAATCTAGATGAAGTACCCATGGAGGTCACTGCTTAATATTCTTTTGTCTTCTATATATTCCAGATCTATGGAAGTTTACTTTTTTCAATAGCACACCCGAAAACAAAGCCACTCTTGGCGTTATGGTTTTTAACAAGTCTCACAGTTCTCATATCATTAACTCGAGGGACATTTTTGGTATTCTCTACATCTCCCCTTTTACCATCTACCTATCCTATCTATCTTCACAGCTAAGGCGAGGAGGTCCTTTTGTATACTGTTGTAAAAGAAAAATAAAACAATCCACTCAGTACATGAAGAATAGTTTTTGTTTAAAACAATGTAAAAGATACTCGAGAAGAGGCAAGAGAGGTCTGTTTTGTAAAATCTATGGAAAGAAAGCTTGGCTCTAGTGCTTGAGCATTCAACTTGCACCATCCATTTTAGAATGTAAATATCATAGTATGAATTAATAGAATCTATCTTATTTACAAAAAAAATTAATCCGTTGGGTTTATTATTACTCTGATGGGTTTATAATACCTTGGGGTTTTATAGTTAATCCCTTGGACTTATTAATATAAGGGTTCATATGCCTGGGGTATAATATTATTAATAATGTTTTTAATATTAATCCTAGAGTTTAATATGAAAATCAATGATGGTCAACCATGGTCCCACGTAACATTGTGACAAAGATTATCTTAATATGAAAATCGACCATGGTCAATCATGGTCAACCATGGTCTAACGTCGCATTGTGACAAATATTGTCTCAATA
The DNA here is from genome assembly GCA_031772625.1 of Pinus tabuliformis. Lineage (NCBI taxonomy): Eukaryota > Viridiplantae > Streptophyta > Pinopsida > Pinales > Pinaceae > Pinus > Pinus tabuliformis. The sequence continues at coordinate 1,327,538,483 of CM062805.1, read as the reverse complement.
TGAAAATGAACCATGGTCAACCATGTTTATTTTAGGGTTTATAATTATCATCTTAGGGTTTATATACAATGGATTTATAATATTAATCCCTTGCATTTAATATTACTCCCTCGGGTTTATAATATCAATCCCTTTGATTTATTATATCAATCCCTTCAATTTATAATATCAATCCCTTAGGTTTATTAACCTAAGGGTTCATATTCCTAGGATATAATATTATTCATAAGGTTTATAATATTAATCCTAGGGTTTAATATAAATCCCTTGGGTTTATAATCATGGCCAACCATGGTCAACAATTTTCATCGATGGTGAATCATGGTGAATAATGGTTCAATGTCACATTGTGACAAAGATTGTCTCAATATGAAAATTAACCATGGTCAACCATGGTCCAATGTCACATTGTGACAAAGATTGTCTGAATATGAAAATCAACCATGGTAAATCATCATCAACCATTTTTATTTTAGGGTTTATAATATTTATCTTAAGTTTTATATACTTTCGGTTTATAACATTAATCCCTTGGGTTTAATATTATTCCCTTGGTTTAATAATATTCCCTTTGTTTATAATATTAATTATTTTGTCTAATATAAATACATTGGGTTTATAATAATAATGAGCCATAGTCAAGCATGGTCCATTGTCACATTATGACAAAGATTCCCTCAATATGAAAATCAGCCATAGTCAACCATGTTTATTCTAGGATTTATAATATTTATCTTGGGGTTTATATATTTTGGGTTTATAATATTATTTCCTTGAATTTAAAATTATTCCCTTGGGTTTATAATATCAATCCCTTGGGTTTATTAGTTTAAGGGTTCATATTCCTACGGTATACTATTATTAATAAAGTTTATAATATTTATCCCATGATTTAATATAAACCATTGGGTTTATAATCATGGTCAATGATGGCCAACCATGGTTCAATGTCACATAGTGACAAATATTGTCTCAATATCGAAATCAACCATGGGAAACCATGGTCAACCATGCTCCAACATCGCATTGTGACAAAGGTTGTCCTAATATGAAAATAAACCATGGTAAACCATGGTCAACCATGCTTATTTTAGGGTTTATAATATTTATCTTAGGATGTATATACCTTGGGTTTATAATATTAATCCCCTGGGTTTAATATTATTCTCTTAATTTTTTAGTATTAATTTCTTGGGATTATTATTCCCTTAGGTTTATTATATAAGCCCCTTGGGTTTATTAATCTAAGATTTCATATTCCTACAGTATAATATTATTATAAACCCTATAAACCCTAAGGTTTATAATATTATTATTAATTGTCAATTATTATGAATATGAATCAATTATTACTCTTTATTAAATAATAATAATGAATTATTTAATTAATTAAATTTAAATAATAATAATAATAATAATAATAGTTTTTTTAAAATATTATTTCTATTATTATATATTTATTAATGGTAGATACAAATGAAGTTTTTAGTGTATATTTACCACATAAATAATTTTTAATTAATTAATAATATTATTAAATAATTAATTTATATTACGAAATTTAAAATTAAATAATAATAAATAACATTTTATATTAAATAAAAATTATTAATTATAATGATAACAATAATATTTTTATTTTAATAGTTTTATTATTATTATTTCTATTGTTATATATTTATTAATGGTAAATACAAATGATTTTTTTTGGCTATATTAACTATAGTAATATTTCTAATGTGGTTGTGCTAGTAGGTATTACAATCGTTTGTATGTCAAATATTTTCTAGGTCATAGGTTATTTTATGCGATATATATGGTTACACTGAAAAAAGATAAAGTTTGAGTGAGTTGCATTGACTAGCTAAATATTTTAAATCTTTTTAATATCATAGCTTAATTAAAAAAGTAGACGACGACACTGAAAATAAAGTTTCTTGAAATATGTTGTAAAGATTATAATAGGAGTTGGTTGGTTCCACGAGATGAATATTTTAAAGTCCTTTAAATAATTTGGTTAAACTAAAAAAAATGTATGATCTATATTAAATACATGTAATGTAATTTAAAGCTAGCAATTGCCCCTAAAAATGCAAAGATAAATCTAAGGAATAAAAAAATTGAGAAGATCATTTTGCAAAAAATAAATCCCACTGTTAAATACATACTCATAACTAAATCCTAAGCTCATAATAATTATGATAATAATTTATTTAAAAAACAATTTTCAATTATTTATTTAAAGAATTAATTCTCAATTATTATTATAATTTTATTAGTTGATAATTATTTTATAAAATTATTAGTTGATAATTATTTTATAAAAATATAATAATCACCTATTTAAAAAATAAAATAAAGAAAATATTACATAACATTTTAAAGAAATTTATTTATATATTTTTATACTAAATGGCTATATTTTTTATTAAATTAAAAATTAAAAAAAATATATAATCAATTTAAACTAACATAATAATTACTTAGTTATAAAATTCAAAAACCTCATATACACTAACTTAATAATAACTTAATTATCATCTTGTAATTAATTATACTTTATTTTTTAAAGAAAAATCCATACAAATATTAGTATTAAAACATCCGACATATGCTATTTTGGTTATTACACTGATTCCTTAATGGTTGCACTCTTCCTATAAAATATAGGATATATTGCCACCGAGTGGACATACAATTTTACTATTTTCACCCTGAACCATTGGAGTTAGTTGTTGCTCCAATATTGTTGTCGATGTGGAAACGATAAGCACGAAGGCCACCAATTGCTCCATCAATGTGTTATGTTTTGTTGTTTTCATTTCCTGGAGTCAATGTGGGAACACGGAGCGTGGAAAACAATGACAACTGTCCCTCGAACTAACGGTGGAAAATAGAAATGTAAAAATAATTTAATAAATAAAATTTAAATATAATGGGATATAATGTTTTTTTAAGAAGTTGATATTTTTATATATTTCAAAATTATTTGATTAAAAAAAATTAAAAATTTTGATAATAAAATTTATTTGGATATTAATAATATCTTAAGAATTTAAAAATTTCATATATTTTATATTAACATGTATTAATTTTTAACTTCTAATATAATTATGTATATTACTTTTTTATTTTTATTTTTTATTTATTGATGATGATGATGGTGGTGGTGGTTAACGTCCCCCTGAGACTAAACATTGGTCTATCGGACTTAAAAACAAATTATTTAATTTGATTTAAGATTTTATTCCTATGCTCAAAAAGCTTGGAGAGAAGCCTTCCGAGCTCACTATAATTTTGACCAAACATTGGTCTATCCGACCTAAAAACAAATTATTTAATTTGATTTAAGATTTTATTCCTATGCTCAAAAAGCTTGGAGAGAAGCCTTCCGAGCTCACTATAATTTTGACATTGTAAAAGGCTAGGAAGTTCAGTATTGTAACAAAGATTGTGAAATTGAGATCTAATGTGGTTGTACGTGGGGCACTCTAAGTGGAAGTGGTTTTCATCCTCAATGTTCCTATTCTCACATATATGGCAGATACTTTCCATCCATGGCGTTTTAGGAACTGCCCAATGATCTGTTTCACTATGGAGCTCATGAGAATTCATTCTAATCTTTGCTATATTAATTTTCTTCTTTTAGCTAGTTAAAATACAGAGATACTTTTGATCTTCTAGGGTGGGGTTGATGACCTTCTTATAATAAGTTAATTTTCTTTTAGCCGCTAAATCTTTCTCACACCACATTTTTTCTTTGAACTTAGAAATAACAATATCTTTAATGTTATTTATGTCTTGCAATGCATCATTCTCGTTGATCTCCCAATATTTTAACCAGGCCCTTGTGTCTTTATGCCACCCCCAATTGAGCCTTAGGTGGTTTTGGCTGGAATTTAAAGCTAGCTTAGGAAGTCTATGATCGTCTATGTTATTGAGTTTGTGCTTGTATAGCAGAAACCTAATCATAGCTAGGCTCTCAATGGGGGAAAGACCTGCTTAGATAAGGAGAATATGATAAGGTGTATTACTTTTAATTTTTAGGTTATAAGTTATAAAACGCTTCTGGATTTGCTCAATCTTTCTCCATGATTCTCTAGAGATGCTGCAACCCCAAACCTCACAACCATATTAATAAATAGCTAAGCCACAAAATTATGATAATCATTTATTAAAAAAAAAAAAATAATTATTTATTTAATGAATTAATTTTCAATTATGTATAAATTTTTAATTTCTAATATAATTATGTATATTATTTTTTATTTATTAATAAATATTTAAACCACACAATTATGATAATAATTTATTAAAAAATTAATTTTCAATCATTTATTTAAAGAATTAATTTTCAATTATTATTAGAATTTTATTAGTTGATAATTATTTTATAAAAGTATAATAATCATCTTTAAAAAAAATATTACATTGAAAAGAAATTTATCATATTTTATATAGAATGGTTACAATTGTAATTAAAATAAAATTTTTAAACCATTATAATCCATTTTAAAAGAAATTTATCATATTTTATACAGAATGGTTACAATTGTAATTAAAATAAAAATTTTAAACCATTATAATCCATTTTAAAAATATATTAATTATTTAGTTAAAAACATTTCAAAAACATCATATACAATATCTTAATTATCATTTTGTAATTAATTATACTTTATTTTATTATTGAAATTCCATACAAATATTAGTATTAAAACATCCGGCATATGCTATTTTGCTTATCACTTGATTCCTTAATGGTTGCACTCTTCCTATAAAATATACCAAAGATAACCACCCAATGGCCATACAAATTTACTATTTTCACCCTTAACCTTTGGAGTTAATTATTGCTTCAGTAATGTTGTTGATATGGAAAGGTTGTTGATGTGGAAAGGATAAGCATGAAGTGTAACATCATTGCAACCAGGTAATTACTCACGGTATTCATAAAACTAATATTTTTTTTTTTATTATTGATGAAATCATTTCCATGTAACTGCGTCTTCATTGCCGTGGATTGATGTCGTGGAAATGAAGGATGCTATTATCATAAAAATATGGAACCATTTAGCGTTAATAAAAATAAGAATTTATATTTTTAATTTATTTAAAATTAGTTACAAATCAAGAAATTGTTAAAATATCCTATTTGGATATTTTCCAAGAAAAAGGGTTTTTAAATTCGATGCAATAGCTCTTCCTATGGGATTTGCTTTGGGAAAATTACGAAAGTATTGTTTTTACTGAAAGCGATTGTTCACTCTTAAAGAAAGAAGATATATATTATATTTTTAGGTTGTAGAAAGTGTAGCCATTAAGGAGGCAGCAACTGTAAAGAGCTTTCTTCCTTTTAAGTTCGGGATGGACCCAGACAGAATGGACCACACCATCTATCCAGGAAATGTGTTTTTCTCTGATTAAAGGGTAATGTCTCTACTAATTGTTGTGCTGACTATTTTCTGGCGTCGTTGGCCCAGATGGAGCATCTCATGCCTCCACGAGATGGACCAATAACCCTCTATGGTGATGGAAACAAAACAAAATGTCTGACTAAGTTGCCAGAGAGATGTAACTCTGCTAATTTTTTCTGCACTATTCAACATGTCATTGTGCACAAGAGGTATGTGAATTAATTTAATTCTTAGAAAATATTCTCTTAAGTTCTTGAAACGATGAAAAGATGAAATGTTAAGTTATTAGTTTATTTTTGTAATCTTCATTGGTTTAAGGTAAATTAAAGAAATTTTCTTGAAAAGAAAAGAATTTATGAATATTTGATGCAAACATTCACGTTATTTTTTTAGTAAAGAAAGTCTTTATATATTTTTTCTTGATAAAGAAAATATATTAATGCATGTAGATAATTATTGTTATTATATATTTTTCTTGGTGAAGAAAATATATTAATGCATGTGGATGAAGATTGTTATTATATATTTTTCTTAGTAAAGAAAATATATTATTACATATAGATAATGATTGTTGTTATATATATTTACAGCATTAAAATATAAGTAATTTTTCTTGTCTTTCTATAACATTGTGTATGTCTTTTATGTAGGAAAAGATAGGATGCATGTTCTTTTCTTAGAAAGAGATTTCGTTGTGGTGTATGAAATATATATTAAAGAGGGTAATTTGTGAAATATTCTCATGGGTAAGAGAATTCTTTCGAAAAAGAATACTTAGTTATGATAAATTATAATGACCTATGCACAGATGAAATTAAGAGATAATATAAGTCATAGGAATCTTCTTTGGAAAGAATATGTTTTTCTTGTGCGTGAAAGATAAGTTAATTGTGTTAAGAAAATTTAATGGTGTTAATTCCTTTGCAATATTTGCGAAAGTTACATATTTTGGTGAATCAAAAGGTAAATGACTTGTGTGTTACATATTGGATAGTTTGATTTAATTGCATGGTTTAATGCATAAAAGGTTTCCATTATTATTATCTTAGTTCTTATGCCCAAAAGAAAGGTTGATTATGATACTTTCTTGAAAATTAATGCATGATAACTATGTTATGATACTTTCTTGGGAACAAATGCATAATTACTTTGTACATAAATGATAGAGAAACTATGTTGGGTTATTGAAAATAACTATGTGAAAAGAACGGATATGCAGAAGCATAAAAACAATAGTTGATTATATATATGAAGATATAACTGTTGTGTTAGATATTTTGAAGAGAAACATGGATTTGCATAAATATTGTGTTAGATATCTTGAAGATAAATATGGATTTGTGTGCAAAAAAGTGTAAGTATTATGGAAAGTAAAACAAGTAGTTACTTGGAATAAATGTACTAGCTTTCCTTTGTAAAATACCTATATCTACATGTAAGAAATAATGAATAACACATTAGTTCTGGTTTAGAACAATGCATGTATTTGTTCATACAATAGATTTTGTAGATAGCTCTATCTTGGAAAATATGCTTTTCGAAAAGGGAATTATATTTACATGCATGATAATAATGTCTATCATGTTAACTTCCCCTTAGAAGGGAACATCTAATGTGTTGGAAATATTACAACAATGCATGTCTTTGTGCATACAATAGATTTTGTAAATATCTCTATCTTCAAAAACATGTTTTTCAAAAAGGGATTTACATTTGCATGCACGATAGTAATGTATATCATGTTAGCTTCCCCTTATAAGGGAACATCTATTGTATTGGAAAGATTACTTAGTTACATGCACAAAGAAGAAGCTAAGGGGTTAGATCTCTTCAAATAAGTTTTTATATAATTACATGCAAGAAGAAGAAAGATAAGTTTCTAGTATCCTTTAAGTGAAATCAATGGTTACATTGGTTTCCTTTCGATATGAACATGTGATGGTGCGAGAATGATCAAAGTAATGGGGTAATTATTTTGACATGATTGATCATTATTTCTTTATACATGCACAATGTTGTTAGAAGAAGCATGTTGTGATATTATATTTACATCTCATGTATGCACATGAATAGATGTTAAAAGATTTCTTTTAAAGAATGATTATTGATTGATTAATACTTTATCTAATCATGTTACCAAAGATTGTTGACGACAACAATGACATGAAAGGATGGTAATTTGTGCAAAAAGACAAATTATGTTTAACATTGTGGCACATAATAACTAATGGTCCATGTTGATGAGTACAAGTTGCAGGATGGTCCGTTGATGGAATAATCACGCCACAAGGATGTACAGAGTGGTCATTTGTGAGTAAAAGGTTTCATGATCATTGTAATAGCTTTTAGCTAGGTATGTTGTATTTTAATGATATTTCATTATAATATTTTGTAACAATAGTTAAGGGATGGACTCCCTTATAAGCCATTGAGTGAGGGGTGAACACCCTCACGAGCATTTAATAATAAAATTAAACATTTGTTGGTTTTCAACCTACAAAGTTTCTAGGGTATATCGATGTTCAATGATGTGATTGTTTATTATGTCAGTTTGGTGATGTTGATTCCTTACATAATGTGATGTTGATAATGTCATGTGACTAATTAATGTGGTTGAAGGAATCATGAAATGGATGCAAGGTTATAACATACAGTTTATGTTAATATACTACAAGAGTGGTTGTTAATGGTTATGCAACTTACTATTCCTCTACTAAAGTTATGTTATGTACTAATGAACATCCTATCTAATGGTTAATGATGAATCTATATTAGTGGTTTGAATAATTACTTGTAGGTAGTTTGTGTAAAAATTCTCTAACTCCCTACATTTTCATGTGAGGTTATTGGGGTATGTTACAACGCCATCGGTGGATCTATGAGTGTGTTGTGTTTTGCTAGTTTCATTTTCTATTGTCATTGTGGGAATTTGAAGTGTGGAAAACAATAACAATGACAATTGTCCCTCAAACCAATGGTGGAAAATAGAAATGTAAACGAAAGTCAATGGTGAGGTGTTTCAAAAAAGAAACACCTTACGTGTAAATATATATGTAATATAAAAGGGAAAAAATTTTAATAATTAGTTTTTAGTTTTTATATGTAATATTATATGATTTTTTTATATATTTAGTAGATGTAATATATATATATATATATATAATCATGAAAAAAAATTAGAAATTAAAATAAATTTACTAGATTAGTAACGTTTTGTCCAACTAGATTTTGATTAACTTATAAAAATAAAAAAAATAAAAATATTAAAAACATTCAAAAACATAATACTTAAAAAAAAATTAAAACTTGATATGGCCTTATTTTATTAATGTCATCCTACAATATCACTGTTTCCAAGTATCTATTCAAATTCACTTATTTCCATGTATATATTCAAATTCACTTATCTTTTGATATAGTCCTTTTTTATTTAACAAAGTGACTCTTTTAAAGTATATATTCAAATTCACTTATTTAATATCATCAGAATAAGGGAAATGAAAATTGAAATATTCGAAATGAGATTCTTGAAAATGTCATTATTATATTTTATTTTAATTAATGTATAAATATTTATTATTAAGAATGTAAATGCTATTATTTATTTAATCATATAAACTATGTACAGTTAACAACCTCAATCTTGAAATGTACTTATGCATCTCTTTTGATCCATGAGTAATTGTAGGTTTAATATGGGCATACATTGGTGTTCTCTATTTACATATGTCTCATAAATTTATATATATATGTTTAGATATTAAGTTTATGATTCATTTATATTAATTATTAACATATTGTATATTAATTTTATGTTGAACATGGAAGAAATTACACTTCTTCATCATACTTATATTATTGACTACAAGTGGTGGTTGTTTCAGCTAATACTCATTATGAGCTAAACATGTCATATTTTTTAAATGAACCCAAGTGGGAAGGACCAATATTTCTCCCAACCACTTGAACTAAACCCAATTCACACACATCACATTGAAATACTCTCTCTCTCTCTCTATATATATATATATATATATGTATGTATGTATGTGTATATATATATATATATATATATATATATATATATATATATATATATATATAGTATTGAATTATCTTAATTAGGTGGGCATTCATATATTTTATTTGCGACGGTAAAAATATTAATATTCCCTTCACGAATCATTGTTTAACTTATGAAACAACGTAGGGGCAAGGGTGTTGGAAAAATCAATTCTTATATGTCTAGATTGTTTAATGCATGTCATATTGTATAATAGTGTATGGAAGTCAACAAGGTTTACACACCCCATGAATTCTTCAGCGATGACATAAATATGTTTTCCCTTTGTGAGAATCACTAAAATTTTGTTTCATCATTATTTGTTCTCTCAAACTTAATATCTCATGTGCAAGCTCCAACCAAGCAAGTGGTCTTAGAGTATGAAGATCATTTGAGAAGAGTGAAGTCTCCAGAGAGCCATTGGGGCCAAATTTCTGTAGAAGGGAGCCAATTGATAATTGTTGGAGAAAATTTGCATAGAGGAGAGCCAATTAAGAGGCACTATGGCCAATCCACATTGTACTAGGGCCAATTAACATAGAATTTGAATTGAACTTGTCCCCATGAGTCTGCATAGACATTGGGGCCACGATTTATGCTTTTTTTTCATTTTTTTAAGCCATGTGTGTGACCTAAATTCAAACATGAATTAAGCCTATGAAACAAAATTATGGAACCATGTGACCTACATTCAAACATGAATTATTCCTATGAAAAAGAATTATGGAACCATGCTACTAGAGGTTGTGGACCTAGAGGTACAATTTTTTTTTAATTTTCCAAATATTTTTCAAATTATTTTTGACATACTTGGGGGAGCTTATGTGTAGAGAATGGTAAAGAAAATGAATACAAAGATTGAGGTGGAGAATTTTAGTGGTAATAACAACTTTGAATTGTGAAATCTCAAGATGATGGATTTTCTGCCACAACGAGGATTGCAAAATACATTGGATTGCAGAAGAAAGAAACTAGAGAGTATATTAAATGAAGGCTAGGAAGAGTTGGATTCAAGAGCTCTCAACATATTGTGTCTAGCAGATGGTGTTCTTTTGGATATTTTTGGTGAGGAAACTGCATCAAGCTTATGGAAAAAAATGGAGATATTCTATATGATGAAATCCTTAACAAATTAAATCTAATTAAATTAACGGCTATATAGTCTACAAATGAAAAATGTACCAAAAGTATTGATCATTTGAATTTATTGAATACTCTTTAGTGCACATTAGCTAGTATGAATATAACAATTGAAGAGGAAGATAAGGCAATGTTGTTATTATTTTTTTTCATGAATGTTGGGACCATCTATTCATTTTTATTAGTTTTGAAGGAAATATATTCTCCTGACTATGACTCTATTTTGAGAGCATTTTTGTATGTGGAGGTGTGGAACAAATCCAATATAGAAACTTGTACATAGGAAGCAATGTTCGCTAAGGATTGATCCATTGAAAGAGGGTATAAATTTAGAGGAATGTCAGTGTATAAGTCAAAAGGAAAGAAGGGTATGTTAAAATGTTAGTATTGTGGTAAAACAAAATATCTCAAAAAAAAAATTGAAGCAACAAGAATCCAAGGAAGAATCCAAAAAGGAAATCAATTTGGTTCAATGAAGTTAAAGTATTCTTGATGATTTTTTATCTTTTTGTAGTGACTCCCAAAATCATGAATAATGGTTCTTAGATTCTAATTCTTCACATCACATGTGTGCACATAGGAGTTATTTTTCTTCTAATCAAACTCTTGATGGTGGTATTGATCTTATAGGGAGTAATGAGTCTTGTAACACTGTTGGGGTTTGTGAGAATTAAGAATAAAATGTTTGAAGGCATTATAAGGAAATTGATGAAAGTAACACATGTAATTGAACCACAAAGGAAGTAATTTCTTTGGGAGTTTTGGATTTTTGAGGTTACATGTTTATGATGTGTGTCATTAGAAGTATCGAAAGGCATATTGGTGGTTATGAAGGATACAAATATTGGGAACCTTTACAAGTCAGAAAGTAGCACTCAAACAAATGAAGCAAAGGTAGTATATAAAGAATCTAATGAATATAATCATTTATGGCATCAATGAATGTGAAATATGAGCAAGAAAGAGCTAATAGTATGGATAAATAGCAAGTTACTTCCATATTTGAAATATTTAAATTTATATTTATATAAACATTGTGTTTTTGAAGCAGTGTAGAAAAAAGTTTAAAACTAGGATTTATACAGTCAAAGATATTCTTGATTATATCCATTCAAATTTGTGGGGCCCATATCCTAAAATTCGTTTTGGTGTAGCCTGTTATTTTGTAACGTTTAGAGATGATTACTCTATGAAGGTGTGGGTGTATCTTCTTACAATGAAAGATGAAATATTTAATATATCTAAACAATTTATAGTTTTGGTTGAAAAGAGAATTGGTAGGTAAATCAATTTATTGAGAATGGATAATTGAGGTGAGTTCACATATTTGTAATTCTTAAAATATTGCAAGGAAGTTGGAACAAAAGGCATAAAACAATGGTATATAATCCTCATTGAAAACATGTAGCATAATGCATGAATATGACTCTTATAGGGAGAGAAAGGATAATGTTCAATAATGTTATTTTGTAGGAAGAGTTGGGGGTAAAGTAATCAACAATTCTTACTATTTGGTGAACTGGTCACCATTAATTGCAGTAGATTGTAAAATTCCTAAAGAGGTATGGACAAGTCATCATTATGATCACTCAAATTTTAAAAAAATGGTTGTAAAGCTTATGCTCTTACTACTAGAAATTAATGTTGTATGTTTGACCCAAGATGAAATAAGTTTTCTTTGTTTAGCCATGATGATGTAGTTAAGGGATATATATTTTGCAATCCTACTACCCTTAAGATAATAATTACCAAACATGTAATATTTGATGAACCCTCTCACATAAAGATGAACCCTCTCACATAAAATTAGAGAGTGTAGAAGTTGGAGTGAAATAAGAATCGGTACCACAACACCAATAGATTCAATTGGATATGGATCCATCCATATAAATAAAGAAAAAAGAAGAATCTTCTATAGAAGGAGAAGATAAGGATACAAAAAATGTATGTGGAAACACCACAACCAAAATGGAAAACAATCTACACAAAATAGAAATCCTCCTAAGAGGTATGAATATTATTTTCTTATAGTTCTTTGATTACCAATATGGGGAACCTTCATCTTTTTAGGAAGTAATATATGATATTAAAAGTGCCAAATATAAAATAGTAATGAAATAAGAAATTGATGCCTTGGAGAGGAACAAAACATGGGTTTTGGTAGAACTCCAAAAGGATGGAAGGGTTGTTAGGTGCAAGTGTGTCTACAAATTGAAGAAGGGTGTTGATGGAAAAGTTGAGAGATAAAAAAAAGACTTGTTGTGAAAGGATATTCTCAAATGGAAGGTAACGATTTCCATGAAATATTTTTACCTATTGTCAAGCCTTGTTTCTATTTTTTGAAGAAGAAGCACTAATTTCTTTATTTGACCATGACATGGAGTATTAAGATGTTAAAACAACATTTATACATGAGTATTTGGATGAGAGTATGTGTGTATGTAGAATATTCAAAACGGATTATTCAAGGTTACAATAGAATATTTATTTACAAGCCTAAGAAGTCATTGTATCACTTGAAGTATTATCCAAAGCGATGATATAAGAAGTTTTATTCTTTCATAGTGAGCGAAAAATTTGCTAGAAGTGAGTATGATCATTATGTGAGTTAAAGGCTTTGGTGGCTAGGAATTTTTATATGAAGGATCTAACTAAAACAAAGGAAATCTTGGACACTGAAATACATAGAGATAGGGAAAATGCTAAGGTTTTCTTATTAAAATAGAGGTTTGTGAAAAAAATGCTCATGAACTTTGGTATGAATAATCTGAAACCCGTAAATATCACTTTTGTTTCCCATTTTAATATTTCTTCAAGATAATGTCTTAGTAATAAAGAAGAAAATGATTTTTATTTCTCATGTATCATATGTCATTGTAGCAAGATGTTTAATTCATGCAAATACCATATATTTTACATGGAGCTAGTGTTTCTAGTACTTACATAAAAAATCCACGAAAAGGTCATTGAGCAATAGCGAAATATAGTGCTTAGTGTCATAGAGAGAGAAGTAATAATTTCATCACCTTTGATAGTTGAAGTGATTCAATATTATTTATGTTGATTTATATTTTGCAAGTGATTTAGAGAAAAAGAAGACATCTACTTCATGTTATGTATTTATTGTTGTTGTAGGTATTATTAGTTCAATATCATGGATTCAACAAATGGTTTCCTTATATGCTATTGAGGAAAAATATATATTTCCTCTCATGTATCCGTAAAGGAAATTTAGTTGATGGGTGCTTTAATGGATGTTTTGGGTGAGTTTTGTAAGAAACAAAGTAAGGTAAATATATTATGCTATAGTGAAAATGTTATACATTTAGCTACTAATTCAGTGATCATAATAAGACTAAACACATTGATATTAAATATCATTTTGTAAAACAAGTTATAAGTTAGTGATGGAAAAAGAGTGCATATTAAGAAAATTCATAAACGTATATTGTTTTCATATGTAAACAAAGCCAATACTATTAATATTGCCTTGTAAAAATAGGTGCTAGAATAAGTTTGAACACGTATTAGGAAAGTCGTTGTGAAAATAGAGATTCCTGGTTTGTGACCATGAAATAATCCCCTCTCACATCTGACTCTTAACTTCTAAAATGAATTTTCACGGGAGATGTGGTTCCCAAAATTAACTCTAGACTATTTTTATTCTTCGTTGCATTCCAAATTATACCCTAATATGATATAGTCAACCATTTTAGACACCTCCACAATTCTTGAAAAATATATTTATTATATATATGTAAATTACTAAATTCTTTGTAATTTAAATTCTAGTACATATACTCTAACCAAGCCATTAACACTAATAAAATTCCACCCAACTATCAAATTGTTCAATTAAATTAATTAAAAAAATTAACAAATCACATGTACAAAACTATGATGTTATTTCTCAATAATATTTAATTAACAAATCACTTATACGAAAGTGTTCCATTAAAATACAATGACGTTATTTCACTATAATATTTTAAAATATTTACTGTGTATAATTGATCCAGAAATTATAATATAGTCTAAATAATATACTAATAACTTCATCGAAGTGTTTAATTCAGATTGTAAATCATACTTTGTATGACATTTCTGAAAAATGTACAGGAATGATATAATAATGAAATTTTATGTGTAGACAATGACCGATTAGAAATTTAAACAATATAATAAAAATTTAAAATATTTAATAAAAATAAAAATTAATTATATAAATGATAGAATTTTTTATAATAAAATATTAAATATTAAATTAAAAGTAATTATATAAACGGGTAGGACTTTTTTTCCAATCAAAGTAAACACATTTTATAAGATTAAATCATATATATATATATATATATATATATATATATATATTTGTGAGATCAGGGATTTATTTTTCCGTAATTATTTGACTATTAAAATATATGAAAGTGTGTATATTTCATTTTATTATATTGGAATTTATAATCTTTTAGAAAAAACATATTATTTATAAATAACTAATTAATATTAATTGCTTATTGTTAATTGGATTTTTAAATATTTTTTATAAAAAATCATTGTAAGCTTGCATAAATATAAAGGCATGATTTATATGGATTTTTCATTTGATTTATTATTATTATTATTATTTATAAAAATTCAATATAAGCATATGTAAATTATGAATAATTAAATTTATGTCAGGACAAATAATTGTAATGTGACACATATCATTTACCCCATAAAACTCCAATTAGGGAAAAAATAGACTTTAGTAGGTCTATCATTTTATGGACAAAAATAAAGCGCTATGATTGACTTAAACACAGGCAAGCCACCCAATAACTTGGCCCTATCTGAGTGGGCATTCCACTTGATTCTAGGATATTTAAATGGAGAATCTCAAAGCCAATTAATGGTTTTACAACATCTAATACCACGAGCCTATTATAATGAGCAACCAATACTAGTGTCTAAAACCATTGTTAATGACTTAACAACCTTGCCTCTTTCACCAGGTCAAGTTTACTCAACAATCCCCTTTCAAAATTTACACAGAAAATTATTCAAATCCAAATCTACATGATCTACACCCCTATCACCTAGGTATACATCTAGAGTTTACTACCCACGGTACACATGCCTAAATAGATCTTATGGTCATATGCCTATGCCCATGTAATCATCTCCAAAGTTTTTTTTTTTTTCTTATTTCCTTGATACTCATGCTACCATTCTCTCACTTCAGCACAAATATTTCTCTCCTCTCTAAATCTGATTTTCAAGTTGCATCTCACTATATTGGAGCTCTATACTATTAAGCTATTTACACTACAATTTCCATGCATACTATCACATCCATATGAAGCTTATAATGGATTTGTGCACGCTAGTAATTTTTGTGCACTCCATGATCAACTCAACATTCAATTATTTCTTAGGGATTCTCTCTAAGCTTCGACCTCAACAACATACAATGTGTCAGTTTTTGCAACCACTACTTGTTTCTAGAGGGAATGATACTTTGAATATAATAATTTTTAATAATTAAATTGATACTAGAAGAAATGAATAAAAAAATATATAAATATATAATCAACACACATAATTTACATTGGAAAACTCAAATTAGGAAAAACCAGCCAAAAATAAATATATTATTATCTTATGACTTATAAGAAGTCATTCCTTGACTTAAACATAACCAAGCTAGCCAATACCCTAGCCCCAACTAAGTGAGATTTCCATGCCACTCTAGCACATTGCAATAGAGATTCATGACTTTTAAAGGCTTTAACTACATATAATTCCAAGAGCCACCAATATGAAGTTCTCAAAACCACCAACCATTGACCTAACAACCATAACTATTTCACCAACTGAATTTTACTGAAAAATACCCCCCTTAAACTTGATTAGGGAAATTCTTTGGATCCAAACTAAAAATATGCATGCTCTTCTCCTTATCACCTAGATCTATATCTATACTTTGTATGTAGGGGTACACATGCCTAAGTAAGTCTTACATCTATATGCCAATTACATGTAATTTATTGATTTCTATCCCTAGGGCAATTTTTTTTTGTTATTGCTATCTTGGAACTTATACCTCCATCCTCTCCTTTCTGCACACCTTCTTACACCAAGTGCTCTCCTTATCCCACTTAATCACAACCAACATCCTCATATAGTTTTCCTCTATATTGCCTTTGGCCTTTTCTTCCTCATGTACCTACTAAAACAATCATCTCATGTCATCTCTAGGTGGGTCATCCATGCAATGTTCTTGGTCATATATTGTTTGACAAAACACTGCAATTCTTTCTTCACCAAGTAGTAGCTTCTCATTTTCATCTTCTTATTTGGTTCTATTAGCATTATGATTAATTAAGTTAATGTTTGAAAAAACATAATCATAAAGAAACACATATGTACCAATAACACCATCAATAAATCTAAAATTTTATGGCTAAATATAACGATTAATTAAGTTAATGTTAGAAAAAACATAATTATAAAAAAACACATATGTACCAATAACATCATCAATAAATCTAACATTTTAGGGCTAAATACAACTAAATCAGCGTACAAAATTACCATTCCCCTAAACTCTGAAAATCCCAAGGTCTTTCAAAATATTTACATCATATAACACCACATATTTACATCCTATAACACCATATGCTCAATATTACCAGCCACCAAGTGCTCAAAACTACTACTTTTGTCTTGATAATCTTGATTCCACAAATTTACCTAAAACAAAGTACCTTTTCTTAAAGAACAAAGTACACAGTACATGTGCTTAAACAACAAAATCCAAGTTAAACATTTAAGCTTGGAACTTCTGCCTAACAATTGAACGTCAAAGAGAATTGTTAAAACTACAACCATAAATTTCAGCTCTATTTATTTCCAAAAAAACAACAGCAACGGTGAACGTTGTGATGTATAGGAAAGCTGAATTTGTCTGGAACAACTACATGGAACAGAATTCAAAATGTCTTGTCATCTCATCTCAGTCACAGTCAGAAAAAGACGCAATATTTGCAAGATCATGGGATTCTCCTGTCGGAATATTTTCATTGCTATTGCAACATGCAACTTCTGCTATTCGGCCATAAACGCACATGCAAGTCTTCTTCGACTCCGTAACCCCCTATAATGCATACTTATACACACTGTAAATTTAGGAGTTTTGTACATTATTAGCTACAGTTCTGCCGCTGTCTGATTTCTCCAAGACTGCGCACCGTAAATACTAGGGATACCTCCCAAGGACATGTTGCAGTTCTTACTCCTATTAAATCCCTTACAATTCCTCTCTACGCCTTGACGTGTCGTTCTGATATGCTCATATGGACGTTCCTGCTCATCGGCAATAATATCCTTCGAAAACGATTCATCGGGAGAGACTGGAGAGTAAGCCCACGTATTCGAAATCGATTGGCTTTCTGGAATCCCGGCAGAGGAGCCATACCTGGTCTATCATGAATTACCAAATCCTATAGACTGACCTGCCAAGAGTACAGCCCCCACCAACATCAGCACCCACCGAACCAGTGGTTCCAAATCCAAAGCGGTTGTCAGCACCTATGGAGATACATGATAATTTTTATTGAAATTTTATATTTGTAATGTGCAAACATTGGTTTCAGAAATATCGCTTCCTTCTGCAATATAACCTTTTCACATATATTTCTATGGACATGATTAGTTTATTAAAATTGTGTATTTTTAAAGATGCATGTAATAAAGTAAAGAAGTAACCATCAGATGTATTCATTCATATTCAGCCTGAGTTTAATTTTTATTAGGATATTAATTTCATTGGAAGGGTTGGAGGTGGAATTATCTTTAAGATAATTGTTGTGTTTTTTTAAGTATTACATAAAATATATAGCATAATTGCTATAACAGTATCACACGTTCTATCATTCTCGAATCGGATGAGTTTGAGATGGGCGTCCAACGCCTAGATGAACTATCAAAAACATATACGTCAAATGTGTATCTGATGTACTTAATAAGGTGGCAGTGTACTGGCCGCACAACTCTATGAATCCCGATAACAGTCATAGAGTTTGTAAAGCAGAAAAAAATAAAAATTAAATCTGTTTCAAGTAGTAAGTATATTATGGTTAACAAATTTTTTTTTAAGGAGAATTTCTTTTTGTGGGTAGAGATTTGAACCTTAATCTCTTTGTTTATATGATACAATAAAGCAATCACCAATTACAGTGCCCAATAGATTTTATAAAGAGAACTTTATGTGAATCTGAAACATTAGTTAATTAATAATAATATAAATTCCTTATAAAACATGTAATGTCAATCTTAAAACAAGCCGGATATAAACATTGGCATTAAGAAAGCCTAAGCAACCATCAACCCAACTAAATGAAAGGATAAAGCAATAGTTAAATTATATGTTGTTATTACATATGTTCGATATTGTCATATATATGTTTTTATCAGTTTCTTTTAGATAAAATATTTAAGCATATTTTTTTGTTTCATATAAAATTGAAGTTATAAATATTATTAAAATACATATAATGTTTGTGGATATAATTTAAGTATAAGATCGTAAAATATATTGAGTTTCTTATTTATATGAGTATTGTTAAAATTACTTTATAATTTTATTATGAGTATTGTTAAAATTACTTTATAATTTTATTATGATTATTGTTAAAATTAGTTTATAATTTATAATAAGATTTTTAAATATAAAAAAACATATTAATTGTTCGAATCTAAAGGTATCTAACACTAAGAGGAATAAGCATGAAGTGTGTATCTTACACTTTAAAGAACATAAATAGATGCCTTATAGGGTGTATTCACATATAAGGATTATAATAAATAACTTTATTATAAATTAATAAAAAAATTATAACAAAATTTATTTATTTTTAAAATTTGTCTTTATTGTTGATAACTAATTTTAAAATCTCTATCTTTGATATTTAATTTCAAAATTATAATCATTTTAAGAATAAGTTTACAAAATATTTTCTTTTAATTTTTTTCTAACAATTAAAGAATGCAATTAAAAGAACAACCTCTATTCTCTTCCTTGCACAACCTCGCAGACCAAACGCTCTACTCATCCTACCTCATCACAATTGCTATTTTTATATGGCTTTTCTTTACATTGCCTTTGGCTTTTGCCTCCCCATCTACTTACTCAACAATGATCTCATGTCATCTCTAGATGAATCATCCATACACCACTCTTGGGCCATTGATTCCATTACAAAACATTACACTTATTTCTTTACCAAGGAGTGGTTTTTCATTTTCAGCTTTTTGTTGGGCTCTAATACTACTTATGATTAATCAAGTTGAAGCATGAAAAAGCATAACTATAAAGAAACACACATCTACCGACAACACCCATCAATAGATCTAGGATTTTATTGCTAAATGCAGCGAATTCAGTCAACAACAAAGTCAACAAACAAAATGAACCTTCCCCTAAACTCTTAAAATCCCAAAGCCTTTTAAAGGATTTACAACACCGTCCTCAATATTAAAAGCGACTAGTGGTAAGTGCTCAAAAATACCATTTTTGTTTTGATAACCTTAACTCTGGTTGGAAATAGTAATTACTCTAGCATGAAGATCTAACAAGATGTGAGTAGAGTGATGCATGAAGAGATAAGCTAAGTTAAGTGCGGTCTAGATTTAGAGTGTGAGTTAACTGAGTTAAGTGTGAGTCAAGTTGATGAAGATATAACAAGTCCAAGATCCAAGTCCAGTGATGCATGAAGAGATAAGTTGAGTTAAGTGAAGTCCAGATTTAAAGGTTGAGTTGACTAAATTAAGTGTGAGTCAAGTTGAGTTCAATCTATATTTGGAGAAGTCCAAATTTAGTGTTTGTTTGCATGTTGAAGTTATTTTAAGTGAGTCTCTAGCTGAAAAGCATAAATACCCATGTTGGGTTCATTGTAATCAAATCAATTATCAAAATTGTGTGATCAATATAAAAACTCGAGCTCCCATTATTCTTCATTTGTGAAATTGTGTAGTATAAACAATCAACTCCTTCACCTAGTCAAACATGAGATAAAATTACGTATATATAAGTACTAATGGTTAAACAACAAAGCACATGTGCTTAAACAACCAAATCCAAGTTAAACATTTAAGCTTGGAACTTCTGCTTAAGAATTTACTTTAAGACATAGTACTTATATAGTATAAGTACTCATGGTTAAACAACAAAGTACATGTGCTTAAACAACCGAATCCAAGTTAAACATTTAAGCTTGGAACTTCTGCTTAACAATTGTACGTCAAAGCTCATTGTTAAAACTACAACCATAAATTTCAGCTCTATTTATTTCCAAAAAAACAAAAGCAACGGTGAACGTTGTGATGTATATGAAAACTGAATTTATTTGAAACAACCACATGGAACAGAATTCAAAATGTCCTCTCTTCTCATCTCAGTCACAGTCAGAAAAAGACGTAATGTTTGCAAGATCATGGGATTCTCCTGTCGGAATATTTTTTGATCATTTCTACTGCGACATGCAACTTCTGCTATCCGGCCATAAACGCACATGTAAGTCTTCTTCGATTCCTTAGCCCCCTATATTGCATACTTATACACACTGTAAATTTAGGAGTTTTCTACATTATTAACTACTGTTCTGGTGCTGTCAGATTTCTCCAAGACTGCGCACCGTAAATACTAGGGATACCTTCCTAGGACATGTTGCAGTGATTGCTCCTATTAAATCCCTTACAATTCCTCTCTACAGGCCTTACCCGTCTCGTGCTAATATGTTCGACGGTCTTCACTCTTGGATTCTGTCATCATATCAGCAAGAAAAACGAGGTAATGTCCTTCGAAATTGATTGGCTTTCCGAAATTCCGGTAGATGAGCCATAGCTGGTGCCACATGACAGAAAAGAAGGTACATTTTAGTATTTTATGAATCTTCAAATTCCAATCTCAAAACCAACCCAGAAAATAAATTTAAATTTCCATAAATGAATTACCAAATCCTATATACTGACCTGCCAAGAGTACAGTCCCCACCAACATCAGCACCCGGCCAGCCTGTGGTTCCAAATCCAAAGTGGTTGTCAGCACCTATATGGACATGCATGATAATTTTTTATTTATTTTTTAATGTTCAAATGTTGGTTTCAGAAATATCGCTTCCTTCTGCATAACCTTTTCATACATATTTTTATGCAGAACAAGGACCTCATTAGTTTTTTAAAATTGTGCATTTTTTTAAGATGGATGTAATGAAGTAAAGTAAAGAATAACCATGAGATTTATTCATTCTTTGTGAGGCTTAATTTTTATTAGGGTATTAATTTCTTTAGAAGGGTTGGAAGTGGAATCATCTTTCAGATAATTGTTTGTTTAAGAACTAATTAAACAAAATATATAGCATAATTGCTATAACAGTATCACACATTCTATCATTCTCTAATCCGATCAGTTTGAGATGTGCGTCCCACTTAATAAGGTGGCAGTGTACTGGTCACACAACTCTATGAATCCCGATAAGAGTCCTATAGAGGTTGTAAATCAGAAAAATAATAATAAATAAATATGTTTTAAGGAGTAAATGTATTATTATTAACAAAAAAATTTATGAGGAGAATTTCTTTTTGTTAGTGGAGTTTTGAATGTTAATCTTCTTGTTCATATGATAATAATATAGCAATCACCAATTACACTGTCCAATAGACATTATAAAGATCAATTTATGTGAATCTGAACCATTGTCAATCTAAAAACAAGCCGGAAATAAAACATTGGCATTAGGAAAAGCCTAGGCAACCATCAACCCAACAAAATGAAAAGATAAGCAGGAGTCAAATTACATATTGTTATTAAATATCTTCGATATTGTCGTATATATGTTTTATCATTTTCTTTTAGATAAAAGGTTAAAGGATAATTTTTAGTTTCAAGTTGTAAATATTATTAAAAATTAAAGGATAATTTTTAGTTTCAATTTGTAAATATTATTAAAAATATATATGATCTTTATGGAGATAGTTTTAGCCTAATATCACAAAAGATATTGATTTTTTTATTTATATGACTAGTGTTAAAAAAAATTAAAATATGATTTAAAAGTTTATTTTTTTAAATTTAAAAAATATTTTACTTGTTGGAATCCAGAGGTACTTTAATACGAGGGAGAAGCATGAGAGGAGTGTGAGTCTTACACTTTAAAAAGTAAAAATAGATAATTTATGTAGTGTAATTTTTTTTGCAATAATAATAGTTTTACTACAAATTAACCCCAAAAAAATAACAAAATTTAAGGTTTTCAATTTTTTTTGAGAATTAATTTTAAAATCTTTAAATTTGATACTTAATTTCAAAATCACTTTTCCCTTAATAATAATTTTACAAAATATTTTCTTTTACTTTTTTTCATCATTTTCTTTTGGTAATCTAATTTTTTCTATTCACAATTTAAGAAATTTTACAACTTGCTATACTAGTTGAGTGTTGTTGGCATACCATAAAGAGAACCAAACCAACTGTAGAAAAGTAATTATTTTATAGTCCAAAAGGTTATTGCCAAGAACCAAGTCAAAAATTTGAAGACAAACAACAAACTTTGTTGCCACACAAGAGGTAAGTAGAAATTGAAGAATGCAAAATATAACTAATTTTGTTGGAATCCCAAAAAAGGGGAGACCCATAAAGACAAGAAATAGAAATAAAATTACCCCCAAGGGAGAAGTTAATCTTAAGAGCAACAAGAATCGTCGAAGAGAGAAAAAAACCAATGAAACATTAAAACTATAAGAGAAACCTAAGCCTCATAAAGATAGCGAGGTATACAAGTTGATGCGCTAATCAACTTCTTTTCTATGTACTGGTTGTGGATATTGTAAATCAAAACCCATCTCCAAACTAGCTAGATGACCTTTCAAGTCGAGAAAAAGCTCCTTGAGCTCCTAAAATTTGTGCCAAAGTAAGTCTTTGTTGTCTCTCGAGGAAAAAATTTCCTAGTAAAGTCTTAGGATGCGAATAAAGGCCAACTATATGGAGATAGTGGTTTTGGTGGACTCTAGTGTCTCTGGTATCTAGAATTCGTGTAGCCACACCATCCAAAATTTCCAAATATAATGTTACCTCTCACTTCTAGTGCACCTCAATTTAACATCATTTATCATGGACTAAATTGCAAGAGACATGTGGACCTCCTAGTGACAAGTGGAGGACTTAGCTTGAAAATGAGCACCAAAACCACCCATAAAGCCACAACCACCATCCCTTTTTGACTTTGGGTACGTTTATGTTGTCTAGCAATTATTTTTGGGGAGAGGAGAAATATAGTCAAGCTAAGAAGACACAACATAAAGGGACAAAAGGAACAAAGAGTATATAAGAAAAAGAGACTTTCACCAAAAGGAAGGTCTCAGATGGATTGATATTAGATAGATCTTTCCTTTTCAAGTGAGACCTGTGAAGGTAGGAGAGACACGAGTGGAGGGAGGCTGAGTAAGTGTGATTGAGATGGAAGGCTCAAGTCGAAAGTCATGGAGATTGGAGGAAACATCCCACATGAAAAGATTTAGAGTGAAACAAAAACCTAAGGCACACACTAAGAGAAGTAGGAGGGATGGAACCTTCTAGAGAGAACAACACGCGAATGATGAATTCCCTTTGCCATGCTTTATGGGTATCACTTCAAACCATAACCACCATTAATGTCATGTAATGGCTCTGGTTAGCAAGAGAGAGAGGTGGAGCTAGGCCTCATCAAGTCCCACACTTCAAATATTGAATGTTGGTGGTATTACGGTGATTAGGAAAGATTTTTTCATTATAATAAAAATGATAATCCATCTTATTTTTATGAAAACACTAACTTGAGGAAAAAAGTATCATAATTAATATATACAAAGTCTATAAAATTATATTTCTTTCAAAAAAAATTTAATTATTTTTGTTTTTAAGTATATTTTTATTACATCAATATAAATTTATTTAATTATAATACTATTCCATGTCAGAAAAAACAACGTATAAATATTTTATTAAATTTAAATCCTTATTAATATATATAAATCCAAAATCAAACTAAATTTGTACTAATTATACCAAATCTATTTTTTTAAATTTAATATATTTTATGTTTTTCATTATATTTATTCAAATTTTACTTTCGGTGATGATTATACTCTACACCTTTAATTTTATAAATAGGAAATAACATTATTTCGGATATTTTTTAGAATTTATGTGGTTTTTCATGGTATAAATGTCTTATGTTAAGTTTGATCTCAAGTGATATTGATCTTATCTTTTTATTTGAAACTTGGGAGCATGACGAATCTAGGTTCCCTTACTTGGGCATGTTCACTCTTTGGTCTGCTTGGAATGAGAAATCCTCTAGGAGAGGTTTTGGTGGTATAGCTTGTTATATTAGGGACATTGTTTCCTCTCACATCTGACTTCATAAAACTGACCCCTCCAATTAGTACATTTGGATTGAGATCTTTGATTCTACAACCAATATGATCTCTCTTGCAATCTGTTATTTCACCCCTATCAACTCTATATCCTATAAGAAAAACAACCTAGATAAGAATTGTCCTTTCAATACCTTAGAAAAAGAAATCTACAAACTAAGGAATGAAGGTAATATCCTCTTCCTTGGGGAATTTAATGCTCAAACTGTTACTAACCAAGATATTATGTTAAGTAACAATTCTAACCTTGACCCCTTGTGGCTTGATGAGGATGGTAACTTAGCTAATGGATTCAAAAGAAAATATGAAGACATAATAGAGAACCTATTCGACACTGAGCTCCTCAAAATTTGTAGTTCCTAGGACCTAATCATTTGTAATGGTATTAATAAATGGCATCTCTCCGGTCACATGACTTTTTTCCATGGGCTGGGTAGCAGCGTTGTGGATTATGTGATTTCTGACATCCATGTCCTCAACCATATTACAAACTTTGAGCTTCTTAACATGTATGAGCCTAACTCTAACCACAAACCTTTATCTTTATCCCTCAATCTTGCCATGCATATGACCCACATGCAGGAGAATAGGGAAAGGAAAATTCACATTCACTTCGATAGAAGTAATGTCAACCTTTTATTAAGGGATTTGGAAAGGGATTTAGGCTCCCTAACTTATAATAACAACATTGATCAAATCTATTACCATTTTACTACTATCCTTTCCACCACCAGTAGCAAATTCTCTACTAAGACTTTGTATAAGAAAAATAATAGAACTTCAAATCCTTGGTATGAAAAAGACTGTAAAATTGCTAGGAAAGCAATTAGAGATGCCCCTAATGAAAGCATTAAGCTCCAAAATATAAGTATATACAAAGCTCTCATTAAGAGGAAGAAGAGGTCATATATTAATAAGAGACAAGAGCATCTTCTCCACCTTTCTAAAGTTGCACCTAGAAAGTTTTGGTGGAATGTGCTTGTTCGTAAAACTAAAGATAATCATTATATCCCCCTACAAAATTGGGATAACTATCTTAAGAAGTTGTATGACTCTCTGGACACCATGGGCATCATATTAAACACTCCTATTAAGGATGATATTTTTTCTCTAGAAGACGTTGAGTTTGGGATTAATAAGCTCGCTAATGGGAAAGCCAAAGATATTTCAGGTTACCAAGCAGAGATCTTTAACATGCAAAAATCTATCCTCATTCCTTATCTCCACAAGCTTCTCAATTTGGCTGTAAAGCCTGGCTTCCCTAAGCTTTGGACGCAAAGCCTCATTGCCTATCTTAAAACATGGGGACAAAATCATTCCCTCTAACTACAGGACCATTATGATTAGCCACATCCTAGCGAAGCTTTATGGGCCCATTTTGGAAAACAAACTTAGCCTTTAGCTTGAGAACCAGGGTTAAAGAGCTAAAGGGAAATCTAGTTTTAGGAGACATCACTCGACCATCCACCATATTGTCACCCTTAGGATCACTGCAGAGGAATGTTACAATAGTCAAACCAATTTCTTCTATTATTTTGTGGACTTCAGAAAATATTTCGACATTGTCCCCCGAGATAAGCTCTGGGAGAGGCTTGAAGAGATCATGGTTCCTCCTGAATTGAGGATTTTTATGATCCGCCTCTACAAGACTGTCATTTCCAAGCTCAAGAACAATGAACGGTGGTCTAAAGATATTAAATGTAATATCAGGGTTAAGCAAGGTTATCCCCTTTCCCATACAATTTTTGGTATTTACATCGATAAACTTATGGAGTATCTGCAAACTACGGGATTTAAAGGCACCAAGCTCGAGTGTATTATCATTAATCTTCTCCTTTATGTTGATGATATCATTGTTCTTGCAAGGATCCGTGATGACCTAGACATGTAGCTTAAGACTCTTTATGTCTACTGCTCCAAGATGGGTATGATAGTTAATATCGAGAAGACTAAAGTTATGATCATTAAATCCAAAAAGATCACCCATGGTAGTTTCGTCTATGAGAGCCATTGCCTTGAGAAGGTTTCTTCATATAGATATTTGGGTATCGACTTTCCTCATTAGCTCAACTAGAATTAGAACATCAAGAAAAGAATTATTGGAGGTTGAAAAGATTATTATGAGCTTGAAAACAATTGTGAGTCAGACAATATTTACATTTGGAGTAAAAAAATGTTCCTCTTTAAGACTCTCGTCGCCCCTGTTATCTGATTTGATTTTGAAGTTTGGGGGTGTTGTATATCTAGGGAGTCGTGGAGAAATATTGAGATGATCCAAAATAAATTCATAATCTATAACCTCAAGATCAGGAGAAATACTCCCTATCCTACCCTCTTGATTGAAGCTGACATGTCCCCCATCGAAAGTGCATCTATGTTTAGATATCTTATGTATAAGAAAAAGCTTCACAGTATGGAATCCAATAGGTTCCCAAAACTTTCTTCTAACTTTAGTCAAAACCCCTACCTGCACCTCAAGTGCGAGTGGCATCAGGATGATCTATCTTAGCTCAACTTTGGGGGATTAAGGACGAGATCATCATGGGAAGCAAGGATAATATCAAAGATATTATTACCTCCATGTGGGAGGACAATATGTGGGATACTGAGGAGTTGTAGGGTAAAAGGAAGCTGAGGAACTATAACGAGGTGATCAACCACACCCTTGATAACCAGAATTAACTATCTATGTTGACTAGCACCAAGAATAAAATGAACATTTTTAGGATTATAACAACTCTCATGAGCTTTGAAGTGAGGCTGGGTAGTGGTCTACGCCCAAGACTCCCTGGGATGATAGAACTTGTCAGATTTATGATACTAAGAAGGTGGAAGATGAAAAGCACTTCCTTTTAGACTGCCTGGCTCTTGCCCACATCCGCTCTCAATTCCATATCATTAGCCACACCTCCAATATTCTTGACTTATTAATCTATCCCAACTATAGAGATCTTGGAATGCTTCTCTCCCTCCTCCTTGATCACAAAAACAAGATTTTGAAGAATGACAATTAGACTCTCTTTTCTTGAAGTCTAAAATGAAGTGATTTTCATCATACACCTTCTTAATATCACAAATATGACAAATTCTATCGTTAGAGGGAGCATTGGGAGTAGACCATTGCCCGGTCTCACTCTGAAGCTCATGAGAGTTAGTTCTAATCCTAACCATGTTCATTTTCTTCTTAGTGCTAGTTAACATAGAGAGATAATTATGGTTATTGAGGGTGGGGTTGATCACCTCCTTATAGTTCCTTAGCTTCCTTTTACCCTCCAACTCTTTAGCATCCCACATCTTGTCCTTAAAACTAGAGGTAATAGTATATTTGATAGTGTCATGGCTTCCCATGATGATCTCCTCCTTAATCCCCCAAAATTTGAGGTAATAGTATATTAGAAAAGAAATAACTATACATTTTTTTTTATTGTCAATTCACATATATTTTTTCAAATGGACTAGATGCCAAACTTCATTTGGATTTTAAAGATTATAGATTTTGAGAAACATTTTTAGAACTGAATACCAAAGAGATAAAAATATTGTGTGAGAGAAAATATTATTAATAAAAAAATTATCAAAAAAATGCTTTAATATAAATTTTAACTAAATTTTTAATATCAACATTTTAAATATTTAAATTATTTAAAAAAATATAAACTTAATTATAAATAAAATATTTTAATATCTATATAATATTTTTTGTATTATAAGATAACTTCTCTGGTACAACTCACTTGTCGATCAGTGATCCAA
Source organism: Pinus tabuliformis (assembly GCA_031772625.1). Taxonomy (NCBI): domain Eukaryota; kingdom Viridiplantae; phylum Streptophyta; class Pinopsida; order Pinales; family Pinaceae; genus Pinus; species Pinus tabuliformis. The sequence continues at coordinate 1,327,509,653 of CM062805.1, read as the reverse complement.
GGAGGCCTCGTGACTCATGGCTGATATAAGAGTAGAGGGATGGAGCACACTACCACTTTTACCATTGCCTTTCATGGACCATACAGTTTAGGCTCAGCAGAACCTATTTTTTGCTTTCTATTAATATTTTCATGTTTATATATTATGAGTTGTATTTAGAGACATACATACTCTCTGCTTAGAGTATTCTTTTGATAACTTTATATGAACACTAGTGAATGTAGAGCCTCTGTGTGGGGAGAGCTTATTTTTTGTATTTCTCTACGTGATAGGCACAACCTCACATACTCCTACAACATGTAATTTTCTTTTAATAATGAAAATGAAGATTTTTCCAAAGGGACAAAAACTTCTTTGGCATAAAAAACATTTTTATAACTCATTTAAAATTAAAATATTTTATTAATTTGGTATTATGAGAAAGATATGTATATGGATTTTTTTTTTTTAATATTATATTTTAAAAAATATAATTTTAATTATCAATAAAATATTTTAATATTTATATTATCATATATATACATATATATATTCTAATTTATAGATGAAATGGTTTTTTTTCACAACTATTTTTATAGTAATTTTAATCAAATTGGGATAGAGATTTTTAAAAACTTGAATTTAAATTGTTTAATCTGCATAATTGGAGTACCATAAGGGTTTTTTATAGGGTCATTCAAAAATGTATTTTACACAACAAAAAAATCTTGAATTAATATTGTTGAATTTTAATGAAAAACTTTTTTCATCCCTAATTTAAAATATATATATATATATATTAAAATTAATCCTTTTATTATTGTAGTAGTTTGAGAAAGATGTGTAATTGTAATTCATTCATATGTATATATATATAATAATGAAAGATCGTTAACTTTTATTTTTAAAATTTAATGGACCGTTTGGGATATACTGGCGAGGGAATATGCCATGTATATCATTAATCTTATTAAATTGACTACTAAGTCGTGTGAGAGCCCGAACTGTCCCGAACTATCGAATAAGAAATAGTTTTACGCTAAATAATTTTACTTCAAGTATGCGTGATGGGCGACTATTCGTTTCGTGAAACAATATTGTGTCGCCGATGGTACGTTTCCACCTGCCTGTTGAGAAGTGTGCATTTCTCCATCTTCGCTCCACTCTGCTCCGCTCAAATTATTTTATTTGAAAATTTTGTCACTTCGTTTCCATGCTTTAGCCACGTGGTTGATGGCGAGTTCATGCGTAAACTCTGTAATAAAATTTGTGATAGAGCGTTCCCATATTTGCATTATCAGATTGTCATTACAATCCGCTGTCATTTGTTTCAACTTCTTCAGCCGTCTCAATTTCGATTCATACCACAATATGTGTGTTTGATTGTACCTGTCCTGGTGGAGAGAACTGGAGGATTTGAATTAAATGTTCCACCCATTCTCGCTGGTGCCACTGGTCTTCGTATTGAGATCAAAGATGATCGTAGTTACCTTTCTTGCCACAGAGCGTTGGATGATCGTAGTTACCATTCCCGCTGGTGTTGCTGGTATTGGTTTTGAGAATAGCGAGATATTAAAGAGAATGTTGAAATGACTGATTTAGGACGACAAATACTGGTATTAATTTGGTACATCCTCCCAACTATTTTTGCCCCGATATTGTGCGAGGGAATACTTCCCAGGATGAGGAGGATATTATTATTCAGATGCATTTCCCGCTCGGCAATAAGTATGTGGATTGTTTATTCATGAACACAAATTTGTTGAATTCTTGATTTTTTGACTTACATTACCATGTGTGTAGGTGGTCTCTGATAGCAGGGCTGCTGCCTGGTTAAACAAGCAACGATATAATCCCACATTTATTACATAACTGAGTTCCCACTAGAAAAGTAAATTCCACTTCTTTAAATAAAGGAAAGAAAAAAGCAATTGATGCCACCTTCTTTAAAGAAAGGAAAAAAAACAACATATTTCTTTTATGTAAAATGTAAAAATGCAATTCAATTTTTTTAAAGTTGTATTTTATATGTAATGATTGATTGCGCGCAGGAAGTAAGTGATATTCGCACCAGTGTTATTTTTGTGTACCTAGTTAAAACCTTGTGTGTCCATATAAGATTCCATGGTATATACAGAAATAATATAAAATTTGATGAAGCATACCAAATAAGATTTCATGGTATATATGAAATTTTTTTTGGTAATTAATGGGCTGATACCCTCTGAATGGATTTGAACATTTAAATATGACATCTGTATTTAAAAATTAATATTTTTCATATTTATTTCAATTTTTCTTATTATAACAAAACGACACGGCTCAATATTTTTGTGAATTAAGTGTTGGTATGATCATACTATCTGCAAATTAGTTTTCTTATTATTAATTGGACTTTGGGCATGATTATAAGCTGAAGTCAAAGTAAGGCGATCAATTATTTATAAGTCCGTGCATAGAGATACTTCGTATAAGCCCGCAAATTGCCATGCGTGTATTTTATAATTTAAGTGTTTTTTTAGTTAGTTATATAATTTATAATTATAAGTAAATTTATAAAATAATAATTAATTAAATAATAAAAGAAGGTTTTTGGTAATTAATTTAAAGGAGAAAATATAATGTTATAATTATTAAAGTAGAAACTATTATATTTTTATTTGGAAACTTTGATATCATATTGATATTTACAAATATTATTAATATCCATGAATTTATAATTAAATAAAAAAAAATATAATTATAGTTATATCATTGTTTGGCGAAGTATAATTATTACAATTGTACTTACACAATACTCCAAACAAACAATTTATTAACCATTAATTGTAATTTACTGACAATTAGTTAATTAATTATTATTATTATTATATTATAATTATTATTGATTATAATTAATAAATAATAATAATGATTGAATGATAAATAAATTAATAATTTATAAAAAGTTATAATTATTAAAGTTGAAAATATGATAATGGTGGTGGTGGTGGTGGTTAACGTCCACTGAGACCAAACTTGGTCTATCAGACTTGAAGAAACAAATTATTTCTTTTGATTTAAGATTTTATTCCTATGCTCAAAAATCTTGGAGAGAAGCCTCCCGACCTCACTATAATTTTGACATTATAAAAGGCTAGGAAGGTCAGTATTGTAACAAAGATTGTGACACTGTGATCTAATGTGGTTGTACGCGGAGCACTCTAATATTGAAAATTTGATATCATATTAATATTTACAAATATTATTAATATTGATAAATTTACAATTAAGTAAAAATTAAATAAATATAACTATACCTATAAAAATGTTTGGAAAAGTATAATTATTACAATTGTAATTATACAATACCCCAAACAAACAATTAATTATAACTAATTTACAATTAATTAATTATAATTATGATTATTATTATATTAAAATTATTATTAACTAAAATTAATTATTAATAATTAATTACCTAATTACAAAAATAATAATTGAATAATAAATTAATTAATAATTAATAATTTGTATAATCTTTTAATGCTATAATTATTAATGTTGAAAATATTATGTTTTTTATTTGAAAAATTTGATATCATATTAATATTTACAAAGAATATTAAAATCCATGATTTTACAATTAAATAAATATAACCATATTTATATAATTGTTTGAAGAAGTATAATTACTAAAATTGTAATTATACAATTTTCCAAACTAATAATTAATTAGCACAATCGTATTAATAAATGTGGTTGATACATTATTTTCTATCATTTATATATCAATCAACTTTTGTGAATGAATAATTATATAAAAATAAACATATATAAATAATCATACATGAAAAATAAAATATTATTATTAAAACTATATGTTAAATTATTATTATATATTAAAAACTTATAATGGAATCCTCTTCAATAAAACCCTAATATTAATAAAAGTGCATAAATATTTAGTTCAAAACTTCATTATCAAGGAATTTGGAGCGCAAATAATACACAAGAGGCCCTCATTATTTTTTGTACAACCAATAAAAAATAGTAGATCTGAAAGCTTTACTTATCCGGTGGACATTCCAACGATTATGTATGTTGTTAATATTGAAAATGGATTTAGAAAATAAAAATTTCTAATTCAAATGTATATAATGATTTTCACTTTGAGATGGTCATTAATATCTATGTGCAAGGTCTTACGCATTTTCTTTTGTGTTTGATGAATATCCTTTAGACTTTAATTGAAGTTTGATACCTAAGGCTATCCATAGAAATTCCATTCTCATTATAATGCGCTTTTACTTCTTGTCGTTGTCATTTGTGGTCGTTAAGTACCTTATGGATTTACGCATATCATATTGTATTATATGTTAAAACAATTTGTTTAGAATTCTGCGCTTTTGTTTTTAGAATTCTCTTCAAACATTACGACATGAAATCTTTGTTTTATCCTGTAACATGTTTAAGTGTATATGCTTAGTGGTTCAATGTTTGTTTAGGATTTCATTTCATTTTGACATAATAAGACTGATTGCTGGCCGTTACCTGTTCTTGTAAACTATGAAGTTTTCATTAAGCGAGTCCCTAGTTACGTTTTCAGCTATACACAACATATAATCTAAATAGACTTTATGATTACAAAATATTTGTGCTTTCACAACAAATTTTAGCCTTTTACCCGTACACCAAAATAGCTCTAAATAGGTTCAAATAATTATAGAAGATGTGTTATTTTAATAAATCCTTAATAAAAACAAACTTCGTTCCTAATTAAAACCATCTAATGAAATTGATGAATCGAGGTTGAAACAAATGAAAAAGAGGAAATGAACAAGATATGATAATATTTTGAATTTTTAATAAATTAAGGATAGGAGCAGTGAAAAGAAACTGAAAAATGATTTACATATTTTTCATATTATTTATTGGATCACGGATAAGATATGAGACTATTTTGAATTTTTAATAAATTAAGGAAAGGAGCCGGGAAAAGAAACTAAAAAATGATTTACATATTTTTCATATTATTTATTCGATCATGTATAAGATAGGAGACTATTTTGAATTTTTAATAAATTAAGGAATTTAATCCATGGGATAATTTGCTTGGCATTTTGGAAAGAAATAAATGCCATAATTTTCGGAGGGAAAACAAGGCCAGACGAGAACATCCTTAATTTCATTAAGCAGTCGATTCGAGAAATGGTATCCACTTCCAATTTCCTAATCTCTAGTGATACTCTTGAGCCATGCTGATCAAAGGATCCTCATCCTCCTCGATCTAAATTCCCTCTCCAATAGTAACATATCAATTGCTACAACTAAGCAAGATGCTCCTTGTCAATGGTTTCCTCCAAACAAAGTTTCCTAAATCTAAACTATGATGCAACAACTAAGGGCAACCAAGGGGCTATAGGTTTCGAAGGTACATTCAGGAACTCTCTAGGGAAGATAATATGGCTATGTGGTGGAAATTTGGGTACTTCCACCAAGAATGCAGCCGAGCTCCAAGCTCTAGAAAATTCAAAAGCTCAAAGATTTTGGTCACTTATCGTGGAAGGAGACTCCATGCTTGCCATCCAAGCTTGCCGAAAGCTTCAACAAGGAACGATGGTCATCAATGTTTCTGACAACTGGCGGCTAACAAAAATCCTACAAATAATAATACAACACGTTGACGAGGCAAGTTGGCTCCAATTCCAAGCCATGAGAAAAAAAGCGAACACCCTGGCCGATAGATTAGCTATTGACGGCATAGCTGGCACCCTCAAATTTCATTCCCTTGTATGGAGGGACCTAGAGGAGGGCCAACTTAGATGGGATTTTGAAATGATAAATGGTATAGATAACATGACAGCGACCCCTCTCGTTAATGAGATCAGATGTCGTACTCTTGATCAGGACTAGTTCAACTCCCGCGTCAATTCATTATGAGCTCCTTAGAGTGAAGTGGCCCCAATTTTTCATATGAAGTTAGCACGAACTGGTTTACTGTGTACCCTCAAAGGTGCCACCAGTCAGACCATTCGACTAGTAATGGTACCCTCTCCTTCATCATGATGTTGTACCTCTTTATGGCTAGATTCAATGACCCTCCCACACCATCCTGCTCCTCCATGATTGCTCACCCCTATGAATAACCAATCCCAGCAACATCTCCCTACTGCTCTTGCCATCCGAGTGCTTTTTTTCTCACTATCTCTGTCTAGAAATTGCCAACATTGCTCCTTGGCAAAGTTCTGACCCTACACCCTAGCCTGATCGAGGCCATGGCTGAAACGCTTCCAGGTAGGATAACCCAAGTAGGCCACAAAGCACTAGGGTGGAGGCCTCTGCAAGACATGTTTCTCTTAACTATGTTGTCTCAATTAATCCTGAGACCCAAGAGAGAATCCATAACCTAGAAATTCACATGTGCAACATCAGACGTAGAGTGACCTCGGAAGTTGTGCATGCCAAATTCGAATGGATTCCCGACCCAGGTCTTACGTAGGTTATGGAGAATATGTATAGTCGAACAATTGAATTACCTTGGAATCTCAAGAAAATTCTAGGGATTTCTCTTTAGGAACTGAGAGAGAACACCAAGGGCGTGGAGGAGATGATTGATGTATTGAGTGACAAATTGATGGTGTATGTGGAATCTGTCCACCAATGACATTTTTTCACTGGGGACTCGCCTCACTATGCATTACATAACAGATGCATGGAAAGTGGAGGGGGCTCTCCAAGTATTAAAAATGAAATAGCCGGCACCTCCTCAAGCCACTAGTAGCAACACATGCTTAGGCTAGTAGCATGGTGGCTTGGGTGCAGGCGATATGGATAGCCTCTCAAATATGGCTACAATTTCATCAATATTAGGCCAAATTTCTCCCTCTGTTTATATTGGTGTATCAGTCATTTCTTGTTAACTGATAGCCTCATGGATTCTCCTCTAATCGCCCCAACAATTGTTATCAGTAGTATTTCTCACACAGAGCTCTTATCCCTTATCGAGATTGTAATTCCAGAGGGATGACAGTAATAAACTATCGTTTCTTTTAAACATGTGGAAATTCATTTATAACGCAATATACACGATCAGTGAGATTTTGTTCCAAAAGAACAAAATACATTATCAGCTCTTTAGAACCACTATCGCTACCGTTCTCTTCCTTAAGGAATAGAATACACTATCAACACTTTAATATTTCAAACTATGCATTAGAATGCAATTTAACATTATCGGCGGACTTTTATTACAAAGGGTCGGAACAATACCATCGATGCTTTAATATGGCGACTGCCCAATGCAATTTGCCATGTGACTATTGGCAATCGCTATCAGCGATTCCAAAAGTCCACACCATAGGCCCCTTTTGCTTTGACTGCGCGATGCAACAATCTCTGTGGACCTGAAAACTTATCCAACCCACTATATAATATTTTGGCTCTGGACTATCAGGGCTTCGGCACTCGGCGGTTCTAGAGGTCTCTTCCATGCTCCACTTGTGATATTGCGATATCGGTTAGGTCCCGATATGGGTATGAAGCAAATCAAATGACATTTCAGGTCGGGAACTATGTTCCGCCTAAGATTTTTCACAAATTATCTGTGTAAAACAGAGTTTGTATGCACAACTTAACAATGCATTTAAGAAATCTGTGCTCGCCAATATGAAGGGAAAACTCCCCAACAGGTCTAATATTAAGAGTTAATAAAAAAACAACAATTAAATCTCCATTAATACACATGGAACCACATATAACTAGGATTGATACATATATAAAATACCAATTAACAGAGAGTCAATAATTTAGATGAATAGAGAGAGGCTTTGCAAAATGATAATGCTTCTAAGCTCGACCTGCTCTAAGAGTCCCGCTGTTTCTTATTTATAATTAATATATAAGCCTTCTTTGCCTTTATCTTGTACAAAATCATGGCTTTTACATAAGTGATTTAAAGCAATAAAGATACTACAACTTATCATAAAGTGACTTATTACAACCTGATCTTTGTTCTTAATTTTATTCTTATCCTAAACTAGGAAAGCATGGAAATTGCTGGCTAAAGGACCCCACTCCCTTGCTTGTAGATTTTTTTGTATTTTTGGAAAATGTTAAAAGAATTTTTCCCTCTAAGTCACATGCTCCTGCATCAGACTGCCGAGGACAAAATTCTTCATGGGCTCTTGTCCATGAGTTCATCTACAGAACTGCCCGGTTTCTATAGCATGTCTTTTGTAACCCAAGTAGCTTCAGCAGTCAGCTGTCCCTTCCATTTTACCAAATACTGGAAGTACTCTCATCCCCTTGTCCTCTTAAACATATTCTTGTCTAGAATTCTTTCTGGTTGCAACTCCTTTGCTGTGGGTAACTGTTTTACCTAGTAAATCTCTTGGATCTCTTGATCTTGTGTTGTATTATTTGTAGTTCCAATTTTATACTTGTACAGGTCTACAACATTAGAAATTGGTGATATCCCAACATCAGGGGGTAACTCAATCTCATAGGCATTTGCAGAAAACTTCCTCAACACTCTGTATGGTCCAATTTTCTTGAACTTCAATTTATTATACTCCCTCTTTGGAAACCTCTCCTTTATGAGATGTGCTAAAACCAAGTCCCCAACTTCAATTTTCACCTCTCTTCTTCTCATGTTTTCTCTGGTTTTGTGTTTGATGTTTCTATCTTGTAGTTGTTGCTTCACTTGTTCATGTATTCCCTGCATTTTTGAAGCAAAGTCTTCACCCTCTGCACTTCTCATTTCTTCTTTTCCCAAGTTTCTCAAATCATATATTCCTCTTGGATGCATTCCATAAACAATATGGAATCGACTCTGCCCTATGCTCCTGTTAGGTGAGTCATTATATGCATACTAATCTTGTGCTAACACTTGATCCCATTGCTTTGGATGTTCTGCAGTAAGGCTCCTTAAAAGGTTGCCTAAACTCCTGTTCACCACTTCAGTCTGTCCATCAGTTTATGGATGATAGGCAGAAATAAAACTTAATTTAGTTCCCAGCTTCTTCCACAGTGTTCGCCAGAAATTTCCAACAAATTTGGAATCCTTGTCTGAGACAATACTTTTGGGCAAACCATGCAATCTTACAATCTCCTTAAAAAACAAATTAGCAATGTGAGAAGCATCACTAGTTTTATAGCATGGAATAAAGTGTGCTATTTTTGAAAATTTGTCCACTACAAAAAAAATTGAATCATTACCTCTTTGAGTCTTTGGTAAGCCCAAAACAAAATCCATACTTACCATATCCCAAGGCCTATCTGGAATTGGTAATGGGATATACAAACCTGTGTTTTTGCTTCTTCCCTTTGCATATTGATAGACTTTGCAAGTTTTCACATAATTCTCCACTTCAGGTTTCATTTTCGGCCAGAAATAAAATCTTTTTTGCTGTTCAAAAGTCTTCTCTATGCCAAAATGTCCTGCAAGTCCTCCACTATGTTTTTCTTTGATTAAATTCTCCCTCATTGAACAATTTGGTATGCACAGCTGATTTTTCTTAAACAACAGTCCACCTTGTAAGAAGTAATCCAACCATCTACTTCTATCCATCAAAACAAGATTGTTACAAGCCTCAAATGCCTCTTTAAAATCTAAATAAGTCTCATACAATTCTTTACGAAAATCAAAACCCAACAATTGGATTTAACTCTCTCGAAATAATACATTCCTCCTACTTAAGGCATCTGAACTTTTTTTGACTACCCATTTATATGCTTCAAAATAAAATGAAATCCTTGAAGATACTCTACCCATTTGGCATGTTTCTAGGTGAGCTTTTGTTGTTGCATTATAAACTATAATGCATGGTTATCTGAATAAAGGATGAATTCCTTAGACATTAAATAATGCCTCCATTTCTTCAACGACTGTACAACTGCGTAGAACTCCTTATCATAAGAAGAATACTTCTTTTTGGAATCATTTAGCTTTCCACTAAAATAACTTATTGGTCTATTTTCTTGGCTTAAAACACCTCCAATTGCTTCTCTGTTGGCATCACACTTTACTTGAAAATGTTTGTTAAAGTTAGGCAGAACCAAAATAGGCTTTTCAGTGATTTTCTACTTTAAAAGCTGAATTATTTATTTATTATTATTATTATTATTATTATTATATATATATATATTTTTTTTTTTCTTCATCAGTCCATTTAAATGGTTGTTTGTCCTTCTTTATGGCTCAATAATATGTGCATTAATCTTACTAAAATTCTTAATGAATTTTATATAAAAGCTAGCAAGACCATGAAAACTTCTTACCTCGAAAACCCTCTTGGTTGAAGGCCACTCCATAATTGCCTTGATCTTCTCTGGAACCATCTTTAGGACTTCAACAGAAATAACAAAAGCCAAGTACACTAGCTCTTCTTTCATGAATGAACACTTCTTCAAATTCAGCAATAATTTCTCTTGTTGTAGCCTTTGTAAGACATAATTCAAATGTCTCACGTGCTCCTCCTTAGACCTATTGTAAACTAATATATCGTCTAGATATACTATTACAAAATTACCAATGAACTCTTTAAGAACTTCATTCATGAGCGTCATAAATGTACTTGGTGCATTTGACAACCCAAAAGGCATAACTCTCCACTCATACAGTCCCTCATTTGTCTTAAAAGTGGTTTTCCAATCAAACCCTTCTCTTATTCTTATTTAATGATACCCACTTTTAAAATCTAGCTTTGAAAAATACTTCGCTCCAATCAACAAATCCATTAAATCTTCAATTCTAGGTAATGGAAATCTATACCTGATTGTGATTTTATTGATGGCTCTTGAATCTATACACATTCTCCAGCCTCCATCTTTCTTTGGGCTCAGCACTGTTGGCACTGCACAAGGACTCAAGCTTTCTCTGATCAGCCCTTTGTCAAGAAGTTCTTGCACCTGCTTCCTAACCTTTTCATTTTTTGTAGGAGTCATTCTATAAGCTACATTGTTAGGTAGACTTGCTCCAAGAATCAAATCTATATGATGGCTGATTCTTCTAATGGGTGGTAATTCATTAGGAAAATCATCAACAATAATATCACAATATTTCTCCAACATTTCCTGAATTTCAGTGGGTAAATCAGAAACTTTAGTAGAAGTCATTATTACCTTGGGCTTGCAAATTACAACAAAATTTACCTTATTTTCTTCAATATGCTTCAAGTATTCCTTTCCTCCAAGTAACAAAGTTTTTGGATCAGTCTTCTTTTCTAGTACATCTTCTTCTTACAGAGGCAACAACGTATGATTGACACCATCCTTTCCAAATCTGTAGGTGTTACTTTTCCCATCATGCATGGCCCCTCTGTCATATTGCCAAGGTCTTCCAAGCAATATGTGACACACATCCATTGGCATCACACAACAAACAATTTTATCTTTATACTTTCCCACCTAAAATTCCACTTCACACTAATTCACCAACAATTGATGTCCCTTTTACAACCATGACACCTTGTAAGGTGTTGGATGTTTCATTGTCTTTAGCTTCAATTTCTCTGCCACTTATGTAGAGACCAAATTATCAGTGTTGCCGCTATCAATGATCATCTGGAAACATTTCCTTTGTAATTTACACACTGTCTTGAATAGAGTCTTTCTTTGTGATGGTTCAACTACCTCCTTTGTTGGCTTGAGCAGAACTTTATTAACTACCAAAGATTCTCCTCTCTCTGGTATATTTTCTTCTTCTGTTACTATTGCTGCTAGTGCTTGTCCCTCAACTTGAGCAACAATGACATTCCTCTGACTTGTTTCTACATTCTCTGGGCACTCAAAAGCTTTGTGCCCCAGTTTGTTACATTTGTAACACCTTATTTATCTACCTCTTCCTCTGCCTCCTCTTCCTCTAGAAAAACTCCCTCTGCCTCTTGCATCACCTCCTGTGGGTGCATGCTGGGTTGAGCTATTGCTAGCTCCATCCTTATGTGTTGTAGTTCTTCCTATACCACCTTGACTTCCCCACTCCCTTGCCTGTAGATTTTTTTGGATTTTTGGAATATGTTTGAAGAATTTTTCCCTCTAAGTCACATGCTCTTGCATCAGACTGCTGAGGACAAAATTCTTCATGGGGTCCTGTCCATGAGTTCATCTACAGAATTGCCTAGTTTCTATAGCATGTCTTCTGCAACCCAAGTAGCTTTAGTAGTCAACTGTCCCTTCCATTTTACCAAATACTGGATGTACTCTCATCCCCTTGTCTTCTTAAACATCTTCTTGTCTAGAATTCTTTCTGGCTGCAACTCCTTTGTTGTGGGTAACTGTTTTACCGAGTCAATCTCTTGGATCTCTTGATCTTGTGTTGTATTATTTGTAGTTCCACTTTCATACTTGTACAGGTATGCAACATTAAAAATTGGTGATATCCCAACATCAGGGCGTAACTCAATCTCATAGGAATTTGTAGAAAACTTCCTCAACACTTTGCACGGTCCAATTTTCTTGAACTTCAATTTATTATACTCCCTCTTTGGAAACCTCTCCTTTATGAGATGTGATAAAACCAAGTCCCCAACTTCAAATTTCACCTCTCTTCCTCTCATTTTTGCTCTAGTTTTGTATTTGATGATGCTATCCTACAACTTTTGATTCACTTGTTCATGTATTGCCTGCATTTCTGAAGCAAAGTCTTCACCCTCTGCACTTCTCATTTCTTCTTTTCCAAAGTTTCTCAACTCAGATATTCCTCTTGGATGCATTACATAAACAATATGGAATGGACTCTGCCCTATACTCCTGTTAGGTGAGTCATTATATGCATACTAAGCTTGTGCTAACACTTGATCCCATTGCTTTGGTGATCCAAATTGGATCCATAAAGAGCTGTCAAAAGAACCATGATTATATTAGGTCGTGATAAACATCAAAAATTCCAAAATAGTGATAAAAAACACCTTGAACCAGTGGCAATGACAACCAGTGTGAAACGACAAGGACCTCAGTCAAAGCACACTGACCGAGGCCGAGGGAGACTACGGGGGAGGCCGAATCAGCCCCTGGGAGGCCTGGATTGGGAAATGGAGGTGGATTTAATCGCGCATCATTGGGTGAAAAGGCTCAAAATTGGGAAGCCCCAAGCACTCGGTCATGTGGGGAGCTGGAGAACTGTAGGGTAAAAGGTAGAAGAGTTAAAGGACAAAGTGGGACTCACTATGAGAAATAGGTGGTATTGATTGGGGCTCCTCAAACAGTAAGTAGTTTTGGATGAAAGCAGAGTGATTCCACTCAACGATTGAAGTGTGGCAAGCAAAGGAGAGAGAAAACTATCGTTGATCGCATGCTAACACTCGAGCAAGTCAACCACGCGAAACGTGCATATGGCGTTAGATCTAGAGGCCACAGATCTAATGGCTAAGATCACGCCCGATGGCGGAAGCAGAATCGATGAAGGATTAAGCCGCATTATAGAAGAATTTGAGATCTATTTGACCACCACGAGGGAAGTAGACTCATTCCATGAATGTAACCGAAGAACTGAACAAACGAAGCAGGCTGGCGCGTCACAGGAGGACATGTGGCCACTCCCAGTGGGCTGATGATGACACTGAATAGGGGACTCCAAGCACAGTTGCAGAAGGTGATTCGACGGAGGTGGAAAAGGAACCAAATAGACATGGCTTCAATGCCATGAACAGAGACAGAAGATATAGAGAATCCCCAGAGGAGGACAAAATGCAGAGAGACAGAAAACATAGAGAAGAAGATAGTGAAGCAAAAGCGGAAGATGAAAGACAGAGGATCAAGCTGACTAGAGGAAACATTGAGCACCAAAGAGATTGAGAGATTCAAGCCATCCCAGAGAGGATCTGTCTGGAATGAGCACCACATTTGGCTCTCTCCATTGTAGACCAGAAGGTAATAGATCTGGTAGGAGACTAAGTCTGTGCATTCCAGTGGCTTGGGGCATCCAAGAACCACCCTGCCAAGCAAATTTTCGTTCAGGAGACTCACATTTAGTCCTTACATTGTAATTCTCTGCTTAAGACACAATAAAACAAGGCCACCATTGAGAGATGGACCAGAGATGTAGCCCTAGAGAATAGGGTGAACTCCTTATTAATTTCTTGTGTTCTTGTATTTGCTTATTGTATTTTGTCTGTTGTCTTTCCATTTAAAGTGTCTATGTATTTGCAATCTAATCGATCTATTGCTTAAATAACATAGAACACACACCAGCATATGAGTTTGTATACCTTTATTCAATAGATCTTTAACTGAGGTCACTCATAGGGTGATTGTCGGATCAAGTGGTATCAGAGCGTTAGGCTGCAAGGTTAGACAAGCTTGTGTTGGTTTAGTTGTTGAATTATCACTAGATAAAAGCTCAAATTAGGAGAAGGAGAGTTGGTGGAAACTAATCCTGAGACTGGGAGAGTCTATCCTCGGAAGACAATGACAGAGGAAGGTCCTGTGGGGCTAGACCCTCAATTCATAGAAAGTTTCCTAGCTATAAAATCTATGGTAGAAGAAATGTATAAGGACTTTAGAAAGCATAAGGTTGAAGACTCCTCAGGTTCTAAATAAGATACAGAAGAAGACATGTCTCACTTTCATGACCACTCCTAAGGAAAGGGGAAAGAGGAAAGCTTTCTCACACCTCCTAATAGCCCTATGCATAATAAGAAAGCATCTTTGATCAAGCTAGATGTTAAATTTGACTTGACTATATATGATGGAGAGCTAAATGCTGAAAACTTGGACAATTGGATTAGACAAATTGATGTGTATTGCAGAGTACAGAACATAGACTCAGACAGGAGTAATATTCAGCTGGAAAGCCTACGCCTAGGAGGCACTGCCTTGGTTTGGTGGGAAGGCAGAACCCAAGCTCATAGGAAAAAACATGGTAAGACTATCTCTGTCTGGAGTAAATTTGTTTCTACAATTAAAAAGAAGTTCTATCCATTGGCCTACATGCAACAAGCCATGATGAGTTGGCAAACGCTTCGACAGTTGAAGGGGAAAAGTGTGCAAGGGTACACTCAAGAATTAAGAAAGATAACATTGATGCTAGGTATCTCATTAGACTCACTAGAGACTATTTTAAAGTACGTTGGTGGTCTACAAAGCTACATGAGGCATACCATTTTTATGTTCAATCCCACTAGTATGAATGAGGTATCTATACAAGCTACTCATCTAGAATCTAGAGGAAAGAATGGAAATACAGAAGTTGGGGGACCATCCTAAACCACTACAAGCAAGATAAAGGAGAAAAGAAAGCAGAAGTGGAAAGCAAGGAAAGCTAACACTACACAGAAAAACAAAGCTTCATGCGCTCATTGTAAAAAGGATGGGCATGATGATGAGCATTGTTGGATTTTGCATCCAGAGTTGAGACCTAAGAAGTCTGAGGGCAAGAAGAAGAATACTTCTATGGCTATTCAGAAAGATTTGGGGTTAGGATCAAGAGATGAAACAACTATTGTAGCCACAGGTATAAAAGGTAAGAATTCTGAAGCATCTACTAGTAATTCCTCTCAATCTATAATTGATGAAGAAAATGAGAGAAAAAGACATGAGCTTTTCCATATTCGAGTTATTTTCAAAATTCAAAAGATTGATACTCTGTTTGATAGTGGCTCACAAGTAAATCTAATTTCTAAAGCAATTGTAAAGAAATTGGGATTAGCAACTACACCTCACAAGAAACCATACCCATTAGGATGCTTGAATGATAAAGCACAACTACAAGTGACTAAACAGTGCAAACTCAAGTTTTCTTTTGGGTCAACATTTGTAGATGAGGTTGAGTTAGACATAATTCCTTTGTATATATGTGGAAATTTTTTATGAAGTCCTTACTTGTATGATGGAAATGCTATTTTCTATAGAGCTGAGAACAAGTATCTAATTGTTAAAGAGCGAATCTAATACTTTTTAAGAGCTCATAAGCTCAAGCATAATTATACTCTCATAAACTTAGGGCAAATGAAAAGAATGATAAATTCATGCAAATAATTCTTACTGGTGGTTGTAAAGGAAAAGAAACCTGATAAAACCAATGTATTTGAGGGATGTAATGCTGAACAACAAGCTGATATAGAAAAGGTTGTTTTAGAGTATGATGTCTTATTTCAAGAACCTAAAGGTCTGCCACCCAAAAACAGAATAGTACATGATATTATTTTGCAGTAAGATGTTCCATTGCTTAACATTGGGATGTACAGGTTGTCTGCTTTAGAGAATGCTGAAATCAAGAAGCAGGTGCAGGAGTTGCTCGAGAAAGGGTTCATAAGGCCTGGAACATCACCATGTGGGTCACCAATCGTTTTCGTGAGAAAGAAAGATGGCTCATGGAGAATGTGCATTGATTACCGAGGACTAAATAAGATAACAATAAAAAATTGTTATCCCCTTCCTAGCATAGATGATCTTTTCGATCAATTGAAGGAAGTTGTTTATTTCACCAAGATGGATTTGCACAGTGGATACCATCAGGTCAGGGTTGTAGAGCAAGATGCATGGAAGACTGCTTTCAAAACAAAGTAGGGATTATATGAATGGCTGGTTATGCCTTTTGGATTGACAAATGCTCTTGCTAATTTCATGAGATTAATGAATGATGTATTCAGACCTTTTCTTGATGATTTTGTTATTGTGTACCTAGATGACATTCTGATTTTTAGTAAAATGTGGGAAGAACATTTAAAGCATGTTAAGCAGACATTAGATGTTTTGAAAAGAGAAAATATTTATGTTAAACTCTCAAAATGTGAATTTGAGAAAACATCTCTAAACTACTTGGGTCATATAGTAGGGGGAGGTGAATTGAAAATAGATCCCTCTAAAGTGGCAGTCATTGTAAACTGGCTTAAACCCAAGTCTGCTACAGAAGTGAGAAGCTTCTTAGGAGAAGCACAATATTGGAGGAAGTTCATTTCTAACTTTTCCTCAATTGCACCTCCCTTACATGCTTTAACAGGATTGAACAAGGTGTTTCAGTGGGGAGGCAAACATCAAAAAGCCTTTGACACCTTGAAAGAAAAGATTAGTACAACACCTGTACTAGCACTGCCTGATTTGAAAAGACCATTTGAGATCCAAACTGATGCCAGTGACTATGCCATGGGAGCAGTGTTGACACAGCACGGTAAACCCATATGTTATCATTCTGAGAATTTTAATCCTGCAGTAGTTAACTATCCTACATATGATAAGGAATTGTATGCATTAGTTTAGAGTGTCAAAAAGTGGAAACATTACTTAATGGGCAAAGAGACAGTAATACATATTGATCATCAACCACTTCAATATCTACACTCCCAAACTAAGTTGCAGCAACTAATACATTACAGATGGATGGGATTTCTACAACAGTTTCATTTAGTCATCAGATATAAAAACGACATACATAACAAAGTTGCGGATATGTTATCTAGACTCATTATAAATGCATCGACCATACTTAAGCATAATTCTGTACTACGTGAAAGCTACATTGAACAATATGCTCAGGATATGGACTTTAAAGATGTATATGTAGCTTTGAGTCAAGGCAAAAGAGTAGAAGAATTGGAGTATCATGTCAAGGATTGACTCTTATGTCATTGTGGGAAACTCTGCATTCCATGAACTAAGAGAGTAAAGATAATTAAGGAAGCACACATTTCTCTGATATCAGGTTACTTTGGGGTGAGTAAAACAGTGGCACAGCTGCAAAGGTTTTGTTATTGGCCGAAAATGAATGAGACGGTTTTCAGATATATAGGAGGGTGTGCTATGTGTGCTAAAAGCAAGCCCAGTAATCGAAAACTAGACTTATACACTCCATTGCCAGTTCCTTCTCACCCTTGGGAAAGTGTTTCCATGGATTTTGTTGGAGGACTGCCTAAATCTAGGAAAGGTCATGATTATCTCTATGTTTTTGTGGATAGGTTTAGTAAAATGTGTATTTTGATACCTTGTAATGAACAGATTACAGTTGAACAGAATGAAAAATTGTTCTTTGAACATGTATGGGTTCATTTTGGATTACCCACTTCAATTGTATCTGATCGAGACACCCAATTTGTGGGGAAGTTTTGGTCAAGTCTGTGGGAACTGATGGACACCAAACTGAAGAAAAGCACAGCCTTTCATCCACAAACAGATGGCCAGACAGAAGTAGTTAACAGGACAATGATCTAGTTACTGAGAGGTTATTGCAGCAAACATCCTAAGCTTTGGGATGAACACTTGTGTTATGTGCAACATGCTTACAACAGAGCAAAACACTCTTCCACGCAGAGATTTCCTTTTGAGACCTGTATTGGTTTCACACCAAGGTCTCATTTGGATTTTTTCTTTGGTAAATATACCATGGCTGATGGACACAGTGATGTGGACAAGGCAACTAGGTTCATTGAACAGATCCAGGAGATCCACCAGGTAGTACAGGAACAGCTGGAAAAGAGCCAAGCCAAATACAAGGCTAGGCATGACAAGCATCTGATGGAGCATAGTTTTCAAGTTGGTGACCAAGTCTGGCTGTATATTAGTAAGGACAGAATGCAAGGTGAAGATAAAAAGTTAAAGCCTATCAGGTATGGACCCTTTAGGATACTTGAGAAGATTTGTGAAACTTATTTTTGCATTGATCTACCAGCTTACATGCACATCTACTCAATCGTAAATGCAAATTGCTTGAGATTGTTTGAACCTTCAATGATTGAGGACCCTGAAGAGCAAAGTCAATTTCCTTCTATTGATGACCTACTACCTGAATATCTTAATGAATTGCAGGAAGACAGAGTGCTGGATAGGAAGGTGGGGACAACAGGTAGGGGAAATGTTGAGTACCTCAAGATTGGGCTCAAAAGTTCAAAGCCAAGCAGCGCAAAGTGGATTGAGATTGGACAAGTGAGAAAACAATACCCTCACTTAGTCGATGCTTGAAAACCAACTTTTGGTTGTCTAAAATCTTTTTCAGTGGGAAGGCCGTGATCCAAATTGGATCCATAAAGAACTGTCAAAAGAACCATGACTGTATTAGGTCAGGACAAACATCAAAAATTCCAAAACAATGATCAAAAACACCCTGAACCAGTGGCAATGGAAAATAGCGTGGAACAACAAGGACCTTGGTTAAATCGCGTTGACCGAGGCCCATGGAGACTGTGCGGGAGGCCGAATTAGCCCCTGGGAGGCCCTGATTAGGAAGTGGAGGTGGATTTTGCTGCGTGATTAGTGCTAATCGCGCATCGCTAGGTGAAAAGGCTTGAAATGGGGAAGCCCCAAGCACTCGATCATGTGGGGAGCTGGAGATCCATAGGGAAAAAGGTAGAAAAGCTAAAGGACAAGGTGGGACCCGCTCCGAGAAATCAGTGGTATTGATCGGGGGCTCCTCAAATGGTAAGCAGTTTTAGATGAAATCAGAGTGATTGCACTCAGTGATTGATGTGTGGCGAGCGGAGGAGAGAGAAAACCATCGTTGATTACATGCTAACGCTCAAGCAAGTCACTGCACGAAACGTGCATAGGACGCCGAATCTGGAGGCCCCAGATCTAACGTCTAAGATCGCACTCGATGGGGGAAGTGAAATTGACAAAGAATTAAGCTGCATTTTAGAAGAATTTGAGATCCATTTGACTGCCACGGTGGAGGAAGACTCATTCCAAGAATGTAACCGAAGAACTAAACCGATGAAGCAGGCTGGTGCGTTAAAGGAGGACATGTGGCCACTCCTTGTGGGCTGATGATGATGCTGAATGGGGAACTCCAATCGTAGCTGTAGAAGGTGATTCGATGGAGGCGGAAGAGGAACCAAACAAACATGGGAATGAATTGCTTCAAAGCCATGAACAAAGACAGAAGACACAAAGAATCCCGAGAGGAGGATGAAACGCAGAGAGACAGAAAACATAGAGAAAAAGATAGTGAAGCAAAAGTAGAAGATGGAAGACAGAGGGCCTAGCTGACCAGAGGCAACATCGAGCACCAAAGAGCTTGAGAGATTCAAGCCACCCCAGAGAGGATCTGTCCGTACTGAGCACCACATTGGGCTCTCTCCATTGTAGACCAGAAGGTCATAGAGCTAGTAGGAAACTGAGTTTGTGCACTCCAGTGGCTTGGGGCATCTAAGGACCACCCTGCCAAGCAAATTTCTATTCGGGAGACTCATATTGAGTCCCTGCATTGTAATTCTCTACTTAAGATACAATAAAACAAGGAGACCACTGAGAGCTGGACCAGAGATGTAGCCCTAGAGAATAGGGTGAACTCCTTATTATTTTCTTGTACTCTTGTATTTTCTTAGTGTATTTCTCTGTTGTCTTTCCATTTCAAGTGTCTGTGTATTTGCAATCTGATCGATCCTTTGCTTAAATAACATAGAACACACACCAGCATATGAGTCTGTAATACCTTTATTCAATAAATCTTTAATTGAGGTCACTCATAGGGTGATTATCAAATCATTTGGATGTTATGCAGTAAGGCACCTTAAAATATTGCCTAACCTCTTGTTCACCACTTCAGTCTGTCCACCAATTTGTGGATGATAGGCAGAAATGACACTTAATTTAGTTCCCAGCTTCTTCCATAGTGTTCTTCATAAATGTCCAACAAATTTGGAATCACTGTCTGAGACAATACTTTTGGGAAACCCATGCATTCTTACAATCTCCTTAAAAAATAAATTAGCAATGTGAGAAGCATCACTAGCTTTAAAACATGGAATAAAGTGTGCCATTTTTGAAAATCTATCCACTACAACAAAAATTGAATCATTACCTCTTTGAGTCTTTGGTAAGCCCAAAACAAAATCCATACTTACCATATCCCAACACTTATCTGGAATTGGTAATGGGATATACAAACCTATTTTTTGGCTTCTTCCCTTTGCATATTGACAAACTTTGCAAGCTTTCACATACATCTCCAATTCAAATTTCATTTTCGGCCAGAAATAAAATCTGTTTAGCTATTCAAAAGTCTTCTCTATGCCAAAATGTCCTACAAATCCTCCACTATGTTTTTCTTTGATTAAATTCTCTCTCATTGAACAGTTTTGTATGCACAAATGATTTTTCTTAAACAACAGTCCATCTTGTAAGAATTAATCCAACCATCTACTTCTATCCATCAAAACAAGATTTTTACAAGCCTCAAATGCCTCTTTAAAATTTGAATCACTCTCATACAATTCTTTAAGAAAATCAAAACCCAACACTTGGATTTAACTCCCTTGAAATAATACAATCCTTCTACCTAAGGCATCTGCAACTTTGTTTGACTACCTATTTATATGCCTCAAAAGAAAATGGAATCCTTGAAGATACTCTACCCATTTGGCATGTTTCTAGCTGAGCTTTGGCTGTTTCATTATAAACTGTAATGCATGGTTATCTGAATAAAGGATGAATTCCTTAGACATTAAATAATGCCTCCATTTCTTCAACGACTATACAACTGCGTAGAACTCCCTATGATAAGAAGAATATTTATTTTTGGAATCATTTAGCTTTTCACTAAAATAAGTTATTGGTTTATCTTCTTGGCTTAAAACACCTCAAATTTCTTCTCCTCTGGAATCACATTTTACTTGAAAGGGTTTGTTAAAATCAGGCATAACTAAAATAGGCTTTTCGGTGATTTTCTTCTTTAACAGTTGATTTTTTTTTTTTTTTTTTTTTTTGCTTCAGTAGTCCATTTAAATGGTTGTTTGTCCTTCTTTATGGTCTCAATAATAGGTGCATTAATCTTACTAAAATTCTTAATGAATTTTCTATAAAATCTAGCAAGACCACGAAAACTTCTTACCTCGAAAACACTCTTAGGTGAAGGCCACTCTATACTTGCCTTTATCTTCTCTGGATCCATCTTCAACCCTTTAGCAGAAATAACAAAACCCAAGTACACTAGCTCTTCTTTCATGAATGAACACTTCTTAAAATTCAGTAATAATTTCTCTTGTTGCAGCCTTTGTAAGACATAATTTAGATGTCTCATGTGCTCCTCCTTAGACCTGCTGTAAGCTAATATATCGTCTAGATATACTATTACAAACTTACCAATGAACTCTTTAAGTACTTGATTCATGAGCCTCATAAATGTACTTGGTGCATTTGACAACCCAAAAGGAATTACTCTCCACTCATACAATCCCTCATTTGTCATAAAAGTGGTTTTCCACTCATCCCCTTCTTTTACTCTTATCTAATCATACGCACTTTTAAGATCTAGCTTTGAAAAATACTTTGCTCCACTCAATAAATTCATTAAATATTCAATTCTAGGAAATGGAAATCTATACCTAATTGTGATTTTAGTGATGGCTCTTGAATCTATGCACATTCTCCAACCTCCATCTTTCTTTGGGATCAGCACTGTTCGCACTGCACAAGGACTCAAGCTTTCTCTGATCAGCCCTTTGTCAAGCAATTCTTACACCTACTTCCTAACCTCTTCATTTTTGTAGGAGTCATTCTATAAGCTACTTTGTTAGGAATACTTGCTCCAGGAATCAAATCTATATGATGGCTAAATATTCTAATGGTTGGTAATTCATTAGGCAAAGCATCAACAATAATATCAAAATATTTCTGCAACATTTCCTGAATTTCAATGGGTAAATCAAAAACTTTAGTAAAAGTCATTATTACCTTGGGCTTGCAAATTACAACAAAATTTACCTTATTTTCTTCAATTTGCTTCAAGTATTCCATTCCTCCAAGTAACAAAGTTTTTGGATCAGTCTTCTTTTTTGGTACAACTTCTTCTTACAGAGGCAACAATGTATGATTGACACCACCCTTTCCAAACTTGTAGGTGTTACTTTTCACATCATGCATGGCCCCTCTGTCATATTGCCAAGGTCTTCCAAGAAATATGTGACACACATCCATTGGCATCACATCAAAAACAATTTTATCTTTATTCTTGCCCACTTGAAATTCCACTTCACACTGTTCATTCACCAATAGTTGATGTCCCTTTTGCAACCATGACACCTTGTAAGGTGTTGGATGTTTCATTTTCTCCAGCTTCAATTTCTCTACCACTTCTGTAGAGACCGAACTATCAGTGTTGCCGCTATCAATGATCATCTGGAAACATTTCCCTTGGAATTTACACACTGTCCTGAATAGAGTCTTTCTTTGTGATGGTTCAACTACCTCCTTTGTTGGCTTGAGCAAAACTTTATTAACTACCAAAGATTCTCCTCTCTCTGGTATATTTCCTTCTTCTGTTACTGTTGTTGCTGGTGCATCTCGCTCAACTTCAGAAACAATAGCATTCCTCTGATTTGCTTTTGCATTCTCTAGGCACTCAAAAGCTCTGTGCCCCAATTTGTTACATCTGTAACACCTTATTTATCTGCCTCTTCCTTTGCCTCCTCTTCCTCTAGAAAAAATCCCTCTGCCTCTTACATCACCTCCTGTGGGTGCATGCTGGGTTGAGCTACTGCTAGCTCCATCTTTAGGTTCTATAGATCTTCCTCTACCACCCTGACGTCCCCTTCCTCGGAAAGTACCTCTCCCTCTACCAGACCACTTCCTCATGAATTTTTCTTCAACTTTCAGTGCTATCTGATAAGCTTCCCCTACTATTTTAGGAGACAGTAGACTTATCTCATCTTGAATGTCCATCCTGAGACCATTCATATATCTAGCCACCTTCTCATCTATATCCTAGGCTTCTCCAGCTCTTATGTTCACCTTGTAGAATTCCTCTATCTATTCTTTCATTGTCAAATATCTCTGCCTAACATTTTGCATTTGTCTAAACAAAGTTTGCTAATGATTACTTGGTAGAAACTTACCTCTTTGCTTTTCTACCATTCTTCTCCAATTCTTTATTGGTTGCTTGCCAAGTCTCTTTCTTTCTGCCTGCACACCATCCCACCAAAGCACTGCATGGCCTTTTTACTTGGTGACAACAAACTTGACTTTCTTCTCATCTTCTATTTCTTCATAATCGAAGAATTTCTCCATGCCAACAATCCAGTATATTAATTCTTCTGGATTCAGTCTTCCTTCATATATTGATACCTCGGCCTTTGGCCTCGCTGTCGATCTCAACACTGACTGAAAGATCCTCATCTCAGGAGTAACTGCTACAACTTCCTCCTCTGCACCTTCAGTCTCAGGTTCACTAACATCTCCATCATCTATGTTTCTTCCTGTTTTTAATGCATCCAACCTAGCTTGCATCTGTTGCATAGCTTCCATTACTTCAGCGATTGCAACAAGCCATCCTGTTCCACAACATCCTTGTCCTCTTCCAAATCTGAAAGCCATAGTGACTTTCCTTCTCCTGCTTCTGAGATTCAATCCAATGTCACATGGCTACTCTGATACCACTAATGGTGGCCTAGGTGTAGGCGATATGGACAACCTCTCAAATATGGCTACAATTTCATCAATATCAGGCCAAATTTCTCCCTCTATTTGTATTGGTGTATCAGTCATTTACTATTAACTAACAGCCTCATGGATTCTCCTCTGATCACCCCAACAATTGTTATCAACAATATTTCTCACATAGAGCTCTTATCCCTTATCAGGACTGTAATTCCAAAGGGATGACAATAATACACTATCGTTGCTTTTAAACACGTGGAAATGCGTTTATAACGCAATATACACGATCGATGGGATTTTGTTCCAAAAGAACAAAATACATTGTCGTCTCTTTAGAATCACTGTTGCGGCCGTTCTGTTCCTTAAGGAACAAAATACACTATTGGCACTTTAATATTTCAAACTGTGTGTTAGAACACAATTTGACACTATCGGACGACTTTTATTACAAAGGGTCGGAACAATACCATCGACGCTTTAATATGGCGACTCCCCAATGCGATCTGCCACGTGACTATCGGTAATCACTATCGGTGATTCCAAAAGTCCACACCATAGGCTCCTTTTTCTCCGACTGCATGATGCGACAATCTTTGTGTACCCAAAATCTTATCCAACCCGCTATATAATATTTCAGGTTTGGACTCTTAGGGCTTCAACACTCGACGGTTCTAGAGGTCTCTTCCATGCTCCACTTGTGATATTGCGATATCGATTCGGACTTGATATGGGTATGAACCAAATCAAATAACATTTCAGGTCTGGAACTAGGTTCTTCCTAAGATTTTTTGTGAATTCTCTATGTAAAACAGAGTTTGTATGCAGGACTTAACAATGCATTTAAGAAACCTGCGCTCCCTGATATGAAGGGAAAAATCCCCAATAGGTCTAATATTAAGAGTTAAAAAAACAATTGAATCTCCATCAATACACGCTGAACCACATAGGACCAGGACTAATACATATATAAAATACCAATTAACAGAGAGTCAATAATTCAGATGAACAAAGAGAGGCTTTGCAAAATGATAATGCTTCCAGGCTCGACCTGCTTTGAGAGTCCCGGTGTTTCTTATTTATAATTAATAGATAAGCCTTCTTGCCATTTATCCTGTACAAAAGCATGGCTTTTACATAAGTGATTTAAAGCAATAAAGCTACTACAACTTATCATAAAGCGACTTATTACAACTTGATTTTTATTCTTAATTTTATTCTTATCCTAAACTAGGAAAGCATGGAAATTGCTGGCTAAAGTACCCCACTCCCTTGCCTGTAGACTTTTTTGGACTTTTGGAATATGTTTGAAAACATTTTCCCTCTAAGTCACATGCTTCTGCATCAGACTTTTGAGGATAAAATTCTTCATGGGCTCCTGTCCATGAGTTCATCTACAGAACTACCCAGTTTCTACATCATGTCTTCTGTAACCGAAGTAGCTTCAGTAGTTGGTTGTCCCTTCCATTTTACCAAATACTGGAAGTATTCTCATCCCCTTGTCTTCTTAAACATATTCTTGTCTAGAATTTTTTCTGGCTGCAACTCCTTTGCTGTGGGTAACTGTTTTACCCAGTCAATCTCTTGGATCTCTTGATCTTGTGCTATATTATTTGTAGTTCCACTTTCATACTTGTACAGGTCTACAACATTAACAATTCGTGATATCCCAACATCATGGGGTAACTCAATCTCATAGGCATTTGTTTCAACGCTCTGCACGAACAACACTCTTCCTTAAAAAAATGTGAGAAGCATCACTAGTTTTATAACATGGAATAAAGTGTGCCATTTTTTAAAATCTGTCCACTACAACAAAAATTGAATCATTACCTCTTTGAGTCTCCCAAAATGAAATCCATACTTACCATATCCCAAGGCCTATTTGGAATTGGTAATGGGATATACAAACCTATGTTTTGGCTTCTTCCCTTTGCATATTGGCAGACCTTGTGAGTTTTCACATACTTCTCCGCTTCAGATTTCATTTTCAACCAGAAATAAAATCTGTTTAGCTGTTCAAAAGTCTTCTCTATGCCAAAATGTCTTGCAAGTCCTCCACTATGTTTCTCTTTGATTAAATTCTCCCTCATTGAACAGTTTGGTATGCACAACTGATTTTTCTTAAACAACAGTCCATCTTGTAAGAAGTAATCCAACCATCTACTTCTATCCATCAAAACAAGATTTTTACAAGCCTAAAATGCCTCTTTAAAATCTAAATCAATCTCATACAATTATTTAAGAAAATCAAAACCCAACACTTGGATTTAACTCTCTTGAAACAATACATTCCTCCTACTTAAGGCATCTGCAACTTTGTTTGACTACCCATTTATATGCTTCAAAATAAAATGGAATCCTTGAAGATACTCTACCCGTTTGGCATGTTTCTGGTTGAGCTTTGATTGTTGCATTATAAACTGTAATGCATGGTTATCCGAATAAAGGATGAATTCCTTAGACATTAAATAACGCCTCCATTTCTTCAATGATTGTACAACTACATAGAACTCCTTGTCATAAGAAGAATACTTCTTTTTGGAATCATTTAGCTTTTCACTAAAATAAGTTATTGGTCTATGTTCTTGGCTTAAAACACCTCTAATTGCTTCTCCACTGGAATCACACTTTACTTGAAAAGGTTTGTTAAAATCAAGTAGAACCAAAATAGGCTTTTTGGTGATTTTCATCTTTACCAGCTGAAATTTTTTCTTCTGCTTCAACAATCCATTTAAATGGTTGTTTGTCCTTCTTTATGGTCTCAATAATAGGTGCATTAATCTTACTAAAATTCTTAATGAATTTTCTATAAAAGCTAACAAGACCATGAAAACTTCCTACCTTGAAAACACTCTTGGGTGAAGGCCACTCCATAATTTCCTTGATCTTCTCTGGATTCATTTTTAGTCCTTCAGCAGAAATAACAAAACCCAAGTACACTAGCTCTTCTTTCATGAATGAACACTTCTTCAAATTCAACAATAATTTCTCTTGTTGCAGCCTTTGTAAGACATAATTCAGATGTCTCACGTGCTCCTCCTTAGACCTGCTGTAAACTAATATATCGTCTAGATATACTATTACAAACTTACCAATGAACTCTTTAAGAACTTCATTCACGAGCCTCATAGATGTACTTGGTGCATTTGACAACCCAAAAGGCATTACTCTCCACTCATACAGTCCCTCATTTGTCTTAAAAGTGGTTTTCCACTCATCCCCTTCTCTTATTCTTATCTGATGATACCCACTTTTAGGATCTAGCTTTGAAAAATACTTTGCT
This sequence comes from Pinus tabuliformis, assembly GCA_031772625.1. Taxonomy (NCBI): domain Eukaryota; kingdom Viridiplantae; phylum Streptophyta; class Pinopsida; order Pinales; family Pinaceae; genus Pinus; species Pinus tabuliformis. Next base: position 1,327,482,112 of record CM062805.1, on the reverse strand, counting down.
CCACTCAAGCAATCCATTAAATCTTCAATTCTAGGTAATGGAAATCTATACCTGATTGTGATATTGGTCGCTCTTGAATCTATACATATTCTCCAACCTCCATCTTTCTTTGGGCTCGGCACTGTTGGCACTGCACAAGGATTCAAGCTTTCTCTGATAAGCACTTTGTCAAGCAATTCTTGCACCTGCTTCCTAACCTCTTCATTTTTGTAGGAGTCATTCTATAAGCTACTTTGTTAGGAAAACTTGCTCCAAGAATCAAATCTATATGATGGTTGATTCTTATAATGGGTGGTAATTCATTGGGCAAATCATTAACAATAATATCACAATATTTCTCCAACATTTCTTGAATTGCAATGGGTAAATCAGAAACTTTAGTAGAAGTCATTATTACCTTGGGCTTGCAAATTACAACAAAATTTACCTTATTTTCTTCAATCTTCTTCAAGTATTCCTTTCCTCCAAGTAACAGTGTTTTTGGATCAGTCTTATTTTCTGGCACATCTTCTTCTTGCAGAGGCAACAACGTATGATTGACACCATCCTTCCAAACTTGTAGGTGTTACTTTTCCCATCATGCATGGCCCCTTTGTCATATTGCCAAGGTCTTCCAAGAAATATGTGACACACATCCATTGGCATCACATCACAAACAATTTTATCTTTATACTTGCCCACCTGAAATTCCACTTCACACTATTCATTCACCAAGAGTTGATGTCCCTTTTGCAATCATGACACCTTGTAAGGTGTTGGATGTTTCATTTTCTCCAGCTTCAATTTCTCTACCACTTCTGTAGAGACCGAACTATCAGTGTTGCCGCTATCAATGATCATCTAGAAACATTTCCCTTGGAATTTACACATTGTCCCGAATAGAGTCTTTCTTTGTGATGGTTCAACTACCTCCTTTGTTGGCCTGAGAAGAACTTTATTAACTACTAAAGATTCTCCTCTCTTTGGTATATTTTCTTCTTCTGTTATTATTGTTGTTGGTGCTTCTCACTCAACTGGAGCAACAATGGCATTCCTCTGATTTGTTTCTGCATTCTCTAGGCACTCAAAAGCTCTGTGCCCTAGTTTGTTACATCTGTAACACCTTATTTATCTACCTCTTCCTCTGCTTCCTCTTCTTCTAGAGAAACTCCCTCTGCCTCTTGTATCACCTCCTGTGGGTGCATGCTGGGTTGAGCTAGTGCTAGCTCCATCTTTAGGTGTTTTAGATCTTCCTCTACCACCTTGACTTCCCCTTCCTCGGAAAGTACCTCTCCCTCTGCTAGACTGCTTCCTCATGAGTTTTTCTTTAGCTTTCAGTGCTATCTGATAAGTTTCCTCTACTATTTCAGGAGACAGTAGACTTATCTCATCTTGAATGTCCATCCTAAGACCATTCATATATCTAGCCACCTCATCATCTATATCTTGGGCTTTTCCAGCTCTTATGCTTACCTTGTAGAATTCCTCTATGTATTCTTTCACTATCAAATATCTCTGCCTAAGATTGTGCATTTGTCTGAAAAAAGTTTGTTGATAATTACTTGGTAGAAACTTACCTCTTAGCTTTGCTACCATCCTGGTCTAATTATTGATTGGTTGCTTGCCAAGTCTCTTTCTTTCTGCCTACACGCCATCCCACCAAAGCTCTGCATGGCCTTTTAAATTGGTGACAACAAACTTGACTTTTTTCTCATCTTTCGTTTCTTCTTAATCGATGAATTTCTCCATGCCATTAATCCAGTCTATTAATTCTTCTGGATTCAATCCTCCCTCATATATTGATACCTTAGTATTTGGCCTGGTTGTCGATCTCAACACTGACTGAAAGAACCTCATCTCAGGAGTAACTGCTACAGCTTCCTCCTCTGCAGCTTCAATCTCAGGTTCACTAACATCTCCATCATCTATTTTTCTACCTATTGTTAATGCATCGAACCTAGCTTGCATATGTTGGACAGCTTCCATTACTTCAGCATTTGGAACAAGCCATCCTCTTCCACCACATCCTTGTCCTCTTCCAAATCTAAAAGCAATAGTAACTTTCCTTCTCCTACTTTTGAGATTCAATCCAATGTTAGATGGCTGCTCTGATACCACTAATGGTGCCCTGGGTGTAGGCAGTATGGACAACCTCTCAAATCTGGATACAATTTCATCAATATCAGGCCAAATTTCTCCCTCTGTTTGTATTGGTGTATCAGTCATTTACTGTTAACTAACAGCCTCATGGATTTTCCTCTGAATGCCCCAACAATAGTTATCGGTGATATTTATCACACAGAGATCTTATCCCTTATCGGGACTGTAATTCCAAAGGGATGACAGTAATACACTATCGTTGCTTTTAAACACATGGAAATTCGTTTATAACGCAATATACACGATCGGCTGGATTTTGTTCCAAAAGAACAAAATACACTATCGGCTCTTTAGAACCACTATCGTGACCCTTCTATTCCTTAACGAGCATAATACACTATCAACACTTTAATATTTTAAACTATGTGTTAGAACCCAGTTTAACACTCTCGGCGGACTTTTATTACAAAGGGTCGGAACAATACCATCGACACTTTAATATGGCGACTCATCGATGTGATCTGCCACATGGCTATCGGCAATCACTATAGGCGATTCTGAAAGTCCACACCATAGTATCCTTTTGCTCCAACTGTGCGATGTGACAATCTCTGTGGACCCGAAAACTTATCCAACCCACTATATAATATTTCGAGTCCGGACTATCGGGGCTTCGGCACTCAGCGGTTCCAGAGGTCTCTTCCATGCTCCACTTGCAATATTGCGATATCGGTTCAGACCCAATATGGGTATGAACCAAATCAAATAATATTTTAGGTCTAGAACTATGTTCCACCTAAGGTTTTTCGCAAATTCTCTGTGTAAAAGAGAGTTTGTATGCAAGACTTAACAATGCATTTAAGAAACCCTCACTCACTGATATGAAGGGAAAACTCCCCAACATGTCTAATATTAAGAGTTAATTGAAAAAAGCAATTGAATCTCCATTAATACATGCGGAACCACATAGAACCAGGACTGATACATCTATAAAATACCAATTAACAGAGATTCAGTAGTTCAGATGAACAAAGAGAGGCTTTGCAAAATGACAATGCTTCTGGGCTCAACCTGCTCTGAGTGTCCGGCTATTTCTTATTTATAATTAATAGAGAAGCCTTCTCGGCCTTTATCTTGTACAAAAGCATGGCTTTTACATAAGTGATTTAAAGCAATAAAGCTACTACATCTTATCATAAAGCGACTTATTACAACTTGATCTTTATTCTTAATTTTATTCTTATCCTAAAGTAGGAAAGAATGGAAATTGCTGGCTAAAGGACCCCACTCCCTTGCCTATAGATTTCTTTGGATTTTTGGAATATGTTTGAAGACTTTTTCCCTCTAAGTCACATGCTCCTGCATCATAGCACATAAGAGAATCCCATCAGTCTGGACGAAGAACCCATGGAGGTCACTGCTTAATGTTTTTTGGTCTTCTATATATTCTAGATCTATGGAAGTTTACTTTTTTCAATGGCACACCTAACAATAAAGCCACTCTTTGCGTCATGGTTTTTAACAAGTCTCACAGTTCTCATATCATTAACTCGAGGGACTTTTTTGGTATTCTTTACATCTCCCCTTCTACTATCTAGATATCCTATCTATCTTCACAGCTAAGGCGAGGTGGTCCTTTTGTATACTATTGTAAAATAAAAATCAGAAAATCCACTCAATACATGTAGAATAGTTTTTGTGTAAAACAATGTAATAGATAGTCGAGAAGAGGCAAGAGAGTTTGTTTTGTAAAATCTATGAAAAGAAAGCTTGGCTCTAGTGCTTGAGCATTCAACTAACACCATCCATTTTAAAATGTAAATATCATACTATGAATTAATGGAATCTATCTTATTTACAAAAAAATGTTAATCCGTTGGGTTTATTATTACTCTGACGGGTTTATAATACCTTTTGGTTTTATAGTTAATCCCTTGGACTTATTAATCTAAGGGTTCATATGCCCATGGTATAATGTTATTAATAATGTTTTTAATATTAATCCTAGGGTTTAATATGAAAATCAACGATGGTCAACCATGGTCCCATGTCACATTGTGACAAAGATTATCTTAATATGAAAATTGACCATGGTCAATCATGGTCAACCATGGTCCAATGCCATGTTGTGACAAAGATTCTCTTGATATGAAAATCAATAATGGTCAACCATGGTCAAACAAGGTCTAATGTCGCATTATGAGAAATATTGTCTTAAAATGAAAATGAACCATGGTCAACCATGTTTATTTTAGGGTGTATAATATTTATCTTAGGGTTTATATACAATGCGTTTATAATTTTAATCCCTTGCATTTAATATTACTCCCTTGGGTTTATAATATCAATCCCTTCGATTTATTATATCAATCCCTGTGGTTTATAATATCAATCCCTTAGGTTTATTAGCCTAAGGATTCATATTCTTAGGGTATAATATTATTGATAGGGTTTATAATATTAATCCTCGTGTTTAATAAAAATCTCTTGGGTTTATAATCATGGCCAACCATGGTCAACCATTGTCAATGATGGTGAATCATGGTGAATAATGGTTCAATGTCACATTGTGATGAATATTGTCTTGATATGACAATCAACCATGGTTAACCATGGTCCAATATCACATTGTGACAAAGATTGTCTGAATATGAAAATGTACCATGGTAAATCTTTGTCAACCACTTTTATTTTAGGGTTTATAATATTTATCTTAAGTTTTATATATCTTCAGTTTATAACATTAATCCCTTGGGTTTAATATTATTCCCTTGATTTAATAATATTCCCTTTGTTTATAATATTAATTATTTTTTCTAATATAAATAAATTGGGTCTATAATCATAATGAGCCATAGTCAAGCATGGTCCATTGTCACATTATGACAAAGATTGCCTCAATATGAAAATCAACTATGGTCAACCATGTTTATTTTAGAATTTATAATATCTATCTAGGGGTTTATATATATTGGGTTTATAATATTAATTTCTTGGGTTTAATATTATCCCCTTGGATTTATAATATCAATCCCTTGGGTTTATTAGTTTAAGAGTTCATATTCATAGGGTATAATATTATTAATAAAGTCTATAATATTTATCCCATGGTTTAATATAAATCCATTGGGTTTATAATCATGGTCAATGATGGCCAACCATGGTTCAATGTCACAAAGGGACAAATATTGTTTCAACATGGAAATCAACCATGGGAAACCATGGTCAACCATGGTCTAACGTCGGATTGTGACAAGGATTGTCCTAATATGAAAATCAACCATGGTAAACCATGGTCAAGCATGCTTATTTTAGGGTTTATAATATTTATTTTAGGATGTATATACCTTGGGTTTATAATATTATTCCCTTGGGTTTAATATTATTCTCTTGAGATTTTAGTATTAATTTCTTGGGATTATTATTCCCTTAGGTTTATTATATAAGCCCCTTGGGTTTATTAATCTAAGAGTTCATATTCCTAGAGTATAATATTATTCATAGGGTTTATAATATTATTAAAAACCCTATAAACCCTAAGGTTTATAATATTATTATTAGTTATTAATTGTCAATTATTATGAATATGAATCAATTATTACTATTTATTAAATAACAATAATTACTAATTAATTAATTAATTAAATATTAAATAATAATAATAATAATAATAATAATATTTTTTTGTAATAGTTTTTTTTAATAGTATTTTTATTATTATATATTTATCAATTGTAGATAAAAATGAAGTTTTCATTATATATTTACCACATAAATATTTTTTAATTAATTAATATTATTATTTTTTAATTAATTTATATTGCATAATTTAAAATTAAATAATAATACCCCGAATGTGGTGGGTAAAGACGTGTTAATGCGGATTAGACAATGGAATGGCAGGTAGCTTAGCCACATGGCCACCCGCATTCCCACCCGAGATGATTTATGGCGAGCCACCATCAACCTGCAGGCACCATTACTCTGGTGCATAGGTCGAGGACTCCTCTGCATGTTTAAGTCCATGGCTTTGGCAAGCCTACATATCTCTACCTCGCCCCCTCTGAATTCCTCCTGCCTCCCTGATGCTGTGGAGTCGAGCTCATGCACGACAACAGGGAGGCACTATCGACTATTGAGTTGTATATATTTGGGGGATGGAATCCATTTTTCCCAGAATGTTCTCTGCACTTTACAAATTGAAGCCTTGGTTTTGGTCTCTATCTCTCGCCTGAATCGCCCTGTGAATTCCTGCACTGGGTCTACCTCTTCCTCTATGCACATTGTTAGCACCTTCATCATTTCGGCCCACACTAGTCAACTTCACCCCACCCACAAGACCATGCCATGAATCCGCCATCGAGTGCATTGTAGGCGGGGTAGCAGCTGAGGCAGTGCCATTCGCCCCCCTCTCCGTCCCCCTCTAAGTGGATGACCACTTTGTCCTCCCCTTCCTCTGGCAGATATCCCTCCACCCATAGTGGAAGAGGTTGGGTCCAACCCATTGATGCTCGACGTGTAAATGTTGCAACCCAGATGCTCAACCTCTATGTGTCCCCTCACCAGCCGCATCAAACGGCCCAATTTTGCTTCCACTACACCATGAACCGCCCTGCCATCATCGCCACTCTCTCTTTGGTGTTTAGAGAGGAGACTCACCGGCAGAATGAACAGACTCACACCACTGCAAAACATCCTGTCACTGTGCAACCCGCCATTGTTCAGGAGAAGGCGGACACCAGCAAACAGAAGGTGGCTCAGGAGAAGCTAGCCACCAACAAATAGAAGGCCTTAGGCAACAACTCTGGTTCTCGCAAATGCAAAGGCACCAAGGATAGCGCCAAGCATGGTGGAGGCATTCCTGGTAGCACACAGGCAGTTGAGGATGATTGGGATGAATATAGGTGTCTAGTCGTGGAAGAGCCTCCTCCACCAAACGACACCTAGAGGGTCAACATAGCCAGGTTTTGATTCCCAGCTCCTATTCTTAGGGGCTTTTCTTAATGTTTTTTCAAATTATGTCGTCAATTTTGGTAATTTACCATAATTGTTTCTCTTGGATTTTGAGTTATAACTGCTGCACGAGTAGCATTTTCCATTGGTTTTCGTACTAGTTTCCCCTCAGTGGGCAGTCTTGAATCAGTCTTTTAGATGTCTAAACTTGTTATAACTCTGTTCTAGCACCGCAGAGGTTGGAGCCTTACTGTAAATTTATTGTTTCATTAATAGAATTAGTGCTACTTAGAAAAAATAATAATAATAAATAACATTCTATATTAAATAAAAATTATTAATTATAATGATAATAATAATAATATTTTTATTTTAATAGTTTTATTATTATTATTATTTCTATTGTTATATATTTATTAATGGTAAATACAAATGAAGTTTTTGGCTATATCAACTATATTAATATTTTTAATGTGGTTGTGCTAGTAGGTATTACAATCGTTTGTATGTCAAATATTTTCTAGGTCATCCATTATTTTATGCGATATATATGGATACACTAAAAAAGATAAAGTTCGAGTGAGTTGCATTGAGTAGCTAAATCTTTTAAATCTTTTTAATATCATAGTTTAATTTGAAAAGTAGACGACGACACTGAAAATAAAGCTTCTTGAAATATGTTGTAAAGGTTATAGTAGGAGTTGGTTGGTTCCACAAGATCAATATTTTAAAGTCCTTTCAATAATTTTGTTAAACTAAAAAAGTGTATAATATATATTAAATACATGTAATGTAATTTAACACTAGCAATTGCCCTTAAAAGTACAAAAATGAACCGAAGAAATAGAATATTTAAAAAGATCCTCTTGCAAAAAATAAATCCCACTATTGAATACATACTCATAACTAAATTCTAAACTCATAATAATTATGATAATTTATTTAAAAAACAATTTTGAATTTTCAATCAATTATTTAAAAAAATAATTCTCAATTATTATTATAATTTATTAGTTGATAATTATTTTATAAAAGTATAATAATCACCTATTTAAAAATAAAATAAAGAAAATATTACATAACCTTTTGAAGAAATTTATTTATATATTTTTATACCAAATGGCTACACTTTTAATTAAATTAAAAATTAAAAAAATATATATAATCAATCTAAAGAAACATATTAATTATATGTTATAAAATTCAAAAACTTGATATACACTAACTTAATAATCATCTTGTAATTAATTATATTTTTTTTTTACGAAAATTCCATACAAATATTAGTATCAAAACATCCCACATATGCTATTTTGGTTATTACTTGATTCCTTAATGGTTGCACTCTCCGTCTAAAATATACCATATATTGCCACCCAATGGACATAAAAATTTAATATTTTCACCCTCAACCATTGGAGTTAATTGTTGCTCCAATAATGTTGTCGATGTGGAAAGGATAAGCATGAAGGCCACCCATTGCTCTCATCTTGTAATTAATTATATTTTTTTTTACGAAAATTCCATACAAATATTAGTATCAAAACATCCCACATATGCTATTTTGGTTATTACTTGATTCCTTAATGGTTGCACTCTCCGTCTAAAATATACCATATATTGCCACCCAATGGACATAAAAATTTAATATTTTCACCCTCAACCATTGGAGTTAATTGTTGCTCCAATAATGTTGTCGATGTGGAAAGGATAAGCATGAAGGCCACCCATTGCTCCATGAGTGTGTTATGTTTTGTTGTTTTCATTTCCTGGAGTCAATGTGGGAATACGGAGCGTGGAAAACCATGACAACTGTCCCTCGAACCAACGGTCGAAAATAAAGATGTAGACGAAAGTGGTGGTGTTTCAAAAGTAAACACTTTCGGTGTAAAAATAATTTAATAAATAAAATTTAAATATAATGGGATATAATATTTGTTAAGAAGTAGGTATTTTTATATATTTTAAATTGTTTTGACTAAAAACAATTAAAAATTTTGATCATAAAATTTATTTAGATATTAATAATATTTCAAAGATGTAAAAATTTTATATATCTTATATTATTAATTTTTTTTTTTTTTAATTAACATGTATACATTTTTAACTTCTAATGTATATTACTTTTTTATTCTATTTTTTATTATTAATAAATACTTAAACCACAAAATTATGATAATTATTTATTAAAAAAAATAAATTTTAATTATTTATTTAATGAATTAATTTTTAATTATGTATTATTTTCTAATTTCTAATATAGTTAGTATATAACTTTTTTATTTTTAATTTATTAATAAATATTTAAACCGCAAAATTATCATAATCATTTATTAAAAAAATTAAAAATTAATTTTGAATCATTTATTTAAAGAATTCATTTTAATCTGTTATTATAATTTTATTAGTTGATAATTATTTTATAAAAGTATAATAATCATCTTTTAAAAAATTAAAATTAAAAAAATATTACATAACATTCAAAAAAAATTATTTCTATATTTTATACAAAATGTCAACATTTGTAATTAAAATAAAATTTTTAAAAAATTATAATCAATTTTTAAAAATATCTTAATTACTTAGTTAAATTTTTTTTAAATACGTGATATACAATATCTTAATTGTAATTTTGTAATTAATTATAATTTATTTTATTATTAAAATTCCATACAGATATTATTATCAAAACATCTGGCATATTCGGCCTGGAGTATGTCGTAAAACTGCTTCTGCTTGGCTAAGAGCTCGTCTTCCTCGGACGTAAGGAAACAGGTTAACGGCCCAAGACCCAGAGGCATCTGGCAGGAGTGAAAGCCTGCTCCCTTACGGACCACCAGCGGGTTATTACAGGTGGCGTGGTTTTCCTTGATAACGGTGATGAGTCAAATCGACATTTGCGGATAGCAGCCAGAGATGGTTGTCCTCACTGTTGGTTTGACACCTGAGTTTGATAGGTTTTGCCACCTTCGGAAAAAAAAAAAAACAAAACATCTGGCATATTCTATTTTGCTTATCACTTCTCTTCCTATAAAATATACCATAAATGGCCACCCAATGGCCATACAAATTTACTATTTTCACCCTCAACCTTTGGTGTTAATTATTGCTTCAGTGATGTTGTTGATATGGAAAGGATAAGCACGAAGTGTAACATCATTACGATCAATATTATATTTTTATTAGTGATGAAATCATTTCCATCAAGAATTTTTTAAAATATATATTGATTTTTTTGGTAATTTCCTTGCTATGGATTTATGTCTTGGAAATGAGGGATGCTATTATCATAAAAATAGGGAACCATTTGGCGTTAATAAAAATAAGCATTTTTAATATTTAAAATTAGTTATAAATCAAGAAATTGTTAAGAAATTGCTAAAATATGCCATTTGGATCTTGTTAAAGACAAATGGTTTCTAAATTCTACGCAATAGCTCTTGCTAAAATATGCCATTTGGATCTTGTTAAAGACAAATGGTTTCTGAATTCTACGCAATAGCTCTTTCTATGCGATTTTCTTTGGAGAAATCATGAAAGTATTTTTTACTTCTGCGTTGGGTCTTCTTCCTTCTGAGTTCGAGATGGACCAAAACAGAATAGACCACACCATCTATCCAAGAAACTTGCTTTTCTCTGATTAAAGGGTAATGACACACTCCATTGAAGCAACAGGAATTCCTTATACTTATATCTCTTCTAATTGTTGTGCCGACTATTTTCTAGCGTCGTTGGCCCAGATGGAGCATCTTGTGCCTCCATGAGATGGACAAATAACCCTCTATGGTGATGGAAATAAAACAAAATGATTGACGAAGTTGCTAGAGAGATGTAACTTTGCTAATTCTTTTAGCATTATTCAAGATGTCATTGTGTAACTTTGCTAATTTTTTCTGCACTATTCAAGATGTCATTGTGTACAAGAGGGATGTGAATTAATTCAATTCTTGAAAATACTCTCATAAATTCTTGAAATGATGAAAAGATGAAATGTTAAGTTATTAGTTCTATTTTTGTAAGCTTCATTGGTTTGAAGGTAAATTAAGGAGATTTAAAAAAAAATGAATTTATGAAAATTTGATGCATACATTCATGTTAGCTTTTTTTGTAAAGAAAACATAATACTGCATGTAGATAAAGATTGTTATTATATATTTTTTTGTTGGTAAAGAAAATATATTAATGCATGTAGATAAAGATTGTTATTATATAGGTGAAGAAAATATATTAATGCATGTGGATGAAGATTGTTATTATATATTTTTCTTAGTAAAGAATATATATTATTACATATAGATAAATATTCTTGTTATATATGTTTGCAGCATTAAAATATAAGTAATCTTTCTTGTCTTTAGATAACATCTCATATGTCTTTTATGTAAGAAAAGATAGGATGCATGCTCTTTTCTTAAAAAGGATTTCGTAGTTGTGTATGAAATATATATTGAAGAGGGTAATTTGTGAAATATTCGCATGAGTAAGAGAGTTCTTTTGAAAAAGAATACTTAGTTATAATAAATTATAATAACCTATGCATAGATCACTTTCACTGCAATACTTTGGAATTGGGTTGGTGAATTATTCAAGCAAACAGACAGAAATGTAAATGACATCATTAATACTTTGAAGAACTGGCGGAAAAACTTTTCGGATAATGAGATCATCAACTCCGCCTGGATGCTAACCCCAGGATTCATAATCTAGAATGTTTGGAAGGAGCGCAACAATAGGATTTTCAAGGATAAAGCAAGTCCGGTGAGTAGCATCCTTACACTAATCCTTAAAAAACTCAAAGAGACTGTTCATATCCTAGGAGGTGTAGCTACTGGCAAACCCATTAGATAAAGAGAGGCCAAAATACTAGAGAAGTTAGAGTTCAAGGTTCATTCCCCTCACGGTTCTATGCAAATCAACAAGATTACCTTAGCTGTAAAGTCTTCTTAGCAACCCCCTTCACACGGATTTTTAAAATTTAACATAGTTGGGTCCTCAAAAGGGAATTTGGGGGAAGCAGGATATGGAGGGGTTATGAGAGATGAGGAAGGGAACATACAAGTCATCTTCCATAGTTATCTAGGAAAAACAACTAACAATATGGCTGAGCTCATGGCGATGGAATTATGCCTGGAAATACTGCTCAAGTACAACATTCACAATGTCATCATTGAGGCTGACTCAGAATTAGTCATTAACTCAGTGAAGAAGATAAATGTTGGCACTGCACCAGAGAAAATCTTAGAACACTGGCAGCTTCTGTAAATCTACCAAAGAATCCAAGCACACCTAAGAATGTTGAGAACTCTTAGGTTGGTGCATGTCCGCAGGGAAGCCAACAAAGTTGCAAACTGGCTTGCCAATGAGGGGGTATGAAACAAGCATATCGACTTGTGCTGCTGGTGGGAGGAGGTAACGAATGACAGGTTGAAGGAGGGATGTTCATCCAGGCCCTCAGCGATAGACAACAGTATCAAGAAAATTCAAGAGATAGAATTTTACTTCATGAAAATGATGGATAAGTTCACTTCAAATGACCTTTTAGAGGAGTTGCACAGTCGGTTATCGAGACAAAAGATATCTGTTCACAGGAGGAATGATTCCATGGAAGAAAAAGGCATCAAAGGAAGAAATTTCTGGGGTCAAAATTGCCTGAGACAAACAACCTGCTTTAGGTGACCACTGACCCGGGAGAAGTTCTCACGAAGAAAAGCAATGCCATTCAGCAAGTGACACGTGGAGGTGGCTGGACAGTGATTACCGCCTTCATCGCTGGGTATTTCGTGAGTAGTTGTGTGGTCTGTTTTGGTCTGTGGCCGTCAGATCTGGAGAGGGCAAATCAACGACCACCTTTTGGTGTGCATGTTGGTGGGGCCAACATGATAAAACCACTAATGGTTTACCACCTTCATCGGGCACCTTCCAAACCAAAGATGATTTTAAAGAAAAGCCAGCGATTCCACTCAGGAAGCAACACATGGCGGAGGACCAAAAAAGCAAACTGCCTTCATCGCGTGGTATTCAGTGGGCTTTTTAGGCTGTGTGATATGGACTCCAGCCATTGGATCAGAAGGAAAAGATCAACGGTTGCGTTGATCATGCAACTTTAAGGTTTTTCGTGTGCAGGTGTGGGGTCTGATTTGGTCTGTGGCCGTCAGATCTGGAGAGGGGAGATCAACGACTACCTTTTGGTGTGCATGTTGGTGGGGCCGAAAAGATAAAACCACTAATGGTTTACCACCTTCATCAGGCACCTTACAAAATAAAGACCGTTTTAAGGAAAAGCCAGAGATTCCACTCAGGAATCAACACGTGGTGGAGGACCCATAAAGTAAATTACCTTCATCGCGAGGTATTCAATGGGCTTTTTAAGCCGCACAATATGGACTCCAGCTGTGGGATCAGGGAAAGAAGATCAATGGTAAACGTTGATTGGGAAACATTAGGGTTTTCTGAGGGCTTCACCCCTGCGTAGGTTGTTTCTTGACCATCAGATTGTTTGAAGATAGATCTTTGGCCGGTTTTGGGGAGCGGATCTCGGATCCACTGGCCCGCTCTTGGTTCAAGGGCAGTCTAGGCCTTGTCACTATTTTATTTTTGGAGGTTTGTTTTTTGGGTACCTTGGGTTTTTTTCACACCCCTTTGAGGGAGTTTATGCCTCTGGGCATATGTTGTAACATGTGTAAAATATTTTTTTACCTAAGTGAATAGAAGGACCATCTCTTGCTTAAGCAAAAAAAAAAAAACCTATGAATAGATGAAATTAAGAGATAATATAAGTCATAGGAATCTTCTATGGAAAGAATATGTTTTTCTTGTGTGTGAAAGATAAGTTAATGGTGTTAATTCCTTTGCAAGATTTGTAAAAGTTACATGTTTTGGTGAGTAAAAAGGTAAATGATTTGTGTGTTGCATATTGGATAGTTTGATTTAATTGCATGGTTTAATGCATAAAAGGTTACCATTATTATTATCTTAGTTCTTATGCCCAAAAGAAAGGTTGATTATGATACTTTCTTGAAAATAAATGCATGATAACTTTTTTATGATACTTTCTTGGGAACAAATGCATAATTACTTTGTACATAAATGATAGAGAAACTATGTTGGGTTATTGAAAATAACTTTGTGAAAAGAACACATATGTAGAAGCATATAAACAATAGTTGATTACATGTATGAAGATATAACTATTGTGTTAGATATTTTAAAGAGAAATATGGATTTGTGTGCAGAAAAGAGTAAGTATTATGGAAAGTAAAACAAGTAGCTACTTGGAAGAAATGTACTAGCTTTGCTTTGTAAAGTACATATATTTGAATGCAAGAAATAATGACTAACACATTAGTTCTAGTTTAGAACAATGCATGTCTTTGTTCATACAATAGATTTTGTAGATAGTTGTATCTTGGAAAATATGTTTTTCGAAAAGGGATTTATATTTGCATGCATGATAATAATGTCTATCATGTTAGTTTCCCCTTATAAGGGAACATCAAATGTATTGGAAATATTACAACAATGCATATCTTTGTGCATACACTAGATTTTGTAAATATCTCTATCTTCGAAAACATGTTTTTCGAAAAGGGATTTACATATGCATGCATGATAATAATGTATATCATGTTAGCTTCCCCTTAGAAGGGAACATCTACTGTATTGGAAATATTACTTAGTTGCATCCACAAAGAAGAAGCTAAGGAGCTAGCTCTCTTTGAATAAGTTTTTATATAATTACATGCAAGAAAAATAAAGATAAGTTTTTAGTATCCTTTAAGTGAAATCAATGGTTACATTGGATTCCTTTGGATATGAATGTGTGATGTTGCAAGAATGATCATAGTAATGGGGTAATTATTTTGACATGTTTGATCATTATTTCTTTATACATGCACAATGTTGCTAGAAGAAGCATGTTGTGATATTATATTTACATTTCATTTTTGCACATGAATAGATGTTAAAAGATCGCTTTTAAAGAATGATTATTTATTAATTAATACTTTATCTAATCATGTTACGAAAGATTGTTGACGACAACAATGACATGAAAGGATGGTAATTTGTGAAAAAGACAAATTATGTTTAACATTGTGGCACATAAGAACTAATCATCCATGTTGATGAGTACGAGTTGTAGGATGGTCCGTTGATGGAATAATCATGCCACAAGGATGTAGAGAGTGGTCATTTGTGGGTAAATGGTTTCATGATCATTGTAATAGCTTTTAGCTAGGTATGTTGTATTTTAATGATATTTCATTATAATATTTTGTAACAATGGTTAAGTAATGGATTCTCTTATAAGCCATTGAGTCAGGGGTGAACACCCTCATGACCGTTTAATAATAAAATTAAATGTTTGATGGTTTTCACCCTACAGAGTTTCTAGAGTATATCAATGTTCAGTGATGTGATTGTTTATTATGTCTATTTGGTGATGTTGATTCCTTGCATAATGTAATGTTGATAATGTCAAGTATGTGACTAATTAATGTGGTTGAAGGAATCATGAAAAGGATTCAAGGTCATGACATACAATTTATGTTAATATACTACAAGAGTAGTTGTTAATGGTGATGCAACTTACTATTATTGTACGAAAGTTACGTTATCTACTAATGAACATCCTATCTAATGGTTAATGATGAATATATAGTAGTGATTTGAATAGTTACCTATGGGTACTTTGTGTAAAAATTCTCTAACTCCCTACATTTTCATGTGAGGTTATCGGGGTATCTTACAAGGCCATCGGTGGATCTATGAGTGTGTTGTGTTTTGTTGGTTTCATTTCCTAGAGTCAATGTCGGAATCTGAAGCATGGAAAACAATGACAATGACAATTTTCCCTCGAACCAATGGTGGAAAATAGAAATATAGACGACAGTTAGTAGTGAAGTGTTTCGAAAAGAAACACCTTACGTGTAAATATATATGTAATATAAAAGGAAAAATATTTTAATAATTAGTTTTTAGTTTTTATATATATATTTTTTTCTCAGTAAAAAATAATTCTATTAAGAGGACGTATGGTACAATATGAAGTTACAACCAAGAGAAACAAGAACATAGGCAGCTGGAAAGGACAGACTATCCACCACGGCCTCTAAAAGAAGATGAGAAGAGAGCAGTGCTGAGCAAGAAGAAAACAGAAGAACAGAGGAGCAAGAGCAAAACAAAGGATTCTACCCAACATGGGTAGAATCAACTATTTGGCATTTTTCCCTTTCCGTTTACCAACTTTGACCCAACCAAGATGACTCTGCTGAGCTGGCATGATTTGCAAACTGAGCTGGGCTGACGGAGAGGTCTCCTTGTCTTAATCCGAGGGAGAGGACTCATGTGTTTTTTTCTGTGAGATTGGTGGGACAGACGAATCCATAGGACAAGTCGAGGGCGGATCCTGTGCCAAGTTTGCTTCCATTCCTACCTCATACTCTTCCTCTTCATCCGAGCTGAAATCAAAATCGTCCATGGGGGGAGGATCATGAGGCTTCCAGCTTTTGGATTTCTTCTTAGGATTGGCTTTCTTCTCTTGGGTCGGCATCATGGGACAAGAGCTTTGAAGGTGCCCTGTGTGATGGCAGTTTCAGTAGCGAAAGGCTGTGTTCTCTTAATCCAAGGTCTGAGTCCAATGGAAGTCTCCAATTTTGAGATTAATCTGATCAGGGAGACATTTGCTCATGTCTATTTCTGCACAGATTCTGGCAAAGGTGTATAAGCCCTTTTCCCTTCTAGAGGTGTCTATGGCTAGAAAGAGGCAAAGAGAATTGTCGATCCCTTGGAATACAACAAAGTGCCATAGATGTGCCGGGAGATTAGGAAGTCTGACCCAGAGGGGAGCTTGGTGATGATTGCTGTAGAGGGATTGAAATCTGGGAACCAAGGGGTGAGGAATAAACTTGCTGAGCCCCAAAACCATGGGCCTACAGTTAAAGCTTTTTGGTAGTCCACACCAAGAGCAAACACTACAATGAAGAAACCCTTTGAGCATAAAAGAACCTTGCAATTGTTTGTCCAATTAGAGTGAATCCATTGGTAGAGGTCTGCTGTGCGAGGCCATAGCCCATTGAACCCGCAAATAATGGCATGCTTTGCAAACTTTTGGGTTTTCTCATCCAGCGTTGGGTGCATTATATCAATGGAGGGGGTTTCCTCCAGTTTGTCCACCAAAAAAGGTTTGAGAGCCTGAACTGGTGGAGCTATTTTCTTAGGCGTCTGAGCATGGAGAACATCTTTGTATGAAAACGTCTCAGCTGAGGATGATTGTCCAACAGCTCCCCCTCTCAAAGGAAGGGTAAAAATAATGGAGGCATTTCTCTTAATGCTGTAAAAAGAAAGGGGATAAAGATCCTCAAGTTGTTTACCTTCGTGGAGGAGTCATTGAGCTACAAAGGGAATCCCTAACTTGAATTCCAGAGCATGCTTGAGGTCCAGCAATAGATCCGAGGAGGTCACCCATTGTAGCAGAGTTTTGCCAGAGATGAGCATGATCTGGATCTGGAACGAGGCAGAGAGATCAGAGTTCTGCTTTCCTCTGCAGATCTAAGACGAGAGGAGGCTGGTGCTTTGAAGGGCCATCTTTTCCTGAACTTGCCGCAGGGGCTTGTGAGAAGATGAGGAGAGAGTCCAAAGGTCATTGAGTCTGTCATTTTTTTCCGCCCAAAAGAGCTCCCAGATGCTCCATCCAGGCAGATCCAGGAAGCTGACAGAATTCTGAAGATGAAAAATAGAGTATCGACTATTCTGGGGGGATAGAGGAGGTACTAATAGGGATGAGCAGCCTTCCAGAGCATAGTATTTCTTCCCAAGAGTCGCCGCCTGAGGAGAAGCAGGAATATATTCTGCATGTTCGTCCTTAACCGTTGCATCTACTATCTGAAGGGGGTGGCTATTACGAGATGCAGCAGCAGAGGGCCGAAATCTGGCTGCAACAATGTCCAGAGCGGAGCATATTAGGGGGAGGGGAGCTCTCAGAAGGGATTGGAAAACATGCGGATCAGCATTGAAGGAAGAAGCCGACATTCCATGACTGAAGCACGCATCTCCATCATCAGCAGGGCCGAGCAAAGGCCAGACGGCGGCCGAAGGAAAGGAGGCGGCGGCAAAGTGATTAGGGTTCATCTTCAGAGCTCTCAAGATTCTTCTTTTAGTTTTTATAAATAATATTATATGAATTTATTTTTTATATTGAAATATGTTGTAGATGTGTAATTTCTAATTAAATTTGTATTTTATTAATATATTTTTTTTCCCAAAATATATATATATATATATAAATTAAAAATTACAATAAATTAGTAGATTAGTAACCTTTTGTCCAACTAAGTTTTGATTAACTTATAAAAATAAAAAATAAATATTAAAAACTTTCAACAATATAATACTTAAAAAATTAAAACTTGATATAGCCCTATTTGATTAATGTCATCCTACAATGTGACTGTTTCTAAGTATATATTCAAATTCACTTATCTTTTCATATAGCTCTTTTTTATTCAACAAAGTGACTCTTTTTAATTATATATTCAAATTCACTTATTTAATATCATCAGAATAAGAGAAATGAAAAATGAAATATTCGAAACGAGATTCTTGAAAATATCATTATTATATTTTATTTTTTATTTTAATTAATGTATAAATATTTATTATTGAGAAGATAAATGCTATTATCTATTTAATCATATAAACTATGTGCATTTAACAACCTCAATCCTGGAATGTACTTACGTATCTCTTTTGATCCATGATTAATTCTAGGTTTAATATGGGCATACATTGGTGTTGTTTATTTATATATGTGTGATAAATATAAACATATATAGTTTATAATTCTTTTATATTAATCAATTTTATGTTGAACATGGAAGAAATTACACTTCTTCATCATACTCAACAACATATTATTGAAAATGTTTTAACTATAAGTGGTGGTTGTTTAAGTTAATACAAGAAATACTCATTATGTGTTAAACATGTCACATTTTTTAAATGAACCCAAGTGGGAAGGAAAACAATATTTCTCCCAACCCCCTGAACTAAATCCAATTCACACACTTCACATTGAAATATTCTCTCTCTCTCTCTCTCTCTCTCTCTCGCTAATACTCATTATGTGTTAAACATGTCACATTTTTTAAATGAACCCAAGTGGGAAGGAAAACAATATTTCTCCCAACCCCCTGAACTAAATCCAATTCACACACTTCACATTGAAATATTCTCTCTCTCTCTCTCTCTCGCTATATATATATATGGTATTGAATTATCGTAATTAGGTGGGCATTCATATATTTTATTTGCGACAGTAAAAATATTAATATTCCCTTCATGAATCATTGCTTAACTTATGAAACAACATAGGGGTGAGGGTGTTGGAAAAATCAATTCTTATTTGTCTACATTGTTTAATGCATGTCATATTGTATAATAGTGTATGGAAGTCAACTAGGTTTACACAACCCCATGAATTCTTCAGCAATGACATAAATATATTTTCCCTTTGTGAGAATTACTGAAATTTTGTTTCATCATTATTTGTTCTCTCAAACCTAATACCTCATGTGCAAGCTCCAAAAAAGTAAGTGGTCTTAGAGTATGAAGACCATTTGAGAAGAGTGAAGTCTCAAGAGAGCAATTGGGGCCAAATTTCCATTGAAGGGAGCCAATTGATAGTTGTTGGAGAAAATTTGGATAGAGTAGAGCCCATTGAGAGGCACTACAGCCAATCCACATTGAGTGGAGACTATGGAGAGACAGTAGGGCCAATTAACATAGAATTTGAATTGAGCTTGTCTGCACGAGTCTGCATAGACATTGGGGCCACGGTGTATGATTTTTTTCATTTTTTAGAGCCATGTGTGTGACCTACATTCAAACATGAATGATGCCTATGAAACCAAATTATGGAACCATGTTACTAGAGGTTGTGGACCTAGAGATACAACTTTTTATAATTTTCCAAATATTATTCAAATTATTTTTGACATACTTGTGGGGAGCCTATGTGTAGAGAATGGTAAAGAAAATGAGTACAAAGATTGAGATGGAGAATTTTAGTGGTAATAACAACTTTGAATTGTGAAATATCAAGATGATTAATTTTCTACCACAATAAGGACTTCAAAATACATTGGATTGCAAAAGAAAGAAACTAGAGAGCATATTAAATGAAGGCTAGGAAGAGTTGGATGCAAGAGCTCTCAACATGTTGTGTTTATCAGATGGTGTTCTTTTGGATATTTTTGGTGAGGAAACAGCATCAAGCTTATGGAAAAAAATGGAGACCTTCTATATGATGAAATCCTTAACAAATCAAATCTAATTAAATCAACAACTATATAGTCTACAAATGAAAAATGTACCAAAAGTATTGATCATTTGAATTTATTTAGTACTCTTTAGTGCACATTAGCTAGTATGAATATAACAATTGAAGAGGAAGATAAGGCAATGTTGTTATTGTTTTCTTTTTTTAATGTTGGGACCATCTATTCATTTTTATTAGTTTTAAGGAAATTGATTCTCCTGACTATGACTCTATTCTGAGAGCATTGTTGTATGAGGAGGTGTGGAGCCAATATAGAAACTTATACATAGGAAGAAATGTTGGCTAAGGATTGATCCATAGAAAGAGAGTATAAATTTAGAGGTATGTAAGTATATAAGTCAAAAGGATAGATGGGTATGTTAAAATGTTAGTATTGTGGTAAAACAAAACATCTAAAAAAAATAATTGAAGCAAAAAGAATCCACGAAAGAATCCAAAAAGGAAATCAATTTAGTTCAATGAAGTTAAGGTATTCTTGATGATTTTTTATCTTTTTGTAATGACTCCCAAAATCATGAATAATGGTTATTAGATTATAATTCTTCACATCATATGCGTGCACATAGGAGTTAGTTTTCTTTTGGTCAAACTCTTGATGGTGGTATTGATCTTATAGGGAGTAATGAGTCTTGTAAGACTGTTGGGGTTTGTGAGAATTAAGAATAAAATGTTTGAAGTCATTATAAGGAAATTGATAAAAGTAACACATGTAATTGAACCAAAAACGAAGTAAATTTCTTTGGGAGTTTTGGATTTTGGAGGTTACATGTTTATGAGCTCTATCATTGGAAGTATCGAAAGGCATGTGGTTATGAAGGATACAAATACGGGGAAACTTTACAATTTAGAAAGTAGCAATCAAATAAATGAAGCAAAGCTAATATGTAAAGAACCTAATGAATTTAATCATTTATTGCATCAATGAATGTGAAATATGAGCAAGAAAGAGCTACTAGTACGGATAAATAGCAAGTTACTTCCATATTTGAAATATTTAAATTTATATTTATATAAACATTGTCTTTTGGAAGCAATATAGAAAAAAGTTTAAAACTAGGATTTATACAATCAAAGATATTCTTCATTATATCCATTCAAATTTGTGGGGCCCATATCCCAAAATTCCTTTTGGTGTAGCCTCTTATTTTGTAACGTTTATAGATGATTACTCTATGAAGGTGTGGGTGTATCTTCTAACAAGGAAAGATGACATATTTAATATATCTAAATAATTTATATTTTTGGTTGAAAAGAGAATTGGTAGGGAAATCAATTTATTGAGAATGGATAATTGAGGTGAGTTCACATATTTGTAATTCTTAAAATATTGCAAGGAAGTTGGAATAAAAGGCATAAAACAATGGTATATACTCCTCTTCGAAAACATGTGGCATAATGCATGAATATGACTCTTATAAGGACAGAAAGGATAAAGTTCAATAATGTTATTTTGCAGGAAGAGTTAGGGGTAAAGCAATCAACAATACTTACTATTTGGTGAACTGGTCACAATTAGTTGCAATAGATTGTAAAATTCCTAAAGAGGTATGGACAAGTCATCATTATGATTACTAAAATTTAAAACAAATGGTTGTAAAGCTTATGCTCTTATTACTAAAAATTAATGTTGTATGTTTGACCCCAGATCAAATAAGTTTTCTTTGGTTGGCCGTGATGGTGTAGTTAAGGGATATATATTTTGTGATCCTACCACCCTTAAGATAATCATTACCAAACATGTAATATTTGATGAACCCTCTCACATAAAATTAGAGAGTGTAGAAATTGAAGTAAAATAAGAATAGGTACCACAACACAAATATATTCAATTGGATATGGATCCATCCATATAAATAAAGGAAAAAAGAATAATCTCCTAAAGAAGGAGAAGATAAGGATACAAAAAATGTATGTGGAAACACAACTACCAAAATGGAAAACAATCTAAAGAAAATAGAAATCCTTCTATGATGCAAGAGCATATGGAATTAGCTAGCAATGTGATGGGTTGTTCACATGTTGTGGCTAAATGAGTTGAACTTCGTTGACTTGAGTGGTCAAATGTCATGTTTAGGTATGTTCTATGTTAGAGAAATTTATTTTAATTTTCCAATATCTTTTCCAGATTAGCAATCACATCAGGATTAAAGTAAACTGCAGATAGAACTTAAACATAAAAGCAGAAGACAAGCCAAGACAAGAGGACACAAGATGTGGTGCTAGCCAGGGACAAACCCCGCAATGTTGGGAAACCATTGATCATTTCTTCTTTTATGTTCTTCAAATTTTAGCAGAGAAAAGTGAGAGAGATAGTACATTTAAAATAGAATTCAACACTTTGACTTTTGATATTTGCAGAGATCAGTTGAAGACATATTGATTCAACTGATTCTCTAGGGTGACTCCTTCACCTATCATAGTGATGCATCTCATCCATTTGCTACACCTTACCGCGTAGTACCATCATGTTGCTCATGCTCTCATCACTATGCTGCCCATACATCATGCTGCCCATGATCTACATCATGTTGTCCATACATCATGTTTCCCTCTGCCATTATACATAATGTGCCTTCCATGCCATGATATTCCATGTTATGTCAATGAATATGTTGACATAATTCCATTCTAGATTATACCATTGACTACTATCAACATTACTAACCATCAAGTCATAGTACCTGAATAGGTCATAGTATTGGGCCACAGATGATATATGTGATCACTGTTATTATGGTAGCAGCTATATGTCAATCCATGAGCAGAGAATGAACATGTCTCTTCTAACTGCATGAACATGTTTCTCTTGACAATGATTGTGAGAACATATTTCCCATGACTGCGTATTAGTGTCCCTCATAGCAGCGTATATGTTTCTTTATATACTAGCGTATAAGTGTCTCTACAACTGCGTTATGATGACATCATTGACAGCATATCTGTCTTCAAGGTCATGAGTCTTCATGACTGCATATTAGTGTCGCTAATACCAATGTATATAGCGTATAAGGTCTCCACCATTTGCTACGGATATGTATCTTCACGATCTGTACATAAGAGTTTCTATAACTGTGTATTAGTGTCATCATGTACAACATATATGAGACTCATTGATCTGCGTATTAGTGTCAACATGTATAGCAGGAACATTGATTGCGTGAATATCTTCGATGACAGTGTGAACATTGACTACGTGAATATCTCCCATGACTGCATAAACATATTTGTTATGACTGTGTGAAACCAGCGTATAATATCCACAGCGTATCCACTACGAACAAGATATATCATACACTATGAGCAGCATATATGTACAGCGTATAAGGTCTCCATGATCTGTGTATAAGAATCTTTATGACCTGTAGTTAGGGCAAGTTTTTATTGTGGCTAGGGCATCATACACTTAGCCCAGCTTACTCTTTTATGTCTCTCCTTCACCAAAAACCGAATACGTGGAGAGGATATCACATAAAGAGTGTGTACAAATGACTTCAAGTCCTCTTCTATTTATACTAAAATGTAGATGATGAATAGGCATGTCTATTGAGCTTCTGAGCCTACTCAAGTTGTTGATCGGCTTGATAATAATTCCATAATCAAAATAAATTCATATCTCCATAAATACTTATCGGAATCGGGTGATCTTTAGATCAATCCTACACCTCTCGACGAGAGGGATCCAATAAAAGTATGAGCTACCATAAATAAGCTGACCCACATGAAGTTTGGCGCTAGTTGCCAAATTTAACTCTCCCTCCCAACTAGGGAGAACTCCATCCACTGATCCATATGTTCAACTGTACTATCTCTGCCATCAGTGCCCTGCACTACCTTGCTCAACTCTGCTAGCTTTTCTCAACTCTGCCCATCTCTACTCAACTCTGCTGGCTCTGCTTAGCTTTTCTGGCTGTGCTCTGCTATGCTGGCTCTGCTCTACTCTTGTTTAGCTCTGCTAGCTCTGCTCAACTCTTCTCAACTCTACTGGATCTACTCTACCTAGCTCTCCTCAACTCTACTAGATCTGCTCTGCTCTACTCAACTTGCCTCTGTTGAGCCATGAAGAAGAAGAATTGATCGAGAATTTCTCATACGATTCTCCACTGACCCGAAGTGAGTCTCAGAGTGCATACCACTGGTCCTAGACCAGTCTCAACGGACCCAAAGTCAGCGTCATAGGGGGTACCACTCCTACCACTGGTCCTAGACCAGTATCATCAGTCTTAGAGTGTGTACCACTGGTCCCAGACTAGTCTCAACCGACCCAAAGTTAGCGTCATATTATGTACCACTCTCACTGGTCCCAGACTAGACCTACACTGATCCGAAGTCAGTCTTAGAGTATGTACCACTTGTCCTAGACTAGTCTCAACCGACTCGAAATCAACATCATAGTAGGTACAACTCCTACAACTAGTCCCAGACCAGTATCATTGATCCCATATCAATAAAGGTCATCCTAGCATAGGGAGTACGGTAGAGACAGTGATGCATCCATCAGTACTACTATGGTCCCTATCCTCATTTCCCTGCTCATTGATCAGATGAGAGGTACATCCCATGAGTTCTAGACTGCATGGGTAGGATGCCTCGATAGGAGAACTAATCAATCATGTCCTTACAGGAGAACTTATCATCCTGCTACACAATCGCCATGGACAACACATCATCCAGGCCTCACAGGAGAGCTAATCATCCTGCTACATAATCATCATGGAGAACACATCATCCAGACCTCACAGGAGAACTAATCATCCTACTACATAGTCGTCATGGAGAATACATCATCCAGACCTCACAGGAGAGCTAATCATCTTGCTACATAGTCATCATGGAGAACACATCATCTAGTCCTCACAGGAGAACTAATCATCCTGCTACATAGTCGTCATGGAGAACACATCATCCAGACCTCACAGGAGAACTAATCATCCTACTACATAATCATCATGGAGAACACATCATGCAAACCTCACAGGAGAACTAATCATCTTGCTACATAGTCGTCATGGAGAACACATCATCCAGGCCTCATAGGAGAACTAATCATCTTGCTACATAGTGGTATCCAAACAGCTCACTGAAGAGCTTTCGTAACCAGACTACCTCTTGATAGCCATGCTAGCAACAATATACTCTGCCTCGGCGATGCTCAATGCCACTGACTTTTGCTTCCTACTCATCCAGGATATCGAAGAAGATCCCAAGGAGAACTAGCACTGAGAAGTGCTCTAGTGATACTTCACATTGCCTGCCCACTCAGCATTTGAAATATTCCAGGCAATGTATCTCAATCCATGAGATATTGTGCCCTGATGATACCTCAGAAGATTCTAGGCACCAATCCAGTGAAGCTCAACCAAATATGAGCTCATCATGCTAACTGCAACACATATGTTTGGATGGAGGTTCTCCAAGAACATCAATGCGAATGAGTTTATGAAACTCAGAGGAATTTCCCAAATCTAGCCTGACATCACTACCATATAACTTCTTGAAAGTTAATATCCTCGAGGTAGTCACATGCTTCTAATTTATCTTTCCACATTTGGAATCCAACTCCCTCTGTCTCCTACAAATGAGAGGGTCTACACCTGTCAGACATAGGTGCCGATATGAGAGGTCTATCATCCACAACCTCCAAGTAATGGTTTCAATCGATTTCACTCCTAGTGAATCTCAGCTTCATCAGATAGTTGTGATCCTCTCATACTATGCCCGGGCTAATTTTCTTCAAGCCATAGAGGGCTTTCTACCACCTGTATACATGAGATTCTTGATCATGAATCTCAAACTCCTCGGGTTGTTCCAAGCTTGTGGACCTCTGGAATGAGGGGAATGGTCCCATTATAAGATTTTCCTTTAGTATATCTTACACATGTACCTTCATGCTCTTTTTGAATTTAGGCATCCCTGTCACCATCTGACTCACAGACCTCTGGTGGTGTGTCAATGGACATGGTTACCAGTGGAATTCATGCAACTTGATACAACCCTGAACTCAAAAGAATCTTTGAAAAATCTATTTTCAAGCACGTACCTTTCCATCAATGAGTGTCACCCTGTAACCTTTGACTTCCATTGCTGACATGGACACCAAGTTCTTCTTGTGATCACGTACATAAAAGAGATTCTATAAATGAATCGAGTTACCATCATTCAATTGAGGGGTAACATTCCCTGCACCCTTTTAAGGATAGGTGGTATCAGCTCCAAGTATAATCCCACAATTATCTATCTGATGAAATGCTTGGGGTTCCTTGCCTTCTTTGAAGAGCCGACCATTTCTACTTAATGAACTATATTACCTATCACTCCCTTGACCCTGGAATTATTTGTTTATCTTCATCAAGAGAAATGTCTCTGCCATTCAAACAATCCTTCGCATAATGGCTGAACTTACTGTAACCAAGGTATCTGTCTTTCCTTCTACCCTTAGATCCAAACTTCCCAATGAGGTGATCTTTAGGTGGGCCATCACAACCTTCCATTGTGCCATTCTGATAATATTCCTTGCTTCGACTTCACCCAGGGTGAATTTGAAGAGGGATGAGTAACCCATTGATCCTTTTATCTTGTCCCAACTATCTTTGGTGATTGCTCTTTCACTCTTGCTTGGGAATTTTCTTCACCTTAGCTCCGATACCATGTCAAGTTTAGGTATGTTCTATGCTAGAGAAATTTATTTAATTTTCCAATATCTTTTCCAAATTAGCAATCACATCAACATTAAAGTAAACTGTAGATAGAACTTAAATATAAATCACAAAAGACAAGCCAAGACAAGAGGACACAATATGTGGCACTAGCAAGGGTCAAACCCCACTATGTGGGGAAACCCTTGATCAATTCTTCTTTTATGTTCTTCAAAGTTCAGCAGATAAAGTGAGAGAGATAGTACATTTACAATAGAAGTCAACACTTTGACTTTCGATATCTATAGAGATCAGCTGAAGACATATTGCTTCAACTGATTCTCTAGGGTGACTCCTTCACCTATCATAGTGCTGCATCTCATCCGTTTGATGCACCTTACCATGTAGTACCATCATGCTGCATCATGCATCATCATGCTACCCATGCTCTCATCATTATGTTGCCCATGATCTACATCATGTTGTCCATACATCATACTGCCCTCTGCCATTATAAATAGTGTGCCTTCCATGCCATGCTATGCCATGCCATGTCAATGAATATGCTCACACAATTCCATTCTAGATTATACCATTGACTGCTATCAACATTACTTCCCATCAAGTCACAGTACCTTAACAGGTCATAATATTGAGCCGCAGATGATATATGTGATCACTGTTATTATGGTATCGGCTATATGTAATTCCATGAGAAAAGGATGAACATGTCTCTTCTAACTACGTGAACATGTTTCTCATGACAATGATTGTGTGAACATATCTCCCATCACTGCGTATTAGTGTCCCTCATACCAGCGTATAAGTTTCTCTATATACCAGCGTATAAGTGTCTCTACAACTACGTTAAGATGACATCATTGACAACATATCTATCTTCAAGGTCATGAGTCTTCATGATTGCATATTAGCATCCCTCATACCAACATATACAACATATAAGGTCTCCACCATTTGTTGCAGATGTGTATCTTCATGATCTGTACATAAGAGTTTCTATAACTGCGTATTAGTGTCATCATGCACAACATATATGAGAATCATTGATCTGCGTATTAGTGTCAACATGTACAACATGAACATTGACTGCGTGAATATCTCCGATGACAGCATGAGCATTGACTGCGTGAATATCTCCGATGACTGCATAAACATATTTGTTATGACTACGTGAAACCAACGTATAATATCAACTATGAACGACGTATATCATCCACTATGAGTAGCATATATGTACAACATATAAGGTCTCCATGATCTGTGTATAAGAATCTTTATGACCTACAGCTAGGGCAAGTTTGTACTACAGCTAGGGCATCATACACTTAGCCCAGCTTACTCTTTTGTGTCTCTCCTTCACCAAAAACCCAAGATGTGGAGAGATCACATAAAGAGTGTGTACAAATGACTTCAATTCCTCTTCTATTTATACTAAAGTATAGATGATGAATAGGCATGTCTATTTGGCTTCTGAGCCTACTCAAGTTGCTGGTCAGCTTGATAATAATTCCATAATCAAAATAAATTCATATCCCCATAAATACTTATCAAAATCGGATAATTTTTAGATCAATCCTACACCTCTCAATGAGAGGGATCCAATAAAAATATAAGCTACCATAAATAAGTTGACGCACATGGAGTTTGGCCCTAGTTTCCAATTTTAACAAGTAGAGACGGTTGCATCTCTCGAAAATGATCTTTAATTCGTTATTGTAATAATTAGAAAGTTATATTATTTTTAGACTAAGGGACAAGTTGTTAGCTTAGGTGTGCAACAGAGCTTAAGAATATAGATTTAATTGTTAGATTGATTAAAAGAGAGATCGAGTTGTTAATGAATTTAGAATAAGATTTGACTCATAAAAGAGAAAAGAATGTCATGGAGAAGGATTAGTTGAGATGATAGGGATTTGAGTGAGTAAGCGAGAGTTTGAGTGATAGATAAGGTTTGAGGTTGTCACAGAGGTAAAAAAAAAACCGTTGTAATTGAGCCGAGAGGGCCAAGACCCTGTAATTCCTATTTTATTAAATAAATTGATTAAGTGTGTAGTTGTGTGTTAATTCTAGTGCAGAAATTCATTTGTGTTTGTGTATCAGTGCTCCGGACCCTAAACGGGTGTTTCCTCTATTTTAACGTTTTATTTATAAACCACAACCTTTATGTGTTTTATCGTAAATCACTGATGATTCATGTTTAAAGTGAATACTGAGATTAAACGCTAAACCTATGTTTATGCACTTTATTAAAGTTTTGATTTATGCACGTGGTAGTATTTGGGAAAACCATAAGTGGTATCTCGCATGCCTTTCAAGTGATAAGTGGTAATATTCTAATTCTACGAGATTAACTTTAGAGCTTGACACGTAGCAGACAAAGGAGAGAGAAAACAACTTTTCTCGCATGCCTCCGAAGTGATAATGACCGTGGTAGAGTCCATGCGAGATCATGTGATGACCGTTGGATCAGACAAAGTATATCAATGGTGGAAGATCGACGAGCCAGTGGGAGATCGGGGAGAGTGATAGCCATTATATCTGGGGAGAGAAAATCAATGGTGCAGATTAAAGCTCTTGTTAAGAGGTAAATTTCAAGTGGGTCTGACGGTGTTTAATGAGAAAAGCGGGACCCTCAAGCGAAAAACGTCATGCACAGAATCCAATTAAATGTAATCCATTGGTTATAAACTTAACCATTAGTATATTTTAAGACTACCACCTTATTTTGTCAACCTCCTATGTCATTTTGGTATCGGAGCATAGAGATCGAGTTTGACTGCAGTAAACATGCCACCGAGGAGAGGAGATGGCATAGGTCGAGGAAGACCTGAAGCAAATGCAGTTCTTCTGGAGGAGATCTAGAATCTACGTACAAGGATCGACACAATGGAGACTGCTCAGAGGAGAGCACTTGACGAATGAGTTGCCAGTTTTGCAAAAGAATCTTCTGAGGAAGAAGAAGAGGAGGAAAACTAGACTACCAATGTTATCAAGATGTTGGCTAAAGTAGGGGGAAAACCAAAGGTGGAAATTCTTGTGTATGAAGGGAGTCTCAATGCAGAAGAGCTGATGGATTGGATCAGTTCATTGGACAAATATTTTGACTATGAGGAGGTTAATGATAAAAAGAAGGTGAAATTTGCAGTTACCAGATTGAAGCGTCATGCAGCTATTTGGTCGGATGAACTACAAACATCTAGAACAAGAAAATAAAGTCTAAGATCAAGCAATGGGATAAAATGATGAGTAAAATGAAAGCTAAATTTATGCCAAAATATTATCAGTTAAATATTTTCAAATAGTTACAAAATTTAAGGGAAAAAGGAATGTCCGTCAAAGAATATACATAAGAGTTTTAGAGGCTGAGTATTAGAGTAGGACATGCAGAGGATGACATGGATAAGGTAGCCAGATACATCAATGGCTTGAGATATGAAATACAGGATGAGATCAGCTTGTTGAGTCTGAAGAATGTGAATGTGGAGAATGGGGAAATGGATCATGGGACAGCCCTCATAATAAAGCAACAATTCAGAGGAATGTGAATGTGGCTAAGGTAAAGGAAGAAAAACCTAAAATTGTAGCAAAGGAAGAATCCCCTGAAGTAGGAGAATCCCTGTTGTCAAAAAGGGTATAGCTTAAGGTAGAGAAGGAGACTTGAGAACCATTTCAGAGAAAGAGTTTATTCAGAACTACATGCAAATCCAAAGGCAAATGTTGTAAAGTGATAATTGACAGTGGAAGCACTGATAAGCTTGTTTCTACAGAAATGGTGGACAAGCTAGGATTAGCAAAGACAGTACTCCCTACTCCTTACAAAGTTTCATGGTTGCAAAAAGGACATTAGATTATTGTGACAGAACAATGAAAGGTAGAGATACAAATTGGTACTTACAAATATTTGATATTTTGTGATGTAATGCCAATGGATGTATGTCATGTATTGTAGGGAAGACCTTGGTAGTTTGATAGGAAAGCTATTAATGATGGGAGGATAAATACTTCTACTTTGGAGAAGGATGGAAATAAACATACATTGCTGCCATTGAAGGTTGAAGTTGACAAAGGAACAACTGGAAACAGTGTTATGCTAATGAGTGCAAAGGAGCTATTGCAAGAGGTTGGAAAAGGTGAAGAAATGCATTTTGTTGTCATAGGGAGACCTAAGGTAATTTTTACTTCCACAAAATTAGATGATTTACTTGAAGAAATCAAAACTTTGTTGAATGATTTTGCTGATATTATTGTGGATGAGTTGCCAAATGCATTGCTACCAATCAGGAGTATTAGTCATCATATTGAACTAATACCAAGAGAAAGTTTTCCAAACAAAGAAGCATATAGATTAACTCCTCAGGAGAATACAGAAATTGGAAGACAAGTGAAAGAACTGATGGATAAGGGACTAATCATAGAATGTCTTAGTCCATGTGCTATATCAACAATACTCAGTCCAAAAAAAGGAGGTGAATGGCGTATGTGTACTGATTCCATAGCCATAAACAAGATCAATATCAGGTATAGATTTCCTCTAACATGCATGGATGATTTGATGGATTGTTTGAGTGGGGCAAAGTATTTTACTAAAATAGATATGAAGAGCGGATATCATTAAATAAAAATTAGAGAAAGAGATGAATGGAAGGTTGCATTTAAAACAAACAATGTTTTGTATGCATGGTTAGTGATGCCTTTTGGACTCACTAATGCACCTAGCACATTCATGAGATTGATGAATGAATTCTTGAAAGTTTGTTATTATTTATCTTGATGATATTCTAATTTTTAGTAGAATAAAAGAAGAAAATCTGGAGCATCTTATGTTGGTTTTAAGAACTCTGTAGAAAGAGAAACTACTGATAAACCTGAAGAAATGTAGTTTCATCAAAGAAGAATTAATTTACTTGGGATTTGTAGTTTCTAAAGAAGGTTTGAAAATGGATCCAGATAAATTCCAAGTGATTTGGAACTGGCCTATTCCAAGGAACATATTTGAGGTAAGAATCTTTCATGGTCTTGCAAGTTTTTATAGGAAATTTATCAGAGGTTTTAGTGAGATTTGTGCACCAATTATTAAAAAAATCAAGGAGATTAATCAGCCATTCAAGTGGATAGAAGCAACAGACATAAATTTTTAAATTGCTGAAGAAGAAAATCATAGATAAACCAATTTTAGCTTTACCTGATTTTTAAAAAGTATTTCAAGTTGAAACAGATGCTAGTGGAGTTGCAATTTGAGCAATTTTGAGTCAGAAACATAGACCAATAGCATACTTTAGTGAGAAACTAATTGAAGATAAGAAGAAGTATTCTTCTTATGATAAATAATTTTATGCTATTGTTCAAGCTTTAAGAAAATGGAGACATTATTTGCTACCAAAGGAGTTTTATATTGTATTCTGACAATCATGCATTATAGTTCATAAACAACCAGCCAAAATTGAACCAGAAACATGCCATGTGGGTAGAGCTTCTACAGAGCTTTACTTTTGTGATCGAACATACCAGTGGTAACTTGAACAAGGTTGTTGATGCTTTGAGCAAAGTAAATTTCCTTGTGTAAGAATTAAGAGTTGGTATTGTAGGATTTGAAGAAATGGTTGATATGTATAAAGGTGATGTAGATTTTAAAGATATTTATGCAGCTGTAAAAAATCCAATAGTTCATAACAAGAGTCAGTGGTTAGATTATCTTATCCAAGGAGGTTAAATGTTTAAAGGTAACAAATTGTGTATTCCCAAATGTTCTATGAGGGAAAACATAATTAAGGAGAAACATAGTGGAAGACTATCTGGGCACCTTGGATTAGACAAAACCTTTGCTCAGGTAAATGTTTCTTACTATTGGCCAAAGATGCAAACTGATGTTAAGAGATTTGTTGAGAGGTGTAGGGTATGTCAACATGCTAAAAGAAGAAGCCAAAATACAGGATTGTACCGGCCATTTCCAATATTGGACCGACCATGGGATGCAGTTAGTATGGATTTTGTTTTTGGGTTACCTAGTACTCAAAGGGGGAATGATTCTATTTATGTTGTGGTAGATATATTTTCCAAGATGGCACATATTTTTGCATGTCATAAGACTAGTGATGCAACACATATTGCTAATCTATTTTTTTCAGAAGTTGTAAGGTTACATGGATTGCCTGTAAGTATTGTGTCTGATAGGGATACAAAGTTTGTTGGGAATTTATGGAGAACTCTTTGGAAGAAACTAGGTGCTAATCTTAGTTTCAGTTCAGCATACCATCCTCAAACAGATGGATAGACCAAAGTGGTAAACAAAATCTTGGGGAACATATTGAGAAGTTTAGTTTATCAAAATCCTAAGTAATGGGATTTAGCACTTGCTCAGGCAGAGTTTTCTTATAATTACACTCCAAACCGAAATACTAGAATGAGTCCATTTCATATTGTTTTTGGAATGAATCCAAGAGGTGTGTATGAGCTCAAAAATTTTGGTAAACAGGAGACAAGAAGTGCAAAAGTTGAAGAGTTTGCAGAGTAGATGCAAAGACTACAAGAAGATGTCAAAGACAGATTCATGAAAGCAATATAAAATACAAACAAAGAGCTGATATGAAGCAAAGAGAAAAATAATTCCAAGTGGGGGATTTAGTGATGGTATACTTGAGAAAAGAAAGATTTCCTGCTAAGACCTACAATAAACTAAAGATGAAAAACATAGGACCATGTAGAATTGTAACAAAGTTTTCAAATAATGCTTATGAAATTCAATTTCCGGAAGGGATTGGAATATCACCTATCTTCAATGTTGGAGATTTGTATCCATACAAAGAGATAGAGACAGAGCTACAGAAGGAAGCTATAGAAGATGAAGTTCAAACTTTGAACTGGGAAGAACAAATGCCAAAGACAGTCAAGAAAGAGGTGGAAGTTGTTTCGAAGAAAAGGGTATCCAAAAGAACCAGAGGACAGGTTTATTTTTAGTATCTAGTCAAATTGAAAGGACAGCCAGTGGAGGATGCTAGTTGGTTGACAGCAGCAGAGTCGCAAAAGTATGGAGTAAACCTTGAAAGTTTGAGGGATGATTCTTTTCTTCCCTGGGGGTCTTATGCAGGAGCATATGGACTTAGCCAGCAATGTGATGGGTTGTTCACATGTTGTGGCTAAATGAGTTGAATTCCATTGACCTAATTGGTCAAAATTCAGTTTTAGTAGAGAGGGTTGGATCTTTCGAAAATGATCTTTACTTCGTTATTGTAAGAATTAGAAAGTTATATTATTTTTAGACTAAGGGACAAGTTGTTAGCATAGGTGTGTAACCGAGCTTATGAATAGAGATTTAATTGTTAGATTGATTAAAACAGAGATCAAGTTGTTAATGCAGTTAGAATAGGATTTGACCCATAAAAGAGAAAAGAATGTAATGGAGAAGGATTAGCTGAGATGATAGGGATTTGAGTGAGTAAGCGAGAGTTTTAGTGACAGATAGGGTTTGATGTTGTGAGAAAGGTAAGAAAAAAACTATGGTAATTGAGGCGAGAGGGCCAAGACCCTGTAAATCCTATTTTATTGAATAAATTGATTAAGTGTGCAGTTGTGTGTTAATTTTGGTGCAGAAGTTCATTTGTGCTTGTGTATCGGTGTTCTAGACCCTAAACATGTGTTTCCTCTATTTTAATGTTTTATTTATAAACCACAGCCTTTATGTGTTTTATCATAAATCGTTGTTGATTCGTCTTTAAAGTGAATATCGAGATTAAACGCTAAACCTTTGTTTAACTGCTTTATTAAAGTTTTGATTTATGCACGTGGTAGTATTCGGGAAAACCATAAGTGGTATCTCATGTACCTTTCAAGTGGTAAGTGGTAATATTCCAAGTCTGCGCGATTAACTTTAGAGCTTGACACGTAGCAGACAGAGGAGAGAGAAAACAACTTTTCTTGCGTGCCTCTAAAGTGATAACGACTATGCTAGAGTCCGCCCGAGATTGCACGATGACCATTGGATCAAACGGAGTAGATCGACAGTGGAAGATCGATGAGCGAGTGGGCGATCATTGATAGTGATAGTCATTAGATCTGCGGAGAGAAGATCAATGGTGCAGAGTAAAGCACTTGATAAAAGGTAAATTTCAAGTGGGTCCAACAGTGTTTAATGAGAAAAGCGGGACCCTCAAGGGAAAATGGTCACGTACAACATCCGATCAAATGTAGTTGATTGGTTATAAACTTAACCATTAGTCTATTTTTAGATTACCACCTTATTTCGTCAACCCCCTCCATCATCCTAAGAGGTATGAATATTATTTTCATATGGTTCTTTGATTACCAATATGGGGAACCTTCATCTTATTAGGAAGCAATATATGATACTAAAAGTGCCTAATATAAAATAGTAATGAAATAAGAAATTGATGCCTTGGAGGGGAACAAAACATGGGTTTTGGTAGAACTCCAAAAGGACGGAAGAGTTGTTAGGTGCAAGTGGGTCTACAAATTGAAGGGTGCTGATGGAAAAGTTGAGAGATAAAAAAAAGACTTGCTGTGAAAGGATATTCTCAAATGGAGGGTAATGATTTCCATGAAATATTTATGCCGTAAGGCGTTTCCCTCTGAGATTAATTCCCCAAATTACTTTCGTGTCAAAATATGTGCCATTGGATTTTGGTGTTAGACGATTAGGTAATCCTTATCCTTTGATTTGAATTGAGCAAGGCTAGCCGCAACTGTTCGTTCGATCCTGCAATAACTGTGACTATTCGTTCGATCCTGCAATAACTGTCCACTATCTTCCTTACGAACCGTCATTTGAATTGAGCAAGGCCAGCCACAACTGTTCATTCGGTCCTGCAATAACTGTGACTGTTCGTTCGATCTTGCAATAACTGTCCACTATCTTCCTTACGAACCGTCAACCGACTTAATTTATTATATCGATAATATTTTGCTCCATGAACAAGGGTTTTCTTCATATTTTCAGGTTATGCAGCTGGTATTTCGAAGGCAGAGGCGCATCTATTGCAGATCATTAATCCCCTGTAGCGGATCCGTGGTTTTCCGGGCTCAAATTTGTAAGGTAGATATCGTATTATTGTACTCTTACCCCCTTGCATGTGCATGACTTGTAAATGCCTGAGAGAGGATTTCGATGGAATTCATTCAATTTAAAGCAATTTAAACGTTCAGAAGGCTAACTATATATTTATGGCACTATTTTCAGCCGGTTCGTTGCAGCAGAAGTGCCGGAGAAACTATCCAGGCTTTGTGGAATAGGCAAAGCCAAGTTATGGCTAGAGCAGTTAGGGTAGAATCACCATACCAGAGCTTGCATATTAAAAGAAGGAAAACGCGAATGGGAATATTAAACGAAGTTGCAATACCTCGCACAAGTAAGCTACCTCTCCTAAAACCCTAGCGAAGAGTAACAACATGTGAGTTACTCGTCCTGAACATTTAATTCTAAGAGAATTAGCAATGAACGACTAGCCCAACCTATAATCCCTAAAGCGCAGAACATAAAGTTTCACTTAAAAACATTTCTGGACATTTCAAACAGAAATTAAAGAAAAAATAAGTGTCGCGTACTCATAAGGTTGCTAAGATGAAGGCCTATTGGTAGAGTTGCTCGAAGAAGAAGGCACGACCTGTCAACTCTAGGAACTAAGAAAATAATCCTAAGGAAAAGGAAAATTTTACTTGCAAGAAGTTGAATTATCTATGAGAAATTAAAAAAAAAAAAAAAACTCAAACAACTCAAAGTGAACAACCTAGCAGTAACAGCCCAGTGGTTTTGGAAAGAAAAAGACTTGTTACTAGAAAGGCATGGTTATTATTTTGCTGCAAATTTGGTTAGGGTTTGTCGGCAGCTGCAGAGGCACTATGACGTAGCAAGGGTCCAAATGAGACTGAGAACCACCAGATGGTGTGGGGTAGTTACCCCAAAACTACCCTGATGCATGACAACCATAGATAAAACATCAATTCAACGGTGGATCGGTAGCTAGCTGTAAGATAGTTTAGTTGCCACTTATCCATAGAAGTCTCCAGAACATGTTTCCTACGTTAGGTTAAAGGCGTGTAATGCCAAGAGAACTTCCCATCACCGGAATGGTAAAGTTGAGCTTAACATTGAAAAAAATAATAATAAAGATTGCAATCAGCGTTATTATAAAGAAATATCTCATATTATTATCCTGACTATTATATCCAATGGGAGGCCATTTAATTGATTGCCAAATAAATTATAAAACAGACATATTTGGTGTTCATTTTTTCCTAGTGGGCGATTCACCGTAAAATAAGTTCACACATCTTTTTTTGGAAATGAAAGCTTAGAAAATGTTTCACTAGAATATAGATGAGATGAACAGATTTAACGAAACCTGTTAATTATAAAACAGATATATTGGGTTTTGTTTTTATTTATTTATTAAATATTGAAAATGTTTTATTAGAATAGAGATGATAAGATTGGTGAATTTTATTATAATTGGTATAATTATATTTATAAATATGGTTGATATATTTTTATAAGTATATATTATTAATATTTTATATTGCAGCTAATTGAATTTTTAATATTATAATATTAAGGTTATTTAATTATTTTTTAGTCAACTTTATTTTAAATTTTTTAAAATCATAATTATGAAATTTGGAAAATTTTATTACTTTTAAATTTTCTAAAATATTTTTAAATCATCATCTATATCTAATGAAATAAAAAAAAAATATACTATCAACTAAAAAATAAAATATATTAAGTGAATCTCCAAATTTAATAAGCTTGCAATGTTTCATTCTCTAATGGGAGTGCTCCATTCCCTTTTCATTTGTTTTTGGGTTATTTATTGTGTGTAAATATTTAAAATTGCCTTGCTAGGGTTCATATAATTGTGGTCAGTGCCTCCATTCCATTTTCATTTTATTTTTGGGTTATTTATTGTCTGTAAATATTTAAAATTGCCTTGCTAGGGTTCATAATTCCAATAAGCTTACAGAAGTTATTTATTTTTTGGTTATTTATTGTGTGTTCTGACAATACTTTATTATGGTTTACCATGTACCAATAGCCTTCTTTCTTTTTGAATAAAAAAATATTAGCGATATAAAAAAACAAATAAGATAAATATACAAGTAATTTAATTGTATACATATTTATTCACTGAGCAAGAAGAAGAGAAATAGGGTATTACAAAAATGGAATATGGTGGCATCTTCTTTTGTTCTTATCACAACTATCATCGAGATTCTTGCCATAGGGTTTACCAAAATGTCATGGCACAACATGGCCTCTATGAGAATACGGGAAAAATACTCTACATTATTCTGTCCAACAACCATTTTGTCATCCAAGAGGTGGCCATCAAGAAATTCTTTATGATGGGTTCTTGAAGCTACCTGTTTCGTTGCATATCACGGTATCACTTGTCGAGCTCAAAATAAGAAGAATGGCGAGGATTGTGGGATTCCCTTCTCTTCTCTGCACCACCATTCTTTGCTCTGTACAAATAAATATTCATATTCAAGGCCATAGGGCCTTCACTCTTTGCTCCCACGTTCTGATGAAATGATAAAATAAAAGAGAATAAATGCGATTATGCAACCCACTCCCCAAAATAGAAATGGAACATCATAAAATAAAAGAGAATAAATGCGATCATGCAACCCACTCCTCGAAATAGAAATGGAACTGGTGACCTCAATGTTGAAGGTACAATCACATTGAAAGTCATTGCAATATTTCCCATATCTATGTATTCTCCCACAAACCTAATTTATTTTGGTTCAATTTCGTGTCAAGTCGATACTTGCATGTGATTGTTCGACAAGAAAAATGAAACTTTCATGTCATTGTTCGACAAGAAAAATGAAATTCCTCTATCGATATAATAGGAAATGCCTATACTAATGAATTCAAAAAACAAAACATTATTCAAATTTCTAACATGGCTAGGATGGGTGATGGAGGACGTGAGTTGATGGAGATGGAAAACACACAATTGTTATGAATTTTGTAACTAAGAAACCTTTTAGAAATCCCTAATTACATTTGTCCAATTATATACAAGACAGAAGAATATTCTCAAGAGAGGAAATCTTAGCGATTCATTTAATAGAAAAAATAAAATTCTTCAACCTTAATTGCAATATAGACTACATCTGTCAACTTAATAAGTCCACATGATTTTTCATTAAAATATTGAAAATTCTCCTTTGAAATAGAGATGATCATACAATTTGTGACTTCAATTGTAAATCACATCATCATCTTCAACATCAAAACAAGACTATTTATCCACTGAACATTTACTTTCTTTTCTATCTATGCATTAGTACAATATTTATGTGTATGGCATTATTTAATTAGGTGTTTTGATTTGGAAATTTATATCGAGCTCTTGTAAAAGAATGAAATGGTTTATCATGAGCATCAGTCGGCTTCAACATCTATGGCTTAAAGTCTTACACTGCTAAGATCTCTCCTACAATAGAATTAGAAGAAAAGGGTTTGAGGGTCCTTCAATTTTCTTTTCTTTTTTTGTAGAGCCAACAAGGAAGACATGGAGCACCTCCTTAACTCTTGCAACTTTTCAAAGAACATATGGGATTGATTTTTGCTGCTATTTAGGCATTTTGATAGAAAATATGCAGGCCTCATAACTATTTTTTATCAATATTATCATGGAATGTTCAATAATTTTATCTTTCACAGAGATTGGGTTATGATACCAGAATTCCTCCTATGACTCATAAGGGAAGATCATAACCTCAAGCTCACTCTATAAATTTTGTGGTTTGGCAAATCATCCTACATAGCGTTCAGGAAACAATTTTATCCTCTCACTAGAATCAACAAGATTGGGAAGCAAGGCTAAATGAGTAGCTCTTTTACCTAGACTTGAGCTCTCCCCTACTATCTCTCCCCATTTGGACCCTGTTTCCTTACATCTTGGAGTTGGTTCACCTGAAATATTTATCCCTTGAGTAGGGATTATCAAATTAAATTTTGATGGTGCTTCAAAAGGAAATCATGGCGTCAAAGGTATCTATAGCAACTATG
The DNA here is from genome assembly GCA_031772625.1 of Pinus tabuliformis. Classification (NCBI taxonomy): domain Eukaryota; kingdom Viridiplantae; phylum Streptophyta; class Pinopsida; order Pinales; family Pinaceae; genus Pinus; species Pinus tabuliformis. The sequence goes on along the minus strand of CM062805.1, from coordinate 1,327,442,058 downwards.
ATGGTAAAAACTTTTTGTTTACTAGTAGTTGTGAAGTAAAAAACAATAATGTAATGGAATTCTTTTCTTTGGAATCATGCATTTGCTTAGCTATTATCAATGGCTTTATAAAGCTTCAAGTCGAAGAAGACTTACAAATGGCTACTAATACTTAGAATACTCTTATTAATAGATCTTCTCCGTCAAATATCTAGCAAATCCAAATGCTTGAAAACTTCATCTCTCACATTAATTCTTTGATTCCCTAATTTCATGTCCTCCTTCCCTCACACTCTTGTCAATATGGAAATAAAGTGGTTGACTATCTTGCAAACCTGGGATGTAAGAACCAAAATATTAATCTTGATTCCCCTCAAAGCAATGAAGTATGCAAAGAGAGGTGTGACCATTCAAACATCCTCATCACCTCTGATCAATAATCCTTGATGTGTATGTTGAATTTCATGCTAAGGGATGGGAGAAGTTGGCAAGCCCATCATCACCTCGTACATTAAATAGGGGGTGTTGTAGCCAAAAAACCCCATGCATTCAAATAATACTAAGAGTAATGACACCCCAAAGCAATAAACTTAGAGCCTTATCTTCCACTTCATCTTCTTGCTTTAGCTAGTGGCTCTTTGTAGTTATATCGAGTCTTTGTTATGTATTCAAACCACTTGTAGGATGTTTCCTCCCCTTGCACTCAAAATTGTTGCAAGTCGATTGAGGAAGGTCTAGGCCCTTTCGGCATGGCCTTCCATTTTCATTCTCTCTTGTTGAATTTACGTTATAACTCTCAATTCTCATTTGTGGAGAAAGTGGATTTTTTTACCTTTGAAGGCATAATGGCATGCCCCAAGTTTCCCTCATGTCATTTTCTGCATTATCCTCCATTAAGTCATAGACACATTATACATTCACATACAAGTAAAAAACATGCTGGGAGCCATACATAGTTGCTATCATAAAATGTGCATATAACCAGCATAACAGGAACATGAATACAAGGAACATATCAGCCATCAAATCCATAAATACATCAATACCTTTACACATGAAAATAAAGGGAATGGATTTATCATTAATGAAAGCAATTAACGAACCAGAGATGGGACTACCACGTTCCACACGACCGTAGAATGGCTAGGCCAAATCTCTCTTCATCCATTCACCCTCGCTCCATATTCCAAGCATGAATGTGGGATCTCATAGAACACATAAATAAGAAATCATCCATGGCTTCCAGAGGCCGTCCACCTAAAGCCATCAAATAATGGTTCCACCTCACGACCGGACATCACCAAAAAAACCATCATCAGATTGGTTTCCATCCAAGCCTTCCATGGCTTCCATAGCATTTGTCCAACCAAGGCTTCTAGAACTAGTAACTCAACCCACAACTTATACATGGCTTCTAGGGCATTTGTCCAACCAAGGCTTCTAGCAATAGTAACTCAACCCACCAAGGGCTTCCATAGTGTTTTTCGAACCAGGGTTTCTAGGACTAGTAACTCAACCCACACCTTAGGAAACACAGGAACTAGTCAAAACAAAAAAATGAAAGTAGATCCACAATCGCCATGGCTATCCCAGAAATGGCAAGGCTAGGCAATCCATTCTCGATCCAGGAAATCCTCCATGCCAATGATAGATCACAACCAAGAAACCACATGCATATGCCATGCATGCCCAAAACTAGTGAAGAAATAATACATGCAACTCAGTACCTGCAAGTGAATTTGATGTAGATGTTGATGTCTATGCCTTCTTACGCTTTCCTACTCTTCCTTTTTCTTCTTGTTCCATGAATCCAAGTATGCCACACCCACCAAGAGTGCTCTAAGAAAACTCGAACTCTCCAAGAGTATGAGAGAGAGAGAGAGAATAAAGAGAGAGCTCCAAAACTGAAGTGACAACAGGTTCACTCTGAAATGAAGAAGCTTTCCAACTCATCCTTAGAAGCCTTTTTATTAATGAGGCCTCTATTTTTTTCATTTTCCATTATTTTCCTTCATTTTCCTCCTCACATGCAACCTATGACCTTTCAAATCCTTTTTCTCCTAATTTCCATTATTTTCATAAATACATGTGCCAAAATACCTTTTTGCCTCTTTAATGCCTTAGCCATTTCCTTAACCATAAACAACCAAATGAACACCCACTAGGATGTCCTGCCCACCATTAATCTTGGAATACGTGTCCCATCATCCATGGTATTTAGATATTTTTACATGGAATTTTCACCAGGGCTATTATAGAACCCTCCCCCTTGGGGGAACATAGTCCTCGATGTTCAATGGCACCTATAACCAACATGACTACTGAAAACAAAACATACAACCGATGGAGCTTTATAACACAGTTCATTGCAATATTTACAGTGAATGACCTGCTCAAAAGAAAAACATCATGACCACATGACTAGATAAAAACCATACCACATATTGGATCTTTATAACATAACTCATTACGTATTTACAATGATATACACATATACACATTTTATTAACCAAAAAATAAAGGATACGAGGCCCATATCAATCAACAAGGGAATCCATAGGCTCACACCTCCACCATCAATGTAATACCAGGGTTCACCTCCTTCCGAAGAAGTCTAGAATCCACTACAAAGTCAAATCTGCATTTGATATCTAGCTCTGCAATCCTGCACCACTTTTCCTCTCAATGAACAGTTACTAGCTCATTGTTCCAAGGTGCACTCCTAATGTGCATATGATTGCATATGGAAACGATAATGACCAAAGAAAATCCATCCGTGACCTTCCCTTCTCTACTACATAGTCCCTCGGGAATCCAGCCACCCCTTTTGTGCAGTCACTCACCTTCCAAGTTTCGCAGGCACCCCCATCCTAGAAAGTCCATCCCTTAGCAAGGCTTCCTCGCATCAGAAGATACAAAAACCAAGGCATATCCCTACCTTAAAACCATCATACCAATCATAGCATGCTCATGGCAATCAGAGGACGCTATTGGGAGCATTATCCCACAATGGACCTGCTCCTAAATACTTTACCAGCATGCTGCTGCATGTTCCAATTTCTTTGTTGTTGCTGCTAGTTCTTGTATTTGATTTTAACCACCCAACCAGGGATTTCCGTGCTTCCCGTACTAAGCACATAAATTCCATTAGATTCAAAATAAATTGAAATAACTTCAAATCATATGTCATTGGTTGCTCGTCAATAAGGTACATTTGCAATCAAGTTTACTTCATGTCACAACAAGTCAAACTAACTATTTGATCAAAACATCATGTATAAACATATCACATATGGTTAGCTCAAAACACAACCATCATAGATCAACATCATAAATCACATGTAACCATCATATACTAGAATCAGGCGTTTCCCTCTGAAATGAACTCCCCAAACTGCTTTTGTGTCAAAATATGTGCCATTCGATTTTGTTGTTAGACAATTGGGTAATCAATAATTGTTGATTTGAATTGAGGAATTCCAGCCGTGACGGTTGTTACTGGGTCGTTGGATCCTGCAATAACTATCAACTATCTTCCTTACGAATCGTCAACCGAAATAACTTATTATATCGATAATATTTTGCTCCGTGAACAAGGTTTTTCTTCAGATTTTCAGGTTAGGCAGCTGGTATTTTGAAGGTAGAGGTGCATCTATTGCAGATCATTAATTCCCTTGCAGTGGATCAGTAGTTTTCCGGGCTCAAATTTGTAAGGTAGGTATTGCATTATTGTACTCTTACCCCCTTGCATGTGCATTACTTGCTAATGCCTAAGAGAGGATTTCGATGGTGATTTTCACGTCGATAATGAGAGTTTTGTTTTCTTGAGCATTTTCCATTTGCTCGAAAGTGCCTCTCTGAGATGGCCGAGGTTTTGTTTTTGGTTTGGTAGATATCACTAGTTTTTTTTGTTTTTGGGTGTCATAGTAGTCCAGCTTTTGTTTGGGGTATGACAACTCTTTTTATCATAAATCAACTAGGGTTTATATTCTTGTAGTTGCTTTTATTAATAGTAAATACTACAATAGTTATAGAATGTAATCTCCTTGGGTATTTTTTTGAGAGGGATCTGGCATCGCATGATAACTATGTTATTACATGACAACAGTTCTTTGGAGAAGGAAAAATTCCAAGTGGTGGGTTTCGTGTGCTGCATCTTGTGAAACCATTTCTTTCAATCTTACTAGAAGTCCAGACAGCTGAAGGAAAAGTACCCTTTAGGGAGAAGGTTCTTTAAATTGTAATCTCCCTTTTAATCTTTCTCGTATGCAGTTAGTTGCCTCTATATGGAATACATTCAGCAACCAGTGCGGATCCATTCTATTGGATGCGTGTAATTCTGGCATAAATGTGCGCATCAATCAATTTGATAAAAATGGAAAGAAGAAAAGAGGAGTTGGAGGTTATATTTAAGATTGGATCAACACTAATAAATTTGTTAGCGATTTTGGGATAGTGGTAGACGTAAGGAATAATTTAATGACTTTCGAGATACACGTAGTCTTGTATTACATCACGATTGATGCAGGGAGAGGTCATGCTGTCGGAGAGCAATGGCATTCATGGGAGCAGTTTTAATATCAATACCAGAACTGTGTATGTGATAATCTTATCTTGGCGTCTTGTTTGTCAAGTTTCGCAATTGCGTGTGTGGACAGTATGTTAAAAATGAACGTAATAAAAGCGAGCACTGGTTAAATATTGTCCAAGCGTGACAAGATGCCCTGCATTACATTCCATATATCTGTATATTCTGTATCTTTGAAGTCTGGACAACTATCACAATTTGCAAGTTGCAACTAAGGTGCATTGAATATGCTTCGATGTACTTTTATGGTCATTATCATTAATAAAACAAAACAATTACATGAGATATCGTTGACATCCATGTGGGATAATTTAAAATATAATTGAAAGTGCTAAATGGTGTTCTTAAAAGTTGTTTATTAATGATATCAATAAAAAAAATAGTGAACAAGTACATGAGATATCGTTGACATCCATGTGGGATAATTTAAGATATAATTGAAAGTGCAAAATGGTGTTTTTAGAAGTTGTTTATTTCGATTTCTGTTTAATTAATAATATTTCATCTATATTAAATGTATTATAATTATTAATAATTAAAAAATAAAATAACAATTATTATAATTTCCAAAGTTATGAGAAACACCATTCAATTACTTTTTATTACACTTAATATGTCATAGTACCCACTCATACATAACTTACTCTATATAATTTGGCACATTATTGCATACGTTTTTTTGTTAGTTTACTACATTTTTTTAAAATAATTGTTTTAAATATTAAATTACAACTTATTATAAATTGAAATTTAAGAAAAATGATCTTAGCATGCATTATTTGAACAAAATATTGCAGCTTGAAGACTCTTGTATGTGATATGTCTCAACCCTATTCAAAGTTGTAAAGTGTGTTTTCTGATGATCTCCTTGTTACTAGTGGTAATGCTTCGAAGGACTAGGGCAGTCCTTTGATAGATAAGAAGATGGGGCAAATGAATGGAGAAAAAATGATGGGAATTGAATAAAATCAAGTGGTCAACTGAAGAAGAATGGGGTTCATCTAAGGATGGGAATGCTCTTTTTGATGGCAGGTCACATCCATTGCAACAATTTGGATATAACGGACACCCACTCTAGGATTTCGTGTTTCTTGGCTCTGTGATGAAAATAATGAAGACAAAATACATGTTAATCTATTACTTGTGTTATTTGATGGAAGTTTTGTAATGAATGACTGAAAAATACACGGTGAGAGAAAAATGCATATTACACTAATTAAGGAATGTTTTTCACTTGTTGAACTTGTAGTATTGAGTTTAACACACTGACACTTTACAACAATGAACTAACAATCTTCATGATGAAAATAGTAATGTGGAAAATTTATTTACATAATGAAAAAGGCAATATGGGATATTCCAATCATGTTCCAAGGCATTTTTTAAAATGTGGATTTGAGAAAAGGTTGTTGTGGAAGGTGTTGTTTGTATATGGGAAAGATTTATCTACATAATGAAAAAGGCAATATGGGATATTCCAATCGTGTTCCAAGTCATTTTTTAAAATGTGGATGTGAGAAAAGGTTGTTGTGGAAGGTGTTGTTTGTATATGGGAAATTTCCTGATCATGGTATGTAATCCTAATGTTGATAGATATGTCTACTTTAAAATGTGGATGTGAGAAAAGGTTGTTGTGGAAGGTGTTGTTTCTATATGAGAAATTTCCTGATCATTGTGTGTAATTCTAATGTTCATAGATATGTCTACTAAGTGGTTCCAGTTAATGGGACATTGATGTGAGCACTCAATATATTTTTATTCTTTATCAAAGTATTTTTTTGTTGTATTTTCATAATTCAATTTATGCCTTACGGCGTTCCCTTTGCAACGTTTGGTGCAAATGCTAGTTTTACCTATTTTCAAGCCTTGTTTCTATTTGTTTTGAAGAAGCACTAATTTATTTATTTGACCTTGACATGGAGTAGTAAGATGTTAAAACAACATTTATACATGAGTATTTGGATGAGCGTATGTGTGTATGTAGAATAGTCAAAAGGGATTATTCAAGGTTACAATAGAATATTTATTTCAAGCCTAAGAATTCAATGTATCACTTGAAGTAGTATCCAAAGTGATGGTATAAGAAGTTTTATTCTTTCATAGTGAATGAAAACTTTGATAGAAGTGAGTATGATCATTATGTGAGTTAAAGGCTTTGTTGGCTGGGAATTTTTATATGAAGGATCTAACTACAACAAAGGAAATCTCGGACATTGAAATACATAGATATAGGGAAAATGCTAAGGTTTTCTTATTAAAATAGAGGTTTGTGAAAAAAATGCTCATGAAGTTTCGCATGAATAATGTGAAACCTGTAAATGTCACTTTTGCTTCCCATTTTAAGATTTCTTCAAGATAATGTCTTAGTAATAAAGAAGAAAATGACTTTTATTTCTCATGTATCATATGTCATTGTAGCAAGATGTTTAATTCATGCAATGATATAAACCAGACCATATATTTTACATGGAGCTAGTGTTTCTAGTATTTACATAAAAAATTCCACGAAAAGGTCATTGAGCAATAGTGAAATATAGTTCTTAGCGTCATAGAGACATAAGTAATAATTTCATCACCTTTGATAGTTGAAGTGATTCAATATTATTTATGTTGATTTATATTTTGCAAGTGATTTAGAGAAGAAGAAGACATCTACTTCATGTTATGTATTTACTCTTGTTGTAGGTATTATTAGTTCAATATCATGGATTCAACAAATGGTTTCCTTAAATGCTATGAGGAAAATTATATATTTCCTCTCATATATCCAAAAAAGAAATTTGGTTGATAGGTGTTCTCGGTGAGTTTTGTAATAAGCAAGGTAAAGTAAATGTATTATGCAATAGTCAAAATGGTATACATTTAACTACTAATTCAGTGATCATAATAAGACTAAACATATTGATATTAAATATCATTTTATAAAACAAGCTATTAATGGAAAAAGGGTCAATATTAAGAAAATTCATAGACGTCTATTGTGCTCATATATAAACAAAACCAATACTATTAATATTGGCTTGTAAAAATAGGTGCTAGAATAAGTTTGAACAACGTATTAGGAAAGTCGTGAAAATAGAGATTCTTGGTTTGTGACAATAAAATAATACCCTCTCACATGTGACTCTTCAACTTCTAAAATGAATTTTCACGGGAAGTGTGGTTCCAAAATTAACTCTGGGCTATTTTTTATTCTTCGTTGCATTCCAAATTATACCAAGATATGTTATAGTCAACCATTCCAAATTATATTTATTATATATGTAAATTACTAAATTCTTTGTAATTTAAAGTTTAGTATATATACTCTAACCAAGCCATTAATACTAATAAAATTCCACCCAATTATCAAATTGTTCAATTAGATTAATTTTAAAAATTAACCAATCACATATACAAAATTATGATGTCATTTCACAATAATATTTAATTAACAAATCACTTATACGAAAGTGTTCCATTAAAATACAATGACGTTATTTCACTATAATATTTTAAAATATTTACTGTGTAATTGATCCAGAAATTATAATATAGTCTAAATAATATATTAATAACTTCAACGAAGTGTTTAATTCAAATTGTAAATCATACTTTGTATGACATTTCTGAAAAATGTACAGGAATGATATAATAAGGAAATTGGATGGTGTAGACAATGACCGACTAGAAATTTAAACAATATAATAAAAAAAAAAAAAAAATTTAAATTAAAAGTAATTACATAAATGATAGAATTTTTTATAATAAAATATTAAATACTAGATTTAAAGTAATTATATAAATGAGTAGAACTTTTTGTTCCTAATCAAAGTAAAGACATATTATCAGAATAAATCATATATATCTGTGAGATAAGCGATTTATTTTTGAGTAATTATTTGACTATTAAAATATATAGAAGTGTGTATATTTTATTTTTTATATGGGAGTTTATAATTTTTTAAGAAAAAAAACATATTATTTATAAATAACTAATTAATATTAATTATTTATTGTGAATTGGATTTTAAAATATTTTTTTATAAAAAATCATGATAAGTTTGCATATTTATAAATATAGAGGCATGTTCTATATGCATTTTTCATTTGATTTATTATTATTATTATATATAAAAAGTCAATATAGGCATATGTAAAGTGTGAATAATTAAATTTATGTTAGGACAAATAATAGTAATGCGACACATATGATCTACCTAATAAAACTCCAATTAGGGAAAAAATAGACTTTTGTAGATATATGATTTTATGGAAAAAAATAAAGCGCTATCATTGACTTAAACACGGGCAAGCCATCCAATAACTTGGCCTTATCTGAGTGGACATTCCACTTCTAGGATATTTAAATGGAGAATCTCAAAGCCAATTAATGGTTTTACAACATCTAATACCATGAGCCTATTATAAGAGCGATGAATACTAGTGTCTAAAATCATTGTTAATGACCTAACAACCTTTGCTCTTTCACTAGGTCAAGTTTTCTCAACAATCCCCCCTTTAAATACATGAGAAATTCTTCAAATCCAAATCTACATGATCTACTCCCCTATCACCTAGGTGTACATCTAGAGTTTACTACCCACAGTACACATGCCTAAATAGATCTTATAGTCATATTCCTATGTCCATGTAATCATCTCCAATTTTTTTATTTTATTTCCTTGATACTCATGCTACCATTCTCTCACTTCAGCACACCTATTCTCTCCTCTCTAAATCTGATTTTCAGGTTGCATCTCACTATATTGGAGCTCTATACTCTTAAGCTATTTACACTACAATTTCCATGCATACTATCACATCCATATGAAGCCTATAATGGATTTCTGCACGCTAGTAATTTTTGTGCACTCCATGATCAACTCAATATTCAATTATTTCCTAGGGATTGTCTCTAAGCTTCGACCTCAACAAACAATGTGTTAGTTTTTGCAACCACTACCCGCTTCTAGAGGGAATGATACTTTGAATCTGATATTAGTTTTTAATAATTAAATTGATACTATAACAAATGAATAAAAAATATATATACATATATAATCAACACACATAATTTACATTGGAAAACTACAACTAGGGAAAACCAGCCAAAAATAAATCTATTATTATCTTATGACTTATAAGAAGTCATTCCTTGACATAAACATAACCAAGCTAGCCAATACCATGGCCCCAACCACATGAGCGCCCCAACCAAGTGAGATTTCCATTCCACTCTAGCACATTGCAAGAGAGATTCATGGCTTTTAAAGGCTTTAACTTCATACAGTTCCAAGAGCAATATCAAGTTCTCAAAACCACCAACCATTGACATAACAACCATAACTATTTCACCAACTGAATTTTATGGAAAAATACCCCCTTTAAACTTGATTAGGTAAATTCTTTGGATCCAAACTAAAAATCTGCATGCTCTTCCCCTTATCACCTAGATCTATATCTATACTTTGTATGTAGGGGTACACATGCCTAAGTAAGTCTTACATCTATATGCCAATTACATGTAATTTATTGATTTCTATCTTTAGGGTAGTTTTTCTTTTTTGTTATTTCTATCTTGGAACTTATACCTCCATTCTCTCCTTTTTGCACACCTTCTTACACCAAGTGCTCTCCTTATCCCACTTGATCACAACCAACATCTTCATATAGTTTTCCTCTACATTTCCTTTGGCCTTTTCTTCCTCCTATACCTACTAAAAAAATCATCTCATGTCATCTCTAGGTGATTCATCTATGCAACGCTCTTGGTCATTTATTATTTGACAAAACACTACATTTCTTTCTTCACCAAGTAGTAGCTTCTCATTTTCAAGTAGTAGCTTCTCATTTTCATCTTTTTGTTTGGTTCTATTAACACTTATGATTAATTAAATTAATACTAGAAGAATCATAATTATAAAGAAGCACATATATATCAATAACACCCATCAAAAAATCTATGATTTTATGGCTAAATGCAATTAAATCGGCGTACAAAATAAACATTCCCCTAAACTCTGAAAATCGCAAAGTCTTTGAAAAGATTTACATCATATAACACCACGGGCTCAATATTACCGGCCACCAAGTGCTCAAAACTACTACTTTTGTCTTGATAATCTTGACTCCACAAATTTACCTAAAACAAAGTACCTTTGCTTAAACAACAAAGTACACAGTACATGTGCTTAAACAACCAAATGCAGCTTAAACATTTAAGCTTGGAACTTCTGCCTAACAATTGAACGTCAAAGAGAAATGTTAAAACTGCAACCATAAATTTCAGCTATATTTATTTCCAAAAAAACAACAGCAACGGTGAACGTTGTGATGTATAGGAAAGCTGAATTTGTCTGAAACAACTACATGGAACAGAATTCAAAATGTCTTGTCTTCTCATCTCAGTCACAGTCACAGTCACAGTCACAAGAAGACGCAATGTTTGCAAGATCATGGGATTCTCCTGTCGGAATATGTTTTCATCATTGCTACAGCAACATGCAACTTCTGCTATTCGGCCATAAACGCACATGCAATCCTTCTTCGACTCCTTAACCCCCTATATTGCATACTTATACACACTGTAAATTTAGGAGTTTTGTACATTATTACCTACTGTTCTGCTGCTGCCAGATTTCTCCAAGACTGCACACCGTAAATACTAGGGATACCTCCCTAGGACATGTTGCAGTTCTTACTCCTGTTAAATCCCTTACAGTTCCTCTCTACGCCTTGACGTGTCGTCCTGATATGCTCATATGGACGTTCCTGCTCATCGGCAATAATGTCCTTCGAAAACGATTCATCGGGAGAGACTGTAGAGTAAGCCCACTTATTCGAAATCGATTGGCTTTCAAGATTCCCAGCAGAGGAGCCATACCTGGTCTATCATGAATTACCAAACCCTATAGACTGACCTGCCAAGAGTACAGCCCCCACCAACATCAGCACCCGCCGAACCAGTGGTTCCAAATCCAAAGCGGTTGTCAGCACCTATGGAGAGACATGATCATTTTTATTGAAATTTTATATTTTTAATGTGCAAACATTGGTTTCAGAAAGATCGCTTCCTTCTGCAATATGACCTTTTCACATATATTTCTAAGGACATGATTAGTTTATTAAAATTGTGTATTTTTAAAGATGAATGTAATAAAGTAAAGAAGTAACCATCAGATGTATTCATTCATATTCAGCCTGAGGTTTAATTTTTATTAGGATATTAATTTCATTGGAAGGGTTGGAGGTGGAATTATCTTTAAGAAAATTGTTGCGTTTTTTGCTATAACAGTATCACACATTCTATCATTCTCGATTTTTGCTATAACAGTATCACACATTCTATCATTCTCGAATCGGATGAATTTGAGATGGGCGTCCAACGCCTAGATGAACTAACAAAAACATATACGTCAAATGTGTATCTGATGTACTTAATAAGGTGGCAGTGTACTGGCCACACAACTCTATGAATCCCGATAACAGTCATAGAGTTTGTAAAGGAGAAAAAAATAAAAAATAAATCTGTTTTAAGTAGTAAATATATTATGTTCAATAAAAAATTTTATAAGGAGAATTTCTTTTTGTTGGTAGAGATTTGAACCTTAATCTCTTTGTTTATATGATATAATAAAGCAATCACCAATTACAGTGCCCGATAGATTTTATAAAGAGAACATTATGTGAATCTGAAACATTAGTTAATTAATAATAATTTAAATTCCGTAATAAAACATTTAATGTCAATCTTAAAACAAGCCGGATATAAACATTGGCATTAAGAAAAGCCTAAGCAACCATCAACCCAACTAAATGAAAGGATAAAGCAATAGTTAAATTATATGTTGTTATTACATATGTTCGATATTGTCATATATAGGTTTTTATGAGTTTCTTTTAGATAAAATATTTAAGGATATTTTTTGGTTTCATATAAAATTGAAGTTATAAATATTATTAAAAACACATATAATGTTTGTGTATAAGATCGTAAAATATATTGAGTTTCTGATTTATATGATTATTGTTAAATTACTTTATAATTTTATTATGATTATTGTTAAAATTACTTTATAGTTTATGATAAGATTTTCCCTGGATTAGAAGTTAGTTTTTTTAAAATATAAAAAAAAACATATTAATTGTTCGAATCTAAAGGTATCTAACACCAGGAGAAATAAGCATGAAGTGTGAGTCTTGCACTTTAAAGGACATAAATAGATGCCTTATATAGTGTATTCACGTATAAAGATTATAATAAATAACGTTATTATAAATTAATAAAGAAATTATAATAAAGTGCGTTTGTTTTTAAAATTTGTTTTTATTGTTAATAACTAATTTTAAAATCTCTATTTTTGATATTTAATTTCAAAATTATAGTCATTTTAAGAATAAGTTTACAAAATATTTTCTTTTAGTTTTTTTCTAACCATTAAAGGATGTAATTAAGAGAACAACCTTTATTCTCTCCGTTGCACAACCTCGTAGACCAAATACTCTAATCATCCTACTTCATCACAATCACTATTTTTATATGGTTTTTATTTACAATGCCTTTGGCTTTTGCCTCCCCATCTACTTACTCAAACAATGATCTCATGTCATCTCTAGATGGATCATCCATGCACCACTCTTGGGCCATTGATTCCATTGCAAAACATTACACTTATTTCTTTACCAAGGAGTGGTTTTTCATTTTCAGCCCTTTGTTGTGTTCTAATACTATTTATGATTAATTAAGTTGAAGCATGAAAACACATAATTATAAAGAAACACACATGTTACGACAACACCCATCAATAGAGCTAGGATTTTATTCCTAAATGAAGCTAATTCAATCAACAAGAAAGTCAACAAACAAAATGAACCTTCCCCTAAACTCTAAAAATCCCAAAGCCTTTTAAAGGATTTACAACACCATCCTCAATATTAAAAGCTATCAGTGGTAAGTGCTCAAAACTACCATTTTGATAACCTTAATTCTTGTTGGAAATAGTAATTACTCTAGCATGTAGATCTAACAAGATGCGAGTAGAGTGATGCATGAAGAGATACACTGAGTTAAGTGAAGTCTAGATTTAGAGATTTAGAGGTTGAGTTAACTGAATTATGTGTGAGTCAAGTCGAGTTCAATCTATATTTGGAGAAGTCCAAATTTAGTGTTTGTTTGCATGTTGAAGTTACTTTGAGTGAGTCTCTAGTTGAAAAGTATAAATACCCATGTTGGATTCATTGTAATCAAGTCAATTATCAAATTTGTGTGATCAATATAAAAATTCTAGCTCCCATTATTCTTCATTTGTGAAATTTTGTAATATAAACAATCAACTCCTTCACCTAGTCAAACACAAGATAAAATAACGTATATATAAGTACTAATGGTTAAACAACAAAGCACATGTGCTTAAACAACCAAATCCAAGTTAAACCTTTAAGCTTGGAACTTCTACTTAACAATTTACTTTAAAACATAGTACTTATATAGTATAAGTACTTATGGTTAAACAACAAAGTACATGTGCTTAAACAAACAAATCCAAGTTAAACATTTAAGCTTAGAACTTCTGCCTAACAATTGTACGTCAAAGCTCATTGTTAAAACTACAACCATAAATTTCAGCTCTATTTATTTCCAAAAAAATAAAAGCAACGGTGAACGTTGTGATGTATATGAAAACTGAATTTATTTGAAACAACCACATGGAACAGAATTCAAAATGTCCTCTCTTCTCATCTCAGTCACAGTCAGAAAAAGACCTAATGTTTGCAAGATCATGGGATTCTCCTGTCGGAATATTTTTTGATCATTGCTACTGCGACATGCAACTTCTGCTATCCGGACATAAACGCACATGCAAGTCTTCTTCGATTCCTTAGCCCCCTATGTTGCATGCTTATACACACTGTAAATTTAGGAGTTTTCTACATTATTAGCTACTATTCTGGTGCTGTCAGATTTCTCCGAGACTGCGCACCGTAAATACTAGGGATACCTCCCTAGGACATGTTGCAGTTATTGCTCCTATTAAATCCCTTACAATTCCTCTCTACTGGCCTTACCCGTGTCATGCTAATATGCTCGACAGTCTTCATTCTTGGATTCTGTCATCCTATCAGCAGGAAAAACGAAGTAATGTCCTTCTAAATCGATTGGCTTTCCGAAATTCCAGTAGATCAGCCATGGCTGGTGCCACATGACGGAAAAGGAAAAGGAGGTACATTTTAGTATTTTATGAATCTTCAAATTCCAATCTCAAAACCCACCCAGAAAATAAACTTAGTTTTCCATAAATGAATTACCAAATCCTATATACTGACCTGCCAAGAGTACAGCCCCCATCAACATCAGCACCCGGCCAGCCTGTGGTTCGAAATCCAAAGCGGTTGTCAGAACCTATATGGAGATGCACGATATTTTTTTTTAAATTTTAATTTTTTAATATTCAAATGTTGGTTTCAGAAATATCGCTTCCTTCTGCATAACCTTTTCATACATATTTTTATGCAGAACAAGGTCCTCATCAGTTTATTAAAATTGTGTATTTTTTAAGATGGATGTAACGAAGTAAAGTAAAGAATAACCATGAGATTTATTCATTCTTTGTGAGGTTTAATTTTTATTAGGGTATTAATTTCATTGGAAGGGTTGGAAGTGGAATCATCTTTAAGATAATTGTTTGTTTAAAAACTAATTAAACGAAATATATAGCATAATTGCTATAACAGTATCACACATTCTATCATTCTAGAATCCGATCAGTTTGAGATGTGCGTCCCACTTAATAAGGTGGCAGTGTACTCGTCACACAACTCTATGAATCCCGATAAGAGTCATAGAGGTTGTAAATCAGGAAAAAATAAAAAAATAAATATGTTTTAATGATTAACAAAAAAATTTGATGAGGAGAATTTCTTTTTGTTCGTGGAGTTTTGAACGTTAATCTTTTTGTTTATATGATAATAATATAGCAATCACGAATTACACTGTCCAATAGACATTATAAAGATAAATTTACACTGTCCAATAGACATTATAAAGATAAATTTATGTGAATCTGAACTATTGTCAATCTAAAAACAAGCCGGAAATAAAACATTGGCATTAGGAAAATCCTAGGCAACCATCAACCCAACAAAATGAAAAGATAAGTAATAGTCAAATTACATATTGTTATTAAATATCTTCGATATTGTCATATATATGTTTTATCATTTTCTTTTAGATAAAAGTTTAAAGGATAATTTTTAGTTTCAAGTCGTAAATATTATTAAAAATTAAATAATAATTTTTAGTTTCAATTTGTAGATATTATTAAAAATATATATAATGTTTATGGAGATAGTTTTAGCGTAACATCACAAAAGATATTGAGTTTTTATTTATATGATTAGTGTTAAAATCATTTTATAATATGATTTAAAAGTTTATTTTTTGGATATAAAAAATAATTTAATGGTTGGAACCCACAGGTATTTTAATACGAGAGAGAAGCATGAGAGGAGTGTGAGTCTTATACTTTAAAGAATAAAAATAGATAATTTATGTAGTATATTTTTTTAAGCAATAACAATAGTTTTATTATAAATTAATAAAAATAATAATAATAACAATAGTTTTATTATAAATTAACCCAAAAAAAATAATAGCAAAATTTACCGTTTTCAATTTTTTTAGAATTAATTTTAAAATTTTTAACTTTGATACTCAATTTCAAATTCACTTTCCCCTTAATAATAATTTTACAAAATATTTTCTTTTAATTTTTTTTATCATTTTTTTTGGTAATCCAATTGTTTCCATTCACCATTTAAGAAATTTTACAACTTGCTATACTAGTTGAGTGTTGTTAGCATGCCATAAAGAAAACCAAACGAACTGTAAAAAAGTAATTATTTTATAGACCAAAAGGTTATTGCCAGGATCCAAGTCAGAAATTTGAAGACAAACAACAATCTTTGTTGCCCCACATGAGAGGTAAGTAGAAATTGAAGGATGCAAAATATAACTAATTTTGTTGGAATCCCAAATAAGTGGAACCCATAAAGACTAGAAATAAAAATAAACTTACCCCTAAGGGAGAAGTTAATCCTAAGAGCAACAAGAATAGTAGAAGAGAGAAAAAACAATGAAACATTAAAATTATAAGAGAAACCTAAGCCTCATAAAGATAGGGAGATATATAAATTGATGCGCTAATCAACCTCTTTTCTATGCACTGGTTGTGGATATTGTAACGAAAAACCCATCTCCAAACTAGCTATATGACCTTCCAAGTCGAGAAAAAGCTCCTTGAGCTCTTAAAATTTGTGCCAAAGGAAGTCTTTGTTGTCCCTTAAGGAGAAAATTTCCTAGTCAAGTCTTAGGATGCCAATAAAGGCCAACTATATGGAGATAGTGGTTTTGGTGGACTCTAGTGTCTTTGGTATCTAGAAGTCGTGTAGACACACCATCCAAAATTTCCAAATCTAATGTTACCTCTCACTTCTAGTGCACCTCAATTTAACATCATTTATCATGGACTAAATTGCAAGAGACATGTGGACCTACTAGTGACAAGTGGAGGACTTAGCTTGAAAATGAGCACCAAAACCACCCATAAAGCCACAACTAGCATCCCTTGTTGACTTTGGGTACGTTTATGTTGTCTCACGATTGTTGTTGGGGAGAGGAGAAATCTATTCAAGCTAAGAAGACACAACATAAAGGGATGAAAGGAACAAAGAGTATATAAGAAAATGAGACTTTCACCAAAAGGAAGGCCTCAGATGGATTGATATTAGATAGATCTTTCCTTTCCAAATGAGACCTGTGAAGGTAGGAGAGACGCGAGTGGAGGGAGGTTGAGTAAGAGTGACTGAGATGGAAGGCTCAAGTCAAAAGTCATGGAGATTGGAGGAAACATCCCACATGAAAAGATCTAGAGTGAAACAAAAACCTAAGGCACGCACTAAAAGAAGTAGGAGGGATGGAGCTTTTTAGAGAGAACAACATGCGAATGATGAATTCCCTTTTCCATGCTTTATGGGTAGCACTTCAAACCATAACCACCATTAATGTCATGTAATGGCTCTGGTTAGCAAGAGAGAGGTGGCGCTAGGCCTCATCAAGTCCCACGCTTCAAATATTGAATGTTAATGGTATTACAGTGACTAGGAAAGATTTTTTCATTATAATAAAAATGATAATCTGTCTTATTTTTATGAAAACACTAACCTAAGAGAAAAAATATCATAATTAATATATACAAAGTCTATAAAATTAGATTTCTTTAAAAAAAATTCAATTATTTTTGTTTTTAAGTATATTTTTATTACATCAATATAAATTTATTTTAATTATAATATAAATTTATTTTAATTATAATATTATTGCATGTCAAAAAATCATTGTATAAATATTTTATTAAATTTAAATCCTTATTAATATATATAAATCCAAAATCAAACTAAGTTTATACTAATTATACCAGATCTATTTTTTAAATTAATAAATTTTATGTTTTTCATTATATTTATTCAGATTTTACTTTCGGTGACGATTATACTCTGCACCTTAACGGATGTCATCACATGAAACCTTCTTTAATTCTGTGGATAATAAAATGGTCACTCGTATTTGACTTCATTTTGAAGTTAAATGTTCTACCCATATCAATAGCTTTCTATTTTAACATTTTCAATGGGGTCTTATATATTTATTAACATTTGGTTGATTTTATTCCCTAATTTTATAAATAGGGAATAACATTATTTCGGGTTTTTTTTAAGAATTTATGTGGTTTTTCATGATATAAATGTGTTAGGTTAAGTTGGATCCCAAGTGATAGTGTTCTTATTTTTTTATTTGAAACTTAGGAGCATGACGAATATAGGTTCCCTCACCTTGACAGGTTCATTCTTTGGTTTGCCTGGAATGAGAAATCCTCTAGGAGAGGTTTTGGTGGTATAGCTTGTTATATTAGGGACATTGTTTCCTCTCACATCTGACTTCATAAAACTGAACCCTTCAATCAATACATTTGGATTGAGATCTTTGATTCTGCAACCAATATGATCTTTCTTGCAATTTGTTATTTTACCCCTATCAACTCAACATCCTATAAGAAAAACAACCTAGATACGAATTGTCCTTTCAATACCTTAGAAAAAGAAATCTACAAACTAAGGAATGAAGGTAATATCCTTTTCCTTGGGGAATTTAACGCTCAAACTGTTACTAACCAAGATATTATGTTAAGCAACAATTCTATCCCCGACCCTTGGTGGCTTGATGAGGATGGTAACATAGCTAATGGATTCAAGAGAAAATATGAAGACAAAATCAGGAGCTTATTCGGCACCGAGCTCCTAAAAATTTGTAGTTCCCAGGACCTAATCATTTGTAATGGTATTAATAAATGGCATCTCTCTGGTCACATGACTTTTTCCATGGGCTAGGTAGCAGCGTCGTGGATTATGCGATTTCTGACATCCATGTCCTCAACCATATTACAAACTTTGAGCTTCTTAACATGTATGAGCCTGACTCTGACCACAAACCTTTGTCTTTATCCCTCAATCTTGCTATGCATACCACCCACATGCAGGAGAATAGGGAAAGAAAAATTCACATTCACTTCGATAGAAGTAATGTCAACCTTTTCTTAAGGGATTTGGAAAGGGATTTAGGCTCCCTAACTTATAATAACAACATTGATCAAATATATTACCATTTTACTACTATCCTTTCCACCACCAGTAGCAAATTCTCTACTAAGACTTTGTATAACAAAAATAGTAGAACTTCAAATCCTTGGTATGAAAAAGATTGTAAAATTGCCAGGAAAGCAATTAGAGATGCCCCTAATGAAAGCATTAAGCTCCAAAATATAAGTATATAAAAAGATCTCATTAAGAGGAAGAAGAGGTCATATATTAATAAGAGACAAGAGCATCTTCTCCACCTTTCTAAAGTTGCACCTAGAAAGTTTTTGTGGAATGTACTTGTTCATAAAACTAAAGATAATCATTCTATCCCCCTAGAAAATTGGGATAACTATGTTAAGAAGTTGTATGACTCTCTGGACACCATGGGAACCATATTAAACATTCCTATTAAGGATGATATTTTTTCTCTGGAAGATGTTGAGTTTGGGATAATAAGCTCACTAATGGGAAAGCCAAAGATATTTCAGGTTACCAAACAAAGATCTTTACCATGCGAAAATCTATCCTCATTCCTCATCTCCACACGCTTCTCTATTTGGATGTAAAGCATGGCTTCCCTAAGCTTTGGAAGCAAAGCCTTATTGCGCCTATCTTAAAAAATGGGGACGAAATCGTTCCCTCTAACTACAGGACCATTATGATCAGCCACATCCTAGCCAATCTTTATGGGCCCATTTTGGAAAAGAAACTTAGCCTTTGGATTGAGAAGTAGGGTAAAAGAGCTAAAGGGAAAGTTATTTTTAGGAGACATCACTCGACCATCCACCATATTGTCATGCTTAGGATCACCGCAGAGGAATGTTACAATAGTCAAACCATTTCTTCTATTATTTTGTGGACTTTAGAAAATATTTCGACATTGTCCCCCGAGATAAGCTCTACAAGAGGCTTGAAGAGATCATGGTTCCTCCTGAATTGAGGATTGTTGTGATCCGCCTCTACAAGACTGTCATTGCCAATCTTAAGAACACCGAAGGGTGGTCTAAAGATATTAAATGTAATATCAAGGTTAAGCAAGGTTGTCCCCTTTCCCATAAACTTTTTGGTATTTACATCGATAAACTAGAGGAGTATCTGCGAACTGTAGGATTTAAAGGCACCGAGCTCGAGTGTATTATCATTACTCTTCTCCTATATGTTGATGATATCATTCTTCTTGCAAGGATCCATGATGACCTAGACATGTAGCTTAAGACTCTTTATGTCTATTGATCCAAGATGGGTATGACAGTTAATACCAACAAGACTAAAGTTATGATCATAAATCCAAAAAGATCACCCATGGTAGTTTCCTCTATGACAACCAATGCCTTGAGAAGGTTTCTTCTTATAAATATTTGAGTATCGACTTTCCTCATCAGCTCAACTAGAATTATAACATCAAGAAAAGAATTATTGGAGGTTGAAAAGATTATTATGAGCTTGAAAACAATTATGAGTCGGTCAATATTTACATTTGGAGTAAAAAAAAGTTCCTCTTTAAGACTCTCTTCACCCTTGTTATTTGATATGATTGTGAAGTTTGGGAGTGTTGTATATCTAGGGAGTCACGGAGAAAGATTGAGATGATCCAAAAGAAATTTAGAACCTATAACCTCAAGATCAAGGGAAATACTCCCTATCCTACCCTCTTGATCGAAGATGGCTTGTCCCCCCTTGAAAGTGCGAGTATGTTTAGATATCTTATGTATAAGAAGAAGCTTCACAGTATGGAATCCAATAGGCTCCCAAAAATTTCTTCTAACTTTAGTCAAAACCCCCACCTGCACCTCAAGCGCGAGTGGCATCAGGATGCTTTGTCTTAGCTCAGCTTTGGGGGATTAAGGACGAGATCATCACGGGAAGCAAGGATAATATCAAAGATATTATTACCTACATGTGGAAGGACAATATGTGGGATACTAAGGAGTTGTAGGGTAAAAGGAAGCTAAGGAATTACAAGGAGGTGATCAACCCCACCCTTGATAACCACAAGTAACTATCTATGTTGACTAGCACCAAGAATAAAATGAACATTGTTAGGAATAGAACAACTCTCATGAGCTTTGAAGTGAGGCCGGGCAGTGGTCTACGCCCAAGACTCCTTGGGATGATAGAATTTGTCAGATTTATGATACTAAGAAGGTGGAAGATGAAAAACACTTCATTTTAGACTTCCTGGCTCTTGCCCACATCCACTTTCAATTCCCTATCATTAGCCACACCTCCAATACTCTTGACTTATTAAGCTAGCCCAGCGATCTTGGAATGCTTATTTCCCTCCTCCTTGATCACAGAAACAATATTTTGAAGAATGACAATTAGACTCTCTTTGCTTGAGGTCCAATAAACCACATTGGTCATAGTGGATTTTAATCATCATCATCATCATCATCATCATAAAATTAATAATAACATTTTAAAATTTAAGATTAATTAACTGCAAGTATTTTATATAAAATTAGTGACTGAATTTTATTATTTTTAAATTTAATGGAATTAAGTTAAAGTTTATTGACGTTATCAAAATTTTAACAATTTTATTTTGTAAGAAAGTTAAGGTTTAGGAGGAAACTTTTAAAAAATCTAACCATATTAAAGATTAATGTAACTTAGTTCAGATATGATTAATCTCATATAAAATAACAATATTTTATATATCTCTAATTGTGGTGGATGAACTCATGGTAATAGAGGTTTTGGGCAGCTGCCACCTTGTCACCTCCCTTAGTATTTAATGGATTGGTGGCGCAACCTTCTTGCCGCATGCAAGAGCATGCAAACTTAAATCTCCTCTTAATCTGATGGAGCACCTTTATCCTTCCCCTCATATTTCATATCAAATGTATGTTGATTGGAATTTATGTTGGATTGGGCCGCCCTTCCAATTGCAAGTGGGAACATTGTCTTTACAACTCTTCCGAGATAGATTGGCGATAGGAGTAACCTTATGTTTAGAATTGTGTAACATTTTCCCTTCTTCCATGACTAGGTCTCATGTCTCCAGCTTTGGGGTTGCAGAACCTTGGGAATTCATGCACCTCATTCTGACCCTTGTGTTAAGAAGGAATTGCATCTTGAATATCAAAGTGTTAGCTATGCCTATCACATAACTTAGTTACGTCATGCATGAACATGATGATTTGTTTCAAGTTACTTTAGGGATAAGGATATTTTCTACTAGTGGTGCCTCTTTGCATGGTACATCAGAGACTGAGTCACCTTGGGTTAAGAGGTATAGTGGTTTCAAGCTCCAAACTTACCCTTGTGGTCATGATATCCATTATTCTAGTTTTGTGTCCCGTGGGTTTAATTATTGAGTATTTTTTTAAATACTTATATGGGTGCTCTAGAATTGGTTCTCTAGTATCTACCACCATGTAGTGGTTTCGACTTGGTGGAGGTTGTAGCGTATCTACTACAAAAGATTTTTTTTTTTGTAATCCTAGGCTGCCTCACTTTTGCCACCACCCTCTACTTTTCTTCAGCCTCTGGTTGGCTCATTTCCTTTCTCTTCAACTAGACCTACTATTTGACTTTTAAATTGTCTTATTTTTCTTGATCTGGAGGAATTATACCTCGAAAACATATTCATAGCCGCAAAGGGTAGCGAGGGAAAGGGGTAGAAAGGTTGCCTAAGGGCCCAAGAATAGGCTCAGGAAGCCACAACATTTTTTCTCTTTGTCACCCCTTCGAACATCCATGATGGAATTTGCTAGCTATGATCATACGTTGTCAATGAATGCGAGTCATATTCTAATTCCAAGACCATGGTGGAAGTAGCTAATTGGCTTATTTACCTTGGACATGCCATGGGATGAATGAACTAGTATTTAAGCTTAGTCACCTTACACTGGTAGTTGAAAGTGCTTTTAGGCGGAGTCCTGAAAGAGAAATAGGAAGATTGAAATGACATTATAACTTCCTTGAATGAGATTCAATGGGTGCAACATCATCGATGCTTCTGTTTGGCTAGTTTGGATGTTGATTTGGCTCATGTGGAGAGCCACCTCCCATGTGAACTCAAGCCTTCTACTCCACATATTACCAGTTCAAAGGACCCTACTCTAGTGACCTCATTAGATTCTTGTGATCTTGTCATGACCTTCTTTAGTTTTATGTTTCGTTATGGTTCTTCACCACTATCATATTTAGTTGATAACTACTATAGACTCTATATTTTGACTCTTGCTAATGCATTATTGGTCAAACTTTGTTGATCTAAGATGTGTGGAATAAGTGTGTTTTATGATGTAATTTGTGATTTTGAAATAATACAAATTAAATTTTTTTCCTTATTATCTTTTAAATTTTATAAAAAATATAAAGAATGTTTCAAAGTTTCAAATTCATCATTAAAACGTTATTTTTTATAAAAATAAACCAAAAAAATAGTAATATATTTAAAATAAATAAGTACTCATATTATTACTAATAATTATTTTTATCATTATATTATAAATTTATTAAAAAATAAATAAAGTAAAATCTATTTACAATGGTTATTAAAATGTTTAATTATCATTATATTTTTTTGGATTAAAAGTGTTTATCAAAATTGTATTAGGATTTATTTATAGATTTTAACTCTAACTTGTGGCTTTTTCTTTTCATAAAATTTAAATAAAAAATATAATGATATTTATAAACAATATTAATAATGAATGAAATAGGTTAGAAAAAACCATAATGATATAGGTTAAAAAAATCAGAGTTATAAATATAATAATTTGTTATATATTTATATATTTATATAACAATTTCATTATAATGAAAATAATAATTTATTATAAATTTAATTTTAAAAGATTATGATGATGATTATGATGAGTAATGTTTATTAATACCAATGTCTCGGACCCCAAGAGAAGAGAGTCTAATTGCTATTCTTCGAAATCTTGTTTCTATGATCAAAGAGTCGGGAAAGAAGCATTCCAAGATCGTTATAATTGGTTTGGCTTAATAAGTCAAAAAGATTGGAGTTATGACTGATGATAGGGAATTGAGAGTGGATGTGGGAAATGGTCGGGAAGTCTAAAATGAAGTGATTTTCATCTTACACCTTCTTAGTATCACAAATATGACAGATTCTATTGTTCCAGGGAGTATTGGGAGTAGACCACCGCCGTGTCTCACTCCGAAGCTCATGAGAGTTGGTTCTAATCCTAATGATGTTTTCTTCTTAGTGCTAGTTAACATAGAGAGATAATTATGGTTATTGAGGGTGGGGTTGATCACCTCCTTATAGTGCCTTAGCTTCCTTTTACCCTCCAACTCTTTAGCATCCCACATCTTGTCCTTAAAACTGGAGGTAATAGTATATTTGATATTGTCATGGGTTCCCATGATGATCTTCTCCTTAATCCCCCAAAAGTTGAGCCAAGTCTCAACATCCTAATGCTAAAAAATTATATTAGAAAAGAGATAATTATACAATTTTTATTGCCAATTCACATATATTGTTTCAAATGGATTGGATTCCAAACTTTATTAGCATTTTAAAGATTACAGATTTTGATTTAGAACTAAATAATGAAGAGATAAAAATATTGTGCAGGAGAAAATATTATTAATAAAAAAATTATCAAAATATACTTTAATATAAATTTTAACTAAGTTTTTAATATTAACGTTTTAAATATTAAATTATTTAAAAAAATATAAACTTAATTATAAATAAAATATTTTAATATTTATATAATATTTTTTATATTATAAGATAACTTCTTTGGTACAACTCACTTGCCGATCAGTTATCCAAGGAGACCTCGTGACTCATGGCTGATACAGGAGCAGAGCGATGGAGCACACTACCACTTTTACCATTGCCCTTTCATGGATGATACAATTCCATTGCCCTTTCATGGACCATACAGTTTAGGCTCAGCAAGACCCTATTTTTTGCTTTCTGTTAATATTTTCATGTTTATATATTACCAACTGTATTTAGAGACATACATACTCTCTGCGTAGAGTATTCTTTTGATAACTTTATATGAACACTATTGAATGCAGAGCCTCTGTGGGGAGAGCTTATTTTTTGTATTTTACCAACTGTATTTAGAGACATACATACTCTCTGCATAGAGAGTATTCTTTTGATAACTTTATATGAACACTATTGAAAGCAGAGCCTCTGTGTGAGGAGAGCTTATTTTTTGTATTTCTCTACATGACAAACACGGCCTCACATACTCCTACAACATGTAATTTTCCTTTAATAATGAAAATTAAGATTTTTCCAAGCGGAAGAAAACTTCTTTGGCATAAAAACATTTTTATAACTCACTTATTTAAAACTAAAATATTTTATTAATTTGGTATTATGAGAAAGATATGTAATTCATGTAGATGGAATTTTTTTTAATATTATTATTTTTAAAAATATAATTTGGATTATCAATAAAGTATTTTAATATATATATATATATATATATATATATATATATATATATATTAAATGGTTTTTTTCATAACTATTTTGTAGTATTTTTAATCAAACTGGGATAGAGATTTTTAAAAACTTGAATTTAAATTGTTTAATCTGCATAATTGAAGTGCTATAAATTTTTTTCGGGTCATTTAAAAATGTATTTAAACAACAAAAAAATCTTAAATTAATAAAAACTTATTTCATCCTTAATTTAAATATATATATATATTGAAATTAATTTTTTTTTTTTTGGTTATTATAGTATTTTGAAAAAGATATGTAATTGTAATTCATCGCTTATATATATATATCAACCTAAAATAATGAAAGATGGTTAACTTTTGTTTAAAATTTAATGGACTGTTGGGATATATTGGCGAGGGAATATGCCATGTATATCATTCATCTTATTAAATCGACTACTAAGTCGTGTGAGAGCCTGAACTGTCCCGAACTATCGAATAAGAAATAGTTTTATGCCAAATAATTTTGTGCAATCGTCGGTTTACTTGAATTATGCGTGATGGGCGACTAGTGAAACAATATTGTGTCGCCGATGGTACGTTTCTACCTGCCCGTTGAGAAGTGTGCATTTCTCCATCTTCGCTCCACTCTGCTCGGCTCAAATTATTTTATTTGAAATTTTTGTCACTTCGTTTCCATGCTTTAGCCACGTGGTTGATGGTGAGTTCATTCGTAAACCCTGTAATAAAATTTTTGATAGAGCGTTCCCATATTTGCATTATCAGATTGTCATTACAGTCCGCTGTCATTTGTTTTAACTTCTTCAGCAGTCTCAATTTCGATTCATACCACAATATGTGTGTTTGACTGTACCTGTCCTGGCGGAGAGAACTGGAGGATTTGAATTAAATGTTCCACCCATTCTCGCTGGTGCCACTGGTCTTGGTTTTGAGATCAAAGATGATCGTAGTTACCTTTCTTGGCACAGAGAGCTGGATGATCGTAGTTACCGTTCTCGCTGGTATTGGTTGGTTTTGAGAATAGCGAGATATTAAAGAGAATGTTCAAATGACTAATTTAGGACGACAAATACTGGTATTAATTTGGTACATCCTCCCAACTACTTTTGCCCTGATATTGTGCGAGGAAATACTTCGGAGGATGAGGAGGATATTATTATTCAGATGCATTTCCCGCTCGGCAATAAGCATGTGGATTGTTTATTCGTGAACACGAATTTGTTGAATTCTTGTTTTTTTGACTTACATTACGATGTGTGTAGGTGGTCTCTGATAGCAGGGCTGCTCCCTGCTTAAACAAGCAACGATATAATCCTACATTTAATACATAACTGAGTTCTCATCAGAAAAGTAAATTTCACTGGAAAACAACAACATATTGTTAAATCTATTAAGAGCATACATATGAAAATATAAACAAAATTAATGAACAAAAATAAGAGAAGTCTTATTTTCAATTTATGAACAAAACTTTCATTGGAATCTCATATCTTCATAGGAGCAATAAATACATTATTATATAGTTCACATATTTCTAATTTCATTATGCATTATTTCGCTAATCTACTCTCCCTAATAATTTGTTGAATGATCACTGACTATATCTATAAATTTGCTGCTCTAATTCTCATAACTCAGAACAAAAAATTTGCTGGTTAATTTGTGAACAATTACATAGCTTTATTTTAGGCATTATCCTCAACACTTCTCCTTAATGGTTAATGAGGTGATTCCAAGCATATTCCTCAAGCATTCAAACTTCCACTTAGGTAGTTCTTTGGTAAATATATATGCAAGCTGTTCATTTGATGCACAAAACTTTATTTGAATTTCTCATTTTGCCACAGTCTCTTATGAAATGATATTTGATATCAATGTGTTTGGTGCGATTATGAAACACTGGATTTTTAGTTATGGCGATGGTAGACAAGTTTATCACAGTAAATAGTTGTAGCATACTTTGGTTCTTGTTTTAGATCTAACAATATTTTCTTCAACCAAATTGTTTCACATGTTGCTGTTGTTGCTGCAATATACTCTGCGTCTGTAGAAGACAATGAAATAGTTGGTTGCTTATTTGAACACCATAATATTGCACCTGATCCAAGGTTGAATACATAACCTGAAGTGTTTTTTCTACCATCAAAAGATCCAGCCCAGTGACTATTTGTATAACCAACCAACCCAAAATTATTTGATGTGTATACCAAATTTTATAATTTCTTGTTCTATAGACATACCTCAAAATTATTTTTGCTGCTCCAAAATGAATCTTACTTAGACTTTGCATGAATCTGAAAATCAAGCCTACTGCATGCATAGCCTCCTTGAACTCTTCCACTAACAGATTACTTGAACACGTGTATATCAAGTCATCTACATATAAGCACACAATTATTATATCATTACCATTTGACTCAATATATAATTTGTGCTCATTTTCACTTCTATTAAACCCCTTTTTCAAAAAATAAGTGTCAATTCTACTGTACCTTGCTCTTGGAGCTTGTTTAAGCCCATAAAGAGCCTTTTTCAGTTTGTAGACTTTGTGTTAGTTTCTTGCTTCTTCATATCCTTGCAGCTGGTGAACATATACATCTTCCTTCAACTCACCATTTAGAAAGGTTGATTTAACATCAAATTGATAAACTAACCATTTATATTGCGTGCCAATGCCAAAATGGTTCTGATTGTATCAAATCTTGCAATAGAAGCATATGTTTCATTATAGTCAATATCTAGTTTTTGAGCATATCCCTTTGCTACTAACCTTGCTTTGTGCCTTTGTATTGATCCATCAGTTCCATACTTGGTTTTATACAACCATTTCACCCCAATGATTTCTTTTTTAGTAGGAGGATCCACAAGCTCCCATATTGCATTCATTTTAGTTGCTACCATGTCTTCATCCATTGCTTTGCACCAAACTAACTCTTTTACTGCATCTTCAAAACATCTTGGTTCTGCTTCAATCTGAGACATCAAAGAAAAATCAGTATAACCATAAATTTCATTTAAAGATTTTGTCATTTTTGGAGGAGGACTTGAAGTAGCAGAAGATGTTGGAGTGGATGTGGCCTCTGAAGTATTTTGATTACTGGATGGATTTGCAGAAACAAAATATTCATCTTTTTGTACAACAATACATGGAGTGTGTTGTTTCACATCATGATTCCACTGCTATTCTTCTTTCTCATCAAATAACACATCACGACTAATCATTGATTTTTCAATTTCTGGATTGTAGAATTTATAACCTTTAGTTTCCTCACAACATCCAATAAAAATTACATTTCACACTTTTATCATCAAGCTTTCTTCTCTTTTCAGTAGGAACATGAGCATAGGAAATGCAAACAAACACTCTTAAATGAGAAATATTGGGTTTTCTTCCACACAATGCTTCATAAGGGGTAATATTTTGCACACTTCTTTTTGGGCATTTATGAAGCAGATAAACAGATGTAGCTACAGCTTTAGCCCATTTTTTTAAAGGTTTTTACCTTTTATCATGCTCCTAGCCATCTCAACAATTGTTCTATTCTTACGTTTAGCAATGCCATTCTGTTGGGGAGTATAACTAGCTATCAATTGCCTTTGAATTCCATTAATTTTACAATAAGAATCAAACTTATTAGAAGTGAATTCTCCCCCTCTATCTGTGCATAATGTTTTTAGACAATAACCTCTTTGCTTTTCCACAAGAACTTTAAATTGTTGAAATATGACAAATGCATTAGATTTTTCTTTAATGAAATATACCCATGTTCTTCTACTAAAATCATCCACAAAAATAATGAAATACTTATTTTTGTTG
This sequence comes from Pinus tabuliformis, assembly GCA_031772625.1. NCBI lineage: Eukaryota > Viridiplantae > Streptophyta > Pinopsida > Pinales > Pinaceae > Pinus > Pinus tabuliformis. Next base: position 1,327,412,584 of record CM062805.1, on the reverse strand, counting down.
AGAGACAAGGTTCGTATAGAACCACATATATCTGCATGCATTAGTTCCAATGGTTTACTTTCTTTCCATGATTTTCCTACAAGAAATGAATCTCTATGTTTCTTACCAAGAATACACCCTTCACAGACTTTATTAGTAGAACCGATAAGCGGTAACCCTTTGATAATTTGCTTGTTATATAATAATTTCAAGCCTTTCATATTCAAATGTCCATACCTTATGTGCCATAGCCAGGGACTATCATCATAAGCAACATTTAATGTTGTACTTGCTTCACAAGGGAGATTGAAAGCAAAAATTCTGTTTTGCAGCATATTAGTCTTAGCAATAATTTTATTGTAATCATTTTTATCATAGATTATGCATTTCTTGTCTTTGAAAACAATTAAATATCCCTTTTCAAGGAGCTGCCCCACACTCAACAAATTGTGTGCTGAACAACGAACATATAAAACATCATTAATGTGCTTTGGTTTTCCTTGTTTTTTCTTTACAACAGTTGTTCCCTTACCTTTAGCTTCAACTGGCTTGTCATCTCCCAATAGTACATTAGATTTCGTAGATTCATCTATCTCTACAAAACCATCTTTGTTTCCTGTCATGTGATTGTGATTGTTGCAACCACTATCCATAAGCCACACCTCTTTGGAAACATTATTAGCTGAACTAGAAGCCAAGAATAAAGTGTGAACCTCTTCTTTTTCTCCAAAAAATTATCTTGTTGTGTTTGTTTTTTCCAGCAATTTCTTTCATAATGGCCAAATCGTTTACAATAAAAACACTGAACTTGGGATTTATTAAATATTTTACCTCCATCACTGTTATCATTACCTCTTCTCGTATGCAGAAAAAAATCTTCTTCGACCTCACCGTCCTCTGTATGTTTGTCATTTTCCTCTTCCTCTTCCAAAAGTGTTCTGGCTTTCCTCATGAGAGGAACCACTTTTGTCTTTGAAAATATTTCCTCTTGCTTGGAAAGCTTGCTCAATAGATTTTTCAAAATATCTATTGATTCTTTGCTCATGAGATTGAAGAGACCCCATTAGCTCATTCACAGAAAACTGAGTTAGATCCTTAGACTCCTCAATAGCAACAACAACCCCATCAAATTTTGCAAGGGAACTTCTTAAAATCTTCTCAACAATTTTTTGATCTTTTGAATCTTTTCCATAAGACCTAATTTCATTCACTATACCCATAACTCTAGTGAGAAAATCTTGAATAAATTTAGAGTTTTGCATGCACAAGGTTTCAAATTTTCTTCTTAATGACTGCAATTTAACAATTTTTACCTTATCACTTCTTTGATATGCTTGTTTCAAAGCATCCCATGCCTCCTTTTATTTTGTTACTCCAACTAGTCTAGGAAAAATAGAATCATGCACTGCTTGTTGGATTAGGAAGAGAGCTTTTGAATCTTTCTTACGATTTTCCTTTAGCTGGTTTCTTTTGTCTTGAGTCTAGTGAGCAAGTGTGTGAGCATCAGGTTCTTATATCCATTCTCTAAGAAATCCCACAAATCTTGTGAGAGAAACAATGTTTTCATCTTAATGTTCCAAAAGCCAAAGTTCTCACCTTTAAGCATTGGTATTTGTGGCTGAGAAATATTCATATTGTTGGCCATTGCTGCTAACTGCTGAGCACTCCCACCGATAACTTGAATCTGCACAGGCTTCAAAAAATAATTAAAACTCTTGCTAATTTCTTTCACAAACTTTTGAAACCTCCTACCAACAACACACACTTTACATATAAATAAACTCTCCTAACTTATAGCTCTGATACCATGTTAAATCTATCGAGAGCATACATATGAAAACATAAACAAAATTAATGAACAAAAATAAGAGAAGTCTTATTCTCAATCCATGAGTTGAACTCTTAATGGAATCTCATATCTTCATAGGAGCAATGAATACATTATTAAATAGCCCACATATTTCGAATTTCATTATCCATTATTTGACTAATTTACTATCCCTAATAATTTGCTGAATGATCACTGACTATATTTATAAATTCGCTTCCCTAATTCTGATAACTCAGAACACAAAATTTGCTAACTAATTTGTTAGCAATTACAAAACTTTATTTTAAGAATTATCCTCAATACACATTTCTTTTATGTAAAATTTGCAAATACACTTCAAATTGTTGAAAAGTTGTATTTTATTTCTAATGATTGATTGCACGCAGGAAGGAAGTGATATTCACACCAGATCAATTTTTGATCCATATTGCCATGAGAAGTATAGCAACGTCTAGGTTTTCCACACTAATCAGTTCTGTCGTTTCATATGGTGCATTCCTACAATAATCGATGATTTGATCTTAAAAGCCAATGTTTCACGGATTCTGGTAAACGACACTCACATTATCGGTCGTGCTAAGTTATTCTCCTTTTTGGTTTTGTTATTTTTGTGTGTCCAAATAAGATTCCATGGTTTTGTTATTTTTGTGTGTCCAAATAAGATTCCATGGTATATACAGAAATAATAGAAAATGTGATGAAGCATACCAAAGTGCTAAGTTATTATCCTCTTTGGTTTTGTTATTTTTGTGTACCTAATTAAAACCTTGCGTGTCCAAATAAGATTCCATGGTATATACAGAAATAATATAAAATTTGATGAAGCATACCAAATAAGTTTCATGGTATATACGAAATACTTTTTGGTAACTATGGGTTCATACCCTGTGAATGGATTTGAACATTTAAATATGACATCTGTGTTTAAAAATTAATATTTTTCATTTTTATTTCAATTTTTTTTAATTATAACAAAACGATACGGCTCAATATTTTTGTGAATTAAGTGTTGGTCTGGAAATTAGTTTTCTTATTATTAGTTGCACTTTGGGCATGATTATAAGCTGAAGTCAAAGTAAGGCGATCAATTCTTTATAAGTCCGTGCATAGAGATACTTCATATAAGCCCGCAAATTACCGTGCGTGTATTTTATAATTTAAGTGTTTTTTCTATTAGTTATATAATTATAATTGAAGTGTTTTTTCAGTTAGTTATATAATTTATAATTATAAGTAAATTTATAAAATAATAAATTAATTAAATAATAAAAGAAGGTTTTTGGTAATTAATTTGAAAGAGAAAATATAATGTTATAATTATTAAGGTAGAAAATATTATTTATTTTTTTCGAAATTTGATATCATATTAATATTTACAAATAATATTAATATCCATGAATTTATAATTAAATAAAAAAAAGCATACTTGTAGTTATATCACTGTTTGGAGAAGTATAATTATTACAATTATATTTAGACAGTACTCCAAACAAACCGTTTATTAACGATTAATTAATTATTATTATTATGATCATTATATTATAATTATTACTTACTTTAATTAAGGATTAATAATAATAATGATTGAATGATAAATAAATCAATAATTTATAAAAAGTATTAATTACTGAAATTGAAAATATTATATTTTTGTTTAGAAAATTTGATATCATATTAATATTTACAAATAATATTAATATTGATGAATTTACAATTAAGTAAAAATTAAATAAATATAACTATACTTATAAAAATGTTCGGAAAAGTATAATTATTACAATTGTAATTATACAATACTCGAAACAAACAATTAATTATAACTAATTTACAATTAATTAATTATAATTATGATTATTATTATATTAAAATTATTATTGACTAAAATTAATAATTAATAATTAATTAGTTAATCGCAAAAATAATAATTGAATAATAAATTAATTAATAATTAATAATTTATATAATATTTTAATGCTATAATTATTAATGTTGAAAATATTATATTTTTTATTTGAAAAATTTGATATCATATTAATATTAAAAAAAAATATTAAAATCCATGATTCTACAATTAAATAAATATAACTATATTTATATAATTGTTTGAAGAAGTATAATTATTACAATTGTAATTATACAATTTTCCAAACCATTAATTAATTACCACAATTGTATTAATAAATGCGGTTGATTCATTATTTTCTATCATTTATATATCAATCAACTTTTGTGAATGAATAATTATATATAATTATATAAAAATATACATACATAAATAATTATACATAAAAAAAACTAAAATATTATTATTAAAACTATATGTTAAATTATTATTATATGTTCCTCAATGGACTATCTGTATGCTTTTTCTGAAAGGGAGATTGGGCATTTCTATGCCTCATCCAAATCTCGAATATATATTGATGATCTTTATATACTCTTAATATAAAGCTATGATAATTTTTTTTCTCAAAAAAAATTATTATTATATATTAAAAACTTATAATGAAATCCTCATCAATAAAACCCTAATATTAATAAAAGTGCATAAATATTTATTTCAAAACATCATTATCATGGAATTTGGAGCACAAATAATACACAAGAGGCCCTCATTATGTGTTGTACAACCAATTAAAAATAGTAGATCTGAAAGCTTTACTTATCCGGTGGACATTCCAACGATTATGTAAGTTGTTAATATTGAAAATGGATTTGGAGAATAAAAATTTCTAATTCAAATGTATATAATGATTTTCACTTTGAGATGGTCATTAATATCTATGTGCAAGGTCTTACCCATTTTCTTTTGTGTTTGATGAATATCCTTTAGACTTTAATTGAAATTTGAAACCTAAGCCCATCCATAGAAATTCCATTCTCATTATAATGCGCTTTTACTTCTTGTCATTGTCAATTGTGGTCGTTAAGTACCTGATAGATTTACGCATATCATATTGTATTATATGTTAAAACAATTTGTTTAGAATTCAGCGCTTTTGTTTTTAGAATTCTCTTCCAACTTTACGACATGAAATCTTTGTTTTATCCCGTAACATGTTTAAGTGTATATGCTTAGTGGTTCAATGTTTGTTTAGGATTTGATTTCATTTTGACATAATAAGACTGATTGCTGGCCGTTACCTGTTCTTGTAAACTATGAAGTTTTCATAAAGCTAGTCCCTAGTTACGTTTTCAGCTATACACAACATACAATCTAAATAGACTTTATGATTACAAAATGTTTGTGCTTTCACAACAAATTTTAGCCTTTTGCCCGTACACCAAATAGCTCTAAATAGGTTCAAATAATTATAGAAGATGTGTTGCACCCAGCGTGCATGATGAGACGGCTGGGGCGGATGGCTTTCCCTCCCCCAGCCGAGTTTGAACCCTGCGGAGGTCCCCCCTTCGGCGCATTGTGACGGCTCTGCCGTATCTGCCGGCTTCGGCCGTATTGTAATCTGGCTTCGGCCGTATTTGTCTGGCTTTGGCCATAATGTAATCATGAGGGCTGCGGCCATATATGGATTTTCACTCTGAAAAAAAAAAATTATAGAAAATGTGTTATTTTAATAAATCCTTAATAAAAAACAAACTTCGTTCGTAATTGAAACCATATAATGAAAATGATGAATCGAGGTTGAAACAAATGAAAAAGAGGAAATGAATAAGATATGAGAATATTTTGAATTTTTAATAAATTAAGGATAGGAGCAGGGAAAAGAAACTGAAAAATGATTTACATATTTTTCATATTATTTGTTGGATCATGTGTATGATATGAAACTATTTTGAATTTTTAATAAATTAGGGAAAGGAGCCGGGAAAAGAAACTAAAAAATGATTTACATATTTTTCATATTATTTATTGGATAATGCATAAGATATGAGACTATTTTGAATTTTTAACAATTAAGGATAGGAGCAAGGAAAAGAAACTAAACAGTGATTTACATATTTTTCATATTATCTATGGGAATATGTATTAGACGAATATTTTTTTAAGATTATTAAATCTTGATTATTCATAATTTAAAAATTAAAAAAAATTCAATATAAACCACGCCTTTGGCATAATTAACAGATAATTGTAATTAATAATTAATTAATTAATTAGGATGGTTATTATAATATTATAGTTATTATTAACTATAATTAATTATTTCTTATTAACTAATTAATTATAATTTTTATAATAATAATTAAAAAATAAATATATTAATATTTAATAATTTATAAAAAGGATTATATAATAATAAAAATAATGTTATAAAGCGAAGAGATTGATAAAGGGAAATGATTCTTAATATTATAAATCCAAGTAATTAATATTAGAAAACCAACATATTATAAACCCAAGGGAACGATATTTAACCAAAGGGATTAATAAATCCAATAGATTAATATTATAAACTCACGGGATTCCATTGGGTTTATAATCATGGTCAACCATGGCCAACCATGGTTCAATGTCACATTGTGATAAATATTGTCTCAATATAGCAACCATGCTCAACCATGGTCCAGCATCACATTGTGACAAAGATGGTGTCAATATTAAAATTAACGATGTAAACCATTTTCAAACATGTTTATTTTAGGGTTTATAATATTTTTCTTTGGGTTTATAATATTAATTCCTTGGGTTTATTATTCCTTTCGATTTATAATATCTAACCCTTAAGTTTATAATATCAATCCATTGGGTTTATTAATCAAGTGTTTATATTCCCAAGGTATAATATTATACGCAGGTTTATAATATTAATCCCTTCGGTTTAATATTATTCTTTTGGGTTTATATTTCCTTAGGTTTTTAGTGTTAATCTCTTGGGTTTATTATTCCCTCGGGCTTATAATATCAATCCCTTGGGTTTATTAATCTAAGGGTTCATATTCCTACGGTATAATATTTTTTATGGGGTTTGTAGTATTAATCTTTAGGTTTAATATAAATTCGTTGGGTTTATAATCATGGTCAACCACGGTCCAACGTCACATTATGACAAAATTTTTCTTAATATGAAATCAATCATGGTCCAACATCATATTGTGAAAAAGATTGTCTCTCCATGAAAATCAATCACGATCAACCATGGTCCAATGTCACATTGTGACAAATATGTCTCAATATGAAAATCAGCCATTGTGAACCATGCTTTTTTACGGTTTATAATATTTATCTTAGGGTTTATATACCTTGGGTTTATAATATTAATCTGTTGGGTTTAATATTATTCCCTTGGGTTTCTAATACCTTGAGGTTTTAGAATTAATCCCTTTGGTTTATTATGGTCTTGGGTTTATAATATCAATCCCTTGAGTTTATTAATCTAAGGGTTCATATTTACGGGGTATAATTTTATTCATGGGGTTTATAATATTAATCCCATGGTTTAATATAAATCCCTTGGGTTTATAATCATTGTCAACCATGGTCCAACGTCAAATTGTGACAAATATTATCTCAATATGAAAGTAAAGAATGTTCAACTATTGTCAACCGTGGTTATTCATAGTCAACCATGCTCTAATGTCACATTGTCACAAAGATTGTTTCAACATAAAACTCAACTATGGTCAACCATGGTCCAATCTCATGTTGTGATGGAGATTGTCTCAATATGGAAATCAAGCATGGTCATCCATGGTCAATCGTGGTCCCACGTCACATTTTGACAAATATTATCTTAATATGAAAATTGACCATGGTCCAATTCCATATTGTCACAAATGTTGTCTTGATAGGGAAATAAATCATGGCCAACCATGGTTAACCATGGTCTAACGTTGCATTGTGACAAATATTTTCTCAATCTGAAAATCAACCATGATTGACCATGGTCAACCATGTTTATTTTAGGGTTTATAATATTTATATTAAGGTTTATATACCATGGTTTTATAATATTAATCCCTTGGGTTTAATATTACTTCCTTTGGTTTATAATCCACTGGGGTTTTAGTATTAATCCCTTGAGTTTTTAATATCAATATGTTTGGTTTATAATATGAATCCCTTGAGTTTATTAATCTAAGGGTTCATATTCCTAGTGTATAATATTATTAATAGGGTTTATAATATAAATTCATAGGATTTAATATAAATCCGTAGTGTTTGTAATCATGGTTAACCATTGTCAATCAAGGTCCAATGTCACATTGTGAAAAAAATGTCTCAATATGAAAATCAACCATGGTAAACCATTGTCAACCATCGTCAACCATGGTGAACCATGCTCAATCATGCTCAATCATGATCCAATATCACATTTTGACAAAGAATGTTTTAATATGAAAAACAACCATGGCCAACCATAGTCCAATATCACACTTCGAGAAAGATTGTCTTATTATGAAATTCAACCATGGTAAACCATGGTTAAACGTGGTTAACCATGTTTATTTTAGGGTTTATAATATTTATCTTAGGGTTTATATACCTTCAGTTTATAATATTAATCCCTTGGGTTTAATATTATTTCTTTTATTTAATACTATTCTCATGGTTTGTAATATTTATTATATGGCTTATTACAAATACATTTGGTTTATAATCATGGTGAGTCATAGTGAGCCATGGTTGAAGATCACAATGTGACAAAGATTGTCTCAATATCAAAATCAACCATGGTCAAAAATGTTTATTTTAGGGTTTATAATATTTATCTTAGGGTTGATATATCTTGGGTTTATAATATTAATCCATTGAGTTTAATAATTTTCCCTTGGGTTTATAATACATTTGAGTTTTAAAAATAATCATTTCGGTTTATTATTCTCGAGGGTCTATAATATCAATCCCTTAGATTTATTAATCTAAGGGTTCATATTCCGAGGGTATAATATTATTCATAGAGTTTATAATATTAATCCTATGGTTTAATGTAAATTCATTGGGTTTATAATCATGGAACCATGGTTCAATGTCACATTGTGACAAATTTTTTCTCAATATGAAAATCAACCATGGTCAAACGTCGCATTGTGAAAAAAAGATCATCTTAATATAAACATCAATCATTGTCATTCATGGTCAATAATGGTCCAACTTCTCATTGCGATAAAAATTATTCTTCATATGGTTTATTCATAAAGTTTATTAATTTAAGGGTTCATATTCCTATGGTATAATATTATTCATATGGTTTATAATATTAATCCTAGGGTTTAATAGAAATTTCTTGGGTTTATAGTCATGGTCGACCATTGTCAACAATGGCCCAATGTCACATTGTGACAAAGATTGTCTCAGTGTGAAAATTAACAATAGTCAAACAATAGTCAACTATTGTCAACCATCATTAACTATAGTCAATCATGGTCAACTATGGTCCAATGTGACATTGTGATAAAGATTGTCTCAATATGAAAATCAACGATAGTCAACAATGGTCAAATATCACATTGTTAAAAATATTGTCTCGATATTAAAATCAACCATTGTCAGCCATGGTCAACCATGTTCCAACTTCGCATTGCAACAAAAATTGTATCAATATGAAAATCAACCATGGTCAATGGTGATCAACTATGTTTATTTTACCATTTATAATATTTATTATAGGATTTATAAAACTTGTGTGGGCCTAATGGTTAAGCACATGTGTTTCCTCCTAAGAGGTCATAGGTTCAAAACTAGATGGGGGTAGAGTATGTATGCCTCCATAGACTTAACAGTCAAATGACTACACGATGGTGGGTTCCTTGTCCCACGAACAAGGGGGTCTCGTACATCAATGTGGTCTCTTGCTTGGTTATGACCTTAAAATTGGATAATAATAATAATAATATATTTTGATTTATAATATTTATCTTAGAGTTTATCATAAAATTTTCCAATATAAAAATTAATCATAGCGAACTTTGACCAATCATAAGTGGTTCCTTGTCCCATAAACAAGGGGGTCTCATACATCAATGTGGTCTCTTGCTTTGTTATGACCTTAAAATTGGATAATAATAATAATAATATATTTTGATTTATAATATTTATCTTAGAGTTTATCATAAAATTTTCCAATATAAAAATTAATCATAGCGAACTTTGACCAATCTTAAGTAACCATGCTCAATCATATTCGTAAGACTTAATAAATAATAATTAATTATTTTTAATTAATTTTATTAATTAAATATTTATTTGTTATTGATTATTATTATTTTTATTAATAGTTAATATTAATTATTATTATTTATTAATACTTGTTGGTTCCAAAGGCGTCGGCTAAAAAATTGTGTCATATAATTTCTATAAATTTTTTTTTTTAATTCATTATAAATCACAAAAACCTGAATTGAGAAAAAACACATAAATTATTATTAAATTGAAAATATTATTTTATTTTATTTTATTTTTTATTTTTTATTTTTTTTTCAAAAGGTGGAAAAACCTATCAAACTCAGTTTGTCAAACCAACAGTGAGGACATCCATCTCTGGCTGCTATCCGCGAATGTCAGTTGACACATCACTGTTATCAAGGAAAACCACGCCACCTGAAATAACCCGCTGGTGGTCCGTAAGGGAGCAGACTATCACTCCTGCCAGATGCCTCTGGGTCTTGGGCCGTTAACCTGTTTCCTTAGGTCCGAGGAAGACGAGCTCTTAGCCAAGCAAAAGCAGTTTTAGGGCATACTCCAGGCCCTATTGTTTATATTATTATTACTAACCATATTTAATATCAAATATAAAAAAATTATATTTTTTAATTTATAATAATAAATGTGTATTTTTATTTATGTTCTATATCAACGGAATTATTGCAAGGCTCTTGAACTATTCCCTCCTTCTATGCCGAAAACTGTGTGATATGCTCTGCATCAGCATGTGGGATGTAATAAGGAGTTATGATAATCAGCTAGATACGTCTCTAACGACGTTCTCTAACAGGTACAATTTTGCGAGAATGGAAATGTTAAATTTTTTGGAGTGAAAATAATCATGAATTCTAAATTTCTGAAACTTAACCACTGAAATTTAATTTCACAAAATTCAAACGGAGCAACATTGTCACCATCCGCGATCGCGTGTACAGATAATTTGTCCTTTAATCCATTGGGCGGACCACAGTGACGGGCGAAAGCAATAACTCACGGGATGCGATGCCTGGCTACCAATCAAAATATTGATTGGCTGTAGCAATTTGCAGGGGGGTCCAGATTTGTAGCGGTCAATCAGATAGCAAATCATTGATTCATAAAAATACCACTTCAACCGAACTATTATATGAGGCTCGCGATGTGATCCTTATCAGTGTAGGGACCAGAGGTATTTCATAGGTTTCGAAAGGCATTGTAGGATATTAATTAACTGAAACAAAGAATTGTGGGCACAGAGGTGTACTGAATGTTTCGCCATTTTCAGTGCTTTAAAAAAAATCAAATTTCCCGTGACTTTTGCATGGCAGTCAGATAGTATAAACTTGGACAAACCTGTGGCGGTGGGCCATCAAACCTTACATATTTTTGTAGTAATCCAACCATTCGTTCAGGAGAGCCATGTTTTGGTACTAATCCAACCATTTGTTCAGGAGAACTAAACGCTGCCATCCGCATAACAATCTCAAACTATCGATTATCTTATGTGACAAACGTGCCATTTTTATTTGAGAATATTTACTAGCATTTGCACCAAATGTTGCAAAGAAAACGCCGTAAGGTATAAATTCGAAAAGAATAGTGAGATATAGAAGATCATTGAATATAAAAAATAGTAAACAAAATATAATAAATTGTCGGAGCAATTCTATAAAGTCTTTACAAACAAATTCATTGTTTTTGTAAGCCATAATTGCCTAATGTAATTGCAGTGAGCCAGACACCGAATTATATAATACAAATACTCTTCCCAGTTAAAAAAATAAGAGCGGCAATGTGTGCTCCTGTAAACTTTTGTAACAACCTTGCACAATTTTAATTGAAGAAGGATGAAATGCAACTTTACAAGGAGTAAGTTGAGGGTAAAACAATAGCATGCCCTTATGACCTATGGCATCAAATTTGCAAAGGAAGCGAATTAATACCAATGAATTACTATCGAGATTTCCCAAAATATTTACTGATTTGCAAAAATGAAGGATCACAAGAAATGAAATTGATTAGCACACCATTAAAATGCAGAACTAAGTAAACTGTGAATTCAAGAAAATTGATACGTGCTTTAATATCTCAATGCTATTGTGTGTCAAACCAAAAATACAGTGCAAGAAAGATAGCAATAACACCCGACACAGAAACAAAAATTTACCCTTGAAACTAAATGCTAGAAAACCAACAACAATAGAAGGGTTGTTTAGCTCTTCGTGAATTCAGAAAATGTAGACTACATGATTTGTCTATATCTATAGCTACTCCTAAGTGGGAACTTGAACAACTACCTGGTGTATGATCTCTTTCACTCTTATTGAATTGAGGCTTCTGTGATCCATAATAGTTGTTGAAAGCAAAACTTCGGCGGAAATCACATGAGGAAAGACCTTTGTCGACACGTTTTGAACCAACCACTGTGGTTCATCGTCAGGACGATGAACCATAGTGGTTGGTTCGAAACGCGTTGACAAAGGTCTTTCCTCATGTGATTTCCGCCGAAGCTCTTTCACTCTGCTGGTGAAACTCTTGTCCTTTTGGATCAATCAATCTAGGTTAGGTTCATCATGTCCAGAACAATACACTTGGTAGTGTTTGTTGGGCTAACGGAATTCAAAAGCATCAAAATACTTGTCGCATCGAGGGAATCAAGAGAAATCAACTAACATAGTGAATAAAAAAGAAGCAAACTAAACAACTGGCAAAGATTTCAATTTTAGAGCACCTACCTAGTTTTTTTATAAATTAATTTAATTGGGCGTTCAGTCTCTCTCTTTATATATATATGAAGTGCATACACACATACACAATGAGTTCTGTAAGTGTCATTTTTCTATAAAATGCGCGATGTACCTATTAAAAATCCTGGGTAGATGATGAAACTGTCCCAGGATCGAAATCTCAACCCATCTCGTAAAGGGTACCACAAAAATTTTATTTTGATTCTAACACATCTTAATCCATACCAAGTGCATTTGGATCCGTCGTTTAGCACTGGAAGCCAAGGGCACGCAAAATCCGGAAATGATGGAGTCATGAAAGGCATGAAGCAACCCTTACAATCGCAGCTATCAAAGCAGTACCAGAAAAACAATATGTATATTTACTAAGAAATTAGTAAGTACCAGTATGTGTGGTAAAGGGTGTCATTGAGAGCCCATCTAGCAATAGCACCCACAACAAGAAACATGTAGAAATTCAACAGCAACAAAAAACTTGCAAGAGACTTCACCACTTTGAACGCCATTATAATTATAAAACTATGACTGCTTAACAAACTATAAGTACCGACCAAATGGGGCTTAATTTGGAAATGACAAATTACCAATCTATACCATACACTAGATTCTTAATTTGTAGAGGATGAGATCAAGGTGACAACAATGGTGGCTGGAGATTTTCCGGACTACCTATTAGTGTGAGAACATGTGAAAATGGTCATGAACTTTCTGGCATTGTAGATTCCATTAGAAGTGATGTCTGTGTCCAACATTTGCCAGAAAGTCAATATTTTTCCTCCACATTAGCTGCAAAAATAAATATGAAGAAATGATGAAACTCATATTTCCTTTGTAGTAAAAATCAATCAGCTTGTGAAGTTAATTTTGACACTTTGAATAATCCAGACAAAAGCTTGAAAAAAAACTTCAATGAGCAGTGCTCTGCTTAGCAGTCAATGTAGGGATATTTATATACAAAATAGTACAAGGATTTGTAAAAAATGTGGATAGTGGCAACAACTGATATACCCTGACACCATGAACATATCCTCATGTGCTTCCAAACCACCTGAAAGAAAGCATTGAAATTTCTACCTCGTTGGACTACTCTTTTAATTAATATAATTGATACCGGATGAGCCATCGATCTCACAACATTAATGCCAAACATATTTTTTTTTTGGCATACAGAACATGTGGGCCTGCCAAGCTGAGCGAGTTATGGAACGGACAAACACAAACATGGGCATGAATACTATAAATCAATTCCAAACACCAAAACTCTAGAGTCCAGAGGCCAGAGTTAGTGATGGGACAGATTTGTCATAGAAAAATTCCTGGAAATAAGTCAAAAAAGCATGCTTAAACACTGCAAAACGTCAGATGATTATGCTTAGCGATTGTTATATATTAGGAAAGCCAGAACACTATCCACGTTGCAGAAATTTGTTCCATTCCACTAGCCAAGCTTAGGGAACCCTTGAATTGTGTATAGTTATCAGATGTTGGTTTTCAGCATTCAAATCTTGTTGAAGTTATTGTGCTAATCAAGCTCAAAATTGCTGAGTAGGTACAGGAATGGTTTCAGCAAAGCCTATTAATTAAAGAAAGTGTAATGAGAATGGCTATCTCAGGCTAATTCTCAAGAACAATTTGACATTTGGGTACCAACCTGCAGTAGGGAATTTAGGTCCCCACATGAGTTTTGCATGTTCTTTTGGGCATTGGGTTTCATTCAAGATTGTCATCTAGTGGGAAGTTTCATGCCCCTTTGCTGAATTTGGAGATTATGTTGTTGTCAATTGATAGGAATGGCAGTTTTGCTTTAGTTTAAGAAGTTTTGGGTACCCTTTAGGCTCACTACTGTGATGCAAATGGATGGGCTGGGGAGCTGCATGCAATTAAAACAAGCGTGCATTATGCCCTTGAGTTTGAGTGCTACTGTTCAAAAGAATGCTAATATACTCATTGCGTATTTAGATATAGATGGGCTTGTCTTAAAATCAGGAAGGGCAAATTAGTATGATTTAGAAAGTGATATTACAGTCACTGAAGCAGAGGCTCCACCATTCCTAGCATTGATCAAAACGTTTTTTGGAAAAATAAGGTATAGGTTAAGCTTAACATTAGTAGTTAATGCATCAGAAGATGACAAGGCAAGGAAGAATATACTTCAACGTGGGGTTGTCCAAGAGACAAATGCTAAGTTGTTTTTTTCATCTCATCACAATACAGTGAAGGAGTCCACTGTTACTGCGGTTACAAACCAGTCTGAAGATATGGGTCTTGCAAGAGGCATGGATACCCTTTCTAGATGTTCGGAGAAGGAAAATGATGGGAATGTAAATAGTGACCTGAAATCCAGTTGGAAAAAACCTCCAAGGCCTCCAAGAAGAGCATGTTCACCAAATCTTATTCTCTAGTCAATTGTGTCATAGCTTGAAATAGGATTTGGCAATCCTACCGAAATCTTTAGGTAAATTTTGCTATAAGGATTGAAATTTTGCAAGACCTATTTTTACTTATGTTATGTCAGCTTGATGAATTGGATTAGTGGGAGAAGCATATGTTTGCTTCCCTGGTTTCTTTTCAGGTATGTTTTCACAAGGCACCGGTACCCTGCAAAATTTATCACCAAAATCAGGACAAACAAGTCAATTGTCTATGCACAATTTCACAAGTCCTGTCTCAAATAATGAATCAACACCGGCCAGTGTAAGCCTCTCCTACCTGGCATTGCTTTAATTCCTCAAATTCCTATTTTGTTGATATCAAAATAACTAGGGCCAGAGATTAAACTAGGACTAGGCCAAGGACAATAATTTTTTTTCTGCTACTAGAGATTCAGTGATCCTTAATATGGGAATTCTCATGCCCGTTACTTTTAGGTAGTATTCTTACAGTAAACATATTATGTTAGAAAAACTGAAGACATTCTCTCAGAAATTGGAGGCTATCAAATTCATAATCAATGAACCACCTATAGTTGGTTGTTCTTATGATGTCTGTAGTTTTGGTTAGCTCTTATAGTTTGCATCATTAATTGGTTAAAATACATGGAATCTGTTGTTTGTTTTTCTTCTTGAAATAATACATAATAATCCAATTTTCCACATTAATGATGACGTGGACAATTTTGGTGGGCAGTGGTGATTCCTGCAAGTCTGGCCAATCTTACACAGTTCACACTTTCTAAAAAGCATCAACAGTCATTTATTATCATATGTCCCAACCATAGTATCCAACTATTGAGACCACATTTCATTGATAATCACATAAGCAACCATATCAACATCATTCATTCCATGCATTCTAATTAGTTCGACAGACAAGATTACAAACAATATCTCATCATAACACACATGTATATATACATAAGTAGTCTGTTCAATAGCCAAAACAGTGCATAGAATTATTAGTTCCCATGCCATAGATAAGACAAGTCATCATGCTGACTTATCAGCCCTAGTCAGGGTGCCTCACCTAGGCTCACCTACCTAAAATTATTAGCATGAGTAATCTCCATATATATGAGGCTCATAACATCCATGAACTAAAAGATGCAGTTATTAACCCAGGCATACCCACTTAACTATCTCCAGAACAAGGACCTGACTATATTGTCTTTACCAAAGAACCCACAAAGAAAATTAAAATTCTAGCCAAATGCAGATGACGATTTGGCTCATCATAACAGCCCCGAACTTAAAGATGCAGTTATAAAACCAGGCATAGCCACTTTACTATCTCCAGAACAAGGACCTGACTATATTGTCTAAATATTTGAATGTAAAGTGTCGCAAAGAATAAAGTCCTGTAGAATTGCGAAAGTTGGCGTTTTGTCCTGCTTGTTCATTCTACAAGGAAACCATCTAATCCAATTTCAAATATGGTTAGCAGAAAACACGAGGCCATGAAATTTTGGCTAGTAGATCACCCCGTCATACGTTTGAAATCTAGGGCAGAGTGAAATTTGGAAGAAAGTATTAAAACAAATAACAATAATCTAATAATCTAATAGTTATGAGGCCTCAGCTAAGTTAGCCACCAAATTAATATGAAAGTTTTTTTCGCCTTTAAATTGAACCCCTGATTTTTTAGGGGAGGGAACCCATGTTTTTCCCAGAAAAAATAACCCATCAAAGGGCTCTGAATTGTTTTATCCATTTCACTGTTGCTAATTTCTCACATTCCATTTCTACGTATAGACTCTTTTTTTTTTTTGTTTTTTGGCCGAGGCACAAATGAGAATTTACAAATATCTTCACCACGATAACAATGAACAAACTGTTTTATTGCCTTCCGAACCCGAAGCTGAGAAACAGTCATATCCCATGCCCTTGCACCGAAAATTATCATATGAACATGTCAACATTAATATATCATAAACAAGAGAATGCAGAAATGTATATGTAGAGAGACATCAACCTATCAACTATGTAAGAAGCTTCGCTGAACTTCAACCTTTACATTTGAAATTCAACAAACCATAAAAAAATTCCTTAATAACATTTTTTATATTTATGATGTTGATTTCTTAATTTTATATGCTATATTTCATTATTTCATTTACAGTTAATGTATGTAAATAGACCAACCAGAATCGGGTCAGCCTCATCAAAATCATCGAAAACTTCGAACTCAAACCAAACCTAATCATTTCAACATCTTAACAATTTTCAGCATATGAGGCTAGCATCGACCCACCCAGAAGGTAGCTACTTCATTCGATGAAAACTGCAAGCAGTGTGTAGTAAGAAATCCCATTTCCCACCAATGGGATTTGGGTGCCATAACTGCTAGAAATCCGAGGAAGGAAGCCCATTAAAATTATGTCCAAAGAAGACACATAATAGAAATACTCGACTTCTGTAAACCATCAACTTATCTTCTGCACTACCATGCTTAATACCCAATGGCACACTGAACCTAATCATTTCAACATCTTATAATTCAATGTATATAGACAAACCTGAATTTCATTATTTCATTTTACAGTTAATGTATGTATATAGACCAACCAGAATTAGGACCAACCAGAATCGGGTCAGCCTCATCAAAAACTTCGAACTCAAACCGAACCTAATCATTTCAACATCTCATAATTCTATGTATATAGACAAGCCTCATCAAAATCATCAAAAACTTAGAACTCAAACCGAACCTCATCATTTCAACATCTCATAATTGTATGTATATAGACAAACCTGAAAACTTCGAACTCAAACTGAACCTCATCATTTCAACATCTCATAATTCTATGTATATAGACAAACCTGAATCGGGTCAGCCTCATAAAAACTTCGAACTCAAACCAAACCTAATCATTTCAACATCTCATATTGACATCCAACCTAATCATTTCAACATCTCATATTGAAATCCAGAAACATCCAGAATCATTGCATGCCAAATAACAAATCCAAATATTCTCAGGCAGAAATTAAAGACAGCTGGTACACAAGTAATATTCGCCCCTTCACTGCTTCTAATTTCAGCTTGAATGATACATTTTTATGTTGTATAACAAAGCTAAGTTCATTTGCAAAATACACAGTAGTAACATAAAATCCACTGTTAGTAACATAAAATCTGGCAACAAACCAGTTTATCACACCAAACAGTGCAACTACGATAAGCGGTGGAAGTGTCTGACAATAAATTCATGAACTGGCAAATTTAATCCAGCAAAATTATTTTACCACTAAAAAAAGGATCACAATGCTCAACAACTTCGGTTTACTTGTCAAACCACAAAATATAGGCTATTCACTAGCTTAAAACTACATTCATACAGAAAAGCCAGTAAAGCTGTTCAGTGCTGTTGAGTTGTGCAAATCTCCATGATTCATCCACAAAACTTGATCGCGAACAAGCAAGGTAGAATACATTATGGATGTTTCATTTCTTATGTTCTCTGGGTCTAGGTTGCAAATCTACCAGAAGCAATATTCCCGCTGCATTTTTTGAAAATATTCCAGAAAGACCTATAGACAATCTTCCTTCAATCTTTTGAGTTTCCCTGGTCATTTTGTTCACTTTTGCTAGTCAATTAAGCAGATTTCATAAAGCATAATGCCCCAACTATTGTTCATTGCAACTTTGCGACTCATTACAACTTTGCAACTTATTGTTGAGTAATTTTATTAAACCCAGTTACAACATCAAAAGAACATAAGACTGCCAGAGACTCATTGCAACTTTGCGACTCTTTGCAACTCATTGTTGAGTAATTTTATCAACCCAGTTACAGCATCCACAGAGCATATCATGTCCAGCATAATCCGCCTTCAGCCACATACTCTGGAAAGCAGTGACATCTGCATCCATGTAACAAAATAGACCAGCCAATCTGCACAACTTTTTTTAAAAGCCATCCAAGGCATTCCCCATGCTCTACCTGTCTGGGAAGAATGCTTCAAGTAAAATCCCATTCTTCATGCTCTGTCTATTACATACCCATCATCAAGCAAACAACTATACTGTAAAGAAATTCTCCGAAAACATCTAAATCCTTCCATACACTACTGTACCATGGTCGGTCGACCAGACTTATTTAGCTTAACTATATACAAACTACAAACTACACTACATCTTATATTACAGTAGCAGGATACACAAGTCCTTATATCCCAATTTGATCCTGATTGGGCCAAACTCTCCCGTCAAAAAAATGGAAGGTTTAAGTCGTTGTGCAACTTTCCCGCAGCATCAATATCCTACTATACCCTCCAACATGAAAAGAAATAAATACCATCAAAATGCTTCTGTATGAACATACACCTAGTATACCATATTATCAGAGTAGTTAGTTAGTCCAGACCCAACAAGCGTCTCAGATCTTTTGTTGCAGAGGTATCAACTCCAAACTGAAGAGAATTAGAACAAGATCGGACAACAGCAAAGGTGGACTGGGATTTCTCTGGAGCAACGGGTAAAGCTGAATGTACCTTCTCTTCAGAAGGTGACACTGGAGAAGATTCCATGTATTCAACGCTCTTGGAACAATGATTGGCATCAATAAGATCCATTGCGATAGATCTCATCTGCTGCATATAGAACTTGGGAAATGGTAAGCTACTTGGAGGTGGACTGTTGGAATATGCAGGACCAGCCCATTTCTCCGACTCAAAAACAGGAGAAGCAAAGTCACTGCTAGAGGGATTTCCAACTTTTGTGTCATCCACACCATCAAAAGAAGATACATATTGGAACTCTTTCAACATCTTTGGCGACTCATTCCCTATCGCCTCGGATGCTTTCACCCCTGAAGAGACAGACTGCAAGATTCC
Source organism: Pinus tabuliformis (assembly GCA_031772625.1). Lineage (NCBI taxonomy): Eukaryota > Viridiplantae > Streptophyta > Pinopsida > Pinales > Pinaceae > Pinus > Pinus tabuliformis. Next base: position 1,327,392,673 of record CM062805.1, on the reverse strand, counting down.
GGATCCTTCCTTTGGAAGAACACTTGGGTCTGGCCCTAGAGGATCTGTTGATATTATTAAATCATCTATCAATTCAGTGAGGTTGACATCCTCACAACCTGTTCGCCTGGCGGCTTGATTTGTTTTTCTCTCATCGCCACAGAACTTTGCAACTGTTTTAGATGCCCAGCCTGATTTGTTTCGCTTCAGGCTAGACAACCTGTATTCTACATTATTTACAATAACCCTGTCACTTGAATGACCAGTTTTTTGTCTGGCCTGGCTCTTTTTGTCGGGATCCTTCCCCACAGCATTCTTTATTGTTTCCCCACGTTTCAATATTGTGATCTTCTCCGTGACAAGGTTCTTGTTCTGTTCGCCACCTCTCCTCCCTTTTGCTTCAATATGAACAATATTTCCCATTGTAAGCTTTGGATCATGAAAATACTGCATTGTCGAAACCGACTGTTGCAGAGAATAGCCAAACCTCTGGCCTGATGAATTTGTGGAAGAATAAGAATAAAATGGGCGTTGACCATAGAAAATAGAAAAAGAATCTCCAAGCAAAGCTCCATCTACATCGAAATTTGGAGTTGTGCTATGCGGCCGCTTCAGAAAAGAAATATTCTCCAAGTCTACACCGGCTCGGTAACTCGGAGAAGGCCATAACCTGCAACACTTTCCAGAATTAACCGCATTGGAAGCCACATAATTTTGCAACCACTTGGGATCTGTTTTCATTCTATCAATATCAGGGCTACTCCCCGAAATTCTATGGCTGTGTACAGTGTTGTTCTCTGATCGTAGAGAATTGACACGATGGTAAGCCTTCCCAGTTGAATGCCTATTATTGTTTGCTTTATAAGAGGCCAAATAATCCTGGGCAGGTAAGATGGCAGTTCCCATGGTTCTACACAATAGCCCCCTAACAAAGCAAAGTAAACTACCCTTATTCCAGCTAAAACTCTACTCTTTTCTCCAAACAAAACCCCTTAATCTAAAAAAATAAACGACAAAACAATCTAAAGTCGGCAAAGGGTATGAACAGAAAAAAATGGCATCCCTCTATACCCAATGGCATAAATTGACGAGGTTAAGAACTGAAACATCAAATCTCTAAATTTTATGTAAAAATTGTCTCAGAAAAACACTGAAATAGATGGATCTGGCAATCTCTGTTATTGCTCCACCAAAACAGACAACAATAAAAAACTTCAAGGATCTTCAAGTAAAATCGAAGCCTTTGGAAGAACACTTGGGTCTGGCCCTAGAGGATCTGTTGATATTATTAAATCATCTATCAATTCAGTGAGGTTGACATCCTCACAACCTGTTCGCCTGGCGGCTTGATTTGTTTTGCTCTCATCGCCACAGACCTTTGCAACTGTTTTAGATGCCCAGCCCGATTTGTTTCGCTTCAGGCTAGACAACCTGTATTCTACATTATTTACAATAACCCTGTCGCTTGAATGACCAGTTTTTTGTCTGGCCTGGCTCTTTTTGTCGGGATCCTTCCCCACAGCATTCTTTATTGTTTCCCCACGTTTCAATATTGTGATCTTCTCCGTGACAAGGTTCTTGTTCTGTTGGCCACCTCTCCTCCCTTTTGCTTCAGTATGAACAATATTTCCCATTGTAAGCTTTGGATCATGAAAATACTGCATTGTCGAAAGCGACTGTTGCAGAGAATAGCCAAACCTCTGGCCTGATGAATTTGTGGAAGAATAAGAATAAAATGGGCGTTGACCATAGAAAATAGAAAAAAAATCTCCAAGCAAAGCTCCATCTACATCGAACTTTGGAGTTGTGCTATGCGGCCGCTTCAGAAAATAAATATTCTCCGAGTCTACACCGGCTCGGTAACTCGGAGAAGGCCATAACCTGCAACACTTTCCAGAATTAACCGCATTGGAAGCCACATAATTTTGCAACCACTTGGGATCTGTTTTCATTCTATCAATATCAGGGCTACTCCCCGAAATTCTATGGCTGTGTACAGTGTTGTTCTCTGATCGTAGAGAATTGACACGATGGTAAGCCTTCCCAGTTGAATGCCTATTATTGTTTGCTTTATAAGAGGCCAAATAATCCTGGGCAGGTAAGATGGCAGTTCCCATGGTTCTACACAATAGCCCCCTAACAAAGCAAAGTAAACTACCCTTATTCCAGCTAAAACTCTACTCTTTTCTCCAAACAAAACCCCTTAATCTAAAAAAATAAACGACAAAACAATCTAAAGTCGGCAAAGGGTATGAACAGAAAAAAATGGCATCCCTCTATACCCAATGGCATAAATTGATGAGGTTAAGAACTGAAACATCAAATCTCTAAATTTTATGTAAAAATTGTCTCAGAAAAACACTGAAATAGATGGATCTGGCAATCTCTGTTATTGCTCCACCAAAACAGACAACAATAAAAAACTTCAAAGATCTTCAAGTAAAATCGAGGGGACCAAGAAATCGAACCACTTTCGAGGCCTAGAAATGTTAATCCTATCAATAGACCACCCAATACTTTACATTTCCCTGCCAGAATAACCCGAAGCCTTGAAAGATCTTTGGCTTCAGATTTCTAGACAACCCAACTAAAGATACATCCACAAGGCCTTTATATTCAAATTACCCACTTCATTACGGCTCTCAATGAAGTTACCCCTAAAATATGCAGGAATATACAAATCCCCAAACCAAAAAATACCCTCTACAGAAACTAAGATATCAAAAATACCCACAACAGGCATATGCAGAACCAGTGGAAACTGCCCAGATATTCTCACATACACTTTATAACAGACAACTCTGCCGGCCCTCGAATTGCCCAAACGCCGATAAGCCCAACAGCCCTCTCCACAGCCCAAACTAATTCAAACTCTGGATATCTTCATAATTCTTCAATACAAAGCATTTGGGCACCCAACCATTGGGAAATTAAATCTTTAAGATCCACTAAAAGCTTAGAAGCCCACAAGAACCCTAACATACATAAAACTCTCAAGGTTTGTAAGCTTTGGATCATGAAAATACTGCCTTGTCGAAACCGACTGTTGCAGAGAATAGCCAAACCTCTGGCCTGATGAATTTGTGGAAGAATAAGAATAAAATGGGCGTTGACCATAGAAAATAGAAAAAGAATCTCCAAGCAAAGCTCCATCTACATCGAACTTTGGAGTTGTGCTATGCGGCCGCTTCAGAAAAGAAATATTCTCCGAGTCTACACCGGCTCGGTAACTCGGAGAAGGCCATAACCTGCAACACTTTCCAGAATTAACCGCATTGGAAGCCACATAATTTTGCAACCACTTGGGATCTGTTTTCATTCTATCAATATCAGGGCTGCTCCCCGAAATTCTATGGCTGTGTACAGTGTTGTTCTCTGATCGTAGAGAATTAACATGATGGTAAGCCTTCCCAGTTGAATGCCTATTATTGTTTGCTTTATAAGAGGCCAAATAATCCTGGGCAGGTAAGATGGCAGTTCCCATGGTTCTGCACAATAGCCCCCTAACAAAGCAAAGTAAACTACCCTTATTCCAGCTAAAACTCTACTCTTTTCTCCAAACAAAACCCCTTAATCTAAAAAAATAAACGACAAAACAATCTAAAGTCGGCAAAGGGTATGAACAGAAAAAAATGGCATCCCTCTATACCCAATGGCATAAATTGACGAGGTTAAGAACTGAAACATCAAATCTCTAAATTTTATGTAAAAATTGTCTCAGAAAAACACTGAAATAGATGGATCTGGCAATCTCTTTTATTGCTCCACCAAAACAGACAACAATAAAAAACTTCAAAGATCTTCAAGTAAAATCGAGGGGACCAAGAAATCGAACCACTTTCGAGGCCGAGAAATGTTAATCCTATCAATAGACCACCCAATACTTTACATTTCCCTGCCAGAATAACCCGAAGCCTTGAAAGATCTTTGGCTTCAGATTTCTAGACAACCCAACTAAAGATACATCCACAAGGCCTTTATATTCAAATTACCCACTTCATTACGGCTCTCAATTAAGTTACCCCTAAAATATGCAGGAATATACAAATCCCCAAACCAAAAAATACCCTCTACAGAAACTAAGATATCAAAAATACCCACAACAGGCATATGCAGAACCAGTGGAAACTGCCCAGATATTCTCACATACACTTTATAACAGACAACTCTGCCGGCCCTCGAATTGCCCAAACGCCGATAAGCCCAACAGCCCTCTCCACAGCCCAAACTAATTCAAACTCTGGATATCTTCATAATTCTTCAATACAAAGCATTTGGGCACCCAACCATTGGGAAATTAAATCTTTAAGATCCACTAAAAGCTTAGAAGCCCACAAGAACCCTAACATACATAAAACTTTCAAGGTTTGAAGCACTTACTCGTATTTAATTTGCAGTGCCGACCTGTGCAAATATCTCTTTCTGTGAAGATCAGACTCTCTGTATCTCTTCCACCACTTTCAATACCCTTCCTTACAAATCAATGAGCCACGCGGCCTGTATATATAGCCCCTGTAATCTTTGAGCTATAATTGAACAGATTAACCACCAATCATATGAATAGTTTCAGTCCTTTCAGGATGCAATCCCTGCACCAAATGCAAATTGCGACTGTTTACACATCGATCGACATATATGCATTTTATCTCTTTTGGCTTTGTTTACAGCTCTTGTTTTAGCTGTCAGTGTTTGTTTAGCTGACATTCATGGACAATCTTGACTATGTATTTGTCTGATATTTATTGTTATTACTCGCTCTCAGCGGTGTAGCAAACTACTGGATTGGGATGGCTATGCGATAAGCCCAACAGCCCTCTCCACAGCCCAAACTAATTCAAACTCTGGATATCTTCATAATTCTTCAATACAAAGCATTTGGGCACCCAACCATTGGGAAATTAAATCTTTAAGATCCACTAAAAGCTTAGAAGCCCACAAGAACCCTAACATACATAAAACTTTCAAGGTTTGTAAGCTTTGGATCATGAAAATACTGCCTTGTCGAAACCGACTGTTGCAGAGAATAGCCAAACCTCTGGCCTGATGAATTTGTGGAAGAATAAGAATAAAATGGGCGTTGACCATAGAAAATAGAAAAAGAATCTCCAAGCAAAGCTCCATCTACATCGAACTTTGGAGTTGTGCTATGCGGCCGCTTCAGAAAATAAATATTCTCCGAGTCTACACCGGCTCGGTAACTCGGAGAAGGCCATAACCTGCAACACTTTCCAGAATTAACCGCATTGGAAGCCACATAATTTTGCAACCACTTGGGATCTGTTTTCATTCTATCAATATCAGGGCTGCTCCCCGAAATTCTATGGCTGTGTACAGTGTTGTTCTCTGATCGTAGAGAATTAACACGATGGTAAGCCTTCCCAGTTGAATGCCTATTATTGTTTGCTTTATAAGAGGCCAAATAATCTTGGGCAGGTAAGATGGCAGTTCCCATGGTTCTGCACAATAGCCCCCTAACAAAGCAAAGTAAACTACCCTTATTCCAGCTAAAACTCTACTCTTTTCTCCAAACAAAACCCCTTAATCTAAAAAAATAAACGACAAAACAATCTAAAGTCGGCAAAGGGTATGAACAGAAAAAAATGGCATCCCTCTATACCCAATGGCATAAATTGACGAGGTTAAGAACTGAAACATCAAATCTCTAAATTTTATGTAAAAATTGTCTCAGAAAAACACTGAAATAGATGGATCTGGCAATCTCTGTTATTGCTCCACCAAAACAGACAACAATAAAAAACTTCAAAGATCTTCAAGTAAAATCGAGGGGACCAAGAAATCGAACCACTTTCGAGGCCGAGAAATGTTAATCCTATCAATAGACCACCCAATACTTTACATTTCCCTGCCAGAATAACCCGAAGCCTTGAAAGATCTTTGGCATCAGATTTCTAGACAATCCAACTAAAGATACATCCACAAGGCCTTTATATTCAAATTACCCACTTCATTACGGCTCTCAATGAAGTTACCCCTAAAATATGCAGGAATATACAAATCCCCAAACCAAAAAATACCCTCTACAGAAACTAAGATATCAAAAATACCCACAACAGGCATATGCAGAACCAGTGGAAACTGCCCAGATATTCTCACATACACTTTATAACAGACAACTCTGCCGGCCCTCGAATTGCCCAAACGCCGATAAGCCCAACAGCCCTCTCCACAGCCCAAACTAATTCAAACTCTGGATATCTTCATAATTCTTCAATACAAAGCATTTGGGCACCCAACCATTGGGAAATTAAATCTTTAAGATCCACTAAAAGCTTAGAAGCCCACAAGAACCCTAACATACATAAAACTTTCAAGGTTTGAAGCACTTACTCGTATTTAATTTGCAGTGCGGACCTGTGCAAATATCTCTTTCTGTGAAGATCAGACTCTCTGTATCTCTTCCACCACTTTCAATACCCTTCCTTACAAATCAATGAGCCACGCGGCCTGTATATATAGCCCCTGTAATCTTTGAGCTATAATTGAACAGATTAACCACCAATCATATGAATAGTTTCAGTCCTTTCAGGATGCAATCCCTGCACCAAATGCAAATTGCGACTGTTTACACATCGATCGACATATATGTATTTTATCTCTTTTGGCTTTGTTTACAGCTCTTGTTTTAGCTGTCAGTGTTTGTTTAGCTGACATTCATGGACAATCTTGACTATGTATTTGTCTGATATTTATTGTTATTACTCGCTCTCAGCGGTGTAGCAAACTACTGGATTGGGACGGCTATGCACTTTTCTGTTACTCTGCTAGTCCACTTTTTTTTTAACTCACTCATAGACCAAAACAAAATCAAAATCCTTGCCATAGTAGAGCACATCAATCATCCGTTCAAATTTCTACAGTAATAAACAGAGCTAAGTAGATCACATTTCCTCTAAATGCCGGAAGCAGAGCATAAAGCATAAGACTGAAAACAGGCCATTTCTGGCGCTTGTCAACTTCTCCATATTCAGAGCTAAACTTGCCACATAGTATGATGAGGCAAAATCCCAAGATTTTATTCTCAGAAACTATACATACAAATATATACCCGGTATGAAGTCAATCTACAAAAAAAACAAAGAAAATCCAATTAAATTCGGTTCAAAATAAAAGATGGACAGATTCCATTTACCTTTGAGCAATCTCCAAAAAGCAGAAGCCTTCTACTCTGCACCCAGTAGTCTGGCCAAACCAGGTTCGATGAGAGGTCAATACGTAAACAATAAAAAATGAATAAAACAACAAAAAAGAAGTAGGGTAACCCCAAACTGTACAGTTTCCGGTCTGAAGCAAAGAATTCCCTCCTACAGCAAATAATACCCTCCTCTGCAGCGAACGCTTCATATCCCGCGCGGACGAGAATTCCCTCCTACAGCAAATAATACCCTCCTCTGCAGCGAACGCTTGATATCCCGTGCGGACGAGTTGGTTAGGGTAACAGGCGGCTGATTAATTAATTTTCATTAAATAATCTTACATTAAAAGGTTTTTAAAAATTGAACGGCAGAACATTGTTTAATCGTCTAACAATAGATCTGACGGTTAGGATTAGGACAGGGAGGCAGCTGGGGGAGTTGATTTCAGAGGGGAACGCCTTACGGCGTAAGAACGCCTTACGGCGTAATTAAAGATGTAATTATATAAAATTAACATATAGAATTATTTTAAATATTAATTTAAAATAAATTAAGAAAGATTTAATTTTTAGAGTGGAATTTCTTTTATGAATAAATATTATTTAAATATTTTATATAATTATTTAATTTTTTTATTTTAACTTATATAATCAAAATTTTAATTTTAATCACTTAACTATAAAATAAACCTCTAAACTAAACAGAACAAAAATAATCAACGAAACTACGTGACATAGTCAATGTCATTCATCATGGACAGTAAAGTCCCATATATAATCTATTCTATTTCTTTAAAGACTATGTAAGAGATTTCACATGGATGCTGAGTATATGCATTGCCATCGTAAGTATGCCAAAGATTTTAAATGGTAAAACGGAATGAAAAAAAAAACAGCTGATCATCGTTATTTTATGCAATTTATATACATCGTGATATTGGAAAAAAAGAGAGTTTAAATAGAAAAATATTTTATAATTTTTATTTATAATTTTAATATGTATATAATCTTTTATTTTAATAAATGTATTTTATATTTTCAAACAAGAAAAATATAAAATTGATTTTTTTTAAAAGGAGACAGTCCTCTGCAGAAATTTTTATTAGGTCCAATTTGTACAATATATACATCAACAATCACATCGAAAGTCACATCAAATCACATTCTTTGGTATATAGCTGATCGCGCAACATCGCATTGACGGGAGTCGATCGCGGGTGGGGTGTGAGAAAGCCGACAACTCCCACCGCGTGAACCATGCACTCGGGTGCTCGAAAAATATAAAAATGATTACTACATGAATTTTTTTTTTTATAGTTACATATAAAATAGATCTGTAATAAGTAATCATTAGTTTGTGAAAAGACATTTTGATAACTAAATATGAGGTAATGTGTAATTTATGTATAATTAAGGTTGTATTTAATTACAAAGAATGATCCATAAATTATCATATATATTTCAAGTATCCTATAATAAATATGAAAATCTTATATTAAAAATAAGATTTTATATTATTGCATTTTTATTAGATTTCTAGATTCGCAGATTTACTCACTCTTAAATATGCATGAATGTGAATGAAAAATATATAGAAAGTAGAGAAAAGCAAAATAAAAAGCTCTAACACACATATAACACAAGATATGGCTAGGGAGACTCTTTCAATCTTTCAAGAGAAAACCCAACTAGAGGGTAAAGTCCCTCTATTATCTTTCTCTGTTTGGAAATATGGTTGCAAGTACAAAGAAGTATGGCCTGTGGCCCAACGGTTGCTATAGTGCACACATCCTCTCTATTTGCTCTACATTCTATCTCTCTTGGCTACTTTTTCTCAACTATGAAACAAATTCACTCGAAAGAATGAACTCTAGAGTCCCTTTTCATCTTAGTGGCTTGGTTATAACACAACCCGATATCCCACTAGTGGTTAAGTTTGACTACCTAAACTCTTAACCAGAGTTACAATATATACTCATCTAGAGTATTTTACATAATAATCACACGGGTAACACATTTTCTATGAATAATGGGGCCTGACGCGACATCCTCTAGAATTATGGGTGTGGAAACATAAATGCCAAATTCTGAGTGGCATAACTTTCACATATGGACTCTGAGTGACACACTTCTTGTATCACTGGAAATATATCTGTGTGTAGAGTGACATGAAAAGTTGCGGCATTAATATCAAAACAATTTTACCCCGGAAAAACGTTGTTTGATGCTTCAAAATGCTCTAGGAAGGTTTTAGACCTTATTTTGCCAAACTTGGTCTTGCAAATAAAAACAATCTTGTGAGTTAATTCTTTCACTTTGTCCACTCTAAATGCATCAAGATGGATGAAAAATGATATAGTGACCCAATCCAGATCACACCTCCCCATTTTAGGAGGATTTTTCTCACCAAAAGCTTCTCCTGAATGAGGTGTGGAAATTTTTCCTCCATCTTCTCTTTGGTCTATCATTTAGCTGTCCATGGGAGTTTTCCTTTCAACCTAATCTACTAAAGGTTATGCTACCCAAGTCTTGTAGTTTTGGACCTCTTTTGAAAAATTGTATCTTCTGTCAACTTTGTCTCAACATTTGGTGTCAAATCCTCCGTAGAAGGTAGGACCTCTTCTTCTTCTTGAACTAGCATGGAAGGTTCACAAAGTTTGAAATTATCTACATTCACAACTAAGTAAATGGATATATATGGTGGTAGGCTGAGTCTATAGGAATTATTTCCCCCTTTTCTAGTGTCTCAAAGGGACCATATGTCAACGCCTTGATTTTTTTACCAGGTCCATGTAGCCTCTCCTTGTTCAACTGTAGTCATAGTATGTCTCCCACCTTGAATGATTTCACTTTTTTATGCTTATCATGCCTAGCCTTATACTTCTACCATGACTTCTATAATGTCTCTTATACCTCTAGATGGATCTACCTAATCTTTTCTACAAACTTTTTAGACCTCAAGACATATCTTGTAAGATATTCCCTCACTCCTCCTTGCTACCCATATGAAATGTTCAAAGGTGAAGGAGGAATATATCCAAAACAAGTTTCAAATTGGGACTTTCCTCTAGAAGTGTTCAATGCTCTATTATAAGAATGTTGTATATATATATATATATATATATATATATATATATATATATATATATATATATATATAATATTTTCATCCCAGATCTTTGAATGTTTCTGGTTGTATCCCCTTAAAAGATGCAACAAATTCATATTCACTACTTTTGTCTACCCATCTGTCTATGGATGGAATGTTGTAGATCTCGTCAACTTCATGTTCATCTTCTCCCACAATGTAGTCCAAAACGCACTATGAAATCTCATATCCCTATCTACCAAACTATCCAAAGAATAAGTTTGTTACTTCTTTCCCACTAATGGTTTTTTTTTTTATAAGGCATGAAAACAAACATCTTATTGAACCTATCAACTAACACGACTAGGTAGTCATGTCCCTTATTGGTTGTTGGTAAACCTCCCACAAAGTCCTTGAAAATGTTTTCCCATGTACGACTAGGTACAAGTAAGGGATGATATAGACGATGTTTCTTGTTGCTAGGATTGTTGGTACAATAAATCATGCATCCTCTTATGAGCCTACCTACTTGCTCTTGCATCTTGGGCCAATACACATACCCTTGCATGTTTTCCATGGTCTTCTCTACACCAAAGTGCCCTGCAACCTTGGAGGTGTGAACCTCTCTAACCAGTTGCAATGGTTCACCTTTAGGAACAAGTAACTTATCCAACATGGAGAGTAACCCATCCTCGATATGGTATTCAATGGTGTTAGCACCATTGTGCACATGAATCTGACTTTGCAACTGTTGAAACACTTCCTTGAAGTTCTCATCCTTTGAATATGCTTCTATGTATGCATCATGGGTGAATAACTCCATGTGCATACGATTTTCCAAAGCTATGATATTTAGTGTGGGTGGCCTTGAAAGCATGTCAACGAAGTTTTTTGTGTTGCCCTTCTTGTACTTGATCACCAAATGAAAATTTTTTAGAAACCCCACCCAATTGTAACGCTTAGTCTGCTATAGCTTACTATGGGCCTGCAAGTACTGCAGTGCCTGGTGATCTGTGTGGATTATTGTTTCCTTTCCTATTAGATAATTCTTTCACTTATTCATAGCCTGTACCAAGGCATAAATATCTTTGTCATAGGTAGTGTAGTTAAGAATTACCCCATGAAATACTTTAAAATGGTAACATATAGGTCGTCCTCCCTACATCAAGGCTACTCCCATAACATACCCACTCGCACATGTTTCCACTTCAAAGGGACACTGCAAGTTTGATAATGTCAGAACTAGTTCTTGACTAATCTCCTTATTTAGCTCCTTGAAATCCCTCTACTAACCCTTTCCCCACTAGAAACCCTTGCCAGTTGTTTTTATGGCATGGAGTGGTGTTGCTATCATTGAAAATGAGGCTATGAATTTCCTCATGTACTTTGTTTCCCCAATGAAGCTCCTGACCTCAAAAACATTAGTAGTTACCAACCATTTCGTGATGGCCTCAATCCTAGCATGATCTATATTTAACTCTCCTACACCTATCACATACCCTAGATATGCCAGATTGTTGTACAAACTCACACTTCTTAAGATTTGATAGCAGCTAGTGCTTCTTTAATGTCTCCAGCACTTGCGTCAAATGTGATATGTGCTCTTCCAAAGTAGCACTATATACCAGTATATCATCCAAATAGAAAATAACAAATGAATCTATAAAAGGGCACAATACATGATTTATTAATCTCGTAACATAGCCAGTGCATTACATAGGTCAAATGGCATAACTAACTACTCGTACAAACCTTTCATGGTTTTGAAGGTGATCTTCCATGTATCTTATTATTTGACTTGAACGTGGTGATATTCAGACTTTAAGTCTAACTTGGTGAAGTATTTTTCTTGTTGTAACTGATCCATTAGATCATTTATCTTGGGAACAGGGTATTTGTTCTCGAGCATGTTTTTTTTCAACACTCTGTAATCTATACATATCCACCAATTCGCATCCTTCTTTAGCACAATGATGATGCATGATTAACATGATGATGTACTTGCTCGAATGAAACATTGTTCTAGTAGTTATTGCAATTGTTTATTCACCTCACTTTATTCTATAATAGATTATTCGTATAACCTCATGTTTGGAAATGGGGAGTCTGAAAAAAGTTGGATCGTGTGCTCCACTTCCCTCTTAGGCAGTAGTCCTTCAGGCTCTTGAAATACATATGTGTATGCTTGTAACAACTCTTTTGGTTGTTGTTTTTGTTTCTTAGTACACCCCTTCAAGAATGCCTTATCTCTTACTGACCCTTCTACAGACTGAATTTCTCTTAAAAATAACAAAACATAAATTTTGCTAGAACTAATCAATTTATCTTCTTGGTTGGCACTTACCAACGAAAATTTTCACTTGAATTTGTGGTTGTTGATGATGAAGGGTTTTCCATCCTTGATGAGTCGATAAAGGTTAGATTTCCGCTTGAATATTGCATCTCAAATGTACATGTAGGGATTCCCAAACATGACTTCACATACATCAAGGGGGACCACATCTAGTTATACTTCAGCAATAAAATTAGCATTGATATAAAAACTAAGCTGCACTGTTTTGTTACTTTCAACATTGTATTCTTATTTACCCATCGCAGTGGATATGGGTTTGGATGATCACGAACTTACAACCTTAACTTCTTGACAAGATATTTTTTAATAATATTTGTTGTGATCCTAAGTGAAACAGAGAATTAATCTTTGTCTTCTTTAGCTATATCTTTGTATGGAAGAGTTCCGTCATTTCTTCCTCTTCCTATTGCTGAAGGCTACTTAGATTCACCTCCTTATACATTGATCTAAACACAATCTTATCATCCACAACTAAGCTTCTTTCAACTTGTTTCCTTGAATCTTTGGCCATGAGATTCTTCTTCTTATTATCTTTAATTTTCTTCTTCGGGTTTATCTCTCGATGCAACTTCCAACACTTCTCCTACATATGGTCTTTGTGGTTGTAGTGGTTGTTGGGATCTTTGCATTGTTGTGTTGTGATTGCCATATTTTTATCTTTTCCCCTATTTTTCTTCTTCTTCCCCTCCTTAGAAGCTTCTTGTTTCTCCTTCTACTTCACCTCACTTGATTGAATTCTCTTCAGGCCTATGTTCTCTACGTATTATGCATGTACACAAGCCTCATCCACCAATTTAGGCTTGAACAACAACACTTTCTCCTGTGGATGGCAGTGTAGACCTCCCAGATACTTAAGGAGTATATTTGGGTTCTTTGGGGAGATACCCAACATTATGGCCATCTTTCTGAACTCTGTGGTATACTCCATGCTTTGGCCCAACTTTTTCCTGAGGTACTGCCACTAGATGCACTAGTCCTCTACCTATCTAATAGGGTCAAACTATGAATTTATGAGGGTTTTGAAGTCCTCCCACTTAGGTCACTCGAGGATTTCCCTCCAACCTTAGGGTCTCTGTGTGGCTCTCCCACCAAGTCATGGCATGGCTCTCTAATTTCAACTACACGAATGAAATATTTTGTTCTTCCTCAATTTTATGGACATTGAAATAACTTCTAGTTGTTGCAACGAGTGATTCAACTTCAAATTATCAATCTTTGATCTGGATTTAAACAGGAACGCAACAAATTACAGAGATAACCATATACACAAAGATGCAGCGGAAATAATACTTCATTTCATTAATGGAAAATACTGAAATATGCTTACAACCATAAATGGAAATAAACCAGCTAGGGCGATGGTAGCTTATCTCTGAGAAGAGATGTGATGGCTACATGCCTCTGAACTGTGTTACAATGAGGCTCGAAGGCCTATTTATTGTTGAGAAACAATGGAAAACCCTTAACATTCCAAAACCTAACCCTAGGAGATGAAACGCCAAACTGTGGGCCCCGTTTGGGGTAAATTGGTACATCAACTTCCCGGGGTCGTAACTTTGGCATATGATCTCCGTTTGACGCATACAATAGCTTGTTAGAAAGATCTATCCGAGCACTACCATTGTTGGAACAGGCAATGGAATGGACCCATGTTGCCCCCGGATTCCCCAAAAAACGTCGTTTAGGGCCTCAAAATGGCTCCGGAAGTTCAGGACCCGAAAAACTGCTAAAAATAGTAAGTTGTGCTACAATTAAGGAAACTGAAAATGCTGAGAAAAACAATGGTGGGGGTCCAGGTGGACTTGGCAGGTGGCCACCAATATCCACCTGGATCATTCCTCCCCCGTTAGGAAGCAATGGTCCCCATTGCGTTGAGCTCCTCCATGAGATGAGGAAACTTTTGTTGAACTTGTTCCCTGGTGAGCCACTTGCCCTGCTGAAGGAGTTGGCCTGCTTTGACAACTCGATACAGTTGGATATTCTGTTGGCGAGTGTTCTTGATCTGTGTGTCCATGATCCGATCAGTTGCAGCTTGTTCCATGCAATCTGGATTTAATTCTGTGGGTTTGAGCTGTTCTGCAATGTCGGATGTATCTAGCAATGGTGGAAAGTATGGCTGAAGGCGGTCCACATTGAACACTGGGTGCAGGCCAAGGAATGGGGGAATGTTGAGCTCAAATGCATTGTCTCCCATAGCCTTAGTAATGGTGTAAGGACCATATCGGAGTGGTCTCAATTTCCGATAGGCTCCAGTAAGGCGTTCCTTTTGCAAATGCAACCAGACTTTGTCGCCCACCTGAAACTTGTGTGGCACCCGATGTTGATCATGTCGCTGCTTGTACTTGGCATTTGATTTCTCAAGAATGTCATGGACCTGCTGGCTAATATGTTGGATGCGCTCAATGAAGCTAGTGGCCTTATCTGTTTCGGACTGGACATGAGCTGAATTTATGTGAGTAGCTGCAAGTGGCATGGCCACATCAATGGGGCATAGTGGCTGGAATCCCAAACCCACCTGAAAAGGGCTATGGCCAGTGGAGCTGTGAAGAGCTCGGTTGTAGCTGTGTTGAACATAGGGGAGGCTCTCGTCCCATGTGCGTGGATGCTTTGAGTTATACATGCACAGAATGTGCACAATCATCCTATTGACAACCTCTGTCTGGCCATCAGTTTGAGGATGGAAGGCTGTGGACTTCGTGAGTTTGGTGTCCAGCATTGACCAGAGACTGGACCAAAATGTGCTGAGAAACCGACTATCCCGATCTGAGATGATAGACTGTGGGATCCCAAAGTGCACCCACACTCGTTCAAAGAAGAGTTTAGCAGTGGCTTTTGCTGTGATATTCTTCTTGCAGGCCACCATAATGGCCATCTTCGAGAACCTGTCGACGACCACAAAAACACAGTCATTTCCATGCTTAGTGGAAGGAAGGCCTGACATGTAATCCATGGAGATGGATTCCCAAGGTCGACTAGGGGTAGGCAACGGGGTATAGAGGCTGTGCTTCTTAATGGTCGGTTTGGCAATGGCACAGGCAGTACATGATCTGATGTACTTCCCAACATCCTGTCGAAGATTCGGCCAATAGAAATAATTTTGCAGTACTGCCACTGTTTTCTCGACCCCGAAATTCCCAGCAGCCCGACTGTAGTGTGCTTCCCAAATCATCTTGGCACGCTCGCTTGAAGGAACACAAAGGTGACCGAGGTGGCATAATAGGGCATCCTGGAGGTGAAAATATGGAATATGCCGACCCTCCAAGAGTGTCTGGTATGTGTGGCCGAATTCTGGGTCACTTTTGTAGAGAAGTGGCCAATCAGAAGTCTCGTGCCCACAAGAGTTGAGCACGGTGGTTAATGCCATGATCGGTGGTCGACTAAGGCAATCTGCAAGATTATTGGTGTTGCCCTTCTTATTCAAGTGGAACTGTTCCAGGTATGTAGACCACTTCTGATGGCGATCATTCTGCAATTTCCCTTGGGTCTGTATGAACTGCAGGGGTCGGTGGTCTGTGTGGATGACCATTTCCTTCCCCAAAATGAATGCTTCCATTGTCGGCAGGCCTGTACAATGGAATACATCTCTTTATCATAAGTGGGGTACTTCCGGACTGTGTCTGAAAGTGTTTCACTGTGATATGCCACTGGATGTCCATGTTGAGTAAGGACTGTCCCAATAGCATAGTCAGAGGCATCTGTCTCGACCTCAAATGGTTGTTGTAAATTTGGTAACGCGAGCACTGGTGCCGTGCAGAGGCGATTCTTCAACTCCATGAATGCCTTCTGTTGAGATTCAGACCAAAAGAATTTTGCTTTCGCCCCTCCCTTGGTGACTTGACTCAAGGGCCAAGAAATATGAGAAAACCCCAACACAAACCTGCGGTAGAAGTTGGCAAGACCTAGAAAGCTGCGGAGCTCTGTTAGAGTGGTTGGAGAGGGCCAATCCCGAATGACTTGGATCTTGGCTGGATCGACATGCACCCCCTGTTCATCAAGGATGTATCCCAGATACTGAACTTGGGTCATGCCAAAAGTGCATTTCTCCAAATTGGCACATAGCTTGTGTTGCCGTAGTGTTTGGAGAACCTGTCGGATGTGGTGGAGGTGCTCTTCCCAACTCTGGCTGAAGATCAGAATGTCATCCAAGTATACTACTACAAAGGAGTTGGTGAATGGCCGCAAGATGTTGTCCATTAGCCTCATGAAGGTTGCAGGAGCATTCGTCAATCCGAAAGGCATAACCAACCATTCGAAGAGGCCCTCCTTGGATTTGAAGGCAGTCTTCCACACATCAGAGGGTTCGATTGGTACCTGGTGATATCCTGACTTCAGATCGATCTTGCTGAAATATTTTGCCCCCTTTAGTTGGTCTAGGAGGTCATCAATCTGCGGGATCGGGTACCTATTACGGACAGTGATCTTGTTCAGCGCCCGATAGTCAATGCAGAGTTTCCATGTCCCATCCTTCTTCTGTACCAACACGATCGGGCTCCCACAGGGCGATGAACTCGGACGGATGTGACCTTTTTGCAGGAGATCCTGAATCTTCCTCTTGATTTCATTGTTCTCCAGAACGGAGTGCTGATAAATTGGTCCATTGGGTAGCGGCGCACCTGGGGTCAAATCGATGGAGTGCTTGACTTGACAGTGCAGAGGAACCCCTGCCGGGGAGGTGAAGATGTCCTTGTACTCCTCCACAACCTTGTCCATCTGTAGTTGTCGTGCAGAGGGACCCCGTCTTGAGGCCGTGGCCACTGTCTTCTTCTTTCCTTGAGGGCGTATCATCAGGAAAACAAATTTCCTGGTTTTGGAAATGATCTTACTGCATTGTTTTGCAGTAATCAAAGAGATGGCGGTAGGTGGTGCTACCTCTGGTCTCCTGTACAACTTATTTCCCAATGTAATAATAACAGCACGGGGCCTTGATTCATACACAGCATGTCGCTTCCACAAGTATGGTTGTCCTAGTAATACATCACAAACTTCAAGGGGAGCAATGTCACACAATACCTCATACGTGAAGGGCTTGATGTTGTATGGAAGACGACACTGCTGGCTCACGCGAAGATCTCGTCCTTGGTGAAGCCACCCAATGGTGTATGGTTGTGGATGTGTTGTGGTCAGTAAGCCCAACCGCTTCACGACCTCTGCCGAAATGAGGTTCTTTTGACTCCCGCTATCAACAATGAACTGTATCGGGGAGCCCTTTACCCACATATGGGAGTGGAAGAGACGCTCCTCCTCCTCTGGATCTTCGGGTTCATTTTTCTGGATCTTTGCGGTAGCAACAGTGGCGCTGGGATCCGTATCAATGATCTGCTTCCCTTTTTCATTCCCCTTATCGGGTTCTGACTCAGAGTCGGAACATGCATCTGATTCTGAAACCTTTAGCTCAGCCACCAGTGACTGCTTGGCCTGACACTCACTTGTGTTGTGAGTGGAGCTCTTATGGAACTCACACCATTTTCCAGTGTCCTTTCTCGGCTTCGCGGCGCTGTTCTTTGCTTGCAGCTTTGGCTGGTTGTCTTGGGCTGTCCCGCCTTGGTTTTGTCCTTTGTTCTGTGGTTTAGGGGCACCTTTCCCCTGCTTTGGATTCGCAGATCCAAAGTCTCGCTTCTTTTGTTTAAACTTCTGCTCGATCTTGACAGCATATCGGTATGCTGCGCCGAGCGAGGAGATGTTTAGGAATTGTATTTCTTCCTGGATGTACTTGTGCAGGCAGCCACGGTATTTGAGTATCAAATGTTGCTCCGAATCCTTGATACCCAACTTTGTGCGAAGGGTATGGAAAAGATTGGTGAACTCCGGCACGTCTTGGTCCCTTCCCTGCTGCAGCGTGGTCCACTTTATGTATTCATCCTCATAGCTTCCAACAGGGTAGTACTGCTCCTTGATGACATCCCGGAACGAATCCTAGGTGGGTGCGGCTGAAAATAGTGAGTCAGTACTTTCATCCTTCTGCTTGAAGTAGGTTTCCCACCAGTCCTTGACGTGGGGGGCTGCTTTGAGAAGAGCAAAAACAATCTTTTCCCGACTTGAAAATTCCTGAACAGAAAAATAACCCTCTAGCAGATTTAACCATTTATCTACGGCATCTGCGTCTATCTGACCCTCGAATATGGGGATTTCAAAATTAACTTGTACCTTAAAGGGTGTGGCGTTTCCAGAGTAGCTGCTGGAAGCCAATGCGTCGCTTCTGGGTAGCCGTTGAAGGATCTGGGCAAAGCTGTCCATCATCGCATTCCGTTGTCGCTCGAGGGCTTCTTCGAGCAAGATTTTGATGGGATCTCCTGCCCCCTCGTCTTTCTTCTCATCCGACATGGGAGGTCGTCGAGATTTGTGAGGCTGGTCTTTCAAAGGTTCAACCAGTTCAAGCCCTAACTCCTTATATCCCGACCTTGTTGGGGACATGCAAAGAAAAACAGAGAAAAAGCAGACCGCTCTGATACCACTGATCCGGATTTAAACAGGAATGAAACAAATTACAGAGATAACCATATACACAAGGATGTAGCAGAAATAATACTTCATTTCATTAATGGAAAATACTGAAATATGCTTACAACCAGAAATGGAAATAAACCAGCTAGGGCGATTGTAGCTTATCTCTGAGAAGAGATGTGATGGCTACATGCCTCTGAACTGTGTTACAATGAGGCTCGAAGGCCTATTTATTGTTGAGAAATAATGGAAAACCCTTAACATTCCAAAAACTAACCCTAGGAGATGAAACGCCAAACTGTGGGCCCCGTTTGGGGTAAATTGGTACATCAACTTCCCGGGGTCGTAACTTTGGCATATGATCTCCGTTTGACGCATACAATAGCTCGTAAGAAAGATCTATCCGAGCATTACCATTGTTGGAACAGGCAACATGGGTCCATTCCATGGACGCATGTTGCCCCGGATTCCCCAAAAAACGTCGTTAGGGCCTCAAAATGGCTCCGGAAGTTCAGGACCCAAAAAACTGCTAAAAATAGTAAGTTGTGCTACAATTAAGGAAACTGAAAATGCTGAGAAAAACAATGGTGGGGGTCTAGGTGGACTTGGCAGGTGGCCGCCAATATCCACCTGGATCAATCTTGCTATGGTATTACTTGATATCGACATTTACTTCCATTTTAAACAATGGTTGACATTGAATCATGAAAATCAAACTGGGTTGATCTTTTTTGTGTTCTTTCTTCGATTGATTCTTCGTTTCTTCTCAATCTGTTGATCCCCCTTTTGATTTTTCCTCTACATTCAAACCCCCATCTTCTCCAAATATCCAAAGCTTATTGTTCAGGGTTGCCATGATTACATTTACATTTTGATTTATGTGTGTGACTTGTTCTTCTGGTCGTGAAAACCTCACCTTTGTAGGATCATGATGATCATTCATAGATTCGTTGGCCATGATTATGGTTTTATGATTTTTGAGTCCACTGATCTAAATCCCCTGCAAATCTCCATAATATACTCAAAGAAACATGCTTCGATACCAATATAATCTATAAGCTGTCTAGTGGAATATCCACAACAATTTATGGATCAGAGAAATAGAAAAATGTGTAATTATTTCAATATAAATCTCAATATTTGTGTGTTGTGCTATTCAATATGAGGGAAATGTATAATTTCCTCCATATTCAAAATGGAATTCTATATATATTTAAAATTTTAATTTCTCAAACTACATAATAAATTAAAAATAAAATGATCTTACACTCCTTAGTAACCTTATCTCCATCTAACAAACAAAAGTAACTAATTTAACAAATTAAGCATATCCTAAAAACTTTTAGATTATTGGGTTTGAAAAATCATAGTTTGATATAACCATCTTTTGTTCCTTGTTTAATGCAATCATTCAAAGCACCTCTCAAAAGTGAAAATAAACAAGGGGGGTTGCAGGGAAACAAGTCCCTCCCTTGAGTGGGCCAGCCAACATTGACAAATTTATGAGAGGTATGGCTCTTGTCAGTCTACACTTTATTAAAAGGAATACTGAATTGCCAGTGGTTGGTTTGTTAGAGACATTTTAGTTTACTCCAAAATCTACACACAAACACAAAGGACTCCAAGCAAGCCCTTCCAAGTAAAAGTTCTAGGTATACTACCCCTAAAACTCTACCCTTTGAATGTGGTTGAATCAAGAGCATGTAAATAATTTTTTTGTGTACTAGCTAATCCAAATGAATGGATATCACTCCCTTAACATGACAACATGTCTTCAAAGGTTTGAACACAGGTTATTACAAATATATCTAATAAAATAGTGAGATAGAGACTTTGGCATACCTACCACTTTCTCGTTACACAAGAATGGTTTTTAATAGGCATATAAGTAATAATTTTGTGTGATAAACCATGGCATAAGCTTGTTGCATTGGTTTGAATTTTCAGATACAAATTTCTTATATATATATATATATATATATATATATATATATATATATATATATATATATATATATATATATATGCTTGATTTTCTCACAGTCATGTCAATAGTTCAAATCTGTTGGCCTATGTGAGCCAAATTAAGTGATTAAGTGCTCAATAGACTTAAATAATCCATGAAAAAATCAAGAGGAAGTTAAGTACCATGAGCTTCTAAAGGTTGAAAGTCGTCATGTGAAGGCAACATCTTTTTCTCTAAGGATCTCCATATTCGTTTGATCATTGTGCACTTGCATTTATTTGGCCTTATTTTTTATATTAGCCCTTGTAATAAAGATAGTGATATCACTATCACATCTATTAAAGTAATGGTGTTTGTTCTTGAGTTAATCATAACGAAATCATTGACCTTTTCTTACTATTACCCATATACATATGTTACATGGTAACATATCTAACACAGCAGCAACATTGGATTTTTTTTTTATTAAATCAAAATCAAACCTTTATAACCCAACAATCGCTCTTTGGTTCTATCGAAACCAAAAAACCCCTTAATGAATTTTCCAATCCGATCCTTTATATCTTTTCAAAACCGTTTATAATAGCATTCACCACTTTAAAAAACAATTCTGATTTAATATAAATCTATTTAACGCATTTGCTGATTAATGCAATTATATAACATATATATGACTGTTTAAAAATGCTCCGACGCGATTGGATTTCAATCGACAATCGTAACAATTTGAATGCTGATAAACAATAGTTCACAACTCCGATTCGATTGGTCAGAATCAGCGATCGGCTTTAATTTGAATGCCAAGTCTATTGAGGGCTTTTTTTTTTTTTTGTTCCGATCCGATTCAATCAGAATCGGAATTCGCCCAGTTGGTTGGGTCACTTCTCATAGCGATGTGATATATTTCGGACCCGATTCTATTTTAGACCAGTTTATAAACCTTCCCACCTCCGAGTTCCAATAATAAATTACTCACAAATTCTATGTTAATGACTTTTCAAACGCACAAAATGCGACAGTGTTAAGGCTGATTAAAACACAGAATTCATACAATTCCAAATAGAATACAAATCGAAACTCACCTCAATCAAATTCTCTAATAAACAATGATTAAATCCACAATATTGTTATTCGATTTGCACATTACAATTCCTATTTATAAAAACTAAATAGCAATCGGCAATTTGGCTCCTTTACGCTACGAAAGCCACTGTTTCACACAAAACATAATCTCGCTACAAATTTGAGCTTCTGCTCCACACAAACCCACACTAACCATCTCTCATTCTCTCTCTAAAAAAAACTCTAAGCTCTCGCCTCATCACATTTTTATGATGAGCTTATTTCCTAATAATAGCTAACGGGATCTCCTATTTCCCAAAAGATCATAACAACAAATTTCTTATCTTATCACTCTCGATCACATATGTTTAACAACCTCTATCTCTGATCTAAAATAAGGCAATCTCACACTTATTACAATAACAAACTAATTGAAAAGTTTATTCTTCTTAGTAATCCCTAATTTGACCAAACAGTCAATGAGTTTCACTACGGTTAGCCATAACATATGGACAATCAATCCACATTGTTGGCTAATTCCGATGCTCCTGCATCAGACTCCCAGGGAAGAAAAGATTTGTTCTTTAAACTTTCAGGATTTATTACATATCTCTGCAATTCAGCTGCGGTCAACCAACTGGAATCTTCCAGTGATTGTTCCTTCCACTTGACAAGATACTGGAAATATGTCCGCCCTCGAGTCTTCTTGGATATCCTTTGATCCAAGATATCTTCAACTTCCTTTTTAGATGTTTTTGGTACCTGTTCCTCCCAATCCACAGTTTGAACTTCATCTCCTGTAGCTTCAGTCTGCAACTCTATTTCTTCTTCTTTGAATGGATATAAGTCTGCAACATTAAAAATGGGGGATATTCCGATCCCATCTGGCAACTCAATGTCCTATGGATTGGCTGAAAACTTCCTTTTAATTTTACAGGGTCCTATCTTCTTCATTTTTAGCTTATTACAAGTCTTTGTAGGAAATCTCTCTTTCGTCAAATATGCCATGACCAAATCTCCTACCTGAAACTCCTTTTCTCTTCTTTTCAGATCTGCCCTCTGCTTGTATCTTTTGCTTCTTTCTTATAGTTTACCTTTAACCTCTTCCTGTAGCTTCTGCATTTGTTTAGCAAAATCTTCGGCACTTGCACTTCTGGATTCCTCTTTTCCCAAGTGTTATGAAACCAGCTCAAGAAAAGATAGAAAAGATAGATCAACGTCTTAGAATTCAGCCTCTTCGAGGGGGCAACCTCCTTTACATTACATAAATGAACAATTCTTGGATGATACAAATGAAAATAACTCCTTTCTATATATAGGAGTCTAAGGGGTCATAACATAATCAGAGCCAACATAACAATAATAATGTAAGGGCACAATAATAACAATAGTGGGTTTCTATGTGGCACAATAGTAACAATATGGGCACTACATGGGTATTTCAATATAATAAGTGGGTTGTACTAATAACAATAAGGGGTTACACTAGTAGTATAGGGGCCTAGCATGCCCCTCTCCTTCAAAAAGCATTGTCCTCAACGCTTGAGTAGTTCTTGATGATTCTGTAAAAAATTCTTGTCCTCCCATGTGGAATCTTCAGTGGGTAAGTTCTTCCACTTGATGAGATACTCTAAAATTGATCGATTTCGTAGCTGTCGGGTTCTTGTTTCTGTGACTACTCTAGGTTCCAATATGATTTTTCCTTCCTCTTCAATTTCTGGCAATATTGTTTGAATTGGGATTTTTTGCAACTTTTGAATAAGTGGCCATACTTCTTCGTCCTTCTTCCATTCATCCCTTGCTTCGTTTATCCAATCTGGTTGGATAATAGAAATAGCACAAAACAATGCTTGCACATCCTCATCCTTGAAGGGTCTTCTCATTCGGTAAGGTCGCCATTTTTTAAGTGCATGTAGTATTGCCAACATTTCCTTCTCATAAATAGCTTACTTGAGACGTAGCAGTAAAAATACCCAATCACCTACATCAAAACATTTTTCACTACAATGTTGATCTGCCAGTTGTTTCGTTTGATTTTGCACTGAAGTGGCATTATCCTTTAAAAGTTGGAGAACTTGTTGTTGATGCTCGATGTGATCTTTCTTTGCTTGAACCTTTTTCTTCTTGATATGTCCTTCTATCTCTAGAGTTTGAGGAGTGGTAATTTCTTCCAATCCTTTACAAGATATGGTCGGATTCATTTCTTGATGCATGATTTGATCTTTCACTTCTTGAACATTTTTCTTCTTGATATGTCCTTCTATCTTGATAGTTTGAGGAGTGGTAATTTCGACCAATGAATTACAAGATATGGTTGGATTCATTTCTTCTTTCTCGATGTGATCTTTCACTTCTTGCACCTTTTTCTTCTTGATATGTCCTTCTATCTTGAGAGTTTGAGGAGTGGTAATTCTTGCCAATGTTTTACAAGATATGGTCTGATTCATTTCTTCTTTCTCTGGGGTGGGGTCCTGGTGTATATCCTCTTCTTTTGATGTTTCTTGATCCTTTTCTTCCTCCTCTTCATATTCTATGTAAAATAATTTCTTCTCAGCACACTTATGACCTTTAGTGCATTTGCTATCACAATTGTAACAAAGCCATTTTTCTCTTTTTTATTCTAATTGTTGTGGTGTAACCCTTGTAGATTGTGGAAGGTTGGGAGAAACAACACTTCCATCTTTATAGTTGTGAGGGGTATGCTTCCTGGTTTCCATAAATTTGGTTTCCACTATGTCACAAAGCCCTCTTACTCTTTCCAATTGTTGTGGTGTTGCTCTAAAGAAGGTGTTGCTCTTTGTATCCTCATAATGTGCTATCATTTCCTCCGTGAAAATTGACCACGTAACAAGTTGTTTACGAGAACAAAGCCCTTCATACCATAAAAATTGGTCCAGTTCTAAATATGAAGATGCAATACATACCTTTTGTAACAGTGGTAGACCATGTAGATCAAAATATTTCTCCATCTGAAGTATCCAATTTATCGGATCCTTGCCATCAAACTTCCTCATCTTGCTTTTTCTTAATTTTAGGAGCTCGATCTTGAAACGACTGTAACTCTGTACATTCAGATCTTTATGTTTTGAAATTGCGATCTATAGTAGCCCTCTGCGTATTCTTTCTAATTCAACCAGTCTGATCCAAATTGGATTCTCCAAGAAAGAGTTATGCACAATCTCCCAAGATGACCTGACTATAGACCTTTCTAGAAGAGCAAACTTTTATGAAATGCCACGTGTCATTGTTTCAACCTTAAAAATGCATACAAGAAACTACAGTCCGTCCTCTTTCAATACCTTCTTACGATATTTCAATCTGATCCCTAGAGAGAAAGTTATGACGATTTTCCCCAGGTCACCTGTTTGGAATGTAATTCAGGAGTATGCAAAATGACCAACTTCCTCAGATCATATCTCCGCAAATATAGTGCGAAAAGCTCTGAAATTTGGACCCAAGGTTCAGCGTGATTTCTTCTCAAATGGGTTTTTTTTGTAACTTTTGAAATGTCGTAGAAGAAATGTTATAGCGAAAATGCCATGATGACCTGTTTGGAGCAGCGAAACCCTAGAATCCAAAGCTCTGATACCAAATGTTATGAAACCAGCTCAAGAAAAGATAGAAAAGATAGATCAACGCCTTAGAATTCAGCCTCTTCGAGGGGGCAACCTCCTTTACATTACATAAATGAACAATTCTTGGATGATACAAATGAAAAGACCTCCTTTCTATATATAGGAGTCTAAGGGGTCATAACATAATTAGAGCCGGCATAACAATAATACTGTAAGGGCACAATAATAACAATAGTGGGTTTCTATGTGGCACAATAGTAACAATATGGGCACTACATGGGTATTTCAATATAATAAGTGGGTTGTACTAATAACAATAAGGGGTTACACTAGTAGTATAGGGGCCTAACACCAAGTCTCTAAGCTTATATACTCCTCTCAGATGCATTCCAAAGAAAATATGAAATGGACTCATTCCAGTGCTTCAGTTTGGTGTATCATTGCAAGCGAATTCTTCTTGAGCTAATGCCAAATCCCACTGTTTGGGATTCTGATGAACCAGACTCAATATATTTCCCAAGCTTCTATTCACTACTTCAGTTTGCCCACCTGTCTGAGGATGGTACGCTGAACTAAAACTGAGTTTAGTCCCCAATGTCTTCCAAGGTGTCCTCCAGAAATGCCCTATGAATTTAGTATCTCGATCTGATACAATGATCACAGGTAAACCATGCAATCTTACAATCTTTGAAAAGAATAAATTTGCTATGTGTGTTGCATCATTAGTCTTCTTAGAAGCAATAAAATGAGCCATTTTTGAAAATCTGTCTACAACAACATAAATAGAATCATTTCCTCTCTGAGTTTTTGGTAAACCCAGAACAAACTCCATACTCACTGCATCCCACGGTCGATCTGGTATAGGTAATGGCTGATATAGACCTGTATTCTGGCTCCTTCCTTTGGCATATTGACATACCCTGCATTTCTCAACAAACGTTTTAACATCAGTTTGCATTTTAGGCCAGTAACAAAAAGCATTCACCTGAGCGAAAGTTTTAACTTATCTAAAATGACGAGACAATCCTCCACTATGCTTCTCCTTGATTATATTCTCCCTCATGGAACATTTGGGAATACATATCTTGTTACTTTTGAATAACAGGCCTCCTTGAATAAGGTAGTCCATCCAGTGACTTTTGTTATGGCTCACGGGATTCTGAACTGTTGTGTAGATATCTTTAAAATCCTCATCATCCTCGTACATTTCTATCATTTCATCAAAACCTACAACACCAACTTTAAATTCTTGCAAAAGAAAACTTACCCTACTCAATGCATCTGCCACTTTATTTGACTTACCACTTTTATGCTTTATTACAAAAGTGAAACTTTGCTGAAATTCCACCCATTTGGCATGCTTCTGATTTAACTTTGGTTGATTATTAATGAACTGCAAAGCATGATTGTCTGAATATAAAATGAATTCCTTTGGTAGTAAGTAATGCCTCCATTTTTTTAATGCCTACACAATAGCGTAGAATTCTTTATCATATGAAGAATATCTCCTTTTCACATCATTTAACTTTTCACTGAAATACGCTATCGGTCTTTCCTCCTGGCTCAACACCGCACCAACTGCTTCTCCACTTGCATTAGTTTCCACTTGAAAGACTTTCTCGAAATTTGACAATGCTAGAATTGGCTTTTCTGTTATCTTCTTTTTCAGAAGATTAAAGTTCTTATCAGCCGCTTCTATCCATTGAAATGGCTGATTGACATCCTTCATTGTCTCAAGGATTGGTGCACAAACTTGACTGAACCCTTTTATAAACTTCTTGTAAAAACTAGCAAGTCCATGGAAACTCCTTACCTCGAATACACTTCTGGGAGTAGGCCAGTTTCTGATTACTTGTACCTTTTCCAGATCCATTTTCAAACCTTCTTTGGAAATCACAAATCCCAAATATATCAGCTCCTCTGTCATGAAACTACATTTCTTCAAATTAATTAGTAGTTTTTCCTTTTGCAGAGTTTTCAGAACTAATTTCAAGTGTTCCAAATGCTCCTCTTTACTTTTGCTAAAAACCAGAATATCATCAAGGTAAAAAACAACAAATTTACCTGTATATTCTTTCAATACCTCGTTCATTAGTCTCATAAATGTACTGGGCGCATTTGTGAGCCCAAAAGGCATCACTAACCACTCATACAGTCCACTATTTGTTTTGAACGTCATTTTCCATTCATCGCCTTCCCGAATTCTGATATGATGATACCCGTTTTTTTAAATCTATTTTTGTAAAGTACCTAGATCAACTTAAACAGTCCATTAAATCATCCATTATGGGCAAAGGAAATCTGTACCTGACTGTTATCTTGTTGATGGCTCTGGAATCGGTGCACATGCGCCATTCTCCTCCCTTCTTTGGACTAAGCACCATTGGCACAACGCACGGACTCAGACTTTCTCAAATCAGCCCCTTGTCCATCAGCTCTTGAACTTGTCTTGCAACTTCTGCATTTTCTTGGGGAGTTAGTCTATACGCAGCTTTATTAGGCAAACTTGCTTCTGGTATTAAGTTGATATGGTGACTTATGCTTCTAATCGGTGGTAATTCATTCGAAAATTCATCCATAATGATGTCCATGAAATTATTTAACACAGCTTGAATTTCTTCAGGCAAATCATTTAAATTCATGGAGGTTAAAATTACCTTTGGTCTTCCCACGATAGAAAAATGCACTTCCTCGCTTTTATCGACCTCCTGTAGCAGTTCTTTGCCACTTATCAGCATAATATTATTCTCTGGCAATCCTTTATCACCATCATCCTTCACTGGCAGCAACGTATGTTTAACTCTGTCCTTCTCTATGGTATATGTATTCCTTCTCCCATCATGAATCGCCTTCTGATCAAATTTCCATGGTCTCCCCAATAACACATGACAAACATCCATATGCATTATGTCACATAAGATCACGTCTTTGTATGTGTCGATCTGCATTTCCACATTACATTGTTCTGTCACGATAGCTTGATGACCCTTCTGAAGCCAAGATACTTTGTAAGGTGCAGGATGAGCTTTCCTTGTTAACCCAAGATTTTCCACCGTTTATGTAGACACAAGATTGTCTGTATTCCCGCCATCAATTATAACCTTATAGCACTTACCCTTTGATTTGCATGTAGTCCTGAACAAATTCTTCCTTTGTGCAGGTTATCCAATCTCCTTTTCTGATCTCAGCAAAGTTCTTCTAAGCAGAGATGATTCACCTTCTTCAGGTTGTTCCTCTTTCTCCACAAGCCGAGGTGGTTCTGACTCTACTTCAACAACATTTTCACCCCTCTGGCTTGCTGATTTGTTATGAGGATAGTCCCTCGACATGTGTCCCCATTCTCCACAAGTATAATATCTAACATCTCTTCCTCGCCCTCTTCCTCTAGGTGTGAATCTTCCACTACTAAATTCACCCATCTGTGGTGATCTGCCACTTGAACTTCCTGTTTAATGTTGATGCTGTGTTCCTCTAAATCTGCCAGCTCCTTTACCTCTCGCTGAGCTCTTTCCTCTATTTCTTTGACTCTGTTTTCTTAATATTTTCTCCTCTGCCTTCAGACTTGCTTGATAGGCATCCTCAACAGTTTTCAAACTTAACAGGCTAATCTCATCTTGGATCTCATACCTTAGCCCATTAACATATCTAGCTACTTTCTCCAAATCATCTTCTACATGCCCTGTTATGATACTTAACCTGTATAATTCTTTTGTATACTTCTTAACAAACATTCCTTTCCGCTTTAGATTTTGCATTTGCTTAAAAAGATTCAAATGATAGTATTTGGGCAAAAACTTGGATTTCAGTTTACTTACCATTTTATCCCACTGCTTGATCTTAGATTTCCCTTTTTTCATTCTTGACGTCTGTACTTCATCCCACCAAATGGCTGCATGACCTTTCAATCTAGTGACTGCAAACTTTACCTTCTTGTTCTCTTCAACCTCTTCATAATCGAAATACTGATCTATGGATCTAATCCAATCCATAAGCTCCTCGGCATTTAGACTCCCTTCATACATGGGAATCTCCCTTTTGGGTTTGCTTCCAAACTTTGCCAGCATCTTGATGAATTTGACATTGCCATTCTCTTCTTCTACTTCCACATCTACATCAGATTCTTTAGAAGAACTCTCAGCTCCCTCATCAGGCGCTCTTCTTTGGGCTATCTCCATTGTCCCTATTCGTGCACGCAAGTTCCGAACTTCTTCCAACAAAATGGCATTTGGGTCTGGTCTTCCTCGACCGATTCCCCTTCTTGGCGACATTTTTTTTTTACTATAAACACTTGTCTCTTTAGCTCTGATACCAAAAATTAACGCAGCGGCAGCGTTGGATTTTTTTTTATTAAATCCAAATCGAACCTTTATGACCCAACAATCGCTTTTTGGTTCTATCGAAACCAAAAAACCCCTTAATGAATTTTCCAATCCGGTCCTTTATATCTTTTCAAAACCGTTTATAATAGCATTCACCACTTTATAAAACAATTCTGATTTAATATAAATCTATTTAACGCATTCGCCGATTAATGCAATTATATAACATATATATGACTGTTTAAAAATGCTCTAACGCGATTGGATTTCAATCGGCATTCGCAAAAATTTGAATGCTGACAAACAATAGTTCGCAACTCCGATTCGATTGGTCAGAATCAACGATCGGCTTTAATTTGAATGCCAAGTCTATTGAGGTTTTTTTTTTTTTTGTTCCAATCCGATTCAATCGGAATCGGAATTCGCCCAGTCGGTTGGGTTGCTTCTCATAGCAATGCGATATATTTTAGACCCAGTTCTATTTTAGACCAGTTTATAAACCTTCCCACCTCTGGGTTCCAATAATAATTTACTCGCAATTTCTATGTTAATGACTTTTCAAACGCACAAAATGCGACAGTGTCGAGGCTGATTAAAACATAGAATTCATACAATTCCCAATAGAATAAAAATCGAAACTCACCTCAATCAAATTCTCTGATAAACAATGATTAAATCCACAATATTTTTATTCGATTTGCACATCACAGTTCATATTTATAAAAACTAAACAGCAACCGGCAGTTTTGGCTCCTTTACGCTACGAAAGCCATTGTTTCACACAAAACACAATCTCGCTACAAATCTAAGCTTCCACTCCACATAAACCCACACTAACCATCTCTCATTCTCTCTCTAAAAAAAAAAACTCTAAGCTCTCGCCTCATCACATTTTTATGATGAACTTATTTTCTAATAATAGCTAACAGGATCTCCCATTTTCCTGAAAGATCATAACAACAAATTTCTTATCTTATCACTCTCGATCACATCTGTTTAACAACCTCTATCTCTGATCTAAAATAAGGCAATCTCACACTTATTACAATAACAAACTAATTGAAAAGTTTATTCTTCTTAGTAATCCCGAATTTGACCAAATAGTCAATGAGTTTCACTGCGGTTAGCCACAACATGTGGACAATCAATCCACATTGCTGGCTAATTCCGATGCTCTTGCATCAGTATCTATAACAAGCAACAAGTGATCGGGGGGTTTAGAGGCATTTGAGTTATGTTCCAAGTTTTACCATTGCATTATTGTCACTGTTGGTGCATTCAATTTGGTTTTCTCCCGATGTGCTGTAGAATATCTTGAAATGGCCAAGGAAATTGAAAAGGGAAACCTTATATACAAGCTTGTGATAAATAGTAAATTTGTACATATAATAAAAATATAAAAATTTAATACAAAGTACGATAAATAATAAATAAAGTAAAATAAAAATAAAATAAAATGACTTGTCCCGTGGAGATTGCATGCATTTCGTGCGTCATTGAGTGCTCCATTAGGTATCACACTTGGGTTAGTGTTGTAGGCAAAGAAATCTTTGAAGTAGGTTGTGATACTAGAAAAGAAAAAGAAACTGCTCAAAGGTGGCAGGAAAGAAGAGAGAGGGGTGCAACAACGAGTAAAGCAATAGGCATTGTTTGTTTTCAAGCAGGTAAGCAAGTAGGGCATATAGTGGTCATGATAAAAATAGAAATGTTTGTAGTAAATGAAATAAAACCCATTGGTTAGCTCTACAAAAGAGAGTTTGAACCAGGAGAGTCTGGCTCTGCAAAATGCTCCACATTGTTCATGCACATTACACATTAGATAGAAAACATGGTTTTAGGGAAGTTAGAACAACATCTTAAGAAATAGAAACTAATTCCTATCTTGAGGTTACGTGAACCAACTCTACCTATTCTAGGATATTTTAAATTGTCTTCAACACTCGCCCTTAATGGAGAATGGGTTCACAAATATTGTTAACATCTCCCTAAACATTTGAAACCTAACTTTTCTAGGAGGCTTAGTGAAAATGTCTGCAACATTATCACATGTATTACAATATTCCAAATGGATTTATTTGGATTGCACTTTCTCCCTAACAAAGTGGAATTGTGTATCAATATGTTTTGTGTTTTTTTGAAACACCAAATTGTTGGCGAGTTTGATTGAAATCTGATTGTCGCATCTGATTGTTGTTGTGTCTATCTGTTCTTCCCCAACATCCTGGAGACGTTTCCGCAACCAAACTGCATCACACATTGCTGCACACATGACTTCATACTCTTCTTCCACTGAGGACAAGGAGAATGTGTTCTGCTTCTTACTACTCCATGTGATCACCCCAGATCCAATGCTAAATTCATAACCTGTTATAGATCTGAGATCATCTACATTTCTAGCCCAATCTGAATCTGCAAATCCTATTAATCTAACATCAGAGGAGTCAGTGTAAATAATACCATAATCTACAGTACCTTGTAGATAACTCAAAACACTTTTCACTGAATTCCAATGGCTGTCAAGTGGCTTAGACATAAATTGAGTTAGCACACTGACTGCATAAGACAAATCAGATATGGTGGTGGTTAGGTAGATTAGACTCCCAATAAGTTGTCTGTAAAGTGTTGCATCCGCTACTTTTGAGCCATCCTCACACTGCAATTTAATGTTCTGTTGCAATGGTACCACTGCAGGCTTACACTGGTCCATCCTAAACTTTTCCACCAGTTCTTTGACATACTTTGCATGGGAAAAATTTTTTTGACCGGAATCTCTCTAGATCTCAAGAGCTAAATAGTATCTGAGTTCATCGAGGTGTTTCGTTTCAAACCCCTGTGACATCTATTGCTTGATTTCATCGATTAGATATATAGCATCATCTATAATGATCAAATCATCTACATACAATGAAATCAACACTACAAACCCTTGTTAATCTTTCATGGTGTAAAGATTAGGGTTATTTTTACTTATATTATAGCCAGCTTGCAGAAAAAATGAATCAATCTTTTCATACCAAGACCTAGGAGCTTGTTTTAGTCCATAAAGTGCTTTCTTTAATCTACAAGCTAAATGTTCTTTTCTTTTTTTTGGACAAACCCTTTTGGTTGCTCTAGATAAACCTCTTCTTTTAGTTCTCCATTAAAAAATTCAGACTTTAGATCTAGTTGGTGCATCATCCAATGTTTCTTAGTAGCTAAAGCAATTAACATTCTGATAGTATTCAATTTAGCTACAGGGGCGAATGTTTCTTCATAGTCTATCCCTTCTTTTTGTGAGTACCCCTTTGCTACCAACCTAGCTTTTAGTTTTTCTATGGTTCCTATTCCATGGTTGTTTTCCAAAACTCCCCCTTGATTATTCCATGGTAGTTTTTCAAATAAACTGTAGTATGAATTTTCTTTACATTACCATTAGGTAGAATGACAAAAATTTTCCCACACCCTTTGATTTGATGACTTCTATCATCACCTAGGTAAATTTGTGCTCCTTCATTGATTTCTTTAAAATCTTTGAACCAATGCTTGTTCCCTGTCATTTGTGTTGATGCTCCCGAATCTACATACTAGATGTCCGCATAAAAATTCTCATCACTAGTTGCCATGAACAATCTGAAATTTTGCACTTGATTGTCATTCGCGAGATGACCTGCATGTCTTTTCTACTTCTGCTATTCTTCATGATATTTCTTCTTCCTGCACTCCCTGGAAATATGACCCAGTTTTATGCAATAAAAACATTCAGTTTCAGAGTAGTTTCTATTCGGATGCATACCTTGGGTCTGATTCAGTCTTTTATGTGAGTTTGCTCTATTTTGCTCTTGTGGACTTCCTTTCCTTCTGAAGAAGGTTTTCTTCACCATCAATGCAAGATCGGCACTCTGGGGCTTCAAAGTCGATCTTCTTTCTTCTTCTTGCATCAGTATACCTATTTGCTCTTCAAATTTCAGGATTTTCTCTCTGGCATTTATCCTAGTGATGAACATTTCGTAATCATTAGTGACACCATTCATGGTAATTGTTACAAGATTTTTATCGTCAACTGTATGACCAATGTCTGCGAATTTGTTCTTCAGATCCTTGAGCCTTGCTATGAATGAAGCAATTGTTTCATTCTCCATCTTCATGGATAGGATCTTACTCTTCAGAAACAGAAGACGATTTGTATTCTTGATCTCATACAGATCCTTTATAATTCCCCATATTTCGTTAGATGTCTTACACTCTCTGATGTGTGGTATGATGCATTCTTTCACTGACATCTTCAATAGCATCTTTGCTCTACTTTCTCACTTCTCACAATCTGGGATCGATGTTGATCTAGTCGCTGGCTTCGACTCATCCCCACTTACAATCATCCAACCACTCTACACTTCTGACAGAGTCTGCGTCTTGAACTTCCAATTTCTATAATTGGAACCATCGAGCTTGTCATGCTCATTCAAGAATGCTTCAAACATATTGTTATTCATCTTGGCGATTTAGAAGAAAAAAAATTCAACAGGTAAAAGAAGATGTTAGATTTACGCCAAATTTATGCCAAAGACAGATCATTGATCTTCAATGTTGTTTGATCTCGTAGCACAATCGCAGATCACCGTGGCTTCCTTCACAACCTCCAGAAAACCTTTTGTTGTCAGCTTCTGCAGCATTCTCCAAGATGCAGCCTTCTCTTAGAGCCTTTTTGTTGTTTACACGATCGTCGCAGATGTACATCAATTTTCTGAGACTGTCGTAGATGTACACCTAATATCTGAGACATCGTCACAGATGTATGCCTAATATTCGAGACTGTCGTAGATATACACCTAATATTTGAGACTATCGCAGATGTACACTGAAAACCTGTGATGGTCTAAAAATAAAAATCGCAAGAAGTGTGATAGTTCTATCGTCGCACCTATCGACTCAAAACCTGTGACGATTTTGGTTTAGTCACACCCACTAGATAGCGTACAGGTTCCTCAGCCCTGACGCTCTAATACCATGATAAAAATGGCAATGTTTGTATTAAATGAAATAAAACCCACTGGTCAGCTCTACGAAAGAGAGTCTGAACCAGGAGAGTCTGGCTCTGCAGAACGCTCTACATTGTTCATGCACATTACACATTAAATAGAAAGCATGGTTTTAGGGAAGTTAGAACAACATCCTAAGAAATAGAAACTAATTCCTATCATGAGGTTACGTGAACCAACTCTACCAATTCTAAGATATTCTCCATTATCTTCAACAGGTCATATTTTTAAAGTAAGTTCCCTGGGGTATAGCAGTAATAAATCTCAGGCGAGTAAAAAAAGTAGTTATATAACGTTTGTTGTTCTTAGAGAATCCATCCACGCACGTAAGTTTTAACCATATGGCACAAACATCATAATTTTTTT
Organism: Pinus tabuliformis; assembly: GCA_031772625.1. NCBI lineage: Eukaryota > Viridiplantae > Streptophyta > Pinopsida > Pinales > Pinaceae > Pinus > Pinus tabuliformis. Next base: position 1,327,357,356 of record CM062805.1, on the reverse strand, counting down.
AGTTGCTTCCATTTTGAATGAAAGGAAAGAATGCAACCAGCATGTAACACTTATTCATGCAACCACCAAGAGTTCCTAAAACTCTGTCATAGTGACTAAGTAATGGGCAACCTATGGATCTGCCAAGTGCTCTAATAATATGCTTCAATTTAAGGAAGGAAAACCATGGCCTTGAGTTGATTCCCAGTCATACTGTAGGTAAGAAAACTATAGCCATCAGTTGATTGCAAACTGTACAGGCAAATTGTGGCGTAGATATCATAAGTAAATTATAGCATTAGTTGTCAGATATATAAGGAAATTTGAATTTTTTTCTCTGTGAATGGTTGCATAAGGCTGCGATGAGATATCTTCAGGGGAAGCATAATTGAGTTCAATGCGGAGTAAAACATTATATGCGGAGGAAAAGAGGATAATAGAGGAATAGGTTGGGACGAATCCATTCCTATATCAAGATTGAGTTTTCCCCTTAGAATGGGACGATTTGCACCGCCAGAATGGGTACGATTTGCACCGCCAGAATGGGTACCATGTGGATTGATTGGAACCACTAGATGGTATTAAATTACTGGTCTTCCTTACTTCCTGCTAGTTGTTGTTACAAATCCTCTATAATGCTAGTCCTCGCTACCTAGGGAAAGTAACTTCAAGCTCCTTCTATAGGCTGGATGGATCGTATTGGCTCCGATATAATGTTCCTTCCCCGACGATAAGTCTTTCTCTTTCGTTCTCTCGACCGCTGGACGCAACAACGGCCAAAACCCTACCATCTTTAATAGCATCAGTAGGTCAATCTTGTTTCTCATGCTGCAACTATACCAACGAAGAAAATCTCCTACTATCATTCGAGCGTGAAGCATGAGCCACCCTTTTCTGGTCCCCCCTCATTCATTGAACGTGCTTAATGCTTTCAACCAATCAACGAGCCCCATGTTTGTTTGTATTTTGGAACCTTATTGTTGACAAAACAACTGAGCCTGCTGAGCTAACTATAACTACTGCGAAAACTGCTGAACGATAAGCCCAATACCCCTTGCTAGGTAGGCTCAATGCCCTCTCAAACAAACCTGCTAAGTAGTGCCCGTCCTCTGTCGAACCCAACACTGAGCATTGCCTCCACCCTGGCTACAAATTTTTTCCATTCCATATGTGGCAGTTGTCGAAACGAGACTGGTATTATTAAAAACAAGGATGGCATTGGCAACATGCTATAGTACACAACAGTTGTTAGTGCAGACCTCCAGCCCACCTTGATGTTAGTTTGACAACGAACTTCGGTTATCAAATGTAGTTAAACAGTTTTGCTTTGTAACGAATAAAGTTTTTTAGTTATGTAACGGTAGTGACATGAATATATCGAATGTCATGGAGGAAATTAATCAATGGAATACACAGATATACATTTCAGTTTCGTTTCTATTTCTTGGTCTTCTCTTTCTCATTCTTGCTGTGCGTTCTTTCTTTCTCTGCTCTAAAAACAAGAAGTGGTATCGGAGCTGAGTCGAATCCTGAGACCTGAAGAATCGTGCTGAGCGGCAGGTGCTGAGCGGCAGACTTCCTGAGGGCAGTGGACGCGTTGTGAGGGACGGTGTTGTTGAGAGCTTGCAGACTTCCTGAAGGCAGTGGACGCGTTGTGAGGGACGGTGTTGTTGAGAGCTTGCAGACTTCCTGAAGGCAGTGGACGCGTTGTGAGGTCCTGTGGACAGCGTTGTTGAGAGCGTGACCTGTGGACGGGCTTGAATATTGTTTCCCTGAACGGCCCTGTGGACAGCGGCGTTGCAGCAAATCCGGGTATCGTTTTACGCAAAATTTTTGTTTCCCTGAATCTGTCGGTGTTGTGAGGCTGAAATTTTTTTTTTCCCTGAATCTGTCGGTGTTGTGAGGCTGCACTCCGAGTATCGTTTTTACACAGAATTTTTTTTTTAAAGAAAAAAGGGTTTTGCAGTTTTTTTAAAAAAATTAGCAGATTGCAGATTTTTTAAAGATAGCAGGTTGCAGAATTATTTTTTTTTAAAAAGACAGCAGCAGAATTTTTTGAAGGAAGGGTTTACAGAATTATTTAAAAAAAAAAAAAAAAGACAGCAGCAGATTGAAAAGAGAATTTTTTTTTTTTTTTTATTTTACAGCAGAGAAGAGTGTTGTTTTTTACAAATACTGTAGAAGGAAAAGTTTGCAAGAGAACAAAAGATTTGAAACTTGTCTTTCTGTTTGAATTGGGGAAGTTATTAGTTTTTTTTTAAAAAAAAAGACTGAAACCCTAGGAAGGAGGAAAATGGCCAAGATGTCGAATGCTAGATTCGAGGTGGAGAAATTCACCGGAAAGAGCAATTTTGCTCTTTGGAAACTGAAGGTCAAGGATCTGCTTGTGCAACAAGGGTTGCACAAGGCATTGGATGGGGTTACTAAGAAACCCACAACCATGACTACTACAGAGTGGGAGGACTTGGATGCCCGTGCTCTCAGTACCATCCAGCTATGTCTAGCGGATGAAGTTCTCTTCAACATCGTTGAAGAAACCACGACGTCAGGTTTGTGGGGAAAACTTGAAACCCTTTATATGACAAAATCATTAACTAACAGAATTTATCTGAAACGACAATTATACAGTCTTCGAATGAAAGAAGGTTCAAGCGTTGCAGAACATTTGAATGTCTTTAATACACTAATTTGTCAATTAACAGATATGGAAGTAAAAATACAGGAAGAAGATAAAGCCATAACCTTGCTGTGTTCTCTGCCTGAATCATGGGATCACTTCGTAACCTCGATCAGCTTTAGCTCTGCTGATTCTTTGAAGTTTGAATCAGTCGTGGGAGCTCTTCTGTCTGAAGAGGTACGAAGGAAATCCAACACTGATACAACTGCATCAGAAGCCATGGTTGCTAGAGGACGCTCAAAGGAAAGAGGAGACAAACCAAGGGGAACTTCCAGGTCGAAATCGAAGGGCAAAAAGTGTAAGGCAAAATGTTGGAGCTGCGGTAAAGTTGGACACTTGAGGAAGGACTGTTGGAAACGGAAGGAATCCGAAAACCTGAAGAACGAAGCGAATCAGGCTGATTCAGGTATTGTAGACGAAGTTTTATCTGCTGAAGATTTGTGTACGATAGATGAAACTTCACCTGAATGTAATGTCTCTCATAGTTTTGATAGCTGGCTGTTAGACTCTGGTGCTTCGCATCATATGTGCCCACATAGAAACTGGTTTACTTCGTATGAAAATGTAAACGGTAGTTCTGTGTTTATGGGTAACAATATGTCATGTCAGACTGTTGGGATGGGAGATATCAGGATTAAGATGTATGATAACACAGTTAGGACATTAACTAGTGTTAGACATGTGCCTGATTTGAAGAAAAATTTAATCTCTTTGGGAGTGTTGGATTCAGATGGTTATAAGTTTACAGGTCAGAATGGCGTTTTGAAAGTCTTCAAAGGTGCCCTTGTGGTTATGAAGGCAGAGAAGGTCGGGAATCTTTACAGGTTAAAAGGAAGTACTCAGGTCGGTGAAGCAGCGGTTGCGTCAGAAAAGGAAGAAGCAGGTACTCGTCTGTGGCATCAGCGTTTGGGTCATATGAGCGAGAAAGGTCTTCACATACTGATGAAACGTAAATCTCTTCCCGGTCTGAAATCCTTGAATTTAGATTTCTGTAAACATTGTGTGTATGGGAAGCAGTGTAAACAGAGATTTAAAGTTGGTAATCATAATAGTAAAGATGTTTTAGACTACATTCATTCTGATGTGTGGGGGCCTTCCCCTGTTATGTCATATGGAGGTGCTTTGTATTTTGTAACGTTCATTGATGATTATTCTCGTAAAGTTTGGGTCTATCTGCTAAAAAGGAAAGCTGATGTATTCAATGTGTTTAAACAATTTAAAGTAATGGTAGAGAAAAGAACAGGCAAATCTATTAAATATCTAAGAACTGACAATGGCGGTGAGTTCACTTCTGTTGAATTTGAACAATACTGTAAGGATGAGGGCATTGTTAGACACAAAACTGCTGTTTATACTCCTCAGCAAAATGGTGTTGCTGAGCGTATGAATCGGACTCTTATGGAAAGAGCCAGAAGCATGATCAGCAATGCTAACTTGCAAAAGGAGTTGTGGGCAGAAGCAGTATCTACTGCTTGTTATTTGGTTAACAGATCACCTTCAGTAGCAATTGATTGTAAAATTCCTGAAGAAGTCTGGACAGGTCAGTCTTGTGACTATTCTTATTTGAGGATATTTGGCTGTGATGCTTATTCTCTTATTCCTAAAAATCAGCGTTCAAAGTTAGATCCAAAGTCGAAATGTTATGTCTTTGTTGGGTATGACTATGCAGTGAAAGGATATAGGTTGTGGGATCCTACATTGCGGAAGATAGTTATTAGTAGAGATGTAACATTTGATGAATCATCTTTGTTAAAATCAAATGTTGAAAGAATTGAACAGGAACAGGTATCGCCGAGTCAACGAGTTCAGTTGGAGGCTAGATCTTTCGGTGACAGTCGAAAGGAAGGAGAGACTTCTGGAGACAAAGGTGTTGAAGACACAAAGGAAGCCGTTGAAGCTTCTGAACCAGAGCAAGTTTCTGAACCAGTTCAGCAACCAGTCGCTCTGAGAAGGTCTACAAGGGCGAAGAAAACTCCCAAAAGGTATGAAGATTCTGCTGCTTCATCTTTTGCTTTGGTTACTGAAGATGGGGAACCGTCTTGTTATCAGGAAGCAATAGATGATACAGATAGAGAGAAATGGAAAAAGGCTATGGAAGAAGAAATGGACTCCCTAGCCAAGAACAATACCTGGGATCTTGTAGAGCTTCCTGAAGGGAGAAGTGTTGTTGGGTGTAAATGGGTCTTCAAGCTGAAACGAAAAGTTGATGGTAGTATCGAGAGGTATAAGGCGAGACTGGTAGCAAAAGGGTATTCTCAGGTTGAAGGTATAGACTTTCATGAGATTTTTTCTCCAGTTGTAAAACTTGTTTCTATACGTACTGTGTTGGCACTAACTGCGTTGCTTAATCTTGAGTTAGAACAGTTAGATGTTAAAACAGCTTTTCTACATGGTGATTTGAACGAAGAGATATATATGGAACAACCAGAAGGTTTTGTACGAGGTCACAGCAGAAGATTAGTTTGCAAGCTCAGGAAATCATTGTATGGTCTGAGGCAGTCTCCCAGACAATGGTACAAGAAGTTTGATTCCTTTATGGTGAGCCAGAACTTTATAAGAAGTGAGTATGATCATTGTGTGTACTTCAAAAGTTTCAATGGCATATTCATTATCTTAGCTTTGTATGTTGATGATATGCTTATTGCAAGCAAAAGCATGGAAGAGATCAACAGGTTAAAGGCTCAACTCTCTAGGGCGTTTGATATGAAGGATCTTGGAGCAGCAAAACATATCTTGGGCATGGAGATACACAGAGACAGGAAAAATGGTAAGCTTTGGTTATCACAGCAGAAGTATGTGGAGAAGGTACTTGAAAAGTTCTCTATGAATAATGTGAAACCTGTTAATGTTCCTTTAGCTTCCCATTTTAAGCTTTCTTCGGTTTTGAGTCCTAGAGATGATGAAGAAAAGCAGTATATGTCTCATGTACCATATGCAAATGCAGTAGGCAACTTAATGTATGCGATGGTATCTACAAGACCTGACATTTCACATGCAGTTGGAGTTGTCAGCAGATTCATGGCAAATCCAGGTAAAGAACATTGGCAAGCAGTGAAATGGGTGCTTCGATATCTAAGAGGCACAAGAGATCATTGCATCGTCTTTGGTGGTAGTGAAGGATCAGTCTGCGGATATGTAGATGCTGATTATGCAGGTGATTTGGACAAAAGAAGATCTACTACAGGTTACGTCTTTACTCTTGCAGGTGGAGCAATTAGTTGGATGTCAAAGCTTCAAGACACGGTTGCATTGTCCACTACCGAAGCTGAATATATAGCTGCTTTAGATGCCAGTAAAGAAGCAATCTGGTTAAAGGGTTTGCTCGATGAAATCGGAAGGACGCAGGATAAAGTGAGTGTACTTTGTGACAGTCAAAGTGCTATTCACTTGGCCACAAATCCTGCCTATCACAGCAGAACCAAGCACATTGATGTGAGATATCATTTTCTGAGACATGTGATCGATGGTGGAAAAGTAGCTCTTAAAAAGGTCCACACACGAGAAAATTGTGCAGACATATTCACAAAGCCAGTTACAGTAGAGAAGTTGCGGTGGTGTTTAGCTTCTCTTGGCTTGCAGGAAAGATGATGAATGGGAAAGTTGTTGTCAAGGTGGAGTTTGTTAGTTTGACAACGAACTTCGGTTATCAAATGTAGTTAAACAGTTTTGCTTTGTAACGAATAAAGTTTTTTAGTTATGTAACGGTAGTGACATGAATATATCGAATGTCATGGAGGAAATTAATCAATGGAATACACAGATATACATTTCAGTTTCGTTTCTATTTCTTGGTCTTCTCTTTCTCATTCTTGCTGTGCGTTCTTTCTTTCTCTGCTCTAAAAACAAGACTTGAAAACATGGGTGTCTTATGTAATATAAGGGCAGAGTTACCCTGTTGACCTGTGGGATTCATCAGCTCCAAATTAAAATAACAAATGTGCCAGCGAGTAAATTATAGCTATTAATTGACCACCATGGATACGGGAAAACAAATTGTGGGAGAAACATCAGAAGCCAATTATAGTATCAGCTGGGTGTCATCCATACAAGGTAATTCGTGTTTTCTTCTCTGAATTGCGGGGTGGGGTGAACTTATATATAAATGAGTGCGAACTTTTACCCTAATATCCTTTTGTTGTTATATTGATCAAGTTAGTTGATCAAGAAACAAATGTCTAAAGCTGCTAGGTGTGCATATTTTCAAATTCAATGGACCATTTTTTCTAGCAAACAAAGCGAAAAGCTATGTGCTACTATTCTGCAGGTAGGGGCCATAGTAGTAGCATTCTTGGCATGTTGCTGCAATTGTTTGCTTGTTAGCTGGGGAGCTAGGTTGATGACTGAGGAGATCGGGTGCTGAGGAGGTGGAGTTGGTCACGGTGCTGACGAGCTGGAGTTTGGAGGTGAATAGTTGATGACCGAAGAACAAGCATCCCAAGCTGCAACGAAATTGCTATGCGAAGTGAGGACAATTAAAGACATTTGGAGGACTGACATGCAAGTGTTTATATGCTTATGAGCCATGTGTATGTTTACACATATATAGCTTAGCGTCCCTTTTATATTCTTATTTTTTTTTAACATAAAATGTTGACAAACTAATGCTAACATTAGTCTAACATTACTTAATTGAAATTGAAACTCTGGTGTTTATCCTAAGTCTTCTTACATCTCGAGTCAATATGACCCCAGATAACACCTCCAAATTCTTTATCGGTTGAGATAACTACTCGAAGAAGCTCATAGGATGAGGAAAAGACACTTTATATAAATTAAATTGAAAACATTGGGTAAACTTACTTTGTTTCTTTGTGCAAACTAATGCACAAGGACAAAACTATTACAAGTGTCACTCGAGCCGGGAGGGGGCAAGGACTAATAAGATATTAACAATATGTTTTTAAAAATAATATTATTATATTTTAGTTATAGTTTTTTATTTGAGTAATGAATATTTTTAATTAAAAAATAAATTATAAATATTTATTATTATAAAATAAATGTAATTATATATATAAGGGTATGTTTTTATTCACGAGGTAAAAAATATAAAATATCAGTTATATTATAAATAGTGGTTTTATATATGTAAATAGTTTTATAATGATGATGATGGTGGTTAATGTCTATTGATACTAAACTTTGGTCTATTGAACTTAAAGAAATGAATTGTTTAGTTTGATTTAAGATTTTATTCTTATGCTCAAAAATATTGGAGAGAAGCCTCCAAGCTTACTATAATTTTGACATTGTAAAAGGCTAGGAAGGACAGTGTTGCAACAAAGCTTATGAAACAAAGATCTAATGTGGTTGTACGTGGAGCACTCTAAGAATAAGTGATTTTCATCCTAGATGTTCATATTCTCACAGAGATGGCAGATCCTTTCCATCCATGGTGTCACGCCCCCAATTCTTTTTTCCTTAAATTGGCCGGGTGCGGCACCGCCTAAGTTAATAACTTGTCCCGTCGTTAATTAACTTTACGAACTACGCCTTAACAATTCATAATAAACATGAATTACATATTATTAATGTGCGGAAACCATCAACAATATAAAGATAATAATACAACTCGGCAATAATAATAATAAACGATCTTTTATATATGCAGAATTTTACATGACCGGGAGCCGCGCTCAACCAGCGTTCAATAAACAGGAGGGCACCCGCCCATGCTAGAGCACACGGCGGTCTGCCAAAACTCCACCGAATATACAATGATACAACAATACAAGAGCGCACAAAACTCGGCGTTGGGCGGGCAGGCGCACCCGTGTACGACCCTTGCCCAAGCCACAACCCAAACCCAAGTGCGATGTGTGGGCACCCGTGTGCACCACCGAACTTCTACACGGTCCTTGCCCGGCTCGGCGGGCTCATCCTACCGAGCTGCGGTAAACTTGCGCCTCTCCAAGTGCACACTACCCTTGTGCGATGAAGAGCGATGAAGATCCGTTGTCCAAATGAACATGCGTCTCCAAGCTTATATACGCTCACTTGTTGTGTCGCTCTCCATGCGGCCGACCTTCACTTCTATCATCATAACGCCCAACGATTATGCCAAACGCCATCGGCTTGCCCCAACGCTTCGTGCATACCTTCGTCGGCTCGTTCATAAGGCGAGCTGCCTGTCCGCCTTATAAATGGGTGAGCGCCCTCCACAACCGCGCGCATTTTTAACTCATGCCTTCGTCGTTTGGAGCGCTCGCTCTTCAACACTTAGTCACATTTCGTGACGGAGGGAGCGCGCGCCCGTGCCCAAGAACGCAGGGCGTTACATTCTCCCCCACTGGAAATCGTTGTCGTCCTCGACAACATACCATCTTGGTAGCCATCCACCAAGATCAATATCCATGATGTCAACTCCCCTCACATATGGCAAACATCCCTGCAACATATGTAGGACTCCATCTCCACCATGTCTCATCTTAGCAACCAACTGTCACCAAGATACTCCATACCAATGTATGTCATATATCAGATGTCCATGATCATCGACCACCCTGTCACAATCTCCTCATGCTGCTCTCCACCATGGAAGGTTGATCCCTCCAACTCAAGCTACATGTCCACCGCAACAATGTGTCAAACTCCATCATGTCATCACCACCATGTGCAAAACTGCCCATGATATGTCAACAAGTGCTAACACACCTCAACCATGTGCCAACATCTCATCTCAACAATATGTCATATATCGGAAGTCATCTCAATCCATGATCATCAACCACCATGTCACAATCTCCACATGCTGCTCCATTGTGGAAGGCTGGTCCCTCCATCTCAAGTTACATGCCCACTGCAACATATCGTGTCGATCTCATCATGTGTCATCCTCATGTGAACTGCTGCCATGATACTCCAACACAATGCTAACATATCTCTGCACACTGTTAACCCCCATGTCTGAACTAGTTGGGTAGCTAATCCAACCGTCACGCCCAAACCATGAGAATGCACATCCTCATGCCACCATCAGTCGTTCCTCAAAGCATCCTGTCACATCCTGAACTCGATCAAGAATCCATCCATATAAGTAAACCATGCTCAGGTCCATGAAGTAGTCCTCATCTCAACTGCAACATGTCATCCATGATGTTTGGTGTCAATGTGCTACACGAAGTCAGCCACATCTACTCCAACATCATCCATATGTGTGCCTCCTCCATATGAAGAGACCATCTCATCAAACTCCAACTCTCGGTATGCCACATCCAAGTCCATGAAGCTACCTCCATCACATTTGCAATGTGTCAACCCTCAAGTCTCCATAGAAACAAGTATACACCTGCCTCATCTATCCATGTGCTGCCCATGATCATAGATCAATCAGCTCCCATGTGTCAAAAGGTAGTTGAGTCTCAGCTCAACTCATGCCCCAAGTGTAGCCACCAAGGCATCATCATCATCGTAACTCCATCACTTCAAAGTGTCTCATATAGATCTTCCCCATCAAGTCACTCTTCCAAGCCACACCCATGCATGTGCTTGAAAGTATGCACCTAAATCAAAGTCCCTGACCTCAGCTCCTCAATGCATCAGATCCTCCAAGTCCACCATATATGAAGTTCCCCAAAAGTCACGACAACCTCATGTCATCATGAGCTCCACAAGTCATCCCCAACCAACACTCTAGCAAGCATACAAGTCTCGGCCCAAAGGTCCCTGCAAGATGCCTCAGCTAGGAATGCTCCATAGTCTGCTCACAACTCCATCCAAGTCCATGGTCTTGTTGCACAAGAGTGTACAACCTCTCCATAGGCTCATAAGTAATAAGTCTCCATGTCACATCAGCAAATCAATCTGCACAACATCCTTGCCTTGGCACTCCTCATTGGATGTCCATGACACCTCTACAAGTGCTCCACATAATGTCCCTGCATAAGGCTGCCATGCTCCATGCCTCCAAGCTGATGTCCATGTAGTCCAACCAAGTAGACCCATCACAACAATCGGTCATCCTCATCCAAGTCTTCATTCTTTAGTTTAGTGAACTCGGTCACCCAACCATATCATCATCATCATGAGTCCCTTCAATCATATCTCCTCCACCCGAGGTACCACCAAGACTATCTCTTGGTCTCGGCCATGAGAAGTCCACCCAAGCATCATCAAATGTGTGCCCTCCTCAATTTGTCCATGAGTCATGCCGGGCACTTAGCCAAAGTGGCTAAAGCATGACCCAATCCTCCACAACAATCATCATGTTCCTCCCTTGTCATGGGCCCTTGCACCTTTCATCACAAGGTCACAAGCAACCCCAACAAGTCCTGCAACAATCAACAATCCTTGCTTCTCCATACAAGGTCTCATCATAGACATCCATGGTAAGATCCTCCCTAGCATCGGCAAACTAGCTTTGCCCTTCCCTGCATACGGTCCACCTACCAAATGCTCAAATGAAACACAAGTATCAATACTTACTTCATCATCATGAGGTTCCTCCATATGAGTATCCTCATTCATCCATGTCCACAAACTGCACGATCCTGGTCCAACTTGATCAATCTCAAGTTCATCCTCCATCATGGTCATGTCTGCAACATCTTCAATCATCATCACTTCCTCTTCCTTGATAGCACAATCTGCAACTTCACCTTGCTCCATTTTCCAACCAAGTTGAAGAAGCTCTCCTTCAACATTCTTTTCCAAGACTTCAAGCTTATCTCGAATCCGGGGATTCTCTTCCTTCAACCTCTTCAACTTGTATAAGGTAAGCAAGAGCTTCCCTTCACCTTCTCCCAAACTTGCCATGCCTTGTACTTCGTCTTCCCCGGTTCGTACTTCGTTTGGTCCACAGACGCCCAAACCGTGTATACCTGCCCACACGCAGTCCCACTTGTCTACCTGACAAGTGCCCAAATCGTATGACCAACACGTAGTACCGCCTGCCCAACTCTACGATACACGGTTCCAACTTTTACCAGCTTCACCAAGTTCCTTGCAACCATGAACCATCCCTTGTTCACTTTGTGTGAAACAGCTTCCTTCACCTGCAAGTACCCTTGTCACTGTCACGAGCAACCTTGCTCAAATATCAACTGTCAAGTGTATATACACTTGCTTCACCCAGCTTCCTGCAAGACTTCTCCAAGTCTTCAGACCTGCTCTGATACCAACTGTCACGCCCCCAATTCTTTTTTCCTTAAATTGGCCGGGTGCGGCACCGCCTAAGTTAATAACTTGTTCCGTCGTTAATTAACTTTATGAACTACGCCTTAACAATTCATAATAAACATGAATTACATATTATTAATGTGCGGAAACCATCAACAATATAAAGATAATAATACAACTCGACAATAATAATAATAAACGATCTTTTATTATATATGCGGAATTTTACATGACCGGGAGCCGCGCTCAACCGGCGTTCAATAAACAGGAGGGCGCCCGCCCGTGCTAGAGCGCACGGCGGTCTGCCAAAACTCCACCGAATATACAATGTTACAATAATACAAGAGCGCACAAAACTCGGCGTTGGGCGGGCGGGCGCACCCGTGCACGACCCTTGCCCAAGCCACAACCCAAACCCAAGTGCGATGTGTGGGCGCCCGTGCGCACCACCAAACTTCTACACGGTCCTCGCCCGGCTCGGCGGGCTCATCCTACCGAGCTGTGGTAAACCTGCGCCTCTCCAAGTGCGCACTACCCTTGTGCGATGAAGAGCGATGAAGATCCGTTGTCCAAATGAACGTGCGTCTCCAAGCTTATATACGCTCACTTGTTGTGTCGCTCTCCATGCGGCCGACCTTCACTTCTATCATCATAACGCCCAACGATTATGCCAAACGCCGTCGGCTTGCCCCAACGCTTCGTGCATACCTTCGTCGGCTCGTTCATAAGGCGAGCTCCCTGTCCGCCTTACAAATGGGTGAGCGCCCTCCACAACTGCGCACATTTTTAACTCATGCCTTCGTTGTTTGGAGCGCTCGCTCTTCAACACTTAGTCGCATTTCGTGACGGAGGGAGCGCACGCCCGTGCCCAAGAACGCAGGGCGTTACACATGGTGTTTTAGGAACTGCCTGTTTCACTATGGAGCTCATGAGAGTTTCTTCTAATCTTGGCTATATTAATTTTCTTCTTTGAGATAATCAAAATGTAAATGTTTAAATTTTTGAAGGAAAATTTAGCGAACAAATATTTAAATTATTTTAAGAAATATAAATTTAGAAACATGAATTATAAGAAATATAAGTTTAGAAAACGAAAATTAAGCATGTCCATATAAACCAAATATAAAGATAGAAAGAAAAAATAGTTTTTCCAATCACTTTAGCTAAAATTAACTAACATAAATTAAATATTTTACATTTAATTTCTATCTATATCTATTTATATGAAGTTAATATTAAAAGAAAAAAATTAATATTAAAAAAAAAAATTAATATTAATTTCTTGTTTTTTATTATGGTTGATATTTTGGAAATTTATTTAGACATACCCTACTACAGCACATTTGATTTTTATCTATATCTATTTTATATTAACATAGATATTTACGTATTTTATTTACTTATATTCGAGCTATCGCCTTTTTAATCAATATTACTCCATGTTGATTGCTTGCTTATTGTTTTTCTGGTAGAAAACACCAACAAAAGGTTCCTTATTCATAAAGACAAAGACAAAGTTAGTGTTCGATGTGTCATCATCATTGGCATATATATGTTTTCGCAAATAAAAAGGCAATGTAATCGTATGCAAACTAAACCTCTTGGAACTTCTGCCTGACAATTGTACGTCGTCAAAGCAAAGCGCTGAAACCACAACCATAAATTTCAGCTATGTCTGTTCGTAAAAATAACAGCAATAGCTAAAGCTGTGATGTACATGATAGTAACTGAATTTATTTGAAACAATCGCATGGAACAGAATTCAAAATGCCACTCTTCGCATCTCAGTCTCAGGCGCGATGTTTGTAAATGGTATGACAGATTCGATAGATCAGATGTTTCCCTCAACATGTGTCTTCTGTCGTCCGTAAATGGACCTGCAAGTCTTCTTAGACTCCTCAGCCTTCTATACCTGATGGGACACTGACACACTATAAATTTGAGAGTCTTCTACAGTGTCTGCTACTGTTTCTGCTGCTGCCAGACTTCTTCAAGACTGGGTGATCCATAGGACATGTTGATTCTTCTTACCCGTGTCATCCTTATATTCTTCAGGGTCTTCAGTCCCAGATTCTCTCATCATCTCCACAAGAAAAGCGAAGTAATAGAGCCTGAACGCAGATATTATCCACCATGGACGCTCTGGGTCATCGACAATGTCCTTCGAAAACGATTCGTCGGTAGAGACATGAGAGTACGCTCATGGATTCGAAATCGACGGGCTTTCTGCCATCCCGGCAGATGAGCCAGAGCTAGTGTAAGATTGCGGAAGACGCGGTACATTTCAATATTTATGAATCTTACATGAATTTTTTTTTTTTTTTCAAATTATATTTTTAATCTTCAGATTTGGTTTCAGAAATATCACTCTACATTAAGATTAGGGCATGCAGCTAACCTTTTCCTATTATTTCTCTGAGGATACATGATATATAATTACTTTATTAAGATTGTTTAATTATGCTGATAGGTCTTCCCTATTAGAATTGAGAATTTTAATTATTTGGTGAATCACAGATTCCAATGAAAGGATTGAAAATAAAAAAATGTTTGAATATTTTAGTTATAACTAATATATTAATTCATACAAATAACTTTTTTACATATCTAAATTACTTAATTAAATCTATTTAAATTAATTTTTAATTTTTTATCTTAAAAATTTAGTTATAACCACTCTATTAATTGATAGAATTGATAGAAATAACTTCTTTGTCTATCTAAGTTACTTAGTTAAATCCAATTACTTAATTATATCCATTTAAATTATTTTTTTAATCTTTTATCAAATTATGTTAAAAATTTACTGTACACTATGTTAAAAATTTACTATACCATTAACTATAAACCACATATGAAAATTAATGCAAATTAAATTCACTCATTGAAAAATTGGCTTTATAGAACGTGAATAACGTAATTTGAAACAAATCTCCACATGTTCATCGTCATTCATAATGGATTTTATAATGTAACGTCGACATAAACGTGAAATCGATGCCTGTTCACATTCTCAACTGGCAAACGTTTTTTCTACGTGGTTTCCATTGTTTTTTCTATGAAGTTTCCATTGCCCAAGCTTTTTCTACGCGGTTTCCATTGTTCATCATTTTTAAGTTTGGAGGTTTGATTTATTTTTCAAATTAGTAATTTTTGTATGGATTTTGTGTGGCTGGTTAATTTCCTCAGTATCCCTATTACGGCTAATTCACCAATGGGTCGTTATTTTTGTATTGATTTATTTTACGTTAAACAACTTTGAATTTAACGATAAACATTCAAATACCTTTTCAATAAATAAAATATGACCTTTGTATTAAATATTTGTATCCAGAGTTAATTAAAAAGAAGTTTAATATTAACAATCATTTTCATAAAGGTAATCACTTAGGGTTTTATAATTTTAATATTTTATAACTTTAGATTTGAGCGATCTATAATTTTAATTTTTTTATAGCTTTAGATTTGAGCGATCTATAGCTTTAAGTTTTATATATTTAGATTAAAAAAGTTCAATCACAATGGTTTATACAATAATTGATACAAAGCTTTTCATATTTAGACCATTTTAATATATTAAATGTAAATTTTGAATATATCTCAATTATATATTAGCTAATAGAATTCTGAATATATCTCACTTATATATATTAGTAGGTAGAATTCTGAATATCTTCAATATAATTAAAGATATCGTAATTATATATTAGCTGGTAGAATTCTAAATATCTTTAATACAATATCGCAATTATATAGGAGCTGGTAGAATTCTGAATATATCTCAATTATATATTATTAGTAGGTAGAATTTTAAATATTTTTAATATCCATGTTATTATGTTTATGTTTCATCTACAATTATAATCAGGCTATTAAAAATCAACTAGTTATATGATTCGTTATGTTTTATTGCAATGCAAGAAGAGAATAAGGCACCCATGCTTTATGTTTTTTTAGTATTATTAATATCATCTTTGCATGTTACATAATAAAATATGTAAGTTACAATTAAAATGATGGTGTGCGATGAATGGCTACCATTGCAGGTGTGTGTCAAAGGGTAGATGAACAATATTAACCAGATTATGAGGCACCCGCTTGCGAGGGAGATCGAAGTGGCGAGACCATGGCAAGACGGGTTAGCAAGATCGTGGCAAGACACCGCGAGCAAAGAGCGTCTCGTCAGCGTGATTGTGGTACGACACCGCGAGGCAAGAGATAAAATTGTAGACACTCAAAATATATTTTATTCATTTGAATGAGGGAATTACACACATATTTATACAATCAATAGTCTCAAGATATGAATGCTATCTTAGACGTACAGTAGTGTGGTTGAGAGATTCTCTCAACCACACACTAAACTAGGAGAAACTATATTCTAGCTTATTCCTATTATGTAGGAACAAACTGGTCAAATAGAAAATTACAACCATAGACAAGTAGGAATTAATTATTTCCAACTCCCCCCTTAATGACTACTTGTCATGATAGTCAAATCCACCACCATCAGGCGAATTGCATGTACAAAACCTCCAAAAACACAATCTGTCGCCCTCAGACAGATCCACAACTTCTCTGATCCTGCGGATCCCCTTGAAGGTGAATTGGCGCGATCCTTAACGAAAATCCCGCGCCCATTGGCACGATTAATGGCCTAACAGACGCGACAGTTGGCCTTCGTGGCGCTGCTGTTAGCGCGGAAAACACGCCAATCCCCTTCTACTCAGAAAAAATCATCTGAGTCCGAGCCAGGTGTTCTGCAGTCCACCTGCTCAATTGAACACAAAGCTCTTGTGTACACACAACCACAAAGGCAAAAGATTCACTCAACTTGTCAAACAACACATTGACATCCACGATTCCAGCGACAAAGGCACCTCAAGCCACATAGGCGATTCAGCCACAAAGGCAAGCTGGCCACAAAGGCACTTCAGTCACAAAGACTATATAGATGGTTTCTGGCTCACCACCAACCCTCACATTCAGTGACAAAAGATTGTTTCAGGCTGACCATAAACCATTACAAAGTGGTTTTGAGATCACCATGAACTTTCAGATGCCTTTAAAAATCTTACATCTGATTCCACATTTTGGAGTTTCTGGGTACATACAATGACTATTACAATAACATGCTAGGGAGTCTATTCCATAAAATCACAATAATTCAAAACAAACATCTACTTTGTTGTCCACCATAAATGTTGTCACTGCTGCTTTGCCTCATCTGTGAGGGGTCCACTGATAAAGAATCCAGAACATAGGCACTCACAGCCACACGAAGAGAACACAATTTTCCCTTCAAGAACAGTAATCCACGACTCCACGATCCAATCCTCCATCTCATTTCAGTATCTAATTCTCCTGGCATTGCAACATAATGCATACTGCCTCATGCTCGCTAACAATCATCGACACGATCTCAATCATCCTCCAATTTCTGATGTAGCTACAATTGATGTCGTTTTCACTGTCATGTGTTCACCATTCCCTCCAAATCTACTTAGTGTTGGAATGACCAATTCCAACACACACTCAAAATTGTGACAATAGTTGGTCATACTACTGTCACTTAAATTACAACTAGTTTCATTGTCATGACAATTAATCAATATATTGCAACATCATAAGAGAATTAAAAAATACATTTTAATCCTGACAGCCTGAGTGTGGTCAGCCTGTTTGAGATCCTTTGATTTATGGGCAAGTAAGAACCATACAAAAAATGGGTACAGCAGCCTTTAAGCCTATCTCAACTTACACCAACTAGACTTATTAGTAGATCCAGCATTCACTGCACAGAAAGTTCCTCTGTGGTCTGCCCTTCGGCCTCACCCTCAAGTAAAGTTCCGAGGTCTGTATGATCACCCACTTCATTTTCTTCTGGCATATCCTGAGAAATAACATCTCCAGCATCGGAATGTACAGATTCCATGGTGGAATTTGTTTCTAACGAAGCTGAAATCGCATCAACTTCAGAAGCTTTATCAGTATTAGATGTGGTTTCATGATCTACAGTTGAACTATGCTCAGCCTTTGCTTCATCTTGATCCAATGAAGTAAGGCCTTTGGCATCTTCTGACATTGCACCGTGGGGCACTCCTATCTCACCCTCTGCTATGCCTTGGTCTACAGAAGGAACAGGCTCAGTGTTATCCGACTTTGTCTGACCAGACAGTTCTGTCCCTTTCTTTGATTCTGAAGTTGCCGAATCATGGAACCCATTATCTGAGTCTGCCTGCATCGCTAACTTTAAAGTCCCTGGCACGGAAGAATTTCAATAACACGACGTCTGTGCGCTCATCGCCCTTGCTGGACGCCAAAGGGACTCCCCACAGGTAGATGTCTTCCGGGGGAGCAGCCTCGGTTACCTCCGCCGCAGTTTCGGTGGCGGGGACTTCACTCTGCGCCCCGGCGGGGGTTTCGACTGGCGGAGGCGTTTCAGTAACTGGAGCCGCAGGGGTGCTTTTCATTTCCTCAACTGGACTTTTGTCTTTTGAAGCATCTCCGGCTTCGACTTTCACTTCTGTTTCGGTGATCGTCTTCTTTTCTTCTTCAACTTCGACAACCTCCAGCAAATTACCATTCAACGTTGTTCGATCGACGATCAAGGCTGAGGAGCAGCTTCAACACTTCTCAGCATCCGCTCCTCAATCGATCGGTACAGTGGCAGGGCTTCGATATCCTGGAAATTCCACAGATACCATGACCACTGATGCCACCGATCCCGCAACAGATCACCGCAACAAATAAGGCGCTCGTAAAAGCCGCAGCTCTTAGCTACCTCGGTCTGATCACAGGTCAGCAGCTCAACACGGCCACCACGACAAAAACACAGCAACATCGTTGCCAGTCGGCCTTTGCAACTCCTCCACGGATCCGGCAACAGAGATTCTCTGTCGACGCTCAGACCATAAAAAATAACCACAGGTTTAGACGAATGATGGACACTTAAAAAACTAAAACAAAAATATATTTCTCAATTATTTCCCTTAGCCTAGGAGGGGCCAAACCCAAGAGGGGCCAGGCCCTCACAGGCTCTGATACCAAGATAAAATGCAGACACTCAAAATATATTCTATTCATTTGAATGAGGAAATTACACACATATTTATACAATCAATAGTCTCAAGATAGGAATGCTATCTTAGACGTACAGTAGTAGATTCTCTCAACCACACACTAAACTAGGAGAAACTATATTCTAGCTTATTCCTATTATGTAGGAACAAACTCCTCAAATAGAAAATTACAACCATAGACAAGTAAAAATTAATTATTTCCAACTGCAAGAGCGCCAGTTGCCACATGTGCAACCAAGTATTTAATTTTAAGTAAATAATGTTATAGCAACTTTGGGATTATTCAATCATGTCACAAAGGCTTATTAATATTATCCATTTTAACTAAATTATGAACTTCTTGGCCCCTTGAAGAGGCCAAATAAGACCTCAGAATGTTGGATAGTTTCTAATTCGCTATCAAACAACTTTGTGAGTATTTAATAAGCTGAAAAAAAATGAATTATTATATGCAATCCAGACTTTGGACTTAATCCTATATTATTTGTATACAGCCTCGGATTTTAAAGCAAATCGATTACAAGAGTCCCTGCCAGCCCTTTGGGCAGAGACTAATAACAACACGCTGCTCCATAGGTTCAAATCTCGTTGAGTATATGGCCTGTTGTGTCTTGGCTAGAAGAGTAGGCGACCCCAGAGTGGACGTCTCGGCTCTTGTTGAGGCATAAGTTAATTGCTATTGTGTGCGGCTTGCAGGCTGTTGCACCTAGCCTAGGTTTATAGTGGCAGCCAGTTGGATTTGATCCTGGGCCTGCTCAGGATAACTCTCACCAGTTACCGATTATCCTAGATCTAAAAAGAAAAAGAAAAAACAACACGCTGCTCCATGTTTGTTTGTTTTTTGTGCGTGGATTTTAATGTGTCATTTGAGGCATTTGAGTTTGGGGGTGTTTTATTTTTTATTTAATATTGTTTTATTAAACTGAAACCAGTGCCGTTCAAATTCCACAAAACAATTCAATAGGAAAAGAAATGAATCCCTATGTAAAAAGAATGTCAACAGCTGCCAATTTCATTTCATAAACAAGGTTTGTTGTGCAGGTTTATGGTTTTTTACTGAGGTTCAATTTTATATATAGGTTCCTCCAAGTTTATCATTCATGGTTTATTTTCAAAATTTCAGTCAGGTTTCTTTCCAAGGTTTAAATGATTGAATGTAGTAAAAAGGTCGGCCAACCTTCCATTTGATACATAGGTTCGCGAGGTGCCACAGATTCAACTAAAAGCCTTTATTAAATTGTTCCAGTCTCAATAGTAAGTGTGAGGTAGGTAAAAAAGTATCAATCATAAAACTAAATTTTTGATTCAAAGCTAAATCTCAAACATTTATTCGAGACTGAATGTCCAAGAAAAATTTTGGCAAATAACCAGATATGAGTGTTGTGGCTATATGGATGGATGTAGTATAATACTTAGAATTTTATAATTTCCAGTATTGGTGTGGAAAATCAATTTATTTCCTAAATCTTTCAGTTTGGCAAATAACCAGATATGAGTGTTGTGTCTATTTGATTTGGATGGATCTAGTATAATATCTAGAATTTTATAATTTCCAGTATTTGTGTCGAAAATCAATTTATTTTCTAAGTCTTTCTCAGGTGATAGATCAATGCAAAGAAATATCAAGATCTTTCTGGATCCATAGATGGTCAATAATTCTTTTTGCCATTGTTGTTGCAATGGTTTCTGTGGGAAAACATGCCAGCACATATCTCAAACCTGTAATGATTTTTCCTTTAATAGGATAGAAAATTCGCAAGGAAACCAATTACGTTTATGGAATTTATGTTCTAATTAAATAGAGACTTCTTTACATCGCCATATATATGTTATCTTCTCCAAGTGGATATTTAAGTTTATAAACACTTATTGTACTCAATATTTTGCTACAACATAAATATTCATGTCCACATACTTTGGTACCTACCACCGTTATTTCCCGTTATTAGGAATTGTAAACTGATATTTCTGTGTAAATCAGTTCTAAATGCTTCATCATATATATATATAGATATAATAGGAAATTGTAATAATAAAACATTATTTAGGATAATGTATTATTTGTGATTTCATATTATACTATCCTCTTCGTAAATGGGAAAGAAACCCTAACGAAATGGTAATTTATACTATTTTAGAGAAACATTTAAATAATGGATTTTATATATTTTTTATTTTAAAAATGTAATGAATTTTATATTTAAATTATTAATATAATAGATTCAATATATTTTTTATTTAAAAAATTATAGGTTAAAAAAAAAATAATTCTAAATTATTAATAAAAACTACAATTATTTTATGATTTAATTTGATAAAACAAAATTACATTACAATTAATATTAAATAATATTTATATTGATATTGGAATTAAAATTAATATTAATATTAATATTGTTTACATTTTTATTTTATATTATTTTAGAATATTATTTAATATTGATATTATTTATCATACTATTTTTAATTATTTAATATTAATGTTATTTATAATATTATTTAATAATAGTATTGATATTGATATTGATATTAAAATTAATATTATTTATTATTGATATTATTTATAATACTATTATCTCTATTTAATATTTAGAGTAATGTTATTTATAATATTATTTAATATTAACATTGATATTGATATTAATATTGGAAATAAGATTAATATCACTATTAATATTAATATGTCCACATGTGTATATACTAATACAAATATTAAAATATATTAGTATAAACTTAAATACTAATATTTTTTTTAATTAATATTACTATTAATATTTATATTATACAATAAAATTAATAATAATATTATTGATATTGATATTAATATTAATAATTAATATTCGTATTAATATTAATATTAATATTAAGTAAATATTGTGTCTATACATTAATATGAACATTACCACTAAACATCGACATAAGTATTTCGATTAAACATTAGGCTTAATGGATTAAGGTTTATTTAGGTTTAATGACATCAATATTTTTTTATATCATTTGGTTCATGGAGTGTTTGAAGTTCAATTGCATAGTGGAATTCTTTAATGTAAAGACAATAAAAAATGTATGGTAATTTCAATTTGTTTCTTTGGTTTTGATGTGAAGGAAATGGATTTTTTTTTTCTTCTTCTCATTGTTGTTGTTATGTAGAAAATTGTATATCTCTTGTCTTAAAATGTCCTATTGTGTTGTTCTTCTTTGAATCCAATGTGTTCAATTTAGATGTGTTTTTTTCATTTACTGTTCTGACATTGTGTTCTCTCAAAATACATATTGCTCATTTTTTTTTGCATTTTTGTGCCTCTACTCCAATGGTAGTGTTACTATTTGATTTTTTTCTCTTGGATTTGTAATTGTTTTCTTTTCTTTTTTTGTATGGGCCCCTTTGTTGTATTGATGCCTTTCCTAAATGAAATTATTATTGAGGTTTATAATATTAATGTTGGACCTTCATGTTCTTGCAGTTTATATCATTATTCTTGATATTTATACTCTTAATATATTCATGTATTGATATTAATGTATTTATCCTTTAAAATTTATTAATTTATTTTTAATAATATATTGATATAAATGTGTTATTTTTATCTTGTTGATTGTTTATCATGTTTTAATGGTTTATAGTGTATCGTTATTAATGTATTGATATTAATATTTTCTATTGATGTTTTTATTGTTTACAATGCGGTTCCTACATTGATTGTGGTTTCTATTTATTATCAACCATCACGAATCATGGTCAACCATGGTCGAATGTCGCATTGTAACAAAGATTGTCTCAATAAGAAAATCAACCACGGTTAAGGATGGTTGACCCTGTTTATTTTTTGGTTTATAATATTTATATTTGGGTTTAAACAACTTGGGTTTTTAATATTAATCCATTGGGGTTAATATTATTCCCTTAGGTTTATAATCCCTTCGTTTTTCAGTATTTATTTGTTGGGTTTATTATTTCCTTGGGTTTATAATATCAATCTCTTGTGTTTATTGATCGACGAGTTCATACTACTAGGATTTATAATATTAATCATTGGGTGCAATATAAATCCCTTACGTTTATAATGATTGTCAAACATTGGGTTCATAAATCACTTGGCTTCATAATGGTGGGTGCAATATCAATTAATTGTTTTCATTAACCTATGGTTTCTTATTCCTAGGGTATAATATTATTCATAAGGTTTATAAAATTAATCCTACGGTTTAATATCAATATGATGTGTTTATAATATTGGTCAACCATGGTCCATTTCACATTGCAACAAAGATTGTCTCAATATGAAAATCAACCATTGTGAACCATGCTTAACCATGGTCCAATGTCTCATTGTGACAAAGATTGTTTCAATAGAAGTATCAACCATGGTAAAATGTCATATTATGACAAAGATTGTCTCAATATCAAAATCAATCATGGTCAACCATTGTAAACCATCATCAACCATGGTCGATCATTGTCAACCATAATATAATGTCACATTGTGGCAAAGATTGTCTCATTATGAAAATTGAACATGGCCAACCATGGCCATCCATGGCCTGTTGTCGCATTGTGTCAAAGATTGTTTCAATGTTAAAATCAATCATGGTAAACCATGGTCAACGATTTTCATTTAAAAGTTTATAGTATTTATCTAAGGTTTTATATATCTAGGGATCATAATATTAATCCATTAGGTTTAATATTTTTCCCCTAGGATTATAAACCCTTGGAATTTTAGTATTAATCCCTTGGATTTATTATTTTCTTGGGATTATAATATCAATCTATTGGGTTTATTAATCAAAAGGTCATATTCTTAGGGTATAAAATTATTCATAGGGTTTATAATATTAATCATTGAGTTTAATATAAATCTGTTGTGTTTGCAATCATGCTCAACCATGATCAACCATTGTCCAATGTCACATTGTGACAAAGATTTTGTCAATATGAAAATTAACCATGGTGGAACGTCGCATTGCGACCAAGTTTATCTCAATATCAAAATGAACCGTAGTCAATGATGTTTATTTTAGATTTTATAATATTTATAGTAGGGTTTATATACATTAGATTTATAATATTAATCCCTTGAGTTTATTATTACTCCATTGAGTTTATAATACGTTAGGGTTTTAGAATTAATCCCTCACATTTATAATATCAATCCATTGGGTTTATTAATCTAAGGTTTCATATTCCTAAGGTGTAATATTATTCATAAGATTTATAATATTAATGCTAGGTTTTAATATAAATCCCTTGGGTTTATATTCATGGTCAACCATGGACAACCATGGTGAAATGTCAAATTGTGACAAAGATTGTCTCAATATGTAAATCAACCATGGTCAACCATGGTCGGCCATGGTCCAACATCGCATTATGAACAAGATTGCGTCAATGTGAAAACCAACCATGGTAAACCATTGTCGACCATTTTTATTTTAGGGTTTATAGTATTTATCTTAGGGTTTATATAGCAAGGGTTTACAATATCAATCCCTTGTGTTTAATAATATTCCCTTGGTTTTTTAGTTTTAATCCCTTAGATTTATTATTCCCTTGGGTTTATTATATCAATCTGTTGGGTTTATTAATCTAAGGGTTCATGTTCCGAGGGTGTTATATTATTTCATAGATTAATAATATAATTCCTTGGGTTTATAATCATGGTCAATGATGGTCAATTATGGTCTAATGTCACATTATGACTAAGGTTTTCTCAATATGAAAATCAACCATGGTCCAATGTCACATTGTGACAAAGATTGTCTTAATTTGAAAATCGTTCATGCTCAACAATGGCTAAACATGGTCAAAAGTCGCATTGTGGAAAAGGCTTTATCAATATGAAAATGGACCATGGTCAATCACATTCAACCATGTTTATTTTAGGGTTTATAATATTTATCATTCAGTTTATATACCTTGGTTTTATAATATTAATCCATTGGGTTTAATATTATTTGCTTGGGTTTATAATATATTGAGGTTTTAGCATTAATCCCTTAGGTTTATTATTTCATTGGGTTTATAATATCAATCCACTCGGTTTCTTAATCTAAGGGTTCATATTCCTAGGGTATCATATTATTCATATGGATTGTAATATTAATCATAGGGTTTAATATAAATCCTTTGTGTTTATAATCATGGTCAACCATGTTTATTTTCATGTTTATAATATTTATGTTAGGGTTTATATACATTGGGTTTATAATATTTATCACTTAGGTTTATAATCCTTAGGCTTTTTATTGTTGATTCTTTGAGTTGACTATTCCCTTGGGTCTATAATATCAATCTCTTAGGGCAGGTTTCATATTTTTAGGCACTATGTTTGTTGTTTTTTCTGTCCGTGGATTTTAATGTGTCGGTTGAGACTATTGAGTGGGGAGTGCTTTATCTTTTATTTAATATTCTATTATTAGATTGAAACTACTTTCTTTCCAACTCCACAAAATAGTTCAAAACAAAAATAAATGAATTCTTACGCGAAAAGAATTTCGACAGATTGTCAGATGCTGCAAGTTTCATTTGATAAACAAGGTTTGTTGTGCAGGTTTATGGTTTCATGCAAAGGTTCAGTTTGATATACAGGTTCGTCCAAATTTATGATTCATTGTTTATTTCCAGAATTTCAGTCAAGTTTAGTAGATTGAATGTTGTAAGTAGGTCAGTCGAGCTTCCATTTGGTACATAGATTTACCGGGTGCAATAGATTCACCCTAAAGGCCTTTATTAAATTATTGTTCCAATATAAATGGAAATTGCGAGATAGGTTAAAAAATATCAATCTTAAAATTGAATTTTTGATTTAAAACTAAATCTCAACCTGTATTACAGATTAAATGTCTAAGAGAAAGTTGCCCAAACTATTAGTGTTGTGGCTATTTGAATTGGATGGATGTAATCTGATACCTAGAATTTTATAGTTTCCGGTATTAATGCTAAAAATCATTTATTTCCTAAGCCAACAAATATCTAATAAAATATCTTTCTGGATTCATATATTGTCAATAAATTTTTTTGAGGCATTGTTATTGCTATGGGAAAAAATCCATCGCATGCCTCAAACCTGAAATGATTTTTCTTTTAAATTGCCAAAAAATTTGCAATAGATCTAATTACATTTTATAGAATTTATGTTCTAATTAAATAGGAACTTGTTTACGTCGACATATATTCTTTTATCTTCTACTAGTGAATATTTATGTTTATAGCCACTTATTTTATTCAATATTTTTCTACAACATAAATAGCGATGTCCACATATTTGGTAACTCTTACCGTTGAATTCTTTATCTCCTGTTATTAAGAATTCTTTATCTCTCGTTATTAAGAAATGTACATCGATATTTCAATATAAATGAGTTCTAAATGCTTCATCATTTTATATATATATAAAATTCGAAAATCGTAAATTATAATAGTAGAAAGATATTTATGATAATGTATTATTTCTAATTCCATACCATTTGTTTCTTAAAGAGGAAATAAACCTTAACTAAATGGTAATTTATACTATTTTACAAATACATTTAAATAATAGATTTTATATATTTTTTATTTGGAAAATTATACATTAAAAATAATATATAAAAGCAAAATTTATATTATAGTTAATATTTAAATTGGATCTTAATATTGATATTGGAATTGGAATTAACATTTATATTAATATAATATTCATATTTATATTTAACTTTGTAAATTAAAAGGAACTCTGTAAATTGAAAGGAACAAGTAATTTAGCTTTCTTTTTTATTAATACTTGTAGAGACCTATTTTAATGATCTAATATGAGAAATTTCTTCAAGTGAAAATTTATTTTAGAGTGTAAAAAACAATGTGTTATTTTTCATTATTTAAATTGTATTTTTGAATGGTATATAGATTACATAACTTAAGCTTTTAAGTCCAAAAAATCTTTGTTGGATTTCTACAAAGCAACATATACCAAAAAAAGATTAAAATGTAAAATAGTTTTCTTGTTATTAATATATTTTTAAAATATTTTATTATATACAACATTAAAATATTTTTGAAAAATATAAGGTTTAAACATCTTAATCACATTTTTTTACTTTAAATTACTTTAAATGAAATTATATTAAGTAATATGGACAACTAATTAAACATGCATAGAATATTCCTTTTTCTTTTTTATTATAGCTCCTTTTCTATTTAGAGAATATTTGATTCTTATTTTAAAAGAGACACGTGTCAAGTCCAAGTTGAACATGAATATACTTACACATCACTTTTATACTAAATTATAGAATAAGCCTCTCAACTCAATTAATATCTATATTATACAATAATACTAATAATAATACAATAATTTTAATACAAAGATAATATTAATATTAATAATTATATAATATTGATACTAATATTAATATTAATGATATTGAATAAATATTGCATCTATATATTAATATGAACATTACTTAAACATCAATATAAATATTTCAATTAAACATTAGTTTTAATAACATAAAGTTTATTTAGGTTCAATGACATGAGGTTTATATTTGTAGAAATTTTTATATCATTTTGTTCTTGTAGCATTAGGTTATTTTATAACATGAGGTTTACAAAATTAATTTTTTTAGTGTTAATAAAAATGGAGTGTTATATTTTATGTATATATGTGTGTGTGTGTATGTTTGTGTGTTTGTGCATGTACATATTAATTTTGATTTTGTTGTTTTGTCTTTGAAATGAAAATGTGGAGAATAATGATGTCTTCTATTATGCCACAATGGTGCACAATATTGTTACAGTGATAGATTTTATTTCGTATATTCAAAAAAATATTGACATAAAACTTGGCTTCCATCTTGCTTTTGTTGATGATCATCTTTGTGTGTTAGATAAAATGAAAATGGATGTAAAATACTTGTTGCATGTGCACGAGAGGGAGTCTAGGAGGAAGACAAGAAGGGATTGGTTGGAGAGCATGAAGGGTCGTGATCATTATCATATTGATTTGAATTGGTGCTATTTTTGTAATCGTTCTCGTTGTGTTTTGGAAGATGTTATTCAATATATAGATTTTTATGAAGTGTTTGAAGTTCAATTTTGTTGTAGAATTCTTTGATGTAAAGACTACAAAAACTATATGTTAATTTTAATGTTCTTTCTTCGGTTTCAATGCTGGTGAAATGGAATTTTTTCTCTAATTGTTGTTGTTATGTAGAAAATTATATATCTCTGGTCATAAAATGTCATGTCATGTTTTCTTCTTTGAATCCAATGTATTCAATTTAGATGTCTTCTTCTTCTTTTTTTTCGACTTTGTGTTATCTCAAAATACATATTGGTCAATTTTTTGCATTTATGTTCCTTTGCTCCAATGGCAGTGGTAATTCTTTATTTTTTTCTCTTCGATTTGTAATTGTTTGAGTTTTTTTTTTGTATGGGTCCCTTTGTTGTATTGATTCCTTTCCTAAATGAAAATATTATTGAGTTTTATAATATTAATGTTGGGAGTTCATGTTCTTGCTGATTATATCAATATTCTTGAGATTTATACTATTAATATGTTTATGTATTGATATTAAAGTATTTATTCTTTTAAATTTATTAATTGTTTATGATATATTGATATAAATGTGTTATTATTAATGTGTTGATGGGTTATCATGTTTTAATGGTTTATAGTGTATTATATTTAATATATTGATATTAATGTTTTGTATTGATGTACTTATGGTTTGTAATGTGGTTCTTACATTGATTGTGGTTTATGTTTATTATTTTTGTTTTGTATTATTGTATTATTTACATTTATAATATTCATGTTAGCGATTTAGGGCTTTATGGGTTTATAATATTTAATATGACATAGATTTTCTCATTTTGAAAACCAACAATCGTCAATCCTTAATAAAAATTGCATTATGACAAAGATTGCCTTGATATGGAAACCATAATCAACCATGGCGAATCATGGTCAACCATGGTACAACATTACATTGTAACAAATATCGTGTCAAAATAAAAATCAACCATGGTTAAGCATGGTCGACCATGTTAATTTTTGGGTTTATAATATTTGTCTTGGGGTTTAAATTGCTTGGGTCTATAATATTAATCTGTTGGGGTTAATATATTCCCTTGGGTTTAGTATTTATTTGTTGGGTTTATCACTGCCTTGGGTTTATAATATCAATCCCTTGTGTTTATTGATCCAAGGGTTCATATTGCTAGGTTTTATAAGCTTAATCCTTGGGTGCAATATAAATCCATTGGATTTATAATGATGGTCAAACCTTGATTTTATAAATCTTTTGAGTTTATAATGATGGTTGAAGTATCAATTTCTTGTGTTTATTTATCTAAGGGTTCATATTCCTAAGGTATAATATTATTCATAGGGTTTATAATACTAGTCCCATGGTTTAATATAAATCTGATGCGTTTATAATATTGGTCAAACATGGTGCAATCTCACATTGTGACTAAGTTTGTCTCAATATGAAAATTAACCATTGTCAACCATGGTCCACTATCGCATTGTGATAGAGATTGTCTCAATATAAATATCCACCATGGTCCAATGTCACATTATGACAAAATTGTCTCATTATGAAAATCAACCATGGTCAACCATTGTCAACCATCATCAATCATGGTCAACCATGGTCATCCTTAGTCCAACATTGTATTGTGACAAACATTGTCTCAATGTTAAAATCAAGCATGGTCAACCATGTTTACTTTAGGGTTTATATTATTTGTCTAAGGGTTTATATACCTAGGGTTTATAATATTAATCCATTGGGTTTAATATTATTCTTTTGGGTTTATAAACCCTTGGTTTTTTAGTATTAATCCATTGGGTTTATAATTTCATAATTTAGTAAAAATCGATTCAAACAGGGTTTAATAACTTGATTTAGATATTCAAGGAAGTTATGTCCATCAATTCCATCCATTGATGTATTAGCGGCAACGAAAATATTCGAGCATCTTTTATTTTCAATCCTCCGATTGGAATCTGTGATTAAAAAAATGATTAAAGTGCCCAATTCCACTAGGGGGTATGCCTATCAACATAACTAGAACAAACACATTTACCAATGTGGTTGATGGCCATATAAAGGAACAAATATCCACTTAAATGGATGGGTAACAAACCACTACAACTGATGATCTAGTAGGATTTACTTCATATTGTGGTTCACTCAACCATTCCTAAATTAAAGGTCCTCAACCTTGTACCTTTACCTCCATAGTACATCATCATTATATAAGGTTTTCCTTTGCTTACCCATGACCACACTTTAGGATTGCTCCTATAGGTTTTCGTAGATGAACCTCAATCATCACATCTCAAGTGGTTTCTTGGTTACCACAAACATCATATCAAGTGGTTTCAAATGACCATGAACCATACATATCAAGTGCTTTCTTACTTACCATGAATGTTCTACTACAAGTGGCTTTTATAGCATGAAAATATTTTCAACATAAAAAACCTCCAAATATCACTTCTCACTTTTCCTTAATCTCTTCATTAATACTTGACTCACTTTTCTTTACCTTTACAAAAAAAACTTTGGTTTACCATGAATCATTACAAGAAAAAAAACTCACAACTCAAAGAAATAACTCAATATTGACAACTATTTCCTAAATTTTCTTAACTTCTCACTAATGAAAAATGACTTTTGTAAGACTGACTCATGAAATTTTTATTAGACATATTGTTGTGTATTGGAATACTTGACCTTGTTGAATCCTTTCAACATAAAAATGAATTTGTGTCATACATGCACTTCTATCTAGCCAAAATGTACCTATATGACTCCACACTAAGCTTTTACATGTCCTTTGTTACAATGATTGCAATATTGTTTCTACTTCTATACTTATTTTGTTGCATTGGTACTTGTAGATGACTGACGTATAACCGTATTTCTATTTCCGCGAATTTGAAAACTACATTAATTGTTTGACCTTCATAACAAAGTCCTTGATTTCTTGGCCTTACACATATCTCTATGGGATTTAGATTCCTTACACACTTTTTCCTAAATGTTTCTCATCAAATCCATTTTCTCAAAAGTTTGGAAACAATTCCTTTTGTATGCTTTTCAAAACAACCTAGTTCATCATGTTTAGTAAGAGATTCATCTTTAGAAATATCACCTAGATCAATATAATCATCCTCATACCCGAATGACAAGTATCATAAGAACTACCAATATTCTAAATTAGGTACTTGTATAAAAAATTACATCCCATATTACATTATATTTTTTAATTATTTTACTTCACTTTCCCTCACTAGAAACACATTTTCCTTTGCTAATAACTCTTGCTACTGTGATTATATCAATTTATCCTTTTGATCTTGAATTTTTAGAAAATCATTTACTAATTGATTCAATGATGATACCAACATTTCCTCCAATAACTTTATGTGTTTGTAGTAAGAGAAACACATTTATGATAGAATTTGTTATCTCATTATTCAAGTTATGAAAATTTACCCATTATAGAATTATTTTGTTTTTCTATCTTGTCTATTTCTTGGAAAAATTCATATGTTATAGTAGTTCAATTTCAAGATTAGTGTTTTGAGGTAGTTTTCCTCAATTTTTCATTTAAAAAAAATAATAACTTATTAAGAATGACCCAAAAATAAAGTGTTAGGATCTTGTAGAGTACTCTTTCTTTCAAGTTCATATCTTTTTAGTTGTTATATCTCATTGGTAGACTAAATGAAACCATCCACATGATAGATCATCATGCTTCTTCAACAAAACTATCCTTTGGACTCATTACAATATACTTCTAGTGAACCAAAGCTTCTCCGAAAAGATAATTAAGATACCTGGAGTGACTTCACGTTAATGACCAATCTTTAAAAGAAAAAATTACCATTAAACTATCTGTTGGACACCTAATCCTAAAGGGTTAGTGTGGAAGCCGAAAAGACTAAGCAGTCCAAGAGACCTTGGGATCTGAAACCCAAGAGTCACATATTTGTACTATAAATGTGTATCTTATGTTAATAAAAAAATGTACTCACTGATTTATCTTTCTTATTGTTTGCTGTCCATGTGTGTTTAACATGGTATCAGAGCCACTTGTTTTTCTGTGGCCTGTTATGTGCATGTCAGTCCTGCACCTCTGCCCATAATTCTGTGTCTGAGCTGCTCATACCTGAGCGCTGCCTCTGTCATGCGTTTTTTACCTGAGCGTTGATGAATGCATAGAGGCGTTGTTACTGGTGCCTGACATGGTGACAGTGAATGGTATTAAACGCTGCCCTCTCTCACGCTGCTGACCTGATTCGAAACGCTCCATTTAAAAGCGCTGCTCCACCTGCATTTAATACGCTGCCTCTGGCCTGAATACGCTGCCTGACACACCTCTGCTCCTCTGCTCCCTGGCGCACCAGCGCTGCATACGCTCTCTGCTCTCTGTCCTGACATAAAATCCATATAATGTAGAAACGGTTGAGGACGGGCACCACTGTTGACAGAATGGCACTCGTAGCTGTTGCCATGCTCTGTGCGCGATGCCTCCATTCTACTGTTCCGCCCGTCTGTATGTTACAGCAAAAGCCGGGAAGGCTTTTTGGCTTTTTGTAGGTAGCCGTTGATGATGCCTGTGCCTCCACGCTCTAGCCCCTCCATCTATTTAAATACTTTCATTCCCAATTCCGATTATCCATGGAGGTATATTATCTTACATAGTGGTGCATTTTAAACTGATACATGTGTTTAAACTGTTTGTGACTTCAAAGACTATGTATGGTGCGTTTGAGATCATGCTGTCCGTGGCCTGAGATTTTGCTGTGGCGTGGCGTTTGAGATTTTGCTGTCCGTGGCCTGTATGGAGAATTCGCTGCCCTGGTGCGCTGTCGGTTATAGTGTGAAGTCGAAGAGCCTCCGTAAAGAGTGAAGGAAAGCCTGTGGGTTAATCCTGGGACGTCGGTGCAGCGTGGAACATCGTGGAATTGGTGTGAGGTTTGCATAAGAGTCTTTGCTGTGTGAGGAGCCGAATCCAAGGATAAACTGCCAATTTTCGTCGTTGTTACCTTTAACCTTTTGTCCGCTGCGTTATAGAAATATATATCTGTAGACCGATGCCGAGGTTTTGTATTATTGTATTAAAACCGATGCCGAGTCATAGAGTTATATGCCGAGGTTTATATAAATTGTATTGATAAACTGTAATGAAGTATTGCTTCTTCCAAGATTCAAAATGTGGCCCTGTTTTACCAATATCCGACTTACCACTTCATCGTTTGAAACAAATCCTCATAAACATACTCATTTTGACTTTATTTTTGGACGAGGTTTGATTATGGCTTCAGAGATTTATTAACCGCATAGTTGAAGAGTTTTAAAGTTGCGTGTTCGTGCTGGTTGCTGCATTGCTCAAATACTGGTGATATATGTGAGTTGGAGCGTTGGTATATGTTGGGTTATATGACCATGGTATGTGCTGGTGTATGATTTAATGTGCATCCGTTGGAATGAAGTCTCCTGTACTGTGCATAACTATTTGGATTGAGATTGGCTTCGTTTTGATGCACTGAGTACATTCGACTATACCCAAGATTGTGTGTTGAAGTTGGAAAGTGCGATGGAATGTTGAGCCATCCTAGCCTCTCTTGAAACTTGTGCATTGGTGTGTTGTTCAAAATCTGTGCGCTGGTCCTTTTATTAAGTGCTGGTTTCTCTTCTTAGAACCAATCCCCTATGCATTTTGTTGAACGATGATATTTTCTCTATGGTTAATTTCTGTTACGATGTATTGTTAAACGTCGTGTGGTATATGTGGTATGAATGCTGGTCATTTCTGTTGGGATCCGAGAGTGAAGTACTGACTGTGTATACTTTCCGGAGCTGCGTTGAAGACCAATGCCTGAAGTTTATATAAACTGTAATAAAGACTGCGTTTTTATGACTGCGTTCTATTAATGAAGACTGCGCTCATTGATTCCTCTGAAGCCTGAAGCGTTGATACGTTTCTGGTGACTGCGCTTTTGGTATTGAAGACTGAAGACTGCTTTTGGTTCTGTCAAATTTACAATCTTACCAGCTACCAAACGAGTCTAGAAAGGTGTGGAGACAGGAAATGCTCAGCGGGATTCCAGGTCAATGCTCGGACCTGCAAATGCCAACGGCCTTATCAGGGAAGACTAATGTTCAGAGCTCCCACATTTTCAGATTTAAACAATAAAACGACATTCGACGGGCTGGTGGAAACTCTTGGGTTCAATCTGTCTGTGGACGTGTATCTGTTCTCCCTCCATTGTGCGAGATTTTTGAAAATCTTCAGCCAATCTTCTTCTTCGACTTCTTTCAATGAGATTGTGAGCCTTATATCATGTACAAACCCGAGTCATGTATTAGGTGCTGAGTGGGAATAATATATGATGCTTGTGTTGTCAACAAGAATATAGTAGAGTTGGAATTTTGTATGTGGTCAAAGAGTTAAGTCTTATTCATATGTACGTTGGTAAGGTACCTTGCTGGAGAGTATTCTTGTACACAGTATTGCAAGCTGATTGATTTGAGTATTCTGCCATATTTCTGTAGCAGACTACCTATACAGAAGATTGAGTTTATTTCAGTGGCGTATGCAATCAACTTGTTCAATTTCTTAATAGAAGGAGCCTATACCAGGTGTACTCCTCCAATAGCCTTGTAACTTCCAGGCCTAAAGCAATCTTTCTAAAGTTGGTTCGTGACCTGCATAGGCCAACTTTGTATTTTCTACAGCGACTTCCATAAAGAATGATCTAGCCCCAAGGCTACAAACTTGTATTTTCTGTGGTTACACTTATCTACAGCCACTGTTCTTCCTAACATTTGCTGAATTTAAAGAACAGAATCTCTGAAAGTCTGGTGATATTTGTATAATTTTGACAGTTTCAAGATATCTCTGGTTGATTTTTCCCTTTAAGCTATAGGGCTCTCCTGTGCAACTTGAAGATATTTAGCAGCTTACATTTTTTCTGTGGGATTTGGAGGATTTTTAAGGTGTAGAAAAATGGCTAAGCTTGAAAGAACATTAGAGTTATTGAGAACTCTAATCATGTCCACTGCTAACAGCACAGTCAAAATTAACAAAGCCTCTCTTTCAGACATTCAAACATGTCTGCAATATGCACAAGAAAAGATAGAGTTTTTGCAGCTTGAATCAAAACTGTAGCAGGAAGAATTACAGCAGTGGAGTCATCATTCTGAACCTGTTTCTGTTCAGAAGATTGAAACAGACTCCCATAAACAGCAAGACAATAATATTACAGTTCAATCAGATCCAGAATCCTATAAAGCAGCAGTTGTACATGCAGATGCAGAAACTCAGTCTGCATTTCCCAACCCCATCATCAGACCTTGGGAACAGCTTGTCCACAACAAGCACAGAACTGGTCTTGGATATGACAAGGACTTGTCCTTTCATATTCCAGACTATGCCAAGCCCATTCAGTTTCAGAGTGCTGGATTCATTTATGACAGTTCACTTGCTCCTCATGACTGTTCACTTCCAGCTGTTTCAGATTCTGCCCCTCTTCTACAACAACAACAACAACAACAACAACAACAGAGCGTGAAATGCCAACACTGTGACCAAGTTGGCCATTTGAAAGATCACTGTTTTGATCTTCATCCATGTGAGCACTGTCATAAAACTAGCCATTCTTCAAACAGATGCTTCAGAAACAAACGTCCTGCAAGAACAAAGATTCATCTTGGATGGATCGCTTCTTGGCAATGGGCATCAACAGCCAAGAAGATATTCCAAACACATGTCAGAACTTGTTCCAGAATATTAAACAGTCTTGCAGTTGAGTTTTCTCCATCTTCTCACCTTGTATCTGACAGGGGGGGAAATGATGGTCATCTACAAGCTTCAAAGTCACATCAAGCGAGCCTGAGCCACAACTTGCCACACCAGTTTCAGAGTTGTAGCCAGAGACAAGATGTCTGAACATGCCTTCAGTTGGCAATCTGGGACTTCCTCTAGCAGAAGACTCCAGCTTCTTGCCAGTTTTGGAAGAGTTCCAGCAGAGTTGTTGGTCATCCTTAAACCATCACAGATTAAGAACACTTCCTCTAGCAGAAGACTCCAGCTTCTTGCCAGTTTTGGAAGAGTTCCAGGAATTGCATTAAGCATTCCAGAGTTGTTGGTCATCCTTAAACCATCACAGATTGAGAACACTTCCTCTAGCAGAAAACTTCAGTTTCTTGCCAGTTTTGGAAGAGTTCTGGGAACTGCACTAAGCGTTCCAGTGTTGGTGGTCATCCTTAAACCACCGCCCTTTTTTTACCAACATTTCATAGAGCACATTCAGCCTAGTGCTACCATGCATTTTTTGCACATTTTGTATTACAGCTCTCTTCTTGGACTCATACATAACCCTTCGGATTAAGGGGGGCAATGTTGGACACCTAATCCTAAAGGGTTAGTGTGGAAGCCGAAAAGACTAAGCAGTCCAAGAGACCTTGGGATCTGAAACCCAAGAGTCACATATTTGTACTATAAATGTGTATCTTATGTTAATAAAAAAATGTACTCACTGATTTATCTTTCTCATTGTTTGCTGTCCATGTGTGTTTAACACTATCATGGATAAAATTTCATCATATAAATTTATTCCATCCACATAGAAGCACCATTCAATAAATAAATATCTAAAAAATAAAATTATTTTCCTTCCCTGCAACCTTTGAAGTTTTAGAAAACAAAGAATTAAAATGTTTACGGGGATTATGGGACCACACAATACATCTTCACAATATATGAAAACTTGACATCTTCACCTTTCATTTTCGATATACACGTCAATCTAAACCTCAAATCCACATTGCAACTTCAATATCCTTTATTTGACAATAGCATCCTACACTGAAGTGTGGCTTTGATCTGCAAATTACAATCTTGGAAAGCATTGTCTATTCATTCCATACTCTTAATCCTTTCATTTGTAGAATTACATTAATTCAACAAGATATGAACGCTAGATCAAAAATAGATGCAATATCCTCTATAATGAGCTCTTATAGGAACACATATGATGTTAGAACTGCGGTTCTTTGAATCTTAATAAAAATGTAAAAATCACAAAAAAAATATATTTTAACCGTAGTTTTCTTGGTCGAAAATAATGAATAAATTACTAGTCTTATCGCTTGTAAATTGATCAAATTTAATACGTCTCGTCTCTTGTGAAATGATCAAATTTAATACAAATAGTAGCACTGTAGACTTTCTTTTATTCAAATAGAAATGAAGGAAGTGGGATGTGAATTAGGTTTAATATGTGACTAGATCTTACATGAAATTGATGCTTACGTGTTCTCAATCGATCAATCTGCTAATCCATATTTCTGATCTTTGTCTCTCACATAGTTTGATTTCTATTTCTATAATGTCATGGTGTGAAGTACTCAAAAATCCTGAATTCCCAGCACAAAACATGGCTTACATAATGGGAATTTGAGCAAGTCCTTGATCAAATGGTATCTTCTCTTCCATAAGATATATAAATTCCAAAGTATATATCTCACACTCATGGTTCCCATGTTAACAAATTGTGTACCAAGAATAGATTTCATGCCCTTACCCCCTTGGATGATCTACTTCAGTAATGAATCGTATAACTCAACAACCTTATATCTTAAGGCTTAGGCTATAATATAGAAACATGAAACCAAAACACAAACACTTCTATATTTATAACATATAGGAATATTTTAATAGATTTAATACACAGTAGTATCCTATATTTATAGTAATAGTATAGGTATAAGAGGTAACAACCTAATACAACTAGATGAGAGAAAAAAAAAATCCGAGTGTTTACAATTCATACTTATTGGAAATATGACTCTCTAGAAGAAGAATAGCGCACTAGAACAATACATTTTTCTCTTTTTCATTAAGACTAATTGAGATAGATTTTGTCAAAGTTCATAAAATATATTGGGTTTCTTATTGATAAAATAATTGTTAAAACCACTGTATAGTCCTAAAGTATGACTTTTAATTGGTTAATGCTCACCTCTTTTTGGTATAAAGAAACATATTAACTTGGGGAGAAGCATATGGAAAAGGTGAGTCTTACCTCTTAGGCAGTATCAAGAGGTCATATTATATGGTGTAATTTTATTTTTATTTTATAGATAAGAACCCATAGTAACTATCCTAGTTATGACAATACTATAATAATTTTTTTTTTCTATTTATCAAAATAAAATAAATAGAAATAATATAATAAAAATGAAATAATAATAGAAATAAAAATGATTCATGGTATTGAGAACCTATGGTACTAGTTTATGGTATTGATCATGTGGAATGTTGTTTATTTAAGGGGGAATTAAACTAGCCTAGATTCATCTTAACTCAAAATCTACCAAGTAAGAAGGATCATATCTCTTGATACACATACCTCTTTTAGAATGAAAAAATATTTAATCTTAACTTAATAAATTTAAAATTAATATAAATATACACTAGTTAACTTTAATAATAAATCTAAAAATCATATCTACTTATAAATAATAAAAATATTATTCTTATAATTATATAAAAAAAATTCATATTTATTATAAATATCTACCTTTCCTAACCAATATCAAAATCACCCTCCTCTTAAGAATAGGTTTGCAAAAATATTATTCTTACAATTATATAAAAAATTTCATATTTATTATAAATATCTACCTTTCCTAACCAATATCAAAATCACCCTCCTCTTAAGAATAGGTTTGAAAAAAGCTTTCCTTTTGACATTGTTTTTAAGTCATTATATTATTTTCAGCCAATAATTCCTCCAATGATCAAATACAAGTTTTCACATATTTCTTTCCAAATGAATTAATTTTTTTAATAAAAATTTAATATATTATAATAAAAACAAAAATAATATATATATTTTGTTAATTTTAATTAAAAATATCATAAACCATTAATATATTATAATAAGAAGAATTTTCTCTCACTCACAACCATAAATAAAGTATTTCCATGACCATATTAATAACATGTCTTTATATCAATTTTAAAGAGAAATAAAAAATCTTATATTCTAAAAAATATTTCAATATAAAATTTAAATAATCTAATCCATGGTATTTACTTATATATATATAGAGAGAGAGAGAAAGAGAGGGGGAGGAGAATATATATTAACTAATTATATATATATATATATATATATATATATATATATATATATATATATAACCATAATATTATATTCCAATGTCCAAAAAGAAGAAGTAATTGAAAGAAAAAATTCAAGGAAGGAAAACTAACAATTTATTTAATTTTTAATATAAAATTGACATGTAACAGCAAAATTTTTCTAATAATAATAAAGAGATCAAATGTGAGCTTTAAATAAGATATTTCAAATGAAAATTTAATTTCATTTAAATAGTACAAGGTATATTCAAAAATACATTATTAAAAAAAATATTTTAGTATGGATAATGTGATCCATAAATAAAATATTTCAATACTATTGTAAAAAAATATCTCAATTTAAACTATGTATATATAATATAAAACATTATATAAAAGAACTATAAAAAAAAAATAAAATCTTTTGATTGAATTATTTGAAATATTCTTATTACTTAACATTTTGATCTCTTTTCAACTAAAACATTTCAATTTCAACTATGAATATATTATATATATTTAAAAAATTAAAAAAATGCATATATTATGTAAAGCAAAGAGAAGAAATATATTCCTTTGGTTAAAACATTTCAAATATTAGGTAAATTTGACTCACGAAAAAAGTCAAAATTGATTGGGTGATTAATAGAGGTTTTGGGCCCATGATTTTTGGATATCCATGGTTTTGTTTGGATATCCATGGTTTTGTGCTAATGGATTGTATGTATCCGTGCCTTTAAAAGATTAAGAGAAACTCTATACTAATGGTTCAGGGAGAAGAAGTAAAGGCTCACTTGGCCAACTTACTTGGTGTTTTGGCCAAAGGTTAATAAAATTATATTGCGTTAACCTTTTCTTGGAAGTTAAAAGTTTTTCAAGGATAAATATTATGTTTAATATTTTATGTTTGTTGCTAATTTAATTATTTTGATGAATTTTTTTTGTCTCGTGGTAAATTTTCTAAATTTGATATCAAAGTCAAAGGTATATCAAAGTAGATTTGGTCATAGGGGCTAGCTTTATTGTGAAAGGTGTATTTGGCTTGGTAAGTGAGGCCGAGCTGCTTAATGGAGATTGAATGGGAAGATGCAGAAATTTGACATTAGAGTCAAAAAGTAGATTTGGTTCCAGGGGTCACCTTTATTGTGAAAGGTGGCTTGGTAAGTGAGGCTGAGCTGCTTGATGGAGACTCAATGGGAAGATGCAGATGTTGACCATGTGTGGTTGCATGGAGTTTAGAATGGGAATGTCAATTTCAGATCTATTTGATCCCCTCAACGATCACAACAATGCAGATATCTCGTAGCTCAACTTCATTCTGTAGGAGAGGACGACTATTAAAATGTCCCTCGATTTTCTTCTACTCAAGACGTGAGAGAGTTAAGAAGTGAAATTATTACTGATATAGCCTCGATGCCAAGTGGCATGGTTGTAAGTAAATGTTAAAGAGTTTATACGATCGTTGGTGTAAACTAACGAGTGGAAAGGAGGATCAAATCGGTTGGGTTTACAGAGGAGAGTACTAAGTAATATATGGAAGAAAGAGATGATGGTTATTATTTTAAATCACAACAAAATAAAATTATTATTATTATGGTGTAAATTTTTAATGGCATGTATATCCCTGGGAAATTGTTGATAAATTATTGTCTTAAACTTAATTGATGAGCATGTTCGGTTAATAAATATATTCGGTATAAATTTGGAGAGGTAAGGGCTAGAGTGAGTGAGGTTGCCTTAATTTGCTAGTTTTGCTAGATTTGGTCAAAGATTGTAAAGTAAACTTGACTTAGGGATATAATCAAAGTTGAGCAGGCCCATGATTTTTTGGTTTCCCATGGTTTTGTGTATGTGCATTGCATGTAATGGAGTATTTAAAGGCTAGGAGGAACTCTTTTGTAATGGGTTAGGGGAGGTAGGGATGAAGGCTAACATGATTGGCTTGGCCATGGTTTACTAGGAAAAATATTGTCTTTAATGTTTAATGTTTGTTGTTGCTTTAATTATTCTCGTCATAAATAAGTTTACTCTGGTCACTAATTTTCTACACCAAATAATCTCACTATTCTACATTTTGGTCCTTTTGTTAACATGATTTTCGGTCAAGTTGGTCTAAATTATGGTAAATACTTGTTGAAATCACAAGTTTAGGCTATTTAGTCTACAAAATCCATGTTCCAGGGGATTTTCAAGGTATTGGATATAGTTTTGCATTCAAAGTTGCAAGTTAGATATCTCTCTATATATAGAGAGGCACACACAAATCAAATAGTATATATATATATATATATATATATATATATATATATATATATATATATATATAATCAAATATTTTGAAGTGTAAACCTTTCTCCAAGTTTCACTCCTAAAATATGTTTTCACCTGAAGAGATTTGATCCCTCTCTACTCTTGCTAGATATGTGGTTAAGATGAACCTATACTGATTATACAAATATTTTCATTCCTATGGTTTTTATAAAGAAACTAAGTAAAAAAAAAAAAAAAAATCTATTAAAAATGAGTTTCTTTGAGTTGTTTAATTGTTTTAGTTTTTAATATATTTTTGTTTGATCAACAAAAGTTTTATATTGATTATAAATTTATTATATGTTGAGAATTTCTTAATTTTGTTTACGTGGTCCATGAACCCCGAAGATCGGTGACTGCTACATCCACGAAGTATTTGTATGAAAAAGATCCACCCAAAGGCATCAATTCCTCTGGACTAAACCAGAGAGCTTGACCATGAGTGTAATGTCCCCAGAAAACTGTAAATATTTTATTTTACCGCAGTAAAAACAAAACTGGATATTATGATTATTATTTTGAATTAAGTGTTAATGTGTGTTAATTATTAAAGAGAGAAAATGGTTTGAATATTAACAGATCTTGTAACTTCTCATAACAAGGAAGTTAGGGAAGGCAGTTGCCAGAAAACCCTAACTACCTCCCTGATTATGAATGCTCCAAAGAAAGCCCTTGGGGGCATGGAGTGAGGGAGGAAGAACCATGCTGAAGAGTAGCTAAGTCTGGTGGTGACCAGATAGCAAAAGCATTGTGTGCAAAACTTGCAGAAAGACATTAGTCTTGTGAGCAAGCTTGGGGGGAGACTTGGACTTGACAACAAGTCTCATGGTTGGGAGGATTGAATTTTGCAAGTAACAGAAGTGACTTCTTCAGTTGAAATTTTCTTGTGAGCAAGCTTGGGGGGAGACTTGGACTTGACAACAAGTCTCATGGTTGGGAGGATTGAATTTTGCAAGTAACAGAAGTGACTTCTTCAGTTGAAATTTTCTTCTTTTATAGCAGTTCAGGTAGGTAACAACCCTGGAATAATCTGTTGACATAAGTTGTTTGTTGAATGTCAGTTTTGGTAACAGTTATAATTGGAATTAGTATTGTACAGGAATAGTTTGTATTTGAAATTAGTACTGTATAAGAATAGTTAATAATTGAAATTAGAACTGAACAGGAATATCTAAAACTTGGAGGTAGATATACCTACATAAAAGAGTAGGGCACCTAGATGTAGACTCATGAAGATAATTCTGATTATGTTCTTCTGCTAAAAGTAAAAAAGAAAACTAAACAATGTTCTTCTGTTAAAAGTAAAAAAGAAAACTAAACAAGCACCACACGACAAATAAAAGAATTGAAAGATATACCTACATAAAAGAGTAGGGCACCTAGATGCAGACTCAGGAAGATAATTCTGATTATGTTCTTCTGCTAAAAGTAAAAAAGAAAACTAAACAAGCACCACATGACAAATAATAGAACTGAATGTGTATAGCATAACATAGATAAACGTGAAATTACACAGCTTAGAGTTTAATTGCAAGAAGATAAGAAATATTGAGTAAATAATTCTTTGCAAACAGCAGAAAGGAAACAGTGTAAAACTGAACGAAGGTAACTGTAGAAAACATTAGGAAAGACTGTTTTTAATTCCAACTTAAGGTTCTCTATAATTTCCTTCTCTTAACATTTACTGAGATTGGTATTTAAAATCCAAGAATCAGAATAATGTTATGCATCATATAGCCGAAGCGTGAAACCCTTGAAATTATGTTACCATGCAAGAAAAAGCTTAATGTATTCATATAACAAGAGTACCATGGAAACAACATACAAAGACTTATAACCCAAGTCGATAAACTCCTCGAAAATGAAAGATTGCATATCAAAAACAAAGTGCTTCTCACATAATGTATATTGAACATCGACCAAACTTAAAACAAGAACCAGTAACTCAAATGCTATGCATTTGGGAGTTTAAAACAAAACAAACACATGGACCAGAGTCTTAACTTCTATACATTGACATTTCTGCACTTGAAATTTACCCAGCTCTTTGAGAGCACCACTACCCAGAACTCAGGCAGGCGAAATCGAGTATACCCAAATTACAATACAGATTAAAAAAAAAAAAAAAAAAAAACAAGAAGTGCTAGAGTAGCCGCAGCTACAAGCCTCTTAAGCCAGTTAATGGTACACCTGGAAGTGCCACAGGGAGGGGACTCAGGTCTTCTACTGAATTTTCCAAGAAATGAACAAATAAACCCTGAAACATATGCAAAGGAAATGAACGAATAAACCCTGAAACATATGCAAGGGAAATGAACGAATAAAACCCAATATAAACAAGGTTGTCACCAAAAAAATACAATAGAATAAGTTTTGTATAAACTCATGAACTTCTCAAACAGAGGTATTCTCCTATCTACATATGAATCTCCACGATAGGCTTGAAACTAAAACCCTGATCCAGAATTTAACAGGCCTTTGAAACCCTTGACACTATACCTCAATTGTTTGAGAACACCAAGCAATAAACCAACCATCGAATCTCCTACTCTATCAACATTATACAGGTGCAGTTAGATAGGACTTACCTGTAATCCGTTTGACGATGGAAGCAGGGGAACAGAGGCAAGGTCCACGAAACCCTCCGTGGAGAACTCTGAGCAACTCATGCCTGCTTCTACAACAACTGCAACCAAAAAGTGGCAACAGAATTAATAAGGAACAACAGACATTGAACTATATGCAAATTTGGAAGGGTTTAGACCTTATACTCACCTAGACCTTGCTGCACCTGGGAATCGAAACTGTCTACACCCGTCATGGCATCCTCAGCCCCTAGCAAACCCTCATGAGATGAAACCCTGTTCGCAGAGCCGAGCTTACCAGAAGCGAAACCCTGGTAGCAAAAACGAGCACCAGAGAACAAGGGTGTGTAATGAGACTCATCACCCGCAAATAATGCGTTGAAGATTTCCAGGACAAAGCACAACCATCGGATCAGGGACCAAGCCTCCACACTGTTGATGAAGCGAAAGGAACGAGGTAAGTAGTACAGCTGGTGGGCAGCTGGGTGAAAGGACAGAGCCTGCTCTTGCCACGTCTCCATGGTAGAGCATATCATTAATACCAAATCAAATGGTAATCCAAATCGCGATGCGACTAAACCAAAAATGTTATAACAATTCACATGTGT
This sequence comes from Pinus tabuliformis, assembly GCA_031772625.1. Classification (NCBI taxonomy): domain Eukaryota; kingdom Viridiplantae; phylum Streptophyta; class Pinopsida; order Pinales; family Pinaceae; genus Pinus; species Pinus tabuliformis. Next base: position 1,327,312,840 of record CM062805.1, on the reverse strand, counting down.
ATTTAAATCTTTGTCAGAGATCCAATAAACTATGGTTTTCTGCATACGGATATGGAATAAGTCTTTGACCTGAGTACGAAATCAATATATGCTAATGACTGATGTAATTAAATTATAATCATGCTATATTCGAATTTACAAATAGTGGGATTTTTTATTTTTATTTTTGATATGATTGTGATTATGGAGGTCTAATAATGAGACTCTTGACAGAATTGAACCAATAACCTCTCAATAGAAAAGGTGTTTTAAAGATAAAAAATTGACCAAGTAAAATGAACCTCAAGACTATACAAATATTTTCAAATAATTTTATTATTATTATATTTATTTATTTTATCTTATAGAGTTCAGGCTTCTGTGATCCATATCAAGTTTGTGAGAGATTTTTCGGCGAAAATCACATGGAATACCATTTGTCGACGCGTTTCGAACCAACTAGTGTGGTTCATCGTCAGGACAAGTTGAAGAAACAGATCCAGCCTAGCAAGTTAAATAGTCTGAGCAGAGCCTCCAACGGCTAACTTGACCAACGGCTAGTTTGACTCTAGGACCGGGGTCAAAATTATTTTATTAATTTAATTAGTAATCTCTGGGATCAATATATAAATATATAAAATTTTAATGGGTATTTAGTTCAAAAAATATTATAAAAATTATAAATTAGTTAGTATTTAAAGGAAATCTAGTTAAATAAAGGACCTAATAATATATGAATAAATTGAATAAATATATAAAATAATTTTACTTAAAAGAATTATTAAAAATTATAAGTTAATTAGTTATATAAAGGGCATTATAATATCAGAATAAAATAAGTAATAACAAAAGGATGCTAGGTTAGTTAGAAAAATATTTAAAAAGTATAAGTTGATTAGAATTTAATTGAAAAATTAGTTATGTAAAGGACCTTATAATAAATTATATGCATAAATAAAATATATATATATATATATATATATATATATATATATAAATAATTGAAAAAAGGGGGAATATTTAGAAGAATTAATAAAATTAAAAGAAAGTTAGTACCAAATGATCTTATAAGTTATAAGAAATTAACACTCTAATAATAATAATAATAATAATAATAATAATAAATAAATAAACAAATAAAATAAAAATAAAAATAATAATAATAAAAGTAAAATAAAAATAAAATAAAATAAACAAACAAACAAATAAATAATAATAATAATAATAATAATAATAATAATAATAAATAAATAAATAAATAAGTAAATAAAAATAAATAAATAAATAAATAAAATAAAATAATATAAAAATAAAAATAAAATAAAAAAAGATATAAAAAAAAACCTGAGGAGGGTGAAAAAAACGACTAGGAAGGGAGTGTTGGGACCCAACACCTACTGATTTTCCAGCCATCCTCCCTATTGAGATTGCTTGGCCTCTTTTCAATCTCAAACGCTTCCCTAAATTTACGATGATGGAATTGCGAAACCTTAGCAATAACACTAGCCTCCTCAATACAAACATGATGATTGGTTTTCTCAGCATGTTCAGCTAAAGCGGAAGACTTAGCTCTCCTATGCTTAAGGTTCGCTGCATGCTCGCTAATCCTTTGATTAATGGAGCGACCCGTCTCCCCAATATAGGGTGTCCCACAGGAACAAAGGATCATATAAACACCTTTCATATCCTTAGGGTCGATAGGATCCTTCATCGATCTGAGGGACATACGAATGGTGTTCAGGGGCCTAAAAGTCACAGGGATACTATGCTTCCTGAGAATCCTTCCAATTCTATCAGTGACCCCCTGAACATATGGAAGATGGACACCTGGAATTCGTTCCTTCGGTTCCCTTTTAGTCAGAGAATTCTTGGAAGCTTTAAGGAAAGCCCTCTCACCCATGTATCTACTATAACCATTCTCAACAAAGACATCAAGTAGATGAGATTTTTCTTTCTCAAAGCTCTTCTTGTCTGAGATCCTTAGGGCCCGAGTAGCAAGGGTATTGAGAACACCCATCTTTTGAGCCGGGAAATGGTGGGAACTGGCATGAAGATACTGCTCTGTATGAGTTTTCTTCCGAAAAACTTAATGGGCGAGGGAACCATCACTATTATTAGAAATAAGAATATCAAGGAATGGAAGGCATCCATCAACTTCCTGCTCCTTAGTGAACTTAATGGCTAAGGATTGATTGTTGAGATGATCAAAGAAGAGATCAAGCTCAACTTGGCCATGAGACCAGATGACATTGGTGTCATCCACATACCTTTTCCACAGCTTTGGCAAAAGCCGGGAAGAGTTCAGAGCCTTGGACTCAAAATCCTCCATAAACAGATTAGCAACGATAGGGGAAAGGGGGGAGCCCATCGCAACCCCACAGGTTTGCTCGAAGAACTCTCCCTCAAAACTGAAGAAGGTGGAGGTGAGACAGATCTCAACCAACCTGGCCGTGTCAGGATCTGTTAGGCGGTTGATCACCTCCATGGCCTCATTAATAGGGATGCAAGTGAACAGGGAGACAACATCAAAACTAACAAGAATGTCCCCAGGTTCAAGCTTAATGTCCTTGAGTTCTTCAATAAAGGAAGCAGAGTCCTTTACGAAGGACTCCGTATGACCGACTAAGGGCTTAAGCTTTAACGCAAGGAACTTCGCCAGAAGGTAGGTAGGACCTCCAATGGTGTTGACGATGGGCCTTAAGGGGGCTCCTTCCTTGTGAATCTTGGGGAGACCATAGATTCTAGGAGTAATAGGGTTGCTTTCAATGAGTTTTTGGTGCAAGGAACTTATTGAGCCAATGGATTTAATGGCCAAAGCCACATTCCTAGCAACCTTCTTCAACGGATTTTTGGGGAGCTTTTTGTAGCTACCACTATTATGAAGGTGATCCAACATCTTGCTGCGGTAATCAACCTTATTAAGAATGACGGCAGCACCACCCTTGTCTGCCTTAAGAACAACGATATCCTTGTTCTGGTTTAAGGATCTGAGAGCTAAAGATTCCTCCTTGCTAAGGTTGCTCTTAGGCGGCCTAGCCTTTCTCAAGGCAACAGCACAATCCTGCCTAATAGTATCCTTGATCCTATCAGGCAAACCTCTGATCCCAAACTCAATATCACAAATAATATCCTCCACGGGGATTTTTCTAGGGGCTAAGGCAAAATTTAATCCTTTGCCCAGAACATTAAAAACAGAAGGGGGAAAATCGAAACTGGAAAGATTTATAACCCTGTTACTAGAATGAGAAGAAAGGGAAAGATTATTAATACCAGAGGTCCTCCCATTCTTATTATTTTTCATGTTAGAGGCGTTGGTGTTAATCTTGTCCATACAGTTATTATTATAATTATTATTATTATTATAAATAATACTATTATTATTATTAATACCATAAATATTGTTATTACTATCATAATTAATAATGTCATTATTATTATTCATAATATTATTATTATTCTTATTCATATTACTATTATTATCATTATTCATGTTATTAATGAATTTATTATTATTATAAGTAGTATTATTATTATTATTAATAAAATTATTATTATAAATCATATTAATGTTATTATTACTGTTTATATTATTATTATAATCCTTATTAATAATGCTGATGCGATTATTCATAATACTATTATTAAAAATCATATCAACCGTATCAATACCAACCTGAGGCATTGCACAACCAGCGGGATCTCCAACACAGAACGAAGAACCGGGATCATGAACCAAACCCGCGCTAATCTCTCCAAACCGGCCAGCCACCTTACTACCGGGGATCACGGTCTTGCTCAGCACCGGGGACGAGGTGCTATCATTCAGCGACGGCGAATTCAGGAACTCCACGCTGTCTATATCACACCGGCTTGCCAGATCAACATTTAATATCCTGCCATACGCTGAGGAATCAGAGCCATCAGCAGGAGAACGCAGATTTAGAACCACGGGATCGGAACCCTCGATGCCCGGGGAGGCAGAGCATTCACTGGACGACAGCGCAGATGGATCAACACCTCGGCGGCTGTCAGTTGATAAAATGTTATTATTAGGATTTCAAAATGTCAATTATTTTTATGAGATTTTATCGAATGATAGGATAAAAATAAAACCCATATAAACTAATTGAGCTACCTTTCATAATTTTAATTAAACAATATTAATAAATAATATTTGTTTAACATCACATAATTACAAATATAAACAATTTATTTTTATATTTTTATAAATTTATAAAATCATTTTATTGATGTAAAACTTATAAAAATATAATATCAATTTTATTTTAAAACATAATTTTAAAATTTAAATAAATTCATTCTTTATAAACATAATTGGTTTTAAATAATCACTTTTATTTTATGACTGTTTTATTTGTATATGGTGCAGTTTTGAAAACATATTTAAAAAAATGGAAGTGTATTTTATAAACTTTTAAAAAATATATTTGAAAAAACAAAATACAAAATATTACATATATAAGTTGTCAATTCAGAAATAATTATATATAAAATCGGTTGGATCTCTAGAGCTATCCTTCAGAATTTGTGAAATATTGATTATAAGTTGTATGAACGTGAAATTAACCTATGATATTTTAAAAAATGATTATGAAATAATTGGAAATAAAATGTTTTAATGTAAATTTAAATAAAATCTTTTTGATATTAATTTATATATTTTTAAATTAGTTTAAGAAAGGTTCTCGATTAAAAATAATATATTTCACTCTTTATAAGGAGTTGTGGATTTATTATTATTATTCTATTATGAATTTAACCTATGGTATATATAAGGAATCAACATAAATCTATCAGATTCATCATGTATGGATAAGGATAAATGATGTGGCCCAAAAAGTGTTTAGTTCATAATGTCGAGAGGAAAACATAGCACTGAGTGTTGATACATTGTTGGGTGCCAAGCTTCTATCTATCAAATATATGCTGGATAAAACCACATTGAATCAGCTATCAATGTGGACTTTTGGAACCTTACGTGAACAGTAGTCACTAAAGTGCATGATGGAGGGACATCTTGGACAACTAGCCAACTTCTTCAGATGGCTTTACCTCCGGAATTGAATTGTGAGGAGAATGGGCTTCTCACAAGCAATAGTGAAATACTATTATTCAATGGTAATAAAACATAATTGTTGAGTTCTTTGACTCAATTTTTTAATGCAATTGTTAAGTGCAAAGGTCCAGGAGCGCAATGAAGTGCTTGAATTCAGTTGAAGGTTTTTTTTATTGAATTTTTATCCTTAGATGGTTTTAGTGCAGGTTTGGATGATTTGGTTCTTGCTCACTCTGTTTCTCGGAGAAAGATATTTACGGAAGAGCTAGGAAATGAACTTACTGAAATTTCTAGGCGGCTTATGAAGCATGTGAGGGGAGGAAGATATGATAATGCCATTATTTCCCAAGTGGAGAAGAATCTACTTCGAGTGCAGGAAAATGTTACCAAGCCTATTTCTTCTTCAAGTTCCTTTTTTCTGATGGTTGGCAGTGGAAATGTAAGATCTGCTAAGAAAGTAGTTCAATAGCTTGGCTTCTTAGGGCTTCAAATATTTCAAGAGAGGAAAACTTTTCCTAGAGATTGGCTTAAAAATATTTCTTCATGTCTTCCATTCAATGGTTCTCCTCCTTTGGATCCACACAAGAAAGATGATTCACCTGAAGTTTGTGGACTTGTTAAATCATCCTATGTTTTTGAATTAAATCCCTGTGAGGAATTTATTCATTCTATCTATTCTAGAGAAGGTCTTTTCTGTCAGAAGATGGGAATAAAAGAACCAAGAACACCTTTTAAGATGGGAATGAATGGTATTTCTACTTGATCTGATGATCTGCTATGGTGGGACAGTCATAGATGCTTATGGAAAATTTCTCTTTCAGTTTGAATATGGGAACAAAAACTCTTCAGTGGCATGTAATTCCTCAAACAAGAGGGAGTCTAGGAGTAGCTTGGATCATTCATCTCTAGGAGAATGCATAGGGACTCTGGCTGCTACAACAATTGCAAACTCAGCTTACAAAGCACTTGTTGATTCCTTTAAAAAAAAATTCCCCTTGGGACATCCTTAAGGTAGTTGAGATCATCCTCCTTTTCTGTCATTAATGTTTTATTTTCAGTATGATTTCATTTTGTAAGAGGTTGTTATATTCTTCAACGATGCACCTCTAAGATACCATTGAGGCTTCTTAAAACATTTAAGTAATATGGGTTCCCTTCTATGTAAATCAGATTATTCATTCCTCTATTTGCATTGTATTCTTTTCATGGTTGGAAAAAAGTACATACATAGGGTGGAAGTTTTATAATGTTAGCAAGCTACAATGTTTTGATTATTATCCTCGTAGCTCTAAAACAATTATAGGTGAGTCCCTTTGATATTTAGTGTTAAGTGTTTAGTGTTTAGTGAGTTCCTTTGACATTTTTTAATGCCTTGATACACTTTTTTTCTCCCATGAACAAAACCTCGTGGGGAAACAACAACACTTGCACACCTTTGTGGATGACATCCTTATTAAACATGAAGGTGTAGACTAGTGCCTCTAATTTAAGGGGGGATTAGAACTGGACATCTAGTGGCATGGAACTCACTAAATGCCTACCAACAATGGTGACTATTAGTTGAGTTAACCCTTGGGTTTAGATGTATGGAACACTTAGCCCCACAATTGACCACATAAGCAAGAATGCAATAGTTGGTAGCAATAGTTTGGATGTTTAGTGCAATAATCTATTGATAGCCTCTATGGAAAACTAGGCTCTATGTTGTTGCAATATTTGTTATGCACATCCAGATCTGGGTCCCTTTTTCTGTTGGAAACCTCATCATTTATCCTTTCTCTAAGAAATACATAGTTGGGCAAATCACTTTCCTTGGCCAAAATTACATCACCTACTACGTGGATCAATATCTGGACAATTTTCTTGAGGATATGGAAAAGGATCATTGACATCAACAAAATCAGGGGAACACTTCCCTTGTATTTCCTCATGATCATAACTGTCATAAAGGGGATTTCCTTCAAAATTAATGATATATGACCTCATAAATTTCTGTAGAAAATATTTAAATTCTTTTTAACCGAATAATAGGACATTTTCTTCACTGATGTCTTCATATATGTGGCTGTCATTTTTGTCTTCTTTAAATTCTGGGCACAAAATTTTTTTAGTAGCATGTTCTTTCTATCTTCTCTATCTTTTTGGGCAACAATTTTATCATCAAGGTTTTGCAAATCATCATGATAATTTTCTTCCATTTTTGGCACATCTCCTTGGCCTTCTTCATGAGGCTTGAGTTTTACAACATTATCATAAAGGATTCAAAAGGAACCCTTTCTACCCTGACTGGAATACACTTCTTAATGATTCCTCCATCAACTTCATGTTCATCACATAGCACCATAGGGTCTTATTCCTCTAAGAAAGCTTCATCATGATCTTCATGAATGCCTTTATCTCCTTCCAAAGGGAAATGAGACCTTCTTGATGTAGGGTTTCCAACAAGTGCTGATATATATATTCAAATTCTGCAATCTTGGGCGTCCATGCTTGAGAAATCTTTGAACCTGAGCTTTGAGACAAGGTGTGATCTTGGGCTGCAAGAGTGCTTGATCCAGATACAATCCCCTTGTCCCAAGGAAAGGGTAAATAATGTCATCGTGACATATTTGTGTATTTTCTCAAATTTTTAAATATGCCTCATAAAGGCCAATACATGTGGGATGATAGCCAAAGAGGCACCATCAAATGTTGCAAGCTTCTCATATAATTCCAAAGAATTCTTATTGGGTATCCTAGGATATTCTGAATATCCAATACAGGAAACAATATGTGTAAATCCCAAGGAGCCATCTTTCATCCATGGAAGTCTTCAACTATGAAAATTCAAATTTGCAATTCCATGCCTTTTTCACGATCTAGTTCCCAATTCATTGGATTGTTGTTGTCTAAAGTTGAAAAAACTCTAAGGGTTGTTGTTGTCTAAAGTTGAAAAAACTCCTTGGCTTCCTTTAAAATTCTCCCTAGAATATCATCCATACATTTGTTCTTCAAGGACAACGAGAATGATTCCACATACTTCATCTCTTTCACATGTCGCAATATGAATTTCTTCTTCTTTAGTGCTTTCCTTTGCCAAAATTGCATCACCTGCTGCGTGGATCAACATCTGGAACATTTTCTTGAGGATATGGAAAAGGATCATTGCCATCAACAAAATCAAGGGAACACTCTCCTTGTATTTCCTCATGATCATAACTGTCATAAAGGGGATTTCCTTCAAAATTCAAAATATATGACCTCATACTTTGCTGTAGAAAATATTTAAATTCTTTTCTACCTAGGGATAGGTCACTTTCTTCACTTATGGCTTCATATACGGGGTTGTCATTGCTATCTTCTTCAAATTCTAGGCACAAAGAGTTTTTAGTAGCATGTTCTCTGTATCTTCTCTATCCTTTTGGGAAATAATTTTATCATCATGGTTTTTTAGATCAATTGAAATATCATGATAATTTTATTCCATTTTTGGTACATCTCCTTGGTCTTCTTCATGAAGCTTGAGTTTTGCAACATTATCATAAAGGATTCAAAAGGAACCCTTTCTACCATGACTAGAATACCCTTCTTAATGATTCCTCCATCAACTTCGTCTTCATCACATAGCAACATAGGGTCCTCTTCCTCTAAGAAAGCTTCATAATGATCTTCATGAATGCCTTTATCTCCTTCAAAATGGAAATGCAACCTTCTTGTTGTAGGGTTGCCAACAAGTGCTGATATATATCTTCAAATTTTTGCAATCTTGGGCATCCATGCTTGAGAAATCTTTGAACCTAAGATTTTAGACAAGGTATGCTCTTTGGGTTGCAAGAGTGCTTGAGCCAACTACAATTCCCTTGTCCCAAGGAAAGGGTAAATAATGTCATCATGACATCTTTGTGTCTTTTCTCAAATTTTGAAATATGCCTCATAAAGGCCAATACATGTGAGATGATAGCCAAAGAGGCACCATCAAATGTTGCAAGATTCTCATATAATTCCGAAGAAGTCTTATTGGGTATCCTAGGATATTTTCAATATCAAATACAGGAAAAAATATGTGTAAATCCCAAGAAGCCATCTTTCATCCATGGAAGTATTCAAGTATGAAAATTTGAATTTGCAATCCCAAACCTTTTTCACAATCGAGTTTCCAAGATGAGCTGTCAAATTCCTTGGTCTATTGTTGTCTAATGTTGAAAAAAACCCCTTGTCTTCCTTCAAAATTCTCCTTAGAATATCCTCCATACATTTGTTCTTCAAGGACAACAAGAATGATGCCACATACTTCATCTTTTTCACATGCTCCAATATGAATTTCTTCTTCTTTAGTGTTTTTCTTTGCCAAAATTGCATCACCTGCTGTGTGGATCAACATCTAGAACATTTTCTTGAGGATATGGAAAAGGATCATTACCATCAACAAATTCAGGGGAACACTCTCCTTGTATTTCCTCATGATCATATCTATCATAAAGGGGATTTCCTTCAAAATTCATGATATATGACCTCATACTTTGTTGTAGAAAATATTTAAATTATTTTTTACCCAAGTATAGGTCAGTTTCTTCACTGATGGCTTCATATATGTGGTTGTCATTGTTGTCTTCTTCAAATTCTGGGCACAATGTTTTTTTAGTAGCATGTTATCTGTATCTTCTCTATCTTTTTGGGCAACAATTTTATCATCAGGGTTTTGCAGATCAATTGAAATATCATGATAATTTTCTTCCATTTTTGGCACATCTCCTTGGCCTTCTTCATGAGGCTTGAGTTTTACACCATTATCATAAAGGATTCAAAAGGAACCCTTTCTTCCATGATTGGAATACCCTTCTTAATGATTCCTCCATCAACTTCGTGTTCGTCACATAGCACCATAGGGTCTTCTTCCTCTAAGAAATCTTCATCATGATCTTCATAAATGCATTTATTTCCTTCAAAAGGGAAATGAGACCTTCTTTCTGTAGGGTTGCCAACAAGTGCTGATATATACCTTCAAATTTATGCAATGTTGGCATCCATGCTTGAGAATGCTTTGAACCTGAGATTTGAGACAAGGTATGCTCTTTGGGCTGCAAGAGTGCTTGATCTAGTTGCAATCCCCTTGTCCCAAGGAAATGGTAAATAATGTCATCATGACATCTTTGTGTCTTTTCTCAAATTTTGAAATATGCCTCATAAAGGCCAATACATGTGGGATGATAGCCAAAGAGGCACCATCAAATGTTGTAAGATTCTCATATAATTATGAAGAAGGCTTATTGGGTATCCTAGGATATTATCAATATCCAATATGGGAAACAATATGTGTAAATCCCAAGGAGACATCTTTCATCCATAGAAGTATTCAACTATGAAAATTCAAATTTGCAATTCCATACCTTTTTCACAATCGAGTTTCCAAGATGAGCTGTCAAATTCCTTGGACTGTTGTTTTCTAAAGTTGAAAAAACTCTAAGGACTGTTGTTGTCTAAAGTTGAAAAAACTCCTTGGCTTCCTTCAAAATTCTCCCTAGAATATCCTCTATACATTTGTTCTTCGAGGACAACAAGAATGATGCCACATACTTCATCTTTTTCACATGTCACAATATGAATTTCTGCTTCTTTAGTGCTTTCCTTTGCCAAAATTGCATCACTTGTTGTGTGGATCAACATCTAGAACATTTTCTTGAGGATATGGAAAACGATCATTGCCATCAACAAAATCAGGGGAACACTCTCCTTGTATTTCCTCATGATCAGAACTATCATAAAGGGGATTTCCTTCAAAATTCATGATATATGACCTCGTACTTCACTATAGAAAATATTTAAATTGTTTTTTACCCAAGTATAGGTCATTTTCTTCACTGATGGCTTCATATATGTGGTTGTCATTGCTGTCTTCTTCAAATTCTGGGCACAAAGCTTTTTTAGTAGCATGTTCTTTGTATCTTCTCTATCTTTTTGGGCAACAATTTTATCATCAGGGTTTTGCAGATCAATTGAAATATCATGATAATTTTCTTCCATTTTTGGCACATCTCCTTGGCCTTCTTCATGAGGCTTGAGTTTTGCACCATTATCATAAAGGATTCAAAAGGAACCCTTTCTACCATGACTAGAATACCCTTCTAAATGATTCCTCCATCAAATTCATGTCCATCACATAACACCATAGGGTATTCTTCCACTAAGAAAGCTTCATCATGATCTTCATGAATTCCTTCGTCTCCTTCAAAATGGATATGAGACCTCCTTGTTGTAGGGTTGTCAACAAGTGCTGATATATATCTTCAAATTTTTGCAATCTTGGGTGTCCATGCTTGAGAAATCTTTGAGCTTGAGCTTTGAGACAAGGTATGCTCTTTGAGTTGTAAGAGTGCTTGAGCCAGTAGCAATACTCTTGTCCCAAGGAAAGGGAAAATAATGTCATCATGGCATCTTTGTGTCTTTTCTCAAATTTTGAAAAATGTCTCATAAAGACAAATACATGTGGGATGATAGCCAAAGAGGCACCATCAAATGTTGCAAGCTTTTCATATAATTCTGAGGAGGCTTATTGGGTATCCTGGGATATTCTCAATATCTAATACAGGAAAAAAATTGTATAAATACCATGGAGTCATCTTTCATCCATGGAAGTCTTCAACTATGAAAATTCAAATTTGCAATTCCATACCTTTCTAGCAATCGAGTTTCCAAGATGAGTTGTCAAATTCCTTGGATTGTTGTTTTCTGAAGTTGAGAAAAATATAAGGATTGTTGTTGTCTAAAGTTGAAGAAACTCTTCTTCATCCTTCATATAATCCACTAGCTTTTCCTCACGATTTTCCTTTCAGCTTTTAGCCCTAGATTACTACATATGATGCCCAAAACTATTTAATTTACAAATCAAAGAATCTATTGTGTATTATCAATAGTTATGTTATGAAAAATAAACTAGGTAAACAAGAAGGGAAAAAAAATATAGAGATAAAAGAATTTTTAGTGTTACAAGGGCACACACTCCCCATGCCATTGAGATGGGGGTTGCTTGGTGAAATGTTTCACTACGCTTCCCTTTTTGTGAACTTTGTGAAACACACTACGAAATGTTTTGCCAGTGTGAGGGTGCATTTTGCAAAAAAATGTGCTTGTGGGTTCCCCTCTTGAAAATGAAAATTGGGATGTTTGGATGCCCCTACCCCCTCGCTGATCATTTTAAGAATAAATATAAAGCTACAAAAGCTATAGTCATTTAGCAATGATTTCTTCTATCTAGCAGCATGGAGGTAAGGTCAAATCATTGTTTCCTTTTAAATTCTCAATATATATATATATATATATATATATATATATATATATATATATATATATATATATATATATATATATATATATATATATATTGTTTTTTCTACTTTTGTTTTATGTTATCATTTATAACATTAAAACTTAGATGTGGGGCTTGTTACTACAAAATATAGCACCCTAGCACTAGACCACTATTATCTTTATTGTTATTGTCAAATTTAGAATATTTTATATATCTTTTAGTTTGCCATGTGGTGAGTTGACTGTTAGTCTTTGAGTTGTTGAGTCATTGCAAGGTCTAACTTGTGTGTCATCAATTTATCTATTCATGGATGATGATGGAGGTGACAGAATGTCGAGTCATTGGATGATAACTTATGTTACTATAAAAGGAATTTAATTATTTATATAATAATGTTACAGCTCAGGCTTACAATAAGAGTGGATTTAAGAGGCTGCTGCCACACAAGGACCTTACCAAATGACTTCTGATAGGTTCAGGAGTATGGTGTATTGAGGTGGTATCAATCATTGACCATCATTGTAATCTCTGTGGTCTTGTCATATCTTTTTGTGATCCAATTGGTATTCCCATCATCTTTTAAGAAATAGTGCTCCTTGTTCTCTAGAAATTGTGCTCCCTTGTGTCACACATTCAGTAAACTTTCTATGATTTTTCCTTGATGTAGTGGCTCAAAGTTCTTTTATTCATACAAAAAATCATGATAGTTACACAGTTATAACAGGTTTGTTGATTTCTTACAGTTTGTCTTCTTTTCTTTTGTCTGTTAGCGCATGGTAGTTGTGGAACTTGAATCATTAAGGCAGATGTTGAAGGGCCGCAAAAGCATGCTTGGAGGGATGAGTATCCTGTAAGCATAAACTTATGAAATTCTTGGTTTGTGGAACTCCACAAAGATATGTATTTGAAGATGGATTCCTTGCAAACAAGTGCCTTCACTATTTCCATAAAAGGAGTGTGAACTACTAAATAGTCCTCCTACAATCCAAATGCAACAAGATTTATTCCCTCAACACTTAGAGATGCACCTGGAAGTGCAAACAACATAGATGTATTAAAGTTGGAAGTTGTCTTAAATAAAACTGAGTCAACAACCTTTAGTACCTTTGGTGATGAGACAAGGAAATACTGGCATTTGAGGCTTCCTGAGACATTACACCATATTTTGGACAAGATGCTTTGTAAGAGTCTAAGGGTTTTTTATCAGGATGTTTGACTAGTCATGATTATCCACATGCTTCCAAATCTGAGGGTGTAATGGAAAGCGTGCAACTAGCTTTTGACAAGATGTGTCAAAGCATTGATGTCATTTTTCCCAATAGCAAGTCTAAATTTTCATTTCCTCAGCATGTGGAAGGAAGACCCAATAGTGGAATGGCACCTCTATCTGCTTCTAGTGGATGGGAGCAACATATTATGGGTCATGATCAGCAGTTGGTGAAAAACAGAGATGGATATTTCAGTGTTGATGAATGTGATGTTGGGTTTTTGAATGAATTGGTAGGAGAATAAGCACTTTGAGACAATAGGGATATCAATCCCATGGAGCTTCTTGCTACAAATTTTCAGCCATGTGAATTGACTGAGCTAAAGGTTGGCACACATGTCTTTGTTGTTTATGGTCAAAAACTTTATATTTGTTGAAATGCAATACTCCATTTTGAGTTGATTTCCACTTTTCACTTGTGTATTAAGAATAAAGATGGAACATAAATTAGGGGAGTTTTAATATCTACCTATTAAAAAAAATTGTTCCCTAACTATTAATACATGTAAAGATCAAACAATTTGGCTATAATTTTATGGTAATGGGTGTAATTTTTTCCTTTTCAAGGTGATAACTTCTTTAAAAGTGCAAGTTATACAATAGAAGTTGTTTGTGTTGGACCCTTTTCTGAAGCATCAGATAAAATCTGTGAGGAGGCCCAAATTTTGACTAAACGTATTGAGCTTTCCAAGTTTGAAGTTGAATATAGGGAGGTGAATATTTACATTTGGATGTGAGGGGGAAAGTTTGTTTCATAACTAATCATTACACCTAAGGAATATTTACTAAGTAAATTTGCTGCATGGTTTACTTCTGACAGGTTTTGCCTCAGTTTACAGAAATGGCTACTAGATATTATGAAGAAAAGAAAGTTGTGAGTTCATCTGTAGAGCTTTCACATTCAAGTGATTCTTGTCACATACTAGTTTCTCATGTTAATATGAATTGTGGTGTAGATGTTGATTATTGTATTCATGGAACTGTTCTTTGATTATTATAAAAAATTTCTGTATATTTTGATAATTATTATATATGAGTTTCGCTTATGGATGCATCCTTAATGAGTCTCGTGACTTATCTTCTTGCTTGGCATTGATCAGGGCTTAAAATAGATTGAAGTCAACTAAACAAGGCCTCTAGACTATCCTTTTTATAGGAGTCCAATAATATCTTGACATATGCTTATGGTTTCCTGACCACCATGCCTTTGCCAAAAATATGGTTTTAGGATGTGGTTTCTCTAAAGCTTGAGCTTGCTGACTTTTGGAATATTGTGCATAAACAAGCAAGTTTTCCATACTTGAAATAGTTTCTAGACTCCATACACTTGAAAGGAATGTTCTTACTGTCTAGATATTGTACCCATGAATAGTCTAGAATTTGTAGTCTGGTCATAGTTTATGTTTGTGATTTTTTTTGCCTCTTCCCAGGCCATAAGAAAGGTTCACATGGTATTATTTACTTGTTCAATATTTAAGCGTGCCAGAATTGGGAATGAAAAGCTTGAAGTACCCATTCCAGATTTGAAGGAGAGCCTTTAGGAGGGTTGAACTAGATGGTCTAGTGCTTCATAGATAGTTTGGCTATTCCATATTCAAGGACCCCCTTTAAAGACCCCACCTCTCTCTCGGGTCCAAAAAACACCAAGAAGCAACTGTGTGGCAATTGTTTGATAACCCACCATTATGAACTTTCATGTTTTTCTTTATCCATTTCACTATTGTTTCTGTTGAAGGCCATATATCCATGAAACGACATATTAAATCCTATTTGTGCAGTTCTTAACATGTTCTAACAACATATGATGATTGGAATTTGAGAATGAGATTCACTATTTCTAAAATCTGAAGACTCCATTTTCTTTAGACACGAGAAGTTTTGGCCCTCATTTTAAATAGTCGAGATAGAATCCCAATAGAAAATGTTGAGGGTTAAACTTCATCTTCCTTTCCTCTCATGATTTATGGCTTTTGGTGCCTCTAATGCCCATCAAAATAAAGAGAAATTCAATGCCCTATGTGAAGAGACATTTTGGCGAAATTTTCTGGGATCATGGAGAAAAATTAGGTTGCAAGGCATGTTCCACCATAGAGGATGCCCACTAAATACTAGCACATGTGCACAAAACTTATGTTAAGTAAAATGAAAATGAAATAGCTAGATCCATGGTTTCTCAGGCCCCAAAACCTACCTGCCTCAAGCATGGAGATTAATCATGAAAAATATGCCTTCTAGATTATGAATTTCCTGAGGTCCCTCCCTTTCATGTAGAGGATACTTTTCCTTTTCCCCAGAAGGACTTGGACTCAGGTTTCAAATACCTTGGTTTCTTTCTATTGTTACAAGTTTGCACATTTGGTATCTTAAATTGTGTTTCCTTTAACTTTCAAAAAAAGGTTTGGAAATTCCCTTTGGCCTTGACTTCGTAGATTTTGCATGTAGCATTTGAAGATTGTATGGTTTTGTTGTTGTTTTTGGTTGAAGCATCTTTTTGTTAATCTTGATTTTATGTTGTACCTGGTTAAAATATAGAATGGACAATCTCTAAGACACAAAATTATGAAGGATCTGTAAAATAAGCTAAACACAGAAATAACAATGAAGTAGAAATGTGTTTTTATGTATTCAACTGTGTCAACAGTTAGATAAAAATAATATGCATTTGTTGTACATAAGGCAATTGTACTCCATAGCTTGTAAAAGTAAATTGAGTTTCTAGCTACAAGTTGTAAGATGCATGCTTATATCAGGTGTGTATGTGCATTTCAAAATCTTTGGTTTAGTTATTTGTGTCTAATTATTGCTTCAAATGTGACCATGCAGTGGGCATTTGACCTTTTTATTTCTCATGGCAAGAATTCTACACAATACTTTTATGGTGCAGAGTTTGACATTTTTGGTGGTAAGTTCTCTCATTTATTTCTTTTTATTTTCTTTCATTTTCCTCATGTCAAAGAGGAACTTATTTACTTGTTTTAAATACTTTGATTGAACATTTCACTGAAATATCAATATTTTTATAAAAAGTTGTTATGAAGTGTATGAAGTCCTACCTCAAGCATGAGTTTGTAGATCCCAATGTTTTCTAATTTTTGTTGTGGAGAATCATTAGAAGAAGTGTTTAAGTGGGGCCATTGTATTTAGTGTTTTTGTGAACTTTTCCATGTGCTGTAAAGGAAGTTCTAGTCTCATTATATTGCAAATAGTGATAAGAGTTTTAATAAATATTTTAATTAAAAAAATATGAGATCACATTATTAATATTTAAATGAATATCTATTGGTTGCAGATCGAAGACCTTGGATTCATCTTCCAGCCCTGGACTATCCAAAGAATGGAGCTTCTAGTCTTTAGCATGACTCTCGATTGGTGGATGCTATTAGTTACATAGTTTTTAGAGGCAAACTATTGAATGATTTGAAAGGTGGAAAGACATGTGCAATGCATTGGAAACATAGTGGGAATGTTTTGAAGTGATTAAACAATATTTCATATGTAAATTGTAGCCCAATCAATATTTAGTTGGAAACTCATATTGTAATACTTGGCTTTTCATATAATAAAAATTTTGGTTCAAAATATTTATGATTGTATTTGATATTTTTTTGTGTTGTTATCAACTTATGAGACTGCATGATTCACGTGTTTTCATATTAGATGAGCATGAATATTGTATGGCTAAATTAGTTGTTTATAATGATTATTAATGAAAGTAAATGAAATGAATATGAACTACTAAATCAATGATTAATGAATGTGAAACTACCAAAACAAGATAAATGACTACTGCAAATGACAAATTTGTAATTAAAAATGACAACTAGTTTTTTCATATGTACGGCTATTAGTAGTTAATTTACAATATCTTATAACACGACCGAAATTTAGTCATATTTCTTTGGTCATTAATTGGTTTCAAATGATGACTAAAATTTGCATATATATGACTTTTAGTAGCTAATTTACAGTATATTATAACATGACCAATATTTTGGTCATATTTCTTTGGTCATTAATTTGTTTTTGTGGGCGATCATATAGTAATATATTTTGTTATATATTTGGTCATTAATTGTGGTAATTAATGACCAAATTTATAACTAAATATACTACTAGACAATAAAATTGAGACATCCAATTAATGACTAAGCTAAAAATGACTAAAAGTTGGTCGCTTTATAAGATACTTTAAATTAGCTACTATTAGTCATCAATTGAAAAATGGTCGTTTGTATGCAAATTTTAGTCATTTTTTTAGTAACTAATTAGCCATTTTGTACTAGTGCAGATTGTTCATTTGTTTTGGACTCACCCGAGATTCTGAATCTCAGTTGATTTCTATTATTGATCTTGTTTGGCTGACCTTTATGGAGTCCTTTGTTGATAATAGTTTTATTTCCTTTGCTGCTAGAGACAAAACTTGTTCCTTTTTTATCAAACCACCTCTTTCCTCCATCACCCTTTGGTATGTTTCACTGATAGCATATACGAGCCTTTTGTATAACCTCATCCATGGTCTTTGGGTTGTCAAATTCGAGATGTTCCTTCATGAATAATGACAAACTGCTGATAAACCTTTGCACCTTTTCTTTCTCTTTCCCTATGTAGGGAATATATCATAACAAGGATGTGAATTTTGTTATAAATTCATCTATGAACAGTTTCCCAAAGCACAAGTCATGGAACACTTTTGCGTTCTCATCATAAAAAATATTTCAGTTAAGTATTTTCCTTTGACGTACCTTTGAAATTTTTCCCAGGTCACATTCTGCTCACTAACCCCATGTACCATCTTCCCCTCCTCACACCACAAGGAGGCCTTTCCCTACAACTAATAAATGGCCAAGTGGGTCTTCAAATTATGGTCATATTCATATAACTGGAAGTACTTATTCATGTTGATAAGCCAGTCTTCAACAACTTCTTCCTGTTCACCATCGAAGAGGGGAGGTTTTATCTTTCAAAACTCACCCTGCAACTCAATTTCTTGTTGTTTTTTCTTTCTGTGATTTGATACATTATTAGATCCCTCCTCTCGGTTCTCTTCACCTTCCTCCATTTCTGAGTTCTCATTTTTGAATTCCTTCTCTCCAGTCATGTTTCCATGTTCGGGACTAGGAATCATTTGCCACTAATTTTGCATCAATCTTTCATTATCTACTCGTAACCTAGCCATTTTGTCATTTAATTCTTATGTTGTTTCAAAAATAGTAGCATTAATATTGTGTGGCTCTTCTCCTAGCTATACCCATACCTCATGATTAGCTTTTGGAAGGGATGTTGGTCATGTTCCTGTTATGTGTCTATGTGGAGTAAGTCCAGTTTGCCTCATGCTGGTTGTACTTTACTTCTTTCTCTTTCTTTGTGCACATCACAACACTGTTAATCATTTGTTCTAGAGGTCTCAATTTTGCAACTTGAGGCTCTGATATCACTTGTCATGTCTCCATAAATTCACACAATAAAAAAAATTATTATCTCCAAATCTCAGCTATAAACTATAATGAAAAATAGTATTGTTAAAGCATTGCACCAATAATTCTTTTACCACGGAGGATATGTGATATTCTATAATATATTCATTAATGATAGAATTGATTATCGTAGTATTCATTGATTAATTTATGTGATAATACATGTCGAAAGGTTAGTCACTAATAAAATGCATCTGGCCTTCTGAGCAATGAGGAGCAGGTCTCTGGAGTCTTCTGTCTGCTCTCCAGCTCTCGATCCTTCCTTAAAAGCATCACCTCATCAATGGTCCTCCGTGACTTGGGTTCATCCAATGGCAGCGTGTAAACCCTTATCTCTTTCGTCAATTAGATTGTGAGGTAGTATGGTATGGTGTTTTGGTTCATCGGCTTTGCAGAGCTAATGGTATGGCCCAAACTTATGGGTTTCTTACCTCTTTGTGATGTTATAATCGTCCCTCCTATGTTGCTACATCCTTGTTGTAGTGGCATGGTTGGTCGATTCATCTAGTGTTCCATTGCTTTGACGAAATGTTTCAAACTCTCGGCCCTAGCAGGTACAATAGTCTTCCTAAGGTTTAATTTGAAATGCCATTAATCATTTCTTAGAATTTGTTGCATATATGTAATTGTTTTTCCTTTCATGACATGTTTCTCCAGAGACACCTCATTACTCTAAGAGGGTTATGCAAGGCGCACCTTAGAGAATCCTGTCAAGGTTTATTGTTTTAACCTATTGGGTTTCCGGGTATGTGAAAGATTTTATTTTGAAATGCTACTAGGCGATAGTTCTAGAGAGCTTAGGTTATGAACTAGCTTGGCTTTTATCACTCCTCTTCTCTTAATTTATTTTCCATAAGGGTTTGTGCTTAAAGCCTTGAAGCTGTAATGTATGGGTCGAATATTGGAGCCATTTCTCCTTATTTGGATTTTCCGGGTATGCGGCTAGTTCTGCCCCTCTGCCAGAGGCATTTCTTGATATAATTTTATCAGAAGTATTAATACTGAAAGTCCTTATTAAGAGGGTTTCTGAGTTTACTGTGTAATTTTGTTTGAATATACCGCTATTAAATTGTAAAAGAAATGAAGAGGGTCTTTATACCCTAGATTGAACTCCATTTTTCCCTTTTTTCAAATTCTAGTTTATCATTGGTTTTTCACTATCTTTATTGTAATGAATATATCAATTTTCATTTTTCCATAAATGGTTTGATATATTATCGATTCTGTTGTATAATATTTGTAGTTAGTTCTGAAAGTAACCGGGGTTTTCTACCCATGTCCTATCATTACTATGCATCATAGTATATTCTTGTTATAACCCATGGAGGGTCCTTGTCCTCTAGACCTATAATTAGTTTGGGGTTTCTTATTTTGTTGAAATTTCCTTCCTCGACGAACCACCGTAACGATGTTAACGTTTAGTTATTATAATCTATTATTTTCGTGTTTTCCTTTTCTTTAGGGTAATTTCCTTAGCAAATATGTGGATTTGGGATGAAAATGGGTTGGCCTTAAATTTCAGTTTCCTATTCTTTACATCATTGTACTAGAATGAAGAGAATTTACTTTGTATATTCATTCATATTAAGCTACTCTTTCCAGAACTGTAATATTACTGTTTCACCGATTTAATTTTTATCTGGAAATTCCCTTATTTGATTTCTATTTTTCCCCTTAAAGGGATTTGCATGGTAATCACTTAAGATTTATTCTTCTAAGAATTTTTCTACTCTTGCTACAGATTTGCAGAGTTTTTATTTTAATTGCAGTATATACTAGAACACAGTTACAAATTGCTGCTACAGGCCATCATACTTAACTTCTCTAAAGAAATATCATTCTTCAACTTTATTTGCAACCTTAATCTCACAGCATAAATAATTACAGAAAGTTAGAATACTTATCTGGTTCTAGATGTAACCACAGTCGACTGTTTGAAGTCAAAACAACTGAGTTATCATATTTTTCCTCCCAACCTTGAGACTTGCCTTCAGGCCCAAGTCTCCCCCCAAGCTGTTACTCACACGCAGGATGTTTCCTGCAAGACTATCAGTCTTACTTGTCACAGCTATCTGGTCTTAACCAGAATTAGCTTTCTGAGGATCCGCTTGACTCTTCAACAAAGAGAGCTCCTCTTTCTTTTCCTCCTTTCATCTCAGGTATCAATACCCTCTTGATTTCCTTTCCTTGAGAATAAATATTCAAGGAAGTAGTTAGGGATAGGTAACTTCCTATCCTAAATACTTGACATGTGAGGACCAAATGATTGTCATTATCAAGACATTTACCTCATGTAAAAAATTTAATCAAAGTAATAAATTTATAAACTTAAATAGTAATGTTCAGTTTGTTTACTGGAGTAATTAAATATTTACAATTATTGGGGAACATCACAATATGCCAAAGATTTTATCTGGTAAAACGGGATGAAAAAAATGGAGATCATGATTATTTTATGCAATTTATATACATGGTGATATTGGAAAAAAAAAGAGTTTAAATAGAAAAATATTGTTAGGCCCCTATACTACTAGTGTAACCAGGGAAAATTTTAAGAACCCCCTAAAGTTATAAATATAATAAATGGGCGAATCTCCATGGTATATAGGAAAAATGGAAGGCGATTTTATCAATAATATAATATGTATATATAATTTTTTGGCGAATCTCTCACCAGGCATGGCCAATATTTTACTCAATTATAAAATCTTGTAAGATCTTGGCGAGTCTTTCACTAAATAATAAAACTTTGTAAAGTCCTAGTGAATCTTAGCATAGGCTACATGCTGGTTTAATTCCCCCATCTAAATAGGCTACATTCCAGGTGAATACCATGGGTCAATACCATGTGCCATTTTGGTGAATAACATGGGTCAATACCATGTGCCATTTTTATTTTTATTAATTCTAATATTAGGGTTAATAATGGTTTTTTGCATGGTATTAATAACAATCTAGTCCATGGTATTTTTCCCATAGTATTTTGGCCATAGGTTTCACCTAAATATAACCCATTTTTTGAGTGTTCGTAAATATAAGGTGACTTATGGAGTAAATATAAAAAAATGTTTTATTTGTTTACCATACCTCTCGTTTATTTATATTTTTATTAATTTACCATACCTCTTTTACAAATATGGTATTTGGCCCATAGGATTCACTTAAATAAAACCTCTTTCCTGAGCCTTCATAAATAGAACGAGGGTTATGGACTAAATATAAAAAGAGGTTTTATTTATTTACGATACGTCTAGTTTATTTATATTTTTATTTATTTACCATACCTTTTGAGTAAGTATAAAAAGACGTTTTATTTATTTACCATACCTCCACTTTACTTATATTTTTATTTGTTTACACCCTTACATGTATATAAGGTGACTTATGGAGTAAATATAAAAAATGTTTTATTTATTTACCATACCTCTCATTCATTTATATTTTTATTAATTTACCATAACTCTTTTCTAAATATGGTATTTGGCCCATAGGATTCACTTAAATAAAACCTATTCTTGAAAATGGGCGAATGGAAGGTTGTAAGTCCTAATTTCAAGGGCTAAATTTACCTTTTTTACCCTCTCCCTTAAAACAAGGTGGGCTATTTGAGGTGATTTGTAAAAATGTACTATGATACAAAATATTCGCCCACTAAAAATTTAAAACCCCTTAATTTCGCCAAAGGGCGAACATTCGCCCCTAAAATTATCCTTGAGTGTAACCCCTTATTTTTATTAGTACAACCCCCTTATTATATTGTTATACCCATGTAGTCCCCATATTGTTACTATTGTGCTCCATATAAGCTCACTATTGTTATTATTGTGCCCTTACATTATTATTGTTATATCAACTCTCATTATATTATGACCCCTTAGACTCCTATATATAGAAAGGAGGTCTTGTCATTTGTATCATCCAAGAATTGTTCATTTGTGTAATGTAAAGGAGGTTTCCCCCTCAAAGAGGCTTTTTTATAAGGCGTTCATCTATCTTTTCTATCTTTTTGTTAGCTGGTTTCATAACATTTGGTATCACAGCTTTGGATTCTAGGGTTTCATTGCTCCAAACAGGTCATCATGGCATTTTTACTATAACATTTTTCTGCGACATTTCAGATGCTAAAAAAAATAAAATCATTTGGGTTGAAATCGTTCTGAACCTCGGGTCCACATTTCAGAGCTTTTTACACTATATTTGCGGAGATATGATCTAAGGAAGTTGGCCTTTTTGCAGCCTCATGAATTACATTCCAAACAGGTGACCTGGGGAAAATCGTCGTAACTTTTGTTTTGAGCATCAGATTGAAATTTCATTAGAAGTTCAAGAAAGAGGATGGATTGTAGTTTCCTGTGTATATTTTTCAGATCCTAAGGTCAAAATAGTGACACGTGGCACTTCATACAAGTTCGTTCTTCGAAAAGGTATATAATTAGGTCATCTTGGAAGATTGTGCATACCTCTTTCTTGGAGGATCCAATTTTGATCAGACTGGTGGCATTGGAAAGAAGACACAGAGGGCTACTGCAGGTCACAATTTCAGAATTGGAAGAACCAAAATGATAGAGTTATAGTCGTTTCAAGATCCAACTCCTAAAATCAAGAAAAGGCGATGTCAGGAAGTTTGATAGCAAGGATATGGGAAATTGGATACTTCAGATGGAGCAATATTTTGATCTACATGGTGTACCAATGTTACAAAAGGTGTGTATTGCATCTTCATATTTAGAACCAGATCAATTTTTATGGTATAAAGGGCTTTTTTCTCGTAAACAACTTGTTACGTGGTCAATTTTCACGGAGGAAATGATATCACATTATGAGGATACAAAGAGAAACACCTTCTTTAGCTAATTGATAAATCTCAAACAAAAATGTTCAATGGTAGAGCACATTGAGGACATTCAAAAATTGAATATAAGGGTAAATGATATTCTAGAGAAGCAAAGGATTGATGTCTTCATAGGTACTTTAATTGATAACATTCAACATGAGGTTCATCTTTGGGAACTTGTTTCATTGGAGAAGGCATTTAGGTGGGCAAGAAAAATTGAAAGCGAAATTATGGAAACAAGGAATCCCACCACTCATGACTATAATTATGGAAGTGTTTCTTGTCCTAGCCTTCCACAACCTACAAGGGTTACACCACAACAATTGGAAGAAAAAAGAGAAAAAGAGCTTTGTTACAATTGTGATAGCAAATGCGCTAAAGGTCATAAGTGTGCTGAGAAGAAACTATTTTACATAGAGTATGAAGAGGAGGGAGAAAAGGATCAAGAAACATCAAAAGAAGAGGATATACGCTAGGACCCAACCCGAGAGAAAGAAGAAATGAGTCTAACCATATCTTGTAAAGTGTTGGAGGAAATTACCACTCCTAAAACTCTCAAGATAGAAGGACATATCAAGAAGAAAAAGGTTCAAGTAGTGAAAGATCACATCGACCATCAACACTAAGTTCTCCAACTTTTAAAGGATAACGCCACTTTGGTGTAGAATCAAATGAAACAACAGGTAGGTCAACATCACAGTGATTTTTTTTTTGATGTAGGTGATTGTGTATTTTTACAGCTACATCTCAAGCAAGCTATTTATGAGAAGGAAATATTGGCAATACTACATGCACTTAAGAAATGGCGGCCTTACCCAATGGGAAGACACTTCAAGGTAAAAATGGATCATGATAGTCTTAAATACTTTTTAGAACAAATATTATCTTTAGAAGAACAGAAAAAATGGGTCACAAATATGTTGGGTTATGTCTTTGACATCATCTACAGAAAAGGGACAAATGTTTTTGTTGCAGATGCACTCTCAAGAAAGGATGAGGATGTGGAAGAATTTTTTTGTGCTATTTCTATGATCCAACCAGATTGGATAAATGAAGCAAGGGATGAATGGAAGAAGGACGAAGAAGTGTGGCCACTCATTCAAAATTTGCAGAAGATCCCAATGCAAACAATATTTCCAGAACTGGAAGAGGAAGGAAAAATCATATTGGAACCTCGAGCAGTCACAGAAACAAAAACCTGACAGCTACGAAATTGATCAATTTCAAAGTATCTCATCAAGTGGAAGAACTGACCTGCTGAAGATTCCACATGGGAGTACAAGAATTTTATACGGAAGCATCAAGAACTACTGAAGCGTTGAGGACAACACTTTTTGAAGGAGAGGAGCATGTTAGGCCCCTATACTACTAGTGTAACCCCTTATTGTTATTAGTACAACCCCCTTATTATATTTCCGTACCCATGTAGTCCCCATATGGTTACTATTGTGCACCATAGAATCCCACTATTGTTATTATTGTGCCCTTACATTATTATTGTTATGTCAGCTCTGATTATATTATGACCCCTTAGACTCCTATATATAGAAAGGAGGCCTTGTCATTTGTATCATCCAAGAATTGTTCATTTGTGTAATGTAAAGGAGGTCGCCCCCTCAAAGAGGCTTATTTATAAGGTGTTCATCTATCTTTTCTATCTTTTTGTGAGCTGGTTTCAAAAGAAATATTTTGAATTTTTTTTAATAATTTTGCTTCATTAAGATATATATATATATATATATATATATATAATTTTTTATTTCAATAAATATTTTTTATATTTTGAAACAAAAAAAATATAAAAATGATTATTACATGAAAATTTTATTTTTATAGTTATATATAAAGTATATCTGTAATAAGTTATTATTATTTGTGAAATGACATTTTTATAGTTAAATATGATTATTATGTGAAAAGAAATTTTTATTATTAAATATGAGGTAATGTGTAATTTATGTATAATTAAAGTTGTATTTAATTACAAAGAATGATCCATAAAATATCATACATATTTCACTGGATAGTATCATACAGTAGATATGATAATATTATATTCAAAATTTAAGATTTTACATTATTGCATTTTTATTGGATTTGTAGATCTGTAGATTTACTCACTCTTTAATATGCATGAATGCGAATGAAAATTATGTAGAAAATAGAGAACAACAAAATAAAAATCTCTCACACACATATAATACAAGATATGTCTAGGGAGACTCTTTCAGGAGAAAACTCAATTGGAGGGTAAAGTCCCTTCGTTATCTTTCTCTGTTTGGAAATATGGTTGCAACTACAAAGAAGTATGGCCCGCAGCCCATGGGCTTGCTATAGTGCACAAATCCTCTCTATTTGCTCTACATCCTATCACTATTGGCTATTTCTTCTTAGCTATGGAACAAATTATGAACTCCCTTTTCCTCCTAGTGGCTTGGTTATAACACAACCTGATAGCCCACTAGTGGTGAAGTTTGACTACCTAAACTCTTAACCAGAGTTACAATATACACTCATATAGAGTATTTTACATCATAATCACATGGGTATCCCATTTTATATGAATAATGGGGGCAGATGCGACATCCTCCAAAATTATGGGTGTGGGAACATGAATGTCAACTTCTGAGTAGCATAACTTTTGCATATGGACTCTGACTGATGCACTTCTTGTAGCACTAGAAATATATCCATGTGCAGAATAACAAAACAATTTTACTCCCAAAAAACATTGTTTTATGCCTCAAAATGCTCTAGGAAGGTTTTAGACATTATTTTGCCAAACTCGATCATGCAGATAAAAACAATCTCGTGAGTTGATTCCTCCACTTTTTCCACTCTGAATACATCAAGATGGATGAAGAATGATATAATGACCCAATTTAGATCACACCTCCCCATTTTAGGAGGATTTTTCTCACCAAAAGCTTATACTGAATGAGGTGTGGAAATTTTTCCTCCACCTTCTCTCTCGTGTATCATTTAGCTTTCCATGGGAGCTTTCCTTTCAATGTAATCTGCCAAAGGTTATGATACCCTAGTCTTGTAGTGTTGGACCTCTTTTGAAAAATTGTATCTTCTCTCAACGGTTCCTCAACATTTGGTGTCGGATCCTCCATAGAAGGTAGGACCTCTTCCTCTTCTTGAACTAGCGTAGAAGGCTCATAGAGTTTGAAATTATCTACATTCACAATTGAGTAAATGCACATATATGGTGGTAAGTTGAGTCAATAAGCATTATTTCCCCCTTTTCTATTGTCTCAAAGGGACCATACCTCAACGCCTTGATTTTTTACCAAGTCCATGTAGCCTTTCCTTGTTCAACTATAGCCATAGTATGTCTCCCACCTTCAATGATTTCTCTATTTTATGTTGATCATGCCTAGCCTTATACTTCTCCCATGACTTCTGCAGTGTCTCTTATACATCTAGATGGATCTACCTAATCTTTTCTACAATCTTTTCACCACTCAAGACATCTCTTGTAAGATATTCCCTCACTCCTCCTTTCTACATATGCAATGTTCAAAGGTGAAGGGGGAAAATATCCAAAACAAGTTTCAAATGGGGACTTTCCTCTAGAAGTGTGCACTGCTCTATTCTAATAATGTTGTATATATATCATATTTTCATCCTAGGTTTTTGAATTCTTCTAGTTGTATCCCATTAAAAGATGCACAAAATTCCTATTGACTACTTCTGTCTACCCATCTGTCTATGGATGGAAGTTTTTAGATATCTTCAACTTCATGTCCATCTTCTCCCACAATGTAGTCCAAGACGGACTAAGAAATCTCATATCCCTATCTGAACGATGCTCCTTGGTATCTCAAAGTGCACCCAAAACTGTCCAAAGAATAAGTTTGAAGCTTCTTTTCCACTAATGGTTTTTTTTATAAGGCATCAAAACGCACATCTTGTTGAAGCTATCAACTACCACGAAGTCCTCTACATATCTAATCGGGTCAAACTATGAAT
This sequence comes from Pinus tabuliformis, assembly GCA_031772625.1. Classification (NCBI taxonomy): domain Eukaryota; kingdom Viridiplantae; phylum Streptophyta; class Pinopsida; order Pinales; family Pinaceae; genus Pinus; species Pinus tabuliformis. The sequence continues at coordinate 1,327,284,946 of CM062805.1, read as the reverse complement.
TAATGAGGGTTTTGAAGTCCTCCCACTTAGGTCACTAGAGGCTTTCCCTCCAACCTTAGGGTCTCTATATGGCTCTCCCACCAAGTCATGGCATGGCTCTATAATTTCAACTATGCAAATGAAATATTTTGTTCTTCCTCAATTTGATGGACACTGAAATAAACTTCTAGTTGTTTCTACCAATGATTAAAATTCAAAGCATCAATCTCACCATCGTATGACTTGATATTGATATTTACTTCCATTTTAAACAACGATTGAAATTGATTCACGACAATCAAACTGGGTTGATCGTTTTCATGTTCTTTCTTTGACTGATTCTTTGTTTCTTACCAACCTCTTGATCCCCCTTCTGATTTGTCCTTTGAATTCAAACCCCCTTCTTTTCCAAATATCCCAAGCTTATTGTTTAGGGATGCCATGAAAAGATTTACATTTTGATTTATGTCCGTCACTTTTTCTTTCGACCGCAAAAACCTCACCTTTGCATGATCATGATGATCATTCAAAGATTCATTCACCATGATTAGGGTTCTATGATTTTTGACCCCACTGATCTAAATCCCTCGAAAATATCCATAATATGCCCAGATAAACATGCTCTGATACCAATGTAATCTATAAATTGTCCAATGGAATTTCCACAACAATATTTGTGTGTTGTGTTATTTAATATGAGGGAAATGTATAATTTCCTCCATATTCAAAATGGAATTCTATATATATTAAAAAACTTAATTTCTCAAACTACATAGTAAATTAAAAATAAAATGATCTTACAAATTAATAACCTTCTCTCCATCTAACAAACAAAAGTAACTAATTTAACAAATTAAGAATATCCTAAAAGCTTTTAAATTATTGGGTTTGAAAAATCATAGTGTGATATAACCATCTTTTGTTCTTTGTTTAATGCAATCATTCAAAGAAACTCTCAAGAATGAAAAGAAACAAGGGGGACTGAGGGGCAACAAGTCCCTGCATTGAGTGGGCCAGCCAACATTGACAAATTTATGAGAGGTATGGCTCTTGTGAGTTTGCAATTTGTTAAACAGAATAATGAATTTTCAACGCTTGGTTGGTTAGAGATATCTCGGTTTACTCCAAAATCTACATGCAAACACAAAGGACTCCAAGAAAACCCTTCCAAGTAAAGGCTCTAGATATACTGCCCCTAAAACTCTAACCTTTCAATATGGTTGAATCAAGAGCATGTAAATAATTAGTTTTTGTACTAGATAATCTAAATCAATGGATATCGCTCCCTTAACACGTCAACGTGTCTTCAAAGGTTTGAACACAAGTTATTACAAATATATCTAATAAAACAATGAGATACCAGAGAGTCTAACATACCTACCACTTGCGTTGTTACATAAGAATTATTTTTAATGGGCATATAAGTAATAATTTTGTCTGATAAACCATAGCATAAGAAAGCAACAGTTTTTGCATTGGTTTGAGTTTTGTGGATACAAATTTCTTTATATATATATATATATATATATATATATATATATATATATATATATATATATATATATATATATATATATATATATATATATAGATATTACCTTGATTTTCTCACAGTCACATCAATATTTCAAATCTCTTGGCCAATGTGAGCAAAATTAAGTGCTCAATAGACTTAAATATGTTGGAATATTAATTCCTAGTTGTCTTAGTTGTGGATTTCTATGTAAAATTTTGTTCCTATTCTATAGGAGTGGTTTCCCTAGTTTGGTGTGTGGTTGAGAAATACTCTCAACTAACAGATTGTATGTCCAAGATAGTTTTCGTATCTTGAGATAATACTCCTGTATATATGTGAATGAAAATTATATAGAAAATAGATAACAACAAAATAAAAGGCCCTCACACACATATAACACAAGATGTGGCTAGGGAGACTCTTTCAGGACAAAACCCAACTGGAGGGTAAAGTCACTCCATTATCTTTCTCTGTTGGAAATATGGTTGCAAGTACAAAGAAGTATGGCTTGTGGCCCATGGGCTGCTATAGTGCACAAATTGCCTCTATGTGCTCTACATCCTATCCCTCTTGGCTACTTTTTCTCATCTTTGCAACAAATTCACTCAAAAGAATGAACTCCTAAGTCCCTTTTCATCTTAGTGGCTTGGTTATAACACAACCCCATATCCCACTAGTGGTTAAGTTTGACTACCTAAACTCTTAACCAGAGTTACAATATATACTCATCTAGAGTATTTTACATAATAATCACATGGGTAACCCATTTTCTATGAATAATGGGGCCTGACATGACATCCTTCAAAATTATGTGTGTGGAAACATAAATGCCAACTTCTGAGTGGCATAACATTCACATATGGACTCTGAGTGACACAGTTCTTGTATCACTGGAAATATATATGTGTGTAGAGTAACATGAAAAGTTTTGGCATTAATATCAAAACAATTTTACCCCCAAAAAACATTGTTTGATGCCTCAAAATGCTCTAGGAAGGTTTTAGACCATATTTTGCCAAACTTGGTCCTGTAGATAAAAACAATCTCGTGAGTTATTTCCTTCACGTTTTCCACTCTAAATGCATTAAGATGGATGAAAAATGATATAATGACCCAATCCAGATTACACCTCCCCAATTTAGGAGGATTTTTCTCACCAAAACATTCTACTGAATGTGGTGTGTAAATTTTTCCTCCACCTTTTCTTTGGTGTATCATTTAGCTTTCTATTGGAGTTTTCCTTTGAACCTAATCTGCCAAAGGTTATGCTACCTATCTTGTAGTGTTGGACCTCTTTTGAAAAATTGTATCTTCTATCAACATTGTCTTAACATTTAGTGTCAAATCCTCCATAGAACGTAGGACCTTTTCCTCTTCTTGAACTAGCATGGAAGGTTCAGAGAGTTTGAAATTATCTACATTCACAACTGAGTAAATGGACATATATGGTGGTAAGTTGAGTTGATAGGAATTATTTTCCCCTTTTCTAGTCTCTTAAAGAGACCATACCTCAAAGCCTTGATTATTTTACTAGGTCCATGTACCCTCTCCTTATTTAACTGTAGTCATAGTATGTCTCCCACCTTGAATGACTTCTCTATTTTATGCTTATCATGCCTAGCCTTATACTTCTCTTATGACTTCTGCAGTGTCTATTATACCTCTAGATGGATCTACCTAATCTTTTCTATAAATTTTTTAGCCCTCAAGACATTTCTTGTAAGATCTTCCCTCACTCCTCCTTGCTACCCATATGCAATGTTCAAAGGTGAAGGAGGAATATATCCAAAACAAGTTTCAAATGGGGACTTTCCTCTAGAAGTGTTCACTGGTCTATTGTAAGAATGTTGCATATATATATATCATATTTTCATCCCAGGTCTTCAAACGCTTTTGGTTGTATCCCCTTAAAAGATGCACCAAATTCCTATTCACTACTTTTCTCTACCTCTTTCTATGGATGGAATGTTATAGATCTCTTCAACTTCATGTCCATCTTCTCCCACAATGTAGTCCAAAACACACTATGAAATCTCATACCCTTATCTGAATGATGCTCATTGGTATCCCAAAGTGCACCCAAAACTGTACAAAGAACAAGTTTGTTGCTTCTTTCCCACTATTGGTTTTTTTTATAAGGCATGAAAACACACATCTTGTTGAACCTATCAACTACCACGAGCAGGTAGTCATGTCCCTTATTGTTTGTTGGTAAACCTACCACAAAGTCCTTGGAAATGTTTTCCCAAGTACGACTGGGTACAAGTAACAGATGATATAGACAATGTTTATTGTTGCTAGGCTTGTTGGTATAATAAATCATGCATCCTAATATGAAACTGCCTACCCACCCTTGCAGCCAATACACATACCTCTGCGTGTTTTCCATGGTCTTGCCTACACCAAAGTGCCCTGTAGCCTTAGAGGTGTGAGCCTCTTTAACCAGTTGCAATGGTTCACCTTTAGGAACAAGTAACTTATCTAATTGGGAGAGTAACCCCTCCTTGATATGGTAGTCAATGGTGTTGGCACCATCATGCACATGAATATGACTTTGCAGCTGCTGAAACACTTCCTTTAAGTTCTCATCCTCTGAATATGCTTCTATGTATGCATCATGGGTGAATGACTCCATGTGGATAAGATTTCCGAAAGCTATGATATTTGGTGTGGGTGGCCTTGAAAGCATGTCAACCAAATTGTTTCCATTGCCCTTCTTGTACTTGATCACCAAATGAAACTTTTTTAGAAACCACATCCAATTGTAACATCTCTGCTATAGCTTACTATGGGCCTACAAGTACTATAGTGCTTGGTGATCTATGTGGATTATTGTTTCCTTTCCCATTAGATAATTCTTTCACTTCTTCATAGTTTGTACCAAGGCATAAATACCGTTGTCATAGGTAGGGTAGTTAAGAATTTACCAATGAAATACTTCAAAATGGTAACATATAGGCCTTCCTCCCTACATCAAGAGTGCTCCCATAACATACCGACTCACATATGTTTCCACTTCAAAGGGACATTGCAAGTTTGATAATGTCAGAACTAGTGCTTGACTAATCTCCTTATTTAGCTCCTTGAAATCCATCTACTGACCCTTTCCCCACTGGAAACTCTTGCCAGTTATTGTTATGGAATGGAGTGGTGTTGCTATAATTGAAAATGAGGCTATGAATTTCCTAACATACTTTGTTTCCCCAATGAAACTCCTGACCTAAAGAACATTAGTAGTTAGTGACCATTTCATGATGGCCTCAATCCTGTCATGATCTATATTTAACTCTCCTACACCTATCACATACCCTAGATATACCAAAGACTGTTGCACAAAATCACACTTCTTAAGATTTGGTAGCAGCTAGTGCTTCTTTAATGTCTCCAGCACTTGCGTCAAATGTGATATGTGCTCTTCCCAAGTAGCACTATATAACAATATATCATTCAAATAGAAAATAACAAATGAATCTATAAAAGAGCACAATACATGATTTATTAATCTCACAATGTATCCAACGCATTACATAGGTCAAACAACATAACTCACCACTCATACAAACTTTTCATGGTTTTGAAGGCGATCTTCCATGTGTCTTATTCCTTGACTTGAATGTGGTGATATTCAGACTTTAAGTCTAACTTGGTGAAGTATTTTTCTTATTGTAACTGATCCAGTAGATCACCTATCTTGGGAACGGGGTATCTGTTCTCAAGCGTATTTTTTTTCAACACTCTGTAATCTATACATATCCACCAAGTCACATCGTTCTTTAGTTCAATGATGATGCATGATTAACATGATGATATTGTTGGGTTGTGTCATATTCTTTCCACGACTAACCTATGTGGTGAACCGGCGGGTTAGTTGGGGGGCAGAGCTGCCCCTTTGTTGCGCCGATTGTGCAGTGGGGGTGGCAGCCCCCCCTTTGTTGTGCCGATTGCGCAGTGGGGGCGGCAGCCCCCCCTTCGTTGTGCTGATTGTGTAGTGGGGGCGGCAGCCCCCCCTTCGTTGCACCGATTGCGCAGTGGGGGTGGCAGCCCCCCCTATTTGGGGGGTTTGGGAATTTTTTTTTTGGACCCTATATTAGTTTGGGCGAAGCTACCTATTGTTTTCAGTCCATGGTTTTAGATGCGATGGTTTTTAGTCCATGGTATTTGATGCTTTGGAATGTATAAGTATATATTGTAACATTGAAAGGAATATAATGAAAAATCAAGTTGGTAGTCCCAGTTTTGGGATCCAGGGGAAAATCTCTGTGTATATGTGTTTTATGTGTTATGCTCTCGCATTGTTTATTTTCTATGTTTTAGAATTCGTATGCAAGTAATTTCTGTACAGGGTTAAAACCTACATTTGGTATCAGAATTTTTTTGGATTCAAGGGGACGCCTGTGCTGTTGAAGGGTTTCGCTCGGGCCTGTGGTAGACCTTATTCAGTGGGAGATCGACTCTAGTGGTGAAAGAAGATGGCGAGCAGTGGAAAGATAGAGATTGAGAAATTTAATGGTCAGAGTTTTGAGTTGTGGAAACTCAAGATGGAGGATCTGTTGGTGGGTAAAGATTAGTGGATCACGGTAGATTCGAGTACTAAACCAACGAGAGTGTCCAATGAAGAATGGAAGAAGTTAGATTGGAAGGCAAAGAGAAAAATACGATTGTGTGTCTCAGATTTAGTATTGCTGAATGTATTAGGGGAAGCTACAGTGAAGGATTTGTGGGACAAGTTAGGGACTTTGTACCAATCTAAGTCTCTGGTGAATAAACTGTTCCTACGGAAAAATTTGTATAACTTGAGGATGAAAGATGGAGAGCTAGTGACAGAGCATCTGAATGCATTTAATACTGTGGTAAGTCAGTTAGCGTCTATTGATATTAAAATTTCAGATGAAGATAAGTGCATCAGTTTGTTGTGTTCTCTCCCAGATTCGTGGGATAGTCTGGTTATTGCAATAGGTAGCAATGCAACTACCATGCAATTTGATGAAATAGTCTCATCCTTGCTGATGGAGGAGATGAGACGGAAAAACATGGAGAGCCAGAATGGTGATGCCTTGTCTATACAAGGACGGTCCCAGAATAGAAACAAAAATAAGTCATCGAGTGGGAGATCTAAATCTAAAGGGAGATCGAAATCTCCTGGAAAACCTGTAAAGGTGGTGTGCTGGAAATGCGGAAAGGAAGGGCACTACAAAAGGGACTATAAATCTAAAGCTCTTGATAAAGGTAAGGGATCTGATGATACTCCTTCTGCAGAGGTGAAAACCACCTCAAGTGAAGGTGGGGATGTGTACTTGGCTTCATTAAGTACACATATAGATCATGAGGCATGGTTGATTGACTCAAGTGCATCCTTTCACTTCAATAAATATGATGGTGGTGATGTCTTCTTAGGGGAGGATAGGAAGGCTAGAATCATTGGTCGTGGAAAAGTAAAGTTGAAGTTGCAAGGTGGAAGGGTTAGAACACTTCTGGTTGTTCTTCATATTCCTGCATTAGCCAGAGATCTAATTTCTGTAAGCAAGCTAGATGATGCAGGTGTAAAAATAGTGTTGGAGAAGGATACCTGCAAGATAGTTCGAGGATCACTGGTATTGATGAGGGGAGTTCAGACTGGAACTCTGTACAAGCTGCAAGGTAGCACTGTTGTTGATGGGTGTAACAGTTTTGTGGTTCCTGAAAGTGGAGCAGAAAATCTAGTGGTCTTTGGAAAGAAGACCATGCTATGGCATCAAAGGCTTGGACATATAGGAGAGAAGGGCCTTCGAATACTTCATGGTAAAGGTATGGTAGAAGATATGAGTAATAGCTCTCTGGATTTTGATTTCTGTGAAAATTGTGTATATGGGAAGCAAAATTGGGTGAGTTTCCCCTCTGGTGGTAAGAGGGTGAAACCGATATTAGATCTTGTTCACAGTGATGTGTTTGGACCTGTGAAGGTTCCATCATTGGGTAAGTCTGTGTACTATGTATCATTTATAGATGAATTCTCAAGGAATACATGGATATATTTCCTTAAGAAGAAATTTGAATTCTTTGATAGGTTTAAAGAATTTAAGGCTCTGGTGGAAAACTAGACAGAGAAGAAGATAAAGGTGCTGAGGATAAATAACGGTGGAGAGTTTTGTGGTAAGGAATTTGAAGACTTCTGTAAGAAGTCTGGTATAGCATGGCAGAAGACTACTCCATATACAACTCAGAAAAATGGAGTTGCAAAAAGAATGAACAAGACGTTGATGGAAAGGGAAAGAAGCATGCTCAGTGGTGCCAGGTTAGGACAAGAATTTTATGTAGAGGTGGTGGAGATAGCATGTTACCTGGTCAACAGATCACCTTCATCAGAGTTGGAGGATAAGACTCCACAAGAGGTATGGACTGGTAAGAAACCCTCTCTTTCACATCTGAGGGTATTTGGATGTGATGCATATGTACATGTTCCAAAGGAGAAACAAACCAAGTTGGATAGTAAATCTGAAAAGTGCATCTTTATTTGGTATAAGGATGGTTTAAAGGGTTATAAGCTTTGGAACCCAGCAACAATGAAGGTTATGTACAGCCGAGAGGTGGTGTTCATAGAGGTGAAAGATGTTATTAAACATGAAGTCCAACCAAAGGAACCTAGGAAGATAGAGTTTGAGCTAAAAGAGGAAGAATCAGACTCTACAACAGAGGAGGAATCAAAAGATGAAAAGCCACAAACTGTATGTGTAAGAAGATCAATTCAAGAAAGAAGGCAACCAGAAAGGTATAGTCCATCTACTTTCTATTCAAATTATGCTTTATCTATTATTTATTATGATCCCAGAATTGTGAAGGAAGCAGCAGATTCAGAGCATGGAAAATGTTGGGTTGTGTTATATTCTTTCCATGACTACCCCACATAGTTAACCGGGGGGTTAGAGGGGGGGCAGAGCCCCCCTTCGTTATGCTGATTATTTAGTGGGGGGGGGGGTGCGGGTCACAGGGGGTTTGAGGTGTACCTTTAACCCCACTTTATGGGGTCCGGGGTAGCGCGTCAGAAAATTTTGGTTTTGGACTCTATGTTAGGTTGGGCGGACCCACCTATGGTTTTGTGCATGACTTTCGCACATGTTTTTTGGACGTGATGGTTTTTGGACCATGGTATTGGATGCAATGGTTTTTGGTCCATGGCATTGGATGCTTCGGCATGTATAAATATGTATTATAACATTGAAAGGAATATAATGAAAAATCAAGCTGGTAGTCCCGATTTTGGGATCTAGGGGAAATCTCTGTGTATATGTGTTTTATGTGTTATGCTTTCGCATTGTTTATTTTCTATGTTTTATAATTTGTATGTAGGTAATTTTTGTACAGGGTTAAAACCTACATTTGGTATCAGAGTTGTTTTGGCTTTAAGGGGATGCCTTTGTTGTTGAGGGGTTTCACTCAGGCCTATGGTAGACCTTGTCCAGTGGGATATCTACGAGATCGATTTTGGTGGTGAAAGAAGATGGCGAGTGATGGAAAGATAGAGATCAAGAAATTTAATGGTTAGAGTTTTGAGTGGTGGAAACTCAAGATGGAGGATCTGTTGGTGGATAAATATCAGTGGATCGCGATAGATCTAGGTACTAAACCAAAGGGAGTGTCCGATGAAGAATGAAAGAAGTTGGATTACAAGGCAAAGAGAACAATACGATTATGTGTCTCAAATTTAGTATTGCTGAATGTATCAATTGAAGCTATGGTGAAGGCTTTGTGGGACAAGTTAGGGACTTTGTACCAATCTAAATATTTGGTGAATAAATTTTTCCTGTGGAAAAAGTTGTATAACCTGAGGATGAAAGATGGAGACTCAGTGACAGAGCATCTTAATGCATTTAATACTGTTGTAAGTCAGTTAACATCTGTTGATATTAAAATTTTAGATGAAGATAAGTGCATTAGTTTGTTGTGTTCTCTACCAGATTCGTGGGATAGTCTGGTTATTGCAATAAGTAGCAATGCAACTGCCTTACAGTTTGATGAAATAGTCTCATCCTTGTTGACAAAGGAGATGATATAGAAAAATATGGAAAGACACAATGGCCATGCTTTGTTTGTACGAGGACAGTCCTAGAATAGAAACAAAAACAAGTCATCGAGTGGGAGATCTAAATCTCTAGGAAAACCTATAAAGGTGGTGTGCTAGAAATGCAGAAACGAAGGCCACTACAAAAGGGACTGTAAATATAAAGCTCCTGACAAAGGAAAGGGATCTGATGAGGCTCCTTCTGCAGAGGCGAAAACTACCTGAGATGAAGGTGGGGATGTGTACTTGGCTTCTTCAAGTACACATGTAGATCATGAGGCATGGTTGATTGACTCAGGTGCATCCTTTCACTTCACTCCCCATAGAGAGTGGTTCTGCGAGTATGAGAAATACAATTGTGGTGATGTCTTCTTGGGGGATGATAGGAAGGCTAGAATCGTTGATCGCGGAAAAGTAAAATTGAAGTTGCAAGGTGGAAGGGTTAGAACACTTCCGGGTGTTCTGTATATTCCTGCATTGGCCAAAAATCTGATTTCTGTTAACAAGTTGGATGATGCAGGTGTAAAAATAGTGTTCGATAAGGATACTCGCAAGATGGTTCGGGGAGCATTGGTATTGATGTGGGGAGTTCAGATTGGAACTTTGTATAAGTTGTAAGGTAGCACTGTTATTGATGGGTGCAACAGTTATGTGGTTCCTAAAAGTGGAGCAAAAAATCTAGTCGTCTTTGGATAAAAGACCATGTTGTGGCATCAAAGGCTTGGACATATTGGAGAGAAGGGTATTCGAATATTTCATGGTAAAGGTATGGTAGAAGGTATGAGTCATAGCTCTTTGGATTTTGACTTCTGTGAAAATTGTGTATATGGGAAGCAGAATCGGGTGAGCTTCCCCTCTGGTAGTAAGAGGGTGAAATAGATATTAGAGCTTGTGCACAGTGATGTGTTTGGACCTGTGAACGTTCCATCACTGGGTAAGTCTGTGTACTATGTATCATTTATATATGATTTCTCAAGGAATACATGGATATATTTCCTTAAGAAGAAATCTAAAACCTTTGAAAAGTTTAAAGAATTTAAGGGTCTGGTGGAAAACTAGACAGAGAAGAACATAAAGGTGCTGAGGACAGAATATGGTGGAGAGTTTTGCAGTAAGGAATTTGAAGAATTCTATAAGAAGTGTGGTATAGGATGGTATAAGAATACTCCATATACACCTCAGCACAATGGAGTTGCAGAAAGAATGAACAAGACGTTGATGGAAAGGGAAAGAAGCATGCTCAGTGGTGTCCAGTATGGACAAGAATTCTGGGCAAAGGAAGTGGATACTGCATGTTACTTGGTCAACAGGTCACCTTCATCAGCGTTGGAGGATAAGACTCCACAAGAGTTATGGACTGGTAAGAAACCCTCTCTTTCACATCTGAGGGTATTTGGATGTGATGCATATGTACATGTTCCAAAGGAGAAACAAACCAAGTTGCATTGTAAATCTGAAAAGTTCATCTTTATTGGGTATAAGGATGGTTTAAAGGGTTATATGCTTTGGTACCCAGTAACAATGAAGGTTGTGTACAGCCAAGATGTGGTGTTCATAGAGGTGAAAGATGTTATTAAACATGAAGTCCAACCAAAGGAACCTTAGAAGATAGACTTTGAGCTAAAGGAGGAAGAATCAGACTCTACAGTAGAGGAGGAATAAGAAGATGAAGAGCCACAAACTCCGGCTATGAGAAGATCAGTTCGAGAAAGAAGGCAGCTAGAAAGGTATAGTCCATCTGCTTTCTGTTCAAATTTTGCTTTGTCTGTTACTGATGATGATCCCAGAACTGTGAAGGAAGTAGTGGATTCAAAGGATGGAAAACTTTGGAAAGAGGCCATGCTTGATGAAATGTCATATTTGCACAGAAATGAGTCTTGGGATCTAGTGGAGTTTCCGGCTGGAAGGAAACCCATTGGTAGCAAATGGGTTTTCAAGAAGAAGACAAAAAGGTGTTACTGTTAAAGGTGGGCACTTTTAAGAATATCGCAGATGCATTGACAAAATATGTGAGCTCTGAGAAGTTCTCTTGGTGTAGAGAAGCAATGGGCATTTCAGGGCTGGAAACATGACTAAGCTCTCTTGTCGCCCCTTGTGGAAAGAAAAAAACAAGTGGGAGAATGTTGGGTTGTGTTATATTCTTTCCACGACTAGCCCACGTAGTTAACCAGGGGGGGGCGAAGCCCCCCTTCATTGCGCCAATTATGTAGTGGGGGCGAGGGGGTTGGGGGTGGTCACGGGGGGTTTGAGGTGTACTCGTAACCCCACTTTATGGGGTTCGAGGCGGACCCACCTATGGTTTTGTGCATGATTTTTGCACATGTTTTTTGGACGCGATGGTTTTTGGTCCATGGTATTGGATGCAATTATTTTTGGTCCATGGTATTGGATGCTTCAGCATGTATAAGTATGTATTATAACATTCAAAGGAACATAATGAAAAATCAAGCTAGTACTCCCAGTTTCGGGATCCAGGGGAAAATCTTTGTGTATATGTGTTTTATGTGTTATGCTCTCGCATTGTTTATTTTCCATGTTTTAGAATTTGTATGCAGGTAATTTCTGTATGGGGTTAAAACCTACATAAAACTCTAGAAAGAGGCCATGGTTGATGAAATGGTATCTTTGCACAAAAATGAGGCTTGGGATCTGGTGGAGTTGCCAGCGGGAAGGAAACCCATTGGCAGCAAATGGGTGTTCAAGAAGAAGACAAATGCAGAAGGAAAGGTGGAGAAATACAAACCTCAGTTGGTAGCAAAAGGTTATTCCCAGGTGTGAGGAATTGATTTTGGTGATATCTTTTATCCTGTTGCAAGGTAACTTCTATTAGGTTACTTTTATCTGTTGCTACTACTTTTGATTTTGAGGTAGAACAAATGTATGTGAAGACAACATTTCTTCACGGGGATCTAGAAGAGGAGATCTACATGAAGCAACCTGAAGGCTTTGGAGTGAAGGGTAAGAAAGAACTGGTTTGGAAGTTAAATAAGTCTCTGTATGGGTTAAAATAGTCACCGAGGATGTGGTATTAGAAATTTGATACATTTATATGGGGACTTGGCTTCACCAGAAGTAAAGAAGATCACTATTTGTATTTTAGATTAATTGGTGACCGTGTTATTTATCTGGTCTTGTATGTGGATGATATGTTGCTAGTTGGAAATGACAAAGAAATTATCCAGGATTTGAATACCCAGTTGTCTTACAAATTCGACATGAAAGATATTGGTGCTGCAAACTATATTTTGGGCATCGAAATTAAAAGAGATCAGGAAAAGAGGAAGCTCTGGTTAAACCAAAGGAAGTATGTCGAGACAATACTATAGAGGTTTAATATGTAGGATAGTAAATTGGTGAAGGTTCCTATCCCTGTAGGTGTAAAGTTATCTGCTAAACTATTATAGACATTTTTGGGCACTGCAACGCCAATCAAACATGTCCATAAACAAAGGGCTCCTAAGTCCCTAAAAGTGTTGTTCCATACCCTAAAAGAACAAGGTCAGCTGATTACATCATCTCCCAAAAGTTCTCCATGAAAAACTGCTCAGAATTGGTCAAAACTGGACCATCTCACCTGCTCCATGGTCAAAGTGTGATGCATCCCACATAATTCACACGAGAGATGCGATGCATACTGAAAATCCCTTCTATGGGGTGCGATGGACGAGATTGGACAAATGGCAGAGACAGTTTGCGAGGTGGATGATCATGGAATCTTCTAGAAACTTCTCCTTTGACACTTGCATCTCTGAATTCGCCCAGGGATGAGTAAGAGATCATCAATCTCCAAGTGGAATCAAGAACTATCAGAGAGAGGATACTAATCAAAATCCCAGAAGCTGACTCACCCCCCTGCAATCATCTATATATGGATCCCTCATCCCAGAGATCCAGAGGCTGGAATTTTGTATCTTGTAAGGAAGTGTTGTTGGTTTCTTGTTGGAATATCATAGTGTTGGGTGATCTAAGCTTTTCATGAGGTGAAAGAAGGGCTTTCATGCTGCAGGGTGACGTTGGGTTAGAACAATTGGTTGTAATCCTCTTTTCTTATACTTGATATTAATAAAGCTATTCAAGTTTTCCTCCACATTCTTGTATGTTTGATGATATATGCATTTGTGTGGTCAATATACATCTGGTCCTATATTGTTTATGATTGTAGATCTTTGTTCTTCGATAGTATTGTGCTGCTTTGATTCCATAAGTGCTCTTTGAAGCTAGGTAGACAAAGGAGAAGCGACAAGGATCTATCAGAAGGGAGAGGAATTGAGCAAGGAACCAAGTGCAAGACTAAGGTTGGTGTCCTTTATTCCACTCTCATATACTTCTCATAAAGGGAAATGAAAGTAGTTTTAGTTAGTTTGTTTCTAAGATAGCTACCAATCCTAGTGGGACTAGCAACTCTGAGTGGACACTAGATTTCCCGATAACAGAATGGAAACTCCATTAGGGAGTGAATAGATTGTTTGTTTATCTATATTTGTTTGTTTTATAAACTTACAGAGGGAGCCTGAAGTCAAGCCAACTAGCCTTCGAACTGCATTTGCTATGCAAGTGCAAAGTAGATCAATGATGCTTCAGTCTATATCCGGGTTTTGTTTATAAACTGAACAATCGATTTGCAAAATTTATAATTGCCCTAGTGGTGGCTCTAGTAACCTCATTAGATCAGCCCCTGTGATTTCTATTTATTGTACATCACTTGCCCGGACTAAATCCCTAAACTGAGCTGCAAACTGTGACCCGGAACCCAGTTGAACTCTCGTCTCTGGACCATCGCACCTTTTACTCTTGGGAATCTGGATGCATCGCACTTCCTGTGTGCAGTAGGTGCGCTGCATCGCACTTTCCCTGTGTTACAGGTGCACTGATCAGACAACACCTCTTCTGCTCTCATATTTTGTTTTTTGTGTTCACTCTCTTCAGCTCTATTCAGGAGTTTTGTTGTCTGTGATCAGTATACCACTATGGAAACCCCCTTCCTTTCCATCATTTTGCCTCCATTGTGAAAAGAAATATGAATGTTTTTGTGTATTTTCTGCCATTTTCAGTTCTCTTTTACAAAGTAGTAACATAGTCCAAATGTCGTCTTTTGATTTGAAAGTGTTGCAAGTGTCGTCTTCAGTCAAAGAAAAGAATTCTATTGTTCTTGATGGTCAATTATATAGTTACTCTTGTATTTGATTTGAATTAGTAGTTTTTCAAGTGTCGAAAGCAGTTTTCAATTCAAAATAGTAAAGTGTCGTCATTATCTTCCTTTTGTTTTTGAAGAGAAATTTGTTAGTATTGTTGCTTTGAAAAGATAATTCAGATTGGTACTTAGCATTCTTCTTGTCATTCACACATTAAGAAAGCTGAAAACAAATACATGCATGTGCATTTGCATTTAGACTGCTTGTTGGTTTGATTTAGGACAGTGCATCTAGTGTGTGCTCTCTGCTCTATGTTGAAAGAATATCATCTCTCTTTCTTTAGTAGCTAGGATTTTCGTTGCAAAAAGAAGATTAAACGATTATTTATCATCTTAGATTGCATTTTAGGAATTGTACATCTACATCACACGATGAACCTGAAAGGAAAATTTCTTAAGAAAGATCAACTGTAAAATGAATTTAATGAACCTAAAAATGCTTTGGAACCTAACGCACAACATTTAGAAGTCTAGGCTAGAGACGTATTCCGGCATCGTAAAGCCTGGTAACTGTCGCTTTCACTGTTGGTTGGATGATTCTTCCTCTTTGAGATGACAAGTGCCAGTACGGACTTGTGCTCCCACGTATTGTCGAGTATATATTGGGAGACAACAATAGGCTATATCCTTTATCCATAGGAAGCCATGTCTACCGCCCTATCAATCACAATGCACTGAACACAGCATTTGGGAAGATTGACTGCCGTACCATAAAAAGTACTCTGCAATTTTGCAATTGGTTTGGTAATCCCTCTGTCTAGATTTCCAGAGTAGTCTCTTTTGTTCCTTTTTAGACTCCTTAAAGGAAATTGTCCATCTGAGCACTTGTCACTTCAGGCTCATTAAAAATCGAAGGCGACTAGAGTCATCTTTTGTTTTTTTCTCGACTCTTAAAAATTGAAAAAACAAGTTATGTCAAAGCATCTAAAATTTATTTTAATTGGAATAATATCACCATTCCCGTGTTGGTCTTAGGTTGAGGAAAATGGAGTCCACCAACCAAGGAGTTCCCCTTGGAGGAAATCCTAGTCCTTTCTCCTCTTGGGGAGATGTTGGTGCACCTCATATGGCCACATTGTCACTTCTAGGATTGACGATTGGCTTGCCAATATGGCTCTTCTTGACCTCCGTCGTTCAGAACACCGTGATTCCTGAACAATCAAGTCAGCAACTAGATGATACTAAAGCTACCCCCCAACCTTCTATTTCATCTGATTCTCCCTCTCCTCCTTCCTCTTCGCTTGATAAATCCGGTAAGGCCCAAAATCAAGTAACTAAGAAGAAGAAGAAGGGGAAGGAGAAGAAAAAGAAAAAGAATAAGGAGCCAAAGGTGAAAAGGGGTAACTAGGCGTCGTCTAGTGAAAATCCACACACTACACCATCTAAGCCTAAATCTCCATGTGTCATTTGCAAAAGAGACCACTACCACCAAGATTGTCCCTGCATCCCTCAGATCTTAAGGGACTGGTCTCCTCGTTTGCACAACCCAGCGTCATCAACCTCTAAAGACCATGTTGAAAGTACACCATCAACCAGTGAAAGTGAAGCATTTGGGAAAAAAGGGAAATGAAAATTTCCTTGTAAACTGTGTGAAGGCGATCACGCCATCCACCGTTGTCCCTTCCTAGACAAATCTAAAAGAGTTTTGGATGACTGTCCGGCTTCACCGTTACGGATTCCTCCTGGATATAAAAAACTCTTGCAGAGTCCGTCACTGGTTGAAAATCCGACTGACAAGCCATTGTGGTCAGTTGAAGCATCTGTCATTGAAGATAAACCCACTGAACCCATACCAGACGAAAGTCAAAAGGTTGAGGCGGCAGTCGACCCGGTCTTGTCTTCGGAAGGTCCATCTTCAGATGACACAATCACTGAAGAGAATGAGAACGACACCGTCCAAATTCTTTTCATAAACATAGACTCCGATGAACATGGGGGCATTCTACCCATTCCTTTACCGTAGGAACGAAGTTCGTCGGAGTCATACCCGACCGTCTATTCAGTCCCACCTCCAAGCAACCTAGTCGTTTCTTTCGATTGGAATCTACTAGGCAGACCCCGGGTACCGGCCAATGTACCATTCCGAATCATTGTACAAGCTTACAAAATGATCATGGTTGGTACGATCATAGATGAAGGGGCTTCTGTGAGTATCCTTTCCTCAATTGCTTGGGAAGCACTTGGTTCGCCATCACTTCTGCCTAAGATGAGAAATTTGACAGGCTTTGACAAAGGAACCAGTTGATCGTTAGGGATCCTTCCCAATGTGTCCATAACGTTGAGAAGGAAAACTATTTACATGAACGTAATGGTAGTCTGAGGACCTCTAGATTATAATCTCCTCCTTGGACGCGACTATATTTATAGGATGGGAGCCATTGTCTCCTCACTCTTTAGAGTAATGTGTTTTCTGCATGAAGGCAGAGTGGTCAAGCTCGTAGACCAGCTGTCGTTTCCCGGCTCACACATAGCTAATAGTCAAATACCATCCCTAAATGGTCTTTTCATGCAAGGAATGTCGCATCAATCTCCAGTCCATCCACGTGAAGAGCGCAAGTGATTTGGGAGGACATGACTGAAACCTAGGGGGCATGCACCCTGGTCTGTTTTGGCAGGAAAACCTTGGGTATAGGGTAGGTTTCCGCGGAGGATATATGACTAGTCTGACACACCCATCCATTTAGGAAAATGGGATTAGATTGGAATAAGATTCCCTCGTCAAAGTTATGTGAGTGGAGGCGACCATGCCACTCACCTTTTTCTATTTCGGTAGACATCGCCAAGGAAGCATTTTGTCTGCAACGCAGATGGAGAGCTTTCATATGGTAACCTGGAAACTAATTCGCTATACCTGGGGGCATGCAAACCTCTTGTGAACAAGAGTGAAATGACCAGCTAACGTTAGCTCTATGATTCCACTGACTTCAACCGCCTAGGTCAGGTGAGTGGTCAAATCGACCATTCATCTTCACAGGGGCCACCATGGCACCGAAAAAGTAAAGGAAAAAGTTTCCTACCCAACCTTGGTAGTGATCTTGGTAGTTAAGTAGAGGGGCGTAGTTGGTCGTTCCTAGCTTGCATGCGAGAGGCACCGGAGCATAGTTTCGAATGGTGCAAGCTCCCTAAAAATTGAACCTATCAATGAGACATCCTTATTATATGACTGGTACGAGCAGTTTTTATGTGGAGTTCAAGCTCGTTAAAAATTAAACATAAGAAATGAGCAAACGTTCCCCTAGAGTTTAAGCTCATTAAAAAATGAACAAATTTCCTGTAAATAACCATTGTGAATGCATTATCATCAGCTTTTGATCCCTGGTCATGTTCTCATCATCACCTCCACTCTGTTTTAGCCGATCATTCACCTCCATTTGATTATTTACCCCTTTTGAGGAACAGCTGCGAAGAGTGATCTTGTTAGCCATCCTTGTGACACTACCGTGACTGGAAAATTCCAAACCTTACTTGGAACTAGCTGCTACCTGAAATTATCACTCGTTCCTCAAAAAGGAGTCTCCTTTAAGCTCTTTTCACCTGAATCGTAAAATATGAAAATATCGCCGAGCGATTGGCCTCTCCAGCTCGTTAAAGTGACCGGAAGTGCTATCCCTACTCTAGATTTTAATCTTTTTGGACCTGAGGGATTATTACACAAAAAGATTGAGTGCTTGTCATGTTTGACTCGTTAAAATTACCGAAAATTCATCCCTTTCGTATTATTTTATACTTTTGCAGACTTAAGGGATTATATGACAAAAAAGGATTATTGGAGTCTCCTTTACGTCCCTTTCAGACTCTCTAAAATTGAAAAGGACCGAGTTATCTTTATCGTTAAACTCATTAAAACCGAATAGCGACAAACTTGTCCATACAGACAAGAACGAGTTTCACTGTCGCTAGGCTCGTTAAAATATAGCGATGGGTTTGCCCGAAGGGAAAATTATAGAAAAATCATATGTTATCCTCCTCAATCTTGACAAAAATAAAGAGGTACTAGTCAGCAATGACTGGGGAAAAATTGGGAAGAAAACATGAAGAAACTTTATTGGTAGCAGGTCGCTCTTGAACATGACACTTTCACTCCGCATCTGAGTCGGGTTGGGTTGTTCCGTTCACTAGTCATATCACCATTGGTCCATCACACCATCCATATTTGGGGTTAACACTGCCAATCCATGTCATTGTCACCAGTATGCTCAAGAGAAGTCGCTCAGAGAATTCACCTGTGTCTCATCCGCTGCAATACATTCATGCTCCATTCTTTCATGATCACCACCCTGAACCCTGTATCATCAAATCATTTTCACCTCCAAAATCATTTACTCCGTTCCATGTCGTATATGCCGGATTCATTAAGGCCCTCCTACGGTAGGTTTCTTCTTGTCGACATCAACTCATTATCCAAGAAGTCGACTTAGGAACAACCTTTCAGTACTTTGAAGCTTGCATGCCTCAATGGCAAGTTTCTCACTTCCGGTGACAGGTTTACATCAATGGCCTTTGACCGAAAGATTTTGTGTGGTGTTCAACGCCAAGTCCCTTATTCACACCACGTGAATTTTACTATAGTACCTTGAGGGTCATAATCATTATCGGTGTTTCCTCTCGCACCTGTTAACAACTTGCATCATTGGCTGGTAATCAGGCAATGTCTTTCCATGTTCGACTCCAGAACATATTTCACATGGATCGACTTGTACTCCGAGTGGGAATTGAAGGAATTTGAAGACCCCGGATCTAGTTTCATCCATCTAGGCTACGATATATTT
Source organism: Pinus tabuliformis (assembly GCA_031772625.1). NCBI lineage: Eukaryota > Viridiplantae > Streptophyta > Pinopsida > Pinales > Pinaceae > Pinus > Pinus tabuliformis. Next base: position 1,327,265,456 of record CM062805.1, on the reverse strand, counting down.
AGGAAAATAAAGACATCAAATGTACATTGTTGCTGCACAGATGATCATCTAAATCAAAGGATGATGACTCTATTAGAATCATCAGTCTCCCGCATAGGCGGTTGTCTGTCTTATGTACATGAAAATGAATTTATAACGCTGAGCATGGGAATGCCCGCCTCAGCTAGATGATGAAAAATATTATGAAGATAATGTATTGTGTTTTATCTTATTACAAGTCACCTTCCAGCTCGAAAAAACTTTGGATCCTCATGATAAAGCATTTCACCCAACATCAAAATATTAATGACCTCATGCTTTAGGGGGCAACTATTATAGACATTTTTGGGCACTGCAACCCCAATCAAACATGTCCATAAACCAAGGGATCCTAAGTCCCTAAAAGTGTTATTCCATACCCTAAAAGAACAAGGTCAGCTGATTACATCATCTCCCAGAAGTTCTCCATGAAAAACTACTCATAACTGGTCAAAACTGGACCATCTCACCTGCTCCATGGTCAAAGTGTGATGCATCCCACCTAATGCACACGGGAGGTGCGATGCATACTGAAAATCCCTTCAATGGGGTGCGATGAGCGAGAGTGGACAAATGGCAGAGACAGTTTGCGAGGTGGATGATCATGGAATCTTCCAGAAACTTCTCCTGTGACACTTACCTCTATGAATTCGCCCAGGGATGAGTAAGAGATCATCAATCTCCAAGTGGAATCAAGAACTATCAGAGAGAGGACACTAATCAAAATCCCAAAAGTTGACTCACCCCCCTGCAATCATCTATATATGGATCCCTCATCCTAGAGATTCAGAGGCTGGAATTTTGTATCTTGTAAGGAAGTGTTGTTGGTTTCTTGTTGGAATATCATAGTGTTGGGTGATCTAAGCTTTTCATGAGGTGAAAGAAGGGCTTTCATGCTGGAGGGTGACGCTGAGTTAGAGCAATAGGTTGTAATCCTCATTGCTTATTCTTGATATTAATAAAGCTATTCAAGTTTTCCTCCACATTCTTGTATGTTTGATGATATATGCATTTTTGTGGTCAATATACATCTGGTCCTATATTGTTTATGATTGTAGATCTTTGTTCTTCGATAGTATTGTGCTGCTTTGATTCCATAGGTGCTCTTTGAAGCTGGGTAGATGAAGGAGAAGCATCAAGGATCTGTCAGAAGGGAGAGGAATTAAGAAAGGAACCAAGCGCAAGACTGAGGTTGGTGTCCTTCATTCCACTCTTATCTACTTCTCATAAAGGGAAACGAAAGTAGTTTTAGTTTGTTTGTTTCTAAGATAGCTACCAGTCTTAGTGGGACTAGCAGCTCTGAGTGGACACTAGATTTCCCGATAACATGAACAGTGTCCCAAGACACAAGAAGAGGAAGAGGATATGTCTCGTGTTCCATATGCAAGTGCAGTCAGTAGCCTGATGTATGCAATGGTCTGTACTAGACCAGACATTTCACATGCAGTGGGAGTATTGAGCAGGTTTATGTCAAAACCAGGGAAGGAGCACTGGATAGTAGTGAAGTGGGTTTTTAGGTATTTACGTGGTACTAGTGATTATGGTTTGTGCTACCAAGGAAGACCAAAATTGGATAGAGTGTTGGATATTTGTGGCTTTGTTGATGCAAACTGGGCTAGAGATCTAGATCAGAGGAGATCTACAAGTGGGCATGTGTTTAACCTATTTGGAGGTGCAGTCAGTTGGATGAGTAAGAAACAATCTATAGTGTCACTATCAACTACAGAGGCATAATACATGGCAGCCACTCATGCAAGCAAGGAATCAGTTTGGTTGCAGAGATTGTTTTCAAGTATCGGGTTAATACAGGGAGCTATAAGGATAAACTGTGATAGTCAAAGTGCAATTTTATTGGCAAAGAACCCTACTTACCATTCAAAGACAAAGCACATTGATGTTTAGTATCACTTTGTGAGGGATATGATAGAAGACAAAAAGGTGTTGCTGGTAAAGGTGGACATTTTGAAGAATACTACAGATGCATTGACAAAATCTGTGAGCTCTGAGAAGTTCTCTTGTTGTAGAGAAACAATGGGCGTTTCAGGGCTGGAAAAATGACTAAGCTCTCTTGTGGCCCCTGTGGAAAGAAAAAAACAAGTGGTATAATGTTGGGTTGTGTTATATTCTTTCCATGACTAACCTGTCTAGTGAATCGGGGGGTTAGAGGGGGGGCGGAGCCCCCCCTTCGTTGCACGGATTGTGTAGTGGGGGTGGTAGCCCCCCCTGTCCAGGGGGTTTGAGGGGGGGCCGGTAGCCCCCCTCTATGGGGTCCAGGGCAACAACTCGGGAAAATTCTTTTTGGACCCTATATTAGGTTAGGCGAACCTACCTATGGTTTTTGTTCCATGGTATTGGATGCTTCGGCATGTATAAATATGTATTGTAACATTGAAAGGAATATAATGAAAAATCAAGCTAGTAGTCCCGGTTTTGGGTCTAGGGGAAAATCTCTGTGTATATGTGTTTTATGTGTTATGCTCTCGCATTGTTTATTTTTTGGGTTTTAGAATTCGTATGCAGGTAATTTCTGTACGGGGTTAAAACCTACAGATGTACTTGGTCAAATGAAACATTTTTATAGTAGTTATTGCAATTTCTTATTCACCTCTCTTTCTTCTACATTAGACTAGTGGTATAACCTAATGTTTGGAAATGGGGAGTCTGACAAAAGTTGGATCTTGTGCTCCACTACCCTCTTAGGAGGTAGTCCTTTAGGCTCCTGAAACACATACTTGTATGCTTGTAACAACTCTTCCAGTTGTTGTTTATGTTTCTTAGTACACCCCTTTAGGGATGACTTATCTCTTAGTGACCATTCTACACATTGAATTTCTCTTTAAAATAACAAAACATAATTTTTTCTAGAACTAATCAATTTATCTTCTTGGTTGGCACTTACCAACGAAAATTTTCACTTGACTTTGTGCTTGTTGATGATGAATGGTTTTCCATCCTTGATAAGTCGGTACAGGTTGGATTTCCAAACGAATATTGCATCTCACATGTACATGTAGGGGTTCCCAAACATGACTTCACATACATCAAGGGGAACCACATCTAGTGCTACTTCATCAATTAAATTAGCATTGATAGAGAAACTAATTTTGCACTGTTTTGTTACTTTCAACTTTGTATTCTTATTTACCCTTTCCAGTGGATATGGGTTTGGATGATCATGAACTTCCATCCTGAACTTCTTGACAAGATATTTTGTAATAATATTTGTTATGATCCTGAGTGAAACAAAGCATTAATATTTGTCTTCTTTAACTGTATCTTTGTATGGAGGAGTTTTGTCATTTCTTCCTCTTCCTATTGCTAAAGGCTACTTAGATTCACCTCCTTCTACATTGATCTGAACACAATCTTATCATCCACATCTAAGCTTCTTTCAACTTGGTTCCTCGAATCTGTGGCCATGAGATTCTTCTTCTTATTATCTTTATTTTAATTCTTCAGGTTTATCTATGGATGCAACTTCCAACACTTCTCCTCCATTTGGTCTTTGTGGTTGTAGTGGTTGTTGGATCTTTGCATTTTTGTGTTGTGACTGCCATATTTTTATCTTTTCCCCTATTTTTCTTCTTCTTTCCCCACTTAGAAGCATGTTTTTTCTCCTTTTGCTTCGCCTCACTTGATTGCATTCTCTTCAGGCCTATGTTCTCTAGGCATTATACATGTACACAAGCCTCATCCACCAATTTAGGATTGAACAACAACACTTTCACCCATAGATGGCAGTGTAGACCTCGTAGATACTTGAGGAGTATATTTGGGTTCTTTGGGGAGATACCCAACATTATGGCCATCTTTTTGAACTCTGTGGTATACTTGTTCATGGTTTGGCCTGACGTTTTCTTGAAGTAGTGCCACCAAATTCATTGGTCCTTTACGTATCTAATAGGGTCACACTATGAATTAATGAGGGTTTTTAAGTCTTCCCACTTAGGTCACTGGAGGCTTAACCTCCAACCTTAGGGTCTTTATGTGGCTCTCCCACAAAGTCATGGCATGACTCTCTAATTTCAACTACACAAATGAAATATTTTGTTCTTCCTCAATTTGATAAACATTGAAATAAACTTCTAGTTGTTGCAACCAGTTATTCAACTTCAAAGTATCAATCTCGTTAGGTATGACTTGATATCAACATTTACTTCCATTTTAAACAATGGTTGACATTGATTCACGCCAATCAAACTGGGTTGATCTTTTTGTGTTCTTTCTTTGACTGCTTCTTCGTTTCTTCTCAATCTCTTGATCCCCCTTCTGATTTTTCCTCTACATTCAAACCCCCATCTTCTCCAAATATCCAAAGCTTATTGTTTAGGGATGCTATGATGAGATTTACATTTTGATTTATGTTTATGACTTGTTCTTCCGGTCACGAAAACCTCACCTTTGCAGGATCATGATCATCATTCATAGATTTGTTGGTCATGATTATGGTTTTATGATTTTTGACCCTGCTGATCTAAATCCCTTACAAATATCCACAATATACCCAAAGAAATATGCTCTGATACCAATATAATCTATAAACTGTCCAGTGGAATATCCACAACAATTTACAAATCAAATAAATAGAAGAATGTGTAATTATTTCAATATAAATCTCAATATTTGTCTATCGTGCTATTCAATATGAGGGAAATGTATAATTTCCTCCATATTAAAAATGGAATTCTATATATATTTAAAATTTTAATTTCTCAAACTACATAATAAATTAAAAATAAAATGATCTTACACTCGTTAATAATTATATCTCCATCTAAGAAACAAAAGTAACTAATTTAACAAATTAAGCATATCCTAAATTTTTTTATATTATTGGGTCTGAAAATTCATAATTTGATATAACCATCTTTTGTTCCTTGTTTAATGCAATCATTCAAAGCAACTCTCAAGAATGGAAAGAAACAAGGGGGTTTGCAGGGTAGCAAGTCCCTCCCTTGAGTGGGCTAGCCAACATTGACAAATTTATGAGAGGTATGGCTCTGGTGAGTCTGCACTTTGCTAGAAGGAAGAATGATTTGTTAGCACTTGGTTTGTTAGAGACATTTCAGTTTACTCCAAAATCTACACAAAAACACCAAGGACTCCAAGCAATCCCTTGGAAGTAAAGGTTCTAGATATATTGCACCTAAAACTCTACCCTTTGAATGTGGTTGAATCAAGAGCATGCAAATAATTCTTTTGTGTACTAGCTAATCCGAATCAATGGATATCACTCCCTTAACACGACAACCTGTCTTCAAAGGTTTGAACACAAGTTATTACAAATATATCTAATAAAATAGTGAGATAAAGAGTTTGGCATACCTACCACTTTCTCTCTTACACAAGAATGGCATATAAGTAGTAATTTTGTGTGATAAACCATAGCATAAGCAAGCGACACTTGTTGCATTGGTTTGAACTTTGTGGATGCAAAATATATATATATATATATATATATATATATATATTACCTTGATTTTCTCACAATCACGTCAATAGCTCAAATCTTTTAGCCTATGTGAGACAAATTAAGTGTTCGATAGACTTAAGCAATCCATGAAAAGATCAAGAGGAAGTTAAGTACCATGAGTTTCTAAAGGTTGAAAGTTGTCATGTGAAGGCAATATCGCTTTCTATAAGGATCTCCAAATTCGTTTGATCATTGTGCACCTGGATTTATTTGGCCTTATTTTTTATATTAGCCCTTGTAACAAAGTTAGTGATATCACTTTCACATCTATTGAAGTAATGGTGTTTGTTCTTCAGTTAATCATAACGAAACCAATGACCTTTTTCTTACTATTACCTATATGCATATGTTACATGGTAACGTATCTATAACAAGCAACAAGTGATCACGGGGTTTAGAGGCATTTGAGTTATGTTCCAAGTTTTACTATCGCATTATTGTCACTGTTGGTGCCTTCAATTTGGTTTTTTTCTGATGTGCTGTAGAATATCTTGAAATGGTCGGGGAAATTGAAAAGGGAAACCCTATATACAAGCTTGAGATAAATAATAAATTTGTACATATAATATAAATTTAAAAATTTAATACAAAGTACGATAAATAATAAATAAAGTAAAATAAAATGACTTGATGCGTCATTGAGTGCTCCGTTAGGTATCATACTTGAATTCATGTTGCAGGCGAAGAAATCTTTGAAGCAGGTTGTGATACTAGAAAAAAAATGAAACTGCTCGGAGGTGGCAGGAAAGAAGAGAGCGGGGCGCAACAACGAGTAAAGCAATACGCATTGTTTGTTTTCAAGCAAGCAACCAAGTAGGGCATATAGCGGTCATACTTTTAAGGTAAGTTCCCCAGGGTATAGCTGTAATAAATCTCAGGCAAGTAAAAAAAAGTAGTTATATAACGTTTGTTGTCCTTAGAGAATCCAGCGACGCACGTAAGTTTTAACCATATGGCACAAACATCCTTTTTTTAGTTGCTTCCATTCTGAATGAAAAGAAAGAATGCAACCAGCATGTAACACTTATTCATGCACCCACCAAGAGTTCCTAAAAGTCTGTCATAGTGAGTATGTAATAGGCAACCTATGGATCTGCCAAGTGCTCTAATAATATGCTTCAATGTAGGGAAGGAAAACTATAGCCTTGAGTTGATTCCCATTCATACTGTAGGTAAGAAAACTATAGCCATCAGTGGATTGCAAGCTGTGTAGGCAAGAAAATTGTGGCATAGACATCATAAGTGAATTATAGCATTAGTTGTTAGATATATAAGGAAATTTGATTTTTTTTTTCTCCGTGAATGTTTGCATAAGGCTGCGATGAGATATCTTCAGGGGAAGCATAATTGAAGCAATTAATTGAGTTCTCTATTTCTTCGGAAAAAAGAAGAAGAAGCAATTAATTGATTTCAATGCGGAGTAAAATATTATATGCGGAGGAAAAGAGGATAATAGAGGCATAGGTTGGGACGAATCCATTCCTATATCGAGATTTAGTTTTCCCCTTAGAATGGGACGATTTGCACCGCCAAAATGGGTACCATGTGGAGTGATTGGAACCACTAGATGGTATTAAATTTTTGGTCTTCCTTACTTCTGAGATCAGATGCTCAGCTAAATTAAACAAAATACACAGCAGATCAATCATGCACATAAAGACACAAGAATTTAACATGGTTCACCCAACCAATCTGGGCTACGTCCACACAACATAGGCATCGGCAATCTTATTAATCAAACAGGAGATTACATAATGAAATCCTCACAAAACTCTCACCCTCATAGCAAACAATCCGAATGGTTGCCTGTTATATAGCAAAGAGAATCTAACCACCTCATTAACTCACTCACATCAAATATAGGAGGCATTAATCATCTCCCAACAACCTGGAGCTAATCTAGGAACTGAATTTCTATTGTTGTCACCTACAGAGATTTTTGCCTATTTTACTCCAAACAGAAAATCTCAACAATCTCCACCTTGACAACAATTAGCCTGATGCCCTGTTATTATTATTTTATCTTTTCTGCAAGCCAAGAGAAGCCAAACACCAGCGTAGCTTCTCTAACAAAACTGGTTTCGTGAACATGTCTGCACAATTCTCCTTTGTATGCACCTTTTCAAGAGAGACTCCCCTTTCAGTGATAACCTGTCTTACAAAATGGTACTTAATTGGAATATGCTTTGATTTACTATGATAGGCCGGATTCTTAGCCAAATGTATTGCACTTTGACTATCACAAAGTAACCTGATGTTGTCTTGTAACCTACCAAACTCACCAAGCAAACCTTTCAACCAAACCGCCTCTTTGCAAGCAAGTGAAGCAGCAATGTATTCTGCTTCAGTAGTGGATAAAGCAACAATGTTTTGTAGCTTTGACATCCAGCTAATAGCTCCACCTGCAAGAGTAAAGACATACCCTGAAGTTGACCTTCTCTTATCCAAATCACTTGCAAAATCAGAATCAACATATCCGCAAACAGATTCACTACTCTTATTGTAAGTAATACAATAACTACTTGTGCCTCTCAAATACCGAAGCACCCATTTCACTGCTGACCAGTGTTCTTTACCCGGATTTGCCATGTACCGGCTGACAACCCCAACTGCATGTGAAATATCTAGTCGTGTACACACCATCGCATACATCAAACATCCTACTACATTGGCATATGGAATACGAGACATATAATCCTTTTCTTCATCTGTATTAGGACATAAACTGGAAGAAAGCTTGAAATGGGAAGCTAAAGGGACTGACACAGGCTTCACATTATTCATACCAAACCTCAAAAGTATTTTCTCAACATACTTCTGTTGTGATAGCCACAGCTTACCATTACTCCTGTCTCTGAAAATCTCCATGCCCAAAATCTGTCTTGCTGCTTCTAGATCTTTCATATCAAACGTCCTTGCCATCTGAGTCTTCAACCTGTTGATTTCTTCAATGCTTTTGCTTGCTAAAAGCATATCATCAACATACAACACTAAGATAATGAACATGCCATTATTTAACTGCTTATAGTAAACACAATGATCATATTCACTTCTTACATATTTCTGACTCAACATGAAAGAATCAAACTTCTTATACCACTGCCGAGGCGACTGCTTCAGGCCATATAATGACTTCTTGAGCCTGCAGACAAATTTCTCATTGCGATGCTGAACAAACCCTTCTGGTTGTTCCATATATATTTCCTCATCTAAGTCACCATGTAGAAATGCAGTCTTAACATCTAACTGCTGCAACTCTAAATCAAGCAAAGCCACTAATGCTAACACAATTCTAATTGAAACAATTTTAACCACTGGTGAAAAAATCTCATGAAAGTCAATACTGGCTTTCTGAGAAAACCCTTTTGCAACCAGCCGTGCTTTGTACCTATCTTCCGTATCATTCACACCCCGTTTTAGCTTGAAAACCCATTTACACCCCACAGTTTTCCTGCCTTTCAGAAGCTCAACCAGATCCCATGTACCATTCTTACTTAAGGCCATCATTTTGTCCTTCATGGCTGCTTTCCACTTGTCACTATTCGAACCTTCTACAACTTCCTGATAACACAAAGGTTCATCATCATTAGCGATCAAAGCAACTGAAGTAACATGATCATCATACCTTCTCGGAGGGCGTTTGATCCTTGTAGACCTCCTTAAGAATGTTTCTGGTGCTTCCACAATTGGTTGTCTATCATCTGTAGGAACTTCTTTATGATCGCCATCTGAGACCTGTTCATGACCTCCATCTGAACCCTGTTCATAATCTGATTTTGAAACCTGTTCATGACTAGAATTTGAACTATGGTCGTTATGACTATCATTAGAAATGCTGTCAAACTGAATGTGCTGGAAATCAAATACATCATCCTGTTTCAATCTACTATCTACATCTAACTGTACAAGAGAGGATTCATTAAACTTTACATCTCTGTTGATGATGATTTTGCGGGTAGTAGGATCCCACAATCTATATCCCTTTGTTCCATCACCATACCCAACAAAGACATACCTTTTCGATTTCGGATCTAATTTAGTTCGCTGATGTTTAGGCACTAGAGCATATGCTTCACAACCAAACACTCTGAGTTTAGAATAGTCACAAGGGTGTCCTTTCCATACCTCTTGCGGAACCTTGCAGCCTATCGCCGTTGATGGAGATCGGTTTATCACATAACAAGCTGTTGCCACTGCTTCCGTCCACAACTCCTTTTGCAACCCGGCGTTACTCAGCATACACCTTGCTCTCTCTAGAAGAGTCCTGTTCATGCGTTCAACAACTCCATTCTGTTGAGGAGTATAAACCGTGGTCTTATGTCTCTCGATCCCTGCATCCTTGCAATAGTTGTCAAACTCCTTGGAGGAAAACTCACCACCATTGTCAGTTCTTAAACATTTTATAGTTCTACCAGTGCTGTTTTCTACCAATGCTCTAAACTGCTTGAAAACTGTAAAAACATCAGACTTCCTTTTCAACATGTAGACCCACACTTTTCTAGAAAAGTCATCAATAAATGATACAAAATATGACGAGCCACCATATGACGCTGTAGGGGCTGGACCCCAAACATCTGAATGGATATAATCAAGTATTCCTTTACTAGTATGTTTGCCTGTTTTAAATTTTTGTTTACTTTGTTTTCCAAACAAGCAATGTTTACAGAAATCTAACTTTCCAGATCTTAGATTAGGAAGTAACTTGCGATTAGCCAAAATTTTCAACCCTCGTTCGCTCATATGGCCCAACCTTTGATGCCATAGGCGAATGGAACTACTGTCCTGTTCAGACACCGACACATGATCTGACCCAGTTCTACCTTCTAATCGAAAAAGATTTCCTACCTCCTTAGCCTTCATCACTAGTAAAATACCTTTATAGATTTTCATAATTCCACCTTGAATTACAGTTTTATATCCATTCGTATCCAGTGCTCCTAATGAAATTAGATTTTTTCTTAGATCTGGTACATGTCTCACATCAGTTAAAAATTTGGTTGTGCCATCAAACATTTGCAGTTGTATACTTCCTATTCCAACAATACTGCAAGTGACATCATTACCCATGTACACGACTCTATCATCAACTGATCTATATGTCTTAAACCAATCTTTATGAATACACATGTGGTTAGATGCCCCGGAATCTAACAACCAATGTTGATCATGTTTTGAAACATTAACAGACAATACCTCATCACTCATACCTGAACCAGATACTGAACCTGTATCTGTGGTGTTGGCATCCTTCTTTTCTGTCGAAGAGCCTTCTTTAGCAGCCTGCTTTCGCTTCCAGCAATCCTTTTTCAGATGTCCAGCCTTGCCACAATGCCAGCACTTCACCTTTGTATTCTTTCCTTTGGACTTTGAACGAGAGTCGCTATGCTTTCCCCCGGAGTGTCTCTCTCTTGAGCGACCTCTGGCCATCATTACCTCTGACGTAGAGGTGTCTGCATTCGACCTCTTCCTCATCTCCTCAGACAACAAGGCTCCAACAACATCGTCAAACTCAAGAATGTCTGCTGTACTAAAGCTTATGGAAGTAACAAAGTGATCCCAGGATTCGGGCAATGAACACAATAGAGTTATTGCCTTATCTTCTGAATCAAATTTCACATCTAGACTGTCTAATTGCACCAGCAAGGTATTAAAAACATTCAGGTGATCAGTAATCGAGGTACCTTCTTTCATCCGCAAACCGTAAAGCTGTCGTTTCAGGAGAATCCGATTTGTCAAGGATTTCGTCATATACAGCTTCTCCAATTTCGTCCACAAACCAGCTGCAGTCTTCTCTGACACGATGTTAAATAAAACATCATCAGCCAAACACAACCGAATCCCGCTCAAGGCTCTTCCATCCAATTCATTCCACTCATCATCTGTCACGGGGAAAGGCAGTTTGGACTTGCCCAACAATGCCTTTGCCATGCCCTGCTGTACCAGCAGATCATGCATTTTTTACCTTCCAGATCTCAAAATTATTTTTGCTGTTAAACTTCTCGATTTCGAACCGGGCACTTTGAGTTTTCGCCATTTGTATCAATCAAAAACAATAATCTCCAATATCCAACTTTAAAAAAAAAACCAGCAATAAAAAAAACTGCCTATGCCTTTCTGCCTTTGCCTTTAAAAAAAAAAAAAATCTGCCCTTTGCACTTATATTACTTTTATGTCTTTAATTTTTTAATCTTTACCAATTCAACGATCTGGCTCAAATCCTAGTTAAAGAGCTTAACCTGCATCATCTGATTCGTTTCTGCAAACTAATATGGTATTTAAATAGTCCTCTCAGGCTATATCATTGAGTTGAAAACGTTTTGTTCAAGAGTCTTTTGGTGATCCATTAATGAAAAAGAGGTCCATGGTTATTATATTAAACAGGCAGATAACCGGATCTACACAACAATCGGCCCTCTCAATCGGCGTCCAAAAAAAATTTCAATACACATGAACAGACTCGTGCTTATGCGCATTGGACAGGCAGAAAGCAAATAGAATCAGGAACGCAGTTATAATGACAATGCAATACGCACCAGCACTTAATTAAATACGCACCAGCAATGTTTCATGTTGAGCCACACGCTTCAAATCTCCATTTGAATCAAGGTCGTAATACCTCCACGCAAAAACTATGCAAACTTCCACGCAGCGATTTCAAGAACTGTGTAAACTCCACGCAGCAAGTTTGTAAACTCCACGCAGAACTGTGTAAACTCCACCAAAGGTTATAAGCGCTCCGGCACATCAGCGCTCCGGCACGCAGGTAGATCAGCGTATTCCTTTTTATCAGCGCTCCAGCACATAGGTAGATCAGCGCAGGTAGATCAGTGCTCCGGCACGCAGGTAGATCAGCGCTCTGTTACATCATACGGCAATTAACAACAGTGCGCGCAACCTTCACACGCTGCCAGCAAATGATCCACGCAGCAGCAATAAACTCCACGCACCAGCACGCAGGTCTGGTCTGTCTGTCTTCCATGCAGCAGTGATATACACCCTCCAAACTCAGTCATACGTACCTCAAGCACGCGATCTCAGCACCTCCAACATGCTCTGATACCAATTGTTGGAGATCAGATGCTCAACTAAATTAAACAAAATACACAGCAGATCAATCATGCACATAAAGACACAAGAATTTAACGTGGTTCACCCAACCAATCTGGGCTACGTCCACACAACATAGGCATCGACAATCTTATTAATCAAACAGGAGATTACATAATGAAATCCTCACAAAACTCTCACCCTCATAGCAAACAATCCGAATGGTTGCCTGTTATATAGCAAAGAGAATCTAACCACCTCATTAACTCACTCACATCAAATATAGGAGGCATTAATCATCTCCCAACAACCTGGAGCTAATCTAGGAACTGAATTTCTATTGTTGTCACCTACAGAGATTTTTGCGTATTTTACTCCAAACAGAAAATCTCAACAACTTCCTACTAGTTGTTGTTACAAATCCTTTATAATACTAGTCCTCACTACCTAGGGAAAGTATAATTGGCCCCGATATAATGTTCCTTCCCCGACGATAAGTCTCTCTTTCGTTCTCTCGACCGCTGGGCGCAACAACAACCAAAACCCTACCATGTTTAATAGCATCAGTAGGTCAATCTTGTTTCTCATGCTCCAACTATACCAACGAAGAAAAGCTCCAACTATCATTCACGCGTGAAGCATGAGCCACCCTTTTCCGGTCCCCCCTCGTCCATTCAGCGTGTTTAATGCTTTCAACCAACCAACGAGCCTCATGTTTGTTTGTGTTTTGAAACCTTATTGTTGACAAAACAACTGAACTTGCGAAGCTAACTATAACTAGTACGAAACTCGCTAAACGATAAGCCCAATACCCCTTGCTAGGTAGCCTCAATGCCCTCTCAAACAATCCCGGCTACAAGTTTTTTCCATTCCATATGTGGCAGTTGCCGAAACGAGACCGGTATTATTAAAAACAAGGGTTGCATTGGCAGCATGAGATAAAAATCAGACTTTAATTGAAAAAGGAGGAGTTGCAGCTCATAGGTGAGTACTGCACCTGGAGACTGCACTCAAACAAAGAGAACTCTCTGCACACACTCTACATTCATCAAATGAGCAATTACATCATTAAGTACATTACTAGAACTTAGGAAGTTGCAACCAAACTCCTAAACTCTAGGAACAAATCCTATAAAGAGATACGTTACAACTTGTGTAACCATTTCTCCATTAATATAAAATAATATTAATTATTTTCAACTCCCCCCCTTAATGGAGAAAGGATTATCCTGAACTCCTAGCATCCCTCTAAACAATTCAAACTTTACACGCCCAAGAGGCTTAGTAAAAATATCATCCATGTTATCTCAAGTTTTAAAATATTCAACACATATCTCTTTTGACTGTTGTTTCTCTCGAACAAAATGAACCTGAGTATCGATATGCTTGGTATTTTTATGAAAGACTGGATTGTATGCAAGATTGATGGTACTTTGGTTGTCGGTTTTCATAGTTGATTCTTTCTACTCTTCTCCTGCATCGTTGAGAAGTCTTCTCAACCAGATAGCTTCACATGTGGCTGCACACAATGCTTGGTACTCAGCTTCACATGAAGATAGAGCTACAGTGTGTTGCTTTTTGTTGCTCCATGCTATGAACCCAGATCCAATGCTGAATGCGTAACCTGTGATAGATCTTCGATCATCCAAGCTACCTGCCCAATCGGAATCTGAAAAACCTGCTAGAATAACATCAAAAGTGTCAGTGTACAAAATGCCATAACTACTAGTACCACTAAGATACCTCAACACACTTTTTGCTGCGACCCAGTGACTTTCGAGTGCTTTTGACATGAACTGGCTCAACACACTAACAGAATATGCCAAATCTGGTATAGTTGTAGTCAGATATATCAAACTGCCAACTAGCTTTCTGTACATGGTAGCATCCACCTCTTTAGTACCGTCGTCACTGCTCAACTTTAAGTTTTGTTGTAATGGTGTTGCTGCTGATCTGCACTGCTCCATTCTGAACCTTTCTAGCAAGCTTCTGGCATACTTCCCTTGAGTGAGAAAAGTTTGTCCAGAGCCTTTCCATACCTCCAATCCCAAGCAATAATGAAGGTTTCTGAGATCTTTCATCTCAAACACTTGTGACATCTGCTGTTTGATTTCTTTGATCAGATTGTTAGCATTCCCTGTTATGATCATATCATCTACATAGAAAGAAATCAAAATAATTTGCCTCTGTTTATTAAACTTGGTATACAGATTTGGATCATTCAAGCTCCTATGAAAGCCATGCTTAACAAAAAATGAGTCAATTTTCTCATACCACAACCTGGGTGCCTGTTTTAAACCATAAAGTGCCTTTTTCAATTTACACACAAGATGTTCCTACCCCTTTTTCACAAAACCTTCAGGCTGTATTAAATAAATTTCTTCCTTCAAGTCACCATTCAGAAATGCAGACTTGACATCTAGCTGGTGTAGAGGCTATTTGTGTTTTGTTGCTAAGGAAATTAGCATTCTAATGGTGTTTAATTTGGCTACAGGAGCAAAGGTGTCATCGAAATCTATTCCCTTTTTCTGTGAGTAACCCTTTGCTACCAGTCTAGATTTAAGTTTCTCTATACTCCCATCTGCATTTATTTTTGGTTTATACAGTCATTTGCATCCTATGGGGGTTTTACCTTCAAGCAATTCAACCAAATCCGAAGTATGGTTTCTGTTTATTGATTCTATTTTCTCATACATTGCAGCCCTCCATGCATCAGATTTACTTGCTTCCTCGTAATTTGTAGGTTCTACAATGTTTACAATCTTTGACATTAATGCATAGTCTTTCAATTTAGATGATAATCGAGTCTTCCTACCTGATCTCCTTGGTAGGGGACTTACCTCAATTCTCTCTATTTCAGCCTTTTCTAGGCTTGCATCATCATTGATTACATTGTCTATTACTTCTTCTTCTTGTTTCTCCTCCTGATCTTCATCTTCCTCACTGTTTTCTTCCAATAGCAATGGAATGTGCCAATCACTGTTAGAGTCATTCTTTCCTTCTTCAACCTGTTCATGAAATATGACATCTCTGCTTGCAAAAGCCTTGTGAGTCAAATGATTAAATAACTTATATGTCTTGAACTCAGTGCCATATCCAACAAATATACATTTCAGGGCTTTAGGATCTAACATTTTCCTATCTGTCTTAGGTATATGAGCATAAGATTTTGACCCAAATATTCTTAAGTGACTCGTTGCTGGTTTGAATCCAAACAATGCTTCAAAAGGGGTTTTGAATCCTAGACATCTAGTAGAACTCCTATTCTTTAAATACACAACAATGTTAATAGCTTCTACCCAAAGACCATTTGATAGACCCTTACCTTGAAGCATGCTCCTTGCGCACTCCACAAGAGTTTTGTTCTTCCGTTCTACCACTCCATTCTGCTGTGGAGTGTGGGGCATTGTAAATTGTTGCACAATCCTATGATGCTTGCAGAAATCCATGAAAACTCTCCCAACCTGTATTCTCCCCCTTGATCTGAGCAGAGAATTTTTATCCTTTTTCTTGTCTGGTTTTCTACCAAGGATTTAAACTCTTTAAAATACTGAAAGGCTTAACTCTTTTTACTCAGAAAGTATATCCATGAAAATCTAGTGCAATCATCTATAAATAAGAGAAAGTAATATGCTCCTCATAATGACCTGGTTTGCATAGGTCCATAGATGTCTGTATGCACCAGTTCTAAAATGTCTCTTTCCATTCTATTAACATGCAAAGGGAACTCTTCTCTATGCATTTTCCCTAATGCACATCCATCACAATTCAGCTTAACATTACGGAAAACAGGGATTCCATCAACCATACCTTTTCTCTGAAGTATGATGAGGTCTTGCAGATTAAGATGGCCGAATCTCTGATGCCAAAGATTTTCGGCTGTCGGTCCAGCTGCAACCATTGCTTGCTATGGCATACTCTTCACATCTAGTCTATACAGGCTCTCCACGTGCACTCATATTGCAAATGTTTCCATCTGGCTATCCTTAATGACACAGTTAGTCTTAAAGAATTGAACTTGCATGTCCTGATCAGTAATCATTGAGATAGAGACCAAATTTTTCTTAATTCCTGGAACTTACAATACATTTTTAAGGTGTCTAATGTCTCCGCTAGGTAATTTTACAGGAATGTCACCATATCCTTTGATCTCATATCGACTATCATCTCCTAAATAGATTTTCGACCCACATGAAGTTTCTTCAAGAAATTCAAACCAATCCTTCTTACCAGTCATATGTGAGGATGTGCCGAGTCAACATACCATATGTCGTCCTCATCTCCCTTTGAAGCTGAAAGAGCACAATCGACTATAAATAGTCGAAGTTCGTGGCTATGATCTTCTTCTTCCTTAACAAAGTAACCCTTATGTTTTCTCTGTTTGTTTCTTCCTTCGTCTGGCTACCTTTTATAACAATCTTTAATCTGATGTCCAGGTTTTCCACAGTAAAAACATTTTTTGCTGGGAAAATTATTAGGAGACATACCTTTAAACAATATCTTCTGAAATGTGTTGGCTCCTTTCTGCTGCTACTACGGCGGTTGCTGATGCTGCTTCCATTTATACTGTCTCCTTTTTGCCATCAGAGCAAGGTCATTGCTCTGTGATTTCAAATTTTTTCATCGCTCTTCTTCCTGTATCAGAATCCCTGTCAGCTCTTCAAATGAAGGGGCTTTCTCCCTTGCTGACAGCCCTGTGATAAACATCTGGTATTCATCAGTCATTCCGTTCAACGTGATCGTGACCAGATTTGAATCGGAAACTTTCTCTCTGATATCTCCCAATCTGTCCTTCAGGTCTTTGACTCTAGCAATGAATCCAGCAGCGGACTCATTCTCCTCCATCTTCAATGCAAACAGCTTGCCTTTGAGTGACAAGACACAGTTTGTATTCTGCGTCTGGTATAGGTTTTTGATCGTCGTCCAAATGTCAGTGGCCGATTTACAATCTCTAATATGTGGGAAAATATTGTCCTTGACGGACATCTTCAATATAACCTTTGCTTTTGTCTCCCTTTTATCCCAATCTTGTTCTTTTGTGGTTGATCCTGATCTCAACTCATTTACTATAACCATCGACCATGCATTTGCACTTTCAAGTAAAGTCTGCATCTTGAATTTCCAGTTGGAGAAATTCGATCCATCGAGTTTGCCAGACTCGTGGAGATACGATTCTATACTGTTATTCATATTGGATTGATAAAATTTCTGATCCTCTGATGAATAAGTCTATCCAACTGTACACTTTCAGGGCACACTAAAAAAAAAAATCACCACATACCAGATCCAAACCTCTGTTATTGTATCTTCAATGAGCCACCACCAGGTAAGTCCGATTTGTTGCCACCAAATAGATCTGGAACTCCAATGCGCCACCACCGGGAAAATCCGATATGCTGCCACCGAGTAGATCGGGAACTCCAATGCGCCACCACTGGGCAAGTCCGATCTGCTGCCACCAAACAGATCCGGAACTCCAATGTGCCACCACTGGGAAAATCCGATCTGCTGCCACTGAGTAGATCAGGAACTCCGATGCGCCACCACCGGGAAACTTCAATCTGCTGCCACCGAGTAGATCAGGAATTCCAATGCACCACCATCGGGCAAGTCCGATCTGCTGCCACCAAACAGATACGGAACTCCAATGCACCACCACCGGGCAATTCCGATACGCTGCCACCAAGTAGATCAGGAACTCCAATGCGCCACCACCGGGCAACTCCGATCTGCTGCGACCGAACAGATCTGAAATTTCAAAGTGCCATCACCAGGCAAGGCCGATCTGCAAAAAAATTGTAGATTTTCCAAAGAGAAAGAGGGTGGCACTTCTCGACAGTGAAATACCTGTGCCCAAAACAAAATCGATGCGTCTTACGAAATTGGCGCGACTAAGGCTTTATTTTCTGCGTCAATAGCACTTTCTGGCGCACTGGCGCGACTATAACTCTCAAAACTGCACCAAATGGCGCGACTATTCTTTAATAAACAACGCCAACCCTTTCTTCCACTCAAAAATGGCGCGGTTGTTCGCAACGAAACCGCGCCAAGCCTATTTTCCGCTCAGAGATGATCAGTGCTCTCAGACCTGTCTTCAGGTGTTACTGCAGTCCACCTGATTCTACGAATGCTTCTGTACACTCCATTGCCACTACAGTTTTGTAATCAATGATGCATCCTAAAAAAAAATTAAGGCTATCCCTACTCTGTGCTCTGATACCAAGATAAAAATAAAACTTGAATTGAAAAAGAAGGAGTTGTAGCTCACAGGGGAGTACTGCACCTGGAGACTGCACTCAAAGAAAGAGAACTCTCTCCGTACACTCTACATTCATCAAATGAACAATTACATCATTAAGTACATTACTAGAACTCAGGAAGTTGCAACCAAACTCCTAAACTCTAGGAACAAATCCTAAACTAAGGAGATAATTTACAACTTGTGTAACCATTTCTCCATTAATACAAAATAATATTAATTATTTTCAACTGCATGCTATAGTACATAATAGTTGTTAGTGCAGACCTCCCAGCCCACCTTGGAAACATGGGTGTCTTATATAATATAAGGGCAGAGTTACCCAATTTATCTATGGGATTCATCAGCGCCAAATTAATATAACAAATGTGCCAGCGAGTAAATTATAGCTATTGATTGACCGCCATGGATACGGGCAAACAAATTGTGGGAGAAACATCAAAAGCCAATTATAGTATCAGTTGGGTGTCATCCATACAAGGTAATTCGTGTTTTCTTCTTTGAATTGAGGGGCGAGGTGAACTTATATATAAATGAGTGCGAACTGTTACCCTAATATCCTTCAGTTGTTATATTGATAAAGTTAGTTGATCAAGAAATAAATGTCTAAAGCTGCTAACTGTGCATATTTTCATATTCAACTAACCATTTTTTCTAGCAAAGAAACTAACAAGCTATGTGTTACTGTTCCTCAGGTACGAGCCATAGTAGTAGCATTCTTGGCATGTTGCTGCAATTGTTTGCTTGTTAGCTGGTGAGCTAGCTTCATGACTGTGAGGTGAGCATAATTAAAGACAAGTGAGGAAAACTAAAGACATCCGGAGGATTGACGTGCAAGTGTTTATATGCTTATAAGCCATGTGTATGTTTACACATATGTAGCTTAGCTTCCTTTTTATATTCTTAATTTTTTTAAGATAAAATGTCGTCAAACTAATGGTGGCATTAGTCTAACATTACTTAATTGAAATTGAAACTCTGGTGTTATCCAAAGTTTTCTTACATACTGACGCCAAATAAGAAATAACTACTTGAAGAAGCTCATAGGATGAGAAAAAGACACATTATAGAAATTAAATTGAAAACATTGGGTAAACTTACTTTGTTACTTTGTGCAAACTAATGCACATGGACAAAACGATTACAAGTGTCATTGGAGCCCGAAAGTGGCAGCGACTAATAAGATATTAACAATATGTTTTTTAAAAATAATATTGTTATATTTTAATTATAATTTTTTCTTCGAGTAATGAATATTTTTAATTAAAAAAATAAATTATAAATATTTATATATATTAATATTTTTTATATTTTATATAAAAATATATATATGTTTAGGTTTTAGAAAGAAAATTTAGCCAACAAATATCTAAACTATTATAAGAAATATAAATTTAGAAAACTAAAATTCAAAATAATATAATAAATATTAATTATTACTTCAACATGTCCATATAAATTTATAAATGGTCATTTTATATATATTATTACTTTTATATTCTATATAAAAAATATATATGTTGAGGTTTTTGAAAGAAAATTTAGACAACACATATTTAAACTATTATAAAAAATATAAATTTGGGAAACATGAATTAAAGACAGTATAATAAATATTAATTACGACTTATATAACTGGTTTATAATAGCCTTAATAGCCTGATTATAATTGTAGATGAACCATACACATGATAACATGGATATTCAAAATTGTACCCACAAGTAATATATAATTGAGATATATTCAAAATTCTACTTGCTGATATATGTTTGTAAATGGTATAACAGATTCCATAGATCAGATGTTTCCCCTGTCTCAATATTTACTGAATATTGCTACTGCAACATGTGTCTTCTGTCGTCCATAAATGGACCTGCAAGTCTTCTTAGACTCCTCAGCCGTCTATATTGGATAGGACACTGACACACTATAAATTTGAGTGTCTTCTACAGCATTTCTGCTACTGCCAGATTTCTTCAAGACTGGGTGATCCATACAATATTACACTAAAGTATTTTTAATCAAAGGTATTTTTAATATTTTTTTAATATTTTTTTTAAAATAAAAGAATTTTTTTATTTTAAAAATTCACTTTTTATTTTAGTTATTTTACATTAAAATTTAATATCAATTGAATTGTCTTAAATATAAATTTTAAGACAAAAACAGTTTGAGACAAAAATATTTTGAGACAAAATTTTATATTTAAGACAAAAATATTTTAGGAAAAATATTTTAAGACAAAAGCAGTTTGAGACGAAAATATTTTAAGAAAAAACTTTATATTTAAGACAAAAATAATTTAAGACAAAACTTTATGTTTAAGGAAAAAGTAATTTGGGACAGACATTTAAAGACAAAACTTTGTATTTAAGACAAAAACAATTTAAGAAAATTATTTTAAGACAAAACTTTATATTTAAGACAAAAACAGTTTGAGAAAAAAATATTTTAAGACAAAAATTTATATTTAAGACAATGGCCACTTTACATGAAACCTATTTAAGACAATTAACAATTAAGACACAAAAATATCAATTTAAGACAATATTATCTAACAACTGCAAAATTGACTCTGATAGTGCGCCCTAAGTCCACCAGCTTGCAGGAAACTATTGTCTTACGCCTATACTAAGGTTGTTATTTTACTTACCATTCATGTTATCTTATATAAAGACAACGATTTGTTGGGCTCTTTGTTTTGTGGGGGTAGTCGACTAAGAAGAACACGACAACTTTTACTGACAAGATTTATTGGACATCAATTCCTCTTTTGTCCCTTTCATATCTACTGATACGATTAGAGACAACTTGTCTATCGTTGCATTCAGCACTACTACATGGAGGGGGATTTTAAGACAATTTTTTAAGAGAAAAGAAATATTTTGTCTTCAAATTTTCAATACGAGGCACTAGTAAAAAAAGGTAAAGGTAAAGGATTAGGGGTCCATCTTTACGTTGTTGATGGGTTCTTCAGGAAGTGGAGTGATGGAGGTCGACAAAAACTGATGGGATTTAGGGCGATGGAGGCTAACAACAAAGGTGTGCTTCATGAGAGGAGCGATGGAGGAACTTTTGCTGAACGTGGATAAGCAGTATCATAGTTGGAGTACTTTTCGGTTAGTTTTGTTTTAATATGTGTTTTTTTACTATTTCATTTATTTTGAATGCTACTTTTGTCTATTGGTTGCTATTATTAGCACATTATTGTGCTAGAACTCTTGACTGTCATCAACAACATGGATTAGATTCACCTGAAGGATTGTTGAAAAATGCAGCAATAAATTCTTAATTTGATTTTTCCTTCATTAAATTGAGAAAAAATGAATTTCCACATCAGCATACAACTTGGATGCAATTAACTTGTGTGGCATGCCTTGTGTCACCTAGTTTACTGAGTAAATTCAAGTTAGAGGAGTTAGAGTTTAGTTAAGCATTTGTGATTGCTAATTTGTATCAATCAAAGTTAGTTATCTCGAGTTGTATTCAAGTAAACTAGTTCTAATTGTTGGAGGAACTCGTGGAAGGTCAGTTGTGCAGTGGGACTTCAGTCAAACTCAATGATCATCTAGTTAACTGATCAATCATCCCAAAATAACTAGTGCATGCAAAGAATTCGAGTTCCCCAGTTGTGGTGGAGATTCCAAGGTAGTGTAACATCAGTTGTAGACTAGTCTTGAGTGTACAAGTGTTGCATGCAATCAGATGATCAACCTTGGGAATTGCGCAATCCATTTTGGAAAATTTCCTAAATAATAGGGGAATAATTTCTCAAGGAATTTCACAAGGAAATAGTGGCTCGAGAAAAGGCATAAATTACCTAAGTCTTTGTCAGAGCTTCTCAATGAGTAGAGAGAGAGGTGATTTGGAAATGAGATCTTAAAACAATATTAAGGTATTACAGACTCATGTACAGGAATGCCTATATTACTTAGTGCAATGGATCGAAAAGATTGCAAATAATATAGACAATGAGCAGTTATAAAAACATAACAGGCACACAAATCAACACAACAAATAATTTAGGAGTTCACCAAACTTCCTGACTACGTCCCCTAGTCTAGCATTTAGTGGCAACCTCTCTATTATGTCTTCAAGAGAAGATTATTACAAGCATGAGATCAAATCAAGTCTCAACACAATAGTGACAAAACAATAGAGATTTACATGAAATCCTCAAGTCTACCAAAGTACACACACTCTTCCTCTTGCTCTGTGTCTTCTGCTTTCTCTCTGTCTCAGCAACTGCATGCTCTGTCTATGACATTGAGTGGTTTTTAAGCCTATTGGTGCTTGTCTGTTCGTCTCCCCTTTCGGGCTCTCTGGCTCCCGGCCTCTATCTGTTCAAATCCCCTCTGAGTGTTAAACAATCATTGTAAAATGCCTTCAGGTATGGTGGCCACCTATTTTTAAATGGAAAGGACCACTGGCGCAGTTGAAATCCCCAAAAAGTTGATTCTCTGTTTACATAGAGAAATACATAGAAAACACTGAAAAATCTGACAAAACGCTTTCTATCGGACTTTAAATAATATTAAATCCACCTTATAATCCTATCAGGTCCGCCTTTGGTCGCTATCACAAGCCCATTGTCAATTTTCGTGATCTCTGATCGAACAGTTTATATCTATTTTAGGTGGCTTAGGTGTGCGGAGAGTACCCGCTCGAAAAGGCGGTCTTTCTCTCTCCTCACCAAGCCACGTTTCGGCCAGTGTATGGGATCGGGTAGAACACGTCCAATACCACTTACCACCTGAAGCCCGCCTGAAATCCCGCTCATTACAAAACTCCAATAATATAAGGCTGCATCTATAATTCCTTTCGGGTCCAGCTTTATTGCTTCGGGGCATTTTCCTTTGTATTTTGGTTTTTATTTATAAATGCGCTAATACACAGAGAAGCCCAAAAAATCCCTTTATATCGGAACTCAAAACTTATAGAGTCGCGTTTATAAAACCCATCAGGTCCGGCTATCAAGCCGCATTTGTATCAGCCTCGCTCCTTTGTATCGCTGTGATGTGATATTGCGATGCGATATATCACAATCACATATCCTATAGTCCTCAAGCCGTTGTTAGTCCTCCTTGTGTTTTTAGTGATGCGATGTTGCGAGTAAATTTGGACCATTGATCTGCGCACTTGATCGATGGTCCTCATTGACTCGCACTTTTCATTGTCGCGATTCTTGTATGGTTGCCTATGATATCTCCTGTTGGCCTCCGCCGATTGTGATATGTCGATTAGATCTGGACCATTGATCGGTTTGATCCAATGGCTCCTGTGCAGCATCACTTCCACCTTTTATTAGCTCTGTTTTCCACCTTTCTTTCACTGTTTTCCATTGCGATAGTGTTTCTGATAGTTAAGTATATGAAGACTTAGAGGTTTTTAGGATCCATTTTGGATCATGCCTTCCCACTGAAAAGCTTTTGGACCACCAAAAGTTGGTTTTTAGGCATCGATCAAGTGAGGATACAACTTCCTCACTTTTCCAATTTCTATCCATTGTGCACTGCTTGATTTTGAACCTTTGAGTCTGATTCTCAGGTACTCAACATCCCCTCGATGTGTAGTTCTCACCTTCCTGTCCAGAACTATGTCTTCCTACAATTCATTGAGATATTCAGGCAACAGATCATCAATAGAAGGCAACTGACTTTGCTCTTCAGGATCTTCAATCAATGAAGGTTCATACAGTCTCAAGTTTTCTGCATTAACGACTGAATAGATTTGCATATAAGCTCGCAAATCAAGGTGAAAAGCATTATCACAAATTTTATCAAGTATCTTGAAAGGCCCATACCTTATTGGTTTTAACTTCCTACATTCACCTTGCATTCTGTCTTTGCTGATGTACAGCCAAACTTGATCACCAACTTGGAAACTATGCTCAAATTGATGCTTGTGATGCCTTGCCTTGTACTTGGCCTGACTTCTTTCCAGCTATTCCTGCACTGCCTGGTGAATTTCTTGGATTTGTTCAATGAACTTAGTTGCTTTGTCCACATCACTATGACCATCAACTGCTATGTCTTTACCAAAGACAAAATCTAATGGAGACTTTGGTATAAAACCAAAACGTCTGAAAAGTAGATCTTTGAGTAGAAGAGAGCTTGGCACAGTTGTAATCATGTTGCACATAACACAAATGCTCATCCCAAAGCTTGGGATGCTTGTTGCAATAGCCTCTGAGCAATTGGATCGTTGTCCTATTGACCGCCTCTGCCTGACCATCTGTTTGTGTATGAAATGTTGTGCTCTTCTTCAATCTGGTGTCCATCAACTCCCATAAACTTGACCAAAAATTCCCAACAGATCGAGAACCTCGATTAGATAAAATAGAAGTAGGTAAACCGAAATGAACCTATACATTTTGAAAGAACAACTTTGTTGTTTATTCAGCTGTAACCTACTTGTTACAAGGTATCAAATTACACATTTTACTGAACCTATCCACAACAACATATAAATAACCATGACCTTTTCTAGATTTTGGCAATCCCCCAACAAAGTCCATGGAAACACTTTCCTAGGGACGAGAAGGAACTAGAAGTGGAGTGTACAAGCCTAATTTTCTATTACTGGGCTTGCTTGTATCACACATAGTACACCCTTTAATATATCTGGAAATTGTTTCATGCATTCTTGGCCAATAACGGATTCTTTGCAACTATGCAACTGTTTTACTTACACCAAAATAACTTGATATGAGAGAAGTATGTGCTTCTCGGATTATGTTAACTCTTTCAGTTTGTGGAATGCATAACTTTCCCAAACGATATAAGAGTTGGTCCTTAACATAATAATCTGATTCTTCTACTTGCTTTCCATGACTTAAAGTTGCATATACATCATTAAAATCTACATCTTGAGCATATTCTTAAATGTAACTTTCATGCATTACTGAGTTATGCTTAAGAATAGTAGATGCATTTATGATTGGTCTTGATAACATATCTGCAACCTTATTGTGTATGCCCTTATTATATTTGATGACAAGATGAAATTGCTATAGGAAACCCATCGAGCTATAGTGTCTTGATTGCTGCAATTTAGTTTGTGAGTGAAAATATTGAAGTGGTTGATCATCTGTATGTATGATTTTTTCCTTACCCATTAGGTAATGTTTCCACTTTTGCACACTTTGAACTAATGCATACATTTCTTTATCATATGTGGGATAATTAACTATTGTAGTAGTAAATGTCTCAGAATGATAGCATATGGGTTTACCGTGTTGCATCAACACTGCTTCCACGACATACTCACTGGCATCTATTTCAATCTCAAATGGATGTTGAAGATTTGGTAGTGCTAGTACTTGTGCTATACTAATTTTTTCTTTTAAGGTTTCAAACGCTTTTTGTTGTTTGCCTCCCCACTGAAACACCTGTTTCAATCCTATTAAAGCATGTAATGGAGCTGCAGTCAAAGAAAAGTTAGCAATAAACTTTCTCCAGTATTGTGTTTCTCCTAGGAAACTCCTAACCTCTATAGCAGATTTGGGTTTAGGCCAGTTCACAATGACTTCAACCTTAGAGGGAGCTATCTTCAATTCACAACCCCCTACAATATGACACAAATAATTTAAAGATGTCTTGCCAAATTCACATTTTGAAAGCTTTAAATAGATAATTTCTCTTTTTAGAACATCTAAAGTTTTCTTTACATGCTTTACATGGTCTTCCCATGTCTTACTAGAAACAAGAATGTCATCTAAATAAACAATTACAAAATCATTAATAAAAGTTTTGAGCACAGCATTCATCACTCTCATGAATGTAGCAGGAGCATTAGTTAAGCCAAAAGGCATAACCAGCCATTCATACAGCCCTTGCTTTATCTTGAAAGTAGTCTTCCATGCATCTTGTTCTGCAACTCTGACCTAATGATAGCCACTTCGCAAGTCTAACTTAGAATAGTAAACTTCTTCTTTCAATTGATCTAATAGATCATTAATACGAGGAAGAGGATAACGATTCTTGATCTTTATTTTATTTAGTGCTCTATAATCAATGCACATTCTCCACGAACCATCTTTCTTTCTCACTAGCACGATTGGAGATCCACATGGTGATGTGCTTGGTCTTATGAACCCTTTATCGAGAAACTCCTATACTTGCTTCTTTATCTCTACATTCTCTAAAGCTGATAACCTGTACATTCCGATGTTAGGTAATGGAGCATCTTGCTGCAAATGAATATCATGTACTATTTCCCTTTTGGGTGGCAGACCTTTAGGTTCTTGAAATAGGATATCATATTCTAAAACAACTTTAACTAAATCAGCTTTTTGTTTAGCATCACAACCTTCAAATATATTGGTTTTATCAGGGTTCTTTTCCTTTACAACCATTAGTAAAAATTGCTTACTTGAATTCACAATTCTTTTCATCTACCCTGAGTTTATGAGAGAATAGTTATTTTTGAGTTTATGAGCTCTTACAATATATTCTATTCCATCTTTAGTGAGTTGATACTTATTTTCAGCTCTATAGAAAATAGCTTTCCTATCATACAAGTAAGGACTTCCCAAAAAAATACCACATATATCCAATGGAACTATATCTAATTCAACCTCATCTACAAATGTTGACCCAATAGAAAACCTAAGTTTACATTGTCTTGTTACTTGTAGCTTTGTTTTATTACATGCCCAACCTAATGGATATGGCTTCTTGTGAGGTTTCATTTTTAGTAATCCCAACTTCTTTACAATTGTTTTAGAAATCAAGTTTACTTATGATCCACTATCAAATAAAGTATCAATCTTTTGGTGCTTGGAAATGACTCTAATACGAAAAAGCTCATGTCTTTTCCTCTCATTATTTTCATTATCAATAGATTGTGTAGAATTACTTGTCCATGCTTCAGAATTTTTACCTTTTATACCTGTGGCTGCGACTGTTGTTTCATCACCTGAGTCTGACCCCAAGTCTTTCTGAATAGAAGCAACAGTCTTTTTCTTCTTACCACCAAACTTCTTAAGTTTCATCTCTCGATGTAAAGACCAACAATGTGCCTCATCGTGTTCATCCTTCTTCCAATGGTTACATGAAGGTTTGTCCTTCTGTACAATGTTTATTTTCCTCTCCTTCCATTTCAATTTCTTCTTTTCCTTGTTCTTGCTTATAGAGTGTTTAGATGATCCCCCAACCTCTGGATTCACATTCTTGCCTCTAGCTTCTAAATGTGTAGCCTGAACTGATACATCATCTAAGCTAGTGGGATTAAACATGAGAATTGCATGCTTCAAATAGCTATGTAGACCACCTATCTACTTGAACAAATTTTTATGTGTGTCTAGAGATATGCTTAGAGTTAAAGCTATTTTTCTAAAATCCTGAGTATAACTTTGTACACTTTTACCCTTTAACTGGCGAAGAGTTTGCCAACTCATCATTTCCTACTACATATAAGCTAAAAGATAGAATTATTTTTTGATGGCATAAACAAATTCATTCCAGGTAGAAAGGATTTTACCATGTCTTTGTAGATCAGCCTGTTTCTTGCCTTTCCACCACACTGGTCCAGTTCCTATAAATCAAAGGCTAGCCAGCTGAATCTTTCTCCTTTCTGAATCAATGTTTTGCAGTCTGCAATATACATCAATCTGTCTTATCCAGTTATCTAGCCTTTCTACATTTAGTTCTCCATCGTAAATTGGAAAATCAAACTTCACATCTAATTTAATCAAAGAAGTTTTTTTCTTTATCTTATAAGGGCTAGGAGATGAGGATGATGAAGGTGATGGTAGAGGAGATGATGGAGGAGGCTTTTCCACTTTCCCTTTTCCCTTTGGAGGGGAAACTAGAGAAGGTTCCTCTGCTCCTTTGTCTGGTTGGGTGTTGAAGTGCTTTCACCTCGACCCTTCTTAAATTCCCAATACATCTCTTCCACCATGGCTCACATGGCCATAAAACTGTCTATAAACTGAGATTCTAATTCCAGTGGAGCTTCTTCTGTCATTCTCCTCCGAGGATAGACTATTCCAATATTTGGATTAGCCTCAACAAGTTCTCCTTCTCCTAGTTTGATCTTTTACCTAGTTAGCATTCAAAATCCAGCACAAGCTTGTCTAAATTTAACAAAACCAAATGCTCTGATACCAATTCATGTAAAAATGAGATCTTAAAACAATATTAAGGTCTTACAGACTCATGTGAAAGAATGCCCATATTACTTAGTGCAATAGATCAAAACGATTGTGAATAATATAGACAATGAACAGTTACAAAAACATAACAGGCACACACATCAACACAAAAAATAATCAAGGAGTTCACTAGACTTACTGGCTACATCTCTTGGTCCAACTTTTAGTGGTGACCTCTCTATTATGTCTTCAAGAACATATTATTACAAGTGTGAGTTCGAATCGAGTCTCAACATAACAGTGACAAAACAACAGGGCTTTACTTGAAATCCTTGAGTCTACCAGAATACACAAACTCTCCCTCTTGCTCTCTATCTTATACTTTCTCTCTGTCTCAGCAACTGCCTACTATGTCTATGACATTGAGTGGATTTTAAGCCTATTGGCGCTTGTCTGTTCATCTCCCCTTTCGAGCTCTCTGACTCCCGACCTCTATCCATTCAAATCCTCTCTGAGCATTAAACAATCATTGTAAAACGCCTTCAGGTATGGTGGCCACCTATTTTTAAACAGAAAGGACCATTGGCATGGTTGAAATCCCCAAAAAGTCGATTCTCTATTTACACAGAGAAATACATAGAAAACACTAAAAAATCCGACAAAACACTTTCTATCAGACTTCAAATGATATTAAATCCACCTTATAATCCTATCGGATTCGCCTTTGGTCACTATCACAAGCCCATTGTCGATCTGCATGTTCTACGACGCAACGATTGATATCTATTTCAGGTGGCTTAGGTGTGCGGAGACTACCCACCTGAAATGGTAGTTTTTCTCTCTCCTCATCAAGCCACGTGTCAGCCACTGGATGGGATCAAGTGGAACCTGTCCAATACCACTTACCGCCTAAGGCTCACCCGAAATCCCGCTCATTATGGAACTCAAATAATATAAGGCTGCATCTATAATTCCTCTTAGGTTTGGCTTTATCACTTCGGGGAATTTTCCTTTGTATTTCGGTTTTTATTTGGAAATGCGCTAATACAGAGAAAAGCCAGACAAATCCCTTTATATCAGAACTCAAAATGTATAGAGTCACGTTTATAAAAGCCGCCATGTTCGGCTATTACAAGTCACATTTGTATCGGCCCCGCTCCTTTGTATCACCACAATGCGATATTGTGATGTGATATATCGCAATTGCATATCGCATAGTCCTCAGGCCGCGGTTAGTCCTCCTTGTGTTTTTAGTGATGCGATGTTGCGAGTAAATCTGGACCATTGATCTACGCGCTTGATCGACGATCCTCATTGATTCGCGTTGATCGCTATCGAGATTTTCATATGGTTTCCTCCAACATCGTCTACTGGCCTCTACTGATTGTGGTATGCTGATTAGATCTGGGTCATTGATAAGTCTGATCTGACAGCTCCTGTGCAGTGTCACTTCCACCTTTTCTTAGCTCTGTTTTCTGCCTTTCTTTCACTCTTTTACATTGCGATAGTGTTTTCAATAGTTAAGTATATGAAGACTTAGAGGTTTTTAGGATCCATTTTGGATCAAGAGGTTATTCACTTGTAGGTTGTGCTAATTAAGCAAGGAAATTGTAATACATCTATGTTCATCATATTAATGCAAGCATACATTTGGGTTTTACCAGATTTCTTTCCCCATGGAAGATATTGTGTGCATGTGTGTTATTTCTTATTGCATATCTAAAATTTTTATTCTAAGTTGGGAACTAACTTCCATAGTGTAGTAGACTAGGTTTTTGTCTTGTAATTTTGATTAAAACTTCATGAGGAGTTGAAAATATACACCATAATTTCTACATGGTATTAGAGCAAGATTCACATTAGAGCATGAATTTCAAAGTTGTTTCTCAGGAGATTCAAATTTGTAGTTCAGTGTAGTAGGATCTCTTCAGAGCTGAGAAGATGATCTTCAATGGGTTGAGGCTAGAGTATGTCTTGGAATGAAACTATAATTTCATCGCATGGAAGGATCACATGGAGGATGTATTCGATGACAATGGATTTCTAAAATACATCAAGGGAGATGTTGCAAAACCAATGAAATATGATGTTGAAAACCTTTCTCAGTGGAAGAAATATGTAACCAAGGTGAGGAGAATAATATTGGAGGGAGTATGAGACCACATTGTCACCAATCTCCATGGGAAAGAAAATACTTATGCAATGTGGTAGAGACTAACAAATCTACTCTAGAATAGTAGTGACCATAGGGACCTGCAGCTCAAGGATAGACTTTGAAATATCAAGATGTAGAAGAATGACACTATCCTATAGTATCTGAGTAGGTTCACACAAGTTCATTATGAGCTTGCAATAGTTGGTGTTATTGTTTCAAAGGATGACTTGGTAAGCCTAGCCCTTCTGGGCCTTCCCAAGAGCTGGCATAACTATCAAGATTCAGTGAATGGAAGGGAGAAACTACCAAATTGGGAACACTTATGGTTTGATTTGGTACAGGAGGAAATAAGGCGGAATACCAGAGATGAAACCTCATCCAAGGGTGAGGATATCAAACCAAACCAGAATCTAGTCAAGGGGGAAAGAAGAAAGATTTGTAAAAAATTAAATGCTTCCATTGTCATGAATGCGGGCACTATGCCATGAAGTGTCCACACAAAAATGCAAGCAAGAATACCTTAGGAGGAGCAGCATGTTAAACCTTGGCTTCATAGTTCGAGCTTGACTTTAACCTTATCATATGCATGTCCAACACAATGATGGGGAGTGTGTGGTACTTGGACTCAAGTGCATCGTTCCACATGACAAGGTGTAAATATTTTTTCAGTGACTTGGAGGAGAAAGATCTCTAGATGCACATTAAGCTAGGGGATGAAAAAAGGTACAATGTGACTGGTATTGGTATAGTCACCTTTCAAAGGGAGTCAGGCTCCCCTCTCAGGCTCAAGGATGTCATGTTTGTTCTAGGCCTAAAGAAAAATCTCATCTTTGTTGTAGTTTTGGAAGACCATGGTTGTGAAGTGATATTCATAAAAGGAAAAGCGTTCCTGAGACACATAGCCATGAGACAGGTGAAGCAGATCTGGCTTCATGTGAAGAACCTATATAAGCTAGATGTGGAATATTGTGTTGCATTAAGCACTAAGGCAGAGAAAGTGCAGGTCACAATGTCGATGAACTTTGGCACAAAATACTTGGCCATTTGCATCATGGTACCTCGAATATTATACAAAAAATAACCACTGGCCTCCCTAAAGGAGTACTTAAGCAGTAGGATGTATGTAAAGGATGTACGCTGTGGAAGTACATAAAATCCATATTCCTTGATCGAGACAACAAAGTACATGCAGTCCTAGAAAGGATCCAATATCATATTTATGGACCTTTCTCGACAACCTCCACTGTCAGACACAAATATTTTGTCATTTTTATTGATGAATTCTCACGGAAGTGTTGGATCTTCTTCATGTATAAGAAATATGAGACAATCCCCAAGTTCGTAGAATTCAAGACACTAGTTGAAAAGAAGCTAGAAAGAAGGTGAAGGCTCTATTGTAGCTGCTATAACACCCTCCAAAATTTTGTCCTGCACTTAAATTTTGGAGAATACTATGGATGTTGCAATCGACCGTTCCGTAGTCACTTATTGGTAAGTTGATGATCTCAAGCTCCCCTTTTCTATCTTAAGAGTTTTTCATGCTTTTATATTTACATAGAACGTGTCATGTTCGGGCATGGGGGTTATCGCTTGTCATGCAAAGGGAGGTTTGTTTTGCTTCAAGGGGAAATCTTTATGAGAATGGTTTGTCCTCACCACATAGACATGTTTCACACTCATTTCGCACACTCTTACACAAGCGCCACCTTTATCCTCCCAAAGTCTATCATCAGAGCCGCACTTGTTGTAAGCTTCCAAAAAGGTTATTGCATTAAGTGGAGTATGTGTTATGTGTTCTGGATGGTCTATGTTGTATCGCTAAGTTTTCAAGTGTGTGATCATAGTCAAGTTTTATCACTGTTCACATCAGTTCCATTGATCCCACACTTAGCCAAATTTTGGAGTTTCCTTAGCAACCTAGCCTCATCCAACTTTCTTGAACTGCACACTTCACATATGTAACCCTCAAGATTTTCCCTTGCTTTTTGGAACTGTGCAATGTGTAGAAAGCCCAAATTCCCTTAACATTCAAAACTGCACACTGGTTTCCTCCCATCTCCTTTGGAACCCACTGTCTCCAGAAATTGTGAAGTTTTGTCCCTTGACTACCCAATCTGCCTTGCATCCTGAAACTGTGTAGATGTGCCTTCCCAAGGCCTCATCTTCTAGCAGTGCCTTACATCCTAAAATTGTGTAAATGTGTCCTCCTAGAGCCTCATCCCGCAACAGTCACTTCCTGCTAAAACTACACAATTATGTCTCTCAAGGGCCATGAAGAAGGATGACATGATAGATGACTCCCAAGGAACCCAAGGTATGATAGAATATTAGTACCACATGAAGACTCCATCTGATTGATAACTCTTTGGAGGTTAGGTATGGAAAGCAAAGCACATGTTTTGAGATACACCTCTTAGTGTATCTTAAAAGATTTCTTATCATTGTCGTGTCACTCTATCTTTAATGACATGCATGGTTTAAAGAACTGAAAGTCATTCCATGTGTTTCCTCTACGTGTCTTTCTCCCTTTTACTTGTTTATTACATAGCTTAGAAGATGAAGAATATTATGACTTGTTTATTTAAGCTACGGAGGTTGTGACCAACATGATCTTATGACTAACCAGGCACGATGCAAGGCATCCTAAGTTGGATGAAATATCTTTGATGACATGTACATAGTCAATACACTCCTTTGCATTAATCCTTGCTTTGTATCTTGCATGTACCCTCACTGCTTTTTAGTTTTGGCCACAAGATGCCAGTAGTCTCTTAGCTCTTTCCTCAGAAAGCAGGGAAGGAATTTTCTTCAACCTGATTTCTTCAAGGCTCTTCATAGAAAGTATAGACCTAAGAGAAGGAGATGTGGAATCTCACTATCAAACTCTTGAAAATACTTTGCATGTTTGAATCTATCCAAATGATTAAGCTGCCACTCAACAACATTGTCAATCTTGGAAGACTCAATAAAGATAACATCTCTAGATATTATAAACTTCTTATTCACTTCATCATAGAGATGGTATTCTTTGGAGGTATGAGTACCCAATGAATATACATTTGTGACTCCTTGCACTGAGTTTTTTTATTTGTTCCTTAGGTATGAAGGCATAACAAGAGGAACCAAAAACCCTGAGATGCCTCACCGAAGGAATGTGGCCATATCACATTTCATAGGGAGTCTTGTTTCTGATAACATGAGATGGACACCTATTATTTATATACACAACACATAGAACCACATCAACCCAAAACCTTATGAACTAAACATGTGAACTATGCCAAGTTCATAGTGAAAGTAATACATTCTAGTGAACTATGTGTTGAAAAATGTAGTAAGAAATTCTCAATTTGATTTTTCCTTGATTAAATTGAAAAAATTCAAGTTTCCACATCAACAGACAACTTGGATAATGTTAACTTGTGTGACATAGCTTGTGTCACCTAGTTTACTCAGTAAATTCTGGTTGGATGAGTTAGAGTTCAGTTCTGCATATGTGATTGCTAATTTGTAGCAATAAAGGTCAATTATCTCATGTTGTTGTTAGTTAAACTAGTTCTAACTTTTGGAGGAACTAGTGGAAGGTCATTTAAGCAATGGGACTTCAGTCAAACTCAATGATCATCTAGTTAACTAATCAATCAACCCAAAATAGCCAGGGCATGCAGATAAGTCAAGTTCCCTAAGATTGGTGGAGATTCCAAGGCAGTTTTAATTTCTTGTAGCTCACACAGTTGCAAGAACTTACTATAACCATAGTGGAGGAGGTAGCTTGAGTAGGAGCTTCTTGTGAAATTGGAGAGGGAATGATTGTTGGTAGCATTAATAGCCTACCAACAATTTTTTTTACACCACACTTCAATGTTTTGGGCAGGGTTTTTGAGGGTGAATAATTTTTTCTGATGCTTTTTTTCATGCACATCCTCACTAACTATCTTGGGAGGTCTGTAATAGGTCCTTGCAAGCACATCCTATTATGAAGCTAGCTCACAAAAAGATATAAAAGATAGATGAATGGCTTAGAAATAAGCCTCTTCTAGGGGGGAACCTCCTTTACATTACACAAATGGACAATTTTTGGATGATTCAATTGACAAAACCTCCTTTCTATATATAGGAGTCTAAGGGGTCACAATATAACCAAGCCGACCTAACAATAATAATATAAAGGCACAAAAATAACAATAGAGGGATTCTATGGGGCACAATAATAACAATATAGGGACAATAGGGGAACAAGAATAAAAATAAGGGATACAACGACAATAGTAATGGGGGAATAACTAGAATTATAGGGACCTAACATGCCCCTCTCCTTCAAAAAAGTGTTGTCCTCAATGCTTGAGTAGTTTTGGATGCTTCTGTATAAAATTCTCATCCTCCCATGTGGAATCTTCAATGGGTAAGTTCTTCCACTTAATGAGATACTCTGAAATTGGTCGATTTTATAGATGTTGAGTTCTTGTTTCTTTGATTGCTTCAAGTTCCAATATGATTTTTCCTTCCTCATCAAGTTCTGGCAATATTTTTTAAACTAGGAGCTTTTCATCTATAACCTTCTTTAAGCATGAAACATGGAAAACTGGGTGCACTCTGGAAGCTACAGGAAGCTCCAATTTGTATGCCATAATACCTATCTTTTACAACACCTTGTATGCACCATAATACTTTGGTGATAATTTATTATCCTTCTTAGCTTGCTTTAGGGACATTTGTTTATATGGTTGTGGCCGTAGGAATACCCAATAACCTACATCAAAACTTCTTTCGCTGCGATGTTGATTTTCCTGTTGTTTCATTCTATTCTGCGCCAAGGTGAGGTTATCCTTTAAGAGTTGGAGAAGTTGTTGCTTATGCTCGATGTGATCTTCCACTGCTTGAAATTTAGAATTTTCTCTTAAATATGATGTGGTGGATGGTGGATGATATCCATAGAGTGCCATAAATGGGGTCATTTTTGTTACAGTATGGAAGGAAGTGTTATACCACCATTCAGCTAGAGGAAACCATTTGACCCATTGTGCCTGTTTATTAGATACAAAGCAACAAAGATATCCTTCCAAACATTTGTTTACTATCTCAGTTATGGTAAGATGAGCTATGAGCTAACTAAGTACCAAGACCAGAAAATAATTCTGTCCAAAAATCTCCAGTGAAAATAGGATCTCTGTCACTTACAATAATCTTTGGGTTTCCATGTAGCTTTTGAATTGTTTCCATAAATGCAATAGAAACTATACTCACTTTAAATGGATGAGATAATGCACAAAAGTGTGCATATTTGATAAGTCTATCAACTACCACCATGATAACACTCTTTCCCTCAGACTTGGGTAAACCTATGATAAAATCCATTGAAACCTCCTCCCAATGTTGGCTTGCAATGGATAAAGGTTGTAATAGTCTCGAGGTTGTAATTGTTTCCACTTTATTTTGTTGGCAAACCAAACATTCTGCCACAAACTTTTGAATATCATATTTAAGGCCATTGCAAAAAAAATCCTTCTTAACCCTATGGTAGGTTTTTAGAAATCCTAACTGCCCTCCTAAGGGAGAGGTGTGCAATTCCCTAAGAATCTTTTGTTTGAGTTGGGAATTCTTACATAGGTATAATCGATCCTTGTACCATAACGAATCATTTTTCTAGCTAGATGTATCAGATGTAGTGGGATATTGTTGTATCTTTTGAATGAGTGCCCACACTTCCTCATCATTCTTCCATTCATCCCTTTATTCATTTATCCAATCTAGTTTGATAATAGAAATGGTGCAAAGAAATGCTTCCACATCCTCATCATTTCTTGAGAGTGCATCTGCCACAACATTTTGCTTCCCTTTTTTGTAGATGATTTCAAAGTCATAACCCAACATCTTTGTGACCCATTTTTGCTTATATTATGAAGATAATATTTTTTATAAGAAGTATTTAAGACTATCATGATCTGTTTTTACCTTGAAGTGTCTTCCCATTAGGTAGGGTTGCCATTTCTTAAGTGCATGTAGTATTGCCAACATTTCGTTCTCATAAATAGCTTTGTGTAAATACTTTCCTTTGATTCGATGGCTTTTGAAATCAATGGGTCTTTCTTCTTGCATTAAAACAACACCAATTCCATTTCATGAGGCATCACATTCCACAATAAAGGTTTTTGTGAAGTCCGGTGTAGCTAAAACTGGTGCTTGGCACATTGCCTCTTTAAGATGTTCAAAGGCCTTCAGTGCTTCTGGAGTCCATGAAAATGCATCTTTCTTCAATAATGTTATTAGAGGTGCTGCTATCCTCCCATAATTCTTAACAAACTTGCAATAATACCCTGTTAACCCGAAAAATCCTCGTAGATTCTTTATGGATGCGGGGATTTTCCATTCCTTAATGGTTTTAATTTTTCTAGGGTCTACCTTAACACCTTCATGAGATACAATATGACCCAGATATTCCACCTCTTGTACTCCAAAGAAACATTTGGAAATTTTTGCGTATAATTGCTTCTCCTCCAATAATTTGAGCAACATGTCAACATGTTGGACATGATCCTTCCAAGATTTGTTGTAGATTAGTATATCATCAAAAAATACTAACACAAATTTTCTAAGGAAGGGTTTGAAAACGAAATTCATCAAACCTTGAAATGTAGAAGGTGCATTAGTAAGGCCAAAAGGCATGACCAAAAATTCATAATGACCCTCATGAGTTCTAAATGTTGTTTTTGAAATGTCTTTAGTCTTCATTCTGATTCGATGATATCCTGAACAAAGATCCAACTTGGTGAAGTAAATTGATCCATGCAATTCATCTAATAATTCATTACTGACAAGAATGGGAAATTTGTATTTAATAGTGAGCTTGTTGAGCTCCCTATAATCTGGACACATGCGCCATGATCCATCCTTCTTGTGAACCAATACTACTGGAGTGGAGAAAGAACTCTGACTAGGTTGAATTATACAAGCCTCTAGCATTTTTGCAACCATAAATTCAATTTCACTCTTTTGGAAATAGAGATATTTGTCAGGCTTGATGTTTGGAGGAACACTTCCTGGAATCAAATAAATAGATGATCATGATCACGAATAGGTGGGAGGCCTTTGGGAGTCTCAAATACCTTAGAATGATTGTCCAAGACTTTTTGGAGATCTGGAGAAATGGATGATTTTGATGTGGGAACCTCTAGTGAACATAATTGTGCAATTGTGCCTCGTTGTTCTTTCTCTAGAAGCTTTGTCATTCCGTTAGAGCTGATTATCTTTCCCGGTTTCCCTGCAATACACCTTAATTCAAATTCCTTTCGTTTTGAAGAGAATTTCATGAAAAGTTCTTGAAAATTAAAAGCTATTGTACCGAAGGATTGTAGCCATTGGACTCCTAGTACAACATCAACACCACCCATTGGAATGGAAAGCATTGGGTTATTCAATACATATTCTCCCATGGATAGCTTTATATTATGGCACTTTCCTAAGAAATTTATGGTTCCTCCACTTGCAACCATCACTTGACACTCTGGTGTTAGATATAGGAAGAAATTCAGTTCCTTGGCTATCTTACAATGAATAAAATTATAGTTATTTCCTGAATCAATCAACACTATTACCTTTTTCTTCTTGATATGCCCTTTTATCTTGATAGTTTGAGGAGTGGTAATTCTAGCTAATGCATTACAAGATATTGTCGGATTCATTTCTTCTTTTTATAGGGTTTGTTCCTAGTGTATATCTTCTTCTTTGGACATTTCTTGTTCCTTTTCTTCCTCCTCTTCATAATCAATGTAAAATAATTTCTTCTCTGCACACTTATGACCTTTAGTGTATTTGCTATCACAACTATAACAAAGCCCTTTTTCTCTTTTTTCTTCCAATTGTTGTGGTGTCAACCTTGTAGGGGTAGTAACACTTCCATATTTATGATTGTGAGTGGTAGGCTTCCTTGCTGCCATAATTTTGCTTTCCATTTTTCTTCCCAACTTGAATGCCTTCTCCAATGAATCTGGTTCCCAAAGGAAAACCTCATGTTGGATGTTATCTTTTAAAGTACTTATGAACACATCAATCCTATGCTCCTCTGGAATATCTTTTATGATTATATTCAATTTTTGGAAGTCATCAGTGTGCTCCATCATTGAACCATTTTGTTTGATATTTATCAATTGGCTAAAAAAAGTGTTTCTTTTTGTATCCCCATAATGTGCTATCATTTCATCCGTAAAAATAGCCCAAGTGACAATTTGTTTACGAGAGCAAAGCCATCGATACCATACAAACTGATTTGGCTCCAAATATAAAGTTACAGTGTGTACCTTTTTTGTGTTTTGAACATTATGGAGATTGAAAAATTGCTCCATCTATAGTATCCATGTTCCGAGATCCTTGCCATCAAACTTCCTCATATTGATCTTTGGAACATGGTGGTTCTTTGATCCAGCATTGGAGTCTATGAAATCATGATTAACATTTATTTTTTTCTCATCATGAGTTCCCTTTCCTACCCTTTCACCATTAGTAAGAATTTTTTGTAGAAGCTTTGTCACATTTGTCTTCAAATCTTCCATGCCTTTCTTTAAATCATCCATCTTAGCTTCCATCCCATCCATATTAGCTTCCACACCGTCTATCTTAGCTTCCACATCATCCATCTTAGCTTCTACGCCTTTCTTTAAACCATCCATCTTAGCTTATACGTCTCTCTTTAAACCATCCATCTTATTTTTTGTTACTTTTTGTGCAAGTGAAATTTGTTGCACTTGGTCTCATAGTTTTGATATATCATGTTGCATTTCTTCCTCTTCTTCATGAGTCATGCTAGAGCTTTCATGTTGCTTACTAGGTGTTTCCATTTTCTTTCTTCGGGGCATCAATTACCGATAACAATCCTTCACTATGCCCTTTGAATTCCTTCAAACTAATTTTTCAAACCAAGCTTATGCAAAAATTTAAAAAGAAGTCCACACTGTTTTTCACTTTGTAGGAGCTCGATATTGAATTTGATGTATCTCTGCAATTTTGGATCTCCTAGGTCTAAACATTCTTCTTGTGGTAACCCTCTAAGAAATCTTTCTAACCCCGCAAGTCTAATCAATATTGGATTCTCCAATAAAGAGTTATGCCAAATCTCCCACGATGACTTGAGTATAGACTGGTTCAGTAGAGCTAACTTGTAAAACGTACCACAGGTCACTATTTCAACCTTAGGTTCTGAAAATGATACCAAAGAAAACTACAGTCCGTCCTCTTTCTATAAATTATTACAAAAATTCAATCTGATGCTCAGAGCGAAAGTTTAGATGATTTTCCCAACGTGACCTATTTGGAATGTAATTCGGGGGTCTACAAAAACCCTAACTTCCTTAGATTATATCTTCAAAAATATAGCGAGATAGGATTTGAAATTCGGATCAGAGGTGTTGTGAGGTTTCCTCTCAAATGGTTTTTTTTTTAGCTTTTGAAACATTGCAGAAAACAAGGTATAGCACAAATGGTACGATTACTTGTTTGGAGTAGCAAAACCCTAGAATCCAAAGCTCTGATACCAAATGTTAAGAAACCATCTGATAAAAAGATAGAAAAGATAGATGAACTCCTTAGAAATAAGACTCTTCAAGGGGGCAACCTCCTTTACATTACACAAATGAACAATTCTTGGATTATTCAAATGACAAAACCTCCTTTCTATATATAGGAGTCTAAGGGGTCACAATATAACCAAACCGACCTAACAATAATAATATAAAGGCACAAAAATATCAATAGAGGGATTCTATGGGCACAATAATAACAATATAGGGACAATAGGGGCACAAAAATAACAATAAGGGATACAGTGACAATAGTAATGGGGGAATCACTAGTATTATAGGGACCTAACATGTCCTCACTAAATATGTTTTTGGATTTTTGTACTAGTTCCTTGAAAATTTCTATTTGTCAAGGCTTTACTACTTATGATCATAGGTACTCACAACAGTCTAACAATTTATGGTACTCTCCAAATCACCATTCCTGAAAGGATCCAACAAAAAAACTTGAGAGGAAGATGAGAAGGGAACACTCTTATTGGAACTAGCCTAGAACTAGTGGAATGGGCTGGTCCCAATGGTTTTAGAGTTGTACTAGTCTAATTTGGTGGTTCAGATTGGCTAAGGTTGGTCTTGTATTGAATTGACCTTAAAACACCAAAGTGACTAGTTCTCTACTAAACTGACCAATTCTGAAGAATGTAGTGCAACATAGCTAATGACCACCAAATATTATTTTTTAAATAAAAAATAGTTAAAAGGAAAAAAAAAATATCTTAACCCTAGGGCCCTACAAAACCTAACCCTAGTAATTAATGGTAATACTTAAGTTTTAAAGTTAAAGTAAAAGTTGACATTCTCCTTATCTTTCCTTTTTGAAAAGGAAAGATAAGGATAATGTCAACTTTTACTTAAATTTTTAATATTAACATTAATTGTTTTGGGTTTTTTCAGAGTGGTTCCAACTTCATTAAATTTTGAGAAAGTCAAATTTTAGATCCCATTCAAAACTTAGTGGTGAATATTTGAAGCACTTCTTTTTAATGAGTCCTAGACTTTGATTTCCAGTTTTTCATGTGCATTTATTGCATAATCATCTTCCTCATGAGACTTTGCAACAGAAGTTGATCTTTAATCCATTGCAAGCACTTGACCTAGCTTAGGGAACCTTCAACTACCCCTCCCAAGTTGCTCCTCAACATTGAAATTTTCTTTGGAAGCAGGCATTCATTTTATCCATTAGATCATTTTTTCCACTATGACAGTCCAACAGCATCCCTGCCAGCATATTCTTGACAATCCATCTCATCTTTACTGCTACCTTATAAAAACTCTTAAATCTTGTGCTTGAGCAATAAGGTCTATGGCTAGGTGAAGAGTAGAACTCCAAATATTTTTTGCAATAATCAACCTTGAGTGAATAGAATGTCATATCTACATAGACCTTTGCAAGAGTACTCTATTCTAGGTGATGATAGAGTACATCATTTCCTTATTCGAAGTAATTAAACTTTTATGATGGTATAATTTAATTATGAATAGTTAAAATACTAGATGTTTACAATCAATTTCATAAAGGGATATGGGCTTCTTAATTTTTTTGCTGGAATTTTAAATATTGAGATAGAAATTTGTAACGATAATATAATGACTTCTAATCCTTGTGAATGTTGTAAGTATCTACTATGTGTATTTTTTTCAAATCGAATAGAAATATGATCAACTTTGGTTTTGCTAACAAAAAAACACACAAACATATTCTGTTATATAAGATTTTTTGTTATTTCTAACAAAATTATTATCAACCATGGTTTGTTTAGAAAATAACATATATTAAACTATATAATGAATTATTAAATTGATAACTATTTAATATGGGTTGACTTTTAGTGATGTTTCTATGGATCATCTTATGATGTTGTGGACCATTTAGAAGTCATGTCACTAGTAAGTCAAGGTTTCATGTCACCTTCTCATGTTTATACAAA
Organism: Pinus tabuliformis; assembly: GCA_031772625.1. Taxonomy (NCBI): domain Eukaryota; kingdom Viridiplantae; phylum Streptophyta; class Pinopsida; order Pinales; family Pinaceae; genus Pinus; species Pinus tabuliformis. The sequence continues at coordinate 1,327,222,910 of CM062805.1, read as the reverse complement.
ATAAAGTAGAGAATGGATGGGAATATTTAATTCATGATACTAAAAATGGGATCACAAATTATCTTAAGTTTACACATAATATATTGACAATGCATCCATGTGAGAAGTACTAGAGTAGAGGGATTGGATCAACCAAGGCTTTTTAATATATAAAAATATTAGGATTCAAGAGTTCATGGGTTGTAGTGATGGATGCCTTAAAGAGGGACAATCAAATTAACTAAAACTACTAGAATGGGATATTTACGGGTGGAGGTTAAGTTGTATCTATTATGGGAGCCTCATCTTTAGTATCTCCTTTGTCTATATGCTCTCCTTAGGTGATGGAATTTTTTAACAAAACTATTTTGAGCATTAATATTTGTTGATTACATAGTCATCTTGTTTCATTAATAGAATTATATTTCTTGATAAAACAACTAGAAAAAATCCTATTGGTGTGTCAGGATTCAAAGTAATTTTTCCTTCCCCTAATATTACTTTTTAACTTGAGAAGGTGGAGGATTTTGAGGATGGCATATTATGTTCTCCTAAGTAATGTGAGTATGCCATTTACTTAGATTTTCTACGTAAAGCAATTTTTTCATATGTTGTTAGATACCATCCAAGAGGAAAGTATAAATAATTGTGGTTGGATCAATATATTATTTTTCAGCCATATTTTAGAGTAGAATATTTGGAGGAATCAACTTTATGTGTCATTTTTACTACTACTGCCACCTTGGAAATTTCCAGAGAAAAGCCTTAAGATCCATCTTAAGGCCTTAAATGACCACATTTTTTTTCCTAACCTTATTAAGGAAATAATTGTAGGGAATATGTCAATGAATATGAGTTACAAGAGGAGAGAGTTGAATTGGGACCTGTTGCTCTGATACCATGTCAGGTCAGGTTTGTAACTCTGAATCAAATTGTGTTTAGCATTAAAAGATAATATGACTATATACAAGGAGAGGGAGACTGTTGGGTTTCATCTCCCAATGTCTCTTCGTCTTCTATATTCCTTTATTTTTTGCTATTTAGAATATTTACATAAGTTTTCCTAATCCCAAATATTGGTTGTCAACATTTCCAATATTTGTGCTCAATCCAAATTCCTCTTTGGCATGCCTATACTAAGGATGCAAATGCACCTCATCACACAATTATTATGTGATCTATTCACCTATATGGTCCTCAAATCATTCTAAAATCATATTGTCCATAGTATTCATTTGGACTTACTGTGAAAGTCATGTGCATGAGCTAGCACTTTGTTATGAAACCAGCTCAAGAAAAGATAGAAAAGATAGATCAACACCTTAGAATTCAGCCTCTTCGAGGGGGCAACCTCCTTTACATTACATAAATGAACAATTCTTGGATGATTCAAATGACAAAACCTCCTTTCTATATATAGGAGTCTAAGGAGTCACAATATAATCCAGCCGACCTAACAATAATAATATAAAGCCACAAAAATAACAATAGAGGGATTTATGGGGCACAGTAATAACAATATGGGGGCAATAGGGGCACAAAAATATTAATAAGGGGTATAACTACAATAGTAATGGGGTAATCACTAGTATTATAGGGACCCAACATGCCCCTCTCCTTCAAAAAAGTGTTGTCCTCAACGCTTGAGTAGTTCTGGATACTTCTGCATAAAATTCTCATCCTCCCATGTGGAATCTTCAGCGGATAAGTTCTTCCACTTGATAAGATACTCTGAAATTGATCGATTTCGTAGCTGTCGAGTTCTTGTTTCTATGACTGCTTCTGGTTCCAATATAATTTTTCCTTCCTCGTCAAGTTCTGGCAATATTGTTTGAACTGGGAGCTTGTCGCCTATAACCTTCTTTAAACATGAAACATGGAAAACTGGGTGCAATCGAGAAGCTGCAGGAAGCTCCAATTTGTATGCCATAGTACCAATCTTTTGCAACACCTTGTACGGACCATAATACTTTGGTGATAATTTATTATCCTTCTTAGCTTGCTTGAGGGACATTTGCTTATATGGTTGTAGCCGTAGGAATACCCAATCACCTACATCAAAACTTCTTTCACTGCGATGTTGATCTGCCTGTTGTTTCATTCTATTCTGTGCCAACACGAGGTTATCCTTTAAGAGTTGGAGGACTTGTTGTTGATGTTCGATGTGATGTTCCACTGCCTGAACCTTAGAATTTTCTCTTAAATATGATGTGATGGATGGTGGTTGATACCCATAAAGTGCCATAAATGGGGTCATTTTTGTTGCTGTATGGAAGGAAGTGTTATACCACCATTCAGCCAGAGGCAACCATTTGACCCATTGTGTCTGTTTATCAGATACAAAGCAACGAAGATATCCTTCCAAACATTTGTTTACTATCTCAGTTTGCCCATCAGATTGAGGATGATAAGATGAGCTATGAGCTAACTGAGTACCAAGACAAGAAAATAATTCTGTCCAAAAATTTCCAGTGAAAATGGGATCTCTGTCACTTACAATAATCTTTGGGTTTCCATGTAGCTTTTGAATTGTTTCCATAAATGCAGTAGAAACTGTACTGGCTTTAAATGGATGTGATAATGCACAAAAGTGTGCATACTTGGTAAGTCTGTCAACTACCACCATGATGACACTCTTTCCCTCAGACTTGGGTAAACCTGTGATAAAATCCATTGAAACCTCCTCCCAACGTTGGCTTGGAATGGATAAAGGTTGTAATAGACCCGGTGTCTTAATTGTTTCAACTTTATTTTGTTGGCAAACCAAACATTCCGCCACAAACTTTTGAATATCTGATTTAAGGCCATCCCAAAAAAATTCCTTCTTAACCCTGTGGTAAGTTTTTAAAAATCCTGAGTGCCCTCCTAAGGGAGAAGTGTGCAATTCCATAAGAATCTTTTGTTTTAGCTGGGAATTCTTACAGAGGTATAAGCGATCTTTGTACCATAACGAATCATTTTGCCAGCTAAATGTATCAGACGTACTGGAATCTTGTTGTAGCTTTCGAATAAGTGCCCACACTTCTTCGTCATTCTTCCATTCCTCCCTTGCTTCGTTTATCCAATCTGGTTGGATAATAGAAATGGCGCACAACAATGCTTCCACATCCTCATCCTTTCTTGAGAGTGCATCTGCCACCACATTTTGCTTCCCTTTTTTGTAGATGATTTCAAAGTCATAACCCAACATCTTTGTGACCCACTTTTGTTGCTCTTCAGAGGATAATCTTTGTTCTAAAAAGTATTTAAGGCTATCATGATCCGTTTTTACCTTGAAGTGTCTTCCCATTAGGTAGGGTCGCCATTTCTTAAGTGCATGGAGTATTGCCAACATTTCCTTCTCATAAATAGCTTTGCTTAAAAACTTTCCCTTGATTGGACGACTTTCAAAAGCAATGGGTCTTTCATCTTGCATTAGAACAGCACCAATTCCATTTCCTGAAGCATCACATTCCACAATAAAGGTTTTTGTGAAGTCCGGTGTAGCTAAGACCGGTGCTTGGCACATTGCCTCTTTAAGATGTTCAAAGGCCTTTGTTGCTTCCGGAGTCCATGAAAATGCATCTTTCTTCAATAATGTTGTTAGAGGTGCTGCTATTCTCCCATAATTCTTAACAAACTTGCGATAATACCCTGTCAACCCAAGAAATCCTCGCAGATGCTTTATGGATGTGGGGATTTTCCATTCCTTAATGGCTTTAATTTTGCTAGGGTCTACCTTAACTCCTTCATGAGATACAATATGACCCAAATATTCCACCTCCTGGACTCCAAAGAAACATTTGGATCTTTTTGCATATAATTGTTTCTCCTCCAATAGTTGTAGCACCCTGTCAACATGTTCAACATGATCCTTCCAAGACTTGCTGTAGATTAGTATATCATCAAAAAATACTAACACAAATTTTCTAAGGAATGGTTTGAAAATTGAATTCATCAAACCTTGAAATGTTGAAGGTGCATTGGTAAGGCCAAAAGGCATGACCAAAAATTCATAATGACCCTCATGAGTTCTAAATGCTGTTTTCGGAATGTCTTCAATCTTCATTCTGATTTGATGATATCCTGAACGAAGATCCAACTTGGTGAAGTAAATTGATCCATGCAATTCATCCAGTAATTCATCAATGACAGGAATGGGGAACTTATCTTTAATAGTGAGCTTGTTGAGCTCCCTATAATCCGGACACATGCGCCATGATCCATCCTTCTTGTGCACCAATACTACTGGAGCAGAGAAAGAACTTTGACTCGGTTGAATTATACCAGCCTCTAGCATTTCTGCAACCATACGTTCAATTTCACTCTTTTGGACATAGGGATATCTGTACGGCCTGATGTTTGGAGGAACACTTCCTGGAATCAGATGAATAGCATGATCATGATCACGCATAGGTGGGAGACCTTTGGGAGTCTCAAATACCTTGGAATGATTGTCCAGGACTTTTTGGAGATCTGGAGAAATAGATGATTCCAATGTGGAAACATCTAGCGAACATAATTGTGCAATTACACCTCTTTGCTCCTTTTTTAGAAGCTTTGTCATACCATTAGAGCTGATTATCTTTCCTGGTTTCCCTGCAATACCCCTTAATTCAACTTCCTTTCCTTCCACAGAAAATTTCATGAAAAGTTCTTGAAAATTAAAAGCTATTGTACCCAAGGATTGTAGCCATTGGACTCCTAGTACAACATCAGCACCTCCCATTGGAATGGAAAGCATTGGGCTAGTCAATACATATTCTCCCATGGATAGCTTGATATTATGGCACTTTCCAGAGCAATTTATTGTTCCTCCATTTGCAATCATCACTTGACACTCTGGTGCTGGATATAGGAAGCAATTCAATTCTTTTGCTACCCTACAATGAATAAAATTGTGGGTGCTTCCTGAATCAATCAACACTATTACCTTTTTCTTCTTGATTTGTCCTTCTATCTTGATGGTTTGAGGAGTGGTAATTCCCGCCAATGCATTACAAGATATGGTCGGATTTATTTGTTCTTCATCTAGGCTTTGTTCCTGGAGTATATCCTCTTCTTTTGACCTTTCTTGCTCCTTTTCTTCTTCCTCTTCACAATCTATGTAGAATAATTTCTTCTCAGCACACTTATGACCTTTAGTGTATTTGCTATCACAACTGTAACAAAGCCCTTTTGCTCTTTTTTCTTCCAATTGTTGTGGTGTCAACCTTATAGGTTGTGGAAGACTAGGGGCAACAACACTTCCGTCTTTATAGTTGTGAGTGGTATGCTTCCTGGTTGCCATAATTTTGCTTTCCATTTTTCTTGCTAACCTGAATGCCTTCTCTAATGAATCAGGTTCCCAAAGGCGAACATCATGTTGGATATTATCCTTTAAAGACCCTATGAACACATCAATCCTATGCTCCTCTGGAATATCTTTTACCCTTATGTTCAATTTTTGGAACTCCTCAATGTGCTCCATTATTGAACCCTTTTGTTTGAGACTTATCAATTGGCTAAAAAAAGTGTTGCTTTTTGTATCCTCATAATGTGCTATCAATTCTTCCGTAAAAATTGCCCAAGTGATAAATTGTTTACGAGAGCAAAGCCATTGATACCATACAAACTGATTTGGTTCCAAATATAAAGTTGCCATACGTACCTTTTGTGTGTTTTGCACATTATTGAGATCGAAGAATTGCTCCATCTGTAATATCCATGTGGCGGGATCCTTGCCATCAAACTTCCTCATATCGATTTTTGGAATATGGTGATTCTTCGATCCAACATTAGAGTCTATGATATCATGATTAACATTTCTTTTTTTCACATCATGAGTTTCCTTTACTACCTTTTCACCATTAGTAAGTATTTCTTGTAGAAAATTTGTCAAATCTGTCTTCATATCTGTCATGCCTGTCTTCAAGTTTGTGTTCAAATCTATCTTTAATTCTTCCATGTTTGTCTTCAAATCTGTCTTCCAATCATCCATCTTAGCTTCCACGCCCTTTATCTTAGATTCCATGCCATTTATCTTAGCTTCTGTTAGCTTTTGTGAGCGTGACATTTGTTGCACTTGTTCTTGTAATTTTGATATATCATGTAGCATTTCTTCCTCTTCTTCATGAGTCATGCTAGAGCTTTCAGGTTCCTTACTAGGTGTTTGCATTTTCTTTCCTCGGGGCATCAGTTACCGATAATAATTACTTCAAAATAATTTTCAAACCAATCTTAAGCAAAAATTTAAGAAAATCTACACACCTTTTTTCACTTTGTAGGAGCTCGATATTGCCTCTGATGTATCTCTGTAGTTTTCTATCATCTAGTTCTGAATTTGTGACCTGTAGTAGCCCTCTGTGTCCTCTTTCCAATGCCACAAGTCTGACCCAAATTGGATTCTCCAAGGAAGAGTTATGCGAAATCTCCCACAGTGACTTGATTATAGACTAGTTCAGTAGAGCAAACTTGTACGACGTGCCACGAGTCACTGTTTCTACCTTTGGATCTGAAAAATGCATACAAAAAACTACAGTCCGTCCTCTTTCTGTACCTTCTTACGAAATTTCAATCTGATCCCCAGAGAGAAAGTTATGACGATTTTCCCCAGGTCACCTGTTTGGAATGTAATTCAGGAGTCTGCAAAAAGACCAACTTCCTCAGATCATATCTCCGCAAATATAGCGCGAAAAGCTCTGAAATTCGGACCCAAGGTTCAGCGCGATTTCTTCTCAAATGGGTTTTTTTTTTCAACTTCTGAAACGTCACAGAAAAAAGTTATAGCGAAAATGCCACGATGACCTGTTTGGAGCAGCGAAACCCTAGAATCCAAAGCTCTGATACCAAATGTTATGAAACCAGCTCAAGAAAAGATAGAAAAGATAGATCAACGCCTTAGAATTCAGCCTCTTCGAGGGGGCAACCTCCTTTACATTACATAAATGAACAATTCTTGGATGATTCAAATGACAAAACCTCCTTTCTATATATAGGAGTCTAAGGAGTCACAATATAATCCAGCCGACCTAACAATAATAATATAAAGCCACAAAAATAACAATAGAGGGATTCTATGGGGCACAGTAATAACAATATGGGGGCAATAGGGGCACAAAAATATTAATAAGGGGTATAACTACAATAGTAATGGGGTAATCACTAGTATTATAGGGACCCAACACACTTCCATGGATATAATAGTTTCCTCCAAGATATCCTCAAGCTTATCAATACACCACTTTAATATTGCTAATGTCTCTCAATTTGTAGTGTTAGGTGATTCAACTACTTCTCACCTTGTCCATTTATGTTTGAGGCCACTAGTTTTCTCTATTACTGAGTCACAAGGAAGACACTTGCACACCTACCGTCATCATCCTACTCAGAATAGGCACCAAGTGTGGGTTAGTCATGAAAGGATAGCCAAATAGACTAATTGTGAAAGGGTGGCTACCTTCTTTAGGAAGAAGAGTTCAAAACTGTAGACGATGTGAGGTCGTGGTTTCGATTCTCATCAAAACAACTTCAAGTTAATTATTATGGAGTGAAAAAGGGAATGGAGAATATGTGCTTCTTGCTTAAGCGACGATGAAGATAATGTATTTTTCGATGTCATTATGAAATAGGTTCATCGGTCTAAGAACCATGTGGTGGATGGTTAGGAGCAACGTACTTATGGTTTGAAGATATTATGTCAAGCTGGTCTAGTTGCAAATCCAAGGACAAGCTTGCAAGAACATTTTCTTTCTTACTACAAGAAGCATTGAAGTTAATCCTGTAATTAATGATTGGATAAGGCTAGTGGAGGAAAATAAAATTAGCCTTGAGGACATGGCATGTTGGTAGGAAGTAATATATAGAAAAATAAAATAAAAAGACACAACAAACTTTAAAGGAAGATCGACATGATTAGGGAAGAGAACAAATGATGAAGTATTTGACAATCCAGGGTTGTCATCACAATCTAAGGAAAAGGAGTAGAAATGTGAAGAGGCGTTAAATGCGACAAAGAATTTTTTAACTAGTTATGAGGTCTTGCTCCAAAAAAGAGCTGTGAGTGATAATGAGGTAATAAGTTTTACTTTCCCGGTAGCTACATGTCTCAGAAAGGATTTCCCCTTACTGAAAACAACATCACAGCCATGATCCTCCAATACAACTATAGAGAGCAGGATCCTCTTCATCCCAAGTACATACATGAAATATTTTAGATGAAGATGGGAGTCTAACTCCCTCTTTAAGGTTACGATACCAATTCCTTTGGTATTGTACCACACATCATCCCCAATTTCTATGTGCATCTGGATATCCTTCTATTAAAGAATTCTTTACATAATGTCATATGGAACGAGGCATCTAAATATAGATACCACGCACTCCCCATTATAGTGGTGTCCATACATGCAATCAGGGTGAAGCCTAATTCGAATTGTGAGGCAAGTGCTTCACCTCTTGCTCCTCTTCAAGGCTTCTTATTATACTTCTTGTGCGAACACTTTCTTGCATAGTGCCCAGATTCAGGGCAAAACATTTTATCTTGCACAAGTCCTTCTTCTTTCCATTGTTCTGACTAGTCTTTGGTTTTATTTGGGCCTTCTTTCCCTTGCCCTTATTTCCATTTCCAACCAAGGAAAAATTCTCTCCCCCCTTAGATTTGGATGTTATTCCATCTCTAGTATTCCATTGAATTTCTTCATACACCAAATCGGACCGAAGTCTCTCCCAATTTGGTAATTTTTCCCTTTCATTTACAGAGTGCCAATAGCTATGTCCAGATTTTAGAATCTGTAGGAGGGCTAGGATCACTAGTTATCTAGAGGGAATATTTTCTCCAACTCCTCCAAGCTCATCTCAACATTGAATGAACCTAGAGAGTAATGTGAAATGATTTCTCTTTTATGCAATCAGATGTTTCTAAGCTTGTCCCTCAATGCCAATCGTATTGGTGTGTTAGGATTCAAAGTAACTTTTCCTTCTCTATATTTAGAGAAAGAAATCTAGTTTAGAGAAATCTAGTTTAGAAAGAAATCTAGTTTAGAAATCTAGTTTAGAGAAAGAAATCTACTTTCACTACAGAAAGGGGTCAAACAAGAAGTTATTTTTTTTCAAGGAAATTCCAAATACATTATCACAATAGTTTATTGGTTCTCATTTATTAATATGAGCATACAATTGACGAATGTAAATGGAATCCAAATGAGAGACCATGAAATTAACAAACCTTGGACTTGGTGTGAGATCTATGCCTTGTACCCTCATTTTCTTAGGAGTTTCTCCTATGATATGGACATGCAAAGAGATGTTTCTGTGATATATTACATGAACTATAGATGATGAAAATCAATGTCACTCATCGCTTTATCTAGTTTGTCTTGTGCTAAAAATATCAACATACCATTCCATTTTCTATGCAAAATCATTAGAGAAGTGGGTGGACATGCAAAGGGCCTTTTTGTGATATATTACATGAACTATAGATGATGAAAATCAATGTCACTCATCGCTTTATCTAGTTTGTCTTGTGCTAAAAATATCAACATACCATTCCATAGGTGAATATATTATTAAGATCCCCTAGAGGAACCATTAATGAAGATGATCCTAAATAATAAGCACAACACCCTTTGTCAAAAGTATCTTAATCCCAACATGATCTCTCACACAACTATGTGATATTCCATATATTTTATTTATTGATGCTTATGGATCTTATGTCACCCCAAACTTAAGACATCCTCCGAATAATATTTTCACTCCCTATATCGAAATCTTAATAGTAATATGCATTAACCTTTGACATAATAGTAATGGATATAAAAAATGCAACCAGAAAAAATTCTAATTCTTCTAAATGAGAACCAATTGTAACTCTAACACTCTTTATATATTTTTCATAATCAAATATGTTTTGTTTCAAACTCTTTTTTAATTCATCTAAATGTATTTTCCTATATTTGTTCAATAATTTGTGTGTATTATCTTAATATTAAAAATTCATTAAATTTTTCCATAATAGTAATGGATATAAAAAATGCAACAAAAAAAAAAAATTCTTCTAAATGAAAACCAATTGTAACTCTAACACCCTTCCTATATTTTGCACGATCAAAAGTTATTTTGTTTAAAACTCTTTTTCAAGTCGTCTAAATGTATTTTCCTATAGTTGTTGAATAATTTGTGCATATTATCTTAATATTAAATATGCATTAACCTTTTCTATAATAATAATGGATATAAAAATGCAACTGAAAAAAAAATATAATTCTTCTAAATGAAAACTAATTGTAACTCTAACCCTCTTTATATATTTTGCATGATTAAAAATTGTTTTGATTCAAACTCTTTTTCAAATCGTCTAAATATCTTTTCCTATAGTTCTTCAATAATTTTTGTGTAATCTAATTCTTCTAAATGAGAACCAATTGTAACTCTAACAGTTTTAAATAAATAATAACCAATTGTAACTCTAACCCCATTCATATATTTTACATGATAAAAATTTGTTTTGTTTCAAACTATTTTTCAAATCATCTAAATGTTCTTTTCATATAGTAAAACTATAATTTTTGCAAATACACACAAGTTTCCCATACCACTTTGGATTTCCTATTCTTTCTGCTAGCACAATTTATTCTTTTTTCTCACGCAATTGATTCAATAGAGGGGAGCCGAGCCCATAACCAAAGGGTGGATTTCCTATTCTTGCTACTAACTCAATTGATTCAACAGAGGGAAGGCCATAACCAAAGGGAAAAATGGAGAGCAACGTGGAGATTTTTAGGAGTTGTAAAAGCCACAGTAACTATTGTCCCTCCTCATCTTGAAACTGTAACTGAGACTGTAGGATTTTCTCTCAAAATCCATGGTGTGCACAGTTGGGAATGAAGTGCTCACATAAAAATACCAAAAGCTCAGGTACTGTGCCCTCCTCCTTTCTCTCATTTTTCCTCTTCAAACACGTAGCCAAGCACTTAAATACTTCTAAATATATGAATCAATTATAGGACCAAGATATCTAATTGGCCTCCAAATCACTTAAAAACTTGTTAGGGACCCCTAACCAACCACAGGATTGTATTTCAAATCTAGGGTTTGTAGGGTTTGTGAATAAATGTACTTTGTTGGAGGATTTTGCCACTTCCATACCCAATTTGAGGGATTTAGGAATTAAAGCCTTGGTGGTGTTGAAGTAGCAATAATCGGATCAACTTGAATAAGGCCCCTGCATATGCGGGTGACTGGCATTATATATGATATTATGCAAGCCGAGCAGCAAAACTCGCAGCAAAATCGTGGCTTCCAGCCCCCAGGTAAGAATATTCCCACCCAAGCTTGAATTGTTCTCTATAATTATTCTGAAGCATTGGGTTTCCTCTTTTTGGCATGGAAAAATTGGCCCCTCCTCACTGTCTCAGCCTGGCGCTATTTCTAGTCTCTAAGAATCTGGCAATCCCTTCTATAGTGCCAATTGATTATTCAATATACATAGAAAATTTGTTGAATCTAGGATGGAAATCAAATTATGCTTTGTGTACATACATACACATTGTCACTGTAAATAAAGGTTATATCATGAGCATGTGGATATGTTTGTAATTTTTCTCTTCCCTCTTTGCTTCAGTAATTTTAGTTCTAGCACATGCCACGCATCCCTTGATAAAGATTTTTTAGCTAGGTAGACCAATTATTTCTTGTAGGCAGCAGGCAACAGTGGGATGATTAACCTCTACCATTGCCGAGGGTGCATGACAACTTTGTAACCCTGGATTAAATCAAGGGCTTAGGAAAAGAATGGATTGAGAAAAAGTCTCTTGTCTCATTCTTCCTTGTTTTTCACCCCTCTCGGTTCTTCCTAGTTTCTCTTCAATTATATATGCAAAGCAAGTGTTGCAAAGCCTCCATTACCTAAAAATCGAAGTCTTTGTTTTATGCAATGTCCCCGAAACCCCTTATGTAGCCAAAATTTTCTATTTTAAATAATAACAACTCTAAATGCTTTCTTTCAAATATGTAAACTATGTATTGATTGGCTTGCCTTGCAATTTCTTTGTTGTCCGAGATATGCTATATCTTTATCATCAGAATTTTCAGAAGTACTGGTGTTTTGAGAAGCCAATGCCCAAAGGTTTTGTTAATTTGGTTCCAACGTATTGACACCTCACCTTCTTGTTTTCTGTGTTCAATTTTAATTGATAAGTTTCCCATGCTATTCATAAGTTATGTGATGTTATTATTTTGTTGATTAATTATATCCAGAGCTGAAGAAACTAAATAGGGAAAATCCTGCTTCTGTTTTCCATTGCAGACTGCATTGTTCATTTTAGTGAAGGTTTTCATTAGACATAAGCCTCTCACAAGTTGAGGGGAGCTTTAGGTATAATGGCCTATTCAATGGAATGACAATGGTCAACCTCTTTATGTTATTAAGGCGGTCAATAGTTTGATAGAAGATCCCTTAAATGAAAGAGGAAACCCTCTATATTAGGTGGTGATTCTGGATGGTGGACCATGAATGGTAGCATAGGCCCATTTTAAGGTAGTCAATTTGGTACTAGTAAGACTTTTAAAATTTTTGCATTAATTGATTTGCAACTGGCAGCAATCTTCAGCTAAAAAAATATGAAAGAGAGTGGAAACTTTCTTTGTAACTATATCTGAAGCCCTTCAATGACACATAATAATAAAATATCCTTTTGAATGCTTTGAAATTTGAGGTTTCAGATTTGTTTTGCTATAGCATTTCTTGCATTTATCTGATTATTTACTCACTTGATTTGGTACAAGGGCACTATTTAGTTTCCTTTATATTATCTTTTACTCTTATGTAATTTTTACGTGTGACATTGTTCTAGTCCTTGGCATGATGGTTATTTGTTAATTAGTTGTTTTGTCTCCCTTTGAATGGTTGTCTTTTATTTATTGTGTGCAGCCTAGATCAAGGGATCCCTTTGTATAGTGTTTCATCAAGCGAGATAGGGCTACATCTACCTATCAATTATTTCTCAGTTTGACTACAAGTAAGTTTAGAACTTTCATATTTTTTCCATGATCATAGCTTGTAACTATTTTGTTATGTATGTAGGAAATAAGGTTCCATCAGAAGTTTGCATTCCTCAAGCATGACTATTATGAATTTCTGATGTTGATGGTAATTTGTACAAGGCCATAAAGTCTCCATGATTGTGAAAATGTGTACTTGAATACTTGAATATTGTCTCTTCTTCTAGGCAAGACCCAAGAATAGAAGGCCAGACTCTTTTGCTAGTTTTGTGAATTTTTCTTTAGACATTATAAAATTTTAATAAGAGTAATATATACAAGTCTTTAATACAAAAAGGGAGGGCCGCAACTGCAGACTCCGCAAGCAAGTCCAAAAGTAAAAAATGTGGGTTGCCCTTGGCCAAACCACTCATAAAGAGTCAACATTGTTGTCCATCGACATAACATAAAAAGAGACAAGGAACAATTGCCTGCCTATTGTTTAAACTTGGAGATGAACATCCTTTTAATGTGCCATCCTAGTTTTCTTGTCTCTAAAAATCTAGGTTACCCCATTAAAATATGGACTTATTGCCAATTCATGTACTAGTAAATGTTTTGTAAGCAAGTAGTCCTTGTAAATGTCCCATATTTTTGTTAGAAAAAGGAAAACATTTTAATGGATTTTTCTAAAACTTATTTTCTTCCACTTTTAGGATTTCCTTATTGCAGCCATCTTGCTAGGGAATGTTAAAAATGTAGCAAGAAGGGTCTATTGGCTTGTGCCTTAGCTAATGAAAACCTCGAATTTTCCTCATGAGTTAGACTTCAGTTAGGATGAGTTATTTCCAATTTACTGGAATAATCTTCAAGTTTGCATGCATAGAGTTGGAGTTTCAGTTAAGTGGAGTCTTCATCAGTTTGACTACAAAATGGGGTGGCAGTTAGCAGTTAAGTTAGAACAAGTTAGTCTTTAGTCTTGATTGAAGGAAGAGTGAGTTAGATCTCTAGTGTTGATTGGAGAGAGAACAAGTTAACAACTCTAGTGATTATTGGAAGGAGAGCAAGTAAGACTCTTAGTTAACTCACAATTTGAGCTCGAGTTCTAAATTTGGAACTGGGCCTCCTTGCATGTTTGAACTGGGCCTATGAATGAAGGATGAAGGCATATGGATTAATAGATTATGAATTGGCGAATTACCTTGAACTAGTAGTGTAATCCAGTGGCTGGTTTGTTACCAAACCGATTGAGCTGGTCACTGACTCGATCAGTTCAGTAACAAACTAGCTGGCTCAGCTGAGTCTGAGTTAAACTAGCCAAACCGACCAATGGTATCTTATGAGGTTTGGTTACTTTACGAAGACTGATATTTTTGCTAAAGATAACTGGTATGAATGTGTAGTGGTTTGATCTAGCATAACAGTGGTGTCTTGCATTTTTCTTGACCGCTAGCCTTGGATATTAGGCATTGATACCTTTCTTTTGCATCTCAGGTGATTAATCTCATAAACTTCTTTGCAATTATGAACTGATACATGCATACGAATAAGCTACAACAATTCACAAATTTGTTGGCAGTGGCATTTTCATAGCATGATGACTATTGATGTTTTATGGTTTTGGCATTTTCATAGTATGGCGAATAGTGATGTTTCATAGTTTACTTTTGTTGTAGAGGCCATTTGGAACCTCCTCAGTTATGTGTTCTTGTTTTGATCTCTATATCATGTATGTACTAAATTCTAATTAGTAATAACTATGTATTGGATAGTGCACTAGGTGCCATTTTGATATAATGGATATATTCATGAGCCTACTTTGATCATATGTTGTCTTTATAAGAACAGATTCCAGAGATAATATGTTCTTATAAACTTGTTATGGATCACAGAAGCCTAAATTATTTAATCATATGTTATCTTCTCTCTATATTAGTATATTCTAATGATTTGAGTTTGGGAACATGAATTTTATTAAGGACTTCATTGGGCATGTTGCCTCATTTCTTCAAAAGTGACAACGTCAAGAATAGAGTATAATGTGAACGCATTACAAGAAACAACAAAGAAAATTCATTTTATTTAAGAAACATGACATGTTCCCCAACACCTACATGTCTTTATGCCACATGTTGGACAAGTACCCTAACATTTCATAGGGGAAGATGGAAGAATTTAAAACAACATATCAAGACAAAGCATCACTTGATGGGGTGGAGGATGGCTTCAAATAGTTATACATTAGCACTAGTAAATTCATAGGCTATGATGTTGTTTAGATAATCTTCGGCAAAATCACATAATCAATCGTTTGTCGACGTGTTTCGAACCAACCAGTGTGGTTCATCGTCAGGACAAGATGAAGATCAAATTCCTATGATTAAAAATTCCAGGGATTAAAAATTCCTATGATTAACGGGGAACTCTTAAGTTAGTGTGTGTTACTCTATAGTAGTTAACTATGAGGCTCTCCTCTCATGTTAATTTATCCTCTTATAGCAAGAAGAAGTGGAGCACATACATGAATTTTCACACTTTGAATAATAGCAGACCTGAGCAATCCATATATAAAACAATGTTGTAAGTGCATGCCAATCTCTTCCTTATGTACAAGATGATGGATGACTGGTTGAAGGGATAGACAAAGGTGTGAGATGTATTTTCTAATGATTCGTGTTTGGAATATAACATTGAGTTAGTATTAGCCAACTTGGATCTTAAAGATCTAATGCTAAAGCCGATCGCTTTTGATGATGATGGTGATCCTCTTTAGATGTCATCCTCCACACCAACAAATGTAGACTTTGGATTGGATATAGAGGAGGAAGAGGATGGGGGAGAGTGATGCAACATCACCACCATAGGTTCTGTCGCTTAAATCAAACACACAACAAAACTCTAAAATCCACGATATAAGAATTTATATAACTCTCAAATATAATTTATTCAAAACATAAAATATTTACACGAGAACTTCTCATTCCTCATTATCACACTTCTCTCCCCACATGCCTCGTGGGCTCCTCTTAATTTATGCAAATGGATTAGAACCCAAGTAGGTTCTATATCCCTTAACAAACTCCAACAATATCTCTCTTGATCCCTAAAATATCTCATCCAAATCCTTAAAATCCTCTAATTCCACTTTTAACTCAACTAATCCTCTATTCTAGGATCCCCTAATCCCCAAGATCTCTATGAGATCTTTACAAGTCTATCATCACTCATATTCTCTCATAATTTAGAATATTTACAATTAAAACCTCACACACATTTTTTCCACTCAATTTATTAAAAATATACAAATAAATTAAAACATCACACCCCCTAAGTGGACCAAATATACCATGATTTTCTGAAGCAAGATGCTCCTGCATCGGAATCTCGATGTAGAAAAGAAAAATTCATAGACTCTTGTCTATGAGGTCTGTCACTTTTCTATAGTAATGTGATAGCCACAAGTATCAATGACTTGCTACCTCTAGGATTCCAAACTCTGTTTTGTTGATGGTCCTTCAATCTTTCTTCTTGATGTTATTTACAAGATTGGGATAACAATTCGTCATGATTACATTCAGGTTCCACATTTGGACATTTTTCTTCCATATGTGAAATATGTTCATGTTTCAACAACATTCCCATTTCTTCAATTTTAACTTTATTATCATTTTGTATGCTTCTATTGAGCCAAATTTGTTGATTTGAAGGCATATTGTCACATTCTAACTTTGGGTTATCCAACCATTCTTCTAGAAATTTTAATTTTGCTGTAATATTACTCGTGTTGACATCTAAAATTATTTGATGATTATCAAAAACTTCAATTATTTGTTCACCTTCAGCAACTTTAACATTTCCTACATCCACAAACAAGCTATTAGTTTTTAAAATACAAGACGTTTCAGCCTCATTTGATGCTTCAAGCACCAGTCTTTGACAATGGACTTTCTGGGTTTCACCAATTCCTTTGAGTCTCTCCTTTTCCAACAAAGCAATATGTATTTTTTCAAGTTCTCTAAACTTGTTTATCAGCTTGGCATTCCATTTCTTTTGCAATAAGCTCCATCTAACCCATTTCCTCATACTCCATCCATGTCTTCGGTCTTCATTCTCTTTTCCTTGTAACCATTCTTGTAGTATATTCAACTCTTCTTTCATCATTGCAATACTTATCCTACACTCTTCATCGCTCATCTGACATTTATTTGAACCTTTCCTAAGTTTCTCCATGTTCATTTTCACTAATTCTTCAAACTCAAATAAAAGAAAATATTTACCTCAATCAATTTCTAAAACTCACTCCTATGTTTTTCCATTTGCTTCCACTGCACCTATGATTTTCCTTGTCATATGCTCTTTTGTGTTCATAACAACTTTAACTTGTGAGTTGCAATCACCCTCTGCAGTAACAAGTCTCCTTGTTGCTACACATGCCTTACTAAGCTACTCTTCTCTGAGCTTAATCCTTCGACATTTTTCTAGTTCTCTCCTCTAGAACCATATGAGCACTCCTTTCTCTAGGTTGTAGTAATTCTTCTCACCTTCCTCTGTTGTTTCTCTTCACAAAAATAATAAATACTAACACTGACAAGTCTACAATTTAATTAGACTTCATGTAGAATCTTCGTTTGCTTTGATACCATTAATGATGCAACATCACCACCATAGGTTCTGCCATTTAAATCAAACACACAATAAAAATCAAAAATCCATGATATAAGAATTTACATAACTCTCAAATATAATTTATTAAAGACATAAAATATTTACAGGAGAGCCTCTCATTCCTCACTCTCAGACTTCTCTCCCCCCATTCCTCATGGGCTCCTCTTAATTTATACAAATGGATTAGAACCCAAGTAGGTTCTAGATCCCTTAACAAACTCCAACAATATCTCTCTTGATCCCTAAAATCTCTCATCCAAATCCTAAAAATCCTCTAATTATACTTTTAACTTAGCTAATCCTCTATTCTAGGATCCCCTAATCCCTAAGATCTCTATGAGATCATTACAAGTCTATCATCTCTCATATTCTTTCATAATTGAGAATATTTACAATTAAAACCTCACACACATATTTTCCACTCAATTTATTAAAAGTATACAAATAAATTAAAACATCACACCCCCTAAGTGAACCAAATAAAACATGATTTTCTAAATCAGGATGCTCCTGCATCAGAGAGCATAGTGGTAGTGGTGGTGATCTTGATTATTCTAACATGAACAAGGACCATTTACGAGCTATCAAACTCTTCCATCTATGGTTCTAGTATCCACCCTATTTTGTATTTTCCATTTGTTTCCCATTTATAGTATCAATGCTTATGTAATATATTTTGATTTTGGTAACATAAAATGAGATGAGAAAATTATAATTAATGTTTCTTACTACTAACCTCTATTTTGTTTATTGAATATTCTAACTTCATGTGCACGTCATATAGTAACTAGCTATAATGATACTTTGTAAATGTATTTAAAATCTTGGATCTTAACGTCTATATTTCATTTTTGTATTTGTAATTCATTGTGTGTGTGTGTATAGAGAGAGAGTGAGAGATGCGCTCACTTAGGCATTAACAATCTCACTCTAGTCATGAGATTGAATCACATGGTCAAAAGAAGCAGAAGGAAAAAGAAGATTTTGGAGAACACCAAGACAAATAATTGAGATGGCATGTACAAAGCTTCTCATTTCAAACTAATCCCACAAGGGTTTCTTCCAAATCTATTGAGCTTATGAAAAAGTTAAGTGAAATATTGATACCAGGGTTAGCCTAGAAACTGCAACCAAATGATTGGGATTACTCTAGAATGGGTAAAGGTTCTCATCTAGTTGACAAGTACAAAGAAGCATATGAAAAAGTCAAAATCCCCAAATTCATGGAGAAAGTTACTCCTAAATACAAGCCAAAGTCTGGTTCCCTAAATGATCTCTTGCACCTAGAGGGCTCTAACAGTATGAAGGTGATGCAAACTGATGCACAAGAGCTACTGAATATAGAGATTGAAGATTTTAGGGTGATTGGTCTCTATGGCACTACTTTCAACCTATTCTCAAGGTTTCTCTCTTTTAAGCATCTAATCACTTTGGTAGGCTTTGCTAGCAACTCCATGGTGGCAGAGCCTATACAAGAAGTATTTAAATAAAAAATGGCATCCTGCAAAATGTTTGACAAAATTCCTATGCACAACCGGATCAAGCCATTGTGTATATTTGATGTTATATGCCAAGTGTATGATGGTTTAAGTGTAGGCCATGTATTTTAAGAAATCCTAGACCATCAACCATGGTTTCAAACTATGTTGCATAGGGATGCGCCCCCCCAAGGCAATGCAACATAGGTTTCTAAACATGACCAAATCACTCTCAGGTAAAACTTTGATGATGTGGATGCATTCTAGAGATTTTGTGGTCGATATAAACCTAAAGTTAAAGCACATGCAATAGACTCTGGTAGAACAACAACAACTTCTGTTTGAAGGGAAACAAATTGAGGATCAAGCACTATTATCACTATAGCATATACAAGGATTCAACTCTCCAGTTTTACTCATGCATGGAAGGGAAATGGGCGACAATGTGTCTTCATTGTCCAATTTTTTTGAAATATGTGGTCCAAAAAAATCCACCCACTCCATATGCATCAATATCTCCCATGCCTAGTGCATATACTATGGAGAAGTCAAAAGAGGTGGATTGCCACTGGTGGAGGTCTCAACATCAAAGGTCATAGAACTCCACTCAATCTTTACAACAACATCAAGCATAAGAAGATTTAATGGTATTGGCCCCCTACATTAGATTTAATGGGTATCGGCCTCTTCATTAGACTGTGAATGTGTTGAGTCAACACATATAAATATTAACATATTAATGTCATGTAATGTATTAAAATTTTTCATGTAAACCTGCATGAATGCAATGTATTCAATGTTCATAAGTCAGCAAAAGAAATATGTATCGAACATGACAGTTTAAGGTTAAAATATTGTAGCACTTCTTTTAGAGATTGGTGCCACCACATTGTCATGGGGGATCCCTACCTTCTGATCGTAACCTTCTACTATTCCTGTGTTTTTCTATCCAATTAGATGGCAAGAAAAAGAAGGGTCAATTCCCTATGCCAATTCATTCCTCCCATAAAGCGAAAGAAAAGAAAAGCAGGGCTGATTCACTATGCCAATTCTTTCCACCTGTGAAGTGAATATAAATATGATCCTTTTCATTAGTCTTCTAGAATTTACAAGAATATTTTAGTTTTATGGAAAAGGCACCCCACACTATTTTTCAACAAATCTCAAATTATAAACCCACAACATAACTACTAATTGCATATTCCATTTGAGAAAAATCGAAAAAATTAACCCAAAAGAAGACGAAACGTGATGGATTTTGGCTGAAATGGCCACAAAATGATGTTGTCCATACCGTATGGCTTTTTGGAATCACGAAACATTATTTGGTATGGACAGTAGAATTTTGGGGCCATTTCAACTGCGTTTAGGCATTTCCAGAACCAATATGGCACCATTTAGGAATTTTGTGCCCAGCTAGGCATTTTGTGCAACATAGTCTAAATCTCTATTTTATGTGCATTGTTTTTTAATACTCTAATTTCTTGTGTGTTTGATATAGTAACCAGTTGTATCAATACACTGTAAATATTCTAAAAAGTTTGGATCTTTATGTTTACATTTTATTTTTAATATATATATATATATATATACACACACACACACACACACACACACATATACATAGATATATATATATATATATCTATATATATATATATATATATATATCTGTGTGTGTGTGTGTGTGTGTGTGTGTGTGTATATATATATACACATATACATAGATATATATATATATACACATATACATATATCTATATATATATATATATATCTATATCTATATATATATATATATATATATATATATATATATATATATATATATATATATATATATATATATATATATATATATATATCATGTTTTGTTTAAAAGGAAAACAAGTCCCATATCAGAAACTTGTATCTGTGTGTCCCCTATCCCTCTATCATATGACTTAGAATCTGACCAATATGTAACCATCAAAGGTAAGGTTAGTGCTAGGTGGTTAAACCAACTATTACATTAGGAAGTCTATGGCACTATTTGAAGTGTAAGAGATGTAATTGAGTGTAGTACATAAGCTTGTATATCACAAGCCTACCTCAGGCCGGCCTTCTATTATGCATTCACTATAGCGGTAATATAATGTTGTCTGGTATTTTCTCTCCACTCTCTAATGTTTACTGTAAACATGCTTGTACTCTTCAAAATTTGGAAATTTAATGATGATATCGATATTATTTAGTAAATTATACAAGTTGTGGTGGGAATATCTATCAAAGAATACATGATGCATTGGTGCACCTTGTGACTTATTCTTGCTAATATAACTTCACGCAATCAATAAATAGTAAAAATATAGAATTTAATACAAATTTTGCTCCATATTTATAGCGGTAAGATTCCAACTTAAATCTAGCATAGGATGTGGGTGATTAAACACATAAAATAAGAATCGCAGAGATATTGCAGTAATAACCTTCATATATTTTTAGAACAATCCAGGTAGACAATATTATGCTCTTTGCACCTAAAAACATATCACAAGAAATAATATTCAACAAATAGAATTTCTACTCACCTAGGCATATCTTTTGCGCTTTCATTTGGTACCTACAGGAATATAAACATTAAAATTTTAGTAATTGTCATCATGTAAGAAACATGATATATCAAATGATCATACTGGTCTAAATATTTAAACATGTCAATTAAGGGTACAGTTTCAATGAGCCTAAGGGTTATGAACATGTGTTTCCTCCTACCAGGTTACATGTCTAAATCCAAAGTGAAGCAGAGTATGTACACCTCCGTATATTTTAACAGTCAAATCATTGCATGGAAGAGGATCCCTTATCCCAAAAACAAAGGGGTCTCATATATCACTTTGGTGTCTGGATTAGCCATGACCTTAAAATTAAACTATTATTATTCCTACAATTAAGAATTAGATATAAGTCCTGATCACTCCTTTTTTCTCCTTCAAATGGGGAGACTGGATGGAAAGCCTCACAGTCATTTCAAACTCAATCCAATATGGTTCTATGAAGATTATTTGCAGGCATTAATCAATGGAGAGTGGGTGAGGTATGATAGGATTTCTAGCAAAAATGTTGACGTTAGCTTTCAGTTTGCAACTTCGCTAAAGAAGCTAAAACATGCTGCCAACTTCCTCAACCTCTATCAAAAAAGAAAGAATGGACAAGGAGCTAAGGTGTGTTGACAAAGAAACTACAGAGATCAATAAGAAGAATGAGGAAGGCATCCTCAGGGAGAAGAAGAATGGAAGATAATAGAAGTGGAGAGAAAGAAGAACAGGATGTTACAATGGAGAGAGATTGAATGGAGAATGAAAAGCAGAGTTGTGTGGCTTGAGAAAGATAATAAAAATACAAAACTCTTTCACAACTTTATTAATCATAGAATGTGAGTAAATATTATCTGGGAAATGTAGAATGAAGAGCGTATCACAGTCAGAAAATTCCCTGATAAAGCATAATTTAGATTCAAACCCATTCAGTCAATTTAGGAGCTAAAGAGGGTAAATATAGAGGAATCATGTAGTTATCTACATATTTACCCAGATTTGTGACAAAAGAGGATAATCCGATATCAATGGAGGAAGTTTCAAAAAAGGAATTCAAAGGCATTTTGGTATGTTTCAAGAAATATAAAATTTGGGGTCTAGATGGTTGACCTATGGAGATAGATTAAGATAGATTGGTGAATTACCTTGAACTAGTAGTGTTCTCCCACCTCAAATATTGTTCTCTTTTTAGGAGGACAAAACATCATTTGATATCCCTACAAATAATTGAACTTTTGCATGCCTTGAGGCATTTAGCCAAAGCCCTCAGGTAAGCTTTGTTACCAGAAAATTCCATCTTCACCATCTTTGATCTCATTATTTTGTTTTCACATGCATCTAACTTTATGAAATTCCCCACCAATCACCTAATCTATGCTCCCCTTGATTCATTTGATGTGATTCTTCCACCTCCATAGAAGTTGTAGCAAAATTCTGTTAAACTATAGGTGAATAAGGCAAGAGATATTGAAGCCTTATAATTTGGGTGTTTGACTCATGGCATGAAACCTCTTGCCTCAACCATGGATAAGATATTTTCCTTTGCTCGACCATCTTGGAGCAATGATATTATTCATCCCATCCATAAGTTCAGTGATGGATTAAACACAAGTACCCGCACATTGCAAAACCATTATAATAGGACATATATTAGGTGAGCTTCACTCCACTCTCTTAAACACTCATATATCAACGTATGAAAATATAGATAAGTTTGAGGGAATGCTTATTGAATTTTTGTTGAGATTATCAAATCCTTGACTACATTCTCACTTTGAGGAGTGTTATTTGAGGGATGGAGCATTACCACACAAAAGCATGTCATTTTTTGTTGGTTTTAGGAATCTTTTGATATTCCTTGACATTTTTTGATAGAGTGGCTTTAATAGCTAGGTTTTTGTAGAGATGTTATTTGGGTAGTTATGGCCTATATTCCCAACACTTTGAGTTCTACATTGATGAACTAGTTTATTTTTAACATTGATACAAAGGATGGATGTTGTTTATTTGTAATCTTGATGTTTATACTTGTAAGTCTACAACTAATGTAGAGAATATTGATTTTTGTTGGAAAACAAATTCAATAGTATTATTAAAAATGGTATAAAAAATAATGTACATAGTACATATAAATATGCACTATATACAATAGGTAAACCATTGATTCAGTTTCCTAATTTTAAATGATAAATAATTGTCCATAAGAACCCTAATTGAATAAGGGTTAACACTTTTACCCAAATCTACTTCATTCACTTCATTCATTGTTTGTAATTTTCTCATCCCTTCATGTTTTTATTGTAGTGCTGGGAACCGCATTTGCTCTTAGCATGTTGTTTCCTATGCCTAAATGGGCCAATTTTCTTCTAACTGGATTCAACACACTCACTCTCATTGGAGTGCAGAAATTCGAGGTGCTCCATCCGATCCTTTTGACTATAATCTATGCATATATTTCAAGACAAAATGACAATTCATTTTTCTTATGTAACCTGGTTACTTCAAAATCTTGGTTTTCTATATGTTGTAAAGACATTGTACCAGGCAACAACGTTGAATTTATTTCAGATTCTATGGTGTTGTCTCTATCAATTTGTAGTGATTTGTTATAGCTTCAGCCTTAAAGATGAAGATCAACTCGATTTTCAATGTTTCCTTTTGCAGTTAGAAAGCTTCATGAACAAGGTGGTTAGTGAAAAATCATCTAAGTAGTTCCAATATTTTCTAGACTGTTTCAATCTAGGAGAGGGATATAATCCTAGTTTGTTTTTGTTTTTCCTCCTATAAAATAAAATTTTGTAATTATAAATGTCTATGATCTCTCATCAAACCATAATAGAAAATAGTTGGCTGGCATTATGTTTTTTCAATGCACTAGGGCTTTGGACAATTTATACTCTTATATGCAAGGTGGGTAAATGTGTTAAAAACAATCACTGCCAATGTTGGCTTGTGTGTCCTTGGGGACAATTTCCTTTTATAGACTTGTGAACATTTACATTTATTATTAGTTCAAAGGCACTACAAAGGAATTTATTTACGCATGATAGGATCAGGCTCTTTTCATCAAATCGAGACATGAGTTTGCTGCTTTTGCACGTTAATTGGTAATCGGCTAGCTATTGATTTTGTATTCAATTTAGAGCTCTTTTGTTACAATGCACTCTTTTTTTTCCCAACAATAAAAGTTGATGCGCACATTGCTTTCTGTATCGTGGAAATTGAATACCTTTCCAGTGGGACCAAGAAATGTACAAAGTTTGCTATATGGAATTAGCATGAAGAATATAGACAAACACCTACAAGGTAGCATCAATATCAATAATTTGTAGTTGCATAGAGAAGTCACATAAGCAATAGGAACATGGCCATAACCCAATATTGTGGAATGTAGAAAATTTTCATTCTAAAGTTGCAGAAGTAGGAGAACTGCAAAACATGCCTATAAACCAATATTGTGGAATTTAGAAATTTTGCATTGTAAATTTGCAGCTGCTAACCCTATCTTTCTGAAAGAAGCTTATAACTTAGCATTGTGCAATTCAAATTCTCACAAGCACAATGCCCTGAATTCCAGAATACAATGACCTACGTTAGGGAGTTGCATAACTAGAATCCACAGACATGCATCATAGAATGCAACATTCTAAACTGAAGAATACAACACCCTTCAGTAGGGATTTTCATTTCTTGTCAGTGATGGCCTTGAGAAGCTTGGAAATAAGCTTAACCAAGTCATTCACTATAGAAGGAAAATTGAAATTCCTTGCAGCTGTGATCTTGTCACCAATGTATATACTCATCCAATAGGGGATTAATTTTTGGTAGTCATTGAAACTTGAATTGTATTTAGAATATTGTGTGCATTATGCCTTGTAAAATCACTATAATCTAAAGAAGTATGATAGTATAACTGCTATATTTTTGTATAATGATTCTTAATAATGTTTCTGTAGATTTCTACCTACCTTTATGAAATAGCAAAATAGGTACAATAGTGTCAGAGATTTATTATGCATTAGTAAAATATTGAAGTGAAAAATAGAGGCAACATCCCAAATGTATTGGGCATCGAGCAATGAATATGACAAGCAAATCCCTGCAAGGTAGCATCTGCAACAAGAGCTCATAAGGTGATGAACACTGTTATAACCAGAAATTGTAGAATTTAGAAGATTTGCTTTCTTAAGTTGCAGAATCCAAGAAAACTACTACCTATATTTTTGAAAGAAGTAACCCTATAATGTAGCATCATGTAATTCAAATGCTTACAAACAGGGATTGTGGAGATGGAAAGATCACAGAGGCATTGCAGAATATAGTAGCTTGAATTGTGGAACAAAACACTCTGCAATAGGGAGTGGTATTACCATTGAATGACGACCTTGAGAATATTACAAAGAAGCTTAACCAATTTATTCATTATAGATGGTGAGTTGATATTCTTTGCACTAGTAACAGAAATATCACGTAACTGATGCACATGAATATTTCTATGTTCCACCAAGTTTCCTGGATGGGGGAGTGTGGAAGTGGGGGGAATTAAAAGGGAGATATGTGGTAGCATCCCTAAATTTTAAAGACATTTAAGGAGGACAGGGGGATGTTAGGGCCCCTAGCATAGGGGTCCCCATCTCAAAAATTATTAAAAAAACTAATAATGATAAAATCGCAACAATAACAATTCATCACATGCAAATTCATCATTGTGCAATCCAATGGAAACACTATAATGTTTCCAATCCTGAAATTTGTTTAGTTTGTTGAATTTTGAATGAGATATGAAAATCTACATTCTCCATACGATCTCTGATGAGGTTGGAATCACCCTCAAACATCTCAAAACAGTTTAAAGTAGACTGTGAGATAAAGGAGTGTCACTTGAAAATTTTCACCTTACTTCAAGAATGTAATATCACTATTAATTACTAAATTCACATAGTCCTCCAAGCTCAATCTCCTATTTTTTTTCGTATCTTCATTTTATTGAACAAAAAAATTGATGGGTTTCTGGGCATTCCTGTTTTGGGGGAGGGGCCACAAAACATCCCCTTCTTGGTAAAATGCTTCTCTCATAGCAGGGAAATGTTACCCCAAGTTTCCCCAAAAGGGGGATGTGGCGAAATGTTTTTCCAGGAAGCCCCATCTTTGGAGTGTGTGGTAAATGTTAGGGGTGTGTTCTCCAATTTGGGGGATGCATCCCCATGTAACACTGGAATATTCAATAGGGGGATTAATTTGGGTAATGACTAAAACTTAAATTGTATTTGGGATATTGAATGCATTGTGCCTTGACATTCACTAGAATTTAAAGAAGTATGATATTGTTATTACTGTTATATGTTTGTCCAATGATTTTTTGAATTTTTCCATGTGGATTTCTACCTGTGTTTTTAAGGATGTCACAATAAATATGGTAGTGTTAAAAGTGTTAGTATGCAAAGTTCAAATCCTTTTATCCTATGTTATATCTTGGGACATTGGAGATGAGAAATTTGGAGGTGATCATTGCTTTTCTTGTACTTACAATGTTTGGTTGTTTCATTGGAGAGCTGGCATATGCAAATCCTAAAGCCAATGAGGTGTTAAAAGGAATATTCGTTCCTAATTTAAGAGGAAGTGGAGAAACTAGTATCGCCATTTCCCTTATTGGAGCTTTGCTTACACTTTAAGCCCCTATAACTTGTCTGTTTCATTAATTCAATTCAATGAATATGTTTCGTCAACGCAAAGTAGTAGTGATTAGAAAATATGGCCAAACATTTTCTCCTATGGTGCAGACGAGGAGTTGGGCATTTAGTTTCACAATAATAAATTGTAGTAGTTTTAAGTGTGATTCTTTTGGAGTTTCTAGCAATTTCTTGGTAAAAATTTTGTGAAAAAATTTGTGGCTAAATTTTGATTTGTGCTATTTAAACATGTTTTTTTTACTACATATATGGATTCAACACCCTAAAAAACCTATGAATCACTTCGATTGTGAATAGTTCACCTATCAAACTTGTGATTTCAATGAATATCAGCTAGAACAAACTATATAGAAAAATAAACTAGAAAACTTTCCAAAAAATCGCACTGGAAAACTACTAGGTCATAAATCTCTCAATTGATGTGTATCTTATCATCTACAAAATTTAGTACCATGCTATTCAGTGTTTATTGATTACGTTCATAAAATGTAACTGATCCTATCATCCACCATATCCAGATACAATTTATTTCTTCACTCTGCCTTGGTTCTCTCTTGGAAAGTACCACCAACTGTTTATGGAGTTAATGTAAGTATCTTCAATAGTTTAAAGAATTATTAAGATAACTGGAATGGATTATTCATGTACTTTTCGTTGTGCTTTATTTAAAAATTAGATTGATTTTCGATGGGTTGTTGAAATTACAAGTTTTCATTACGGAAATTATGAAATGTAATTATTCCACTGAGAATAACGTCTAATAGTCCCATCTACAAGAACATAATTTTGAAAAGTACACTAAAAAACATGATTCTTCAACCCAAACTAATATACTAATATATCAATATATAGTAATATTGGATTCTTCTTTATTGGTCTATACTTGATTCTATATCATCAAGTATGTGAAGCAGTTGCATGATAGGATCAAGGCACTCAAGGAGCGGGGTCCCAAATAAAACTTTGCAGTCAGATGTGTATGTGAAGAACACGGAACTCTGCACCAATGATCAGGATGCACTCGTACTTTCTCCTTCCTCTATTAATTCCTCTTCTCAAATAAAAAATTCTTCCTCACATAGATTCTATGTGTATTACAAAAAGATATTTTGTGTATTACAGTTACAGTTTATGGGAGTTATAATGTAAAATGTAATGAAAAATTGAAAGGACAATGAATTATAATAGTTCCAACTAATACTCAGTTGAGCTTATCCTCTCCACATAATGTAGTGGTAAAATTAGTTTCTATTTTCTATATATATTTCCACCTCATTTAACTTTCTTTAGTGATTGGATTGAATGCTCCGAGGAGTATAGAACCTGATCTTACAACATTGATTGGGTCTTTCTTTGATAGCCATAAAGATCTAAGCTTCTCTGTGTGCTTGTAGGTCTATAAATCCAATGAAAAACACACCTCTGAAATTTTCTTATGTGTACCAATGTGTTGGATGTGATTCATTCCATTTGTAGCCTCTGGCATGAACTGTCAACAAGGTATGATTAAATTTCCATTTTAAAAGGTGGTGATAACTCTTCAATTTTTTTAGGTACAAAATAAACTGCACAGAAGCTTTAGATCTTCAAATATTTTTAGCAACCTGTTTTAGCAATGTACACCAAAGTAATGAAATCATTTTAAAACAATTGTGTTGTAAAATATATGTAAGTTTAGTCTTGCTTAAAATTTCATTGATACTTGAAACCCATGGCCTTAGTATGCTCAAGAACAACAGTGTATGATATGCACCTGGTTGTGGCCCAGTTGTTCCTCAAGAATACCGTGAAGATGATCCCAAATACTAAGCACAACACCCTTTGTCAAAAGTATCTTCATCCCAACATGATCTCTCACACAACTATGTGATATTGCATATATTTTCTTTATTGATGCTTATGGATCTTATGTCACCCCAAACTTAATACATCCTCCTAATAATATTTTCACTCCCTATATAGAAATCTTAATAGTAATATGCATTAACCTTTTCCATAACAGCAATGGATATAAACAAATGCAACCGGAAAAAATTCTAATTCTTCTAAATGAGAACCAATTGTAACTCTAACACTCTTTATATATTTTTCATAATCAAATTTGTTTTGTTTCAAACTCTTTTTCAATTCGTCT
The DNA here is from genome assembly GCA_031772625.1 of Pinus tabuliformis. NCBI lineage: Eukaryota > Viridiplantae > Streptophyta > Pinopsida > Pinales > Pinaceae > Pinus > Pinus tabuliformis. The sequence continues at coordinate 1,327,193,446 of CM062805.1, read as the reverse complement.
AAATGTATTTTCCTATATTTTTTCAATAATTTGTGTGTATTATCTTAATATTAAATATTCATTAAACTTTCCCATAATAGTAATGGATATAAAAAATGCAACCAAAAAAAATCTAATTCTTCTAAATGAAAACCAATTGTAACTCTAACACCCTTCCTATATTTTTCATGGTAAAAAGTTATTTTGTTTCAAACTCTTTTTCAAGTCATCTAAATGTATTTTCCTATAGTTGTTAAATAATTTGTGCATATTATCTTAATATTAAATATGCATTAACCTTTTCTATAATAATAATGGATATAAAAAATGCAACTAAAAAAAATATAATTCTTCTAAATGAAAACTAATTGTAACTCTAACCCCCTTATATATTTTGCATGATCAAAAATTGTTTTGTTTCAAACTCTTTTTCAAATCGTCTAAATATCTTTTCCTATAGTTGTTCAATAATTTTTGTGTAATCTAATTCTTCTAAATGAGAACCAATTGTAACTCTAACAGTTTTAAATAAATAAGAACCAATTGTAACTCTAATCCCCTTTATATATTTTACATGATAAAAAATTGTTTTGTTTCAAACTATTTTTCAAATCATTTAAGTGTTCTTTTCATATAGTAAAAATATAATTTTTGCAAATACACACAAGTTTCGCATACCCCTTTGGATTTCCTATTCTTTCTGCTAGCACAATTTATTCTTTCTGCTCACGCAATTGATTCAGTAGAGGGGAGCCGAGCCCATAACCAAAGGGTGGATTTCCTATTCTTACTACTCACTCAATTGATTCAATAGAGGGAAGCCCATAACCAAAAGGAAAAATGGAGAGCAACGTGGAGATTGCCAGAAGCCGTAGAAGCCGCAGTAACTATTGTCCCTCCTCATCTTGACATTGTTAGCGAGACTACAGGATTTTCTCTCAAAATCCATGGTGTGCATAGTTTGGAATGAAGTGCTCACACAAAAATACCAAAAGCTCAGGTCCTATGCCCTCCTCCTTTCTCTCATTTTTCCTCTTCAAACACACAATCAAGCACTTAAATATTTTTAAATGTATGGATCAATTATAGGACCAAGATATCTAGTTGGCCTCCAAATCCCTTAAAAACCTGTTAGGGACCCCTAACCAACCACAGGAATGTATTTCAAATCTAGGGTTTGTAGGGTTTGTGAATAAATGTACTTTGTTGGAGGTTGTTGCCACTTCCATACCCAATTTGAGGGATTTAGGTATTAAGGCCTTTGTGGTGTTGAAGTAGCAATAATCGGATCAACTCGAATAAGGCCCTTGCATAGGCAGGTGACTGGCATTATATATGATATTATGCAAGTCGAGTAGCAAAACGCACAGCAAAATCGTGGCTTCCAGCCCCCAAGTAAAAATATTCCCACCCAAGCTTGAATTATTCTGAATAATTATTGTGAAGCATCTGGTTTCCTCTCTTTGGCATGGAAAAATTGGCCCCTCCTCACAGTCTCAGCCTAGTGCTATTGCTAGTCTCTAAGAATCTGGCAATCCCTTGTATAGTTCTAATTGATTATTCAATATACATAGAAAATTTGTTGAATCTAGGATGGAAATCAATTTATTCTTTGTGTACATACATACACATTGTCACTGTAAATAAAGGTTATATCATGATCATGTGAATATGTCTGTAATTTTTCTCTTCCCTCCTTGCTTCAGTAATTTTAGTTCTAGCATATGCCACACATCCCTTGACAAACATTTTTTAGCTAGGTAGACCAATTATTTCTGGTAGGTAGGAGGCAACGGTGGGATGATTGACCTCTACCATTGCTAGGGGTGCATGACAACTTTGTAACCCTGGATTAAATCAAGGGCTTAGGAAAAGAATGGATTGAGAAAAAGTCTCCCATCTCATTCTTCCTTGTTTTTCATCCCTCTCGGTTCTTCCTAGTTTCTCTTCAATTATATATGTAGAGCAAGTGTTGCAAAGCCTCCATTACCTAAAAATCAAAGTCTTTGTTTTATGCAATCTCCCCGAAACCCCTTATGTAGCCAAAATTTTCTATTTTAAATAATAACAACTCTGAATGCTTTCTTTTAGATATGTAAACTATGTACTGATTGGCTTCCCTTGCAATTTCTTTGCTGTCTAAGATATGCTATATCTTTATCATCAGAATTTTCATAAGTACTGGTGTTTTGAGAAGCCAATGCCCAAAGGTTTTGTTAATTTGGTTCCAACGTATTGACACCAACCTTCTAGTTTTGTGTGTTCAATTTTAATTGATAAGTTTCCCATGCTATTCATAAGTTATGTGATGTTATTATTTTGTTGATTATTTATATCCAGAGCTGAAGAAACCAAATAGGGAAAATCCTACTTCTGTTTTGCATTGCAAATTGCATTGTTCATTTCAGTGAAGGTTTTCATCAGACATAAGCCTCTCACAAGTTGAGGGGAGATTTTAGGTATAATGGCCTATTGAATGGAATGACAATGGTCAACCTCTTTATGTTATTAAGGTGGCCAATAGTTTGATAGAAGATCCCTTAAATGAAAGAGGAAACCCTCCATATTAGGTGGCGATTCTAGATGGTGGACCATGAATGGTAGCATAGGCCCATTTTAAGGCAGTCAATTCGGTACTAGTAAGACTTTTAAAATTTTTGCATTAATTGATTTGTAGCTCGCAGCAATCTTCAGCTAAAAAATTATGAAAGAGAGTGGAAACTTTCTTTGTAACTATAGCTGAATCCCTTCAATGACACATAATAATAAAATATCCTTTTGAATGCTTTGAAATTTGAGGATTCAGATTTGTTTTGCTATAGCATTTCTTGCATTTATCTAATTATTTACTCACCTGATTTGGTACAAGGGCACTTTTTAGTTTCCTTCATATTATCTTTTACTCCTATGTAATTTTTACTTGCGACATTGTTCTAGTCTTTGGCATGTTGGTTATTTGTTAATTAGTTGTTTTTTCTCCCTTTGAATGGTTGTCTTTTACTTCTTGTGTGCAGCCTAGATCAAGGGATCCCTCTATATAGTGTTTCATCAAGTGAGATAGGACTACATCTACCTATCAATTGTTTCTCAGTCTAACTACAAGTAAGTTTAGAACTTTCATATTTTTGCCATGATCATAGCCTGTAACTATTTTGTTATGTATGTAGGAAATAAGGTTCCATCAGAAGTTTGCATTCCTCAAGCATGACTATTCTGAATTTCTGATGTTGATGGTAATTTGTACAAGGCCATAAAGTCTCCATGATTGTGAAAATGTGTACTTGAATATTGTCTCTTCTTCTAGGCAAGACACAAGAATAAGAAGGGGAGACTCTTTTCCTAGTTTTTTGATTAGTTATATGAATTTTTCTTTACACATTATAAACTTTTAATAAGAGTAATATATACAAGGCTTTAATACAGAAAAGGAGGGCTGCAACTACAGACTCCGCAAGTAAGTCCAAAAGTAAAAAAAATGGGCTTCCCTTGGCCAAACCACTCATAAAGAGTCTACATTATTGTCCATCGACATAAGATAAAAAGAGACAAGGAACAATTTCCTACCTAATGTTTAAACTTGGATATGAACATCCTTTTAATGTGCCATCCTAGTTTTCTTGTCCCTAAAAATCTAGGTTATCCCATTAAAATATGGACTTCTTGCCAATTCATGTACTAGTAAATGTTTTGTAAGCAAGTAGTCCTTCTAAATGTCCCATATTTTTGTTAGAGAAAGCAAAACATTTTAATGGATGTTTTTGAAAAATTATTTTCTTCCACTCTCGGTATTGCCTTATTGCAGCCATCTTGGTAGGGAATGTTAAAAATGTGGCAAGAAGGGTCTATTAGCTTGTGCCTTAGCCAATGAAGACCTCGAATTTTCCTCATGAGTTAGACTTCAGTTAGGATGAGTTATTTCCAATTTACTGGAATAATCTTGAAGTTTTCATGCATAGAGTTGGAGTTTCAGTTAAGTGGAGTCTTCATCAGTTTGACTACAGAATCTGGTGGCAGTTAGCAGTTAAGTTAGAACAAGTTAGTCTTTAGTCTTGATTGAAGGAAGAGTGAGTTAGATCTCTAGTGTTGATTGGAGAGAGAACAAGTTAACAACTCTAGTGATTATTGGAAGGAGACCATGTAAGACTCTTAGTTAACTCGCAATTAGAAGTCGAGTTCTAAATTTGGAACTGGGCCTTCTTGCATGTTCGAACTGGGCCTATCAATGAAGGATGAAGGCATATGGATTAATAGATTATGAATTGGTGAATTACCTTGAACTAGTAGTGTAATCCATTGGACGGTTTGTTACCAAACCAACCGATCCGGTCACTGACTTGGTCAATTCGGAAACAAACCACCTGGCTTAGCCGAGTCTGAGCTAAACTAGCCGAACCGATCAATGGTATCTTGTGAGGTTTGGTTACTTTACGAAGACTAATATTTTTGCTACAAATAACTGATATAAATGTGTAGTGGTTTGATCTAGCATAACAATGGTGTCTTGCATTTTTCTTGAGCGCTAGCCTTGGATATTAGGCATTGACACCTTTCTTTTGCATCTTGGGTGATTAATATCATAAACTACTTTACAATTATGAACTGATATATGTATAAGAATAAGCTACAACATTTCGCAAATTTGTTGGCAGTGGCATTTTCATAGTATGGTGACTAGTGATGTTTTATAGTTTGCTTTTGTTGTAGAGGCCATTTGGAACCTCCTCGGTTATGCGTTTTTGTTTTGATCTCTATATCATGTATGTACTAAATTCTAATTAGTAATAACTATGTATTGGATAGTTCACTAGGTGCCATTTTGATATAATGGATATATTCATGAGCCTACTTTGATCATATGTTGTCTTTATAAGAATAGATTTCGGAGATAATATTTTCTTATAAACTTGTTATGGATTACAGAAGCCTCAATTATTTAATCATATGTTATCTTCTCTCTATATTAGTATATTATAATGCTTTGAGTTTGGAAACATGAATTTTATTCAGGACTTCATTGGTCATGTTGCCTCATTTCTTCAAAACTGACATCGTCAAGAATAGAGTATAATGTGAATGCATTACAAGAAACAACAAAGAAATGACATTTTATTTAAGAAACATGACATGTTCCCCAAGACCTACACGTCTTTACGCCACATGTTGGCCAAGTACCCTAACATTTCATAGGGGAAGATGGAAGCATTTTGAACAACATATCAAGACAAAGCATCCCTTGATGGGGTGGAGGAGGGCTTCAAATAGTTATACATTGGCACTAGTAGATTCATAGGCTATGATGTTCTTAGAGATAGGGGGATTAAAAATCCCTATGATCAATGGGGAACTCTTAAGTTAGTGTGTGTTATTCTATAGTAGTTAACTATGAGGCTCTCCTCTCATGTTAATTTATCCTCTTATAACAAGAAGAAGTGGAGCACATACATGAATTTTCACACTTTGAATAACAGCAGACCTAAGCAATCCATAGCTAAAACAATGTCGTAAGTGCATGTCAATCTCTTCCTTATGTACAAGATGATGGATGAGTGGTTGAAGGGATAGACAAAGGTGTGAGATGTATCTTCTAATGATATGTGTTTGGACAACAACATTGAGTTAGTATTAGCTAGCTTGGATCTTAAAGATCCAATGCTAAAGCCAATCGCTTTTGATGATGATGATGATCCTCTTTAGATGTCATCCTCCACACCAACAAATGTAAACTTTGGATTGGATATAGAGGAGGAAGAGGATGGGGGAGAGTGATGCAACATCACCACCATAGGTTTTGTCACTTAAATCAAACACATAATAAAACTCTGAAATCCATGATATAAGAATTTATATAACTCTCTAATATAATTTATTAAAGACATAAAATATTTACAGGAGAACTTCTCATTCCTCATTGTCACACTTCTCTCCCCCCATGCTTCATGGGCTCCTCTTAATTTATGCAAATGGGATAGAACCCAAGTAGGTTCTAGATCCCTTAACAAACTCCAACAATATCTCTCTTGATCCCTAAAATCTCTCATCCAAATACTAAAAATCCTTTAATTCCACTTTTAACTTAACTAATCCTCTATTCTAGGATCCCTTAATCCCTAAGATCTCTATGAGATCTTTACACGTCTATCAGCACTCATATTCTCTCATAATTTAGAATATTTACAATTAAAACCTCACACACATGTTTTCCACTCAATTTATTAAAAATATATAAATAAATTAAAACATCACACCCCATAAGTGAACCAAATAAACCATGATTTTCTGAAGCAGGATGTTCCTGCATCAAACTCCCGATGTAGAAAAGAAAAATTCATAGACTCATGTCTATGAGGTCTGTCACTTTTCTATAGTAATGTGATAGCCACAAGTATCAATGACTTGTTACCTCCAGGATTCCAAACTCTGTTTCATTGTTGGTCCTTCAATCTTTCTTCCTGATGTTGTTTACAAGATTGGGATAACAATTCATCATGATTACATTCAGGTTCCACATTTAGACATTTTTCTTCCATATGTGAAATATGTTCATGTTTCAACAACATTCTCATTTCTTAAATTTTAACTTTATTATCATTTTGTATGCTTCTGTTGCACCAAATTTGTTGATTTGAAGGCATATTGTCACATTCTAACTTTGGTTTATCCAACCATTCTTCTAGAAATTTTAATTCTTCTGCAATATTACTCATGTTGACATCTGAAATTATTTGATGATTATCAACAACTTCAATTATTTGTTCACCTTCAGCATCTTTAACATTTCCTACATCCACAAACAAGCTATCAATTTTTAAAATACAAGACTGTTATAGACATATTTGGGCACTACAACCCAAAACACATATGTCCATAAAACCAAGGGCTTCCAAGTCCCTAAAAGTGTTGTTTCATACCCTAAAGAGGTTAGCTGATCACATCATCTCCTAGAAGTTATCCATGAAAAACTACTCAGAACTGGTCAAACCTGGACCATACAGACTGCTCAGTGCTAAGTGTCAGGCGGAAAGAGTCGATAGTGTGGACACAACCAACCTCCCTAGAAGCTTAAGGCTTTCTAGTGACAAACAAGACAATTAAGAGCAATCCTTCTCTAAATATGCATTTACCATATGAGAAATCAAGTGTTTAGATCCTACCTGTAGTCCAACGCTGTTGTAGTAGTCCAGCCTCGTCGATCCAGATGAGCTCCTCCTTCTCTTCTAAACCTGCGTTCACTAACAATCAAACGATTAAATAGCACCTGAATATCTCATAAAACAAAACATATTTAACATACAGACCAAGGAGTATATGAAACAACTCATAAATAACAAATTGTTGAGAAGAATGGACTTATTTGTATTAATAGGAAACAAAAGAAACCATTACAACCTGAGCCTTGGTGTTGTGCAGGTCCCTCCCAGGGTCTAGCAAGAGTTTTCCTTTACTTTGATAAGCTCACCCACTTCCAAATGAAACAAGAAAGGATGGGAATCTCTCCTCACAAGCTTCTACAAGGAAGTCCTAATTCCAGCAGCATCTACCCTTAGGAATGTTCAGCTTTCAACCTCTCCTCCTTCTGCCCCAATGCCTGTATTTATAGTGCTCTAGAGGAAGTTATTCAGGTCCACCATCAATGGGATAAGCCCCTCTTTGGATGGGATAGCTCCCCTCTTGATGGGATAAGTTCCTCTTTGGTAGGGATACATGAACCATCTGGAGGCGCTTCATACACGTCAAACAAGCTTCTAGAATGCTCTAGAAATGACCACAAGTAACTTTTTTGGAGTGAAACTTGCGCCTTTTGACCTTTACAGGAGTACACACCCATTGCTTTACAGACAGAGCGTACAAGTACGCAGGTATTGTGAACTTGGGGTGCGTACACGCAGGTAAGGCTAAGAGAAACTGCGTACCCAAAGATATATAGATTTTTAATGACTTTCTCTCTTTTTTGGAGTTTGACATGGAGAGCAGAGGTATGAGGCTTGCCAAGGAGGATAGTATGACAGTTGATGGAGCCATACTAACTGCAAATAGTCATGGTGACATTTTTTAGTGTAACACTAAGGGTGCGATGCATCTCACCTGCCACATGCAAAAATTGCGATGTATACTAGAAATCCCTTCTGTAGGGTGCAATGAGCGAGAGCAAACAAATGGCAGAAACAATTTTCTAGATGGAAACCCTGAGAATATTCTAGAAACTGCTCATTTGACACTTGCCTCTCTGAATTTTCCCAGGGATGAGTAAGAGATAATGAAATATCCAAGTGGAACCAATAACTATCAGAGAGATGACACTAATCAAAATCCCAGAAGCTGACTCACCCCCTACAAACATCTATATATGGATCACTCATCCTAGAGATCTAGAGACTGGAATCCTGTATTTTCTAAGGAAGTGTTGTTGGTTTCTCTATGTAACATTGTATTGTTGGGTGATCTAATCTTTTCATGAGGTGAAGAGGGTTTTCATGCTGGGAGTATGGCACTGGGTCAGACCAATGGGTTGTAATCCTCTCTTCTACTACTTCTATCAATAACGTTATTTGAGTTTTCCTCCATGTTCTTGTATATCTCTGAATCTTGTATTGATATATGCATTTGTATGGTTAATATACATTTGATCCTATATTGTTTATGGTTAAATATCTCTATGCTTTGATGGTATTATGATGCTTTGACTCTACAGGTGCTCTTTGAAGCGGGACAAGTAAGGAAGGAGCGGTGAAGTTCTGTCATAGGGGAAAGGAAACAAGCAAGGAGCCAAGTAAAATACTGAGGTTGGTACTCTCTACTTCTTTCTCATCTATCTCTCATAAAGGAAAAAACAAGTGACTTTAGTTTGTTTGTTTCTAAGATAACTACCTATCTTAGTGGGACTAGTAGCTCTGAATGGACACTAGTTTTCCCGATAAAAAAATGGCGACTCTACTAGGGAAAATTGCTTTGATTTCTTGTTTATATTTGTTTGATTTATAAACTATAGACGGAGCTTGAAGTTAAGCCATCTAGCCTTTGAACTGCATTTTCTATGCAAGTGCAAAGTATATCAACGTTGCTTCAATCAATCTATGGGTTTGTTTATGAATTGAACAACTAACTTGCAAACATCCTAAGTGCCCTGGTGGTAGCTCAAGTAACTTTAATTTGTTTGTTTCTAAGATGGCTACCCGTCTTAGTGGGACTAGCAACTCTGAATGGACACTAGTTTTCCCAATAACAAAATGGGGACTCCACTTGGGATTGAACCTAGAACCTGGTTTTGTAGACCAGAAACGAAACCATTCCGGGCCAAGCGGACTCGCTTAACTGGGTCAAAGTCTCCTGGCTTGTTTGAAACTTGTGTTTCAACATCCTCAGAGACTCTAGTTACTCCAACTATTTCTGGTATCCCTGCCTTTACAAAAGAAGTTCCGCAGTTACAAGAGGACATTAGAACTGATCCTAGTGTAATGGTAAACACTTTTATTCCTGAACCGGCTCCAACTAGGGCTGATTTAGAAGGTGTCACCTCTCCAGCATCTGTCGCTACAGAATCTTTACCTACTTCGGCACCAGACATATTTTATGGACCTGACGGTCTACCTCTTCCACCTGGATTGATTGCTATAGAAGAAATTACGGAGGATCTTCCATCCAGTACTCCATTGCATTTTGGAACTGGGATCCACCTATATCCTTCTACTTCAGAAGTTAGTCTCCCTTCATTGCAAGTTCCTGTAGAATCGCTAGGAAGTCTTTTGGATAGACTCGATATGTCTGGACAACCATCGACATCTAGGACTGTGTCATCCGATACAACGGCAGCAGAACCTCCTGCTGCCACTTTGACAATGTTCGCTGGTATACCATCTATCCCAACTAGCTCTCAACCGCTAGAGGAAGTCCACCCAGGGACTGTTTCGACAGTATGGTCTGTTCCCGTTTGTTCGTCCGGAATAATATCTAGAATTTCTTATGTTGAGTCTCAGCAAATTGATCCTTCGCAATAGTATCAATTTGGGCAGTCCGGTCTCCAAAGGCCAATCTTTCCTTTGAGCACTAGATTTCCGCCATATGGGGGACAATATTCCCATTCATTGTTCCATCTGGGAGAACAACCATATGAGAGTTCACAATAGAATTCGGGTCAAGTTCGAATCACATCCAGTGGTTGGGTGCCAATACTGTCTCAACAACCAAGAGTTGCTTGGATTTATGCTATGGTCGTTGTTGTGTCAACATACTTCAGAAAGATCGGATTTCCTTTTCAAGGAGGAATTACAATCATTGACCAACAAACCTTTCTCCCCAACAATTCACAAGTTACGGGAAGCATTCCGATGATCCAAGGAAGCTCTCAGTTGCTTCAAGATATCGCAGTAGGCCTACTAAAAGACCCTACATTGATGGGTAATTTTTCCCTACCGCCTCCAAACAACCTGGCAAAAGCGGCCACAGTGGGAACCCTCAATATGGTATCTTCTATTAAGAAGATGTATGAACATAATGTTAGCATGGATCATCACCAGGTATTGCCTCCAAGCCCAATAGAAATATTGTAGCAATCAATGTTCTCGGCATGGGAGGAAAACCCAAATCAACACTCATCGAGCATTTGGATAGATAGGTCTAAGGAATATGGTACCTCTTCAAATCCTTGGTTGCATGTACATGCTACAGACGAAGGAATTGTTCAGTCAATGATGATAGGAGAGACACCATGGGAAGATTACCACCATCATTCCCATCTTCTGGATTACAACGAAGATTGCTATAACAACCTTAATCATCCTTCAGTTTTTGATTTTCTATCAAATGCTCTAAATACGGTGGATTCTGAGCGAAATATATTAATATTGAAGAAACTATCGCCATAAATATCTTGACCAATCTAGATGTTGTAGAGAATATTCATGTTGGAAAATCTTGTCCTTCTTCAGAACTGGAAGTATATTACACTCTCTTTCACGAGTTCAGAGATGTCTTTGCATGGTCATATGAAGAAATGCTAGGCATTGACTCAAGCATAGTTGAACACGAAATTAAGATGTATCCAGATGTCAAACCAATACGACAACGGCTTCGGTAGGTGCACCCAAAGAAAGCCGCTGCCATCAAGGCAGAAGTTGAAAAACTTCTCCATGCTGGTTTCATTTACCGGGTTCCTCTAACTGATTGGTTATCGAACATTTTTCCTGTGATGAAAAAGAAAGGAACGATTAGAGTGTGCATCGATTACAGGGATGTAAATAAAGCTTGTCCAAAGGACAACTACCCTACACCCTTCATCGACTAGATAATTGATGAATGTGCCAGATGCGAAATATTTTCATTTATGGATGGATTTTCTGGGTATAATCAAATAAATATCCACCCACAGGACCAGTCAAAGACTGCATTTATTTGTCCGTGGGGCACATTCGCGTACCGCAAGCTACCTTTTGGTTTAAAGAATGAAGGGGCAACCTTTCAGAGGGTAATGAATTATGCCTTCCATGACATCAAGATGAAAATTTAATTAAATTTTTAACTAAACTTATTTTTAAAAATTTATTTATTTCAACCATACCTCGACGATCTTCCAGCTCATTCACGAAAGTGGACCAATCATCCGCAACATTTGAGAGCAATATTTCTACGTTTCTGACACTACAAGATACGAATCAATCTGCACAAGTGTGTGTTTTGTGTCTGTTCTAGTCGTTTACATGGTTTTGTAGTTTCAAAGGACGGGATTCGGCTCAACCAGTGTAAGGTTCAGTCAATCATCGATCTGCCTCCACCTTCAAATTTGCTTCAATTTCAGAAACTCCAAGGGAAAGCAAACTTTCTGAGGAGGTTCATTCTAAATTATGCTAAAATTACTAAAGGTTATACATGTCTATTGAAAAAAGAAGTACCCTTCAACTGGGATCAGGTTGCACAAGCTTCCTTTGATGCTCTAAAGGAATACCTAATAAAAGCATCATTAATGTACGCTCCTAATTATCAAGAAGACTTTAACCTGTATCTGGCGCTGGCAGATATGACCATCGCAATGGTTTTAGTTCAAGAAGAAAATGGAATCGAACATCCTGTCTATTATTTAAGTCGAAACATAAATGATACAGAAAGCAAGTACTCCTATGTTGAAAAGATGGCTCTCGCAGCTGTTCAAGCAATACAAAGATTTCGACACTATGTTCTCAGATTGCAACCCCACGACTTACATCTTGTCGCGACAGTTTATTGGGGGAAAATATTCGAAGTGGATAGAAATTTTGCAAGAGTTCGATATGGAATTCATAAAATCTAAATCAAAGAAAGCTCTGGTTTTCACGGAGTTACAATGTGATTTCCCATCGTCGTCCAACGATTCAACATCCATAGCAACAATTGTGGATGAATCTTTGTTTCTGATATCTTCAAGTGATCTGTGGAATGGAGATATACTCATCTATCTCCAAACCCAAACATATAGGTCTAATACCTCTCACTCAAAACAGCGACGTACTCGATACCAAGCAAAAGACTACATGATCGTCGGTGATACACTTTACCATCGCGGTATCGATACAGTTCTAAGAAGGTGCCTCACCCATGAGGAGGCCAAAAAAGTCCTAGATGATTGTCATTCAGGTGCATGTGGGGGGCATCAATCTGGTTATGCTACGACACAAAAGATTTTACGAGCAGGATACTTCTGGCCAACAACGTTCAAGGATTGCATAATTGCAGTTAGAAGTTGCCATGCTTGTCAAATCTTCGACCACAAAACCAAAATACCACCCACACCTCCGCAGCCAGTAGTTGCTGTTGGGCCATTCGCCAAATGGGGCATAGATTTCATGACATGTAACCCCACCTTGGCTGGGGGGCATGGGTATATCATAGTCGCAATTGACTATTTTACGAAATGGGCTGAGGCGTTGCCTACATTAAACAACAGCGGTGAAACAGATACTCTTTTATTTTTCAATTATGTAGTCTCCAGATTCGGTGTTCCACAAGCTATAGTCACAGATCATGGATTGCACTTCCGCAATCACATGATGTTTGAATTGGCTTCCAAATTAGGGTTGTCCCACGACAGCTCTACTCTATATTATCCGCAAGCTAACAGGCAAGTTGAGGTGATCAACAAAGTCCTGAAGTGCATGTTGCAAAGGATGATTGGAGTCCATAAATGGAGATGGCACCTAATCCTATACTCAGCCTTGTGGGCATACTGGACATCGGTGAGAATTACGACTGGGTTTACACCCTTTCAGTTGGTGTATGGCCTGGAAGAGATCTTACCAGTTCTGTGCGAAATTTCGTCCCTCAAGCTCGCAGTCGACCTTCTCCCCGGAACTTCAGAGGAGGAAGCTCGTTTCTTGGAATTAATCTGACTGGATGGAACCCGTCACGACGCTGCCTTGGCTAACGAAGCGCATAAGAAACGAGTCAAGGCACAGTTTGACAAGAATGTCAAACTCCGTGTCTTCTCAGAAGGTGACCTAGTCTTACTTTATGATCAGGAATCTGATAAATTGGGAGCAGATAAGTTCCAGTCTTTGTGGATGGGTCCTTATATTGTTAAGCATGTATTAGCAAAAGGAGCCTACGAGCTAGTAGATTATGACGAAATTCCACTATCGCAACCTCGAAATGGGTTGTACCTTAAGCATTACTATGCTTGACTCAGTGTAGTAACCTCTTCATATACTTTTGCTACATTTTTGTTTTCATTAAGAGTGATCATTTTGGTTAGGTAATCCACTTTTGCATTTTGTTGCAGATGTAGAACCTATTGGAATCATTTGTTGGATATGCTGACAGAGAAAGTCGTAATATGCGGAACCTATCTTTTGCAGCTTGGGCCATCTTCGATCCAAGCGACGAGTTAGTGAGTTTCAGAGGGGTATGTATTGGTCGATCAACGAACAACATCGTTGAATACAACGCATTAATAGAGCTCCTCTCCGATGCCATCACACATGGCATACATCGACTTGTCATTAGGATAGACTCACAACTCCTCATTTTACAGCTTACTGGCATCTATTCTGTTCGGAATCCAACTATCTATCGTATGTTCCTAAGGGTCAAGATTTTGGAAAGGCAGTATGATTCTATTCAATATCAACATATTTCCAAAAACTTAAACACATTAACCGATTCATTAGCAAATTATGTGTTAGATAGACATTTGCAACATTTGTAAAAAAAAAAAACATTTCATCAATATTTGCATCAGGATCAGATAACTTAACCAAAATAAAGCTCCGAAAATCAAAAATATAGATAACTGTTTATAGTTTGTACATAGTGTTCTACCTCCAGGACAAAATCGGTCATATGACCCAGAAACTCAAAGTGCAAGGGGGCACCCTAGTCTAATGTTGCTGGTGATAACAAGTCACTGCTTGTGCAATCATTTGTAAGAGCCTAGTCCATCGACTCGGCACGCCAGTGGTATGGTGTTGTAATCTCAGAGGTAGCTCGTCAGTCCTCACATCCGGAATACCAAGGGCAAGACCCTTGATCTGATCCTGCAACACTCCAAGAGTCTTGGCTACATCCAGATCGTGAAGGATGGCCCTCCCTACAACCTCTCCTGCTGGAACGGCAGCTGCTGCTCTCAAGCGCACTGCTGGTTGCACTAGCACAATATCTGCATGAGCACATGAGTTTTGATTAGTCTTGATAAACATTTAAAAAGCACAAGAACATTATAAAAATAGTAAACAGGGATATGGTCAGAACATTTACCCATAACACCCCACTGCTCTGTGGAGTACTAAAAAAGGTATGTTTTTGATGATTATTTCAGTATCTTTTCAGTAGAACGTGCAAACCTTTTTGCATCATGAACTTGGAAAATGATAAATAATTATAATGAAACATGTGAGATTAATATGCAAAACTAAAACAATGACAATTGTCATTTCCTTATGCAGGGAGGAGTGAAAACGAGAAGTTTCCGTTCCAAAGGAAAGGACAAGGATGGGTTAACCGCTGTCCCTTTGATGGGAGACTGAATGCAAACAAGGCAAAGCAAATCAAAGCAAATCAGCCAAGAAAAGGAGTTGGAGATATCAGCTCGGCGTGGGAGATAAAAATGACTGAGGGCTAACGGTTCGGCGAATCCCTCAGGATCCTTGATCCTAAGGGATCGTTGTTTTATCTATTTTTGCACTTAGACATCTCCGCCGTCACCCTTATAAAAGGGACAACACTGTTAGCTCGAGGAGAGTTATACATGATTATGTTTTTATGTAATTTCTTTTAAGATCAAAACTTTGATCATCGAGTCTCGATAAGAACTGGTTTATTGTAATTCTGCCTTATGCATTAATATAAACTTGGTGATTACTTCATCTCTGAGTCTGGATTAACTTCAAGCGGTGTACCCCTAGAGGCTAAGGTCCTGACCCTGGAGGACACTTGCTCCTATATTATTACTTTATTTTATGCATGGTTTGCTTATCGACGTTATTTGGTAATCTGATGTGTTTTATAAGTTTACATCACATGCTCTGTTATGTTTAATACATTAAGGTTTCCACGGACAGAACTATTGTATTGACTCTGCATCATATTACTGTTCTTTTCAGAGTTGATCTAATATTACTGGTCTTAATAGAATACTGTTATTATTCCATTACAGAGATTTTGTGATGTGCACCTGTTCATTCATGTTACAAGATTCATCTTGGGAGTTATGTTCTTTATGATTGTTGGATTTATAAACAATGTTGTTCTATTTTGAAACGCAGTCGTATTCCTTCTAACTGAGGTTGATACTTGGACCAGGTTACTATTTAAGTATGCGGTGTGTGTATATGGCTTTCAAGCACTGTCCCATAACTTATCAGTAATCAATGCTATTCCATTGGTGTGTGTTGTTCGATCTGCCTTAAGAGTGAAAGATTGTCGTTTGATTACGATTAATGCATTTGATTTAATAGATTAAGTTTGTTACTGCTTGTGAGACTTAGTTGCTGTTCTATTTCTTAGCTGCTGTTCCATTTAAAAATTGCTGTTCCATTTCAGATTTGATGTTCCATTACAGACTTGTTGTTCGATTTCTTATTTGTTGTTCCATTTTCTTATCTGTCGTTTCATTTCCTGGCATTTGTTATTTTGGTGTGGGAGACGATCTAAGGCTGTAGTGAGCATTGGCATTTACTGTCAGGCTCCCAGATCCATGATCTGTTCTTTGATTTCCTTTTCAATCAGTTTCCAAAGGGATGGGTTATTGCTACTAAACCCTTGACTGATAAGTTACTTAGTCTTTTGAATGTGTGATTTACTCTTTTGAAGTAGTTAAGCTATAGACAAGCATCCATTTACTCTTGTATTTCTGAAAACTGTACTACTAGCATTACTCTGGCAAACGATAGCCTCAGACTGAGACACTCTTTGAAATAACAAAATGCTCCCGGATTGACATATTAATGTGAGGTAATTAGAGGTGAAAGAGACCCTTTTTATAGCTCTACATTTTGGCACCGTTGCTGAGGAAAGAGTGTAGCCATTTGTTATTTTTCAGAGTATTGTACAAACCTTCTAGGGAAGAGTTGGATTTTAAAAACGGAAGGTAAGAACCTATGTATGGAGCATGTAAAAGCCCTACTCCTCTGTCCGCTTTCCTAGCAGATTTGTTGTTGTTTTGTTTGAATAGAATTTAGCAGTTAATTTGAGTGCATGACTAAGCAGAAAAAAACCAAAAAAAAATACCAAACCTCTATCCAAGCCAAAAAAAGCTAAGGGGCCGGTGACCCTTGGCCGAATGACCTTTATAGACGAAATCTACAAGAAAGCAGATTCTTAGCCATTAGTAGCGCCCAGGAAAATCATTTCTAAACATCCTACTAGTTCCCTTCAGGCCACAGGATCATCATCTGTAGCCTTTGCTGAGGTGCATAGTCAAACTGAAGAGCAGGACTTTCAAGAAATTGAAAATTCTACTCTAGAACTATTGCAGGAAGGGAATTTCAGCAATCTTTGTGAAGGAGAAGGAGAAATAGGGGAAACTGAGGAACCAAGATCTCCTATTGGAACAACTCAGCCATTAAACAACCGAGACAAGGGAAGTGCTGCAAAAATCATTGTTGAAGAAACCCAATCTCCTCAGACATCAGGCATTCTCATTATCCCAGATAGAGGAAGTGCAATTAAAACTATTCCTATCAAATCCATTCCCTCTCAACCTAGGAATACCCTCCTAGATATCCCAGAAGGCTATTGGCATATATTCAACCCTATGGCTCAAAATCATCCAAACACTCAAATCTCTACATTACAATACCCTATAGTGGATTCTGCAGCGAATGCGCCTATGAAGGCAATCCCTCTTCAACATATCCCTACATTTCACGGTCTTACATCAGAAGATGTGGATGCATTTTTATTTGAATTTGATGTGTTGTGCAGGGGATATGATTACACCACCGACCCCTAGAAACTAAAATTATTTTCCTCTACATTGAAAGGGGCTGCTTTAAGATGGTTTAGGGGATTAGGTGGTGGGGTTATAAATAACTGGGATCAAATGAAAGAATCTTTCCTAAAAAAATATCAGGATTGTTGCAGGTCTAGAGAACTAAAGGACGAAATATTCTAGATGACAGCTAGACCGAATGAAACATTAGAGGAGTATGTGGAATGTTTCCAGTATAATCTACAAATTTCTCCTTATGCATCACTACATTTACCTGATAATGTGTTAAAAATAGCATTGATAAGGGGCATGAAGGAACAATGGATTGAAACATTAAACATTATGGGAAAAGGGGATATTTATCAAGAAAATTTTGCTGACATTATTGATTTATGTATCAGGAGCTCGAGAGGCAGCACAAGAGTAAAACCGGCAGAACACGATCGGTTTGTAAGAGATAATAAAATTTCGACAGAAGGAGTAACACGTGTAGAAATTGGAAATTTATTGGAAAATTTTAAAACTGATATTCTAGGGATACTAACTACACAACTTGATATTATGCAAGCCAAACAGAAGCAAATGGAGGCAGAACAGAATTTGGCAATCTTCTGTCCCCGATGCAGGAAAAAGCATAGTCACAAGGAATGTCCACTGGATACAATCCAAACATGCACCATCTGTACAAAAGATCACCTTACGGAGAGCTGCCCCTCACTTCTTGGATTGAAAGCGGTATATAAGGAAGTGGAAGAAGAACCAGAATCAGTGTATTTGCTCAACCAGCGCCGTCAGTGGTAGCCGAGACAATCTGGTATGTTTTTAGACCCAACTTCTTCTTTTCAACCTCCACAGTATAATGATCAACAATATAGTATGTGGAAAAGTCAATCTCAACCCCCGTTTCCAAACTGGTTACCACAGTCGTTTCCTTCTTCAAACTCATGGCTGAATTAGGCAAGCCAATCTGGTTGGCTGAATTTTCCTTATACTCCACCATATTGGCAAGGTAACTCATATCCACCGCAATGGACTCCCCCTACTTCACAAAGTTCAGCCTGGCAGACAAACTGGCAGAGACGGATGCATCAGCCAGTAGGAACTATTCTGCTCCCTCAACCTACACTGCCAGCCTTACAACAAGATCCCCAGTCTAGTATGAGACCGCAACTCCCAGCCCAACCCAACCCCAATCCAAATAACAGACTGGTCCAATCTCTCCAAATTTTAGAATCACCAGAAATAGGAGCCGATCTAAAGGAGTGTAATGATCTTCAGTTAAGATTTGGCTGTATTATTGAAACCGAGGGAGACAAGACAGTTCAGATTGAAGATCAGTTACCCAGAGAACATCTGTCACAACAACAGGATGTGAATAAACAACAAACGCATAATCAACCAACCACATCCTCTCCTCCGTTCCCAGAACGATTAGTCATACCTCGACCTATACAATATCCTGATTTTGACATTTTGGGAGAATTACAAAATCTGTACATAAAAATTCCATTCCTCCAAGCCATTCAAGACATCCCGATATACGCAAAAACTATCAAAGGATTGTGCGTAAAGAAACCAAGGAGGAATATAACAAATAATCCAAGAGTCCAAGTAGTTGGTACTTTATCTGATTTGCTATCAGCGAAAGAAACACCCATTAAATATGAAGACCCAAGAAATCCAATTGTAACTGTCCAAATTTATGGTCAGACCCTGTCCAATGCCTTAGTTGATCTAGGAGCTGCAATTAATATCTTAACAACCACTACTTGCCAAAAGCTAGACATTACATCTGTAGAACCCACCTCTACCTTGCTAGAATTGGCTGACTGATCTGTGGTTAGGCCAGAGGGTACTCTACATGATGTCATGGTCTCTGTTGATTCCTGGGAATATCCAACCGATTTCCTGATAATAAATCCTAAAACCCGACTTGATGGGCATCCACTGATTTTAGGTAGACCTTGGCTTGCCACTACCGATGCTTATATTGGCTGCCTGCAAGGAAATATGACCATAACCAAAGGACCAAATATCAAGAATTTAGTTCTATATCCTCTAGCGCAGCCAAGTGTCACAATAATCAAAACTAATAAGCACTTTGTATCATACCTTACTGATAACATTAGATCTCCATTAACTATACAAGAGGCACTTGATTTTAAAGATCAAACAGAAGATGATGCCATTAATAATTTCATTAGTCAAACTGAATCTAGATCCTCCACACAGTGTCACATGATAGAAGCAGCATTTGATAATGAATTAGAAGAAGATCCTCTGAAAGATATACATGATCAAACAATACCTATTACTTCTATTGCAAATAGTAAAATTGTGGAAATCGAATCGGGAAAAACCTTAAATATTAATGCCAACCTCACACCTGAACTAGAAATGAAGCTCATCCATTTGTTAAGGAAATATAAAGAAGCATTTGCATGGGATTACCCTAATATGAAAGGAATTGACCCCCAATTATGTACACACCACATTTATATAGAAAAGGATGCCAGACCTGTTCGTCAACCTCAAAGGAGACTTAATCCTCATCTAAAAGATGTGGTAAAAGCTGAACTTCAAAAACTTCTAGATGTCAATTTTATCTATCCCATCTTTGATAGTAAATGGGTCTCTCCACTTGTGGTGGTACCAAAAAATAATGGGAAATGGAGAATTTGTGTGGACTACAGGGAGCTAAATAAAGCAACACAAAAAGACCACTTTCCTCTCCCATTCATCGACCAAGTATTAGATACTTTAGCAGGAAAGAAATTCTTTTCTTTCCTGGATGGCTTCGGTGGATATAATCAGATTTAGATTGCCCCTGAAGACCAAGACAAAACTACTTTTACTTGTCCTTGGGGAACATTTGCCTACCGAGTTCTACCTTTTGGCCTATGCAATGCTTCTGTCACATTCCAAAGGGCTATCCTTAGCATTTTTGCAGATTTAATAAATGATGGACTTGAAGTATACATGGATAACTTTACACCATATGTAGACAATTTCGATCCAGCATTGGATACCCTAGAAAACGTCCTACAACGCTGCATTTCTACCAGGGTTTGTTTAAGCCACGAAAAATGTTATATGATGATGACTGAAGGACTTATCCTAGGACACTATATTTCAGCAGCTGGCATTCAGGTAGACCCAGCCAAAATCCAAATACTTTTGCTCATTCCCACTCCTACCACTCAAACAGAGGTACGTAGCTTTCTTGGATTTTCTGGGTATTATAGAAGATTTATAGAACATTATTCGCACATTGCTGCACCTCTATATGCACTAACTGGTAACATTGATTTTCTTTGGACAGAAAAATGTGAATGTGCTTTCAAGGATCTGAAGAAGCTCGTATCCACAGCCCCAGTCCTTCGAGGACCAAATTGGGATTTACCATTCTAGATATTATCTGATGCCTCAGATACAGCCATTGGAGCGGTCCTTGGGCAGGAGGAGGATAAAAAACCATATGCAATTTATTACATCAGCAAAAATTTATCCCCTGCTGAATTAAATTACACGGTTACTGAAAAAGAATTCCTAGCTGTAATACATGCTTTCAACAAGTTTAGACATTACATTACTGGATATCCTGTCATCTTGTATACAGATCATTTTGCCATAAAATATTTAGCAAATAAGCCTATCACAAATGGCAGAATAACTAGATCGCTGATTTTATTGCAGGAATTTAATATTACAATCAAGGATCGACCGGGCAAAGAAAATCCTGTAGCATATTTTCTCTCAAGAATGCCAAAGCCAATCGATGCAGCAACAGTTGAAGATCAATTCCCGGACGAGCATCTGTTTGCTGTTGCTGTTCAAACACCCTAGTATGCTGATGTTGCCAATTACCTAGCAGTAGGTAAACTACCGAAACATCTAACCCCTAATGAGCGGAAACAGATTGTTCAGAAGAGTGCTCGATTCTCGTGGATTGGGGGCTATTTGTTTCACACAGGGGCAGACATGCATATCAGGAGATGCGTTCGAGAAGATGAAATATTTGACATTTTAAAAGCCTGTCATGATGGACCATGTGGTGGACATTTCGCTGAGCGCAGAACTGGACATAAAGTGCTACAGACAGGGTATTATTGGCCCATGATTTTCAAAGATGCAAAGAAATTTGTCCAAGCCTGTGATAGTTTCCAGTGAGCAGGACGCCCTGTTCAGTCTGATGAGATGCCTCAGAAACCACAGTTAGTCATTGAACCATTCGAACGATGGGCTCTTGATTTCATTGGACCAATTAACCCATCATCAAACCAGAAAACATATATTTTGGTGGCAACAGAATATGTCACCAAGTGGGTTGAAGCAGAAGCATTGCCTAGAGCTACAGAGGACTCTGTCATACAGTTCCTCTTCCATCTATTTATACGCTATGGCCTTCCAACAGAAATAATTACAGATGGTGGACCATAGTTTGTTGGGAATAGAATAGCTGCAACACTCAACAACTATCATGTCCAGCATAAAATCACTACTCCATACCACCCATAGGCGAATGGACAGGTAGAAAGCAGCAATAAAATAATAGAAGCAATTCTAATGAAAACCATTGCGTCACATAGACGTGATTGGGCTGCCAGACTACCTGAAGCACTGTGGGCTTATAGAACAACATGGAGAAGCACCACTGGTTACTCAGCTTATCAATTAGTGTTTGGAAAAAAACCCATTTTCCCCATAGAATTCGAAATCCAAACATTACAGAGAGCATAGGAAGTTGGCCTAGATCTAACCGAGGCACATATTAATCGATTGCAGTAGATGAATGAGTTGGACGAAATTAGGCTCTCTGCACTTCAAAATACTACCCTGATCCAACAGCAGCGAGCTAAATGGCATGATGCTCTCATAAAAAATAAAGTCTTCCACGAGGGAGATTGGGCTCTGTTGTATGACTCCAAGTTCCAGGACTTCCCTGGGAAACTCCAGACTCGTTGGTTGGGACCATATGAAATCCAGAAGGTACATGACAATGGGACCCTTACTCTAATCACTATTGACAGTTCTGGATATGCCTTCAAGGCAAATGGCCATCGAGTTCGCCTATATCGCAAACCACTCACTTGGGAATCCTTCTTCTAGTAGCTACACCGAGACTCTGATATAGAGATTTTAGGGGAGGAAGAGAAGTCTTCCTCACCTGTAATTCAGTAAGGAATTCATTTCTTTTTACAATTTGTACATAAGTTCCTTTTTGAGTCATTTTTTGTACATATTTTTGAATTAATGTTTTGATGTCATTTTTGCTATTCCTTTTTCAAAAGAACAACACTTTTTTGATAGTGGGCATGAAACAGGGCAAGCAGGGGGGCGTCTGGAGTACTAAAAAAGGTATGTTTTTGATGATTATTTCAGTATCTTTTCAGTAGAACTTGCAAACATTTTTTCATCATGAACTTGGAAAATGATAAAGAATTATAACGAAACATGTGAGATTAATATGCAAAACTAAAACGCTGACAATTGTCATTTCATTATGCAGGGAGGAGTGAAAACGAGAAGTTGTAATTCCAAAGGAAAGGACAAGGACGGGTTAACCGCTGTCCCTTTGACGGGAGACCGAATGCAAACAAGGCAAAGAAAACCAAAGCAAATCAGCCCAGAAAAGGAGGTGGAGATATCAGCTCGGCGCAGGAGAGAAAAATGACTAAGGGCTAATGGTTCAGCGAATCACTTAGGATCCTTGATCCTGAAGGATCACTGTTTTATCTATTTTTGCACTTAGACATCTCTGCCGTCACCTTTATAAAAGGGACAACACTGTTAGCTCGAGGAGAGTTAGACATGATTATGTTTTTATGTAAGTTCTTTTAAGATCAAAACTTTGATCATCGAGTCTCGATAAGAACTGGTTTATTGTAATTCTGACTTATGCATTAATACAAACTTAGTGATTACTTCATCTCCGAGTCTGGATTAACTTCAAGCGGTGTACCCCTGGAGGCGAAGGGCCCGGCCCTGGAGGACACTTGCTCCTGTATTATTACTTTGGTTTATGCGTGGCTTGCTTATCGACGTTATTTGGTAATCTGATGTGTTTTATAAGTTTACATCACATGCTCTGTTATGTTTAATTCATTAAAGTTTCCATGGACAAAACTATTGTATTGACTCTGCATCATATTACTATTCTTTCCAGAGTTGATCTAATATTACTGGTCTTAATAGAATACTGTTACTATTCCATTACAGAGCTTTTGTGTTGTGCACCTGTTCATTCACGTTACAGGATCCATCTTGGGAGTTATGTTCTTTACGATTGTTGGATTTATAAACAATGTTGTTTTATTTTGAAAAGCAGTCGTATTCCTTGTAACTAAGATTGATACTTGGACCAGGTTACTATTTAAGTGTGCGGTGTGTGTATATGGCTTTCAAGCGTTGTTCCATTGGTGTGTGATGTTCGATCTGCCTTAAGAGTGAAAGATTGTTGTTTGATTACGATTAATGCATTTGATTTGATAGATTAAGTTTGTTACTGCTTGTGAGACTTAGTTGTTGTTCTATTTCCTAGCTGTTGTTCCATTTAAGAATTGTTGTTCCATTTCGGATTTGCTGTTCCATTACAGACTTGCTGTTCGATTTCTTATTTGCTGTTCCATTTTCTTATCTACCGTTTCATTTCCTGGCATTTGTTATTTTGGTGTGGGAGACGATCTAAGGCTGTAGTGAGCATTGGAATTTACTTTCTGGCTCCTAGATCCACGATCTGTTCTTTGATTTCCTTTTCCATCAGTTTCCAAAGGGATGGGTTATTGCTACTGAACCCTAGACTGATAAGTTACTTAGTCTTTTGAATGTGTGATTTACTCTTTTGAAGTAGTTAAGTTGTAGACAAGCATCCATTTACTCTTGTATTTCTGAACACTATACTACTAGCATTACTCTAGCAAATGATAGCCTCAGACTGAGACATTCTTTGAAATAACAAAACGCTCCCGGATTGACATATTAATGTGAGGTAATTAGAGGTGAAAGAGACCCTTTTTATAGCTCTACATGCTCGCCGGCCGGCAGCACCAAATCTGGGTCACCTCGGAAATCCATCCCAGCATATGGATACTCAGCAAAGAGCATCTCCTGATGATTGAACCACATAAAGAAGGCATCAAAGAATGAAATATGTGACTGACTAGCATGTCTAGCCATAAGATCGACCCATCTCTGCATCCATGGTTCCGTTGGTACTGATGGTCCGAGTGAAATGTACTGTGGCTGCATCAGTGGGATCTTCTCTGAGGTGAAAGTAGTTAAAATGGAACCATAGCCAAAGTTCTTGGATCTTCTGTTTTTCACCTTGGTAAGTTGTTCTTTTATCACCAGAAGTACTGCATCACACAAGTTGAATACCTTTGGGTCGAGGCATTCCAAGGCATACTGCATATAGGACCTGTTGGGCAAGTGAAGGGCCACACTACCAGCCAATCTAGCAAAGGTGAATAAAATAGTCCTCAAGGATCGGTCGGTGACATCTCGGATACTCATCTTGTCATCCTTGCTCGGCTGAGATCCTTCTCTACAGTATCAACGAATATAATCCCTCACGGATTCGCCCCCATGGGCAGAACCTGATAGTGAGAGAGGGGCACCACACCTCGATAAACTGGTCAAGAAGTAGATGTCCTCAATGGTCAAGGGGATGGATTTGCATCTAATCTGGAGCACTTGGTTGGTAGGATCCCATGCATCGAGGAAATACTGCAACAAGTTGATTTGTTGCTTCATGCTAGAAATGCGGAAGAACTTGAGCAAGCCACAGTTCTGCCATGCAGTTACCGTACCCAGATCATGTAAGGCAACCATGTACTCTTCTTCATGCTTGCATTCACGGCATGTAACAACCATTTTGCTCCGATGAATCTATGAAAAACAAATAAGAGAAGAATTAGGATCCTGATTTGGCAAAAAACAGGCAAAATTTCCATGAAAAATCAGTGCAAAAGTTTTCCTCCTTGCGCCCATCGCACCCTAGCTGTGTACTGGGTGGGATGCATATTGACTGGCCAGTGGCCAGCCTAGTATGCATCGCACCTTTCGATGTATACTACGTGCGATGGGGGTAGAACGAATTTTTCAAACCCCAGAGGCTCAGAAAAGGAGGAAAGCATGCTCAGAATTCAAAAAGGAAAGAATGCAATCAAAGAGCTCAGGTTTAGCTCCTACCTAGTCCAGATGGCACCAAAAATCATCCACAAAATCTCCCAGAATTAGCTGATGAAAATCAAGGGGGAAAACACCTCCAGAGCTCCAACAATCCCAAATTCAAATGAAATGGTAAAATGAGGGGTAAAAAACTAGTTTTAAGTTACTTTTCACGTAATTTAAGTAGGGTATTAGTTTTTTAACTCATTTCTCAAGCGTGAATTCTCATTTCTAATCAGTTTGATGGAGCAATTGAACAGGTAGTACAACTGTCAAAAGAACATAGTGTTAACGATGAATCAGATATCAATGACCATTATCACGAGCAGTTTTACGCGAAGTTCAAGCTCGTTAAAAAATAAACCTAGCAATGAGCATATGTTCCACCAATGTTTAAGCTCATTAAAAAATGAACCCACCTTCGGTAAGTAACCATTTTGATCACATAATTATCAGCTTTTAAACCTTGGTTGTGTTCTTACCATCACCTCCACTCTTTTCTAGCCGATCATACTCTTCCATTGATTGTTTACCCCTTTCGAGGAACAACTGCAATAAGTGATCCTATTAGCCAGTTTCTCTACACTGTCGTGATTGAAAAAGTTCCAAACCTTATCTAAAACCAGCTGCTATCCAAAAACATCACTCGTTCCTCAAAAAATGAGTCTCCTTTAAGCCCTTTCATTTGACTCATAAAATATGAAAAGATTGCCAAGCAATTGGTCTCTCCAGCTCGCTAAAGTGATTGGAAGTGCCATCCCTCCTCTAGATTCTAATCCTTTTGGACCTGAGGGATTATTACACAAAACGATTGAGTGTTTGTCTTGTTTGGCTCGTTAAAACTATCGAAAAGTCATCCCTTTCGTATTGTTTTATACTTTTTCAGACTTAAGGGATTATATTACGAGAAAGGAATATTGGAGTTTCCTTTCTGTCTCTTTTCAGACTCTCTAAAATTGAAAAGAATCGAGTTATCCTTGTCGTTAAACTCGTTAAAACAATAGTGACAAACTTGTCCATGCAGACAAGAACAAGTCTCACTGTTTCTAGGCTTGTTAAAACATAGTGATGGGTTTGCTTGAAGAAAAATTTATAGAACAATCATATGTTATCCTCCTCAAGCTTGAGAAAAATAAAGAGGTACTGGTCAGAAATGACTAGGGAAAATTAGGAAGAAAGCTTGAAGAAACTTTGTTGGTAGTAGGTTGCTCTTGAACATGACACTTTCACTCCATCATCATGATTGAAGTCGGGTTGGGTTATTCCGTTCACTGGTCATATCACCATTGGTCGACCGTACCATCCATTTTTGGGGTTAATGCTACCAATCCATCTCAGTGTCGCCGATATGTTCAAGAGAAGTCGCTTAGAGAATTCACCAACCCAGCTTGTGTCTCATCCGCTGCAATACCTTCATGCTTCATTCTTTCATGACTGCCACCCTGAATCTTGTATCGTTAGATTGTTTTTACCTCTGCAAAATCACTTGCTCCGTTCCATGTAGTAGATGTGGGATTCATTAATGCCCTCCTACGACAAGTCACTTCTTGTCGACATCAACTCATTATCCAAGAAGTCGACCTAGGAACAACCCTTTGAGTACTTTGAAGCTTGCATGCCTCAATGGCAAGTTTCTCACTTCTGACGATAGGTTTACATTAATGGCCTTCGACTAAAATATTTTGTGTGGTGTTCGATATCGACTCATGTATTCACACCACATGAATTGTACTGTAGTACCTTGAGGGTCATTATCATTATCAGTGATTCCTCTCGCACCTGTTAACAGCTTACATCATTGGCTGGTAATCAGGCGATGTCTTTCCATGTTCGACACCAGAACATCTTTTCACATGGATCGACTTGTACTTGGGGCGAAGATTGAATGATTTTGAAGACCCCAGATCTAGTTTCATCCATCCGGGCTATGATATATTCAGGGAAATAAAGACATCAAATGTACATCATTGCTGCACAAATAATCATCCAAGCCAAAGGATGATGGCTCTACCAGAATCATCAATCTGCCACACAGACGATTGTCTGTCCTATGTACATGAAAATGAATTTATAAAGCTGAGCATGGGAATGCCTGCCTCGGCTAGATCATGAAAATATTATGAAGATAATGTATTGTATTGTATCTTATTACAGGTGTCACACGGAATTTGTCAAGGGTGCGGACACGACTGACCTTCCTAGAAGTCTAAGACATTCTAATGACAAACAAGACAAAATGGAGTGATCTTTCTCTAAATACACCTTTTACAACATGAAAACTACAAGTGTTTAGGCTTACCTTATTCCAAAACGCTGTTGTTGAAGTCCGTTCTTGACGATCCGGATGAGCTCCTCCTTCAAGTCAATTCCTGCAACCACAAACAATCAAACAATTACCAAGCACTTGCATTTCATATAATAAAACATATATTCAACATGCAGACCAAGGAACACATGAAATAACTCATTAACACAAGCTATTGAGAAAAATAAACCAGTTTGTATTAATAACGAAACAAAGAAACTCTTACAACCTGGCCTTGGTGTTGTGCAAGTTCCTCCCAGGGTCCATCAAGGGTTTTCCTCTACTTTGACAAAGCTCACCCTCTCCCAAGTAGAATCAAGTGAAGACAATCTCTCCTCACAAAGGCTCTAATGGAAGACCTAAATCCTGCAGCATTTACCCAAAGAAAATGTATAGCTCCAACCTCTTCTCCTTCTGGCTCAATGCCTTTATTTATAGTGCTGTAAAGAGGTTATTCAGGTCCACTATCAATGGGATCATCCCCCTCTTTGGGTGGGATAGCTCCCTTATTGATGGGATAAGTTCCCCCTTAATAGAGATACATGAACCAACTGGAGGCGCATCCATTTCATCAAACCGACCTCTAGAATGTTCTAGAAGTAACCACAAGTAACTTTTTCAAGATAAAACTCGCGCATTTTGCCTTTTACAGAGGGACGCACCTGTCCCTTAACATACAGAGCGTCCATGGACGCAGATTTTGTGAACATGGTCAGCGTCCCCGCAGGTAAGGCTAGAGAGAACCTGCGACCCCAGAGATAAACATAGTTTTTACAAGACTTTCTCTCTTCTTTGAGTTTGAGATGGATAACAGAGGCATGAGACTTGCCTAAGAGGGTAGCATGACTGTTGATTTGAGCCATACTAACTGTAAGTAGTCAAGGTGACATTTTTTAGTGTAACAGATTGCCCCCTAAAGTGCGAAGCCTGGAATAGAGTAGGGTTTTGTAATTCTAGGAAGGGTGAAGCGCTTTATCATTTCAAGGATTGTCTTGTGGATGGCCTAGTTGGAACCTGCAATTTTCAACACAAAATACATGTATAAGATTATATCATCACTGAGGTAGGCATTCCCATACTCAGATTCAAAACTTTAACTAATGGACTAACTACTCTGATACAGGAATGATCTTGCAGTACATCATTTTTATAGACTTTTGTAGACACAGTATGGACGCAGCCATCTGTTTATGATTAGTCTACATAGATAATGAATACAAAACTCCTCGCAGCCTGGATGGTAGAAACTAGATCCAGGGTCTTCACTTCTACTTCCCGAATTGGTACGATTCTAGCCATGTGATTTAAATGATTTGATGTCGAACATGTTAGAAACCACTTGATTACCAATCGATGATGTAAACTGTTAACAAGCGTGAGAGAGACCACCAGTAATGTCAATGGTTCTCAAAGTACCAAGCACAACCCGTGAAATGTGAATAGATGTTTTGATGTCGAACACTTCACGGAATCCTTTGATCGAAAGTCAATGATGTAAACTGACGTCAAAGGCGAGAAACCTGCCATTGATGCATGCAGACTTCAAGGTACTGTCGATTCCTAAGTCATCTTTCTAGATAATGTGTCGATGTCGATAGAAAGCGACCCGTTGCAGGCAAGCCCGCAACACGAAATCATTGTTCAAGTTGAAGAAATGTTGCTGTAAAGACTGACTCAGGGATGGTCAAATGGATGACAAGTATTTTGCAGATGAAAGTTTTGCTTGTAGACCTCTTGAACACATAACGACACGACAGATGGCTTGGTGACGAATAACTCAAAGTTAATCCCCGGAACCCGGTTAAATACTTTCAAAGTGGTTTGATCAACTGTGAGGTAAAAGATTTCCCAACCCAGGTGAATGAAAAGTGTCGTGTTCAAGAGTGGTAATAAAGTTTCTTTTGAGACAAAAGGTAACAAACAGGTTCATTCTTCTCTCTTTTCCCCCACCATTTCTGGCAAGTACCTCTTTATTTTTAACAAGCTTGAGGAGGATAACATATGCTTGATTATAAGCTCATCCTTCGGACGAGTCCAACCTAGTTTAAATTCGAACCCTAGGAAGGAGTGGTTTGTTCCTGTTTGTAATTGAACAGGTCCTCTACTGTAAAAGTTTAACGAGCCCAGTATAGGAGAAACTCGGCGTTTTTCAATTTTAGAGAGTCTGAAAAAACTAAAGGAGACTCCACGTTGAACTTTTTCGTACATTTGTGTCCCTCAAGCCCGAAAAAGTATAAAATAATACCTGGGGGAACCGCTTGATCTTGCGACCAAGGAGTACTTTCATAATAGTGTCGTTGACCTGAAAAGTAAAAAGCGATCAAGGACACGTCGTTTTATTTCCTTATCGAGTTTGAAACGACAAAAACCCGGCAATCTTTTCCTGATTTTACGGTCAGAAAAGAGCTATAAGGGGACCGTCTTTTAATTCCGTTTTAACGAGTGTAAAAGAAACGCTCGGCGATCTTTTCATATTTTAGGAGTCAGAAAAGGGCTTAAAAGATGACTTTGAGGTTTCACTTTTTCGTAAGTTTTAACGAGTTCGAAAAAGGGATAAAAATGTACTCATGGTTTTCACTTTTTCGTAAGTTTTAATGAGTTCGAAAAAGGGATAAAAATGTACTCATATGGCCGACTTTCAATTTAATTTACGAGCAGGAAAAGACGGAAAGAACTCGACATTTTTCATTTGTTTTACGAGAATGAAAGATAGCAAAATAATCTCGGTATTTTCATGAGTTTAACGAGTCTTGAAAATAACTGAAATTGACTCGAGATAGGTTTCATTTTTACAAAAGCTTGAAACAAAGAAAAACTATGCTTCAGAGTAGTTTCATTTTTTCACAAGCTCGAAACAGAGAGAAAACTGTGCTTGATGCCCCCTAAGCATGATTGCTAGAGCGCATGCCCCCCAGCTTCATTTCATTCAACCAGTTGGATGAAATGAAGGTTCATGAACGAGATCATTTGAAAGACTCGACCTAAAACTGTAAGAAAATTATGCAAAAACTGAAATAACTAACCTAAACGTACAACCTAACATCTATGAGGTCTAGTCAAACTCTCGACTCAATTAGAGGAGGATTTGTTTCATTTTTTAACGAGCTTGACACAGGAAAAGAACTATGCTCGGATTCAGTTTCATGTTTATGCAAGCTTGAAACGAAAAACTATGCTTGTTGCAAGTTCACATGCCCCCAGCATAATGATGCAAATCAAGGTACATGCCCCCCAAGCTTCATTGCATTCAATGAGGTGGATGGAATGAAGCTTTACTTTCAAAATCTTGGAAAGACTCGTGGGAGTTGTTTCATTTTTTAGTGAGCTTGACACAAGACAAGGAACTATGCTCATAACTACTTTCTACAATCTACCTAACAATAAACTATACTCTAAAAAACCTTGATTCATTTTTTAACGAGCTTGACACAAGACAAGGAACTGTGCTCTAGAAACCTTGATTCATTTTTTAATGAGCTTGACACAAGACAAGGAACTATGCTCATAACTACTCTCTACAATCTACCTACTTAACCTACCCTTGTTTCATTTTTTAACGAGCTTGACACAAGATAAGGAACTATGCTCAAAAAGTTCGCATGCCCCCAGCATAATGATGCGAAATGAGGTACATGCCCCCCAGGCTTCATTGCATTCAACCGGCTGGATGAAATGAAGGTTTACTTTCAATATTTAACTTGAAAAGGGAGTTGTTTCATTTTTAAAGAGGTTGACACAAGAAAAGAACTATCCTCATACCTGATTCATTTTTTTAACAAGGTTGACTCAGTAACAGGAACTATCCTCAAACCTGATTCATTTTTTAACGAGGTTGACTCAGTAATAGGAATTGTCCTCAAAATCCTACTTTCTACAATCTACCTACATATCCTAAAATCTAGCTGATTCATTTTTTAATGAGGTTGACTCAGTAAAAGAACTGTCGTCATACTAGCCTATTTCATTTTTTAACGAGGTTGATACAGGAAAAAACTATCCTCGTAACATTGATCATGGCTTTCAACTGGAGGAAAGACATGTCAATGGACACACCTTGATCATGGCTTCCAAGAGGTCTTTATCCGAAGGAAGAATACTTCTTGGGAAGGAACACATGTCAAGCGACTCAAAAGGGATAAGAACATCGTGTTCAATTAATCCCATAGAGTTTTCCATGTCAATTACCGGAGCTAAATCAAAGGAAGATGAGCAAATAGTGAGAGGCTCACTTACATCGGTAACTGAAATCATGGGACCGGTTGCCACATAATTAACCCGTGGCAGGGTAGATACCACTTTAGAATCAGGAACATTTAGGGGTGTCATATTATTGGTAGTTGAGAAAAGACTAGGGAACGAAAGCTAGTCTACAGTCACAATACTGCCATTGTGAGGGAAAGACATCACGCGAAAGAGTGTCGATACGACAGCTTTCATTGCATAAACATAGTCTCGCCCAAGGAGTAAATTGAAATCCAAGGGACCTCGAACTACCATAAGATCAACACAAACAGTTTTACCTTCCAAGGTAATAGAAAACTTAGGAAGGATCCCTAAAGGTTCACTAATTGTTCTGTTAAAAGCTTTCAGATTCTGCGTAATAGGCGCAAGCTGAGGGGAACCCAAAGCTTTCCAAACAGCTGAGGATAAAATACTAACAGAAGCACCTTCATCTACCTGAGTACGATGTATGTCCCTACCACCAGCCTTGACAATGATTTGGAAAGGGATGGAGGAAGGAAGACGAGGTTCTGTCAGTCTATTCCAATCAAAGGAAAAGACCTCAGTACTTGGAGGGGGTTCTGTAGAAACAGGTGAAATGCCCCCCGGCATAGAAGAATCCGATGTAACAAGAAGAACATCAGCGGTATGAAATTTACTCTCGAAAAGGAGAGTGTGATCGACCGAATGTGAAATTGAATCGACCACTTGATCAACTAATGGATCATCAACCTGAGTGACATGAGTTTCACTCTCCAATGGGAGAGTGTGACCGACTGTATTTGAATTTGAATCAATCACTCCGTCAGTTGACGGTAGGTTGGGAGAAAGTTTACGGTAACCAGTTGGAAATTCTTGCTGTGGAACAGTAAGGTTTTCCAATAATGTTGAGGCTTCATCCATGTGAGGGCAAATGTGAGTTTGATGACTCCCTTTGCATAACTTACAAGGAAACCTAACTTTACCTTTTTTCCCAGGAACCTGACTATCACTGGTTGATGGATCAACGGAAAGTTGATGGGATTTTTCTGACCATACTTCCAAGACCTTTGGAATACCAAGACAATTGACAAGGAAGTGGTCACCCTTACAAAGCCTGCAAGGGTATTTGGGTTTACGATGCATGTCGGAATTTTCCTCAACACAACTAACACTTACAGCCATGGTTGGTTGGTTGACTTCTTTCTTATCTTGCTTCTTCTTCTTCTTCTTCTTCTTCCCTTTCTTCTTCTTCTTAGCCTCCTGGTTACTAACATCAAGGCTTTTACCAGGCGAAGAGGAAGAAATGGAGGAAGAAAAATTAGGCGAAGAAGGTAAAGGGTCAACAGAAGGTTGGTGATGTTGAGATGGTGAACTCTGTTGAGGTGAAGCATCCGGTTGAGATGGAACAATTGGAGTATTTTGGGCCAACGAAGTTGAAAATAACCATATCGGTAAACCTATTGTAAATCCAGGTAATGACAAAGTAGCCATATAAGGAGGACCAACATTTCCAAAGTAAGGAAAAGTACTAGGATTCTCATTAGGAGGGGTTCCTAGGTTGATAAATTCCGGAACATTTGCCATTATATTCAACTTCAGTGAATTTTATTAACAATTTAAAACTAAAATTAACAATTCACAATTCACACTTAACAACTAAAATTCACAATTCACACCTATGGTCTCTAAAAGTAAAAACAAACAAAT
Source organism: Pinus tabuliformis (assembly GCA_031772625.1). Classification (NCBI taxonomy): domain Eukaryota; kingdom Viridiplantae; phylum Streptophyta; class Pinopsida; order Pinales; family Pinaceae; genus Pinus; species Pinus tabuliformis. The sequence goes on along the minus strand of CM062805.1, from coordinate 1,327,159,694 downwards.
TAACACGCGCTATCAAATCTAGGAGTCAAACCACACACAAATAGTAAGCTCTCCGGACCGAAAACACTAGTTGGTGATGAAGCCCAACCTCGCAGAATTCAGTACAGAAATGGCGGGTGGAACAGTTACCCCGGCAACCTGCTTAATGAATAGACCGGCACAAGTTCCTCCACTTTAACCGTCTCGAAGTGAAGTGAACCCCCCGGAAAATCCAAGTGAGTATAACCGACGTCTGCTCCAGGTACAGTGGGACCTTCCCTCCACCGTCACCTCGGTAGAACCCTAAAGATTATGGTCACTAAGGTCACCAACAGTAACAAATACACCTGGGGGAACAGTCTAAACTCCGACAGCACGCAAGGGCAGAGTAGCAAGCTCAATCCCCTTACCGGCTCCTTGACAACAATCCAAGGTTTACCGATAAGTGACCCCTGGCTCCTCGACAATGGTTAATCCGAGGTTTACCGTTTGTAATACGTACTGTCTGGCGTCGTTCCCAACGAGGGGGGAATGATCCCCTCACTGGTTCGGACACGAGCTCGTGCTTCTCCTTTAAGAGGAGCTTTCCCAGAGTGCAATTGAAACAATTGGATTTATTCTACTCAAGATAAACTATCTGTTTGGTTTTGTAGTCTTGGAGAGTTAAGTACTCACCTACTCCAAGACCCTAGCCTAAACTATGTTGGTGTTTCAGAGCCCTAGAAATGTAAAAATTACTAGATGAATTTTAATTAAGTGCTGTGTTATTAAGGCTGTTATTACTCAAATGGGTAAATGGAGATGAAACCAATGGTGTTATGACCCGACTCAACTGAATGCAATCGAATATGATAATGCAATCCTTTCAATTCGATGAATCCTAACTAGAGGAAGGAGAGAGTTTCCATTCACTTCCAACAATGCAAAAAATTGATCACTAAGAGAAAATATAACAAATTCTCTAATGCACTAATTTCATCAAGAAAAACTAATGCAAATCAATTCCAAACCAATTTTTATTTTTATTTTTGTGTAAATTCAAATCAAAGAAAGCTGATCTAAATCTACGATTGATTTTTCAGAATGTAAACTATGCAATTGTAATCTATGCACAATTCACATGAAAAGTATGCAAATGTAATCTATGCTCATTTTTCATTCATATTCTGAAACTGAGAACTCTAATTATGCAAATGTGATCTATGCAAGAGAATTCTCAAACACAAGATGATTCTAATGTAATCTAAGAACCAATCAAGTGCAAGTCGAGAAAATTGGGTGAGAGTTCCAAAGATCAAAACATAAAAACACTCAAAGGCGATTAACACTCATACACAATTTAGCCCCCCCCGGCGAATGAGGGGGAAATTTTTTTGCAAAAACAAAAGCAAAAAGATGCAAAATTGTGAAAAGACTGAGAGAAACCTCCAAGTAATGACCAAAGGAAATCAAATTAAGAATTTCTCAAAAAAGAGACTCAAAACACCTAATTGATGAAAGCTAAAAGCAGGAATGCTAATGAAACAAGTTCAGGTGAAAATTTTTGACAGGGTACTAAAGGATCTGGGCAGAAAACACTAAGAAAAAACAAAATCTAAAAGCAATTAAAGCAAAAATGGAGTTTTCCTAAATTTTTACAGGAAGACGCAGGAAACCCGTTAGAACAGGTGCGGGCCCGCTCTGTGCAAACGGCAACAGCGCGTCCAAAGACGCACTGTGCAGTACTCAGAGGGTGCGTCCTTCTGGAAAAGTTAAGAAAAACCAAATCTAACTAAATCTAAAGCTAAGCCACCCAAATACTAATTCTCACAGTCAAAAACCAGAAAATAAAAATGATTTTCTCAAAGCAAAGTTCATATAAAGGAAAAGACTCTCTCATTAATGGATTCCCCAGTGGAGTCGCCAATTTGTCACACGGAATTTGTCAAGGGTGCGGACACGACTGACCTTCCTAGAAGTCTAAGACATTCTAATGACAAACAAGACAAAATGGAGTGATCTTTCTCTAAATACACCTTTTACAACATGAAAACTACAAGTGTTTAGGCTTACCTTATTCCAAAACGCTGTTGTTGAAGTCCGTTCTTGACGATCCGAATGAGCTCCTCCTTCAAGTCAATTCCTGCAACCACAAACAATCAAACAATTACCAAGCACTTGCATTTCATATAATAAAACATATATTCAACATGCAGACCAAGGAACACATGAAATAACTCATTAACACAAGCTATTGAGAAAAATAAACCAGTTTGTATTAATAACGAAACAAAGAAACTCTTACAACCTGGCCTTGGTGTTGTGCAAGTTCCTCCCAGGGTCCATCAAGGGTTTTCCTCTACTTTGACAAAGCTCACCCTCTCCCAAGTAGAATCAAGTGAAGACAATCTCTCCTCACAAAGGCTCTAATGGAAGACCTAAATCCTGCAGCATTTACCCAAAGAAAATGTATAGCTCCAACCTCTTCTCCTTCTGGCTCAATGCCTTTATTTATAGTGTTGTAAAGAGGTTATTCAGGTCCACTATCAATGGGATCATCCCCCTCTTTGGGTGGGATAGCTCCCTTATTGATGGGATAAGTTCCCCCTTAATAGAGATACATGAACCAACTGGAGGCACATCCATTTCATCAAACCGACCTCTAGAATGTTCTAGAAGTAACCACAAGTAACTTTTTCAAGATAAAACTCGCGCATTTTTCCTTTTACAGAGGGACGCACCTGTCCCTTAACATACAGAGCGTCCATGGACGCAGATTTTGTGAACATGGTCAGCGTCCCCGCAGGTAAGGCTAGAGAGAACCTGCGACCCCAGAGATAAACATAGTTTTTACAAGACTTTCTCTCTTCTTTGAGTTTGAGATGGATAACAAAGGCATGAGACTTGCCTAAGAGGGTAGCATGACTGTTGATTTGAGCCATACTAACTGTAAGTAGTCAAGGTGACATTTTTTAGTGTAACAACAGGTCACCTTCCAGTTCGAAAAACCTAGGATTCTCGTGATAAAGCATTTCACCCGACATCAAAAAGATTTACGACCTCATGCTTTAGGGGGCAACTATTATAGACATATTTGGGCACTGCAACCCCAAACACATATGTCCATAAAACCAAGTGCTTCCAAGTCCCTAAAAGCATTGTTTCATACCCAAAAGGAGCAAGGTCAGCTCATCACATCATCTCCTAGAAGTTCTCCATGAAAAACTACTTAGAACTGGTCAAAACTGGGCCATACAGACTGCTCAGTGCTAAGGGTGCGATGCATACTGGAAATCCCTTCTGTAGGGTGTGATGAGCGAGAGCAGACAAATTGCAGAAACAGTTTGCTAGGTGGAAACACTGAGAATCTTCTAGAAACTGCTCATTTGACACTTGCCTCTTTGAATTCGCCTAGGGATGAGTAAGAGATCATGAAATATCCAAGTGGAACCAAGAACTATCAGAGAGATGACACTAATCAAAATCCCAAAAGTTGACTCACCCCCCTGCAAACATCTATATATGGATCCCTCATCCTAGACATTTAGAGGCTGGAATCTTGTATTTTGTAAGGAAGTGTTGTTGGTTTCTCTGTGCAACATTGTATTGTTGGGTGATCTAAGCTTTTCATGAGGTGAAGAGGGCTTTCATGCTGGGAGGATGGCACTGGGTCAGACCAATGGGTTGTAATCCTCTCTTCTACTACTTCTATCAATAAAGCTATTTGAGTTTTCCTCCATATTCTTGTATATCTCTGAATCTTGTATTGATATATGCATTTGTATGGTTAATATACATCTGATCCTATATTGTTTATGGTTATAGATCTCTATGCTTTGATGGTATTATGCTGCTTTGACTCTACAGGTGCTCTTTGAAGCGGGACAAGTAAGGAAGGAGTGGCAAAGTTCTGTCAAAGGGGAAAGGAAATAAGCAAGGAGCCAAGTGAAAGATTGAGGTTGGTACTCTCTGCTTCTTTCTCATCTATCTCTCATAAAGGAAAACACAAGTGACTTTAGTTTGTTTGTTTCTAAGATAGCTACCCATCTTAGTGGGACTAGCAGCTCTGAATGGACACTAATTTTCCCGATAACAAAGACATTTTGGACTCATTTGATGCTTCAAGCACCAATCTTTCACAATGTACTTTCTGGGTTTCAGCGATTCCTTTGAGTCTCTCCTTTTCCAACAAAGCAATATGTATTTTTTCAAGTTCTCTAAACTTGTTTATTAGCTTGGCATTCCATTTCTTTTGCAATAGGTTCCATCTAACCCATTTCCTCATACTCCATCCATGTCTTCGGTCTTCATTCTCTTTTCCTTGTAACCATTCCTGTAGTATATTCAACTCCGCTTTCATCATTGCAATACTTATCCTACACTCTTCATCACTCATCTGACATTTATTTGAACCTTTCCTAAGTTTCTCCATGTTAATTTTCACTATTTCTTCAAACTCAAATAAAAGAAAATATTTACCTCAATCAAATTCTAAAACTCACTCCTATGTTTTTCTATTTGCTTCTGCTGCACCTTTGATTTTCCTTGGCATATGCTTTTTTGTCCTTGTAACAAATTTAACATGTGAGTTGCAATCAGCCTTTGCGGTAACAAGTCTCCTTCTTGGTACAAATTCCTTACTAAGCTACTCTTCTCTAAGCTTAGTCCTTCGACATCTTTCTAGTTCTCTCTTTAGGAACAATATGAGCACTCCTTACTCTAGGTTGCAGTAATTCATCTCAGCTTCCTCTGTTGTTGCTCTTCACAAAAATTATAAATACTAACACTGACAAGTTTGCAATTTAATCAAACTTTACGTAGAATCTTCTTTTGCTCTGATACCATTAATGATGCAACATCACCACCTTAGGTTCTACCACTTAAATAAAACACACAATAAAGCTATAAAATCCATGATATAAGAATTTATATAACTCTCAGGTATAATTTATTAAAGACATAAAATATTTACAGGAGAACTTCTCATTCCTCACTCTCACACTTCTCTCCCCCCATGCCTCATGGGCTCCTCTTAATTTATACAAATGGATTAGAACCCAAGTAGGTTCTAAATCCCTTAACAAACTCCAACAATATCTCTCTTTATCCCTAAAATCTCTCATCCAAATACTAAAAATCCTTTAATTCCACTTTTAACTCAGCTAATCCTCTATTCTAGGATCCCCTAATCCCTAAGATCTCTATGAGATCTTTACAAGTCTATCATCTCTCATATTCTCTCATAATTGAGAATATTTACAATTAAAACCTCTCACACATATTTTCCACTCAATTTATTAAAAATATACAAATAAATTAAAACATCACACCCCCTAAGTGAACCAAATATACCATGCTTTTCTGAAGCAGGATGCTCCTACATCAGAGAGCATAGTGGCAACGGTGGTGATCTTGATTATTCTAACATGAACAAGGACCTTTTACGCACTATCAAACTCTTCCATCTATGATTCTAGTATCCACCCTATTTTGTATTTTCCATTTGTTTCCCATTTATAGTATCAGTGCTTATGTAATATATTTTGATTTTGGTGACATAAAATGAGATGAGAAAATTATAATTAATGTTTCTAACTACTAACCTCTATTTTGTGTATTGAATATTCTAACTTCATGTGCACATCATATAGTAACTAGCTATAACAATACTTTGTAAATGTATTTAAAAGCTTGGATCTTAATGTCTATATTTCACTTTTGTATTTGTAATTCATTGTGTGTGTGTGTGTATAGAGAGAGAGTGAGAGAGGCCCTCACTTGGGCATCAACAATCTCACTCTAGTCATGAGATTGAATCACATGGTCAAAAGGATCAAAATGAAAAAGAAGATTTTGGAGAACACTAAGACAAATAATTGAGATGGCATGTACAAAGCTTCTCATTTCAAACTAATCCCACAATGGTTTCTTCCAAATCTATTGAGCTTATGAAAAAGTTAAGTGAACTCTTGATACCAGGGTTAGCTTAGAAACTGCAACCAAATGATTGGGATTACTCTAGAATGGGTAAAGGTTCTCATCTGGTTGACAAGTACAAAGAAGCATATGAAAAAGTCGAAATCCCCAAATTCATGGAGAAAGTTACTCCTAAATACAAGCCAAAGTTTGATTCCCTAAATGATCTCTTGCACCTAGAGGGCTTTGACAGTATGAAGGTGATGCAAACTGATGCACAAGAGCTAGGGCAGACAGAGATTGAAGATTTTAGGGTGATTGGTCTCTATGGCACTACTTTCAACCTATTCTCAAGGTTTCTCTCTTTTAAGCATCTAATCACTTTGGTAGGCTTTGCTAGCAAATCCATTGTGGCAAAGCCTATACAAGAAGTATTTAAATAAAAAATGGCATCCTGCAAAATGTTTGACAAAATTCCTATGCACAACCGGATCAAGCCATTGTGTATATTTGATGTTATATGCCAAGTGTATGATGGTTTGAGTGTAGGCCATGTATTTGAAGAAATCCTAGACCATCAACCATGGTTTCAAATTATGTTTCACAGGGATGCACCCCCCCAAGGAAATGCAACATAGGTTTGTAAACATGACCAAATCACTCTCAGGTAAAACTTTGATGATGTGGACGCATTCTAGAGATTTTGTGGTCGATATAAACCTAAATTTAAAGCACATGCAACAGACTTTCGTAGAACAACAACAACTTCTATTTGAAGGGAAACAAATTGAGGATCAAGCACTATTATCACTATAGCATATACAAGGATTCAACTCTTCGGCTTTACTCATGCATGGAAGGGCAACGGGCAACAATGTGTCTTCATCCTCCAAATTTTTTTAAATATGTGGTCCAAAAATATGCACCCATTCCATATGCATCAATATCTCCCATGCCTAGTGCATATACTATGGAGAAGTTAGAAGAGGTGGAGTGCCACTGGTGGAGGTCTCAACATTGAAGGTCATAGAACTCCACTCAATCTTCACAACAATATCAAGCATAAGAATATTTAATGGTATTGGCCCCCTTCATTAGATTTAATGGATATTAGCCTCTTCATTAGACTGTGAATGTGTTGAGTCAACACATATAAATATTAATATAATAGTATCATGTAATGTATTAAAATTTTTCATGTAAACCTGCATGGATGCAATGTTCATAAGTCAGCAAAGGAAATATGTATCGAACATGGCATTTTAAGGTTAAAATATTTTAGCATGTCTTCTAGAGATTGGTGGGACCACACTATCATGGAGGATCCCTACCATCTAACCGTAACCTTCTACTGTTCCTGGTGTTTTTTTGTCCAATTAGATGGCAAGAAAAAAAAAGGATCAATTCTCTATGCCAATTCATTCCTCCCATGAAGTGAAATAAAAGAAAAGCAGGGCTGATTCGTTATGCTAATTCATTCCACCTGTGAAGTGAATATAAATACGATCCTTTGCATTAGTCTTCTAGCATTAACAAGAATATTTTAGTTTTATGGAAAATGCACCCCGCACTGGTTTTCAACAAACCTCAAATTATAAATCCACAACATAACTACTAATTGCATATGTCGTTTGAGAAAAATCGAAAAATTAACCCAAAAAAAGATGAAACGTGACGGACTTTTGCTGAAATGGCCACAAAATGTTGTTGTCCATACCGTACGGCTTTTCAGAATCACGAAATGTTATATGGTATAGACAATAGAATTTCAGGGCCATTTCAACTGTGTTTAGGCATTTCCAGTACCAATATGGCCCCATCTAGGCATTTTCTGCCCAGCTAGGCATTTTATGGAACATAGTCTAAATGTCTATTATATGTGCATTGTTTTTGAATACTCTAATTTCTTGTGTGTTTGATATAGTAACCAGTTGTATCAGTACTCTGTAAATATTCTAAAATTTTTGGATCTTTATGTTTACATTTTATTTTCAATATATCTATATATATATATATATATATATATATATATATATATATATATCCCATGTTTTGTTTAAAAGGCAAACAAGTCCCATATCAGACACTTGTATCTGTGTGTCCCCTGTCCCTCTATCATATGACTTAGCATCTGACCAATATGTAACCATCAAAGGTAAGGTTAGTGCTAGGTGGTTAAAACAACTATTACATTAGGAAGTCTATGGCACTATTTGAAGTGTATGAGATGTAATTGAGTGTAGTAAATAAGCTTGTATATCACAAGCCTACCTCAGGTCGGCCTTCTATTGTGCATTCACTATAGCAATAATATAATGTTGTCTGGTATTTTCTCTCCACTTTCTCATGTTTATTATAAACATGCTTGTATGCTTCAAACATGATGATATCCATATTATTTAGTAAATTTTACAAGTTGTGGTGGGAATATTTATCAAAGAATACATGATGCATTGGGGCACCTTCTGACTTATTCTTGCTTATATAACTTCATGCAATCAATAAATAGTAAAAATATAGAATTTAATACAAATTTTGCCCCATATTTATAGCGGTAAGATTCCAACTTAAATCTTGCATAGGATGTGGGTGATTAAACACATACAATAAGAATCGTAGAGATATTGCAATAAGAACCCTCATATATTCTCATAACAATCCATGTAGATAATATTATGCTCTTTGCACCTAAAAACATCTCAGAAGAAAGAATATTCAACAAATAGAATTTCTACTCACCCAGGCATCTCTTCTACACTTTGATTTGGTACCTGCAAGAATATAAACATTAAAATTTTAGTAATTTTCATCAAGTAAGAAACATGATATATCAAATGATCACACTGGTCTAAATATTTAAACATGTCAACTACGGGTATGGTTTCAGTGAGCCTAAGGGTTATGAACATGTGTTTCCTCCTACTAGGTTACAGGTCTAAATCCACAGTGAAGCAGAGTATGTACACCTTCGTATATTTTAGCAGTCAAATCACTGCATGGAAGAGGATCCCTCATCCCAAAAACAAAGGGGTCTCATATACCAATTTGGTGTCTGGCTTAGTTGTGACCTTAAAATTAAACTATTATTATCGTTGTCATTATTATTATTCCTGCAATTAAGAATTAGATATAAGTCCTGATCACTCCTTTGTTCTCCTTCAAATGGGGAAACTGGATGGAAAGCCTCACAGTCATTTCAAACTCAATCCAATATGGTTCGATGCAGATGATTTGCAGGCATTAATCAACGGAGAGTGGGTGGGGTATGCTAGTATTTCTAGCAAAAATGTTGATGTTAGCTTTCAGTTTGCAACTTTGTTAAAGAAGCTAAAAGATGCTGCCAACTTCCTCAACCTCTATCAAAAAAGAAAGAATGGAAAAGGAGCCAAAGTGTGTTGACAAAGAAAGTACAGAGATCTCTGAGAAGAATGAGGAAGACATCCTCAGGGAGAAGAAGAATGCAAGATAATAGAGGTGGAGAGAAAGAAGAATAGGATGTTACAATGGAGAGAGGCTGAATGGAGAATGAAAAGCAGAATTGTGTGCTTGAGAAAGATAATAAAAATACAAAACTCTTTCATAACTTTACTAATCATAGAATGTGAGTAAATATTATCTGGAAAATCCAGAATGAAGAGTGTATCACAGTCAAAAATTTCCTTGATAAAGAATAATTTAGATTTGAACCCATTCAGTCAATATAGGAGCTAAAGAGGGTAAATCTAGAGGAATCATGTAGTTATCTACATATTTACCTAGATTTGTGACAGAGGAGGATAATCCGATATCAATGGAGGAAGTTTCAAGAAAGGAATTCAAAGGCATTTTGGTATGTTTCAAGAAATATAAAATCTGGGGTCTAGATGGTTGACCTATGGAGATAGATTAAGATAGATTGGTGAATTACCTTGAACTAGTAGTGGTCTCCCACCTCAAATATTGTTCTCTTTGTAGGAGGACGAAACATCATTTGATATCCCAACAAAGAATTGAACTTTTGCATGCCTTGAGGCATTTAGCCAAAGCCCTCAGGTAAACTTTGTTACCAAAAAATTCCATCTTCACCATCTTTGATCTCATTATTGGGTTTCCACATGCATCTAACTTTATGAAATTCCCCACTAATCACCTAATCTATGCTCCCCTTGATTCATTTGATGTGAGTCTTCCACCTCCATAGAAATCCTAGCAAAATTCTGTTAAACTATAGGTGAATAAGGCAAGAGATATTGAAGGCTTATAATTTGAGTGTTTGACTCATGGCATGAAACCTCTTGCCTCAACCATGGATAAGATATTTTCCTTTGCTCGACCATCTTGGAGCAATGATATTATTCATCCCATCAATAAGTTCAGTGATGCATTAAACACAAGTACCTGCACATTGCAGAACCATTATAATAGGATATATATTAGGCGAGCTTCACTCCACTCTCTTAAACACTCATATATCAACATATGCAAATATTGATAAGTTTTAGGGAATGATTATTGAATTTTTGTTGAGATTATCAAATCCTTGACTACATTCTCACTTTGAGGAGTGTTATTCAAGGGATGGAGCATTACCACATAAAAGCGTGTAGTTTTTTTGTTGGTTTTAGGAAGCTTTTGATATTCCTTGACATTTGTTGATAGAGTGGCTTTAGTAGTTGGATTTTTCTAGAGATGTTCTTTGTGTAGTTATGGCCTATATTCCCAACACTTTGAGTTCTACATTGATGAACTAGTTTATTTTCAACATTGATAAAAAGGATGGATGTTGTTTATTTGTAGTCTTGATGTTTATAATTGTAAGTCTACAACTAATGTAGAGAATATTATTTTTTGTTGGAAAACGAATTTAATAGTATTATTAAGAATGGTATAAAAAATAATGTACATAGTACATATAAATATGCACTATATACAATAGGTAAACCATTGATTCAGTTTCCTAAGTTCAATCAATAAATAATTGTCCATAAGAACCCTACCTAAATAAGGGTTAACACTTTTACCCCAATCTACTTCATTCACTTCATACATTGTTTGTAATTTTCTCGTCCCTTCATGTTTTTATTGTAGTACTGGGAACTGCATTTTCTCTTAGAATGTTGTTCCCTATACCTACATGGGCCGGTGTTCTTCTCATTGGATTCAACACACTCACTCTTATTGGAGTGAAAAATTTTGGGGTGCTCCATCCGATCCTTTCAACTATACTCTATGCATCTATTTCAAGACAAAATGACAATTCATTTTTCTTATTTAACCTGGTTACTTCAAAATCATGGTTTTCTCTATGTTGCAGAGACATTGTTCCAGGCAACAACGTTGAATTTATTTCAGATTCTATGGTGTTGTCTCTATAAATTTGTAGTGATTTGTTATAGCTTCAGCCTTAAAGATGAAGGTCAACTCGATGTTTGATGTTTTCTTTTGCAGTTAGAAAGCTTCAGGAGCAAGGTGGTCAGTGCAAAATCATCTAAGTAGTTTCAATATTTTCTAGACTATTTCAATCAAGGAGAGGGATATAATCCTAGTTTGTTTTTGTTTTTCCTCCTATAAAAGAAACTTCTGTAATTATAAATGTTTGCGATCTCTAATGAAACCATAAGAGAAAATAGTTGGCTGGCATTATGTTTTTTCAATGCACTAGGGCTTTGGATAATTTATACTCTTATATGCAAGCTAGGTAAAATGTGTTGAAAACAATCATTGCCAATGTTGACTTGTGTGTCCTTGGGGAAAATTTCCTTTTATAGACTTGTGAATCTTTGCATTTATTATTAGTTCAAAGGCACTACAAAGGAATTTATTTACGCATGATATGATCAAGCTCTTTTCATGAAATTGGGACATGAGTTTGTTGCTTTTGCACGTTAATTATTAATCTGCTAGCTGTTGATTTTATATTCAATTTAGAGTTCTTTTGTTACAATGCACTCTTTTGTTGCCCAGCAATAAAACTTGATGCGCACATGGCTTTCTGTATCATGGAAATTGAATACCTTTGCAGTGGGACCAGGAAATGTACAAAGTTGGATATATGGAATTAGTATGAAGAATATAGACAAACACCTACAAGGTAGCATCAACATCAATAATTTGTAGTTGCATAGAGAAATCACGTAAGCAACAGGAACATGGCCATAACACAATATTGTGGAATGTAGAAAATTTTCATTCTAAAGTTGCAGAAGTGGGAGAACTGAAAAACATGCCCATAAACCAATATTTTGGAATTTAGAAATTTTGCATTGTAAAGTTGCAACTGCTAACCCTATATTTCTGAAAGAAGCTTATAACCTAGCATTGTGCAATTCAAATGCTCAAAGCACAGCACCCTGAATTCCAAAATACAATGACCTACATTAGGGAGTTGCATAACCAGAATCCATAGACATGCATCATAGAATGCAACATTATAAATTGAAGAATACAACACCCTTCAATAGGGATTTGCATTCCCTATCAACGATGGCCTTGAGAAGCTTGGAAATAAGCTTAACCAAGTCATTCACTATAGAAGGAAAATTGAAATTCCTCGCAGCTGTGATCTTGTCACCAATGTATATACTCATCCAATAGGGGATTAATTTTGGGTAGTCACTGAAACTTGAATTGTATTTAGAATATTGTGTGCATTATGCCTTGTAAAATCACTATAATCTAAAGAAGTATGATAGTATAACTACTATATTTTTGTCTAATGATTCTTAATAATGTTTTCGTAGATTTCTACCTACATTTATGAAATATCACAATAGGTACACTAGTGTCAGAGGTTTATTATGCATTAGTAAAATATTGAACTGAAAAATAGCGGCAACATCCCAAATCTATTGGGCATCAAGCAATGAATATGACAAGCAAATCCCTGTAAGGTAGCATCCACAACAAGAGCTCATAAGGCGATGAACATTGCTATAACCAAATATTGTAGAATTTAGAAGATTTGCTTTCTTAAGTTGCAGAATCCAAGAAAATTTCTACCTACATTTACGAAAGAAGTAACCCTATAATGTAGCATCATTCAATTCAAATGCTTACAAATAGAGATTGTGGAGATGGAAAGGGCATTGCAGAATATAACAGCCTAAATTATGGAACACAACACTCTGCAATAACGAGTGGTATTACCATTGAATGATGACCTTGAGAATATTACAAAGAAGCTTAACCAATTTATTCATTATATATGGTGAGTTAATATTCTTTATAGTAGTAACAGACATATCGTGTAACTTATGCACATGAATATTCCTATGTTCCACCAAGTTTCCAGGATGGGGGGTGTGGAAGTGGGGGGAATTAAAAAGGAGATATGTGGGAGCATCCCTAAATTTTAAAGACATTCAAGGAGGACAGGGGACGTTAGGGTCCCTGGCATAGGGGTCCCCATCTCCAAAATTATTAAAAAAAATAATAATGATAAAATCTCAACAATAACAATTCATCCCATGCAAATTCATCATTGTCCAATCCAGTGGAAACACTATAATGTTGCCAATCCTGAAATTTGTTTAGTTTGTTGAATTTTGAATGGGATATAAAAATCTACATTCTCCATATGATGTCTGATGAGGTTGGAATCACCCTCAAACATCTCAAAACAGTTTAAAGTAGATTGTGAGATAAAGGAGTGTCACTTGAAAATTTTCACCTTACTTCAAGAATTTAATATTACTATTAATTACTAAATCCATTGAGTCTTCCAAGATCAATCTCCTATTTTTTTTCGTATCTTCATTTTATTGAACAAAAAATAGACTCAAAGATCAATCTCCTATTTTTTTCGTTTCTTCATTTTATTGAACAAAAAATTTGATGTGAGGGGGTCTGGGAATTCCTGTTCTAGGGAAGGGGCCACAAAACATCCCCTTTTTGGTAAAATGCTTCTCTCATAGTAGGGAAATGTTTCCCTCAGTTTCCCCAAAAGGGGGATGTGGCGAAATGTTTTTCCAGGAAGCCCTATCTCTAGAGTGCGTGGTAAATGTTGGGAGTGTGCTCTCTAATATGGGGGATGCATCCCCATGTAACACTGGAATATTCAATAGGGGGATTAATTTCGGTAATGACTAAAAATTAAATTGTATTTAGGATATTGAATGCTTTGTGCCTTGACATTCACTATAATTTAAAGAAGTATGATATTGTTATTACTGCTATATGTTTGTCCAATTATTTTTTGAATTTTTCCATGTGGATTTCTACCTGTGTTTGTAAGGATATCACAATAAATACGGTAGTGTTAAAAGTGTTAGTATGCAAAGTTCAAATACTTTTATCCTATGTTATATCTTGGGACATTGGAGATGAGAAATTTGGAGGTGATCATTTCTTTTCTTTTACTTACAATGTTTGGTTGTTTCGTTGGAGAGATGGCATATGCAAAGCCTAATGCCAATGAGGTGTTAAAAGGAATGTTTGTTCATAATTTAAAAGGAAGTGGAGAAACTAGTATCGCCATTTCTCTTATTGGAGCTTTGCTTACACTGTAAGCCCCTATAACTTTTCCGTTTCATTAATTCAATTCAATGAATATGTTTCGTCAACGGAAATTAGTAATGATTAGAAAATCTAGCCAAACATTTTCCCCTATGATGCAGATGAGGAGTTGGGCATTTAGTTGCACAATAATAAATGGAGTAGTTTTAAGTGTGATTCTTTTGGATTTTCTAGCAAGCTTTTGGTAAAAATTTTGTGAAAATATTTGTGAAATCAAATTTTGATTTGTGTTGTTTAAACTATTTTCTTTACTACATATATGGAATCAACACCATCAAAAACCTCTGAATCACTTCGATTGTGAAGAGTTCACCTATCAAACTTGCGATTTCAATGAATATCAGCCAGAACAAACCAGATAGAAAAATAAACTAGAAAACTTTCCAAAAAATCGCATTGGAAAACTACAAGGTCATAAATCTCTCAAATGATGTGTATCTTATCATGTACAAAGTTTAGTACCATGGTATTCAGTGTTTATTGATTACCTTCATAAAATGTAACTGATCCTATCATCCACCATATCCAGATACAATTTATTTCTTCATTCTGCCTTGGTTCTCTCCTGGAAAGTACCACCAACTATTTATGGAGTTAATGTAAGTACTCTTCCATTGTTTAAAGAATTATTAAGATAACTGGAATAGATTATTCATGTACTTTTCATTGTTCTTTATTTACAAATTAGATTTTTTTCCGATGGGTTGTTGAAATTACAAGTTTTCATTACGGAAATTATGAAATGTAATTATTCCAATGAGAATAAGGTCTAATAGTCCCATCTACAAGAACATAATTTGGAAATGTACACTGAAAAACATGATTCTTCTACCCAAACTGATATAGTAATATATCAATATATAGTAATATTCAATTCTTCTTTATTGGTCAATACTTGATTCTATATGATCAAGTATGTGAAGCAGCTACAGGATAGTATCAAGGTACTCAAGGAGCGGGGTCCCAAATAAAACTGTGTATTCAGATGTGTATGTGAAGAACACAGAGCTCTGCACCAATGATCAGTATTAACTCATACTTTCTCCTTCTTCCATTAATTCCTCTTCTCAAATAAAAAATCCTTCCTCACATAGATTCTATGTGTATTACAGAAAGAGATTTTGTGTATTACAGTTACAGTTTATGGGAGTTATAGTTTAAAATGTAATGACAATTGAAATGACAATGAATTATAACAGTTCCAACTAATACTCAGCTGAGCTTATCCTATTTCTATCTTCCAATGACTATGGAAAAGAGTGCACCCCCCCTCTCCCTATAATTTAGTGGTAAAATTAGTTTCTATTTTCTATATATATTTCCACCTCATTTAACTTTCTTTAGTGATTGGATTGAATGCTCCGAGGAGTAGAGACCCTGATCTTACAACATTGATTGGGTCTTTCTTTGATAGCCATAAAGATCTAACCTACTCTGTGTGCTTGTAGGTCTATAAATCCAATGAAAAACACACCTCTGAAATTGTCTTATGTGTACCAATGTGTTGGATGTGATTCATTCCATTTGTAGCCTCTGGCACGAACTGTCAACAAGGTATCCTTAACTTTCCATTTTAAAAGATAGTGATAACTCTTCAATTTTTTTAGGTACAAAATAAACTACACTGAAGCTTCATATCTTCAAATGTTTTTATAAACCTGTTTTAGCAATGTACACCAAAGTAATGAAATCATTTTTAAAAAAATTATGTCGTAAAGTATATGTAAGTTTAGTCTTGCTTAAAATTTAGCTAATACTTGAAACTCATGGCCTTGATATGCTCAAAAACAACAGTGTACGATATGCACCTGGTTGTGGCCTAGTTGTTCCTCAGGAATATAGTGATTGTGGCAAGAAATTTAATATGGTTGGGCCCATATGGTCTACCCCAATTCATGATCCTAACTAGGTTTCATCCATATTATCAAAAGTTGTTGCCCTCAAATCTCACTATCCTGCATACAGCAAAATATATACTTTCTTGACCTTGATTTCTGAGGTAAGGATCTTTTCAGTCAGCGATGATATTGATTTTCCACCACATAAAATGGTATAAAGCGTACAAATTACAATGATGTGATAAATGTGGGCAATTAATTTGGAGTAGCAACATTTCATGAACATAGAAAGATATCATTCCCTTTGTTTGCATTTTATTTGGAAGATTCATTTCTTAAGTACATGTGATCGTATCATAAAGTATTTATCCTACCGTACCTGGATGGCATTTGGTGCTTTCTATTTGCCTTTTCTTTTTTATACATTATATTAAGTATCAGCTAGATAGACAAATTATTGCTTTGGGCCTTTACTTAGAGGGGCTAGTAGGAGCACTCAAATAGATGAAGATCTTAGCTGCCTCAATCAATCTTTAAGCATGGGTTTACATTGCACAAGAGATTCTCCTGAAGGATGACCTACTATGATGGACATTGTGGGCACACTCCAATCCATTAGAGACACCTTTCAAGGCATTGGTGGCATTCCAAAACCGCAATTAGATTTCACATGTTTGTTGGGTGATGCAAGTACAACTGACAACAACAATGCTGGCAGAGGCCAAAGCTCTTCTACATTCTAGAGTGTTGTAAGAGAGCAGTGTTTGTGTCACTAAACAATATAATATTTGCAGTCCATTGCCATTAGCTGAATGTAGTGTGAGTTTTATTTTCCTATTTATTATTGCAAAACTAGTCTTATTCCTCTTTCCTTTTCTATGGATGTCTATTGTTGAGCACATGCGGGTCTAAATATAAAGTTACATTATCCATCCCTTGTTGACTTGTCTCAACTTTCCTTTTACTTCCCCATGAAACATTGGGAATTGACATCATGTATTCATCAATGGCTGAGCTATGAATGTATTGGAATCTAATCACCAATATTCTTCTTTTCAAGGAGTAGACATTATAATTTTGTAACTTTATCTGCCAAACCTGTTGACAGTGCGAGCATATCATTTATTTTTTGCAACTGGAACATCCCTCTGATTTAGGTTTGCATATACATCACATACACTATTGGTAGTAAATTGGATCGATATATAGCCTTCACTATTGGTTTTACATTGTAGAAAACTAATAGGTTCGCTGCCCTGATATTTATTGTCTTTTACTGAAGAATTCAACTCTGCAATTTTCTAGCGATGGCATGGGCACAGAGATATTTTTGGAAGGAAAACATGCACCACACCTAAGATGTCGATTATTTCCCATGCACCCTTCTAATGTATAACCATACAAACTATCACTTCAAACAGCAACATTGAACTCCCTAGAATAACAAATGAATCAAACCTAAATTAGAATGAAGTGCATGCTTGTTGGGTGATTATATTCAACTCCCATCCATGCAAGCTCATTCATCCTTAATCCAAACTCAATCTGATTTAGATACTTCATTCATCCTTTAGTTTAGCACATGAGTTGAGATTGTTTTCATTGAATTTAGCCTTCTATTTTCCCTTATGGTGTGTCTTTTTATGGGCCAATTCAATTATGTGGGGATGCATTACGTGATTTTGTAAGAAATAGCAATGAGATTTTTTATAGTGGAAGTTTTGAAATAGTTTTATTTTAAGATGTTTTTTTAAGTACACATTTGAATATCTATTTTTAATTAATTTTGTATCACACTATTGATAAATTTGAAAGTCGCACTTTCTTCAATCAAGCTTGCCACTTTAAGATAACAGTTATAAATTTATTATGCAATTTGCACTTTAGAAAAAATGTAAGCTTTATTTTTTTATCTATGATTTTTGTTTATTCTTGTAGTGTGTTTTGGTTCCTTTTCTTATTGCATTATCAAATCCAATGTCTCTCTTGCACTTTCCAAAAGATGTAAGCTTTATGTTTTTATCTATGTTTTTTGTTTCTTTTTGTAGTGTGTTTTGGTTCCTTTTCCTATTGCATTATCAAGTCCAATATCTCTCTAGTGTGTTTTGGTTTCTTTTCCTATTGCATTATCAATTCCAATATCTCTCTACTAGTGAAACCCCTTTACAATTGTATCTCTCTACATTTCCTACTTCTCCAATGCTTAATGCATGACAACTTTGGCATAATTGCATATGAAAAGTACATCTTTCCACTTAAGTTTTCAACAAATTCCTTTGGTGTGAAGCAAATTCTCAATTGATGTCACTCATCAACAAAAATTCAAAGCACTTTATAAATCCTTCATAATCCAATGGGATAACTCAAAATAATATAAATGGGGTCTACATTAGAGTTTCTTTTCTTGGGATAGAGTTTTTAATTCTCTCTTATGTAGATCCTCCCCTCTTTTGGCACTACCAACCTGCATCTTTGTGTGGCCTAAATCTTTAACGATGCACTCTTTATAGAGTCTATCTTTATAGATGCCTGTATACATGAACATTTAACTGTATACTAATATAAGATTTTGAAATTTTTTGCTAGAGATATAATCCACCTCTCCTTGCACTTTTTGGGGCAATTGCTAGTTTTAGTAAGTTAAAAACATGGACTGCATGATTATAGTTTTTATAAAGATTATAGATCATGTGTCAATATTTTTTTTTAGTTGTTGTTGTTTAAATCAATGGTGCTAGCTCAATGGAAGAGTATTTGCCTTACAACCATGAGGTTGGTGGTTTGATTCCATTGCGCTCTACATGAATTAATCAATGATTTTGTAGTTTATTTTTAATTAAATATTTTTTATATTGATTTATTTCAATGGTGAGATATTTTTGGATTGATTGTTTTATATTGTCTCTAGAGAGACAATAGCTAGTATTAAAGACATATTGTCTCTAATCCGAGTGTTGTGTCTAGAGAGACAAAAATGAAATTGTCTCAACAGAGACAGTTCTCCTAAAAGACAATAATGCTTGTGTTATATATTGTTATAGAGATAATTTTCTAAGACAATACACAAGTTTTTTTTTCTATCTCAAATTAAAACAATTTACCCAAAAATTGTTTCAAATATTGTCTTAAAATCTCTCTTTATGTAATAGTGTTAAAACATGTTAATACTCCTTACTCGTGTCATCCTTATCTTCTTCAGGGTCTTCAGTCCCAGATTCTCTAATCATCTCCACAAGAAAAGCAAAGTAATAGAGCCTGAACGCAGATATTATACACCATGAACGCTTTTGGTCATCGATAATGTCCTTCAAAAACCATTCGTCGGTAGAGACATGAGAGTACGCTCATGGATTCGAAATCGACGGGCTTTCTGCCATCCCGGCAGAGGAACCAGAGCTAGTGTAAGATTGCGGAAGCGGGGGTACATTTCAATATTTATGAATCTTACAGGATTTTTTTTTTGGCAAATTATATTTTTAATGTTCAGATTTGGTTTCAGAAATATCACTTGTACATTAAGATTAATTTATGCAGTTAACCTTTTCCTATTATTTCTATGAGGATACATGATATATAATTAGTTTATTAAGATTGTATAACAATGCTGATAGGTCTTCCCTATTAGAATTGAGCATTTTAATTATCTGGTTAATCACAGATTCCAATCAAAGGATGGAAAATAAAAAATATTGAATATTTTAGTTATAACTATTATATTAATTGATAGAATAACTTCTTTGTATATTTAAGTTATTTAATTAAATCTATTTAAATTAATTTTAAATTTTTTTGTCTTAAAAAATTAGTTATAATCACTATAGTAATAGGTAAAAATAACTTTTTTTACACATCTAAATTACTTAATTAAATTATATTAAGCCCGGCAGAGGAACCAGAGCTAGTGTAAGATTGCGGAAGCGGCGGTACATTTCAATATTTATGAATCTTACATGATTTTTTTTTTGGCAAATTATATTTTTAATGTTCAGATTTGGTTTCAGAAATATCACTTGTACATTAAGATTAATTTATGCAGTTAACCTTTTCCTATTATTTCTATGAGGATACATGATATATAATTAGTTTATTAAGATTGTATAACAATGCTGATAGGTCTTCCCTATTAGAATTGAGCATTTTAATTATCTGGTTAATCACAGATTCCAATCAAAGGATGGAAAATAAAAAATATTGAATATTTTAGTTATAACTATTATATTAATTGATAGAATAACTTCTTTGTATATTTAAGTTATTTAATTAAATCTATTTAAATTAATTTTAAATTTTTTTGTCGTAAAAATGTAGTGATTATTTGTTTTAAAAATTTAGTTATAATCACTATAGTAATAAGTAAAAATAACTTTTTTACATATCTAAATTACTTAATTAAATTATATTAAAAATTTAAAATATACTATGTTAAAAATTTACTATACCATAAACCACATATGAAAATTAATGGAAATTAAATTCACTTCATTGAAAAAATGGCTTTATAAAACGTGAATAACGTAATTTGAAACAAGTCTCCACATGTTCATTGTCATTCATAATGGATTTTATAATGTAACGTTGACATAAACGTGAAATAGATGCCTGTTCACATTCTTAACTCGCAAACGTTTTTTCTACGAAAACGAGGTTTCCATTGTTTTTTCTATGAAGTTTCCATTGCCCAAGTTTGATTATTCAACATCATTCTTAATTTTGGAGGTTTGATTTATTTTTCAAATTAGTAATCTTTGTATGGATTTTGTATAGGTGGTTAATTTCTTTAGTATCCCTATTACAACTAATTCACGAATGGGTCGTTATTCTCGTATTGATTTATTTTCGTTACAACTAATTCACCAATGGATCGTTCTTAGTCCTTGCTATTGGCATAGCAGGGACGTTCGATCGAGCGTTGACTAGCGATTAGTTTCTTTGTTGACTGTAAACTTTTAGTGTTTAATCAATTTTAAGCAAAGTTCATTGGTGGCGATTTGGCTCTAAAAAAATTTAACCAAACTTTCGATTTCACCCTCTTATTGCAAGCGTCTCTTGCCCCGATGTGATTTTAGTGAGGGCAAGTTATCTTATCCTAAATTTTTTCTTGCCTCCACACTTGTTTACACTTGTCAACGTTGTGTGTTGGCATGATTGTTCAGAGTAGTGAACAGGTGGTGACTGGCTGGCATGATTGTTCAGAGCCGTGAACAGGTGGTGACTGTTTGTGAGTCTTTTTGCATGTAGTCACATTGATAGAGGCGTCCTCCAGTTGCATCAAAGCACAGTCGGTTCAATTCAATTCGCATCCGAGCCAGCCAGTTCAATTCGCAGAAGAAAAGCAGAGAAAGACAAAGCCTAATTGCACTTCTTCGTTGATCCACTGTCGCCTATCTTATCCTGTTAATCTGCCCCTGGAGGTACAATTTCGAAATTCAATTATTATTTTTTGTCAGCCTAAAAAAACAATAACTTTTCATTATAAAAATGATTACAGTGGCTTGTTTTTGTTATGCTTCTTCAAAAAACAATTTTGAATTTCGAAATTCAGTTAAACAAGTTAAAACACTTTACGAAAAGGGAAAAAACAATACATACAGCTACTGTAATTAGATTAGAAACGAGGGCACATCAACATAGGTATAAAAAATTAAGGCATGTACGTTTTACCTCATTAATCAGACGAAATCATCAAAACCCTATAACAAAAAGGCTACATAAGAATGCATTCGTGAGAAAAATTGCCCCATTAAAGCTCAAAAAAAGTAAAAGCGTGCCCTTTTCTCACTAGCAATAGAACCTACAATGTGCTTGTTTATGTGAATGAGAATCGAACCCATGGCCAACATTGTTTTTTGTGTTTTTTGTATCGAATACTAATATAGACCATTATTTATAAGAGAAAAAATTTACGATGAAATTAACTGAAGTTTCTAGCAATCTTGACCTCGTATCAACCCCATACCAAAATCCAACAAAGTCAGGGCCAAATAGGTCTGATGGGTAGAGAAATGGGTAGCTGTGTGTGTGTCTCAGGATGAGAGATTACTTTCTGTGCTAACTAGATTCTCTCATTCTCTCGCCTTTCTCTGGGCTTCAGACTTACATGTATCCTATGGCCAACAATAGCGAAAAAGGGATCCATGAAAAATAAGTCGTATTTTTCCAATTAAAAATTACCTGAAACGCTAAACGCTAAAAGCTAAAAGGCATGCAGCGTGACAGATTTCCTCGCTACTGTCGACACTTTTCAGTCAGAGCTAGAACTGGCCATTTTATCATCCGAAATAGCTCTTCCCATCTAAAATGATAAAAAAGAATCCATCAAGATTTCACGTCCTGCTAAATTCATCCATTTACAGAGAACAAATTTCAGAAATAATGCACAACATACCTACCTAATTAGCCAACGGACTCGTCGTTATTGCCAGTATTTCCATCAATATAATGGTCGCACTCTCAGACGCTTCTCGGTCTTCTCTTTAACGGATGGACAGCAGTAGCAGCTTCTGTTCTCGAAAAAATGTAATTAAGATTCGACGGACAATTCAAGATTCAACGAACATTAACAAAGTTTATTGATTAGCAAGGAGATGAAAATCAGGCGTCTTGGTTCTCGCTGAAACTTATCCCAAATAAAACATTAATGGAAAACTTCCACACATAGTCCAATGAGCGGGCCCCATTTGACAACCTTGATTCATGCAGTTGATAATGTGTCTGTGGTAAGAAACACGTGTCAAACTTTTTCATCAAACTTTTTGTGATCTGAAAGGGTGTCATGTAGCTCGCTATCCGCATGGGTATTGGCATCTTAGCCATATGGTAGTCTCACATCTGCTAACAGTTAATTTTTTTTGGCAGAGTCCATAGTTGAAATGGATTCATTGCCAAGGAAGCGGAAAAGAGGAGCAACAGTAGACCGTGCCAATTTAGAAAACACAGCTTGCCTACGCAATAATGGCGAGTCTTCCACATCATTAGCCTTGCACCTTTCTTTCCAACAGCAGAGGAAGCTAATAATGGAAAAGATGAGGGGTCAAGAATTGGGTTTCTTAGATTTGCATCCTACAGCAGCTTGCATTGCTCCTCCTCCTCCAAGAAGGGGTTGTTTACCTAATTCACCAGAAAGAGGATTCAAGAGAAAGGTTGGTTGTATTCTTGATTCTACCCGGACTGGTAGGAAGCGAAAGATTGAACAAGATTATGATCTGGGCCTCGAATTAGGACGAGGCAGATTTGGTCTGGTGAGAATATGCAAGAGCAAAGCTACTGGGGAAGAGCTGGCCTGTAAGACCCTCCCCAAAAAGACTGAAGAAAATGTGTATAAGGAGATTGAGATTATGCAGCATCTGTCAGGCCATCCTAAAGTTGTCACACTCCAAGCGGTGTATGAAGATGAAGAATCTTTGCATCTTGTGATGGAGTTATGCTCTGGTGGATGCCTCACTGACGAGATGTCTAGGATTGGATGCTACTCTGAGCATCAGGCAGCAAACTTGATCAAGGAATTAATAATGGTCACTAAATACTGTCATGAGTTGGGTGTTGTCCATCGGGATATAAAACCTGAGAATGTTCTCCGAGCCAGTTCTGGACAACTGAAGCTAGCTGATTTTGGCTTTGTCCATGCGGTTTGCAAAAGGTATTTGTCTGTTAACTGCATCGTAATCAACTTTGGTTCATGGCTCTACTGTCTATAATTTTGAGAATGTTACCATCAGGCAACAAAATTAGCTTCATTATGGTTAAAGCTGCCAATGAAACCACAACATTACAATATCAATATGCTAGCGGCGATTGTACAAAGTAAATTGAAAACAAAAACATCTAATTACAAGTACAGAGTACTGAGTGGAGGCAACCACTATGTTATTAACATTAATGAAATCTTGGCAGCCGAATTTGGATTTCAAAATGTTATCAAAATCAGTGCAAAGGATACGCAAACTTTAGAATTACCATCATATAAACCCGTGTTATATCATATGAAGAAGTGCACAAAATGATCAGATTCTGAGTTTAGATGGGTTTCTCTAGTGAAGACGAAAGAATTTGGAAGGAACAAGGTCTAAAGGTAGCAAATCAGAAGTAAAATTATGATAAAATATGTCAGAAGAAGATAGCTACTCCTATTGAAGTAAATCAATTTTCTTTACCTTCTTATTATTTTGATCTTATAGTTTACATTGAGATTAATTTGACACTTATTTAGACTAACTTTTGTTTTCCAGTCATTATGCAAGTCCCATCCGACAGAGTTTGCATTGTACTTTCAGCATTGCAAGTCTCTACTTTTGATGACACGCCAGATTACGTATATTTGAAGGGCTTGTTCCAAGATTTGTTTAATGCTGAAGGTGAGTTTTTTTCGGGTTCTTTATTGACCTGGAAAATAACTATTTTATTTGTATTTCAAACTCCCTTGCGTTTGTACTTTTTTGCCACCGACTATCTACAAATATTAATGCATATAACAAGATCACTAATTACACATAGTTTATGTCTGCTATCATCTTATTAATTTCAAAATGGTATTCTTTATGCCTTTCAGACTGATCAGGTATGTTCCTTTTTTTTAAGGAAAAAAACCTTGTATATCATTATGAGAAAAAAAAATACAATAGGGTAGATGCCAATCGCATTTCCAGATAGTTCAAAGGTATATTATGCCCAAAAAGGAACTAGATCCAGGCCACATTATGTCATTGCTACATATTGCAAGAAAGATAGCCTGTATCACCTGACTATGTAGTGATTATTTATCCACAAAATTCCTTGTTAAAAGTCGCCTGTCAGCAATACAAAATATGTAAGAAGTGAAAATTGTTGAGTTTGTGTTGCGTCCCTAAGCTAAAGAAAAATAATTTGTTTTTTGCACTGCCCAGGACAATATAAAAATGACCATCAATGAAAAATCATCCAAGGCAATCAAACATGTTCCTATCATAGAAGTTGATAATATAGGAATTATTTATTTGGCTTTTATGTAGCATTATGGTGATTTTTTCAATCTGTTTTAAGTCTGATTTAATGGCTATTTAATTATCTTTCACTTTCGTTGCATATTTCTGTAATTTGTCACATTTTCCTATCTGTAAATTATTTCCTCTTTAAATCAAGGCAAATGACTGTTTTGTCCATTTCATTATCGACATGCTAAGAAATCCTTGTCTCCAGGTCATGGCTATTGCTATTGATAAGTGGTTTTGTATTTATAGTTAACTATTTGGCCAAACCATCTATGTTGTAGCATGCAAGCCCATAAATTTGGCTTTTCTGTTTATAAGTTTGAAAAATGTAAATAACTTATATGTTTCACTCCATATGCAGCAATTATTGTGGATGCTCTAACCTTATTTTTTGTTATGTTGATGCACATAGTTCACTCCTTACGTGAGACTGGCTCTTTTCCATTTCTTCCATTATCGTCTGCCTATTCCTTTATGTCGGAGATGATGACCATTCTTGGTCCTCTCGTACCAGGGCTATGGGTATATAGTTATGTAAATTTCACATTCAGGAAAAGGTCAATTGTTTCACCTCTCAGTTCACCTCTTTTCTGACCAGATTGAGATATTTTTGAAATAGTGCATTAACATTAATGCATGAGCATGGAGTACCCTTCCATCAAAGTCAGCCAGGATTTAACGTGGTCCCTATTGCTTTTTCATGTCTCTTCACAAAATGACAGTAACAGATAAGACCACAGCTATGTCAACATCAGAAAAAGAGCCCTGCTTTGCAAATGAACAATTCCATCTTCAGGTACGTTTCCTTTAAAAATAATTGTATCTAATTCAACTTAATGCAGTGCATTCATCTGCCACTACTTCTTCCATGATCTCATCTGGGTGTAAGTTGCTGCAGAGTGTAAGCGTTTTCTTATGTCTCCTTTCCTTACGCGCAAAGCCCAAGCATTGCTGCTAGAATTGACGTGGATTTGATTAATGTATACAGTGGATAATTATTCCTATAAACAACGAGTGGCAGTGTAGTGAGTTCACTACCTCACTGTTGTAAGTTTAGTCCTTTGCAACTTGAACCATCTAAAGACAACTTCCAATTCAACCTCGTAAAGCATTTCGTTCTTACAAGTTTGTAAGAGTAGTTTCTCTGATTATTATTATGGCTTTCCAAGACACTATGTTAAGCTTCATGCCATGTAATATTATGTTTGCTTGAATATTATACATATATTTTTTACCTTCTCCTTGCAGTTTTTTTATCAATTTTCTCTTTAATTTCTAGCTATGTTGCATGCTTCTCTATCTCATCTTATCTATGGTATTCGATACTTCCCCCCCCTGGATATCCTTGTGATATGGATCATTATTGCCTTGGCTCCTTCATGGATCTATATACAGAAGTGATACAACATGAATCTCTGTAAGATCCATAAATGTCCATTCTGGATATGACTGGTATGGATTCCCTGTCATATCCCTTCACTGGGAATAAAGCAATCAACAGTCGAGAATTTCAACAATATAAAATTCAAGATATGCTATTAAAATTTATTTGTACCATAGAACCACCTATCAACTAGAGCTTGCTTTTGGGAGGATTTTTATGATGCAGGCCTAGGGTCTACATGTCAAAGTAAAAACTTTTCAATAAAATACAACATTAAAATTTCATAAGATTGAATGAGTTGAAAAAACTTCTTCGTGCTCTATACATTTTGCTCCCATTTGGTGTTTGGCATTCTGCTCTCCTAGCAATATCTAGAGACAGGAAGCAATTGTTTGCCTCAAATCTAATTGCCTTATGGACCATATTGATATGCACTTGCTTATCAATATTTGTAGGTTCACTGTCTATCAAATATGTGTTCAAACATCTGCAGCTTTCTTCCAATGCACAAAAATCTATATATAGGGGTCTCGACTTTGCAAATGTTGAGATTTTGAAGTTTAAAACACAACTCAACTGTACTGTTTCTGAAATTAAAGGAAAAATATGAATGTTGAGAAACGATGAAGTAGATCTTGGAACCCTGTAGAATTAAATTTATAAGTTTAACTTATAGGAATAAAGATTTCCTTCAATAAATAAGGAAAAGCAATTTTATAAGTTTGAAAAATGTAAAAAACTTTGAAGAAACAGCAAGAACAGAACCTGGCACCCTTGAAATCTCAAACCTATTGAGATACTTTAAAGTTATTAGAAGATTCTAATCTTTTTCAATGTCAGCTACTTAACTATTTGCTGTACTTTAACAAATTAAGATCACTTTGCACTTCAATTCGTGATCTCTTGCAAACCCCAGCATTTCTCAACCCCGGCAGGGACTACCGCTACGACAGTGGCTCCCTTGTTCTTGTATTGATTTATTTTCAGTTAAACAACTTTGAATTTAACAATAAACATTCAAATACCTTTTCAATAAATAAAATATGACCTTTTTATTAAATATTTCTATAAAAAGTTTAATATTAACCATCATTTTGATAAAGGTAATCACGTAGGGTTTTATAATTTTAATTTTTTATAATCTTAGATTTGAGCGATCTATAGATTCAAAAAGTTAGATCACTCAATTATCAAAACCAAAGGTAGGTTAACCTGCCATGTTTTACACAATAATTAATACAAAGTTTATCACATTTAAGCCATTTTAATAAATTAAATGCGAACGCCAATAATTAGAATATATCTCCATTATATATTAGCTAGTAAAATTCTGAATATATCTCAATTAGTAGGTAGAATTCTGAATATCTTTAATATATCGCAATTATATATTAGCTGGTAGAATTCTGAATATATCTCAATTATATATTATTAGTGGGTAGAATTTTCGAATATTTTGAATATCCGTTATGGTTCATCTACAATTATAATCATGCTATTAAAAATCAACAAGTTATATAATTTGTTATATTTTATTGTAATGAAAGAATATAATAAGGTACCCATGCTTTATGTCTTTTTAGTATTATTAATATTATCGTTGTATGTTACATAATGAAATACGTAAGTTACCATTCAAATGATGGTGTGTGATGAATGGCCACCATTGGAGGGTTGTGTGTCGAATGGTAGGTGAACAATATTAATAACAACACGCCATGCTCCATGTTTGTTTGTTTTTTGTGCATGGATTTTAGTGTGTTAGTTGAGGCATTTTAATGTGTCAGTTGAGGCAATTGAGTGTGGGGCGGTTTATCTTTTATTTAATATTTTTTTATTAAATTGAAACGACTGTCTTTCAAATTTCACAAAACAATTCGATAGAAAAAGAAATGAATGCTTATGTAAAAAGAATTTCAACAGTTTTCCACATGCTGCAAGTTTCATTTCATAGACAAGGTTTGTTGGGCAGGTTTATGGTTTCTTAAGAAGGTTCAATTTTCTATACAGGTTCGTCCAACTTTATCATACAATGTTTATTTCCAAAGTTTCAGTTAGGTTTTTTTCGAAAGTTTAATAAATTGAATGTAGTAAGCAGGGCGGCCAAGCTTCCATTTGACACAGAGGTTCACTAGGTGCTACAGATTCACCGTAAAGGCTTTTATTAAATTGTTCCAGCCTCAATAGAAAGTGTGAAGTATATGAAAAAAATCAATCTTAAAACTAATGTTTGATTGAAAGCTAAATCTCAAGCATGTATTTTAGACTAAATGTCCCCGAGGATTTCCTTTGATTTGGGTAAATGTAGCCTAGTACCTAGAATTTTATGGTTTCCCATATTAATGCCAAAAATCAATTGATTTCCTGAAATTTTTCTCAGCTGATAAATCAATGCAGATCTTTTTGGATCCATAGATTGTCAATAAATTTTTTGGGGGGCATTGTTATTGCAATGGTTTCTATGGGAACAAAACCAATAGATACCGCAAACCTGAAATGTTTTTTCCTGTAAAAGGAAAGAAAATTTGCAATGGAGCCCATTACATTTTATAGAATTTATGTTCTAATTAAATAAGGACTTGTTTATATGGCCATATATATCCTATCTTCTCCTAGTGGTTATTTATGTTTATAACCACTTATTGTATTCAATATTTTGCAACAGAGAAATATTGATGTCCACATATTTAGTAACTCCCACAGTTATATTAGGAATGCCAATTGATATTTTAGTGTAAATGAATTGTAAACGTTTCATTATTATAATTATATATATATATATATATATATATATATATATATATATATATATATATATATATAATAGAAAATTATAATAATAAAAAGTTATTTAAGATAATGTATTATTTCTGATTTCATACTATCTTTTTCAAAAAGGAAAAAAACTCTAATTAAATAGTAATTTATACTATTTTAATGACACAATTAAATAATGGATTTTATATTTTTTTTATTTAAAAAATATAATAGGTTTTATATAATTTTTAATTTTTATATATTTAAATTATTAATATAATAAATTTAATATATTTTTTATTTCAAAAATTACAGGTTAAATATAAAAAATAATTATATATTTTTTAAAATATTATTAATTAAAATTATAATAATTTTATGAATTAATTTCATAAATAAAAATTACATTACAATTAATATTTACATTTAATATTATTTTTATTTACAATGTTATCTAATATGGTAAATAACATTATTTTACAATATTAAATAATATTAAAATTGTTTAAAATACTATTATTTAATATTAATAATATTATTTAATATTAACATTCATATTGCTATTGGAATTAACATTAATGTTAATATAATATTGATGTTTATATTCAACTATGCAATTTCAAAATAATTATGTAAAATTTAAAAAACAAACATTTTAACTTCCTTTAGTATTAATATTAATATTTCTGTTAATATGTCTACATACATATACATTAATACACATATTAAACAAAAATATAAGTATAAACTTAAATGTTAATAGTTTTTTAATGAAAACTTTCATTAATATTTATATTATATAATAATATTAATACAAGAATATTAGTAATATTAATATTAATATAAATTAAATATTGAAATTAATAATATTAATATTAATATTAGTATTAATATTAATATTAATGTTAATTATATTTAATATTAATATTAAATAAATATTAATTCTTAATTTATTTCTTTTAGTTGAGCATTTTTTTATATTTTTAATTTTTTAACAGACAAATTAATACTAATATTAGTTTAACATTACTTAATTGAAATTGAATATGACCCCAAATAAGACCTCTAAATTCCTTAAAGGTTGAGATAACTCCTGAAAAAAGCTCATAGGCTGAGAAAAAAAACTTTATAAAAGTTAAATTGAAAACATTGAGTAAACCTACTTTGTTTCTATGTGCAAACTATTGCACAAGGACAAAACGATTACAAGAATTCCTGCAGCCCCCAAGGAGCAGGGACTAATAAGATATTAACAATATTTTTTTTTAAATATTGTTATATTTTAGTGAAAATTTTTTGAGTAATGAATAGTTTTAATTAAAAAAATAAATTATAAATTTTTATTATATAAAAATAAATGTAATTATTTATTTCTATATATAAAGATATATTTTTATTTATAATAAATATTAAAATTTTAACGTATCATTCCAGTATATTTTTATTTATACTAAATGTTAAAAATTATATATATATATATATATATATATATATATATACCATATGAAGAATACATATATTTAGATTTTTGAGAGAAAATTTAGCCAGCAAATATCTAAAACTATTATAAGAAATATTTGTTTAGAAAATAAAGATGAAAAATAGTAGAATAAATATAGTTCAACATATCCATATAAATTGAACATAAATATGGAGAAAAAAATTATTTTTTCCAACCACTTTAACTAAAATCAAATAACGTAATTTAAATATTTTACCTTATCTATATAACTATCTGTATAAAGTTAATATTAAAATAAAAAAATTGCTATTAAAATATTTTATTAATATGAATATTTTGGAATTTTATTTAGACATAGCCTACTATATTACACTTCATTTTTATCTATATCTATTTCACATTAACATAGATATTTAGGTATTTTATTTACTCATATTCTAGCTATCGCTTTGTTAATCAATATTACTCAATGCTGATTGCTTACTAATTGCTTTTCTGGTAGAAAACACCAACAAAATGTTCCTTATTCATAAAGGCAAAGACAAAGTTAGTGCTCGATGTGTCTTCATTATTGGAATATATATATTTTCGCAAATAAAAAAGCAATGTAATCATATGCAAACTAAACCTCTTAGAACTTCTGCCTGAAACCAGAACCATAAATTTCAGCTATGTCAGTTCGAAAAAATAACAGCAATAGCTAACGCTGTGATGTACATGATGAAACTGAATTTATTTGAAACAATCGCGTGGAACAGAATTCAAAATGCCACTCTTCGCATCTCACTCTCAGGCGCGATGTTTGTAAATGGTATAACAGATTCCATAGATCAGATGTTTCCCCTGTCTCAATATTTACTCAATATTGCTACTGCAACATGTGTCTTCTATCGTCCGTAAATGGACCTGCAAGTCTTCTTAGACTCCTCAGCCTTCTATACTGGATAGGTAGACACACTGACACACTATAAATTTGAGTGTCTTATGCAGTATCTGCTGCTGTTTCTGCTCCTGCCAGATTTCTTAAAGACTGGGCGATCCAAAGACATGTTGATGCTTCTTACCCGTGTCATCCTTATATTCTTCAGGGTCTTCAGTCCCAGATTCTCTCACCATCTCCCGTGATATTATCCACCATGGACGCTCTTCGTCATCGACAATGTCCTTCGAAAACCATTCGTCGGTAGGGACATGAGAGTACGCTCATGGATTAGAAATCGACGGGCTTTCTGGCATCCGGGCAGATGAGCCAGAGCTAGTGTAAGATTGCGGAAGAGGCGGTACATTTCAATATTTATGAATCTTACGTGATTTTTGATTTTTTTTTTTTTCAAATTATATTTTTCATGTTCAGATTTGGTTTCAGAAATATCACTCTACATTAAGATTAATTTATGCAGCTAACCTTTTCCTATTATTTCTCTGAGGATACATCATATATAATTAGTTTAAGATTGTTTAATTATGCTGATAGGTCTTCCCTATTAGAATTGAGAATTTTAACTATTTTGCTAATCACAAATTCCAATTAAAGGATTAAAAATAAAAAATGTTCGAATATTTTAGTTATAACCAATATATTAATTCATAGAAATAACTTTCTAAATTACTTAATTAAATCTATTTAAATTAATTTTAATTTTTTATCTTAAAAATTTAGTTATAACCACTATATTAATTAATAGAATTGATAGAAATAACTTCTTTGCCTATCTAAGTTACTTAATTATATCCGTTTAAATTATATTTTTACTTAATTAGGCCAATAGGTCTTTCTATGCATCAACAATTGTCAACACTTTTAACCTGAACCGTTTGATCAAGTTTGACAGTTTCAACCGTTGATTTGAAGTTGACTGCTTTTTCCAAATATTTGAGTTGCCTTCTTTTCACCTCCAGTTCTGTTGTGCATTGAACCTGGCCCTTTGAGTTGCATTACTGTTTTTTCCAATTCTTTTGTCACTCTCGAAGATATGCATTACTGCTTTTTCCAATTCTTTTGTCACTCTCGAAGATATTTTCACTGCTTTTTCCTTGACAGTTGTTGTTGCTGTTCTTCTTCCCTGGCTTTTGGCAGCTTTTTGGCAAGCACTAAGCTTCATCTACCAAGCTTCATCTACCATCACCTTTGATGGGAAACTTAGAACATTGACCTCAGCAGTGGATCCGGATACTCTGTCTCCTGCAATCCTCGGCGGATACCTTTCTTTATCACTGGAAACAAATAGGTCACTATCAGGGTATTTTTATATTTTCCCATTTTCTTTCTATTGTTTCGTATGTGTTATATGTACACATATATATCTCCCACGCATGGGCTGGATGCAACGAGTGTTTAGATTAGAAGCACAAAAGCGAGTGATGGTCTTTGGTTCATTTGAAATTTTGTAGCAGAATATATATAATAAATGTGGACTGGTGATTTGTATAAAGTCACTGTTCAGATTCGAAATACAAAAGTAAGGTTATATGGTCTCTGTATATTGTGGGTGAGAGACAGAAATAGTGATTTGTATAAATTCGTTTCCATGGCCATAGGTTTGCACTATTCAAGGTAATTTTGAAGGGTATTAGCATTTTTGGTGTCGTTCAGCATTTAGATAAAAATATTAGTCAGTATATTTGATATAGCAGTTAACTGGGAGTGCTCCACCGATTGTCATGAAGAGAGTCATAAGATACACCAATATTATATCACCCAATGTCAAGGGTAAATTATGTCTGCTTGTAGGAGTTTAATTAGGTGAGGTTTAGGGATCTGGTTTTGTGACTGTAGGGGCGAATGAATCAGCAAAGGAGTTTGTCTTTGTAGTTTAAGACAAACTGACTATTTATTGTTTTTTATTTTGCCAGACATTTCACTGTAGGCATGGGAAGGCATATCTCTTTAATACTATGCTGCTGAATCACACAATTGTGATTAATAAAGGTTGATGATCAAAATGTGTATCGCGTTTGAACTTGACATTTTTATAAACTTAAATTATGTCCCCATCAATATGATAGTACGTGTCATTCTTGATCAACGACATCTATTTCTTATGCCTACTATTCCCTCTGAAAGCTGCCATAGAAAGTCCTAATGTTCAAGTTGATAGATTGATTTTAACATTTTCGATGTCTTCCATGCTTTTCTAGGCAAGGACGGAACGAGCCTTAGCAAGTGATCTGGCATTTTGTGAAGAAATAATTGTAATTAACATCAACGTATTGCTAAATCAACCTGAGATGCAGCGTTGCATATGCATTAAGATTTCAGCTAATACACATTGTTGTTTTATGTGGGTGTGATAATAAACATTTCAAGCTTGCGGATTGCAATTTTGCCATACGTGTATTTTTTTTCTTGTTTTTGTCTGTAGTTTAAGACAAACTGACTATTTATTGTTTTTTATTTTGCCAGACATTTCACTGTAGGCATGGGAAGGCATATCTCTTTAATACTATGCTGTTGAATCACACAATTGTGATTAATAAAGGTTGATGATCAAAATGTGTATCGCATTTCAACTTGACATTTTTATAAACTTAAATTATGTCCCCATCAATATGATAGTACATGTCATTCTTGATCAACGACATCTATTTTTTATGCCTACTATTCCCTCCGAAAGCTGCCATAGAAAGTCCTAATGTTCAAGTTGATAGATTGATTTTAACATTTTCGATGTCTTCCGTGCTTTTCTAGGCAAGGATGGAATGAGCCTTAGCAAGTGATCTGGAATTTTGTGAAGAAATAATTGTAATTAACATCAACGTATTGCTAAATCAACGTGAGATGCAGCGTTGGATATGCATTAAGATTTCAGCTAATACACATTGTTGTTTTATGTGGGTGTGATAATAAACATTTCAAGCTTGCGGATTGCAATTTTGCCATACGTGAATTTTTTTTCCTGTTTTTGTCTGTAGTTTAAGACAAACTCACTATTTATTGTTTTTTATTTTGCCAGACATTTCACTGTAGGCATGGGAAGGCATATCTCTTTAATACTATGTTGCTGAATCACACAATTGTGATTAATAAAGGTTGATGATCAAAATGTGTATCGCGTTTGAACTTGACATTTTTATAAACTTAAATTATGTCCCCATCAATATGATAGTGCATGTCATTCTTGATCAACGACATCTATTTTTTATTTTATTTTTTCAATATATATTTATGTAATGAATGGGATCCATCCAACTTGTATCTTTTACCATTTTACTAATTCATCATCAGAATCAATGATATTAGTACAAACACTTGTGATATGAGTACGTATTCACTATATATTCACTATGAAGAGACCCTTTTTCACTCATATTTAATCCTACCTCTGAATAATATGGTTTGTAAGTTCAGATTATATATATATTTAAGTTTCAAAGTTTCAGTTTTCCTACTGTGAGTTTCTTTTAGTTTTGAAAAAAAATCAGACTTCAAGTTTAGGTTCATGACATTTTATGATGCTCTTGAGGCAAGGATTCAGTGTATAAAAACGTGTTGCTATTGCTAGAATACCCAATACCTCCCTCTCTGGGATTCTCAATACTAATGGTCTTGGACTAAGACATGATAAAGTTTAATATTCCCCAGTATCATGTTTGGCTTTCGAGCTTCTTTATTTAATGTCACAATTGTTCTTTTGTGCAAGAATCATCTTGGAGCTGGTCAAGAGGAGTTCTTCTTACCGCACAGAGATCCCCAAGCGAATCTAGAAAGAACCAAAGGTGATCCTTTCTACACTTCCTGGCAATATATGTCAAATAGATGAACATGTGTGTAACAGGTACCTTTTTCAGATAACCTTACAGTTTGTAAATGCTTTAGTTTTTCTCTCATAAAAGAAATTCTTGTTGAAAGGAAAGCTGATAAACTGTATATCTCCTTCTGTCGAAATAGTTGTAGGTTGCTTTGTTTTGGTTCAATAGTTGTTACGGAATATTGAGAAAAGGAACTTTCGGCTATGCAAAGTGTTGAATGACTTTATATGCACTGATGAATACATGAATATGTGAAATAATACATGTGTAGAATAAGACTTGTTTGCATAAGAAATTGAATTTTTTTTTATAGCATTGTTCTGCACAGTTTAATGAGTCGAGAGTCTCATCATATTCATACGTCAATACCCCCTCCGAAGACAAATAAGAAAGTACACTAAAATTTACACTAAAATCAATCAGATACTCTTTTTTAGAGCAAACCAACATTAGATATATTAGGACCTTGGGATAAGAGAGTGAGTCAACTACCCAAGGTTGCAAATCAAACTAGTGTCGTTAAAGAGTGAAAAATCCTTCTGCACTCATATTACCAGGACCACTCCACTCACAACGGAGCGAAATACGAGACAACATTGGATTGTAATTGAAGGTAGCCCGCCTTCTTTTACAGCTCCTTTGGGCATTCTGTGTAATGGGGGTCCCTTCGAGGATTTCGGAACTGAGTCGGGGACTCAAGTATCCTACCCACACAGCGTGCTGTCTACGACTATGTCCCCCCTGGTAATGTCTGTGATTTGAGGTATCTCTAATGGCCAATACTTCTAGGTACTTACCTAAGGTGACTGGGACGGGCTGTCCCAGTACCCCAAACGGACGGACCTACTTTGTCTTCATTTTTTGGGAGGGTACTCGTCTTCACGAGAGTACTTGGCCCCTTAATCTAAGGTTCGGGCGAAGCTCAAAAGTAACCATAACCGTACATTTGGCCATCCTTCTTTGTTACTCATTGAGAGACTGGGTTTCATCTCTAGTAATTGGTGTTTATCAGACAAGGTAATTTCACTTTGTTTGGTGATTGTCATTTTTAGTGTATTTTTTCTTTTTTAGTACCTGAGTGCTATCGTTTTTGAGACTTAAAGAATATCACCTTAAAATTTATCTGATAAAATATACCAGTCATTGTGACTACATCTGTCCCTCACTGTCAATCCAGATGGTTGTTAGGACTTCATCCACTCATTGTGGAGAATCTGCCGAGATCCACTGACTTGGATTCTTCATCTTCGAGGAATCAGTCTCCTAAATTGCACACGGGATCTATGTGGACAACCAACGATTTGTTTATTTGATTCAGCAACGGCTCTGTTTCAAATCTTATCAAAATTGATGGAAGTAATAGGTGTTACTATTGAAAAAACAGATGAGTCCAAATTAATATCACATGGATCTTTTGATGCATTAGTACTTCTACCTAAGCTAACCTTAACTGGAAACACCTACAAGGTCATCTCATCTTTAATAGTGTTGTGAATGACAATTTACTCTCAAACCTTCTGCCCTTATTATTGTTTCACCATCGAAAGTTAGCCTTGCTAGATTAGTTCCCTCATTCACATCACATTATTCTTTACATGACTTTTGTGCTGTGGTGATTTGATGAATTACAGGTACTACTATCATAGAAATAGAATCCCTCTATTAATATTATGGAGCCAGCATTGACTACAAATGCCATTCCTCTGCTGTTGAATGGTTCCACTGATATTCAACCACTGCTCCAGATAATCGATATTGGTTCTGTTACATCATTAAAAACAACATCCTCGCACTTTTGCATTACTCTATCTGATGGAACACATCAACACAAGACTTTGCTACCATCAACATATAGCCAACAAGTTGCATCTGAAGACATTCAAATTGGCTCAATAAGTCTACTTAAAAAATCCGCTTGCACGGTGCTTCAAAACTCCTCATAAGGCCCAACTTTTGAATTTACCCTTTTCTATTTTTTGTCTTCTATACACTTCCTGCATTACACAAAAGAAAATAAAAAAATCTTCATTAATTCATTTCTCATTTGTTTACATAAGGTCCATCCGAGTGGTTGAGCTTGAAGTTGTGATGCGCTCAACAACATTGACGAAGGACTCATCAACACTACTACATGCAAAGGCAGGTACATCCCAAGTTAGCTCTTCATCAACAGAAGATACCTTGCCCTCTGTAGTTACTCCACCAATTACGGCAACAACTACAACAATTCCATTCACGGCACTCAATCCTGCTCGAAAATATTGGTCAATCCAAGGTAGAGCATCTGCAAAAACATCATTGAAGACTTACAACAATGTGCGAGGATCAGGAAAAGTTTTTGGGTTTGACCTTATCAATCGTGATAAGGAAGAGATCCACCTTTCTGCATTTGCTGAATTGGCTGAATCTCTTTACAGTCTAATTCAAGTTGGGCAGCTATACATTGTTTCAAATGGCACAATTAAAGAAGCAAATCCAAACTACAACCACCTCAAGAACAAATGGGAAATTTACTTGTTTGCTGCTTCCACTATCAATCCATGTCCCATAGATGATCCAACGTTTCCTTACCAGAGCTTTCACTTCAAGACTATTGCTGAAATAAAAAGTGCAAGTCCAAATACGAATGTGGATGTCATTGGTGTTGTTACTTCCACCTCACCTGCATCAACAATTCGACGAAAAGACGGAAGTGAGACATTAAGGAGAACACTCATATTAAAAGACAAGTCGGGTTTTAGCATTGATGTAACATTATGGGGAGACCATTGTGACTCTATAGGACAAAACCTTGCTGAATTATACTCTTTCGACAACCCACCAATCCTTGCAATCAAAGGAGGTCGTGTATCTGAATTTAATGGCACCACAATAGGGACGATATCAACAAGCACTCTCATCATAAATCCACAAGTTGAAGAAACTCATCAACTACATGCATGGTTCCGTGAAACAGGTTATAGCTCTTCTTCTCCATCTTTGAGTAGAAACTATGGTGTTGCTTCGAAACATGCCCTACCACGAAAGACGTTCCATGAAATTGTTGGCATGCAAACCTCCGCTAAAGAAATATGGGTTTCAGTTCGTGCAACAATAACTGCTCTTCACATGGACGACTTCTACTTTCTAGCATGTCCATTAGATTTCAATGGAAAACAATGCATGAAGAAGGTTGTGGAGCATTCTAACAATCTTTGGCATTGTACAAAATGTAACGACAACTTCCCAGAATGTGACTACCGTTACAAACTTAAAATTGAGCTACATGACAACACCGGGCATCTGCAGAATGTCACAACTTTCAATGATGCAGGAAACGAGCTCATGGGCATCACGACAAAAGACCTGTTCCTTCTTTCTATCGAACCAGCTGATCTGCAGGAAATTTGTGGCCGAATTTCAGGATGCCACTTCCTGCTAACACTTTCCATTAAAGCAGATT
Organism: Pinus tabuliformis; assembly: GCA_031772625.1. Lineage (NCBI taxonomy): Eukaryota > Viridiplantae > Streptophyta > Pinopsida > Pinales > Pinaceae > Pinus > Pinus tabuliformis. The sequence continues at coordinate 1,327,120,732 of CM062805.1, read as the reverse complement.
ACTTCAATGGTGTTCAACGCTTGCAACCAATACTGATAAATTCAGAAGAAATTCAATATGCCTCTGCATGCAAAGAAGCCCTCAATGACATTCAATCAATGTCCACTTCAAAACGACCTGCTGTTTGCCGCCTTTGAGAAGTTTTTTTGGGTCTCTTCAAACACTAATGTTTTTACACAAACAAACATTTCTGCACAACTCATTGTTTCATATTGTTGTAAATTACACCCATGTTATTGTGATGCACACTGTTGCTGCAAATACTCTCTTCCAGTTATTCCAAAATATGTATGTTTACCACTTTTCATTTTACATAATATAGATATCAACATTTGTAAAGAATTACTACATAATTTTCCCATTCGTTGTTTACATGTCTATACATTGATCTCTTGCTTGCTAATCTATTCATGCTATCGTTCAAACTTGAAAAAAAAGAAAAGAAGAAGGAAGCAAAATATTGGTTATCTTGCTCCTCTCCTCTCAATAATAGATGCCATAATAACATATGATTTTATAGTACTCCTAATTGCATGTTTTTCCTTCTACCTAATCTACCTACATTCACTGATGTTCAAATAAGAAAAAAAAATTCTAGAACTTGTAATACATTCTCCAAACATGCAATACTTGTTTATGAAAACTAACACTAATTTTTTGTACTTGTTTAGATATGCCAAAAAACAATCAAAATGCGGACAAACACGAGCGGCGACGTCTTCTTTATGCACAGCAAAAGGATACAATAAATGCACGGCGGCGACTACTTTATAAAAACCGCAACAACCCTACTACTTCCTCTACATCCCTTCCCACCTCAAATGCTCTCCCAACTATACAAACCAACCCATCTCACCTTCTTCAAATCCAATATAACCCTCCCCTTAATGAAGAACACCGTCGCTTTCGAGAAAGGATTGATGAACTTTCTAGCATGCATGTTTGCACAATATGCAAAGAAGCACACCCAGCAATGAAAACAAAGCTTTTACACGGTAGACTTTCTTGTTTTCGTTGTGCATCATCTAAATCTACCAATCATTTTTCTGAACTAAACAACATGAACCCTGGTGAACAACCCTATGTCCTTCAACAGTTAACACAAGTTGAAGAAATGTTCATTGCACGTGTAAACCCCATTCTACAAGTCACTCATGCTCGTGGTGGTCAATACAAATATAGTGGCCATACAATTAGCTTCCCTCAAGACATCACCACTATTGCCAAATACTTACCCTGAATGATTTCTGACTTAGACATCCTCATTGTGAAAAGGCAAAATCCATTTGAAAAGGCTTATGAATTCTTCGTTTGCAAATCACGTGTCCTTGCAGCGCTTGAATACAAAACAAAAAATGACCCTTACTACTGTGATGTTCAATTCAATTCATCTGCTATTTCTGCACTACCAGATCACCCTACTGATATTTCTTCTCTTCTCCATAATGTAACCACCTCCTCTTTTGAACCCCATCAAACCAATATTGATTCTACTTATGATACTGATGTCACGCTACCTCCATTAGAAATCCAACCCTCTTCTTTCGTTCCAATACTCCCAAATTCAAGTACTGAGCTTGAGCACATTTGTAATTATTTTCACTTGACCCATTCAAAATTCAACAAGCTCTATCGATTGGCCTCCAATATCTTTAACAACTATGAATGAATACAACACCATAGGCCTCTTTTCCATGGCATTCCCCACACTCTTCCCTACAGGGATTGCCATGATCATGCAACCAAGAGTTACAAAGTTGAGATGCATGAATATGCTTTACACTTGCTGCACTACCATGATAACCGATTTGGCCAACACCCAAGATTCCGCTACTATCTTTATAACATTCTGATGCGCCATCGTAGCCAAACTACTGCTAGTGTTTTTGTGAAAAAGTACATTGAGAACAACTTGCCAACAACGGTTTCAGACCTACGACAGTGTCTTCGTGACTCTCCAGATTCAATATTTCTAGAGCAAATAATGCGGTTCGGTTCAACCATACGAGGAACATGATCCTTCTGGAACAGACGACGATCTGAGCTGACTGACATGATCACGCAAATAGGAAGTCCTACATTCTTTTTCACTCTCAGTGCAGCTGATACTAAATGGAATGACTTGCACATGATCATGCCTACCAATGTTCCTTCCAATTCAGTCAACCACTTCCAATGGAAAATCCAAAACATAATTAAGAACCCACATCTAACAGCCCAATATATGCATTGCAGATTTACAATTTTTCTCAAAGAAATCCTGCAAAAAGGCCTCCATGCAGTAGACTATTGGTGCAGGTATTTTTTAATATCCATTTTCTTCTACATTAATTTTCTACATTTCATATATATGTTTTAACAAGATTTTACCTTCATATTATATTCAGATACGAATGGCAACATAGAGGATCCACACACATTCATGGCTTCCTCTGGTTGCAAAATGCACCAAACATGGACACAATTGACTGGAACAATGCATTAGAAATTGCTAATGCACAGAAATATTTCGACCACTACGTAACTGCCTGGAATCCACGTCAAGCAGAACACCGAAATATTCCGCTTCAGCAATCAACAATTCATAACCCATGTCTTCTTGACACAGCATCAATATTCACATCCAATCAGTTTGAAGACTATACAGAGCTTGTCAATTGCATTCAACGTCATACAAAGTGTCATGAGTCTTCTTGTCTTCGCAAGAAAGACAATGTACTTAGCTGCCGGTATGGAGTACCATGGGAGTTGAAGTCCACATCTTCACTTTTCATTGATGATAAAGGTCATAAAACCTATGTCCCTGCACGCAATGATGAAAGATTGAATATTCACAATGCCGATCTCCTCTCTATTTGGAGAGAAAATGTTGATTGCCAACCAGTCCTTTCTCACCATGCTGTGTTAAAATATATTTCAAAATATGCAGCAAAATCAGAAACAAGATCTGAGAGCTACCATCAAATGCTATCACAGCTATCACAAAGTGCCATTCCAGAAGCACCTACAATTGCTGTTATCCGAAAACTCCTTACAGAAACCATTGTAGATAGAGACATTGGAACACAAGAAATATGCCATATGTTACAAAAGCTACCTCTTTCTCTCAGCAGCCATACATTTCGATCTTTGAATGTCAACAAGTCTGTTTTCAAACACGTTTCACAAGATACTGAGAACCCTGGTTTGACACCAAACTTTATCCTTGCATACATGAACAGGCCTGTCTCATTGGAATCACTGCCCCTCCTTGAAGCTTCACGCTCATGGTCATATTCTTCCCAGCGGAAAAAAAACCAATGGAAACACATATTCCCACCAATGATTGTACATGTATTTCCCCGTTACAATGTCATTCCTTCCTCTGATGATCCTTCTTATGCCACTTTTTGCTGGAGTGAATTACTATTGTATTTCCCGTTCCGAACACTCCCCAATGATATTGGTTCAACTGATGTAGAAATTATTGCACACTGGGAACAAAAAAAGGGTACATATACACCATGGCATGTCCAGCGAGAAATTGAAAACCCACAAACCCCACATACTGAAGATCAAACTACCCCCGACATCCCTCCTGATTCCATGCAGATGAACGAATGGCAAATCCTCTCTCATCTGCACCCAGGTTACAATATTGCAATTGATGACCTTGACATGATTGGCTACCACGACTTCGATGACAACCACAATTGGTCACATAATACTATCCCTCCCCACTTGCAAGAAACTGCCATAAATTTCGTTGAATTCAACTGCTCAATGATTCAAAATGAACATCATTCTTTTTGCAACCTTCCCCAAGATCACACATTATCTCCTACCCAAAACATAGCCTTCACCACTATTTTTTCACACTTTAAAACCCCTTCGCCAAAACCCCCACGCAAAATCATCATACAAGGAACAGCTGGGATAGGAAAATCCCATTTGATTAAACGTCTGCACCATGCATTTGTGGAAAACTCCCCAGCAAACAAAAACCCTTTGTTGTTACTTGCACCAACAGGCATTGCATCTTTCAACATAAATGCCCTCACAATTCACTCCACCCTTCGTATCCCTATCCAAACAATGCATCCTCTTGAAGGCCAACCACTCCTACAACTGCAAGAGCAACTCCGTCATGTAGAGTACATTCTCATTGATGAAATGAGCGTCATTGGTCCAAAAATGCTTACTCGCATTGATGATCGTCTAAGAGAGGCATTCCCTCTTCACCGAAATGCACCATTTGGTAATCGCTCAATTATCCTTGTCGGAGATTTAGGCCAGCTACCACCTATAAAAGACATTCCTTTATACGCTGGGACATCGCGTGGCACTACAGTTTGGTGCAGCTTCGACATATTCATAACACTTTCAACCATTTTTCATCAACAAGGAGCTAGCCCGTCCTAGGTTGCTTTCCTGAAAATACTCACAAATCTCAGAAATGGAATATCTACACTTGAAGATTGGCAACACCTAATGTCAAGAACAAGTTCATCTCTTACACATGAAGAGCAACGCACATTTGAAGAATCCATGCACCTATATGCAATAAACAACTTAGTTGTTTTGCATAATAAGAAAATGCTTAAAAAATTGAACATCCCAGTAGCGCTTTGCTCTGCAGAACAACAAAGGCAGAGAACTCCTACTACAATGGAAGATGAGCATTTGCCTGCAAAAGTGCTCTTATGCAATGAACAAAAATTTATGCTCACCAGCAACTTATGGGTACATGCAGGCCTCGTCAATGGCGCACTTGGGAAGGCCATCTCAATATTTTATTCTATTGGTTCAAAGCCCCCAGAATTACCATCCTTCGTGGTTATCGACTTTATACAATACAAAAGAACACCATGGGACATTTCACACCCAACATATGTACCAATTTCTCCCATCACAAGGGGTGCACGCCGTCAGATACCACTTCAAATGGCATGGGCTTTAACGATACACAGGTCACAAGGAATGACATTAGACAAAGCAACAGTAGACATCGGCACCAAAGAACGACAAGGGCTAACGTTCACTGCAATTTCAAGAGTGCGTTCATTGGCAGACATTCAAATCAATCCAGCGTTCCCATTCTCACGCATTGAACAAATGCACAAGAATCCATATCTTAGCGTAGACAACAAGAGGAATCATTTCTTGCATCAAAATCTATGCAGGAGAATATACTCTAGCCAATCGTACAACTTGTTTTCCAGAATTACCCACATGGTAAACACCACTCGCTGCAATAACCAAATTTCACATACATTTGCTTTCTATTACATTTAACCTCATATGATTTTATATTAGTTTGAAATCATTTATTTTATTTCAAATATTCAAACAAAATATTTCCCGCCAAGAACAGCAAGGTCTAGCATTCACTGCAATTTAGAAATTTCTTTAAAAAATTATTTATTTTACTTCAGCGCTTTAAAAAACATGCTTTCGTCAAACACATCCATTGTCACTTACAATATTTTATTTTTGGATGGAAACAGGTATGGATACAGGCTATTTATGATTGTTGTATGAGTATTGCCAAGAAATTCAGCATCCTGCCCCAGCAAACATTGCCTCTTTACCATTTGCATCCAACCATTGAATTGTTAAAGAAGGTAAAAGAAATACTCAATATAACAATTCACATCCATGAAAGTGACACACACAGAAAAATGCAGCGTCAATTGCAGGAACAACTCTGTTGCCGATGCCATGCCCCATCATGCATATATGATTACCTGCTCATTGTCAATTACATCTATATGTAATAAAATGCTCTTATTGTACATATGTTTAGAAGCCAAATAATACTTTCATTGTATATATGTTTAGTTATTAGCTACCAAATATGTCTCTATGTGTAGACCATATGTAAAATTTCAAAAAATACATTGCAAAGCATGTAACTATCTCCTGTAATTGCTTGTGATAAACACACAATACCAAGTAAAATATTTAGAAGTATTCAAGTGTAATAAGTCTACTATGTTCCACCAAACATGATGCATAGTTATGGAGTGTCATAAGTTTTTTTGTACCTACAATTTTAATAAAAACTCAGTTTACATAGATTCGGCCTTTTGAGTGTGGTTTCTATTTGTTCATGGAATGATAGATGTTATGCTACTCACGTTAAGTTATCTTTGTTTTTGTTTTCAGAAACGTTATATAGGAATATGTATACCTTACATGGGCTTCTGCAATGACATTTATAGAGTGGTTAGTTGTTTGTTTTTAAAATAAAATACATTTACATGAAATTTTCTAATTCTCTTCTTTTTTGTTTCAGTCATGTCAGCATTTTTAAATACATGTGAATGAATAGAAAGTCTTGTGGTTTTCTTTAAGTATTTCTGCTTTGACATGCTGCTTTGTTCTCTTTTTCACTTCCAGTATAAAGATCTTACATTCCCAATCTGTTCTGTCTCCTATATCTTTTACTCTATTTCATATTTAATAAACTATACAATATCAATAGTGGCGGAGAAGGTGGCCCGACCTTTTATAAAAATTTAACAATTCCAACTTCATAAATCTATCGGCCTCTCTTTGTACCTTTTGGTACAATTGCTAGTTATATCCATTTAAATTATATTTTTATTTTCATCGTCATTCATAATGGATTATAGATTTTATAATGTAACGTCGACATAAACGTGAAATCGATGCCTGTTCACATTGTCAACTGGCAAACGTTTTTTCTACGTGGCTTCTGTTGTTTTTCCTATGAAGTTTCCATTGCCCAAGTTTGATTATTCAACTTCATTTTTAAGTTTGGAGGTCTGATTTATTTTTCAAATTAGTAACTTTTGTATGGATTTTGTATGGGTGGTTAATTTCCTCAGTATCCCTATTACAACTAATTCATCAATGGGTCGTTATTCTCATATTGATTTATTTTCGGCTAAACAACTTTGAATTTAATAGTAAACATTCCAATACCTGTTCAATAAATAAAATATGGCCATTGTATTAAATAGCTGTATCCAGAATTAATTAAAAAAAATAATAATATTAACCGTCATAGTTAATTAAAAAAAATTAATATTAACCATCATTTTCATAGTAATCACTTACGGTTTTATAATTTTAATATTTTATAACTTTAGATTTAAGCGATCTATAATTTTAATTTTTTACAACTTTAGATTTGAGCAATCTATAGCTTTAAGTTTTATATATCTGGATTGAAAAAGTTCAATCAATCAATTATCAAAACCAAATGTAGGTTAACCTGCAATGGTTTATACAATAATTAATACAAAGTTTTTCATATTTAGGCCATTTTAATAAATTAAATGTGAATTTAGAATATATCTCAATTATATTTTTTTTGCTAAGGTAAGAGCGGATCCTTCAATTCCATTAAAAAAGGGAAATAGTGTACAAAAGGCGACCGCGGTAGTAAGGCCCACCATTATGACAAGCCTACCCCAAAACATGGTCTCAAGATGACAAAGCAAACACAAGGACTCGAGCCTGTCAAATCATACAAGCAGTCCAAAACTGACTGTTGGATCTTGTGTTGAAGATCCAGCGGATGAAAAACATATCAGGTGGCCAACAAACACACTTGTTAACAAATAAATCGGACCCGATGAACCCACTAGACCATAATCTATAATCCCATCAGGTCTGTTTTGATTTATCCTTTGATCACTTTAACCTCCCAAAATCCACCGATTGCGTGCAATCTCAGAGAAGTCAAGCGAACAGCTCGAAACATAACCATTGTTGCGGACCTGCCAACATGCACGCAAAATCCTGGTTGTAGATTACCCTCGTTAGATCCAACAGTTCAAGATCATATCGCACAGACTAAAAGTGCCGATAGTTAGCGTGTGAAGAAGGCAGTAATTCCTTCCTGCCCTTAGTCACGTGTTGTGTGGTGAGTGGAATCGCTCCCGATTAAGAAAAACTGCTTCCAACTTGATGAGCATGCGATATACCAGAAAACACTTCAAGGGCCCTAGAGTTGTTTAGAGGAGTAAAAGTTGGGGTTTTGCGTTAATCTGGGCTCTAGCGCAAGGGCCAAAGGGAGATGAAGATCCCTCCATCCAGCCGACCCCCAGAGACATCTGATTTGTCGTTACCTAAGTTAATGAGGCTGACATAGACCTGCATCCTAAAAAGGATCTCACTTATGTCAAAATGCTTCATGAAGAAACCAGATCATCTAAACCCCGTCTCTGTGGCTCTGTGTCAGCAAGTACTGTCTCTTGAATTTTCCTGATGCTGTTGACGGTCGCTGAGGGCCCTGGATGAGCATCCCTCCTTCAATCTGTCATCCGTTATCTCCTCCCACCAATAGCATAAATCAATGTGCTTGTTTCGAGCCCCTTCATTGGCCAGCCAGTGTACAACTTCGTTGGCTGCCCTACGAACATGCACCAACCTGAGGGTTCTCAGCATTCTTAGGTGTGCTTGGATTCGTTGATAGACTTGCAGAAGCCTCTAGTGTTCTGAGATTTTCTCAAGAGCAGCGCCAACATTTATCCTCTTCATAGAGTTAATGACTAATTTTGAATCTGCCTCAGTGATGACATTTTGAATGTTGTACTTGAGAAGTATTTCTAGGCATAATTCCATCACCATGAGCTCAACCATATTGTTGGTTGCTTTGCCTAGATAGCTGTGGAAGATGACTTGTATGTTTCCTTCCTCATCCCTCAAGACCCCTCCATAACGAGCTTCTCCTGGATTCCCTTTTGAAGCCCCGTCTATGTTGAATTTTAAAAAGCCCTGAGAAGGGGGTTGCCAAGAAGACTTTTCTGCTGAGGTTTTCTTGCTAATCTACATAGAACCTTGAGGGTGAATAACCCTGAGCTCCAACTTCTCCAAAATTCTGGCCTGTCTTTGTCCCATGGGTTTACTTGTAGTAGCACCTCCCAGGATATGAACAGTTTCTTTGATTTGTTTAAGGACTAGCTTGAGGATGTTGCTCACCAGACTCGCTTTCTCCTTGAAAATCCTGTTGTTGTGCTCCTTCCAAACATTCCAGATTAGGAATCCTGGGGTCAGCATCCAGGTGGAGTTTATGATCTCATTATCCAAGAAATTTTTCCTCCAATTCTTCAAAGTAGTGATGATGTCATTAACATCTCTGTCTGTCTGCTCAAAGACTTCTCCAACCCAAATCCAAAGTGTTGTGGTGAAAGAGCATCTATTCAGGAGATGATTTGTAGTTTCTTCTTGTTGGCTACATAAGTGACATCTTGAGGGGCCAACAAAGCCTCTTTTTCTAAGATTATCCCATGTCAGAATCTTGCCCTGGTGAACCAGCCACTTGAACAATTTGACTTTCATCCAATGAGGATTTTCCCAAATTTCTTTCCACGTCTTATCTGTGTTTGAAAGGTTTAACCCTGCATCTATCCTTTTGGCCTTCTTGAGGTTGAAATCTCAGTTGATCATTCAAGTTTGAGCTTAAGATTTGTCTCTTGTCTAAAAGACCTTTAAGGGCTATAGCTTGAGTATGCAGCATGTCCATTCCTCTGTAATCTAGAAGTTTCCATGTTCTCCATTTCCCATTTTTCCCTGATTGGTCCCAGTAGTCACTTACCCACCTTAATCCTTTGTTGATGGTGTCAATGTGAATGTCCACTAATTCTGCACTCTGAAGATTGTCCTCCTACTGCTAATTATCCTCCCAGAACCAAGCCAGGTTTCCATTTATGATCTCCTAGAAACTGTGATTTTGCATTAGGGCCCTGTTCTCCCATGCCCTATTCCAAATTGCAGAACCTTTTACTTATCCTATCATTTTGATTAGATTCTTCTTCTGCCATTCGCTAGCATATTTTTGCTTCCAGAATTTTGCCCAAGGGGCTTGTATTTCTTTTAGCCATCTCCACCAGATTTTGGCACCAAGAACTCTATTAAGAATTCCTCGGTCATGAAGACCCAAGCCACCATGGGACTTAGGTTTTCACACTCTGTCCCATGCCACCAGGCCCCCCCCAAAGAAAGTCTCTCTGAATGTTTCTTATATTAGTAACTACACCGGTTGGTGCTTGAATGGCAGATAGCATATAAATAGGGATACTTTGGAGGATAGCCTTACTAAGAATCAGTCTCCCTGCAAGAATTAGTGCTCTATTTGTCCATTTGTTGATCTTATATTTTATCTTATTAAGTACAGGCTCCCAAATATCTTTGTGAAGTGGTTTGTCAGTGAGGGGAACTCCTAGGTACTTCATAGGCAGTGACTCCCTTTGAAAGCCCAAAATTTTGGAAATATTTCTTTGTATTGAAATATCCGTATTGAAAAAGAAAATCTTAGATTTAGTAAGACTTACCTCTAAGCTTGTTGCCCTAAAAAACTCACTCAGAATCTGTTTGAATGCTTTGGCTTCCTTAACAGTGGGTGTGCCTTGAAGCATGGTATCATCCACAAATTGTTGACGTGTTACCGTGTCCCCACCATGAGTGAGTCTCGGACCCTGAATTCTCCCTTCCTCCTTAGCAGCTCTGATAGCTCTCCCTAACCCTTCCATCATCAGAATGAAAAGGAAAGGAGAAAGAGGATCTCCTTGCCTAAGACCCCTAGAAGGCTTCAAAGTTCTTGAAGGAGAGCCATTGAGAAGAATTGAACAGTAGGCGGTGGTAACTAGAGCCATAACCCATTTAATCCAATTGTGATCAGAGCCAGAGGCTTTTAATATTGCTCTTATGTATGACCAACTAAGATTGTCATTGGCCTTTGCTATGTCCAGCTGCATAATCATTCCTACCTGTTTGTTGGTAATGAGTGAATGAACCATTTCATGAACTTGAATTATATTATCTAAAATTTGTCTTCCTTCCACATAGCCTGTTTGCTCCTCTAACACTAGTGTTGGGAGGAGAGGTTTGAGACAGTTAGAAAAGACTTTGGATATAATTTTGTATATCACATTGCATAATGATATAGGTCTAAATCTATATGGAGAGGTAGCCTTTCCTTGTTTGGGGATTAAGGCTATGAAAGATTCGTTGAGTGCCTTTAAGACTGTCTTAAATCTTCGAGAATCTTCCACTACCTCCAGGATGTCTTGTTTCACTATCCTCCAACAAGCTTTGAAAAAATCTACATTAAAGCCATCCGAGCCTGGTGCTTTCCCATTTTGCATCTCTTTCATGACTTCCTCTATTTCTTCCTCTGTTATTGGTCTATTGAGGTTGAAATTATCTTCTCTAGTGACCAATTTAGGGATGTACTGAGTAAATCTTTTCGTGGACTGGTATCTGTCTTCCAAGGTTTCCTCAATAATTTTCTGAAAATGCTAGAGTAAAACCTTCTCCATCTCTTCATGAGTGTTTCTCTCTATTCCATGCTGGTCTGTAAGTTTCACAATTCTATTGTTGTTTCTGTGAGCTATGGTGGATCTGTGGAAGAATTTGGTGTTTCTCTCCCCTTCTTTAATCCATTGTACTCTGGATTTTTGTCTCCAGAATATTTCCTCTTGAAGACATCTATTGTCCCACTCCTGCTGGAGTGACTCTGCCATCTCTTTCCTTTCTTTTGTATAGCCTTTAGTGATAAGAATCTGGTTTATTTCCTTTATTTTCTTTTCCACATCTTCCTTAGCTTTGAAGATGTTACCAAATTCTTTTTTATTCCACTCTTTGAGTTTGCCTTTAATGTGTTTGAGCCTGCTGTGTAGAAGGAACATTTTTGTACCTTGCAAGTGAAGCTCTTCCTTCCACCATTCTTCAATGTTTTTGAGGAAATTTGAATGAGTGAGCCAAGTGTTCTCAAATCTGAAGGGGGTGTTCCTTGGTTTGCCAAGAGGGAAGCTTCCAATTGGATAGGCCATTGATCTGAACCTCCAAATGGTAGAATGAGTGTAGTAAAGTTGCTCCCCTTGAGAAGAAGTTCCTCTGAAACAATAAATCTGTCTAGTTTTGAGGCTACTTGGGTAGGTCCCCCTCTTTTGTTATTCCAAGTGAAGATTCCATTTCTTGTTTCCATGTCAACCAATTTCATATTGGTGATGAAGTTCTAGAAGGAAACTGAGTCTCTACCAAGTGTTCTAGTTCCTCCTTTCTTCTCCATGAGTGATTTTGTTATGTTAAAATCACCTACAAGTATCGAGGGTAGAGCTGGGTATCTCTTCTTCATATCCTCTAGTGTTGTGAGGAGTCTAAGTTGTCCTCTATTGGCTGCGGACCATAGCATTGGTAATCATGTAACATTGTCTATCACCCACCGGTTGGAAAATCAGTGAAAGGTGATGTCTGGATGCCTCCACATCAATCACACCAAATTTCTATGGATCCCATAGAGTGAGAATGCCACCAACATATTTATTTGCCTTAACTTCAAGGTATTCATATCTATTTAACCATTTTCTATGTTTTTCACAGATCCTCTCCACAGAGCATTTTGTTTCCTGTATGAATACTATGTCAGGTTTTTCCTCTTTGATCCTTTTACCTAGCTTCCTCTATTTTCTTCTGCTCCCTAGTCCTCTAATGTTCCAGGTTGTAATTTTCATTGAGGTAGGGTTTTAGAGGAGTAACTGGAAAGGTATTTCATCCTGCCTGAGTTAATCGTGAGCTTTCCACACTCCAGTAGTAGTTCTTTCTGTCTTTTTCTTCCCTTCCTCTTGCCTAGATTCTTTGTTAGTTTTCCCGTTTTTAATCCTATTGAGGAAGACCCTTTGTTTTCCTGGTTATCATGTCCTCTTTTGACTCCCGCAGCTATTTGGTGTGACTTGTTAAGGAATATTTGTTGAACCTTGTCCACATCCTCCTGAGGGATGGAGATTATTCCCAGGTTCCCTCCCTGTTCTAAAAACTTTTCCAGCTCTAGGTTTTCCCTTTCTAGGATCTCTTGTAAGTCTTGATCCTCTATGTCACTTTCACTTTCAGACATTTCCGAGTCTTTTTCTATTTCCATGGTACTCAAAGGTTCCATTGTGTGTTTGTTTTTTCCCTGAGTGAACTCCATGTTGATCCCTCCTCCTTTCCCTTTTGTTGTCTTCTTCTCTTTACTCTCTTGATCCCCTTCATCTGCCTCTTTTTCTCCTAAGATCTCAAACTTGTTGTAACATTTTGTTTTACCATTCCCAATAGGGTTCTTTTGTGTTTTCCTTCCCCCTCCTTTTCCTCTTCCTTCTAATTTGTTAAAACCTGTCTGGTCTTTCCCTTTGCTAGTATTTAGGTTTTCCTCCCTTCTATTAAGAGGACAGTCTTTGGATAGGTGCCCATGCTCATGACACTTGTGACATCTGAACGGGATATGTTCATAGTCAACTGTTTGAACCCATTCCTCGTCATAGACTTCTAGGATGACCTCATCTGGAAGGGCTCCTGATAGTTCCATCTCCACACATATACGGGCATAGGATGTATATTTTCCCCTTAGAGTTGCCTCTTAGATTTTTAAGAAATGAACTAATTTATTGCCTATAGCTTTTAAAGACTCTGGCATCCAATAATCTAAAGGTAAGGAGTATAGTCTAATCCATACCGGTACCGAAGTGAAGGTTTCTCGTTCTGGCACGAAGTTCATTGTCCATGGCCGCATATAGAGACCAGCAACTGCAAAGAAGTATGGCCCTCCTTCAAAAATCCTGTCTCTGTCTTCCATGTTCGTAAACACCACAGTAAAAAAACCTTTGGATCCAAGATGTATATTTAACTCCCCCTTTGGTTTCTAGTTGTATTTTATCCAGGTGTACAACGCTTTCTCTGATGGCCAGATTCCCATAAATTTGCATATGATGGCATAGTTTGCCATGTGATCCCTGTGCGCTTGCAGAGCTGGATCATTCAGAATAACCCGAGGTTTAGTTATGGTTTTAGGTTTACAGGGCCCCATCTTGGCTCTGTTCTCTAATCCTTGACCTCTGTCTTCCTCCTTTTTCAACTGACACTCTTCTTCGTGGGCCCTTTGATCTGCGTGGGTTTTGCTGCCTTCTGCCTTCTGAGTTTCAATGTTTTTTGTCTTGTTCTCCAAGGGTTTTGTAGGTTTGTTCTTTTTCCCTCCTCTTCCTTTGTTTGCTACCATATTATTGTGCGAGGAAGCAGTGCTCCCTCTTCCCTGTGTCTCCATGGGTGCCTATTGCCCTCCTTCCCTCGCTTAGTGAAACCCTAGCACCCGAGTTCTGTCGTTCCACTTTTACCCTATTCGAATATATCTCAATTATATATTAGCTAGTAAAATTTTGAATATATCTCACTTATATATATATATATATATTAGTAGGTAAAATCCTAAATATCTTTAATATAATTAAAGATATCGCAATTATATATTCGCTGGTAGAATTCTGAGATAATATATCTCAATTATATATTATTAGCGGGTAGAATTTTGAATATTTTTAATATCCATGTTATTAGGTTTATGGGTCATCTACAATTATAATCAGGCTATTAAAAATCACTAGTTATATAATTCGTTATGTTTTATTGCAATGCAAAAAGAGAATAAAGCACCCATGCTTTATGTTTTTTTTAGTATTATTAATATTATCTTTGTATGTTATATAATAAAATATGTAAGTTACCATTAAAATGATGGTGTGCTATGAATGGCTACCATTGGAGGTGTGTGTCAAAGGGTAGATGAACAATATTAACCAGATTATGAGGCACCCACTTGCGAAGGAGATCGTAGTGGCGAGACCCTGGCAAGACTGGTTAGGAAGTTCGTGGCAAGACACCGCGATCAAAGAGCGCCTCGTCAGCAACTTCGTGGTACGACACCGCGAGTCAAGAGCGCCAATTGCCACGTGCAACCCAGCATTTAATTTTAAGTAAATAATGTTATAGCAACTCTGGCATTATTCAATCATGTTATAAAGTCTTATTAATATTATGCATTTTAACTAAATTATGAACTACGTGGCCTCTGGAAGAGGCCAAATAAGACGTCAGAATGTTTGATAGGTTCTGATTCTCTATCAAATAACTTTGTCTGTATTTAGTAAGCTGAAAAAAAAAACGAATTATTGCATGCAAACCATATTATTTGTAATATAAAGGCTCAGATTTTAAAGCAAATCGATTACAAGATTCACTGCCAGCCCTTTGGGCAGAGACTAATAACAACACGTCATGCTCCATGTTATGCTCCATGTTTGTTTGTTTGTGTTTTGTGCGTGCATTTTAATGTGTCATTTAAGGCATTTTAGTGTGGGGGTGTTTTATCTTTTATTTAATAATTTTTTATTAAACTGAAACCAGTGCTGTTCAAATTCCACAAAACAATTCAGTAGGAAAAGAAATGAATACTTATGTAAAAAGAATGTCAACCGTTGCCAATTTCATTTCATAAACAAGGTTTGTTGTGCAGGTTTATGGTTTTTTACTCATGTTCAATTTTATATATAGGTTCTTCCAAGTTTATCATTCATGGTTTATTTTCAAAATTTCAGTCAGGTTTCTTTCCGAGGTTTAAATGATTGAATGCAGTAAGAAGGTCGGCCAAGCTTCCATTTGATACATAGGTTCGCGAGGTGCTACAGATTCACCTAAAAGCCTTTATTAAATTGTTCCAGTCTCGATAGTAAGTGTGAGGTATGTAAAAAATATCAATCATAAAACTAAATTTGTGATTCAAAGCTAAATCTCAAACATGTATTCGAGAATAAATGTCCAAGAAAAAGCTTGGCAAATAACCAGATATGAGTGTTGTGGCTATTTCGATGGATGTAGTATAATGCCCAGAATTTTATAATTTCCAGTATTGGTGTGGAAAATCAATTTATTTCCTAAATCTTTCAGTTTGGCAAATAACCAGATATGAGCGTTGTGTCTATTTGATTTGGATGGATGTAGTATAATATCTAGAATTTTATAATTTCCAGTGTTCGTGTCGAAAATCAGTTTGGCAAATAACCAGATATGAGTGTTGTGTCTATTTGATTTGGATGGATGTAGTATAATATCTAGAATTTTATAATTTCCAGTGTTTGTGTCGAAAATCAATTTATTTCCTAGATCTTTCTCAGGTGATAGATCAGTGCCCAGAAATATCAAGATCTTTCTCGATCCGTAGATTGTCAATAATATTTTTTTTTGGGCATTGTTGTTGCAATGGTTTCTATAGGAAAAAAAGCCAACACATATCTCAAACCTGTAATGATTTTTCCTTTAATAGGATAGAAAATTTGAAGGAAGCCAATTACATTTATGGAATTTATGTTCTAATTAAATAGGGACTTCTTTACATCGCCATATATATATGTTAACTTCTCCTAGTGGATATTTAAGTTTATAACCACTTATTGTATTCAATATTTTGCTACAAGATAAATATTGATGTCCACATACTTTGGTACCTACCACCGTTACTTCCTGTTATTAGGAATTGTAAACTGATATTTCAGTGTAAATCAGTTCTAAATGCTTCATCATTATATATATATATATATAATAGGAAATTATAATAATAAAAAGTTATTTAAGATAATGTATTATTTGTTCATACCATCTCTATCTATATAGATATAGATAGATATATTATAGGAAACTATAATAATAAAAGTTATTTAAAATAATGTATTATTTGTAATTTCATACTATACTATCCTCGTTGTGATTTTATATATTTTTTATTTTAAAAATAAAATGGATTTTATATAATTTTTATATTTAAACTATTAATATAATAGATTTAATATATTTTTGATTTAAAAATTTATATCTTAAAAATAAAAAAATAATTATATTTTTTTAAAATATTATTAATAAAAAATTGTAATTATTTTATGATTTAATTTGATAAAGCAAAATTACATTACAATTAATATTTATATTTAATATTGATATTGATATTGGAATTAGAATTAATATTAATATTAATATTAATAGTGTTTACACTGTTATTTAATATTATTTTACAATATTATTTAATATTGATATTATTTATAATACTATTATTAGCTATTTAATATTAATATTAATGTTATTTATAATATTATTTAATAATAGCATTGATATTGATATTAATATAATATTGCAATTAATATTAATGTTAATAATTAATATTGGTATTAATATTAATATTAAGTAAATATTGTGTCTATACATTAATATGAACATTACCACTAAACATCGACATAAGTATTTCCATTAAACATTAGGCTTAATAGATTAATGTTTATTTAGGTTTAATGACATCAATAAATTTTTATATTATTTGGTTCATGTAGCATTAGGTTATTTTATAACATGAGGTTTATAAGATTAAATTTTTTAACAATAATAAAAATGGGGTATTATGCTTTATATGTGTGTGTGCGCGCGTGCGTGCGCTTGTGTGCTTGTGCGTGTGCATATTGATTTTGATTTTTTTGTTTAGTCTTTGAAATGAAGATATGGAGAATAGTGATGTCTTCTATTATGCCACAACAGTGCACAATATTACTCGAGAGATAAATTTTCTTTGGTGCATTCAAAAAAATCTTGATAGAAAACTTGGCTTTCATCATGCTTTTGTTAATGAGCTTCTTCGTGTGTTAGATGAAATGGAAACGAATGTGAAATACTTGTTACATGTGCACCAGAGGGAGTCTACGAGAAAAACAAGAAGGGATTGGTTGGAGAGCGTGAAGGGTCCTGATCATTATCTTATTGATTTGAATTGGTTTTGCTTCTCTCATCTGGTTGGTTGTGTTTTGGAAGAGTCTATTCGATCAATGGATTTTAATGGAGTGTTTGAAGTACAATTTCGTAGTGGAATTATTTGATGTAAAGACAATAAAAAAATGTATGTTAATTATAATTTATTTCTTCAGTTTCGATGCAGAGGAAATGGATTTTTTTCTCATTGTTGTTGTTATGTAGAGAATTGTATATCTCTGGTCTTAAAATGTCCTATTGTGTTGTTCTTCTTTAAATCCAATGTGTTAAATTTATATGTGTTTTTTTCACTTACTGTTCCGACTTTGTGTTCTCTCAAAATACGTATTGCTCATTTTTTTTACATTTATGTGCCTCTATTCCAATGGTAGTGTTACTATTTGATTTTGTTCTCTTGGATTTGTAGTTGTTTTGTTTGTTTTTGTATGAGTCCCTTTGTTGTATTGATGCCTTTCCTAAATGAAATTATTATTGAGGTTTATAATACTAATGTTGGGCCTTCATGTTCTTGTCGTTTATATCACTATTCTTGATATTTATACTCTTAATATATTCATGTATTGATATTAATGTATTTATCCTTCTAAATTTATTAATTTTTTTTTTATAATGTATTGATATAAATGTGTTATTATTATCTTGTTGATTATTTATCATGTTTTAATGGTTTATAGCGTACCATTATTAATGTATTTTTCTATTGATGTTTTTATTGTTTACAATGTGGTTCTTACATTGATTGTGGTTTCTATTTATTATCAACCATCACGAAACATGGTCAACCATGGTCGAATGTCGCATTGTAACAAATATTGTCTCAATAAGAAAATCAACCATGGTTAAGCATGGTTGACCTTGTTTATTTTTTGGTTTATAATAGTTATCTTTGGGTTTAAACATCTTGGGTTTTTAATATTAATCCATTGGGGTTAATATTATTCCCTTAGGTTTATGATCCCTTGGGTTTTCAGTATTTATTTGTTGGGTTTATTATTTCCTTGGGTTTATAATATCGATCTCTTGTGTTTAATGATCGAAGAGTTCATACTACTAGGATTTATAATATTAATCATTGGGTGCGATATAAATCCCTTAGGTTTAGAATGATGGTCAATCATTGGGTTCATAAATCACTTGGCTTTATAATGGTGGGTGCAATATCAATTAATTGTTTTCGTTAATCTATGGTTTCTTATTCCTAGGGTATAATATTATTCATAGGGTTTATAAAATTAATCTTACAGTTTAATATAAATATGATGTGTTTATAATATTGGTCAACCATGGTCCAATCTCACATTGTAACAAAGATTGTCTCAATATGAAAATCAACCATGGTGAACCATGGTCTAATGTCTCATTGCGACAAAGATTGTCTCAATAGAAATATCAACCATGGTCAAATGTCACATTATGACAAAGATTGTCTCAATATGAAAATTAATCATGGTCAACCATTGGAAACCATTGTCAACCATGGTCGATCATTGTCAACCATGATACAATGTCACATTGTGACAAAGATTGTCTCATTATGAAAATTAACCATGGCCAACCATGGTCATCCATGGTCTAATGTCCCATTGTGTCAAAGATTGTTTCATTGTTAAAATCAACCATGGTAAACCATGGTGAAAGATGCTCATTTCAAAGTTTATAGTATTTATCTATGGTTATATATATCTAGGGATCATAATATTAATCACTTAGGTTTAATATTTTTCCCTTGGGTTGATAAACCCTTGGAATTTTAGTATTAATCCCTTGGATTTATTATTTCTTTGGGTTTATAATATCAATCTATTAGGTTTATTAATCTAAGGTTCATATTCTTAGGGTATAAAATTAGTCATAGGGTTTATAATATTAATCATTGAGTTTAATATAAATCTGTTGTGTTTACAATCATGCTCAACCATGATCAAGCATTGTCCAATGTCACATTATGACAAAGATTTTCTGAATATGTAAATTAACTATGGTGGAACGTCGCATTGCGACCGAGTTTATCTCAATATCAAAATGAACTGTAGACAACGATGTTTATTTTAGGATTTATAATACTAATAGTAGGGTTTATATACATTGGATTTATAATATTAATCCCTTGGGTTTAATATTATTCCATTAGGTTTATAATACCTTGGGGTTTTAGAATTAATCCCTCACATTTATAATATCAATCCATTGGGTTTATTAATATAAGGTTTCATATTCCTAAGGTATAATATTATTCATAAGATTTATAATATTAATGCTAGGTTTTAATATAAATCCCCTGTGTCTATATTCATGGTCAACCATGGACAACCATAGTGAAATATCACATTGTGACAAAGATTGTCTCAATATGTAAATCAACCATGGTCAACCATGGTCGGCCATGGCCAACATCACATTATGAAAAATATTGCGTCAATGTGAAAACCAACCATTATAAACCATGGTCGACCATGTTTATTTTAAGGTTTATAGTATTTATCTTAGGGTTTATATACCAAGGGTTTACAATATCAATCCCTTGTGTTTAATAATATTCCCTTAGTTTTTTAGTTTTAATCCCTTAGATCTATTATTCCCTTGGGTTTATTATATCAATCTGTTGGGTTTATTAATCTAAGGGTTCATATTCCGAGAGTGTTATATTATTTCATAGATTAATAATATAATTCCTTGGGTTTATAATCAAAGGTCAATGATGGTCAATGATGGTCTAACATCACATTATGACAAGTTTGTCTCAATATGAAAATCAACCATGGTCCAATGTCACATTGTGACAAAGATTGTCTTGATTTGAAAATCATTCATGCTCAACAATGGTTAACCATGGTCGAACGTCGCATTGTGGCAAAGGTTTTATCAATATGAAAATGAAGCATGGTCAATCACATCCAACCATGCTTATTTTAGGGTTTATAATATTTATCATTCAGTTTATATACCTTGGTTTTATAATATTAATCCCTTGGGTTTAATATTATTTTCTTGGGTTTATAATATCTTGGGGTTTTAGAATTAATCCCTTAGGTTTATTATTCCATTGGGTTTACAATATCAATCCACTTGGTTTATTAATCTAAGGGTTCATATTCCTACGGTATAATATTATTCATATGGATTATAATATTAATCCTAGGGTTTAATATAAATCCTTTGTGTTTATAATCATGGTCAACCATGTTTATTTTCAGGTTTATAATATTTATGTTAGGGTTTATATACATTGGGTTTATAATATTTATCACTTGGGTTTATAATCCCTTGGCTTTTTACTGTTGATTCTTTGAGTTGACTATTCCCTTGGGTCTGTAGTATCAATCTCTTGGGGTAGGTTTCATATTCTTAGGATATAATATTATTCATAGGGTTTATACTTTCAATCTTTAGTTTTAATATAAATCCTCAATGTTTATGTTTCATGGTTTAGTAAATTATTATTAAATTAAAAAAATTATTAATAAGATTATTATTATTATTATTAACCATAATTAATAAAAATTATAAAAAATAATATTTCTAATTTCTATTAGTAGTAAGAATTAATAAGCTTTTGTTAAATAATTAGTTATTAATTAAAAATGACTGAATCAATTATTGTCTAATTAATTGATTATTATTAATATTTAATTAATTGAATGTATCAATTATTATTAATATTAGTTATATTATATATTAGCAAAAATTATATTAGTAAATTCGGTTCATCTATAAAAGACATTATTTTCCATCATTTATATGCCTATAAACTTTTATAAATGAGGCCAATTAACATAATTTAATATTATTTATTAATAGTAATATTATAATTAGTATTTTTATTATTTATATTAAAAATATTAATTTCTTTAATAATATCAATACCATTAATATTACATTTTTAATATTAAAAATGTGATATTAATGTGAGGCTTTATAATGTTAATCATAGGGTTTATCATTCATTTGGTTTATAACATTATCACTTGGTTTTATAATATTAAATTTTTTGGGTTTATAATATTTATTTTTGGGTTCATTAATCCATTGGGTTTATACTATTAATTTCTTAGCTTTATTGATCTCTTAGGTTTATAATATTAATACCTCGGGTTTATTAATTCCTTGGGTTTATAATATTTTTCCCCTGGGTTTACTAATTCCTTGGGTCTATAATATTAATAATCCTTTGAGTTTCAAATATTAATTCCTGGAGTTTATGAATCCGTTTGGGTTTTTCATATTAATCATTTGGGTTTTTAATATTAATCCTTTGGGTTTATTGGTCCTTGGGTTTATAATATTAACAATATCTTAGGTTTATAATATTAATCCTTTGAGTCAGCCCACGGGGCTTTGGATTGACGGTGAATGGGTGCTTTGTTAAGGCACTCCTTGCGATAGGTCATCGGTTCAAATCCCCCGTGGGTACTTAGGTTAGTCTTAACTAGAAAAAAAAAATATTAATCCTTTGAGTTTATTATTTCAATAGGTTTATAATACTAATCCATTAGGTTTATAATATTTATAGTCCCTTGGGTTTATAATATTGTTAATCTATTGGGTTTATTAGTCCCTTGATTTTATAATATTAATAATCTTCTATGTTTATTAATCTGTTGGGTTTATAATATTAGTAATCCCTTTGTCTTATTATTCCATTCAATTTCCAATATTAATCTCAAGGTCCTATAAAACTAATATCTTGGATTTATAATGTTTATCCCTTGGGTTTAATAATCCATTTGGTTTATAATATTAATAATCCCTTGAATTTATAATATTGATTTCTTATGTTTATTATTACTTGTACTTATAACATTAGTAGTCCCTTAAATTTATAATATAAACCCCTTAGGTTTATAATATTGATATTTTGACTTTCATATATATATAAAAGTCATTGATAATTATATTAAAAAATATATAACCATTAATGATGGAATGGTGTGAGATAAATAAGTATTATTAATAATAAATAAATACTATTATTATTTATTATGATGTTATATGATTATGTTATATGTGAATCATATTATAGTTCAAAATATAATTATTAATATATTAATAAAATTTTGTGTACTATCATTATATTATATTAATATATAAAATAATATTCATATCATATATATATATATATATATATATATATATATATATATATATATTTTGTTCTTATAATCTATATAGTTATTAATAATTAGGAAGAATTAGCATTTCTGAATATAAATCTAATGATTATTTATGTGGTGGGTGGTGGATATATGCATATAGGCATGTACCAACAATATTAGTAAATATGATTGTACTAGTTACATTGATAGATGCCCTTTTATTGATATTGGAAGCTTTAATCATTTTGGTAATCGAAAATTCCAAACAAAAATTTAAAAATAAAAAATATTCGAATATTTTTGTCATCACCACATTAATAAACCACATTAATAAACTGAATTAATAAACATAACCTCCTGACACATATAAATAAAATGTTCAAACCCCATTTAAATTATTTTTTTATAAAACAAGCCTAACTTATTTTATAACATATCTCCAGTATTAAAAAAGCCATTAACTATGAAACTTCTACTCCAACCACATGTTCATCATTGTTCAGAATTGATTTTATAATGTAACATTGACATAAAGGTGAAGTCGATGCTTCTTCACATTCTCAAGTGACCAACATTTTCTCTATGAGGATTCCCTAAGCCCAGATTGAATATTCGACTTCATTTTTAAATTTGGAAGTTTGATTTCTTTTTCAAAATATTAATCTTTGCATGGATTTTGTATGTGTGGTTATTTTAATATACTGGATTATTTTCTACTCTCACTATCCATGTACAACTAATCCCTAATACAACTAACTCACAAATGGGTCGTTATTCTTGTATTGATTTATTTTATGATAAACAACTTGGAATTGAACGATATACATTCAAATACCTTTTCAATAAATGAAATATGATTTTCGTACTGTTTTTAACACAGCGGAAATAAAAATCGTTTGCGGAATACGGTGTTTCAGCAACGCAGTTTCGTCAGTTGCTGTTTGCAGTGTATCAGCAACACTCTGTTTTGACGTCAAGACCATTTTCTGGTTACGGTGTAACAGCAACGTGCAAATAAATCTTCTATTTATAAACAGTAAACCAACTGATACAAATTCGTCTTCCTCACATAGAGGGATTTTCACAAAAGATTATGCTGAAGAGCATCTTCCTCTTGATAGAGGGATTACATCAGGAACGCTTCAGTTCCACAAACCAATTTTTCCCTATCTCAGAAAATTACAGTTTCAGCACTGCTGTGCATTACAAAAAGGACTCTCTATCATTCTTCTAACGTGAAACAGAACTGTTGTTCATTACATTTATATGTTAAAACATATTTGGCTTTAAACAATAAGATAATAAAAATATCTTTTAAAGCTTATCTGCATATTGCATGTAGCAAGCTGTGATGCCTTTTGAAGAAATGAAGTTGGTTGTTGCAAGGGAATTTAATGCAGAAAATTTAATACACATTAATGTGGAAAATATCAAGCACGACTTTGAGGCATCCAACAGTCTGGAATATCTACAGCAGATCAGATTTCTGTCCAGCTGTTTATGTTGCAGTTGGAATTAAATTCCAACACTCCCCCTTAATTTCAACTGCTGGGTTTTTCTGCATACCTAGGCATTTCCTGAAATGATCAAAACTTTTCTTTCCCAATGGTTTGGTCAAGATGTCAGCGAACTGATCCTATGTTCTGCAGTGCTGCAAAACAATCTCACCATTGTTAACCAATTCACGTATGAAGTGAAATTTGTGTCTATGTGCTTTGTCCTTTTATGAAAAACAGAGTTTTTAGACAATGCTATTGCTGAGCTATTGTCACAGTAAATGGTTATGCCCTTTTCTTGTTGATGACACAAATCTCTGAGAATTCTTCTTAGCTACACTGCTTGGCATGCTGCTACTGTTGCTGCCACATACTCTGCCTCTGCTGTTGACAAAGACACAACTGGTTGCTTCTTGGAAGCCCATGAGATGGCTCCCAATCCCATATGAAACACATATCTCGATGTGCTTTTCCTATCATCAACACTTCCAGCCCAATTAGTGTCAGTGTAACCTGCCAACATGAAACTTTCAGAAGAGGAGTATAAAATACCAAACCCCTTCGTTCCATTTACATACCTTAGAATCGTCTTCGTTGCCTACCAATGAGTCTCTTTCGGTTTTTCCATAAATCTGGAGATTAAACTCACAGCATACATAATGTCCGGCCTAGTTGCAGTCAAGTACATAAGGCTGCCAACTATGCTCTTGTACAATTTTGGATCAAAATCCTTGTTGCTTTCTTCTTTGGTCAATTTCAACCCCATTATAGTTGGAGTCACAGCTGCCTTGCTGTTCTGCATGTTAAATCTCTTCAACACTGCTTCTACATATTTAACTTGAGAAATGAAAACACCATTTTCACTTTGTTCTACTTCAATTCCAAGAAAATATCTTAAGAAGCCCAAGTCAGTCATTTCAAATTCACTTTTCATGATTGCTTTAAAATCAGCAATGAGAGAAGCATCATTGCTAGTAAAAATCAAATCATCTACATATAAAACAACAATAAGAATCTTACTGTCATTCTCCTTTATGTAGAGTGTGGGTTCACCATCACACTTATCAAACCCATTCTCAATTAGATAAGCATCTATTCTGTTGTACCATGCTCTTGGAGCTTGCTTCAGCCCATAAAGAGCCTTCTTCAGTTTGTAGACTTTATGCTCTTGGCCTTCAACTTCATAGCCTGGAGGTTGTTCAACATAAACCTCTTCTTTTAACACTCCATTCAGGAATGCAGATTTAACATCCATCTGATAAATCTTCCATTTGTGTTGTGCTGCAATAGACAACATTGTTCTAACTATTTCCATCCTTGCTACTGGTGCAAAGGTTTCATCATAGTCTTTGCCTTGTTGCTGCTTGTAGCCTTTCACAACATGTCTTGCTTTGTGCCTGTCAATCTTGCCTTCAGCATTGCTTTTGGTCTTATAAACCCACTTAACTCCAATGGCATATTTTCCTTCAGGGAGGTCCACTAACTCCCATGTTTTACTCTTCTCAATTGCACCAATTTCTTCATTCATTGCTTCAATCCATTTATCTTCATTTACAACATCTTCAAAATGAACTAGGTCATCAACATGACAATACAAAGCAAATAATGAATTCAGATCGGTATTGTTACTTACCTCTCCTTGTTCATAAATCTCATTCAGATTTCTAAATATTGGTCTTCATGGTGTGCTTGGAGTTCCATCCAAACTTGAGGGTATTTCTAATCCCTGTGGTGTGTTTGGAGAAGCACATCCTTGACTTCTCAAGGCTGTTCGAATTCCAGCTTGTGGTGTGGTTTGTTGTACTTGCTGTGGTGGAGGAGGAGCCACCAAGGAAGGATTATTTGCTGCTGTCCCTTCCTCTTCTTCTTCGTGAGACACAATTGTCTTCACATTCACTGTCTTCTCTAAGCTTCCATCCCAAGCTTCATCTTCAATGAACTGCACATCTCTGCTTACTATCAATTTTTTGGTGGATGGATTATACAGTTTGTATGCTTTTGACTCATCACAATAGCCAATAAAGACACACTTCTCCCCCTTACTGTCAAGCTTCTTCCTTAGCTGATCCGGTACATGTGCATATGCTACACAACCGAATACTCTCATGTGAGTGACAGTTTGCTTTTGACCACTCCATGCTTCTTCTGGTATTTTGTTCATGACAGCTTTAGTTGGGTATCTATTCAAGATGTAAACTGTGCAAATGATAGCTTCTGCCCAGTACTCATGCGGAAAGTGTTTTGCCTTCAGCATAGTTCTGACCATGTCAAGAATGGTCCTATTCTTCCTTTCGGCAACACCATTTTGCTAAGGTGTATACCTCGTGGTGACCTATTTTTGTATGCCATTCTCTCTACAAAAACACAGAAAGTCTTTGCAGATGTACTCTCCTCCTCTATCTGTTCTGAGCACTTTGATATAATGCCCACACTGCTTCTCAACAAGAGTTTTGAAGTGGCGGAATTTCTCAAACACTTCACTCTTCTGTTTCAGCATATACACCCATGTATTTCTGGTGCAATCATCAATGAAAGTTAAAACATATTTATTTCCTGCAAATGATGGTATTTGCATCGGTCCACACACATCAAAGTGAACAATTTCCAAGGGTGCTTTTGCTCTTATACTCTTTCCTGCTGGAAAGCTTTCTTTATGTTGCTTGCCCAAGATGCAGCCTTCACAAAGGCTGTCCGATTTCTCGATCAATGGCAACCCCTTTACCATTCCCTTTCTGTGCAACAAATTCAAGCCTCCGAAATTGAGATGTCCAAATCTCAAGTGCCACAATCAATTCTCATATTTCACTTGTTCCTGAAAGACTTCTTGTGTAACAGCTGCAATAGTTCTTCCTTCAAATCTGCCCTGAGTTTGAGAGGAAACATTCTGTTGCTGGTCATCTGCACCTGTGCAATGATCTTCTTACTTGGAGGTATGTCTCTGATTATACACATATCATCTTTGAAGAACACATTGTAACCTTTGTCAATGAGCTGTCCAATGCTCAAAAGATTACATTTCAGACCAGGTTCATAATATACCTCTGGCACAATCATCTGTTCTCCATTTCTTGCTCGGATACTGCCTCTGCCCTTACCCTTGACAAATATCTTACTATCAGTTCCTGTTGTTACCTCAGATTTCACATTTTCATCCAGATTGGCAAACATTGCAATATTTCCAGTCATGTGATTACTACAACCTCAGTCTAAGAACCAAAAATATTCTTGTTTGTCTTGTGCAATGTTACATGCTAACAGCACAATCTTTGGATTCTTATCTTCTTGATTTGCAAAATTAGCATTCTGCCTATTATTCATGTCATTTTGTTTTTTTCTACATTCATTAGCGTAGTGCCCATATTTCTTACAATAATGACATTGGACTTGGGATTTGTCATACCTTTGTCCATGAGCTTGTTGTTTGCTTGAACCTTCATCTTGGTTCTAATTGCAGCTCCTTCCGCTTGTGTTTGCAGGATTATTTTTGCCTTTGTTTTGGCTTCTTCCACAACCTCTGTTATTTGCTCTGCCTCGACCTTTTCCTTGGCCAAAAGACATCTAAGTCTTGAATGCTTGCTCAAAATAGGAATCTGTTCCTCTACTCAGTCTGTGTTCATAAGACATAAGAGAAGCACTCAGTTCATCTACTGTGAACTGTGAGAGATCCTTTGTTTCTTCTATTGCTACCACAATAGATTCAAACCTTGAGGGTAAAATTCTCAAGATCTTCTCTACAATCCTTCTTTCTTCAAGAATCTCACCATGAGACCTTATCTGGGTTATCTACCCAAGAACCTGAGTGAAGAATGAATCTATTGTATCAAATTCCTTCATGCCGAGTGTTTCAAAGTCTCTCCTCAACATCTGCAACTTTGCAGTCTTCACCTTCTCCATGCCTTGATAGGCAGTTTTGAGAATATCCCATGCCTCCTTGGATTTTTTTGCTGCTGCAATCCATGGAAAAACACTTTCATGTACTGATTGGAAGAGAAAAAAGAGAGCTTTGGCATCCTTCTTCATGTCGCTCTTCAACTGGTCCCTTTCTGTTACTGTCAAAATAGCCAACACTGTTACATCTGCAGGTTCAACATAGCCAATTTCAACCAGCTCCCATATTCCTTGAGAAGCAAACAACGCTTTCATTGTTATGGACCAATAATTGTGATTTTTCCCATTAAACTATGGCAGTTGGGAATTTGTCAAACCTGTTCCAGCATTTGCCATCTTAACCTGTATAAATAAAGAAGAGATACTGACTGTATAAATAAAAACAAGCAAAAACTTTTTCTGCTGGAGAAAATCTGACCAATAAGCTTCTTACAGCTCCTACAGTGAAAAAACAAACTCTGTTTTTGACTCACTGAGTGCCTAGACCAGCTTTGATACCATGTTGGGAATTTCCGATCATTCCAAACAAAACGGTAAAACAGAACAATACTCTGTTTTTAACACAACGGAAATAAAAATCGTTTGTGGAATACAGTGTTTCAGCAACGCAATTTCGTCAGTTGCTATTTGCAGTGTATCAACAACGGTGTTTCAGCAATGCTGAAACTCGTGTATCAGTAGCACTCTATTTTGACATCAAGACTATTTTCTGGTTACGGTGTAACAGCAACGCGCACATAAAACTTCTATTTATAAACAGTAAACCAACTGATACAAATTCGTCTTCCTCACATAGAGGGATTTTCACAAAAGATTATGTTGAAGAGCATCTTCCTCTTGACAGAGGGATTACATCAGGAACGCTTCAGTTCCACAAACCAATTTTTCACTATCTCAGAAAATTACAGTTTCAGCACTGCTGTGCGTTACAAAAAGGACTCTATCATTTTTCTAACGTGAAACAAAACTGCTGTTCATTACATTTATATGTTAAAACATATTTGGCTTTAAACAATAAGATAATAAAAATATCTTCTAAAGCTTATCTGAATGCAGCAAGCGGTGATGCCTTTTGAAGAAATGAAGTCAGTTGTTGCAAGGGAATTTAATGCTAAAAATTTAATGCACATTAATGTGGAAAATATCAAGCACGACTTTGGGGCATCCAACAGTCTGGAATATCTACAGCAAATCAGATTTCTGTCCAGCTGTTTATGTTGCAGTTGGAATTAAATTCCAACACGTACTAAATATTTGTATCTAGAGTTAATTAAAAAAAATCTTAACAATCACGGTGATAAATATCATTGCTTAAGGTTTTATATTTTTAAACTTCATATTTGAGCGCTATATAGCTTTAAGTTTTATATATTTAGATCGAAGAAGTTCAATCAATCAATTATCAAAACCAAATATAGGTTAACTTGCAATGTTTTACACAATAATTGATACAAAATTTTTCATATTTATGCCATTTCAATAAATTAAATGTGAATGCCAATAATTAAAATATATCCGAATTAGAGGGTAGAATTATGAATATATTTCAATTTTATATTAGCCGTTAGCATTCTGAATATCTTTAATATCCAGGTTGTGGTTTATGGACAATTCGTGATAATCAGGCTCTTAAAAATCAGCTAGCTGTATAAGAATAATAGCTACGTAAGAAGAGAATAAGGCACCCCTGGTTTATGTTTCTAGTATTATTAATATTATCTTTGCAAGCTACATAATGAAATATGTAGTTTAGAATTAAAATAATATCTTGCGCTGGAGGGGGTGTGCGTGTGCCAAATGGTAGATGAACCCTATTAATAACAACCAGCCATGCTTCATTTTGCTTTTTGCGCATGGATTTTAATGTGTCCGTTGAGGCTATTAGGTGTAGAATGTTTTATCTTTTATTTAATATTTTTTTATTAAATTGAAACGATTGTTGTTCAAATTCCACAAAACAATTCAATAGAAAAAGAAATGAAAGCTTATGTGAAAAGAAATTCAACAGATTGTCAGATGCTACAAGTTTCATTTGATAAACAGGGTTTGTTGCGCAGGATTATGGTTTCTTGCTAAGGCACAATTTGATATGCAAGTTCGTCCAAATTTATCATTCATTATTTATTTCAAAATTTAGATTAAATGTGGTAAGCAGGTCGGCAGAGCTTCCATTTGATATAGAGGTTCGCCAAGTGCGATAGATTCACCCTAAAAAACTTTATTAAATTGTTCCATCCTCAATATAAATTTTGAGGTATGTAAAAGAATATCAATCTTAAAACTGGAATTTTTATTCAAAGCTAAATCTCAACCTGTATTTCGGACTAAATGCCCAATAGAAAGTTTGGCAAATAACCAGATGTGAGTGTCGTGACTACTTGATTGGGATGGATGTAGTTTGATATCTAGAATTTTATAGTTTCCACCATTAAGTCTTCCTGAGCTAATAGATAAGCTAATAGATAAATGCTAAGAAATATCTAATAAAAGATCTTTATGGATCCATAAATTATCAATAAATAAAAAAATTGGGCATTGTTGTTTCAGTGGTTTCTATGGGAGACAAAGTCATCGCATGCCTCAAACCTTAAATGATTTTTCCTTTAAAGCGCAAGAAAAAATGCAGTGGATCCAGTTACATTTTATGGAATTTCTGTTCTAATTAAATATGGATTTGTTTACATCGCCATACATTTTTTATCTTCTACCAATGGATATTTATGTTTATAACCACTTATTGTATTCAATATTTTGCTTCAAGATAAATATTGATGTCCACATATTTGGTAACTCCCATGATTGAATTCTTTATCTTTTCTTATTACGAAATGTACACCGGTATTTCAGCATAAATGAGTTTTAAATGCTTCCTCATCTCATATATATATAGAAACTATAATACTATAAAGCTATTTATAATAATGTATTATTTCTGATTTCGTACCATCCATTTCATAAAGGAAAGAAACTTAACAAATGGTGATTTATACTATTTTAGAGAGGCAATTAAATAATAGATTTTATATAACTTGTGGTGAGTTCACGGATTCATTTGAAGCGGAGAGCAGAGCGCAAACAACTAGGGTTACAGATGGCTGAAGACGTTTTTTTCAACGGAAGGGCGAAGAGGAGGGAGCTCCACTCCATCCTACAAGGGGGTTGTGGCCAATAGGGGCAAGAAACCTCCAGAAAATGGCAGAGGTATTGTTGAGGAAGGAAGAAGAAATAAGGAAGAGGAAATAGAAGGAACCAAAATGAAGGAGAATAAAAGCACAAAAGACAAGGAGGAAGATGACAAAAAACAGGGAACAAAAGACAAAAGGGACCTTGTAAACCCAAAGCTAAAATCACACCTAGAGTAGTTTTAAATGATCCAGCGTTGCAGGCGCACAGGGATCACATGTGGACTTATGTAATCATTTGAAAATTTATGGGTTTATGGCCCACTGAAAAAGCTTTACAAACATGGATCAAATACCACTGGAAGCCTAAAGGGAGCATTGATCTACATCTGGGGTCCAAGGGATTCTTCAATATGGTGTTCACTAACAGTGAAGATAAAGACAGAGTGTTTGAAGGCGGGCCCTACTTCTGTACAACAGCAGGTCTCTATATGCAGCCATGGATGATGAACTTTGTCCCGGAGAGGGAAACTTTTACGTTGGTCCCAGTCTGGGTAAGACTCTATTCTCTATCTCTTGATTAATGGCAAACGGAATCACTAGCTACCCTAGGCAATAAATTAGGTCGGTTTGTCAAAGCTTTTGAAGCCATAAGGAGGGGAAAATACACCTCCTTTGCAAGGATATGTGTGGAGATGGATTTGTTCGGAGCTCTTCCGGATGATGTAATCTTGGAGGTTTTTAATGAATAATGGGTGTAAATAGTAGACTATGAGCATATTTCATTTAGATGTCGTAGATGCCATGAACATGGGCACCTACTTAGAAACTGCCCTCTCAATAAACCAGAGAACAAAAGAAAAACTAACACAATGAAAGACACTGACAGCTTTCACAAAGTAGTACATAAAGGAAAAAGTGGCAAAAGAGGGCCAAAGCAACACCAAAATGAAGGACAACAGGTTAGTCAGAACCAGTTCCAAGTTCTCGAAGAGGATGAAGAAATAACAGTAGAAGATCAAGCAATGAACGGATGTCCTGAGGAGAAGGAGAAAGAAGGAAACCAGAATCATTCACAGGAAAATGAAAAACAGAAAGGGATCATGATGAGTGATATAGAACTGGAAATGGATCAGGAAATGACTCAGAGTGAGATGGAACTGGAGGACCATGAGCTACAGGAGATTCTTGACAGAGAAAACCTAGATCTAGAAGGGTTCTTGATTCAGGGAACAACTGGCGGGGTAGAATCACTACTGCAAGAAGAGTTCAATAGAATACAACAGTTATTCTTATGGAAAACTCAGGCAAAGGGTTTGGAGGGAGAAAACAACATTGACAGGCAGAGTAATGAAGGTGTGAAAATGGTAAAAACGACTCTGGGATTAGCACCGAGAAATCCAGGAAAGAAAAGAGGCAGGAAAAAGCAGAATGAGCTATTGATGGAGTGTGGAAAGCTTATGATAGACTCAGGTAAGATGAAAGATCTAGCCAGTTACTCCTTTACCAATATTTAATTATGAAGTTCACATCTTGGAATATTAGAGGTCTAGGCAGTAAAAGAAAACAGAGAATGCTGAGTAATAGAATGAAACAGGTAGCTCCGGATATAATTTTCATCCAAGAAACGAAATGTTCCATTCAAAAGTTAAGGCAAATCCATAGCAAATGGCTCAGTAGATTTGAGTTTCTAGAAGTTAAAGCAGAGAATACAGCAGGGGGTATCCTCACTCTCTGGAATCCCCAAAAAATTGGCATAATTGATGCGGAGGCATCGAGGAATTATTTATCAGTGGTTATACAACCTGTAGGAGATAGGGATACATATCTAATCACAAATGTTTACGGCCCTCAAAGGATAGATGACAAACTCAAGTTTATAGAGTCCCTTGTGGATCTACGGGTCAGACATGCAGGAATACCTTGGATCATGGGAGGGGACTTCAATATGATCAAATCACTCTCGAAAAAAAGGGGGTACAAGAGCTCTAAGTAAAGATTCTGTAGCCTTCCAAATCTTTTCAGAAAATATGAAGCTTGTTGACATTGAGACAAACAATGGCATCTTCACATGGAACAATAAAAGAGGAGGAGATTCCCAGGTAGCCTCCAAGTTAGATAGATTCATTATCTCTGAGGATCTCATGCTTATAGACAAGGAAATAATAGCAAAAGTTCTTCCTTTTGGAGGCTCAGATCACTGGGCAGTTCAAACAGAGATCCAAGGCATAGGCACCCCTAGGAATAAACCTTTCAGATTTGAGAATATTTGGCTTTCACACCCAGAATTCATCAGCAATATTGAAAAATGGTGGGCAGAGGATTTTCATATTCAGGGATCAAGAATGTTCCTTCTACACAAAAGATTAAAGCACATCAAGCTGAGGCTGAAAGCTTGGAATAAGAATGAATTTGGCAATATTTTTGTAGGAAAGAAATCTATGGAAAATAAAATTCAGGAACTCAACCAAGCTATGATCAAGGAAGGCTTTGATAAAAACAAAAATGATCAAGTAGAGAAGCATCATCAAGAATGGGAAAATTTGTGTAAACAAGAGGAAATTTTTTGGAGACAAAAATCTAGAGTTCAATGGCTAAAAGAAGGAGAACGTAACACTAAATTTTTCCATAGATCCACCATTGCGAACAGGACTCACAACAGGATCTCTTCGATCAAGGATGCGGATGGGCAGACACATCAATCCCATGAGGAGATAGAAGCAGTGTTAGTTCAGCACTTTCGAGGCATAGCTCTGGAAAACAATCCAGTAAGAGAACCTTTCATCAGGGACTTAACCAAACATATACCTAAGCTGGTATCCAGAGAGGATAACTTTAATCTTAACAGACCTGTGACTGAAAAGGAGGTCAGTGAGGTCCTCAAAGAAATGCAAAATGGCAAGGCTCTAGGCCCGGATGGATTCAATGTGGATTTCTTCAAAGCTTGTTGGAATATTGTTAAACAGGATATTTTAAAGGTAGTGGAGGATTCCAGGCTGAACAGAACTATTTTGAAGGCACTTAATACCTCCTTCATCTCCCTGATTCCCAAACAAGACAATGCTCAAACACCAGAAAGGTATAGGCCCATTTCTTTATGCAATGTAGTATACAAGATAATATCCAAGGTAGTGGCCAACAGACTCAAACCTTTGCTTCCTTCGCTTGTTTCGGGGGAACAATCTGGTTATGTGGAAGGCAGACAAATACTAGATAATATCATTCAAGCTCATGAGGTGGTGCACTCGTTAACTAGTAAGAGGAAAGCTGGTATGATCATGCAATTGGACATAGCCAAAGCTTATGATAAAGTGAACTGGGCATATATCAGAAAAGTGCTTACTGCATTTGGATTTGATCATAACTGGGTCAGATGGGTCATGGCCCTGGTGACTTCTTCCAGCTTTTCAATACTAGTTAATGGCTCTCCCTCTGAGATTTTTCTTCCTTCAAGAGGCCTCAGACAGGGAGATCCACTCTCTCCTTTTCTCTTCATCCTCATGATGGAAGGACTGGGTCAGTCCATCAAGCATGCTAGAGTAACGAGAAAAATTCAAGGACTCCAACTATCGGAGAATGGATAGGCACTGACTCATCAACAATTTGTAGATGATACCATGTTACAGGGAATTCCCACAGTCAAGGAGGCTCTTGCTTACAAACAAATTTTGAATGACTTTTTTATGGCAACAGGTATGGAAGTTAATCTTTCCAAATCAAAAATATTTTTCTTTAACACCCATATTGCCATTCAAAGAAATATCTCCAGAATTATCGGCTTTCAAAGAGATTCCCTTTTATCTAAGTATTTGGGAGTTCCTCTAATGGCTAAACCTTTGCACAAGAGCATTTGGGAGCCATTAATCATTAAGATGCAAGATAAAGTAAGGAAATGGACCATTAGATCTTTAAATATGGCTAGTAGATTGGTGCTAACAAAGGCGGTGCTCCAAGCTATCCCAGTTTTCATGCTATTAGCACTCCCAGCTCCAAAAGGAGTCTTACAGCAATTCAGAAATATCCAAAGATACTTTATCTAGGGCAAGGAGGAAACAAGGAAAAAATGGGCTTTAGTCTCATGGGAGAAGATCTGTAAACCCAAGGAACAAGGAGGCCTAGGATTGGATGATCAAAAGATTCTCAGTAATGTTCTAGAGGCCAAACTATGGTGGCATTGGGTCAAGGGTCTAAAGGCTCAATGGGAAAGCATCTGGAAAATAAAATATGCTAGCTCCTAGCAGTCCTCTGATATCATAAGGATGTCTGGAAATATAAAGGGCTCTCCCATCTGGAATAAGGCCTGGGAGAACAGAGGTGTAGTTCAAAAAAACAGTTTCTGGGAAATCAGAGAGGGAGATCTAGCACTATTCTGGGAGGACAAATGGCAACAAGAACCAACACTATTAAAAGAGGAATTTTTGGGCCTCAAGCACGAGACAGATACCCAAGGATTAGTTAAGGTAAAGGAATTTTGGGAGTATACTCACAATACAGGAAAATGGAGAACCTGGAGAAAAATAGATGGAAGGGAGGATAGAACCCTGAACATGAAAGCAGAGACCCTTAAGAGAATATTGGAATAGAGAATGATTTTAGTAACTGAAGGGTAGGATCAACTAAGATGGGGCAACAACAAAGAAGGCAACTTTAATATTAAGGAAGCAAAAGGTATTCTCCTTGGGCTGGAGTCCCATGCTCCAGATAGGATCTGGCAAAATTTATGGAGGCACCAAGGTTGGACGAAGATTAAACTCTTCATGTGGCTGGTTCATCACAAGAAAATCTTGACCTGGGACAATATTAGAAAGAGGGGTGTGCTGGGACCCTCCAGATGCCAGCTCTGTGAAGCCCAAGAGGAGACAATGGAACATCTTCTCAATAGCTGCATTTTCACCTCCAGGTTATGGGACACTTTTGCCACCATCTTCAAACAATCTGACAAGGAAAAAGAGAGTATCACTAACACCCTAAGTAGTTGGAGGAAAAAAATTTCGAACTCTGAAGTTCTTAACTCTTCTTGGGCTCTTTTACCAAGCTTCATTATACAGAATGTTTGGAAAGAGAGGAACAAAAGGATCTTCAAAGAAGAAAAAAATCCCTCTCTTCGTCTGTTGGAGCAAATCTTAAAATGGCTTAAGGAGACGGTCGGCACCATAGTAAGGGATCTCCCCAAAAATCCTCCCTCAGAGGCTGAGATAAGGATTCTCAGGCAGCTAGGCATGCAAGGTCTCATTCCACAAGGCCTGGACAAGAAAGTAATCATGTTGGAAACGGTTAATGAGTTCTGGAATCCTCCTCCGAAAGGTTTTTTGAAATACAACATAGATGGAGCTTCAAAAGGTAACCCAGGAACGACGGGCTTTGGAGGGGTTCTTCGGGATGACACTGGAAGCATTCTCTTCCTCTTCCATTGTCATTTAGGGAAATCCACCAACAACATGGCAGAATTAATGGCTTTGGAGCAATGCTTAGAATTTCTGAAATAGGATAACTGCATAAATGTGATAATAGAAGCTGATTCAGAGTTAGTCATTAACTCAGCCAAGAGAATTAGTTGTGGAACAGGGCTGGAGAAAGTTTCAAAACACTGGAGGTTGATTCGGGTTCTCCATAGAATACAGGGTCATCTTCAGGGACTACGCATGGTTAGGTTCAACCATGTGCGTTGAAAGGCCAACAAATTGGCAGATATTCTGGCCAACCAAGGTGTCAGCTGTAATGATAGCAGAATTTCGATGGAGTGGCAAGTAATGCCTCAGGGCAACCTAAAAGTACTATGCCACAACCAGGCAGAAGAGGATAAAGAAGTGTACTGGAACAAAGCTATGGAAGCTAAGTCTCAATGAGCAGCTATCTGTATGATTCACAAATTTTGGTCAGACAGGTCTATGATAGGAGGCTGGCCAAGGTCGGCCTCAGCAGCAATGGTAATTTTAACTCCAAAAATCCCGGCATTTGTCGGCAGGTTTTCTCAGTCCAGCGGAAGGTTATGAGAAAAAAGGCAGGAATCATAACTTTTACGGCAGCAACATTATCCAAAATTACCATAGTCGGGAGACAAAACTGCTTCCCGAGTGGTTTATGGTTGATCGCACCGCTCTCAAGCAAAAGTGGTTTTGGAGATTTGGCAGCGATGCCATTTAGCTTCTGACACGTGGTTGAGGGCCGGGACCATAAACCACCCTCATCGCACACTAAAGTACGATGACATTGAGCCATGCGATATTTATCTCATCCGTCCGATTTCGCAAGGCTGATCAACGATCAGGAATGATCATGCGGTTTGGTGGGGTCGGGGGGTTAATCAACAGGCATCTTCTAGGGGTGATATGCATCTTCGTCATCAGATTGAGAAAGGGGAATGGATGGCAGCGATTAAAGAGGCAGGTTTGGCAAATGATTGCGTGGGTATTTGCGTGGATTTTTCTCGAGTCCCGCTTTTCTCGTAGCATAATTTTTGTATGTACTCTAAAGGGTTTGGAGGGTACATTTATAGGGTTGGAGGGTTATGTTTCAGGCGGGTAGCTTCCTGTTTTTCCTGAGTCCACATGGT
This sequence comes from Pinus tabuliformis, assembly GCA_031772625.1. Lineage (NCBI taxonomy): Eukaryota > Viridiplantae > Streptophyta > Pinopsida > Pinales > Pinaceae > Pinus > Pinus tabuliformis. The sequence continues at coordinate 1,327,083,015 of CM062805.1, read as the reverse complement.
CTGTTGGACGTTTGTGCATTATGTAAAATAAGCTTGATTTAATGAAATAGAAGGTACGACTCTTGCTTTAGCAAAAAATAAAAAATAAAAAATTATATAGTTTTTATTTTATATATATATATATGTTTTTTTACATTTTTTTATACATTTAAATTATTAATTGGTATCTATATTTGATATTAAAATTGGAATTAATATTAATATTACTATTATTTAATATTAATGTTGATATTGGAATTAACATTAATATTAATTTCTATATTAAATTTGACTATATAAATAGAAAAAGAAAATAAAGATTTTAATTTCCATTTTTATTAATATTAATATTAATATGTCTAAATACATCTACATTAATATAAATATTAAACAAAAATATTAATGTAAACTTAAATACTAATATTTTTTTTTAACTAAACCTTCCATTAATATATATATATAATACAATAATATTAATACAAATATTAATATTAATATTAATATTAAATAAATGTTGTGTTTATATATTGACATGAGCATTACCACTAAACATCAATACAAATATTTTCATTAAACATAAGGTTTAATAAATTAAGGTTTATTTAGGTTTAATGACATTAGGTTTATATCTGTAGAAATTTTTATATCATTTGGTTCATGTAATTAGGTACTTTATAACCCAAGGTTTATAAGATTAATTTTTTTAACATTAATGAAAATGGGGTATTTCGTTTTATGTATATATATTTGTATGTGTATGTTTGGGTGTTTGTGTGTGCATATTAATTTTGATTTTGTCATTTTGTCATTGAAATGAAAATATGGAGAATAATGATGTCTTCTATTATGCCACAGTAGTGCAAATTATTGTTAGAGTGATAAATTTTCTTTCTTATATCTAGAAAACGCTTGATAGAAAACTTGGTTTCTATCCTTCTTTTTTTGATGAGAATCTTCTTGTGTTAGATGAATTACAAGTGGGTGTGAAATACTTGTTGGATGTGCACCAGAGGGAGTCTGGGAGGAAAATAAGAAGCGGTTTGTTAGAGAGCATGAAGGGTTGTGATCATTATCCGGTTGGTTTGAATTGGTGCTTCTTTTGTCATCGGTCTGATTGTCCTTTGGAAGAGGCTATTTGATAAATTGATTTTTATGGAGTTTTTGAAGTTCAATTTCATAGTTGAATTCTTTGATGTAAATACAACAAAAATATAAGCTAATTTCAGTGTGTTCTCTTCGGTTTCAATGCCGGTGATATGAATTTTTTTTCCATTGTTGTTTTTATGTAGAAAATTATATATCTCTAATTTTAAAATGTCTAATTGTGTTGTTCTTCTTTCAATCCAATGTGTTCTATTTAGATGTGTATTTTTATTTCCTGCTCCGAATGTGTGTTGTCTCAAAACAAATATTGCTAAAATCTTTTAATTTATGTTCCTTTCCTCCAATGGTCGTGTTACTATTTTATTTTGTTCTCATGGATTTGTAATTGTTTGGGATTTTTTCGTATAGGTCTCTTTATTGTATTAATGCTTTTCCTAAAGGAAAATATTATTGAGGTTCATAATATTATATTGGACCTTCATGTTCTTGTCGTTTATACCAATAGTTTTGAGATCTATACCATTAATATATTCATATATTGATGTTAATGTATTTATGGTCTAATATTTATTAGTTATTTACAATGCATTGATACAAATGTGTTTTTATTAATGTGTTGATGGTTTATAGTGTATTATTAATAATGTAATCATATTAATGTTTTTTAATTATGTTTTTATGGTTTGGAATGTGCTTTTTACATTGATTGTGGTTTATGTTTATTATTGTTGTTTTGTATTATTGTGTTATTTACGTTTAAAATACTGATGTCAAGATTATAAGGCTTAAGGGGTTTATAATATTTAATATGACATATATTTTCTTATTTTGAAAACCAACCATCGTCAACCTTTCTTGAATGTTGCATTATGATGAAGACTATTTTGATATGAAAACCATAATCAACCATGGTGAATCATGGCCAACCATGGTCCAACGTCATATTGTAACAAATATTGTCTCAATATGAAAATCAACAATGATTAAGCATGGTCAACCGCATTTTTTTTGTTTATAATATTTATCTTGCAGTTTAAACAACTTGGATTTATAATATTAGTATGTTGGGGTAGATATTATTCCCTTGGGTTTTTAGTATTTATCGATTGGGTTTATTACTACCTTCGGTTTATAATATCAATCACATCCATTTATTGATCCAAGGGTTCATATTCCTAGGGTTTATACTATTAATCCTTGGGTGTAATATAAATCACTTTGGTTTATAGCGATGGGTGAAATATTAATTTCTTGTGTTTATTAATTTAATGTTCATATTCCTAGGGTATGATATTATTCATAGGGTTTAAAGTATTAATCCTATGGTTTAATATAAATATGATGAATTTATAATATTGGTCAACTATGGTCAACCATGGTCGAATCTCTCATTGTGACAAAGATTGTCTCAATATGAAAATCGACGATTGTGAACAATGGTCAACCATGGTTCAATGTTGCATTGTGATAGAGATTGTCTTAATATAATCTAAACCATGGTCCAATGTCACATTATGACAAAGATTGTCTCAATATGAAAATCAACCTTAGTCAACCAATGTCAACCATCGTCGACCGTGATTGATCATGATTAGCCATGGTCTAATGCCACATTGTGACAAAAATTACCTCAATATGAAAATAAACCATGTCCAACTATGCTCTTCCTTGGTCGAACATTGTGACAAAGATTATCTTAATGTTAAAATCAACCATAGTCAACCTATTTATTTTATGGTTTATAGTATCTATCTAAGGGTTTATATACTCGGGGTTTATAATATTAATCCCTTGGTATATTATTTCCTTGAGTTTATAATATCAATTTGTTAGGTTTATTAATCTAAGGGTTCATATTCCTAGGGTATAAAATTATTCACAGGGTTTATAATATTAATACTTAAGTTTAATATAAATTAATTGTGTTTCTAATCATGGTCAACCATGGTCCAACATCACATTGTGAGAAATATTTTGTCAATATGAAAATCAACCATGGTGGAATGTCACATTGCGATAAAGGTTGTCTCAATATAAAAATGGACCATGGTCAACCATGTTTATTTAGGGTTTATAATATTTATCTTAGGGTTTATATACATTGGGTTTATAATATTAATCCCTTGGGTTTAATATTATTCCCTTGGGTTATAATACCTTGGGGTTTTAGAATTAATCCCTTGTATTTATAATATCAACCCCTTGGGTTTATTAATCTAAGTGTTCATATTCCTAGGGTATAATATTATTAATAAGGTTTATAATATTAATGTTAGGATTTAATATAAATCCCTTGGTTTTATATTCATGGTCAACCATGGTGCAATGTCACATTGTGGCAAAAGATTGTCTCACTATGAAATTCAGCCATGTTTAATCGTGATCGACCATGGTCCAACATCACATTCTAACGAAGATTGTGTCAATGTGAAAACCAACCATGGTAAACCATGATCAACCATGTTTATTTCAAGGTTTATAGTATTTATCTTAGGGTTTATATAACTAGGGTTTATAATATTAATCCCTTGGGTTTAATAATATTCCCTTGGGTTTAGTGTTGGGTCTATTATATCAATTCGTTGAGTTTATTAATATAAGGGTTAATATTCCTAGGGTGTAATATTGTTAAAAGGGTTAACAATATAATTCCTTGGGTTTAATATAAATCCATTTGGTTTATAATCATGGTCAACCATGGTCCAATGTTACATTGTGACTAAGATTTTCTCAATATGAAAATCAACCATGGTCCAATGTCGCATTGTGACAAAGATTGTCTCGATTTGAAAATAAATCATGTTCAACATTGGTCAACCATGGTCAAATGTTGCATTGTGACAAATATTTTTTCAATATGAAAATGAACCATGGTCAACCACGGTAAACCATGCTTATTTTAATGTTTATAACATTTATCTATTAGTTTATATACCTTGGGTTTATAATATTAATCCATTGGACTTGATATTATTACCTTGGGTTTATAATATCAATCCCCTAGGTTTATTAATCTAATGGTTTATAATGTTACTAATCTATTAGTTTTATTAATTTATTCAATTTCTAATATTAATCCCAAGGTTTTGTATTACTAATATCTTGGATTTATAATGTTTATACCTTTAGTTTATTAATCCCTTTGGTTTACGATATTAATAATCTCTTAAATTTATTAATTCATTAGGTTTATAATATTGATATTTTGAGTTTCATATATATATTTTTGTGTGATATATAGAAATTATTAAAATATATAATATATTATTAAATAATCTAATATTATAATATTATTATTAAAATTATATTTATATATAGAAAATATTAGTAAATATATAATTATTATTGATGATAAGTGAGAGGTAAATAAGTATTATTAATAATAATTAAATAGTATTATTATTTATTATTATGTTATATGTGAATTATATATAGTTTGAAATATAACTATTATTATATTAACAAAATTTTGTTTTATGTATTAGCATCATATTTTATTAAAATATAAAATAATATTTATGTAATAAGCATAAATATATAAATATATAATAATATGGTTATTATTATTTATATAGTTTTTAATAATTAGAATAATTAGCTTTTATAAATATAAATCTAATAATTATTTATGTGGTGGGTGGAGGATATATGCTTATCAATGTATAAAAATTACATTGGTAAATGTGGTTGTGTTACTTAAGAAGATAAGATCCTCTATTGGAATTTGGCACTTTAATCATTTTATTAATCACAGGTTCCAATTGGAAGATTGAAAATAAAATATAATCAAATATTTTTTTGTTCACCACTACATCAATAGATGGAAGATCTCCAATTGGAAATAAAAGATACTAAAATATTTTTGTCTTCACCACTACATCAATAAATGAAATTAATGGACATATCTTCCTTACACATTTAAATCAAATAATTAAACCTCATTTAAATTAACCAATAAACACATGAAAATTAACCCAAATTAATTTCACTTCATTAAAAACATTGGCTTTATAAAACCTACATAACCTATTTTAAAACACATCTCCACTGTTGAAGTCGTCACTAAACTAAGAAATGTCTACTCCAACCACATGTTCATTGTCGTTCATAATTGATCTTATAATGTAACTCGACATAAACGTGAAATCTATGCCTATTCACATCCTCAACCAACAAACATTTTCTCTATGACGTTTCCATTGCCCAGGTTTCGTTACTCAACTTCATTGTTAAGATTGAACGTTCGATTTATTTTTCAAATTAGTAAACTTTGTATGGATGGTTAATTTCCTATATTGGATTAGTCTCTGCTCTCACTATCCCTGTTACAACTAACTCACCAATCGGTAGCTATCCTTGTATTGATTTATTTTCTATTAAAAAACTTTATACTGAGCCATAAACACTCATATACATTTCCAATAAATGAAATATGACCTTTGTATTAAATATTTTTGTACCCAAAGTTAATTAAAAGAAAAATTATTAATATTAAGAATCATGTTGATAAATGTTATCATTTAAGGTTTTATAATTTTAGATTTTTATAACTTTAGATTCGAAAGGTCTATAGATTTAAGTTTTATATATTTAAATTAAATAAGTTTAGTCAATCAATTATCAAATGAAAGATAATTTGGAATGTTTTACAAAATATTTGATAAGATAAAAATGAGTTTTTCGTATTAATTATATTGATAGGATTTGGTCAATGTTTTGAACCAACTAATGTGGTTCATCCTCTCGATAAAGTGAAGAATCAGTAGATCTTAAAGATGCATCCATACAATTTATTCCTTAAGGTCCACTGATTTTTCATCTTGTCCTAAAAAAGGACCATTTTAGTTGGTTTGAAACATAGACCAAATCCTATCAATGTAACCAAATCCTATCAATGTGATTAATCTGAAAGACTCATTTCTATATTATAGATCACAAAAGTCCTAAATCTAACAAAGTATTTAATATAATATTTTTTGAATGTGTTTTTTGGATTAATTATATTGGTACGATTTGGTCGATGTCTCAAACCAACTAATGTGGTCCATCCTCACAATGAGGTGAAGAATCAGTAGATCTTAAGGATGCATCCATACAATTTATTCCTTAAGGTCCACTAATTCTTCAGCTTGTCCTAAGGATGGACCACATTAGTTAGTTCAAAACATAAACCAAATCCTATCAACATAACCAAATCCTATTAATGTGATTAATCCGAAAAACTCATTTCTATATTATAAATCATAAAAATTTTAAATCTAACAAAATATTTAATATAATATTTTTGATATTTATACTATTTCAATAAATTAAATGTGAAACCCAGTAATTACACTATAACTCGATTATATATATGAACGAGTAGAATTTTCAATATAACTCAATTATATATATTAACTAGTAGAATTTTGAATATAACTCAATTATATATTAGTGGGTAGAATTTAGAATATTTTTATTATCCAGGTTATTACGGTTATGGTTCATCGATAGTTCGGGATAATCAGGCTATTAAAAATCATCCAGTTATAAAATTCATTATGTTTTATAGTTATAAAATTCACTATGTTTTATTGCTATGTGAGAAGAGAAGAAGCACCCTTGCTTTATAGTTTTTTAATATTATCTTTTTACATTACATAATAAAATATGTAAGTTACAATTAAAATGATGGTATACGATTGAGGGACACCATTGGAAGTGTGCATGTGCCAAATGGTATATGAACCCTGTTAATAACAGCATGCCATGCGCCATGTTTGTTCTTTTTTTTGTGCGTGGATTTTAATGTGTCGGTGGAGGCTATTGAGTGTGGAGTGTTTTATCTTTTATTTAATATTCTATTATTAAATTGAAGCTACTTTCTTTCAAATTCCACAAAATAGTTCAATAGAAAAATAACTGAATTCTTATGTGAAAAGAATTTCGACAGATTGTCCGATGCTGCAAGTTTCATTTGATAAACAAGGTTTATTGTGCAGGATTATGGTTTCTTGCAAAGGTTCAACTTGATATACAGGTTCGTCCAAATTTATCATTCATTGTTTACTTCCAGAATTTTAGTCAAGTTTAGTAGATTGAATGTTGTAAGTAGGTCAGTCGAGCTTCCATTTGGTACATAGATTTACCGGGTGCAATAGATTCACCCTAAAGGCCTTTATTAAATTATTGTTCCACCATTAATAGAAATTGCGAGATAGGTTGAAAAATATCAATCTCAAAACTGAATTTTTTATTTAAAGCTAAATCTCAACCTGTATTACAGATTAAATGTCTAAGATAAAGTTGCCCAAATAACAATATATTAGTGTTGTGGCTATTTGATTTGGATGGATGTAATCTGATACCTAGAATTTTATAGTTTCTGGTATTAATGCTAAAAATCAATTTATTTCCTAAGCCAACAAATATCTAATAAAATATCTTTCTGGATTCATATATTTTCAAATTTATTTCTTTTTGGGCATTGTTATTTCACTGGTTTGTATGGAAAAAAAATACATCGCATGCCTCAAACCTGGAATGATTTTTCCTTTAAATTGCCCAAAAAAAAAAATGCAATAGATCTAATTACATTTTATAGAATTTATGTTCCATTTAAATAGGAACTTGTTTACATCGACACATATTTTTTTATCTTCTACTAGTGAATATTTATGTTTATAGCGACTTATTTTATTCAATATTTTGCTACAACATAAATAGCGATGTCCACATATTTGGAAACTCTCACCGTTTAATTCTTTATCTCTTGTTATTAAGAATTCTTTATCTCTCGTTATTAAGAAATGAACACTCATATTTCAATGTAAATGAGTGTTAAATGCTTCATCATTTACATTTACATTTACATTTATTTATATATATATATATATAATTGGAAATTATAATATATATATAATAGGAAATTATAATGGTAGAAAGATATTTATGATAATGTATTATTTTTAATTTCATACCATTTCTTTCTTTAAGAGGAAATAAACCTTAACTAAATGGTAATTTATACTATTTTACAAATACACTGATATTTCAATATAAATGAGTTTTAAATGCTTCATCATTTCATATATATATATATAATTGGAAATTATAATAGTAGAAACATATTTATGATAATGTATTATTTTTAATTTCATACCATTTCTTTCTTCAAGAGGAAATAAACCTTATCTAAATGGTAATTTATACTATTTTACAAATACATTTAAATAATGGATGGATTTTATATATTTTTTATTTGAAAAATTATACATTAAAAATGATATATATATATATATATATATATATATATATATATATATATATATATATATATATAATATTTAAATTTAATTTTAATATTGATATTATATTGGAATTAACATTAATTTTAATATTATTTAATATTCATATTATTTATAATATTATTATTTTATTTTGTATTTTTTTATTTGAAAAATTATATATTATATTTATATATATATATATATATATATATAATTTATACTATAATTAATATTTAAATTTGATATTAGTATCGATATTGGAATTATTTAAATATTATTTAATATTAATGTTATTTATAATATTATTATTTGATTTTATATATTTTTTATTTGAAAAATTATACATATAATTTTTTATATGATGATGATGATGATGGTTAAAGTAACCAAATAATGGTCTATTAGACCTAAAGAAACAAATTATCTATTTTGATTTAAGATTTTATTCCTATGCTCAAAAAGCTTGGAGAGAAGCCTCCCGAGCTCACTATAATTTTGACTATATATATTTTGATCTTAATATTGATATTGGAATAAACATTTATTTTAATATTATTTTAAAATATTATTTAATATTGATATTATTTATAATATTATTATTTGGTATTATATTGATATTGGAATTGAAATTAACATTTATATTAATATAATATTCATATTTATATTTAATTGTGTAAATCAAAAGGAACGGTTTAAATTGAAAGGAACATGTATTTTAACTTTCTTTTTTGTGATCTATTTCAAGGATTTAATATGAGAAATTTCTTTGGGTGAAAATTTATTTTAGAGCAAAAAAAACAATGTGTCATTTTTCATTATTTAAATTATATTTTTGAATCCTATATAGGTTACATAACTTAAGTTTTTAAGTCAAAAAAATCTTTGTTGGATTTCTACAAAGCAACATATACCTAAAAAAGATTAAACTATAAAATAATTTTTTTGTTATTAATAATATCTTTAAAATATTTTATTATATACAACATTAAAATAATTTTGAAAAATATAAGGTTTGAACATCTTAATCACATTTTTTTACTTCAAATTACTTTAAGTGGAATTATATTAAGTAATATGGACAATTAATTAAACATGGATAGAATGTTCTTTTTTCTTTTTTATTATAGCCCAGATTGCTTTTCTATTTAGAGAATATTTGATTCTTATTTTAAAAGAGACACGTGTCAACTCCAAGTTGAGCACCTACATACTTACACATCACCTTCATACTAGCTTATAGAATGAGCCTCTCAACTCAATTAATATTTATATTTATATATCTACATACATATAAGTTAATATAAATATTAAATAACAATATAAGAATAAACATAAATAGTATTTTTTTTAACTAAAACTACCATCAATATTTATATTATACAATAATACTAATAATATTAATATTAATATTGATATTTATATTAATATTAATATTAATGATATTAAATAAATATTTTGTCCATATTAATATGAACATTACCACTAAACATTGATATAAATATTTCAATTAAACATTAGTTTTAATAACTTAGAGTTTATTTAGGTTTAATGACATCGGGTTTACATTTGTAGAAATTTTTATATAATTTAGTTCATGTAACATTAGGTTATTTTATAACTTGAGGTTTACAAGATTAATTTTTTTAACATTAATAAAAATGGAGTGTTATGTTTTATGTGTGTATGTGTGTGTGTGCATATTAATTTTGATTTTGTTGTTTTGTCTTTGAAATGAAAATATGGAGAATAATGATGTCTTCTATTACTCCACAACAGTGCACAATCATCTTCATGTGTTAGATAAAATGAAAATGGATGTAAAATACTTGTTGCATGTGCACGAGAGGGAGTATAGGAGGAAGACAAGAAGGGATTGGTAGGAAAGCGTGAAGGGTCATGATAATTATCATGTTGATTTGAATTGGTGTTACTTTTGTAATCGTTCTCATTGTGTTTTGGAAGATGCTATGCGATATATAGATTTTGATGGAGTGTTTGAAATTCAATTTTGTAGTAGAATACTTTGATGTAAAGACTACAAAAACTATATGTTAATTTCAATGTTCTTTCTTCGGTTTCAATGTTGGTGAAATGGATTTTTTTTCTAATTGTTGATGTTATGTAGAAAATTATATATCTCTGGTCATAAAATTTCATGTCGTTTTTTCTTCTTTGAATCCAATGTGTTCAATTTAGATGTGTTTTTTTTCCATTCCTATTCTGACTTTGTGTTATCTCAAAATACATATTGGTCAATTTTTTGCATTTATGTTCCTTTGCTCCAATGGCGGTGGTAATTCTTTATTTTGTTCTCTTGGATTTGTAATTGTTTGAGTTTTTTTTTGTATGGGTCCCTTTGTTGTATTGATGCCTTTCCTAAATGAAAATATTATCGAGTTTTATAATATTAATGTTGGGCATTCATGTTGCTGTTTATATCAATATTCTTGAGATTTATACTATTAATATATTCATGTATTGATATTAAAGTATTTATGCTTTTAAATTTATTAATTATTTATAATATATTGATATAAATGTGTTATTATTAATGTGTTGATGGGTTATCATGTTTTAATGGTTTATACTGTATTATATTTAATGTATTGATATTAATGCTTTGTATTCATGTACTTATGGTTTTGTAATGTTGTTCTTAAATTGATTGTGGTTTGTTTTTATTATTGTTGTTTTGTATTATTGTATTATTTAAATTTATAATATTGATGTTAGGGATTTAGGGTTTCAGGGGTTTATAATATTTAATATGACATAGATTCTCTCATTTTGAAAACCAACCATCGTCAACCCTTATTGAACATTGCATTATGACAAATATTGTCTTGATATGGAAACCATAACCAACCATGGTGAATCATGCTCAACCATGGTACAACATTACATTGCAACAAAGATCATCTCAAAATAAAAATCAATGATGGTTAAACATGGTCGACCATATTTATTTTTGGGTTTATAATATTTGTCTTGGGGTTTAAACTGCTTGGGTTTATAATATTAATCTGTTGGGGTTAATATATTCCCTTGGGTTTAGTATTTATTTGTTGGGTTTATCACTGCCTAGGTTTATAATATCAATCCCTTGTGTTTATTGATCTAAGGGTTCATATTCCTAGGTTTTATAATATTAATCCTTTGGTGCAATATAGATCCATTGCGTTTATAATGATGATCAACCCTTGATTTTGTAAATTGTTTGAGTTTATAATGGTGGTTGCAATAAATTTCTTGTGTTTATTAATCTAAGGGTTCATATTCCTAAGGTATAATATTATTCATAGGGTTTATAATATTAGTCCTATGGTTTAATATAAATCTGATGCATTTATAATATTGGTCAAACATGGTGCAATCTCACATTGTAACTAAGTTTGTCTCAATATGAAAATTAACCATTGTGAACCATGGTTAACCATGGTCCATTGTCGCATTGTGATAGAGATTGTCTCTATCTAAATATCCACCATGGTCCAATGTCACATTATGAAAAAATTGTCTCATTATGAAAATCAACCATGGTCCAATGTAATTTTGACAAAGATTGTCTCAATATGAAAATTGAACATGGTCAACCATGGTCATCCTTAGTCCAACATTGTATTGTAAGAAACATTGTCTCAATGTTAAAATCAACCATGGTCAACCATGTTTACTTCAGGTTTTATATTATTTTTTTAAGGTTTTATATACCTAGGGTTTATAATATTAATCCATTGGGTTTAATATTATTCCCTTGGGTTTATAAACCCTTGTTTTTTTTAGTATTAATCCCTTGGGTTTATAATATCATAATTTAGTAAAAAATTGATTTAAACGGGGTTTAATAACTTGATTTAGATATTCAAGGAATTTATGTCCACCAACTCCATCCATTGTTGTAGTGGTGACAATGAAAATATTCAAGCATCTTTTATTTTCAATCCTCTGATTGGAATCTGTGATTAAAAAAATGATTAAAGTGCCCAATTTCACTAGGGCGGATGCCTATTGGCATAACTAGAACAAACACATTTACCAATGTGGTTGATGTCCATATAAAGGAACAACCATCCACTGAAATGAATGGGTAAAAAACCACTACAACTGATGATCTAGTAGGATTTACTTCATATTGTGGTTCACTCAACCATTCCTAAATTAAAGGTCTTCATCCTTTTACCTTTACCTCCATAGCTCATCATCATTATATAAAGTTTTCCTTCGCTTACCCATACCCACACTTTAGGATTACTCCTATAGGTTTTCGTAGATGAACCTCAATCATCATATCTCAGGTGGTTTCTTGGTTACTACAAACATCATATCAAGCGGTTTCAAATGGCCATGAACCATACATATCAAGTGTTTTGTTACTTACCATGAATGTTCCACTATAAAGTGGTTTTTATAACATGAAAAATCTTTTCAACATAAAAAATCTCTAGATATCACTTCTCAGTTTTTCTTAATCTCTTCATTAATACTTGACTCACTTTCCTTTGGCTTTACAAAAAAAAAATGGTTTACCATGAACCATTACAAGAAAAAAATTTACAACTCAAAGAAATAACTCAATATTTACAACTATTTCCTAAATTTTTTTAACTTCTCACTAATGAAAAATGACTTTTGTAAGACTCACTCATGAAATTTTTATCAGACATATTGTTGTGTATTGGAATATTTGACCTTGTAAAATCCTTTCAACATAAAAGTGACTTTATGTCATTCATGTAATTCTATCTAGCTAAAATGTCCTATATGACTCCACACTAAGATTTTACATGTCCTCTATTACAATGATTGCAATATTGTTTCTACTTCTATACTTATTTTGTTGCATTGGTACTTGTAGATGATTAACATATAACCATGTTTCTATTTCCACGAATTTGACAACTACATTAATTGTTTGACCTTTGTAACAAAGTCCTTGATTTCTTGGACTTACACATATCTCTATGGGATTTAGATTCCTTACACACCTTTTCTTAAATGTTTGTCATCAAAATCCATTTTTCTCAAAAGTTTGGAAACAATTCCTTTTGTATGCTTTTCAAAACAAGCTAGTTCATCATGTTTAGTAAGAGATTCATCTTTAGAAATATCACCTAGATTAGTATAATCATCCTCATACCTGAATGACAAGTATCATAAGAACTACCAATCTTCTAAATTAGGTACTCATATAAAAAAATACATGCCATATTACATTCTATTTTTTAATTATTTTACTTTACTTTCCCTCACTAGAAACACATTTTCCTTCCCTAATAACTCTTGCTACAGTGATTATATCAATTTATCCTTTTGATCTTGAATTTTGAGAAAATCATTTACTGATTGATCCAATGATGATACCAACATTTCTTCTAATAATTTTATGTGTTTGTAGTGAGAGAAACACATTTTTGATAGACTTTGTTATCTCATTATTCAATTTATGAAAATTTACCCATTATAGAATTATTTTGTTTTTCTATCTTGTCTATTTCTTGAAAAAAATCATATATTGTAGTAGTTAAATTTCAAGATTAGTGTTTTGAAGTATTTTTCCTCAATTTTTCATTTTAAAAAAAAAAATTGACTTGTTAAGAATGACCCAAAAATAAAGTGCTAAGATCTTGTAGAGTGCTCTTTCCTTCAAGTTCATAACTCTTTATTTGTTATAATTCATTGGTAGACTAAATGAAACCATCCACATGATTTTTTCTTTGATAGGTCATCATGCTTCTTCGACAAAACTATCCTTCAGACTCATTACTATGTAGTTCTAGTGAACCAGAGCTTCTCCCAAAAGATAATTAAGATACCTGGAGTGACTTCACGTTAATGACCAATCTTTAAAAGAAAAAATTACCATTAAACTATCATGGGTAAAATTTCATCATATAATTTTATTCCATCCACATAGAAGCACCATTCAATAAATAAATATCTAAAAAAAAAAAATTCCTTCCTTGCAACCTTTGAAGTTTTAGAAAACAAAGAATGAAAATATTTATGGGGATTATGGGACCACAGAATACATCTTTACCATATATGAAAACCTAACATCTTCACCTTTCATTTTCGATCTACACCTCAACTTCACATTGCAACTTCAATATCCTTTATTAGACAATAGCATCCTACAACTGAAGTGTGGCTTTGATCTGCAAATTAGAATCTTGGGAAGCATTGTCTATTCATTACCTCCTCTTAATCCTTTCATTTGTAGAATTACATTAATTCAACAAGATATGAACTCTAGATCAAATATAGATCCAATACCCTCTATCATGAGCTCTTATTGGAACACACATGATCTCAGAATTGTGGTTCTTTGAATCCTAATAAAATAATAAAAATCATAAAAAATGATATTTTAACTATACTTTTCTTGGCCGAAATTTTTTTGCATCCACATAGAAGCATGATTCAATAAATAAATATCTAAAAAAAGAAAATTAATTTCCTTCCTTGCAACCTTTGAAGTTTCAGAAAACAAAGAATTAAAATGTTTACCGGGATTATGGGACCAAACAATACATCTTTACAAGATTTGAAAACTTGACATCTTCACCTTTCATTTCCGATCTACACCTCAATTCCACATTGCAACTTCAATATCCTTTATTAGACAATAGCGTCCTACAACTAAAGTGTGGCTTTAATCTGCAAATTAGAATCTTGTGAAGCATTGTCTATTCATTACCTCCTCCTAATCCTTTCATTTGTAAAATTACATTAATTTAACAAGATATGAACTCTAGATCAAATATAGATCCAATACCCTCTGTCATGAGCTCTTATTGGAACACACATGATCTCAAAATTGTGGTTCTTTTAATCCTAATAAAACAGTAAAAATCACAAAAAAATTGATATTTTAACCATACTTTTCTTGGTCGAAAATAATGAATAAATTATTAGTCTTATCTCTTGCGAATTGATCAAATTTAATACAAATAGTAGCAATGTAGACTTTCTTTTATTCAAATAGAAATGAAGGCAAGTGGGATGTCATTTAGGTCTAATATGTCACTAGATCTTACATGAAATTGACGCTTACGTGGTCTCAATCGATCAATCTACTAATCCATATTTCTGATCCTTCTCTCTCGCATCCTTAGTTTGATTTCTATTTCTATAATGTCATGGTGTGAAGTATTCAAAAATCCTGAATTCCAGGCACAAAACATGGCTTACATAATGGGAATTTGAGCAAGTCCTTCATGAAATTAGATCTTCTCTTCCTTAAGATATATAAATTTCAAAGTATATATCTTACACTCATGGTTCTCAATTAAAAAATTGTGTACTAATAATAGATTTCATGCCCTCTCTCGTTGGATATTTTACCCCCTTGGATGATCTACTTCAGTAATTCATCTTATAACTCAACAACCTTATATCTTAAGCCTTAGGCTCTAAGATAAAAATATAAAACCAAAACAAGAACACTTCTATATGTAAAACATATAGGCATATTTTAATAGATTTAATACACAATAATATCCCATATCCCATATTTATAGTAATAGTACAGGTATAAGAGGTAACAACCTAATACAACTAGATGAGAGAAAAATAATCCGAGTTTATAATTCACACTTATTGGAAATTATGACTTTCTAGAAGAAGAATAATGCCTTAGAACAATACATTTTTCTTTAATGCCTTAGAACAATACATTTTTCTTTTTCTCATTAAGACTAATTGAGATAGATTTTGTGAAAGTTCATAATTGAGATAGTTTTTATCAAAGTCCATAAAATATATTGGGTTTCTTATTGATAAAATAATTGTTAAAACCACTTTATAGTCCTAAAGTATGACTTTTAATTGGTTAACGCTCACCTCTTTTTGGTATAAAGAAACGTATTAACTTGGGGAGAAGCATATAGGGAAGGTGAGTCTTACCCCTTAAGCAATATCAAGAGGTTACCTCTTATATGGTGTAATTTTTTGTATTTTATAGATAAGAACTAATAGTAACTATCTTGGTTACGACAATACTATAATAAATTTATGAGGTTTTTTTTTTTTTATTTTATGTATTTTATTTATTAAAATAAAATAAATAGAAATAATGAAACATAAATAATATAATAATAGAAATAAAAATTGCTTATGGAACTGAGAAGCCATGGTATTACTTTATGGTATTCATGTGGAATGTAGTTTATTTAAGGTGGAATTAAATTAGCTTAGATTCATCTTAACTCAAAATCTACCAAGTAAGAAGGATCAAATCTCTTGATACACATACCTCTTTTAGAATGAAAAGAAATTTGATCTGGGCTTAATAAATTTAAAATTAATATAAATCTATACTAGTTAACTTTAATAATAAATCTAGAAATCACATTTACTTATAAATAATAAAAATATTATTTTTATAATTGTTTGAGTTTTGTAATTATATAAAAAATGTCATATTTATTTTAAATATCTACCTTTGATAACCAATATCAAAATCACCCTCCTCTTACGAATAAGTTTACAAAAAGCTTTCCTTTTGACATTGTTTTTAAGTCATTATATGATTTTCAGTCAATAATTCCTTCAATGGTCCAATACAAGTTGACACATATTTCTTTCAAAATAAAGTAATTTTTTTAATAAAAACAAAAATAATATTTATATTTCATTAATTTTAATTAAAAATATCATAAATCGTTAATATATTGTAATAAGAAGATGTGGTAAAAACAAATTTCTCTCACAACCATAAATAAAGTATTTCCATGTTTATGTTAGTAACATGTCTTTATATCAACTTTAAAGAGAAATAAAAAATCTTATATTCTAAAAAATATTTTAATATAAGATTTAAACAATCTAATCCATGGTATTTACTCTCTTTCTCTCACACATACATAAAGGGAGAATATAGGTTATCTAATTATATATATATATATATATATATATATATATATATATATATATATAATAACCATAATATAATATTCCAATGTCCAAAAAGAAAAAGTAATTGAAAGAAAAAAAATCAATTGAGGAAGACTACCAATTTATTTAATTTTTAATATAAAATTGACATGTAACATTAAAATTTTTCTAATAATAATAAAGAAATCAAATGTGAGCTATAAATAAGATATTTTAAATGAAAATTTAAATAATATGAGGTATATTTAAAAATACATTATTAAAAAAAATATTTTAGTATGGATAATGTGGTCCATAAATAAAATATTTCAATACTATTTTAAAAAAATATCTTAATTTGAACTATGTATATATTTTATATGGTTTAAAAAAATATAAAAAAATTATAACAAAAATAAAATCTTTTGATTGAACTATTTTAAATATTCTTATTATTTTACATTTTGGTCTCTTTTCAAATAAAACATTTTAATTTCAACTATGAATATATTATATATATCTTTAAAAAATGCATATATTATGTAAAGCAAAGAGAAAAAATTAATTCCTTTGGTTAAAACATTTCAAATATTAAGTAAATTTGACTAGGGCAAAAGATCAAAGTTGATTGGGTGATTAATAGTGACGTTGGGCTCATGGTCTTTGGATATCAATGGTTTTGTGCTAGTGGATTGTATGTATCGGTGCCTTTAAAAAGTTAAGGGAAACTCTATACTAATGGATAAAGGGAAGAGAGATGAAGGCTCAGTTGGCCAACTTCCTCCGTGTTTCGGCGCAGGGCTAATAGAATTATATTGGGTTAAATTTTTGTTCTAAGTTAAAATTTTTCAAAAATAAATATTATGTTTAATATTTTATATTTGTTGCTAATTTAATTATTCTCATCAAAAAAATCGCTCGCGGGAAATTTTCTAAATTTTGATATCAAAGTCAAAGGTAGATAAAGTAGATTTGGTTATAGTGGGCAGCTTTATTGTGAAAGGTGTATTTGGCTTGGTAAGTGAGGCTGAGCTGCTTGATGGAGACTGAATGCGAAGATGCAGAAATTTGATATCAGAGTCAAAGGTAGATCAAAGCAGATTTGGTTCTAGAGGGCACCTTTATTGTGAAAGGTGTATTTGGCTTGGTAAGGGAGGCTGAGCTGCTTGATGGAGATTCAATGGGAAGATGCAGAAAGTTGTCTGCATAGGAAGATGTTGATCATGTGTGGTTGCATGGAGTTAGAATGCGTAAATGAATGGTAATGTCAATTTCAAATCTATTTGATCCACTCAACGATCACAACAATGAAGATATCTCGTAGCTCAACTTCATTCTGTACGAGAGGACGACTATTAAAATGTCCCTCCATTTTCTTCTACTCAAGACGTGAGAGAGTTAGGAAGTGAAATTATTATTGATCTAGCCTCGATGCCAAGTGGCAGGGTTGTAAGTAAATGTTAAAGAGTTTATACGATCGTTGGTGTAAACTAATGGGTGGAAAGGAGGATGAAATCGGTTGGGTTTACAGAGAAGAGTACTAAGTAATATATGGAAGAAAGAGAAGATGGTTATTATTTTAAACCACAACAAAATAAAGTTATTATTATTATGGTGTAAATTTTGAATGTTAGGTAAATGGGATGTATATCCTTGCGAAATTGTTGATAAATTATTGTCTTAAACATAAGTGATAAGCATGTTGGTTTAATAAATACTTTAAATAAATTTGATTTAAAAAATAATTTTTTATCAAATTCAGATTTATACAAAAGGTATTTATTAAATATTTTTACAAAAGGTATAAATCTGAACTCAACTTGGATCCCTAAAATTTAGGAATCACTCTCATGACTCTAGATAGACTTCCAACTTGAATTTACTGAACCAAGTTAGTTAATTGTTACAAGTTGCTATGAGAATAGAATTTTGATTTAAAATAATGTAAACTTTGAACGAGATCTATACGGGAACTCTAACAAAAAAACCCCACAAAAACATGAAAAACAGTTCTAAAAATGAAAAGTGTTAAAGTGTTGATGCCGGAATAGCACAATTTTTTTTTTTTTTGGAGGGTAAATTTTCAACATGTTTTAAAAATGTCAGAGAAAACCAATTTTTTGTGCAAAAATTGTCCAAACAACACCCTAAAATCAACATTTATTAAAAAAAACAAAAAAATCAAATTTATGAAAAAGAGAAAAAAAAAATTAACCAAAAAAATAAATCATAAAAATGTAAAAAAAAACAAAATTAATCTACAAAAGATGAGAAATGAAAAACTAAAAAAAAAATAAACAAATAAATAATAAGAAAAATATATTAAAAAAAAAAAATTATCTTGTAAACCATAAAAAAATTTGGAAAAAAAATTTGGAAAAATAAAAATAAAAAAAACTTATAAAATTAAGTAAGTAAAAATAGAAAATTAAAAAAAAAAAAACATCAACAAAAAAACTAAAAAAAATAAATGAGAATTAAAAGCAAATTAGATTTTAAAAAAAACTAGAAGATTAAAAAAAAAAAAAACATTTTTTTTTTAAAAATACTAAAATTAAGATTAAAAACATTTGAAAAAAACCTAAAAAAACAAAAATATACTCAAATTAAAAAACAAAAAAACCAAAAAACAATTAAAATTAAAAAAAATATATGTATTTAAAAAAAAAAAAGCATTTAAATTTGAAACAAAATCAATTTTTTTATTAAAAAAAACATTTAAATTTTTTATTAAAAAAAACATTTCAAAACAATTTAAAAATATATATATGTCTTTTTATTTAAAATGAAATAAACAAACTACTAGTTTTTTTTAAATAAAGTTTAAAATAAAATTTAAACAATATTTAAATACAGTTTAAAAAAAAAAAAAAAAAATTGGACTAGGTGTGGGTGTAAGTCATTTTTATTTTTATTTTTTTTAAATAATTTTTTTGTTTAAAATTTTGTTTTTGAGTTTATTTAAAAAAATGTGTATAAATTATGTAAACTTCATTTTTTATTTATTTATTTCGGTGATGATGATGATGATAGTGGTTACCGTCCGCCGAGGCCAAATTGGTCTATATATATATAAAGTTTGAAGTGTTTAAAATAAAAGAACTCTATTTAAAAAAACAAAAATGAAATGCTTGTTTAAAAAAATAATAATTTTTTTATACCAATTTTGCACGTATCTCCGATGCTTCGTTGTCAGGTGAAATTCCTTCCTTGAGTGCATATACGCCCTGCATCTGTGCCAACTTTCCCTAGATCTTGGCAGTGACCATGAATGCTTCCTCGAGCCAAGGCTGGATGCGTTCTTTAAGGACTACTTCTTTCTGACGTGCGACGTCCACCTGTGCCTTTAGAGCCTGGGCCTCGCTCATCTTGGCCAACCGCTAAGTAAGGGCGACTATTTGCGCAATCCCCTAGACATTGTCATAGACCTGCTGCAACTCCAGTGCTTCTATCTCTAACCATTGTAGCGTTGGGTCTTCCTGCAATGAAGTTAGGGTGACGAGTGACTGATCTAGCAAGCCTGTGAAATATTGTATGGCGTGCTCTATTGCTTCCAACCCTACTTGAATGGTGTGGTGCCACTGCTCTCTGACCTCTAGCGGTGTAAAGGGCTATGCCTTCAGCCTCAACTTTACGATCTGCAACTTGAGGTTCAATTGGATCCTCGTTGCTTCCTCCTTCGCCTCATGGAATCCACTGTCCAATTTGTGTATCCGTATGCCTATTGGTAAGTCTGATGTAATCTCTAGCTTGGGGATGCAGCAACCTTTTGTCGTTGAATCTCCGTCTCATCACACTCCACCAAATCTGGTGCGCACCATTCCAATGGCCATGTGTCTAGTACTGCGAACACAGCGTCATCTATTGCGATGAAGGGAAGTGTGGTCCACCTCTGTTCTGGATCCTTCGGCGCCCTGATATACACATTGTGCGTATCTGCTTTAAAGTCTACAAAGCTCTTCAGACTATTGTACACCGAGGCAGATAGGTGCGGCCATTTGTTGATCCACAGTCGTACGCTCACCTCCATCAGTACCCAGAAGATCTCGGTTTCTCATATTTGCGTGGCATCCTTCATTGCCCATAGCGACACATATTTTGTTGCCTTTGTCCAGTCCTGGTCAACAAGAGGAAACTTACTATCCTCAGGCAATTCGCCTGTAACCAACAGGATGCATAAGAGCAACCACGCGTAGTGGAAGGTCTTACCCTGCTCTTGAGCCTCCCTACAATTCATCAGGAACTTGTCACAGAAGAACTATGCCCAGTTGAACCGTACTCCTTCTACACATTGCTTGGCTAGCGCGATGACCATTGCTGGTACCTCATTGCCATGGAATTTTCTCATCACCTTTCCTGCCAACAGTTGGGTCATGATGCGGACCCCTTTGTTCTGTATACTAGTAATAACATATCCCCTCTACTTTTTCTCCAATTTATATCTTTTTCATGGCCTCCGCAATCGCCAAGTCTCCACTTGTGCCAGCGATTTCCACTGGGTCCCTTCTCGTACAGGGAAGCCGAGAAATTCTATGAATGAGCTCCTCCATGATGGGAATGGGCTCCTCCAGCCACAAGTACCCATCGTGCACCAGGAAAAGCAATTTCTTGATGACAAATATTGTGATTGGGGCTCACTGGAAGTGTGGAATTGATAGGAGGTGGAGTAGCCCAGCCTCCTCCACCCCGTGCAGCAATGTCCATGGCTGCAGTGTTGTAACTACCCCCTCCATGCTTTGTTCCATTAGCTAGCTAGTTTCCAAATGAGGGAACTTCTTGCTATCCACGAGGTCCCAATCTTCAAACTTCATAGTGGGTACACGACCCACAGCCGACCCTTCAAACAGAACTCCCTCGGGGAGGAACGGGGTGTTGGGTGTTCTTTTAATGGCATCCAAATCTTTAGGTACCTTTACCCTCCTTTTCTGCAGAGGGACATGTTTGGGCAGCTTTTCTATGGCACATACTGGTTGGATGTCTTCTTCCATCTCTTCTACAAAGGTCTGAGGATCCTCCTCCTCATCATCGCTCTCAATATCAACCATTTTTACCTTTTCTTCCATCAACAATTTACAGAACCGCATATTTCATGGAGACATACAAAGTGGTCCTACTATCTGTGGGTCCTTATTGGGCCTCGGCGTCTAGGGAAATTTAGGGATTTCTGGTGCATCCCCTACGGGTGACGTAGAACTCTGCGTGGCTCCCTTGGTTGTTGACATGATTCTGATTAGGGACTCCTGTGTATCCTTTGGCAATGCTTCCAACCACAGACTTGCTCTTACAACCTCCAAATTCATCAGGTTCATGCCCGCTTGATAATGCAACAACTTAATTCGCAAAATGCCAAGGGTTGTTTGGTGGAGGGCTACCTGTGATTTATAGGCCCTTTTGAATTCAAATACGGTCATTCCCCCTAGATTCGGCTCATTAATGCGAGACTGGCAGTAGATAGTCCCAAATCTAGTTCTGACTTTGTGGCTTAATTGCATGTCGTCCACTCCTCGTTGTCTTAAATTGGCCATCTTGTCATGAACAGTGACACCAACGTCACTTTCTAGCCTATCCGCACAGGAGCGGAGTCCCTTGTGCGCGAACGCGATCTGTGCAACATACTGATCCTACACGCAACTTCCGTGTCGTGCAGCTCCCATACAGACTTGTTTATAGTCTTGTGCCCTCTTTCAACTGCTTGGAGCACTGAGACTGTGCTTCCTATGGATAGTCAGGTGGTCGCACGACTGGTGTGAGGCTTCAGGTCAACTTTAATCCGGTCCACGGACCTCCCTTAGTTACCCTCGCGCCTGTCAATGTCTCGTGTTCTTCCTCTTGCGGTGCGCTTCCTTGCTGAATTTGTTTGATAGGGTGTGGCCACAGCCATGGTAGTATAGACAAAAAATCTCGGCGACAATCTTCTAATGCAGCAGTAAGGTTGCCCATACGTGGCCCTGTCCTTCTGTCAACACGTAATGCTTGTGATATTTTGGTTTCCAACTCACTAATATCCTTGTCCATTAATATGCTTTCCTGCTTCAATCATACCTAATCTTCTTCAAGTTCGCGAAGCTCAAGGTTCCCTTACTGAATGGCTTCTTAAATCTGCATATGTTCATCCTTGCATGGCTGCATAATCTCTTCGCTCTAGTCCCTGCGCATTGTCACAATTATAGGAGTGATTGCGTGGGGATTCTTTCCCACCACTATGGCCTTGACTCTACTTGTTGTCTTCGGAACCATTTCTACGCTCAGGTTCTTCCACATGACCCTATAGGCCCATCGGACCACTGGTACGCGCAGGTCCAAATCAGTTTGTCCCGTCTGGTAGACTCTGTTCATGATTCCACATAGCTTTTTGAAGGCTCTGATGTGGAATGTCTGTCGCTTTTCCTACTACCACGTCGGGTTCTAATTTTCGATCCTTAGTCTAGGACGTGCTTGCACAACACATGACTACACCCATCGAAACTGGTGGCTGCACAGACTGCTTCGTCCTAGCTGCCCAACTCGCAGTCAACGCTGGGGACTTCCAAACCATAAGTGCATCTATCTTCTACAGTCATGCCAGTTGTCAATATTCTTCTGTTGTGTCTTCCACCATCATGCGGGTGTCGCGCACAATGCCCATTCCATCGCACCATACCGCTGGTGTTCTTGTACTGCACTTTCAAATTTGACTAAGAATTCATCCACTCCTGTTACCCCATCATATGCTGGCAGTTCGCTTGCTTCGGTCTTCACGCACCACAGTGATCTAATCATCATGTCACAATTCAGCGTCATCACTTCGTGCATTTGATTCTACCAATGTTCTATCTCTTCATCTGAATTCGAAGTACAGGAACTATCATGCTCCCATGAGATTCTCCCATCCGTAGTCAGGTTCACCCAATCCTGGTCTTTCGTCGTTATCTGGTAAATGAAATCCAACTCATCGTCGTGCACAAGTTCAGTGTAGCGCGCACCCTTGGCCAGATCTAGCGGAACTACTACGCAAAGGGACTTTTTCTCGAATATCATCTTCCGCTTCTTCAGGTTGATTACTCCATTCATATCAGTGGCCCAGTCTATTCCTAGCAACATGGGGTAAGGGTTGCTGTCTTCAACAATCTCTATCAGCTCAAAGTCCGTCTGTGTTCTCATTCCTTCGATATCCACTGTTACCCCTTGCAATCTCCCCATGGATAAAATTTTATGTTCATTCACCATTCACAATTGAATGGGGGACCACTGCAATAAGGGCCTGCCCATGCCTTCCCTGTTAGAAAATTATATATTACAGAGCAATGGAACACATAAAATATTGCAGAAATATAAACACAGAAAACGCACAAAACAAGTGAGACACAGATATACGTGGTTCACCCAGTTTGGGCTACGTCCACCCCGAACAGCCAGTCCTTCTTTCCTATTATCCCGCAAAATGAAGAGACACAACCTACAACAAATCCGCTGTAATATCCTCTGTTTTCTCTCACAGTCTCACCTCTCTGTTTCTCGCTCACAGAATACACATCTATCACACAGCCTCAAATACAATACCCTCATACAAAGAGAGGGGTTGCCTTCTAGGGCAAAAAACCCTAAACTAAACATAAGTTCTATCGTCAGATCATCCGCCTAATGAACGGCCCAGATTGACTAGAAATTACTATACTTTTACAAGGCAATTTTACAGTTGTTTTTAGCTTCGGGGGCGCTGCCCCCGAAACCCCCCGCCAGGGGGGCTCCCAAAGGTCGCAGCCGCCCCCCCCTGGACCCCCCCTGCAGTGAATATTTTACGGGCGGCGTTGCCGCCCCCATTTCGAATTGGGGTCCTATGTGGCGATACCTTTGAATATAGAAGATAATCAGGCTCCACACCCAACAATCTCCCACTTGGAGACTGATTGTATTAACTCCACCACTGCTCCATTTGCTAGACAATGACTCCTCTTTGGACCTGGCTGTTTCTCATCTTCATCGTCATCCTCGAAGACCAACTGAAACTGAGCATATTCTCAGTTTCTCCCTGGTTACAACTTTTGTTAGCATATCTGCAGGATTCTGGCTAGTGTGTATCTTTTCCAGCTTCAACTCTCCATCTTCCAACACTGATCGTATGAAATGGTACTTGAGCTATATGTGCTTAGTCCTGGAATGAAATGCTGAGTTCTTTGCAAGATGAATGGCACTTTGACTATCACTGTATAATGTGCCCATATCATGCACCTTACCCAATTCACCCATAAACCTTTGTAACCAAATCATTTCTTTACTAGCCTCTGTAGCAGCAACATACTCTGCTTCTGTTGTTGAAAGTGCAACAACACTTTGGATTTTTGAAACCCAACTGACAGATGTTCCTCCAACAATAAATACATATCCTGTAGTGCTCCTCCTGTTATCTCTATCACCTGCCATATCTGCATCAACATATCCTTGTAGTGAGATGTTTGAACCACCAAAGCATAATGCTTGATTTGTGGTACCTTTCAAATATCTGAGAATCCATTTCACTGCCATCCAATGTTCCTTTCCTGGATTGTTCATGTACCTGCTTACAACTCCCACTGCATGTGCAATATCAGGCCTTGTGCAGACCATTGCATACATTAAGCTTCCAACTGCTGATGCATATGGAACTTTAAACATATAATCCATGTCTTCTTGGGACTTTGGGCACATTTCCTCGCTAAGTTTGAAATGGCTAGCAAAAGGTGTACTAACTAGTTTTGCATTGTGCATGTTAAATCTTTTCAACACCTTTTGTATGTACTCATTCTGAGACAATGTTAATTTACGATTTTTCCTGTCTCTAGTTATTCTCATACCAATGATTTGTTTTGCAGCTCCCAAATCCTTCATTGCAAATGAATTTGCCAATTTTCTTTTGAGCACATTTATTTCCTGCATGTTAGATCCTGCAACAAGCATGTCATCTACATACAATAACAATATAATATAGCTGCCATCATTTTGCTTTTTCAAATAAACACAATGATCAGAGTGACATCTAGTATAACCTTGTTCAGACATAAACTTGTCAAATTTTAGATACCACTGCCTTGGAGCCTGTTTTAATCCATACAAGCTCTTCTTCAACCTGCACACTAGTTTCTCCTTCCCTTTCACCTCATATCCTTGTGGCTGCTGCATATATATATCTTCCTCCAAATCCCCATGGAGAAAGGTTGTCTTTACATCTAACTGCTCAAGATGCAAATCTTCAGCTGCTACAAGACTTAAAATAGTTCTGATTGAAGTCATTTTAACAATAGGAGAAAATATTTCATCAAAATCAATACCTTTCTTCTGTGCAAACCCCTTCACCACAAGTCTAGCTTTATACCTCGGTTTTCCTCCATCTTCTTCCTGCAGCCTGTAAACCCATTTATTCTTCAATGTAGTTTTTCCTACAGGCAACCTGACTAAATCCCAAGTCTGGTTATGCATTAAGGAGTCCATCTCTTCTTCCATGGCTACCTCCCACTTCTTCCTGCTTTCAACCTGCATTGCTTCTTCATAACATTCGGGGTCACCGGAATCAGTCAACAATAAATAATATAATGAAGGAGAGTATCGTTCAGGGAGTCTACTTATCCTGGTAGATCTTCTAACACCACTTTCAGGTGTTTGGGGTGCCTGTTGTTGTTGTGGTGGTTGTTGTTGTTGTGGTTGTTGATTATTATTATTTTCAGGCACCTTTACTTTTTCAATGAATTCATCAAGAACAGCGTATTCCTTGTTTTCCTTTTCTTGTTTCTTTTCCTGCAACTGATTCTTATACAAGACCTTTTCATTGAATATTACATCTCTGATCCTAATGATTTTGTGATTTTTCGTAATCATATAAGCGATAACCAAAATCATTAACACCATATCCAATAAAGGTACATTTCTTTGACTTTGCCTCAAGCTTTGTTCTATTTTCTTTATCAATATGGACAAAGGCCTCACAACCAAAAGGCTTTAAAATAGATTAGTTTACCTTTTCACCTGTCCATGCTTCCTCTGGAACACCACCATCCAAGGAACTTGAAGGCCCTCTGTTTATTACATAAACAACAGTATCTACAGCGTCTGCCCATAACTATAAAGGCAATCCTGCATGCAATCTCAAGCACCTTGCACGCTCCATGATTGTTCTGTTCATCCTTTCTGACACACCATTTTCTTGTGGTGTTCTTGGAACTGTCTTCTCTCTGTGAATTCCATGCTCTGAACAGTACCTATCAAACTCTTTGCTGCAATATTCACCTCCATTGTCTGATCTAAGACACTTCAATTTCTTTCCTGTCTCAATCTCAACGAAAGCTTTCCATTTCTTGAAAGTATCAAATACATCGGATTTATTCTTAATACAATAAATCCAAGTTTTTCTAGTTGCATCATCAATAAAAGTAACATAATAACGAGAGCCACCGAGAGATGATACCTGAGCAGGTCCCCATACGTCTGTATGCACAAGCTCTAATTTTTTGTTCTTCTTTTCTTTCCCAACTCTGAGAAATCTGACTCTCTTCTGTTTTCCATAAATGCAGTTCTCATAGAAGTCCAAATCAACATTCTTCAAACCCGACAACAAATTCCTTGAGTGAAGAATCTTCATCCCCTTTTCACTCATGTGTCGGAGCCTATGATGCCATAATGCTGCATCTGCTCCTTTGGAAGTTAAAGCATTAACAGAGTTATAAATACCATTGCATAAATACAATGTACCAGCCTTTTCACCTTTTGCTATTACCAGGGCTCCTTTAGTGACCTTCCAAGCTTTATTTGTGAAAGTTGTCACACAACCTTCATCGCCTAAATGCCCTGTTGAAATCAGATTTTTCTTTAGATCTGGAACATGCCTTACCTCCTTTAATAGCCATTGGTTTCCATTCTGCTGTTTTACAAGAACCTTACCCATTCCAACGATTTTACAGGGTTTATCATCACCCAGATGAACTTGTCCAAAATCTCCTTGAACATAGTCATGAAAGTATTTCTTATCAGGTGTGGCATGGAATGAAGCCCCGGAATCTACCACCCAGGAATCAGTAATATTTTCGAAAGAAAGAATCAAAGCATCTTGTAACACCTCACCTGTCACATTTGCTTCATGATTGTTTTCTTGCTGTGCATCTCCTTCTTTTCGCTTCCGAGATCTACAGTCTTTCTTTAGGTGTCCTTTCTTTCCACATTTCCATCACACTATCCCCGATCTGGACTTGGATCTGCCTTTCCTTGATTTACTACGATATCCTGAGCTCTTTCCTCTTTCCATTTTTCTTCCTCTAGACTTTGCACTCAAAGCATTTCCCGATGTCTCACCGGAGCTTTTCCGTCGCATTTCCTCGCTAAGGATAGCACCGACAACATCATCAAACTTTAAAGTACTAGATCCAGAAACGAAGTTACTAATGGCCATTACCAAACCATTCCAACTTTTTGGTAATGAGCACAAGAATAACAGAGCTCTAACTTCATCATCAAAGTTTACCCTATAGAACTTAACTGACTTGTAACTGTATTAAAATCATTTAAATGGTTTGCAACAGATCCAAATTCTGACATATTCATATTAAATAACCGTTTCATAAGAAATACCTTGTTTGAGGCTGAGGGTTTTTCATATAGTTTCGACAACGTCTGCATCAAACCCTCTGTCGTGGTTTCCTTAGAAATGTTGAAGGCTACTGACGCAACAAGGCACAACCGTATTGTTCCGAGTGCCTTTCTATGGAGAAGGTTCCATTCTTCGTCTTTCATATCCGTCGGCATCTTTGTTTTTCTACCCAATGGTAGGTATAGATCTTTCTGATACAGATAATCTTCCATCTGCATCTTCGACAGCGAGAAGTTTTGGCTGTTAAATTTCTTGACCCTAAACTTACCATCTTCCGCCATTGCTCCCACTCGAACCAGGAACCCTTCTTTCCTGCGAGTTTATCAGCCAAATAGACCTTCGGCTCTGATACCAGTTGTTAGAAAATTATATATTATGGAGCAATGGAACACATAAAATATTGTAGAAATATAAACACAGAAAATGCACAAAACAAGTGAGACACAGATATACGTGGTTCACCCAGTTTGGGCTACATCCACCCCGAATAGCCAGTCCTTCTTTTCTATTATCCAGCAAAATGAAGAGACACAACCTACAACAAATCCGCTGTAATATCCTCTGTTTTCTCTCACAGTCTCACCTCTCTGTTTCTTGCTCACATAGTACACATCTATCACACAACCTCAAATACAATACCCTCATACAAAGAGAGGGGTTGTCTTCTAGGGCAAAAAACCCTAAACTAAACATAAGTTCTACCGTCAGATCATCCACCTAATGAACGGCCCAGATTGACTAGAAATTACTATACTTTTACAAGGCAATTTTACAGTTGTTTTTAGCTTCGGGGGAGCTGCCCCCGAAACCCCTCGCCAAGGGGGGGCTCCCAAAGGTCGCAGCCGCCCCCCCCCCCCCTGGACCCCCCCTGCAGCGAATATTTTACGGGCGGCGTTGCCGCCCCCATTTCGAGCTGGGGTCCTATGTGGTGATACCTTTGAATATAGAAGATAATCAGGCTCCACACCCAACATTCCCATGTCTGCGTTGGTAACATATTCACATCCAAACCCAGGTCTAGAATTACCTGATCCATTTCATATTCGCTAATCTGCACCGTCGATCTCATTTCCCTACTAATGCACAATGTATGATTTCCTAGCTTCCGAACTATGCACGGTTCACCTGACCTTGCACACCTAGTTATCAATTTCTATAGTCCTTTTACCACTTTATTGTCATGTAGCAATTTCGTGCATGTATCTAGAGAGGTAGTTAGCATGGAAGGATCCATTCCTGTCTCTGGATGATCCTTACTACTTGAAGTAGAGGCCTCCGCGAAGCTCTTCTTAGCTTCCATAAAAGTCTCCCTTGCGTGCTCCAAGTGAAACTCAAGTTCCTTTGTAGGAGCCTTGCGAACACATGTGTCTTCCTTTGGCTGCTTCCCCTTATCTTCCCCTGTGGTCGTGTCGCTTCTGAGCACCATGTTCACGTTGGGGTCTTCTTCATGCGGTTTAGACCTCATTATTTGAATATTCTGCGTCGTATTAGGCTGAAGTACCCCTTTCTCTCACATCTTCACGATTAACATAGGACAATCTACCATTTCATGATCAAACTACTCACAATACGAACAAGATATTCTCATTTGGGTGGTACAATCACGAGCATAGCGCCGTGGTCCTCCACAATTGTAACTATTTAATTATCCGCCGCCCCTTCCTGGCCCCATTGCTCTTTGTCCTATACCTCACCCTTGGAATCCAACGTGTGCCATCCCCACAGCTGTGTCAATACCTTGTGTTTCTGTATGCATTCTATATGTTGGGGTCTACTCCATCATTAACTCGTAGCTACGACAAGTATGCTCATCATGGCCCACCGATCTACGGAAGTTGCAAAACAACTGATGGGGGGTCTCTGTATATTTCTACAACAAGTGACAATTGTCCGTCGTGTTATCACTCAGGTTGTTCCCTTTGACTCCCAAGGGAATATGGCCGAGGTAACCACAAACCAATCTTTGGAGTACAGGTTCTAGCCCACCTGCAATCAGAGAGGGCTCTCTCTTTATAATTTAGCTTTGTTGATGATGATTTCAGGCTAGTTATTGAGTTCAAGGGGTTTTGTTTGAGTTTGGCAGGATGGATGAGGCTTCCAAGTAGAGAGGAAAGTATAGTGTGAGAGTTTCAAACCATTGGGCATGGAGTCAAGGATTAGGACTGCTGGTGCATTTTCTTGGTCACAAGAAGAATATGGAGCAAGCTAGCTGCACATGAAACAATGATTTGCGCTAAAAGGATGGAATGAGGGCTAAGGAATGAGAAGCAGTTAAGAATTTCTCATTCAGCTTAACAGAGGGAAGGTGAATGAGCTCTATCCAAGAGCAGTCAAGAATCCCTAGATAACTGTCAAACATGAGTGAATTAGGGCGAATTTGAGCCAAACGGAATTCATATTCATTACCAATTCAGATGAAAACATAAAGAAACAACAGAAATTGAGCATAGAGTGCAGCCAAGCAAGTTCTAAGCTAATCTTTCTTTCTGCTATTTAGATGGTGATATATGTATGATATAAACATATATGAATTTAAAACAGAGATAAGAAACACTTATTAAGTCATTTTGCAGCACAAGGATTCCATATTCATTCTTCAAAACATTAATAACCCAGTAGACAGTCCATCCTCCAAGCTTTTAGCAGTCTTTGATTAAAGAAAACATATCAGATATACAGAGCGAGTCTCTCTTGGAGTGCATTAACCAACCAACCCCCTAAACAGTAAATTAGGGTGGTTTTATAAGTAAAATATCTACAAAAATCAAACCTCAGACAGATTTGCTGTAATAAGTGTCTTTAACCTAACATATGCCTGAAATAAATGCAAGAAAATATCTTCGAGCTGCGCTGGGGGCAGCTGTAAAAAAGAGTTAATGTGTTGTCTTTATGGCTCTGTGCTAATCACTTAGCCATAACTGTGCTATGGGTTTTGATCCCCTGCTCTTGAGTGGTTCTGAGGTGCATTAACTGTGATTTGAGAGTTTCGAAATAGCTTCATCGCTTTCTTTGACTTTGCTTGGGGCCTTCAATGTTCTCTTGCTTTGGAAATACGGATTTCCACAAAAAACACTAACTGATAGTCTTCGCCGCTTCTTCTGATACACTTTCACTGAAGCTGGGCCCTTTAATGTCTTCTGAATGCTTTAAACTGTCCCATCGACATTTTATGGCTGCTGTTCGGCCCTCTGTCACCTCTAGAACTATCTTTGCCCCTTTTCTGAACCTATGTGAAGAAATTCCTGTGAATTGGCGAATTTTGGGCCCACTGGTAATCGCGCCATGAGAGGGCTTCCATTTTGGCCTATTTCCCTTAGTGATGCATGATTAGCACTAAGCGCTAATCGCGCATCAAAAACTGCCTCATTTTTTCATTCCGGGCATCCGTTTTGCAGATTTCGCGCTTCGCCCTTTTTGACGATGACGTCAGCGGTGGGTCCTAGTACGGCGGTGACGTGGCAGGGTGACGTCAGCAGTACGGCCAGGTGATGTGGAGGTATGGTAGGGGTGATGACATGGGAGTACAGTGGCAGCGACGTGGCAATGATGTGGCAAGGACATAATGGCAGGAGGTCGGCGCAGGATGATGACATCATGATGACGTGGTGCTAACGTAGGAGGGCGGAAGGCAGTACCCAATTTTCTTCCCACACCACCTTTCGGCTCAGGCGGTATTGGGGGAGGGGCCTCCGAAAACACCGGGAGGCTGACACGTGGCGGGGGTATGACGGGGAAACCGCCCATCCCCTGGACGTTAACCTCCGGTGGATCGGCATATGAGAACACCCGCCCACTGTCGAATCTGATACACTGGGCATCAGACGGCTGGCGGTAAAGTTGAGCTGATAGCGGGTTAGGGACGGGACCCGCCCGATATTTTTAAATAAAAACGCGCCGAGGGGATCAAAAAACTTGGTTAATGTGGGTCGCGGGTTAATTTAATGTTTAACCAAAAACTATTAAACATTGGACATTGGGGAAATGATTGCGGAGGCAGAATTATAAGGTTCTTTTAAGGGTGAAGGGGTAGATATAGGTTATTGGCCTAACCAGAGGTTTAGACCAATCCCAGGGTTATGACACGGATGGGTTCATAATAGTCCCAGGTGGACTATTGTATCCCAGAACTGTATGTACATAGCTATAGTGCTATAGGGGGGATATGTAATATTTTTTGGGGTTTTTATATAGTTTTTTGTGTAATAGGGGATAAGGAGATGATCTAGGGAGCTAGATAGTAGAGTTATGAGTTAATATGAATTGGTGAGGTGAACTGTAGGGGAGAGGCTAAGTTTGTGAGATGAAATTTAGACACGGGAAGTGAATGGACTAAGGAGACATGATTTTACACAAGAAATGTGGCTTCTTTTCACTGAAGAAAGTCAAAGCTTGACTTGGTGCTTTACAAAAATGAAGTGATAACGGGACTGGTTGGGCAGATCCTAAGGTCCTCAAGGGGATGTTAGTGAGTGATTTGGGAAATGAGAAGAAATGGGAGTTAGACATGTCTCGCTTGAGCTCCTCCATAGGGGAATTGCCTTGCACTTGTGATCTGAATAGATATAACACTTGAAAACATGAAATGGATCACACAGCTTGATTCTGCAACCACAAAATTACTTACCCAGCCTACTTACCTAGCATTTTTTCTTCTTTTTGCATGGGTGCACTTGGACTTGCAGACCCTGATTATCCTTTTTTTTTTTGCTGTCCTCCTATCTAAATCTACACTTATTTCTTCCAAGGTCCTAGATTAAGTAGTTCGGCTCCTTTGTTTCTCTACCTACCTACAAATCTACCAAGATTAAACTGTTTCGACAGATTTTCATTCTCTACATTCTAGATCAAGAAATTGAAACCTAGGGAAGCCAAGATTAAGCTTTTTGGCCTTCCCTTAACAGAAAATTCTTCAAAAAGGAATAACTTATCAAAATTGAAATAGAGCAGTGGCATTTAGACTGGCACACTTTCATGGCCTTTTGTTTGGCCTCTTTTTGGAAATATGGAGCATTGCAGCATGCAAAGTATGACATATTTGGCACTTTCAACTATCAATCATGAAAGATGAACACCTGTTGCAATAGGAGGCTAACAGTAGCTCCACTTGGGGATGGCTTTTCCTTGTGAAAAGCCAAGAACAGCAGGTCAGACTGCCTTGATCTTCTATTGTCGCTGTAGACTGAAACTTCCCTTGTGCTGGCTGTCAAATGATTGAAACTTTGAAACCTGAACACAGCATTCTCATCAACTGAATTTTTATAGCATAGCAGCATCGCCTGCTTTCTTCTGCGTGCTCTATTATTACATGCACCTGTGCTTGAGAACCTGCCTTTGAAATAAACACAACATAGGGGAACAAAACTGGAGCACTTCCCTTGATTCTGTCTTGAAAAAGGGTGCTGATGTAAACTGAAAATCCTATTTTCTTTTAATACTATTGTCGGAAAGAACTCCCTGCTCTTTTGTTGTGATTGATGAAATGATAGAGATCTGAATGGAGGACTTACTTTGGTTCTGCCTTTTAAAAAAACTTTGCTGCACTGTTCCATTATTTGGCCTACTAAACAAAAAAACAAAGTGCTGAAAATACAAGTGTTTATGTACAAATATAATACAGCTGCGTTGTGTTCAACAACAGGGATCATAATAATGCTTTAGCATTCGGCCATTGACAGGGCCTTCTTCAGTTATGTCGTCCTCTATAGATTTGAGGAAATATGTGTTATTGCCCTGCACAGCGCTGATAACAAATGGACCTTTCCATAAAAAATCAAATTTTGCATGTTTTCCTTTGTCTTCTCTTCATGAGTCCCACCTTAGAACTTTGTTGCCAACACAGAAATCTTCAGCCTTAACTCTCTTATCAAACATCCTTTTGAGCTTCTCTTGCAAAATTTGAGCTCTGTTATAAACCTCTTCTCTTGTTTGCTGAAGATGAATGATCTGGTTTATTCTTCTTTGAATATCATTTGGTTCTGCTTGGATCTCTTGTAACAGCTTGATGATAGGAATGATCAAGGAAGATGGAAATCTGGCCTCCATGCCATACACCAGCTCATAAGGGCTCATCCCAATGGATTTCTTTGTTGAAAGTCTGTCTGCCCATAGGGCATTTGTGAGCTTTCTATGCCAGTTCTTTTTGTTTTCTTCTAGCACCTTCTTTATGATGCTGATGAGGCTTTTGTTGGATGATTCGGCCAAGCAATTACCTTGAGGGTAATAGGCTGTGGAGTGGCCTAAGGTAATGTGAAATTTATGGCAAAAATTGGTCATATTTTTGGATTTGAAGGCAGCGGCGTTATCAGTAATGATCTTCTCAGGGCAGCCAAATCTAGATAGGATGTTAGTCTCAAGGAATTGGATAATGATGGAGTCATTGGCCCGTCGACACGGGATAGCTTCAATCCACTTAGTGAAATAGTCAGTGGCTATTAGAATCCACTTATGTTGGCCTGAGGAAGAGGGGTGGATTTCTCCAATGAAGTCAAGACCCCATTGTTGAAAAGGCTTTTCAGTTGAGATGGGCTTAAGAGGCAGAGGTGACAGCTTTCTTTTTCCCTCAAAGATTTGGCATTTATGACATGAGATAGCAAACTTCTTTACATTTGCAAACAGAGAGGGCCAATAGAAACCAGCCCTTAAAATTTTATCAGCAGTGGACTTCCAATATAGATGTCCTCCACAGTCCCCTACATGGAATTCTTTCATGACATTGTTAGTTTCATTCATGGTTAAACAATTAAGCAGTATGCCTTCATGATTTTTCCAAAATAAAGAACCATCTATGACACAAAACTTTGAAGCTTTCATCTTTAAAATTATTTTCTTGGTTCTGGACAATCCTGGGGGAGCAAATAGGTTTAACAATACAAAGCATATATCAACATACCATGGGGATTGCAAAAAGGTTTCACTGATCTGTGGAGTCGCCAGCTCCTGTTCATTGTCCAGTTGGTTAATTGTTGTAAATAATACTGAGAGGGGGGGTGAATCAGTATTATCAACTCAGATACTTTTCAATTTCATACTCAGATTCATATACGCGGCTTTAGTTCAGTATATCAGCATATATACGCGACTGTGTTAAATGCAACTAGCGTATATGAAGTAATCTTATGAATCAGTCAGCTTATCTTCAGTAAATTCATCAGAACATTATTAACCATAATAACAGTAATTAGGTGCAGTAAAACAGAACAGATCATCACACATAAGAAGCACACATGAACACAAGATATAAGGTGGAAACCCAATGTGGGTGAAAACCACCTGCTGCAATTCGTCTCTTTCTTCCTTTAATAAGAAACTTCTTTTACAATGTACTGGTGCAGTCCTTTACTAGCACGCAGGCTTCAACCTGCAGAGGGCTACAACCCTCTTAGCTCTTGTACTAGCTAATATACTAATACGTAGGTGCTGACCTACAGAAGGCTACAACCTTCTTTTCTTCAGGGACCACGTTTCATTAATTTTCAGACTGGATCCATGAGAACAAAATAATCACTGCTGCAATACAATCATCAACTTATACTTGCATCATAAATCTCTAAATCAACCAATTCTGAATCACTGAAACCCTGTCATCAAAAACACAGAACCCAAACCAGAGCCCAGAACTATGCAACAACCACTAGAATCAATAGCAACCTGAAACACCAAATCTCATAATGCATACGCTACTTGACTATATCAAAACCGCGTGTGTACGCGCTTTCACCAGAGACAACCCGCGTACAGATCTAAAGATAATTACTTATACCTTCGCTGTCAGATCCAACCTTAGCCAAGCATCACAAACAGATAACCAGCAATACTAGATCTTCCCACTTCATCAGACATCCATTCCTTACATCTCTACTTTGCCTAATGATCTTCTCCTCCTTTTATAGTCTTAGGCCTTGCTCAATACCACGGTCCAAAACCATAATAAATCAATACCAAGAGCCCAATACTTGGGTTCAACACACTTGTCGAGATACCATGGTCCAAAACCATAGGTTCAAATACCGAGGACTAACTACCACGGACCAAGACATAAGTTTTCCCACCTGTACGCGCTTTTCCTTGCGTGAAAGTGCGTGTATACGCATACGCGTCTTCGGCACGTCCAACCCACGTGTATACGCTGATTTGTCACAATGAACCTGCGTATATCTCTTTCTTGACCTGCTGTACTAAGATCTGTCCTCTGATTAAGTTGCCATCACCTGTATCAACCTCTGAGTGAGTTTCCATCAAGGACAACACTTGTATCATAATGCCAACAATCTCCCCCTTTGGACTTGATGGCAACCACCACACCAAGTCACTCTCCCCCTTTGACATCAAGGGCAAAGGGCGGACCAAGATATTCTCTTCCTTGGTATACCTTTTGTTGTCCATACTCCCCCTAAGTACATGCTAAAGTTTCTGATTGAGCTCCCCTTGGTATATGCCAAGTTTTATCAATCCATCCATGCTCCCCCTGAGCAGATCCAAGTTCTAAGACCAGCAATTCATTCAAGACCATGACTATCATTCATCATATATGATCTGCACCATAAGCATCAGCATCCAAACCTGCAATACCATTCCTTTGATCAAACAACAAGATGTATCATTTAGCTTCATAGACTTTAGCAACAAATTCTAACCATAATGCCAACAATGCATTATTTTAAGTATATGCTCCCCCTGAGCCTGAGCCAACCATGACCGAACCATTTCCTGGGTCTGTTCTGCTGCCCTTTCTTCTGATCTCTATATACGCGACTCTACAGCCTGTAACTCGCGTATATACGCGACTTATCTTCATTATATCAGCGTATGCAAGATGGAATACTGAATTTCTTCACTTTCAGATTCCCATGTGTCTGTTATGTCAGCTAACTGAGTTATGTCACACCTTTTTGTCTCTAATTCTGTCTTCTTCAATTCCTAGAACTGTGATGATGTATGGTCCTCTTGATTTGAATTTTGAAATTTGCTCCTGCATTCCCTTGCTTTATGTCCAAGTTTGTTGCATGTATAACATCTTACATATTTCATGTTCCTTTTATTGCAATCAATTGCTTTGTGTCCATATGCATTGCAGGCAAAGCAATATCCTCTGAAATACCTGGGATGCGATGATCTTTTGTTATGGTCTTGAACCATTCTACTTCTACATCTGGCTGCAACATGTCCAAGATTATGACATACATAACATTCAACATTATTCAGTGGAGGAAATAATCGTCTATCACTTCCATAGTTAGGAGTAAAATATTTTCCTTTAGGAATTTATTTCCTTGGTTGTTCCTTGTTGAGCATTTTAGATTTCTCATTAGAGTTTCTTGCCTCACCTTGTGAGCTAGATTCACCTTCAACGGATTCATAAAAACCAAGGCCAGTTTTGATAATAGGGGATCTTTGACTACCAAGAATGTCATCCAAAATCTTAGTACTATCTTGAAATCGCAACAATTTATCCTTTTCTTCTAATTTACCTTTTAAGATATTTACCTCAACCTGATGTTGTTCTTCCTTTTCCAGATACTGATTCCTTAGGTCTTCTTCAGCTTTTTTTCCTTCTTCCACTTGTTGCTTTAATTTGATCACTTCATGTTCTTGATCTTCAAGAGCTTCTCTATTCTACTCTTTTGATTTTCCAAGATCTTCTTTTAGAGAGAGGATCTCTGATTCAAGTCTCTGAATTGTTATGCTCTGATCATTTACTATATCCTGCAATTTTTCCCTTACCCTGGTTACTGTCTCCAATTGTTCGTTTAATTTGGTAACTTCCTCAGTTTCTGCATTCTTCTTTTCATATGCCATGAGACTTCTAATGTCTTCAATACCATTGAATGAGTCATTACTTTTAACATAGGTATAATAGCTTCTATTACCTTCTTTAGACATCTTTCCTTTGTTATGAGGGCATCTAGCAGTGTAGTGACCAACTCTACCACATGAAAAACATTTGAAAGGTAGCTTACCTTTGAACCGTCCAGTTCACCGTTCAAGATTCTTGACAAAATTTACCTCATCTTCTTCCTCTGACATGTATCCTGACGCTTCAAATGCGGCTTCTGATGGTCCCTCTTTTCGCATTTCAAAAGCAGTTAAGATTCCGTGAAGCTGTGACATGGTGATTGTCTGCAGATTCTCCTTTTCATCTATGGCAGACACTTTGGAATCAAATTTAGCAGACAGAGATCTCAAAACCTTTTCAACTAAGACAACTTCCTTAAATTCTTCACCCAAATCCCTCATACAATTTACAATTTCATCCATACGCAGGAAATAATTAGCTATGCTTTCATTACTATGCATCTTAAGATTTTCATACCGGATTCTGAGAGTTTGAAGCTTTGCTCTTTTTACCTGATCATCTCCTTCGTAGCTCAGAATGATTTTGTCCCATATTTCCTTAGCTGATTTGAAATGCATGACCTTCATAAATTCTGATTGTGTCAAACTTCCCAATAAGACAGTAACATCTTTGGCATTGAGCTCATATTGCTTTCTCTCTGCTGCATCTGTAGGAGTTGCTGATGGGAATTTGTATCCTCCTTCTACGATTCCCCAAACTTCTGCTCCAAGTGATTGTAGATATGCAGTGGTTCTTATCTTCCAGTGGGTAAAATTGTTCCCATCAAAGATTGGTGGCCTGATGTGTGCCTCTCTTTCTGGATCAGGCATTCTGATGGATCTTTTCCTTCAAGCGATCAAGCTACCTCTGAAGGACCGGCTCCGATACCAATTGTTGTAAATAATACTGAGAGGGGGGGTGAATCAGTATTATCAACTCAGATACTTTTCAATTTCATACTCAGATTCATATATGCGGCTTCAGTTCAGTATATCAGCGTATATACACGACTGTGTTAAATGCAACTAGCGTATATGAAGTAATCTTATGAATCAGTCAGCTTATCTTCAGTAAATTCATCAGAACATTATTAACCATAATAACAGTAATCAGGTGCAGTAAAACAGAACAGATCATCACACATAAGAAGCACACATGAACACAAGATATAAGGTGGAAACCCAATGTGGGTGAAAACCACCTGCTGCAATTCGTCTCTTTCTTCCTTTAATAAGAAACTTCTTTTACAATGTACTGGTGCAGTCCTTTACTAGCACGCAGGCTTCAACCTGCAGAGGGCTACAACCCTCTTAGCTCTTGTACTAGCTAATATACTAGTACGTAGGTGCTGACCTACAGAAGGCTACAACCTTCTTTTCTTCAAGGACCACGTTTCATTAATTTTCAGACTGGATCCATGAGAACAAAACAATCACTGCTACAATACAATCATCAACTTATACTTGCATCATAAATCTCTAAATCAACCAATTCTGAATCACTGAAACCCTGTCATCAAAAACACAGAACCCAAACCAGAGCCCAGAACTCTGCAACAACCACTAGAATCAACAGCAACCTGAAACACCAAATCTCATAATGCATACGCTACTTGACTATATCAAAACCGCGTGTGTACGCGCTTTCACCAGAGACAACCCGCGTACAGATCTAAAGATAATTACTTATACCTTCGCTGTCAGATCCAACCTTAGCCAAGCGTCACAAACAGATAACCAGCAATACTAGATCTTCCCACTTCGTCAGACATCCATTCCTTGCCTCTCTACTTTGCCTAATGATCTTCTCCTCCTTTTATAGTCTTAGGCCTTGCTCAATACCACGGTCCAAAACCATAATAAATCAATACCAAGAGCCCAATACTTGGGTTCAACACACTTGTCGAGATACCATGGTCCAAAACCATAGGTTCAAATACCGAGGACTAACTACCACGGACCAAGACATAAGTTTTCCCACCTGTATGTGCTTTTCCTTGCGTGAAAGTGCATGTATACGCATACGCGTCTTCGGCACGTCCAACCCGCGTGTATACGCTGATTTGTCACAATGAACCTGCGTATATCTCTTTCTTGACCTGCTGTACTAAGATCTGTCCTCTGATTAAGTTTCCATCACTTGTATCAACCTCTGAGTGAGTTGCCATCAAGGACAACACTTGTATCATAATGCCAACATTAATGTCTAAGGCTTGAAAGTTTGTTTCGGACATCAGTTTGGCTAAACCTTGTCCCTTTATGAGCTTGGTTGGTTTTATGTCTATGTCATACTCAAGGATGTTAGCAATCCACTTGCCTCTTTTTCCTTCTAGCCCCTCTTGGGTTAATATGTCTTTTACAACAGCATTTGGGACATAGGCAATCACATGTGAATATAGAATGTAAACTCGGAAATGTTTGATTGCCTTAACAAGGGCATAGGCTTGCTTCTCCATGATTTGGTACTTCAAAGGGGCATCTCTTAAGGCTCATCTAAAAAATGCAATTGGATTTTCAGCTCCTTGATCATCCTTTTGCAAAAGGACAGTAGCTATGGTGTGCTCAGATGCAAATGAGAATATGATGAAGTCCCTATCAAATTGTGGACTTGTGAGGACTGGGGCTTGGGTTAATGCAGTTTTGATACTCTCAAAGGCTTGCTTGGTTTCGAGAGACCATTTTACCTTGGCATCCTTTTTTAACATGTTGCTTAACAGTCTTATCAGCTCGGCTAGATTTGGGATAAATCTCCTTAGGAAATTGATTTTTCCGAGGAATGCTTGCAACTCTTTTATGTTTCTTGGAAATGGGATTTGAAGCATGGCTTGAATTTTTTCAGGATCAATTCTAATTCCATATTTTGAGATGATATGGCCTAGTAATTTACCTTCTTCAAGGCCAAAGAGAGACTTCTTGGGGTTCAAGGAAATGCCGTATTTCCTACATGTCATGAATATTTGCCTCAAATGTTTTAGGTGCTCTTTATCAGATTTGGAGAAAGTGGTTAAGTCATCGAGGTAGACAACTAGGAAATCATGTATTTCCTTGGCAAATGCAATATCCATCACCCTTTAAAAGGTAGCACCAGCGTTTTTAAGTCCAAAATGAATTTTCACATATTTAAATGTTCCCCACGGTGTGGTAAAGGTTGTCTTGTCTTGGTCATCTGGGTGAACCAGTATTTGATTGAAACCTGAAAATCCATCTAGCAAAGAGATTCTAGATGACCCCACTACTCTTTGTAGGATGTGGTCTATTTTTGGCAATGGGTAGTGGTCTTTTAGGGAGACTTGGTTTAAATTTCTTAAATCTACACATAGCCTAATCTCACCTATTTTCTTTCTTGTGGGAACAAGATTGGATACCCATTCAGAAAATCTGATGGGTGCTATGATACCTACTTCAAACATTCTTTTCGCTTCCTTTTCAATCAATGGGAGAAGCACAAGATTGATTCTCCTTAGTTTCTGTTTGAAGGGCTTTTGATTTTAAGGGAATGGTGTGTTGGATCACTGAGGTGTCATAGGACTTCATGTCCTCATAACTCCAAGCAAATACATCTTGGAATTCTTTGAACAAATCAACATATTTGGGCTTTTGATCATGTGGCAAAGATTGAGATAGTTTGATCATTTTGGGCTTCTCTGTTGTCCCAATGTTGTGTTCTTCTATAGCAGCGTTTAAGGGCTATATTTTTGGTTTTTTGGGAACATCATTTGCATCAAACATATATTCTAACTGAGTGAGGCCAGCAGGGAGAAGTTATCTTTTAGATCAATGATCTCAGCCTCTGTTTCGGCTATTTCCTCCAAATGCATCTATTTCATCTCTTCTATGTTTGCATTGTCAAAAATAGTTGGGTTTAACATTTGTTTGGCTGTTAGAGCGGTTACAGCCTGTTGATTTTCATTTGTTTGTTGTTGTTCATCCATCATAGCATCCATGTCAATGTTAATATTTGAAAACTCATGCTCAAGAGTGAGGAAATTGTTAATCTGGGTATCATTTTCAAACACTTGCCAATCTTTAACATTATTTGGGATAGCGGGCCTATGTTTTATCTCAGCAGTGAAATGGTGATTTGGCTCACAGGGCAGCTTGCATGTACTAGCAAAAGTGGCTAGGCTGTGTGCATGAATGTTATGATCTCTTAAGATCTTGGCAAGCTTGGATTCAGTGAATGCATTGAGTATATTAGTGGCAGCAGTCCTATAGGCCCTCATCCTATTGTCATTAGTAACAAAGTTGCCTTTCATTTGCTGTATGACTAAATCTGAGTCACCTAGAATGGATACTTTCGCAGCTCCTAGAGCTTTGAGCAGTTTAAGGCCTAAAAGGATAGCCTCATACTCTGCCATGTTATTGATGCATTTGAAATTCAATCTGTAGGCATGGCCTTCTGCATGATTGTTATGTGCATTATGAATCCATACACCTGCCCCTGCTCCTAACTTGTTGACAGAGCCATCAAACTCTAAATACCATGTGATTTCTTGCTTGTGGTTAGTATCAAGAGTTTCAGTCATTCTTGCAGTGGGTAGATTTGAATTTTCTATTTGGGGAGGTTCTTCTTGTATGCTGGTTGCCCTGATTGTTTTGACCGTTTCATCAGTATGGGCAACCAATTCTTCATTGATGTGTGTGTCCAGTTCTAAAGCCAACGGCTTATCATCAGTGGGAGGACTTGTTTCATCATTAAATAAAATAAAAGAATCCATATTCGAATGGATTGAAAAAATAGGAAAATTTTGGGGCTTGTCCTCACTAGTT
This sequence comes from Pinus tabuliformis, assembly GCA_031772625.1. Lineage (NCBI taxonomy): Eukaryota > Viridiplantae > Streptophyta > Pinopsida > Pinales > Pinaceae > Pinus > Pinus tabuliformis. The sequence goes on along the minus strand of CM062805.1, from coordinate 1,327,039,599 downwards.
ACCACATATTTCATCAGTGTTTCTCTATACAGTCTCTTTGGTTTCCCAAAGACAGATATAGTGGCATAAGAGAGGTCTAGTTGGAGAGATCCTTGGAGCTTTGCTCCACAAGATCTTAATAATAGCATGCCATACTTTGGTGGAATGTCAGCAACCACCACATCCATGAGGATTGTCTTGTTGGGATATTGGACTAAGGAGACACATAAGTCTTTGATTAAGCCTAAACACTTGACCTGACTTGAGTCAAAGGAAAATAAGTCTTTGTAGGGTCTTGTAACATCAAGGTTTAGCTTATCCATTACAGCTTTGGGCAGAAGGTTATGTGAGGCACCTAAGTCAAACATAGCATTATGCAATACTTTATCATGAATGTGAAAACTAACATAGAATGGTAACACAGCTCCATGTCCTATTTTACCATTGACTTCAGGACCAAAAAGGAGCTCAGGTTGATCATCTAATACATTCACATCATCCCTATTTTCTGGCATTTGCAGTGATCTTTTGATTTGTTGCCTATAGATATCATGTTTGGCAAGTTCAGATAAAGGGATGGATATCTCCAGTTTACCTATTTCTGCCTCTAAATCAAAAGGTTTTTCTGATTGTGATTTAGTATTGTGACTGGCAGATTTTCCCTTTTCAATTGCACTTTCAGCAGTTTTTTATTGTTCTTCGTAGATTTCTTGAACTATTTCTGATTTGGAAAGTTTTTTAGGATAGCTGTTCAAATCTTCTTTTGAGGAAGAAAGTGGCAGAGAGTGATCATTAGAGGGCTGCGTGTCTGTGACATCCTCTATGGTGACATCCTTTGGATTTGGAATTGTTTTATCAGCAGTTTCTATGAGGGCAGCCTTTTCTTTGATCTTCTTAGGCTGTTTGGTATCACTTGGTTTAACCTTTTCGGGCACATCTATGGTTCTTGTCCTCAGCTTGTACTGTTTGTGGACCTCATAAACAGCTGAATCATAACCCTGTTTAAAGTCAAAAGACTCACCAGACTTAGTTTGAAATTGATTAAAGTCATGCTCATCTTGGTCTGCTTGGGTTAGGAAAATTTGTTGCTCAGCCTTCAAATCCACCAAGTTCATGTGAGTGTCTTCTGTGGGCTCACTAGATGTAGATGCTTCAGCATAATTTTCATGAAAATGAGGCCTTACATCATGGTCTGGGCTAGACCTACCAACATTTGTGTTCTGAGTTTTACGGAAATTTGGGTTCCTTATGGTATTAGGTTGTTGTCGTTCCCATGATGACTTCCTCTCAACACTCTCCACTCTGTCTCCCAGCCTGTGCATGCCATTGATGATAGCATCCAGCTTTTGGTCTAAGGCTGAGGGTTCTTCCTTAAAGGTAGTTCTTCTCTCAGTTCTAGCTCTGTTTCTCTTGGCAATTAGATTTGCCTCTACGCTAACAGAAACATTTTGCATGTCTGCAAGGGTTTGACGGGCTCTTTCCCTTAACTGATAAGCCATGTCAGTATCAAAACCATCAGGGAATTTATACAAAGCAAGATCAGGTGGAGGTCTTAAGCTCTGTGGTATTGCATTATAAACATTATTGAATCTTGCACAATAGTCCAAGACAGACTCTTGAGGGCCTCTTTTGAGGGTGTCATATTCAGATAATATGTGTAAGGGGTCCTTCTTTTTCTCCCATCTGTTGATAAATGACTGGTATAAGGCTTCTGGGTCTGCTATGGAATTGGCTGTGAGTGCTCTAAACCAAGTCCTGACATCACCTGTCAAACTTTGGACAAAAATCTTCATTCTCACGCTATCATCATCAATCTCATAGTTCTAAAAATAGTCTTGCATTTTCTTGGTATGCTGAAGGGCTGTGCAAGAACCAATTCCATCAAAATATGTGATTTTAGTTTGGTAATCCTGAGGCATAGCCCCAGTATTTGCAGGTAATTACAGGGGTGCATATCTATTGGCCATGTTTACAGGGATAAGTGGAACAACAGGAACAACCAGAACAGCTGTAACAACAGTGGTGGTAATGGGAGTATGTGCAGTGAATGGAGGTGTAGAAGGAGTGCTTTGAGAGGTGGATGATGAACCAGGGGAAGTAGGGGTTGAACGAAATAAAACTTTGACAGGGGTTGGAACACAGCTTGGCTGAACTGTTTCAGGACTAGAATCAGCAAAATCTTCTCTTCATTCTATCTTCCTGAGGTTTCTTTGGATCAAATTGGGATTTTCAAAAGCGGCTGGGGGATTTGGGTATGGATTTGACCTTATATAACGTGAGTTCCTTTTGGGAGCCAGATTCTGAACCTGTTTTGGTATTTTCTGTGAATGTTTTTAGAATTAGAAAGGAATTGATCAAATGTTGGAATTACTATGTACAACTTAAAACTAGCATGAAGATTGACTAAAGCAACATTTATTTACTCCTGAAAATGCAAAGCAAGAACAGTTTCAAAGGCTCCCTGGCTGACATTCAGGCTTCATTGGTAGTTTTAAGAAATATACAGCAATTGGAAAATTCATTGATCCCCAGCAGAGTCGCCATTATGTTATCACTCAGGTTGTTCCCTTTGACTCCCAAGGGAATACAGCCGAGGTAACCACAAACCAATATTTGGACTATAGGTTCTAGCCCACCTGCAATCAGAGAGGGCTCTCTCTTTATAATTTAGCTTTGTTGATGATGATTTCAGGCTAGTTATTGAGTTCAAGGGGTTTTGTTTGAGTTTGGTGGGATGGATGAGGCTTCCAAGTAGAGAGGAAAGTATAGTGTGAGAGTTTTAAACCATTGGGCATGGAGTCAAGGATTAGGACTGCTGGTGTGTTTTCTTGGTCACAAGAAGAATATGGAGCAAGCTAGCTGCACATAAAACAATGATTTGAGCTAAAAGGATGGAATGAGGGCTAAGGAATGAGAAGCAATTAAGAATTTCTCATTCAACTTAACAGAGGGAAGGTGAATGAGATCTATCCAGGAGCAGTCAAGAATCCCTAGATAACTATCAAACATGAGTGAATTAGGGGGAATATTAGCCAAAGGGAATTCATATTCATTACCAATTCAGATTAAAACATAAAGAAACAACAGAAATTGAGCATAGAGTGCAGCCAAGCAAGTTCTAAGCTAATCTTTCTTTCTGCTATTCAGATGGTGATATATGTATGATATAAACATATATGAATTTAAAACAGAGATAAGAAACACTTATTGAGTCATGTTGCAGCACAAGGATTCCATATTCATTCTTCAAAACATTAATAACACAGTAGACAGTCCGTCCTCCAAGCTTTTAGCAGTCTTTGATTAAAGAAAACATATCAGATATATAGAGCGAGTCTCTCTTGGAGTGCATTAACCAACCAACCCCCTAAACAGTAAATTAGGGTGGTTTTATAAGTAAAATATCTACAAAAATCAGATCTCAGACAGATCTGCTGTAATAAGTGTCTTTAACCTAACATATGCCTGAAATAAATGCAAGAAAATATCTTCGAGCTGCGCTGGGGGCAGCTGTAAAAAAGAGTTAATGTGTTGTCTTTATGGCTCTGTGCTGATCACTTAGCCATAACTGTGCTTTGGGTTTTGATCCCCTGCTCTTGAGTGGTTCTAGGTGCATTAACTGTGATTTGAGAGTTTTGAAATAGCTTCACCGCTTTCTTTGACTTTTCTTGGGGCCTTCAATGTTCTCCTGCTTTGGAAATATGGATTTCCACCAAAAACACTAACTGATAGTCTTCGCCGCTTCCTCTGATACACTTTCACTGAAGTTGGGCCCTGCAATGTCTTCTGAATGTTTTAAGCTGTCCCATTGACATTTTATGGCTGCTGTTCGGCCCTCTGTCGCCTTTAGAACTGTCTTTGCCCCTTTTCCGAACCTATGTGAAGAAATTCCTGTGAACTTGCGAACTTCGGGCCCGCTGGTAACCGCACCATGAGAGGGCTTCCATTTTGGCCTATTTCCCTTAGTGATGCGTGATTAGCACTTAGCGCTAATCGCGCATCAAAGACTGCCTCGATTTTTCATTCCGGGCATCCGTTGTGCAGATTTCGCGCTTCGCCCTTTTTGACGATGACGTCAGCATGACGTCAGCGGTGGGTCCCAGTATGGCGGTGACGTAGCAGGGTGACGTTAGCAGGGTGATGTCAGCAGTACGGCCGGGTGATGTCGCGGTACGGTAGGGGTGATGACGTGGCAGTATGGTGGCAGCGACGTGGCAAGGACACGGTGGAAGGAGGCCGACGCAGGATTATGATGTCATGATGACGTGGTGCTGACGTAAAAGGGTGGAAGGCGGTATCCGGTTTTCTTCCCGCACCACCTTTCGGCATAGGCGGTATTGGGGGAGGGGCCTCCGAACACACCGAAAGGCTGACACGTGGCAGGGGTACGACAGGGAAACCACCCATCCTCCGGATGTTAACCTCCGGCGGATCGGCATATGAGAACACCCGCCCACTGTCGGATCTGATAGGCTGGGCATCAGATGGCTCGCGGTAAAGGTGAGGTGATAGGGGGTTAGGGACGGGACCCGCCCGACATTTTTAAATAGAAACGTGCCGAGGGGGTCAAAAAACTTGGTTAATGTGGGTTGCGGGTTAATTTAATATTTAACCAAAAACTATTAAACATTGGACATTGGGGAAATGATTACGGAGGTAGAATTATAAGGTTCTTTTAAGGGTGAAGGGGTAGATATAGGTTATTGGCCTAACCAGAGGTTTAGACCAATCCCAGGGTTATGACACGGATGGGTTCATAATAGTCCCAGGTGGACTATTATATCCCAGAACTGTATGTACATAGCTATAGTGCTATAGGGGGGATATGTAATATTTTTTGGGGTTTTTATATAGTTTTTTGTGTAATAGGGGATAAGGAGATGATCTAGGGAGCTAGATAGTAGAGTTAGGAGTTAATATGAATTGGTGAGGTGAAGTGTAGGGGAGAGGCTAAGTTTGTGAGCTGAAACTTAGACATGGGAAGTGAATGGACTAAGGAGACATGATTTTACACAAGAAATGTGGCTTCTTTTCACTGAAGAAAGTCAAAGCTTGACTTGGTGCTTTACAAAAATGAAGCGATAACAAGACTAGTTGTGCAGATCCCAAGGTCCTCAAGGGGATGTTAGTGAGTGATTTGGGGAATGAGAAGAAAGGGGAGTTAGACATGTCTCGCTTGAGCTCCTCCAAAGGGGAATTGCCTTGCACTTGTGATCTGAATAGATATAACACTTGAAAACATGAAATGGATCACACAGCTTGATTCTGCAACCACAAAACTACTTACCCAGCCTACTTACCTAGCATTTTTTCTTCTTTTTGCATGGGTGCACTTGGACTTGCAGACCCTAATTATCCTTTTTTCTTTTTGTTGTCCTCCTATCTAAATCTACACTTATTTCTTCCAAGGGCCTAGATTAAGTAGTTAGGCTCCTTTGTTTCTCTACCTACCTACAAATCTGCCAAGATTAAACTGTTTGGATAGATTTTCATTCTCTACATTCTAGAACAATAAATTGAAACCTAGGGAAGCCAAGATTAAGCTGTTTGGCCTTCCCTTAACAGAAAATTCTTCAAAAAGGAATAAGTTATCAAAATTGGAATAGAGCAGTGGCATTTAGACTGGCACACTTTCATGGCCTTTTCTTTGGCCTCTTTTTGGAAATATGGAGCATTGCAGCATGCAAAGTATGACATATTTGGCACTTTCAACTGTCAATCATGAAAGATGAACACCTGTTGCAACAGGAGGCTAACACGTCATGTGCTTTCCTCCTACCTGACAGATTACGCACTAGAGCACGGGTGCTGTACTTGGCCCCGCCTATGCCTCTGGTCTCAACGACATTGGTCCCCCTCTTGCCAAGTAGTTCGCAAATACTGGACAGTGGTGTTTTTAATGGCCCTGGCCTTTACATTTTATGCACCACACTTCTTCGTGCGCCTCTGGCTGGGGTGCCCTATCCTGCTTCAAGCTCTACATTTCTAGGCATAAGTTCTACAATTGCATGTCGATCTATTGGACTCGCAATCCCGGATCCTGTATCGGTGTTTCATGAAGCCTCATTGCCATTTCCAATGATTTTTCCTGGGTCGAAAGCATATCCTGTGACAGCATCATCCTCAGGTGTGGTGTCAAAGACGCCACAAACCACGCGCAGTGTTGCGCATTTGTTAGTGTCATATTAGCCTCGCGGATCATACTTTTCAGCTGTTGATCCAGATCCCTTGGGGTCTCGCCTAGAAGCATCTTGATCTCCTTAAATCAAATGATTGTCTGTGTCTCCAATTTCGGACGGCTAAATTCCTTGTTTAACGCAATTTGGAGCTCTGCTATTCCTGCATTTGAGTGATCATTCGAGTGCTTGATATACCATGTCAGTGCGCGATCCTGCAGCGTGCTTACCATTGTAGCCTTCTTAATGTTATCGACCATAACCCCTTGTGCTTCCCACACTACTCTTACCACGAACCAGAACTGATCCGTGTCCTCGTTTCCTACTTCTCTAAACACCGGTAGCTTGATCGCGCTCGCCATGTTGAACTAGGGGGGTGGTAGAGGTGGGGTGGGTGAAGATGGAAGTGAAGGAGGTAAAGCTAGTGGTGGAAAAAGTGGATATGGTAACTTTGGAATGCTTTTCCTTATCAAAATGACCGCACTACTCGGAGAAAACTGAGTGTGCTCTTCCTCGCTCGCTCGCAGAGGTGAAATTAAAGGACTATTTCCTAACCCTTTGATACCTTTGTAGACCTTTCCACTCCATGTCATTGGAATCATTAATGTATTCGCATCACTCGTTTTTCACATGACAACATCTTAATTCAGGTATTCAAATATCTGATGTACTTACCTTGTGGTCCCTGGAGAAAATGTCTTTTTTCTTCGCTATAGCTTACAGTCGTGTCTATCACAAATTCAGTGATAAACCCTCCTATTATCTGATCAAGCCAATCGTCTATGGCCCATGTGATCTTATCCTCTGCTGCCTCTAGCATGTGCACTAACTTCGGAGTCCACACTATCGTTTTATTGAGCTTATACCTTCCCTGACTGTCGGCTAACCTCGCGATCCAATCATACAGCTCTGAAGAGAAGGACGCGAAGAAGATCTCATGGATTTCTATATATACGTAGCGATCTAGCCACCTCTTCTCAAATATCTGTGAAGTTCTTTTTTCCTGTGTTATGAACCCATGAAGCTTATGATCTAACCAACCTTCAATTTTCTTCTTTGTAGGGTTCCAGTGTTCCAACATCAGACATCCCTTAGGCAGATTCTGATCCCGACAATGGAACCATTTGTTGGCTTGTTGGGGCATGACCTAGGTTCAGAAGGGTTTTAGCCAATCAAATCCCAAAATTATCGGCCCTTTCGGCAACAGTCTGCGAAGTGCAGACTGAGGTCTCACACAAGGTAGTATGGGAGGGTGTTGGAACCAAGTTTCGACACCCTAGGGATGTCTTGATGAGATCTGGAACAGTCGCAAACCGATCCTGTACACTAGTACAACTCCGCGCAGTTGTTTGACCTTTGAGTAGCTCTGTACACAATGCGAAGGGCTGCTATCTAGATCCTTTGAGCTTACTATGTTATTATTATAGATCTGACTTAATTTTGTGGGCCCAATAATATTTATTAATTATTCAACATTTATACCCAGTGTGCGCAACCATAAACTATAAAACAATGCATAAACATATAACAGAAGCATAAACATACAGATTTGCGAATGGATGCACAATATTTTAGAATCAACTTAGCTTTTATTAACTTATGTCTCGTTACAATCCCAACTCCGCCCTACGCACTCAGCTACAAGGGTCCGCGCACACAGCTGCGGACTCTACCAAGCCTCTGTGCACACAGTTGCAGAGCCTCCTTCTACTATTACCACCCAAGACTCAGACTTATAGACTCAGAGCGAATATCGCATTCAAAAACCCATAACACATAAGATCAAGACTAACCAAAAACTGACTTCTACCCTTAGAGCCTCGCTCTATTTATACATTCCCATGGTCTACGGCACATGGGTGGGCTAACCCACTCTATATTAAATTACAATATTTTAGGACAGACCACCCTAGACTCTTGCACTCCACGCCTACATTTTGCGAGGTCTTACATTACTTTTGACCAAAATTCGGGCTACAAGCCCCAAAAATATGCTATGGGGGGATCCACTGCCCAACAAGTAGTGCTCTTTGTCACTAAGGAAATGGCCTTGTACTTAGTTGATGACAAAATTGGTTATCCTTGTTTCGATCAATTAATTTTACCATGATGAATATGGCCTTATTGTCTTCTATTCCATAAAATATAGAATATTTCTAATATGTTTTATTAGATAATAACTTCTTCTCAATATGCCAACTATACAATATTGCCAATGGTAAAAGAAAAATTTATGATATGTTGTATTAGCCTTGAATTTCTGAGGTATTTGTCATAGTCTAGAGTGCCACCTTCAGTTCTACCTATTATACCACTTGAACTCTCCTTCCCCATAAACACCAAATAATTCAATCATCACTACTATAATTGTAGAAAGAGGATTTATAATCATATATTGAACAATCCCAAATTTAACAACTTGGAAGAACCACTACCCAAGCCTCCATGGATTAAAGAAATAATTCATAGGGAAGGGTTGCTTTACAAATCCCTTTTCACAAAAAGGCTCCAACAGGAGTGTTGTGGCATTTGAATGCCCCTGCCTCTTCGTGAACTCAATAGTTCTTTCCTCCCTGCCCAAGCAAGATATGAGATATCTTCCAACATAATACATGGCAAAGGACTCATAGCAGTCTTGTTGGATTTCGACACAACATCAATTGCAGGTTTCGCTAATGACGAAAATGATTCAACTCAGGATTCTTGTAAGCTAAGAGATGCCCAAAGAGAAGGAACTTTCAAAGCTAGCATAATAAGTACATAAGTGACAGTGATAATTATTACCCACGTGTGGAATGATTTCCCTTCTCTACTGAAAAAAGAATTCAACAGTCTACAACGAATTTGTATATTTTTCAATACTTCCCTTAATTATGTAAAATTTCCATTCCCCCCTCCCTCCCATTGAATCAATTTTTCACAAGTCAATTTCATCATTTATGATAAATATTTCAGTAGCCTTAAACCAAATTGTACAATGAATATTAAAAGGGGTCACCACAGATCTTTTATTTTTTATTAGAAAAGTTAGCTTTTATTTTGTAATCCTTGCAGTAATACTTGATAATTTATATTCAGTCCATCAAAAAAACTAGTTGGATTTTATTTTCAGCAAACCATCAATATGTGATAAACCTAAAAAAATAAGAAAATATGGCAACATCGATATTAACCTTCTTGTGTACATAGGTTTAATTTGGTTTTTTACTGCCACCATAGCAGGAAGGAAAAAAATACAAATAACCTACAGAAAGAGGCCACGAATCCACATCTATATGAACAAGGGCAATGGTATTACACATATAAGATAGGGAACAACAATCAATTGTTTCAGAGATACATCTTTTCCTTTTCTTACTTGGAATGAAAGCATGGAAAAACGCGGAGTACTTCCACGGATCCACTTCTATATGACCAAGGGAAATGGTATTACACATATATGAAAGGAAACAATAATCAATTATTTTCGAGATATATCTTTTGTTTTTTTTTAATTGGAATGAAAGCATGGAAACCCGAGAGTACTTCCCCACATTTCATGGATGGTAAACCAGGAAAACCATTGGCCTTGATCATGGCGTCTCATGCCAAGGGAATCAAATAGAGTCGAATCAGCAACAACTACCAACAGTAGTAAAAAAAATCACGTGACATGTCTCAATATACTCTAGAGCATTGAGCCAACCCTTGGGGTTAACATTTTGGAGATATATCTATATGTAAATCCTTGCCATTACCCTCCATGTTGTACCCTTTAATTATGGTAGTCCATGATGTCACATCTATGTGTTACTATTTCTCAAACAATTATTGGTGTACAAATTTCATATTCCATATTTAACATTTATGTCAATGAGTGTATTCTTGGCGAAAACATTCAACTTGGTCCTATTCTTCAAGCTGATTTGAGAGGCCACATGCCCCTATAATATGGCAGACCCCATGGAGGGTAGTTGATAGCTTTTCATTATTTGAGCATGTTGTCTCATATATCTATTGAATCCTAGCCTTTTTATTGTGGGGTAGGAGGGCATTGAAGTATTCTTTCCAAATATGGCATGATCAGGAAGATATAGAGGGTAAACACTGAGAACTAAGCAAGGACTAGTGGTATTAGCTAGTTCAAAACAAATTATGTATTAATTTCTTGCAAGATACAACAAGGAAACACTAATGCTTGGTACAAATTGTTCTTTCGAAGCAGTCTAAGTTCCACCAAATTTCAAGAAGATATGAAAGGTAAAACCTGAGATCCAAGCTAGGACTAGTGGTATTAGGTAGGTCAATGTAAATTATGTATTAATTTCTTGCAGGCTATAGCAAGGCAACAATAATGCTTGGAAAAAATTGTGGCTACATCTGAGAGGCCACATGCCCCTGTAATATGGTAGGCCCCATGCAGGGTAGTTGATAGCTTGCTGATATTTGAACCTGCTATGTTGTATATTTGTTGAACCCTGGACCTTGAATTGTGGGGGACAGGAGGGAATTGAATTAATATTTTCAAGCAGTGTGAGTTCAAGAAGATGTAAAGGGTAAACCTTGAGAGCTTAGAAAGGTCTACTGGTACGAGGTAGGTCAATGCAAATTATGTATTAATTGCTTTCATGTTACATCAAGGCAACAAAAATTATGGGTACAAAATATTCTTTCCAAGAAGTCTAACTTTAGAAAGATATGAAAGGTAAACCTTGAGATCCGAGCAAGGACTAGTGGTACTAGGTAGGTCAATGTAAATTATGTATTAATTGACTCTACAATATAACAAGGCAAAAATAATGCTAGACACAAATTGTGGCCACCTATGTGAGGCCACATGCCCCTGTAATATGGCAGACCCCATGCAGGGTAGTTGATATCTTGCCAATACTTGAACCTTTTGTGTTTATTGTATTGATAGTTTGTATCCATAGAAAATTTTAGGGGTGAAACTTAGCCCATGGCCGAAATGACAAACACTCTAACTTGGAACTACACCACACATTTCCTTACAAAAATTATGTGTGTTGGTACGAAGTTGTAATAAAAACACAATAATTTTAATATAACAATTAAAACAATAAATGAATTGAAACATATTAACTAAAGTACATGACTAACCTCTCAACCATTATTACTAGTCAATGCTAAGAACACCATCACATAGCTTTGTAATTATATCATTCATCTCATATCCTCCTTTTTTTTAATACATGGGAAATATCTCTATATATAGTATGAGGAATACACATATTTCAGTCCTCTAGGGCTTACATAGACAACAAGGCTCATAGCCATTACAATAAATAATCATTATGAGTTCAACACATTGTCACATGTGGGATTTCTCCCTACCACCTACGCTAAAACTAGTTGACTTTCTGTGAGAAATATCTTTAAATTCCATATAAGGAATATACTTGTTTATGTTCTTGATGGATTGATTAATATAATCTAGTGAGAGATTCACCATGATTTTACAACATAATTTAATTTGGTGAGATATTTTCCAAATAAATTATATACACATATTTTATTATTGATAAAATCGCCATTCATTTTACCATTTATCATGGAGATTCGCCCATTTATTACACATAAATTTAGGGGGCTTCTTAAAAATTTCCTTGGAATTTTCCATTCCTTAATGGCTTTAAATTTGTTAGGGTCTACCTTAACACCCTGATGAGATACAATATGAACCAAATATTGCACCTCATGTAGTTCAAAGAAACATTTGGAGGCTTTTGCATATAATTGTTTCTCCTCCAATAGCTTGAGCACCCTGTCAACATGTTGAACATGATCCTTCCAAGACTTGTTGTATATTAGTATATCATCAAAAAATACTAACATAAATTTTCTAAGGAAGGGTTTGAAAATGGAATTCATCAAATCTTGAAATGTAGAATGTGCATTGGTAAGGCCAAAAACCATGACCAAAAATTCATAATGGCCCTTATGAGTTCTAAATGTTGTTTTCAGAACATCTTCAATCTTCATTCTTATTTTATGATATCCTAAACGAAGATCCAACTTAGTGAAGTGAATTACTCAATGTAATTCCTCCAATAATTCATCAATGACAGGAATGAGAAATTTATCTTTAATAGTGAGCTTGTTGAGCTCCCTATAATCCGGACACATGCGCCATGACCCATTCTTCTTGTGCACCAATACTACTAGAGCAAATAAAGAACTTTAACTAGGTTGGATTATACTAGCCTCTAAAATTTCTGCAACCATACGTTCAATTTCACTCTTTTGGGCATAGGGATATCTATAAGGTCTAATGTTTGGAGGAATACTTCCTAGAATAAAATGAATAGCATGATCATGGTAATGAATAGGTGGGAGACCTTTGGGAGTCTCAAATAACTTGGAATGATTGTCCAAGACATTTTGGAGGTCTGGAGATATATATGGTTGTAGTGTTGTTTTAATCAATCCTAATTGACCAAGACTACAACATTTAATTGTCAACCCAAGGTAGGTCTTGTTGTTTCAATGGAGTTCGCAGTGTCTATGGTGATACTGTTGAAAATGGAAACAAGAAATGCTAAAAATAGCATTGCTATAAATAGCAGTTCGGGTACCAGTGTTGGACATAGCAACAAGGAATGAAAAATGGAAGTGCTAAAAATAGCATTGTTATAAATAGCATTTCGGGATGGATTCCAATTTTAGTTAGTCCCTGAACTAAAATTGAGAAGTAAAATTCGAATTTGATCTTAGCAGTTGTTTGTAAAATAAGTAATTAATTCATCTTGAGATAATTAGTTGTAGAAAATCAAACATGAAGTCTATGTGAAGACATCAACAGTTTCTCCATTGATTGAGGAATTTATCCCTTAGTTAAGGAGACGAGGATGAGTTGTACTTTGATTTGTAATTAGTTAGCTCAGTTAACTGAGTTAAGTCTAGTTAGATTAATTCTAACAGTTTGTAGAGTTAATTGTGAGTTCAATTAGTTAATGCTTGCGTGTATGTAACTACTGCTCTCCAGATAACTAAATATTCTCTCATAAATAACTCATGCATGTCAGTTTAGCCAGAGACTCAATTGAGATCAGAGGAAGGGATAGTGTACTATCAGTTGGAGGATTTTTCCTATATATGAAACTCATCCATGTAGAAGGAATTATCTCCTTCAGGTTTGTGCAGTTATTTCTGAGCCAAGTGAGCAGTGTGAGGTGGGAATTCTCACAAGTGGAAGCACTAGACCCCAGGAAAAATTGTGCAAGGAAACAGGAGGCTTGGAGGGCAAAGGAGAAGGTTGTGAGAGCCTTTAACTGTCTATGAGCATCATTGTTTGATTACAGAAAGAGCAGGATAACTTGTGAGCTGATTCCTTTTTGTAATCTAAACATATTTCCACTTGTATGATAATACAAAGATTGGGGTTTTAGACTGAGGCTTTCCCTGGGTTATTCTTTGTGTTCATGTGTGATTGATTTCTCATTCTCTGTTATATGTGTTCTATTTGATCTTTCTCATATTCGATTAAACTTCCGCAAGTTTTCTGTAGAAGTAGATCTTGTATTTTTCTTTAGTATATTGCATAATCTGTTTATCTACAGTGGTAATTTCTACAGATACACTACAACGAAGAATGAAAAATGAAAATAATAGTAAAAGATGTCATTGAATCAATTGAAAAAATCAAATCATTTATGTAGAGAATAAAACACTCCAAAAAATTGAAATGACTGTTCGCAATTAACAGAGTAAGGGCGCACTACACCGTAAACTAATGACTACACCAGTTGGTCACTATCATTCTGTTTAATCAAACCAGTGTAACAGCATAATATAAGATGGAACAAAAGCAGATGTATTTCACAATTTCTACAACAATAGAAAAAAGTCATATGAGAATAGAATAAACAATAATGTACACTACTTCTACCACTGCAGTCCCTGCTAAAGAGGAGGGCCCTTCCTCTTGAGCAGGGGCGCAAGAATAGCATGAGATTAGTTAACGAATTAGATCAAGAGCAGTAACAACATCAATGTAGTGATTTTAATATTAAAAATAATTTAGAGTTACAAGAGCAGAGTAACAGTTCTTTTCTATAAGATTGTTATTTCTGTGGATTTGTGTAGAGGGAAAACGGGAGCTCTGGAGATCGCTGCTAGGGTTCTGCACCGAGCTCAGATGGCGCAGACTGATCTGCGCAGATAACCATCAAGGACCTGACTACTCGAACAGGCATCTCTAATCAGTGGTGTAAGAAGGCGCAGGGCACATGGGCGACCCCCAGGGGGGGGCCTCGGCGACCTCCCCCATAGTACACGAAGTGCAGCACCAAAACGAGAGATCAATATGGTTTGGAACGATCCATGAGAACGTCATCAATCAAGAGAAACTGCGCCAGCATGAGTGCAAAGGACAAGAAAACCTAGAAGCTAAGGTAAAAGGAGAGAAGGTGAAGCAAAACCAAACAGATGGTACCCAGAGGGTCTCTTCAACCACCTGCAAACCAATAGCTACAGATCGACCCAGAATCGAACTGTCGGGGGAAAAAATAGAAGCAAGAATACAATACATGATGGACCATGCACTCATTGGGAAATTCATAGGGTTTTGGCCGACGGAAAAATCCCTCTACAGTTGGATTGCAGCGAAATGGAAACCTAAGGGAGATGTGACTCTGCAGTTAGGCCCAAAAGGATTCTTCACAGCGATCTTTTTCTGTCCGGAAGACAAATACAGAATCCTGGTTGAGGGTCCTTACTTCTTCAACTCAGCCGGCCTATACTTGCGGGACTGGGCCCCCAGATTCAACCCGGATCAGGAGGATCTCTCATGGGCACCAGTCTGGATACGACTATACTCATTGCCAGATGAATACTGGGATGAGGATATTCTGAAAAACATTGGAAATGGTTTGGGGGAATACATAAGAACTGCTGAAGAAACAAAACACCGAAGATATACATCTTACGCCCGCATATGCGTCTTCATGCGCCTTGACAAAGCCCTGCCAGAATCGGTAAGCCTCTCTCACCATGACTATAAGTGGAATCAGCCTTTAGACTATGAACATGTTCCATTCCGCTGCCGCAAATGCCATGCCATAGGGCATCTCTTTAGAGACTGCCCCCTGAATGCTCAAGCTAAAACCCCATCCCCCACCGATTCTCAGGCCAATGATGGCTTCACCAAAGCCCCTACTCGCAAGCGAGCGCATAAAAAACCATCATCAGGGAAGAAACCCAAACAGAACTCCGCCCCTGACCATGCAGTCAGGAATAGCTTTGGAATCCTGGCTCATATCACGGACGAGCATACCACTTCCTCTCCTCCAAGCGCTGACCTCCCCTCATCCTCTTCCCAGCCACCTCCCACGGCCCCTCCATCCAAACCCCCTCCCTCTAAAGATCCCCCAACCCACAACTCGGAGAGCAAAGAGAAGCAGGGGGACAAAGACAATGAAATGGAGGTTGATGGATCCTCTGGCCCCTTTCAAGGTCCAGATATACCTACGGAAGGAGATAATCAGGTGCAACAAATGGAGGAAGAACCGGAAAGTATAGATCTACATGGATTAGACATACTCGAACTAGAAGCAGCATGCAAGAAGAAAGCATATGAAAGCATCCCAGAGTTCCAGCTTGACAAACTGGAAATGGTCATTTCCAGGGCCTATCATCAAAATCAGCTTGGCATACAGCCAGGAAGTCAATGGGATTTAAGCCAAACCCCAAAAGATTCCAAAAAAAGGGGAAGAAGAACCGACCTCCAAAGAACAATAGCGGTCGGGAAGATTCTGGTAGACTCCGGTAGGTATGCTAAGCTTACGAAGTACTACAAGCCCTCCACCAATAGTGACTCATGAAGCTCATTTCATGGAACCTTAGAGGGCTCAACGGCCCAGGAAAACTCAGAATGCTTAAAAATATGGTAAAAATGGAAAAGCCACAACTATGTTTTTTCCAAGAGACAAAATGTAATAGTACAACTCTAGAAAGAATCCTCTCTAAAGCTTGGCCAGGATGTCAATCAGTTGCTGTAGATGCATCCGGCGCTTCTGGGGGATTAGCCATTGCATGGAACTCTCAAGCACTCACTCTGTCGGACTTTCATGCTTCACACAATTTAATACAGGCTACCTTCCACATAGTTGGCACAAATATTCATGGGAATCTCTCGAATGTTTACTTCCCTCAGGAAGCAAGGGAAAAGATTGCCCTCCTCCATACCCTAGAAGCTCTTAATGCCAATAGAAGGCACCCACTATGGATAGCTGGAGGGGATTATAACATGATAACAAAATTAGAGGAGAAGATAGGAGGCAGAAACAAGTTGGAACAGGAAAACACCCTCTTCAAAAACTTTATTCAGAGTGCATCCTTGATAGACTTACAGTTCTGCAATGGCACTTTTACGTGGAGCAATCGCAGAGCAGGTATACATCAAATAGCCTCCAAGCTGGATCGCTTCCTTATCTCAGATAACTCGGTCCACCTGGGGGGAGATTTCTCGGCGGCCATTCTTCCTCACTCTGGCTCTGATCATTGGCCGGTTGCCCTTCAATGGCAGCGTCCAGGCAATAACACACGAAGACCTTTTCGCTTTGAGGAGTTTTGGTTCACTCATCCCTCACTCAGAGACTTCGTTAACTCCACATGGACATCCTTCAGCCCTCCAGAAGGATCCAAGATGTTTCAGTTTCAACAGAAACTCAAACATCTAAAGCTTAACCTCAAGAGATGGAACAGAGAGACCTTTGGAAACATCTTCAAGGTGCAAAATGATCTTCAAAAAGCCCTGGAGGATCTCCAAAGAGAAATAAGTACATGCGGCCACACAGAGAGAACCCTCGAACAGGAGCAGCACATCCACAATCAGCTTGAAGAAAGAAGAAAGCAGGAGGAGATATACTGGAAACAGAAATCAAGAATCAGATGGCTAAAAGAGGGAGAAAGAAATACCAAATTCTTCCATAGAACCACAGTGCAACGCAGAATGGGCAACAATATTCCTTACATACAAAATTCAGAAGGAGAAAGGGTGGAGCAACATGAGGAAATTGAGAAGGTACTCCTCGAACACTTTAAGCAGGTCCATCAAGAACCTGACATCAACAGACATCCGGTAATTGAAAGAATCACCCGCAATATACCAAAGTTAATCACAGCGGAGCATAATGAACTCCTCCTTAGCCCAATTCAAATTCAGGAAGTGGACAATGCAATGACTCAGCTTAAAGAAGGAAAAGCTCCCGGCCTGGATGGATTTACCACTACTTTCTTTCACAAGTTTTGGGATTTAATAAGGTCGGAAGTCTGGGAGGTGGTGGAGGAATCACGGGTTTCTCACTGGCTGCTTCCCTCGCTCAACACCACCTTCATAGCTCTGATTCCTAAAGAGGAGGACGCGCTCAAACCGGACAAATTTCGGCCAATAGCACTATGCAATGTTATATACAAAGTCATCTCTAAAGTCATTGCAAACAGGCTAAAGCCCCTCCTGCCCATGCTCATCTCTCCGAAACAGTCAGGTTATGTGGAAGGAAGACAGATTCTGGACGGAATCATCCACACGCATGAGATCACCCACACTCTCAAGCATTCAAAGCAGGCAGGTATGCTTCTCAAACTTGATCTTTCCAAGGCTTTTGACAAACTCAGTTGGGATTATATACAGCAAGTGTTATCTGCTTTTGGATTTAGCCCCACCTGGATCCGATGGATCATGAGCCTTATCTCCTCCACCAGCTTCTCCATCCTAGTAAATGGGATCCCCTCTCGCCCCTTCTCCCCCTCCCGGGGTATCAGGCAAGGTGACCCCCTTTCCCCCTTTCTTTTTGTTTTGATGGCTGAGGGCCTGGGACGTCACATCAAGAATGCCCTCCACTCGCACCAGCTTAAGGGCATTTCCATACACCACCTGCCAGCTACTTCCCATCAGCAATTTGTTGATGACACGATGTTATTTGGATACCCATCAGTTCAAGAAGCCTCCATATTTAAAGCAGTGCTAAATGATTTTTCCGAAGCCTCAGGAACTAGCATCAACTGCTCCAAATCGCAGATCTTCTTCTTCAACACCCCCCCGGTAGTCAAGTCTGCCATAGTCCGCATTCTGGGGATCCCCATAGCCACCCTGCCCTCTAAGTATCTCGGTGCTCCCCTCACTGCCTCAGCCATCAACCATTCCTCTTGGCGCAATTTAATTGAAAAACTTGAATCACGTCTCAATCAATGGACTCACAGAACTTTGAATCTAGTCAGCAGGGCGGTACTTATTAAAGCCATTCTTCAAGCAATGCCGCTGTACCTTTTCTCCATCCTGGCAGCGCCAAAATGGGTCCTAAAAAGACTAAGGAAAATTCAGAGAGATTTCCTTTGGGGAAGCAATGCAACCAACCGCAAATGGGCCCTGGTAAAATGGAGCACAGTATGCAAACCGAAGAAAAATGGAGGAATTGGTCTAAGAGATCCGGAGCACAGCAATGCCATCATGGGAGCCAAGATTTGGTGGCAGTGGCTCACCAACGCAGGCAAGCCATGGGTCACATTATGGACAACAAAGTATGCCAATCAATGACCCCAGGAAGAGCTAATCAGACTGGAGCCCAGTGACAAAGGATCACTAATCTGGAATGCAGCCAAAGAACATTATAAGATGATCCAGCAGCATAGCTTCTGGGAGGTAAGAAATGGCAATAATGCTAGATTCTGGATGGACGCATGGAATCAAATGCCTACCCTCAGCAATGTTCTGAACCTGCCTCTAAACAACATGGAGGAGGAGACACAGCAAGTCAAGATCAGGCGTTATTGGACCCAGGAAGCGGAGAAAGGCTACAGAATTTGGAAACCAGGTAACCAAATCCTCACAAATGAAAACAGCCAAGCTGCTATAGCATTGGAACTGGAGCTCAGCAAAAGAAAGATCAGGTGTGACAAAAGGGAAGATATCCTTAGATGGGGTTATAAACCAAAAGGAGCGTTCACTACGTCTGAAGCATACAAGATACTCTGCAACGACTCTGCTCCTCAGGATCCAATCTGGGGCCAAATCTGGAACTCTGGCTCCTGGCCCAAAATCTGTCACTTTCTCTGGCTGGTAGGGCATCAGAGAATCCTAACTTGGGACAAGCTCCAAAGAAGAAATTTCCATGGTCCCTCCATTTGTTTCAACTGTAATGCTCATGAGGAAACGCTCCAACATCTGTTGGACTCATGCCCCCTAGCCAACCAGCTTTGGGAGAAGGCAAGCTTTCGATGTCAAAGAAGATGCAGACTTGAAAATGAAATTACAAACTCTATACGACAGTGGCAAAAGGACCCGTACAAGAGCAACATCCTCAATCATCTATGGCGTTTGATTCCCGGGCTAATTATATGGAGTATATGGAAGGAGCGAAATAAACGCATTTTTAAAAATCAATGCTCTTCGCTGGACAATATTTGGCATATGTTATGCAGAAATATTCAAGAAACTGTGATGCTAAGACCCTGGAAGGAGGAGGACTGGCCCTCACTAGCCAACGAGAAAACTATCATGGATAATTGGCAAATCAGTTGCACTAAAAGCATGCACTAGCAGAACCACCCTGCAGCTAGCATTGAAAATCAAGTTGCTTGGAAGCCTCCGCCAAAGCACACATT
Organism: Pinus tabuliformis; assembly: GCA_031772625.1. Taxonomy (NCBI): domain Eukaryota; kingdom Viridiplantae; phylum Streptophyta; class Pinopsida; order Pinales; family Pinaceae; genus Pinus; species Pinus tabuliformis. The sequence continues at coordinate 1,327,019,842 of CM062805.1, read as the reverse complement.
CAAACTCAACTTTGATGGTGCCTCAAAAGGGAATCCCGGGCTAGCAGGCTTTGGTGGAATAATTAGGAATCATGAAGGAGTTCCCATGACACTCTACTTTGGAAACATTGGCTGGGATACCAACAACTCTGCCGAATTGGAAGGGCTATGGCAGGGACTTCAACTTGCTGGGGAGCTCAACCTCCACCCTCTGGAGGTAGAAGGAGATTCCCAAATCCTCGTCAATATGGCCAAAAAAATCCTAAATGGATCTCAGGCTAAAAAAATAGCCACCAGTTGGAGGCTTGAAGCACGACTGGAGGCAATAGAACAGAAGCTTCGCAGCAACAGAGCCATCACCTTCACACACACCAAGCGGGAGGGCAACAAGGTTGCGGACTTCATGGCCAATGTTGGGGTGGGGAGTAATCACTCTTTGATCACAGGACAGCTGAATACTATATTATCGCATGTGGAAGCTCAAGAATGTTCTCGACTGGTCTAAAAGGATGCAACTCCCCCGGATGTGGGTGATATATGATATGGGACAGGAGTGGGTGGCTGGACACATGCCGCCCCTCCGCCATCACGTGGCACCCGCTGCGAATATCTGGAAAGGACGAGGAAGGTTTAAGGCGAGGGGACCTGGAACAGTTAATGCTTGCAGAGCGTATTCGACCCAGCGTAAGGCAGCAGTAATGGCGGTTAGGATCCCGAGCAGGGTAGATGAGGAAGCTGAGAATAAAACAGGGTATGGGCAGGGAATGTTGGCAGTTACGCAGTTGGCTGGTCTTTCTGTCACTGTTGAGATCCCTTCTCAGGTGGTCGAGTCCATCACGTGTTCGGCTCTAGCTTCAGAAAGCCTGGTTCATCTTGTGGTTTGCTGGAACTCTCATCCCTCAATGGTGAGACCTCGACAGCGTATGCTCAGCCGTCGAGGCTCTTCCAGAGGAGGGGTCTCACGCAGGCCTGGAGGGGACAGTGCTGGTCATTGTTGCCACTTCAATCTTTCCAGTTCTATTGGAGCCTGTTAGTGTCGGTCATTGTGCCCTCCATCAGTGATCAAAAAACTCTTTGCATATGCATAAGTAGGTGTCTCATCGATGTCAGTTTTGCATTCCATTAGGCATGCCATAAAACTGATGGAGGAGCTGGTCCTTGTTCCCTTCTTGGCTTTGCTGGATCAGGTCATATCAGTTAATGAACTTGTGTCACGCTTGTTTTGTTTTGTCTTGAAGTCCAAAGTCTTAGGTCTAGGGTTTCGGTCAAATGTCATTGCAAGATCATGAGTCAGAGGTCCATGGGTCCCCAGCAAGCCGGAAGGAGGTATGTAAATATGTTCCATTGATATTTTTCATCAGGTACAGCTCATTTATACCTTGGATTTAAAAACCCTGTTTTTAAACCCAAGGTCATGTGAAATTTGCAAAAAATAAGGAAAATTTTCAAAATTCTTCAAAATGCCGGCAATAACCCTGGTCTCCTCGCCAGAGTCCATCAGATGGTCAACCTGCAAAAAGAACGGAGTTAAAGAACTCAAAAGATCAAATTCAGGACAAAGTGAACTCAAAACAGGGTTAAAAGTGAATGTCAAAACAAAAACATTAGAAAGTGGGTTTGGTAAGTTAATTTTTTCAAATTGGGCCTATAAAGAGTAAATTTCCCTCTAAACAGCCTCATTATGCATTTGAGAGCTTGCAAAAACGAGTGAGAGGTCAAAAGAGGCGATTTGCAGAAAGTTGGAGTCATTCTCAAGGGCGCGACCACTCAGGCTCAGTGCGCGACCAGTTGGGTAGGGTGCGACCACTCAGCGACCCCTCTGCAGTGTATTTTTCTAAAGGGCGCGACCACTCAGGTAGGGCGCGACCACTCAGAGCAGGGGGGCGACCACTCAAGCTGTCTTCTACAGAACCACTCCAAATCAACTAAATCGCCCTCTTGCTTGCTCAATTGATCGAGGTAGGGTCTTCTAGTGCATTTGAATGCTTGAAACATGAAATGATGCGCTTGCATATATATGTTTATCACCAAGAAATGTAAGGAGAAATGGATTTGGGTGATTGCTTGTTCATGTAGGCATTATGCTAGGGTTGATGTTTTTTCAAGGCTTTAAATCCTTATTTATTCCCTCCTTGTTTCCTATTAAATTCACAAATGTCATAATATGTTTATATCTTATTTCATTTGCAATAAATACTAAATCTCTCATCCCAAATTCCTAAAACCCTATCCCTCCCCCAAATCCCTTTACAAAACCCTAATGCCCTTTCATGTATTCTACCCAAACCCTAATACCCTCCACATGGCAAGGAAAATAAATGAACAACAGCAAGGATAAAAAATGTTATGTAAAAAGAGAAAAGAGCAATAATATGGCAAAATGACTAAATAAAAAAAAAGATGTTGCTGTGCATAGTCATTGGAAAATAGAAGATACACTGCTGTTGCATATCCATAGCAAAAACAAGAAAAATGCAGCTGTGTATATGTATAAAATGGACATATTGCTGTAAATATTGTTTGCAAAAGAATATTGTTGTGTCTCCCCAAAACTAAGCCCTGTTTTCCTCTCTACCCCTTCCCTAAAATCCTGTTCAATTAAGATCCCTTTTCCCTTATGACAAGATGTAAAAGAAGCCTTGTTCCCCTATGACTAAATGTACATAAAATCCTTTGAAAAACACTGCTTACCTTATGATGTACATTGAAAAAACAAAAAACTCAAAGGAGCAAGCTATCTATGCTGTCCTATACTCCTGTTGCAAATGCATGTCCTTTCCCTTGATGACTATCATACGTATTTTCCCTAATAAAGTATTTCTTTGCAAATGATTTCCCAATGATGAAAATGAGATTATATGCATGACAATTTGTGAATTTTCCCTTAAAAAATTCCCTGTCATATCACGCGTTCCCATTCCTTGTTGAAAGATCCCTCCCCTAACATTTCCCTCGTGTCTTTTTCCCCTTGAAAACAGCATACTTCTCAGCATTTTTTGCAGGCAAGGGCAGCAGTTTACTTTATCTATTTTCTCCACTTTGCTCAAAAGCACCATGTCAACCACTGAAACCTATGAGCAAGGTGATGACCGGTCTTCTTCCACAGAGGTTGAGGTACAGCGGAGGCCTCGTAGGGGAGGCAAAGGTGATCATCATAAAAGAGAGGAGCCCAAGAAATTTTGAGAGTTTTGAGGCATTTTTAGCATTTTTGGGAATTTTACAGGTTTTGGCCATTTGACTGGTCTCACCCCGCGCGCGACCAGTCATGGGGGCAACTCAGAATGGGGAAAACTTTGCATTTTTGGAATTGTCATGCGAAAATACACTTGCCTATGGATGGGTTTCATATTTTATGGAGATTTGGGTTTGCAAAAGCTCAAAACACATGCAAATTTTTGACTTTCTGCCCCTATTTTGAGTTGCAGAAAGCTCTCTTGGGAGAAATGACTTTTGAGGGGTCAAATCAACTCCAAATTCAAAAATTCGGGTGGGGTTGGAAAGTCGACTCGCAGACCTTTCCAACGAGCTATCTTGCACCTGATTTGGACATCGGGAAGGCCCTCAAACAGAGCTGTGAATGTGCGCGACCAGTCAGAGTGATGTGCGCGACCAGTCAGGGAAATTTGCCTGTTTTGACCAGTTCGGCCAGCAAAACACTGTTTTCATCTTGGTTGACTTTTGAGGCATGTAAATGATGGATTGTTGTGTAATTTTCATGGCACTTAGATACTTTTATTCTCCTTGAACACTTCTAGAAGATTCTTTGATGTAAATGGTAAATATTTAATGCATGGATAGGTTTCCTAAGTTTTAGAGGCAAGTTGTTTTGACTGCCTATTATCTAGTGCTCAGTTTAGAATTAGTTGAAACAGCTCCTAGGAAGCTGAGCTCGACCCCTAGAGGTGGGGAAAGGAGTTAGATCATCTATATTATGCCTTCTCTTGCTCATTTTCATGGTTGGACTCTTGAGGGAGAAGCTCCTATTGTATATTTTACTTGTATCTCTGCAATTTGAGGAAAAGGAAGACCAGGGTTTTGCAGACATCATTGGGATTCTTGTGGACTCTTGTGTTGATGATGTGTTCTCTTATTGTAATTGTAAGTGTGTTTATGTGTTCCATCTCTTTCTTTACTGCAGCTTATTAAACAAATGAAGTGATAAAGTTTGAATTCATGCTTGCCATGCTCAGCTTTCAAATTTGTTTAATGTTTATGTTTTCCACTGTCTAGAGAGGATTCAAAGTCATTGTTTGCCCTCTTTAGCTTCTCTTTTTTCTTCCTTGATCATCCATCTCAGCTAAAGGCATCAGCACAAACTCCTACCTTGCCCCAAAGATCCACCTGCAAAAACTGAGCTCAATCCCTACACCCTGAATTGCACTCCCTCCAATTGCCACCAAAAACCCCAAAAACTTTAAATCAACCCTCCTTATCAGTTTACTAGCCTAATATCAGTGTTACCTTTGATTGGTCAGCTCATCCTATTGAAAGATCTACCGAGTTTGACCGGAGAGAGCCTTCTCATACCCCGTAGGGCTAGCTACGAGGTGAAATGGTTTGATGTTGCCTTGAAGGTTTACCTTCCTCAGCCTAGGGTGAAATCTCAAGCGCTAACATAGTGGCGACCATACTGGGGAAGAACAAATTGATTATTTGCTCATTGATGTGTTTAATTCATAAGCTTAGACAGAGCCTGAAGATACGCCAGGTAGCCTTCGAAAACGCTCTTGTTTTACATCAGCGTTAGTAGATAAACGCTGCTTCAGTCAATCTCTGTGAGCTTGTGGATATATCACTTCATTCGCATTTTACCCCAGTACATGTATCAAGTTTAGATCTGATTGTTGATGGTGGACAACGATCAGACACTGGCAAGGCTGAAATCATTCACTTGGCGACTCTAAATCATTTCGAGATCAGATCCAAAGACTCCACTGGAGGATGATCCCAACCAACAGAAACATGAAAGGAGAATATGGCAAGATCAGGTACTCAAGTTGGAATTTCATCCAGGACATTTTGTTCTTTGTTGTAAATTATTTCTTCTCTTTTCCCGAGAATGTCAAGACTGTTTTGCAAAGCATTTTGTATTTGAGAAGAGATCCTCGGCCTGCAGTTGATTCTTTCCCTTCGAAGATTGTGAATACCAAAGATTTGCATGCCTTTGAGCTTGATCAAGATCCTTTTTCCGAATTTTGTGATGAACCTATACCTGCTGTACATAACCCTACACCTTGTAAAATTCCAGATCGGTATAAACCTCTTGTTTTACCTTCGGTTCTTCATGCTTTCCCCAAAAGCTATGATCTATACTTGCCGAGGTTTGATGGTGAAAGTAAGGATGTCAACGCTGAGCAACATGTCCAGAATTTTGAGAATTTTCTAGATCTTTTTGAAGTTGATGAAGAAGATGTTAGTATAAGGCTTTTTGCTCTTTCTTTGCAAGCCAAAGTGAAGAGTTGGTTCAAAGCCTTGCCTGATGCAAGCATCTCAGATTTCCAGCAGTTTGTCAAAGTTTTTCTCGACAGGTGGATGATCGGGCAGAACCTTTTCTTGATTGTAGAAGAGTATAACCAGCTGAAAAGATTGCCAGGGGAGACAGTACAACAGTTTTCGGCCAGATTTAATCAAGTTTATTATTCGATGCCAGTTGATATAAGGCCTACTCCTAGATCTACTCTCTTACACTATCCGGGCGCCTTTGATCCGGAGATGGAGTTTCAGTTGAGAGAAAAGAATATTGCAACACTTCACGAGATGCAGAACAATGCAGTAGATGTAGAGGCTCATTTGCTGATCCGAAGGGCAAGAATGAAGGAAGAAGAGATGAAGAACATAGATCCGGCCGAATCAACATCTCTAGAGGTAAAGCTTGACGTTTTGGTAAGTGCAGTAGAAGAGATGATGGACAAGATCACCGCAAGGAATGATTATGATGTTCATGGCTCGCTGATTGAAGAAGAACAAGTTGCTGATCCAAAACATTTTGTTTCCCATCCTAGTTGTCATAGCACTCATAGTGATTGTTTTGTAGATCATCTAGGAGAAGAAAGAACTGTTGATATGACCTGCATGCTTGATGATATGTTTTATACCGTTGATTTGCCTCAGTTTGATGAATATGATGATGATTATGTTCTCCAAACAGAAGCTAATCTTGCAGACAAATCAACAGCTCGTTTGTGGGAGGAAGAAGTTCATTTTCAGCAGCTCGAATACAATGATCATCCATCATATATCAGCTATGATAGTGACGAGGAAAGTGCAGCAAATTTTGAACGCGATGAAAACTTGGTTCAAGACTTCTCATATTCAGATTTGCAACCTCCGAAAGCCATTGATTGTCCAGTTGCAGCTGAAGACTTGGAAGTGGACACACATGATTTAATGATTCAGGGTGACTCTGTACCATTTTGTTTTGAATCAATTCAGTTTTTGAAGGGTAGATTGCATAGTAAATCATTTAATATTGAAGATGAGACAGATAACAAAATTCTTGAGCAGCTTGTAGCATCAGATTTGCAGCCACCAAATGAAATTGAAGGGCAGATTATAGATGAAGGTGTGGCAGCCGAAATACCTGATTTGATGATGCCGAAAGATTCTATACCCTTTTGTTTCGAAGCATTTCAGTTTATAAGGCAGAATCTTCATAAAATCTCTCAAGAAAAAGATGAACAGCTAGAAGGATGTCGTACATTTTCAATGGATACATTGCAGCAGTCTTTTCAAGTTTTTCATGATCCAATAACTGATGTTTTGGATGAGGTTTGCAGTCAAAGTCTTTCTCCATTGACTACATGTGAGATTGAAACATGTGCTGATATGAACTTGATCCGGCAGCCGGTTTCTTTGTCATTTTCAGCAGACGTCTCGTCACAAGGCTCAGATCAAAGTTTGCATGCATGGTATGAGGAAAAGAGGAGTAATCCATTGGATGAGCTAAGTTCCAGTGTGCTTGCATTTCAAGATCCTTATGCAGTGTTTTTGGAGGCGGATAGAGAGTTCATATCATTCAATGGATCTGTTTCTAAGTTCCCATCAGAGTTTCCTTTCAGTAGTTCTCTCTTGTTGTTCATAAGTGAGCACTTGTGGAGAATTCGAACAGCAGACGGGATACTTACTTGGTTGCATTGGTTGTTTCATTTCACCTGATCAGGTGATGAATGAAACTGTTAGAGTAGGTTGTGATGAATAAGCTACACTTTGAGCCTCATTTTCAGTTTGTCGGTTGTGTTTAAGTATCGAGTCAGTTTTTAGTTGAGTAAGAGTCAATTTGTGTTGTCAAGTCATTAGTTTTCAGTCATGCATTTCAGCTTGAGTTTTCGACTCCATCGCCCAATGATTGTAAGGCACTGGTCTGCTCTCCCAGATGTCTAAGGTTCTTGGCACCTCCAAGGAGCTACCATCCCCATTGGAGCCAATGTTAGTGTCGGTCATTGTGCCCTCCATCAGTGATCAAAAAACTCTTTGCATATGCATAAGTAGGTGTCTCATCGATGTCAGTTTTGCATTCCATTAGGCATGCCATAAAACTGATGGAGGAGCTGGTCCTTGTTCCCTTCTTGGCTTTGCTGGATCAGGTCATATCAGTTAATGAACTTGTGTCACGCTTGTTTTGTTTTGTCTTGAAGTCCAAAGTCTTAGGTCTAGGGTTTCGGTCAAATGTCATTGCAAGATCATGAGTCAGAGGTCCATGGGTCCCCAGCAAGCCGGAAGGAGGTATGTAAATATGTTCCATTGATATTTTTCATTAGGTACAGCTCATTTATACCTTGGATTTAAAAACCCTGTTTCTAAACCCAAGGTCATGTGAAATTTGCAAAAAATAAGGAAAATTTTCAAAATTCTTCAAAATGCCGGCAATAACCCTAGTGTCCTCGCCAGAGTCCATCAGATGGTCAACCTGCAAAAAGAACGGAGTTAAAGCACTCAAAAGATCAAATTCAGGACAAAGTGAACTCAAAACAGTGTTAAAAGTGAATGTCAAAACAAAAACATTAGAAAGTGGGTTTGGTAAGTTAATTTTTTCAAATTGGGCCTATAAAGAGTAAATTTCCCTCTAAACAGCCTCATTATGCATTTGAGAGCTTGCAAAAACGAGTGAGAGGTCAAAAGAGGCGATTTGCAGAAAGTTGGAGTCATTCTCAGGGGCGCGACCACTCAGGCTCAGTGCGCGACCAGTTGGGTAGGGCGCGACCACTCAGCGACCCCTCTGCAGTGTATTTTTCTAAAGGGCGCGACCACTCAGGCAGGGCGCGACCACTCAGAGCAGGGGCGCGACCACTCAAGCTGTCTTCTACAGAACCACTCCAAATCGACTAAATCGCCCTCTTGCTTGCTCAACTGATCGAGGTAGGGTCTTCTCGTGCGTTTGAATGGTTGAAACATGAAATGATGGCCTTGCATATATATGTTTATCACCAAGAAATGTAAGGAGAAATGGATTTGGGTGATTGCTTGTTCATGTAGGCATTATGCTAGGGTTGATGTTTTTTCAAGGCTTTAAATCCCTATTTATTCCCTCCTTGTTTCCTATTAAATTCACAAATGTCATAATATGTTTATATCTTATTTCATTTGCAATAAATACTAAATCTCTCTTCCCAAATTCCTAAAACCCTATCCCTCCCCCAAATCCCTTTACAAAACCCTAATGCCCTTTCATGTATTCTACCCAAACCCTAATACCCTCCACACGGCAAGGAAAATAAATGAACAACAGCAAGGATAAAAAATGTTATGTAAAAAGAGAAAAGAGCAATAATATGGCAAAATGACTAAATAAAAAAAAAGATGTTGCTGTGCATAGTCATTGGAAAATAGAAGATACACTGCTGTTGCATATCCATAGCAAAAACAAGAAAAATGCAGTTGTGTATATGTATAAAATGGACATATTGCTGTAAATATTGTTTGCAAAAGAATATTGTTGTGTCTCCCCAAAACTAAGCCCTGTTTTCCTCTCCACCCCTTCCCTAAAATCCTGTTCAATTAAGATCCCTTTTCCCTTATGACAAGATGTAAAAGAAGCCTTGTTCCCCTATGACTAAATGTACATAAAATCCTTTGAAAAACACTGCTTACCTTATGATGTACATTGAAAAAACAAAAAACTCAAAGGAGCAAGCTATCTATGCTGTCCTATACTCTTGTTGCAAATGCATGTCCTTTCCCTTGATGACTATCATACGTATTTTCCCTAATAAAGTATTTCTTTGCAAATGCTTTCCCAATGATGAAAATGAGATTATATGCATGACAATTTGTGAATTTTCCCTTAAAAAATTCCATGTCATATCACACGTTCCCATTCCTTGTTGAAAGATCCCTTCCCTAACATTTCCCTCGTGTCTTTTTCCCCTTGAAAACAGCATACTTCTCAGCATTTTTTGCAGGCAAGGGCAGTATTTTACTTTATCTATTTTCTCCACTTTGCTCAAAAGCACCATGTCAACCACTGAAACCTATGAGCAAGGTGATGACCGGTCTTCTTCCACAGAGGTTGAGGTACAGCGGAGGCCTCGTAGGGGAGGCAAAGGTGATCATCATAAAAGAGAGGAGCCCAAGAAATTTTGAGAGTTTTGAGGCATTTTTAGCATTTTTGGGAATTTTACAGGTTTTGGCCATTTGACTGGTCTCACCCCGTGCGCGACCAGTCATGGGGGCAACTCAGAACGGGAAAAACTTTGCATTTTTGGAATTTTCATGCAAAAATACACTTTCCTATGGATGGGTTTCATATTTTATGGAGATTTGGGTTTCCAAAAGCTCAAAACACATGCAAATGTTTGACTTTCTGCCCCTATTTTGAGTTGCAGAATGCTGTCTTGGGAGAAATGACTTTTGAGGGGTCAAATCAACTCCAAATTCAAAAATTCCAGTGGGGTTGGAAAGTAGACTCGCTGACCTTTCCAACGAGCTATCTTGCACCTGATTTGGACACCGGAAAGGCCCTCAAACAGAGCTGTGAATGTGCACAACCAGTCAGAGTGATGTGTGCGACCAGTCAGGGAAATTTGCCTGTTTTGACCAGTTCGGCCAGCAAAACACTGTTTTCATCTTGGTTGACTTTTGAGGCATGTAAATGATGGATTGTTGTGTAATTTTCATGGCACTTAGATACTTTTATTCTCCTTGAACACTTCTAGAATATTCTTTGATGTAAATGGTAAATATTTAATGCATGGATAGGTTTCCTAAGTTTTAGAGGCAAGTTGTTTTGACTGCCTATTATCTAGTGCTCAGTTTAGAATTAGTTGAAACAGCTCCTAGGAAGCTGATCTCGACCCCTAGAGGTGGGGAAAGGAGTTAGATCATCTATATTATGCCTTCTCTTGCTCATTTTCATGGTTGGACTCTTGAGGGAGAAGCTCCTATTGTATATTTTACTTGTATCTCTGCAATTTGAGGAAAAGGAAGACCAGGGTTTTGTAGACATCATTGGGATTCTTGTGGACTCATGTGTTGACGATGTGTTCTCTTATTGTAATTGTAAGTGTGTTTATGTGTTCCATCTCTTTCTTTACTGCAGCTTATTAAACAAATGAAGTGATAAAGTTTGAATTCATGCTTGCCATGCTCAGCTTTCAAATTTGTTTAATGTTTATGTTTTCCACTGTCTAGAGAGGATTCAAAGTCATTGTTTGCCCTCTTTAGCTTCTCTTTTTTCTTCCTTTATCATCCATCTCAGCTAAAGGCATCAGCACAAACTCCTACCTTGCCCCAAAGATTCACCTGCAAAAACTGAGCTCAATCCCCGTACCCTGAATTGCACTCCCTCCAATTGCCACCAAAAACCCCAAAAAATTTAAATCAACCCTCCTTATCAGTTTACTAGCCTAATATCAGTGTTACCTTTGATTTTTCAGCTCATCCTATTGAAAGATCTACCGAGTTTGACCGGAGAGAGCCTTCTCATACCCCGTAGGGCTAGCTACGAGGTGAAATGGTTTGATGTTGCCTTGAAGGTTTACCTTCCTCAGCCTAGGGTGAAATCTCAAGCGCTAACAGAGCCAACCCCTTGCACTCCGGCCAATTCATGGATGCAGAGGCATCAGGCTCGGCCACCCTGCCAGCCTTTGGTTCCACCATCTTCAATTTTACCAGTTCTACAAACAACCCAAGGATTAGCGCGCATGTTTCTATTCTGTTTATTGAGAATGCTCCAAATGATGATGACCCCATGAATGTTCAGGGGCAAAGGATGCAAGTCAATCCAGAGGAAGCAAAGAAGGCTCCGGATGCTGATATGGAGCAGGAAGCAAAGGCTCCGGCCACCGTCCCGCAAATTGCCAAGCATACTCAAAATGTTCCAACGGCAGGAATTGGGGTAGAGGCAGCGACCTCTCCAACTGACGCTGAGTCAGAATACTATGGGTGGTGCCCAATTGTGGAAGAGAAACCGGACGAATGATGGCGCCCGCGCTCAAGGTTTGCCCGGTCGCTCAAGTTTCAGTTCGAGTCTATGGCATTTTATGTTTTGTTATCTATGTCATGTAATTTTTGTTAATGATGTTGGCAAACCTTTTTTTTGTGTCCGCTTGCCCCTGCGAGGGCCTAAGTCTATGGTCAGCGACAGTCCGTTGCCCCTGCGAGGGCCTAAGTCTATGGTCAGCGACAGTCCGTTGCCCCTGCGAGGGCGTGAGTATGCTTTGGTGTCTGATGCATTATCGACTCTTGGGTGTAATGTCCAGAGCCTGTCTCATACTGGTATAGCCATGATGTATTTACGAACTTTGTATATATTTTAATAGATTAGTATTTTCACCGAGAAAAAAAAAACAGTTCTTTTCTATATGTCGTCCTTGTACATAGGAAATCGAGTTTCTTTTATAATTATTACATGCCCAAAATTAGGAATAGATCAGTCATGAGAATCTCACGATTCTCATGCTGATCATAAAATAAAAGTAGTTACAACCTGTTTCTAAATACATATTCTTCTCAGATACATTGGTTAAGATTGCAACCACTTGAGTCTGTTGCTTCTAAAATAAACAAATCCTAACACTCGATAGTTTTTATGTGGAATAGTACCCACAGCTTGCCAGCTCTGGTGCAACAACATCCTGCGAGTGAATAGTGGTTCGGGATGTAATGGTAATCACTGGCGAAAACACCATTAGTGTAAAAACGGTTCTCTATATGAGAATGTGATGTAACAACAACTGTAATAGCATTCAGTGTGTATCAACAACCTGTAACATCATACAGGATGTAAAACAAACTTCTCTACCCTTCTCTGAAACTGATCAGTGCTGCCTATTTACTCCATAACCTTGTTCCCGCAAGAAACACCTGAAAACGAGAAGAGCTTCCAAAATACTCCTCCAATGCTCACCCTAGTTAGACACAAAAGGAATATAGTATTGTATTATTCAGCAAAACAGGGAAAAATAACAAGATAATGTAATAGGTTGTATAAATGAGAAAAAGGGTGATTAATCATGTAAGTTTTCATGGGCCTAGAGGATAATAGGATCAAAACTGGGGAAAGAAGGTGCAGAAAACACATAAAAATTCACACCCAACATCTCCCCCCAACTGAAGAAACTGCATGTCCCCATGCATAACCTCTGCTTCTCCTGCTATACTCCCAATATATGTCTGTAAAACTGTAAGCACCAGCAGTGTCTTCACCCGGAGCTCTGTACTCCTGAGTGGCCATCAACTTTCGTGGCCAAGATTCTTCCTCATAATGACATAGGTGGTAGTCAGGCTGATACTCTTCTACTGGTAACCAAATCAAAGGAAATTTGAATCTGAGCCCGATCCAGAAGACCCCTAATGTCTGCACAATCCGAGCATATTCGGGTACTCGTGTAACAAAAACCATGAAATTTATGTATTCAAAAGGATCCCCTTCTTACAACTCAGCCCTACAGGCTTTGGTGCCTCTAAGGCATCCTGTTAGTGCTTGACTTTTCATCTCTGCATGAAAATTGAGGCAAATCCTCATAATCCTCTTCTTATAGATGGTTGACTATTCCCTGATCTTTAGGGTGCTCAAGAATAGCTTAAACGCATGCGTGAATTCATAAACCATCCCTAGTTCTACTCTGACCCATAACGTTGTCCTTTCTTCATTAGTTTCAGCCAATTTCATGGCCATATGACATTCGATTTGGTTTCTCATAAATGAAAGAGAAGCCTACAATTGCAAATCTCCCATATAGGAGAAGACACTTGCTACCATTTTTGTTCTAACATACTCACACATGATGTTATGAAAAAATAGCTTGCAAAGAAAGCTCTATTCATCAAAATTGCAAGTGCAAAAAATCTCAAGAAACGTTCAGGTAGAGGAACCCAAATAAGACCTATTCTCAAAAATTGTTTTTAACTAAAATAATTAATATCATTCCCAGAGGAACACTAGATATGATGGGGATGGCTACCTGCATGCTAGCAGGTTCAAGGCAAGATCATAAATCTTTGTCTTGTCATTCGTTAGATCCAAGAACTACCACTGAAACAACTGCATTTGTTCATCCTTTTTCTTCATGGCTTCCTTAAGTCTATGTGCTTCCCATTCTCTCTCCCATTCTTCCTTTAACCACTTTTCCCTTAGGGAATCCATCATCCTTTTGTGTGCCTTGAGCGAGATCACCCCCTCTTGTAGAGAGAGCACCTGCTGCTTCCATTTCTATAGCTCTGGTAACAACAACATCTTTTCAAAACACCATCCTTCGTCAGGACCCAGTGTTCTCCCACGTGCACTAATAATCTAGTGTGCAACAGCCTCCCGAGGGTGAAACTGCTCCATTTTTGCTACTGGTTCTTGTGTAACAACAACTTCATCAATGGATTTTTGTGTAATAGTTTCCTTCTCTCCATAATCAGCTTCCATTTCCACTGCTAGTTCTTGTGTAGCAGCAGTGTCATCCACAGGTTTTTGTATGTCATTTTTCCCTTGGTAGGATTTTGTCTCCACTACTGGTTCTTATGTAACAGTAGTGTAAATCACAAGCTCATGGATATCAACTTCTTCTTTCTTTCCTTGGTTGACCACTGCTGGTTCTTGTGTAGCAACAGTGTCAACCAAGGGCTCCTGTGTATCCACTACCAAATTACTTTCTGTGGACTACGCCATCCCAGTTGTTGGTTCTTATGTAATAACAATGTCTTCAATGGGTTTTTGTGTGTCAGCCTCCCAGGATTCGGTTTTTGTTACCCTCGAGATGGTGTCTGCTGCATAGACTCTAAACCCCGCTTCCACTAGCTTCTCAGCACAGGCTACCCGAAACATCTCCCTTCCTGGCCTTGTCTACAGCGTCGGCCAAAGTGTCTAACCCCGGGGCTCTTGGATCTGCCTTCTCCTCTGCTAGTTTTTCCCTTAGCTCTCTGTTATCTTTTTCTAAATTTTTAATTTTTAACAATTGAGTTTCGCTCTTACCAGGTGAGTAAGGTTCCTCCGGTTCAGCCTTACCCTCATCCTTCTTCTCTACTACCTCCTCGTTCTTCTTAAACATGGATGGGGACTCTGGGTGCCCACTAACCATTATTCTTTGCTTTGGCTACCTATCACCAATTGGCTTACTTTCTAAGGCTAGGGATGCTCCTTCGTTACCAATAAAGCTTCCTCAGATGTCCCAGTTTGTTTCCTGTAGGTAGTTATGGCCTTCTTCCTTATGAATTCCTCCCAACTCCTGCCCTGGCAGCTTAGGACGTCCAACAAAATGAGCTTAATGAGGCCATGGTTGGTGATGCATGTTTATGGATGTGAAGCTATTTTTACAATTGCGGCCATATGCTTGATGTTTCCTAGCAAAAAGTAGGGAATATTTATCAGTTGTCGATGCCGAAGGTTGTTTAGCAATGGAAGGTGGTAATTCAACATGATTGTTTCCCTTCCCTCATAGGTAATGTACTTGATGAGGTAAAGGGAAACATCAGCCCATGGCTAGGGAAGTGACAACCTGTCAATCCACCTCCCTTTCTTCACTAGTTGTTCCTCCTGTTGGAGGAAATCCGCCTTCAGGGAGAGGTCATTAACTTTCCTGTTAAGCCATTTTTTTCCTTCTACTAGTAATGATGTCACTAGGGAAATCACCTCTTTTGTAACCACCAGCTTCAATCCCCTAACCTTCATCTGATTTCTCTCTAAATTCTTCATGAATTCCATGGAAAATCCCCCGTCTGATCCCTCCAGTGTTTGGAAGAACTCAAGCCAGCCTGCATCCTTAAAAATATGACATGCTTCGGGGAAATTCTCCAAAGCCTCTGTTGATCTTGGTTCATGCCAAATTTCTACTCCACCCATCACTACACAAACTCAATGATGTTCTCCTTGCTTTTTCTCTTTTTTAGAAGTTTTGGAGCAGTCAGCACACTACTCAGTTGTTTCAGCCTGCAACTGTTCTTTTCCACTTCTCTGAGCACTCTGAATGGGGATGCAATGCTCCAGTGGGGGTAAATGGTAGGGTGACACAAGTGAGAATTTCAAATTAAGATTTGCAATCATGGTTCGTATTGCACAATAATGTTACCTTATTAATGCTAGGTTATGGGAGGTCTAGTCGGAGGTACAATTCCCTTTTTTGGTATGATCGGTCATTAAGTGACAATGATTACCATATCACCATGCTTTAATTTTGGGTTTTAAATATTCACATGTCATTCAAAGGTCATGTTGGAACATAATTCACCCCCCCCACCACGGCTTAAATGTGACAGCTGACCTTGACTGTCAAAACGGATATCCTGTTAGATTGCCATAATTACTGAATAAAAGCGAATAGTGATATTATCTTTGTATGATGTACCTGGGTGATGTGGGGAGAAGATGTTGGTGGCGATGCACATGAACTTAACTCCGGTGGTCACGAAAATTGTTTTCCGAACCATGATGATGGTTGTTGTCTATTGCAATAAATAATTTACTCGAATTACCTCTAGATGTCATCGGCTGTTACAAATGTAACAACCAAGACGACTATTATGTATTATTAATTTTCACAAAATATAAAAAAAAAAAGGTCATGTAACAACATTATTGTAAAGTATTCTTGAAATAAAAAATGTTGTTATAGAGTGTGTAATAGTTGCCACAAAGTGGTTTTCAACTGTTAGAGGAATAATCTGTTTGCGCCCGAAAAAGGTTTTCACAGCTAGATTTAATTTTTTATATTTTTTTTAGTTTGAAGGTGTAATAGCCACCAACTGTAGTTGGTTTTCATCTATTACACTTATTGAACAATTATGATTTTGGCACCATAGGGGGGCTTTCCCCTGTTCCTCTAATCTAAAGATCCGAATTTGTGACAATGTTGACAAATGAATCCCTTGAAGCAAGTTTGTGATATAACCAAAGACAGTGCCCATTTGCAAGCAATGGTGTCCTCGCACTGTCAATGGTAACCAAATTTATAGTCCCATTGTCAAAGACTGCATCTAACTCATAGGGACCTATCCATCTAGTGCAAAGATTACCCTTGAAGCCTTTGAATCTTGAGTCATATAAGAGAGCCCAATATCCTTTCTAGAACTTCTTCTTCTTGATGAATCTGTCATGCCACTTAGCTCTCTATTGATGGATAATCTATGTTTGTTGGATAGCAGCTAGCCATTTCTCCTCCAATTCATTGAGCAAGTTCAATCTCTTCTTTTTTGTTGTAGCTAGATCAAAATTTACCTGCAATGTTATTCTTAGTGTCTTGATTTCGAACTCAATAGGGAATAAAGGATGTTTACCATACACAAGTTCATATCGTGAAAATTCCATGGTATTCCTCCATGTAGTCCTATATGCCCACAACACTTCTGGAAGTTTGTCGACCCAATTCCTTCAATGGCTGGCTGCGGTCTTGGTAAGGATCCCCTCAATAACTTTGTTAGTGCTTTCCAATTGGCCATTTTGTTGTGGATGATAAGGTATTGTGATTCTATAATGGATTTTATATTTTTCAACCAACTTCTGGATCATATGGGATGTAAATTGGGGCCCTTCATCTGTGACTATCTACCTGGGTATACCAAATCGGACAAAGATGTCTTCAAATGGAAAGTCTGAAATAGCCTACTCCATGGCTCTGGTTAGTGCCTTTCCCTCAACCCATTTTGTGACATAGTCAGTGTAGACCAAGATGTAAGATTTTTGTCTAGATTAAGGATTAATTGGCCCACAAAATCTAGGGCCCACTTCTCGAAAGTTTCTAAGACAATTTGGGGTTGTAATGACATCTCATCTTATTGCAGTGGTTGGCCCATCCTTTGGCAACTATCACATCCTTTCACAAACTTCTTGTCATCCTTAAAGATTGTTGACCAATAATACCCTATCGAAAGGACTTTGTACCCTATCTGCTTGTCTGCAAAGTGCCCTCCACAAGGTTCCTCGTGACAGGCCTTAAGGATGTCAAAGATATCATCTTCTCTAACACAACGTCTGATTTGGAAATCTGGTCCAGTGTGATATAGATTCCCATCTAGCAAGGTATATGTAGCACCTTTTTGTATGATATTTCTCTTCTCCTTAGAGGACAAATACTGTGGAAACTTCCCTACAGGAAGATAATTCGCTATATTTGCATACCAATATGAGTAAGTGTTGGAAATAATACTGAGAGGGGGGGTGAATCAATATTATCGGATCAATAATTTTTCATTTCCAAAACATATTTTCATATGCTACTTCTGTGAAGTGAGCTAGCATGTACACGCTACTGTGATTAGTGAAACCAGCATATACCCAGAGAACTTGTGATTTAGTTAATTTATCATGTGATTATCTATAACCAGTGCATCAGTAACTCATTAAATAGTTTAGTAAAAACAAAATAAACCATCACACATAAGCAACACACATGAAAACCAATATTTAAGGTGGAAACCCAATGTGGGTGAAAACCACCTGCTGCTGACATCCCTGTCTTCTTTTAATAATAAGAAAATATATTTGCAATATTGTAGTGGTGCAAACTCATACCAGTACGGAGGCACCCACCTGTAGAAGGCTACAACCTTCTCTCATTTTCCAAATTCTACTGGAAGGGAGCTACAACCCCCTAGCTCTTGTACTAGCCAATGTGTTTACTAGTACATAGGCACCAGCCTACAGAAGGATACAACCTTCTCTCTTCCTCTAGGGACCACGTTTCATAAATTTTAAGACTAGATACTCTTGGTACACATGATGGCCTTGTTTCATCAAATTTTCGTATTGGACCCATCTAAAACTTTTAAACTCAAACTGCATCAACCAACAATAAATTAATCTGAACAATCAAATCACTATCACCAGATCATTGTGCTAAACCCAGAGACCTACATCATCATTCAGAACCAGCTGCAACCTCAAAAATCATGCATCAGAATAAATATGCTAGTTTACTAAACCCAACCTGCGTGTATACGCCACTTCCTTCAATCAAACTTGCGTATACCTTCAAAACTACTGAAACCTAAAAATTCTGAATCAAGTCTATACCAACAAGGAATATACTAAATATCTATTGTCAATTTACAGAGCTTCACACTGGAATTAACTAATATCACTTCACTTATATAATCAATCAATCAAATATCAAACTCCTTATGCATTCAGTTTTACTTTCAGATCTAAGAAGACTTCATTGACAGACAACAGTAAAACAACAGAACTGATCTGTTAGATCAATCAGGCCTAAAGACAAGGATTTTATTTTGTATACGCTACTTGGAAGAGTATAACCTGCATGTACATGCACTTTTACCTAGACAAACCAGCATACAAATCTGTAAATATTAAGTCATAAATTTGTTATTATTCCGGACTTTAGAAAAACCCAGATCATGACATTTTAAAGAATAAAACAGGTGTACACAATTATATCTGGCCTAACCAATATCAGATCATTCAATGATAATTCATTTCAGGTCTCATGATCCTGATCCAACATTGAATTCAAGGTGCACAAAACATTTCAGATCAAATCACCAACATAGCCCCTGCAACATAAAATATACTTCAGATAGAGGTATTCTTTAGAAACCCTTCTCACTTGCACACGTTGGCCATATGATCTTCTCCTGCTTATATAGTTTTAGGCCTTTCTCAATACCTCGGACCAAAACTACTTAGGACCAATACCTTGGACCAAATACCTTGGACCGATACCTCGAACCAAATACCTCGGACCAAATACCTTGGACCAAAACCTTGATTTTCCAACCTGTACATGCTTTTCTTCTTGTGAGAGTGTGTGTATATGGATACTCTGTTTTTGTTCTGTGTACTACCGTGTATATACCGTTTTGACTAAGTGGACCTGCGTATACTTGTTAAACTGCTTTACATTAACCTTTTCCTTCACCTTCTTTATTCTGATCAGTGGACCTTAGTTCCATCTTCCTGTTCTTTTGTACCACTGCCCTGTTACCTCTGAATATTCATGTTGTACTATGAGTGTCCTTTTATCGAAACCAAATTGACCCATGAGTAAGTCTCTATCAAGGACAACACTTGTATCATAATGCCAACAATCTCCCCCTTTGGACTTGATGGCAACCATGATGGTGTTGATTATTGCAATCTTTAGAAACTTTTAGAGATAACATGTAACACCAAAATACTCTCCTCCTTTGACATCAAGGGCAAAGGGAGGACCAAGCAACTTTCCTCCTTTGATATACATTATGCTGCCCATACTCCCCTTGAGTACATGCCAAGTCTGCAGAGATATGATTCAAAGGAATAACATGACTCTATAACTCAACTAATTGAGTATGACCTCCTTATTACAAATGATTCATACATACATCAATCACCCAACCAAGTGGGGATACACCATATTTGACTCATCCACCCAACCAAGTGGGGATATACCAATTGTTTATACATGCAAAAAATACAAAAAATATTACATCATCCATCCCATGCAAATTGGGGATACAAATTACATCATTTGTCTAATAGGACGCATTCAAATATAGATTATGACAAAAGAAGTCATATCACACCCTAAGACTTAAAAACAAAATCATAGTTGAATTCGGCAACCAAAATGCCAACAATGCAAAATGTGTGTGAAGGCTAATGCTCCCGCTGAACCTGTGCTACCTGTGCATTTCCACAAGTCATTCATCAAGGCATCTTTGTCAGTCAAATAAAAATAAATCGAAAAAGCATATCGTCATACGGTAATCATCAATATCAAACATAACACCCATATCAGAGTCTAACCCACTGTTTTTCTGTTAGAAAAACATATACGCTCCTTCAACCACATAAACCTGCATGTATGCACGACTATACTTCATGAAACCCACGTATAATAACCTTCCTCTGAGAACTGGATTTAAGAGCAGGATGATGCAGCAACTACTCCTAGCTTTTGTCTGAGATATTCAAATGTTTCTCTTAGAAGTGGTTTAGTGAATATATCAGCAACTTGTTCTTTGGAGGGAACATACTCCAATTTAACCTTTTGTTCAAGCAATTGTTCTCGTAGAAAAGGGTACTTAATGGGTATGTGCTTGGTCTTGGTGTGCATGATAGGATTTTTTGAAATACTGATGGCACTTGTATTATCACATAGAATGGAGATGGGTGGAGTACATGTGATCTGAATGTCTTGCAGTGTTTGCATCATCCAAAGTAATTGTGTTCAGCAAGATGCAACATCCACATATTATGCTTCAGCTGTAGATAAGGTGTAGGTTTTAACCCCGTACAGAAATTACCTGCATACGAATACTAAAACACAGAAAATAAACAATGTGAGAGCATAACACATAAAACACATATACATAGAGATTTTCCCCTGGATCCCAAAACCAGGACTACCAGCTTGATTTTTCATTATGTTCCTTTCAATGTTATAATACATATTTATACATGCCAAAGCATCCAATACCATGGACCGAAAACCATCGCATCCAAAAACATGTGTGAAAATCATGCACAAAACCATAGGTGAGTCCGCCCATCCTAACATAGGGTCCAAAACCAAAATTTTCTGGGGCGCTGCCCCAGACCCCATAAAGTGGGGTTACGGGTACACCTCAAAACCCCCTGTGACCCCCACCCCACTACACAATCGACGCAATGAAGGGGGGCTCCGCCCCCCCTCTAACCCCCCGGTTAACAACGTGGGCTAGTCGTGGAAAGAATATAACACAACCCAACATTCTCCCACTGGTTGTTTTCTTTCCACAAGGGGCCATAAGAGAGCTTAGTTATTTTTCCAACCCTGAAACACCCATTTTCTCTCTACACCAAGAGAATTTATCAGAGCTCATAGATATTTTCAATGCATCTACAATATTCTTCAAAGTATCCACCTTTACCAGCAACACCTTTTTCTCTTCTATCATATCCCTCACAAAGTGATACTGAACATCAATGTGCTTTATATTTGAATGATATGTAGGGTTCTTTGCCAATAAAATTGCACTTTGGCTATAACAATCTATCTTTATAGCTCTCTGTACTAACCCCATACTTGAAACAATCTCTGCAACCAAACTTCTTCCTTGCTTGCATGAGTGGCTACCATGTATTCTACCTCTGTAGTTGATAGTGCCACTACAAATTGTTTCTTACTCATCCAACTAACTGCACCTCCAAATATGTTAAACACATACCCACTTGTAGATCTTCTCTGATCCAGATCTCCAGCCCAGTCTACATCAACAAAGCCACGGATATCCAACATTCTGTCCAATCCTGATCTTCCTTGGTAGCAAAAACCATAGTCACTAGTGCCACGCAAATACCTGAAAACCCGCTTCACTACAGTCCAGTGCTCCTTCCTTGGTTTTGACATAAACCTGCTCAATACTCCCACTACATGTGCAATTTCTGGTCTAATATAGACCATTGAATACATCAGGCTACCGACTACACTTGCATATGGAACAAGGGACATGTCCTCTTCCTCTTCTTGTGTCTTGAGACACTGTTCAGCAGATAACATCACACCTATAGGAATAGGAACCTTCACCGGTTTACTATCCTGCATATTAAACCTCTGCGGTATTATCTTGACATACTTCCTCTAGTTTAACTAAAGCTTCCTCTTTGCCCAATATCTTTTAATTTCCATGCCCAAAATATAGTTTGCAGCACCAAGATATTTCATGTCAAATTTGGAGGATAATTGGGTCTTCAAATCTTGGATAATTTCTTTGTCATTTCCAACCAGCAACATATCATCCACATACAAGACCAGATAAATAACATGGTCACCGATTAATTTAAAATACACACAGTGATCTATTTTTCTTCTGGTGAAGCCAAGTCCCCGTATAAATGTATCAAATTTATGATACCACATCCTTGGTGATTGTTTTAACCCATACAAAGACTTCTTTAACTTGCATACCAGTTCTTTCTTACCATTCACCGCAAAGCCTTTAGGTTGATTCATGTAGATTTTCTCTTCCAGATCCCCGTGAAGAAATGTTGTCTTCACATCCATTTGTTCTACCTCAAAATCAAAAGCAGCAGCAATAGCTAAAAGTAATCTAATAGAAGTTACCTTGGCAACAGGAGAAAAAATATCACCAAAATTAATTCCCGACACCTGGGAATAACCTTTCGCTACTAACCGAGCTTTGTATTTCTCCACTTTTCTTTCTACATTTGTCTTCTTTTTGAACACCCATTTACTGCCAATGGGTTTCCTTCCAGCCGACAACTCTACCAGATCCCAAGACTCATTTTTGTGCAAAGATGCCATTTCATTAACCATGGCCTCTTTCCATAGTTTTCCATCCTCTGAATCCACTGCTTCCTTCACAGTTCTGGGATCATCATCAGTAACAGACAAAGAAAAATTTGAACAGAAAGTAGATGAACTATACCTTTCTGGCTGCCTTCTTTCTCGAACTGATCTTCTCACAACCAGATTTTGTGGCTCTTCATCTTTTGATTCCTCCTCTGCTGTAGAGTCTGATTCTTCCTCCTTTAGCTTAAACTCTATCTTCTCAGGTTCTTTTGGTTCGACTTCATGTTGAATAACATCTTTCACCTCTCTGAACACCACATCTCAGCTGTACACAACCTTCCTTATTACTAGGTTCCAAAGCTTATAACCCTTTAAACCATACTTATACCCAATAAAGATGCACTTTTCAGGCTTACTATCCAACTTGGTTTGTTTCTCCTTTGGAACATGTACATATGCATCTCATCCAAATACCCTTAGATGTGAAAGAGAGGGTTTCTTATCAATCCATACCTCTTGTGGAGTCTTATCCTCCAATGCTGATGAAGGTGACCTATTGAACAGGTAACGTGTAGTATCCACCGCCTCTGCCCAGAATTCCTATCCTAACCTGGAACCACTGAGCATGTTTCTTTCCCTTTCCATCAACATCTTATTCATTCATTCTGCAACTCCACTTTGCTGAGGTGTATATGGAGTAGTCTTTTGTCGTGCAATACTACACTTCTTATAGAATTCTTCAAATTCCTTGCTACAAAACTCTCCACCATTATCTGTCGTCAACACCTTTATCTTCTTCTCTGTCTGATTTTCCACGAGAGCCTTAAATTATTTAAACCTGTCAAAGGCTTCAGATTTCTTCTTAAGGAAATATATCCATGTATTCCTTGAAAAGTCATCTATAAATGATACATAGTACACAGACTTACCTAGTGATGGAACCTTCACAGGTCCAAACACATCACTATGCACAAGTTCTAATATCTGTTTCGCCGTCTTACTACCAAAGGGGAAACTCACCCGATTCTTCTTCCCATATACACAATTTTCACAGAAATAAAAATCCAGAGAGCTATTACTCATACCTTCTACTATACCTTTACCATGAAGTATTCGAAGGCCTTTCTCTCCAATATGTCCAAGCCTTTGATGCCACAACAAGGTCTTGTCTCCAGAGACCACTAGATTTTCTACTTCAGTTTCAAGAACCATAGAATTGTTGCACCCATCAACAATAGTGCTACTTTGCTGCTTGTACAGAGTTCCAATCTGAATTCCCCACATCAATACTAGTGCTCCTCAAACCATTTTGCAGGTATCCTTCTCGAACATTGTTTTTACACCGGCATCATCCAACTTGCTTACAAAAATCAGATTTCTCACCAATGCAGGAATATGCAGAACACCCGGAAGTGTTCTAACTCTTCCACCTTGCAACTTCAATTTTAATTTTCTATGACCAACAATCCTAGCCTTCCTATCATCCCCCAAGAAGACATCACCACCATCGGATTTCTCATACTCGCAGAACCACTCTCTATGGGGAGTGAAGTGAAAGGATGCACCTGAGTCAATCAACCATGGCTCATGATCTACATGTGTACTTGAAGAAGCCAAGTACACATCCCCACCTTCATCTGAGGTTGTTTTCACCTCTGCAGAAGGAGCATCATCAGATCCCTTTCCTTTGTTAGGAGCTTTAGATTTACAATTCCCTTTATAGTGCCCCTCCTTTCTGAATTTCTACCACACCAACTTTACAGGTTTTCCTAGAGATTTAGATCTCCCTCTAGATTTAGATCTCCCTCTAGATTTATATCTCCCACTCGATGAATTATTTTTGTTTCTGTTCTGGGACCGTCCTCATACAAACAAGGCATCACCATTCTGCCTCTCCATATTTTTCCGTCTCATCTCCTCCGTCAGCAAGGATGAGACTATTTCATCAAACTCCAAGGTAGTTGCATTGCTACCTATTGCAATAACCAGACTATCCCATGAATTTGGTAGAGAACACAACAAACTGATGCATTTATCTTCATCTGAAATTTTAATATCAACAGATGCTAACTAATTTACCACAGTATTAAATGCGTTCAGATGCTCTGTCATCGAGTCTCCATCTTTCATCCTCAGGTTATACAACATTTTCTGCAGGAACAGTTTATTCACTAGAGAATTAGATTGGTACAAAGTCCCTAACTTGTCCCACAAAGCCTTCGCCATAGTTTCCCTTGATAAATTCAGCAATACTGAATCTAAGACACCCAATCGTATGGTGCTCTTTGCCTTCCGATCCAACTTCTTCCATTCTTCATCAGACACTCCCGTTGGTTTAGTACCTAGATCTACCATGATCCACTAATCTTTATCCACCAACAAATCCTCCATCTTGAGTTTCCACAACTCAAAGCTCTAACCATTAAATTTCTCAATCTCTATCTTTCCACTACTCGCCATCTTCTTTCACCAATAGAATCGATCTCATAGATCTCCCACTGAATAGGGTCTACCACAGGCTTGAGCGAAACCCTCAGCAACAAAGGTGTCCCCTTGAAGCTAAAACAACTCTAATACCAAATGTAGGTTTTAACCTTGTACAAAAATTACCTGCATATGAATTCTAAAACATAGAAAATAAACAATGCAAGAGCATAACACATAAAACACATATACACAAAGATTTTCCCCTGGATCCCAAAACCTGGACTACCAGATTGATTTTTCATTATGTTCCATTCAATGTTATAATACATATTTATACATGCCGAAGCATCCAATACCATGGACCGAAAACCATCGCGTCCAAAAACATGTGTGAAAATCATGCACAAAACCATAGGTGGGTTCGCCCATCCTAACATAGGGTCGAAAACCAAAATTTTCTGGAGTTCTGCCGTGGACCCCATAAAGTGGGGTTACAAGTATGCCTCAAAACCCCCTGTGACCCCCCCCCTCCCCCCACTACACAATCGGTGCAATAAAGGGGGGTTCCACCCCCCCTCTAACCCCCCGGTTAACAATGTGGGCTAGTCGTTGAAAGAATATAACACAACCCAACATAAGGCAATCGAACTTTGTTTCTTGCTTAACCATGACACTAACCAAGAACCCATATAGAATACGCCTCCACTAGTGCTCTTTCGATCATCAACATTTCCTTCCCAATTTTCATCTGTATATGCATGAAGAGTAAGGTATGTATCTTTAGGATACCATAGTCCAAAGTCCTGAGTTCCTTGAAGATATTTGAAAATTATTTTGACTGCGTCGAGATGTGATTCCTTTGGATTTGCTTGGAACCTTCCAACAATTCCTATTGCATGCGTGATCTTAGGTCTGGTACCTGTTAGATAAAGCAAACTTCCAATCATAGATCTATAAGTTGGTTGATTTATTGTTGGTGATTCATAATTAGAACTGAGACTGCATCCTGTTACCATTTGAGTACATACTGGTTTAGAATTTTCCATTCCGTACTTCTTCAAGATCTTCTTGATATATTTGGTTTTTGAAAGAGAGATACTATCTTTGGTTTGTTGTACTTATAGTAAGAAAATAAGTAAGTTCGCCAAGTAAGGACATTTCAAATTCTTGCTGCATTATTGAAGAAAAATTCTAACTCATGGATTCTTCATTGCTGTCAAAGATGATATCATCAACATAAACAACAATAATTTGTAGTTTATCATTCACAACCTTTGTGTTTAAATTGTTGTTAGTAGAACCTTTTGTGAAACCTTAGTGTTGTAGATATTTGTCAAGGCGGTAATACCAAACCCTTGGAGACTATTTCAGACCATAGAGAGCCTTTTTAAGCTTGCATATGATTTTTAAATCATTTCCAAGAATGAATCCCTCTAGATGTTCAATATAAACTTCTTCTTCTAAGTCTCCATTAAGGAAGGTTGATTTTACATCCATTTGATATAATTTGAATTTTCGAAAACTAGAAAGAGCAAGAAACATCTTGTAGCTTCAAGTCTGGCAACAGGTGCAAAAGTTTCTTCAAAATATATACCTTATTGTTGAGCATACCCTTGTTTCTAATAACTTCTCCATTTTCCTTCAGCTTGTTATTAAATATCCATTTTGTTCTTATAACATTTTTATCATGAGGTATAGCAACTAACTCCCAAGTATCATTCTTTTCAATTTGGTCAAGTTCTTCATCCATGGCCTTGACCCAACATTCATCTTTGCAAGCTTCATTTACATTCTGAGGTTTGGTGGAGGATAGTAATGCTAGGTAGCTTTAGGTCCCTGTAAGAGTTCTTCTTGTCTATACACCAGCCCCCTTTTCTCCTAGAATTTGAGATTCTAGATGATTCTTCTGAACATACCTGGATGGAGCCTTTTCCCTATCTGTCGTACCTTCTTCTGGTGCTTCATTGTTTTCTTCTTCTATATCATTTTGATTTGATGCAGGAAAGCATTCCCAAATTCCTCACTGTCATATTCCTCTATTGATTTCATTTGTTCCAGATTTCTGCATGCCTCATCAATTACAACATCAATGCTTTCAACATTTTTCTGAAGTATTCTATTATAACATTTGTATCCTTTACTTCTGGATGAATAATCAAGAAGAATTCCTTCATCTGCTCTGGGTTCAAACTTATTAAGTTTTTCATCAGTCCTTTTGATGAAACATTTTCTTCCAAACACTCTAAAGTGTTTTACAGTAGGAGGCTTACCATACCAAAGTTCATATGGAGTTTGATTGCTATTTATCTGAACATTTGGTTTGTTGAGAATAGTCATAGCAGCAAATGCAGCTTCGCCCCAGAAGATTGCAGGAGTTCCAAATTCATCAAGCATTTTTCGAGCCATTTGTTGAACTATTCTATTCATTATTTCCACCACGCCATATTGCTAATGAGTTTTGGTGATGGAGAATTGCCTCTTTATTCCATGTTGTTAACAAAAGTCAAAGAATTCATTTGATATGAATTCTCCCCCTCGACCAGATCTGAGGCATTTTATTTTTCAATCTAATTCATTTTCAAGTAAATATTTGAAGGCTTTAAACTTTTCAAATGCTTCATCTTTATGCTTTAGTAGACCTATCCAACACATCCTCGGAAAATCATCAATAAATAAAATAAACTATTCTTCTCCATGAGGTGACTTTTCCCTTGTTGGGGAACATAAATCAGTATTGATGAGTTCAAGAGGCTTACTTTCTGATCCTTCCTTTTCATTGAAGTGAACTTTGGTTTTCTTACCAATTTGACATGGTTTTCATATGGTATTTTATGGGATGCTGGTTTCTGGAAGATCACGTACTGCCTTGAGCTTGCATGCTTTTCTTATTTGATAAAAGCTTAGATGTCCCAATCTTCTATGCCATTGCGAGTTTTCATCTGTTCTTCTTAGATAGCATTGTTGTTGTCCTCCTTTGAGTATGTATAAGTTGTTTGGAGTTATTGTTCCTTTGATCATGGTCTTTCCTGTATCAAGGTCATGAACCACACATCCATTTGATTGAAATACCACTTCATTTCCTTGATCACACATTTGACTGACACTCAACAAATTATGCTTTAAACCATCTACATACATGACATTTCTAGCTTTAACCTTTCCTTTCAAGAAAATAGAGCCTTTACCTTTAATAACAGTAGGTGTGTCATTTCCAAATGAGACACTCTTTTCCTTTCCTAAAGCATTATATGAATGCAGTTTCTCTTTATCACCTATCATGTGTTTGGAACATCCGTTGTCAATGTACCACTGATTTTCTTATCCTTCTGCATACAGAGCTATGCCACATCTTTTTGATTGAGATTCCTTTCTTCTCCATATCTTGGGATTTAATGGTGTTTGCTCCTTTTGAAGTGTTGGCTAAAATTTTCTCCTGCATTCAAATTATTCATGACCAATGTTGTTACAAATCGAACATTATATTTCGTTTTCAAGAGGAGAAAAGTTAATATAGGAACTTTTCTTGATTCTTGTCGCAATCCTTTGATTTTTTGCTTCTGTAGTCATGATGGTTTTGTAAGAAACACATTAAGCAGCCTTGTGCCCAAAGTTATGACATGAAAAACATTGCCCATTAAAGAATTTTCTGCGATCATAGTATCTTTTGGTATTGTTTACCTATGATTTCAGCTTCCACTGATATTCATCCTTGGGGTAAATTGAGTATGATTTACCTGATGAGTAATTTTAGACTTTTGTTGATGATTGGCATACTATTCACTGGTCTTTTCTGCATCAAGATAGCTACTGGTGGAGGATCACAGCTTTTGTGATTGAGATGAAATTTCAGTATATCCAAGACTTGTCTTTATTAGAGGAGAATGTTGAACATTTATGATTTCATTTAAAGTTTCTGATCCTTTAGCAAATATAAGATTAAGATATTTTGTCTTCTCAAGATCTTTTCTTAGACCCACAATTTCACATTCTAGATTTTCATTGTGTTTTTATCTTTCAACAAGTTGGTGTGTCAAAGTATCTATGATCATATTCTTTTCTTCTACACAGATTTTGAGTTTAGTGATTTCTTTAAGAAAGTCTTCCTCTTCTAATGCATCCAAAAAATCATCATTGTCATAAGCCATGAGTAGTCTATAATCATGTTCAATTTCATCTTCATCACTATTAGATAAACCATCACTATCTTCATGTGTATAGTAACTCCTTCTATTCACAACCTGTTTTCTATTTCCTTTTGCATATTCCTTCCTTTTTTCATATTTATCTTTATGAGGACATTTGGCAGCATAGTGACCGACTCTGCCATAAGAAAAGTATTTGAAAGGTAGCTTACCTCTAAATCTTTCCGAACCCCATTGAAGCTTCTTGACAAAATTTACCTCATCTTCTTCTTATGAAATATGTCCTGCTTCATTGGGCTCTTCCTTTTGCTTTCCCTTTGCTAATGCTTTAAATGAGGCTTCTCTCATATCTGATGGACCTCCTTTTCCCATTTCAAAGGTAGTTAGGATTCCATGAAGTTGAGTCACAGTGATAGATTGAAGATCCTATTTTTCTTCTATGGCACACACTTTTGACTCAAATTTAGAAGAAAAAGATCTTAAAATTTTCCAACTAAAGTAACTTCCTTTATCTCTTCACCCAGATTGTTCATACAATTAACAATCTCATCTATAAGTAAGATGTAAATAGCAACACTCTCATCACTATGCATATTAAGAGATTCATACTGAATTCTGAGTGTTTGAAGATTAACACGTTTTACCTGAGAGTCTCCTTTGTAGCTCTGAATGATTTTGTCCCATATACCTTTGGCTGTTTTGAGCTACATGACTTTGACGAATTCTGATTCTGACAGACTTCCAAAAAATGTATTGACATCTTTGGAATTGGTTTCGTATAACTTCTTACCTACAGAGTTTGTAGGAATTGTCGCTAGAAATTGATATCCTCCTTCACAATTTCCCAAACATTGGCTCCAAGTGATAATAGATAGGCTCTGGTTATTATTTTCCAATATAATAAGTTGTTTCCATTGAAGATTGTTGGTCTAATGGATTCCATGCCTTCGTGACTATTCATCTTTCAAGTCTTCCTTCAAGCGATCAAGATTATTCTGAAGGACCTACTCTGATACCAGTTGTTGGAAATAACACTGAGAGGGGGGGGTGAATCAGTATTATCAGATCAATAATTTTTCATTTCCCAAACATATTTGTATATGCTACTTCTGTGAAGTGAACTAGCATGTACACGCTACTTTGATTAGTGAAACTAGCGTATACCTAGAGAACTTGTGATTTAGTTAATTTATCATGTGATGATCTATAGCCAGTGCATCAGTAACTTATTAAACAATGCAGTAAAAATAGAATAAGCCATCACACCTAAGAAACACACATGAACACCAAGATTTAAGGTGGAAACCCAATGTGGATGAAAACCACCTGTTGTTGTCGTCTCTATCTTCTTTTAATAACAATAAAGTATGTTTACAATCTTGTACTGGTGCAGAATCATACAAGTATGCAAGCACCCACCTGCAAAAGGCTACAACCTTCTCTCGTTTTCTAGCTTCTACTGGAAGGGAGTTACAACCCCCTAGCTCTTGTACTAACCAATGTGTATACTAGTACGTAGGCATCAGCGTACAGAAGGCTACGACCTTCTCTCTTCCTCTAGGGACCACATTTCATAAATTTTCAGACTTGATGCTCCCGGTACACACGATGGCCTTGTTTCATCAAATTTTCATACTGGACCCATCTGAAACTTTTAAACTCAAACTGCATCAACCAACAATCATTTAATTTGAACAATCAGATCACTGTGCTAAACCCAAAGACATGCATCATCATTAAAAACAGCTCAACCTTAAAAATCATGCATTAGAATGTATACGCTACTTTACTGAACCCAACCTACATGTATACACCACTTCTTTCAATGAAACCTGCATATACCTTAAAAACTATTGAAATGTAAAACTTTTGAATCAAGTGTGTACCAACTAGAAATATATTGAACAACTATTGTCAATTTACAAAGCTTCACACAGGAAGTAGCATAGATCACTTCACTTATACAATCAATCAATTAGATATCAAACTCCTTATGCATTCAGTTTTACTTTCAGATATAAGAAGACTTCATTGACAGACATCAGTAAAACAACAAAACTGATCAATTAGATGAGTCAGACTTGAAGACAAGGCTTTTCTTTTGTATACACTACTTGGAAGAGTATAACCTATGTGTACACGCCCTTTTACCTAGACGAACTAGCGTATAGATCTGTAAATATTGACTCATAACTTTGTTGCTATTCTAGACTTCAAACAGACCTAGATCATCACATTTTAAAGAATAAAATAGGTGTACACAATTAGATCTGGCCCAACCAATATCAAATCATTCAATGATAAGTCATTACAGGTCTCATGATCCTGATCCAACATTGAATTCAAGGTGCACAAAATATTTCAGATCAAATCACCAACATAGCCCCTGCAGCATAAAATATACTTCAAATAGAAGTATTCCTTAGAAAGCCTTTTCACTTGCACATGTTGGTCATATCTTCTCCTCCTTATATAGTTTTATTCCTTTCTCAATACCTCGGACCAAAACCACTTAGGACCAATACCTTGGAACAAATACCTCGGACCAATTTCGTGGACCAAATACCTCAGACAAAATACCTTGGACCAAAACCTTGATTTTCCAACTTATACATGCTTTTCTTCTTCTGAGAGTGCATGTATACGTATACACTCTTTTGTTCTTTGTACCACCGTGTATATGCCCTTTTGACTAAGTCGACCTGTGTATACTTCTTAAAATGCTTTACATTAACCTTTTCCTTCACCTTCTTTATTCTGATTAGTAGACCTTAGTTCCATCTTCCTGTTCTTCTGTACCACTACCCTGTTACCTATGAATGTTCCTATTATATTGTGAGTTTCCTTTTATCAAAACTGAATTGACGTGTGAGTGAGTTGCCATCAAGGAAAACACTTGTATCATAATGCCAACAATAAGTAGAAATAGAAAAGAGATATTCATCAAGGAAATAATCCTCAGTAGGAATGCAATTGTCATCAATAGTTAACCTAGAAAGGAAATTAGGTGCTACATTATCTTTTCCAGGTTTATTGACAATTTTGATATTTGTAACAGTAATAACCAACGTGTAATTATACCATTGGTAATTGGCTTATTCATTGAGAAACAAATGGCAGAGTGGTCAGTGTGTACAAATACTTGATACATGGTGATATAATGTCAGAATTTATTAATGGCATGCAACACTACTAATAATTCCTTCTTGGTCACTGTATAATTGAGTTGAGTAGGAGTTAAATTTTTTCTTATGTTGTAAATAACATAAGGTTTCCTATCATCCAATGGGCCCAAAATAACACCTACAAAAATCTCAGATGCATCTGTAGCTATGTGAAATGACAGTTCCCAATTAGGTCCTCGTAAAACCAAAGCTGCTGATACACAACATTTCAGATTCAAAAAGGCCTACTCACTCTTTCCTGTTCACAAAAAGTCGACATCCTTCATGAGAGAAGAAAATAATGGCAATGCAATTTTTGAAAAAAAAATCTATAAATCTCCTATAATACCCTACATTCCCCAAGAAACTACGTACCTATTTTTGCTTCTTGGAAGTTGAAATTTTTAGAATTACCTCTATTTTAGTAGGGTCTACCTTGATCCCGTCAGCAGAAATGTAGTGTCCTATCATGATCCCTTCAGTCATCATCATGTGAAATTTTTCAGTGCCAAAAGAAACATTAGTCTATATACAATGTTCCAACAATTTTTCCAAATTAGCTAATGCTATTTCAAAAGCATCCCCATAAGGTGTAAAATCATCCATGAAGATTTCAGGGCAGTTATTCAACAAATCAGAAAAGATTCCAAATATTGCACTCTAAAAGGTTGTTGGTGCATTGCAGAGTCCAAAAGAGAGTACTCTGTATGTGAAAGTTTCCCAAGGGAAAGTAAAGGTCGTTTTATCTTGATCCTCCGGGGAAATATGTGTCTAGTTGTAGCCACTAAACCTCTCTAGAAATGAAAATATTTTTTTTTCCAGAAAGGGTGTCAAGGACCTGATTTTTAAATTGCAAAGGAAAATGGTCCTTTTGAGTGGCCTTATTGAGCTATCTGTAATCCACATAGACTTTCCACTTGTCATTCTTCTTAGGAACGATGACAAGGGACATTCCCATTGAATGTCAGATATCAGATAAATCAAATTAGCACTCAAGAGTTTTTGTAATTCTTCCTTCACCACCTCCTTCAGTGCAGGGTTCATGCAGTACTATAGTTGTCTGACTGGTTTGCATCCATCCTTCAAATAAATATGATGAGTGCATAGTTTAGGGTGGATACCTTTCATATCTATATAGTCCCATGCAAATTCCTTTTTTTATTTTTGTAACAGCCGTAACAGTAGTTGGTTTTGCTCAGTAGTTAGGTTGGGGTTAATGTTTAGAAACTTCCCTGGTTCTATTTCAATTGGATTGTTGTCAGTATTTGGAGTGGTTCTCATTTGTTCAAAATCTTTATCTTCTACCTCCTCTTCCTCATTCGAATTTTTAATGGAAGTGACAAAAATTCAGTTACTAATGAAACCATTAATGATGCCATCTTCTCTCTCATCCTTGAAGTACTGGGCTTTCCCCATAGTGAGGAGAGGTAGGTAAAGATTTGATTCGGGAGAAAACTCATCCCACCAAGGGTTATATAAATCCACATTTGGTTTTTGGGGGTAAATATTAAGATTCTTTGTAGCCTGGCCATCCAAGATCACCATAGATCTAGATATGTAGCCTATAAATGCATCTGCAGTGGCCAAGCAAGGTCTCCCTAAGATCAAAGGATGTCCCCCCAAGTTGGATTTGAGCTATAAGATAAGAAATTCAGCCAGATACCTCCAGGAAGATATTGTAATTACTATGTCCTCTAACACCCCATCGGGTTTAACACGGGATCTTTCTGCTAATTCAACTACAGTAGGAGTGTGTCTAAGCCCATGTATCCCTAAGGTGGTAAAGAGGTCCTTTGTTATCACATTAATGGTAGCCCCAAGATCAATCAATGTGTTAGTTATGGGCTAATAATTAATGTAGATAGTAACCATAGGGTTTCCTGGATCATTATACTTAGTTAGAAGAGGTTGAGAAGACATTGATTCAGATAATTTTTCCATCACATGTATGGAAAAATTAGGCTTCCTCACAAGTTTCTTGATGCACAAGTCTCGTACTATTTTAGCATAAATAGGTATTTTTTTTAGAGCTTGTTGAAGAGGAATTCGTACATGCAAATTTTGCAACTCCCTACGAAAACTAGATTTGGGTTGTGAAGTCATTCCAAACTCAGTTAATCTCTGAACATATGGAAGATTCTGAGTCATAGCAATTGAGTCGGTTGCTACAGGTGTATCAGCTTTTCCCAAGTTGGTTGTTATAGGAGTAGCAGTCCTTCATGGGTTGGTTATTACAGATGTAACAATTTGCTATGTATGGGTTGTTATAGGTGCAACAACCACCTTAGAGCCTACGGTATCTCTTATGGAAGGTTCACATTCCTCCTCAATAATGATAGGGGAGTGATTTGGTTTAATTACCTTACCTGATCACAATTGAATTTCATTAAGCCCCATGGGAGTAATAAGGTAGGTCTGGAAGGTAGTTAGAGCCTCTATGCCCTGAGCTGCTTTATTTTTCCGGTTTAGGTTAGGTTGCACAGGTATGTGGGGTCACACAAATGGTGTAGGAAGAGGAGTTTGGAAAGGAGATAATTGTAGCTATTGTTGCATTGGTAATCCAGGTAAAGATGTATTATGGGCATTTCCTCTCTAGTTTTGGTTCCAAGGGCATGGTTGAGATGGAGGATATTGGATAGAGGGAGATGGAGACCACTAGTTCCAGGGTGAAGGAAATTACACTAAAGAAGGAGCAGGATATTGCCATGGATATTGCTGATTATTATATGCATTATTCCACGAATTGAAAGAGGAAAAATATTGAGACATACCTGGAGGTCATCGCTGCCATGGTATCCTTGGTGCAATGAAATAAGAGGACTGCACCTCTTCGCTTGACTCTCTAAGTACTGTCTTTAGTCTAGGAAGCTCCGGACATTGAATGGTCGAATGTTCCAACTCGCAAATATTGCACAAGCTGATGGTGTCTAATTCAAATTCCCTCAATGGATGTTTCTTCTATCAATTCACATAGAACACAGCCAGAGTCGTATCAACCTCTACTTGTGTTTTCTTGACCTGCGTTGTCATTATCTTGGAAGATAGAGTACTAAGGATATCGGTCTTGAAATTTTTGAAAAAAATCCCGATCTTTTCTCTGGTTACTCCTCTGCCTGTACATTTTTGTATTCAGGCAGAGGCATCTCAAATTGTGCTTCTCCATATAGATGACACCTTAGAGCATCTTCTATAGAGATTTACAATTTCAGTGAATGGTTCCTACGATATATCCCCTTTCCCTAGTAGGTTTAGTGTGTCAAGGCAGTCGTCCCTCATTCCTCTAATAAATATGGTCTTTAATATCTCATGCTCTAAATCGTTATGTTTAGACCTATGTAGATTATAGTGGAATTGGTCTTCATAGTCTTCGAGGCTCTCATCCTCTTTCTGTGTCATTCTAAATACTTCCTCCATTAAGTCCTTGGTTCTGCAATAGTCTTGGTACTTTGATAAGAATGTCTCCTTCATATCGCTCCATGTTCAAATAGAAGTAGACCCCAATCCCATGGATCATCTCAAGGCTTCCCCTTTCAAAGTAGCAGGAAATAATTTCAGTTTCTGATCATGTGAGATGTAGTCATAACTCCTGCATAAGACATCAAATTCAAATAGGAAGGTGTTTGGGTCTTCCACAATCATCCATTGGAAGAATGGTAAGTATGATAGAGGAATATTTTTTATAGGGGCTTCGACTTTGATATCCCCGATTAGGAACTCAAAGGTGGTAATAGTAGCGTCTGTTTTAGCCTTGTTGTCATTTTTGTCCCCCATGGCTAATCCTTGTAACCCTTGTTGTAACAAACGTTCTTCAAATTTCTCTTGTGATGGCCTTGCAGGTGTATTTGACGGCTCAAGTAACTCTAGGGCTAGTTGTTTCACCACACTGCCTGAATCTGGATATTGATAAACCAATAGGTGCTCTCCTGTCTCAGGTGTTTGATGCCCCCCCTCAGTTTCCCCTATCCCTCGGTCCTAAAGTTCTGGCTACTAGCTTCCCCCTATTGTTCTTGAATTGGATTCTTAATCTTGGGAGTG
Organism: Pinus tabuliformis; assembly: GCA_031772625.1. Classification (NCBI taxonomy): domain Eukaryota; kingdom Viridiplantae; phylum Streptophyta; class Pinopsida; order Pinales; family Pinaceae; genus Pinus; species Pinus tabuliformis. The sequence continues at coordinate 1,326,983,443 of CM062805.1, read as the reverse complement.
TGGGTGCTAGCTTTAGAATGATATGGCCCTGAGATAGAGGAATCAAAGGTTTCTACCCTTGTTATGAGAGTAACAAACTTTTTTGGCCATTTTTTCCTTGCGTCCCTTTGAGAGGTTGATTATTCTTTTTCTGCCTTAGAGATTAGTTCCAGGATAAATGTTTTCCTTCCCAAATCTACACTCTCCCTTTCCCTTTTACGACCTGTTTTTCCTGTGACTAATTAGACTGGGGGTAGTTTTGGTATTTCTATAGTTCCTATGGTTTCAAACATGGACCCTATGTGTATTGATTCACACTCTAAGTGTCTCAGTCTTTGACAGTGGTGAGCCCGTACAAGTATGTTAGAATGATGCACAAGTTCTTACCTCTCGTCTTACCACGCAACAATTGAAGAGTTGAAGACATGTTAAACAAAATAGAAAAATGCCACACCCTATGTTCTATAGTGATCACAATGGTGATCCCGCCTAGGTATATTAGAGTGATGTGCAGGTTCTTACCTCTCGTATTACCACCCAACGATTGTCGACTAGGAACACTATCATCAAAAAAACAACTTGGTTGACTGTATCGTCAACTACCATCCCCGGAAACGATGCCAAAATGTAGTGTTTTTTTAATAAATCCTAATTGACCGAGACTGGAACATTTAATTTCCAACCCAGGGTAGGTATTTCTATTTCAATGGAGTTCGCACTATCTATGCCGATACAATACAAACAAGAATGAAAAATGGAAAGAATAGTAAAAGATGTCGCTGAATCAATTGAAAAAATCAAATCATTCATGTAGAAATTAAAACACTCCTCATAATTGAAATCACACTTCACAATTATCAAAGTAAGGGTGCGCCACACCGTAAACTAATGACTACACTAGTTGGTCACTATAATTTTGTTTAATCAAACCAGTGTAACAACATAATATAATCTAAAATAGAAGTGAATGTATTTCACAATTTGTACAACAACATCATAAAACCATATGACAATAAAAGAAACAATAATGTACACTACTTCTACCATTGCAATCCCTGCTAAAGAGGAGGGACCTTCCTCCCTAGCCGAGGTGGAGGAATAACACGATATTAGTTAACGATTCAGATGAAGAGGAGTAACAACATCACCGTGGTGATTTTAATATTAAAAATAATTCAGAGTTAGAAGAGCAAAGTAACAGTGTTTTTCTATATTTCGTCCTTGTACACAGGAAATCGAGTTTCTTTTATAATTATTACATGCCTGAAATTAGGAATAGATCAGTCATGAGAATCTCATGATTCTCATGCTGATCATAAAATAAAAGTAGTTACAACCTATTTCTAAATACAAATGCTTCTCAGATACATTGGTTAAGATTGCAACCACTTGGGTTTGTTGCTTCTAAAATAAACAATTCCTAACACCTGACAGCTGTTATGTGGAATAGTACCCACAACTTGCCAGCTCTGGTGCAACAACATCCTGTGAGTGAATAGCAGTTCGGGATGTAATGACAATCATTGGCGACAACACCCTTGGTGTAACAATGGTCCTCTGTATCAACATGGTGTAACAATAGCCTATAACAACATTCAGTGTGTAACAACAACCTGTAATAACATATAGGGTGTAATAACGAACTGCTCTACCCTGCTCTGAAACTAATCAACGCTGCCTATTTACTCCATAACCTTGTTCTCGCGAGCAACACCTGAAAAAGAGAAGAGCTTCCAAAATACTCCTCTAGTGCTCACCCCAGTTATCCACAAAAAGGAATATAGTATCATATTATTCAGCAAAACATGGAAAAATAACATGACAATGGAATAGGTTGCATATATGAGAAAAATGGTGATTAATCATGTAAAGTTTCATGGGCTTGGAGGATAAGAGGATCAAAATTGGGGAAAGAAGGTGAAGAAAATAGGTCAAAAGTCACACCCATCGATGATTTTGATGTTTGAGCCTCTAATGAACATAATTGTGAAATTAACCCTGTTGTTATTCCTTTAGAAGAATTTTCATGCCATTAGATTTGATTATCTTCCCTAGTTTTCCTAGGATACCCCTTAATTTAACTTCCTTTCCTTTCCAAAAAAAATTCAATAAAATTTGTTGAAAATTAAAAACTATCGTACCCAAAGATAGTAACCATTGGAATCCTAGTACAACAACAACACTACCCATTGGAATGCAAAGAATTGGACTATTCAATACATATTCTCCCATGGATAACTTGATATTATGCGACCTTCTAGAGAAATTTATCGTTCCTCCATTTGCAACCATCACTTGACACTCTGGTGTCGGATATAATAAGAAATTTAATTCCTTGACTATCATTCAATGAATAAAATTATGGGTACTACCTGAATCAATCAACACTATTACCTTTTTCTTCTTGATATGTCCTTCTATCTTGAGAGTTTGAGTGGTAATTCCTACCAATGAATTACAAGATATGGTCGGATTCATTTCTTCTTTTCTCTGGGGTTGGTTCATGGTGTATATTGTTGGCTTGATAGGGCCTTACCTAGGTTTGGAGTTAATTAGCCAAACAAATCCCTATACAACTGGCCCTTTCAACAACAGCCAGTAGAGCGCGGACTGAGGTCTCACTCGAAGCAGTATGGGAAGATGTTGGGACCAAGTTTCCACACCCTTGAGTTGTTTGAGGGGTCGGTTTAGTCCAACTATGAATGGCTTCATGCAAGTCACTCCTCGCACTTCCCTAACCCGCGAGGCCTTCGCTCTCTGTTATAATCGCCTTCGTGCAGTTGTTAATCAGGGGCTGAGGTGATTTCACGCTTCTAAGGCAACAATTTGCACTCTTTTCCTAAGTTACACTACGAATCTTACTTATATTCTTATAACTATTAGTTACTTCGTGTAAATAGATGCTTATCTTATATTCGCTTATTCAACACATTCATATAAGTTTGCACAACAAACAAACAGTAAACTTTCAATTCATACCCAATATACTTCAATGCATAAAACAACAAAACGACACATAAAATGATAAGAAACTTCTCTTTATTATTTTCTCCAATGGTTACAGACTCAACTCACCTTGCGCACTCGGCTACAGGGGTCCACGCACTCAGCTGTGGACTACTAGGCCTCTGCGCACTTAGCTACAGAGCCTTCTCCTATTGTACAACCCAAGACACGACTTTACACTTCAACCAAGGCTCAATTCTTCATCTTCTCTTAGATTCTTAGATCTAATAAGCTTTCTCTACAACTTAGAGCCTCACTCTATTTATATAATCCTATGGTCCATGGACCATGGGTAGAACTCTCAAGTCGACATTACATTACAAAATTAAGGGCGAACAACCCTGTGACTCAATTACAACTTCGTGCTCTGCGCCCACACTTCGTAGAGTCTTTACATCAAAAATGGTCAAAACTTGGGATTTAAGCCCCAAAACTTGCCTTGGGGGATCCTGCACCCAACAGGCCCCCAACACAAACATCATGACTCGACCTCGAGTCACTCTGTCGATACAGAGATCTTTGCGTAGAGACCTCCCAACTTTGCTCGGACTCTTGCAAGGTCGACAACGCACTGAGCGGCTACCTACTATATCTCTTGGACACGTTGTTCAAAGACTGCAGTATCTAAACTACTTCCCTGTATCTACTCCTACGTCCCCTACATCTGCATGAGCTTGCCTTCAATTGATGTTGTGATAATGAAGGCTTCATCATTCCATGGTTGGGAAAGCACATTCAACGCTGCTTCTTTGTGTCGTTCCATGTCTACCTGCTCCTTAAGTGCCTTGGTCTGTTGCATCTGTGCAAGCCTCTCTATAAGTGCCACCGTCTATGCAATCCCATTTATGTCGTCATATTGTTGCTACAGCTCACGTGCCTTTGTCTCCAAGTGCTCTTTGTTTGGGTCCTCTTGCAGAGCGGTGAGGACCTCGAACGATTCTTCCAACATTTTGGTGTAGTCTCTCAGTGCACTGCTGATCTCTTCTATGTCATTGTGATGGCGCTGGTGCGCTATTCCCTCACTTCTGAAGGAGTTGAAGGTTGTGACTTCAATCGTAACTCTGTTATCTAGAGGTTCAGCTCTAGCTGAACCTTGGCCATCTTGTCTCGCGCCTCACGCACCCTTGCTGCTAACCTTTGAATGCACACCTCTGTTGGGATGGCCAACTCAGGGACCATCTGGCAGGCTTCTTCAAGTACCTGCACTATTTTCCTGTTCTAGGACATGACCTCTTCACACTGCAAGTTCAACTGCTCCATGTTGATTCATTGTTCGCTTAATACCTACAGCATGCGGCTCTCCCTAGACCGTAGTTCTACAATAACTACATCCTGTAGGACATAGAGTGTCTCCTAAGGGAGCCTAACCATGTTGATCCCTATTCCCTTTAACGCACTGACTGTAGGCTTGTCGGCCTCTTTTTTTGTAACCATTGCCCCCTCTAGTAGCACTCTCGTATTGGTCATGTGAGCGCGCAACATTTCTTCAGCTACAGTCGTTCCTACTGTGAGGTTGGTTGAGAGTGTACCAACCTAAGGAGTGCTGTTATGAAACCAGCTCACAAAAAGATAGAAAAGAGAGATCCACGCCTTAGAATTCAGCCTCTTCGAGGGGGCAACCTCCTTTACATTACATAAATGAACAATTCTTGGATGATACAAATGACAAAACCTCCTTTCTATATATAGGAGTCTAGGGAGTCACAATATAATCCAGCCGACCTAACAATAATAATATAAAGCCACAAAAATAACAATAGAGGGATTCTATGGGGCACAGAAATAACAATATGGGGGTAATAGGGGCACAACAATATAAATAAGGGGTATAACTACAATAGTAATGGGGTAATCACTAGTATTATAGGGACCCAACATGCCCCTCTTCTTCAAAAAAGTGTTGTCCTCAACGCTTGAGTAGTTCTGGATACTTCTGCATAAAATTCTCATCCTCCCATGTGGAATCTTCAGCAGATAAGTTCTTCCACTTGATAAGATACTCTGAAATTGATCGATTTCGTAGCTGTCGAGTTCTTGTTTCTGTGACTGCTTCCGGTTCCAATATAATTTTTCCTTCCTCGTCAAGTTCTGGCAATATTGTTTGAATTGGGAGCTTGTCACCTATAACCTTCTTTAAGCATGAAACATGGAAAACTGGGTGCAATCGAGAAGCTGCAGGAAGCTCCAATTTGTATGCCATAGTACCAATCTTTTGCAACACCTTGTACGGACCATAATACTTTGGTGATAATTTATTATCCTTCTTAGCTTGCTTTAGGGACATTTGCTTATATGGTTGTAGCCGTAGGAATACCCAATCACCTACATCAAAACTTCTTTCACTGCGATGTTGATCTGCCTGTTGTTTCATTCTATTTTGTGCCAACACTAGGTTATCCTTTAAGAGTTGGAGGACTTGTTGTTGATGTTCGATGTGATGTTCCACTGCCTGAACCTTAGAATTTTCTCTTAAATATGATGTGATGGATGGTGGTTGATACCCATAAAGTGCCATAAATGGGGTCATTTTTGTTGCTGTATGGAAGGAAGTGTTATACCACCATTCAGCCAGAGGCAACCATTTGACCCATTGTGTCTGTTTATCAGATACAAAGCAACGAAGATATCCTTCCAAACATTTGTTTACTATCTCAGTTTGCCCATCAGATTGAGGATGATAAGATGAGCTATGAGCTAACTGAGTACCAAGACAAGAAAATAATTCTGTCCAAAAATTTCCAGTGAAAATGGGATCTCTGTCACTTACAATAATCTTTGGGTTTCCATGTAGCTTTTGAACTGTTTCCATAAATGCAGTAGAAACTGTACTGGCTTTAAATGGATGTGATAATGCACAAAAGTGTGCATACTTGGTAAGTCTGTCAACTACCACCATGATGACACTCTTTCCCTCAGACTTGGGTAAACCTGTGATAAAATCCATTGAAACCTCCTCCCAACGTTGGCTTGGAATGGATAAAGGTTGTAATAGACCCGGTGTCTTAATTGTTTCAACTTTATTTTGCTGGCAACCCAAACATTCCGCCACAAACTTTTGAATATCTGATTTAAGGCCATCCCAAAAAAATTCCTTCTTAACCCTGTGGTAAGTTTTTAAAAATCCTGAGTGCCCTCCTAAGGGAGAAGTGTGCAATTCCATAAGAATCTTTTGTTTTAGCTGGGAATTCTTACAGAGGTATAAGCGATCTTTGTACCATAACGAATCATTTTGCCAGCTAAATGTATCAGAAGTACTGGAATCTTGTTGTAACTTTCGAATAAGTGCCCACACTTCTTCGTCATTCTTCCATTCCTCCCTTGCTTCGTTTATCCAATCTGGTTGGATAATAGAAATGGCACACAACAATGCTTCCACATCCTCATCCTTTCTTGAGAGTGCATCTGCCACCACATTTTGCTTCCCTTTTTTGTAGATGATTTCAAAGTCATAACCCAACATCTTTGTGACCCACTTTTGTTGCTCTTCAGAGGATAATCTTTGTTCTAAAAAGTATTTAAGGCTATCATGATCTGTTTTTACCTTGAAGTGTCTTCCCATTAGGTAGGGTCGCCATTTCTTAAGTGCATGGAGTATTGCCAACATTTCCTTCTCATAAATAGCTTTGCTTAAAAACTTTCCCTTGATTGGACGACTTTCAAAAGCAATGGGTCTTTCATCTTGCATTAGAACAGCACCAATTCCATTTCCTGAAGCATCACATTCCACAATAAAGGTTTTTGTGAAGTCCGGTGTAGCTAAGACCGGTGCTTGGCACATTGCCTCTTTAAGATGTTCAAAGGCCTTTGTTGCTTCCGGAGTCCATGAAAATGAATCTTTCTTCAATAATGTTGTTAGAGGTGCTGCTATTCTCCCATAATTCTTAACAAACTTGCGATAATACCCTGTCAACCCAAGAAATCCTCGCAGATGCTTTATGGATGTGGGGATTTTCCATTCCTTAATGGCTTTAATTTTGCTAGGGTCTACCTTAACTCCTTCATGAGATACAATATGACCCAAATATTCCACCTCCTGGACTCCAAAGAAACATTTGGATCTTTTTGCATATAATTGTTTCTCCTCCAATAGTTGTAGCACCCTGTCAACATGTTCAACATGATCCTTCCAAGACTTTCTGTAGATTAGTATATCATCAAAAAATACTAACACAAATTTTCTAAGGAATGGTTTGAAAATTGAATTCATCAAACCTTGAAATGTTGAAGGTGCATTGGTAAGGCCAAAAGGCATGACCAAAAATTCATAATGACCCTCATGAGTTCTAAATGTCGTTTTCGGAATGTCTTCAATCTTCATTCTGATTTGATGATATCCTGAACGAAGATCCAACTTGGTGAAGTAAATTGATCCATGCAATTCATCCAGTAATTCATCAATAACAGGAATGGGGAACTTATCTTTAATAGTGAGCTTGTTGAGCTCCCTATAATCCGGACACATGCGCCATGATCCATCCTTCTTGTGCACCAATACTACTGGAGCTGAGAAAGAACTTTGACTCGGTTGAATTATACCAGCCTCTAGCATTTCTGCAACCATACGTTCAATTTCACTTTTTTGGACATAGGGATATCTGTACGGCCTGATGTTTGGAGGAACACTTCCTGGAATCAGATGAATAGCATGATCATGATCACGCATAGGTGGGAGACCTTTGGGAGTCTCAAATACCTTGGAATGATTGTCCAGGACTTTTTGGAGATCTGGAGAAATAGATGATTCCAATGTGGAAACATCTAGCGAACATAATTGTGCAATTACACCTCTTTGCTCCTTTTTTAGAAGCTTTGTCATGCCATTAGAGCTGATTATCTTTCCTGGTTTCCCTGCAATACCCCTTAATTCAACTTCCTTTCCTTCCACAGAAAATTTCATGAAAAGTTCTTGAAAATTAAAAGCTATTGTACCCAAGGATTGTAGCCATTGGACTCCTAGTACAACATCAGCACCTCCCATTGGAATGGAAAGCATTGGGCTAGTCAATACATATTCTCCCATGGATAGCTTGATATTATGGCACTTTCCAGAACAATTTATTGTTCCTCCATTTGCAATCATCACTTGACACTCTGGTGCTGGATATAAGAAGCAATTCAATTCTTTTGCTACCCTACAATGAATAAAATTGTGGGTGCTTCCTGAATCAATCAACACTATTACCTTTTTTTTCTTGATTTGTCCTTCTATCTTGATGGTTTGAGGAGTGGTAATTCCTGCCAATGCATTACAAGATATGGTCGGATTTATTTGTTCTTCATCTAGGCTTTGTTCCTGGAATATATCCTCTTCTTTTGACCTTTCTTGCTCCTTTTCTTCTTCCCTTCACAATCTATGTAGAATAATTTCTTCTCAGCACACTTATGACCTTTTGTGTATTTGCTATCACAATTGTAACAAAGCCCTTTTGCTCTTTTTTCTTCCAATTGTTGTGGTGTCAACCTTGTAGGTTGTGGAAGACTATGGGCAACAACACTTCCATCTTTATAGTTGTGAACGGTATGCTTCCTAGTTGCCATAATTTTGCTTTCCATTTTTCTTGCTAACCTGAATGCCTTCTCTAATGAATCAGGTTCCCAAAGGCGCACATCATGTTGGATATTATCCTTTAAAGACCCTATGAACACATCAATCCTATGCTCCTCTGGAATATCTTTTACCCTTATGTTCAATTTTTGGAACTCATCAATGTGCTCCATTATTGAACCCTTTTGTTTGAGACTTATCAATTGGCTAAAAAAAGTGTTGCTTTTTGTATCCTCATAATGTGCTATCAATTCTTCCGTAAAAATTGCCCAAGTGATAAATTGTTTACGAGAACAAAGCCATTGATACCATACAAACTGATTTGGTTCCAAATATAAAGTTGCCATACGTACCTTTTGTGTGTTTTGCACATTATTGAGATCGAAGAATTGCTCCATCTGTAATATCCATGTGGCGGGATCCTTGCCATCAAACTTCCTCACATCGATTTTTGGAACATGGTGAGTCTTCGATCCAACATTAGAGTCTATGGAATCATGATTAACATTTCTTTTATTCTCATCATGAGTTTCCTTTACTACCTTTTCACCATTAGTGACCCTTTCTTGTAGCAACTTCTTCAATTCATCCATCTTATCATCCATGCCATCAAATTTAGCGTCAATCTTAGCTTCCATGCCATCCATCTTAGCTTCCATTCCCTTTATCTTAGATTCCACGCCATTTACCTTAGATTCCACGCCACTTATCTTAGCTTCTGTTAGCTTTTGTGAGCGTGACATTTGTTGCACTTGTTCTTGTAATTTTGATATATCATGTAGCATTTCTTCCTCTTCTTCATGAGTCATGCTAGAGCTTTCAGGTTCCTTACTAGGTGTTTGCATTTTCTTTCCTCGGGGCATTAGTTACCGATAATAAATTTTTACTATGCCCTTTGAATTCCGTTAAACCAAGCTTACACAAAAATTAAAAAAAACTACACACCTTTTTTCACTTTATAGAAGCCTGATATTGAATCTGATGTATCTCTGTAATTTCGGATCCTCCAATTCTGAAATTGCTACCTGTAGTAGCCTTCTGTGTCCTCTTTCCAATGCCACAAGTCTGAGCCAAATTGGATTCTCCAAGGAAGAGTTATGTGAAATCTCCCACAGTGACTTGCTTTTAGACTGGTTCAGTAGAGCGAACTTGTACGACGTGCCACGAGTCACTGTTTCAACCTTTGAATCTAAAACACACGCACAAGAACTACCGTCCGTCCTCTTTCTGTACCTTTTTACGAAATTTCAATCCGATCCTCAGAGAGAGAGTTATGACGATTTTCCCTAGGTCACCTGTTTTGAATGTAATTCAGGAGTCTGCAAAAATACCAACTTCCTTAGATCATATCTCCGAAAATATCTCGAGAAAAGCTCTGAAATTCGGACCCAAGGTTCAGCGCCAATTCTTCTCAAATGGGTTTTTTTTGCGACTTTTGAAACGTGACAGAAAAAAAGTTATAGCGAAAATGCCACGATGACCTGTTTGGAGCAGCGAAACCCTTGAATCCAAAGCTCTGATACCAAATGTTATGAAACCAGCTCACAAAAAGATAGAAAAGAGAGATCCACGCCTTAGAATTCAGCCTCTTCAAGGGGGCAACCTCCTTTACATTACATAAATGAACAATTCTTGGATGATACAAATGACAAAACCTCCTTTCTATATATAGGAGTCTAGGGAGTCACAATATAATCCAGCCGACCTAACAATAATAATATAAAGCCACAAAAATAACAATAGAGGGATTCTATGGGGCACAGAAATAACAATATGGGGGTAATAGGGGCACAACAATATAAATAAGGGGTATAACTACAATAGTAATGGGGTAATCACTAGTATTATAGGGACCCAACAAGTGCGCACCTACAACTCCTAAATTTGTGCCTCGAGGGCCTCCGTAGTGACATCGCGCACCATCTCCCCTATGTGATGTAAATCCCCCTCAGTGAGGATTATTGGGTCAAAAGAAGTCTTAGACGTTTTTGACTTCTTTTGCGGCTCCACCAGCTCTATTGGGCGCTAGTGCTTTAATTGTGTCAATGTTGTTTTTGGGTCCGTGCCACCCTCATCTGTCTCCACCACTTGTTCCTACTCAGGCGAAGGTGATTTCCAGCCCTTGCGCTCCTTTTCTACTGCCTTCTACACTTCTGTTGTAGCCTTTTGCTATTCTGCTACTGCCTTCGTAGTGTCCTGTGCCTCCTCTGCCTTTGCTACTGCAGCCTCTTGTCATCTCTTCTCTGCCAACTGTGCCATCCACAGTTTTTTCTCCTCCTTTTTCTGAGCAGCAAACATGTCTGCTTCCACGGCAAAGGTGGCTAGAGCATGTCACTCCGGTGGCCACACCCCAAGTACATCAAAGATAACATCATCCGTGGCCATGTATGGTAGTTCATTCCACTTATTTTTGGGGTCCTTGCGTGCCCTGATGTAGACATGATGGAAGTCCACCTTAAACTCTGCGAAGCTTTGTAAACTATTATAGACAGTGGGCAATAACCAAGGCTTGCGATTAATCCCCATTCTGATGTTCATCTCCATGAACACCCAGAATATTTTACAATCTCGGATCCTATGCATGTCTTTAGTGGCCCACAGTGAAGTGTACTTCGCGGCCTCTGGGAGATCCCTCACAATTGTGGGGAACTGGCTATCCTCAAGAAATTCCCCAGCCACCAGCACTATGGATAGCAGAAGCCACGCATAGTGGAAGGTTTTCCCCTGTTCCTGTGCCTCGCGGCAATTCTCTAGGAACTCGTTGCACAAGTATTCGGACCAGTTAAACTGGACCCCCTTTACGGACCAATTAAACTAGAACCCCTTTGCACATTACTCGGTAAGTACAACCACCGGTGTGGGCACCTCATCTGCGCGACACTTCCGCATGACCTTACCCACCAGTATCTAAGTCGCAACTCAGACTACCTTGTTGTTTATATTGGAGATCACGTAGCCCCTCTTTTTCTTCTCTAGCTTATACTTCCTTTTCATGGCCTCCGCGATGGCCAAAACACTGCTTTTACCCTCCGAAATGTTTGTTGGGTCTTCTCCTTTACAAGGGAATCGGGTAACTCTATGGATCAGGTGGTCCATGATGGGGATGGGCTCCTCCAGCCACAAACACCAGTCATGCACCAGGAAGAGTAGCTGCCTGATAATGAAGATGGTCATTAGGGTGTGATGGTAATGCGGCACCCAGAGCAGGTTCAACAACCCTGCCTTTTCGACTCCACGCAACTGCTTGCACAGCTCCAAATCTATGACCCACATCGCATTATGTTTCTTTGGCTTCATGAGCTGCACGGTCACCAAGTGAGGGAACTTCTCGTGGTCGGCAAGATCCCAATCTTCAAACTTCAAACTCAACACCTGTCCCAAGTGCGCTCCTTTGAAAATGATATCGTCGGGTAGCAGCGGAGTATGTAGAGAGCTTTTACTCTCATCGATATCCTCGGGCACCTTCGCCCTCCCATTCTGCGGAGGAACATACATGGGCAGCCTGGTTAAAGGGTCCACACCCTCAGTTTCTTCCTCCATGTCTTCATCCTCTTCCTCTTCTATTAAGATGTCCTCAAGGTCTTCCTCCTCCTCATCGGTTTCCAAATTAACTGCTTTCCCCTTTTCTTCCTTTGTTAACTTAGTTCACAGTGGGTTTCGAGGGGACACGTGCACCAGAATCATGGGCATCTTATCTTTCTTGGGTCTTAGCGTGTGCGGTGATTTAGGGATTTCCGCAACCATCTCAGCGCTTTCAAGGGCATCTTCTACGATCATGGCCTATGCAGCCTCTTCGGCGGTCATTTCTCCGATATCCTCGCCTTCTTCAAGCACTGCCATCTTCTTTTTCCTTAAATCGCTCATTTGATTAGGTGTGTGCTTAAACAATGCTCTCAATAGGTATGGGTTTAGAAGACTTTGGGCACATGATAGCTCAATTCTCAAATGACCAAGTATTCTTTGCGGGGTAGCCCTTTGTAATTTATAGCACCTTTTGAATTCAAATTCGACTATTGCTCCCAAATCCAATGTTGGGTTCTGTTATATTCTTTCCATGACTAGCCCATGTACTTAACCGGGGGGTTATAGGGGGGGCAGAGACCCCCTTCATTGCGCCAATTTTGTAGCGAGGGGGGGTCAAAGGGTGTTTGAGGCATACCCATAACCCCACTTTATGGGGTCCGGGGTAGCGCCATGGAAATTTTGGTTTTGGACCCTATGTTAGGATGGGCAGATCCACCTATGGTTTTGTGCATGATTTTTGCACATGTTTTTGGACGCGATGGTTTTCGGTCCATGGTATTGGACACGATGGTTTTTTGTCCATGGTTTTGGATGCTTCAGCATGTATAAATATGTATTATAACATTGAAAGGAATATAATGAAAAATCAAGCTGGTAGTCCCAGTTTTGGGGTCCAGGGGAAAATCTCTGTGTATATGTGTTTTATGTGTTATGCTCTCACATTGTTTATTTTCTATGTTTTATAATTCGTATGCAGGTAATTTCTATATAGGGTTAAAACCTACATTTGGTATCAGAGCTGTTTTGGCTTCAAGGGGATGCGTTTGTTGCTGAGGGGTTTCGCTCAGGCCAATGGTAGACCCTGTTCAGTGGGAGATCTATGAGATTGATTCTAGTGGTAAAAGAAGATGGTGAGCAGTGGAAAGATAGAGATCGCGAAATTCAATGGTCAGAGATTTGAGTTGTGGAAACTCAAGATGGAGGATCTGTTGGTCAATAAATATCAGTGGATCGTGGTAGATCCGGGTACTAAACCAATGGGAGTGTCCGATGAAGAATGGGAGAAGTTGGATCAGAAGGCAAAGAGCACAATACGATTGTGTGTCTCAGATTCATTGTTGCCGAATGTATCACAGGAAGCTACAACGAAGGCTTTGTGGGACAAGTTAGGGACTTTGTACCAATCTAAGTCTCTAGTGAATAAATTGTTCCTACAGAAAGAGCTGTATAACCTGAGGATGAAAGATGGAGACTCAATGATAGAGCATCTGAACACATTTAATACTGTGGTAAGTCAGTTAGCATCTATTGATATTAAAATTTCAGATGAAGATAAGTGCATTAGTTTGTTGTGTTCTCGACCAGATTCGTGGGATAGTCTGGTTATTGCAATAGGTAGCAATACAACTGCCTTGCAGTTTGATGAAATAGTCTCAGCCTTGCTGACGGAGGAGATGAGATGGAAAAACATGGAGAGCCAGAATGGTGATGCCTTGTCTATATGAGGACAGTCCTAGAACAGAAACAAAAATAAGTCATCAAGTGGGAGATCTAAATCTAGAGGGAGATCTAAATCTCTAGGAAAACCTGTAAAGGTGGTATTTTGGAAATGCAGAAAGGAAGGGCACTACAAAAGGGACTGTAAATCTAGAGCTCCTGATAAAGGAAAGGGATCTTATGATGCTCCTTTTACAGAGGCGAAAACCACCTCAGATGAAGGTGGGGATGTGCACTTGGCTTCTTCAAGTACACATGTAGATCATGAGGCGTGGTTGATTGACTCAGGTGCATCCTTTCACTTCACTCCCCATAGAGAGTGGTTCAATGAGTATGAGAAATACGATGGTGGTGATGTCTACTTAGGGGATGACAAGAAGGCTAGAATCGTTGGTCGCAGAAAAGTAAAGTTGAAGTTGCAAGGTGGAAGGATTAGAACACTTCCGATTGTTCTGCATATTCCTACATTGGCCAGAAATCTGATTTCTGTAAGCAAGCTCGATGATGCAGGTGTAAAAATAATGTTCGAGAAGGATACCTACAAAATGGTTTAGGGAGCATTGATATTGATGCGAGGAGTTTGGATTGGAACTCTGTACAAGATGCAATGTAGCACTATTATTGATGGGTGCAATAGTTCTATGGTTCCTGAAAGTGGAGAAAAAAATCTAGTGGTCTCTGGAGAGAAGACCATGCTGTGTCATAAAAGGCTTGGACATATTGGAGAGAAGGGCCTTCTAATACTTCATGGTAAAGGTATGGTAGAAGGTATGAGTAATAGCTCTCTGGATTTTGATTTCCATGAAAATTGTGTATATGGGAAGCATAATCGGGTGAGTTTCCCCTCTGTTGGTAAAAGGGCGAAACATATATTAGAGCTTGTGCACAGTAATGTGTTTGGACCTGTGAAGGTTCCATCACTGGGTAAGTCTGTGTACTATGTATCATTTATAGATGACTTCCCAAGGACTACATGGATATATTTCCATAAGAAGAAATTTGAAGTCTTTGACAGGTTTAAAGAATTTAAGGCTCTCGTGGAAAATCAGACAGAGAAGAAGATAAAGGTGCTAAGGACAGATAATGGTGGAGAGTTTTATAGCAAGGAATTTGAAGAATTTTGTAAGAAGTGTGGTATAGCACGACATAAGAGTACTCCATATACACCTCAGCAAAATGGAGTTGTAGAAAGAATGAATAAGACGTTGATGGAAAGGGAAAGAAGCATTCTCAGTGGTGCCAGGTTAGGATAGGAATTCTAGGTGGAGGTGGTGGATACTACATGTTACCTGGTCAACAGGTCACCTTCATCAGTGTTGGAGGATAAGAATCCATAAGAGGTATGGACTGGTAAGAAACCCTCTCTTTCACATCTGAGGGTATTTGGATGTGATGCATATGTACATGTTCCAAAGGAGAAATGAACCATGTTGGATAGTAAATCTGAAAAGTGCATCTTTATTGGGTATAAGGATGGTTCAAAGGGTTATAAGATTTGGAACCCAGTCACACGGAAGGTTGTGTACAGCCGAGATGTGGTGTTCAGAGAGGTAAAAGATGTTATTAAAGATGAAGTCCAACCAAAGGAACCTGAGAAGATAGAGTTTGAGCTAAAGGAGGAAGAATCAGCCTCTGCAACAGAAGAGGAACTAGAAAATGAAGAGCCACAAAATCCGGCTATGAGAAGATCAGTTCAAGAAAGAAGGCAACCTGAAAGGTATAGTCCATTTGTTTTCTGTTCAAATCTTTCCTTGTCTATTACTGATGATGATCCCAGAACTGTGAAGGAAGCAGTGGATTTAGAGGATGTTAAACTCTGGAAAGAGGCCATGGTTGATGAAATGGCATCTTTGCACAAAAATGAGGCTTGGATCTAGTGGAGTTGCCGGCTAGAAGGAAACCCATTTGCAACAAATGGGTGTTCAAAAAGAAGACAAATGTAGAAGGAATGGTGCAGAAATACAAAGCTCGGTTGATAGAAAAAGGTTATTCTCAGGTGCCGGGAATTGATTTTGGTGATATTTTTTCTCCTATTGCCAAGGTAACTTCTATTAGATTACTTTTATTTGTTGTTGCTGCTTTTGATTTTGAGGTAGAAAGATGGATGTGAAGACAAAATTTATTCACGGGGATCTAGAAGAGAAGATCTACATGAAGCAACCTAAAGGCTTTGCGGTGAAGGGTAAGAAAGAACTGGTATGCAAGTTAAAGAAGTCTCTGTATGGGTTAAAATAGTCACCAAGGATGTGGTATCATAAATTTGATACATTTATATGGGAACTTGGCTTCACCAAAAGCAAAGCAAATCACTATGTGTATTTTAAATTAATTGGTGACCATGTTATTTATCTTGTCTTGTATGTGGATGATATGTTGCTGGTTGGAAATGACAAAGAAATTACCCAGGATTTGAAGACCCAATTTTCCTCCAAATTCGACATGAAAGATCTTGGTGCTGCAAACTATATTTTGGGCATGGGAATTAAAAGAGATCGAGCAAAGAGGAAGCTCTGGTTAAACCAGAGGAAGTATGTCGAGACAATACTGCAGAGATTTAATATGCAGGATAGTAAACCGGTGAAGGATCCTTTTCCTGTAGGTGTGAGATTATCTATTGAATAGTGTCCCAAGACACAAGAAGAGGAAGAGGACATGTCCGACATTCCATATGCAAGTGCAGTCGGTAGCCTGATGTATGCAATGGTCTGTACTAAATTAGAAATTGCACTTGCAATGGGAGTATTGAGCATGTTTATGTCAAAACTAGGAAAGGAGCATTGGACAGCAGTGAAGCGGGTTTTCAGGCATTTGCATGGCACTAGTGATTATGGTTTGTGCTACCAAGGAGGACTAGGATTGGATAGAGTGTTGGATATTCATGGCTTTGTTGATGTAGACTGGGCTAGAGATTTGGATCAGAGAAGATCTACAAGTGGGTATGTGTTTAACCTATTTGGAGGTGCAATCGGTTGGATGAGTAAGAAACAATATGTAGTGGCACTATCAACTTCAGAGGTATAATAGATGGCAGCCACTCATGCAAGAAAGGAAGAACTTTGGTTGCAGAGATTGTGTTCATGTATGGGGTTAGTACAGGAAGATAAAAGGATAGACAGTGATAGCCAAAGTGCACTTTTCTTGGCAAAGAACCCCGCATATCATTCAAAGAAAAATCACATTGATGTTCAATATCACTTTGTGAGGGATATGATAGAAGACAAAAAGGTGTTGTTGTTAAAGGTGGACACTTTGAAGAATACTGCAGATGCATTGACACAATCTATGAGCTCTGAGAAGTTCTCTTGGTGTAGAGAGACAATGGGCATTTCAGGGCTGGAAAAATGACCAAGCTCTCTTGTGGCACCCTGTGGAAAGAAAACAACAAGTGGGAGAATGTTGGGTTGTGTTATATTCTTTCCACGACTAGCCCAGGTAGTTAACCAGGGGGTTAGAGGGCGGGCGGAGACCCCCTTCGTTGTGCCAATTGTGTAGCAAGGGGAGGTCATAGGGGGTTTGAGGAGTACCCGTTACCCCACTTTATGGGGTACAGGGCAACACCCCGGAAAATTTTGGTTTTGGACCCTATGTTAGGATGGGCAGACCCACGTATGGTTTTGGGCATGATTTTCGCACATGTTTTTGGACGTGATGGTTTTTGGTCCATGGTATTGGACACGATGGTTTTCGGTCCATGGTATTGGATGCTTCGGCATGTATAAATATGTATTATAACATTGAAAGGAATATAATGAAAAATCAAGCTGGTAGTCCCGGTTTTGGGATCCAAGGGAAAATCTCTATGTATATGTGTTTTATGTGTTATGCTCTCGCATTGTTTATTTTCTGTGTTTTAGAATTCGTATGCAGGTAATTTCTATACAGGGTTAAAACCTACATCCAGTCCATTAATGCTCCCTTGGCGGAAGATTTTCCCAAATCTAGCCCATAAAGCTCGCCTTAAATGCCTGCCACCCGCTTCATTTAGTCTCAAACCAAGTATCACATTGTGAATAATGATTATAATGGTTACTTTCCATCCAACCCACGCGGTAGTGTAGCTACCCTTGCATTGTCACGGACCCTCTGACAATTCGCTCCTACATGCAGCGCTGATATCGCGCAGCTCTCAGGCAAAGTAATTTATAGTCCCATGCCTCCTTTCAACTACCTGAAGTGCTAAGACTGTTCTTCCCGTAGCTAGTCAAGTGGTCGTGCCACCTCTATACGAATTTACCCAATCATCATTTACTTCTCCTTGGAAAAGTTCACCTTTTAACCTTACTAGTTGCATCACGCATTTTACCACTTGCATTGTGACGCTATATATGATACTTTTAGTAATATGCAGTCCAATCCAAGGCATCAAACTGATCAACTCTTGGTAGTTTCCAAATTTATCAATGTAATCGTGCACATCCCGTTTTATCACCACAATCCTTTTATCAAGAATATCCATTTTCATTCCTCCCTCCATCTTCTTGACTTCTTCTTCTACCATGGCACTTTCCCCCTCAAACGAATATTTTCATTCAAGAGTTCTTGGACCCTAAGGTTACCCTGCCAGATTTCTTCATCAGGTCCCAAGCGTTCTTCTTCTTCCAACTACGTGATCCCTTCTTTCAAGGCTCTGCAATCTATCGTATCCGCGGGCATTGCTATGCATGGACTAGGCATGATATACTTCATCGGTATTTTAGCACTCCCTTCATAAACCAACCTAGAAGGCACGCATCCCATCAGTTTCTTACACGTCGCCCAATAAGCCCATAGGATTGCTGGTACACAAAAGTCCTAATTGCTTCATTATGCTTTACATACCTTGTTCAGTGTTCCCCACACTTCGTGAAAGGCTTCCATGTGGGAAACCGTCTACGCGCTCGTTATTTCCACACTTTGTTGTTCCATCTTGAGGAGCCATTCATGCATTTGACCCCCCAACACATGCTTATTGTCCATATTTCCCATCGTGAAGTTCATGTGCATCCGCGTAAGTGGTTTACCATAGGTTTGTCCCCATTTGGACAGATGCGCACGCAGACCATCCTGGCCATTATATCTCGCTGTCGGCTACCCCATATGCTTCCCAACCCATGTTCATATTATCCTCCTACACGCACTCTAGTCATTAATGTTTCCTTTGTACGTACCCCACCACCTCGCAGGCGTAGCGTGCAATAGCTAATTCAAGGCTTCAAAACATTATTTTTCCAAGCACCTCCCTTTCAAATCTATCCAAGAAGGCATCTACCTCACCTAATTCATCATATTTAGGAAGATCTCTCACTTTTGTCGATACACAGTGTAATGATTTTTTCATCAAGTTACAGTTTAACGTGGCTACCTCATGTAACCGGTTCTACCACTGCTCTATCTCCTCATCTGAATCTGAAGTACAGGAGCTTTCACACTCCCATGAAATTCGTCCATCTGCAGTGGAATTTACCTAGTCTTGCTCTCCCCACAGTTATCTTGTAGATGCAATCCAAATTGTCATCATTTTCATAATCATGCACTGGCTCAGTGTAGCGCAATCCCTCAGCAATGTCCAATGGTATTACTACGCACAGAGAGTTCTTTTCGAAAATATCTTGTGCTTTTTAAGATTAATCACCCCATTAATGTCAGTGGCCCAAACAATTCCTAAGAGCGCAGAGTAGGGATTGCTGTCATAAACAATCTCTATCACTTCAAAGTCTGCTAGTGTGCTCACTCCCTCAATATCCACAATGATTCCCTATAATTGCCCCAGGGGTATTATCTTCTGTTGGTTCACCATGCACAACTAAATAGGAGACCACTGCAACATAGGCCTCCCTATGTGCTCCCATGTCTACTTCGGCAGGATGTTCGCGTCTAACCCTAAATCCAAAATTACTTGGTCCATCTCATATTCTCCAATTTTCACGGTTAACCTCATTTCTCTTCCTGTTCTTGTCTTGTGCTTTCCAATATTTCGGACTATGCACAATTCTCCTTGCGCAGTCCCTGCACATATGTTAATGAGTTCCTATAATCCCTTTACAGCCTTACTATCACGCAGTGGCTTCATGCACGTTTCCAGGAACATTGTGAGCATCGATGGGTCCATCTACAACTCTAGTCTATATTTGCTGCCTCAAGTGGAGGCATCAACGAAGCTCTTCTTAGATTCCATAAAGGTTTCTCAAACATGCTCTAAATCAAACTCCTCTTCTTTCGCCGGAGCTTTGCGAACCCAAGTACTTTTGTCACGCCCCTACACCTGCAGTAGTCTTCCAACCACTTGTAGCAAGGTGCGGCACCACCGAACGCTTTCTTTTCACCAATACTAACATTCGTGGAATACGCCTACTTTCACATTAACATTACTTAGCTTGTGTTTCGCAACGAAGTAAACATGTAATTATCCATTATACTTAATGAAGCCCATACTCATTCATTATCCATAGCAATTATAACAACAACACAACAATTGCAACAAGTATAAAGGGGAGGGGCAACTCCCCATAATGTGAGTCTGCCCGACAATTTATTAAGAATATCAGGTTACAATACAAGTGTGTCTTGGCTTAACCAAGTCTCACACTTAACCAAATAATACAAAGAGAGGCAAACCTGCCTTACAACAGTCTTGTGCACCTCTTGCACAAAGGACGGTGCTCACCCAAGCCACCTAAAATCCTATGCAAAGCCTTACACCAAAACCGCACCTTAGAATCCACCCTGGGCACACTTGCCCAACCTTCGACCTGTTCACAAGACTTCACCAAAGCGTACAGTCCTCTTTAGAGCAATGCGCATGAGATATGCGCAGCTCCCTCTTTAACTGTGCACTTCCTTCTTGCTCCTTGCGAAGATGTAAGAGTGAATGAGATGATGAGTTATGAGATCTCATGCTCCACTCATATATATGCTTCCTTATGGGTTTACATGGGGTGTGCAGACACTTGGCCGACCCCCAAAACCACCAACATGCGCCAATAAGACTCTCTTGCAAGTCGGCTTGCAAGCTCTAATCCATCGCATATATATTGTTTCACACTTAGCCGCATTTCTAAGTGTCATTCCACGTTTTCGCCTTTCGTCGCATAAAACGTCACATTTCTTCTGTAGCACCGTCGCACGCCCATTCGTCGCGTGCCCGTCGTGCGCCCGCGCGACTGCACGCCTGTCGTGCGCCCGGGTGCCTGCGCACCCGCCCGTGCCCTCGTGCATGGCGACTTCGCCTGGCGCCCGTCGCACAATCACCCGGAGGCCTTACATCCTCCTCCACCTGAAATCATTGTTGTCCTCGACAACATACCATCCCGGTAGCCATCCACCAAGATTATCATCATCCATGATGTTGACCCCTCCACACAAAGCAAACATCCTTGCAACATATGTAGAGCTTCATCTCCATCATGCCTTGCCTTAGTGACCAACTACCACCAAGCTCACCATACCAAGGTATGCACCTCCACGGTATGCACACCATCAGATGTCATCTCGATCCATGATTACTGACCTCCTGTCTTCATCATGTGTCCTCATGTGAACTGCTGCCATGATACTCCAACATAATGCTAACAGATCTCTGTCCACTGCATACCCTCATGTCTCGAACCAGTCGGGTGATCAGTCCAACTATCACGCTCAAAACATGAGAGTTAACATCCTCATGCCACCATCAGTTGTTCCTCAAACATCTGCCACATCCTTGACTCATCAAGAATCTATCTCCATAATCCATGCTCAGGTCCATGGAACTCCATCCATCTCATCTGCAACATGCCATGATGCTTGATGCCAAGCCATCCTTGCATCATCATTCATATGTGTGTGCCTCTTCAATGTGAAGAGACCATCTCATCAAACTGACTCTCGATGTGCCACATCTAGGTCCATGAAGCAATCCTTCATCATATCTACAATGTGCCATCCCTCAAGTCATCCATAGAAACAAGTATGCACTTGTCTCATCTATCTATGTGCTGCTTATGATCATAGATCAATCAGCTTCCATGTGTCAAAGTAGTTGCGTCTCGGCTCAACCCATGCCCAAGTTAAGGCATCATGATCATCGCAACTCCATCACTCCAAAGTGTCTCATATCGATCCTCCACATCAAGTCACTCTTCCAAGCCATGCCCATACATGTACTTTGAAAGTATGCATCCCATACTGCATCAAAGTCTCTTGACCTCAGCTCCTCAATGCATCAAATCCTCTAAGTCCACCATGTATGAAGTCCCTAAAAGTCACAACAATCTCATGTCATCATGAGCTCCATAATCAGCTCACAACTTCATCCAAGTCCATGGTCTTTTTGTACAAGAGTGCACAACCTCTCCATCGGCTCATAAGTAGTAAGTCTCCATGTCACACTAGCAAATCCATCTGCACAACATCCCTGCCTTGGCACTCCTCATTGGATGCCCATAAGTGACACCTCTACAAGTGCTCCCACATAATGTCCCTGCATAAGACTGCCATGCTCCATGCCTCCAACCTAATGTCCATGACCAAGTTGCCCATGTAGTCCAACCAAGTAGACTCATCACAACCATCGGTCATCGTCATCCAAGCTGCACTCTTTGGTCTAGTGAACTCGGTCACCCAACCATATCATCATGTCATGAGTCCCTCCATCATAGCTCCTCCACCAAAGTGTCCACCAAGACTATCTCTTGGTCTCGGCCATGAGAAGTCTACCCAAACATCACAAGTGTGTGCCCTTCAATCTGTCCATGAGTCATGCCGGGCACTTAGCCTAATCTCCATATGGCTAAAGCATGACCCAATCCTCCACAACGATCATCATGTTCCTCCCTTATCAAGGGCCTTTGTACCTTCTACCATAAGGTCACAAACAACCCCAACAAGTCCTGCAACAATCAACAATCCTTGCTCTTCATCATCATCATGAGGCTCTTCCTCATTCATCCATGTCCACAAACCGCACGATCCTGGTCCAACTTGATCATCCTCAAGTTCATCCTTCATCATGGTCATGTTTGCAACATCTTCAAACATCACGGCTTCCTCTTCCTTCATAGCACAATCTACAACTTCACCTTGCTCCATTGTCCATCCAAGTTGAAGAAGCTCGTCTTCAACATTCGTTTCCAAGACTGCAAGCTTATCTCGAATCCGGGAATTCTCTTCTTTCAACCACTTCAACCTGTATAAGGTAAGAAAGAGCTTCCCTTCACCTTCTCTCAAACATGCCATTCCTTGTCATTCAGCTTGGTCCAAGCACTAGGCTTCACCTCTGCTAAACCTGCTTCCACTGTCACGAGCAACCTTGCTCAAACCGAGTCTTGAAACTACCTTCAAATGCTTCAACACCTGAACCTTGTTCAAGCCTCAATACCTGTCATCAACTGTCATACACTTGGAAGTTCACTTACTTCACCCAGCTTCCTGCAAGACTTCTCCAAGTCTTCTGACCTGCTCTGATACCACTTGTCACGCCCCTACACCTGTTGTAGTCTTCCAACCACTTGTAGCAAGGTGCGGCACCACTGAACGCTTTCTTTTAACCAATACTAACATTCGTGGACTACGCCTACTTTCACATTAACATTACTTAGCTTGTGTTTCGCAACCAAGTAAACATGTAATTATCCTTTATACTTAATGAAGCCCATACTCATTCATTATCCATAGAAATTATAACAACAACACAACAATTGCAACAAGTATAAAGGGGAGGGGCAACTCCCCGTAATGTGAGTCTGCCCGACAATTTATTAAGAGTATCATATTACAATACAAGTGTGTCTTGGCCGAACCAAGTCTCACACTTAACCAAATAATACAAAGAGAGGCAAACCTGCCTTACAACAGTCTTGTGCACCTCTTGCACAAAGGACGGTGCTCACCCGAGCCACCTAAAATCCTATGCCAAGTCTTACACCAAAACCGCACCTTAGAATCCACCCCGGGCACACTTGCCCAACCTTTGACCTGTTCACAAGACTTCACCAAAGCGTACAGTCCTCTTTAGAGCAATGCACATGAGATGTGCACAACTCCCTCTTTAACTGCACACTTCCTTCTTGCTCTTTGCAAAGATGTAAGAGTGAATGAGATGATGAGTTATGAGCTCTCATGCTCCACTCATATATATGCTTCCTTGTGGGTTTACATGGGGTGTGCAGCCCCTTGGTCGACCCCCAAAACCACCAACATGTGCCCATAAGACTGTCTTGCAAGTCGGCTTGCAAGCTCTAATCCATCGCATATATATTGTTTCACACTTAGCCGCATTTCTAAGTGTCGTTCCATGTTTTCGCCTTTCATCGCATAAAACGTCGCATTTCTTCCGCAGCACTGTCGCACGCCCATTCGTCGCACGCCCGTCATGCGCCTGCGCGCGCCCACGCCCTCGTGCACAGCGACTTTGCCCAGCGCCCGTCGCACAATCACCCAGAGGCCTTACAACTTTCTTCGAGCTATTTGCCTTTATCATCTGCCGTTGTAATTGCACTTTGGAGCACAATATTCACATTTGGATTGTCCTTGCGCGGCTCAGACCTCATCATTTGTAGGTTCCGAGTTGGGGGAGGTGTTACTGCTCCCTTGTTTCATAGCCCGGCTATCAGCGCATGACAACCCTCTGTCTCATGCTCAAACAAGGTATAGTAAAGACGTGATGGACGCGTTGGATTTGTACAATCTCACGCATAATGTCCTCACTCTCCGCAATTGTAGCATATCAGTTGTCTGCGACCTATCTGAGGTCCTCCTCCACCTCCGCCTTGTCTGTGCCCCTGGAATCCAATTTGCGCCATCCCTGTACCTTGTTCTAGGGGTCAAATTTTGGCCTGAACCCTGTAGGTGGGAGTTCTATCCATCATTAGCTCATAACTCCTACATGTGCACTCATCGTGTCCCACCGATCTACAAAAATTACAGAATAACTATTGCGAGTTATTTGTGTACTTTTGCCACAAATGGCAGTTGACTGTAGCATGCTTTCCCTCTATTTGACATATTGTTCACCACAGAGAAGGCATCGCCCTCAGTCCTGCTTGTGCTTTCGGTCTTAATGGCATCGATCCCCCTCCTGCGAGGTAATTTTCGAATACTCTGCAGTGGTCTTTATCATGACCTTGACCTTTGCATTTCACACACCACACCTCTTTGCGTGCCTCTAGTTGGACTACTCTATGCTATTTTAGACTCTACATCTCGAGGAATAAATTTTTCAACTGCATGTGGATCTGCTAAACTCCCAAGCTAGGATCCTATATTGGAGTCTCATGGAGCCTCATCACAATCTCTAAAGCCTCTACTCGAGTTGTTAACCTTTACTATGACAATGCATTCCTCAAATACAGTGATAGTGATGCTACAAACCATTCACGGTGTTGTCCATCTGTCAGAGTCATGTTAGCTTTGCGAATCATGCACTTCAGCCTCTAATATAGCTACCAAGGAGTCTCACATGGTAGCATCGTGATCTCTTTGAATCCAATGATCAACTGTGCTTATGACTTTGGCCTGCTAAACTCCCTAGTTAGTGCAGCTTGGATAACCACGATTCTCCCATTTGGATTATCGCTTGAGTGCTTGATGTACCAGGTCAACACATGATCTTGTAGAGCACTAACCAATGTCAGTTTCTTTATATTATCATTTGTAGCTCCGTACGCTTCCCATATGGCTTTTACAATGAATCAAAACTGGTCTCAATCTTCATTTCCTACTCCCTTGAACACAAGAAAATTTATCGAGCATGCCATATTAAAACGTGGAGGTGGTACGGGTGAAGATGGAAGTGATGATGGTGAAACTGGTAGTGGTGTGGGTGGAGGTGGTATGCACAGAATCCTTTGTCTTATCAAATGGATCGCACTTCGCGGAGATACCTTCATGAGCTCTTCCTCGTCCCTTCGTGGAGGTGAAATCAAGTGGGTAGTCTCTAGTCCCGCACTTCCTTCATTTCTATAAATTCTCCCACTTCGCGTAGCCCTGAACATCAATGTAGCTGCATAATCCTCTTTTCGCACAATAGCATTTTAATCCAAGTGTTCAGAGACTTTACATACTTACCTCGCAGTCCCTTGAGAAAGCGTCGCTCTGCCTCACTATAGCTGACCGAAGTATCTACCATGAACTTAGTAATGGATCCTCCTATAATCCGATCGAGCCAGTGATTAACAGTGTGTGCAATCTTATCCTCCGATGCTTCCAATACGCACACCAACTCTGGGGTCCACACAATAGGTCCGTCGAGCTTCCACCTTCCTTGGCTATCTTCTAGCTTCACGATCCACTCGTACAGCTCAGTAGGAAAAGATGCATAGAAAATTTCATGGATCTCTGTCTACAGGTAGCAGTCTAACCACTCTTCCTTCGATAGTCATGGATTCTTGTTCTCCTGTGCCATGAATTCATGAATTTTCTTCTCCAACCAACCTTCAATTTCCATCTTAGTTGGATTCCAGTGATATGAAATCAGACAGCTCTATGTAGATTCTGGTCCTGGCAACAGAACCATTTGTTGGCTTGATGGGGCCTGACCTAGGTTCAGAGTTAATTAGCCAAACAAATCCTTGTACTACTGGCCCATTCGGCAATAGCCCGCGGAGTGCGAATTGAGGTCTCACCCAAAGTAGTATGGGGGGATGCTGGAACCAAGTTTCCACACCCTTGAGATGTCTGAGGGGTCGACTAAGTCCAACTAGGAATGGCTTCACATAGGTCATTGAGCACACTTTCCTGACCTGCGAGGCCTTCGCGCTCTATTATACTCGCCTTCGTGCAGCCCTTAACCATGGGCCGAGGTGATTTTCGGCTACTAAAGTGCCGATCTGCACTCTTTCCTAAGTTACACTATGGATCTTAGTTATCTTCTTATAACCGTTAGTTAGTTCGCGTAAACATATGCTTATCTTATATTCGTTTATTCAACACATTCATATAAGTTGGCGCAGCAAGTAAACAATAAACTTGCAATTCATACCCAATATACTTCAATGCATAAAACAGGAAAAGGACACACAGAATGCTAAGAAACTTCTCTTTATTATTTTCTCCAATGGTTATAGACTCAACTCACCCTACACACTTAGCTGCAGTGGTCCACGCACTCAACTGCGAACTACTAAGCTTCTGCGCACTCAACTACAATGCCTTCTCCTATCCTACGACCCAAGACACAAATTTACACTTCAACCAAGACTCAATTCTTCATCTTCTCTTAGATTCTTAGATCTAATAAGTTGTCTCTACAACTTAGAGCCTTGCTCTATTTATACAATCCCATGGTCTGCAGGCCATGGGTAGAACTCTCAAGCCGACATTACATTACACAATTAAGGGTGGACAACCTTGTGACTCAATTACAACTTTGTGCTCCGCACCCACACTTCACGGAGTCTTTACATTAGATGTAGTCAAAACTTGGGCTTTAAGCCCCAAAACTTGCCTTGGGGGATCCTACGCCCAACATATATCCTCTTCTTTTGACCTTTCTTGTTCCTTTTCTTCCTCCTCTTCACAATCAATGTAAAATAATTTCTTCTCAGCACACTTATGACCTTTAGTGTATTTTCTATCACAACTATAACAAATCCATTTTGCCCTTATTTCTTCCAATTTTTGTGGTGTCAACCTTGTAGGTTGTGGAAGGCTAGGAGCAACCACACTTCCATATTTATAGTTTTGAGTGGTAGGCTTCCTTGTTTCCATAATTTTTCTTTCAATTTTTCTTTCCAACCTAAACGCCTTCTCCAATGAATCAAGTTCCCAAAGTCGAACCTCATGTTGGATGTTATCCTTTAGAGTCCCTATGAAGGCATCGATCCTATACTTCTCTAGAATATCATTTACCCTTATATTCAATTTTTGGAAGTCTTTAATGTGCTCCACTATTGAACCCTTTTGTTTGACATTTATCAATTGGCTAAAGAAGGTGTTTCTATCTGTATCCCCATAATGTGATATCATTTCCTCCATAAAAATTAGCTAAGTTACAATTTGTTTACGAGAACAAAGCCATCGATACCATACAAACTGATTGGGTTCTAAATATAAAGTTGCAATGTGTACCTTTTGTGTGTTTTTCACATTATGGAGATCAAAATATTGCTCCATTTGTAGTATCCATGTTATGGGATCCTTTCCATCAAACTTCCTCATATCGATCTTTGGAATATGGTGGGTCTTCAATCCAATGTTAGAGTCTATGAAATCATGATTAACATTTCTTTTGTTCTCATCATGAGTTTCCTCTACTACTTTTTAGCCATTAGGAAGCATTTCTTGTAGCAACTTTTCCAAATCTCCCCTTCAAAACTTCCATGTCTTTCTTCAAATCTCCAATGTTCCATTTTTCTTTATTGATATCATTCTTCAATACATCCATCTTAGCTTCCATTCCATTCTTCAAACCATCCATATTAGCTTTTGTTACTTTTTGTGAGAGTGAAATTTGTTGCAGTTGGTCCTGTAATTTTGATATATCATGTTGCATTTCTTCCTCTTCTTCATGAGTCATAGTAGAGCCTTCAGGTTTCTTACTAGGTGTTTCAAATTTATTTCTTTGGGGCATAAATTAATGATAATTATGCTTCACTATTCCATTTAAATCACTTCAAACTAATTTTTCAAAAAAAACTTATGCAAATTTCTAAAAACACTACACACCTTTTTTTTATTTGTAGGAGCTCAATATTGAATCAGATGTATCATTGAAATTTTGGATCTTCAAGGTCTCAAATTGTGACCTTTGGTAGTCCTATGAGTCCGTGTTCCAACTCCATAAGTCTGATCGAAATTGTATTCTCCAAGAAAGAGTTATGCCCAATCTCCCAAGATTACCTGATTATATACTTTTTTGATAGATTAGACTTGTACGAAGTGTCATGTATCACTGTTTCAACCTTTGGCTCTGAAAACAATACCCAACAAACTACCCTTCATCCTCTTTCTTTCACTTTATATAAAATTTGAATCTGATGGTCAGAGATAAATTTATGACAATTTTCCCAAGGTCACCTGTTTGAGATGGAATTCAGGATCCTGCAAAAACCCTGACTTCCTCAGAACATATCTCTGAAGATATAGTGATCTAAAGTCTGAAATTCAGGAATGGGGTTTATCACAATTTCAGCTCAAATTGGTTTTAATTTTAGCTTCTGAAACTTTGTATAAAAATCGTTATAGTTAAAATTACAGGATGACCTATTTGAAGCAGTGAAACCCTAGACTCCAAAGATCTGATACCAAATGTTATGCAACTAGCTCACAAAATAGAAAAAGAGTTAGATACATAACTTAAAAATTAGATATTTGAGGGAGAAACCTATTTTACATTACACAAATGAATAATCCTTTGATGATTCAAATAAAAAAACCTTCTTTCTATATATTGGAGTCTAAGGGGTCGCAATCTAATCAAACCCGACATAACAATAATAATGTAAGGGAACAACAATAATAATAGGGGGCTACACTAATAATAATGAGGGAATACACTAGTGTTATAGGGACCTAACATGAAACTTATGAAACTAAACAAACATCCAAACTGAATGAGTATGATGCATCTGTTACCAGAGTCTCTGATTTCTACTAGCTACGATGCTGTCTACTGAAAACTTTGTGTTATTGTTGACTCTGCATTGTGCCATCTATACAGTTGTCGATTCTGCTTTGCGCTCCCCAATATCTGACTGTTTCTAGTCTTTTCCTCCGTCACTCTAACATCTGATTTCATCAACCGCCACTAATCCATCTGGCTACTGTGTACTGTGGGTTCCCATAGCAAGGTAATGATCCATGAGACAAAACATATCAATTGACCCTACCCAAATTTTTTCACTCTTGGGACTATTACTTCACATCACCCCACCTCTCACCTAGAAGTATGGCTGCATGTGCTCCCTCTGCCACTTGGCTCAAAATTTCCCCCTACTGGAGGTCTCTACTTGAGTTGACTCCTCCACTTGGTCTCCTCTATGTTTCTCTAATTGTGGCTGCTCCACAACTTACCAAGGCTGCTTCTAAGGCTACATGTTGAGAGGTAATTCATGCTCCCTGTCAACCACCAAGTCTCCAACATTTTCCTTTGCTCCTCAAGGATTTGCATGCAGCTTGTATCTTAAGTGCATAGAAGTTCTTGACACACACACTGATTTGTTTCACCTATCCCATGGCGATGTGTCTAACGAAAAACTTTCCTTTACTAAATATCATATTGTAGTCGTGGTCTTCCAATACCGCAATGAAAACAAGATTCTTCTTTAGTCCTGGAACATAAACCACATCTGTGATTCTAAGAGGGGGGGCACACTCTCTCTAAAAGGTAACTGTACCAATGTCAGTCACGCTATAACTCCCATCATCTCCAAACTCTATGTTTTGCTTGAGGTCTTTCTCCTCCAAGTCACTAAAGATATCTCTATTCCCTGCCATATGGAACAGGGCATCTCTGTCAAGATACCACATGCTCCCCATTATAGTGTTGGCCATGCATGAAATGAGAGTGAAATCAAGTTCGAATTGTGAAGCTAGAGCTTCACTTGCTGCTGCTACTACAGGCTCCTTCTTTCTTTCTTTCTCCTGTGCGAATTTTGTGGCATATTGCCTGAACTCATGACAGTGAAAACACTTGATGTTGAACAAGTCCTTGTTCTTTCCACCCTCCTTACCTTGGGACTTCTTTCCCTTGGATTTATTTTCTTTGCAGACTAATGCAAAGTCCTTTTCCACTTCTTTGGATGAGGTCCCATCTCCGGTGTTCCGTTGAATCTCTTCTTGCACCAAGTCAGACCACGATCGCTCCCACTCTAGTAGATTCTCCCTCCGATTAACTAAGTCTTGGTAGTTATGCTAGCTCTTGGGAAGTCCTAGAAGTGCTAGGCTCACCATATGGTCTTCTGCAATAGTAACCGCGACACGTCCAAGCTCATCCTGACATTGGGTGAACTTGGTCGAGTACTTAGGAATTGAGTCGCCCTTCTCCAACTTGATCTTTCCGAGCTTGTCCTTCAGTGCCATCTTCCTGTGGTCACTTCTATTTTGAAACAAGTTTTTCAATGCCTTCCACATTTCAAATGGAGTTTCCTTACTGTGGATATTCCAGAAAATACGCTCTCGAACTCCTTCTTGGATAATCCTTCTCGTGTTTTCCACACACTTTCTCCATTCAGCGAGATCTTTAGCATCAGATGTTGGAGGCTTCGAAGTATCATTATCTATGAATTCCTTCAGCCGTTGTCTTCTGACACTGCCTCCATCCTATCCTTCCAAGCTATGTAATTCGAGCTTCCCTCTAGGGTATACTCAAGTCTCAAACTGTAGAATGCCATCTTGTTGATTCTGAAGTATGAAACTGCAAATTCGATCTGAGTTACACAATAAACTCATATTCTCCTCTTCTATAATGTCTTGAGCTCTGATATCATATATATTTTTATTGTAGATTCAAACTTCTTATGTGATATGATAAATCAAAATACATGAATCTACTCTACTCATAGTGGAAACAAAAATTGATCGATGAAAACAGTAAGAAAAAAGGAAGAATTTCAATCTCACATAACATAATATTTATTTCTGGGGAAAGAAACTACTCGAAGCCCCGACTATCTTATTTCATTAACTAGATGATCTAAGAACAAAATAAAATGCTTGTTCAATCTGAATAATCTCTACACAAGTAGAATCTCACTCACTACTTCACAAACTAGCTCAAGCCAACACTTAGCTAAATTTTCCGGTTGTCAAACCCCTACTTCCTTCTGTAATCCCTAAGGGAACTAGCCAAAATTTAATTGGGAAAATCCCTCACCACAACTTCTCAATACACCGTAGGCCTTCTATTAATTTCATGCATCATCTATACAACTTGGCAAATTATACAACTATTATAGATCCATTTGGGCACATCAACCCCAACCTACAGATCAGTACTATTAGGGCCCATCAAACCCTAATTCAGTTGTTACATGCCCTAAATGAAGTCAACCATCAGAATGCCTCCTTCCCCAGAGATTCCATGACTGAAATCATCCAAAAACTGCCTCTTAGAAGATCAGTGCAAGAAGGCCTTCATTAGGGTGCACTGCAGTGTTGTCCAGTACATTGTCTAGGTGATATGCAACACACTTAAGCCCTCTTTGGCCTACGCTGGGAAAATTTGAGCGAAATTTCATTGGGGTTTGGGAATATTCTTATCCAATGGGTGCATCTAGAAGCTTCCCAAGTTTATCTACTCCTTTGAACTCGAATTTGGATGAGGTAGGGAGTTAAGAAACATCAATCCCTCTCCATGGAACTAAATTCTAAGTTTGGGAGGGCATTGATTATCACCATTTATGGCATAACTTCCTTCATTCACCTATAAAAAGACCACTCATCTAAGTTATCAAGGGCTGGAAATCATTGAATTATAGGGAGATGTTGTTAGTATGAGACGTGAGTTGATTTCAAGTATTGTAATGATGTCAAAATGTCTTGCTTGTTATGAGGAGAGGATGGGATTGAACTGGAGGAGTGATGCTGAATCAAGCAAATTGGGTTCTAACTCTTCCTTTTACTAGTAAAGTGTTCAAAGATTTTTCCATATGTTTGTGTTATTCATTGATGCTTTCATATGTGTACTATGTACTTGATTCCATGCTATGTTTAATCAATAGATTATTATCATGTGCTTTGATTAGTTTTTGTCTTTTGTCTGTGTGCAAGTACTTTTCAAGTGGATTAAGTACGGAAAGGAGTGACATAATTGGTCAAGGGAGATAAGGTGTAAGAGAAAGCTACAGGTAGGCTTCTTTACTGTCTTATTTAATCTATTGGTTATAGAAAAGGTAGAGAATGCTTTGCACTGTTGTTCTAGACTTAGATATTAGTCTAGGGGTTTAAGCATTTATCCATAGACACTAAAATTTCCCAAAACAACAACTGATAGTACAATGTCCCTGAACTCTAATCTTAATTGGGTATTCTTCTAAACTAACATGCATGAGTATTGATGAGTGAATATTCAGTTAACTAGTGGAGCACAATACCATTTTATAATGCAAAATCATAAAGTTTCAAAGACAAAAAGTAAGTTTCATTATAAAAAACAAGTGATACCAGAACACCAAAGTGTGAGATGATGTTATGTTGGAGGAAGATGATGACCTCCTGGTCATTCACTTGCTTGAGCGGAACTCGTCCTATCCACCACATGAAGTAATCAATTATTGTTAGAATTTAGCGATGTAGTTTTGATGAATGTGGGAAAATGTCCCCAATGATGTCCAGGGCCCATTGTTGGAACGGTTCAGTCATTGCAACAAGGTGTAGTGGGGCTGTTGACCTTCGTGTTCTATTGGTTCCTTGCTCACAGACCAGGCACTTGTGGGCGTAAGCATGTGCATCCTTGAATAATGTGGGCCAGTAGAAACTGGCTCGCATAACTTTGTGTGCAGTGGTGTTTCTCGCAAAGTGACCCCCAGTGGGTCCATCAAGCAAATCTTGTAGTAACTTCTCTGATTCGTGTGCTTCCAGGTGCCTGAGCAAAACTCCATTGTTGTGCTTCCTGTAAAGCACCCCTTGCACCGAATTATATGCTAAATATTTGAGGTGCAAATCTCTCTTGTGTATAATGGAAAAGTGAGAGGGTACAATGTTGTGCTCAAGGTACTAGCGCATATCTACTTACCAAGAGTTTTCATCTTCAGTGGGTGTTGCTCACACTACATCATAAATTTCAAATTCCTGATCCCAGATGGCGAGCTCTTCTTCCTCCTATTGCATGTGTATTTCTTCAGCTGCGAGTCTGCAGAGCCCACGACCTTTGACCGTGTGAACTAGATTGATGTTAAGATCATATTCTTGCAATCTTACCATCCAATTTGTATGTCGTTCACCCAATTCTTGTTGTACAAGGAGTGTGTGGACTCCTGGGTGAGGGATGTAGACTATGCAGTGGTTCTTCAGGAAGTAGGGCCTGAAGTGTTTCACCGCCTTATAAATTGCATATGGTTGTTTTTCAATGGTGGGGTAGTTGAGTTCAAGTCCCTCCATGCTTGCACTCATGAAGGATTTCAGAGGTTCATTGTTCATATCATTCTTTTGAGTGAGTACCATAGTGAGAGAATTATTGGAGGCGAAGGTGTATAACAGGAAAACCTTTTTGAAATCTAGGCTGTAGAGCGCAGGCACTTCTGCAATAGCCTGCTTAATATGGATGAATGTGTACTTTTCCCTCTTGCCCCAGCTATAGACTGCATCCTTCTTGATCATGTCCTACATGGGTTTGACTATCTGAAGAGAGAAACTCTTGGCACGTAGATGTCAAACCCATGCAAGACATGATCAAGAAGGATGCAGTCTACAACTAGGGCAAGAGGGAAATGTACACATTCACCCATATCAAGCAGGCTATTGTAGAAGTGCCTGCACTCTATAGCCCAGATCTCAAAAAATGATTTCTTGTTATACACCTTCGCCTCCAATAATTCGCTCGCTACAGTACTCACTCAGAAGGATGAGATGAATGATGAACGTCCCATCTCCTTCATGAGCGCAAGCATGGAGGGACCCAAACTCAACTACCCTGTCATTGACAGACAAGCATATGTAGTTTACAAGGCAATGAAACACTTCAGACCCTACTTTCTCAAAAACCACTGCATAGTTTGCGTGGGCAAGAGGGAAAAGTACACATTCACCCATATCAAGCAGGCTATTGTAGAAGTGCCTGCACTCTATAGCCCAGATCTCAAAAAAGGGTTTCCTGTTATACACCTTTGCCTCCAATAATTCGCTCACTACAGTACTCACTCAGAAGGACAAGATGAACGATGAACGTCCCATCTCCTTTATGAGCGCAAGCATGGAGGGACCCAAACTCAACTACCCTGTCGTTGACAGACAAGCATATGTAGTTTACAGGGTAGTGAAACACTTCAGACCCTACTTGCTCAAAAACCACTGCATAGTTTGCGTCCCTCACCCAGCAGCCCGCACACTGCTTGTACAACAAGAATTGGGTGAACAATGTATGAACCAGATGACATGCTTGCAAGAATATGATCTTGACATCAAGCCTGTTCACACGGTAAAAGTCCATGGGCTCTGCAGACTTGTAGCTGAAGCAATACATGTGCAAGAGGAGGAAGAAGAGCTCATTGACTGGGAGAAGGATGTTGAAATGTATGATGTAGTGCTAGGAACACCCACTAAAGACGGAAACTCTTGGTACCCAAATGTGTGTTAATACCTTGAGCACAACACCATAGCTTCTTAATTTTCCATCATACAGAAGGGGGCTTTGCACCTCAAAGCTTTAGCATATCAGTCGGTGCATGGAGTGCTTTACAGGAAGCACACCAATAGAGTTTTTCTCAGGTTCCTAGAGGCACATGAATCAGAGAAGGTACTACAAGATCTGCATGATGGACCCATCGTGGGTCACTTTGTGAGAAACAACACTCCACACAAATTTATGCGAGATGGTTTCCTCTAGCCCACATTATTCAAGGATGCACACACTTATGCCCGCAAGTGCCCAATCTATCAGCGATGTGCCAATAGAACATGAAGATCAGAATCCCCACTACACTCTGTTGTAGTAACCAAACCGTTCGAACAATACGGCCTGGACATCATTGGGGAAATTTTCCCATATTCGTAAAAAAAACACTGCTACATTGTGACAGCAACTAATTACTTCACGCGATGGACAGAAGAAGTTCTTCTTAAGCAAGTGAATGACCAGAAGGTCATCAACTTCCTCCAAAAAAACATCATTTCATGCTTTGGCATTTTGGTATCACTTGTTTTTTACAGTGTAACATACTTTTTGTCTTTGAAGCTTTATTATTTTGCATTATAAAATGGTATTGTGCTGAAATACTCATCTAACTACTACTCGCGGGGAAACGGTCTCGCAGAATCCACAAACAAAAACCTTATTCACATAATCAAAAAGACAATTTACTCTAAGCAGCGCAACTAAAATTCTGCCCTGACGAATGCATTATGGAATGACCACATAACACCCAAACCCTATCTTAATACCTCACTATACTTCCTAGTCTATGGTAAAGAAGCCATCCTTCCACCCAATATCTACTTTCCTGTGCTTCAGCTATCCCAAGAATCCCAAGGCAAGCCTTGCTAGCTAGTTCAACGTAGGATCAACACACTCCATAAGCTTCAGGAAGAAAGGATGAAAGCAAAAGAAAAATTTACACTCCACTAGAATAGTATGAAGAGATGGTTCGATAAGAAGTCTGCAAGGAAATCTAACTTCAATGTTGGTGACTTGGTCTTGAAATGGGATAAATCCCATGAAGACAAAGGCAAGCATACGAAGTTCCAGTCCCTGTGGATTGTTCCTTACACATTCCATGAGAAGCTTGGCCCACACGTGTACCATCTACAATCACTTGATGGGAAGATTGAAAACCTTCTTGTGAACGACCAAGATCTCAAACACTATTTCGAGTAGGTCAGGCCACGCACCACGCCATGTATGTTGTATGCCTGTTTCTTACTGTTTTCATTTCATTTCTTTGTTTGCTTACCTTTCTTACTATTTTTGTTTTCATTTTGTTTGGTTTTCTTAATACCTTGCTATTTTTTGTTTTCCGAAAATAAGTGTTTCCATCTACTGAGTTCTCGCTTTTGAATGAGTATGTGGCTGGGATATGAAGAGACTTGTGAAACTGCAAAACTTGGCCAGTCTTGTGTCCGTCTTCTCTGTGCTTGGTTATAACCTTTGGTCAATGAAGTCTTGATGGAAAATATGAGCCATCTGCAAGGGAAGCTTTGGTCCAACCATGAACCTGTGTCCACACTAGGAAGCTCCATGCCTGTACTTAGCCTTCTGCTCTATGTGTTCAAGCTCATCCAACTAGTAGAAGCAGAGAAGGGGAGAATCTAAATGAGAAAACCTATGTTAGAGGTCTTACATGCTTCTCTAAAGGAACAATCGATTCTGCTCTCAATAAGTTGGGATCCCTCTTCCGCCCCAAAAATAAATAAGTGCCTATGCACAATCCTCCTAAAAAATAAAAAGGCGAAAGAAGAGAAAGGCTTCCTGTGCAGAGAGGTGAGGCATGCAACTACACTGGGGTACTGACCAAGCTTGTTGGTAGTAGAGCAATGTGTGCATTCTTGCATGACTCTGCTTTGGTACTGTCCAAACCTGCTCACAGTGTAGCAACACCAGAGATGAAAACTTATACTCTGAAAATGTTCAACTCGCAAGCC
Source organism: Pinus tabuliformis (assembly GCA_031772625.1). Classification (NCBI taxonomy): domain Eukaryota; kingdom Viridiplantae; phylum Streptophyta; class Pinopsida; order Pinales; family Pinaceae; genus Pinus; species Pinus tabuliformis. The sequence goes on along the minus strand of CM062805.1, from coordinate 1,326,946,485 downwards.
AAACTACCCTTCCCGATTTCAAAACATTGTGTCAAGCTGAACTTTTTTTGTGTTTGACTGAGTTGGCAAAACGTGAACCATGTATGTCCATGGGGTAAGTGGGGAAACCGAAGTAACTTGCACAACGATTCAATACTCCCCGAAAGACCAAGGCCCTATGCTGTCAATGAACGAAAACAGAGAAGCTGGAGTTCTACAAGTGTGTTGCAAAGTGTTGTAGCGGATGGAACACCCTCCAAAATTTTGGCCCACATCCAATTTTGGAGCCTCCTTTGAGAATTTTACTTGATGAATACACACACTCAGGTTCACCCCGTGAGATCGTGTGAGGCTTCGCACCCACCTTGCTTGATCATTCAACAAACATCTTTTGCATGTTGATAACAATGTCACGCTTGTGACCATGTTCTTCTTATACACAAGGTCCCCGCTTTGTGTGTACATGTTATGTTTCTCTATGTAAACATTCGTTGCACTCACACATAGATTCGTATGCACTGTTGCATAAGCATTGTCATGGTCATCCAATGATCAATCACAAGCGTCGCACTTGTTGACTCGCACCGTCTTTTAGTCATGTTGATCATGTGTGTCTCGATGGTTTGAGTCGTCTCATCGTCAAGTCATGTGAGTGTGTGTTTGCAAGGCTGCATATGCACATTTTCACTCGCTCACACACTTAGTCATTTTGTTGAAGTTTTGATGACTAGATCACCCTCTAACAACCGAACCTTCACCCCACTATTGGCTCGATCGATTGTCACCCAAAATAGCGCAAAAGCATCCAACAAGCCATTTCAAGATGCATTGCCCACAAGATGATCAATCAACCCTCCTGCTAGTCAACCGGAGAGTTTGACTCGACAGTCACCCTGGGACTAACTCCCCTCAAAAATTGCACAAAGGCTGCAGACCATGCCCACTCCGCTAATTGAGAAAATTGATCAGACAGGCTGGACAAACACCCAGTGCCCATCCTTGTCTCCCTCAGAGAATTGCGCAGTTTTCCAAGCTAGCCCACTAGTCAGCCGGCCAACTGCTCACCCAAAAAACTGCATAGATTTCATGAGCAAGCCCTCTACTACCCAGCAGTCTACTCGAATTAGAAACTGAGCAGAGGTGATCAGCAGACCAACCTCCCAGCATCAACACATTTTTTCTCGCTAGCAGCTCCCAATAGCCTACTGCGAGTTCCCTCTAGGAATTGTGCAATTTTTGTTGCCAAGCTCTCGCTGCCCGCTCCTTCCATAAATTACATAGATTTTGTCTGTCCAGGCTTCTTGCAGCCCAGACTTCTCCTCCCAAAAATTGCATAGATTTTTCCTCCAGCTGAACCAAACCCCGCAAACAGTCACTACTGATCCAGATTTCCTATCGCCATCTCTCAGTGACTTTTGTGCATTTTTCACCAACAGTCCCCGGAGCCTCCATCTTAGCTCGAAACTTGCCTCATGCGGTTTCATAACCTTATCTTCTCTCTTAGTTACCTTCATCTGAAACGATCATGCATCATGGTAGACTACGAGATTTATGGATTTGATGTTGTCTCGTCATGAGTGACTGTAGATACCAGTACACGAACAAACATGGTATGATGACGGATGGAATGAACAAAGGGAGTACATGCAAAAGGACATGTTCGCGAATGAACGCACAAATGATGCATGCAAAGAGATGTGTTCGCAAACAAACGATCATACAAAGATGTGTTCATGGATGGACGAACGGATGATCATGCACAGATGTGTTTGTGGACGGATGGATGGACAAACATACACTTTTCGCGAACGGACGAACCTATCAAGCATGCCAACATACAAGCAAGGAGAAACGTGCAAATGCAACATCAAGCGAACCCAACGACCATCGAAGACTCCGCACAACTTTCCATGTGGAGGTGAAGTTGTGACACACCATGAGGACATCCATCACCAAGAAACACTACGGCTTGACATGCACACCAACAACAACACGAATGTACCATCACTGTCATGTCAAGTCTTGTCATGAGTCATGTCGTCCACATCTCTACTGTGGGCCATATTGTTGATGAATGTGATGTAACGTGGAAGTCCAAGAGAACCACTTGTCATATGAAGAGTCATGTAAAGTTGAAAGGTCATGGAAGTCAAATAGTCATGAGGGAAGTTGAAGAGTCACAAGGGTCAGTTTCACCCTTAGCTATAAATACCCCCTCATTTGTACATGAAAAGGACTTTTCATCTTGACTCCTCCCACATAGCCTTGAGAGTCTATAATATTTTCTTTGAGGAGTAAGTAGTGGCTCCAATACCCTGCCCATTGGGTTAGTGATGTATGGTGTATCGATGTGTCTTGGAATTTTTGCTTAATTCAGAAGCCTACTAACAAGCCATCACATTTTCACACGTGTTGTAACTGTTTGTAAGATTCATCTTGAACACTTCTAATGCATGTTTCTTTAACCTGTGTTTAACACTTGGATTCATTGAACTGTTCTAATACATATATATACATGAAAATGTGTTGTATAAGTTGTTAACATTGTCCTGCCTGTGTTGGTTACCTCCCAGACATAAGACAACACCTTTCACGTAAACTTGCTATAACGACCATCGCACTCACGTAGATTTCCCACTAAGTGTTGTACGTGTTATATTCCCTTGTGTGTTATGACTTCCGCATCTGTGTGGATTCCTCCTCTCGAATTTGTGCACATCCTGTTGGGTTGTGTGTTCTTAATAGAGTTGGGTTTCCTCCCATTCGACTTGGGACTCACTTCCACCCTTCTTCTCTCTGATGAAAGAACCTTGACACAAGTAACACTATCAATCATCAGGCACATGAACCTCACTACTCGAAGACAAAGCAAATCACTCTCTTGTGCTGTCACACAAGAGCTAAGGCAAACATTTAAGATAGTGGCAACCGGGCCATCATACCGGATGGGACTCCCACACCAAACGGTGTGAGCTCTAGTTGGGACTTCATACCGAGGTGATCCCCTTAATGTTGGTGGGTCCAGCACCATCAATAGGCCCTGAATTTTCCATGTTACTATCTTCATTGGTAAGGTGTAGGGTACGAGGGTCATAATCTGTGAGCTAACTCATTTGGCCCCAGTTGAGTAGAAACCCCCCTACTTCCATCAACATTTTCCTTATTGACTTGCACCCCTTCTCTCCTCTCTTAGTTGGTAACTGGGCCATCACCATAAGGCTAAGTTGGTTAAGTCTTTATTTTCATTCCCATTCTTCCTCGCCTCCTCTAGTTTAGCTAGCCTAGCACACCATTTCCCAAATAGGTTGCGGAAATGCACCAACTAGTTGGATGGGATGTCCTTGACGTTTTCCTTCACCCAGACATAAAAACCCCTAATATCATCCTTTCATCTAGACTTAGATGGTTCTGTTTTTCCTCAACTTCCATAATTTTACTAGTGTGTATCAAGATCTCCTTAATCTTCCTATGCTCCTCTAAATCTTCATGCGTTTTCCTTTTTGGAGTGATACTTTCTGCTTCCTTTGTTCTCTGTTGATCTACCTCCATGACTTGAAGTGGCATCTGCTCGACTTGGCTCTAAAGATCTCTAAAGGTATCCATATCCTCCATAACTATAAAGGGTTTACTAGTTAAACCCTTCTGCACCATTTTCAGACCCCGATCTCGCTGAGTAGGAGTGGATTTCATCAACTATGACATAAGGTTTTGGATTGATTGTGTCGACTCTGGCATAGGGTTTTGGATTGAATGTGTTGGCCTAGGCATATTTTTTGGATGGCTTTTTGTTTTTTGGGCGATCCAACTAGATTTCCCTTTGCATGGTCTAACTGTTCGGAAGCCTTCATGATCTTTGTTTTCTTTTTCCTTTTTCTCTTCTCTAAGTGTGAGTGGACAATCTTTGAAGAGATGCCCATATTCATTGCACCAACGACACTTGGATGACACATGTTCATAGTCCAACGGTTGGGACCATATCTTATCATGATATTCCAATTCGATGGACTCTGGCAAGGCTGCAAGATATTAATGTGGAGACAAATGCATGCATAAGCTGCATGGTGCCTCCGCTTGGTAATATATGAGATCTTCGCAATTTCTCCTATAACATTTCCAATACCCTCCAATATATTAGGTTCCCAAAAATCTTTCGGTGGTGAGAAGAGTCTTTCGATAGTGAGAAGAGTCGGGGTTGCCAAAAATTGCTCCTTGTCTTGATTGTAGCATTCTTCCGAGAAGCACAGGTAGAGACCTACATTGTTCATGAAATAAGGGTCATTTTAGAAGACACTTTTTCTATCATTCAGATCTGCAAATATTACTCTGAAGAATCCTTTGGCAAGCGGCCAGAGTTCCAGTTTCCCTTGAGAGTTCCAGAGTATTTCCTGTTCTTTCTGCCCGATCCCCATAAATTTGCAGATGACAACATCGTCCTTCATGAATTGGCATCTTTATTTTCTCCAAGCGACTGTTCGGGATGACAAACTTAGAGTTCTTTGGCCTTTGGAAGACATCTTCCCCGGCTCTCGATTGCCACTGATCCCCCATAGCTGGAGCATCCGTCTCCATCCCGTCGACTATTGCACTGGAGTTGCCATCTGTGAAATGACGGGTTCCGCTCACTATTTTGCTGTATGAGGTGGGACCTCCCTCCCCCGAAGAGGGGCCACTCATTGGTCGATTAGACCTGAGAATGTCAGTCAGATATTTTCTGTCTCGGGCCTGCAGAAATTTCAGCGGCCCGCCGCCACCTGTTTCAACCTACCTAACCCTCGCGAAACCCTAGCCGAGAGCTCTCTTTGAACATCGTGACCTACTATACAAGTTACTACAATCTTCTTGCATGAGATTTTTCATACCCGCCCCGTCCTAGACGCTAAATACCAGCCCTTACCCATCTAAGTCCTGAATCTAAATGACCTCATAGCCCTCAGATTCCCCGTACCCAGCTTCACCTCCAATATGTGCGATCAATTTCCTCATTACCATTTTAATTCCCAGTGAGTTATATCCTTTACTGCCATCAAAATCTCGTTACCCTAATTTTTTTATTATTCCCTTATTGGTATCTATTTTTCTATACGTTTTTTCTTTTTGATATGTCCTTATTGGTATTTAGTTACATGTGTATCGTAAAACTTGGTATTCAATCACGGCAATGCAAATAATTCAATCGTCAAATTGAAGTTTAAATTCTTCAATCATCCGTCCAAAGAAGTTGTACGCAGTACTGTAGGACATATTTTCTTTAATTTGCCACCTCATCTTGTAATTCTTTTTTCCTAATCATATTAAGCCGTAGGTAACAGTATTAAGTTGGACTTTAAAATTGAAAGGTAAACAGTATGGAATTTCAATTATCTATTTTGTTAAGTTTAGATTTGCATTCAATATAATAGGGAATATCATAGGGAAAATTGTGAAAATTACCTCATTTTAAAACAAATTGCCTCTAAAATTGGTGGAAGCTAACCAATATAGGGACGTCGGAGACAGAGGTATTAAATTTAGTATTAAATATGTTTGTTAAAAAGAAAATGGTTTAATAACTTTGTTCGAGCTTAAGAGTTGATGTTATGTTTATTTTTTTTTCTTATTTTATAGGACAATTATAGATGTTTAGATTTTCAAGTCATTCTCTAAGTGAGAAGGTATTGTAATAAAGTTCATTATATTGTTTAAGTTAGAAGATATTGTCATAAATTTTATTGTATTGTTTATTTGAATCAAATCTAAATGTAAATAATAATAATTATTTCTTCCCAATAACGGAGATAAACTCAATTAATAACATTGATGTTATAATTACGTACTAAATGAATTATTTATAAAACTTTGAATTGGAAAATTAAGCCAACCAAATTAAACCAAATAATCTATAACACAATGAACTTAACTGACATGATTTCGTCCAATTCGACAACTATGCCACCCACTATTAACAACGTAAAATGGTAGACAAATTATTTTATTCATAATAACTTGATTCTAGATAATTAATTATTTTTTAAAAACAGATCCTACATTTATAAACTATGGAGCCTACCTCATTTAAAAAATAGTAAGGTTTAAACCTGTAACAAGTTTAACGGAGAACTAGTTGCATTAAAATAAAATATAAAATAGATTTATTTATTTCATCGAAGGGCTCTACAAACGAGTATGGAGTTTGGGGCGATGTTATAGCTATATAAATGTTTATAATGACAATTCAATAGAAAAATAATAAAATGTAACAAAAAGAAAATTAAAAGCAATAAAATTTAATTTTGTATGTTTAAAAAAAAAAAAAAAATTGTAATATATAGTACTAAAATATATAATATATAAATAGTAATTATAAATTAAGATTTATTTTACCATACAAATTGTGAGATCAGGAGGTAATTCCTCAAAACAATTCATCATTTTCATTCAATTGGTCTTTATTATATACATGAGGGAGAAACTTTTCATTTCATCTCCCAGTGACTCTTCATATTTTCTATTATTTATTTACATCATTTTCAATTATTCACCCAATCTTGATGATTAGGTGTCAACATTTCCCTCGTTAATCTGAAGGGAAATTGGTAAGTCCAAGCATCGTTCTGAATCTTTCAAACTTTTCTCTTTCAAGTGCTTTGGTGAAGATGTTTGCAATTTGCTCATTAGTGGAACAATGGTGGAGATGGATTGTTTTGTCCTGAACATGATGTCGAATCAGATGATATTTAGTATTGATGTGCTTCGTTCGATCATCGAACTTTGGGTTCTTGTCCAACTTTATTGCCGAGGTATTGTCAATCATGAGTGGAGTCGATTGTACTCGTTTTACCTGCAAATCTTCAAGAATTTTCCTAAGCCACACAATTTCTTTTGTTGCCTCAGCTGCTGCCACATATTTTGCCTCTGTTGTGGAATTTGTTGGCACTGATTGTTTGTGTGATCTCCAGGAGACAGCTCCTGATCCAAGACTCATAGCATAACCTGAAGTAGATACCCCAGTTTCTTTGTCTCTATCGAAGTCTGAATCAGAGTATCCAATCAAGATGAAGTCGTCCACCTGTGTATACTTGATTCCAAAGTCTTGAGTTCCCTTCAAGTACCCTAGAAATCTTTTTGCAGCAGACCAATGTCCCTCACAAGGCTTTTGCGTAAACCTGGAGAGGATTCCAACATCAAATGAAATGTCTAGTCTAGTAGTAGCTAGGTAGTTGAGACTTCCTACAAGTTGTCTATACTTTGCTACATCCTCAAATTCTTTTCCTTCAATGGATGTGAGCTTTAAGTTTTGTTCCATTGGAGTAGTAAGAGGATTGCATTCTTTCATGCCAAACTTGTTCAACAAATCTCCAATGTACTTCTTTTGAGAAAGAAATATGGACTTCGGATGTTGAGTTACTTCTATACCAAGATAGTAATGAACATAGCCCAAATCAGTCCTTTCAAAACCTTTACTCAATTCCTTCTTTATGGATGCAATGTAGCTTTCATTGTTCCTTGCCATCAAAAGATCATCTACATATACCACAAGATATATAACTGTTTTGCCAACTTTCTTGACAAATAAAGTTGCATCATCGAGATCATAATGTTTGAAATTGAGTTTCAAAAGATGCTCAGTTAGTTTTTCATACCAGGCTCCCAGTGCTTGTTTGAGGCCATACAAGGATTTCACAAGTTTGCATACTTTATGTTCATGTCCTTTCATAGCAAATCCTTGAGGCTGGGGCATAAAAACATTCTCTTTTAGATCTCCATTCAAGAAAGAAATTTTTACATCCATTTGATGGACTTTCCAACTGTTTTGAGCTACTAGGGAAAAGAGTGTCTCGATGGTAACCCATTTTGCTGTGGGGGTAAAAGTCTCCTCATAATCGACCCCTTCCTTCTCTGCAAAATCTTTTGCCACAAGCCTGGCTTTGTGCTTGTCAAGTGAGCCATCAACTTTATACTTGTTCTTGTAGACCCACTTGCAGCCAATTGGTTTCATTCCTAATGGAGGATCAACCAGCTTCCAAGTGCCATTCTTTATCAGGGCATCATACTCCTTTTGCATCGCTTCTTTCCATTCATCATGAGAAGCAGCTTCTTTGAAGGAAGTTGGTTCAAAATCTGTAGACAAATTCAATTCACAATCATAAGAAACATCCATATCAACAGGTGAATCAGAGTCATCTACATCACCTCCATTTTTCTGGTTTGAATTTCTAGCTCCTGTCTTTCCAACCTCATCAGGATGAACACTTTCAAGTGTCTTTGTCAGCCACTTTGGGGGACCTTTCTCAGATGGTCCAAGCTGCTCCGTTGATTGAGTTGGGACTAAATCAAGATTTAGTCTCCCAATTCTATCAATCACATCACTTAAAGTATTATCCGTTTTGGAGTTTCATGCAGGGGAGAGAGTGCTTCAGAAGAAGATTCCATAGGTTGATCTAGTATAGGAATCCCCCTTCAAGATGTGGAATATGATTATCAAATTCTTGAAATGATTTTGCATTTGTGAATCTATCCAAGCGATCAAGTTGTCATTCAACAACATTGTCAGTTTTGGATGTTTCAAGAAAGATTACATCTCTAGATACAACAAATTTTTTATTGACTTCATCATAGAGATGGTATGCTTTGGAGGTGTTTGAATACCCTAGGAAGAAACACTTACGACTTCTTGCACCAAGTTTGTTTCTATGTACCTTTGGTATCAAGGCATAACAGGTGTAACTAAAGGCCCTGAGATGCTTTACTAAAGGAATGTGCCCATACCACATTTCATATGGAGTCTTGTTTCTGATAGCATTAGATGGACATCTATTCTTTATATATACAACACATAGAACTGCATGAGCCCAAAACATCAATTTTACATTTTTGAAAAACATCATAGAGTGCACCATATTTAAGATTATCCTATTCATTCTTTTAGCTACACCATTCTGTTGGGGATTATAAGGCACAGTTGTTTGATTTTTGATCCCATGTTGGTGAAGATAGTTTTCAAATTCATTTAAAGTGTATTCTTTTCCATTATCAGTGTGAATAGAGCCAATATGAGATTGTGCATCATTTTCAATCGATGTATGAAAGTTCTTGAATGTTTGAAAAGCATTAGATTTGTTCTTCAATAAATAAACCCAACACATTCTAGTATAGTCATCAATAAATGTCATCATAGATTTATTTCCATTTGCAGAAGGAACAAGCATTGGACACATAAATCTGAATGAATGAGTTCAAGTTTTCTATGTGCTCTTGAATGTGAATCATGAAAAGACTGTTTGTTATGCTTTCCTAGAATGCAAGAATCACATTGCTTAAGTTTCCTAGGAATTGTAGGCAAATCAGTAACACCATTTTTCTTCAACAAGCGGAGGCTGTCATAGTTCAAATGTCCAAATCTAGCATGCCATAATAAACTTGATGGAAGTGTACCTTCTTCATAATGAGAATTGTATGAGAAATGTTGTGCACGAGGAGAGGTACCCTGTAGCTTGAAAATCCTTTCTTCTTCTATCCCCCTCATGACAAGTGAGTGGTCAGATGATTTTATCACCTCAAGCTTCCCATCAAACATATGAAGGGAGTGACCATGCTGGCGGATGTGGACCAAGGACAACAAGTTTCTCTTCAGCTGTGGGAGATATAGAACATGATGTAGAAGAAAGTCTAGAAGACCAGGAAATTTAAGCCTGATTGTGCCAAGCCCTGATGGCTTGAGTTTTAATTGGTGTGCAAAGTATACTGCTCCATCAACATTGTCAGTAAATTATTCAAAAAAATCTTTTTTATGAGTCATGTGGTAAGTTGCTCTTGAATCAAGCAACCAATCATTTTTCCAAGAAGCAAATGAAGCATTAAATAAGTCTTCATTTACCCTAATATTACATTGTGCCACAAAATAATGAGCTGATTCAGGTGTTTTACCTTTGTCTGTGGCATTAGTTTTATCTTTCGGTTGGTTTCTTTGCTACTTAATTTTGTCCCAACGTAACTTGCATGTGGAGGCATCATGTGATCCATTTCTTTTGCAGTGTATGCAGTGCAAATCTGAATTTTATCCTTGAGAGTGTCTGCCCCCCTGCCTCTGAAATATCTTCCTCTTCCTCTTCGACCACCTCTTCCTCTGGAAGAATCTTAGGCAAGATTCTTTTCTTTATGAGCAAGGCACACAACCTCTTCAAAAGGTTCACGGGCTGTCCTCTTTCCAAAATCTTTCTCTATTTCAACAAATTTTTTCACAAGAGAATCAAAGGTAATATCTTTGAGATTTCCATTTGCTTGCAATGACTTAAGATAATTGGAGTAAGTAGGATAAAGTGCCTTGAGAAAAGCTATAAGAGGAATATCCAGTTCAACATTAGTGACTTTGATATCATGCATTATAGATTTTACTTCTGATGCAAGAGCAAGAGGATCATTGTTTTGTAATTCAAGAGTGAAAAGTTTAATCATGAGTTGAACAACTTCAAGTGCAGAATGTGAGTCATAGAGCTCCTTTAGTTTTTGTAAGGCTTCGAAAGAATTTGAAAATGGCGAAATATGGCGACTCACCTCTTCACTTACAGATGCTGCAATTAATGCATAGGCTTTGCTGTTCTTATTTTCCCAAATGGCGAACTCATTCTCTAAGGTAGGTTGTTCTGGCTCTTTGTCTCCATCTCCAACACACACTCCTTTCCACAACTCATTGAAAATGAGGGCGTGTTTTATCTTCCGAGACCACTCAGGATAGTTCTCCTTGTCAGTGAGAACTACTCCCACAATAGATATGATCGAATGCATTGTAAAATCTAAGTGCTGTAAAAATACTTCTACTGGCAAAAAATGTCCTTTTGTGGAGAAGAAAAAAAAACTTCTGCTTCTAAAAAAAATAATTCTGATAGAGGTATTAGAGTGGATATCAAAGTGTGTTCGAGCCCCACGGTGGTATTTACAAACAATATATTAAACACAGTCAAACGCATGAGCGTTAACTATGTTAGCCACTTTGAAAACAATGTTATGAAAAAAACATTATGGGAGCCCAACAACGTGTTATATATGGGATATCGTCTATATGAAAACAACATTGTGGTGGATACAATCTTATATATACTAGCGTATATATGAAAACAACATTCAATTTACCAAATGAATCCCTTCAAAAAATCTAATGTATTTGAGTTTACCAAATGAATCCCTTCAAAAATTCTGTTGCTTCACGTCAGTGCACAGAGTTTAATGGTGAGAGTCCCACCATGATCGCCAAGAGTATGTCAGCTCAAAGAAACGCAAAGCGAAGGTATGCAAGCTTAGACCAATGGTGTGAGCCACACCATTTCACACTTCTCATTCCAGATTCAACACTGTAGGTCGTATGCATTCACCTCCACATCTGTTGTGAGATCAATATACCAACAACGTTACATCATTCAACGTGAATTAACCTGGAGCATTATGTTAGAGCATATTCATATGCGAAGGGCCGAGGTATCAGAGGACTTTGTATGGAGGAGGGCCGTGGATGGAGCTGAAAGTTCTAAAGGCCATCTTCTAATATTGCAAATAGAACCCATACATAGCTCTAGGAGTGGTATGGTGCGTTCAAGCTCAGCGTGAATTTCAATTGTAGCACCAGGTTCTCCATTTCATGATGGGGTGAGTTATAAACCAGAAAATGCACCTAACAGCAGTGCAGGTGGCACTCTAGATGAAGCAAACCGTGAGGGTGCTAGGTTTGTATGGGTATGGCAACTGGTGGGGAGAGTCAAAAAAGGCTGAGCATTTTGTATGCAGGTGGAGCAGTGACAGGAGCAGCATAGTAGAGAATAATAGTGAATAGCAGGGGAATAATGATGCGTTCAAGCCAGTGGAAGTGTTAGAGCTTCCAAGCTAGCCAGTCTGCATGGGATTCAGAATACCATAGGCAAAATAGGGAGTTACAAAGCAGAGGGAAGCCAAAAATGGCTCTCACTCTAATACCATGTCAGACCAGGAGGTAACTCCTCAAAACAATTCATGATATTCATTGAGGTTGGTCTTTATTATATACATGAGGGAGAGACTGTTCATTTCATCTCCGAATGACTCTTCATATTTTCTATTATTTATTTACATCAATTTGAGTTATTCACCCAATCCTGATGATTAGGTGTCAACACAAACTAAAATAATGATTATATAATCATAATTAAATTTAATTAATAATAACATAAAAACTTAATACTTATAAGAAACTTATAATATAACAAGATTTTTAATTATGGATATTAATCTTTACTATTAACTTGTAAATAGGGTTTGTCATAATACCATGGCTTATCAATACCACATGTCCAAAAACCATAACTAATTTTACAATCAAAATATTTTACTAGTATTTTATTTTAATTTAATTTTATAACATTTTTTAAATTAAATAAAAAAATTATATAATCACTTTGAAGATATCCTTAAGATTTTTATCCTCACTACTACTAAAAATGTTAAGTGGATATGTTTTAATAAAATTAAAAATGAAGATACTTCTCTATATCTGAAATTTATATAATATAAATAATATTATTAATAATTAGTATAGATCCATCTTAACTAAGGATATATCCAATCAAATCTCTCTATGTACAAACATTTCATCAAGTTTCTCACTCAAAAAGAAGTTTGCATTTTGATAGATTTGATCCCTCTCTACGTATGTTAGATCCTTAATTAAGATAGATTTATGTTCATAGTCAAAGAGTTGATAATGTAATGATTAAGATAGAATTATTAGCAAGGATTTCTGGAAATATATTATTTACATTAGAATTATGATACAAACTTAAAAATCTCTTGTTTGCATTGTAGTCATTTCCCTCTATAATAGAGTAGGGGGCTATGTTGTAAGTGTTTATAAAAATTAACTCAATTAAATAATAATAAAAGGTTAAATGTAATTGTGTCTAGACACGCTCCACAACTTAGTATGGGGCAATGTTGTTGTCATATAAATGTATGTAAACATTCACATATTATCTCAATTTAAAAAAACTAAAAGGCTAAAAGTATTTGGGGCAATATGGGGGCGATGTCGTAGTGGTGTAAATGTTGTAAACATTAGTTAAAAGTGATATAGAGCCCGGTATGGGGGAGATGTTGTAATGTCCCTAAATAATAAAAATAGTGCAACGATTTTCTCAATTAATAATAAAAACTAAAATAATAAAATTCAATTTGTTTTATGGTAATTTTGGTTTTAGTAATAGAATCACAAACAACTTTTTGATTAAAAAAATCACAATATGCATATCACATTAAAATATATAACATATAAATAGTAACTATAAATTAAGATTCATTTTACCATATAAATTAAAATAATGATTTGAAAACCATATTCAAATTTGATTAATAAACACATAAAAACTTGATACTTACTATAAATTTACAATATAACAATATTCTTAGCCATGGATATTCATCCCCGCTATACCATCCATATTATTAACTTGTAAATAGACTTTGTAAAGTATTACTTATCAATATCACATACTGAAAAACCATAACTAATTTCACAATCAAAATATTTTATGAGTATTTTATCTTAACTTAATTTTATAGCATTTTTTAATTAAATGTAAAAACATTTTTCTCTAAAAACCAGCGCTAAAGTTTATGACTAAATAATTAAGTCTTCCCAATTAACAATAAACACTACTTTGAAACTTTAGATGGACTGTGGGCAAGGGTGAGTTAGTGGAGGTCGGACTGGATGCCATCATGGGTATGCCTAGGTATTATGAGCTTTCCATACTCTTGATAAACTCTCTGCACAACAAGGATATTTGGTATATCAAGGATGGCATGATGGACGAGTCTCCAATGGGCCTGCATACACATTGGAAGGGGGAAGACACCATCGGATTAGTCGAGCATCTTGCTATTGAGTGGGATGGATACATTTGCAGTCTTTAGGTAATAAGAATTTGGTGTAGCATCGGGTCGAACCAACTAACTCGGAATGGCCCGATGATCAAAGGCCAACCAATTGTTAAGGACATATATTCCTACTTCACATAGAGTTTGGTGGTTATCCCTCATTCTGGATGGTCTCAAGGTGTGTGGAAGTGGGATATCCCTCAGAAATTGGTTATTTCGGGTGGTTGGTGGTTCATGACATGATACTTACTTGGAAAAATTTACTGAAGAGAGGATCTGAGGGGTCATGAAGGTGTGCCTTATGCAAGTTAACTATCGAGGATACATGCCATCTATTTCTACAATGTCCATTTTCTCATGCAATTTGGGAGGAGGTCCTTAGCTAGTTGAGGATTTTCTCTTGATGGGAGGGCTCAATGGTGGAAATATGCATGCATGTATAGTTTAGAGAGAAAAAGGCATATAGGGCCCTCCCACTTTACATATTTTGGGGATATGGAGGGCAAGAAATTCTCTGATTTATTAGCATATAGATCTTGGTGTGCGGGAGACCTATCTCAAGATATCCTCATATTTTCTCAACAAAGGTCCTATTACTGTGGCACAAAACACTAGGCACATTACACTAAGGGATGTGTGGGATAATTTTTCAGTGGATTCTTTTAATGGGGTTGCATCTGCAAGGATATGTGGTAGTGGTATGCTGATCTATCAGGGCCCAGATGAATATTATTGCTTCAAATGGCATAGTGGACAGGGCACAAATACTAGGGCGGAGTTGCTAGCCTAATGGGGCATTCTCCTTTGTGCCACTTGGATTAGGATCGATGAGAACAATTTATTTGTTGACTCGAAAGTCATCATACACTGGGCTAATAAGCGGACAACTCTAAATTCCTCTGATCTATTCTACTTGTTGTACATAACAACGTCTTTATTGTCCACTTTTCGAAGGATATCATTTTCACACATTTATAGGGAACAAAACATGGTGGTAGATCAACTATCAAAAGAAAGGTGGTGAGCATCTATGGATCACATACACTGCCAGTGCTTTTCATTTGGGACACTTATCTAGGAGGGACACATTGATATATAAGGTGCCCCTTTTTTTTATGGTTTTTCTGTGATATGGATCCAAATGTATGCCTTTGGGGGACCTCTGGCAGTCTGGTCCTGTGTATCGGAGCTTCTAATGGTCAACTGATCAGTCAGGTTAGATCTACTTTATTCTGTTGGCGGACTGTTGGAACTAAGGGGCATTACATACAATCCTCTTCCTCATAGTTGTTGCGACTATTTTCTTTATGTTTTTATTTCCTTGATTGGAATATGGTATTGTTGATATAGGTTTCTTTGTGCCTTTTATTGATAGATGATATATAATGGGTGCTTATTGAATACTGTAAGGAAATGTATGGTGTTTTGAACTGATAAAACTAGAAGACATGGTCGATTAAGATGGCCATCCATTCTAGAATTTAGAACCGATAAAACTAGAAGACATGGTCGATTAAGATGGCCATCTATTCTAGAATTTGTTTCGAAAGTCTCTTCTGAATTTCTAAAATGTAGTTTTGGATATGCAAATATTTTGTTTTTCCCGTGAAAAAAACTAACAATAAAGACTAAAACCAAACATAAAAATATAAAAACACTTTACCCAATGTTAGAGGTGGCATGTAAAGTCTTCAACTCCCAAGCTGTGAGGCGGTATGCAATGAAGGACTGATATTAGGAATCATAATATTAAAGAGAGAAAAGTTGCTATCAACGATAATGGGAGTTTAAGCTCCCAATGAATATAAAACTCTAATTTAGTGAACTCGAACAAAGAAAGATACTTCTCCATCGCCTTTTCCTAATCCCTAGGGAATATGCGTGAAAAAGTAGGTTGTTTATAATTTATTTTATGGAGATTAGTAATTTATTTGCATCCCTCGTTTAGTGGGGCACACAAGAGGGAGAGAAAGAAGGGCTTGATTTTAATTGAAAAGGTCGTGATTTTGCACACCTTATGTTGGAATTAATGCTTACATTCCATATTTGAGAAATTGGTTTGTGATGGTTGAGAAATTCTCTCAACCACTCTCTCTAAATTAGGAATAAGTTGGATCTCAAAAACTCTATTTAATAGAGTGATCTGAATGTAATCCGTGTGTGAGTGTGTTTACACATGCACCATTTGTGCATAATATATATGATTGAGTTTCTGTAATTATGTTTTTAGCTGTTTTTTATCACCTTATGATCAAGGATTAGATTGGAATCCATCAAAATTTTCAGTAATAATTTAATGAACAAGAAAATATAACAAATTTAGCTTCATTGACATTATGAATTTCATTAAAAAAAATTTATGTAAACTATGTCTTTTTTTTTTTCCCTTATATTATAACATGATTCGCAGTTAAGTAGAATAATAATATTAGATGTCGCAGTTAAGTAGAATAATAATATTAGATGTATTGGGATTGATACAAATTGTACGTGATATATAATATTTACTACAAGAACACCTTACTAAATGGAATGAAATAATGCATTTTTCCATTTAGAACTATGAATTATATATTTAATTATCAAGTATTTAAATTTAAAAATGATGTAACATTTGTAATTTATCAACTCTTTAAATTTTAATTTTTTTTGGCGATTGTCCAGTCTCTGATACCAACTCCTTTGAAACTCAAACCCGATTTAGATTTGGTACTGTAGTTTAGATTTGGTATGGAAATATATCACTTTTACTGTAAATGTTTTATTTGCATGTTCCCCAAATAAGCGTGACCTCATTATTCACTCGTACATGTTACGTAAATTAAATTCCCACATGATAGGCAAGTCATATCCTCCAGATCATCGCCATAGGGCAGGCGTGGAATTTGACTTTTCCTTTAAGCTTTTTCTGGTTTTGAAAGTATTTCATCATTGTTTCGTCAAAAATCACGGCAACACAAATAATTCGATCACGGCAATGAAAATAATTCAATCGTCAATTTGAAGTTTAAATTCTTAAATCATGCGTCAAAATAAGTTGTACACAGTACTGTAGAACAACTTTTCTTTAGTTTGCCACCTCATCATGTTAACTTTTTTTGACCGATCATATTAACGCGTAGGTAACAGTATTAAGTTGGACTTTAAAATTGAATGGCAAACCGTATAGTTTTAAATTTCAAATTTAAACATCATAGGAAATATGATAAAGAAAATTTGTGAAAAAAATTCAGTTAAAAAAAAGTTTGCCTATCTACTTCTGAAATCGATAGAAGCTAACCAATCGGAGAGAGAGATATTGAATTTACTATTACAGATGTTTGTAAAGAACAAAATGGAGAGGTCATACAAAGTTTCAATACCTCTACTGGGGGTTAAGTTGATAGTATGAATACATGCAAAATAGATTATTTAAATTTGGAAATTAGATAAATTAAGTAAACCAAATCATGGAAATGAAATAGGTTGATTTTTAGTTTTCACTGTGGTCTAATGGTTGTATATGGTGTTTTTGTCTACTGACTTTTCTTTGATTTTTGCTAATGGTATTATAACCCAAGCATATTTATAGAGCAAGAATTTTCATGATAAAGTGGAAATGAATTTTCATAATTAAAACGTGTGTTAAATGTGTTACATTTTAAAAAATATTACAACAATATTTTTAACCATGAAGATTCACGCCCACTTTACCGTGGACCAATATTATGGCTTACTAATATGATATACACACACACACACACACATATATATATATATATATATATATATATATATATATATATATCATTTTCATATGACATTTTTTTAATTAATTAATTTAATTAAAATGGGAAAAATAATGTAACTATTTTTGAGATAAATTTAATCCTTTGATTTATGACTATTATTGAAAATATTCAAAAATATTTTGTGGAACTTAAATCCATATCATCCACCTAATACTTATTGATAATAAACTAAAATTCTAGAACTATTCCAAAATAGACGTCTATGGGTGTAAAAATTCTGCATATTCTACATTTGTTTGGTAGACTTTGCTTTACTTCTACACGACTTCTTTAATCACCCACTGCATAATATAAGAATCAAAGATATCACAATTAACTAAATTATAACTTTATTTTAAATTATTTTAATATTATTATTGATTATAAAAAGAATGTAAATATGAGTTTAAAATAGATACTTTTAAAAAACAAATAACAATATTCTTAACCATGGAGATTCATCTTCACTTTATCATCAAGATTTTTAAATCATAAATAGGTTTTGTTACAATATTATGAGTCAATGTCATGGTTTATGAATACCATATGTCCAAAATATTATAACTCGTTTCATATCACACTTATTTTTATATGACATTTTTTGAATTAATCAATTTAATTAAAAGGGTAGAACAAGATAACTACTTTTGACATAAATCTCAACCTTTGCTTTACAACAACTATTAAGATTGTTCTAGAATATTTTGTGGAGGTTTAATTCCTAATATCCACTAACAATTATTAATAATTAAACTAAAATTCTAGAAAGTCTATTTCAAAATAGAGCAACCTAATTAACTAATTATAAATTTATTTTAAATTATATATTACTATATTTAATTATACAAATAATTAATATATTCTTTAAACACCTATAAGTAACAAATTTTTTAATCATATAGATTCATTCTCATTATTTTATAGAGATTCTTAACCTGCAAAAAAGCTTTGCTACATTACCATGAGCCAATACTATGGCTTAATAATTCATATTCATATGATAATTTTTTTAACTAACCAATTTAATTAAGAGAGGAAAAGGAGTATAACTAATTTATGAATCTTAAACTTTTATCTATTAATACTACTACAAATATTCTAGAATATTTTATAAAAGTTAAATCCCTATCATCCAATTCATAATTATGGATAATTAAATAAAATATAAAAAATTATATTCCAAAATAAATATTCCTTAAAAAAACTTATGATTTATCTAATATAAAATAAAAATAAAAAATAATGTAATTTATTTTAAAAATAAAACTACAATATAAAATTGACAAGTCACCTTTTAAAAGAGATAGAGTTACGTTGTAACTATTTATGTAATGGAATTTAAAAGCTAAGAGTAACAATAATAATAAAAAACCTAAACACGGATGAACTGCATCCATAAATCTATGCATTTGAGAAAAAAATATCAAAATCAATAGCATTAAATTAGTTGATTGTAGTCATTAAACCATTTGGATTCCAAATGAGAGAAGGAGAGTCCTTAATATATTAAAACGGGACAAAAGTGCTAAATTATAATTCATGTGGGCTATAAATATGATAACCATTTCGAGGGGAGAGGGACATTACCTGAATTTCCTCACAAGACTGGTAGATTTTAGGAGGTTTTGTTATGGATGTCCCGAGAGAACAAGGCAGGTCCAAGGTTGGAGATAAGTTCACTCTTAAACAAGTACCACAAAAGGAAATTTGATAAGTGAACCAAGGATGATAATGGTCAGTCTTCCCCGAGGGTAAATAGAGTAGAAAAAACTTAGGTGGGTCTCTTTAATGAAAATAATGAATTTAAAGATATGAGGTTTAGGCAGCTAGACTATGAAATTTTCCCTTAAACATTAATTTCAAAAAACAAGTCATTTTTATAAAAAAAAATCCACGGTTAAAGAGGGTAATCTTGTAAAAGTCATTTTTATAAAAAAAAAATCCACGGTTAAAGAGGGTAATCTTATTTTTAATTTGAAAATGATGTTTTTTTAGAATGGGATTTTTGTGACCTTGAGACTGGTGGTCTTTTAGGGGTCTTATTAATGGTAAGGATCAAAATTTCACACTTTTAAATTTTTTTGTTATTGTGTCAAGTCTGTGTTGATTTTTTTTATTTTTTTTTTCTTTTCTTTCAGAATATTAGAATTTCCCTAATTCTGTTTAGCATATGTAGTCCATAGAGGGTAATCTTATTTTTAATTTGAAAATGATGTTTTTTAGAATGGGATTTTTGTGACCTTGAGTCTCGTGGTCTTTTAGGGGTCTTATTAATGGTAAGGATCAAAATTTCACACTTTTAAATTCTTTTGTTATTGTGCCAAGTCTATGTTGATTTTTTTTTATTTTTTTTTCTTCTTCTTCAAAATATTAGAATTTCCCTAATTCTTTTGAGCATATGTAGTCCATATGATGATATGTATGATTATTAGGATTGGTTGATTTTTTCCTAGTGGATTGTGAAAACCTAAATGTGGGTGGAGATCTAAACCTTAAACTTAGCATGAGTGAGTTTTTTTTCGTAGTATGACATGCTCACTAACTATTTTAGGAACCTTTTTGAGATGGTTGGTTGGGTTGAAATTCAGACTTGTCAATAGAAGGCCACCTACTCTAATAATGAGGTGGGAGAAGTTGTGTCAAAAAGGCTAGATAGATTTTTCATTCATCACAACTTATTGGAAAATATTGGTAAGTATAGATCTTGGATTGTTTTATTTTTATTCTTAGACCAATATCCAATATTTCTATTCTTGAGCATGGTGACATGAACCTAGGTACTCTATTTAAATATAACCGTAGCTAGTTCGAAGAGGATAACTTTCAAGAGCTTGTTAAATCAACCTAGTGATCTTTTAACAATAATTTGGGTTTCTCAAGTGGTTTACAATTTATAACTCTTTAATTATCGTCACAGAAAAGGTGGTAAGCTGGTCTACAGAAAGATATAAGGCACAAGATGTACAAATAAACGAAGTAAAATTTCATCTTGAATGGTTATTTAGGGAGTTCCTGAGCGGAATTTTGATGAAAGGGAATGGTGCCTCAAGAGTTGGGACACTTGGCTTGCATTAGGATATTTGAACACAAAATAGTTTCATGGTTTGTATATGCACAATGAAAGCTATAATTCTATATGGTAGTTGGATTGTAGAGGGATGAAAAAAATGTTCAATGCGTACGGAAATCATGGGTTACATAATTTTTCTAGAATATTAAAAA
Organism: Pinus tabuliformis; assembly: GCA_031772625.1. Lineage (NCBI taxonomy): Eukaryota > Viridiplantae > Streptophyta > Pinopsida > Pinales > Pinaceae > Pinus > Pinus tabuliformis. The sequence goes on along the minus strand of CM062805.1, from coordinate 1,326,925,639 downwards.
AATACGATAGGGCCAACAATGGATAGATATTTAATATCCTTGCACCTTTTCTCAGGATCCTAGAAGAAGGGGACAATGAAAATATATTTAATGAGTTAAATAAGGAAGAGCTATTGAATGTTCTTCATTATTTTAAAAAAGATAAGGACTTGGGCATAGTTTTCTAGATAATTTTTCTTGGACTATTTATATATTCTATGGGATGACATATTTAGGGTCATTTAAGAGCTAGACCATCAAAAGTACATTGATGAACTTAGGCCTATGTCCCTTTATAATTACATATACAATACCATGGCAAAGGTCACTGCTTTGAGATTTAAACCTCTAATCTTGAGTTCCTAAAATAGTTTGGATTTCTTGAGGGAAGGGTTATTTTTGAAATGACTGATACAAACGAAGAGGGTTTACACTCTATTAATTAATCTATCACACCATCTATAATAATTATTTTGGAGCTATCAATAACATATAATAACATATCTTAGCTACACTTGCACTTGCTCCTGATCTACCTAGGATTTTCCTTATGCTTGGTGAGCTAAGTTGTATAAGAAATGAAATAATAGGAATCAAAGGAAACGAAAACAAACATGGATAAATATAAAAGAGAGCACAATGTGAAAAATTTAACTTATATTAATAAATAAATAACATAATTCTATAGAATGTAAAATAGCTAAAATGGTGGTAATTATCTCTGAAGAGAGAGAGAAGCCCATTAACGCATTTGGAAAGATATTACAAGAAGCCAAAGGAATAACATATTAACATAAAAAAGGAACCATAGAGGTACAAAACATAACCATAGAATATGAAGCATCAAAACATTTTTGGGCCCCGAGGAGGTTAGTTAGTACATCAAATTCCTCTAGGGCACAAATTTTGCATATAATGTCGGTTTGGGGGACACAATAACTTGTTGAAAAGAATTGTATGAGGATTACAATTCTTTTCCCAGTCTAACACATCCATGGAAACTCATACCTCTCAAATTTCCAAAAAAACCATGTAGGGTCTCAAAACAATCCCAAAAGCTTGGGACACAAAAAACCATAGAAAAAATTCAAAGAAGATAGAAAAATATTGATTCAGTTGAAGACATTGGTGGCCATTGATATCTAGTCAGATCGGTCCTCCCCCATTTGAAAGTAATAATATCCATTGCATCAATTTTCCTTATTAGATGGGGAATTTTTGTTGAATTTCTCTTTGGGTGAGCAACTTTACTTGGTGAATAACATGCCCTACTTTAACAACTTTATAGAGGTGTAGGTGTTGCTGGTGAGTGTCACTTATATTGGTGTACGTGATATGATCCATAGTAGCATATTGAATGTAACTGAGACTAAGTTTTGTAGGGGCCAATTAATCGACTTCCTTCAATGTATCTGACAGAGGTGGAAAATATGATCGAAATAGATCCATATTATATATTTGGTGCAAGCCAAGGAAAGGGGGAATACTCATTTCAAAATAATTTTCACCCATAGCCTTTGTGATTGTGTAAATATAATATTATAGTGGTCTGAGATTACTATGGGGGCATGAGGTGTTATTTTTGTAGATAAAACCACACCTTATCACGAACCTAAAACTTGCATGGACCCATGTGCTAATCATGTCACTACTTATACTTGGGATTAGCTTTTTGCATCATATTATGAAACTATTGTTGGAGCCACATGACAATGGAGAAAGAGGTGGGGGATATATTCCTCCATGGATTCACATAGCAAGCATATTGAGGGGATGGTCGATCCTCTCTTTTGAATATTTTCCATAGTAAGGATTTTTTTTCTGTTATAGCAAAAAAGAAAAAAAAAACTTTTGGGATGGCATTCGTTTTCCATATTTTCCCCCAAATAGAGGTTTTTGGATGTAATTGGGAGTTGAAGAGCATGTGAAAATGCCCTTCTTTGATAGTATAACTAGCATTCTTCCATCCCCAATTTTTTTCGTCTGTAAGATCTATGGGGGTACAACCTCTTAACTTCTTTAATAGATTATCTCTTTGGAGGAGAAGAGACTCTAGGATATTTTTGAGCTTTCAACCCTTCCAAGGTCCTTGTTGGTTCCACTCTACAATATGCCAAGGGTTTCCTCCCCCCTATGGCTCAAGAAGTTTTTAAGAACCACTAGGAAGAGGTTAAAATCCAAGGGATGGAGTCTCATAATTGAATTAGAAAAAAGCTTGGTGGAGGCTCCATTTCCTAGAATTTTGGTTAGATTTTTAGTGATAATTTCCGTAGAGGAGTTTATTAAATTCCAGATGGGAGGTCCCAATCCAGGGCCTCACAACATCCATGGTCAAATTGCTGAGATAGGTATTTAGCACAAATAACTTGGGACCACCATTGACTCGAATTCATGATCAAAGTCCAATATAGTTTAGCTCCCATTGCCATATTATCTATGCCCGGTCCCTGATTCCTAATCCCCCATGTGGCTTTGGATCTCTAATTGTTTTCCAATTCACTAAGTGGTATTTATTTATTTCTATTCTACCTCCTTCCCACAAGAATTTTCTTACATACATGCCTGTTTGGTGAAGCACACTCTTTGGGGCTTGCAAGGCAGTGAACTGATACAGAGGGATCACAGAAAATACTGACTTAACAAGGATTTCTCTACCTGGATAATTAAGCCAAGTCCCACCCCATTTTACAATTTTTGTTTTCCTTTTATCTTGCACTTTTTTCCAAGCATGGGAGAATCTCTTCCAAGGAATATTTGGATCCCTAAATAGTGGAAACCTTTCCACTCACGGAGTGCTTTAAATCCTTGGATTTATTCGATATTTTTTTCCTTATTTCTTGAGATTTTCTAGATGTAGATGTGGATTATTTCATCATTCATGGCACCCATGAACACACTAAGGAATCTATCTAATATTTTCTTAATTCACCAAGAAATTGTGGTTGAGGCTCCGCCCATCAAAATACTATCATCAGTAAATTGGTCGTGGTTTATACTTCTGATGCCATCCTTATAATGTATTCGTAGGAGGTTGAGGGAAGCTATTTCTATTTCCAAATTCCTACTTAGGGCATCAACCATGATTATATATAATAAATAAGAGAGGGGAAACCCTTGTCAAAGTCCCCTCTAGGATTTGAAGAAGCATGATATCCTTCCATTCACCAGCGAAGCAATCCAAGGAGAAGTGATACAAAGATTTATCCATCTAATAAACATCTCATCCAACCCCATTTTTATAAGGACTTTTAACAGGAATACATGCCTAACATGATCAAATGTGTTTGCCATGTCCAACTTAATAATAATTCCTTGGTCTCCCTTATAGCAACTTGAGTCTAAAGCTTCTTGGACCAGGATAATATTATCAAAGATTTTCCTACCTGGCATAAAGCCCCCTGATTTCCAGAGATTAGAGAGGTCAACAAAGGTTTAAGATGAGAAACCAGTAGATTCGAGAAGATTTTATAGGAGACACTGAAAAGGGAAATAGGGCAGAATCTAGAGAGCAAGGAGGGATTCGATTCTTTAGGGATTAAGGCCAGGAAGGAATATTTTATGTCACCCCCATAGGAAAACGTTGGAATGAGTATCCCACCAATATTCAAAGGTCCTTCTCAATAACATCCCAAAAGGAGTGATAGAAGCTTGTCATGAATCCATCTAGACCCAGCGACTTATCTGGGGGAAGTAGAAAATCACATTTCAAATTTCCTCTACTATCAGAGGGGAAATCAGAGAGTGATTTTGCTTCTCTGACACCATTTAAGGGATGTTCTCGAGTCTTCGCTGGAAAAATCCCAAGTATGGTTCTTAGTGTATAAATTTTTATAATTATCAAATGTTTCTGTTTTTATTTCCTAAACTTATAGATGGTCTTACCCCCATGAATAATCTAAGTTATATTTTTTTTGTATTCCCTAAACTTGGCTTGCTTGTGGAAAAACTTGGTGTTCCTATCCCCATCCCTAAGCCAATTATTTCCATATTAGTATCCAATACTGCTCTTCATTTCTTAGGTTTTAGTGAAGTGTCCTGAAAGTGTCTACTTCCTTATGGTAATTTGATTCCTGGACCAACATTGATTCCATTCTCCCTTGGATTGTAGCAATTTTTTCTTCCATGTCTTTGATGTTGTTCTGTCTTTCACATTTATGATCCTTTAGCCACATTTTAATGTCACCTTTCAATCTGCGGATCTTGGACTCCCATATGGATATTGGGCTTCCATTAATCTAAGCTGACCAGGAGAGGGAGACCACCTCCAAGAAATTGGGGCATCCAGTCATTGGGGAGACTAGTGAAAGGGGATAGGACCCAGATCCAACGGCTAACAAATAACTAGGTTGTTCAGCCGGTGGTCCAAATTGATCCACAAGAGGATGGAATATTCGAGGCTATAATTCAGGATTAGGAGATTGTCAACAGTAAGGAAACGTTCCAGTCAGGCCGCAATAAGGTTTACACCCACTCTTTTGTTAGTCCAGGTATACAAGAATTTTTTAGGTTTGACATCGAAATGGTTCAGGGTTAATATGAGGTCCTCCATATATTCCTATTGGTCATCACGAATGATGGAGCCCCCTCTTTTTTCATGATTTCCCATTGTTGTGTTGAAATCTCCCCCAATAATGCAATTATGCCTGAACTCAATGTCTTTTAGCTCCATCATGGATTTCCAGCACTCTTTGTTTTCCCGAAAATGGTTAGGCATGTACACATTGATCATTGCGAAGAGTTGTTATTTCTCTTTAATATTAAAAATAGTTTCTATCCAGTGATTTTTTTAAGGGTACTTACCAGTTGTAGTTTCGCCTAATTCCACATCGTACGTAAGCCTTGAGATGCTCCTCTTGAATTGATTATTTCCCGATTGATAGTATTCCAAAACTTGTTTTTAATAGAGTTTATAAACTCCTCATCCAGCTTGGTTTCTTGTAAGAGAGTAACCTCTAGTTTTTCTTTACTAATGAGGGATTTCACTTCCATGATTCTTTTTATTGATCCCAGACCCCTACAATTCCAAGATATGATATTCATGAATCACTTTTTTTAGTTCCCTGTCCCCTTGTCAGGGCATGTATTATTTCCTTTCTTTCCTCCACCTCCTTTGTTGCCTGCACTTTCTATTTGACAAGGAATAGTGTGTTGTACTCCCAATTCTTTGTATCGTTCAGTTTTCTCCCTTCTGGCTTCCTTGTTTTTTTTTCTTCCTTCTTTCTTCTCTTTTATGCTAGGCTGCTTGGGTATTGCACCCTCTGGTTTGTCATTAGCGAAGCTCAGCTACACGGAAGGGCCCAAGCCTTCCATAGATGTCAAGAAATCATCCACATATTCTTCCTCCTCCAATGATTTATTTGAACTGTTGTCAGTGTGAGGGCTAGATCTAGCCTCCTTATAACCTTTGGGGGGTGACCCAGGGGAGAAAAATGAGTAACTGGGGCCTCTTGAGAGGAGGATAGGGGGGAGGGGTGGTACTGGACCTTCTAGAATAGTATCAGAGTCTAAGAACCCAAAACTATTCTCCCATACCAAATCGAGACCTCCCCCTTTATGACTGGAACAGAACCAGGGGTACTGGCTTAAGGCAAAAATTTTGTAGACTTACACCGCTTGACCTTCATCCATTGATCTTTGCGGTCCCCAAACTGTTTCTCCAAGGAGTCCCTTCCTTTAGGGCAACCTCTTGAAAAGTGTCCATATTCATGGGACAGCTTACACTTGAAGGGAAGCTGGTCATAATCGACTTCTTACACATTCATCCAACTATCCATACAAAGATTGACATTTTTCGGGAGACTCTTTTCTAAATCCACCTCCACAAAAATCCTTGCACATGAAAAGAGGCCATATTTTGGTTTAGAGAAATTGATATACCTCCCTAAGGAGTTCCTAATGAGTCTGAAGGTCGCATCATTCCAGAAATGAAGGGGGAGGTAAGATAAATTCACCCAGACCTGAACTGATGAAGGAACATCACATTCCAGATTCAAGATGGGGCTCCAATAGTATAGATAGAGCTTGTGTGGTCCCATAAAATATGGACCACTCCTAAACAATAAATGACGGTCTAATCTATTCTAAAAAAAAAGTTATAGAAAACTTTTCCACAGAAGGACGAGATGATTGTACCTTTTATAATATGATTCTAGTTCTTCTCAACCAAGGCCTTTACAGTATGAGGGGATGGCCAGAGAGCCATGAATTGGCCAATAAGACCCCTGTCTTCAAGCTATATAGCACGAGAGTGGGCCTGTGGGGTACATATATCTATCTCGAGGTTCTCAACATCATGCTTCATGAACTTGGATCCCCCTTCTTTCAACTTCATAGAAGAGGCCACTAGGATATTGAAAGCAGCAATATCTGTCTCTAGCAATGCTTCTTGGGATAGTTCAGACATCACACACCCAACCCCAGAACCAACAAGGTGGGCAATGAAAGAGACACGGACGGCTAAAACCCGACCGACGAGGGCCAACCAGCAAAAAGGTAAGAAGGGGAGGTCAAGCCCAAGAAAAGTGACCAAAGAGCACACAAATTCTAAGGAGTTAGTTGAAAGAAACCCAGATAGCTACAGACATGACCGACAGGGACCAACTAGCACAGGTGGGAAGGGACAAGCCCAATAGAGGGGGCGAGGACCCACAAAGGGGACCCAATGACTAGCTACAATAGTAGATCTTCACTCCATAGGTCAATGTGTGATAGTTGCAGAGCTTATCACTAAGATGAGAAATTAGAGGTTGTTTCCTTGAGGTGAACTTGACTAGCACTTAAATCCATTCTTTGACAAACCATGAATGACAAAAGTATATTGAATAACCCTTAACCTTCTTCTGGCAAATATTAGCCACCTACGACCACATTTCTAACATTGTTTAGACCATCTTGTGGTTACATCTTATCCTTGGCATCAATGTTAGACATCAATAAGCCTCACACCAATCTTAGTCTTCTACAACTAGGCCAGGGTTGATTCCTCTCTTATTACGGTCAAACAACTAAACATCCTTTTCATCTAGATAAGAGTGGTGGGATAAACTCTTGATGAGAGTCATGAGCTTATGAATTATACCATCAATTCTTTCCTCCATCTATATTATCCTAATTGATGTCTCCTGTTGATTGTTAGAACCTTCCATGCGAACTTGACACATAAGAAATTTGGTATGGCTATAAACATTAACACCTTGTATGTACCCAAATATATGGGATCTAGTTCAAGTTCAAGTGTTAGGTGTCCATTCTCAAGTGGTTGCATCAACATGACAATCTAGGGTGCAACGCCTTTCCTGGTGTACATATGACTCCACACATTCAATCTCTTGTCAAAATAACTTAGGGATGAGTTCCTTGTAATGAGACATATACTCCTAAACTTGAACTTTAGCATAACCTTGAGAGGTGGAAGCAACATGGATATCCCTTTTCCTAGAGACATAAGAACACCACTTTTGTAACACCCCCTCCTCCCAGGTCCACCCAAGCAGCCAACTAGCTGGGAAAGCATGTGATGAGAGAGGCTAATATAAGGTATTCAATCTCCTTGGTGACCTTAAGGAAATGGAATCGATAGAACATCACACACAGTCATCCAACATCAACAACAGAACCCTCAAGAGATAAGTCAGCCACTCAGACAACATGTCCCTGGGTCCCACTACTATTCTGGATCTCTTAGGCCATAGATGCTATGAGAAAGAGAGTGACAATGAACCTAAAGTTTCTCTCAGAGGCCTGTCTGCTAGTGACTATGGACTGAAATTGCCAGTTCTGTGCTAATGACCCTAGGATTTAAGACACTTTTCTAACCCAGAATCTTGGCCTCTACCCAAAACTTCCTACAACCTTTAGAATTCAATAAAGACATGATAAAAAATTTGATAAATCAAAATCGATGTCAGGACTAAGCTTTGGCATCCCTAGCCGAGACTAGCATTCTGTCAAACGCTTGGCATCAATGCAACCTACAGGTCTAGGATACACGATAGAGAATAAATGTCTAAAATAAATTATGAAACATAACCAGAAGGATCACCTCCTTCTCCATTGAACTACTACATCATCAATTTGGTCTTACATCCATTCATTCAATAGTTACAAGTAAATACATGAAATAACCATGACATGAACCAGTCATTTAACCATGTAAATATTAGAGATAAGATAACCATTAAATCCACATATAAATTAGTAAAAAATTAAGAGAACTTATCTTTTATTAATCATGGGAAAATTGACCAAGTTCGAGACTTCCATGTACCACCTGACCATAGACATGGCTGAACCAAATATCTCTTTCAGCCAATCACCTCGGTGCCATATTCCAAGAATGAATGTGGGATCTCATAGAAAAACCAATGGAATCCTGATGTTAAACCAACTCCACCCTTATGAAATCATGATCACACCAAAACCTGTGCTCCGATCACAACTGAACCAATCCTTGAATGCCATCTGAAATCCATCACTATCCTTGAGGAATTTTCCATCTCCTTATCTCTCAGGCTTTATCGCAATCCAAACCCGGATCACTAGGCCCTAAATCGAGACATCTCCCTCTGGATTTACCTTATATCCTACGAAAACTGGCCAAGGGATTCCTAGGCCTTTTAGAATGGAACTTGAGATCACCTCTACCCCAAATTATGAAATCCACCCGGCAAGCCAAAGCTCAATACTTGAAATAAACATCCCAAAATAACATGGAATCTAGAAGAAGGAAAGGCTAGGCTGAAAATCACTGTCATAACCCAGAAAAACCATGCCACCAAGAACAAGAGAACCATACACCAACATGCAAAGCCATGCATGTCTAACCCAGCTTGGAAATCAAAGATGTAAAAGGTTACCTGCAATTATTCTTGCTAAAGCTTCTTGACCCTACTTTCCCTTCCTTGATCCTTGCTTTCCTTCCTTTATCTTTTCTTGCTTTTCCTTCCTTGATCCAAAGATAGAGTGCTCCAAGAAAACTCTAAGTGACCAAGAGAGTGAGAGAGAGATAATAATGAGAGAGATCCAAACTTTAACTTGATGAAATCCTACACTGACTAAGCCTACCAACTGATCCTCAGAAGCCTTTTTATCAATGAGGTCTCTAATTTATTTATTTACCATTATTTTCTTTCAATTTCCTCCTCACATGCAACGTGTGACCTTTTACCTTCCTCTTCTCCTAATTTCCTTTAGTTTCAAAAATAAATGTGCAAAAAATTCCTTTTTTTTCCTTTTAATGCCTTTCCCTTAGCCTTTGTCAATTTCCTTAGCCAAAACGCACATTCAGTGGTGCCCACTAGGATATATTTGCCCAACATTCAGCTTGGAATAAGTGTCCCTTACCTGTGGTCTTATTTTTTCCTTTATTTACATTATTACATAGAATTTTCACCAAGTTTGTTACAGAACCCTCCCCCTTGGGGAACACACTCCTCAATATTAAACCACACCAAGACCTCAGCAAGACAAGTGAAAACAAAACATCCTGCCCATGGAGCTTTATAACTTATCTCATTGAAGTATTTACAATTAAATACCTTCAAAAAGGAAAAACATCATGAAAACATGACAACATATCGCATATTGGAGCTTTATAACATAACTCATTACAGTATTTACAATAACCACACATACACATATGCACATTTTCTAAACCAGAAAATAAAGGGATACAATGCTCGTGTCAATCAACAAGGGAATCCATAGGATCACACCTCCACCCTCAAAGTAATACCAGGATTGACCTCCTCCTAGGAAGTCCAGAATCCACTGTCATAGTCAAAGTTGCATCCAATGTCCAGCGCTATAATCTTGTGCCACTTATCCTCTCAGTGAACAATTATCGACTTATTGTTCCCGGGTGCACTCCCAATGTGCATCTGATTCCATATGGCAATGCTAATGACCAAAACCAATATATCTGCAACCTTCTCTTCTATGTTACAAAGTCCCTTAAGAAATCCATTCACCCCCTTCTGTGCAGTCACTCACCTTCCAAGTTCCCTGGAATTCCCTATCCCGTGCGATACATCCCTTGGCAAGGCTTTCTCGCATCACATGCTCATGTAAATCAATGGACACTATTGGGTACCAGTATCCCACAATTTCCATGCTCTTGAAGTTTTTTTTCAACATAATGGTGCCTGTTCCAATTTCATTCATTGTTGCTGCTAATTCTTGTAGTCAATTTCAATCACCCAATCGGTATTTTTGTGCTTCCTATACCAAGCACATACCTTCCATTAGATTTAAAATAAATTTAAATACCTTTAAATCATAACTCATTGGTATCTCGTCAATAAGGTACATTTGCAATCATGTTCGCTTCCTATCACAACAAGTCAAACTAATTGTTTGATCTAAACATCATGCAGAAACATATCACATCTAGTTAGCTCAAAACAAAACCATCATAAATAAACATCATAAATCATATGTAAACATCATAAACCAGAATCATAGATCACATATAATCATCATATACCATAGTCATAAATCACATGCATAATAAAACTGAAATAAAATGTTGATACTTATCATTTCATCAATCCCTAGCCTCTACCTTTGTCTTTATTTCATACACACTCTGGATCACTTAGCACGACATTCTAACTCCCAGTGCCTTCTCCTCAAGCATGTGTAGATACACATAGTGTGTCTCACACAAATACAACTACACATGTCATACAACACCATGCAATACATGCATGTACATGAGTACCATATGTACCACATGTACACAGTACCACCTGTACACTACAATGACCTACACAACATGTGCACAACATCATATGTACATGGCACCACCTGCATAACGTGTACACAATGACACATGTACACTGCACCACTGTATAACGTGTACACAATACCACATGTACACAGTACCACACACATGACATATATGCAACACCACATACACAAATTATATGCACAACATGTAAACAACACCACCTGCACACAGCGCCACTTTTACAACATGTACACAACACCACTTGTACAATTATGCACACCACACCATATATACCTACCACCACATGTACAACATGTACACAACACCACATGTACATAACACTACATATCCAACATGTACATAACATCATCTGTACACAGCCCTGCATATCCAACATGCAGAGAGCACCTTATGCACACAACGTCACATATAAATCATATGCATAGTACAATATGTACATAGTACCATATATCCAACATCCAAATGCACATAACATCATGTGCACAACAATAGTACCACACATCCAGGACCGCACTGTCTCTGCCAAGCAACCTTGCTTCTAGTGTCTTATCCATGCTTGTCCTAGCACATCGTAGACCACATTGATTCCATTGTGCTGTTGTATCTCTAGGTATAACCTATCCATAAAATAGACATAATATAATAACATAATATTAACTCATAACCATATGATACTAACCTTGTATATTTTTTCATGACTACTCTTCCACGTGATTCCTCATAAACTAGGAACCCCTTCATGTCCTTCATCTGCATATGCAATCATTCCTCCACAAGAATGATCCGTGACAACCCTATCAGATGTTAGGTTCCCATATTGTCTATTTTTTACCTTATATTTTGTCATAATGTTACCCTCTTCAACCCATAGTTGAAAGCCTTTGCTAGCATTTTGTCCTAATTAGTCTAAAGGTATGAAGTAACTCTCCTCATTGCTATATGTTTAATCATTCAACACATAATCATGTTATCTTTATAATTAATCTTTGAAGTTGACTAAGTTGCTGAGTAATTGTTGAAACTGTTCAAAGTCTGCAGAATTATATTTTGCATTTGCCGAAATAGCAGAAATAGCAACTGTCTAAAGTTGGAAAAACCAGTTTCCGAAACAGTAGAAACATCAACTGTCTAAAGTTGGCAAAACCAGTTGCTGAAACAACAGAAACAACAATTGTCTAAACCCGGTAAAACCATATTTTGCAGTCACTGGAACAGCAGGATCAACAACTGTCTAAACCGGTAAGACCTCAGTCGCAGATGCTGAAACAACAGAAACAACATGAGAACTTCAAGGAAAAAGTTGAGATTTACCAAATCTGCAACAATGGTGAAACAACAAAGGATAGCACGTGAATTTCAAGGAGACGGTTGAGACAGTAAAGGGATCCGATCAATAAAGGAATACACAGTTACACACCGTTGTAGCAGCATGCTGTAACAGGAATTGATTTACTATTTTTGTACAAAAGGGTCAAATTGAAATGAAAAATGACAATCTATTGTAATAGATGTCTCCTCTATAAAGGGGAGACATCTACATTAGAACGGGGGGAAAAAACAAGTTGTAACAGAGGAAATTGTAGTGAAGGAACAAGATTGAATCTCTATTGTAATTTGGCATATTGGCAGATGAATAAAGCACTGTTCTGAGTATTTTAACTTAGCATCTGTGTCCTGGGGAATCTTGTGAGAAGGACAGGGCCCACCTTCATCACAAGATTCACCCATTCCTTTTTTGTTGAGTGTGTGTGTGTGATTTCTGTGTATCTCTAGTCCATGAGCATTGCTTCTGATATTTTACCTTTGCTGCTATTCTGTTTTCTTAATCAATTGATGTTGTAGAAGGGTGTCTCACTGATGATTAGGATTTACAGATTGTATTGGGAAACTGGATAACAGGGGTAGGTGCTGAATGTTCTTACTCTGAGGATAGGGTCCTGATCCTCTGTTACAAGACAACCATCATTTCCTTTTGCAGATTTGTTACCTTTAATTAGTCATCCATTTCATTCCATTCCTGCAATAGATTATAACTACTGTAACACAGAGTAAGGGTTTGACAGAGAATAGATTGTTTATACTACAGCCTTTAATGCTTTTAGAATTGAGTGCATACAGTACGAGGTCACCTTTGAGATAAAAGGACTTTCCCGGGTTGACAATTTAATGTGGTACTCGACTGTTTAATTAATAAACAATTAGAGCAGCCAACATCAGACAGTAACATAGATACAAACATACATATATATATAATCATTAGGATAAAAAAATCATAATCTTGTTAGACAATGACATACAGGCATACATATATACATATATAAACATTAGCACAATCACGATCATAACACAATTACCAATATCATAAGGTCTAGGTTAAGAGAACTTCCTTATTTTTTCCCAACATGCAAAACATTGAGAACCACAATTCCCAACTTAGTCAAGGCATCCAACACCTCAGGTCCATTTACTTTACCTTTTCTAGTTACCTTTCACATGTCTGTACTACCACTCTCTGTTTACCACTATGGACCAACCAGTCCAACAGACTGTCATAGTCTTACCTTTCACTACTCTTACTCATGCATAGAACTTCATATGAGTCTCACATTACCTGTTGGGTACCACACAACTCTCCCCTAGCTCCATTAACTTTCCTATTTTCCAAATAATTCCCAAGGCTCAAAACATAAAAGGAAATCCCAAGAAACAAACAAAAGGCAAAACCATGAAAATCAATAACAACATTACACCACAACAAAGTGGCATATCTATGCACCAAACACACTCAAAATCACAAATCAAATGCAACAATCACAAAATACCAAAATCACAAGACCAACAATAGACACCATGACTCAATCCCCATGGTTCGCAATGAAAGCTCAACCTAAGCCTTGTTCCAGATTTCATGACAATTTTCTTTTCCATGAGATCCCTTGCAACATGTTTCCATAAACCCATAATTTTCAGTGCATAAATAAGCATAAAAATACATTGGTTACCTCACCTTGATGTGCCAAGCATGTTTCTTGCAACTTAACAAATCCATGCCATCTCTCAAGGGACTCCAATCCTTTGACAAGTCCACCTATAACTAGAGGCTAGATAATATACATGTCAAGTACATGTTCATGAATATAGCTTGCATCCACATAATGTCAGACAAGATTAATGTTAAGAATACTTCTTGTATGCAAAGCACTCATTCGTTTGGAATTAGGGTTTCCAAACATAACCAAAAGAATTCTTGTCTGATTTCCTTATTTTACCTTTTTGCTTTGTTCCAATCGAGGTTTACTATGTATTGTCATATCACCCAACTTTTAATGATATAAACACATCAGCTATTACATTTTTAGGCTAATACCAGCATGCTTCCTACAACTGCTCACACATGTAAACCACATGTTCCAAATATAAAGACAATCATATCTATCAATTTGAAATCAGCCTTTACAAACAATCATGTCATAACCCATAGTCAACTCATAGTTAGTAGACATAATGCTACAACTTTAAACTACATTCAAGTACATATTAACTGTTTCAACACATATGTGTTAGTAAAATCATCTTAAAACAGGATCATTGGAACACATATTCATATTATGAAATTCATCAAACATTCAACCAACTTGTAAACATACCATGTTAAATAAATCAACTAGATACCAAACTCTCAAACACCAAATAGATGTCATAATCAAATAGTCAAGCACGAGGTATATGACATAAATAAGTTCATACCTTAATGTATCTTAGGGGAGGCTATCTGGTATGCACGATCAATCTAGTTAGCATGATATAAATTCACAAGATATTAAGTCAAACATATAGAAGATAATGATATCCAAAATAGTCACTAGCTAACATTTTTACTTCATAATGCATACAAAAATATCATTTATGCATAGCCATCACATATCTACGATCGGTCTAGATTAGTACAACATGATGCAACACAATAATTCGACTCATAACTGAATGTCGCAACCATGACCATCTTCATAGTTCAAACTAGGTTAAAACAATACATATAACATCAAGATCTTCAAAGCAATGAACATAACCATCACGCATATGACCTATCCAAATTAAAATATCAAGATCTCAATGAAATAGCCCTAATCATCAAGTTAATAAAATATAACAAAAATAAGTTATATATCATGCTCATCAACAACATATAACCTAATCATCAATTTATCTAACATAAAACAACAATATCAATGCATACAACCATAGGTTACCATCATTCTTGACTATCCGACACATGTGCATATAACTACACTAATCAACTAACATCTACTGTGAATGTAACCATAACATCAAAATACATGTACATAAACCTAATGTATTTAAACCTAATGCATATAAAAATCCTTGACTTACATACCTGCATGACAAACATACAATATCTATATGACAATCTTTTCTTACCCCAAACTCCAATGTTGCAACCTCACTTTGATGATATGCATCTCTTGCTCTATCTCAACCAACATATTAGCATCATAACAACCAATAACACCATGATGACCTAAGTTGCATACCATGACTTCACAAGGCATGCTTCACCTACTATTCACTCATAACTATTACCAAGGCTATACATGCATAACAACTACATATAAACATATAACACATGAGTACAAAACCATATACACATCATTCTAGATAGAGTCTAGTCATCAAAATAAGGCCATATCAAAATCACATACCATGACCTCATACATGAAAACAACCATTACTCCATTGTACACATTTTCATATCCAACCATAAACATGCATAGGAAATGCCTAATTAACTACACATACGCATGAACACATGTAGTCGAGCATGAGCGATCAATTCTTATAACCTACCTACAAGAATAATACATGTAATCAAACATACAATAATGTAACCTAACATATAAGTTTGTAATCAAGCTGCATATAATAATGTAGCCAATCATATTTCTGACGATACATTCAACAAAATCAACATCAAGATCCTCATGATAACCTTACTACAACCATGGTCAACATGATGCAATGCAACAAGCACATGGAATGTAAGTGTAATGGGAACAAATGCAACTGACATGCATTCATGACCAAACACCTTCACCTAACAAGAGTGCAACCATGCTTTGATACCAATATGTAACACCCCTTCCTCCCAGGTCCACCCAAGCAGCCAACCAGTTGGGAAAACATGTGATGAGAGAGGTTACTATAAGGGGTTCAATCTCCTTAGTGGCATTAAGAAAATGGAATTGACAGAACATCACACACAATCATCCAACATCATCAACAAAACCCTCTGGAGACAAGTCAGCCACTTAGACAACTTGTCCCTGGGTCCCACTATTGTTTTGGATCTTTTAGGCCATAGTTTCTCTCATGCTATGGGAAAGGGAGCAACCAACAACCTAAATTTTCTCTTACAGGCCTACCTACCAGTGACTATGAACAAAATTGCCAATTTTGTGCCAGTGAACCCAGGATTTAAGCCACTTTTCTAGCCCAAAATCTCAATCTCTACCCAAAGCTTGATACAACTTTTAGAATTCATTAAACACATGATAAAAATGATGATCAATAAAAATTGACCTTGGGACTAGGCCTGAGCATCCCCAACTGGGACTAACATTTTTTCAAACACTTGGCATCAATGAAACCTATAGGTCTATGATACAAGACAAAGAATAAATGACTTAAATAACTTATGAAACATAACCAGAAGGATCATCTCCTTCTCCAATGAACTACTACATCATCAATTTGGTCTTACATTCATTCATTTAACAGTTACAATTAAATACATGAAATAACCATGACATGAACTAGTCATTTAACCATTTGTATAACCATCATAAAACCATGTAAATATCATAGATAAGACATCCATGAAATCCACATATAAATAAGTGCAAAAGTAAGAGAAATTAACTTTTATTAATCATAGGCAAATCTGACCAGGTTCGGGACTTCCACGTACCACCCGAACATAGACATGGATGAGACAAATCTCTCTTTCAGCCAGTCACCCCCATGCCATATTCCAAGAATGAATATGGGATCTCATAGAATAGCCAATTCGAGAAAAACCAAGGGAATCCAAAGGTTAAACCACCTCCACCCTCATCAAACTGTGGTCACACCAAAACAAGTGCTCTATTCACAACCGAATGTAACTTGGAATGCCATTCGAAATCCATCATTATCCTTGAGGAATTTGTATTCCTTGTCTCTCAGGCTTTACCACAATCCAAACCTAGATGATTAGGCCCTAAACCGAGACATCTCCCTCAACCTTTACCATGTACGCCACCAAAACTGGTCAAGGGATTCCTAAGCCTTTGGGAATATAACTTGAGACCATCTCCACCCTAGATTCTAAAATCCATCTAGCAAACGAAAGCTCAAAACCTGGAATAAACATCCCAACATACCATGCAATCCATAAAAAGGAAAGGCTAGGCTAAAAGCCACTGTCATAACCAGGAAAAACCTTGCCATCGACAAGAAGAGAACCATACACCAACATGAAAAGCCATGCATGTCTAAACTAGCAAGGAAATCACACATGCAAAAGGTTACCTGCAAGTATTCCTACTAAATTTTCTTGACCTTGCTTTCCATTCCTTGATCCTTGCTTACCTTCCTTTCCCTTTGCTTTCTTTTCCTTCCTTGATCCAAAGTTAGAGTGATCCAAGAAAACTCTAAGTGACCAAGAGAATGAGAGAGAGAGAAAAATGAGAGAGCTCCAAACTTGAACTTGACCAAAGCCTGGACTAACTAAGCCTCTAATTTCTTCATTTTCAATTATTTTCCTTCAATTTCCTCCTCACATGCAACTTGTGAGCTTTTACCTTCCTTTTCTCTTAATTTCCTTTATTTTCATAAATAAATGTACCAAAAATGTCGTTTCACCATTTAATTCCTTTTTCCCTTACCTTTGGCAATTTCCTTAGCCAAAACACACATCTAGTGATGCCCACTAGGATATCTTTTCCCAACATTTAGCTTGGAATAAGTGTCCCTTACCCGTGGTCTTGTTTTTTCCTTTATTTACATTATTACATAGAAATTTCACCAGGGTTGTTACTACTTCCTAGCTCCCCTTCTTCAAGAAATAGTTCATCCAATTGGCATGACAACATGAGGAGCTAGGAAGAAGAACAAATGGAAAAGCGAGACTGAAAAGGGGGAGGAAGAGATACAAAGGAGGTGAAGAAGAATCATAGTAAGATGGGAGATAAATGACAAGGAGAAAGAGGCATGTCAGAGAGGTAAAGGAATTGTGTTGCTCCTTGAAGGAAGCACTCAAGGATGAGAAGGGTGAAGGATGATAATGAAAAAAATTCAAGTGAGTAGAATAAGGTACCAAAGGCAAAGTAGAACCATAAAATCTATGAGGGAAATGTGAACCCAAGCTCTATTTAAACAACAATTCAAAAATTTGGAGAAAAAAGAGACATGCAAAAAGAAGAGCTTGATAGATAGAGTAGTTACCTTAGCACGGAAATATTCCTACAAGGAAAAATCCTATAATGTGGATAGTAGCTGAAGGAAAAAAACTAATATATACGAGTGAAACTATAGCAAATCCCCACATGATTAGGATGAAGTGGTGTGAATGCACTGGGATACAAATAGTTGTTAAGGCTAAGGAGGAGGGAAATGCCAGACCAATAAAACTATAGAAGTAACTGAATTATGATTAATTACCACTCTAACAAGGAATGTCTAGAGTGCAAGTTGTTGTGTAACCAAGAAGATTGAGAACCTATTGTTTTCATTTGTCATTAAAATTAGGTATAATACATAAAAACTCAAATTGGTTGGAGAGTCATTGTATTCAAACACTAGGATGGCCTGTATGTATTTGTGTTGCTTACTTCTAGTGATTGAGATTGCCACTGATGAGAGGTGTAACCATATCATATGATTTGATTAAGGGACATACAAGGTGCCAAGTATCCCATGAGTCATAACTTCTCTTCAATTGAACTATAAATTTATTGAGGGAGGGGTGGAACCCATTCGAAGGCACCCTCCTTGGGAAATTATTATTATTTTTATTATTTACAAAAGAATTAATATATGAATTAAGCATATGTACAATAAAAGAAAATTATGTAACAATATTATTAATAATCCAAATTCACCGTCACTTTATCGTGGATATTTTTAAACTATGAAATTTGTTTTAATACAATGAGTAAATATCGGGCCGCTACAATAATTAATTAAAAACTACCAATAATATCAACACATAATATGGCTTAACAATTAAAGCTATACCATCTACTTAACAATTATTAATAATTAAATTAAAAATTTGAAAACCCTATTTCAAAATAAACATAATTTATAATATGATCATTTTTATATTTTTTTTCTACAAATAAAAATTAACTAAAAGTAAAAAGTTGTAATTCAATCTTTTACATCATTTTACTTCTAATTCCATCTTTTACCTCATTTTATTATATATGTAGTTCTTTTTATATTTAACATGGTTAGCATAAAGTTCACACCTATCATTAAAAATTAGATCATTCCAATAATACACTTTTGTGAGAAATGTGTATTTTATGTCGTGAATTAAATAGTTATCATCCATATTCATACATATATATACAAATTATTTTGTTATGGCAGAGAAGAGGATAAGTTTATACAAATGAAAATTTTCCTTCACTTAAAATGGATGGATTTATGGTGATGGTTTAAAAATAATAATAATTTATTCATGTTAACATGAATTGAAATTTTTTCAATCATAAAATGGATGATCTAGGTTGATGCCTTTGGATATATCTATACCTGTTGGAGCAACTACAACCAACCCTCAAAATTTTGCCTTCACTTCATTTTGGAGCCTTCCTCCTAAAATCTAAGTAGCTTACCTTACACTGCCTAGGTACTTGTGCTTTCATTTGAGTTCATCTTTTTCTTTACATATTGTCTTGCTTACATTCTTTGCTATCTAACCACAAGATGACCTCCTCGTGACTTTCTTGCAAACTGGTTCTAGTAGTGCCTTGATGATCTACACAATCCTTGAGGGACACTAGCCTTTCTCTCAAGAAATGTGCAGTGCAACCCAGTAGTCAGCTTCGACTCCAGAACTCCGCAAACCCAGCTGATAGCCTACCTTTAGCTAGGACATTGTGCAGAGCCTGAGAGGCATCCCAAAGCCACTCAACATAGAAATTGCTTAGAAGCTAGTGTTGCTAAAAAACTGCTCAGTGCATGAACCAAAGAGTTGCCCAATCCTTCCTAGAACTGTGCAATATTTCTGGGCAGTGCATGGAATTTTTCCCAAAAATAAAGAAGCTAAGAGGAAAAGCATCCATGGGAAGTAGGGATCTATTATTATTTTCCAGAAGGTGACATGTTGCTATCTTTATAAGTTTCTTCCAACTGTTGTTGTTGTCCTTAATCTCAACCCTACGCGTCATGAACTATATTTTTCTCAAATATATGTAATGGATACCTCTAGATCTCATGTACACATTCGATCATCAAGTTATATATTCCCTAGGAGATCAAGGAGCCTTCCAAGCACTGTCATCCCTTTTCGGGGTGAGTTTTTTGTTTATCACCTTTTTCTATTTTTTTGGTCGCTTTTGTTTTCTTATCTTGTGATAGTGTTTTTTCACTCATTTTTTTGAAAAACCACTGGTTTTTTAAAAAAATCTAGCTTGTAGAAGTGGTGTTTCAAGTTATACATTACCTTCCCCAATCGTCACATGAGTTTTCCCTTTTTTGCACCAATAGTCGTCGTGCGAGGACTCCCTTCACATGCCTCCTATCCCATCAGTTTGATCCATTGCTACACTTTTTTTACATGCATACATCTACACTTAGTCATATTTTCACTCATCCTTACATCATCCTTCATATCTGCTTATCTGTGCACTCCCCATCGACAGATCTAGGGTCCCCTTGTATAGATCTCACATTCACTTGCATGCATTTCACAATCTAGTAGCTCAAGGCCTCTGTCTTGGCTTCTAGAAGTGTGGAGAGGTTGTCCTGGGCTAGCCCCAATTGCACGCCACACAGTTCCATCAGCCACTCTCCTAGCTTGGTCACTGAGATTGCGTAATGCGTAGTCTCTCCCAAGCCCTAACCTAGACTGAACTGTGCATTGTGAAATTCCAGTCATCAATCTTCCTCGCTTCCTGTTGGGACTATGTAGTGCATAGTTCCCACTATTAGTTAGTCACACCTATAAGAAAAAATTGCACAATTCCTCTCATTAGATGCCCTGGTTGCCACTTGATCATGCTGTGAAGTTAGATTTTTAAGAGCTAATGTTTTCTTTCCATGAGTGTACATTCTATCCCACAGGTACCACACTCATGAACCACTTCTCTCTAGTAGTCATTGTACCATGGCACCAAATAGAGTTGCTTTAAGATAGACCAATAAAATTAGTACTGGGGAAGTAGTTGAGCAAGCCCCAATTTACTTTCCAATACATGCGGACACTCACCTATTTATAGAAAAGGAGTCAGCACTAACATGGCAACAAAACTAGCAACAATGGAAAAAGGAAATAAGCTAGTACAGGATCAGGGAAAGAGGAAATTGTTGACATAATAAAGGGAGAACAAATTTGTAGAGAGAAATCACATTCAATATTCATGCAAGAAACTTTGGTAGAAGAATCAGAAAGAAGAAGAGGACATGGACATCGGAGTAGAGGATGAGAGAAGACAAGAGCTTGCAGGTAGCAGAACTGAGATCACAACAAGGAGAACAAGAACCAAGGGAAGAATGGGAGCTGAGAAGGAAAGAACAGGAAAAGAAGCAGAAACAGGAAGAAGAAAAAAGGCAAGGCACAATGACATATAAAACAACGCCAATATATCTTGATGAGATGGAGAAGCCAATAGCTGAGGAGGAGAGTGAACAGATGCAGGTTCCCTCACCAAAGCTAAGCACAAGAACCAAGTCCAGTTAGAGGTCGATAAGTACATGGAAGAGCTAAGGTGAGAGGCCACCAAGGATGACTTGTAGCTGAGTGCACCATGTTATGGCCTAAATCTACCTCAAGCTAAGAAAGGCAAGATCTAGGGTAACATCAAACAATGCTTAACCTGGTAGCTAGCCCTACCAAGTCGGGAGAGGGATCTCTCCTTGTAAATCTCAGGAAAAGATGGCCAATAAAGCTTGAGATGACTGATGTAAAGATTAATTTTAGGCTAGGTATATGCTCAGAGGAGTTTGATTGAATTTAATGTTGGTTTGCTATCTCAAATGTGAAAGGCAGATTTGGGTTCGGGGAATGGACTCAATCTTGCAGAGGTTTCTGTGGGGCAAGGTAGGAAAATGATTTAGTACTTTGAAATAAGTGAGATGGAGAGTCTTAGGACTAGTGAGAAGTTGGAGAGGGTAGGAAATTATCAGGGATCCTCTTCAAATAGTTGAAAACATAAATAACTAAACAAACCCTAGGTAGAGCACTACAACATCAATGAATTCTACCTTTATCCTTGATTCATTTAGTTAAGCTGAACAGAGAGAGATGATGGCATACATAAACACATGTAAACTTGAATTATATAAGGAAAAACAATACCAAATCAACTTGCCACAAGAATCCCACCAAATGCTGCAAACCCTGGTCTATTCCTTTGCCAAACTATAGAGATGAATGTACAATAATACTCAAAGCATTCACAAGAGTCTAACCTTTACAAATGACTGAAGAAGTACTAGATATAGGAAATAAACAACTCATTCTAGGCTTTAGGAGTTTAATTCATGAGTTTAAGAGTTATTTCAACAAGATCTAAACTAAGAACTGAAAAGTAGGCTTTGGAACAGCTTGCCTCTAAAACCTAAGAAATTGATTCATTTAGTTCGACACCACCTATTTATGATGTATCTACCTCCATGAGTGAACTTTCAACATTTTTATGTCAAAGTCCACCAGTGTTACATCAATTTACATCATGATTTTTACCATGAGAGAGAAAAAAGTAAAACTGAGAAAATGCTAGGCGAATAACAGAGTTTTTTGGGTAAAAATAGCAATTTTCCATCTTGTGCATCGCACCACTGTCCTTGTGCATAGTGCCTTTTTGTAGCTGATTTTGGAGGCCTTCTTGTGCACCAAATTTTCTCCAAGTGGGCTTGTTGGAAAGGTCTATCTGTCTACTTTCTAGAAAAGGTGGAATTATTGCATTTGGTGTCCATTTGCCCCTCAAAAAGTGAGTTCTCCCAACACTGCTTCCTGTGTGGCCAAAAAGGGGCACAAAGGGCATTTTTGAGGTGTTTTTGACCCTTTTGGAAGCTCAAAACTTGACAGAAATTTCTAGTCATTTCTGGGTATTCATAATTTTACATGATGCATCCAAAAATGTAGATGTTTCCTCCGGAGGAGGTCCCTAGCAAAAGCGAGTGTCGGGTGGCGCTACGCACCAGGTAGAAAAACCTACTTTTTCCTCCAAAAATTCAAAATTGTCAAAAAGTGTGCCAAATTTCTTGAAATTTGGGCTGAGTGACCTGCATCAAGTATTATGTTGGGTTAAGGAAGCCTCAGCCAAATCTTGAGCTTGCCTTGCTCTTTCTTCCTTCTCAAAGTTTTTCTCAACTTGGCCTTCAAGGTCCTTATTCTTGCTTTGCAAATTTTGTTTCTTGCAAAATAGTGATAGGCCATGTGCCTTAAGATCCTTTTCTCTTTGCTGGACTTCTCCAATAATTTCTCCAAGTGCATGTCTACCCTCTCTAGCCAAGATTCACGATCAGCTTCAATCTCTTGCTCTAGTGGTGTTAATTTTATTTTCCTCCTCTTCGCTACTTGTTGGTTTTCTCTTATGTTTTACAGCTCCATGATAGTTTACTAGTCTTCCAACTATTTGTTCCTTTTCTCAAGATAGTTTATAATCCACTTAGCTCTTTCTAGGTTAAGAGATAAGTCATGAATGTTAGCTGCTTGTTCTTTGATGATCTCCTTGAGTTTTGAGCTTTGGGAGCCCAATCAGTATCCTCATCCTGAACCAAAATGAAATCTCTCTCTTGACCTTCAAAAGGCCCCTCATCATGCACTTTACCTTTGTCCTATACCTACTTTGTTGTTGAAGGAAACTAGACCCCTTCCACCCCTGGTGGAGATAGTAATCATTTGGCTGTTGCAAATAATCTCCTTATGCCCTTTTGGTAAGTGACAAATACTGGCACACTGGTGGTTTGAGTCTCATGCACCTCTTGCTGATGTGAAGGCCCTCCTGCCTCATGAAAAAATGATGGGGTCACTTGAGGGCTTGTGAATATCTCATGTGAAATGAAATAATCGCATGAAACATTTAGCAAACTTAGTTGATGCAAAACCATAATCTTGATCAATGCAAAATGATAAATGTTGTTGTATTGCTGATGAGGAGGTTTCCTTTGCACCATTGTAGTCATTTTCTCAATGTTTTGGCACATGAAATAGGGGATTTTCATCATCCTCACTCTATTGAAATGCAACAATAATCTGACATGATAGGTGTATAAGCGAGAAAATCTGCCTTCACATCTAAAATATTTGATTATGAGTTTCATAAGGGGGGCATATGTGTCCTGTAGGTATCTGAAAGGGAAGACCCTACTGATTTGATTCTGATAGCCAGCCTTGATATAAGGCTCATAATGTTATTTTTCCACCAGATGTCCCTTGTTCCATTGTTCACCCACATTCAGAATTCATGTTGCTTCAACTATAGTTTCAGGTGTCAAAGTGAATGTAACACCTACCAAATTGACCTGACTATTGTGAAGATGAAGAACAAAAAGTCTGGCAAACTCATGGTGGTATTTGACTCTTTCCACCATCTCACAAAACTGATAGCATGATTGATGTTTGAAACATGTTATAGCAAGAGGACAAGCCAATAGCTCAGTGAGTGTAGTGGGCTCCTCTTGGATGTGTTTTCCTCCCTTGTGAGGTTTTCTTGGTGCATGAATTTCTTGGGAGGAATCACTCACTGTTTCTTCATCCCTTTTATAAGGTGAATGTGTCTCCATGTTTTCCACTGTTTGATGTTCTATTATGAGTATGAAGAGATGTTATATCCACAATAGGTGTTTGTTGGTAAATGAAATGGATTGATGAGTGGGGACTGTGAATGAGGAATTTTGTGATGACTGTAGGGATTTTTAGGAGTGACAGGGTTTGGGGAATGAGGATTAGGGTTTAGCGTAACAATGGGAATTTGTTGTTAGGGTTTTAGGGATAAGGGGGTAGGATGATTATATGTGAGAGAGGGGTAAGGGAAATGAAATGAGGGGAGTGTAGTGAAGAGGAAAATGAAAATGGTGTAGGGGACAACAGCAAAAATTACAACTTTGCAAACCCTAGGCAGTTTTTCAATGAAACAGTGCAAGAAAATAGGGCTTTCCTTTTAACCTATTTTCACATCATCAAAGATGACCTAAACCCTTGCAATGGCACTATGGAATGCTTCACTTACTTATTGAATGAAGATTTCACAAATTTGGAGCTTGACAAAGTCGATTTGGTGAAATTTCGAGCTTGGAAGGCAAGTGCGCCGCGCCCACTAACAGGTGTGCCGCGCTTCTCTGGTGCATCGTGCCCATGCAATTTCTAGTTTAAAACCTGTGCTCTGTGCGCCGTGCCAACCAGGTGCACCGCGCTCAGTGTAACTACTAGGTTTCGCTGTGATTTGCCTTCTTTGCCTAAAAAACGCAACATGCTCTTGTTTCTTTCACTTCTTTGGCACAAATGATGTCTTCAACATGAGAAACACTTTATATACCCTTGGAATTTATTTTTTATTTGCAAAAACCCGCTTTTCTAAAGTTTTCTTTTCACTTGTTCTTTAAAACTCTGTTTTGGTAGTTTGACTTGCTTTTTACCTTTTGATGGACTAATACTTTGAATTTTGGACTTTTTGCAGGAGCTAGAGTGCAGGAGCTTGGCAAGGTGACCAGGGCTGCATTTCTGGACTTATTACATATAGAAAGAATAAAATTACATGAAATTTATATACATAGAATAAAAACTCTATTTTTCCTCAAAATAGGGTTTTGAGGAAAAATCAATCACTGAGTATGT
The DNA here is from genome assembly GCA_031772625.1 of Pinus tabuliformis. Lineage (NCBI taxonomy): Eukaryota > Viridiplantae > Streptophyta > Pinopsida > Pinales > Pinaceae > Pinus > Pinus tabuliformis. The sequence continues at coordinate 1,326,899,840 of CM062805.1, read as the reverse complement.
GATTATTGAAATTTTTGATACTGAGACTTTATTTGACCTCCTCATGTGCCTGTTGAACATTATTGAGCTTTTACAAGACTTTTGATGACAAAACTGTAGACCTAATGACACCTAAAACCCTAAAAATTACATTTGCATATGTAAGGACAAAAAATGACTGTAAATGACCTGAATGTATGAAAATGGGCCAACAGGTAAAGATCATGAGGGAAAATTTATAATTTGCCACTGCCATTAGATGATCCATGATCCTAGTGGAATGTAGCTGATTAGATGAGACACCTAAAATGCAATGCAATAAGAGAATTTTGATCATTGATGGAGGGATGAAGATACCGACACTAACATTGGCTCCAATGGGGATGGTAGCTCCTTGGAGGTGCCAAGAACTATAGATCTCTAGAAAGTAGACAGTGCCTTCTTCCATTGGGCTACATAGTCAATAACTTCAACAAACCAAAACGAATATCTTGACTCAATTTGAGGACTGAAATCTGACTCAAAACTGACTCAATTTCAAGACTAAAATCAGACTGAAAACTGACTCAAACAATCCAAACCAAAACTGAAATCAGACCTTCAATTTTATAGCCTTCACTTCGGGCCCCAAACTAAATGAATGATGACAATACACACTTTCAATGAAGGAAATAAAATGGTATGTACAGTGATACATATGACAACAGAAAACACTTCAAAGATAGTACCGTTTCAGTAGTCGACCATTGACCGGCCCACCTGGACAATCTTCTCCATTCATTTCTTTTAGCAAGAAAGCATTTTGACCCCGATATGTAGCAATTCTGAAAGGTCCCTTCCGTAAACTCTCGAACTTGCCATGCTTGCCTTTGTCTTCATTTCTAGCATCCCATTTCAGCACTATGTCTTCAATTTGAAACTTTTCTGCCATTGCCTTTCAATCATATATTTTCTTGATTCTTTCTCGCAACCTGAAGGTATTCTGAAAAACCTCCTCCCTCATCTGCCATAAATGGATCATTTGATTGATTCTTCGCTGCAAATGACCTTCCTCGCTGCCAGCTTCCTATAGAAGTTTAACAACTGGGACTACGAGAGATGTAGGGAACACCGTGTCAACACCAAACATGATCTCAAAAGGGGACATGCCTATTGATTTCTTTTGACTTACTCTATCCACCCATAGTGCATTGACCAATTTCTTATGCCAGCTCTTCTTGTTTGTTTCCAGCAGCGTTTTGATAATGTTGACCAATGATTTATTCGAAGATTCCGCCAATCCGTTACCTTGTGGATAGTATGCAATTGAGTGCCCTAAGGTAATTTGATATTTATTACAAAAATAAATCATCTTTTTAGATTTGAAAGCTGCTGCATTATCTGTAAACAGCTTGTTAGGACATCCAAAATGTGACAAAATATTGTTTTCAAGAAACTGAATTATTACCAAATCAGTGGCCTACCAAGTGGGAATCGCCTCAATCAATTTTGTAAAATAATCTGCCACTGTGCGGATCCACTTGTGCTGAGCTGAAGAAGTAGGATGAATATCGCCAATGAAATCCAAACCCCACTGCTAAAATGGAGCACTTACTTCAACCAGCTTGAGTGGTAAAGGCTGTAATTTTCTCCTACCTTGAAAAATCTGACATTCATGGTAGCTTCTAACAGTTTTATACACATCATCAAAGAGGGTAGGACAATAATATCCCACTCTCAAAATTTTATTGGATATTGTTTTCCAAAATAGATGACCCCCACAATCTCCCTTCTGAAAATCATCCATGAACTATTTTGCTTCTTCCTCAACCAAACAATTCAGCAAGACACCGTCGAGATCTTTCCAATAGAGTGCATTATTCATAATACAAAACTTGGTGGCCTTTAATTTCAGAGTCCTACTTTTGTTCCTATCCATCCCCAATGGCAGTGAAAGATGTTGGAGCACATATATAATATTCGAATAACAAGGAGAAAGGAGAAACATTTCAGATACCTGAACAAGTGAACTTTCTTCATCTTCTTCGGACATAGCAGCAATCAGATTTATGGCCAAGGCATGCAAATTAGACTCTGCCATCAGTTTTTCCAGCCCCTAACCCTTAATGAGCTTTATTGGTTTGATCTCCACATCATATTCTAACAAAGTTGTGATCCATTTGGCTCGTCTCCCTTCTGGATCTGTTTGCACTAGGACATATTTAATAGCAGCATTAGTGACATAAGCAAGAATAGGAGAATGCAGAATATATACTTGAAAATATTTCAACGCTTTTACCAAGGCAAGAGGTTGATTTTCAGTAATGTTGTACTTTAAGGTTGCATCTCTTATTGTTCTGCTGAAAAAAGAAATTGGCTTCTCAAGCTGGTCTCTTTTCTGCATTAAGACCACTGCCATAGTATGATCCGAAGCAAATGAAAACAAAATAAAATCTTGGGAATAATCTGGGTTGATCCAAATTGGAGCTGAAGAAAGAGCCAACTTTACCAAATTGAAAGACTCGATGGCCTCCTCAGTCCACTTCACTACACTATCTTTCTTTAACATGTTTGTGATTTCCCTCAAATGTTCTGCTAGATTTGGCACAAAACGACGTAAGAAATTCATCTTACCGTTGAATGCTTGGATCTCCTTTTTACTTCATGGAAAATCAATCTTATGAATGGCTTCCACTCAAGCTGGATTGATGTGGATGCCCTCCTTGGATATGATGTGACCGAGAAGTTTGCCTTCATCCATGGCAAACAAGCTCTTCTTTGGATTAAGTGATATGCCATACTTTCCATACCATTGAAAAAAATCTTCAAATGATAAAGGTGCTCTTCATTTGAATTAGAAGTGACTGTCAAATCATTAAGGTAAACTACTAAAAATACATCTTTCTCATTTGCAAATGCGATATCCATTGCCCGCTGAAAAGTTGCACCAACATTCTTTAATCCGAATGGCATCTTGGCATAATGGAAAGTTCCCCACGGAGTAGTGAATGTTGTTTTGTCCCTGTCATCCTCATGAACTAGAATTTGATTATAGTCGGAATACACATCGAGTAGTGACATATGATATGCTCCAACTACTCCTTGAAGTACGTGGTCCATTTTAGGCAAAGGATAGTTATCTTTCAAAGACACCTTATTCAGATTTCTGAAATCAATACATAATCTAATCTCACCTGTTTTCTTGTGCACGGGCACCAAGTTGGAAATCCAATCCGAAAATCTTATTGGAACGATTATACCAGCTTTGTACAATCAATTCAACTCCTTCTCTATTGAGGGCAGTAGCTTTGGATTTATCCTTCTTAGCTTCTGTCGAAATGGCTTTTGATTTGGCTTGATCGAAATGATATGCTGAATTATACTCTTATCATATGCCCTCAAATATGAATAGTCCCATGCAAATACATCAGTAAATGAAGACAATAAACTAATGTATTTTTCCATTACCTGTGGAGGCAATGCCTTTGATAACTTCACCATTTTTGGATTTTCTGTTGATCCAATTTTTACATCCTCAACTCCCTTCTCGATTAGCACCAAGCTCGGTTTCTGGGATACATCATCTTGATCAAACAACTCTTCTAAAGGTATTAGACCTTTAGGAATGACATTTTCCTTCAGCTGCAAAACTTCCATCTGATTTACTTCCATGTCCGCTTCACCATCATCATGCTCTCCATTGATAGAAGTGTCTTTGTACTTGTCTTCATTTCACAGAAATTCTTCAATTTCTTTATCATCTTAAAGCACCTGCCAATATCTTTGATTATCAAGGACAGCTAGGCGATGTTTCACATGAATCTCAAACTTATTGTTTGAATTCATCGAAATTTTCAAATTACTTGCAACTGTTGCAAGGGAACCTGCAATAACATTCTGTACATGAGGGACACATGTCAAAGTGTAATCTAGAAACAATCTCAAAATATCTAATACCGCATTATGTTAAGCCCGCATCTGAGGACGTTTAGCTTGGTATTCACCCTTCACTTGCTTGATCACTAATTAGGAGTTTCCATATACTGAAATTCTTTCTGCGTTTAACTTCTTAAGGATTTTAAAACCAACAATCAAAGCTTCATATTCAGCTTCATTATTTGAATAATCAAAAGCCAATTTATACGAACAAACTCTTACATTACGTCGAACTTTGTTTGGTAGAAATGCAGGGTTGTGTATCCAAATACCAATTCCATCACCTTCCTTGCCTACTGTGCCATCAAAATCCATGCTCCACAAACTGGCTTTGTCCTCCAAATGCCGAAATTCTGTTTGCTCTTCTACTTTTTCTTGTTGTCCATCAATTTTTTGCTGCTGTTGGAAAGCTGATTGTTCATCAAGCCTTCGTCTTTCTTGATCTAGTATAGCTATGAAATTTTCAATGATCTCTGGAATATCTTCTACTTCAACTAATTGATTATTTACATCATTAAAACAATTAGAATATAGAACAAAAGATTCTAAATCAATATGTACATAATTGATTGGATGATTTAGAGGTTTCTCCTTTCTAGTGATCATGTACTTCATCTTTTTCTCCCAGTATAGTTTCGTCAACTAACCAAACACGGGAATAGTAGCATAGGAGAAATCAAGCTGCAACGTCCCTTTGAGTTTTTCTCCCCAAGATCTGGATAGAAGCATGCCAAATCTAGGAGGAATATCGGGCACAACCACATTCATAAGAAAATTCTTTGCAAGAATCTAATCTAAAGTGACAACCAAATATTTAATAAGCCCAATCCATCTAACCCTACCAGAATCAAAGGAATAAAGATCATGGTACTTGCGAGTGATATCTAAACCCAATTTTTCCATAATTGCCTTAGGCACCAAATTATGAGAGGCTCCTGAATCAAACATGGCATTGTGCAATACATAATCATGCAATCTAAGGCTGATGTAAAAGGGAGCTACATCACTATCCTCAGATTGACCTTCTAATGTCAGACCAAAGATAAGCTCAACTTGGTCATCCTCCACATTAACCATATCAGATAATGGATCTAAGTTCAAAATCTTTAACACATAACCTTTATAGCTGCTCTTCTTCATTAATTCAGTCAAAGGTATTGATACTTTTAACTTAGCAATTTCATTTTCTAAGCTAAAGGCTGTGGTTTTCTCTACCTCTTTGACTGGAGCATCCTTCTTTTAAGTCTTCTTCTTTAATACATTTGGCTGATTTGATCTTTCATTTGCTGATTGTACTTTGCTGGTGGTAGGATCAACTGCCTCCTTTCCCTTTTCTGCACAATTGGAGAATCATTCTTTGGTGGTGTCGCTTCCTTCCTCTTTTGAGTTGGATTGATGGGTACCTCTCTACTCCTGAGTGAATATTGTCACCATTGGGCTGTCAAAGCATTCATGTATCCCCTCTGATATTCATCAGATTCTTCTTCAAGAATTGTTTCATTTGCCAAGATGAAATCTTCATCCTTTTGTACAGCTGAGCTTTTTGAATACTCTTCATCCTCGGTAATACAAATCAGCAGATCATCAGGTGTAAGAAATGATTCTCCTCTCCAATTATGTTCTCATCATCATCTAATTCCGGACCATGTACAAAATTCTGCTGTAAGAGTGTCTTCACTTGCTGCTGTGCTGCTTGGTCTTGTGCTCTTTATTCTCGTTGTTTGATTCTGAATTGTGGTTGCTGCTGACCACGGAAGTTTGGATTTCTGATCTGTGTCTCAGGCTTATCTGAAATTGTGAGTCTATCAAACATCTTCTCAATCTTGTGAAGCAAATGATCTGAGGAAGAAGCTTCCTCCTTTATGGTCACCTTCTTTTCGGCCTTTGCTCTAGCTCTATTGGCAAGCAGATTTGCCTCTACGCTGACTGCAATTTTCTACATGTCCTCCAATGTGACTGGATCTCTTTCTCTCAATTGATATGCCATATCGAGATCAAATCCATCGAGAAATTTAATCAATGCCAGCCCCATTGGTGGCTTTATATTAACAGGAATTGCATTGTAAATAGTATTAAATCTAACACAGTAATCTTGGACACTCTCACTAACATTCCTCTTTATGTTTTCATATTCAGAAAGAATTTGAAGAGGATTTTTCTTTACCTCCCAATGATCCAAGAATTGTCTCTGAAGAACAGCGAATGTAGTGATACTTGTAGCTGGAAAAGCTCTGAACCACTTTCGCACTTCACCTACAAAAGTTACAAATAGTTTCATAGTCACATTTTCTTCATCAATCTCATGAAGGTCAAAGAAATCAGTCATCTTATCCACATGCTGCTGATCTGTGATACCTTGGGGGGTACCATCAAACAATGGAATTTTTCTTTGATAATTGGTGGGCATGGCATCCAAGTTTTGTGGCAAAACAAGAAGTGCATATTAGGAAACCATAGCTCTAGGTGGATTTGAAACTGGCCTTGGGGATGTAGGAGGAGTCGGAACAACAATAACAGACGATGTAATTGGTGTATGAGGTGTAGAAGGAGGGGAGGAAATATGAGACGTTTGAGGTGTTGAAGGGGTTGATGGGGGAGAAGAGATAGGAGGTCTTTGATCAGATATAGTGGGCTGCAAGGGAATGGTGGGAATGAAAGGAGTTTCAATAGGAAATTCTAAACCAAATGCAATAACAGATGAACCAAGAGTTGCAGAGGCAGACTCTAAGAACTCGGGAATGTTTGTAGCCATAATGGAAGTTTGAAGATTCAAGATATAATTGTCAATTGACCAATTAGCCTTTTTAGTTTCAAGATCTTTGACAAATTCCGGATTTAGGATAGTAGAACCAATAGCACTTTCAGATTTAGTCTCAAATAATGATAGATCAAAATGTTCATCAAACTCAAGATCTTCAAGATATTCAAAAACAACTAGACATGAATGAGATCTGAACATGGGAATCACAGAACTTTCTTATCGAAGAATTCTTGGGATGTGATTTGGGTTTTCATACACAGGAGGAGGATCAGGATCAAGATTGGCCCTAGTGTATCGTCTAGAAGCTATTGTGTTGAATTATTCCCAAAAATAAAATGAACATTATCAACTTGTTCAGCCTATCAAATTCTAAACTCATCATCCAAAGTCTAGAATTGCTTTAAGATACTGGGGTAATTGTTTAGATCAGATGTTCAGTTTATAAACTAAACTGGAGATTGACTGAAATAGCATTCATCTACTTTTGCAATTGCAAAGGAAGAGAATTTTAAAGGCTACCTGGCTAACTTTAGGCTCTGTATGTAGTCTACAAAGAAAAACAAAGATAATAAAATTTTCTTCCCGAGTGGAGTATCCAATATGTTATGGCCTAAATCTACCTCAGGCTGAGAAAGGCAGGATCTAGGGTAACATCAAACCACGCTTAACCTGGTAGCTAGCCCTACCAGGTCAGGAGAGGGCTATCTCCTTGTCAATCTCAGGAAAAGATGGCTAATAAAGCTTGAGATGACTAATGTAAAGACTAATTTTAGGCTAGGTATATGCTCAGAGGAGTTTGATTGAATTTAATGTTGGTTTGTTGGCTCAAATGTGAAAGGCAGATTTGGCTCTAGGGAATGGACTCAGTCTTGCAGAGGTTTCTATGGGGTGAGGTAGGCAAATGCTTTAGTACTTTGAAATAAGTGAGATGGAGAGTCCTAAGACTAGTGAGGAGTTGGAGAGGGTAGGAAAGTCTCAGGGATCCTCTTCAAACAGTTGAAAACATAAATAACTAAACAAGCCCTAGGTAGAGCACTGCAACATAAATGAATTTTACCTTTATCCTTGATTCATTTAGTTAACCTGAACAGAGAGAGATGATGGCATACATAAACACATGCAAACTTGAATTACAGAAGGAAAAGCAATACCAAATCAACTTGCCACAAGAATTGCATAAAATGCTGCAAACCCTGGTCTATTCCTTTGCCAAACTATAGAGATGAATGTACAATAATGCTCAAAGCATTCACAAGAATCCAACCTTTACAAATGACTGAAGCAATACTAGATATAGGAAATAAACAACTCATGCTAGGCTTTAGGGGTTGAATTCATGAGTTTAGGAGCTGTTTCAACAAGATCTAAACTAAGAACTAAAAAGTAGGCAATGGAATAACTTGTGATTTATTTGGCCTTCTCATGTGCCTGCTGACCATTATTGAGATTTTACAAGATTTTTGATGACAAAACCCTAGACCTAAAGAGACCTAAAACCCTAAAAATGACATTTTGCAGATGTAAGGAAAAAAAATGACTGTAAATGACTTGAATGTATGAAAATGGGCCAGCAGGTAAAGATCATGAGGGAAAATTTATAATATGCCACTGCCATCAGATGATCCATGATCCTAATGGAATGCAGGTGATTGGATGAGACACCTAAAATGAAATGCAAAAAGAGAATTTTGATCACTGATGGAGGGATGAAGATACCGACACTAACACACCAAGCATGCAAGAGCACACTGTGTAGGTTTAACCACGTACAGAAATTACCTGCATACGAATTCTAAATCACAAAAAAATAAACAATATGAGAGCATAACACATAAAACACATATACACAGAGATTTTCCCCTGGATCCCAAAACCGAGACTACCAGCTTGATTTTTTCATTATATTCCTTTCAATGTTACAATACATATTTATACATGCCGAAGCATCCAATACCATGGACCGAAAACCATAGGTAGGTTTGCCTAACCTAATATAGGGTCCAAAAAAAAATTTCCCGGGGCGCTGCCCTGGACCCCGTAGAGGGGGACTACGTGCCCCCCTCAAACCCCCTGTGACCCCCCCGCTGCGCAATCGGCACAACGAAGGGGGGGCTCTACTTCCCCTCTAACCCCCTGGTTCACTACATGGTTTAGTCATGGAAAGAATATAACACAACCCAACAATATCCCACTTGTTGTTTTCTTTCCACACGGGGCCACAGGAGAGCTTAGTCATTTTTCCAGCCCTGAAATGCCCATTGTTTCTCTACACCGAGAGAACTTCTCAGAGCTCGCGGATTTTTTCAATGCATCTGCAGTATTCTTCAAAGTGTCCACCTTTACCAACAACACATTTTTGTCTTCTATCATATCCCTCACAAAGTGATACTGAACATCAATGTGCTTTGTCTTTGAATGATAAGCAGGGTTCTTTGCCAAGAAAATTGCACTTTGGCTGTCACAGTCTATTCTTATAGCTCCCTGTACTAACCCCATACTTGAACACAATCTCTACAACCAAACTGCTTCCTTGCTTGCATGAGTGGCTGCCATGTATTCTGCCTTTGTAGTTGATAATGCCACTACAGATTGTTTCTTACTCATCCAACTGACTGCACCTCCAAATGGGTTAAACACATAACCACTTGTAGATCTTCTCTGATCCAGATCTCCAGCCCAGTCTACATCAACAAAGCCATGAATATCCAACACTCTGTCCAATCCTAGTCTTCCTTGGTAGCACAAACCATAATCACTAGTGCCACGCAAATACCTGAAAACCTGCTTCACTGTTGTCCAGTGCTCCTTCCCTGGTTTTGACATAAACCTGCTCAATACTCCCACTACATGTGCAATTTCTGGTCTAGTACAGACCATTGCATACATCAGGCTACCGACTGCACTCGCATATGGAACATGGGACATGTCCTCTTCCTCTTCTTGTGTCTTGGGACACTGTTCAGCAGATAACCTCACACCTACAGGAATAGGAACCTTCACCGGTTTACTATCCTGCATATTAAACCTCTGCAGTATTGTCTCGACATACTTCCTCTAGTTTAACCAGAGCTTCCTCTTTGCCCGATCTCTTTTAATTTCCATGCCCAAAATATAGTTTGCAGCACCAAGATCTTTCATGTCGAATTTGGATGACAATTGGGTCTTCAAATCCTGGATAATTTCTTTGTCATTTCCAACCAGCAACATATCATCCACATATAAGACGAGATAAATAACACAGTCATTAATTAATTTAAAATACACACAGTGATCTGCTTTGCTTCTGGTGAAGCCAAGTCCCCGTATAAATGTATCAAATTTCTGATACCACATCCTTGGTGATTGTTTTAACCCATAAAGGGACTTCTTTAACTTGCATACTAGTTCTTTCTTACCCTTCACCGCAAAGCCTTCAGGTTGCTTCATGTAGATTTCCTCTTCCAAATCCCCGTGAAGAAACGTTGTCTTCACATCCATCTGTCCTACCTCAAAATCAAAAGCAGCAAAAACAGATAAAAGTAACCTAATAGAAGTTACCTTGGCAACAGGAGAAAAAATATCACCAAAATCAATTCCCGGCACCTGGGAATAACCTTTTGCTACCAACCGAGCTTTGTATTTCTCCACCTTCCCTTCTACATTTGTCTTCTTTTTGAACACCCATTTGTTGCCAATGGGTTTCCTTCCAGCCGGCAACTCCACCAGATCCCAAGCCTCACTTTTGTGCAAATATGCCATTTCATCAACCATGGCCTCTTTCCAGAGTTTTCCATCCTCTAAATCTACTGCTTCCTTCACAGTTCTAGGATCATCATCAGTAATAGACAAAGAAAAATTTGAACAGAAAGCAGAAGGACTATACCTTTCTGGCTGCCTTCTTTCTCGAACTGATCTTCTCACAACCGAAGTTTTTGGTTCTTCATCTTCTGATTCCTCCTCTGCTGCAAAGTCTGATCCTTCCTCCTTTAGCTCAAACTCTATCTTCTCAAGTTCCTTTGGTTGGACTTCATGTTTAGTAACATATTTTACCTCTTTGAACACCACATCTCGGCTGTACACAACCTTCCGTGTGACTGGATTCCAAAGCTTATAACCCTTTAAACCATCCTTATGCCCAATAAAGATGCACTTTTCAGATTTACTATCCAACTTGGTTCGTTTCTCCTTTGGAACATGTACATGTGCATCACATCTAAATACCCTCAGATGTGAAAGAGAGGGTTTCTTACCAGTCCATACTTCTTGTGGATTCTTATCCGCCAACGCTGATGAAGGTGACCTGTTGACCAAGTAACATGCAGTATCCACCGCCTCTGCCCAGAATTCCTGTCCTAACCCGGCACCACTGAGCATGCTTCTTGCCCTTTCCATCAACGTCTTGTTCATTCTTTCTACGACTCCATTTTGCTGAGGTGTATATGGAGTAGTCTTCTACCATTCTATACCACACTTCTTACAAAATTCTTCAAATTCCTTGCTGCAAAACTCTCCACCATTATCTGTCCTGAGCACCTTTATCTTCTTCTCTGTCTGATTTTCCACCAGAGCCTTAAATTCTTTAAACCTGTCAAAGACTTCAGATTTATTCTTAAGGAAATATATCCATGTATTCCTTGAGAAGTCATCTATAAATGATACATAGTACACAGACTTACCCAGTGATGGAACCTTCACATGTCCAAACACATCACTGTGCACAAGCTCTAATATCTATTTCGCCCTCTTAGCACCAGAGGGGAAACTCACCCGATTCTGCTTCCCATATACACAATTTTCACAGAAATAAAAATTTAGAGAGCTATTACTCATACCTTCTACCATACCTTTACCATGAAGTATTCGAAGGCCCTTCTCTCCAATATGTCCAAGTCTTTGATGCCACAACATGGTCTTCTCTCCAGAGACCACTAGATTTTCAGCTCCACTTTCAAGAACCACAGAACTGTTGCACCCATCAACAACAGTGCTACCTTGCAGCTTGTACAGAGTTCTAGTCCGAACTCCCCGCATCAATATCAGTGCTCCCCGAACCATCTTGCAGGTATCCTTCTCGAACACTGTTTTTACACCTGCATCATCTAACTTGCTTACAGAAATCAGATTTCTGGCCAATGCAAGAATATGCAGAACATCCGAAAGTGTTCTAACCCTTCCACCTTGCAACTTCAACTTTACTTTTCCACGACCAATGATTTTAGCCTTCCTATCATCTCCTAAGAAGACATCATCACCATCATATTTCTCATACTCACAGAACCACTCTCTATGGGGAGTGATGTGAAAGGATGCACTTGAATCAATCAACCATGCCTCATGATCTACATGTGTACTTGAAGAAGCCAAGTACACATCCCCACCTTCATCTGAGGTTGTTTTCACCTTTGCAGAAGGAGCATCATCAGATCCCTTTCCTTTATCAGGAGCTTTAGATTTACAGTCCCTTTTGAAGTGCCCTTCCTTTCCGCATTTCCAGCACACCACCTTTACAGGTTTTCCTGGAGATTTAGATCTCCCTCTTGATTTAGATCTCCCACTCGATGACTTATTTTTGTTTCTATTCTGGGACCGTCCTCGTACAGACAAGGCATCACCATTCTAGCTCTCCATATTTTTCCATCTGATCTCCTCTGTTAGCAAGGCTAAGACTATTTCATCAAACTACAAAGCAGTTGCATTGCTACCTATTGCAATAACCAGACTATCCCACGAATCTGGTAGAGAACACAACAAACTGATTCACTTATCTTCATCTGAAATTTTAATATCAACAGACATTAACTGACTTACCACAGTATTAAATGCGTTCAGATGCTTTGTCACTGAGTCTCCATATTTCATCCTCAGGTTATACAGCTTTTTCCACAGGAACAATTTATTCACCAGAGACTTAGATTGGTACAAAGTCCCTAACTTGTCCCACAAAGCCTTCGCCGTAGCTTCCCCTGATACATTCAGCAATACTGAATCTAAGACCCACAATCGTATTGTGCTCTTTGCCTTCCGATCCAACTTCTTCCATTCTTCATCAGTCACTCCCGTTAGTTTAGTACCTGGATCTACCGCGATCCACTGATCTTTATCCACCAACAGATCCTCCATCTTGAGTTTCCACATCTCAAAACTCTGACCATTGAACTTCTTGATCTCTATCTTTCCGCTGCTCGCCATCTTATTTCACCACCAGAATCGATCTTGCAGATCTCCCACTGAACGGGGTCTACCACAGGCCCGAGTGAAACCCATTAGCAACAAAGGCGTCCCCTTGAAGCCAAAACAACTCTGATACCAAATGTAGGTTTTAACCCCGTACAAAAATTACCTGCATACGAATTCTAAATCACAGAAAAATAAACAATGCGAGAGCATAACACATAAAACACATATACACAAAGATTTCCCCTGGATCCCAAAACCGAGACTACCAGCTTGATTTTTTCATTATATTCCTTTCAATGTTACAATACATATTATACATGTCAAAGCATCCAATACCATGGACTAAAAACCATAGCGTCCAAAACCATTGACCGAAAACCATAGGTAGGTTCGCCTAACCTAATATAGGGTCCAAATTTTTTTTTTCCCGGGGTGCTGCCCTAGACCCCGTAGAGGGGGGCTACCCACCCCCCTCAAACCCCACTGTGACCCCCCCACTGCGCAATCGGCGCAACGAAGGGGGGTTTCCGCCCCCCCTCTAAACCCCTGGTTCACTACGTGGGTTAGTCGTGGAAAGAATATAACACAACCCAACACACTAGTGGTCTTGTCATGGTCTACAGCATCCTGAACATGCTTCAAGGTGAGATGGAAACATGTTCCAAGACCATATGCCCCGATGCCATGGAGGAAAGAGTTCGCTTTCAGCAAGAAAACATCAAGTAGTTTGGGAAATCATAGCACAGTACCAAGCTTGACATTAGTATATGATCAAGAAGCATCAAGTGGATGTTGTTGATTTGGTATTTCCCCAAACTTCGAAGTCATACTGTTTCATCTTGTTAGGTTGTCTCTAGCCTATTTTGTCTCATAGGGTTGCATGTGCAAAATGTATATTATTTGCAAATATGTTGTAAGTGAAATTCCAAGTGTCACTAGTGGAATGTGAACAATCACTATGTAATGTAATGTGTTTTGTAAAAAAGTTGAAGAGACATGAGGGTAGGTGAACAGTCAAAAAGGGAAATATAAAGGGTCACCCCACACTTTGTTACAAATAGAACCTCGTAACTCATAGTACAAGCTTTTGGGAGCCAAGCTTTTAGCTAGGCATTTCTTAGAGAAGGCTTGGAGAGTATTGTGATAAGCCTTGGATTCTCTAACATGTAAAGCAAGTACATCTCTTTGGAGGAACAAGCATTGTTCACTGTAATGTTCCACTATTGGGGCTAGTGGCTATTAATACTGTATGTATGGATCGAAATTTCACTTAATAATATATAACAGAGCCAACACATTTTCATGAATATGTTGTTATTATAGTTGGACTATTCTAGTTTCTTTATCAATGTATTTTATTTAACTTATGCATTTTTGTATGAACTATTTTTTATAAAATTATATGAATCTTGTTGCAGATGTGTTGTTGGTTTAACTTGTCACTTTGGTTTGTGGACTATTATGCTTTCCAGCTTGTGAAGTCATTTCACTTGTGTGTTCCTTTTACGCTGCATACTATTACAAGATTCTAAGGGACATACTTATTTTTCCCCTCCATGTGTTAGAACCCCCATTCATCTCACTTGACTCGCTACAAGGTCACACACTTGCTTCTGACAAATTTATCACACTTATCTCTACGTGCTACCATAGTCAAGGCATTAGTTTACTACCCACTTCTGGGACTCCTACTCCAAACGGTCTGAGTTCTAGTTGGGACTTCTTACCAGGGAGATCCCTTGGCATGTTGGAGGGTCCACCACCGTCAACATTTATGGTGCTAGAAGGAGGGCCAGATGACAAGATGAGCCCTCAAATTTTGTTTTCAATCTCTGCACACCATCCATGACTTACATTACAATCTCAAATCTGACATGTTTTTCTCATGTATATAGCTTCAAAGTGTTAGAGGATGTCATAGATGACTTGTCACATATCAAGTATGATAGTGAAGGCAGAGTAGCCTTGTTAAGACACGAAGTTTCCTTCTTAGACTTATGTGCAAGGAATGAAATCCCTTCATATGACATTTCATGTGGGTTGTTTGCTTACACGTTCGACGGGCATGTTGACCAATGGTGTTGCATGTTGGTGCACTAAGATGACTATTAAAGAAACCTTAATACCTACATTAATTATCCAACTAGGGTAAGTATGTGTATTTCAAGAGTGTTCAGCATTGTTTATGCAAGTGAATTCAGAGGTTAATTCAAAATGAAATTATTTCGAATCATTGCAATAATGATTATCTAATCCTTGAAGTTCAATCCAACACAAATCTAAAGGCAAACCTTAAAGCATTTGAAAACTTATTTTAATCTATTATGCAAAAAATTGAATATGAATGCAAGTAAAAGGAATCACTCTTAGCATATTTAACCAGTATCAACAATAATTCATTCAACAATAAAATAAAGCTACAATAAATAACAACAAGCACTTATTCATGCTTTTAACTAAAAGAAATCAATTGTGAACTCAAGATCTGTGATAGAACTACTTAAAAAATAAAACTAATGAAATGCTTCAACTTATTTGATAAATGCATCAAATATTAACATGCAGATGTAAGCATAACAAGATCTATAATCTACTTTGAATGAAAAAGGTAAATCGTAACAATCAATGCTCACACAATCAGAATAATTCTAGTTTCGTGAAATAACAAAAATGAACAATTGCAAGAGTAAAAAGAAATAAATATGGCACAATAAAAGTAGTAAATCTCCTATCGAATAGGCCCAGAGTCTCTAGAACTCACTGCCAAAAAATAATCAGAATGCGATTATGGGTAAAACACGGTCTTTCTCATTAAATTCAATAATAATGATACAACATCACCGCAGTGAGAATACTCTGTGTCAAAAGTGAATAGTTACAATCTCAAAATTCCTAGCTAGTTGTTCTATTTCACCTCTTGGATTTATATAACCTATGAGATACAAATGGATAGGAGTGAATCCTCAGGATCAAGAGATCTTGAGGATTTCGCAACTGACCATCAAATCTTATTACAAAATAGACTCAATTTCCCTGGTCTTCCACTGGCTTTCATGAGTGCAACATTGTCCTTTTCCTTTTCTTGTTTACTTTTATTCCATCGTTTGAACATCAATCATTCAATTCATATTCTTGGATATAAAAATACTAGAATATAGCTTTCATGCCTCAAATTACACAATTCATTAATAATTGCTTTTATTCGGCTTCTACACTCCTTTCTTCTAAATTATTTTCTAAATTGAAGATAAATATATAAAGATGAATGATTAATTAAGCTAATATTAGGATAAAGCATACCTTTTCTATGACCCAACATACTCCCCTCCTTACCTTTTTTCATGTCCTCATGTAATAATATGATTGAGGTGCAGTTGTGTCAAAGAATAGGCAAGATAAACTTCTTCCTTATATAGACTAAAACCATTTTTTTGTTTAAGTATTGCAAAAGCCTGGCTTAAATAGTAATCTGGAAAATCATAATCACAGCAATACCCTTTAGAGGGGTACCAAATAACAAGAAAGGTGTAATGACATCCTATCCAGGCAGGACTCATGCCTAGGACTATATTGTTGTACATGATTAAGCGAGCAGCAACAGATTTAAAGTTTCTGTACCCAAATGGCTCCCGATTTTTGACATTGTTAGTGGAAGATTCCCATATTTGCCTTGATGCCAATAAAGCTTCCTCCTTAATGTCATGAAAATATTTTCTTCTTGTCTATATAATATCTGTATCGAGTGGTCCCAATTTAGCCATGACCTCGTTGATCTGAAAATCACTCGTGAATGATCTCAGTTAATCAATGAAGGTATTACAAACCCATGTGCTAGGGGTGTGCCTATGTTATTTTAAGAAACAGATCGATAAGATTGCGAAATACACAGACACTTGAAATGGTAAGAGAAACACAATAAGAAAATACAAAAACAACACAAATTTAATAAGGAGTTCACCCAATCCTCCTGGGCTACGTCTCCTGGTCCAGCCTTCAGTGGTGGCCTTTTATATTGTGTCTTAAGGCAGAGCTTTTACAATAAGGAGCTCAATTTGAGTCTCACTGAATAGATGATGATCAGTAGGGTGGTACTTGGATTCCCCAAGCCTCTAGAGTACACAGACCCCCCCTTACTGAGTCGTGACCTCAACTGGTCTCAGTGGTATGAGTCCAATTTAGTACTCAATACCTAATTGGTATACATAAAGGAGTTTCTTGAACCTCTCAAGCCTTCTTTGGAGTTCACAGACTCTCGGACTCTCTCTGTTCTATCTGCTCAATGCAGCCTTTGCTCTACAGGTCAGCTCAGCTTCTTTATTCTCTGCAATTCACTTCTTTCCCTCCTTTTGTTCCCTCCTTCTCTTCTTTGTCTATTCATGGCTTAAATCCAATCTACTCCCTGACTGTTTGTTTCTGCTTCCCAGCTCTCTGGATTTCCTGCCTCTGTCCACTAGAATTCCCCTGCTCTACATCATCATTGTTGTGTAACGCTTCAGAGAGAGGTGGCCACCTATTTCCTCACGAACTGAGTGTCAGTTCTCTTTGAATGGTCATTATTTCCGTTTCTCCAAGATCACCCACAAAACTGATTCCTCTGCCAACTCATCGGTCATATCGGACCTCAAATCTCATGTACCTTAGTCTATTTCCCCATCAAATCTAGTCTGCCATCGGGTTGATTCTCCGCCGTTGATATGGAGCCTCCAGATCCTATGGTCTCGGTCTATATCATGTGGGTAAGTTGCTTGACCGTTACTTACTCGATGTAAGCAGTTTTCTCTCTCATCTGCTGGACGCGCGTCACCCGATGTGTGGCATCACCCTGAACTCAGACAAACCTGCTTACTGCTCAAAGTGCATGCAATATCCTACTGGTTTTGGGCGCGGGACCTGCCTTCTGATGGTTTCCACATGGTTTCCTATTTTCCTCATGACCCAGTGCTCGAAGCTTTCCTTCACTAAGAGATTTGCCTTGCGATACATGATTAGCACTTTGCACTAATCACGTATCAGAAACTACCTCTGCCTTTAGATCCAGGCTTCCGATTGCCGATTTGCGTCCATGCATTGTCTCCATGGGCCAAAGGTCAGAGCACTTTGACCAAGGGTTCTCGTTGTTCCATGTTGGCCACAAGTTGCCATTGTCCAGAGGTCATTTTTGATAAGCTCATCATTCATAAGATTTTGAAGCCTAACATAATTTGAAACAGTCATGGAAATGTTTTAGGATCCAATTCCGATCATGGCCTTCCCACTGAAAAAGCTTTTGGACCACCAAAATTTGGTTTTCAAGCATCGACTAAGTGAGGGTATAGTTGTCTCACTTGTCCAATCTCTATCCATTTTTCACTGCTTGGCTTTGAACCCTTGAGTCCAATCCTGAGCTACTCAACATCTCCTCTGCATGTCGTCCTCACCTTCCTGTCCAGAACTGTGTCTTCCTGCAATTCATCGAGATATTCAGGTAACAGATCATGAATAGAAGGCAATTGACTCTACTCTTCGGGATCTTCAACTAATGAAGGTTCAAATAGTATCAAGTTGTCTGCATTAACGACTGAGTAGATGTGCATGTAAGCTAGTAAATCAAGGTGAAAAGCATTTTCACCAATTTTATCAAGTATCTTGAAAGGTCCATACCTTATTGGCTTTAGCTTTTTTCCTTCATCTTGCATTCTGTCCTTATTGATATATAGCTAGACTTGATCATCAACTTGGAAACTATGCTCCATCCGATGCTTGTCATGCCTTGCCTTGTATTTGGCTTGGATCTTTTCTAGCTGTTCCTGTACTGCCTGGTGAATCTCTTGGATTTGTTCAATGAAATTGGTTGCCTTGTCCACATCACTGTGTCCATCAACTGCTATGTATTTACCAAATACAAAATCCAAGGGAGACCTTGGTGTGAAACCAAAATAGGTCTCAAAAGGAGATCTCTGTGTAGAAGAATGTTTTTCTCAATTGTAAGCATGCTGCACATAACAAAAATGTTCATCCCAAAGTCTGGGATGCTTGTTGTAATAGCCTCTGAGAAACTGCATCACTGTCTTATTGACCACTTCTGTCTGACCAACTATTTGTGGATGAAACGTTGTGCTTTTCTTCAGTCTGGTGTCCATCAGTTCCCACAAACGCGACCAAAACTTCCCAACATATCGGGTGTCTCGATTGGATACAATGGAAGTGGGTAATCCAAAATGAACCCATACATGCTGAAAGAACAACTTTGCAGTTTGTTCAACTATAATTTGTTTATTACAAGGTATCAAAATAGACATTTTTCTGAACCTATCCACAACAAGATATAAATAGTCATGACCTTTCCTAGATTTAGGCAGTCCTCCAACAAAGTCCATGGAAACACTTTCCCATGGATGAGAAGGAACTGGTAGTGGAGTGTACAAGCCTATTTTTCTATTTCTAGGCTTTCTTTTAGCACACATGGTACACCCTCTTACATATCTAGAAATTGTCTCATTCATTTTTGGCCAATAACAAAATCTTTGCAGTTGTGCAACCATTTTACTTACCCCAAAGTGACCTGATATTAGAGAAGTGTGTTCTTCTCGAATTATCTTTACTCTTTCAATTTGTGGAATGCATAGCTTCCCACAATGATACAAGAGTCAGTCCTTAACCTGATAATCCAATTCTTCTACTCGTTTTCCTTGACTTAAAGTTTCATATACATATTTAAAATCTATATCTTGAGCATATTGTTCAATGTAGCTCTCATGCAGCACTGAATTATGCTTAAGTATAGCGGATGCATTTATAATAGTTCTAGATAACATATTTGCAACTTTATTGTGTATGCCCTTTTTATATCTGATGACTAAATGAAACTATTGTAGAAAACCCATCCGTCTATAGTGTCTTGATTATTGCAACTTAGTTTGGGAGTGTAGATATTGAAGTGGTTGATGATCAGTATGTATAACTGTCTCTTTGCCCATTAAGTAATGTTTCCACTCTTTCACACTCTGTACTAATTCATACAATTCTTTATCATGTGTGGGATAGTTAACTACTGCATAATTAAATGTCTTAGAATGATAACATATGGGTTTACCGTGCTGTATCAACACTGCTCCCATGGCGTAGTCATTGGCATTTGTTTGGATCTCAAATGGTCTTTGAAGATCGGGCAATGCTAGTACTGGCGCTGTACTAATCTTTTCTTTCAAGGTGTGGAAGGCTTTTTGTTGTTTTCCTCCCCACTGAAACACCTTGTTCAATCCTGTTAAAGCATGTAAGGGAGTTGCAATTAAGGAAAAGCTAGAAATGAACTTTCTCCAATATTGTGTTTCTCCTAAGAAACTTCTCACTTCTGTAGCAGATTTGGGTTTAGGCCATTTCACAATGACTGCAACTTTAGAGTGATCTATCTTCAATTCACCACCCCCTACTATATGACCCAAATAATTCAAAGATGTTTTTCCGAATTCAAATTTTGAGAGTTTAACATAAAGTTTTTCTCTTTTCAAAACATCTAGTGTCTGCTTAACATGCTTTAAATGTTCTTCCCACATTTTTCTAAATACAAGAATTTCATCCAAATATACAATAACAAAATCATCAAGAAAAGGTTTGAGTACATCATTCATTATTCTCATGAATGTAGCAGGAGCATTAGTTAAGCCAGAAGGCATAACCAGCCACTCATACAATCCCTGCTTTATTTTGAAAGCAGTCTTCCATGCATCTTGCTCTGCAACTCTGACCTGATGATACCCACTATGCAAGTCTAACTTGAAAAAATAAACAACTTCTTTCAGTTGATATAATAAATTATCTATGCAAGGAAGGGGATAACAATTTTTTATCGTTATCTTATTCAATGCTCGGTAATCAATGCACATTCTCCACAAGCCATTGTTCTTTCTCACCAAAACATTGGAGACCCACATGGTGATGTGCTAGGTATGATGAACCCCTTCTCGAGAAACTCGTGCACTTGTTTCTTGATTTCTGCATTCTCTAAAGCGGACAACCTGTACATTCTGATGTTAGGCAATGGAGCATCGTGCTGCAAATTAATATCATGCACTATTTCCTTTTTGGGTGGCAGACCTTTAGGTTCTTGAAACAAGATATCATATTCTAAAACAACTTTTTCTACATCAGCTTTCTCTTTAGCATCACAGCCCTCAAATACATTGGTTTTATCAGGTTTCTTTTTCTTTACAACCATCAGTAAAAATTGTTTACATGAATTTACAATTCGTTTCATCTTCCCTGAGTTTATGAGAGTATAATTATTCTTGAGCTTATGAGCTCTTACAAAGTATTTGATTCCATCTTTAACGAGTAGATACTTGTTCTTAGCTCTATAGAAAACAGCTTTTCTATCATACAAGTAGGGACTTCCTAAAACAATTCCACATATATCCAAAGGAATTATATCTAACTCAACCTCATCTACAAATGCTGACCCAAAAGAAAACTTAAGTGTACATTGTCTAGTCACTTGTAGTTGTGCTTTATGACTTAACCAACCTAATGGGTATGGTTTCTTGTGAGGTGTAGTCAGTAATCTCAACTTCTTACAATTGCTTCAGAAATTAAATTTACTTGTGAGCCACTATCAAACAAAGTATCAATCTTTTGATGCTTGGAAATAACTCAAATATGGAAAAGCTCATGTCTTTTTCGCTTATTTTCTTCATCATTAATAGATTGTGCAGAACTATTAGTAGATGCTTCCGAATTTTTACCTTTTATACCTATGGCTGCAAAGGTTGTTCCATCTCCCGAGTCCAACCCCAAATCTTCCTGAATAGCTGCAGCAGTCTTCTTCTTCTTGTCCTTGAACTTCTTAGGTCTCAACTCCGGATGCAAAAACTAGCAGTGTTCATCATCATGCCCATCCCTTTTACAATGAGTGCATGAGGACTTTGTCTTTTGTGCAGTATTGGCCTTCCTTTCTTTCCATTTCTATTTTCTTTTCTCCTTATTCTTTCTTGCAATGGGCTTGGATGATCCTCCAACTTCTGGGTTCCCATTCTTTCCTCTAGCTTCTAGATGTGTAGCTTGAACAAATACCTCATCTATACTAGTGGGATTAAACATGAGGATAGTTTGCCTCATGTAGCTTTGTAGACTACCTATGTTCTTCAACAGAGTCTCAAGTGAGTCTAATAAAATTCCTAGAATCAAAGCTCTCTTCCTAAATTCTTGGGTGTAACCTTGTACACTTTTGCCTTTCAATTGGCGAAGAGTTTGCCAGCTCATCGTGGCTTGCTACATGTAAGCTAGTGGATAGAACTGCTTTTTGATTGCAGAAACAAATTCACTCCAGACAAAAGGAATCTTACCATGTTTCTTCATGTCAGCTTGGGACCTGCCTTCCCAGCATACCAAGGCAGTGCCTCCAAGGCGTATGCTGGCCAGCTGAATCTTACTCTTGTCTGAGTCGATAATCTGCAGTTTGTAATAAACATTAATTTGTCTGATCCAATTATCCAACTTTTCTACATTCAGCTCTCCATCATATATTGGTAAATCAAATTTAACATCTAGTTTGATCAAAGATGTCTTCTTTTTATGTTCAGGGCTATTAGGAGGTGTGAGAAAGATTTTTTCTTTCCCTTTGCCTTTTGAGTGGTCATGGAGGAGAGATTATTCTTCTCCTTTTTCTTGTTTGGAGCCTGATGAATCTTCATCTTTATGTTTCCTGAAGTCCTTATACATTTCCTCGACCATGGACCTCATGGCTAGGAAACTATCTATAAATTGGGGATCTAGTCCAAGGGACTTTCTTCTGAAATTTCCTCCTGAGGATAGACTCTTCCAATTTCTGGGTTAGTTTCGACCAACTCTCCTTTTCCTAATTTAAGCTTTGATCTATTTAGAATTCAACAAAAAAATCCAGCACAAGCTTGTCAAACCTTAAACACCCTAGAGCTTTGATACCACTTGATATGAAAATCACTTGTGAATGATCTCAGTTAATTAATGAGGGTATTATAGACCCATGTGCTAGGGGTGTGCCTATGTTATTTTAAGCAAAGGATTGATAATATTGTGAAATACACAGGCACTTAAAACAGTAAGAGAAACATAGTAAGAAAATACAAAAACACAACAAATTTAATAAGGAGTTCACCCAATCCTCCTGGGTTATGTTTCTTGGTCCAGCCTTCAGTGGTGGCCTTTTCTATTGTGTCTTAAAGTAGAGTTTTTAAAATAAGGAGCTCAATTTGAGTCTCACTTAATAGATGATGATTAGTAGGGTGGTACCTAGATTACCCAAGCCTCTACAATACACAGACTCCCCCTTATCGATTCTTGACCTCAACTGGTCTCAATGGTATGAGTCCAATTTGGTACTCAATACCTGACAGGTATACACAGAGGAGTTGCATGAATCTCTCAAGCCTTCTCTGGAGTTCAGAGACTCTCGAACTCTCTCTGTTCTATTTTCTCGATGCTACCTTTGCTCTGTAAGTCAGCTCAGCTTCTCTGTTCTCTGCAATTCACTTCTTTCTCTCCTTCTGTTCCCTCCTTCTATTCTTTGTCTGTTCATGGCTTAAAGCCAATCTGCTCCCTGACTGTTCGCTTCTACTTCCTGGCTCTCTGGATCGCCTACCTCTGTCCACTATAATTACCCTGCTCCGTGTCATCATCATTGTGTAACGCTTCATAGAGAGGTGGCCACCTATTTCCTCATGAACTGAGTGTCAATTCTCTTTGAACGGTCTTTATTTCTTTTTCTCCAAGATCGCCTGTGAAACTGATTCCTCTGCCAACTCATTGGTCATGTCGGACCTCAAATCTCATGTACCTCAGTCTATTTCCCCATCAAATTTGGTCTTCCATTGGGTTGATTCTCTGCCGTTGATTTGGAGCCTCCAGATCCTACGGTCTCCGTCTATATCACGTAGGTAAGTTGCTTGACCATTATTTACACAATGTAAGTGGTTTTCTCTCTCATCCGTTGGACGCATGTCACCCGATATGTGGCATCGCACTAAACTCATCCAAACCCACTTACTGCTTGAAGTGCATGCAATATCCTGCCAGTGTTCGGCATGAGACCCGCCTTTTGACGGTTTCCACACGGTTTCCTATTTTCCTCGTGACCAAGCGCTCGAGCCTTTCCTTCATTAAGAGTTTTGCCTTGCAATATGCTAATCGCTTATCAAAAACTGCCTCTGTTTTTGGATCTAGGCTTCTAATTGCCAATTTACATCCATGCACAATCTCCATGGGCCAACGGTCAGTACGCTTTGACCGAGGGTCCTCATTGTTCCGTGCTAGCCACAAATTGCCATTTTCTAGAGGTCATTTCCGATAAGCTCATCATTCATAAGATTTTGAAGCTTGACATAATTTGAAATAGTCATGGAAATGTTTAAGGATCCAATTCGGATCACTCATCTTGTTGTATAAACCTTTTATGCTGGACAGAAAGGTGTAAGGGTTTCATGGGTTCTCCTCTAACCCATAAATCTATACCATGTTCCCTTTTCTAAAAAGATTTATAGGTTTTAGCCTATTTAACTTGATTGGTAGAAAAAGAGAGCAAATATTGGAATTGAATGTCCCCAATGAAAGGGCTAGGATTACTATCCAGTTCATCCTCTAAGAAAAAATTGTGCAGGTATGATTCGAATAGAAGGTGTTGTACTCGCTCATTTTTTAACTTAAAACATTGGAAAAGGTCTGGAATGGTCTTGAATTCTGCTGACTTACTAGCCCTGATAGCTTTTACTTTAAGCAATAGGTACCTCTCCAATAAGAATAGTGCATAATTAGTGGCAGGTGACTGGAAAGACAAAGCATCAAAGTAAAGAGAACAAATAGTTTCAATTTGTTCCTTAGCCTTCTGAAGCTTTTCTTGTAATTTCTCTAATTTCTTATGCTCACCTTTGAAGCTGGAAAAAGTCTCATCTTCTATTGCAATAAGTTCATTGAATTTCTTCTGGAACTCTTAATGTATCTACAATGGTACTACTTCTTCCTTATGTTAAGCCAACTCCTGCTAGGTCTTTGTTAATTCATTATGCAATTTCATGATAACAACTTCTCTTAGCAGAGGAACATAGTGAGGTGTTTCCTCTGTTTGAGTTTCATTACCATGTGTTATCACTGAACTAGTTTAAACAACAACTTCGACTGTTTCTTGGGATATATAGCAATTTTCCTGTGCATTCTCCTCAGAATTGGTTTGAATAGAAACTTCGACTATTTCTTGGGGCAGATAGTAGTTTTCCTGGGCATTCTCCTCAAAATTGGTTTGGAAAACAACATATTTGGTAGGAAAGTCTATTTGGGTCTCCATTGAACAAACACAAGGACTTTCAGTCTGAGTCTCAATATTCTCCAAAGGACATTGTTTTGTTTGGGTCCTCATTGAACAAACAAGAGGAATTTTAGTCTGAGTTTCAATATCCTCCAAAGAACATTGCTCTGTTTGGGTCCCTATATTTTGTAATTCCACTTTCAGCTTTCGAGCCTTATCTACTTCTTTTAACCACTCTCTCAATTGTTTGACTATTTTCTTCTATTCCTTGTATTTCTTAATCAGCTTCCTTAATCTGGCCTTGTATGATTTCTTCTTCGTGGCGTTTGTGATTGGGTATGGAATCGTTCTGTTTATTTCAAGTTCATGAGGATTTGTGCCAATATCAAGGTTATGTTCCAATGGAACAATATCTCCTGATTGATTTTTATCTCCAAGGTCTTCTTCTGCATGGGCTTCTTTCTCAGGAACAATATCTCCTGATGGGTTTTCGTGCTCAAGGGTTTCTTCTGCATGGGATTCTTTCTCTGATGACTCCATTGGAATAGTATCCCATGGTTGATTCTCATCCTCAAGGATTTCTTTTGCATTGGCTTCTTTCTCAAGGGACTCACTCATGGAAGGAACCGATTCCATCTAATCCTCCAAATTATCAGCAGATGGAAAAGTTTCAGTATGGCCAGAACTTTTGGCAGAGGTGGATTGGTTAAGAAATTGATTTTTCCCTACAAAGTTTCCATATGGATCCCTTTCTTCATAGTATGTACCCATATTATCCAATACTCAAGCCATTTCTTCCTCATATTCTTGCAGAAAATCATCTTATAGGCTTAGAGAGGGAATATAAGATGACCCTGCTTCTTCTGTTGGAATTAGGGTGCACTGCTGTGATTTTATCATTACAGAAAGCCAACATTTCATTGGGCCAGAGGCCAAATAAGGATTCCTTGTTTTCTTTCCCTTTTTGGACTTCCTACCTTTACTCTCTATTGTTTAGTATCTTTGTCATCCATGTTTCTATCATCTATCCCTATTTGCACATCTGGGTTTTCTTCTAGTGTGTTCAAGGCAAGATTTACAAGGTTATCCCAAGTTAATTGCTACTGGGCCAATCAATCAATAATAATTAACCTAATTAGACCATGATGGTTGATAATAGAATGTGGTTATTTAGCCTTCCTAACATGACTAACAATGTCATGCAATAAGGAATTGAAATAGAATGGAAAATTAACTGTAATTTTCTTCTTAAGAATGGCTAATCATTTGATTTGTCAAGGTTTACCACATCTTGACATTTGTCACAAGTGATGTACCTCTGAACAATGGTCGCCAATTCCTACCATGGTTTCTTTAAAGATGTGGGGTGAATCTCTTTCCCTTTGCGTACCAATTGTTTATTTGGGTCTTGGAATACCGCAATCGGGTCCTGCAGGAGAACATGCTTATCAGACCATCTTGTGCCTTCTGCTGGAAGTCCAGAGACTTCAGGTATAACTGCTTCAGAAACTGTTATATTTCTTCCCTTCACTGTCGTGTCTACATCATGTAGATTTTGCAAGAATTCAAGTTTTATTTCGTTTTGGAATCCCTGTAATTTGGCTAGGTACTGAAGCCAACTAACTTACTCAAGAATTTCATGATCCTATTCTATTACTCGGATTACTATACATTCACCGTAGATAGATTTTCCTCCCATGGTTGCTATTTATCAGTAGCTGGTTCACTTCGCACTTTTGCATGCGCTTTCTCATAGTTTCGCAGTTTGGAACATCACACTAAACCGTATAGAAAACTCTAAAGTTGTTATTAAAAGAAAAATGATGTTTCTTTAAAGTTATTATTAAGAGGACAATGATGTTTGTCATATCAGTAGTATTTGGCCCAACTTAATTATTATTACGCATGCTATTCATAATGCATACCTCCCCCCCTCCAATCAAAAAATAGTTTGATAATTATTACGCACGATATCCATAATGCATATCTTCCCCCCTCCTATCAGAAAAGAGTGTCCATGGAAATGAAGCATGGGAAAAAGGGAAAGGATGTTGAGGATTTATAAACGCGGCCAGATAAAAATCAAAGTGATGTAAATACAACAAAAGATAGTTAGAGCAGTATAAGTCACAAATATTGGAAATGGCCGTGAAAAGAATAAAACATAGAATGGATCATTATGTGAAGAGATATTTCCTTAGGTGGAAAAATGTGATGAAAGCATGATTGATTAGACAATATTGATATAATTCATATAAAAGTATAGTTTACCATGCATGTTGGTGAATATAGTTATAAATGATGTTCAAATGGTAAATTCAACTTTAGAAATGAATCAGTAAGAAATAATGGGATAAAGAATAGTTGGCAATGTAACATAGAACTTCAATACCACAAGTAGAGCCACTACTACCAACAGGCATTCATAGCCTCAACAGGGTTGCTTTTTAACCCAAAAATGAGCTAGAATCCTCCATTTAGTCTTTATATGGTGTTCTTTTTTTTCTATGAAGAGACCACTATGTTGGCATGGTCACCAAATAATCATAGTGTCATTCACCAGGATATAACAAACTGATCAGGTCAGCTCGTGATGAGACCTCCTATCCTTCTGACAGCTTTGACTATATAGAAGGTCATTACCCTAGTGTGGTGGCCATAATGGAATGTCACTTGTTACATCCTTATGATCATGGTAGATTGGCTCGTGATGAGACCCCCTATCCTCTTTAAGAAGATTTGTATTGCATTTTCATATTTTCATATTTCCATATTTTTATTATAAAGGGAGAGAGGCTCATTTACTCAAGAGTTAGGGATGGCGTGAGAAGTAAAAAAAAATTCCAAAGAAAATTATGCTTTTATCCCTATATCATCATAGCAAACGGAATTATCAATTCAAAGTGTGAAAGATAAACCAGCGTGGTATTAAGATAGTGAATCATTTTATGATATGTCCAAAAAGAAGATATTAAGCCAATCATTATATAGATGAACCAGGTCAGTTTTAGAATAAAGATAACCATCAAAGGTTTTACAAGTCATAATGGTATTAATATTATTGTTTTTCCTTTATCTTGGGTACAAATTCCAAATCCAAAAATATAGTTTTGATAAGAAAACATGGGAAAGAAAAATGGATGTTTGATTAAAAATGAACGACAATGGAAAAAAAATTATTGATCATAAGGAAAAAAAAATCATAGTTATTCATTCTACTGAATAGTAGTTGTTCAATTGACTAAACAATAACTATTCAATTGATTGAATAGAAAACACACAAAAATAAATTGGAGTTGTTCAATTGATTGAATAATAGTTGTTCATTTGATTGAACAACAATTGTTCAATTGACTGAACAAAAATCACACCAAAAAAGAAATTGGAGTTATTCAATTGAGTGAATGGCAGTTGTTCAATTGATTGAATAGCAATGATTCAATTGCTTGAATAGAAAACACACAAAAAAGAAATCGGAGTTGTTCAATTGACTGAACAACAGCTATTTGATTGATTGAATAGTAATTATTCAATTGATTAAACAACAAACACACAAAAATAAATCGGAGTTGTTCGTTCTTTCGAACAACAACTATTCAATTGACTGAAAAGAACTATTCAATTGATTGAACAACAAATGCACCAAAAAGAAATCAATTTTTTTCATTCTACAGAATAACAGTTATTCAATTGACTGAACAACAGTTGTTCAATTTATTGAAAAACAAACACACCAGAAAGAAATCAGAGTTCTTCCTTCTACCAAACAATAGCTATTCAACTAATTGAACATGAAACACGCCAAAAATAAATCAGAGTTTTTCATTCTACCAAACAGCAGTTGCTCAATTGACTGAACAGAAGTTGTTCAATTGATTGAACAACAATTATCAAACACACCAATAAAACAAGATAATTCCCCGTATTTACGCAGTGATGCCTATCTTAAATAAATTACAACCAACTGTAAGAAAAATATATACATTATTTATAGTTGAAGAGGGACAAGTTTTCATGAGAGTAAAGTTTTCGGGTCATTACCCCCTGTAGCTCAAATTTTCATCGTGGGATCATCACATACCTATTCGCAAAAAGATTCTTTGTGAGTGGTTTATGATAAAGACATACCTGATTTCCATTCACCTGGAAGGGCTAGCTAGACTCATCAATGGTGGTCAGAGTGAGAGTTCCATTATTGTGCACCTCTTGAATTTCATATGGGCCAAGCCACCTTGTCTGTAACTTACCTGGAAAGTCTTGAAATCTAGAATCATAGAGGAGCGCCCAGTCTCCTTTCTAAAACATCTTCTTTTTAATAAGACTGTCGTGCCACTCAGCCCTCTGCTATTGAATAATTATGATGCATTGTAGAGAAAGTATTCGAGCTTCATCTAATTCATTTATTTGTTGAATTCTGAGAGTCTTTATTCCAAATGTAATAGGAAAGACAGGTTCTTTTCCAAATACAAGTTGGTACAGAGAATATCTAGTAGTATTTCACCAATTTGTTCGATAGTCACACAAAGCCTCTAGCAGTCTAGCAGCCCAGTCATATCGATGTGTCAAAGCTGTCTTGGTCAGAATTTCTTCGATGACCTTATTGGTGCTTTCAACCTCCCCGTTCGCCTGCCGGTGATACGGGGAAGTGACTCTATGCGTGATGTGGTGGTTATGTAGAGTGGCTGCAATCTTATGTCCTAAAAATTCCCCCACTCCATCTATTATCACTTCCTTGGGTAAACCATATTACACAAATAACTTGAAAAGGAAATTAATTATGGATTCTTCCATAGCTCTTGGAAAAGCTACTGTTTCTACCCACTTTGTTACCTAGTTTGTAGCAACCAGTATGTAGGCCTTTTGGTTTGACGGTAGATGAAATGGGCCAACAAAATGTAATGCCCATTGTTTGAAGGGTTGTATTACCAATTGGGGCTGCAGCGACATTTTTTCAGATTGACCAAGATGACCCATCCTTTGGTAGATATCACAAGTTTGGACATATTTTTTAGTGTCTTTAAAAATG
Source organism: Pinus tabuliformis (assembly GCA_031772625.1). Lineage (NCBI taxonomy): Eukaryota > Viridiplantae > Streptophyta > Pinopsida > Pinales > Pinaceae > Pinus > Pinus tabuliformis. The sequence continues at coordinate 1,326,869,756 of CM062805.1, read as the reverse complement.
GTGGGCCAATAATTGCCCATTTGTAGTGGCTTGTGCCCAGTTTGGTGATCTGTGAAGTGTCCTCCACAGGGCTTGTCATGGGAGGCCTTCAAGATGTTGTAGATTTCATCTTCACAAATGCATCAGTGTATGCACATATCAGACCCTCTATGAAAAATGTATCCACCAATCCAAGAAAAGCAGGCATTGTGCTAGACAATTTGTTTCCTTTCCCTTGCTGTCAAGTGTTTGGGCATCTTTCCTACTGCCAGATAGTTTGCTACATCTGCATACCATGGAATTTTAACTGCTATAGAAAACAAATGTTTGTCTAGAAACTGGTCATCCACTGCCAGTGGATCATTTATCTTTAAAACACGAGATAGAAAATCTGTGATTGGGTTTTGCTTCCCTGTATGGTCTTTAATGGTGATATCGAACTACTACAAAAGTAACAACCAACGAGTCACTCGACCATTTGTAATTGTTTTATTAGATAAGTATCTAATGGTTGAATGATCAGTATACAAAAAAACTTGATAGCTAGTTATATCATGTCTAAATTTGTTTATGGGATAAACGACAGCTAAAAATTCCTTTTATGTTACTATATAATTAAGTTCAGCAACAATAATATTTTTGCTGATATAGTAAATAGCATAAGGATTTTTGTCCTCCTCTTGGCCAAGGACAATGCCTATCATTGCATACGACGTGTCTGTAGAGATATGAAAGGGTAGCTCCCAGTTGGGTCCACACAATACTGGTGCCATTGAAACTAATTTCTTCAAATCTGTAAAGGCAATGTCACATTTATCATACATTTAAATTCAACATTTCCTGTTAAAGCATACAAAGGCGTAACAATTTGTGAATATTTTTTTATGAGCCTACGATAGTAAGTTTCATATCCAAGGAAGCTACGTACCTTCATCTGGGTACAGGGTGTAGGTAGTAGGAGACTTTCCTCTATCTTCGCTGGATCTACTTCTGTCCCAGCCATAGAAATGTAGTGTCCTAGGATTACACCTTTTTTCATCATCATGTGACACTTGATGTTACTTAAACACAGCCTGGTGGAAATGCATCATTCCAACACCTTTTCTAATGTCTATAATTCTTGGTCAAAGTCATCCCCATACGGGGTAAAATCATCCATGTAAACTTTAAGTCCTTTATTTATCAAATCAGAAAAAATATTGAGTATCGCCCTCTGAAATGTAGCTAGGGCATTTCATAAACCAAACGGTAACACTCTTTAAGAAAATGTACCTCATGGGCAGGTAAAGGTGGTTTTGTCTTGGTCTTCAAGGGCAATTTGGATCTAATTATAGCCATTGAAGCCATTAAGAAAGGAGAATAATTGCTTCCCTGCCATTGTATCAAGGACTTGATCAATAAATGGAAGAAGGAAGTGATATTTCTGCATGGCTTTGTTCCATTCCAGATAATCCACACAAATGCACCACTTCCTGCTTTTTTTGGGAACAACTACCAATGGAGAGACCCACTTACTATCCGAATTGGGATAAATAAAATTCACGTCTAACAACTTCTGTAGTTATTTTATTACAATATCTTTGAGATGTGGATTTAGTTTCCATTGAGGTTGCTGGATAGGATGAGCATCTTTTTCGGTGTAGATATGATGTGTACATAATTATGGGTCTATGCCCTTCATGTATGGATAGTCCCAAGCACAAGCCCCTTTATATTTTTGAAGAACTTGAATGAGCTTTTGTTGTTGGTCATTTTCCAGACTATCATTGATATTTAAAACCTTGCTGGTTCAATTTTAAAAAGCTTGTTGTTACGAACGACAGTTGTCAGAATATGCAGATCATCAGTATCTTTCAAAGGGTCTTACAAGGCTTCATTGTCAAGAATATATTTTTAGCATTTGTCATTTTACATTATTCCCAATGGCTAGTTGATTAATCAATAAATTGATTACATCGACTTCAGTCTGATTCTTGAACTCAAGCGCCTATGCTACTGTAAGTGGTGAACAGATACTTTCTTCTAGGTATGTGTGTGGTTGTTTATTTATTTTCACAATGGGCAGACTTGGTTTGGCAAGAGGATAGAAAACGATATTCTTTATAGTGTCTCCCTTAGAAATGGTCATGCTGCCCGCACGACAACCTATGTAATCATCGTTTGTTGCCAACCAAGGTCGGCCCAAAACTAAAGGGTGCCCATCTAATCGGCGCTTTGGGTTGATAACTAGAAAATCCACTGGCTACTCCCATGAATCAACAAAAACCATAATGTCATTTAAAATTCCTTCTAGTCTTACCACCGAACGATAAATGAATTCTAGCACAGTGGTGGTTGGCTCCAGAGTTGTGATACCAAGTGTCTCACAAGTTTCTTTGGTTAAGATGTTAATGGCTACACCCAAGTCAACTAATGTGTTTAGAAAGGAGTGACCATATATTTGGACTGTAACTATGGGTTTCCCTGGATATTCATATTTTATCCGTGTTTCCTCGCCCAAAATTAAATCAGACAAGGTTCCTACAACATGGATAGTTGGTGAAGCTTTTATTTTCCTCATAGGATTTTTCACACATAGTTCTTTAATCGTTTTAGCATAAATAAGAATATCTTGGATGCCCTGGACAAGAGGAATTTTAATCCATAGACTTTTAAGTTCGCCTAATATATCAAAGTATGGATAAATAATTGGTTTAGGTATTGTTAATATTTTAGGGAACAGAGGAGAAGTAATTATGAGTTTTTCAACATCTTTCTGTTTGACTGTGTCCTCTCCTAGTTTTATTTCTCTGCCAGTCATAGTCGAAGGTGTATTTACAGGTGATGTTTCTAACTCAATTGGTGGCTGGTCTTCTTCTTCCTCAGGAGTGATAATGCATCCTAACCTTAGCCTAATTTGATTGCATTATTTTTATTTGGTCTCAAGGTCTGAGTTTTCAATAATTTGTATCAGCTGAACGACCTGTTATTGGGGCTTGGATTTGGTTGGGTTGCTAGTTGTGGACACATAAGAGGCTGAGGATTTTGTTGTAATGGATATGGGGCTGATAATGTAGGTTGAGGTCGACGACATGTCACCGTAGGTGAATTGGTTATCCCTATAGGTTGTTGCCAATTCAGAGACTAGTTCAAATCTTGTGAAGTAGAGGTAGGCCACTAGGATGGATATGGATTATTTTTCCAAAAGGGAGTAAATGAGAATTCGGCCAACCATTACTTGGAAAGGACTAAGTTGGCCAAGGTGGCATAAGAAATGGTTGGGACTGCCAAGTTGAGAAAGGTGATTGACCTGGCCACGTTGTTCCAGAATTTCACTGCTAATTAAATGACAAAGAAGGGAAGAACTGATATGGATCTTGTGACATACCTGTAGGTCGACCTTGCCACTGTCAACACTGATTCATTAAGTAAAATGGTTCTATTTCTTCTTTTGCTTCTTTAAAAACTGCTTTCAGCCCTGGAAGTGATGGATACTGCTAAGTGGCATGGTCCTTGGTGCTGATAGTGCAGGTGTGGACCATGTTCAATAGAAACTCCCGTTGATTGTGCTTCTTCCAGCAACGTGGGAAAAAAACGACAAAATTTTGTTCTCCTAAGGCTTGTTTCTATTTGGCTTGTAAGATGTCCAACTCCATTGTAAGGGTGCCCAGGATTTCTATCTTGAAGTCCTCCAAGAGGTTACCAATTTCTACTCGTGTCATGCCTCCACTAGGCAGTTTGCTTCCTTTAGTCATAGAATCTCAACTTCCTGACCTGGTGCATGTGCTACTGGGTGACCACTTGATACACAAGCGAAGAATTTCATCATAATCCTCTTGAAAAATGTCTCCCTTCCGCATCAAATTTAAAGTTTCTATCCATTCTTCTTCCATTCCTTTTGTTAAGATGGCTTTCAGAACTGCTTTTGGTAATGTGGAGTGAGGGCATCTCTGCAAATTGTACTAAAACCATTCGACATATTCCTCTAGAGTTTCATTTTCCTTCGCAGACATTTTAAAGATTTCATCTTTTAGTTCCCTACTCCTACAATAGTCCTGATATTTTGTGAGAAAATAAGTTTTCATGTCATCCCAACAGTTCATAGTGCGTCCGCCTAAACCCATAAACCACCGCAAAGCTTCTCCTTTTAGGGTAGAAGGGAACAAATTCAATTTTTGAGGATCGATAGGGTAATTTTATCCTTTGCACAGGACGTCAAACTCTAATAAGAAGGTGTCTGGATCCTCTGTGGTCATCCCATGAAAGGTTTGGATGTTTTGCAAGGGAATAACTTTCATTAGGGCATTGTCTACTTGATCGACTATGGGATATTCCAATGTCGAAGTCTAACCTTAAGGTGGTTAAATTTCCATTTAGTCGAAAATGTCCCAATATCCTTTAGGGACTCTAGGGGATGCTATCTGAGTAAGTGGAGTATTTTCAATCTGAGGTGGTTTTACAGCACTGCTCAGATCTAGGATAACAAGAGATCCTATTTCAGACAACTATGGATCTGCCTTAGCAGCTCCATTGGTTTCTCCCTCTCCTTCTCTTAAATTGCACGATTTTCCCTCTTGTGAAGGATCAGAACGTAAATTTTCGGTAACGTGAAAGCTCTGTTCAGATTCTCCGATTTGGATATGAATCTCAGCGTAGGATACAGATGGTAAGCCTATTTCCCGAGGGATTATGGTAGGGCTTTTTCCATATATAGTCTGGGGTCCTACTAATTCCTGAGATTCTGCTTTTCTTGTGATTTCATATATAAAAGTTGATCTTCCAAGGTCCACCAATCCCTTGGGTTTTGTGGATTTGGGTGGGGGGTTCTGATCTTTTTCTACCTTTTTATTCTTAATCATTCATAAAAGCCCCTACTCCTATTTAACCTCTACGCATTTTCTAAAAAATGGGTTGTTGAGCAAGCACTTGCTGGTTACGCAGGTTCTTACCTCTCATTTTTAATACCCAATTCTTTTACAGTAAGAAAAATTAAAAGAAACACTTTGAAACACTCTCCTCGGCAACGACGCCAAAATGTTGATGCACTAAGATGACTATTAGAAGCAACCTTAATACCTACATTAATTATCAAACAAGGGTAAGTTTTTTTATTTGAAGAGTGTTCAAAATTGTATATGCAAGTGAATTTAGAGGTTAATTCAGAATGAAATGATTTCGAATCGTTGCAATAATGAATATCTAATTCTCAATGTTCAATCTAGAACAAATCTAAAGGCAAACCTTAATGAATTTGCAGATCTATTTTAATCTATTATGCAGAAAAATGAATACGAATGCAAGTAAAAGGAATCACTCTTAGCAAATCTAACTAGTATCAACAATAATTCATTCAGCAAGAAAGAAAGCTACATCAAATAACAACAAGCAACTATTCAAGCTTTTAACTAAAAGAAATCAACTATCAACTCAGGATCTCTGATAACACTACTTCAGAAAGAACACTAATCAAATACTTCAACCAATTTGATAAATGCATCAAATATTAATACATAGATTTAAACATAGCATGATCTAGAATCTATTTTGAACGGCAAAGGTAAATCGTAACAATCAATACTCACACAATCAGAATAATTCTAGTTTTATGAAATAACATAAATAAACAACTGCAAGAGTAAAAAGAAATAAATATGGCACAATTAAAGTAGTAAATCTCCTATCGAATGGGCCTAGAGTCTCAGAAGTCACTGCCGAAAAAGACTTAGAATGAGATTATAGGTAAAACACAATCTTTCTCACTAAATTCAATAATAAAGATACAACATCACCATAGTGAGAATACTTTGTGTCAAAAGTGAATAGTTACAATCTCCAAATTTGTAGCTAGTTGTTCTATTTTGCCTATTGGCTTTATATAACCTATGAGAGACAAACGGATAGGAGAGAATCCTCAGGATGAGGAGATCCTGAGGATTTCGCAAATGAAAATCAGATCTCATTACAAAATAGACTCAATTTCCCTAGTCTTCCACTAGATTTCGTGAGCGAAACATTGTCCTTTTCCATTTCTTGGTCGTTGTTTTTCCATCATTTGAACAACAACCGTTCAATTCATATTCTTGCATATGAAAATAGAGAAAGTTAGCTTTAATGCCAAAAAATTACACAATTCATTAATAATTGCTTTTATTCAGCTTCTACACTCATTTCTTCTAAATTATTTTCTAAATTGAAGATAAACATATAAAGATGAATGATTAATTAAGCTAATATGAGGATAAAACATACCTTTTCTACGGCCCAACATCACACATTTCTCACAACCTCTATTCACTCTTATGATCACATGATCAAAGAGTTAATCATTTCTTTCTATCATTATGAATGCAAAGCAATTAATTAAAAAATTATGGAATTACGGAAAGCACCTGATGAATCTATTGCGCAATTTTGGGACCGCTTTTGTAATCTCACTTTTCAAATCCATAAAGATAAATTGATTGGAAATTTCTCAAGGAAATATTTCAGTATCTTCTTCACATATATGAAAATCCACGTGTTAGAATCATTCGAACCCTCCCAGCATACCTCGGTGTTAGAGCTTCCAAATATAAGATGGACAAGGTTGTTTTCACAAGCGACCCTCCATCCCCATCTCACCAAATAGCTCTAGCTCTATAGGATGAGGTGGGAGAAAGTGTGAACCCATCTGTTAAATTTTCACCTCCTCCCACCCCACGTCCTCTGAACATTTATGCATATTTGGAATACAACCCTAATGCCTGTCATGAGGTCTTATCTTCTCAACCTCCATCCTCTGGTTCCTTTGATCCTCCAGATTCTACTACGTTGTGTTCATCCATTCTGGACTCCACATCTATTGTTCATGAGGATCAAGTTTTCGATGGAGGAGGTGTTGAGCATCCAACCTGTGCTATCATTTTTTATGAGTATGTGTGGGAATCTGAAGAATAACCCACAATAAAGGATGATCTCCTTCCAACTGCACCTCATCCGCTTTTTGCTAACATATTTTGTGATTTTTCCATTTCCGATTTCTCTTGTAAAAATCCATTCCTGGATTTTTCTACTTCTGATCATTCAGAGGACACTCGAGATGTAAATCCATCATTTGATTGCGGAGAGTACACATCTTTCTTTCCAAATCCACCCAATATGTTATCTTTTCTTTTTGTAAATTCAAAGGGTGAAAATTTTTGTTTCTCATCAACCCCTCTATATGATTCGTTAGATCATGAGGATGTCGATTTACATCTTGAATTTTTTTATCGTGCCTATCGTGATCTCTTTACTTACTCATTAAATCACGATGTTGATTCACTTGTTATTAATATTTCCAAGCCACCAGTCTTTGATGACCTACTCGCTGATGAAGTGGAAATCGTGAAGTTGTCAAGGCACTTCAACCCGAGCCGATGGTTATGTCAAGTTCTCACTATCTTGATGTCAGTTTCGCTCCTAGTCAAAATCTGTTGAAACACCTGAGACTCCTCATCACTCTCCTGTTTCATTGAATATCAATCTGATCCATAGATTTCATTTCCTCCAACAGAATCACATGATCCCATTGCTCATGCATTGGAGGAGTCATATGTAGAAAGTTATGTTGTTAAGTGGGCATTTTCTTCTTTCTTCATGTTTTCTAGTTTGTCCAAATCAAAAGAGTGTGCATGTTTTTCATCTGTGCACAGTGTGATGCTTCACCATGGTACATCTGTAGCGTGTTTGTCTTGCACTTATAAACTTTTATTTTATGTGGACACATTTAAATGTCCATCGTTTTGGTCTTCATTGTTTTATATTTCTTGCTTGTTGGTTTGCCTGAATATATTTCTTGTCAACCATACCTTCACCAACATGAGCCAACCAATGCACTGGTGGCTGCATTGGAAGTATCACTTTACGTGAGTAGGCCCATGCACTATTTAGATTAGGAGTAGGAGTAATGTTTGCTTTCTTTTTTTCTTTTCTTTCATGTTTTTCTTCACTTTCATTTTACTTATTTTCTTTGATTACTTGTTTGTTTTTTTTGTTTGCGCATCCATAGGATTAGTTTCACATGAAATTGTGTTTGGCTCTTGAGACAAGCAAGGTGAAGTACAAGAGGATTTGTACAACTATCAACATTTGGTTATCCGTTATCCCCTCTCTGTATGAAGATCTTATGTTCTTCATTCAATGATACCCTAATGGGAAATACGTTTTGTTTAGAGTGAGTCCTGGTGAAAACAAAATGCTTGCACTTTTAACTAGTACTTCCTACTCTAATCAGTTTTTCTATATTCGATTAATTCTTGTCAACTCAATCAAGTAGGGTAAGGTGAGGGGGGAAAACTTAAAAGGTATGTCAGAGGTATATAACATACTTCTCTTAAGGGACAACCTCTTTTTCTCTCAATAAGTTGGGATCCCTCTTCCGCCTCATGAAATAAATAAGTGCCTAAAAACAGTTCTTTGAAAATGAAAAAAAAAATAAAATAAATAAAGGCAAAAGAAGAGAAAGGCATCCTACACAGAGAGGTGAAGAAAGTAGCTACGTTGGAGTATTCTCCGGGCTCATTGGTAGCGGAGCAATGCTTTTGTTCCTGAAGTGACCCCTCTAGGGTACTTTCCAGGCCTACTAGAAGTCGAGCAACACTAGAGATGAAACTTAAAATATGACAGTATATATTATGTGTGCATCAATATACCCCTCCTCCCCAATCCAAACAACTTAGTTTATTTGGCTTGGTATGTGTGTTGACTAATCAAGAGAATGACAGGAACTATATCTTTAAATCAAGCTAGTGAGGAAGACATGACGATCAAAGAATCAAACAATACTTTCGAATGAGTTAGGTTGTCTTTACATGAGACAAGGTTCATACAGAGAGTTGGAGTTCTACCACTGTGTCACCAATGTTGTAGTGGCTACAACCACCCTCCAAAAATTTTCCATCACTTCATTTTGGAGCCTCCCTCCTAAAATCTCAGCAGATTGTCTTACACTACCCAAGTACGTGTGCTTTCATTTGAGTTCATCTTTTTCTTTACAACTTGTCTTTCTTACTTGCTTTATTATCTGCAAATAAGCTAACCTCCCCCTGACTTGGTTGCAAACTAGTTCTAGCACTGCCTTGACGATCTCGGCAATCCTTGAGGGCAACCAACCTTTCCCTCGGGAAACGTGCAGTGCAACCCAACAATGAACTTTGGATCCAAAATTGTGTAGAGCCAGCAAACACCCTGCCTTCAGCTGGGAAATTTTGTACAACTTGAGAGGTAGCCCAAAGCCACTCAACCTAGAAATTTCACAGAACCTACTGTGCTCAAAATCTTCTCACTGCATGAACCAGAGAATTTCTCAGTCTTTCCCAAAACTACACAATCTTACCATGCAGTGCATTGTAGTTTTTTCTAAAAAGAAAGAATCTAAGAGGAAAAGAATCCCTGGGAAGTAGCGATCTATTATTAGTTTCTGGAAGGTGACACATTTCCATGTTTATAAGTTTCTTCATTATTGTCCTTGATCTCAAGCCTATGCATCATGGACTCCCTTTTCCTCAAATCTATTTAATGGACAACTCTAGAGATCACTTGCACATTCGATCATCAAGCTCTATCTTCCCTAGGACATCAAGGGGCCTTCGGAGCAATGTCATCACTTTTCGGGGTGAGTTTTCCTTTTATCACCTTTTGCTACATTTTCTGTCACTTTTGTTTGTTTAGCTTGTGAGAGTATTGTTTCACTCATTTTATTGAATGACCCTTGGTGTTTTAACTCTTTTTATCTTGTAGAAGTGTTGCTTCAAGTTATGGATTGCCTTCCCCAAGCATCGCATGAGTTTTCTCATTTTTTCACCAATGGTTACCGTGCATCAACTCCCTTCATGTGTCTCCTGTTCCTTCAGTTTGATCCACTGTTGCACCTTTTTTACATGCATACTTCTACACTTAGTCAGATCTGCACTCATCCTTACATCATCCTTCAGATATTCTTATTCTCACACTCCCCATGGACAGATTTGGGCTCCCATTGTTTGGATCTCACATTCACTTGTATGCACTACAAAATCTAGAAGCTCAAGGCCTCTACCTTGGCTTCTAGAATTACGTAAAGGTTGTCCTAGGCTGGCCCAAACTATGCATTGCATAGTTTCAGTAGCCAGTCTCCTAGCTTGGTCACTGAGATTGCATATTGCGCAGTCTCTCCCAGTACCTGACCCAAACGAAATTGCACATCGCACAGTTCCAGTCATCAAGCTTCCTCACTGACTATTGGGACTACATAGCACACAGTTCCCACATTTAGTCAGTCACCATTATCAATAAAAATTTCATAATTCCTCTCATTAGATGCCCTGGTTGTCGCTTGATCATGTTGTGAAGTTATGTTTGTAAGAGTTAATTTTTCTTGCCATGAGTATCTATTCTATCCCACAGGTACCACACTCATGAAACACTTCTCTCCAGCAATCATTGTACTATGGCACCAAGGAGATTTGCTTCAAGATAGACCATTGAACAAATTATTGGGGAAGCAGTTGAGAAAGTGCCAATTTACTTTCCAATACATGCATATTCTCAGATGTTTATAGAAAAGGAGTCAGCACTAACATGGAAAGAAAACCAACAGCAATGGTAGAAGGCAGCAAGCCACTACAAGATCAAGGAAAGACAAAATTGCTGACATAATAAAGGGAGAACAAATTTGTAGAGTGAAAGCACATTCAATCTTCATGCAAGAAGATTTTAGAACAGAAGAAAAAGGAAGCGGAGGACACAGACAACAGAGAAGATGAAGAGAGAAGAGAAGAGCTTGTAGGTAGCTGAACTGAGATTGTAGCAGGAAGAACAAGAACTAAAGGAATAATGGAGCCGAGAAGGAAAGAACACAAAAAGAAGAAGAAACAGGAAGAAGAACAAAGGCAAGGCACAATGACATAGCAAACAATGCCAATACAAGTTGATGAGATGGAGCAGCCAGTAGATGAGGAATATAGTGAACAGATGCAGGTTCCCTCACCAAGGATAAGCATAAGAACCAAGTCCCGCTAGAGGTCGACAGATACATGGATCAGCTAAGGTGAGAGGCCAATAGGGAGAACATGGAGCTGAGTGTAGCAAACATGCAAGAGCATACTAGTGGTCCTGTCATGGATTACACCATGTTGCACATGCTTCAGGATGAGATGGACATAGGTTCCAAGACCATATGCATGGATGCCATGGAGGCAAGTGTCTACTTTCAACAACACAACATCAAGTAGTTTGGTACATCATAGCACAATACAAAGCTTGCAATCACTACATGACTGAGAAGCATAAAGTGGATGTTGCTGAGTTGGTCTTTCCCCAAACTTTAGATTCATAGTGTTTTTTATTTTTACATTGTCTCTAGCCTATTTCGTCTCACATGAGTACATCTGCAAAATGTATATTATTTGCAAATATGTTGTAAGTGAAATTCAAAGTGTCACTAGTGGAATGTGAACAGTCACTATGTAATGTAATGAGTTTTGTAAAGAAGTTGAAGGGTCATGAGGGTAGGCAAAGAGTCACAAAGGGGAATGTTAAGTGTCACCCCACCCTTTGTTATAAATAGAACCTCATAACTCATAGTACGTGCTTCTGGGACCCAAGATTTTGGCTACGCATTGCTTAGAGAAGGCTTGGAGAGTTGTTAGGGTCCAACCCTAACCCCATTATTTATGTAATAGGATCAAGTCATAGTTATAGTTAAGTAAAGTGTCAATAAAGCCCATATTAATAATTGTAAGTGGTTGGCCTGCATTTAAAGAAGGGACCATAGTTAGTTGTAAATGGTCCATGGTATTAGATAGATGGTATTAGTAAGAACCATGGTATTGACCCATGGTATTACATGTATGAATCTTATATAAAGCATAGAGACTCCTGTCAAGGAGCATCATGTCTTATTTTGTAATTGAGCCTAGCTCTATTGGAGGTTGCCCCCTCGAAGAGGCAAGTGAACATTGCTTTCTAAATAATAAAATACTTGCTATTATTTCTTATTGTTCTATGTTCTGGGTATATTTCTTCGCATATTTTCTATTCTGGTATCTTTTCGTAGGTCAAGAGCATAACAAGTGGTATCAGAGAACTTTGCAAGGCCAGTGGGATCTCCAATTTTTAGCAAAAAATTTTTGGCTAAAGATGTGTTCTGGCATCTTTAAACCATGGGATCTATCGTTGAGCGCTCAAACCTATGGATTTGGGGAGGCATGTACACAGGAAATACAAGAGGTGATCACGCTTGTTGGACTCCCTTGTAACCCCTGTGGGTACCCCTTCGAGTAGTAGCGCATTAGACAGAACCGCGCACGGACTCTCTTCCAAGTACCCTCTGGGTATATCGGAAGCCCCCTAGGCTCTCTTGAAACCTTGCCATAGATAAACCATCAGTGATCTTGCTACTACAGTACACCGAGAACAACACTTGGGCAGATTACTCGCGTGTACAATAGGGTAGTTGGGTTGTACGGTTAAGGGTATGGTTGATCCTCCTTGGTTAGTACCCTGAAAGATTGGGTCGAGTACTACTGTCAAACCCTTATGTATATTGTGATCTGTAACACCTGACACTCCTTGTGACCGTAATTCCCGTGTCTCTCTCTAGATCACACATTATCTTTGCGAAATCAGAGCTAGCAGGTGGGGTTCTGTCGCAGCAGCAACAATCAATTCCGCCATTTAGATCTATCCGATCCACCATTCAGATCCATCAAATCTGCCAATAAAATTTATCAGATCCACCATCTAGATCTAGCAGTTTGGGTTCTATAGCAGTTGCAAAAATCAGATCCGCCATTCAGATCTAGCAGCAGGGGTTCGATCCTTACCACATTCCTACTCATACTTTGCAATGCAGGGTTCACCGGCAATTCTGACTATTTGTGTGGGCTCCTATACCTGGGTGTGATTCTCGCAGGACTTTGGGCAGCATTGAATTTTTTGGAATTCGACTACTGTAGTATTCCTAAGCGAGGAGTAAAAATCCTTTCATAATGCTTATAGGAGACTTAGCCCATAAGAATCAGGTCAACGAGCTGAGTAAGGTGGTACCATTTAATTATTAGTGCCAAAAAACAAATTCGGGAGGTCCCAAATTTTAAGTGCATCAAATTGGTGCATGGTGTTAGTGTCAGTCTTTGAAGCCTTTCTCCAGTGATCAAACATGCTCTTACAAAGTGATTTTAAGGTTTCAAGGTCAAATTTTGTCATTTCAGTGAGTCTTCAAGCAAAATTTGGTCACTAGGTATTAGGTCTAGGGTTTTTTTTCACTCCTTTCAAAGTTGTCCAAATGTCGGTCCATGTCACCATTCAGCTGAGTGTACCATCATTCAGAGGGTTTTCATCATCATGTCAGGTTCCAATGGGTCATTTTACACCTTGTTCATGCTTCAGTTGTGCCTAGGTAAGGTTCATTTCCCTCTCCTAGGGTTTTGAAGGTAATTTCTCTTTGATGGTCAAATCATCAGAAAAAATTGTATCTTGATGTTCATACACATTCCCCTATCCTTAATGTACCTTATTAAATACTTCCCATCACTGATATCACTCAAATTCCTCATTTTTGCACAAACCCTAGTTTCTTGCTACAATTTGACAATTTTCTAGGCTAGGCCCATGTTTTGCCCTTTTGGACCCCTTCCCCTCACTCAATATTTGAAATTACACTTTCCCCTACTTCCTAACATCCCTCCCTACTTCCAAAAATTTTCTCAAGAATTTAGAAGCCCCTTATCCCCTTCATTTCACTTCATTTTGACAAATCCCCTGTTCCACACATCGGGATAGGTTTTACTCCAATGATTTTTCTGAGCAAGAAAAGATGAATTTTGGAAACCTGAGAGAGTTATTTCTCCACAATATGCCAAGGAAGAAAAAACTCCTTCACTTTTTATATAAGTGTCATGGTTTTAGAGAAATGTCAAAAATACAATTGCCTCAGGAGAATTGATGCACCTCTGAAGTGACCTTGGAAAAACCAAGATTTCTCCTAGATCGGTTAGCCTAATGACTTGGTTGATGAGTCAAATGATACCTAGACAAAAATATATTTCCAATGAGCTATCATGTGCTCAATTTTGGGTTGAGGAAGACCTTCAAAAATTGACTGCAACAGCACTCTGCCTTTAGGCAGCCTCATTTTGCACATTTTGACCAGTCTTGGGAGATTTCACTTTTGACAGGGAAAATGAACTCCAAATTGAAAAATTAAAGTTGTGCTGGAAATTAGACTCAATAATATTTCTAACAAGCTATCCCGCGCCCAATTTGAACATAGGGAAGGCATCCAAAACTAGTCTGCAAAAAGGTGCGGCACACCTGCCAGCTTAGCCCAAATTTCACTCCAACAACTTGCCCAAGCTCCAAATTTGTGAAATCTTCATTCAAAAAGTAATTCAAGCATCCCAAAGTCCATTTGCAAGATATTTTCATCCTCTTTGATGGTGTTTCAATAGGTGAAATACAAACCCTAGTTTGTTGCACAGTTTCATTGAAAAACTACCTAGGGTTTGCAAAGTTGCAATTTTTGATGTTGTCCCCTGCACCTTTTCACATCTCCTTCACTACATTTCACTCATCTCATTTCACCTTTCCTCTTTCCTTCACATTCATCTATTCCCCTATCCCCAAAACTAAAAACCCTAATACCTAATTCCTACTATCTCCAAACCTTACAAGCCCTACTCACATCACCAAACCCTACCCACTCTCCCTAAAACCCTACACACTCTCCCTAAAACCATACACACTTATCCTAATCACTTCCTAAACCCTACTCACATCCCTAAACCCTATTCACACATACATTTCCACACTCCCTTCCCCATACACTCTGCCCATTCCATTCCTCCATCCTTGATAGAGGGAAATGTTCCCCTAGGGCTTTTTGGGTTGAAACCCTAGCAAACTGAAAGTTATCTATTCAAAGAAACATGCATTCACACAGCCATTATGCTATTGTAAGCAAATTCTATGATAAGGGTACGTACCTTTGGTCCTATGTTTGAGAAGGCCCTTAGGGTCCAAACCCTTCTTGGAGTTCCCTTCTTCTCTTTTGTCCTACAAAACAAACAATTCAAAGAGCACAACAATACATGGACAAAAACTTATAAAGAAACCATCTTTATGTTATAAAGAAAAGTAGTTAGTTATGAAATCCAAACAACCATTTGCATATGAATTCTATACATGAATATCATTAACATAAAGAAGATTCATTTCAGGAGCCAAGACATGTGTTTCTTTTATTATAGACACATAAAAAGGAATATTTTCACCTAAGTAACCTTCAGCAGGCTCCAAGCAAAGCTTCCTTCCAGATCCGTTCCAGCCTCAAGCCTCTAACAAACTCCTTCCATGACTCTCTCCATGATGCCATAAATGGTGGATGAACATCAACACACAAGGAAACAAAGGTTTCCTCTACAAAATGGGGGAAGTGCAGAAGGCACAAGGGACTTCAGACCTGGTCAAGGGAAAAATCTCAGCATAATAACCTTTCTCTCTCTTCTCTCCTCCTTTAGGCCTTCCCTTTGAGGTCTTTTTATACCATCTCCAAAGTAGTTTTTTAGTTATGAGTTGGTTGGGAAAAGTTGGGCCACGGGCACTAACAGGTGATCAGCAGGTAAAACCCGCGATCTCCGCCCGAAAATAAGGAGTTTTATATTTTTTTAAGTGTTTTAAGACATACATGCAGGTTGGATATACACAGACCCGCGTATACATGCGTTTAACTCAGGGCAATGTCGCGTATAAGGGATAAAACACTGTTTTTTAAATTTTAGGACCAGGTCTGGAAGGAGGGGTTGCCCTAGGCCATGAGTACAGCATCACAAACCATAAGAGTGAGATTTGGAGCTATAACAGATGCCCCCTAATATATGAGGTTAGAAGGGGTACATGATGGCCGAAATATATTATGTGAGTACATGGAAAGGAAGTCTGTCAAAAACCGAGGAGGACTTCACCAAAATTCAGCCTGCCAAGCCACCAAAGGAGATCAGAAAGAAACACTGTGTGAGGTGGGCATACCCATGCTCAGAAAAATTAAAGCATGTCCGCTGTTAAGTACAAGTGGATCCACTAAGTATACAAGTATAACTGACTGAAAGATACATAATGGATCATCTGATCATAATGAACAAGTACATGTTTGAATATCACATATAAGACTGTCAATGATGCTAAAAGATGCAATGGATCACTGATATCAAAGACTGATCCCAAAAGGTACCAACTGAACATGATGGAATAGGATGGTACTACACTGCAAACTCAAGTGCCAGCATATAGAATGTCGCCATGACTGACTGCAACATATAAAGTGGAGTGGTATCAACTAGCAGCAACAAGAGCAACTATCAAGTGAACCAATGAATGCTGATACAACCTGAGGTCTTCACCGACCGCCGTGGTACATTTCTACACCATGGGAATAAATGATCTAAAGTTGACCATGTGAGAAATCGTTTGATTACCAGTCATTGATGTATACCGTTAACAAATGCGAGACTACTCACCGATAATGATAATGAGCGTCAAGGTACCCAGTACAATCTAACAAGTGTGAATAGATGAGTTGGAGTCGAACACCTATAAGAATCTATCGATCAGGAGACAATGATGGTTTCCCACTATCGACAGCGAAGGATCTGCCACTAATGACTGCAAACCCCAAGGTACTGCCAAATGGACTCTAGATCTTTGCCCCAGAGCAATGAGTCGGAGTCGATAGGGAAAGATCCGCTAGAAGGAAGGCATTAAGGCATCCTTCATCAATCTAGCGCGAGTGTAACCCGTAGGCCAATAATGTGGAAGGAATCAGACGAAAAAGATGTAGTAACCCAACCGAAGTACGTTTCCGACGTACACAAGATGTGGCTAGTGCATGGCATAAACCCTCTGAGCCAACCAATAATGAAAGCTGACACAGAGGTGAGGTATCCACCAATAGGGTCAAATGGAAACCAAGGTACTGCACGAATCCCAATGTGTGATAATGTAAGCTGACGTCGAACACAAGGGAAACCACTCAGTCAAAGACCCATGATAATGATCGATGCTGAGCACAAGGTGACCTATCAATAATGAAAATAGGGCCAGGGTGCGGCTCTAGGCCCGTCCTCAAAGCAAGATGTCGTCGTCGATAAGGACAAGACCTGCCAGCAAGAAGTCAATGGGGACCTTCTCAAACCGGCACGAGTAAAGGACCAATATAACTGATGTGATAATAGACATGACACTGACAACCAGGGATGGCCGACTGAAAAATGAGTCAAGAGACACCGCAGAGAGGCCGACTCAGGCTAACTTCCCTTTAACAAAAGAACGACTCAATGTGACTATGTGGCAGCATATGATGACTCTGTATAAGTTCGCCATGCAGGAGGCACGAACAAACCCTCCATATGATTGGAAGAGATAACCAATCGGGGGAGAACTGACTTAATAACAAGGTTATGGCATACCTAAGTCAAACTAAATCCCACCCATGCGGAGGAGAATTTGTTTTGAGTGCTTTGTTCAAGGGCGACACCACTGACTCTAGCTGCCAACAATAAATGGAAATAATGTCCCGTTCCCACTCTTTTTGGAATATTTAATTTTTTTGTCTTTTTTTTTTAAGCTAGAAAAAGAATAAATGAATGCTATGGTACAGTGGAAAGAACGAGTGTTGGTGAAACAGATGATCTAGTTCCTGGGAAAGGAACGTTCCTATGCTCAATGCAGGGAGGTGAAAACTGGTCAGTGACACTCAAAGGTATGTTCCTTCCATGGGTCAAGGTGTGTCAAGCTGCAGAAGTCAAAGGTATGCAAGGTTGATTTTGCAGACGTCATGGTCACAAGTTGGCTTAAACACGAGTCCAAGTGAAGCCGGCTCTAGACCAAAAGGTGCAAGTGGTCAATATGCAAATGCAGTAGTACAACTCAACACAAAGGAGCCTCTAGGGTATAAGGCCAGAACAAAGCGGATAAGCTAAGAGGAATGAGTCTTCAACGCATAAGTCATGGCGGGACTACAGAGGACTCCCGAGCCTACTCAAGTCGAAGCAGCATGGGCAACAAATGTCAGTGAGGTGATAACTAGGATGCCCATGTAAAGGATGGCTCTACCATCGTGTCATGATTTAAAGAATCGGTGAGTGAAGATGGCTTATGAACCATAACACGATGGAATCAACCTATGGCAGATGTATTGGCAAATGGAGGCTAGTATGCATAATGCAACGGAAAAATTATGTCCCTAACCTATATGCCAGTGAGAAAACGATACCTGCCATGACGGGTCAGCAGTCATGGAACCATCTCGAAACTGTCGAAAAACGTCCAAAATGTCCTGAAAAATAAACCAATCTCGACATTCCAAGCTCCCAAGTTAAAAGGCACATGAGGCCAAACAAAATAATATTTTGAAAAAATTTTGCATTTTCAAAACTTATAAAAAGCATTTTTGACTCGCCATTTTTACCATTTGAGTTTGAGAGCAAAGGTTTTGGAGCAAAAGGAGCAAACTTCCCACAGCCAGATTCAATTGTTCAAATTCGTCAAAAACCTCCAGGTAACTCTTATACTTAGCTTGCAATTGATTGTGACAAGTTTTAAGATTTTTTATTGATGTTTCACTGTTGAACTTTTGTCAAAAATTTCCCCACGGCGTATACGCGGGTTGGTAATATTGAACCCGCGTACACGCGGGCCCTATACGCTACTGTGTGCATAGGGACCTGCGTATACGCTGCGAATCATTTTTAAACAAAAACTAACGGTTTTAAATCGATTTTTTCTCAGGATGCCTGTCACGTGGCATGAAAGAGAGCACGCAGTGGTAGACAATGAAGTTATGAACAGTCCAGAAGCATTAGATGCATTACGGGGATGTGGTTTGCTTAAATTTTTCAAATTTCCAAATATGAAAGCGAACACGCGTCTGCTTGAGATGCTCATTGATTATTGGGATGTCGATGAGGAAGCCTTTATGATTGATCAGATGCCGCTCAGGGTAGAAGTGGAGGATATCTATTTTATCACGGGCCTTTCTCGAAGGGGAGAGGTAGTACAGTCCCAGGGTAAGACACGGAGTAGCCTCTCGATAGAGGACTATGTACAGATATACTGCTTGGGACATCCCAAAAAAGTTGGGAGCCAGATTTCCATCACACATGTGGTGATTTTATCACTTAGGATAATCCTGTTCACCATGGCTCGAGTGAATGGATCATCCTCTCTGCATCAGGCTTCACGGCAAAACATGAGCATGGCAGTTGACTATCTCACTACTGTGTTCGACTGGTGTACTCTTCTAGCGAACATGAAGAGCCAGCTCACTTTTATCAAGAGGGGTCAGACTAAAAACTTTGGATATGGGAGCATCTTGTGTACTTTCTTTTTCAAGAAGGTTCCCGCACTCCGCCCCACGGTAGCAATTTCCATCAGCACCCCACGCGATCCACGCATGGGCCGGTGGGCTGATATAATGAAACTTCTGGGGGGTGGGGAGGTCCCAAGGACTGCCTTCGACGATGACTTCTTCACCTGGTGGGATCAGCAGATCATCGCCGTGGATGACTACCCCTATGCTGGGCTGGATTTCCGAGGAGATCCTGATCTAGCGTTACCACCGAATGCAGCATGGGGCGAGATTGGTAAGATTTTTTGATTTTATGATTTTTTTAGATTTTTCAAATATAATGATGAATTTTGAAAAATATTTTTGATGAGATTCAAATGACTGATATGATGATCATGTTCCAAACATCGGGCCGGTACGACCAGATGGATTCCCGTGGCATGGATGGCGTGGCCGAGGAGCCGAAGAGGTGGCTGCTGATACAGAACGGACTCTAAACAACTTCCAACGACACTTGGCTAGACTGAGCTGCCGAGTACCGATGGTCGTCATAGAGGACCTTCCTAAGGATATGCAGCGTCATGTGGTTGGCATGCCACGTGACTGGGTTCGCATTTTTCGGCGTGTGGCCAATGCTATAGTTACATACTTAGACGCTCATCCTGAGCCGAGGCATTAGATATGTCGGACATGATTATGGGCATTTGAGTCCCATTTTTGTATATTTTTTGGACACACATATGTACACTCGAGACGCTTTATGATATATATATATATATATATATATATATATATATATATATATATATATATATATATATATATATATATATATATACAGTTTGACTTTTTGATGCTTGATTTTATTATGATGAATGATTGATGTGCCAGTCTAATGCCTGATTAGCGATAGAATCATCTAACCAATTATGAGATCTTGGAATGTGCAAATAATTAATATAAGTAAATGATCTTTGCAACAAACTCACCCTTAAATACTGGCGATATAAAGATGGATCCCGTATCCGATAAATGTTATTTAACTGAGACACTATCAATTGAGAATCAAGGTACACTACCAACAAGTCGATCCCATGAGAGATTGCCTCGGATAATAAATTAATAACAACAGTATACTCAGCCATATTGTTTGAAGCAGGACCGATACATACGCCTCTTGATGCCATCAATTGACCAGTTGGATAATAAAGTACCCAAGCTGTGGAAGCAAGATTCCAAGTGTGCCGACTAGCACCATCGGTGAACCAAAAATAGACCAAATCATCCATCAACACCTGCCACAACAGACCAAAAAGTGCTGATATCAGAAAACTCTCGAGGATATATGTACAAATATACATAAAGTACAAAGAATCCATTGCCTGGCCAAAACTAAGCAAAGTACTTCTTTTGGTGGAGACCATCAGGGGGCTCCGCTGACTTACTCCTAGGGATGTTTATAGGTACAACGATTGAACCAATCAATATACTCCCTTCGACAAATGAATGTGTTGGAGCCAAAGGGACCATACAAACATCGCTAGTCGAACTAGAGGACCGAGATTCGACTTCATGCACAAGGGAATGAAAGTGTAACCAACGATGTAAATCTTCCAAAGGTTGATCTACAGTCGTCATTGCTTCGAATATCGCTTCATCCGATGGAAAAACAATATCCAAGCAATCCGATGCAGAGGTGGAATTGAGGGTCCGAAAATGAGCCACATCACCATCTATCTCTTTCCCAAAGGAAGAATTAGAATGGTTATCTACAGAGTTATCGATAGATTCACATCTAAGCTCTACTGTAGACATAAGAGATCCTATTCCACCCACCTTGTCGTCACCTGATGTGGTCACAGATGAAGGTAAGGTTCCAGGTTCTGAAGAATAAGGAGTTTGAACAAACTCTCTCCGTAAAGGATCCCTGGAGGATGAAATTATATCTATACCTACTGTAGGAGGGGGAAGATTAAACGTACCCATCAATGAAGAGTACATCCCGACTCCTAGACTCTCAGTAGGCGGACGGGGGTTACCCACTAAAGGAATGGTAGAGCCAGATCTTGCTTGAGGATCGACTGGACAATAGTCCAATTGATCAACCTTAACGATTTTCCCCTCATGAGGAAAGCAAATGGCACGAAACAGAGTCGAAACAATGGCATCCATCTCGTATACCCAGTTCCTTCCTAATAGGAGATTATAGTCTAGGTTAGCGTCTATGACCTCTACTTCAATATTGACGACCTTTCCCCCAACACATATAGGAAAGGTCGGGATAATCCCATGTGGCTTATGAGAATGACCATCAAATGCAGTCAAGACGGTGGGTGAAGGAACAGCCGAAGGTGATCCAATAGCCTTCCAGCATGACATCGACATGACACACGTGGAAGCTCCCACATCTATAACCGTCCGAAAAATATTCGTTTTCTGGTAGGTAGACTTTATCTGGAAAGCCATGTGATGAGGAAGTCTCTTTTTGACATTACTCATATCAAAAGTGAGAGCTAAAGAATTACTTGGATCCACTGCCCCCATTGCCGATAGCAAGGCACTTTGTTGAGAAGGACACGACTGGAGAACCTCTAAAGCGGACATAGCACATGGACTCTGAGCCAGATCCTCAACAATGGAGTAATTCTGGGCTGCCCTAATATTAGGGTTGATAGTCGTGCATTTTGTGGAACCTTTCGGTACCCGAGGTATAGTCTCGATAGAAGGTCGCTCAATATGAAGCGGGTTGTTAGTTTCAGGAACTGATTTACCCTTGGAAGTTTCACCTTCACCATAATCGCGTGACTGTGTGGTCACATTAGCGTGAGCACCCATCATGAAAACATTTGATGACTTGTCCCCTTCTTGGTTGGCCCCTGCGGAGGTTCCAGGGTTTGAACTCGCGCCAGCAAGAAGTTGCTGCCCTTGGGCAAATGAATTGGTTAACACAACTTGAGAACTAGGAGTCCCTTGCTGTCCTAACAAGCGCTGAGCGTCTTCAATCTTAGGGCAGAGATGAGTTAGATGGTCTCCACTGCACAACTTGCATGGAAACTTGACTTTCTTTCTCGACTCATTTCTACCACCACCGGCATTGTTGCCGGATTTATTTGCATCAAGCTTCCCATCTTGGTTCTTTTTCTTACCTCGTCCTTTCTTTTTCCCATTGGAATTTTGATTTCCTTTGGGGTTATCAGATTGGATGGCATTAATTGAAGAATTTTGGGAGGCGGGGGGATTAGACGATGTGACTTGGTTGTTAGAAGCAGTTTGCAAGGACAACTGCTGCAATTGATTCAACAAGTCCACTGTAGTTGTGTCTACTGACCCAACGATACCATCTGCGTGCGAACCTAGCTTCGACTTAGCTACGTCAACCTTAGATCCAGGAGCATCTGGCAAGTATTTTTGTAGGATCCCAGACTGAGAGTAGATCAATTCTAATTGCTGGGCCCTAAAAATGGCTTGCTCCTTAGAATAGACCCCAAACATGGAGACATCTTTGGAGATCTTGGGTTGTAAAGATTTCAAAAACCACTCGAGATAGTACTCCGGAGGGATTTCGGCTTTAATGAGCCTCTTTCTCCATCTCCATTCCTGAATATGGTCAGAAATGTGTGTTGCCTTATCCTGACGAAAGGTGGCCAGAAGTTCAGTTCCGGCATCATAGCGGACAAGCAACTGGAAGTGATTTAAGAAAATATTGGCTAAGTCAGCGAAAGATGTAAAGCTGCCCCCTGGCAACTCTATATACCATTTGACCACATTACCAGTCAAGGTGCACTGAAAGAGTCTCAACCTAATCGAGTCATCGATAAGGGAGTTAGATGAGCACCACAAATGGAATGTGGTTACATGGTTGCCTGGGTCTTCACCACTCTTCCCTTCGAATTTTGGAATGTCCGAAGGGAGTTTGGTTAGGACCGGAGGCTAGGCCGGATTTTACTTGATTGGGTCATTTGTTAACTTAGTGAGATCTGCCAAGTTCAACGTTGCCAGAAATGGAAGCCTGGGAGGACCTTGGGGATTCCACCCAGACTAGGTAGAACTCCCAAAGTTCTGAAAAGATTGTCCTGGAATTTGGGAGGCACCAGGCTGCCCGAAGTAACCAGTAGAACCAGCTGAACCAAAAGGCAAGCCTTGTGATCCAGCAAAATTTGGAGTTTGACCAACTCCGGTCGTATAGCCTCCATAACCAGCAAATTTTCCTCCTAAAGGATTGTAAGGAGTTGATAACCCCTGATACGGATTCCAAGCCGAAGTAAGGGGAGGAATACTTTGAAACGAAATAACCGTGGAGTACGGCCTATTCCCTTGTTGGCCGATAAACGAATTCCCAGTTCCCGCGCTACTAACTCCAGGGTTATTCCAACCTTGGAAAGGATTGCTTCTTTGTCCTACAGAAGAAAAAGGCATGGATCCTACTGTCAGGTTGGAATGTGGTATATGACCACTTCTGAAAGGAAAACCCTGGAATGAAGCCGATCCGCCCATCATGGACGTAGTGGCACTAAACAGAAACGATGGAATACCCTGTGAGTGGGTGCCAAATGGGAAGAATCTAGTACCAAAAGCATTGGTTTGGGCATTTCCACTCATGGATGGAATGGAGGTAGACCCAACTAAAGATGTGCTAGCAAAAGATCCAAACAAGGAAGCAGAGGAGATGGAAATGGTTCCTCCCCCTTGTACCGATGTTGGGGTTTGCATAGTCGTAGCACTTGTAGAAGCCATGCTTCCAGTAGTGGTCATCGATGGTAAGCGCGTAGCGTAACCTGGACTTGACAGTCTATGCGTCGGAGTCCCAACATATTGTAATATGTCTGGATGGCTAGATTGTAGTGGAGAATTCGGGGCCGCTAACGACTCTAAGAGTTCTTCTACCTCTATGTTATTCTCCGCTTGAAAGAGAACTCGAGAAAGGACAAGAGTGTCCCTCTCTTTTTTAGAAGTGCCAGGCCTTGCTTGGCCGCTAATGCCCCCAAGATGAGGATCAATCCCCGATGCACCAACCAGCGTGGGATGAAACCAATCGGTAGTATTGCCTCTGCACCTTCTAGGAGAAGGCTCTAAACTTGGTGGCGAAAGACCACGAAGTCTTCGAGACCGTATAGGAGATCGGTCAGCCACTTTGAATTCTTTGTTATGATCTAACTAAAGACTCAAAAAATTGAAAGCTAGGCCAACTAAGAGCATAGAGCACACACTATAAAGTCCCTAAAGATACAGCCAGTCAAACAACTTCCAAGTATTTCCGCTCCGAGTGATTAAGACCGGACACCAAAATACGAGAACGTGAAATAAGGGGCCTTCCGAAGATAGTCTGGGATGATGAGGGCCCAGTCCTATCAGCGAAGGTATCAGAGGAAGTTACGCTGACCTCCTAACAATAGCCTGCGCCGGTGCAAGCCCCCAAGCTTCACAAGGGTGCCCTCCAGTAGTACTGTCGAGAGTGATGCAACGTCAACCTCAGGTGCCACGGGATTCCCCTCCGCAGCCACCTATGTAGTTCCCTAGGAGTAGCAACTATGGATACCAACTCGTCGCAGAAGCCAGGCGGAACAGTCGTGAGGTAAGTTTTGACAAGTAGGAGAGGGGGTATCTCTCTTCCCTGTCTTCACAGACCCTCGTGCTTAACTCCCAGATCCGGAGCTTTCTTGGTCTTCCTAACGCTATTGGATTTTCTCTCATTATTCAAACTCCTATGTTTGACGTTTATATGGCCTTGGAGAGTTAACTCTCCACTCGCCTAATCCAAGGCCCTAAAATACTAATCTTGTTGGTGTAACTAACTAAAACAAAAAAGTTCTAGTGAATTTTAGTTAGCGCTTGATTTTATTAGGCTATTCTTTAAGTCACAAGGTAACGGAAGTGAAACTAGTGGTGTTTTTTGACGCAAAAGAAATTAATAAAAACTTAACTACATGCACATGCACTTTTTCATTTTTCGATGAAGAGCAATTTCTATAGGGTTCAGAGGTACTTATAATAAAACAAATTTTTCTTTTCTTTTCGTTAATTCACACTTCGCACTCACAAAATCTAACAAAACTATGTATGCCTAAAAGGGGATGCAAATCTATCCTAATGCAACAACTATATCTGGATGCAAGATTTAAAACTACTCTAAAAACAAAAATGAAAGTTGCTTGCTTATCAATTTTTTATCTTGCCACTTACAATCTCTAGATGGAACATGAGATGCTACCATTCATTTCATCTAAACACTAAAAACAAGTTCTAAGACAAACATAAAGCACTTTCACTTCATAAAAGGAAACCAAATGAAAAGCAAGTTCAAGAAAGCAAAACTAAGATTTTCAAAAGATTTTCTTCAAAGCAACAAATAAAAGAGTCTTTTCAAAAAAAAAAAAATGTTCTCAACAACACTGAAACTTGTGATTGAAGAATAGGCAATTAAACACTTTTGCGAATCGACACCACACAACGGATGAAAACTCAACAAAAATAAATGTGTTTGCAATCGCTCTTAACAATCAAAAGCAGCAATGAAAGCTTTGGCAATGAAAACCAAAAAGATTAAAAAGACAAATTCCAAGAAAGTGTCAATCAACAACTTTCGTGAAACAAAGAAGTGGATGGTCACAAAAAGCGATTTTGTCAAGCAAACAAAAAGTCACCAAAAGCAAGATTAACACAAAAATTGTGATCAATCTTCCTACCCTGATGAAACAGAGCAGCCAAGATTCCTAGCAAGAAATCTTGCGTGCTTTAGCAAAAAACGATGACGCTTGCAATCAACAAAAAACAAGACCAATATTCATAATCAAAGAGAATTCGGAACAAGATGCTCGCTGTAAAACAAATAACTGATACTGGAAAATGACTGTTTCAGCCTGACTCAAACCACCAAACAAATCTTCAGAGACTAAAAAGAAGCGGAGTCGCCAATTCTGATAGAGGGAAATGTTCCCCTAGGGCTTTTTGGGTTGAAACCCTAGCAGACTGAAAGTTATCTATTCAAAGAAACATGCATTCACACAGCCATTATTCTATTGTAAGAAAATTCTATGATAAGGGTACGTACCTTTGGTCCTACGTTTGAGAAGGCCCTTAGGGTCCAAACCCTTCTTGGAGTTCCCTTCTTCTCTTTTGTCCTACAAAACAAACAATTCAAAGAGCACAGCAGTACATGGACAAAAACTTATAAAGAAACCATCTTTATGTTATAAAGAAAGGTAGCTAGTTATGAAATCCAAACGACCATTTACATATGAATTCGATACATGAATATCATTAACATAAAGAAGATTCATTTCGGGAACCAAGGCATGTGTTTCTTTTATTATAGACAAATAAAGTACATAAAAAGGAATGTTTTCACCTGAGTCACCTTCAGCAGGCTCCAAGCAAATCTTCCTTCCGGATCCATTCCAGCCTCAAGCCTCTAACAAACTCCTTCCATGACTCTCTCCATGATGTCATAAATGGTGGATGAACATCAACACACAAGGAAACAAAGGTTTCCTATACAAAATGGGGGAAGTGTAGAAGGCACAAGGGACTTCAGACCTGGTCAAGGGAAAAATCTCAGCATAATAACCTTTCTCTTGCTTCTCTCCTCCTTTAGGCCTTCCCTTTGAGGTCTTTTTATACCATCTCCAAAGTAGTTTTTTAGTTAGGAGTTGGTTGGGAACAGTTGGGCCACGGGCACTAACAGGTGATCAGCAGGTAAAACCCGCAATCTCCGCCCGAAAATAAGGAGTTTTATATTTTTTTAAGTGTTTTAATACATACACGCGGGTTGGATATACACAGACCCGTGTATACACGTGTTTAACTCAGGGCAATGTCGCGTATAAGGGATAAAACACTGTTTTTTAAATTTTAGGACCAGGTCTGGAAGGAGGGGTTTCCCTAGGCCATGAGTACATCATCACAAACCATAAGACTGAGATTTGGAGCTATAACAATCCTATTCCATACTATTATCCACAAACCATTCATATATAATCACATTTTTCAAAACCAAGGGAAAACAACGGAAAGAGATAGTGAATATGACTATGATAAGCAGCAAAGAAAAGGCAAAGAGAAGATGCACGAGGATAAATAGATGATTAACAAGAAAGAGAAAAAATAGTTAGAGGATAAACAACGCCTAATGCAGCTATGTTGAAACTGAAGAAGCAAAATGACGAAGGGGACCATGTCACTTTGACTTCCATTGAACAAGAGATAGAGAATGACAAGGAGTCTTGGTTGGAGAAGATGAAAATGCACTTGGAAAGGCTATTGGACAAGGCTAACAAGGAGAAGGACATGTTGCGGCACATGGCTTTTCATTATTTTGCAAGAAACAAAAGTTGCAAAACAAGAATTAGGACTTTAAAGGCCAAGTTGAGGAAAACTTTGAGGAGGAAGAAAGAGCAAGATAAGCTCAAGATCTTGGCCAAGGATTCCTTGGCCCAAAATAGTACTTGATGCAGGTCACTCAACCCAAATTTCAAGAAATTTGGCACACTTTTTGTCAATTTTGAATTTTTTGAGCAAAACACATATTTTTCTGCCTGGTGCGCCGCGCCGCCTGGTGCACGCTTTTGCTAGGGACCTCCTTTGGAGGAAAACTCAACATTTTTGGATTCCTCATGCAAAAATTTGAATTTCCATAAATGGCCAAGAAATTTTGTCAAGTTGTGAGCTTCCAAAAGGATCAAAAACAAATGCCCTTTCTGCCCCTTTTTGGCCACACAAGAAGCAGTGTTGGGAGAACTCACTTTTGGAGGGCCAAATGGACACCAATTTCCAAAATTCGACCTGTTCTAGAAATTAGACAGATAGAAATTTCCAACAAGCCCACTTGGAGAAAATTTAGTGCACCAGAAGGCCTACAAAATCGGTTGCAAAAAGGCATGGCGCACAGGGACAGAGGCGCGACGCAAAGGATGCAAAATTGACCTTTTTGCCCAAAAAACTCTGTTTTTCACCTATTTTTTTCTTTGTTTGACTTTTTTCTCTCTCATAGTCAAACTCATGATGTAATTTGATGTAATTTGATGGAATTTGGTGTAAAAATGTTGAAATCTCACTCATGAAGGTAGATACATCACGAAAAGGTAGTTTGAAACTGAATGAATCAGTTTCCTAGGTTTTAGAGGCAAGCTGTTCCACTGCCTAATTTTCAGTTCTTAGTTTAGATCTTGGAAACAGATCCTAAACTCATGAATTCTACACATAAAGCCTACAATGAGTTGTTTGTTGCCTATATCTAGTAGTCTTTCAGTCATTGGTAAAGGTTGGACTCTTGTGAATGCTTTGAGCATTATTGTACATTCATCTCTACAGTTTGGCAAAGGAATAGACCAGGGTTTGCAGCATTTTGTGGGATTCTTGTGGAAACTTGATTTGGTATTGTTTTTCCTTCTGTAGTCCAAGTTTACATGTGTTTATGTATGCCATCATCTCTTTCTGTTCAGCTTAACTACATGAATCAAGGATAAAGGTAGAATTCATTGATGTTACAGTGCTCTACCTAGGGTCTGTTTAGTTATTTATGTTTTCAGCTATTTGAAGAGGATCTCTGAGACTTTCATGCCCTCTCCAACTTCTCACCAGTCTTTAGACTCTCCATCTCACTCAATTCAAAGTACTAAACCATTTTCCTAGCTCGCCCTATAGAGATCTCTACAAGACTGTCTCCATTCCCCAGACCCAAATCTGCCTTTCAAATTTGAGCCAGCAAACCAACATTAAACTCAATCAAACTCTTATGAGCATATACCTAGCCTAAAATTAGTCTTTACATCAGTCCTCTGAAACCTCATTGATCATATTTTCCGGAAATTGACAAGGAGAGAGCCCTCTCCTGACCTAGTAGGTCTAGCTACCAGGTTAATCGTGGTTTGATGTTACCCTAGATCATGCCTTTCTCAGCCTGAGGTAGATTTAGGCCATAACACATGGTACAAACTAGAGCTCAAGCTATGGCCAATGAGAAGATCGACAACCTGGAATCAGAATTGAATGAAGTATTATCGTCGCTAAAGACCTTAACTTACACACTCTTAAAGGGCAAGATGGAGGAACATGCAAAGGAATATAATTTCAATGAAAACATTAAGGGCGAGTCTAGCCATTCTCTTCACCTCTTTAGCAACCACCAACAATCCCAGATGTGACCACCCAAGCTGGACATGTATAAATTTGATGGCTCTCATCCAGCCACATGGATAGCACAAATGGAGCAATATTTCACACTAAATCACATTAGAGATGATGCGACTCAGCCTAGTGTGGGTAGCATGTACTTGGACAATGATAGATGGCAATGGTGGCAGTGGCATCAACGTTGCTATGGAAGGCTCGTGACTTGGCAGACATTAAAAAAAGCTCTTACGGATCGCTTTGACTATGAATCTAACTTTTTGGGTCGTCTCACTAAGCTCCGACAGACAGGAATAGTGAACGAATATATTACAGCCTTTGAAGCCTTAGCTTTCCACACAAGAGGTCTACAAGATGAGTTCTACTTGGAATGTTTTGTCAATGTTCTCAAAGAAGCCATACAAGCCCACCTCCAACTATAACACCCTATCTCATGGCTGCATGATTGCAGAATAGCTTGTTAAGTAGAACGTGTGTTAGTGGCCCAGTCCAATCGCCCAAATTTCTTAGCCAAGGGTCACCCCACCCAGGCTCAAAGCACTACCCAAACACTCAAGGTTCAAAAGGTGTCACTAGTGGAAATGGTAGAAAGAAGAAAGAAAGGATTGTGCTACTACTGTGATGAGAAATACTCCCCTAGGCATAAATGCAAGGAGCCCAAATTCTTTCAAATTGATGCTACTAATCACAGTTCATCTGAGGAAGCCCCACCACTAGAGGAAGCAAAGGAGGAAGATGGGGACAACCATCCAGACAATGTACCTGAGGAACTAGTTAACTTGCTGCATGCTTTGGCAGGGATTTCTTCTCCCCAAACTCTCAAAATCAGAGGTTTTATTAAGCATCGCCTAGTAATAGTCTTGATTGATAGTGGTAGTACACATAACTTTATCCATCAAAGAGTCACGGAAGTAGTGCATTGTTTTGTCAGAGTAGTTTCTAACTTCCAAGTCCAAATTGCTGATGGGGAGACAATGAAATGTGAAGGCCGCTGTGAAAATGTCAAACTTCAGATGGGGGATTATCAGTTAAAGACCCACATGTTTTCCATACACATGGGAGGGTGTGACATTGTCCTAGGTGTTGAATGGCTTCGCACACTTGGCCCATTCAAAATGGATTTCCAGGAGTTATATATGAGCTTTAAGTAGAACAACCACACGCATACCCTCCGCAGACTCCAGGTGGGTGATCCCTCTATCATCAGCTCACATAGGATGGAAAAATTGTTAAAAAAGGGCCACCATGGAATTATAGCTCAATTTAATGCCATCCAGGCCTTCAAACCCACTTCTCTTCATATTCATCCTAAGATGCAATAGATCTTAAACAACCATCTGCTAGTCTTTGACAAGCCTGATGAGCTTCCACCCT
The DNA here is from genome assembly GCA_031772625.1 of Pinus tabuliformis. Lineage (NCBI taxonomy): Eukaryota > Viridiplantae > Streptophyta > Pinopsida > Pinales > Pinaceae > Pinus > Pinus tabuliformis. The sequence continues at coordinate 1,326,838,957 of CM062805.1, read as the reverse complement.
CAAGAGGGGAACATTATCATAACATTACTTTGGTCCCAGGGGCCCAACCATCAAATGTGCACCCATATAGATATCCATTCACCCAAAAGAATGAAATTGAAAAAATCATCAAGGAACTCTTGGAAGAAGGTGTCATTCGTCCCAGCATTAGTCCTTATTCATCTCCTGTGGTCATGGTTTTGAAGAAAGATGGGGAATGGCGTATGTTTCCAGATGTCAGGGCCCTCAACAAGTTTACGATCAAAGATAAATTTCCCATCCTGGTTATTGATGATTTTCTAGATGAAATAAATGGGGCTCAATTCTTTACTAAGCTTGACCTTCGCTCGGGCTATCACCAAATTCGCATGAAAGAAGTAGACATTCCAAATACTTCTTTCTGAACTCATGAAGGCCATTATGAGTTCTTGGTCATGCCATTTGGTTTTTGTAATGCCCCATCCACTTTTCATAGCCTTATGAACCACCTGCTCAAACCATATCTCAGAAAATTTGTCTTTTTTTTCTTTGATGACATCCTCATCTATAGCCGCACCTAGGCCACACATCTTCAGCATGTAGATCTGCTCTTGCAACTACTCTGGAAGCATAAATTATTTGTCAAGATGTCCAAGTGCTCTTTTGGCATGGAAGAAGTTGAGTATTTGGGACACATTTTAGGGTGTCAGGGTGTCAGGGTGGACCCCAAAAAAATCCAGGCAATGCAGGATCGGCCTCAACCAAAGACCTTGAAGAGCTTGAGATGATTTTTAGGTCTCACAGGCTACTATCACAAATTTGTCCATAATTATGGTCACATTGCTAGACCCCTCACTCAACTCCTCAAGAAAATTTCATTTCTCTGGAATGATGAAGCACAACAGGCCTTTATAGCTCTCAAACATGCCATGTGTTCCACTTCCGTATTAGCACTCCCCGACTTCACCAAATCTTTTGTGATTGAATGTGATGCTTCAGGTATAGGTATTGAGGTAGTCTTAATGCAAGAAGGTTGACCCTTGGCCTTCACATGCCAAAGACTAAGTGGGAAAAATCTGGGACAATCTACCTATGAGAAGGAGATGATGGCCATCTTACATGGAGTAGATACCTGGTGACCATACTCATTGGGGCGACGTTTCCAAATTCGCACAGACCATCAAAGCCTTAAATATTTTTTGGAGTAATGCCTATCCTCACCACAACAAAATAAATGGCTCGCCAAAATGTTGGGATATGATTATGAGATAATTTACAAGAAAGGGAATGAAAATATCATAGCAGATGCGTTATCACGCCAATTTGAGGAGGAAATCACCCTTCTCGCAATCTGCCTTCCCATTCCAGAATGGATTGAAGAGGTTCGCAAGGAATGGTTTTCACATCCTTGGCTCTCCCATCTCATTAATCAATTGTAGGTGGATCCAAATTCCACAATGGGCTACTCTTGCTAGGATAAGATTCTTTGCTACAAGGATAGAGTCGTGATGTCACCAACATCCACCCTCAAAAGCCACATTTTGGTGGAATTGCACTCATCTCCCACTGCTGGACATTCAGACTTTCAGAAGACTTATGCTCGCACTCGACGATCATTCTTTTGGACAGGCATGAAAAAGGACATTCTTCCTTTTGAAGCTAAGTGCGACATCTGTCAGCGCGACAAAGGAGAAACATTCAAATCCCCAGGCGCACACAACCATTGCCCATCCCGGCCTCAATTTGGATGGAGGATTCTATGGATTTCATTACAGGTCTTCCGAAGTCAGGAAACAAGTCAGTCATCATGGTGGTTGTGGATAGACTTTCTAAGTATGCTCATTTTTGCGCCCTACCCCACATTTTACACTGACTTTGGTTGCTCAATATTTCATGGACCAGATCTTCAAATTGCATGGCATGCCCACTTCCATTGTGTCTGATCGTACCCAATCTTCACCAGTAACTTTTGGCAGGAACTCTTCAGGCTACAAGGTACCCAACTTCAACTCAATACATCCTATCATCCACAAACTAATGGTCAAACTCAAGCAGTCAACAAATGTCTTGAGACCTACCTTAGGTGTTTCACTTCAAAAAAGCAACATCTATGGGTACAGTGGTTACCTCTAGCTGAATGGTGGTATAACACCAACTATCATGCCACCACCAAAATGACTCCATATGAAGCAGTTTATGGTCAACTCCCTCCTTCCCCACTTCTTATACCAAGGGATTCTCAAAGGCACAAGCAATGGATCAACTCCTATAGTATCGCATAACCATGCTGGCCCACCTTAGAGAGAATCTTCATCAAGCCCAAAACCGCATGAAGCAATAGGCAAATCAACATCGCTTAGAATGCCAATTTCAATAAGGGGATCAGGTATTTTTGAGGTTGCAACCATATAAGAAAACATCACTCAAAGACAAGAGTTTTCAGAAATTATCTCCAAAATTCTACGGACCGTATCAAGTACTTCATCACATTGGAGAAGTCGCCTACAAGCTAGCTTTGCCACCCACTACAAAAATCCATCCAGTCTTCCATGTCTCATGCCTCAAGAAAGTGATTGGGAACCATTTCCAGATTCAAACCAGTCTACCTGAATTAGATGAAGAAGGGTCAATCTATATCCAACCTAAATAGGTTCTTAACACACGAGAACGACATCTACGTGGCCGCACAATCAAGGAAGTCCTATTCAAGTGGAAAGAAACCTCTCTGGAAGATGCGACCTGGGAACCAACCACTATCCTTCAGCATTTTCCGTAGCTTCAACCTTGAGGAAAAGGCTATTCTTATGGGGGATGGCATGTTAGGGTCCAACCCTAACCCCCTTATTTATGTAATAGGATCAACTCATAGTTATAGTTAAGTAAAGAGTAAATAAAGCCCATATTAATAAATGTAAGTGGTTGACCCACATTTAAAGAAGGGACCACAGCTAGTTGTAAATGGGCCATGGTATTAGATAGATGGTATTAATAAGAACCACAGTATTGACCCATGGTATTGCATGTATGAATCCTATATAAAGGATAGAGACTCCCCTCAAGGAGCATTGTGTCTTATTTTGTAATTGAGCCCAGCTCTATTGGAGGTTGCCCCTTCGAAGAGGCAAGTGAACATTACTTTCTGAATAATAAAATACTTGTTGTTATTTCTTATTGTTATGTGTTCTGGGTATACTTCTTCGCATCTTTTGTATTTTGGTATATTCTCACAGGTCAAGAGCATAACAAGAGGATTGTGACAAGCCTTGGCTTCTCCACAATGTAGAGAGAGTACATCTCTTTGGAGGAGTAGGTGGTGTTGATTGTAATGTTCCACTATTGGGGCTAGTGGTTTTCAGTGGTGTATTTATGGATGGAACTTTCACTCAACAATATATAACAACTAACACGCTTTCATGCATATGTTGTTATCGTAGTTGGGCTATTCTAGTTTCTTTAGCAATGTATTTTATTTAACTTAGTAACTTTTGTATGAACTATTTTGTATGCAATTGTATGAATATTGTTGTAGATGTGTTGTTGGTTTAACTTGTCACTTTGGTTTGTGGACTATTTTTCTTTCCAACTTGTGATGTCATTCCACTCGTGTGTTCCTTTGAGTCTGTGTACTATTACAGGCTTCTAAGGGACACACTTCCTCTTCCCCTCCGTGTGTTAGAATCCCCATGCATCTCACTTGACTCGCTGCAAGGTCACATAATTTATTCTAACAAAGTTATCACACATTACCTCTACGTGCTACTGCAATCAAGGCATTACTTTACTACCCACCAGTGGGACTTCTACTCCAAACAGTCTGAGGTCCAGTTGGGAATTATTACCAGGGCAATCCCTTGACATGTCGGCAAGTCTAGCACCATCAACAATACCCTTGCAAAAGGATTTTTTAAGTAATGTTTTCCCCTCTTAGATTTTCATATGTTATTTTTTATCTTATTTCAACTCTCCTTTCACCTCCTCTCCAAATTTCTCCATCATCTGCCTAGAATTATACGACCATAAAAATTATTAACATTTTTTGGTCAAGGTTGTAATAAAAACAATCGACACATTAGTAATTTGATTCTTGCTAATTATCAGTACACCATGAAGAATAGAATTAATATTGTTGGCTTGAGGGGGCCTGACCTAGGTTCAAAGTTATTTAGCCAAACAAATCCCTGTACTACTGGCCCTTTTGGCAACAGTTCGTGGAGCATGGAGTGAGGTCTCACCAGAAGAAGTATGGGGGGATGCTGGAACCAAGTTTCCACACACTCGAGATGTCTGAGGGGTCGATTTAGTTCAACTATGAATACCTTTGCGCAGGTCACTTTGCACACTTTCTTGACCTGCGAGGCCTTCACACTCTGTTGTACTCGCCTTCGTGCAACCCTAACTAGGGGTTGAGGAGCCTTCTCACTGCTAAAGTAGCGATCTGTGTTATCTCCCCAAGCTACACCACAGATCTTACTTATCTTGTTATAACAGTTAGTTATCTTCATGTAAACTGATACTTTATCTTATATTCGCTTTATCAACACCTTTACATAAGTTCGCACAAAAAATAAATAGTAAACTTGCAATTCATACCCAATATACTTCAATGCATAAAATAGGAAAATGTACACAAAAATAAAGTAAAACTTCTCTTTATTAATGCTTCAATTGGTTACAGACTCAACCTGAACTATGCACTCAGCTACAGTGGTCCGCACACTCAGTTGCAGACTACTAGGCCTCTGCGCACTCAACTGTAGAGCCTTCTCCTACTCTACTACCCAAGGAGACGTCTTTACACTTCTAGACTCAATGATTCATCATCTCTTCTATTCACTTCTACTTAACTTCTTTACAAATTAGAGCCTCGCTCTATTTATACAATCCCATGGTCCGCAAACCATGGGTAGAACTCTTAAGCCGACATTACATTACAAAAATAAGGGTGGACAACCATATCACTTAATTACAACTTCGCGCTTCACCCCAACAAATCGTGGAGTCTTTACATCAGACTTAGTCAAAACTTGGGCTTTAAGCCCCAAAACTTGCCTTGGGGGAATCCCATGCCCAATAGGCCCCCAACACAAACATCGTGACCCACCCTCGAGTCACTCTGTCAGTGTGGATATCTTCGTGCAGAGACCTCCCAACTCTTCTTGGACTGCTGCAAGGTCGGCAGCACACTGAGCGGCTGCCTGTTGTATCTCCTAGATGCATTTTTCAAAGACCACAGTATGTTAACTGCTTCCCTATATCTACTCCTGCATCCCCTACATCTACGCGAGCTATCGGGCATAGTAGTTTATAGTCTTGCGCCTCCTTTCAATTTCCTGGAGCGCTAAGACTATGCTTCCCACTGCTAGTCACGTAGCCGGGCCACCTGTATCCGACTTCCATCAATCATCAATCACTTTTCCTGGGAAAAGTTTGCCTTTTAACTCTATTGTTTGCATCATGCACTTTACCATCTACATCGCGCCACCATCGGTGATCCCTCTAGTAATATACAGTCCAATCCCAGGCATCAAGTTGATCAACTCTCGAAAGTAGTCCCTAAATTTGTCAATTTAATCGTGCGCATCTTGTTTTATCACCATAATTTTCTTATCAAGAAAATCCTTTTGTATTCCTTCCTCAAGCTTCTTGACTTCTGATTCCACCAGAGCGCTTTTCTCACTTAACTACACTCTTTCTTTCATGAGTTTTTGGAGCCTAAGATCACCCTATTGGATTTCTTCATCAGGTCCCAAGCATTCTTCTTCGTCCAACTACGTGGTCCCTTCTTCCAATGTTCCACGAATCTTCATATTCGCTGGCACTGCTATGCACAGAGTAGGCATAATATACTCCATCGGTATTTTATCATTTTCTCCATAAGTCAGCCTAGAAGGCATCTATCCCGTTAGTTTCTTGCACATTGTCCTATAGGCCCATAAGACTGCTGGTACGCGCAAGTCCCAATAACTTCAATGCGCATTACATACCTTGTTTAGTGCTTCGCACACATCGTTAAATGCTTCTACATGGGTAACCTTCTGCACACTCATTATTTCCACACTCTATCGTTCCAACTGGAGGTACTATTTGCGCAATTGCCCCCCAACACATGCTTATTTACCATGTTCCCTAACGTGAAGTCCATGTGCATCCTCACAGGTTGTTTACCATATGCCTGTACCCATCTGGATAGATGCGCATGCGGACAATCCCGTACATTGTATTTATTTGTTAGTTGTATCTTAGGCTTCCCAAAATGCATGTGCATCATTCTCCAACATTCACGCTAGTCCTCAAAGCTTCCTTGGTGTGTACCCACCACCTCGCGGGCATAGCGTGTAGTACCCACTTCAAAGCTTTGAAACGTTGATTTTCCAGCACCTCCCTTTCAAATTTGTCCAAGAAAGCATCTACCTCACCTAATCCATCATAAGTAGGCAAATCTCTCACTTCCATTGATACGCAACTTAATGATCTTGTCATCATATTACAGTTCAGTGTGGTTACCTCATGTAACCAATTAAGCCATCGCTCTATCTCTTCATCCAAATCCGACGTACAGGAGCTTTCGCCCTCCCATGAGATTCGTCCATCCGTGGTGGGATTTACCCAGTATTGCTCTCGTGTGGTTATCTTGTAGATGTAGTCCAAATCGTCATCACTTTCATAGTCGCGCACTAGCTCTATGTAGCGTGATCCTTCCACAGGGTCCAAAGGTACGACTAAGCGCAGAGAATTTTTCTCAAAAATGATATTGCACTTCTTCAATTTAATCACCCCATTCATGTTAGTAGCCCAATTGATTCCTAAGAGCACAGGATATGCATTGTAGTCATCAACAATCTCTATCACTTCAAAGTTTTCTAGTGCGCTCGCTTCTTCAATATCCATGGTGATTCCCTGCAATCTCCCCATAGGTATTATCTTCTTTTGGTTCACCATTCGTAGTTTGATAGGAGACCATTACAGTGTAGGCCTACCCATGTGCTCCCATGTCTGCTTCGGCAGAGCATTGCATCCGATCCTAAATCTAGAATTACTTGGTCCATCTCATATTCTCCAATCTGCATGGTCAACCTCATTTCTCTTCTGATCCTCATCGCATGCTTTCCAATCTTCCACACTACGTGTGGTTCTCCTGGTGTGGTCCCAGCACATTTATTAATGAGTTCTTATAGTCCTTCTACAGCCTTACTATCACATAGTAGCTTCATGCATGTCTCTAGGAATGTCGTAAGCATAGATAGGTCCATTGCCAGTTCCAATCTACCTTTCCTTCCTAAAGTGGAGGCATCAATGAAGCTCTTCTTAGCTTCCATGAAGGTTTCCTTAGCACGCTCCAAATCAAACTATGGTTCTTTGGTTGCAGCGTTGTGAACCCAAGTACTATCTTTGGGCTGTTTTCCTTTATCATCTCCTGTCATAATTCCACTTCGGAGCACAATTTTAACCTTTTGACCTTCCTCAGATGGCTCAGAACTCATCATCTGCAGGTTCTAAGTTGAGGGAGGTTGGAGCGCTCCCTTGTCACGCAACCTAACTATCAACATAGGAAAATCCTCCATCTCATGATCAAAAAAGGTACAATACAGACATGATGGACGTGTTGGATTTTTACAATCATGGTCATAATGTCTTGGCCCTTCTCAATTTTAACACATCAACTATTTGTAACCTCTTCCACGTCCTCCTCCACCTCAGCCTCGTCTGCGCCCCTGAAATCTAGTTCACGCCACTCCTACGTTCTGGTCAAGGGGCCATGATTCGACATGAACTCTGTAGGTGGGAGTTCTATCCCTCATTAGCTCATAACTTCTGCAAGTGCGCTCATCGTGTCCAACAGATCTACAAAAATTCTAGAACAACTCTTGTGAACTCTGCGTTTACTTCTATAACAAATGGTAGTTGTCCGTAGCATGCTTTCCTCCTATTTGACAAATCACACACCATACCTCTTCACGCACTTTCGATTGAGTTGTCCTGTCCTGTTTCAGACTTTGCATCTCAAGGCATAAGTTTTTCAATTATGCGTGGATCTACTGAACTCCCAAGTTAGGATCCTGTATCTACATTTCATGCAGCCTCATCATGATCTCCAAGGCCTCTACCTAAGTCATTAACCTTTGTTGTGATATGGCGTTCCTCAATTGCAGCATTAGCGATGCTACAAACCATTTTCGATGCTGTCCATCTGTCAAAGTTAGATTAGCTTCGCGAATTGTGCACTTCAGTCTCTGATCCAACTCATAAGGAGTCTCTCCTGGTAGCATTGTGATCTCTTTGAATCTAATGATCAACTGCGCCTTTGACTTTGGCCTGCTAAATTCTCTGTTCAGTGCAATTTGGATATCCGCAATCCTTGCATTTGGATTGTCATTAGAATGCTTAATATACCAGTTCAGCTCACAATCCTAGAAATCATTGACCAGCGTTGCTTTCTTTATATTATCATCTGTAACTCCCTACACTTCCCATACGGCTCTTATCACAAACCAAAACTAGTCTGGGTCTTCATTTCCTACTCCCTTGAGCACAGACAACTTTATCGCACTTGCCATATTGAATTGTGGTGGTGGTGGAGGTGGTACGGGTGAAGATGGAGGTGAAGGTGGTGAAGCTGGTGGTGGTTTGGGTGGGGTTGGTATGTGCAGAATCCTCTTCCTTATGAAATTGATCACACTTCGCGATGAGACCTTTGCCAACTCTTCCTCGTCCCCTTGCGGAGGTGAAATCAAAGGGCTATTCTCTGGTCCCCTACTTCCCTTGTTTCTGTAGGTTTTTCCACTTAGCGTGGCTCTAAACATTAAGGTAATTGCATAACCCTCTTTTCACATAATAACATTTTAATCTAAGTGTTCAAAGACTTTACGTACTTACCTCGCAGTCCTTTGAGAAAGCGTCGCTTTGCCTCACTATAGCTGACTGAAGTATCTACCGTGAACTCATTAATGAATCCTCCTATAATTCTATTGAGCTAGTGATCAACAGCATACGCGATCTTATCCCTCGATGCTTTCGATTTGCACACCAACTCTGGGGTCCACACAATAGGATTGTCGAGTTTCCACCTTCCTTGGCTATCTGCTAGCTTTGTGATCCACTCGTACAGCTCAGTAGGGAAATATGCGAAGAAAATTTCATGGATATTTGTGTATATGTAGCAGTCTAACCACTCTTCCTTTAATAGTTGCAAATTTATGTTCTCCTATATCGCGAACTCGTGAATCCTCCTGTCCAACCAAAAGTTAATTTCCTTCTTAGTTGGATCCCAATGATACGATATCAGACATCTCTATGTAGATTTCAGTCCGGGCAACAGAACCATTTGTTGGCTTGAGGGGGCTTGACCCAGGTTCAAATTTATTTAGCCAAACAAATCCCTCTACTACTGGCCCTTTCAGCAATAGTCCGCAAAGCATGGATTGAGGTCTCACCCTAAGTAGTATGGGGGGATGCTGGAACCAAGTTTTCACACCCTTGAGATGTTTGAGGGGTCGATTTAGTCCAACTATCAATACCTTCATGTAGGTCACTTCGCACACTTTCCTGACCTACGAGGCCTTCACACTCTCTTATACTCGCCTTCGCGCAACCCTAACCAAGGGCTGAGCAGCCTTCGTGTTGCTAAAGAAATGATATGCACTATCTACCCAAGCTACACCGCAGATCTTACTTATCTTCTTATAACAGTTAGTTATCTTCACGTAAATTGATAATTTATCTTATATTTGCTTTATCGACACCTTTACATAAGTTCGTGTAGCAAATAAAAAGTAAACTTGCAATTCATACATAAAAATACTTCAATGCATAAAATAGGAAAAGATACACAGAAATAATGTAAAACTTCTCTTTATTAATGCTTCAATTGGTTATAGACTCAACCTGCCCTATGCACTTAGTTGTATGGGTCCACGCACTCAGCTGCAGAGCCTTCTCCTACTCTACTGCCCAAGGACATGACTTTACACTTCTAAACTCAATGCTTCATCATCTCTTCCGTTCACTTCTACTTAACTCCTTTACAACTGAGAACCTCACTCTATTTATACAATCCCATCATTCGTGAACCATGCGTAGAACTCTCAAGCTAACATTACATTACAAAAATAAGGGCGGACAACCCTATGACTTAATTACAACTTCGCACTCCACGCCCACAAATTGGAGAGTCTTTACATCAGACTTAGTCAAAACTTGGGCTTTAAGCCCCAAAACATGCCTTGGTGGGATCCCACACCCAACAATTACAGTTGAAATTGGGAGGGAAAGTTGGCGTCTCTATCTCCATTTTATGTTGGAGGAAGAAGCTCACTTCCAAATCCGCGTATATTTTAGTACTACTGAAAATCACTCCTTGGGAAATAGAACTTTAAAGAGTTTAGAAAACCAAAAACCTTAGAAACTGAACCTATACTGAATTATTATAAAATTCCTTCAATTATACCCACAGTCTATTGCAAAAATTATCTATATGTTGTGGGAAACATATAATGGGCCTGCTATTGGGCCTTTAATGTACCTATAGCGGCCCATTCACCATACATGGTCATGCCTTGGCATCCATATGCATAATGGAGATTTGACGAGCAGAGGTAATCGCAATTCCATAAATACAACCCAGCAACCCACTGAATAGCCTACTTAATCAGCCTAATCATGATTGGTTTTCCAAACAAATTGTATCTCACACCATCAATCCCTGCTCCGCCTGCCTCCATTTTCAAAACCAGAAAACCCTTAGGCTAAGATTTGTAATTGAATATTTTGGGTCACATAGATCCTCTAGCACTGCCATACGAATCCTCCATCACCTCCCATCTCACCGAGGTATTGAACCAAATGTCGTTACTCACTATTGAACAAGACCTTCAATGATCATTTCCTATTATTTCATACATTATCACCTTTGTGAATTGTGAATGGTAATCACTCTCGTGATTCGTGAAATACTTATGACCTATTTCTATACGTCTTGTTTCTGCTATCCTGAATTGCACCTAATATTCCAAGGATTTATATGGAATTTGAACAATTTATTGTGCCATGTTCCCTGTGAATGATCCCTTTAAACTTCGATTTGAATACTATAACAAAGACATGACCCTTCCAATATTTAATTGTCATCTGCAAATTAATACTGTGATATCGAAAATAGGATAAATAATAAGTGATATACAAAATAGGAGAATCAGGGAACCATTGTTTACTAGACCAAAACTAGGGAATTAAACTCAAACTAAAGTTACTTTCATAAGGCTATGCAAATTTCATTTTGTTCGAGTGCTACAAAATCATTTTTTAGTGCCAATAGTAATACTATGAAATGGGAATCCCTAAAATATTTTCAAATTAATTTACCAATAATTTTCTGGAACATATGCCTTCTGGTTGAGTTTGACAAAATAACTTTCGAGGTGATCTTGAAGGTGTTGTCACTACTTCAACACCTCCAAAATTTTTGCCTACATCAAAATTTCGGAGCTTTCTTTGACTATGCATTGTGTCGTCAGAAGTATAAATAGTCATCACATGTGCTTTCTCTAAGTATTCTTCTCCCATTTAGAAGAAAATAAAAGTGTCGTCCCTTAGCATGGAAACCGTCCAACATTGCATACATGTAGTTTTTTTTTGTTTCAATGGGTAACCTTGGTGTTAATGAATCATTCTTACCATGTATACATGTATCACACTCATACCCAAAGTTTCAAGCATTTTTTCACAAGTGTCGTCACTATCGTCGCAAAGTGAACCTTTAGTGTTGCACTTGGGGAAATTTGTCACAATTTCGTCGCATTGAAGGAGGTATGTTTTTCATGTGTTCTGAGTGCTAAATGTTATGTCATAAAATATTCTAAGTGTGTGATCATGATTAAATTTCTTCATTGTTCACTTTGGCCTCACTAATCCCACACTTATCCAAATCTCCTACCCAAGAAACCTAACCTCACTTGGCCTTTCTAAATTTCGCACTATGCAGTCTTAGTACTTAAGCTTCAACCTTGCCTCTTGGTACTGTGTAATGCATAGTCCCTTCCTTCCAAAAATGTGCACTGCGCATTCTCAATGCTTAGCCTCAACCCTTGAAATCCAAAACTATGCAACTCTTGCCTCCAGTCACCCTCTTCTATGAATCACACAGTCTTGAGGTTCAAGCCTCAACCTTCAACTCTTGAACTACAAAACTTCATAATCCCTAGCCTCTATACCTCTAAAACTGCATAGTGGGCAACCTCAAACCTCAAGCCTTCTGGATGACACTTTTAGCCCTTCAACTGCGTGGATATCTAGCCATGTCACACTTGAACTGCACACTACGTAGTCTCAAGGATTAGTCCTAGCCCCTGACCTTTTGAGCCACACAACTACACAATCCCTGAGCCTACTTCCTAGAATATCACCCAGTGATATCTCCATCAATGTTTATATTGAATCAAGTTAGACTATGGATCTATCAGAATGATGTCATCTTGTCATGAGTGGATTTCAGTTATAGGTATTCTATCGTGTTATGATAGGATGAGAGAAGAAGGAGATGAAGAAGGAGACCCTAATGGAAGACACCTATGAACCTATGAAAACAAGTTGACCAATCAAGAGAGACAAAGGGACACCATATTCCGACAATAGCTAGAGATCAATAAGACTCCCTATCTTCAAGCCTTTTGGAGTAAGAACAAGAAGAGCATGTTCTATCTTTCAGGAAGACACAAAGAAAGCATTAGCAAAGAATGGATTGACATTCCCATGTAATAATGTATTAGATGTCATCAATTTCATGTTATGAGTCATAGTTTTCCACATCATTTGTGAATTATGTAAATTCAATATTAGAGAAATTTAATGTAAAGTGGAATTCCAAGAGTCATCCATAGAATGTGAAAATCCATGAACAAGTCAAAGACTCATAGAGAAGTCAAATAGTCATGATGGTAGTCTATGAATCACAAGGGAGGTGAATGGTCACCCCAGTTTTTATATATATACCCTCAAACTAATGCAATGGAATTTTCACCTTGGCTCCTCCTGTTAGCACCAAGTTTGTACCTTTCCTAAAGGTCCAAAGGTTATGATTATCAGTTCATTGTGCAAGGGGTTATGTAATGGCCTATGAATTATTTTTTTGTGGAAACGTAATATAAGATTAAGAACATTTCTAAACATTTATTTCACCTAATCCTAAGTTTTCCCTAAGTTTTTGCAGCAAAATCAACCAATTGGAAGTCTACAGGTGGCGCTATGAAAGTATTTCATAGCGCCCATAGAAATTTTAGAACTAAGTTTCCAAACTTATTTTCAAGTGCTGAAACCATTTTTAAAGAAGCTTTAACCTTATTAAACCATCATATTACATTTGGTAGATTTTTCAAGCATAAGAGAGGGACTTTAAATTAAACCCTAAAGAGACAGTTTGCCCTAAATGGAAGTTTCTAGCATTTTTCCTATTTTAGTCACTATGTTCAAACACATATTTCAAAAAATTGGTGACGAATTTCAAAAACATAAATAGGTTTTTGTTGGAAACAATTTGGTTTAAAAAAACCTCTTTCATAGTTTACTTATCTACCATGGTTTAAATGATAAGAAGAAATATTTGAAACCTATTTTTCAGGATTTAAATAATTAATTATTTATTGTTTTAGCCATACACTTTGGGCATGGTTTTTGAGAATATGAAGATGAATTTTCTAAATATGAAAAAGTGTTTTTTGGTTAATGAACTTATTTAAATAAATATATTTCCGGTTTTCAAAACTATCATGATTTGGGATATCCAAAAGCCTCTGTGAAGCCTAATTTTCATAAATTTGCCAAATTTTTCGAAATTATGTTTCCTATAAAAATGGCAAGTTAACAGTTCAAGGCCACCTCATCAAAATGGACTTGGGATCATGCTAAATATGGGTAAATATGTTTTTCAGATCCGTTTCTTTTGGATCCTGATGGTTATTGTAATTAATACTTTCCCAAACATGGTGGATCTCAGATTTATGTATTTTTCCACTTTAATGGATGAAAAAGAATGAAGAAGGGTTGGACTTTGAAACAAACTATTTTTTCACTGTGTGCGATCAAATTATTCATCTTTTAAAATGTCAATAGGACTAGGATACTATGTTCATGATACAAGTATTCTTGTGATGGTATGCCTAGTCAGTTTCCTCTTGTGATAGTTTCTTTTCTATGTGATATCATTTATCTATTATCTTCTGGTGTTTAAATGAGATTATGTGAGAGAATGCATTAGTTTAATGTTGTTGTTCATATGATTTAGACATTTTCACTATTTCTCCTAAAGCTTTCAACACTCACGTTTCATTCCCTACTACAGTGGATTGTTTTCTCCGCCTACTACCATTCAATTGATGTTTTATATGTCTACAGTTTGTAATATATCCAACCTCTCTCCCTCTTGATTCATATAGTCAAGATCTTGGTAGCTACATTTGAAACTTGATTTGTTGACCCTATCTCCTAATGGATTAATTACTTCATCCCAACCACCACACTCAAAATACAAAACCCTACTAAAGATCTAGCCATAGTTTTAAGAAACAACCAATTGCTAACCTTAGTGATTAGGTTGTCAGAGAGAGCCCTCTATGGAATGAAGGGTCTAACCTTAAATATGAAAGATTGGTTTTAAAAGGTTACCTTAGGGAGTTTTTAGTTATAGCCAAGAGATGTTCTGAGTGATAAGACCTCGTACTAGGCATCACAGAGGAAAATATTTCTTTTGGAGGAGCATGTGGTTGCTCTAATGCTCCACTATTGGGGTTAGTGGTGCTCACTGTCTTGATATATCTTGGAGCTTTTGCTTAATTTTAAAGTTCATTGAGCCAACAGACTTTCATCTGTATGTCGTAAATATTGTAATATTATTCTTTGAATACCTTTTATGTATGTTGTTTTCATTTATACTAAGGAAATTGAACTATTTTGGTGGATTCGATACTTATCTTTTTGAACATGTGTTGTATGTGTTTTAACAATTGTTTCTTCTATGTGAACTATTTAGCTAATTGTCCAAGAACTCATTCATATGTATATGCCCATGTGTCTTTACTAGACCAATATTATTACTCTTCTTTTAAAGGCTCCATTTTCTCTACCCTTTCAGTAGAAGACCCTTGATACTTTCCACAACTGAAAATTCCAGAAGGCATACTCACTTGCTAATATGAAATTAAATGTGCATTACTCTCTTGTGTTGAAAATTGTAGCAAAGGAATATCTTTAAGAATATATGGTAGTTGGGGCTTATTTTTCGAAGGGCTCCCACACCAAAAGGTGTGAGGTATAATTGATACTTTTCATCATGGAAACCCCCTTTCATGTTGGTGATATCCAAAACCATCAATAGTCTAGTGCTAGTAGGAGGGAAACCACCCTTTTATGGCAAAAAAATCACCACATCCTAACAAACATACTTTTGCACAAGGAGCAACATTCCCATTTCCACTCCCACTCATACTCCTGAAAAAGAAGAAAGTATTTAGTCTATCCCAAGATAGACCTTTGAGGTTACTTACGACCAACTCTAGACTATACGATCCATCACTCATCAGTTTGCAAGAGCTCTTGATTTTCTACCTTACAATACAATTTTTCCTCCTAAGTCTGTAAAGAAAGAATTAGCTATTAGTGGCGTACTAGTTTCCTCAGTGGAAGATTTGGTTATCACAAACCTCAAAGAGTTGGTTGAACCTATAGAAAAATAAGGCAAACTTCCACCTGTTGAGGAGAATCGAAACAGTGAAGGGGAATATTTTCAGATTTTTGACGAGTAGTGCCTAGATTATAACACAAATTTAAATAGTGAGGGAGAAGCTTCTTCAGATTCATAATAATACGAGGAGAATAAAGATGAAGACATGGCTAACACATATTTGGATTGGGTTTCCTAAGGGCCACTCGCTCTTCTGGAAAATCTTCACAAGATGCCCAAACATCGAGAAAAGTTGTTTTCAAAGTTCGAAATAGACAAAAAAAAACCAAAGCTAAAGACCTTATAGAGGAGTTCTACATGCATCTACAAATGCTTGAGGTATGTTTTGACGATGTTTCTTACAAACTCTTTTTGTATACTTTTGAAGGTAGAGAATTTGTATGGTATCATAGTATTCCACCCAAATCAATCCAAAACTAGAAGGAGTTTAAGAAGAATTTTCGTGAGAAATTTGCTAAAAATAAGACTCCCACCATGTTATTAAAAGAAATTGGGAATTTGAAAGTGGGGCATAAAGAAAAAATCAAAGATTTTAATTGTATATTTATGCGGTTGTTCAAAAATTTCCCCATTGATGTGCAATCTTGTGGTGGCATCACTAAGAATTATTACATGTTTCCCTTGTTGACTAACGTTTCCATTTTTGTAAAGAGAGTTGTGAAGGAAACATCGGTCTTAAACTTTTCATAATATCCTGTTGTAGATAAATATTTGTGATCTATTGGAGTAACCGTATATGACAATTATCCCAAGGACTCTAAAGACGTTGGTAAGAAAAACCAAGCCTCTTCGAGCATAACAAAATACAAAGACTGTTTCAACATGAAAGGCTTGACCAAGTCTCTGAAGTTGCTCATAAGTGGAGATTTAGAACTAAAGAGACGGTCAAGTGAAGCATCCACCAAAAACAAAAATTATTCCAGGTCACCATTCTTCAAAAGGAATAATAATTCACAATCAACCAAGTCTACTTAGAGGTCTAACACAGTGTTCAAAATCGAAAGTTTGGGCATGGATAATTTTTTCACCTTTCATGAAGAAAAACATTTAGAAAATACATGCCCACAATGGAATCATAATATGAACACTATGATGGTGAATCTCGTTGGTATTTTATTAACGGAAGAACAATCTAAAAAGAATGAAGAAACAAGTAAGGTTTCCTCGACTGATGACGGTTCGGGTGTTGGAAATTCAATAAACATGTTCAGTATTATATACAGCACTGAAAAAAAAAAATGTTTATCAACTGGCAGCCAATGAATATCCTCCCAAGAAACCAGCTTATCGTTATAATATAAGGATAAAGGGACTTGTTTATAAGTAGGAAATTAAGAAGAAATTGTTGCACAAAATTCTACCACCTTCAAATCCAACATAGAATTCACAAAACAAGTCTATAGGTGCTCCTTCTTCCAAGAACACTTCTAGTAGTAACAAGAACAAGTCCATCACTCCTACTACAACAGACAAAGTTACACCACCTGAATCATCAACATAACCCATTATGATGGAAAACATTGATTATAACATTTTTGAAGACATGAAGAGAGCTCACGCTAACATTTCATTTTTCGATTGCACAAAGATAATGGGCCAACGTGAACTAATTCTCTAGGCACTCTCATTGCACATTCCGGGAGTTAAAAAAGTTTCTACATCACTGGTAATGTCCAATAACTCTTGCAATATCCTCAAATATATTGTAAATGCTATAAA
Organism: Pinus tabuliformis; assembly: GCA_031772625.1. Taxonomy (NCBI): domain Eukaryota; kingdom Viridiplantae; phylum Streptophyta; class Pinopsida; order Pinales; family Pinaceae; genus Pinus; species Pinus tabuliformis. The sequence continues at coordinate 1,326,821,553 of CM062805.1, read as the reverse complement.
TTTAAGCTCTAACACTCTCTTCCCACCATTTTTGTTAACCTTTGAAATTTTTAATTATAACGTTCACAACTATTTAGTTGATTATGGTGCATCTGCAAATGTTATGCTATTGTTGGTTGCTAATAAAATTAATACACAGTGGGATAAACATGATGCGGGGATCACACAACTAGACATATCACTTTTACAAGCTATAGGTGACCTAAAAAATGTTCTTATCCATTTGTCATATGATCATAGAGTTCATCAATGGATAAATATTGTACTTACGGGCATTCCAAAATCCTACGAATTACTGCTAAGCAGACATTGGTCCAAAAAACTCCAAGGATACTTTGTGATGGACTAGTCCAATTTATGGCTTCCATACAAGAGAAGAAATAATCAAATTTAAATTGAAAGTGAGCCCTACATGAAGCATACCATGACACACCTTGAAGAAAAAAATGAGCCAATTGTATTTACAAATGTGATCTTTGAAAATTGTTTTCTTGAAGTAGATCGTGGATTTTAAATAGCTCAACCTTCACCAATCCTATCAAATATACAGTCGAAGCTCCTTCCTAGAAATCCAATTGGTGATAGTGACATTTGTATAGTATATGTAGATAATACTATTGTAGGACATATCTCTAACATTTCTAATACTTGGATTTTTTATTTTGACAGTTCAAAAGCACAGGAGGGCTTTGGAGTTGGTTGCATTTTATTAGACCCACAATAGAGAAAACATTTGATCTCTTTCTGCTTGGAATTTGAATGCACCAAAAACAACACAGAATACAAGGAACTCATCTTGGGTTTGAAGAAAGACATCAACCTCAAAGTTAGGGTTCTCAAAGCAATAGGATACTCTGAAATCATTATACAAAAATTACATAATAGTATACACTGTGTGTCACCTAATCTCAAGAGTTATCAACAAGAGGTATGGCATTTGATTTCACAATTCCAAGATTTCAATGCTATTTATATTAGTATAATACATGATGTTTCTTCTGATACGTTAGTAAATGTTGTTGCTAGGTCGTCACTACTGAGGGATGGATTTTCTATTGAAATTATTTGTAGGCCATCCATTCCTCATAATACTACTAATTTTTGCATTTTTAATGATGACCAATAGATACTGAATTTTATGGAAAATGTTGATATGTTCAAACATACTACCATCAATGAAGTTGAGAATGATAAATAATTATATGATGCAACTCAAGAAAGCAAAGAAAACCCAATGCCCAAGGGCATGGTGTCACTAGAAGATTTGTATGATTTGGAAAATGGCTTTAAGGGACAGATGAACATGAAGGCTCACAACTCATCTTTGTTGCACGAACAGATCAATCTTGGTACAGAACAAGATTCGAAGTTTGTTAATCTTGGTACTTGCTATACACCACAAGAGCAAAAATCTTTCATCCACCTTTTCAAGTAGTATCGAGATGTTTTTTCATGGACATATGATGATCTCAAAACTTACAACACACGAATAATCCAACATGTGATTCCAATCAAGGGGCCAAGCCTTTTCAGAAAAAGTTGCATAAATATCATCCAACACTTGAGCCCTTTATTCAGAAAGAGTTGAGGAAAATTTTGGATGCTCGGATCATTTTCAAAGTGAAACATTCGACATGGGTCTCAAATTTCTTCTTAGGGAGAAATAATTCTAAGGAAATACGCCTGTACATGGATTCCCACAATCTAAATCATGCCTCAGACAAGGATAATTATCTAGTGACATCGAGGGAATAGATTCTAAATACAATATCAGGTTCTAAAATTTTTTCCTTCTAGATGGATTTTCGGGCTATAACCAAGTTCTATTGTCAAAACCCTATATACATAAAACAACATTTTGAACCAAGTGGGGGTATGTTATCTTTTAAGAGAATGTTTTCTGAACTTACCAATGTAGGTGAAACTTTCCAATGTGTGATGGACATCACATTTCATGGTTTGATTTGACAAACACAGTGGTCTATCTTGATGATGTAATGGTGTTTTGAAAAGAAGGTCTAACTACTTATGCCATTTGAAGCAAATTTTCAAGCAATGTCGCAAATACGGGATATCTCTTAATCCCAAGAAGATTATTTTCGTAGTGTCTAATGGAAATTTATTGGGCCATATTATCACAAATAGTGGCATTAAATTGGACCCTAAAAGGGCCAACACCATTACTGAGATTCCCTTCCTAGTAAACAAGAAATCCATGTAGTCCCTCCCGGGGAAAATCAATTTTCTTTGCAAATTCATCTCTGAATATGCATAGATAGTGAAACCACTACAAGAGATTATGAAGAAGGATGCGATGTATAGGTGGGATAAAAGGGAAAAGGAAGTATTCTCCTGTATAAATAAAGAGATTGCAAAAAAACCAACACTGTACAATCTAAAATTCAACAAAGACTTCCTGCTTTATACCTTCGCTTCTAATACTTCTCTCGATGTCATTCTTACATATAAAGATGACTAGAATAATGAGCGACCCATATCTTTCGTGAGTGTTAGCTTTCAAGGACCTAAACTTAGTTACCACACCATTGATAAAAAAAACATAAAATGTCTACATGGAGGTAAAACACTTTCGACCTTATCTTCTGAAAAATCATTGTATTATCTTTGTGCCACACCTGACTGTCAGATCATTGTTTTTTCAATAAGAGTTAGGTAAAAGAAGAGAAAATTAGATGACTAGATTAAAAGATTATGATATTGAGTTCAAACCAAGTCACACTATCAAGGGTCATGGTTTGTGCCAGCCAGTAGTAGAAGCAAAAAATGCATCAAAAGATGGATCTTCTAGATGGGAGCAAGAGATTTAAATGCATAATATCATACAAGCCACCCCCACTGACACACCAACCTCTTGGTACAAAGACATGCAACAATATCTTAAGAATGGTACCCTTCCCTCTCATTTATCAATAAGATAGAAGAGGGAAACTATATTGAAAGCTCTATCTTACCAATAAGTACATGGAGTGCTTTTTAGAAAGCACCCCAATGGAGTCGTGTTCATATGCTTGGAAGCATCAGATTAAAAAAGGGTACTGCATGACCTCCATGACTGACCAGTCAGAGGAAATTTTGTAGGTGAAACTACCATGCACAAGGTTACGCGGGCAGGTTTCTATTGTCCCACACTTTTCAAATATGCTCACGCTTATGCTTGTGAGTTCGTCCTGTCATAAATGCACTGGTCAAGAAAATAAGTTAGTTGCCCTATTGCAGCCCATCATTGTATAAGAACCATTTCAACAATGGGGATTAGATGTTATCGATGAATAAATATTACTTCACATGGTGGATAGAAGAAACTCCCCTGAAGCAAGTGAATGATAAGGAAGTCATCATCTCCCTTAAGAAGAATATTATTACCAGGTTCAACATTTTGATTTCACTTGATTTTGATAATGAAAGATATTTCCCATCACTAAAACTTTATTTTTTTCATTGGAAAATGGAATTGTATTGAAACATTCAACTAATTACTACCCGTGGGGAAATGATCATGCTAAGTCGACCAACAAGAATATTGTCCACATTATTAAAAGGACTTTCTTCTCTGAACAAAGGAACTCGCACACTACTTTGTTGAATGGCTTATGGGATCATTGTGTCATGCCTAAAGCTTCTCTAAATACTTCTCCTTACTTCCTGGTGTATGGAAAAGAAGTCATCCTACCTTCAAACATCTACCTGCGAACCCTTCAACTTTCACAAGAATCCCAAGGTAAGCATTTACTCTTAGTTCAGAGTAGGACAGACACCCTTCTTAAGTTGCGGGAAGAAAGAAATAAAGAAAAAGAAAAAAAATTCTCTTCATGAGAGTCATGTCAAGAGATGGCTTGATAATAATTATGTAGGGAAAATGGCATTTAGTCTGGGTGACTTATTATTGATGTGGGATAAAGCCCATGAAGAGAAGGGAAAACACACTATGTTTCAGTCCATATGGATCAGACAATTTGTTTTTCATGAGAAGCTTGACCATCACAATTATTGCCTCCAATATTTGAACAGGAAGACTAAATCTCTGCCTGTAAGTGGCCAATATTTGAAACAATATTTTCAATGATAGTGTAGGGTTGTGCCTTATCCTGTGTACATAGTCTGTCATTTTTGTATGTTTATCATGTTCAATTTTTTGTGTTCTATTTTATTTCATTAATGTGAATAAGTGTCGTGTGTAAGTGTGTTTTCGAATTCCAATGTATGTTGAAGAATTGAAAAGAGTCTTGTGACACTGTAATATTTGGCTAACCTTCAGTCCTTCTTCTTCATCTTAGTTATACCTTTTGGTCAATGTTGTTATGATGGAAAATACGATCCTTACGTAAGGAAATATTTGTGTTGAACCATGATATTTTTGTCTATTCTAGAAACCTCGTGCCTACACTCTATTGTTTATGTTTCATTTTTTTCCACACTCACACGGTTAAGTAAAAAATTACAATGGGAAATCTAATCAAGAAAATCAATATCAGATATTTTATATGCTTCTCTGAAGGAACAACCTCTTCTGTTCTCAATAAGTTGGGATCCCTCTTCCACCCCATAAAATGAATAAATGCTAATGTATAGTCATATTTCAAATAAACAAATAAAGGGTGAAATAAGATAAAGGCTTCCTGTGTAGGGAGGTGAAGCAAGAAACTTCGTCAAGGTACTTTTGAGGTTCGATGGAAGTGGATCAATGTTTGTGTTCCTAGAGTGACTCCACGGAGTACTATCTAGGCCTGCTGACAACAAAGAAACACCAAAGATGAAAAAATATACTCTGAAAATCTAAAGCTCATGAATAATATTGATCCTTTCCTGATTCGAAACATTAAGATATGGTTTGTTTTATGATTTTATTTAACTAAGAAAATACTTAATGGGACTATGTTTATACATGGGGGTTAGTGTGGAAACCAGAATAATCTGAAAAATGAATCAATACTCCCCAAAGAACTAGACCTTGCCTAAAATATTTGACTAAATAAGAGAAATTGGAATTTAGCCAATTTGTCACCAGGTGTTGTTGCTACTACAACACCCTCCAAAATTTTAGCCTATGTCCAAATTTTGGAGCATACTTTGACTTTGCATGCTGATGTTTCAAGTATAAAGAGACATCACATGTGTTTTCTCTTAGTATTCTTGTCCCATTTAGAAGAAAACCAAAGTGTCATCTTTTAGCATGGAAAGCATCACACGTCATATGCATGTACTTTTGGTTGGTTTTAAGCGGTAAGCTTGGTGTTAATGAGTCACTCTTAACATGTAGACATGTATCACAATCATTGTCGTCACAAAGTGTACGTTTAGTGTCGCACTTGGGGAAAGTTGTCGCAATGTCGTCACATTGAGGGAAGTATGTTGTTCATGTGTTATGAGTGATAAATGTTTTGTCATAAACTATTCAAAGTGTGTGATAATGATTAAACTTTTCCATTGTTCACTTTCGCCTCGCTGATCCCACACTTAGCCAAATCCAGAAAAGTTTTTTCCCAAGTAACTTGGCCTCACTTAGCCTTCCTGAGCTATGCATTTCACGAACTCAATCCTCATTATTCAACCTTTCCTCTTGGCATTGTGTAATGCGTAGTCCCTTCCTTATAGAATTTTACATTTCACAATATAAGTGCTTAGCCTCAACCCTTGAGCTCCATAACTGTTGAGCTCTTGCCTCCAGTCACCCTCTTCTACGCACTGCGTAGTATCAAGATTCAAGCCTCATCCTTGACCTCTCAAACTACGCAACGATGTAATCCTTAGCCTTTTTCCCTCTAGAACTACACATTGGGAAACCTCAAACCTCAAACTATCAGCATAACCCCTTGAGCCCCTCAACTGCATAGATGTCTAGTCCTGAACTGCTTGAAGTGCACACTACATAGTCTCAAGGCTTCGTCATTTCCCATGACCTCCTAATCTGCACAACTGTGCAACCATTGAGCCTGTTTCCCAAACTATCACCTAGTTCTAGCTCAGTCAATCGTTATATTGAAGTAAGTTAAGCTAGGGGTTTATGATACTGATGTCGTCTTGTCATGAGTTGACTTCAGTTGCAGGTATTCTAGCATGTTATGAAATGATGATGATGAAATATATGAAGAAGGATACCCTAATAGAAGACACATTTGAAGTTGTGAAAACACGTTGATTAATCAAGGGAGACAAAGGGACAGCAGATTATGACAACAACTAGAAATCAATAAGAATCCCTACCTTCAAGCCTTACTTTTAATACGGGGAATGCTATCTAACATAACCAAAGGTACATGTATAACGATCTAATATACTTACGTACGTGGAATATTGACTACCCCCATAATGTAATGCAGACAAATAATAATGGCTCCTACATTTTATAATGTTGTAACACATCACTAGCCTAGACCTCTATGTGTGTCGTTAATGTTACAAATGCTCCTTAGGCTAATTGCATAAAATTTTAATGTTGATTTTCAATTAAGATTTAATTTCAAGTCTCATGCTACAAATTCATGTGAACTTCCTAGGATGAAACTAGCATGATGAAAAGAACTCTTTCATTTAATTGAAAATCTATCTACAGGAAGGAAGAGACAGACAATAATGCAACAATCAAAGATGTAGAAAATGGAAACTTCCTAATCATATCTTTCAAAATAGTGTTCCAATGCAATCCAAAAAAACCTATATGCAATGAAAAAAGGTTATTTTTCTTTTTCTTTTCTTTTCAATTTCAAAATGCAATAAAAATTAGAATGAAGCTAGATCATTGACCAAAACAACCCACACATATTGCAACTATAATATTAAAATTATTTTCATTCAGTCAATAATCACGATAAGTTCTTACAAACCCTCATTGACAATAAGAAAGAAAAATCAAACAAATCCTCATCGAAATATAATCAACACAAATGTAAACACACTAATGGGTTTTGCAGAGACAATGAATATTACAGAGGGATAGAAACATTTAGTGGAAAAAATCAAAACTAAGAGAAAGGCATAGAAATGTAATTTTTGCATCCTAAGGGAACCATCGTAGGCTAGACACAGACAAAAAGTGTGATGTATCGCACTTGCAGAGGGATACAAGTACATTGGGTCACTTTGTCTCATACTAGAAAGTGCACTAGGGCTAATTTTATTCAGAAAGGAAAACAAAAACCCTACAAAGCTCAGACTAATCCTTTCCCATTACTAATTACTCTACAAAAAAAAAATTATGTCGGATTGAACGATCTAGAATGGATAAACTAAGTAAGCCACCAAAGGAACATATCGTTCCCCATCAGAGTTGCCAAGTTATTTTATGGAAAATTCTCTTCTGCAGACATAATTGAATCCCATAGATCTATTGGTTGGTCTAGAAACAATATAAACAAGAAAGTATAATTTTTTCCTTATAGAAACTAATAAATGGAGGAAAGGCCTCCCTGAAGTCCAGTTCTAGTCCTCCTCTTCTCTTGGCTTGTATACTTTGGATCTAACCCCTATTACTATAAATTGAACCTGCAAGCCCATCACAACAAACAACATAGCTACAAGACATCCATAGCATCAACTAATATCTATATCAATGAGTCAAGTGGGCATTGAAGTACATATTCATCAAATTGACGCAAGGCATAGGAAAATAAAGCTTCTTATATTAATGAAATGTAGGAGAAGATTACAACCCTATTTGTGATTCTTGACAATATAGAATCTCCCACCAAACTTTTTCTTCCTTGGCCACATGGAAATCCTTCAATCACAAGTCAAGGATGGTAATCAGTCCTTAGGTAATAGCAGTAACATCAGGGCATAACTAAGAGTCTCCAAAATTTAACCCAGACTCTATGGGAGGTATTGAATTTATAGGGTAACTTTTGTAGTTTAGGATTACCAATCTAGGTGTGAGATCCACATATGAAGGAGGATAATCTCTAGTTATAAGAGATAAGATCTCTATAGTAGGATAGGATAGGAATTTGATATCTGAATCAATAATAGATAGTTAAAACCACCTTAAAAGCTTATCGAAGAAGAAGTTTTGTAAATATATTTTATTTTTCCTAAAATTATAGAACCATCAGACTTGCAAAGTAGAGAAACCTGCCTTGGTCAGTGCATATGCTCAGTTATGAAACCAATGATCATCGCATGTGGACTGAAGGGAAAGGCGTCGTTAAGCCAAAAATGAGTTTTTGAGTTCATAAACCCATAATTCTTAGAATTTTTAGGGAATACATGATTGAGGCTTTACAAAAGGATAATGACAAGGTGTCAAGGACGTTGATTGATCTGCTTTCCAGGTTTTTTGAATGAATGCGACAAAATGACTTGTAACACTAGATGAGCTAGGACAGTGTGAAGGATTGAGGAGGAGGCCCAAGGATTTTAGATTGTCTAGGACCGAGAGATAGGGAGTGGGCTTTAGGATTTATGATTGTGCAATGTGTAGTGGCTGGAGGATAGGGAAGCTTGACTATGCAGTTGAGGGAGTCAAGGAAGCACAGAGGTAGGATTTCTCACTATGATTTCATAGTTTGTAGTTCTAAAATAAGAGGGTATTTTCATTGAACATTTGAGGAAGTTAAAAACTGATACAGTGCCTGATTACTGACTGAGAATGTACAGTATGCATTGGAGGGTTAACTGGGTAAGGATTTCACAGTGGGTAGGTGTAATCGATAGTGACTTATCACTATGATTGCACAATGCACAGTTAGTGGAAGCAGTGATTATGAAGTGTATAGTTCCAAGATGAAAGGACGAATGATTAGGTCTTATGACTATGCATTATGTAGTTCAAGGAGACAGAAGGATGGGTGCTTGGTCAGTGAAGTTGCGAAAGTGAGAAAACTTCAAAAGTTTACTAAGTGTGGGATCAACAAGTCATGAGGATAAGATGAGAGAATATAATAGGAATTGGACATGATCACACACTCATAAATAATAAAACACATAAAAATGAAACACTCAATACCCAAAATCAACATGCATCCAATAAAATGACAAGAAAATGACACTTACCTCCAAGTGAGACACTTAAGATACGATATTCGACACAAGTGTGGACTGCAGTAAGATAGTGTACAATACTCTAAGAATGAGTCCAATGCATATCCATATGAAAGACAAAATATATTGATGCATTAGACAACACTGGAGTTACCTCTTAAAAGTGTGTTATGACTCCTTTTCACAAAGAGTGACACTTCCCTTAACAAAAGACGATACTTGAAATTCCTTTAAAAAGGGTCTTAGAAACTCCCGTAACAAGAATGGGATAACTCAAATAACTAAAAATGATCGTTAGCATGATGAAAGGGATGATCCAAAGTTTGAATATACACCAAAATTTGGAGGTTTTTGTAGCAATGACAAGAGAACCAATAAGAGGTATAGAATCTTGAGATTTCTTAAAACACAAATTCATCATCTAATCTTCCATTAGAGAAGGATAGGTAATTTTCTCATGATTTATGGGATTTGATGAAAATGTATCATGTTCAATCGAATGAATATATTCAAGTTTATATTCGTGAATATTACTTTATATGTCAAATTCATAATCCATTTCAAGTACTTTCTATGTCAGATTCATAATCCATTTCAAGTTCTTTATCGTTATCATCATATTGGTTATGTATACTATCATCATTGTAAATTTTACAACAATAAAAATCATGTAACCCGATAGGATACTTACATTTATAATACCCATGCAAGATTATAATAAATAAATTTCAACGAAAATATTTCACTTTGAGGAAATCTTATGTACCACTTCCGAGCATCACCTTCCAATGACTTCATGAACAACTTCATGAGTACATTCTCATGGCAGACTCTCATCTTGGGAATGTAGTAGTGAAATTTGATAAGATGTTATGTCATATCATCATTTTCATCATTTTGAGAGTGAGGTAGTTAGGTATCCCATACCTCAATGTCTATCATTTCATGGGGGAACCCATAATGTTAGAAACTTTTAATAGAGAAAAGCATAAAGAAACCCATGAAACCACCATTAAAATGAAAATGAAAATAATTAAGGATTCACGAAGTGAACAGATAAACAAAGAAAAGTTTAGTTGAAACCTTATAGGGTACATACAAATGTAACCCTATCTACCAATGGGTCACCAACTTAATCATTAATTCAGATACCGAGAAAATGAAATATGGACACTTCATTCCCTAGTAATGGCGCCAAAAGAATGTTGGTTCCTAGATTTTTCCAGTGACAAAGAGAAATCTAACATATTCACCGAGGGTTTAAAACCCTCCCACTGCAAGCTAAAAGGGCTGGTCTCTCTTCACCTTAGTGGGTATTCCATATATCAAATTATAAAATGTATATATATATATATATATATATATATATATATATATATATATATATATATATAGATATATATATATATATATATATATATATATATATATATATATATATATATATATATATATATATATATATATATAGATAGATAGATATAGATATATATAGATAGATAGATATATATAGATAGATAGATATATATATATATATATATATATATATATATATATATATATATATATATATATATAACCAAATTACATATATCTTAAAAAGGAGTGTAAAATGTGAATCTCTATGTGAGTGAGACTTGCATACAACATGCACTCAATGATATCAAATTGAAACCTTCATTATGCAATAAGAAAATAATATTCCATAGAAATTAAAATGAAAGAAAATATATTATCAAAGATAAAATTCAAGATAATTAAAGGTTAGATATGATTATGTAAATTTTACTGGTAACTTATCACAGTGTAAAGTGTGATATAGTATAATATCAGGTATTATCACTCCTTAGTGACATTGCAAAAGGCAAGTGTTAAGAATATGATTATCCACTAATAATATGTATATTAGACAATAATGAATGTTGTATGGGATGCAACAAGACAACCCTGATCAGGCCAATGCACTATCTTGTTAACAGTTATGAATATGTAAGCATATGAAATGATTGAAAAATTAATAATGAAAAACAAGGAAAACACATAATTGATGTAACTAGTATTTCCATGAACCATTTGTAATAGAAGTGACAATGTCATGAATTTTGAGTTCACATAAACAAAAAAATCAGGTAAATACTTCAATCTTTTGTCCCCTTATAATATCTCTATCTCAGAGGAGATATGATTCAATATTAGAAAGTGATTTAAATATCTACCAATTCAATCATATAAAACAACAACATAAACCAATGTATTTTCACAAACTAGAAATGAAAGAAACCACAAAAATATTACATTTAAAATGCATAATGAAAGGTTACCAAAAATATCATGATTTGGCATGTGCATCAAGTGAACCTAAATGTCTTCTCTCAGAGCCACCCATCCCTTCCTCTATTTTCTTGAATGAGTCCAAGGTTTTTATATACCAAAACCTCTTAACTTTTTTACATAATCATTGGTTAGCTGAAAATAATATGATGCCTAATTAATATAAAATAAAATTTACTTCAAATTTTATTCTTCAACACGGTATCACATGGATTCTTCTTTAGATTAGTCCCATCAAATCAATTTCCAAATTCAGTACACATAATATCCTATGTGTCACAAATAAGAGTTAGTATTTAAGAAATCATAATAAAATGTATGAATAAATTCATAATTGACGAATTTTCTTTACCTCATTTCCAAGATTTTCTTCCAGAATAGTTGAGGAAAAATCATGAGTGAAATTCCGTTTACATACCTTTGTTTTTTATTTCTTTAATGATTTCCCCTGTGCAGTAAAACCCTAGCTAATCTCTTCAAAATATAACAAAACCCTAAAATTTGTTTATGCAGATTTATTTGATTATTTTCTTGATTTGATCTCTCACAGTAGAACTCGGTAAATATTCTCCAACCTGTAATAAAAACCCTAAATCCTAGGATACATTTCACATGTGCGAATTTATACAAAGTAAAATGAAAACATTAATGAAATTCAAATAAACTTTTTCATGAAGTTAACTAAACGTTTTGGTGTGGATGACTCTAAAATCTCTAGCTAAGGTGTAGACTCGATGAATATAAAGATTGATGCTATTTTAAATCAACATTCCTCCTCTTATATAGAGTGGAGAATTAGAGGTGGGTTAACAAGCCTTTTCTTACCCGTTGCATCCCAACCATTGATTTTATTTTTGATAACTGGATCTCACCAGGTGGAGAGTTGGATGGTATAGAATCGTCCTCAAACAAAATGACATTCACACGAGTTTTTTTTCAGGTCAGTGGCATTAGCTCAATAAGGTGGTTTGGTAGGATATTTTAATGTAGTTCCCCATTTTTATATTTCTCACATATAGAATATTGTAAAGTTTCCAATAAATGACTATATACTCTTCACACGTGTTTTAAAGTCTTCACCTGCTTTATACCTTTTATGACGACTAGATCATTTTATTTTATTGCTTGTAATCCCGGTAAAAACCTTGAATTTATAACATAACCCTAAAATATGGAATACATCTTTAGTAAACATAATTTCATTAGTTTCCAAAACTTAAAAATAAATTCTCACCATAAATCAAATAAACTTACTAATAAAGGGTTCATAGTTTGGGAGAAGAAGGCATTTAAATAGTAATAGACGACGGGCAATTATATTGGACTGGAAATTATTTTATGAATTACCTTCCTTTTCGCTTTACATAGTTGTAAATATGAGGTAGAGTTCTCATAATAATATATTATTACATTTTAATAAAAATGTTTTTGAATTTAATTATTCTAAGAAAACTTAGAAATATTATTTTTGTACTTTTTGGAATATGGCTTTACGAATCTCTAATAAATAATACTTTATAAAATGTTTTATATGATGTATATGAATATCTTATATTGAAAATTAAAAAAATTATTTTAAAAAGTTATTTATGAGAAATGAAGGTTTTTAATTTTTAAGTCTCGCTATTAAAATTTAAATATTTATTCTCACTTTTATCTTGTCTTTACTTTTGTAAAATATGTTTTATAAATTACAAATGCATATGTATATATGAATTCAACTCTATTAAAAAAATCTTAATTACAAAAAGCACTTCATTTATATCTTGTCATTATTTAATTTTCCTTTTTTTGGGACATTACTCACCTTTTTGTGAACAACTAGATGTTAATCATGTTTAATCACAATTATGATTATTAATAATGTTTTAGTGGTGTGTATTATTATGATATTTTAGTTATTGTTATTAATCAATTTTCTATATTTATTTATGCGTGAAATTAAAAGAGTAAAATAATAATAATAATCTCACACGCACACTTATGGATATGTCATGTTATCAAATAATGTCGTAAAACATCATTAATTTTATTTTTCATGATTGAAGTCTTTAATTTATTTTACTAATGCAATTTTTGTGTGACTAGGAATAACATGTCAAATATGAATCTAGGGGTCCAGTAAGACTTGGTGAAAACAAGATAAAGGCTAATGTGAGATCAAATGCCTAGAGGTAGCCCTAAATTTCAAGAGTACCAAAATTAACACCAGCACTATTTTTGTCATATTTACAAGCAGAGAAATTCCCTTGTAGATGACCTTTGCAAAGTGGGTGCGCAACTACCATTGGGCATATGGAAGATCTTGGAACAGGTTGGAGACACATTTTATGATTTCTACCATAAGCCTTTTATAGAAAGTTGCAAGTGGAATATGCATAAGATTGAGGACTCATCTATGTACTTGCTTATATTTTATAACCCTTTTTTCATATCATCTCTCATTCATGTCAATCAGGCTAGCATTGATGCCAAAGGGATAGTGCGTTTGGAATTGATGTGGATGGCATACCAAGCTTAAGAGAATTTTTTTAGTTGTTGCAACCTTTAGTAGAGAACCATCATAGTAGCAGGTCAATTGAAGAAGCTATAAATATTATAACTATGGTGGTTCTATGGCCTAGGATTTGAAGTTGTTTCTTCCTTAGGAGGCTAGCTTAGATGCCCCTAAGAATGGAACAAACAGTAGTTCTTGAAAAGAGCTTTCCAATGGTGTGTGGAGCTATGAAAATGATCTTCTAGATCAAAATGTATGGCCAATTGAATTTCTTGGACCAAAAGGCACAAAAGTTTCGATTTGGAAAAGGCATTGATTTGGCGTTATTTCCATGGGTTCCACAAAATGAATGCTCCACTCCAGCCTTTTAATCTCAACATTTTAATCTTAGGAGTTTCCAAATGAGCCTCATACCCAAATCCCCAAGGTTATTGAGTAAGTGGAAAAAAACTAAGGTATGTGAACTTCCTTTATCATACAAGTGACATGGATACATATAGGTGGAAATGAAGATCAAGTTCAAAGCTCAGGAGGTGTAGTGTGTGATCCCACCAAGAACTCATAACCCTAGCGATATTTTTCCCCAAGGCTTTCCTTTGAAGTGCATTGTACTAATGTCCCAGGGTTTCAAGGTATGAGATGGGAACTTTCCCAGTTTGTTGATTCAAGCCTTCTATATCAAATACCTCATATATTCATGTCCAAGAGTTATTATCCTCGGGGTTTCCAAGAGTGGCTTAAGTCTAAATTCCCACAGTGACGAGATGAGCGAGACAAGGTGATATGTTGGTGATAGGACCTAGTAGTCAAATGGCATGGAAATGAAAGCCTAACGGTTTTCAAAGGTGCTTTGGCCCCACAAGGGACACATCACCTTAGAAGTTCTTTCCCAATAATTTCAAAGGAAACTCATGACTAAATTTCTAGGGAGATGACTCTTCGGAGACATAAACATGTTTATTGGTTACAGTGGCAAATTTTCATCCAAACATTTGAAATATTTGCCCCAACCTTATAATTTTTGTGAAAAAATTCATTGAAAAGAAAAAGGCTTAAACGACCCTTGCCTCCATTCCCTTGAAAAAATGGAAAAATCACATGAGGCCACATGGGACGTTCCCATTCATAGATATAAATCATCTAGAGCCATGGTGGGAGTTGACATTAGCAATTTAAAGGCCTCGAATGATGTCATCACTTAAAATTCCCAAGACACATGGCACCAATAGGGATGTGACATGTGGCATGCATACTTGCCATTTTCAAGTACCCGAGTAACCTATTTCGAGAAGACATTTGGCACCAGTAAGGATAGGAAAAGTAGTCAGTTTACATAGAGGACGAACATAAAGGCAACAAATGTCATCCTGGTGCCTATGTAACTCTCAGAATTTTCAAAATGGGTGCAGTAAATAACTCTTCAGATTTTTACTTCTAGGGGAAGAAGAGTATTTCTCGACAAGTGAAGGCTCAAGGTTTCTATCCAGGGGATATTTCCAGATGATGTCACCATGGTTCCTACGTCAACCTGGGATTTCTGAGATGAGCATCATAGGAAATCTCTAAGGAGACATAGTCTGGGACAATATGTTTCTCATTATTTGATGTTCAGTCAAGAGACAAATGGCATACCTAATCATGTGGGATTTGGTGTGCTAGGTGACCAATGATCTTAGGGATGATTATAATAAAAAATGGGGTGTTACGAGAGCTTAAAGGGTTGTAGGAGCTTGACACATGTGGATAAGCCCACGGGTCCACACTGATTTATAGCATTGATTGAAAAGGATTGTGAGCATGCTCTAACACTGAGGGCTTAACACAAAGAGGCTTCGATGAGTTGGAATCCAACATAGCATTGTGTGCTAAATTTGTCATGTTTTGCAAGATGCCGCTTCACCTACAATTGGTTAACAAGACTTGAATAGGTTGGTAGTTGGTTTGGCATAGAAATCCTTATTTGGTAACTTCACTAAGTATTGAAATCCACTAGAGACATAGTTTTAGTTAATGGTGATTATCTAGAACAAGGAAATAAATCAATGAGGACTAGGATTGGAAAAGAAATTAATGGATTTCCAAGATCAAAAATGAACAAGTCAAACCTGAGTTCCTCTCATGCCAAGAAGAGATAAAAAATAAAATTGGCCCTATGAGTACTAAGATCATACCAAAACACAAAGAGCCATGCTAATGTACACCTTGAGCCCTGTGTGACTTAAAAGGTAGAAATGGAGACCATGTCTAAGTCTATTGGTTAGATAAATGAAGCCCACTTTCATGGTTCTATTAAGGGAGAACTAAGATACAAAATTACGTAGATAGAGCCTAGCAAGCCATGTTGCAGTTATGAGATTGAACAAGAAGTCACATCCCCGGTAGTATGAGCCATGCTTAAAATAAACTTTGGTAGAGTGATGAGTAGAAGCTCCAACATCAATCGGAGTGTATCAAAAGGAAAAAATAACGGATTGCAAATTTTCTTCGGGGGGTACTGAAATAATTTATTGTGTGTTGTAGAGAGCTGAGTGGAGAGTTGTGTGTGTGTGAGTGTGTTATTGAGGAAGGTCAAGAGTTCCTGAGAAGCATGAAGGCCAAGTATTGTTTGTATAGATGAAGAAAAGAACAATTTGAGTGGAGTGGGATGATGAAGTGTTGAAGGATGATATCTGAGTGGTTCTTAGTGGTTCTATGGTGTAGAGGGCCAAGAACATAGGGTTGTTATATATGCTGCAAATGAGAAGAAATTAGTGAGTTGTTGAGTATGTCGTCAAAGAGTGCTCAGAATGAGAAGAGTACAAAGAGGTAAAAGGGATGAGAATAGGGTTCCAAGTTGATCAATGCATATCTAAAATTAGGTAGAGTGGATTCCAAGAATAGTGAGCAGTAATTTCCTTATAGACAATAGGTTGTTTCCTACAAAATAGGAGGTTGGGAATTCCATTTGAGTGGTTGTTTGAATATAGCTTGGAGTTTGGTTCCTCCTAAAAGTTGGCGCTTACTACAAATCCATGGTGTTGGTGCTTCTAGTAAGCTTATCAGATGTCTACAAAGAAGGGAGTTGGCGCTTTCTACAAGTGGTTTCTAGCAAAGCCAATCTAAGGGATTTGGTGATTATTATGAGTGGTGGAGAAAAGTTTGGTGTAAATAGAGCAGGATCTCATACTTTACATCATAATACAAAAAAATATTTGGTGGTTCTTTTGCCAAAAGGGTTTCCACATTAAACCTCTATGTCTTAGGTGTATGTTTATCATGGTGGATGTATGTTCATGTGTTGATTTGTGTTGTTGCTACAAGTTATGTTGTTAATGAGTCACGTGAATGATTTCCAATGATCAAATGAAAGTATAATTTGGCATTAAAAGTTTAAATTATCATTAATATTGATTCACCCTACCTCTGAGTATTAATAATGTTTCCAACATATTCATGTAGCTACACTGCGAGACCATCACTGCCATAAACCTCCATCCATATATCTAGGATCCCTTCATGTGGATATTTCTTTAATAACCAAGCTATGAACAAATTTTCTAATCAATATAAAGATGAAAATTCCTATATGTAGATTCCATTATTTTAACAGAGCAAGCTAGCTTTTTCTCCTAGAATCAGTCATCTAGGATATTCCATTCCATATTCTTTCAAAAATGATGGCTAGTCGATCAATTCTTAATTCCATTGACAACATCCAATATCCTTTCACTAGGGAAGTGCTAAAAAAGAAATGAAATTTTCATTGGTATCCTGGAACCAACAATGTCCCCCAACACTCTATGGGGGTCTTGGACTTCAAGAACCTACCACTCTAAACACAATCTTGTGGTAAAGTTATGGTGGATATGACATAAAAGGGGGAAAATACTATGGATACAGTTTCTAAAACACATATATGATGACAAAAAACCCATCAA
Source organism: Pinus tabuliformis (assembly GCA_031772625.1). Classification (NCBI taxonomy): domain Eukaryota; kingdom Viridiplantae; phylum Streptophyta; class Pinopsida; order Pinales; family Pinaceae; genus Pinus; species Pinus tabuliformis. Next base: position 1,326,803,814 of record CM062805.1, on the reverse strand, counting down.
CCATTTTATCTGGATGAAATTCCCCCAACCTAGATCCATTATGTGGAATCTCGCCAGAAAAAGACATGCACCTTATCCAACAACAATGTTTCTCGGTAATAAGAGATGGTCAAGGCTACCCTCTCCTAGGATGATTCCTAGAATGACTCTAAAAACTCAATAGAATAGATGACCTAGAGGGGATAAGAATCAACATGAAAATATAAGGAAAGTATACTATAGCAAGCTACTAGGCACAAAGCAACTCAAATAATTAATGGAGACAACGATTTCAACAAGAAGATTAGTAGTCATAACGAGAGGAAGGAGAATAGAAATATTTACAATTACGACTCCTTCCACTCCCAGAGGAAGAAATAAGGCTTCAATGGGGTCACAATCCAAGTGAATCCTACTAATTATGAGAAAGGTTTCAAGATAAGCCCAAGAAAAAAAAATTGGCAAATTAATGGGGGAGAAAACCTTGGAACAAAAAATATATTTTTCTTTCGCTCCTTGTCCAAGGAAAAACACTCTCTCGGGGTTATCTCCTCAAAAGACGATTTTCTGGGCCCTCCTCCTGTCATCTACGTAGATCAACATAATAAGATCTAGAAAATTGTTTTAATTGTTTTTCTTTTTCCGAGGTAATGTCGGAGATAATGGTATCTGTTATTCTCCTATATCAATAGGTATCATATTTCATGATTGACATTGATGAGCTCTGTAATATGTTTATACCTTTTCTGGTTGCAAAGGTTTTCCCTATTGTAAAAGAATAAAAAAATGTGAAAAAATGTAAAGAGGGTATGGCCTAAAAGAAAAATAAAAGGGTAAAAAGAATAAAACGGTCAAAAGAAAAAATGAAAAGAAATGAACCCCAAAAAAGAAAGATCAGGAAAGTGTGCTAGTCCAAAAAGCCACTACTTTTTTATTTTCTGTAAATAAAACATTATGTGTAGCTTGTTGAAACTTTTTGCCACAATTGATGAATGGCCAAACAGCTTAATCTTGGCTAGTTCATGTTCGAATTTCCTATTTTAGAGATAGAGAATAAAATCTGACCAAACTGTTTAAAATTGGCAGATATGTAGATAGGTAGAGAAGTAAAGGATCTCAACTGTTTAATCTGAGCCCCTGGAAGAAATAAGTGTAGACTTAGGTAGGCTCACACTGAAAAGAAAGATAAGTTGAAAAGGGTTTGTCAGTCCAAGTGCACCCAAGAAAGAAGAAAAATGCTAGGATTAAAGTAGGCTAGTTAGGTAGATTGGTGTTGCAGAAGGATACTTGTGATAGATTTTGTCTCTCAATGTGTTAGATTTTACTTTTATCACAAGTGCAATGGATGCAGATCAAGCGAGGCATGACTAACTCCCTTTCTTATTTTCCCTAATCATTTACTAAATTCCCCCTGAGATACTAGGATCTGCTTAATATCCTCTAAACCACCCTTCTCATTTCATAAAGTGCCTAAGCGGAAACCCCATTTCGTACTTAGGAAAATAACAAAATTCTCGATAAACTCCTTTTTCCCTTTAGCCTAAGTTTTTTACACTATGACTTAGCAATGTCGCTTTCATTTATTCTTTCATATTAAATCTTAACGCTATTATATAAATCCCATACTTTATTTCCCTTCCCCGTATTATATAAAATACATTAATAATCCCCAGATATTAATATTTCCCGCTTCGGTTGAATACGACCATAGTCACATTTCAAAAGGGATTAATTAACCCCTCGTTAATTAACAAACCTATCCCCGAACCAATCCAAACCCGCTGAATACCATTAAAACCTTGGTTTATTTTTTTACGGGCTCGCACATTAACTTCCGCCATCTCCGTGCAGCGCCCGCCATCCGATCTCTGCTCCACCATCTGACGGTCCAAAATTATTTCACGACTCCACCATCTACCGCCTTTTAAATCCCGGGGAAACGGCGGTATTACTCCCATACCATAGACATGCATCGTGCTCCTGCGTTGATCACTTGCCCCCCGTCCAAAACCGCCCAACCCCAAAAGTGGTGCGGGGTAAACCACTTACCACCCTCCGCTAAACGACAAGATGTCCCATCGCTCTGACATCATCGGCCCAATAAATGCCAAGGAAGCCCCTCCAAACCAAATTTCGTTAAATTGACGAGAAAATGACATTTTCACCCTTATTCCCTGCAGACTATGCTCCATGCAAAATACGTCTAGTCCACCACCCGGCCAAGAAATTCCAGCATCGCACTCTGAAGTTCGTCGTTCAACTTGCGAATTATACGGTTTGCCTCTTAAATACACGTATTTACCCAATTCACTTCGCAAACCTGTAAATTTAGTTTTTCCACTGAGAATTTTACCTTAAAGAGCCGAATTCAAGTTGAAATCATTCTGAAGCTACCATAAGAAGACCCCTAAACCCGTTGTTTAGTCCATTGTTTCCACAAAAGCCCGAATTTCAGGTTGAATACACAAGAACCAAACATGGAAGTCCCCGTAGCCATGAATGTTGCGCCCATAAATGCACCTCATAAAGACTTAAATTATCTACCCTTGGCTGACAAAGATTTCCAAATAAAAGACTTATTTGGTGACAGGAATCATCTTCAAACCTTTTGCCAAATTAGGGATAGTTATCTAAGAAACTCTGATATTTTTGGACTGTGGGAATCAATCCTTCCCATGTACTTCCTTCCCTCAGTCCATGTTTTCCGAGACATCATTCACCAATGATGTGCCAACTATGACCCTGTCTGTAGAGCAGGTGTGTCTCCTTCCCAAACGGTCCTTTTTTCCATAACTGCTGAATCCATCAATGAGATGATACATTTCCATTCCAATGAGCCCCTTTCTCGTCTTTCCATGGGATTTTTACTTGAAAAAGCATCTCAATTAGCTAAATCAAAGATAACCCGCATTACTCAGATGTTCAAGATACCAACGCACCAACCTAAAGGTCCTCCTCCTTATCCGCAAGCCTTTTTCACTGAAACTGGTAGACTTATTGTCAACATGATATCCTTGATCTTGGGATTTAGGTCCAGTGAATATGTGGATGACATCACCCTGGTTCTATTATCAATCTTTACTCTAGGATGACCCCTGTTGTCAAGTATGACTATGCCACTTTTATTGCCAACAAAATCCATGATCAATTTATAAATTTGGATAGAAAAGGAGTCTTCAAATACACATCTTTTATATACCATCTGTTGTTATATTACCATCCAGATAGCTTTCCATTTCCCATCAGGAAATTAGACTCAAAAGGAAATCAGAGGTTTGTGATCTTTTGGATCTCAGTCTTCCATAATCATTGTGACTCCCCTTATACCTATAGTGAATTCATTGACTTATTTGTACACCCAACCTCTACTCTATTGATAGGAGCTCCTCCTCCTCGGATCACTGGTGACATGAAGAAGATTTTGCAGCTTTCTAAATAGTACAGGATAGGTGACTGGTACATCTACCAGAATCACAAAGAAATTAGAATGTATGGATGTGAACTTTGCCCTTTCAAGTTGCCTAGATATGTGCCCATGAGGTTATTTGCATTAGAATATCTCAGGCAGATCATCAATGCAGACATAACCCACTTTTGTAATGTAAAGAAGAAGGCTCAACTAAGAATGAAAAACCAGTTAGGCCCTTATGTCATCAATTCTAAGGATGCATAGAAAGATGTTGAGAAGATATTAGAAGAACACCCTAGATTGAAGAAGAGTTTTCGGTGGGTGCCATATGACCCATATAGTTTCATAAGTGACAGAAGGGTAAGAAACAGGCTGTCAGTTTATATACATCATAAGATCCCAGAAATTGAACAGTTTGCGAATTGGGAAGAATGGGTAGAAGGGACTTTAATAGAAGAAATTAGTGAGCAAGAAAAGATGGAAAATGCCATGAAAGATCTTAAAAAAACCCTTGACCTGGACTCTTTTGGACAGGTATCTTTCAAGCTGCCTCAACAATCAGGAGTTGGTACATCCTCTGCTGGGACTTCTCAGTAGCCTGCAATCAATACACCAGTTACAGGAACTTCAAAGGGAAAAGAAGTGGCAAACACAGAGCAGCCTGCAATGACAAATCAACAAGAACAAATTCCTCCAGCCCAAACTAAAGCAGCGGGAATTTCGGCATTGCAAACTCCTCTAGATGAGGAAAGAAATAGGAAGAGAGACAGACAAGCCACTCCCCCCACAGGTGGACCTGCAGAACAGCCAGGTGCAAAGAGGCAAAGATTGAATCCTCCATCAGAAGATGAAATTATTGAGGAAACCACAGATAGCTAGAGGACAGAAAGGGTAGTCAGCCAGCGGACTTCCCCAGTGGTAGAAACATCAACTCACTCACATAGGTAGGAGCTAGAAAGACAGCACAGAGTTGAAGCATCATCTACTAGACCACAAAGCAAACAAGCCTCTGACATTAAATGGACTTTCACAGAAATTAAGGCTAAAAATGATCCTGTCAAGATTCAAATGTACAATCAATACTTGAAAATGGCCCCCTCAAACCAGCAAAGATTAATGTCTGCCTATGACATTAAAGAAGGCAAAATGTTAATGAGTTATTTTAATCCAAAGGTACAGCAACCCCAGTCGGTAGCAGATTACATCAGAACAAACTTGGAGGTCCTAGCCAAAGACATTCATCCAACAGACCAAATTGAAGTTCACAAGTAGACTGGGGAAATGTTCTATTCTACCTTGGCTGACAAAGTAATGTTGGCCCACCAGTTGTAAAATTCCCTGGACAATACATCAGCTCAACTACATTTGGAAAAAGCCTATTCTCTGGCCAAGGATAACAAAATCAAATCCTTGGAAGAGATCATCATGGAACTGGGACATGACCCCAAAGATGCTAAAGGCATAAAGGCACTAATCAAGAAGAAAGAAGAGGACATTGCTGCCCTGAGGAAATAGTTGAAGCTACCTCCTTCAAGGCACCCTCAGACTGTAGAAATTATAGAGTAGAAATCAGAGGAAGACATGATGGACCTACTCATAAAACTCAATGAAAGATTAACTGATATAGAGAAGGCACTGGAAAAAGCACTAAAAGAGAAGTAGGGAGAGATGACCTTGCAGCCACCTGAGGTGATCCCTATAGTCACGACTGCAGTCCCCTCAACAATTGGATCAGCATTGGCCCCAAATGTCCCAGCAGTCACAATAGAGGTAATCACAGGTACATCGTTAGCAGGAGCAGCACCAGGCAGCAGTACTAATATGAGCATAGAAGAATTGATAAAGGCCATGGAAGAACTAAAGCTACAAGTGTCAGAGTTGAAACTGGTAAAAGACCAATTGGCTAAGGCAGAGAGAAATTATGATATTTCCAAAATCAATGTCATGGAAAAAACCAGGGAAATTAAAGCCTTAGAAAGTAAATTCAAAACATTAGAACAGGAGCTCACCTTTGACAAGCCCTTGGCAGAGATCAAGAAAATCCTTTGGGCATATATCACCTAGTCTATAAATGAAATGTGGCCATCTATCCAAGTGATCTATGAGTAGATTGGCTTAATAAACATAGCCCATGAGGTAATTCAGCAGATAAGAGTACAGTTAGGAAAAATGCCAGAGGAAGCTAATCGGCTTATACATTTTTTGAACACCCACAATGCGGAACAGCTGGAGCAACTTGGCATTCCAGATAGCCCAGACACCATTCTGGAAATCAAAAGGGTTCTAACCAAGAGGACTTTAATGCAAAACTTAGAGAGAAGGTGCCAAGATATGCAAGTAGAAGTTAATGTCTTTATGGAGAAGTTCACAATTTTGCTGAGTAAAGGGCTACCAAGCCCTTTGGTCATAAATGACAAGTTAATGAAACACATTGATTATGTTGATAAATTAAATAAGTATGTTAGCAATCAAGCTAGCACATCATCAAGTGCATCAGGAGTGAAAGCCCTTCCATCTGGCCGAGTTCTCTATGACAACTTAGAGAATTTATTCTACATCGAGCACGAGGTAACGCATCTATTCTCGATTAAGCCTAATTTCTTCAGATATGCAGAGACTGATGAAACTCTCAGAAAGCTTCAGAGGCATAAATTGCCAGAGCAGAAATGGTGGCAAGATATGTTAGAAATTTTGTAAATTTCTCTTGGGTAAAACGTAAATTTTGGGCTATTTTTCCATGATAAGATAAATAGATATAAATGAGGGTCAAGCGGGTCGAAGTGTATCTGATCAGGGACAAAGAATATCTGACAAAGACAGAGTATACAGCACAGCGTATCAGTGGAAGACAGTTGTAAACCAACTCACAGAACCTACCTCCAACACATCCCACAAAGAGGGAACATCCAGCACAACATCAATTTATCTTTTCCCTGTTTTCAAGATTATTTGTCTCTATCTTTTGTAAAAAGGGATTAGTCATCACTAGATATTATCTCCATCAAATATTTTGTATAATTACCCACCCCAAACGAAGTATTTAGGGTTGGTGGGCATCCCTATATTTTGTTGTAATATTAAGTTTTTTTTGGAATAGAGAGCTGTTGGAATCAACTGTTGTCGGGCTCACTGGATGAGGAATTGATGCAGAGGACTTGTCACAGAATCCTTGAAACAAACTCCGGATCAATAAGTCCCCTATATCTCATGTTTTACAGTTTTCTTATTTGCTATATCATCTGTGTTTCATAATTTGAATGGTAAAGAAAAGGATTAATTCAAAATTTGCTTAAACTGCACTCTGTTTTCAATGTTTATCATTCTCTGTGTTTTCTTCAGAATTTGTATAACAATGAATTCTTAATTGCTCCTGTTTCCTGATTCTCACATATTGACTATTTGCTAAGGAATTCTTAACTGCTCCTTAATAGTAATCATACATTTTCCCTCTTTCAATATGTTGAAGGATTCTTAACTGCCCTTCACCCATTTGAGTCCACTCCATTTGCTTTCAGCCTTAATTTGTTCCATGTTTGACTACCTTGCTCTGTGATGTCATCCTCTGTTAAGAAACCAAATCCAGAAAGCCATCCTTGTTTGACTCCATCATGCCCAATGGACTGAACTATTCAGTTTGCCTCACTATTCTATTGAATCTCACCACCCAAACCCAAAACAAAACCCTTGAACTTCATAATTAGCCTAACACATTTCAAAACAAAGCTAAATCATAAAGAGAGAGCCCTCTCTAGATGCAGATTGGCTAGAATCTATATCTAAAAGATTGGTCTGTGGTTACCTCGGTCGTATTCCCTTTCTTACAACTTTTGGGAACAACCTGAGTGATAACATATTGGCGACTCCACTGGGGACCTGAATAATTTGTTTGTTACTGCTATCTACTTTATAAGTTACAGACAGAGCCTGAAGTTAGCCAGGTAGCCTTTGAAATGATTTTTCTTTGCAATGGAAGAAGTAAATGAATGCTACTTCAGTTCATCTCCGGTCTAGCTTATAGATTGGATAGTTGGTTTCAAATACTTGATCAGTTCCTCTCTTATAAGTCTTTAAGAAAATTCACAATTCCCATATCCAAAGTCTCTTAAAGAAATTGTTAAAGTTGTAGGTTCAAACCCTTTTACAGAAAAACCAATAATACACCTAGAAGCCTAGCTTCAGAAAGGATTCATTACACTAGGTCAAATCCTGACCCAAACCCCCCACCTATGTTTGAAAATCCTAACCTGATTCCTAGGATTTTTAGAAGACAAGAGAGCCGAGAAAATTTGACTATTTCTCGACCTCTATTTAGATCAAAATCCTGTCCTATGAGGTGGGTCCACCGTGAGGACGAACCTTTTGCTAGCTATTTTGAAAGCTCTTCATTTGTGACCTTCTCAGAATCTAGGTTAACCCACACAGTCTGAGATCCAACATTCATTGAAAATTTGCAGCTCGAAGTTGTTATCTCACATCTCGATAGATATCTGTAGAACTCCATCCCATCTAAGCTTACTTTTGAAAAATTACCAAATTTTTCTGTGATTACTACCACTTCTCCAAGTTCACCATCAGCACCTCACACCTCCCAACCTCAAGCTACCCTTTCCACTCCTCCATCTACAATCCGTATTCCCATTGTCATCCCTACTGCACCAGTTGTCACATATATCCCTACAACCATGGCAAACAGGTATGCTCCTCTAAACTTACCTGCCAATCCAGGGGCTATGAGCCAAGACTATCAAAGTAAAATCACTCCTTTTGATGGCACAGGCACATATACAGCTCAACAACATACTAAAAAAATGACAGATTACTTTGAAATATATGAAGTTGATGCTAATGATGTTAGAATGAAAGTATTTGTTCAAAGTTTGACTGGAGATGTTAGAACATGGTTTAGAGCCCTCCCTGCAAACAGTATAAATGACCCACAAGCTCTTTATCAGACCTTCTTGAACAGATGGGAAAAGAAGAAAGATCCTCTCCACATTTTATCAGAATATGAAGGCTTAAAGAGAGGTACCCAAGAAACTGTCCAAGATTACTGTACTAGATTCAATAATGTCTACAATGCTATTCCTCAAAATCTCAGACCTCCTCCAGATTTGGCCTTGATCAAATTCCCTGATGCATTCGATTCTGATATGGCATACCAACTTAGGGAAAGAGCTCCTCAAGACTTAGAAGAAATGCAGAGTATAATTGTCAGCGTTGAGGCCAACCTGATTTCTAAACGAGCTTGAGCCAAAGCTGAAAGGAGGACACCTTTCAAAGAAGAACCTTCTGCCATTGAACATAAATTAGACACTATTATTAAAGGAATGGATAGACTTGGTGATAGAGTAGAAACAATTGAAAGGAAATCCCCTTGGGATGGTCCACTGAGCAATACTGGGAGAAATCCAAATTTCAGGAAAAACCAAAGCCCTAATACTGGAAAGATTGGGTCTGACCAAAACATTAGGCCCCCTTTCCAGGAAAATTATGCTGAAGCCTCAACTTCTGATGAACCAACAAAAGACACTCAAATTAACTTAATGGGCCTCAATAATGAACAACAAGTTTTCTTGACCCAAGAGGACCAAGAAGCTCACACTCTTAAACAATTCCAAACTCAACCAGGTGAATCATTTGATTTTAGGGAGGGATATGATACAGCCATTTATGAAGTCCACAAGCAATACAATCTGAGGAGCAGAAGAATAGATGTCCCTGAGACCAATAAACAGAAAGATACCAAGCAACCTAACAAAGCTAAGATCAATAACCCCCCTGTACAAGCCCTTCTTAGAACAGGTCCTAACCCAAATAATCCAATAGTTGAAGATGTGTCAGACAATCAACAACCTAACAAACAACCTTCCACTTCCACTCCTCCCAAAGGAAATGTGGAAGAACCTCCAGAAATTGACTTAGAAGCAACTTCAGTCCATAACACCACTCTTGAAAAAGAGAAAAACACAGAAAATACAGCAGAAAAAGAGAATCTCACTATCCGAAATACAAAAACTCAAACTGAAAAACCTTTCAATCTTGAGACTGAAATAGGAAAATTAAAGATAGCCATTCCATTGTCAGAATTGGCTAAAAATGATGTCTACAGAGGTCAAATTAGCAGATCACTCCAAATTTCGGTGAACAAAGATTCAGTAAATGTCTTTGATGACCAGCCTAAATTAATTTTTGGCCCTGAGGTAAATGGAAAGTCAGTAGATGGAGGGGTCCCTCCTTTCTATGTAAGTTTGAACATACATGATAAAATACTTCATAATTCCATGTTTGATTCTGGTGCTTCTCATAGCTTAATGCCTAAATCTGTAATGGAGAAGTTGGACCTAGATATTATCAGGCCATACAAAGACTTATTCTCTTTTGATTCAAGCTAGGTTATATGTCTAGGATTGATCAAAGATTTATGTGTATCATTAGTTCAATACCCCGCCAAGACCATTTTAATGGACATAGTGGTAGCTGATATTCCACCAAAATATGGCATGTTGTTGTCTAGATCTTGGGGTGCAAAGCTCCAAGGATCTTTATAGTTGGACATGTCCTATGCTACTATTTTATTATTTGGTCAACCAAAGAAATTGTACCAAGAAACTTTAATGAAATATGTGGTAAGTAGCCAGGAGAAACCCCAGAATTTTCCCATCTACTCCATGCACTCTGACATGGACTCCTTCATTCTCTACAATGCTGAAATTGATCCTCCAACTGATGTCAAGGTTTTAGCACTTGAACAAGAAGAAATTATAAATGAAAAGTCTAGTGTTCAAATTCAAGAAATTTCTGAGAACAATGATATATCAGACACTCGAGAGAAACTAGATGAAACTAAAGGAACATATCTTCCTAGCAAGTAGATTACTAAACTCCTGATACCAATTATGAACATGAAATTCTCTGCTACTTAGAATTTGATGGTTCAATTAATAAATTAGGGGTAGGAGCAGGGATTTGGGTACACAATCTAGAAAAGGATCATGCTGAAGGGCATGCTTACATATTAAACTTTAGATGCACCAATAATATAGCTGAATATGAAGCCCTGTTGCTATGACTTAAATTGATAAAAAGTTTAGGGGCAGTCAAGGTATCAATTTTGGGAGACTCTAATTTAGTCATTCAACAAATAAAAGAGAACTTCCTCACAAATGATCCCAGATTAAGATCTTACAGAGGAATAGCGATTGAGATCCTCAATACATTTCTAGAAACACAGCTTGCCAAAATTCCAAGAAAACATAGTTTGCATGCTCATAGCTTGGCAACATTTGCTAGCACTTGTAAATTACCATTTGAACCCAATCATCAGTTTACAACTAAGATTAGACACAGGCCAGCCATACCTGACAATGTAAAGAACTGGCAAGTGTTTGACAATGATATTCATATTAACAATTTCTTGACCGTAGAAGAAGAGTTTTCTAGCACATATGTAGACACGGACACTGTTAGTGAGGTTGATCAAATAGATAAAATTGAAACAGACATTTCAGCAGAAAATGCAACTCAAATGCTTCACCCAACAAAATTTACCAATAAAAAATTGCAAGATCTTAAAGAAGTAGACATCAATGAGATTATCGAAGGAGAATCTGAAGTTATTAATTTAAAAGACAATTATTTGCCCAAAGGATTAACTTCTTTGGAAGATTTCTTTGATTTTAATGATATCCCAAAGAAACCCAAAATGCAACCACCAAAAGCAGACATTGAAGACTATAACATAGGAATTGAAGAAAATCCGAAAATGATAAAATTATCCAAAACTTTTCCCCCTGATCAAAAACTTAAATATGTTGAACTGATCAAAGAATTCCAGGATGTTTTTGCCTGGAGCTATGAAGATTTGAAATCTTATGACACCTCTATAATTCAACATACAATACCCCTCAAGGAAAATCAAAAACCATTCAAGCAAAAGCTCAGAAGAATTAACCTTGTACTACTCCCCTTAATTGAAAAAGAAATCAAACGAATGTATGAAGCAGGGATAATTGCTCCTATCAGGTTTTCAGAGTGGGTGTCTAATTTAGTACCCACTAGGAAAAAAACAGGAGAAATCAGATTGTGTGTCGATTTAAGGAATGTAAATAAGGTTTCTTTGAAAGACCACTACCCGTTACCTAAGATGGGCCACATTTTACAAAAGGTAGTAGGTGCCTCTAGGATTTCACTTTTGGATGGGTTCTCATGCTTTAACTAGATTCTAGTCCATCCTGATGACCAGGAAAAGACTGCTTCTACAACACCATGGGGAACTTTCAAATATGTTAAAATGCCATTTGGACTTAAGAATGCAGGGGCAACCTTCCAACGAGCAATGGACATAGTTTTTGCAAAAGAAATTCACGATTTGTTGGCCATATATCTAGATGATCTTACTGTGTTTTCTAAATCATATTAGCAAAATTTAGATCATTTGAGACAAGTGTTTTTAAAATGCAGAAAGTATGGTATTTCATTAAATCCTAAGAAGTCGTTGTTCCATCTAGAGGAAGGAAAATTGTTAGGCCATATCATCTCCAAAGATGGCATCAGAGTTGATCCTGATAGAATAGAAGCCATTCTACAAATACCCCACCCCAGAAATATCAAAGAAATTCAAGCTTTCCTAGGAAAAATTAACTTTTTAAGAAGATTCATACCTAATTTGGCTGAATCAATTAGATTGCTTAACAATATGTTGAAAAAATATTCCAAGATTAAATGGACATTAGAAACTAAACAAGAATTTGAAGAAGTTAAAATGGCTTTGACCAGAACACCAGTCCTTACAAGTCCAAAGTTTGATAGAGACTTCATAATATTTTCATTTGTATCAGAACACACCATTGCTGCTATTTTACTACAAAAAGATGATCAAGGATGTGAAAAACCGATGGCCTTTTTTAGTAAAGCACTTAGAGATGCACCGCTAAAATACCCAATCATGGAAAAATAGGCTTTTGCACTTGTGAAAGCTATTAAAGACTTCAGAGTCTACATATTGTACTCCCATGTAATAGCTTATGTACCAAGTGCTGTTGTCAAAGACATCCTGACTCAAGATGGAATTGAAGGCAAATGAGGCAAATGGATAGCTAATATATTGGAGTATGATATTGAAATAAACCCTACAAAGCTTATAAAAGGACAAGGATTGGCTAAACTCATGACTGAAACAAACTTTCAAGCAATGGATATCAATGAGCTGGATAACGAACAGGAGATGGCGACTCCACAAATTAGCCAAGCCTTCTTAGAATCACCTTGGTATGCTGATATAACTCATGTATTATTAAACCTGCAGGCTCCTCCAGGGTTATCTAGACAAAGAAAAGGTTTTTAAAAATGAAAGCTTCAAAATGTTTTATTTTAGATAATGCTCTTTTTTGGAAAAATCATGAAGGTATTCTATTGAATTTTTTAATAAAGGATGAAGCTGACAATGTTCTCATAGAATTTCATGCAGGGGACTGTGGTGGACATCTTTATTGGAAATCAACTGCAGACAAAATCCTAAGGGCTGGATTTTATTGGCCCACCTTGTTCGTCGATGTAAAGAAATTTGTCACCGCTTGCCATAAATGTCAAATTTTTGAAGGCAAGAGGAAACTTTTACCTCTACCCCTTAGACCAATTTCCACTGAAAATCCCTTCCAGCAATGGGGTTTGGACTTCATTGGGGAAATCCATCCTCCCTCTTCTGGCCAACATAAATGGATCCTCACTACCACAGATTATTTCACCAAATGGATAGAAGCCATTCCTTCCAGACAAGCCAATGATACAGTGATTATAGAATTCTTAGAAACCAACATACTGTCTCGATTTGGCTGTCCTAAAATGATCATAACTGACAATGCTTCCACTTTCAAATCCAAGAAAATGATAAGTTTCTGTAAAAAGTACCACATCACCTTAGGCCATTCCACAGCCTATTACCCTCAAGGTAATGGTCTAGCTGAGTCCTCCAATAAAATCCTGATTAATATTATTAAGAAAGTGTTGGAAGAGAACAAGAAAAACTGGCACAAGAAACTTACCAATGCACTATGGGCAGACAGATTAACTACCAAGAGATCCATTGGAACTAGCCCCTATGAATTAGTTTACGGCATGGAGGTTGTATTTCCTTCATCGTTAGGGGTCCCTGTAATGAAATTACTGCAAGAAGCTCAGGTGGAACCCAATGACATTCAAAGAAGAATAAATCAGACCATCCATTTGCAGTAGACCAGAGAAGAGGTATACCAAAGATCCCAAGTGGTACAAGAAAAACTCAAGAAAATATTTGATAAGAGGACTAAGGAAGAAGATTTTTACCTAGGGGACAAAGTTTTAAAATGGGATTCCAGGAGAGAAGACAAAGGAAAACATGGGAAGTTTGACTTCCTATGGAAGGGACCTTTTATTATCCAGGCCTCACAGGGGAACAATACTTACTTTTTGAAGAACCTGGATGGTTCAGAAACAGAAGAAGGGCCAGTTAATGGTCGGATGCTGAAACACTACTTTGATCCAACCTCTTGATGAAGGTGAAGCCCAAAGAGAAGGCCCTGAGCCTCATAAGTGTAACTATTATATATAAAATAAAGCAACTAGCAAAAAGAGATTTCAGAGCACAGTCAAAGTTATGGAGAAGGCCATTTGACCCATTGTTCTTGACTTTCCACCAAGGAAAGCCATCCCTAAGTGGAGCCACTAATATGCTCCTATATCAATAGGTATCATATTTCATGATTGACATTGATGAGCTCTGTAATATGTTTATACCTTTTCTGGTTGCAAAGGTTTTCCCTATTGTAAAAGAATAAAAAAATGTGAAAAAATGTAAAGAGGGTATGACCTAAAAGAAAAATCAAAGGGTAAAAAGAATAAAACGGTCAAAAGAAAAAATGAAAAGAAATGAACCCCAAAAAAGAAAGACCAGGAAAGTGTGCTAGTCCAAAAAGCCACTACTTTTTTATTTTCTGTAAATAAAACATTGTGTGCAGCTTGTTGAAACTTTTTGCCACAATTGGTGAATGGCCAAACAGCGTAATCTTGGCTAGTTCATGTTCAAATTTCCTGTTTTAGAGATAGAGAATAAAAACTGACCAAACTGTTTAAAATTGGCAGATATGTAGATAGGTAGAGAAGTAAAGGAGCTCAACTGTTTAATCTGAGCCCCTGGAAGAAATAATTGTAGACTTAGGTAGGCTCACACTGAAAAGAAAGATAAGTTGAAAAGGGTTTTTCAGTCCAAGTGCACCCAAGAAAGAAGAAAAATGCTAGGATTAAAGTAGGCTGGGTAGGTAGATTGGTGTTGCAGAAGGATACTTGTGATAGATTTTGTCTCTCAATGTGTTAGATTTTACTTTTATCACAAGTGCAATGGATGCAGATCAAGCGAGGCATGACTAACTCCCTTTCTTATTTTCCCTAATCATTTACTAAATTCCCTCTGAGATACTAGGATCTTCTTAATATCCTCTAAACCACCCATCTCATTAAATAAAGTGCCTAAGTGGAAACCCCATTTCTTACTTAGGAAAATAACAAAATTCTCCATAAACTCCTTTTTCCCTTTAGCCTAAGTTTTTAACACTATGACTTAGCGCTGTCACTTTCATTTATTCTTTCATATTAACTCTTAACACTATTATATAAATCCCATACATTATTTCCCTTCCCCGTATTATATAAAATACATTAATAACCCCCAGATATTAATATTTCCCGTCCTGGTTGAATACGACCAGAGTCACATTTCAAAAGGGATTAATTAACCCCTCGTTAATTAATAAACCTATCCCCGAACCAATCCAAACCTGCCCAATACCATTAAAACCTTGGTTTATTTTGTTGCGGGCCTGCGCATTCAATTCTGCCATCTCCATGCTACGCCCACTATCCGATCTCTGCTCCACCATCTGACGGTCCAAAATTATTTCGCGACTTCCCCATCTGCCGCTGTTTAAATCCCGAGGAAACAGTGGTATTACTCTCGTACCATGGACACGCGTCGTGCTCCCGCATTGATCGCTTACCCCCCATCCAAAACTGTGCGATGCAAAAAGTGGTGCAGGGTAAACCGCTTACCACCCTCTGCTAAATGACAAGATATCCCATCGCTCTGACGTCATCTGCCCAATAAATGCCAAAGAAGCCCCGCCAAACCAAATATCATTAAATTGAAAAGAAAATTTCATTTTCACCCTTGTTCCTTGCAGACTGTGCTCCATGCAAAATATGTCTAGTCCACCACCCGGCCAAGAAATTCCAGTGTCGCGCTCTGAAGTTCGTTTTTCAACCTGCGAATTACATAGTTTGCCTCTTAAATATAGGTATTTACCCAATTCACTTCGCAAACCTGTAATTTTAGTTTTTCCACTGAGAACTTTACCTCAAAGAGCTGAATTCAAGTTGAAATCATTCTGAAGCTACCATAAGAAGACCCCTAAACCCGCTGTTTACTCCATTGTTTCAACAAAAGCTCGAATTCCATGTTGAATACACAAGAACCAAACATGGAAGCCCCCATAGCCCTGAATTTCGCGCCCATAAGTGCACCTCATAAAGACTTAAATTACCTACCCTTGGCTGACAAAGATTTCCAAATAAAATACTTATCTGGTGACAAGAATCATCTTCAGACCTTCTGCCAAATTAGGGATAGTTATCTAAGCAACTCTGATATTTTTGGACTATGGGAATTAAACCTTCCCATGTACTTCCTTCCCTAAGTCCATGTTTTCCCAGACATCATTCACCAATGTTGTGCGAACTATGACCCTGTCCATAGAGCAGTTATGTCTCCTTCCCAAACTGTCCTTTTTTCCATAACTGCCGAATCCATCAATGAGATGATACATTTCCATTACACTGAGCCCCTTGCTTGTCTTTCCATGGGATTTTTACTTGAGAAAGCATCTCAATTACCCGAATCAGAGATAACCCGCATTGCTCAGATGTTCATGATACCAACGCACCAACCTAAAGGTCCTCCTCCTTATCTGCAAGCCTTTTTCACTGAAACTGGTAGACTTATTGTCGACATGATATCCTTGATCTTGGGATTTAGGTCCAGTGAACATGTGGATGATATCACCGTGGTTCTATTATCAATCTTTACTCCAGGACAACCCCTTGCTGTCAAGTATGACTATGCCACTTTTATTGCCAACAAAATCCATGATCAATTTATAAATTTGGATAGAGAAGAAGTCTTCAAATACACATCTTTTATATACCATCTGTTGTTATATTACCAGTCAGACAACTTTCCATTTCCCATCAGGAAATTAGACTCAAAAGGAAATCAGAGGTCTATGATCTTTTGGAGCTCAGTTTTCCATAATACATGTGACTCCCCTTATACCTATAGTGAATTCATTGACTTAGTTGTACACCCAACCTCCAATCTATTGATAGGAGCTCCTCCTCCTAGGATCACTGGTGACATGAAGAAGATTTTGCAGCTTTCTAAACAGTACAGGATAGGTGACTGGTACCTCTACCAGAATCACATAGAAATCAGAATGTATGGAGGTGAACTTTGCCCTTTCAAGTTGCCTAGATATGTGCCCATGGGATATTTTCATTAGAATATTTTAGGTAGATCATCAATGCAGACTTAACCCACTTTTGTAATGTAAAGAAAAAGGCTCATTAACCCACTTTTGTAATGCAAAGAAAAAGGCTCAGCTGAGAATAAAAAACTAGTTAGGCCCTTATGTCATCAATTCTAAGGATGCATAGAAAGATGTTGAGAAGATATTAGAAAAACACCCTAGATTGAAGAAGAGTTTTCGGTGGGTGCCATATGACCCATATAGTTTCATAAGTGATAGAAGGGTAAGAAACAAGCTGTCAGTTTATATACATCATAAGATCCCAGAAATTGAACAGTTTGCAAATTGGGAAGAATGGGTAGAAGGGACTTTAATAGAAGAAATTAGTGAGCAAGAAAAGATGGAAAATGCCATGAAAGATCTTAAAAAAACCCTTGACCTGGACTCTTTTGGATAGGTATCTTTCAAGCTACCTCAATAATCAGGAGTTGGTACATCCTCTGCTAGGACTTCTCAGCAGCCTGCAATCAGTACACCAGTTACAGAAACTTCAAAGGGCAAAGAAGTTGCAAACACAGAGCAGCCTGCAATGACAGATCAACAAGAACAAATTCCTCCAACCCAAACTAAAGCAGCAGGAATTCCAACATTGCAAACTCCTCTAAATGAGGAAAGAAACAGGAAGAGAGACAGATAAGCCACTCCCCCCATAGGTGGACCTGCAGAACAGCCAGGCGCAAAGAGGAAAAGATTGAATCCTCCATTAGAAGATGAAATTATTGAGGAAACCACAGACAGGCAAAGGACAGAAAGGGTAGTCAGCCAACGGACTTCCCCAGTGGCAGAAACATCAACTCACTCACATAGGCAGGAGCTACAAAGATAGCACAACGTTGAAGTATCATCTACTAGACCATAAAGCAAACAGGCCTCTGACATTAAATGGACTTTCATAGAAATTAAGGCTAAAAATGGTCCTATTAGGATTCAAATGTACAATCAATACTTGAAAATGGCCTCCTCAAACCAGCAAATATTAATGTCTGCCTATGACATTTAAGAAGGAAAAATGTTAACGAGATATTTTAAGCCAAAGGTACAGCAACCCCAGTCTGCAACAGATTACATCAGAACAAACTTGGAGGTCCTAGCCAAAGACATTCATCCAATGGACCAAATTGAACTTCACAAGCAGACTGGGGAAATGGTCTATTCTACCCTGGCTGACAAAGCAATGTTGGCCCACCAATTGCAAAACTCCCTGGACAATACAGCAGCTCAACTACATTTGGAAAAAGCCTCTTCTCTGGCCAAGGATAATAGAATCAAATCATTGGAAGAGATCATCATGGAACTGGGACATGACCCCAAAGATGCTAAAGACATAAAGGCACTAATCAAGAAGAAAGAAGAGGACATTGTTGCCCTGAGGAAACAGCTAAAGCTACCTCCTTCAAGGCACCCTCAGACTACAGAAATTATAGAGTAGAAATCAGAGGAAGACATGATGGACCTGCTCATAAAACTCAATGAAAGATTAACTGATACAGAGAAGGCACTGGAAAAAGCACTAAAAGAGAAGCAGGGAGAGTCGACCTTCTAGCCACCTGAGGTGATCCCTATAGTCACAACTCCAGTCCCCTCAACAATTGGATCAGCATTGGCCCCAAATGTCCTGGCAGTCACAACAAAGGTAATCACAGGTATATCGTCAGTAGGAGCAGCACCAGGCAGCAGTACTAATATGAGCACAGAAGAATTGATAAAGACCATGGAAGAACTAAAGCTATGTTGGCATTATGATTCTGGTTTGGCTTTATGGTATAGATTTTGTACTTGATGGCAACTCACTCAAGTGGCAAAACTCCTTTCAGGCTCTTAAAATGATGGAAAATAAGAGGTTCGCAGGTGCATCATTCAAAAGGTGCGGACCCGTAGGTTCGTCGTCCAGGGAGTGCGGACATACGCGCAGGTTCATCGTTCATAAGGTGCGGTCCCCCAGTTCACTCACTCCAATGCAGAGAAGCGCACTCACGTGTGGTATCCTATGTTTGGCCCTTGGTATTTAGCCCATCTTTTACGTTCCTATGGTTTTGGCCCGTGGTATAGGATCTAATTTACTGAACCCTGGTTTGGATCCCTTGTATTGGTTTTTGATGGTTTTGTCCCGTGGTGTGGATAAGGGTTTGACTATAAAAAGGGGAAGGAGATCACTTGGCTAGTCACGTGTGAAAAATTGAATATCTTAATATCTGAAATTTTGGGTGTTTGGTTTTACAAAGCTAAGATCTAAATCAAGGAGAAATCTTAAGGCGAATCTATTGATAAGTCGTGAACTCTCAGGCGCATGATCAGATCTGTGGATCTGACTGACTGTGGCACATTGGAGGACTGTTAATTTGGCCCTAATCAGAGGTTCGCAGGCGATCCACAGCATAGGTGTGGGGGTACGCAGTGCAGAAGAAGACGCAGTGTGGGGGTACGCAGTGCATCAGAAGGCGCAGTGCGAGGTACGCAGCGCAGAAGAAAGCAAAGTGCGGAGATACGCAGAGGCACAGAAGGAACAGTGCGGAGGTACGCGGTCTGACACACAGTGCAGTGCGTATCTGAGTTGAGGTATGCAGTTCAGCAGAAGGGGAAGTTGCGGTGGTATGCAGAGCAGCAGAAGGATACAGTGCAGATCTGCGCAGTTCAGGCACAGAAAGGCTGCGGATACCCGCAGGTTTATATTGGTGAAGTTGCGGACCTGTCTTGAAACATTTATTGGCTGTCTTTTATCTATTGTTACAGAGTTTTGGGTTTAGATTTCTGGTATTACTTTTCTGTTTACAGCATTCTGAGTAGTTGGGTGATTCATTGGTTGTATAAGGAGATTGGGTGATTTGCATGTACTTGATGATTATTTGATCTTCTTGGATCCAGTCTGAAAATTAATGAAACGTGGTCCTTAAAGAAGTAGAAGAGAAAAGGGGGTTGTAGCTCCCTTCTAGGAGAGACTGGAAAATGAGAGAGTTGTAGCTCTCTGCAGGTTGTAGCCTGCGTACTGATAAAGGACTGCACCAGTACAAAATCCTTGTAAAAGAAGTTTCTAAATTGAAAGAAGATAAAGACATATTGCAGCAGGTGGTTTTCACCCACATTGGGTTTCCACCTTATATCTGGTGTTCTTTGGTGTGCTTATCTATTTTTCTAGTTCTTGTTCATTATTATATGGTACTGACATACAAATTAATGATCAATATCTGAAGAATAAATTAAAGTATAAATCTGGAAGGCATATTGAAAAGAATTTGATAATACTGATTCACCCCCCCTCTTAGTATTATTTCCAACAATTGGTATCAGAGCAGGTTCTTCAGAAGAAGCTTGATCGCTTGAAGAAAGATCTTGCATCATGAGCAACTACGAGAGGGAAGCATCAATCAGGCCACCGATTTTTGATGGGACAAACTTCGTTTATTGGAAGGTAAGAGTTACTACCTATCTTCAATCTCTTGGTACAGAAGTCTGGGATATCATAGATACAGGGTATACTTTTCCTTCAGAAACTCCTACAGATCCGGTTGAGAAGAAGAAATATGAAACAAATGCAAAGGCGGTCAATACTCTATTAGGATACCTATCTCAATCAGAATTTGTCAAGGTAATGCAGTTTAAATCTGCAAAAGAGATATGGGACAAGATTGTTCTGAGCTATGAAGGAGATGATCAGGTAAAAAGAGCAAAACTTCAAACCCTCAGGATTCAGTATGAAAATCTCAAGATGTATAATGATGAAAGTGTGGCTAACTTTCTTCATGTAGATGATATTGTTAATTGTATGAAAAATTTGGGTGAAGAAATAAAAGAGGCTGTTGTGGTTGAAAAAGTTCTAAGATCTTTGTCCCCTAGGTTTGAATCTAAAGTTTCTGCTATAGAAGAAAAAGAGAATATACAAAGCCTTAAAATGTCACAGCTGCACGGAATTCTAACTGCTTATGAAATGAGGAAAGGAGGTCCATTAGACAAGAGAGAAGCTGCCTTCAAGGCTTCACGCAAAGGCGAGTACTACAAGTCAGGACACATGTCAGAAGAAGAAAAAGAATCAAATTTTGTCAGAAATCTTCAACGGGGTACTGGACGGTTCCGAGGTAAGTTACCTTTCAAATGCTTTGCTTGTGAGACAGTCGGTCACTATGCTACCAAATATCCTCACAAGGATAAGATTGACAAAGGAAAGGAACCTGTTAGATGGAACAAGAAACAGAATGCAACTAAGAAAAGTTACTACACTCATGAAGACAGTGATGGCCTATCAAATAGTGACGAAGATGAACGAGGTAATGATTATAAACTTTTAATGGCCTTTGAAGATGATGATTACATGGATGCTATAGATGTGGATGACTTTTATGAAGAGATTTTTAGACTCAAGACATGTTTAATCTAAAAGAATGTGATCATTGATACTCTGCAATTTCAACTTGATGAAAAAGAAAAATCTCTTGAGAAGCTAGAATGTGAAATTGTTGGCCTTAGAAAAGAAATTGAGAAAACAAAGGTTCTTAATCTTAAGTTTGTTAAAGGATCTGAAACTCTGGATGAGATTATCAATGTACAGCATTCTCCACTAATCAAGATAGGTCTAGGTTATAATGGAGAAACATCTCAAGCATCCACCTCAAAGAGTTATCTTGATGCAGCAAGGAGGAATGAGCAAAAGCCCAATGGAGATCATCAGGTAAAGCAGGGACGAATTACATCAAGAACAAACAGAGACTACCAGGTAAACCAGGGGCAATCCATCTTAAGGGTGAACAAAAGCTACAACCAGCCACAGGTAAAAACTTCTCAATTTGCTTCAAGAATGGATGACAATAGAAATTACAATCATTTGGCTGGTAGATTTGATAATCGCAGAAGTTTCTTCAATGGCCAATGTTTCTCTTGCCATAACTTTGGTCACAAAGCAGCTCAATGTGTTGCCTATAAGACAATCATGACTAGAGAAGCTCAAAAACAAAGAAGTATGACCGGGATTACAAAAAGGACCTATAACAATTTTTCGGCCCTTGAAAATGAAATTGAATGTTCTATTTGTAATAACTTTGGTCATGAAGATTCTGAATGCAGGAGCAGGTTTCGGCAGACAAAGGAACAAGCCTCAAGCACCCGAACATGGAGAATAAAGGAACCACAACCAGAAAGATGTGGGATAGCTTTTTATGCAGAAGGACAGGAAAATCTATGGTACATCGACAACGGATGTTCAAAGCATATGACAGGTGATAAAGAAAAACTTGAATCATATACTGCTTTAGAAAAGGGTAAGAAAGTTTCTTTTGGAAATGATACCCCTGCAGCCATAAAAGGAAAAGGCACTGCTCACTTGAAAGAAAAGGTCAAAGCTGGAAATGTTTTGTATGTTGATGGCTTGAAGCATAATCTACTGAGTGTCAGTCAAATGTGCGATCAAGGAACCGAGGTAATATTTCGATCAAATGGATGTAGCGTTCGTGATCTTGATACAGGAAAAACAGTGATCAAAGGCAGAAGAACTCCAAATAATCTATACATATTTGAAGAAGGACAACAACAATGCTATTTGAGCAAAGATGATGAAAATTGGTTATAGCACTGGAGGTTGGGGCATCTAAGCTTTTCAAAATAAGGAAATCATGCAAATACCAGGCAGTTCGTGGTCTTCCAGATATCAAAATTCCAGACAACACCATATGCAAATCATGTCAGTTTGGTAAGCAAACCAGAACTAACTTCCCTGAGAAGGAAGGATCAGCCAGCTGGCCTCTTGAACTAGTCCATACAGATGTATGTGGTCTGTTTAGGACAAGGTCACCTCGAGGAGAAGAATACTTTATATTATTCATTGACAACTTCTCCGGGATGGTTTGGTTGGGACTTATGAAACACAAGGACGAAGCATTCGAAAAATTCAAATCTTTCAAATCCTTGGCTGAAAACGAATCAGATCACAAAATTAAGTGCCTCAGGTCCAACAGAGGTGGGAAGTTTACCTCAAATGAATTTTTTGATTTCTGTGAAGAACATGGAATAAGAAGGGAATTCTCTATAGCTAGGACTCCTCAGCAAAATGGAGTGGTGGAGAGGACGAACAGAACGGTCAAACAAATGGCTCGTGCTATGCTTGATGAGTCTGGGACTCCCGCAACCTTCTGGGGTGAAGCTGCATTTACTGCGGTTGTTATTCTCAACAAAACAAATGTCCGAGTGAATAGCACTCAAACTCCTCATGAGCTCTGGTATGGTGAGACTCCTTCGGTAAAGCATTTCAAAATTTTTGGGAGCAAATGCTATATCAAGAACACTGATCAACAGCTTGGCAAACTTGAACCTAGAGAAGAAGAAGGCATTCTCCTTGGTTATTCTCCCTGCAGCAAAGTATATAAGTGTTACAATAAAAGACTTGGAAGAATTGTTGACAGCATTGATGTAGTGGTTGATGAAAAAGGATACATCCCTAGTCAAGTAAATCATGAAAATATCGAAGAGGATGAAGACTACTCTCCAAATCAGACAAATGATGAAGAAGAACCTCAAGAGGCACCTGAGGAGCAAATAAGGATAGAAGAGAAGACTCCATCCAGGTACGTTCAAAAGAATCATCCAGAATCTCATATTTTGTGGCAGAAAGAAGCAGCTGTACAAACAAGAAGAACAATTGCAGAAGCCTCAAGCTATTTGGAATTTCTCTCCTCCACTGAACCACAAAATGTAAGAGAGGCATGCAAAGATGAATGTTGGGTCAAAGCGATGGATGAAGAACTTGAGCAGATCGAAAAGAACAACACTTGGGAGTTGGTTCCCAGACCAAAAGATAAGAATGTCATAGGGACAAAATGGATCTTCAAAAATAAGTTGAATGAAAATGGAGAAGTAATTAGAAACAATGCCAGACTTGTGTGTAAAGGGTATGCTCAACAAGAAGGAATAGACTTCGAAGAAACTTTTTCTCTCGTTGCTAGACTTGAGGCCATCCGAATGTTCCTTGCACTCTCAAGCTTTCAAAAGTTCAAAGTTTTTCAAATGGATGTGAAATCGTCCTTTCTGAATGGGGACTTAGAAGAAGAAGTGTACATTGAGCAACCAGATGGTTTCATCCTTGGGAATGATCCAAATCTTGTATGCAGACTAAAGAAGGCTCTCTATGGTCTTAAACAGGCTCCAAGGGCTTGGTACTACCGTTTGGAAAAATATCTTCATCAACAAGGTTTTTCAAAGGGGTCAGCAGATAGCAATCTTTACATAAAAATTGAAAATGACAAATTACTAATACTTGTTGTGTATGTAGATGATATTATCTTTTGCAACAATGAAGAAGCTATGAGTCAAAGCTTTGCCTTGGTAATGCAGAAAGAATTCGAAATGTCTTTGCTTGGAGAACTAACATATTTTCTTGGATTGCAAATCCAACAAATTGAAGGTGGGATCTTCTTGTCTCAAACCAAGTATCTCAAGTAGATTTTGAAGAAATATGGCATGGAATATGCAAAACCAGTATGTAGCCCATGGTCACAGGATGTAGCCTCAGTGCAAATGATGAATCAACAACAGTGCATCAACCAACCTACAGATCTATGATTGGAAGTCTACTTTATTTGACAGGTACCCGACCAGACATCATGCATGCAGTGGGAATAGTTGGAAGATTTCAAGCAAATCCAAAGGAAACTCATCTTCAGGCAGTGAAGAGAATTTTCAAATACCTTCAAGGAACTCAAAACTATGGCTTATGGTATCCTAGAGATACAGATCTCACACTTCATGCTTATACATGCAGATTGGGCTGGAAGCGTGGATGACAGGAAGAGCACAAGTGGTGGTGCATTCTTTATGGGTTCCAAATTAGTATCTTGGTTCAACAAGAAACAGAGTTCGTTTGCTTTATCTA
This sequence comes from Pinus tabuliformis, assembly GCA_031772625.1. Classification (NCBI taxonomy): domain Eukaryota; kingdom Viridiplantae; phylum Streptophyta; class Pinopsida; order Pinales; family Pinaceae; genus Pinus; species Pinus tabuliformis. The sequence goes on along the minus strand of CM062805.1, from coordinate 1,326,778,967 downwards.
CTGCTGAAGCGGAATATGTGGCTGCTGCATCTTGTTGCACTCAACTCCTTTGGATGATGCAGACCTTGCAGGATTTTTAGATCACTTGTACTCCACCTATCTCCATCTTATGTGATAATACAAGTGCAATCAGCATTTCAAAGAACCCAGTCATGCATTCAAAGACCAAGCACATACCAATCAGGTATCACTTTCTCAAGGAACAAGTGCTTGAACAAAAGGTCAAGTTGGAGTATGTTCCTTCTAAGGAACAAGTTGCTGATATACTCACCAAACCATTGCCCAGGGAGACCTTTGAATACCTCAGGCAAAAGCTAGGGGTTGTTGATGCATCATCATGTTGTTGAATCTCATCTGTTTCAGAGATTGTTGGTTGTACATGAGGTTCATATGGGGTATACGCGTACATTTGTTGGTTTATGGATTGGTCAAATATCGCATAGCACTGGTTCAGGGGGAGCACATATAATGCATTGTTGGCATTATGGTAGCACAAAAGGCGAACATGGATGCTGATCTGAATATCACTGCAATATGTCTCTTTCATTCATGGTGTATGGTGGATTATGGTTTGCAGATCTGGTGTACAGTCAGGGGGAGCATGATCAGTAGAAAAAAGACTTAAGCATGGTCTCAGGGGGAGCATAACCCTTTGCCCTTGATGTCAAAGGGGGAGAATGACGATGAGGATCTTGAGGTTGCCATCAAGTCCAAAGAGGGAGATTGTTGGCATTATGATTCTGGTTTGGATTTATGGTACAGGTGTTGTAATTGATGGCAACTTACTCAAGTGGCAAAACTCTTTTCAGGCTCTTAAAATGATGGAAAATAAGAGGTTCGCAGGTGCATCGTTCAAAAGGTGCGGACCCACAGGGTCGCCGTCCAGGGAGTGCGGACATACCCACAGGTTCACCGTTCATAAGGTGCGGTCCCCTAGTTCATTCACTCCAATGCAGAGAAGCGCACTCACATGTGGTATCCTATGTTTGGCCCTTGGTATTTAGCCCGTCTTTTACGATCCTATGGTTTTGGCCCGTGGTATAGGATCTAATTTATTGAACCCCGGTTTGGATCCCTTGTATTGGTTTTTGATGGTTTTGTCCCATGGTGTGGATAAGGGTTTGACTATAAAAAGGGGAAGGAGATTACTTGGCTGGTCACGTGTGAAAAATTGAATATCTTAATACTTGAAATTTTGGGTGTTTGGTTTTACAAAGCTAAGATCTAAATCAAGGAGAAATCTTAAGGCGAATCTATTGATAAGTCGTGAACTCTCGGGCGCATGATCAGATCTGTGGATCTGACTGACTGTGGCACATTGGAGGATTGTTAATTTGGCCCTAATCAGAGGTTTGCAGGCGATCCATGGCGTAGGTGCGGGGGTACGCAGTGCAGAAGAAGACGCAGTGCAGGGGTACATAGCGCATCAGAAGGCACAGTGCGAGGTACGCAACGCAGAAGAAAGCAAAGTGCGGAGATACGCAGAGGCACAGAAGGAACAGTGCGGAGGTACGCGGTCTGACACACAGTGTAGTGCGTATCTGAGTTGAGGTATGCAGTTCAACAGAAGGGGAAGTTACGGTGGTATGCAGAGTAGCAGAAGGATACAATGCAGATCTGCGCAGTTCAGGCACAGAAAGGCTGCGGATACCCGCAGTTTTATATTGGTGAAGTTGCGGACCTATCTTGAAACATTTATTGGTTGTCTTTTATCTATTGTTGTAGAGTTCTGGGTTTAGATTTCTGGTATTACTTTTCTGTTTACAGCATTCTGAGTAGTTGGGTGATTCATTGGTTGTATAAGGAGATTGGGTGATTTGCATGTACTTGATGATTATTTGATCTTCTTGGATCCAGTCTAAAAATTAATGAAACGTGGTCCTTAAAGAAGTAGAAGAGCAAAGGGGGTTGTAGCTCCCTTGTAGGAGAGACTGGAAAACGAGAGAGAGTTGTAGCTCTCTGCAGGTTATAGCCTACGTACTGATAAAGGACTGCACCAGTACAAAATCCTTATAAAAGAAGTTTCTAAATTGAAAGAAGATAGAGACATATTGCAGCAGGTGGTTTTCACCCACATTGGGTTTCCACCTTATATCTAGTGTTCTTTGGTGTGCTTATCTATTTTTCTGGTTCTTGTTCATTATTATATGGTACTGACATACAAATTAATGATCAATATCTGAAGAATAAATTAAAGTATAAATCTGGAAGGCATATTGAAAAGAATTAGATAATACTGATTCACCCCCCCTCTCAGTATTATTTCCAACAAGCTACAAGTGTCAGAGTTGAAACTGGTAAAAGACCAATTAGCTAAGGTAGAGAGAAATTATGATATTTTTAAAATCAATGTCGTGGAAAAAACCAAGGAAATTAAAGCCTGAGAAAGTAAAGTCAAAACATTAGAACAGGAGCTCACCTTTGACAAGCCCTTGGCAGAGATCAGGAAAATCCTTTCGGCAAATATCACCCAGTCTATAAATGAAATATGGCCATCTATCCAAGTGATCTATGAGCAAATTGGCTTAATAAACATAGCCCATGAGGTAATTCAGCAGATAAGAGTACAATTGGGCAAAATGCCAAAGGAAGCTAATCGGCTTATACATTTTTTAAACACCCACAATGCAGAACAACAGGAGCAACTTGGCATTCCAAACAGGACAGACACCATTCTAGAAATCAAAAGGGTTCTAACCAAGAGAACTTTAATGCAGAACTTAGAGAGAAGGTGCCAAGATATGCAAGTAGAAGTTAATGCCTTTATGGAGAAGTTCAAAATTTTGCTGAGTAAAGGGCTACCAAGCCCTTTGGTCGTCAATGACAAGTTAATGAAACACATTGATTATGTTGATAAATTAAATAAGTATGTTAGCGATCAAGCTAGCGCATCATCAAGTGCATCGGGAGTGAAAGCCCTTCCATCTGGCCGAGTTCTCTATGACAACTTAGAGAATTTATTCTACATCGAGCATGAGGTAACACATCTATTCGCCATTCAGCCTAATTTCTTTAGATATAAAGAGACTGATGAAACTCTTAGAAAACTTCAGGGGCATAAATTTCAGAGTAGAAATGGTGGCAAGATATGTTAGAAATTTTGTAAATTTCTCTTGGGGAAAACATAAATTTCACGCTATTTTTCCATGATAAGATAAACAGAGATAAATGAGGGTCAAGCGGGTCGAAGTGTATCTGATCAAGGACAAAGAATATCTGAAAAAGATAGAGTAGCCAGCACAACGTATCAATGGAAGACAACTGTAAACCAACTTGCAGAACCTACCTCCAGCACATCCGATAAAGACAGAACAGCATCAATTTATCTTTTCCCTATTTTCGAGATTGTTTGTCTCTATCTTTTGTAAAAAGGGATTAGTCATCACTAGATATTATCTCCATCAGATATTTTGTAAGATATTTTGTATAAATACACCCCCCCCCCCCCCAAATGAAGTATTTGGGGTTGGTGGGCATCCCTAGATTTTGTTGTATTATTGAGTTTTTTTGGAATAGAGAGTTGTTGGAATTAACTGTTGTCGAGCTCACTAGATGAGGAATTGATGCAGAGGACTTGTCACAGAATTCTTGAAACAAACCCGAGATCAATAAGTCCCCTATATCTCATGTTTTACAGTTTTCTTGTTTGCTATATCATCTGTGTTTCATAATCTGAATGGTAAAGAAAACGATTAATTCAGAATTTGTTTAAACTGCACTTTGTTTTCAGTCTTTATTATTCTCTGTGTTTTCTTCAGAATTTGTATAACAATGAATTCTTAATTGCTCATGTTTCTTGATTATCGCATATTAACTTTTTGCTAAGAAATTCTTAACTGCTCCTTAACAGTAATCATCCATTTTTCCTGTTTCAATATGTTGAAGGATTCTTAACTACCCTTCACACATTTGAGTCCATTCGATCTGATTTTAGCCTTAATTTGTTCCATGTTTGACTACCTTGCTCTGTGATGTCATCCTCTGTTAAGAAATCAAATCCAGAAAGCCATCCTTCTTTGACTCCATCATGCCCAATGGACTGAACTATTCAGTTTGCCTCAATGTTCTATTGAATCTCACCACCCAAACCCAAAACAAAACTCTTGAACTTCATAACTAGCCTAACACATTTCAAAACAAAGCTAAATCATAAAGAGAGAGCCCTCTCTGGATGCAGATTGGCTAGAATCTGTATCTAAAAGATTGGTCTATGGTTACCTCGCGTCGTATTCCCTTTCTTACAACTTTTGGGAACAACCTGAGTGGTAATAGTATCCAACTTGCATCAACACGGATCACAACAAAAAAAAATACCTAATACCATCAATATCTTGACTAAAAATTCCCTCTTGAGTCCTAATCTAAATATAATTTGGATACTTATTCCTAGAGTTCTCTTATGGGAAATATGGAAAGAATTAAATTGAAAAATATTTCAAAACCATTCTCTTTGTCAAGGTTATATTTGGACCATAATTAGGGTAAAAGTTGCATAATTGGTCACCTCTTAATATTTGTTAGAATAGGATTGACAAGTCAAGGATTGAAAATCTAGGATTCTTAAGACTGGTCTCTCGTATCAAATCCTTTAAAAACTTAAAAAATTACTACCCCAAACCCCTTTCCATATTTGTAGTAAGCCAATGCTATCCTCCTCTATTCATAAAATTGAATTTTGTTGGAGCTTCCAAAGGTAACCAAGGGAAAAAAAGATTTGGAGGAGTTTTTTAGGATCATCTGAAAAGGATCCCTTTTCTAATTTTTGGTCCCATGGGAATAGAAAAAAATAATGTAACAAATCTTACATCTTGAGGTATAGGCCTTTAGATTGCTCAAAGTCAACATTTCTATAAATTATTCATAGAAGGATATTCATAGCTAGTCATAGCCATGATAAATAAAACCCTAAATGGTGCTACTCCTAGCAATATATCCACTCACTAACATATATAAACCATTTTAGAAAAAATTCCAAACATCTTCCATTTAGTTCCTATAATTATCACCTTGGATATTCAGAAACATAGGAAAAAAATAGCAAATCACCTTGCAAGTGAAGGGTGCAAAGATGAGGTGAATTGTTAGCCTTATTAAATATTACTGTGAGAGACATAAAATATTTATCAAGAGGAACATAAAACCAAAAACAAAACACAAAACATAAATACAAATAACATAGTGGTTACCCTAGGAAAACCCAAACTTTTAAGAAAAACCCAACTAATGGAATTCCATTATATCCCTTGGCTAAAACCTAGTTAAGCCAGCAAAGTGATCCTTCACAACTCACATCCCCTGACCCATTACAATAGAGTTCATACCAACCATTTGAAAGCTCCATTATATGAAATTCAGAGGCAAAAAACCAACGGAAACCAAAAAGACACATGCCCAAGACCATCACCATTGAACCAACAAGCTTTCACTCTTTTCCCAAGTAAATTTAACCTAAGAATCTCCCCTTAAACCTTTACTTGGTGTTTCCCTTGATCATATATGACAAAACCAGCCAAGTATTTCAACCTTTCTCACTCTATCCATTAACCCCCTTAAATTTTATACCTAGGGTATTTTTTAATCCAACATGCCCCCTATCACCTATGTCTAATAATAGACTTTACCGACAGTTTCCAAGGGGTACATATGCCTTACAAGTTCTTATAGAAACATGCCCATTTATCTGCAATACCCTTTCAAATATATTATATTTTTTTTTTGTTACTCCGACATTTTTGTTGCCAACCTCTCACCTTGAAATTCTTCAAGCCTCTTCACTCTAATTCTCACCTCGATCCATTAAAACCCTTGACAATGAGATACTCTAGTTTTCACTATTGTTAGGTTTGTCCTGAAACAATTACTAATACTAAATCTAAGACGCACAACCATATTGTGCTCTTTTCCTTCTGACCTAACTTGCTATAGTCTTCTATTAACATTATTGTTGGTTTATTACTTAGATCCATAGTGATCCATTAACCTTTATCCACCAGCATATCCCCCATCTTGAACGTTCACAACTCAAAACTCTATTGGTTGAATTTATTTATCTCTATATTTTTACTATTCACCATTTCCTTTCACCTCAGTCTACCCAAGCTAAACTATGCATTACATAGTCTCTGGCCTCAAGTTACACCACTGGATGTTGAGACTACATAGTGTGCAATTCAGGTAGGCAGTCTCCCTCTTTCACTTTAAGAAATGTGCAATTTTCCTTATTAGTACATTGGTTCTTGTTCTGATCTTGTTTTGAGAGTCAATTTGTTGAAGCTAATCTGTCTTTTCCATGAGTCTATTTTCCTCTAATGGGTATTGCAGTTGTTGAGCACTTCTCTTCATCAGTATGACATCATGGCACCAAAGAGATTTTCTTCAAATAAAACCATAGAAAGTAGCACCAAGGAGGTAGTTAAGAGTACACCAATGAACTTTCTACTTTGCGCAGATACTCAATTTTTCATAGAAGAGGAATAAGATATTGCATGGCAGGAAGTGAATGAAGAATTCTCAGCAAGAAGCTTCAAAGCAAAAACTAAAGAGTGGCATGTGTATATCAATGTCTAGAAGGCAGGGTTAGATAAATTTGCATGCAGGTATTCGACTTTCCCATGTGCAAACGTTATCAGCTGGATAGTTTCTCATATAGATTCAAAGACTATGACTCTAAATAATGCTAATAGACAAAGGACTGCTTCTTTTTAGGCACCTAGTTATCATCTCATGTACCATTTTTCGAAGGTGGAATCGCTCAAGGATTATTAATTTTATGCTACCACCAGCTACTTGAGCACAAATGACATTGTTAAAAGCTAGGTGAAAGAGAAAACAATGTTCTGTCAGACACCTGCCAACACCTACAAGACACAACATCTCAGGAGGGCCTATAAGCTCTTGATAGTTCTATGTTATAGAATCTATGGCCAGCAGAGCACTGAGACATTCCCTGAAGGGTGGGCATTCTTACTAAACCAAGTTGTGAATGAAGGTAAACCATTCAACTGATCAGACTTGTTGGGTTAACAATTATGGATCCATGCATTTAATGCCCTCAACCCCCCAAGGGAAAGAAAGATATATGTTACATGTTCGTCTATCTACTGGATGCAATATGCACACACAATTTATTCCCTGGCATGAATTGGACTTTGATACCAAGGCAATCTGCAGTACACATATACTGTAAATGGCCTTCAAATTGCAAAGATAAAGGAGTAATGGAAAAGTTTATTGATCACTTCCTTATTCCATTGTATAATTTTATCTTTGAATAAGAGCCACCTTGCATGTCACATGGGGAAACGAAATGGTGTCAGAGATAGGATATTGGTTTTCCTCACCATATCACACTTTCCTCAGGGTGTTCAATTGACAGAAGTCTCCGCATGTTTTACTGAGGTATGCCACTAAAAAATTATTCATGAAAGAAGTTGCATACCATCTATCAATAGGGTTTTCAACAACTCTACACAGGAATAAGAAAGTACCTAGTCCCACTCTTCCTATGCAGATTGGATTGTACGAAAACAAGAATATAAAAGTTGCAAACACCAAAGGAAAGGAAATAGAGAATTTGCATTCGGTTATTTGGACTTCAATTGGTATGATCCGAGGAATGTTTTCAAATAACATTGTTCAAGAATTCATTATGAATCTCTAAGTGGGACCTTTCACAGACGATAGGAGGAAGCATGGAATAATTATTATAATGCCTCCAAGTCTTGTGAACTAGTAAACTTCACTGGAACATCAAAGGTTACTCCGCATAAATAAGTTACTCCAGAGGCAGTATGAATGGAAGGGTGCAACCCAGTGTGCGTGAAGGGAAAGAGGAAATTTGTGCACCATCGAGGGGGGGATCGAAGTGACAAGATGAAAGCATATCTAAACATAATTAAAGAGGCCATAATAAGAGAGAATAAGAGGAAATAGAGGATGTAAGAAGCAGAATAGAAGTAGAGGGAAGGACAAGAGTAGAAGAGGTTGGAGGAAGAAAGGAAGAAGCAGGCAGAAGAAGAAAGTCAAAGAGTAGAAGAATAATAATCCACACAAAGACAAGTTGAAGAAGAAGAATAGAACCAGGAGCTAGAAGAGGAGAGTAAGAAGATGCTTGACAAAGAGCTCACTCAAGATATTGAGGATTTGATAGAGATCCAAGACATGGAGGAGGAACCAGAACTGTAGAACCAAGATGTTGACCTGATGCCAAGTACACAATAGGTCACCAGTTAGTCTCCCCATCCTTAAGCAGAGCATTAGCTCCAAGTGAGGAAGATGAAATTGTTCCTCTTGATGATGGTCTAGTTATGGACACGTACAATTTTACTTACAATGAGCTCAAAAAAAAGATTGGACAAACAAGGAAGAAACATTTTTTGGAAAAACTCACATCTCCTCATTCATCAGAGAAAGGGTGATCGTGACAGACACTAGAAGAAATCCAGGTGTCATTTTCACATCCAACTTGGCCTTCGCAACTGCTACAAATTCAAACAGAAACTATATGACGGCCGAGAAAAAATGGTTGTCAAAGAAATTGTAAGCCGCTAGGAAAGAGGTTGAATAACTCTGAGCAGAGTTACAAAACGGAGTTGTTGCACAGGTCCATATGGAAGAATTGAAGGCAATGATACTTGACAATGTATCGACACCGGAGATACCATGCGCAATATTTATGAGGAGATTGTTATCATGCATAAGGAAGTTGTTCAATTGCATGGGTTGCAAAAAAAGTTTAAAGATCATGTTAAAACACTCAAGGATGTACAATCCACTATTGTTGTCGTGCATGAATGATCAATGCAATACAAAGGGGAACCACTTGAAGTAGGAAAGAAGACAAGGAAAGAGGAAGAGTTGGAGAAAGCCAAGCTTTATACGCTCATCCAAAATAACAAATACCTCGCCTCTTTCATTGCCAACACTCAATCCTCATATGCATGATTGTACAATAGCTTGGACTTCTTGGTGAAATTGCACGGGATCCCATTAGTTGGCTCACTCACCCAAACCAAATGCAGGAATCAAGTCAGGTAAGAGATTGAAAAATACTTGGAGCAGTAGTGATAGATCACCATTAGGAAAAATCTTGAAGTAAACAAATAGAATATGCAAAAGTACATTGGTGGTCTTGTCCAAATCAATACCATGTTGCTCCTACTCATAAAGGAAACACAGTCCGATTCCAAATCAGTGTACCCAGATTCCATGGAGGCTAGAGTCTACTTCCATCTTGACGCCATCACATAGTTTGGGGATGTCATCATGCAATACAAAGCTTGGCACTGTTATGTGACCGAGAAACATCAAGTGGAAATTGTTGAGCTGGAGTTTCCCCAAATTCAAGCTTAAACGTTTTGTCTTGTTAGGTTATCTAGTTGGCTCTGCCCAATTTTTTCCTATATAGGTATGAGTATATTGTAATATTTTTTGTAATTAATTTGTAAGTGGACTTCCAAGTGTCAATTATGGAATTTGAAGAGTCATGTTGTATAGACGTTAAAGATTCATCTTGTAAAGAAGTTGAGGTGTCATGAGGGAAGTCCAAGGGTCACAAGGGGAAGCAAATAGTCACCCCTTTTGTTATAAATATACCCTCATGACTCATGTAACATGATTTTGGAAGCCATGCTTTTGGCTAGGTTTTTAGCTTAGAATCAGGAGCTTGGGAGTTTATTGACATCCTTGGATTCTCTGTAGCATAGAGGGAGTATATTTCTTTGGAGGATAAGCCGTAAACTTCATGTTCCAATATTGGGGCTAGTGGTTCTTCAATCATATATGTATGCTTGGAACTTTCACTTTAATAAAAGCTCAAAGCTGACACATTTTCATGCATATTTTGTGAATATAGTAGGACTATTCTTGTTACATTTGCAATATATCTTTTTTCAATTATGAACTATTTCGTTTGCATTAGTATGAATCTTGGTGAATTCATGTTGTTGTTTAATTCCATCATGGTTAATGTCTGAACTATTTCACAGGCTAACTCGTGATGTCGTTATGCTCGTGTGTTCCTTTTAAGCTTTATACTATTACATGCCTCTAAGGGGCTCATTCATTTTCCCCTCATGTGTTAAAACCTTTCATACATTGCACTTGACCTTCTGTAGAGTCACACACTTGTTCCCCAAAGTCACCATACACCACTCTATGCATCATTGCAGGAAAGGCACATCCTTAAAACCATCTTCTTCGGAAACCAGGTTGTATTCCGGATAGGCTTCTACAACAAACGATGTGAGGTCTAATTGGGAGTTCATATCAGAGAGACGCCATTGAATGTTGGCGGGTCCAGCACTGTTAACATTTCTGGCACTAGAAGGAGGGCCAGATGGCAAGCTGAGCCCATGACATCTGTTTGAAATTTCCATATATTTAATGGCTTCTTCCCATATATCAACCCTAGCATGTTTTCCGAGAACCACAAATCTGAAAGTGCCCATGGGAATAATTAATGACTTGTTGAATTTAAAATTTAATGGCTAGGGTGAAACAACCATTCTCAAGGACACTGCTCGCTTTATTGAATTCTGCACTAAACACGATATTCATTGCGAGGATGCTACTTACATGTTGTTCATTCTCACATTTGAAGCACACGTCAAGGAATGGTGTTACACATTTCCAACCACTTCCATACACTCTTTCGACCATCTTGTCAAAAAAGCTCTTCCATGCCTTTGGAAGGTATGATTATAAATTTGTTTTGAATAAAATTATGCATTTTCAAAAAGCACCTGATGAATTGTTTGATGATTTTCACAATTGTTTTATTCATTTCTATTTTGAATTTTCTGAAGAAGATCTTGATTGGAATCCAATGAAAGATAAATTTGAATTTCCTGTTCATATTTCGATGAATCCTAAAGAATATGAATCTTTCAAAAGTCTCCCAACATACACTGGTTATGGAGCTCCCAAATCTACGATGAAGGAAGTTGTTGTTCCATGTGACTCTTCATCTTCCCCTCATCAAACAACTCCATTTACGCAAGTTGAGGTTGGAGAACTTGAGAGTTCATCTATTGATCTACCACCATATTATCCAAGCCTGCATATTTAGAGTTTAAATTTAAGTTGGGATTGCGAATCTGATTTTTCTAGTGATGTTATTTCTCCTCTCCCTTCATCTATTGGTTCTTTTGGTCCTCCTGATTGTGAGTTGTTGTGTTCACCAGTTTTAATCATTTCTAATGTTCATGAGGATCAATCTCATAATGGAGTTAGTGTTTAAAAATCAACTTGTGATATCATTTATAATGAGTATGTGTGGGTTTCTTTTTTTGAACAAGAATATATGATGAAGGTTGATCTTTCTCCTTCTTCCCCTCTCCCACATTATCCTGACATCTTCTGTGATTTTGTTATTCTTGTTGAATCTATCGCAAAAATAGTTTATGACAATCTTAATTTCAATCACACTCAAAACTCGTGGAAAGTCACTTTTTCATATGAGGACAGAGAGGAAGAATCCTCTCTTCTTGCTATTTCCAATTAGTCATCTGATCATTCTCAAGAAACAGAGGGTGAAATTTATTTTTTTCAATCTTCCCCTCTCTACAATACATTAGATCATGAGGATGCCTCTTCTAATGAGAATGGAATTTCTGATCATGGTTTTCATGATCTATTCATTCATTCATCTGGCCATGACTCTGATTTTTCTATTGTTGATCTTTATAAGCCACTAGTTTTTGATGATTTACCTTCCTATGCCATGGAACTTCTACAAGTTTTCGAGGCATTTTAGCCCATGCTAGTTGTTATGTCAGGTTCTCATAGTCTTGAGGTAAGTTCCAACTTTGATAAGAGTAGTCTTGTATCTTCTAAGGATCCTCATCATTCGATTGTGCAAATTGAAGATCCATATGTATCTCAATTTTTTCATCCTCCACCTACTTTGCATGATCCTATATCTCAATCATTAGAGGAATCATACCTGCAAATATATATTATGAAATGTATGTTTTTCTCTTTCTTCATGTCTTCCAAGTTTAGAAGTTTGAAAGAGAACTCTCACATGTCTTGTTGTTATAATGTGCATAGGAACCATAATGCATCCACAAAATGTCTTGCATGCGCTTTCTTTTTCTATTTTTCTGTGTGTGCTTTTGCTCTTTAAATGTCAAGGTACGTATCATGTCATATTTCTTGTATGTTTTTGTTCATGAATGTATTTCTTGATATGGATTCCCTCACCCATATAGGTCAACCTATGCATTAATGGTTACACTGGAAGTTTCATTTTACATAAGCCTGGCCTATTCTCGGTTAGTTTAGGAGTAGGAGTAGTTCATTAGTTTTCTTTGTTCTCTTTGTTTTGATTTACTTTCTGCCCTACCCCTTTTATTTCATTTTTGTTTTTCTGTAAGATAGTTTCCACATGAGATCGTGCCTGGTTTCTAAAGCAAGAATGTTGAAGTTTAGGAGGAAATTTTGCTATCGTCAATGCTTGGTTATCTATTTATTCCCTCCCTTTGCATGAATCTCGCACCTTTTATTCAATTATACCCTGATGGAAAATATGTTATTTTTGGAGAAAACCATAGTGGAATCATGATGTTTAATTCCATAACTAGTACCACCTACTCTAATCAGTTTTATCACTATTCGGTTTTGTCTTGTCAACTAAGTCGAGTAGAGTAAGGACGGGTGGAAACTTTAATAAGTGATTGTATTTAAGAGGTGTATAAACATCATTCTCTTTAGGGACAACCTCTACACCTCTCAATAAGTCGAGATCCATCTTCTGCCTCATTAAATCATGCACAGTTATTTGAAAAAAATATAAAAAAGAAAAAATAATAAAATGTGAAAGAAGAGAAAGGATTCCTGGGCAGAGAGGTGAAGCAAGTAACTCCATTGGGGTACTATCTAGGCTTGTTGGAAATGGAGCAATGTTTGCGTCCCTGAAGTGAGTCCATCAAGGTACTGTCTAGGCCTGCTAACAGTGGAGCAACACAAAATATGAAAACCAAGACTCTGAAAATCTTGCTTCACTTGTGCATCTATATACTCCCCATCCCCAATCGAAACAACTAAGTTTGACTTGCCTTTAAAGTGTGCTACTGATGAAGAGAATGGTAGGGACTACATATTTAACTTAAGATAAGTAAAGAAGTTATGTTGATAAATGAATTTAACAATACTTCCTGAAGAGTTATACTTGTTTTACATGAGCTAAGAGCCATATAGAGAGATGGAGTTCTACCAGTGTGTCGCCAAGTGTTGTAGCTTCTACAGCCACCCTCCAAAATTTTGCCCATGTTTTGATTTTGGAGCCTCCCTTCTGTCCACAAGAGCCTAGATTTTAATTTCATCAAGTATTCATGTTGTGATAAATTCTTATATTTTCATGCTTTTCTCGTGATGTACTGATCCCAGTTTGATATATTTCACTCACAAGCAAGCTTTTGACTTGACCTTACAGCATTGTTGGGCTTGCCTCCAAAAACTCCGCAATCTTAGAAAGTAGGCCAACCTTTATTATTGGAATTGCACAATCTAGGATAGAAGGCATGCCTTAAGCTTAGAAATTCCATAGTACTGGATGGAAGCCCAACCTTAAGCCCATAAATTGTGCAAGTCTTCCTTGACCTCAGAAACTATGCAATGCACTGAGTCAAGAAGTTTCATTGTCCTTGGGAACTTTAAAATCCTTCTTGGTAGTATGAATTCCCCATTTCTCAAAAACAAAAAAGCATCTCTTGAAAATAGGGAGTCATTAATTAGTTTCTCGAAGATGGCACACTTACTATTTTTGGAACTTTCAACCAAGTGTCACTTTTTCCTTAATTTTCGGCATGTTTGGCATAAAACCTAATAGGTATAAATATATATAATGGATGCCCCTAGAGCTCATTTTTACATTTGATATTGGAGCTCTACATTCCCAAGGATATCAAGGAGTCGCCAGTGGATTTTGTGACACTTTTCCAGGTGAGTTTTTCTTTTGTTGTCTTTTGTCGCTTTTTATTGTTTGACTTCTATGAGTGTTGTTTTTCTTGTTTATTTTGATGGATGATAGTATTTTAACGTATATTAGTGTGTAAAAGAGTTGGATTGGTCTATCATTCACCTTTTACAAGTGTCACATCAATTTTATTTTTTTTACCCATCAATGGTCATCGTTATGGTGAATCTCAATGCATGTTTATTTTCCTTTTGAATGTTGATTTCTTGCACTTGATTTTCCTAATCTATCTATCCTTAGTCATATTTGCACCTTAACTTGCACCATCACTCATATCAACTTATTTCCCACACTCTTTATAGGAATATATTTCCTTCCCTTGGCTAGAAATATCCTTGTTTAACTGGGCATTGCACAGGTTGGGGGCTCGATCTTGAAGATTGGCCTCTAAGACTGCATAATGCATATTACCTGTCTAGCCCAACTATGCATTTTACAATTCCAGGGCTCAAGCCCATCCCTTTGCCACTGATATTGTGCAATGCGCAATCTCCACCTCAGTCTGCCCAAGCTAAATTGTGCATTGCACAGTATGTAGCCTCAAGTTGCACTACTAGCTATTGAGATTATGCACTAAACATTTCAAGTAGTCAGTCTCCCTCCTCAATCTCAAGAATTATGAAATTTTCCTTGTCATTCCACTGGTAGCTTCTGTAATTTTCCTCCTACAATTATTGCAGTTGTTGAGAACTTCCCTTCATCAGTCACTTACATCATGGCACCAAAGATATCTTCTTCAAAGGACACCACAAAAAGTAGCATTGGGGAGGAAGTTGAGAGTATTCCAATGAACTTTCCAGTTTACGCAGATACTCAACTGTTCATAGAAAAGGAATTAGATATCACATGGAATAAAGTGAATGAAGCATACTCAACAAGAAGCTTCAAAGCAGACCTTGAATACTGACAGGTATATATCATGTCCAGAAGTCAGGGTTACATAAGGTTGATGTTTGGTCAATTTAATGTTCTTAAATTGCAAGCATAAATTATCGACCGGAGTTGGTAAACTTGTGAAGTGCAGGTGCACTATATATGATAGAAGCCTATTCTTTAATTTAGTAAGATGATGGTTATGTTTTTTCTTTAGATTTTCATTGTTATCTAGATTTTCATTAGAGTTAGATTTCTACAATTTAATATATGGAAGTTAACATATTGTTAGAACAAATGGAAGTTAAACTATTGTTAGATCAATTTATCAAATCATGTCTAATTGAGTATCATTCTAAAATGTCTTATGTTACTCATCCTAAAAATTATGAATCTATATAAACACTTTACTACTATGAAAAGAGAGTATTCAAATCCAAATGCTTGTTTATGAAATATATACAATTATGATTTTAAAGAGCATGAAGGAAATTTCTAATTAGAAATTGCAAAGTGATATAAATTCTAACTCTAAAAAGCATGAAGAGGCTGAATGTAATGAAGCGAAAAAGCATTGAAAAACTAGACTATTTGAAATATTGTAAACATAAACGAAATGTGAAATGATAAACGAGATAACTCAGTTTATAAGAAATAACAAAAAGAATGAATTAAAGAAACTAGAATGCAGTGATAGCAGAAAGCATTTGAATGAAAGCAATTATAAAGCAATGAAATGAAAATAAACTAAAACCTCGATTATCTGCAGGGGCCCTCCACATCCAGTAGGTATGATTCACAATCACATATGCATCGAATCAGAAAAGTAAATTCAAATTAATGTAAGAGCGAAGATCTGGTTCACAATTTCTTCAGCAATTAACTTAATACTTCCTCCACTATATCGTTTATAGAGGATACATATTTATATAAAATGTGTGCTCAATCTGTTGAGACTTCTATGCCTACAGGTCTGATGTTCAATCCTAATTCAAATATGAAACTTAAATAGGAAAAGCGTTATTTCATCGATTTTCTATTTGGAAAGCAAATCGAGAAAACATATTGTGCCTGGATTCTCACTGCTACATGTTTACCTGTATCTTTGACCATGCCACTGTGTGATCCCTTTGGTGAACTGGCTTGAGTGAATAGGAGGAGATCCATGAGGGGATCAATCCTCAACTACCCATATGCTTAGTTTCTTCATTAGCACACCAGAACCTTGCGAACCATGGAGGTAGCCGCATTCTTTAATATAACAATAAGGACCATTAGAGCATATGAAAAATAAGACCTGTAAGAGTTGTTACCTTATCAAAATCTATTATTTACTGCCTTTATTGAGTTGATAGTGATGATGAAAAATAGTAAAATGGTGGAAAAAGGGTGTCAAAACAAAACAGTTATGGAACTCTACATTCCCCCAAACTGAAGATTGTGTATGTCATCATACAAACTACAAAATTGATATCTTGAGCTACTACATTTGCTTGGACACTTCTTCCAGTACAAACAACTTCATTTTTTTCACTTTCTTTCCAGTAATTTCCATCCTTGGCTTTCTCATGAGGATCTTGTATTTCAAGTTTATAACCTATTTCTATAAAGCCTTGTTTTTCTTCTTCAGTTTATTGTTCTTATTAAACCACAGACTTAGATGTAAGAGGAGATTGTCACTCTTAGCCATTTGAATTTCGTTTTGTGCTTTCAAAGGCTTGATTTTCATTTTTGATATATCTGTTTAATGTCTCCAGTTCAAAGATTTCTTGTTTCAATATATTGACTACTGGAGGTTCTTGTGGCTCATTAAATTGATTTTCTTCTTCCTCTTGAATTGGGATTGATGTTCTTGCTAGATCTCCTACTGCACCAGATCAATCTATGGTGTTCTTCATTTTGGACTCTGAGGAGGCGATGTGACAGTTGGTAATGAAACTCTTGGTGACAAAACCCTTGGAGATGAAACTCTTGGAGGAGTTCCTGAATTTTCTTCTTCGACTTTTGATTTTTCTTCTATTTCTATACTGACATGCTCTGTGCTCTTTGAGGGTAGTCCTTTTGCTGAGTTGAATCTGGCACTACTTCTTAAGGCTATGACAGGGGTCTTTTGAGTTTTCTTCCTTTCTGCTTTAGGCTTCTCTACTTGGCTTTCTTTCTTCTAACATTTCTCTTATTCATTTTCTCTAAAACTTATGCAAGTGGGATGTCATATTATGATAGATTTTGTGGTTCTTGTTCCTTTCTCTTATCAATTTTTCTTTTCCTTCCCCTCTTAGGTCTGTTTCTATTTGGCTTCCCAAGAGTTTCTTCCTGAAAGTGATTTCTTACTAAAAAGCTCTCCCAATTATCACCTATGTTTTGGAGATGAAATTCAACAAGTATTTTGACTATACCATGGTGATACATTGTATTATCTATAAATTGAATTCTCCTCTGAACGTTTCCTAACATATTTCTAGGACTATTCAATAATAAATATGGAGGGTTTGTCTCATTTTCTACAAGGAAATTCATTAGCATCCAAATATGATAGAAAAACATACATTCAAACCTTCCTTCATAGGTAACAATTTTTTGCATTATTAGAAGTAGGTTTCCACACTTACTTTTCAATGTTGGGCTTGGGATGCCCTTCTTGAAAATGGTGGTGTCCATGCTTGGTTTATTCAGACAAAACCTTCCAGTACTTCATTTCTATACCTCTGTTCTTGAACCATTTCTCTCCAATCCATGGCAGTCCACTGGCTTCGGCTATGAATGACTCTGTCACTGTGAATTTGATGTCCCCTATCTCCACTTCGACTCCATCAAAGGCCTTGGCAAAGGATTTAGTCACTTCTCTACGGAAGCCATCAAATTTCTCTACAAATTCGAGCCACTATGCTTTCTGCAGTAATTCTTTTGTTTGTGGATACCCCTCTAAAAATTGGTTTCCTGTCGGCTTCGTTCTGACTATCACACCCATGGACGAGAATCTTTGTTTCACAATTGTTTTGTTTCATAGGGTAGGATGGCTTGGTAGGTTTTTTAGAGTGAAGAGGTTGAAAATGTAAGTGATGGAACAATGAGAGAGTAGGTGGTGAGGATATAATGGAATGAGGTAGAATCTAACCGTTAAGATTATTCATGCTTATGTTTTGGGCAGCCGATTCAATGGATTGGGATATGAGAGATGATGATTGTAAGTGAATGGTGATTTATGCAAGATTTAAGGCATGTACAAATGTAACCCTATCTACCAATGGGTCACAAACTTAATCATTAATTTAGATACCAAGAAAATGAAATATGGACACTTCATTACCAAGTAATGGCACCAAAAGAATGTTGGTTCCTAGATTGTTCCAGTGACAAAGAGAAATCCAAGAACATATTCATCGAGGGTTTAAAAACCTACCACTGCAGGCTAAAAGGGCTGGTCTCTCTTCACCTCAGGGGGTATTCCCTATATCAAATGATATATATATATATATATATATATATATATATATATATATATATATATATATAACCAGATTACATATAACTTAAAAAGGAGTGTAAAATGTGAATCTCTATGTGGGTGAGACTTGCATACAACATGCAGTCAATGATATCAAATTGAAACCTTAATTATGAAATAAGAAAATAATATTCCATAAAACTTAAAATGAAAGAAAATATATTATCAAAGATAAAAAGCAAGATAATTAAAGGTTAGATATGCCTATATCAATTTTACTGGTAACTTATCACTTATCACAGTGCAAAGTGTGATATAGTATAATATCAGGTATTATCACTCCTTAGTCACATTGCAAAAGACAAGTGTTAAGAATATGATTATCCACTAATAATATGTATATTAGATGATAATGAATGTTGTATGGGATGCAACAAGACAACCCTAATCCGGCAAATGCACTATCTTGTTAACAATTATGAATATGTAAGCAGATGAAATAATTGAAAAATTAATAATGAAAAACAAAGAAAACACATAATTGATGTAACTAGTATTTCCATGAACCATTTGTAATAGAAGTGACAATGTCATTAATTTTGAGTTCACATAAACAACAGATCAGGTAAATACTTCAATCTTTTGTCCCATTATAATATCTATATCTCAGAGGAGATATGATTCAATATTAGAAAGTGATTTAAATATCTACCAATTCAATCATATAAAACAACAACATAAACGAATGTATATTCACAAACTAGAAATGAAAGAAACTACAAAAATATTATATTCAAAATGCATAATCAAAGGTTACCAAAAATATCATGATTTGGCATGTGCATCAAGTGCAATTAGGCCTCTAAAACTTAAATGTCTTCTCTAACAGTCACCCATCCCTTCCTCTATTTTCTTGAATGAGTTCAGGGTTTTCATATTAAAAAACCTCGTAACTTTTATACATAATCATTCGTTAGCTGAAAATAATATGATGCCTAATTAATAGAAAATAAAATTTTGACTTCAAATTTTATTCTTGTATCACATGGATTCTTCTTTAAATTAGTCCCATCAAATCAATTTCACGATTAATATCTTGAATGTCACAAATAAGAGTTAGTATTTAAGAAATCATATTAAAATGTATGAATAAAATTCATAATTGACAAATTTTCTTTACCTTATTTCCTAGATTTTCTTCAAGAATAGTTGAGGAAAAATCTTGAGTGAAATTCCATTTACATGCCTTTGATTTTTATTTCTAACCCTCAATAATCTCTTCAAAATATAACAAAACCCTAAATTTTATTTATGCAAATTTTTTTATTATTTTCTTGATTTGATCCTTCACAGTAAAACTCGGTAAATATTCTTCAACCCGTAATAAAAACCCTAAATCCTAGGATACATTTCACATATGCGAATTTATAGAAAGTAAAATGAAAACATTAATGAAATTCAAATAAACTGTTTCATGAAGTTAAATAAACGTTTTGGTATGGATGACTCTAAAATCTCTAGCTAAGGTGTAGGCTTGATGAATATAAAGATTGATGCTATTTTAAAGCAACGTGAGAATTAGAGGTGGGTTAACAAGCCTTTTCTTACCATTGATTTTATTTTTGATAACTGGATCTCACCACGTGGAAAGTTGGAGGTGGGTTGGTAGGATATTTTAATGTAGGTCCCCATTTTTATATTTCTCACAGATACACTCTTCATATTGGTTCACACGTGTTTTAAAGTCTTCACCCAACTATTTATAGGCGTTAATAATTAAATGCGTCTTATCTACCTGCTTTATACCTTTTAAAACGACTAGATCATTTTATTTTATAGGTAGTAATCCCGGTAAAAACCTTGAATTTATAACATAACCCTAAAATATGGAATACACATTTAGTAAAAATAATTTCTTTAGTTTCCAAAACTTAAAAATAAATTCTCACCATAAATCAAATAAACTTATTAATAAACGGTTCATAGTTTGGGAGAAGAAAGCATTTAATGTCCAAAATCAATGCACGAGAATTAATATTAATAGAGGACGGGCAATTATAGTGGACTGGAAATTATTTTATGAATTACCTTCCTTTTCGCTTTACACAGTTGTAAATATGAGGTAGAGTTCTCATAATAATATATTATTGCATTTTAATAAAATGTTTATGAATTTAATTAATCTAAGAAAACTTAGAAATATTATTTTTGTACTTTTTGGAATAGGGCTTTACGAATCTCTAATAAATAATACTTTATAAATGTTTTATATGAGGTATATGACTATCTTATATTGAAAATTAAAATAATTATTTTAAAAAGTTATTTATGTGAAATGAAGGTTTTTAATTTTTAAGTCTGGCATTAAAATTTAAATATTTATTCTCACTTTTTACTTGTTTTTACTTTTGTAAAATATGTTTTATAAATTACAAATGCATATGCATATATGAATTCAACTCTGGTAAAAAAAATTTAATTACAAGAAACACTTTATTTATATCTTGTGATTATTTAATTTTCCCTTTTTAGACATTACTCACTTTTTTGTTGACAACTAGATGTTAATCATGATTAATCACAATTATGATTAATAATAATGTTTTAGTGGTGTGTATTATTATGATATTTTAGTTATTGTTATTAATCAATTTTCTATATTTATTTATGTGTGAAATTAAAAGAATAAAATAATAATAATAATCACACACACACATTTATGGATATGTCATGTTATCTAAATAATGTCGTAAAACATCATTAATGTCATTTTTCATGATTGAAATCTTTAATTTATTTTATTAATGCAATTTTTTTGTAACTAGGAATAACATGTCAAATATGAATCTAGGGGTCTAGTAAGACTTGGTGAAAACAAGATAAAGGCTAATGTGAGATCAAATGCCTAGAGGTAGCCCTAAATTTCAAGAGTACCAAAATTAACACCAGCACTATTTTTTTCTTATTTACAAGGAGAGAAATTCCCTTGTAGACGACCTTTGCAAAGTGGGTGTGCAACTACCATTGGGCATATGGAAGATCTTGGAACAGGTTGGAGACACATTTTATGAGTTCTACCATAAGCCTTTTATAGAAAGTTGCAAGTGGAATATGCATAAGATTGAGGACTCATATATGTACTTGCTTATATTTTATAACCCTTTTGTCAGATCATCTCTCATTCATGTCAATTGGGCTAGCATTGATGCAAAAGGGATAGTGTGTTTGGAATTCATGTGGATGGAGTATGAAGCTTAAGGGAAGTTTTTTAGTTGTTGCAATCTTTAGTAGAGAACCATCATAGTAGCAAGTCAATTGAAGAAGTTATCAATATTATAACTACGGTGGTTTGATGGTCTAGGATTTGAAGGTGTTTCTTCCTTAGGAGGCTAGCTTAGATGCTCCTAGAAATGGAACAAATGGGTAGTTCTCGAAAAGATCTTTCCAATGGTGTGTGGAACTATGAAAAAAGTCTTCTAGATCAAAATGTATGGCCAATTGAATTTCTTGGACCAAAAGGCACAAAAGTTTCAATTTGGAAAATGGCATTGATTTGGCGTTATTTCCATGGGTTCCACAAAATGAATGCTCCACCCCAGCCTTTTAATCTCAACATTTTAATCTTAGGAGTTTCCAAATGAGCCTCATACCCAAATCCCTAAGGTTATTGAGTAAGTGGAAAAAAACTAAGGTATGAGAACTTCCTTTATCATACAAGTGACATCGATACATACAGGTGGAAATGAAGCTCAAGTTCAAAGCTTAGGAGGTATAGTGTGTGTCCCACCAAGAAATCATAACCCTAGCAATATTTTTCCCAAGGCTTTCCTTTGAAGTGAATTGTACTAATGTCCTAGGGTTCCGAGGTATGAGATGGGAACTTTCCCAGTTTGTTGATTCAAGCCTTCTCCATCAACTACCTCATATATTCATGTCCAAGAGTTATTATCCAGGGAGTTTCCAAGAGTTTCTTAAGTCTAAATTCCCACGGTGACGGGATAAGCGAGACAAGGTGACATGTTGGTGATAGGACCTAGTAGTCAAATGGCATGGAAATGCAAGCCTAACGATTTTCAAAGGTGCTTTGGCCCCACAAGGAACACATCACCTTAGAAGTTCTTCCCCAATAATTTCAAAGGAAACTCATGACTAAATTTTTAGGGAGATGACTCTTGGGAGACATAAACATGTTTATTGGTTACTGTGGAAAGTTTTCGTCCATAAATTTGAAATATTTGGCCCAACCTTATAATTTTTGTGAAGAAATTCATTGAAAAGAAGAAGGCTTAAATAACCCTTGCCTCCATTCCCTTGAAAAAATGGAAAAATCACATGAGGCCACATGGGACATTCCCATTCATAGATATAAATGATTTGGAGCCATGGTGGGAGTTGACATTAGCAATTTAAAGGCCTCGAATGATGTCATCACTTAAAATTCCCAGGACATGTGGCACCAATAGGGATGTGACATGTGGCATGCATACTTGCCATTTTCAAGTACCCGAGTAACCTATTTCGAGAAGACATTTGGCACCAGTAAGGATAGGACACGTAGTAGGTTTACATAGGGGATGAACATAAAGGCAGCAAATTTCATCTTGGTGCCTATGTAACCCTCAGAATTTTCAAAATGGGTGCAGTAAATAACTCCTCAGATTTTTACTTCTAGGGGAAGAAGAGTATTTCTCGACAAGTGAAGGCTCAAGGTTTCTATCTAGGGGATATTTGAAGATGATGTCACCATGGTTCCTACGTCAACTTGGGATTTTTGAGACGAGCATCATAGGAAATCTCTAGGGAGACATAGTCTGGGACAACATGTTTCTCATTATTTGATGTTCAAACAAGAGACAAATGGCATGCCTAATCGTGTGGGATTTGGTGTGTGAGGTGACTGAGGAACTTAGGGATGATTATAATAAAAAATGGGGTGTTACAAGAGCTTAAAGGGTTGTAAGGGCTTGATACATGTGCATAAGCCCTCGGGTCTACATTGATTTATAACATTGATTGAAAAGGATTGTGGGCATACTCTAACACTGAGGGCTTAACACATATAGGCTTGGATGAGTCGGAATACAACATAGCATTGCGTGCTAAATTTGTCATGTTTTGCAAGATGTGGCTTCACCTACAAATGGTTAATAAGGCTTGAATAGTTTGGTAGTTGGTTTGCCATAGAAATCCTTATTTGGTCACTTCACTAAATATGGAAATCCACTAGAGACATAGTTTTAGTTAATGGTGATTATCTAGAACAAGGAAACAAAGCAATGAGGACGATGATTGGAGAAGAAAGTAATGGATTTCCAAGATCAAATGAACAAGTCAAACTTGATTTCGTCTCATGCCAAGAAGAGATAAATAATCAAATTGGCCCTATGAGTACTGAGATCATACCACAACACAAAGAGCCATGCCAATGTACACCTTGAGCCCTGTGTGACTTAAAAGGTAGAAATGAAGACCATGCCTAAGTCTGTTGGTTAGATAAATGAATCCCACTTTCATGGTTTTATTAAGGGAGAACTAAGATACAAAATTACGTAGATAGAGCCCAGCAAGCCATGTTGCAGTTATGAGATTGAACAAGAAGTCATGTCCCCGGTAGTATGAGCCATGCTTAAAGTAAACTTTGGTAGAGTGATGAGTAGAAGCTCCAACATCGATCCAGGTGTATCAAAAGGAAAAAATAACGGATTGCAAATGTGCTTAAGGGGGTATTGAAATAATTTATTGTGTGTTGTAGACAGCTGAGGAGAGAGTTGTGTGTGTGTGAGTGTGCTATTGAGGAAGGTTGAGAGTTCCTAAGAAGCATGAAGGCCAAGTATTGTTTATATAGATGAAGAAAAGAACAATTTGAGTGGAGTGGGATGATGAAGTGTTGAAGGATGATATATGAGTGGTTCTTAGTGGTTCTATGGTGTAGAGGGATAAGAACATAGGGTTGTTATATATGTTGCAACTGAGAAGAAACCAGTGAGTTGTTGAGTATGTCGTCAAAGAGTGCTCAGAATGAGAAGAGGACAAAGAGGTAAAAGGGATGAGAATAGGGGTACGAGTTGATGAATGCATAACTGAAATTAGGTAGAGTGAATGCCAAGAATAGTGAGCAGTAATTTCCTTATAGATAATAGGTTGTTTCCTACAAAATAGGAGGTTGGGAATTCCATTTGAGTGGTTGTTTGAATATAGCTTGGATTTTGGTTCCTCCTAGAAGTTGGTGCTTACTACAAATCCATGATGTTGGTGCTTCTGGTAAGCTTATCATGTGTCTACA
This sequence comes from Pinus tabuliformis, assembly GCA_031772625.1. NCBI lineage: Eukaryota > Viridiplantae > Streptophyta > Pinopsida > Pinales > Pinaceae > Pinus > Pinus tabuliformis. Next base: position 1,326,754,388 of record CM062805.1, on the reverse strand, counting down.
AAGAAGGGAGTTGGGGCTTTCTACCAGTGGTTTCTAGCAAATCCAATCTAAGGGATTTGGTGCTTATTATGAGTGGTGGAGAAAATATTGATGTAAATAGAGAAGGATCTAATACTTTACATCATAATACGAAAAAATATTTGGTGGGTTTTTTTCAAAAAGGGTTTCCACGTTAAACCTCTATGTCTTGGGTGTATGTTTCTCATGGTAGATGTATGTTCATGTGTTCATTTGTGTTGTTGCTACAAGTTATGTTGTTAATGAGTGACGCGAATGATTTCCAATGATCAAATGAAATTATAATTTGGCATTAAAAGTTTAAATTATCCTTAATATTGATTCACCCTACCTCTCAGTATAAACAATGTTTCCAACATATTCATGTAGCTACATTGCTAGACCATCAATGCCATAAACCTCCATCCATATATCTAGGATCCATTCATGCGGATATTTCTTTAATAACCAAGCTATGAACAAAGTTTCTAATCAATATAAAGATGAAATTTTCTATATGGAAATTCCATTATTTTAACAAAGTAAGCTAGCTTGTTCTCCTAGAATCAGTCATCTAGGATATTCCATTCCATATTCTTTCAAAAAAGATGGCTCGTCGATCAATTCTTAATTCCATTGACAACATCAAATATCCTTTCACTAGGGAAGTGCTCAAAAGGAAATGAAATTTTCATTGGTATCCTAGAACCAACAATGTCCTCCGAAACTCTATGGGGGTCTTGGACTTCAAGAACCTACCACTCTAAACAAAATCTTGTGGTAAAATTATGGTGGATATGACATAAAAGGGGGAAATATTATGGATTCAATTTTTAAAACACATATATGATGACAAAAAACCCATCAACCATTTTATCTGGATGAAATTCTCCCAAACTAGATCCATTATGTGGAATCTCCCCAAAAAACGACATGCACCTTATCCAACAACAATGTTTCTCGGTAATAAGAGATGGTCAAGGCTATGCTCTCCTAGGATGATTCCTAGAATCACTCTAAAAACTCAATAGAATGGACGACCTAGAGGGGCTAAGAATCAACATGAAAATATAAAGAAAGTATACTATAGCGGGCTACTAGGCCCAAAGCAACTCAAATAATCAATGGAGACAATGACTTGAACAAGAAGATTAGTAGTCATAACGAGAGGAAGGAGAATGGAAATATTTACAATTACGACTCCTTCCACTCCCAAAGGAAGAAATAAGGCTTCAATGGGGTCACAATCCAAGTGAATCATTTTCAATCAATGAATCCTACTAATTATGAGAAAGGTTTCAAGATAAGCCCAAGAAAAAAAATGGCAAATTAATGGGGGAGAAAACTTTGGAACAAAAATTATCCTTTCCTTTCACTCCTTGCCCAAGGAAAAACACTCTCTTGGGGTTATCTCCTAAAAAGAGGATTTTCTGGGCCTTCCTCTTGTCATCTACGTAGATCAACATAATAAGATCTAGAAATTTGTTTCAATTGTTTTCCTTTTTCCAAGGTAATGTGGGAGATAATTATATCCAAATTTCATCAACATGGATTACAACAAAAAAAAATACCTAATACCATCAATAGCTTGACTAAAACTTCCTTCCTGAGTCCTAATCTAAATATAATTTGGGTGCTTATTCCTAAAGTTTTCTTATGGGAAATATGGAAAGAATTAAATTGAAAAGTATTTCAAAACCAATCTCTTTGTCAAGTTTATATTTGGACCATAATTAGGGTAAAAATTGCATAATTGGTCACCTCTTAATATTGGTCAGAATAGGATTGACAAGTCAGGGATTAAAAATCTAGTATTCTTAAGATTGGTCTCTCGTATCAAATCCTTTAAAAATTGAAAAAATTACTACCCCAAACCCCTTTCCATATTGGTAGTAAGAAAACACTATCCTCCTCTATTCATAAAATTGAATTTTGTTGCAGCTTCCAAAGGTAACCAAGTGACAAAAAGATTTGAAGGAGTTTTTCAGGATCATCTGAAAAGGATCCTTTTTCTTTTTTTTGGTCCCATGGGAATAAAAAAAAATAATGTAACAAAGCTTAGATCTTGACGTATAGGCCTTCAGATTGCTCAATGTCAACATTTCTATAAATTAGTCATAGAAGGATATTCATAGCTAGTCATAGCCATGATAAATAAAATCCTAAATGGTGCTACACCTAGCAATGTATCCACTCACTAACATATATAAATCATTTTAGAAAAACTTCCAAACAACCTCCATTTAGTTCCTATAATTATCACCTTGGATATTTAGAAACATGGGAAAAAATAGCAAATTGCCTTGCAAGTGAAGGGTGCAAAGATGAGGTGAATTGTTAGCCTTATTAAATATTACTATGAGAGACATAAAATATTTATCAAGAGGAACATAAAACCAGAAACAAAACACAAAAAATACATACAAAGAACATAGTGGTTACCCTAGGAAAGCCCCAACTTTTAAGAAAAACCCAACTAATGAAATTCCATTATATCCCTTGGCCAAAACCTAGTTAAGCCAACAAAGTGATCCTTCACAACTCACATCCCATGACCCATTACAATAGAGTTCATACCAACCATTTGAAAGCTCCATTACATGAAATTCAGAGGCACAAAACCAACAGAAACCAAAAAGACACATGCCTAAAACCAACACCATAGAACCAATAAGCTTTCACTCTTTTCCCAAGTCAATTTAACCTAATAATCTCCCCTTAAACCTTGACTTGGTGTTTCCCTTGATCATATATGACAAAACCAGCCAAGTGATTCAACCTTTCTCACTCTATCCATTACCCCCCTTAAATTTTATACCTAGGGTAATTTTTTATCCAACATGCCCCCTATCACCTATGTCTAATAACAAACTTTACCAACAATTTCCAAGGGGTACATATGCCTTACAAGGTCTTATAGAAACATGCACATTTATATGCAATACCCTTTCAAATCTATTATATTTTTTTTCGTTACTCCGACATTTATGTTGCCAACCTCTCACCTTGACATGCTTCAAGCCTCTTTGCTCCAATTCTCACCTCGATCCATTAAAACCCTTGACAATGAGATACTCTAGTTTTCACCATTGTTAGGTTTCTCCTGAAACAATTACTAATACTCAATCTAAGACACACAACCATATTGTGCTCTTTTCCTTCTAATCCAACTTGGTATAGTCTTCTATTAACATTATCGTTGGTTTATTACTTAGATCCATAGCGATCCACTAGCCTTTATCCACCAACTATCCCCCATATTGAATGTTCACAACTCAAAACTCTATTGGTTGAATTTATTTATCTCTATATTTTTAGTATTCACCATTTCCTTTCACCATAAGAATTGATCCTATAGATATACCACTATAATAATGTCTACCAAAAGATTGGAAAAAATAAAAAAACCCTCATCCACAAAGGAATCCCCTTGAAGCCAAAACTTCTCTGATATTAAATATTTAAAATTACCATGAGCGACATAAAATTTTTACCAAGAGGAACATTAAATCATTGAATAAATCACAAAAACATAGATACAAACAACACAATGTCTGCCCTAGGAAAACTCCAACTCCATGGAAAAACCCAACTAACAGAATTCCATTAGATCCCTTAGCTAAACCCCATCCAAGCTAGCCAAGAAGAGCTTCACTGCTCACATCTCCTGGCCCATGCATTGAGTCAAGAAGTTTCTTAGTCCTTGGGAATTGCACAATCCTTCTTGGAAATATACATGCCCGGTTTCCCTAAAAGAAAAAATATATAAAGAAAAAATAATCCTTAGAAAAAAGGGATTCATTAATTATTTTGTCGATGGTGGCACACTTACTATTTTTGGAACTTTCTCCCAAGTGTCACTTTTTCTTTGATTTTAGGCATGTGCATCATAAACCCTGATCAATCTAAATATATATAATGGATTACCCTAGATCTAATTTGTACATTTGATCTTGGAGATCTTGCATTCCTAAGGAGATCAAGGATCCTTCGGTGGAGTTTGTGGCACTTTTTTGAGTGAGTTTTTCTTTTGTCGCTATTTCTGTCGATTTTTGTCATTTGACTTCTATGAGTGTTGTTTTTCTTGTTTTTTTTCATTTTTTTTGGAGTTTTAACTTATATTATCTTTTACAAGTGTTGGATCAGTCCATCGTATGCTTTTTACAAGTGTAGCATCAATTTTCTTATTTTTCCCATTAGTGGTCATCGTTGCGGCGACTCTCCATGCATGTTTGTTTTTCCTTTTGCATGTTGATTTAATGCACATGATTTGCAATGATATATCTATCCTTAATCATATCTACACTTTAAATTTCACCATCACTTACATCTTATTGTTTCCCACACTCTCTCCAGGAATATTTCCCTTCCCTTGGTCAACAGTTACCTTGTCTAGCTAGGCATTGTGCAAGTCAATGGTTCAAGCTTGATGCTTGGCCTCTGATACTACATAATGCATAGTACCTAGATAGCCCAATAGTGCATTATGTGGTTCCACGGATCAATCCCATCCCTTGGCCATCGATATTGCGCAATGTGAATCTAGAATCCCAAATGGAAAGCATTCAAAAAGAACCCATCCCTTGGCCAATGAGATTGCACAATGTGTAGTCTCCACCTCAGTATACCCAAGCTTAATTGCGCATTACATAGTCTTTGGCCTCAAGTTACTGGATGTTGAGACTACGCAGTGTGCAGTTCAAGTAGGCAGTCTCCCTCCTTCACTTTAAGAAATGTGCAATTTTCCTTATTATTCCATTGGTTGTTGTTGTGATCTTTCTTTGAGAGTCAATTTGTTGAAGCTAATCTGTCTTTTCCGTGAGTGAATTTTCCTCCTACGGGTATTGCAGTTGTTGAGCACTTCTCTTCACCAGTATGACATCATGGCACCAAAGAGATTTTCTTCAAAGGAAACCATAGAAAGTAGCACTAAGGAGGTAGTTAAGATTACACCAATGAACTTTCTACTTTTCGCAGACACTCAATTGTTCATAGAAGAGGAATAAGATATCGCATGGCAGAAAGTGAATGAAGCATTCCCAGCAAGAAGCTTCAAAGCAACCCTAAAGAGTGGCATGTGTATATCAATGTCTAGAAGTCAGTGTTACATAAGGTTGCATGTAGGTATTCGACTTTCCCATGTGCAAACATTATCAGTTGGATAGTTTCTCATATAGATTCAAAGACTATGACTCTAAATAATGCTAATAGACAAAGGATTGCTTCTTTTTAGGCACCTAATTATCATGTCATGTACCATTTTTCGAAGGTGGAATCGCTTAAGGATATTAATTTTATGTTACCACTAGCTACTTGAGAACAAATGATATTGTTAAACGCTGGGTGAAAGAGAAAACAATGTTCTGTCAGACACCCGCCAACACCTATAAGTCACAAAATCTACGAAGGGCCTATAAGCTCTTAATAGTTCTATGTTATAGAATCTATGGCCAGTAGATCACTGAGACATTCCCTCAAGGGTGGGCATTCTTACTAAGCCAAGTTGTGAATGAAGGTAAACCATTCAACTGGTCAGACTTGTTGGGTCAACAGTTATGGATCCATGCATCTAATGCCCTCAATCCCCCCAAGGGAGAGAAAGATATATTTTACATGTTTGCCTATCCACTAGATGAAATATGCACACACAATTTATTCCCTGGCATGAATTGGACTTTCATACCAAGGGAGCCTGCCGTGCACATAAACTATAAATGACTTTCAAAGTGTGACCATAAAGAGATAATGGAAAAGTTGATTGATCACTTCCTCATTCCATTGTATAATTTTATCTTTGAATAAGAGCCACCTTGCATGCCACATGGGGAAATGGAATGGTGTCGGAGATAGGAGATTGGTTTTCCTCACCAAATCACACTTTCCTCAGGGTGTTCGATTGACAGAAGTCCCCACATGTTTTACCGAGGTATGCCACTAAAAAATTATTCATGAAAGAAGTTGCATACCATCTCTCCACAGGGTTTTCAACAAATCTACACAGGAATAAGAAAGTACCTAGTCCCACTCTTCCTATGCAGATCACATTGTACAAAAACAAGATTATAAAAGTTGCAAACACCAAAGGAAAGGAAATAGAGAAATTTGCATTCAGTTATTTGGACTTCAGCTGGTATGATCTGAGGAATGTTTTCAAATAACATTGTTCAAGAATTCATTATCAATCACTAAGTGGGACCTTTCACAGACGATAGGAGTAAGCATGGAATGATTATTTTAATGCCTCCAAGTCTTGTGAACCAGTATACTTCACTAGAACATCAAAGGTTACTCTGCATAAATAATCTAGAGGCAATATGAATGGAAGGGTGCAACCCAATGTGCATGAAGGGAAAGAGGAAATTAGTGCACCATCGAGGGGAGGATCAAAGCGACAAGATGAAAGCATATCTAAACATACTTAAAGAGGCCATAACAAGAGAGAATAAGAGGAAATAGAGGATGTAGGAAGAAAAATAGAAGTAGAGGGAAGAATAAGAGAATAAGAGGTTGGAGGATGAAAGGAAGAAGCAGGCAGAAGAAGAAAGTAAAAGAGTATAAGAATAATAACCCACATGAAGACAAGTTGAAGAAGAAGAATAAAACCAGGAGCTAGAGGAGGAGAGTAAGAAGATGCATCACAAAGAGCTCACTCAAGATATTGAGGATTTGATAGAGATCCAAGACATGGAGGAGGAACCGGAACTGTAGAACCAAGATGTCTACCTGATGCCAGGTAAACAATAGGTCACCAGTTAGTCTCCCCATCCTCATGCATAGCATAAGCTACAAGTGAGGAAGAGGAAATTGTTCCTCTTGATGATGGTCTAGTTATGGACACGTACAATTTGACTTATGATGAGCTCCAAAAAAATATTGTACAAACAAGGAAGAATTTTTTTTGGAAAACCTCACATCTCCTACATTCATTAGAGAAAGGGTGATCGTGACAGACACTAGAAGAAATCCAAGTGTCATTTTCGCAGCCAACTTGGCTTTCGCAAGTGCTACAAATTCAAACAGAGACTATCTGATGGCCGAGAAAAAATAGTTGACAAAGAAATTGTAAGCGCTACGAAAGAGGTTGAATAGCTCTGAGAAAAGTTACAAAACGAAGCTCTTGCAAAGATCCACATGGAAGAATTGAAGGCAATGATACTCAACAATGTATCGAAACTAGGAGAGACCATGCGCAATATTTATGAGGAGCTTGTTACCATGCATAAGGAAGTTGTTCACTTACATGCATTGCAGAAAAAGTGTAAAGATTGTGTCAAAACACTCAAGGATGTACAATCCACTATTGTTGTTGTGCATGAATTATCAATGCAATACAAAGGGGCACCACTTGAAGTAGGAAAGAATACAAGGCAAGAGGAAGAGTTGGAGAAAGAAAAGCTTCAGATGTTCATCCAAAATAACAAATACCTTGCCTCTTTCATTGCCAAGACTCATTCCTCACATGCATGATTTTACCATAGCTTGGACTTCTTGATGAAATTGCACAGGATCCCATCAGTTGGCTCACTCACCGAAACCAAATCCATGAATCAGGTCAAGTAAGAGATTGAAAAATACTTGGAGCAGTTGAGACAGATCACCATTAGGGAAAATCTTGAAGCAAATAGATAGAATATGCAGGAGTACATTGGTGGTCTTGTCCAAATGAATACGATGTTGCTCCTGCTCATAAAGGAAACACAGGCTAATTCCAAATCAGTGTATCCAGATTCCATGGAGGCTAGAGTCTACTTACATCTTGACACCATCACACAGTTTGGGGATGTCATCACGCAATACAAAGCTTGGCACTGTTACATGACCGAGAAACATCAAGTGGAAATTGTTGATCTGGAGTTTCCCCAAAGTCAAACTTAAACGTTTTGTCTTATTAGGTTGTCTAGTTAGCTCTACCCAATTTTGTCCTATATAGGTATGAGTATATTGTAATATTTTTTGTAATTAATTTGTAAGTGGACTTCTAAGTGTCAATTATGGAATGTGAAGAGTCGTGTTGTATAGAAGTTAAAGATTCATCTTGTAAAGAAGTTGAGGTGTCATGAGGGAAGTCCAAGGGTCACAAGGGGAAGCGAATAGTCCCCCCTTTTGTTATAAATATACCCTCATGACTCATGTAAAATGATTTTGGGATCCATGCTTTTGGCTAGGTTTTTAGCTTAGAATAGGGAGCTTGGGAGTTTATTGACAGCCTTAGATTCTCCGTAGCATAGAGGGAGTATATTTCTTTGGAGGATAAGGTGTAGACTTCATGTTCCAATATTGGGGCTAGTGGTTCTTCAATGATATATGTATGATTGGAACTTTCACTTTAATAAAAGCTCAAAGCCGACCCATTCTCATGCATATTTTGTGAATATAGTAGGACTATTCTTGTTATGTTTGCAATATATCTTTTTTCACTTATGAACTATTTCATTTGCATTAGTATGAATCTTGGTGAATTCATATTGTTGTTTAATTCCATCATAGTTAATGTGTGAACTATTTCACAGGCTAACTCGTGATGTCTTTATGCTCGTGTGTTTCTTTCAAGCTTTATACTATTACATGCTTCTAAGGGGCTCACTCATTTTCCCCTTGTGTGTTAGAACCTTTCATACATTGCACTTGACCTTCTGCAAAGTCACACACTTGTTCCCCAAAGTCACCATACACCACTCTATGCATTATTACAGGCAAGGCACATCATTAAAACCATCTTCTTCGGCAACCAAGTTGTATTCTAGATGGGCTTCTACAGCAAACGATGTGAGGTCTAATTGGGAGTTCATATCAGGGAGACCCCATTGAATTTTGGCGGGTCCAGCACTGTTAACATTTCTAGCACTGGAAGGAGGGCCAGATGACAAGCTGAGTCCATGACATCTACCTGAAATTTCCATATATTTAACAACTTCTTCCCATATGTCAACCCTAGCATGTTTTTCGAGAACCACAAATCTGAAAGTTCCCATGGGAATAATTAATGACATGTTGAATTTAAAATTTAACGGCTAGGGTGAAACAACCATTCTTGAGGACACTGCTCACTTTCTTGAATTCTGCACTAAACACAATATTCACTGTGAGGATGCTATTTACACGTTGTTCATTCTCACATTTGAAGCACATGTCAAGGAATGATGTTACACATTGCCAACCACTTCCATAGACTCTTGCGACCATCTTCTCAAAGAGCTCTTCCATGTATTTGGAAGGTATGATTATAAATTTGTTTTCAATAAAATTATGTGTTTTCGAAAAGCACCTAATGAATTGTTTAATGATTTTCACAATTGTTTTATTCATTTCTATTTTGAATTTTCTGAAGAAGATCTTGATTGGAATCTAATGAAAGATAAATTTGAATTTCTTGTTCATATTTCGATGAATCCTAAAGAATATGAATCTTTCAAAAGTTTCCCAACATACACTGGTTATGGAGCTCCCAAATCTACGATGAAGGAAGTTGTTGTTCCATGTGACTCTTCATCTTCCCTTCATCAAACAACTCCATTTATGTAGGTTGAGGTTGGAGAAATTGAGAGTTCATCTGTTGATCGACCACCATATTCTCAAACCTCGCATATTTAGAGTTTAAATGTAAGTTGGGATTGCGAATCTGATTTTTCTAGTGATGTTCTTTCTCCTCTCCCTCCATCTATTGGTTCTTTTGGTCCTCCTGATTGTGAGTTGTTGTGTTCACCAATTTTAATCATTTCTGATGTTCATGAGGATCAATCTCATAATGGAGTTAGTGTTTAAAAATAAACTTGTGATATCATTTACGATGAGTATGTGTGGGTTTCTTTTTTTGAACAAGAATATATGATGAAGGTTGATCTTTCTCCGTCTTCCCATCTCCCGCATTATCCTAAAATCTTCTGTGATTCCAATATTCCTGTTGAATCTGTTGCAAAATTAGTTTCTGATGATCTTAATTTTGATCACACTCAAAACTCGTGGAAAGTCAGTTTTTCATATGAGGACGAAGAGGAAGAATCCTCTCTTCTTGATATTTCCAATCAGTCGTCTGATCATTCTCAAGAAACAGAGGGTGAAATTTCTTGTTTTCAATCTTCCCCTCTCTACAATACATCAGATCATGAGGATGCCTCTGTTTATGAGGACATAATTTCTAATCATGGTTTTCATGATCTATTCATTCATTCATCTAGCCATGACTCTGATTTTTCTATTGTTGATCCTTATAAGCCACTAGTTTTTGATGATTTATCTTCCTATGCCATGGAACTTCTACAAGTTGTCGAGGCACTTTAGCCCATGTTGGTCGTTATGTCAGGTTCTCATAGTCTTGAGGTAAGTTCCAACTTTGATAAGAGTAGTCCTGTATATTCTGAGGATCGTCATCGTTCGATTGCGCAAATTGAAGATCCATATGCATCTCGATTTTTTCATCCTCCACCTACTTTGCATGATCCTATATCGCAATCATTAGAGGAATCACACCTAGAAATCTATATTATGAAATGTAAGTTTTTCTCTTTCTTCATGTTTTCCAAGTTCAGAAGTTTGAAAGAGAACTCTCACATGTCTTGTTGTTATAATGTGCACAGGAACCATAATGCATCCGAAAAATGTCTTCCATGCACTTTCTTTTTCTATTTTTTTGTGTGTGCTTTTGCTCTTTGAATGTCAAGGTACGTATCATGTCATATTTCTTGTGTGTTGTTGTTCATGAATATCTTTCTTGATATGGATTCCCTCACCCATATAGGTCAACCTATGCATCAATGGTTACACTGGAAGTTTCATTTTATGTAAGCCTGGCCTATTCTCAGTTAGTTTAGGAGTAGGAGTAGTTCATTAGTTTTGTTTGTTCTCTTTGTTTTGATTTACTTTCCGCCCTACCCCTTTTCTTTCATTTTTGTTTTTTTGTAAGATAGTTTCCACATCAGATCGTGTTTGGTTTCTAAAGCAAGAATGTTGAAGCTCAAGAGGAAATTTTTCTACTGTCAATGCTTGGTTATCTATTTATTCCTTCCCTTTGCATGAATCTTGCACCTTTTATTCAATTATACCCTGATGGAAAATATTTTATTTTTGGAGAAAACCATATTTGGATCATGATGTTTAAATCCATAACTAGTACCACCTATTCTAATCAGTTTTATCACTATTTAGTTTTGTCTTGTCAACTAAGTGAGTAGAGTAAGGATGGGTGGAAACTTTAATAAGTGAATTGTATTTTAGAGGTGTATAAACATCCTTCTCTTAAGGGACAACCTCTACTTCTCTCAATAAGTCGAGATCCATCTTATGCCTCATTAAATCATGCACAGTTCTTTGAAAAAAAATATAAAAAAGAAAAAATAATAAAATGTGACAGAAGAGAAAGGATTCCTGGGTAGAGAGGTGAAGCAAGTAACTTCATTGGGGTACTGTCTAGGCTTGTTGGCAATGGAGCAACACCAAAGATGAAAACCAAGACTCTGAAAATCCTGCTTCACTTGTGCATCTATATACTCTACATCCCCAATCGAAACAACTAAGTTTGACTTGCCTTTAAAGTGTGCTATTGATGAAGAGAATGGTAGGGACTACATCTTTAACTTAAGATAAGTAAAGAAGTTATTTTAATAAATGAATTTAACAATACTTCATGGAGAGTTATACTTGTTTTACATGAGCTAAGAGCCATACAGAGAGATGGAGTTCTACTAGTGTGTCGCCAAGTGTTGAAGCTTCTACGACCACCCTCCAAACTTTTGCCCATGTTTTGATTTTGGAGCCTCCCTTCTGTCCACAAGAGCCTAGATTTTATTGTCATCAAATATTAATGGTGTGATAAATTCTTATATTTTTATGCTTTTCTTGTGATGTACTGATCCCGATTTGATATATTTCACTCACAAGCAAGATTTTGACTTGACTTTGCAACATTGTTGGGATTGCCTCCAGAAACTCTGCAATCTTAGAAAGTAGGCCAACCTTTATTATTGGAATTGCACAATCTAGGATAGAAGGCATACCTTGAGCTTAGAAATTCCATAGTACTGGATGGAATCCCAACCTTAAGCCCATAAATTCTGCAAGTCTTCCTTGAGCTTAGAAACTGTGTAATGCACTGAGTCAAGAAGTTTCATTGTCCTTGGGAGCTTCACAATCCTTCTTGGTAGTATGAATTCCCCATTTCTCAAAAACAAAAAAGCATCCCCTGAAAATAGGGAGTCATTAATTAGTTTCTTGAAGGTGGCACACTTACTATTTTTGGAACTTTCAACCAAGTGTCACTTTTTCCTTAATTTTAGGCATGTTTGGCATAAACCCTAATCAGTATAAATATATATAATGGATTCCCCTAGAGCTCATTTGTACATTTGATATTGGAGCTCTACATTCCAAAGGATATCAAGGAGTTGTCGGTGGATTTTGTGGCGCTTTTCCAGGTGAGTTTTGCTCTTGTTGTCTTTCATCACTTTTTATTGTTTAACTTCTATGAGTGTTGTTTTTCTTGTTTCTTTTCATGTTTGATCTTAGTTTAATGTATATCAGTGTGTACAAGTGTTGGATTGGTCTGTCATTCACCTTTTACAACTGTCACATCAATTTTATTTTTTTTACCCATCAATGGTCATCATTACGGTGAATCTCCATGCATGTTTGTTTTTCCTTTTGAATGTTGATTTCTTTCACTTGATTTTCACTAATCTATCTATCCTTAGTCATATTTTCACCTTAACTTGCACCATCACTCATATCAACTTGTTTCCCACACTCTTTATAGGAATATCTTTCCTTCCCTTGGCTAGAAATATCCTTTTCTATCTAGGCATTACACAGGTCAGAGGCTTGAGCCTGAAGCTTGGCCTCTAAGACTGCATAATGCATATTACCTATTGTTGTGGCCAGCAGCAACCCCCCTTTTTCATTTAAGTGTTGTCCAAAATACTAAATGAATGGGGACCCTTAGTTAAAATTTAGGAAAAGCAAGAGTTCCCTTTCTTCAAAATAAGGTTACCATCGTAAGCTTAGGAAGATCTTTTGAATACTTCAAAACCTAAGTTTATGATAAGGAAAAATTCTTTAAAAAGCCGCATTGTAAAATGATAGAAAAACACCTCCATTTGGGTATGATCCTGGTATGTGTAAGATTCTCGTACTAAGCAATATATCACATCGCAATAAAGTAATGCTAATAAGAAAAACTTCAAGATTTTCCGATTTGCGATAACACCGATCGCAAGATCGCATATCGCAGTAAATGGGCTAACAAAATATGGTAAGCATAAAACTTCTACGATCTACGATGTTCCGATATCGCGATAAAGCGATGGTTGCGATATTAAGCCAAATCAGCTCTGCGATGTTATATTTGTGAGTCAGTGCGAGAGCGCGATAGTGCAATAATGCGATTTCACGATCTGCGATGATTGCGAACCAAATCGCAAAATCACTCCATCACGAATCTTTCGGGCACGCTATTCAAGAAAAGCCACTTACCATAATCTGACTCAAGATCATGCGCTTTTAATGATAATAAATGAATTAGTTGTCATCTATTAATGTAGACGCGTGCTTTTGCAAAGAATTACTTCACGTAAGGTGGCATATTTGATATATCTGCTGCATTTAAGGCTCTCCCATCACCTTTCTTGATCAGTCATTTCCATTTCACTTGTGAGCTGCAGGAACGGAGAACGAAGGACGATACCAAGCCATACGCAGGAAGAAATGGGAAAGAAAAATAAAGCTCAGGGCTCTGAGGTGAAAGAAATGGCACCTTTATATACAGACACAGCTTGTAGCAGAGACGCAGGGATATCGATGTGGGAAAGCATGTACAGACTGCTTGAGGAAGAAAACACCAGAATAATGAAGGTTACCGCTGTGTTAGACTCACAGGGCTCTTCCGAAGCATCCTTAGAAGAACTAGCGTGCTCATTCCTTCATCGGATAGCAGCAAGGCCCAAAATTCTCCCATATACGGATATGATCAAGTGGATACTTGACAACGCAGAAATGAACAACAGACAGTTCAAGATTCAGGGACATGGGCTCATCGGGTCATTCGCTGCACAAGATTTAAAGCTCATGTATCATCTTCCTAAACCGCAGGCGACTTACAATGCACAATTCATTAAAAAATTTGTGGCGGAGAACCCAAACCTATCAGAGACCACCAAAGATTGGTCCAGAAAAGATGAACCACTCAAGAAAGACAAAAACGGTATGTACAGCACTGGTTCCCTCACCTCTCTGTATTGTTTTGCTGCGGCCATGCTTTATAGATTATTTGGGATGCCAGATATCAATAAGTTTTTGTCTGAATGGTTACCATTAATAGATGCTGCCAAAAATGCCGTTATTATAGATTGGGCCAATATCTTTTCTGATAACCTATTCACAGCTATTATCAATTACTGGTCTAAAAGATCCATGTCTCAAAGGATCTATCCTCCTTTTTACCTATCCGCATATGTTATGGATTCTATTTGTTATGTGTCTAAATTTCCCACTATCAGTTGGAAATGGACAACTTAGGACCCATTACCAATCCATGTTTATCATAAGATATTATGGGATTCTCAGTTCATTCCACATTTCTACCAGATTTGTCACGAGCTTATCTTACCCATGTATAGAATGATGTATGATAAAGACCCCCCGAGATGCTCACCTGAGGCACAGATAGATATCATCCCCATCGCAAGATGGTTCGGGGAAGAATGGTTCACCTATATTAGAGTATTTGGAAGCACCGTCCCTCCTCATGTCCTACCTTTGTATATACCTGACGAACTTCTGGCTCGAGAAATTGCATATCAAACCTGTTCAGGAGGCAACCTAACTAAAGACCTAAAAGACAAAAAGAATGCCATATGGACACAGTTTCCTGTAGCTTGTGGGGCCTTTTCATTGTTCGATGTAGGTCACGCATTCACCGAAGTACAGAATATGACGTGTCTACAATTATTTAAATTCTCGGCAAGACCATTTGACCCAAATGAGGTTGCCCAGGATTTCACAACGACAGTCAAGATAAAAGTGTTCGTTGGAAAAAAGGATTTATTTGATGATATATTTCAGAGTAAAAGCTCACTTCAGGAAATTTTGTGGGAAGCCCAATCACGATTGTCTCCAGATGACCTCCAAAGATTCATGGTATACAGGGAAAGAAGACTAGCCAGTGTTCCTCTAGAAAAGCTGCTACTACCTGCCAGAGAACCGACTCCAAGCGTTAGCCTCAGTGGGAATTCAAGCACTTCCGGATCTAAATCTAAGACTAGACAAGAGATGCCTGAGCATTCTAAAAGATCCGAAAACAACCAAGATAGGAGCGAAGAGTCAGCTAAAGACACCGCTCAGTCGATGGAATTTCCACAACAGCAAGTTATCGCCTCCCCGCCAAGAGATGTCCCCCCTCTCGTCATTGAAGCACCACCCGTCACAATAGAATTAGATAAGGAATGGGAAACCTTCAACGAACTGATCAATATTGAAGGACAAGCCCCAAAAACACCTGTGAGCAATACACAGGTAGCACAAGAAGTGGGCTCAACCATAGTCAACAATGTCACAGAAACGGAGCATATTCCTATCGCTCCATCTTCTGAGCTTCTACTGAATGTAGAAGAAATTCCCCCACTAGACATATTTTATAGTCCCCAACATAAGGCAGTTGTAAGAAGACAGAGAAAAAAGAGGAAGTTAGAAAATACACTTTCTCAGGATGCTGAGCAATTAGACGTCCTATGGAAAGATCCTGCCAGTAATCCAACTGAAAATCTCACCAAACTGTCTCAGATCGCAGGGGCGTATGCCTCTGCGACTATTGACAAAGCGTCAGAAGTACAACAATTGTTGAAAGAGCAAGAAAATCAAATACAGGTACTGCAACTACAATTGCAACAAGCCAATGCTAATAATGAGGCACGCAAACAGCTTGAAAAGTTGTAGGAAGACTTTCAGCAAATGCAAATAGGTTATCAAAGAAGTTTGGACGAAAAGGGAAAACAGTTGCAGGATGTACAAGAGATGCACAAAGACGAACCTAAACTTACAGAGTTTATTTCAGAGTCTATTGCCTTGAATGAACAACTACTGCAGCAACAGGAAGTGTTGGGACAAAAGATTTCACAGTGGAATCATTATTGCGAAATGAGCGATAAGATCACTAATCAAGTGGTCAAATTGTGAAGTGGCTATGATCAGATTGACAAATGAGTGACGAAGTACTTGGCTTGGCAAGATGAAGACGAGGGAAAAATGTTGAAAATAATACTGAGAGGGGGGGTGAATCAGTATTATCTAATTCTTTTAATAAATCTTCCTTATTTGTTCTTTGAATTATTTTTGCATGTCAGTACCATAAAATAATGAGCATGAACAAAGAAAAACAGATAGTCACACCAAAGAACACAAGATGTAAGGTGGAAACCCAAGGTGGGTGAAAACCACCTGCTGCAATATGTCTCTATCTTCTTTCAAATTAGAAACTTCTTTTACAATGGTTTTGTACTGGTGCAGTCCTTTACCAGTACGCAGGCTACAACCTGCAGAGAGCTACAACTCTCTCTCTTTCGTTTTCCAGTCTCTCCTGGAAGGGAGCTACAACCCCCTACTTCTTTTCATAAAGCATCAAATGATCATCAAGTACATAAAAGTTACAGTCCACTACAGTTATCAGATCAGCAATAACAGAACTAACCCAGAACACCTTATCAACAGAAAAATTCAATCAACAGAACATCTTAAGACAGATACGCAGTTTTCTCTTCTGTGGCCTGCGTCGCTACGCAGTTCACCTTCTTCTTTCCTGTGTATACCCGCAGAAATCCTTCTGCCGCACTGTGTGCCCACGCACTGTTCCTTCAACCGCACTGCGTACTATTACTGCAGGTACGCACCTAGAGACATTATCACGCCGCGTACTGTTACTGCAGGTACGCACCCAGAAATACTATCGCGCCGCGTACTTTTACTATGCGTACGCACCTGAACCTTAGTCGCTCTGCGTACCCACGCAGCTCTCCTTCTTCTGCTCTGCGTACCCACGCAGGTCTCCTGTTTCTGCTCTGCGTACCCACGCAGATCTCTTGTTTCTGCTCTGCGTACCCACACAGCTCTTCTGTTAAACACCTGCGTACTTCTGATTAGGGCCGAATAGGCAGTTCACCAGAGTGGCATAGTTGCTCAGATCTGATCATGCGCTCGAGAGATCACCCTTCACAGATTCGCCTTCAACTTCCCTTTCATATAGATCAAGCTTTTAAGACCATAACCCAATATTTCAGATCTAAAGATATTCAATTGCAAAGATGCTTAGCCAAGTGATCTCCTTTGCTTTATATAGGCAAGCTCCTCCTAAAATCATGGAACAATACCACGAGCCAAAATCCTAATAACACAAATACCGTCGGCTAAATACCAAGAGTAAAACATAAGAAACCCCACGTGTGCTTTTCTCTGCCTTGAAATGTGTGCACTGGGGGTACGCACCTCCTGAACGGCTGGCCTGCGTATCTGGACGCGGTTCCTGCATGGTGTACCTGCGGGTACACACCTTCTGAACTGATTCCCTGCGTACTTCTTAATTTTCATCATATTGAGAGCCTTGCCACGGGAGTTGCCATCAAGTACAACATCTGTAACATATAGCCATACCGGAAACATAATGCCAACAATCTCCCCCTTTGGACTTGATGGCAACCTCACAATCTTCAGCTTCATTCTCCCCCTTTGACATCAAGGGCAAAGGGGTATGCTCCCCCTAAGAACATGCTCCCCCTGAATATGAACCAGATCTGCAACAAAGAACCATAATCCACCATGAAAGAGATAGAGACATATTGCAGCTAGTTCCAAGATCTCCGTCTGAACATCCTCCACAATGCCAACAATGCATTATATGCTCCCCCTGAACCTGTACCATCAATCAGAAAAGATTCAACAATAAGATGATGCATCAACAACCCCCAGCTTTTGCCTGAGGTATTCAAAAGTGTCCCTGGGCAATGGTTTGGTGAGAATATCAGCAACTTGTTCCTTAGAAGGAACATACTCCAACTTGACCTTCTGTTCAAGTACTTGTTCCCGGAGAAAATGATACTTGATTGGTATGTGCTTGGTTTTTGAATGCATAACAGGATTCTTTGAGATGCTGATTGCACTTGTGTTATCACATAAGATGGGGATTGGTGGTGTACAAGTGATTTGAAAATCCTGCAAAGTCTGCATCATCCAAAGGAGTTGGGTGCAACAAGATGCAGCAACGACATATTCCGCTTCAGCTATAGACAAGGCAATCGAACTCTGTTTCTTGCTGAACCAGGATACCAGTCTGGAACCCATAAAGAACGCACCACCACTTGTGCTTTTCCTGTCATCCACGCTTCCGGCCCAATCTGCATCTGTATAAGCATGAAGTGTAAGATCTGTATCTCTAGGATACCATAAGCCATAATTTTGAGTCCCTTGAAGATATTTGAAAATTCTCTTCACTGCCTGAAGATGAGTCTCCTTCGGATTTGCCTGAAATCTTCCAACTATTCCAACTGCATGCATGATGTCTGGTCGGGTACCTGTCAAATAAAGTAAACTTCCAATCATAGATCTGTAGGTTGGTTGATGTACTGCTGCAGATTCATCATTTGCACTGAGGCTACATCCTGTGACCATGGGTGTACATACTGGTTTTGCATCTTCCATACCATATTTCTTCAAAATCTGTTTGAGATACTTGGTTTGAGATAAAAAGATTCCTCCTTCTTTTTGTTGGATTTGCAAACCAAGGAAATATGTCAGTTCTCCTAGCAAGGACATTTCAAATTCTTTCTGCATGACCGAGACAAAGTTTTGACTCATAGCTTCTTCATTGCTCCCAAAAATAATGTCATCTACATACACAATAAGTATTAGCAATTTGTCATTTTCAACTTTTATATAAAGATTGCTATCTGCTGATCCTTTTGAAAAACCTTGTTGATGAAGATATTTGTCCAAACGGTAGTACCAAGCCCTTGGAGCTTGTTTGAGACCATAGAGAGCCTTTTTCAATCTGCATACAAGATTTGGATCATTTCCAAGAATGAACCCATCTGGCTGTTCAATGTATACTTCTTCTTCCAAGTCTCCATTTAGAAAAGCTGATTTCACGTCCATTTGAAATACTTTGAAGTTTTGAAAACTTGAGAGAGCAAGGAACATTCGGATGGCCTCGAGTCTTGCAACAGGAGCAAAGGTTTCTTCAAAGTCTATTCCTTCTTGCTGCGCATACCCTTTACAAACAAGTCTGGCCTTGTTTCTAATTACTTCTCCATTTTCATTCAATTTGTTTTTGAAGACCCATTTTGTTCCGATAACATTCTTATCCTTTGGTCTAGGAACCAGCTCCCAAGTGTTGTTCTTTTCGATTTGCTCAAGTTCTTCATCCATTGCTTTCACCCAACATTCATCTTTGCATGCCTCTTTCACATTTTGTGGTTCAGTGGAGGAGAGTAATGCCAAATAGCTTGAGGCTTCTGCAACTGTTCTTCTTGTTTGTACACCTGCTTCTTTCTGCCCCACAATCTGAGATTCTGGATGATTCTTCTGAACATATCTGGATGGGGTTTTCTCTTCTATTCTTGTCTGCTCCTCTGGTTCTTCTTGAGGTTCTTCTTGAGGTTCTTCTTCTTCATCATTCTGTCTTTGAGGGTAGCCTTCATCTTCTCCGATGTCTTCATGATGAACTTGCCTAGGAATGTATCCCTTCTCATCAACCACTACATCAATGCTGTCAACAATTCTGCCAAGTCTTTTATTGTAGCATTTGTATGCTTTGCTATGTGGAGAGTAACCAAGAAGAATTCCTTCATCTGCTCTAGGTTCAAGTTTGCCAAGCTGCTCATCAGTATTCTTAATATAGCATTTTCTCCCAAAGATTTTGAAGTGCTTTACCGAAGGAGTCTTACCACTCCAGAGCTCATGAGGAGTTTGAGTGTTGTTCACCCTGACATTTGTTTTGTTGAGAATAACAACCGCAGCATGTGCAGCTTCACCCCAGAAAGTTGCGGGAGTTCCTGATTCATCAAGCATAGCACGAGCCATTTGTTGGACTGTTCTGTTCATTCTTTCCACAACTCCATTTTGCTGAGGAGTTCTATTGTAGAGAATTCTCTTCTTATCCCATGTTCTTCACAGAAATCGAAAAATTCATTTGAGGTAAACTCCCCACCTCTGTCGGATCTGAGACACTTAATTTTTTGACCTGATTCATTTTCAACCAAAGCTTTGAAGGATTTGAATTTTTCGAATGCTTCATCTTTGTGCTTCATAAGTCCTAGCCAGACAAACCTGGAGAAATCGTCAATGAATAATATCAAGTATTCTTCTCCTCTAGGTGTTCTTTTCCTGAATGGACCGCATGTATCTGTATGTACTAGCTCAAGAGGCATGCTAGCTGATCCTTCCTTCTCTGGAAAGTTAGTTCTGGTTTGTTTTCCAAACTGACATGATTTGCATATGGTGTTGTCAGGAATTTTGATATCTGGAAGATCGCGAACTGCCTGATATTTACATGCTTTCCTTATTTGTGAAAAGCTTAGATGCCCCAACCTCCGATGCCATAGCCAGTGCTCATCATCCTTGCTCAGATAGCATTGTTGTTGTCCTTCTTCAAATATGTACAGATTATTTGGAGTTCTTTTGCCTTTGATCACTGTTTTACCTGTATCAAGATCACGAACAAGACATCCATTTGATCTGAATATAACCTCGGTTCTTTGATCACACATCTGGCTGACACTTAGAAGATTATGCTTCAATCCATCAACATACAAAACATTTCCAGCCTTGACCTTTTCTTTTAACTGAGCAATGCCCTTTCCTTTTATAGTTGCAGGAGTATCATTTCCAAAAGAGACTTTCTTTCCCTTTTCTAGAGCAGAATAAGACTCAAGTTTTTCTTTATCACCTGTCATATGCTTCGAACATCCACTGTCAATGTACCATAGATTTTCCTGTCCTTCTGCATAAAATGCTATCCCACATCTTTCTGTTTGAGGTTCCTTTATTCTCCATGTTTTGGTGCTTGAGGCTTGTTCCTTTTTCTGTTGAAACCTGCTCCTGCATTCAGAGTCTTCATGACCAAAGTTATTGCAAATAGAACATTCAGCTTCATTTTCAAGAACCGAAAAGTTGTTATAGGTCCTTTTTGTAATCCCTGTCATACTTCTTTGTTTTTGAGCTTCCCTAGTCATGATCGTTTTATATGCAACACATTGAGCTGCTTTGTGACCAAAGTTATGGCAAGAAAAGCATTGTCCATTGAAGAAACTTCTGCGGTTATCGAATCTACCAACCAACTGATTGTAATTTCTATTTTCATCTATTCTTGAACCAAATTGAGAAGATTTTACCTGTGGTTGGTTGTAGCTTTTGTTCACCCTTAAGATGGATTGCCCCTGATAGTTTCTGTTTGTAATTCGTCCCTGCTTTACCTGATGATCTTCATTGTTCTTTTGCTCATTTCTTCTTGCTGCATCAAGATAACTTTTTGAGGTGGATGCTTGAGAAGTTTCTCCATTATAGCCCAGACCTGTCTTGTTTAGTGGAGACCGCTGCACATTGATAATCTCATCCAAAGTTTCAGATCCTTTGACAAACTTGAGATTAATAGCTTTTGTTTTCTCAATCTCTTTTCTAAGACCAACAATTTCACCTTCTAATTTTTCAAGATGTTTTTCCTTTTCATCAATTTGAAATTGTAGAGTATCAATGATCATGTTCTTTTCTTCTATACATCTCTTGAGTCTAGTAATTTCATCATAAAGTTTATCCACATCTATAGCATCCATATAATCATCATCTTCAAATGCCATTAACAACTTATATTCATTACCTTGTTCATCTTCATCACTGTTTGATAGACCATCACTATCTTCATGAGTGTAGTAGCTTTTCTTATTTGCGTTCTGTTTCTTGTTCCATCTAGCAGGTTCCTTTCCTTTATCCTTATAAGGACATTTTGCAGCATAATGACCTACTCTTCCACAAGCAAAGCATTTAAAAGGTAACTTACCTCTAAACCTTCCAGAACCCCTTTGAAGATTTCTGACAAAATTTGATTCTTCTTCCTCTTCTTCCGGGACGTGGCTTGCTTCATAATAATCTCCTTTGCCTGATGCTTTGAAAGCAGCTTCTCTTCTGTCTGATGGACCTCCCTTTCTCATTTCATAAGCAGTTAGAATTCCATGTAGCTGAGACATAGTAAGAATTCGAAGATTTTCCTTTTCTTCTATTGCAGATACTTTAGATTCAAACTTGGGGGACAATGATCTTAGGACCTTTTCAACCACAATAGCCTCTTTTATTTCTTCACCTAAATTCTTCATACAATTAACAACCTCATCTACCTGAAGAAAATAGTTAGCCACACTTTCATCATTATACATTTTGAGAGTCTCATACTGAATTCTGAGAGTTTGAAGTTTAGCACGCTTTACCTGTTCGTCTCCTTCATAGCTCGTGACAATTTTGTCCCATATCTCTTTTGCGGATTTATAGTGCATTACCTTCATGAATTCTGATTGAGATATACATCCTAATAGAGTACTGACTGCTTTCGCATTTGTTTCATACTTCTTTTTCTCGGCTGCATCTGTAGGAGTAGCTGAAGGAAAAGCATAGCCTGTCTCTACGATGTCCCAAACTTCTGTACCAAGAGATTGAAGATAGGCAGTGACTCTTACCTTCCAATAATTGAAGTTTGTCCCATCAAAAACCGATGGCCTGATTGATGCTTCTCTCTCGTAGTTGCTCATGATGAACGATCTACCTTCAAGCGATCAAGCTTCTCTGAAGGACCTGCTCTGATACCAATTGTTGAAAATAATACTGAGAGGGGGGTTGAATCAGTATTATCTAATTCTTTTAATAAATCTTCCTTATTTGTTCTTTGAATTATTTTTGCATGTCAGTACCATAAAATAATGAGCATGAACAAAGAAAAACAGATAGTCACACCAAAGAACACAAGATGTAAGGTGGAAACCCAATGTGGGTGAAAACCACCTGCTGCAATATGTCTCTATCTTCTTTCAAATTAGAAACTTCTTTTACAATGGTTTTGTACTGGTGCAGTCCTTTACCAGTACGCAGGCTGCAACCTGCAGAGAGCTACAACTCTCTCTCTTTCATTTTCCAGTCTCTCCTGGAAGGGAGCTACAACCCCCTACTTCTTTTCATAAAGCATCAAATGATCATCAAGTACATAAAAGTTACAGTCCACTACAGTTATCAGATCAGCAATAACAGAACTAACCCAGAACACCTTATCAACATAAAAATTCAATCAACAGAACATCTTAAGACAGATACGCAATTTTCTCTTCTGTGGCCTGCGTCGCTACGCAGTTCACCTTCTTCTTTCCTGCGTATACCCGCAGAAATCCTTCTGCCGCACTGCGTGCCCACGCACTGTTCCTTCAACCGCACTGCGTACTATTACTGCAGGTACGCACCCAGAGACATTATCGCGCCGCGTACTGTTACTGCAGGTACGCACCCAGAAATACTATCGCGCCGCGTACTTTTACTATGCGTACGCACCTGAACCTTAGTCGCTCTGCGTACCCACGCAGCTCTCCTTCTGCTCTACGTACCCACGCAGGTCTCCTGTTTCTGTTCTGCGTACCCACGCAAATCTCTTGTTTCTACTCTACGTACCCACGCAGCTCTTCTGTTAAACACCTGCGTACTTCTAATTAGGGCCGAATACGCAGTTCACCAGAGTGGCACAGTTGCTCAGATCTGATCATGCGCTCGAGAGATCACCCTTCACAGATTCGCCTTCAACTTCCCTTTCATATAGATCAAGCTTTTAAGACCATAACCCAATATTTCAGATCTAAAGATATTCAATTGCAAAGATGTTTAGCCAAGTGATCTCCTTTGCTTTATATAGGCAAGCTCCTCCTAAAATCATGGAACAATACCACGAGCGAAAACCGTAATAACACAAATACCGTCGGCTAAATACCAAGAGTAAAACATAAGAAACCCCACGTGTGCTTTTCTCTGCCTTGAAATGTGTGCACTGGGGGTACGCACCTCCTGAACGGCTGGCCTGCGTATCTGGACGCGGTTCCTGCATGGTGTACCTGCGGGTACGCACCTTCTGAATTGATTTCCTGCGTACTTCTTAATTTTCATCATATTGAGAGCCTTGCCACGGGAGTTGCCATCAAGTACAACATCTGTAACATATAGCCATACCGGAAACATAATGCCAACAAAAAAGAGCAGGCGCACCCAGGATAAATGAGAATCATAAAGAGTTGCTCTTCAACAAGTGGGACAATCAAATTAGAGAGGCAGAACAAGCAGCGGAAATAGCGGCCACGACAGCAAGCATTCTCATCGAATGTGTAAATGAAAATTTGCACAGAGCAAATTTAATCGCAAAGACCACCCCGGGGTATTTACCAAATAAACTACGACTAGAAGCAGAATGGAAGTAGAAGGCGCAAGAAAAGGGAAAAGCGGTCCAAGCACTAAACAGGTTAAATTGGGAGTGTTACTGGGCATACTTGGTGAAGCCGCATAGTCAGTGGATGACTGTGCAATGTATCATAAATGCAGCCGAAAAAGTGGTGCCAACTCTCATAGATTCCGTTTTCTCAGCCCAACTCAAAGCAGAAATTAGCCAGCCGACTCTCCTTAAACCAATGATGAATGCATGCAGTTTTAAAGACCAGATTCAGAAGTAGCTTAATTTAGAATGTTGTTTTTTCTTAAAAATTAGATTAGAAAAAGGACGGTCATTTTGAAAACCACATCCTATATTTTGTAAATAAACTATTATTAGAATTAGGAAGTAGTATTTAAACCCTTCTCATGCATTTAGAGAAGGGTCCAGAAATTTGTCAAAAACTTGTCCTTAGAACATGCACTTCTGCACCCTCAGAGGAGGTTTTGATGAATGAATGGATCAAGGTTTATTAATGTTTGCATTTGATATCTGCTACTGATGTTGCACTTCTGTACTCCTGGTAGATATTATAACAAATAGAGATAAATCATTGTTGCTTGAAGCTTATGAGTAGGACCAGTCATAAATGGTACTTTTATCTCTTGGCCATTTCTGCTTATATTCTTAAAGTGATATACAGTTTTTAGTTGTTTATATGTTATTGCATGAATGTTTGAGTTACCATTTGGCACTTTTGTATGGTGGAGTCATTTATTTATGTTTGATATATGAATAACTTATTATGCGATATGTTGTTCACAACTGTTTTGCCTAACTTTTTATGCAAAGTGGTTCATTTTCATCGATTTCCATTCTTATGATAGCTGAATGATCTTTATTACCAGTTATTATTTGAAATCTCTTTAGATCGTATAATAGAAGAAATACGTCCCGGGTTAGCATAGATTAGATGTGCTATTTTCATTAGATTACAAAAGCATAGAATTAGATTAAAGTAGCTTAGATTAGAACTCTTAGATCAGCATCATCCAACTCTGCACACACACACACCCTTAGATTGGGAAACTGGTCCCATTATCCCCAGTCGAACTCGCTATACCAAACGAATAAGGAGCTACCAACCAAGGTCTGGACCGGGCCGGTATCCCCCTTGTTGTCGACCAGATTTTCGGGGCTTCAACATATTTGGCGCTAGAAGGAGGGCCTGAGCATAATGTCTGTTGGAATGGTTTGGAATCGTAACATTTGAATTAGGATGGCTGCTCACAAACTTCCCATTTGGAGTTGTATCCATGTTCGTGCCTCTTCCAACACTCCACCTGAAGTGGTAAGACTCTTGTCTCAGGTAAAATTCAATTGTAAGAATAATTCTTCTGCTTTTAATCATGCCCTTCAGTTTATTCAAAATGTTTCAAGTTCAAACGTTCAAAGAATTGATGAAGGCATTTTATGCAGAATTTTTACTCTCACATTCACGGCAGAAGCTAGAAAATGGTGTATAACCCTCCGAGTTGCCTCAATTCACAGCTGGGATCAATTTGTCAAAGGCTTTCATTTGTAAATTTGATAGCTATGATTATGATAAGGTATATGATGAAATTGAGTATCTACCAAAAGAAGATGAATCTGTTAGGGATTTTAATATGCGATTTCATCTTCATTGTCTAAAATATGATCTTGAAAATGAACTCATGAATGAAGAATATTCAAATCTGACTGAACATTCCCTGCCTCCTATGTCCTATCCATCAGAAATTAGTCCAAGTCTTGTTTTATTTTCTTCTAATAGGAATGAAAATTCCAATTTGAATGCGCGAATCACTCATGATGAAGAAACTTCCCAAAGCTTAGGAAACATGCCTACTCTAATGCAAGAAGACAAAAGCAAGAACGTTGAAAGAAAGCCTGCCTTGGAACCAGAAAGCAACTTGGAGACAAGGTTAGATAATATCATCGCAAGTCAACAAATGCAGATGCCTAGGTTAGAACAACAAATTAATTCTCTTTCGGAAAATGCAAACACGCAAAGGTATGATCTAAAGCCCGATGTCTACAATGAATGTTATGAACAAGAATTTTTTCACGATGATGTTTTCAAATGCATTGTTTCAGAATCACATTTTTCTCTTTATCCTGATGTATTTAGTGATGATAATTTTTTCCCCCTCAGTATTAATGATATCTCAAAAAGTACAGAGGATTATTCAAATGAATCACCATTAGGTTTTCAAGATAAAGAGGCAGCTATAGAACATCCTTTGGTCATTTACAAACAAGAATGACTTGACCTTCCTTTTCTGAAAATATTGGATGAAAAAGAAAAATCTAGAGAAACCCGTAAAATCATTTATGATAGCTACTTTGATGATGATGATGTTGATTTATCTCAAGTAACTCAACAGAGCTCAGATAATGAGAGATATTCTAATTCAAGAATCATATCAGTCGATCCTCATTCCACGACGGATCATTTGCATGATTTTACTATCCAAAACAATACCCCGATCTATGATTCGTATCATGAGCAAACCCCCATGCCTGTTCCCAATCATAACTTGTTTTCTGATTCACAAGACGTAATTCGAAATTACTCGGATCCCATAATTCTGGCCAGTTCTTGTGAAAAAGAAGATATTTCAAGTCAATCCCAGTTGTGCTGTAACATTAGTTGTACAGATAATCATTGCATTCTTTTTTGCTTGCACTCATTTTGTATAAAATCGGATTGTATTTTAAATTTTCAGACTTTTGATAGATTACTAGGGTATATTGAGCACCTTATCAAAGAACATTCGAGAGATGTATTACCATTTTGGAAAACTAAATTGTGTCAAGGAAATACAAAACTTTTTCAATTCCAAGATCAATCAATATCAACCTTTCTGAAAAAACTTCTATTTCATCCAAAACATCATCAACGAAAGAAAGTATTTTTGGAAACTTGCCAGCAATTCACGTTGATTGATAAATCTCTTTCAAGAAATTTCCATCTATTCTTCATTGATTTATTTAGTGATTTATATGTGGAAACTTTCCTTTTACGAGAAATTGCTAAAAGCTTGAAATTAACGCATAGTAGATTACAGGCCATTAAAACTAAAAAATCATATTCGCAACCTGGCTTGTCATCTTTCCTATTACACGATCACCAATCCATAACAGAAATTCATCCTGAGTTTTATGATCCAATAGGTATCCAATTGGAAAGAAGATTTCATAAGAAAGAAATTTCAGGCGGAATTCCGACTGAAGTTACACTTTCTAATCCTACATTCAATGTTCACAGTCCAAGAAAAGTTTTATTCTTAACACTGATGTTTAAAAGGTACATACGTGTAGGAATAAAAATGAAAAGATGGTTTCACTGGAAATATCATTTTACCTAGTTAATTTTTCTGTGTATAGTTAGAATAGAAGTAGGGGTAGTTTAGCTAGGTTATTAGGTAGATAATTTAATTTTTAAATGTTGGTAGGAAAAATAAGAGAAGAAATTATCCCTATCATGTACATAATCCAAGGGAATAGTTACCTCTCATTTCTTTAAATTTTTTTTTTCCCTAATAAAATTTGTTGTGGTTAACCGCATTTGACATTTACTAAAGACACCATTTCTCTATCAGATTTTGAACTTCTGCTTGTATAAATAGCAAATCTTTTGGAAACTTGATCTTTATTATTAATAGATACAGTTAAAAAACTTTAACCCAGATATGATACTAGTTTCAACTTCAAGAAATTTGATGAAAGCAATCTTAGTGAAGAAATTGTTTTATATCAGTACAATGAAAGGTATCAATAACAAAATGAGGGTTCCCTGTAGAATAGAAATTTCCAAAAAACTCTATTATTGTCATCTAGAGCTTTCTTAAGGAAAAAATGACTTCCTCCCTGCTAAAGAAAATCACAGCATTTAGAGAAACGACCCAAGGATACACTATATCTTGAAGAATAAGAGGTCTCATCATGAGTCGGCTTATCATGATCACAGATATTATAACTTGTTGTCTTTGCCATTACTGTCCACCAAAACAGGGCAATGACTTAAGATTGTTGAGATCAAAAGACAAGGGGTCTCATCACGAGCTAGCTTGTTCAGCAAAAGTATAAATCAAGTGAATGACTGTGTCATAATTTGGCTACCAAACCAAGACATTGTTCTTTAAGAATAAAAAGGGAAAAAGTGTCAATATGGGTTTTTCATTGAAAGTTGTAGATCACCTTCAGCAGGATAAAGGATCATTACTGGGTAATAGGTAACCCTGTCGAGGCTATGAATGCCTGTTGGCAGCAGAGGCTCTACCTACGAAAAATGAGCATATTTAAAAACTGGTACGCAGGGAAGACCTTATTTTATCTTTACAAGACCAAGTAATGGCTAATGTAAATGCAAGGACAAGCTGAGGAAGCAAATAATTCAAATAGAAAGAGGTTGGAACAAAATGTCATTGACAGTTTGGAGTATAATGCGCTTTATCTTTTTATAATAAAGTTTAATTTTCTAAAATTTTTTGTTTTGGAAATTTGAAAGGTTCAATAGAAAATCAGAGATAACTGATTCTCCCAAGTAAATCGCCAATTGTTGTGGCCAGTAGCAACCCCCCTTTCTCATTTAAGTGTTGTCCAAAATACTAAATGAATGGGGACCCTTAGTTAAAATTTAGGAAAAGCAAGAGTTCCCTTTCTTCAAAATAAGGTTACCATCGTAAGCTTAGGAAGATCTTTTAAATACTTTAAAACCTAAGTTTATGATAAGGAAATATTCTTTAAAAAGCCGCATTGTATAATGATAGAAAAACACCTCCATTTGGGTATGATCCTGGTATGTGTAAGATTCTCGTACTAAGCAATATATCGCATCACAATAAAGTAATGCTAATAAGAAAAACTTCAAGATTTTTCGATTTGCGATAACATCGATCGCAACATCGCATATCGCAGGAAATGGGCTAACAAAATATGGCAAGCATAAGACTTCTGCGATCTGCGATGTTGCGATATCGCGATAAAGCAATGGTTGCGATATTAAGCCAAATCAGCTCTGCGATGTTATATTTGTGAGTCAGTGCGAGAGCGCGATAGTGCAATAATGCGATTTCGCGATCTGCGACGATTGCGAACCAAATCGCAAAATCACTCCATCACGAATCTTTTGGGCATGCTATTCAAGAAAAGCCACTTACCATAATCTGACTCAAGATCATGCACTTTTAATGATAATAAATGAATTAGTTGTCATCTATTAATGTAGACGCGTGCTTTTGCAAAGAATTACTTCACGTAAGGTGGCATATTTGATATATCTGCTGCATTTAAGGCTCTCCCATCACCTTTCTTGATCAGTCATTTCCATTTCACTTGTGAGCTGTAGGAACGGAGAATGAAGGACGATATACGCGGGAAGAAATGGGAAAGAAAAATAAAGCTCAGGGCTCTGAGGTGAAAGAAGTGGCACCTTTATATACAGAAACAACTTGTAGCAGAGACGCAGGGATATCGATGCGGGAAAGCATGTACAGACTGCTTGAGGAAGAAAACCTCAGAATAATGAAGGTTACGCTGTCGCAGACTCACAGGGCTCTTTCGAAGCATCCTTAGAAGAACTAGCATGCTCATTCCTTCATCGGATAGCAG
Organism: Pinus tabuliformis; assembly: GCA_031772625.1. Taxonomy (NCBI): domain Eukaryota; kingdom Viridiplantae; phylum Streptophyta; class Pinopsida; order Pinales; family Pinaceae; genus Pinus; species Pinus tabuliformis. Next base: position 1,326,724,327 of record CM062805.1, on the reverse strand, counting down.
CAAGGCCCAAAATTCTCCCATATACGGATATGAACAAGTGGATACTTGACAACGCATAAATGAACAATAGACAGTTCAAGATTCAGGGACATGGGCTCATTGGTTCATTCGCTACACAAGATTTAAAGCTCATGTATCATCTTCCTGAACCACAGGCGACTTACAATGCACAATTCATTAAAAACTTTGTGGCAGAGAACCCAAACGTATCAGAGACCACCAAAGATTGGTCCAGAAAAGATGAACCACTCAAGAAAGACAAAAACGGTATGTACAACACTGGTTCCCTCACCTCTCCATATTGTTTTGCTGTGGCCATGCTTTGTATATTATTTGGGATGCCAGATATCAATAAGTTTTCGTCTGAATGGTTACCATTAATATATGCTGCCACAAATGCCGTTATTATAGATTGGGCCAAGATATTTTCTGATAACCTATTCATGGCTATTATCAATTACCGGTCTAAAAGATCCATGTCTCAAAGGATCTATCCTCCTTTTTACCTATCCGCATATGTTATGGATTCTATTTGTTATGTGTCTAAATTTCCTGCTATCGGTTGGAAATGGACAACTCAGGACCCATTACCCATCCATGTTTATCATAAGATATTATGGGATTCTCAGTTCATTCCACATTTCTACCAGATTTGTCACGGGCTTATCTTACCCATGTATAGAATGATGTATGATAAAGACCCCCCGAGATGCTCACTTGAGGCACAGATAGATATCATCCCCATCGCAAGATGGTTCGGGGAAGAATGGTTCACCTATATTAGAGTATTTGGAAGCACCGTCCCTCCTCATGTCCTACCTTTGTATATCCCTGATGAACTTCTGGCTCGAGAAATTGCGTATCAAACCTGTTCAGAAGGCGGCCTAACTAAAGACCTAAAAGACAAAAAGAAGTCCATATGGCCACAGTTTCCTGTAGCTTGTGGGGCCTTTTCGTTGTTCGATGTAGGTCACGCATTCACCGAAGTACAGAATATGAAGTGTCTAAAATTATTTAAATTCTCGGCAAGACCATTTGACCAAAATGAGGTTGCCCAGGATTTCACAACGACAGTCAAGATAAAAGTGTTCGTTGGAAAAAGGGATTTATTTGATGATATATTTCAGAGTAAAAGCTCACTTCAGGAAATTTTGTGGGAAGCCCAATCACGATCGTCTCCAGATGACCTCCAAAGATTCATGGTATACAGCGAAAGAAGACTAGCCAGTGTTCCTCTAGAAAATCTGCTACTACCTGCCAGAGAACCGACTCCAAGCGTTAGCCTCAGTGGGAATTCAAGCACTTCCGGATCTAAATCTAAGACTAGACAAGAGATGCCTGAGCATTCTAAAAGATCCAAAAACAACCAAGATAGGAGCGAAGAGTCAGCTAAAGACACCGCTCAGTCGATAGAATTTCCACAACAGCAAGTTATCGCCTCCCCGCCAAGAGATGTCCCCCCTCTCGTCATTGAAGCACCACCTGTCACAACAGAATTAGATAAGGAATGGGAAACCTTCAACGAATTGACCAATATTGAAGGACAAGCCCCAAAAACAACTGTGAGCAATACACAGGTAGCACAAGAAGTGGGCTCAACCATAGTTAGCAATGTCACAGAAACGGAGCATATTCCTATCGCTCCATCTTCTGAGCTTCTACTGAATGTAGAAGAAATTCCCCCACTAGACATATTTTATAGTCCCCAACATAAGGTAGTTGTAAGAAGACAGAGAAAAAAGAGGAAGTTAGAAAATACACTTTCTCAGGATGCTGAGCAATTAGACGTCCTATGGAAAGATCCTGCCAATAATCCAACCGAAAATCTCACCTAACTGTGTCAGATCGCAGGGGGGTATGCCTCTGCGACTATTGACAAAGCGTCAGAAGTACAACAATTGTTGAAAGAGCAAGAAAATCAAATACAGGTACTGCAACTACAATTGCAACAAGCCAATGCTAATAATGAGGCACGCAAACAGCTTGAAAAGTTGCAGGAAGACTTTCAGCGAATGCAAATAGGTTATCAAAGAAGTTTGGATGAAAAGGGAAAATAGTTGCAGGATGTAGAAGAGATGCACAGAGATGAACCCAAACTTACAAAGTTTGTTTCAGAGTCTATTGCCTTGAACGAACAACTACTGCAGCAACAGGAAGTGTTGGGACAAAAGATTTCATAGTGGAATCATTGTTGCGAAATGAGCGATAAGATCACTAATCAAGTGGTCGACTTGCGAAGTGACTATGATCAGATTGACAAACGAGTGACGGAGTACTTGGCTTGGCAGGATGAAGACGAGGGAAAAAGAGCAGGCGCACCCAGGATAAATGAGAATCATAAAGAGTTGCTCTTCAACAAGTGGGACGATCAAATTAGAGGGGCAGAACAAGCAGCGGAAACAGCGGGCACGACAGCAAGAATTCTCATCGACTGTGTAAACGAAAATTTGAACAAAGCAAATTTAATCGCAGAGACCACCCTGGGGTATTTACCAAATAAACTAGGACTAGAAGTAGAATGGAAGCAGAAGGCGCAAGAAAAGGGAAAAGCAGTCCAAGCACTAAACAGGTTAAATTGGGAGTGTTACTGGGCATACTTGGTGAAGCCGCATAGTCAGTGGATGACTGTGAAATGTATCATAAATGCAGCCAAAAAAGTGGTGCCAGCTCTCATAGATTCCATTTTCTCAGCCTAGCTCAAAGCAGAAATCAGCCAACCGACTCTCCTTAAACCAATGATGAATGCATGCAGCTTTAAAGACCAGATTCAGAAGTAGCTTAATTTAGAATGTTGTTTTTTCTTAAAAATTAGATTAGAAAAAGGACGATCATTTTGAAAACCGCATCCTATATTTTGTAAATAAACTATTATTAGAATTAGGAAGTAGTATTTAAACCCTTCTCATGCATTTAGAGAAGGGTCCAGAAATTTGTCAAAAACTTGTCCTTAGAACATGCACTTCTGCACCCTCAGAGGAGGTTTTGATGAATGAATGGATCAAGGTTTATCAATGTTTGCATTTGATATCTGCTACTAATGTTGCACTTCTGTACTCTTGGTAGATATTAGAACAAGTAGAGATAAATCATTGTTGCTTGAAGCTTATGAGTAGGACCAGTCATAAATGGTACTTTTATCTCTTGGCCATTTTTGCTTATATTCTTAAAGTGATATACAGTTTTTAGTTGTTTATATGTTATTGCATGAATATTTGAGTTACCATTTGGCACTTTTTTATGGTGGAGTCATTTATTTATGTTTGATATATGAATAACTTATTATGCGATATGCTGTTCACAACTGTTTTGCCTAACTTTTTATGCAAAGTGGTTCATCTTCATCGATTTCCATTCTTATGATAGCTGAATGATCTTTATTACCAGTTATTATTTTAAATCTCTTTAGATCGCATAATAGAAGAAATACGTCCCGGGTTAGAATAGATTAGATGTGCTGTTTTCAGTAGATTACAAAAGCATAGAATCAGATTAAAGTAGCTTAGATTAGAACTCTTAGATCAACATCATCCAACTCTGCACACACACACACCCTTAGATTGGGAAACTGGTCCCATTATCCCCAGTCGGACCCGCTATACCAAATGGATAAGGAGCTACTAACCAAGGTCCGGACCGGGCAGGTATCCCCCTTGTTGTCGACCCGATTTTCGGGGCTTCAACATATTTGGCGCTAGAAGGAGGGCCTGAGCATAATGTCTGTTGGAATGGTTTGGAATCATAACATTTGAATTAGGATGGCTGCTCACAAACTTCCCATTTGGAGTTGTATCCATGTTCGTGCCTCTTCCAACACTCCACCTGAAGTGGTAAGACTGTTGTCTCAGGTAAAATTCAATGGTAAGAATAATTCTTCTGCTTTTAATCATGCCCTTCAGTTTATTCAAAATGTTTCAAGTTCAAACGTTCAAAGAATTGATGAAGGCATTTTATGCAGAATTTTTACTCTCACATTCACGGCGGAAGCTAGAAAATGGTGTAGAACCCTCCCAGTTGCCTCAATTCACAGCTGGGATCAATTTGTCAAGGCTTTCATTTGTAAATTTGATTGCTATGATTATGATCAGGTATATGATGAAATTGAGTATCTACGAAAAGAAGATGAATCTGTTAGGGATTTTAATATGCGATTTCATCTTGATTGTCTAAAATATGATCTTGAAAATGAACTCATGAATGAAGAATCTTCAGATCTGACTGAGCATTCCCTGCCTCCTATGTCCGATCCATCAGAAATTAGTCCAAGTCTTGTTTTATTTTCTTCTAATAGGAATGAAAATTCCAATTTGAATGTGCGAATCACTCATGATGAAGAAACTTCCCAAAGCTTAGGAAACATGCCTGCTCTAATGCAAGAAGACAAAAGCAAGAATGTTGAAAGAAAGCCTGCCTTGGAACCAGAAAGCAACTTGGAGACAAGGTTAGATAATATCATCGCAAGTCAACAAATGCAGATGCCAAGGTTAGAACAACAAATTAATTCTCTTTCGGAAAATACAAACACGCAAAGGTATGATCTAAAGCCCGATGTCTACAATGAATGTGATGAACAAGAATTTTTTCACGATGATGTTTTCAAATGCATTGTTTCAGAATCACATTTTTCTCTTTATCCTGATGTATTTAGTGATGATAATTTTTTCCCCCTCAGTATTAATGATATCTCAAAAAGTACAGAGGATTATTCAAATGAATCACCATTAGGTTTTCAAGATAAAGAGGCAGCTATAGAACATCCTTTGGTCATTTACAAACAAGAACGACTTGACCTTCCTTTTCTGAAAATATTGGATGAAAAAGAAAAATCTAGAGAAACCCGTAAAATCATTTATGATAGCTACTTTGATGATGATGATGTTGATTTATCTCAAGTAACTCAACAGAGCTCAGATAATGAGAGATATTCTAATTCAAGAATCATATCATTCGATCCTCATTCCACGACGGATCATTTACATGATTTTACTATCCAAAACAATACCTCGATCTATGATTCGTATCATGAGCAAACCCCCATGCCTGTTCCCAATCATAACTTGTTTTCTGATTCACAAGACGTAATTCAAAATTACTCGGATCCCATGATTCTGGCCAGTTCTTGTGGAATAGAAGATATTTCAAGTCAATCCCGGTTGCGCTGTAACATTAGTTGTACAGATAATCATTGCATTCTTTTTCGCTTGCACTCATTTTGTATAAAATCGGATTGTATTTTAAATTTTTAGTGTTTTGATAGATTACTAGGGTATATTGAGCACCTTATCAAAGAACATTTGAGAGATGTATTACCATTTTGGAAAACTAAATTGTGTCAAGGAAATACAAAACTTTTTCAATTCCAAGATTAATCAATATCAGCCTTTCTGAAAAAACTTCTATTTCATCCAAAACATCATCAACGAAAGAAAGTATTTTTGGAAACTTGCCAGCAATTCACGTTGATTGATAGATCTCTTTTGAGAAATTTCCATCTATTCTTCATTGATTTATTTAGTGATTTATATGTGGAAACTTTCCTTTTACGAGAAATTGCTAAAAGCTTGACTTTAACGCATAGTAGATTACAGGCCATTAAAACTAAAAAATCATATTCGCAACCTGGCTTGTCATCTTTACTATTACACGATCACCAATCCATAACAGAAATTCATCCTGAGTTTTATGATCCAATAGGTATCCAGTTGGAAAGAAGATTTCATAAGAAAGAAATTTCAGGCGGAATTCCGACTGAAGTTACACTTTCTAATCCTACATTCAATGTTCACAGTCCAAGAAAATTTTGATTCTTAACACTGATGTTTAAAAGGTACATACGTATAGGAATAAAAATGAAAAGATGGTTTCACTAGAAATATCATTTTACCTAGTTAATTTTTATGTGTATAGTTAGAATAGAAGTAGGGGTAGTTTAGCTAGGTTATTAGGTAGATAATTTAATTTTTAAATGTTGTTAGGAAAAATAAGAGAAGAAATTATCCCTATCATGTACATAATCCAAGGGAATAGTTACCTCTCATTTCTTTTAAAAAAAAAATTCCCTAATAAAATTTGTTGTGGTTAACCGCATTTGACATTTACTAAAGACACCATTTCTCTATCAGATTTTGAACTTCTGCTTGTATAAATAGCAAATATTTTGGAAACTTGATCTTTATTATTAATAGATACAGTTAAAAAACTTTAACCCAAATATGATACTAATTTCAACTTCAAGAAATTTGACGAAAGCAATCTTAGTGAAGAAATTGTTTTATATCAGTACAATGAAAGGTATCAATAACAAAATGAGGGTTCCCTGTAGAACAGACATTTCCAAAAAACTCTATTATTGTCGTCCAGAGCTTTCTTAAGGAAAAAATGACTTCCTCCCTGCTAAAGAAAATCGCAGCATTTAGAGAAACGACCCAAGGATACACTATATCTTGAAGAATAAGAGGTCTCATCACGAGCCGGCTTATCATGATCACAGATATTATAACTTGCTGTCTTTGCCATTACTGTCCACCAAAACAGGGCAATGACTTAAGATTGTTGAGATCAAAGGACAAGGGGTCTCATCACGAGCCAGCTTGTTCAGCAAAAGTATAAATCAAGTGAATGACTGTGTCATAATTTTGCTACCAAACCAAGACATTGTTCTTTAAGAATAAAAAAGGAAAAAGTGTCAATATGGGTTTTTCTTTGAAAGTTGTAGATCACCTTAAGCAGGATAAAGGATCATTACTGGGTAATAGGTAACCCTGTCGAGGCTATCAATGCCTGCTGGCAGCAGAGGCTCTACCTACGACAAATGAGCATATTTAAAAACTGGTACGCAGGGAAGACCTTATTTTATCTTTCCAAGACCAAGTAATGGCTGATGTAAAAGCAAGGACAAGCTGAGGAAGCAAATAATTAAAATAGAAAGAGGTTGGAACAAAATGTCATTGACAGTTTGGAGTATAATGCGCTTTATCTTTTTATAATAAAGTTTAATTTTCTAAAATTTTTTGTTTTGGAAATTTGAAAGGTTCATTAGAAAATCAGAGATAACTGGTTCTCCCAAGTAAATCGCCAATTGTTGTGGCCAGCAGCAACCCCCCTTTTTCATTTAAGTGTTGTCCAAAATATTAAATGAATGGGGACCCTTAGTTAAATTTTAGGAAAAGCAAGAGTTCCCTTTCTTCAAAATAAGGTTACCATCGTAAGCTTAGGAAGATCTTTTGAATACTTTAAAACCTAAGTTTATGATAAGGAAAAATTCTTTAAAAAGCCGCATCGTAAAATGATAGAAAAACACCTCCATTTGGGTATGATCCTGGTATGTGCAAGATTCTCGTACTAAGAAATATATCGCATCGCAATAAAGTAATACTAATAAGAAAAACTTCAAGATTTTTCGATTTGCGATAACACCGATCGCAAGATCGCATATCACAGGAAATGGGCTAACAAAATATGGCAAGCATAAGACTTCTGCGATCTGCGATGTTGTGATATCGCGATAAAGCAATGGTTGCGATATTAAGCCAAATCAGTTCTGCGATGTTATATTTGTGAGCCAGTGTGAGAGCGCGATAGTGCAATAATGTGATTTCGTGATCTGCGACGATTGCGAACCAAATCGCAAAATCACTCCATTACGAATCTTTTGGGCATGCTATTCAAGAAAATCCACTTACCATAATCTGACTCAAGATCATGCGCTTTTAATGATAATAAATGAATTAGTTGTCATCTATTAATGTAGACGCGTGCTTTTGCAAAGAATTACTTCACGTAAGGTGGCATATTTGATATATCTGCTGCATTTAAGGCTCTCCCATCACCTTTCTTGATCAGTCATTTCCATTTCACTTGTGAGCTGCAGGAACGGAGAACGAAGGACGATACCAAGCCATACGCAGGAAGAAATGGGAAAGAAAAATAAAGCTCAGGGCTCTGAGGTGAAAGAAATGGCACCTTTATATACAGACACAACTTGTAGTAGAGACGCAGGGATATCGACGTGGGAAAGCATGTACAGACTGCTTGAGGAAGAAAACCCCAGAATAATGAAGGTTACCGCTGTCGCAGACTCACAGGGCTCTTTCGAAGCATCCTTAGAAGAACTAGCGTGCTCATTCCTTCATCGGATAGCAGCAAGGCCCAAAATTCTCCCATATACGGATATGATCAAGTGGATACTTGACAACGCAAAAATGAACAACAAACAGTTCAAGATTCAAGGACATGGGCTCATCGGGTCATTCGCTGCACAAGATTTAAAGCTCATGTATCATCTTCCTAAACCGCAGGCGACTTACAATGCACAATTGATTAAAAAATTTGTGGCGGAGAACCCAAACGTATAAGAGACCACCAAAGATTGGTCCAGAAAAAATGAACCACTCAAGAAAGACAAAAATGGTATGTACAGCACTGGTTCCCTCACCTCTCCGTATTGTTTTGCTGCGGCCATGCTTTGTAGATTATTTGGGATGCCAGATATCAATAAGTTTTCGTCTGAATGGTTACCATTAATAGATGCTGCCACAAATGCCATTATTATAGATTGGGCCAAGATCTTTTCTGATAACCTATTCACGACTATTATCAATTACTGGTCTAAAAGATCCATATCTCAAAGGATCTATCCTCCTTTTTACCTATCTGCATATGTTATGGATTCTATTTGTTATGTGTCTAAATTTCCCGCTATGGGTTGGAAATGGACAACTCAAGACCCATTACCCATCCATGTTTATCATAAGATATTATGGGATTCTCAGTTCATTCCACATTTCTACTAGATTTGTCACGGGCTTATCTTACCCATGTATAGAATGATGTATGATAAAGACCCCCCGAGATGCTCACCTGAGGCACAGATAGATATCATCCCCATCGCAAGATGGTTCGGGGAAGAATGGTTCACCTATATTAGAGTATTTGGAAGCACCGTCCCTCCTCATGTCCTACCTTTGTATATCCCTGACAAACTTCTGGCTCGAGAAATTGCATATCAAACCTGTTCAGAAGGCGGCCTAACTAAAGACCTAAAAGACAAAAAGAAGGCCATATGGCCACAGTTTCCTGTAGCTTGTGGGGCCTTTTCGTTGTTCGATGTAGGTCACGCATTCACCGAAGTACAGAATATGACGTGTCTACAATTATTTAAATTCTCGGCAAGACCATTTGACCCAAATGAGGTTGCCCAGGATTTCACAATGACAGTCAAGATAAAAGTGTTCATTGGAAAAAAGGATTTATTTGATGATATATTTCAGAGTAAAAGCTCACTTCAGGAAATTTTGCGGGAAGCCCAATCACGATTGTCTCCAGATGACCTCCAAAGATTCATGGTATACAGGGAAAGAAGACTAGCCAGTGTTCCTCTAGAAAAGCTGCTACTACTTGCCAGAGAACCGACTCCAAGCGTTAGCCTCAATGGGAATTCAAGCACTTTTGGATCTAAATCTAAGACTAGACAAGAGATGCCTGAGCATTCTAAAAGATCCGAAAACAACCAAGATAGGAGCAAAGAGTTAGCTAAAGACACCGCTCAGTCGATGGAATTTCCACAACAACAAGTTATCGCCTCCCCGCCAAGAGATGTCCCCCCTCTCGTCATTGAAGCACCACCCGTCACAACAGAATTAGATAAGGAATGGGAAACCTTCAACGAACTGATCAATCTTGAAGAAAAAGCCCCAAAAACACCTGTGAGCAATACATAGGTAGCACAAGAAGTGGGATCAACCATAGTCAGCAATGTCACAGAAACGGAGCATATTCCTATCACTCCATCTTCTGAGCTTCTACTGAATGTAGAAGAAATTCCCCCACTAGACATATTTTATAGTCCCCAACATAAGGCAGTTGTAAGAAGACAGAGAAAAAAGAGGAAGTTAGAAAATACACTTTCTCAGGATGCTGAGCAATTAGACGTCCTATGGAAAGATCCTGCCAGTAATCCAACTGAAAATCTCACCAAACTATCTCAGATCACAGGGGCGTATGCCTCTGCGACTATTGACAAAGCGTCAGAAGTATAGCAATTGTTGAAAGAGCAAGAAAATCAAATACAGGTACTACAACTACAATTGCAACAAGCCAATGCTAATAATGAGGCACGCAAACAGCTTGAAAAGTTGCAGGAAGACTTTCAGCAAATGCAAATAGGTTATCAAAGAAGTTTGGACGAAAAGGGAAAACAGTTGCAGGATGTACAAGAGATGCACAGAGACGAACCTAAACTTACAAAGTTTATTTCAGAGTCTATTGCCTTGAATGAACAACTACTGCAGCAACAAGAAGTGTTGGGACAAAAGATTTCACAGTGGAATCATTATTGCGAAATGAGCGATAAGATCACTAATCAAGTGGTCGACTTGCGAAGTGACTATGATCAGATTGACAAACGAGTGACGGAGTACTTGGCTTGGCAGGATGAAGATGAGGGAAAAGGAGGAGGCGCACCCAGGATAAATGAGAATCATAAAGAGTTGCTCTTCAACAAGTGGGACAATCAAATTAGAGAGGCAGAACAAGCAGTGGAAACGGCGGCCACGACAACAAGCATTCTCATCGACTGTGTAAATGAAAATTTGCACAGAGAAAATTTAATCACAGAGACCACCCTGGGGTATTTACCAAATAAACTATGACTAGAAGCAGAATGGAAGCAGAAGGCGCAAGAAAAGGGAAAAGCGGTCCAAGCACTAAACAGGTTAAATTGGGAGTGTTACTGGGCATACTTGGTGAAGCCGCATAGTCAGTGGATGACTGTGAAATGTATCATAAATTCAGCCGAAAAAGTGGTGCCAGCTCTCATAGATTTCGTTTTCTCAGCCTAGCTCAAACCAGAAATCAACCAGCCGACTCTCCTTAAACCAATGATGAATGCATGCAGCTTTAAAGACCAGATTCAGAAGTAGCTTAATTTAGAATGTTGTTTTTTCTTAAAAATTAGATTAGTAAAAGGACGGTCATTTTGAAAACCGCATCCTATATTTTGTAAATAAACTATTATTAGAATTAGGAAGTAGTATTTAAACCCTTCTCATGCATTTAGAGAACGGTCCAGAAATTTGTCAAAAACTTGTCCTTAGAACATGCACTTCTGCACCCTCAGAGGAGGTTTTGATGAATGAATGGATCAAGGTTTATTAATGTTTGCATTTGATATCTGCTACTAATGTTGTACTTCTGTACTCTTGGTAGATATTAGAACAAGTAGAGATAAATCATTGTTGCTTGAAGCTTATGAGTAGGACCAGTCATAAATGGTACTTTTATCTCTTGGCCATTTCTGCTTATATTCTTAAAGTGATACACAGTTTTTAGTTGTTTATATGTTATTGCATGAATGTTTGAGTTACCATTTGGCACTTTTGTACGGTGGAGTCATTTATTTATGTTAGATATATGAATAACTTATTATGTGATATGCTGTTCACAACTGTTTTGCTTAACTTTTTATGCAAAGTGGTTCATCTTTATTACCAGTTATTATTTGAAATCTCTTTAGATCACATAATAGAAGAAATATGTCCCGGGTTAGCATAGATTAGATGTGCTGTTTTCATTAGATTACAAAAGCATAGAATTAGATTAAAGTAGCTTAGATTAGAACTCTTAGATCAACATCATCCAACTCTGCACACACACACACCCTTAGATTGGGAAACTGGTCCCATTATCCCCAGTCGGACCCGCTATACCAAACGGATAAGGAGCTGCCAACCAAGGTCCGGACCGGGCGGGTATCCCCCTTGTTGTCGACCCGATTTTCGGGGCTTCAACACCTGTCTAGCCCAACGATGCATTTTACAATTCCAGGGCTCACGCCCATCCCTTTACCACTGATATTTTGCAATGTGCAGTCTCCATCTCAATCTGCGCAAGCTAAATTGTGCATTGTGCAGTATTTATCCTCAAGCTGCACTGCTAGTTATTGAGACTATGCACTAAACATTTAAAGCAGTCAGTCTCCCTCCTCAATCTCAATAATTCTGCAATTTTTCTTGTCATTCCACTAGTAGCTTCTATGATCTTACTTTAAGAGTCAATTTTCTTAAGCTAATCTATCTTTTCCATGAGTGAATTTTCCTCCTAAATTTATTGCAGTTGTTGAGAACTTCTCTTCATCAGTCACTTACATCATGGCACAAAGAACAACAAAGCTTATGATTTAATCGCAGCATCTGTAAATGAAGAGGTGAGTCACCATATTTCGTCATACTCAACTTCCTTTGAAGCTTTACAAAAGCTTAAAGAACTCTATGACTCACATTCTGCACTTGAAGTCGTTCAACTCATGATTAAACTCTTCACTCTTGTACTGCAAAATAATGATCCTCTTGCTCTTGCATCTGAAGTAAATTCTATAATGCATGATATCAAATCCACTAAGGTTGAATTGGATATTCCTCTTATTGCTTTTCTCAAGGCACTTTATCCTAATTACTCCAATTATCTTGAGTCATTACAAGCAAATGGAAATCTCAAAGATATAACATTTGACTCTCTTCTGAAAAAAGTTTGCTAAAAGAGAGAAAGATTTTGGAAAGAAGAGAACCCCTGAATCTTCTGAAAATACTGTGTGCCTTGCTCATAAAGAAAAGCATCCCGCTCAAGATTCTACAAGAGGAAGAGGTGGATGAAGAGGAAGAGGAAGATATTTCAGAGGCAGGGGGGGCAGACATTCTCAAGGAGAGAAGGCAAATTTTCACTGCATACGCTGCAAAAGAAATGGGTCACATGATGCCTCTACATGCAAGCTACCATGGGACAAAATTGAGCAGAAAAGAAACCAACAGAAAGGTAAAACTGATGATACAGACAAAGGTAAAGCACCTGAATCCGCTCACTATGTTGAGGCACAAGGTAATATTGGAGTAAATGAAGATTTCTTCAATGCTTCACTTACTCCTTGGAAAAATGATTGGTTTCTTGATTTAGGAGCAACCTGCCACATGACTCATAGAAAAGATTTTTTTGAAGATTTCAATGACAATGTTGATGGAGCAGTATACTTTGTAGATCAATCAAAAATCATGCCATCAGGGATTGGCACAATCAGGCTTAAACTGCCTGGTCTTCCAGACTTTCTTCTCGATCATGTTCTATATCTCCCACAACTCAGAAGAAACTTGTTGTCCTTGGTCCACATCCGCCAGCAAGGTCACTCCATTCATATGTTTGATGGCAAGCTTGAGGTAAGAAAAGAATCTGACCACTCACTTGTCATGAGGGGAATAAAAGAAGAAAGGCTTCTCAAATTGCAAGGAACCTCTGCTCATGCACAACATTTCTCATACAATTCTCATCATGAAGAAGGTACACTTCCATCAAGTTTATTATGGCATGCTAGATTTGGACATTTGAACTATGACAGTCTCCGCTTATTGAAGAAAAATGGTGTTGCTGGTTTGCCTACAATTCTTAGGAAACTTAAGCAATGTGATGCTTGCATTCTAGGAAAGCATAGCAAATAGTCTTTTCATGATTCACATTCAAGAGCACATAGGAAGCTTGAACTCCTTCATTCAGATTTATGTGGTCCAATTCCTGTTCCTTCTGCAAATGGAAATAGATATATCATGACATTTATTGATGACTACACCAAAATGTGTTGGGTTTACTTATTGAAGAACAAATTTGATGCTTTTCAAACATTCAAGAATTTTCATAAATGGATTGAAAATGATGCACAATCTCATATTGGGTCTATTCGCACTGATAATGGAAAATAATACACATCAAATGAATTTGAAAACTATCTTCACCAACATGGGATCAAACATCAAACAACTGTGCCTTATAATCCCCAACATAATGGTGTAGCTGAAAGAATGAATAGAACAATCTTAATATGGTACGATCCATGCTTTTCTTCAAAAATGTAAAGATAATGTTTTGGGTTGATGCTGTTCTATGTGCTGCATATATAAAGAATAGATGTCCATCTAATGCTATAAGAAACAAGACTCCTTATGAAATGTGGTATGGACATGTTCCTTCGGTAAATCATCTCAGAGTCTTTGGTTCCACCTGTTATGCCTTGATACCAAAGGTACATAGAAACAAACTTGGTGCTAGAAGTCGTAAGTGTATCTTCTTGGGGTACTCAAACAGCTCCAAAGCATACCGCCTCTATGATGAAGTAAATAAGAAGTTTGTTGTATCTAGAGATGTAATTTTTCTTGAATCATCTAAAACTGACAATGTTGTTGAGCAGCAACTTGATCGCTTGGATAGATTTGCAAAAGCAAAATCATTTCAAGAATTCGATAATAAGATTCCACATCTTGAAGGGGGGATTCCTATACTAGATCAACATGTGGAATCTTCTTATGAAGAACACTCTCCCCCACATGAAACTCCAACAACGGATGATGCTTTAAGTGATGTAATTGATAGAATTGGGAGACTCAATCTTGATTCAGCGCCAACTCAATCAATGGAGCAGCCTGGACCATCTCAGAAAGGTCCCCCAAAGTGGATGACAAAGACACTTGAAAGTGGTCATCCTGATGAAGTTGGAAAGACAGGAACCAGAAATTCAAATCGGCAAAATGGAGGTGATGTAGATGACTCTAATTCACTTGTTGATATGGATGTTTCTTATGATCGTGAATTGAACTTGTCTACAGATTTTGAACCAACTTCCTTCAAAGAAGTTGCTTCTCATGATGAATGGAAAGAAGCAATGCAAAAGGAGTATGATTCCCTCATAAAGAACGACACTTGGAATCTAGTTGATCCTCCATTAGGAACCAAACCAATTGGCTGCAAGTGGGTCTACAAGAACAAGTATAAAGCTGATGGCTCACTTGACAAGCACAAAGCTAGGCTTGTGGCAAAAGGTTTTGCACAGAAGGAAGGGGTCGATTATGTGGAAACTTTTGCCCCCACAGCAAAATGGGCTACCATCCGGACACTCTTTGCACTAGCAGCTCAAAACGGTTGGAAAGTCCATCAAATGGATGTAAAAAATGCCTTCTTGAATGGAGATCTAAAAGAGAATGTTTTTATGTCCCAGCCTGAAGGATTTGCTGTGAAAGGACACGAACATAAAGTATGCAAACTTGTGAAGTCCTTATATGGCCTCAAACAAGCACCGCGAGCCTGGTATGAAAAACTAACTGAGCATCTTCTGAAACTCAATTTCAAACATTTTGATCTTGATGATGCAACTTTATTTATCAAGAAGGTTGGAAAAACAGTTGTATATCTTGTGCTATATGCAGATGATATTTTGATGATAGGGAAAAATGAAAGCTACATTGCATCCATAAAGAAGGAATTTGGGAAAAGTTTTGAAATGACTGATTTGGGCTATGTTCATTACTATCTTGGCATTGGAGTAACCCAACATCCAAAGTCCATATTTCTTTCTCAAAAGAAATACATTGGAGATCTGTTGAACAGGTTTGGTATGACAGAGTGCAATCCCCTTACTACTCCAATGGAACAAAACTTAAAGCTCACATCTATTGAAGGAAAAGAATTTGAGGATGCAACAAAGTATAGACAGCTTGTAGGAAGTCTCAACTACCTAACTACAACCAGAACAAACATTTCGTTTGTTGTTGGAATCCTCTCCAGGTTTATGCAAAAGCCTTGTGAAGGACATTGGTCTGCTGTAAAAAAAGTTCTAAGGTACTTGAAGGGAACTCAAGACTTTGGAATCAAGTATACACAAGTGGACGACTTCAGCTTGATTGGATACTCTGATTCAAACTTCGATGGAGACAAAGAAACTGGGGTATCTACTTCAGGATATGCTATGAGTCCCTGATCAGGAGCTTTCTCCTGGAGATCACACAAACAATCAGTTCCAGCAGATTCCACAACAGAAGTAGAATACATGGCAGCAGCTGAAGCAACAAAAGAAATTGTGTGGCTCAGGAAAATTCTTGAAGATTTGCAAGTAAAACAAGTACAATCAACTCCACTCATGATTGGCAATACCTCTGCAATAAAGTTGGCCAAGAACCCAAAGTTCCATGATCGAGTGAAGCACATCAATACTAAATATCATCTGATTCGCATCATGTTGAGGCCAAAATAATCCATCTCCGTCATTGTTCCACAAATGAGCAAATTGCAGACATCTTCACCAAAGCACTTGGAAGGGAAAAGCTTGAACGATTCGGAATGATGCTTGGACTCACCAACATCCCTTCAGATTAGGGGGGGAATGTTGACACCTAATCCTTGTGATTGGGTAAATTATTGTAAATAAATAGATAGGAAATATGAACAGTCATCGGGAGACGAACTGAACAGTCTCTCCCTCATGTATATAATGAGGACCTACCTGATGGAATACAACATTCAATTTATTTCTGCCCTATGGAGTTACTGCCTGGCCTGACAATCTTCTTCAAATGACACCACAAAAAGTAGCACTGGGGAGACAGTTGAGAGTATTCCAATGAACTTGCCAGTTTACGCAGATACTCAAATGTTCATAGAAAAGGAATCAGATATCACTTGGAAGAAAGTGAATGAAGCATCCTCAACAAGAAGCTTCAAAGTAGACCTTGAATAATGATAGGTATATATCATGTCAAAAAGTCAGGGTTACATAAGGTTGATGTTTGGTCAATTTAATGTTCTTAAATTGCAAGCATAAATTATCGACTGGAGTTGGTAAACTTGTGAAGTTCAGGTGCATTATATATGATAGAAGCCTATTCTTTAATTTAGCAAGATGATGGTTATGTTTTTCTTTTAAGATTTTCATTATTATCTAGATTTTCATTAGAGCTATATTTCTACAATTGAATATATGGAAGTTAATATATTGTTAGAACAAATGGAAGTCAAACTATTATTAGATCAATTTATCAAATCATGTCTAATTGAGTATCATTCTAAAATGTCTTATGTTATTCATCCTAAAAATTATGAATCTATATAAACACTTTACTACTATGGAAAGAGAGTATTGAAATCCAAATGCTTGTTTATGAAATATATACAATTATGATTTTAAATAGCATGAAGGAAAATTCTAATTAGAAATTACAGAGTGATATAAATTCTAACTCTAAAAAGCATGAAGAGGCTGAATGTAATGAAGCCAAAAAGCATTGAAAAACTACACTATTTGAAATATTGTAAACATAAACGAAATGTGAAATGATAAACGATATAACTAAGTTTATACAAAATAACAAAAATAATGAAGTAAAGAAACTAGAATGCAGTGATAACGGAAAGCATTTGAATGAAAGCAATTATAAAGCAATGAAATGGAAATAAGCTAAAACCTCGATTGTCTGTAGGGGCACTCCACATCCAGTAGGTATGATTCACAATCACATACACATCAAATCAGAAAAGTAACTTCAAATTAATGCAATAGCGAAGATCTGGTTCACAATTTCTTTATCAATTAACTTAATACTTCCTCCAATATATCGTTTATAGAGGATACATATTTATATAAAATGTGTGCTCAAACTATTGAGACTTCCATGCCTACAGGTCTGATGTTCAATCCTAATTCAAATATGAAACCTAAATAGGAAAAGCATTATTTCATCGATTTTCTATTTTGAAAGAAAATTGAGAAAATGTATTGTGCCTGGAATCTCGCTGCTATGTGCTTACCTGTATCTTTGACCACGCCACTGTGTGATCCCTTTGGTGAACTGGCTGAAGTGAGTAGGAGGAGATCCATGAGGGGATCAATCCTCAACTACCCATATGCTTAGTTTCTTCATCAGCACACCAGAACCCTGCGAACCATGGAGGTAGCCACATTCTTTAATATAACAATAAGGACCATTAAAGCATATGAAAAATAATAAATGTAAGAGTTGTTACCTTATCAAAATCTATTATTTACTGCCTTTATTGAGTTGATAGTGATGATGAAAAAGAGGAAAATGGTGGAAAAAGGGTGTCAAAACAAAACAGTTATGGAACTCTACATTCCCCCAAACTGAAGATTGTATATGTCCTCATACAAACTGCAAAATTGATATCTTGAGCTACTAAATTTGCTTGGAGACTTCTTCTAGTACATTCAACTTCATCTTTCTCACTTTCTTTCCAGTAATTGCCATCCTTGTTTTTCTCATGAGGATCTTGTATTTCAAGTTTATAACCTATTTCTATAAGCCTTGTTTTTCTTCTTCGGTTTATTGTTCTTATTAAACCACAGACTTAGATGTAAGAGGAGATAGTCACTCTTAGCTATTTGAATTTCGTTTTGTGCTTTCAAAGACTTGATTTTCATTTTTGATATACCTGTTTAATGTCTCTAGTTCAAAAATTTCTTGTTTCAATATATTGACTACTGGACGTTATTGTGGCTCATTAAACTGAATTTCTTCTTCCTATTGAATTGAGATTGATGTTCTTGCAACGTCCATTTTCTCCAAAGACTCAATATAATCATAGATCTCTTGCTGCACCAGATCAATCTATGGTGTTCTTCATTTTGGACTCCGACGAGGCAATGTGACAGCTAGTGATGAAACCCTTGGTGATGAAACCCTTGGAGATGAAACTCTTGGAGGAGTTCCTGAATTTTCTTCTTCGACTTTTGATTTTTCTTCTATTTCTACACTGACATGCTCTGTGCTCTTTGAGGGTAGTCCTTTTGCTGATTTGAGTCTGGTACTACTTCTTAAGGCTATGATAGGGGTCTTTTGACTTTTCTTCCTTTCTGTTTTAGGCTTCTCTACTTGTGATGAAATCTCTGTTTCTTTTCTAGCTTTGCTTCTTCTAACATTTCTTTTATTCATTTTATCTAAAACTTATGCAAGTGGGATGTCATATTATGATAGATTTTGTGGTTCTTGTGGTTCTTGTTCCCGTGTCTTATCAATTTTTCTTTTCCTTCCCCTCTTAGGTCTGTTTCTATTTGGCTTCCCATGAGTTTCTTCCTGAAAGTGATTTCTTACTAAAAATCTCTCCCAATTATCACCTATGTTTTGGAGATGAAATACAAGTATTTTAACTAGACCATGGTGATACATTATATTATCTATAAACTAAATCCTCCTCTAAACATTTCCTAACATATTTCCAGGACTATTCAATAATAAATATGGAAGGTTTGTCTTGTTTTCTTCAAGGAAATTCATTAGCAACCAAATATGATAGAAAAATATACATCCAAACCTTCCTTCACAGGAAAAAAAAATTTTCATTATTAGAAGTAGGTTTCTCCACTTACTTTTTAATGTTGTGCTTGGGATGCCCTTCTTGAAAATGTTGGTGTCCATGCTTGGTTTCTTTAGACAAAACCTTCTAGTAATTTGTTTCTATACCTTTGTTATTGAACCATTTCTCTCAAATCCGTGGCAGTCCACTGGCTTCGGCTATGAATGACTCTGTCACTGTGAATTTGATGTCCCCTATCTCCACTTCGACTCCATCAAAGGTCCTGGCAAAGGATTTAGTCACTTCTCTATGGAAGCCATCGGATTTCTCTACAAATTCAAGCCACTATGCTTTTTTCAGTAATTCTTTTGTTTGTGGATACCCCTCTAAAAATTACTTTCCTGTCAGCTCCATTCTGACTATCACACCCATGGCCAAGAATCTTTGTTTCACAACTATTTTGTTTGATAGGGTAGGATGGCTTGGTATGTTTTTTAGAGTGGAGAGGTCGAAAGTGTAAGTGATGGAACAATGAGAGCGTAGGTGGTGAGGATATGATGGAATGAGGTAGAATCTAACTGTTAAGATTATTCATGCTTATGTTTTGGGAGGCCGATTCAATGGATTGGGATATGAGAGATGATGATTGTAAGTGAATGGTGATTTATTCAAGATTTGACATGACACAACCAACTCTTTTCAATAATGATTTTGATTTTTCAGAAGTAGTATTTCTTAAAATTCATATATGTAATGTTTTAATCCCTATTATTCAATTAAAAAAATTCATACCTTTGATTTATTTGCTTTCTAACGTTTGGTTGCCTTTTATGTTGTCTTCAGGTATTTTGCAGTGGATGGAGGCAATGATTCCTTCAATTGCGTGATCAGATATGTATGTTACATTGTCTACAGAAAGTCATGAAAGCTACATAAAATCAATGATTCTGTACATATTTATTTTTTTTGAAAAGAAAGGGATAAAAGAAAATGGGATTCTAGAAAATGGAATACAAAGAAAATTTAAGATTCCAAGAATTCTTGGCTTTCATCTTGAATTTTCTGCATAAACATGCCAACAATTGTTGGTTTTCATGTTTATATATATATATATATATATATATATATATATATATATATATATATATATATAGATATATGAAAAAGGAAATTTTAAGGTGGAGAAGAAGAACAAGAATTCTTAACCAAGTTCAAATCAGAGTTGTCCTGGAAAATAGCTACAAATTCCTACTTTGTCATTGGCTTGTGATAGATCTTGAATCGACACCCATTCACTAGGAGAGGAACTTTTTCTTAATCAATAGTCCTAATTCTGACTCCTCCATTATCAAAAACATTTTCAATCTCATAAGGCCCAAGCTAGTGAGTTTGAAATTTTCCTTGGAAATTTTTTAACTTTGAATCAAATAGTAATTCCCAGCCTCCTTGCTGAAATTTTATTTCTTTGACGTATTTATCATGCCATCTGGATCTCCATTGCTAGACTAAAATAGTCTTCTGGATAGAACCTTTCCTTATTTCATCAAGCTCATTGAGTTGTCCCATTCTTTGTTTTTGTGCTTCTAATAGGTCAAGTCCCAACTTGACTATTGTCTTATAGGTCTCAATCTGGAACCCAATTGGAAATAGGACCTTGTTTTGGAGAATTTGGTATCTACGAATAAATGCTAATTCCCTAGATAAGTAGCTCTATCTAGAACAACATTTCAAAGTGTTTTAGACTTTTCCTATAAGCAATAAAAAAGATGAGAAGATAGAAGACCTACTTGTAGTTTCACTTTCCTCTCGTCTCCTTTGTATCGATCATGTCGCTCCTTCCCGTACTTAATCTGCTTGAGAAGTACCCGGTAAACACAATAGAAAACAAAGAACCAATCAAATCATACAATCTATTGAATATAAGTGAAAGGAATCAGATACAATTCACACATATAAGCATTATGAAACAATACAAACATATGGGAAAAAGGTTCAAACACTTTATTAGATAGAAGAAGGAAGTGCAACCATTGGTGTCTAATTCAAAGCCATTCCTCTAGCTTGGATCCCATCCACATCACATCAAAAGCATGAAAAACTTGTAGTATTACAATACTTGCTTCAAAGTCAAATCTCATAGCAGCATTATCTCCTTACAATTCAACATAATCCATCCCCTGATCACTTATATGAGTGGTCAATTTATAGGAAGATGGAGGAGGTTTTGTCATAAATGGTAGCATTGAATGACCTTCCATACTTAGAATTAGTTCAATGGAGGAAGGGATGAGAGGATAGGATGCACCTTAACTCATTCCTCATCCATTTTCGAGCTCATAGGAGTTGATAAGTGAGGGAACCTTCTAAATGACTCCAAAAGATAAGAATATTCCCCCAACCCTATGTGAATTTCTCTCATTCTCACCCAATGCAGGTGAAAGGAAGCCTAAGTGCTCTGCGAAGGACCCTAGCAGTGGACTCAACTGCTCTACAGAGCACCTTCATAAGGGCTTACCTATGTTGGTCCCTTTAGAGGCTATTTCTGGATGTCTTCAAGTCATGAAACTGTCTGGGAAGGAGGAATTCAAAGGGGTGACTTGTTTAGGGCATGAAGAAACTGAAATTAGGTTTGATGAGCCCTAAAACACTGATCTAGATGTTGGGATTTGATGTGCCCAAATGGATCTGTAACAGCTGCCCCCTAAAGCATGAAGTCATAAAAATGCCAATGTCGAATGAAATGCTTTATGATGTGATGAGGAGGTATAAAAGCGGAAGATGACCTACATCAATTACAATACATATATTATGATATTTGATTTTACATGAATTTCTGAGGGAAAGCATACCCATGCTCAACTCATAAACTTTGATTACATGTACTTAAACAGTCATCTACTGGTATAGACCCATGATCGGAATGACCATCAATGTAAAGCCATTGTACATATGATTTAGTACTCCTGAAATCATAGCCCGGATGGATGAAACTAGATCCAGGGTCTTCTATCTCATTCAATCATTCGCTTAAGTACGGTCTAACCATGTGAATATGTGATCTGAAGTCAAACATGGGAAGACACCATCTGATTACCAGCTGATGATGTAAGTTGTTAATAGATGCGAGAGAAATCACTGATAATAAAAAATGATCCTCAAGGTACTTGTTGTGCCTATCAACAACCACCCCATTTTATTAGTGTTAGTAATAACATTAATAAATGGGGACCCTTCCAAAAAATCAAATCTTAGCATTTAATCTTGCAATTTTGTTTTTAGAATAAAACAAGATGTCAAAGTGGAACTTGCTAAAACATAGAATTTACCTTTTCTTACTCCAAGCGCATAAAACTTCACAAACTATGAGTTTCTAAAAAACGTGCTACATGACCATAAGGCCTAAGAAAAAAATTATGATGGAAAGTCACAAGCATTAAGGAAAACCTTAAAAAAAACCCACATTAGAAACGATTACTCTCACATCGCAAAAGGTTACAGCGGATATCCCTTATAGAAGTTACCCCTTGAAAATGCGATCTGCAAGAACACGAGATCATGAAGCTTATAACCTTATCGCACTGCAAATTCCAATACCGTGGCGCTACCTTATGGAACATAAGCAAATATCGCAAAATGCAATAGCATCTCACAAATTTTATATCACAACAGCTCAAGTAACGATGGTTTGTAACGAGAACACGTTTTGCGATATAGCGATCTACGATATTGCGAAGCAAATCACAAAATCGCTTTTATCGCAGTTCGAAGGGCTCAGGGTTCTAGGAGAAGTACTTTTTAACGTTCAATGAAAAGTTATGAACATTAAAGTTTAGCATAACGGTCCATTAGTGGTCATTTATTAAAAATGATTAGGATCAGTGTAAAGGACTATTTGATGCAAGTTGATATCTTTTGATGTGATTTAGAATTAAAGACCTCCCGTCACCTTATTTTCGTCCTTCTATTGATTATTCCTGTATTAACTATCATCTTTATCATATTTTTTCTCTCTGCTTGCAACTTTCAGGAAGAACACATAGAGCGTAATACATGAAGAAATGGGGAAGAAAGGCAAGGCTCCCGCGTCTGAGAAGACAGAAATGACCCCATTATTCACAGACACTACCTGTAGTCAGGACGTAGGGATATCTACATGGGAAGCTATGTATCAGTTGTTAGAGGATGAACAGCCGAGAATTATGGAAGTTACAGTTATAGCGGATGGACGCGGCTCTTCTAAAGCATCCCTAACTGAACTTGCATGCTCGTTTCTACACCGCATTGTGGCGAGGCCAAAGATACTCCCCTACACTAACATGGTGAAATGGATTATAGATGACGTAGACATATCCGACAAAGAGTTCAAGATGGCCAGCCAGGAAGTCATGGGGTCATTTACTCCAAAAAATTTGAGGCGTATGTACCACTTACCAGAACCCCAGGCCAGCTACAACAAGCAATTTGTCGAGAAGTTCACTAAGGAGAATGAAGACTTGGAAGAATGCACAAATCACTGGTCAAACAATGAGGAAAGACTAAAAAGGGATAAAAATGGTATGTACGCCACTGGCTCTCTTTGTTCTGCTTACTGTTTTTCCGCTGTAATGTTATGTAGACTGTTTGGGAAGTCAGACATCAAAAAGTTTTCATCAGAATGGTTACCTCTAGTGGATGTGGCTATCAATGCCAAAATAATAAATTGGGCCCAAATCCTATCAGATAATTTAACATCTGCAATTTTAGAATACAGAAAAAATAGAAGCATTTCTTCAAGGGTTTACCCTCCATTCATTTCGAGCACCTATGATATGGACGTTGTTTGTTTTGTTTCCCAATTTTTGATTATGGTATGGAAGTGGATGGTACGAAATAAACTTCCTATTCAAATTTATCATAAATTCATGTGGGAATCAAATTTTTTGCCACATTTCTTCAAAATTTGTCACGGAGTTATACTCCCGATCCATAAAAAGATCTACAACAAAGATGCCCCAAGGTTTTCCCAAGAAGCTGAAGTGGATATTCTCTCCGTGGCAAGATGGTTTGGGGAAGAACTGTTCACTTATATCAGAGTGTTTGGCAGCATTGTTGTACCCCATGTACTACCTTATTACATCTCAGGAAAACTGATGGCTAGGGAGATAGCCTATCAGACCTGCGGCGTGCGAGGAATGAGCAAGGTACTGAAAGATTCCAAGAAGGCCATTTGGCCCCAATTTCCTATAATATGTGGAGCATTTGCATTTCATGACTTAGTTCATGCTTTGAAAGAAGTTGATAATGTATTATGTTTACAACTACCAAAGTTCCTGGGAAGGTAATATGATCCCTTTGGTGTTGTAAGTAATTTTACTTCAATGGTTAAAATAAAAGTATTTTCCCATGAAGAAGATCTCTTTCATGATCTTTTCCTGCAGAAAAGAACCTTCAAAGAGGTTCAAAATACATCACAAATTCTTTTTGACCAATAAACTCTCCAAAAATTTGACAATTACATAAAACAGAGGTTATCTAAGGTCCCATTGGACCAATTACTCATCGAACCAATAAGAGAACCTACTCCCAGCATTAGCATAAGTGAGGATTCAAAAGAGAAGTCAAAAACAAGTTCTGAAAAAGAATTAGCTGAAAATTCTGGTGATCAGTCCAAGAGTGGACACAGTAAAAGTGAGGAGTCAATAAAAGACACGGCTTAGTGTACAGCAAAGTTTGATCAGCAGGCTTTGTCCCCAAAGCAAGCTAAAGTTTCCACTCCTCTTATAAAGCAAACAAAGCCACTCATAATTGATCTAGAAGGGGAATGGGAGAATTTTAATAAGATACTTAACACAGAAGAACAAAGCACGGAGCCACCAACAAATCCAAAATAGATGACTACAGAGATGGTAATAGAAAGGGCTATCAACACTCAGGAAGCGGAGCACATTCCTATTGATCACTCATCTGAGATTGTACTAAGAATATAGGAAATTCCTCTTCTAGATGTGTTTTATAGCCTTCAACATAAAGTTGTTGTCGGAAGGCAAAGAAAGAAAAGAAAATTAGATTCTGTGCTCGCTTCTAAGGATGGATCTCTGGATGTTCTTTGGAAAAACCCTCTACAGACCCATCGGAAAGTCTTACTAGGCTCTCACAAGTACTAGGTTCTTACGCTTCAGCAACTATTGATAAGGCAGCAGAAGTTCAATTATTACTTAAAGAAAAGGAATATAGGATTTTGTTTTTGGAACAACAGTTACAGCAAGTCAGCATCAATCAACAAGTGGAAACACATTTGGCAAAAATTCAACAAGACTTCCAACAAATGCAATTGGAACATCAAAGCAGTTTGGTTAGTAAAGAAGAGCAGTTACAGGGTATAATAGAACTGCACAACGATGATCCCAAAATTGGTAAGTTTATCACAGAGGCACTTGCTCTCAATTCCCAGCGCTTGCAACAGAAAGAACTACTATGCCAGAGGATTTCACAATGGAATTCCCATTGCGAAATGAGCGATAATATTACAAATAAAGTCGTAGAATTACAACTTGAATATGATTCAATTTTTAAGAAGGTCTCAAACTGCTTGAACTGGCAGAAATCCGAAGAAGGAAAAAGAGCAGACGTGCCCAGAATTGATGAAACACACAAGGAAATTCTATTCGCGAAATGGGGTTCTCAGCTAAAGGAAGTAGAACAAGCAATGGAGGATGCAGCAATAGTAGCGAACAATGTCATTGAATGCATAAATGAAAATCTACACAAGGCCAATTTGGTAGCAGAGACCACCCCGGGCTTCCTTCCAAAGGCATAATAGCTTCGAACAGTGTGGAAACAAACAACAGAGGAGAAGGCAGAGGCAATTAAATAGGTAAACAAATTAAACTGGGAAACATACTGGTAGTACTTGGTAAAACCACATAGCCAATGGATGACCCTGAAGTGCCTCATGACTTCTACCGAGAAGATAGTGCTAGCTATTACCAGTGCTGTATTTGTAGGACAGTTAAAAGCTGAAGACAGCCAACCAACACTCTTGAAACCGATGCTGGATATTTGGGTTCTAAAGAATCAGATGCATGATTAGTCATAGATATAATTCATTTTTGTTTTGTTTATTTTTGCTTAAAATGAGGAAAGTCAATTAAACCTCCTCATCTATTTTTGTAATTTTTATTTTTAGATTTCATAAAGTAGTATTTAAAACCCTCTCATGCATTTAGAGAGGAGTCCAGAGTTTTATCAAAAACAATTCTTCAGAACGTGAATTTTGCCCCCCGCTGAGGAAATTTTGATAAAATTAATGGAATGATATATATTTTCTATATGATTTTAATATCTGCTACTGAATTGCACTTTTGTACTCTTAGTGGATGTTAAGTGATTTGAATATAGATCTATATTGCTGCAGCTCATGAGTAGGACGTATTACAAATGATATTTTTATCTCCTAATACTTTTTACTTATGTGTCAAGCAATAAATCATTTTCAATTATTTATATATGAAAGTTTGAATGTTTAAGTTATTATTATTGCACTTTTGTATGGTGATGGCTTACTGTTTATGTTGAATATGTAAATGACTCTTATGCGATATATTCCTCATATTGTTTCAGCTAAATTTTTATATGAAAATATCATTTTTAAATGGATTCTTTTCTTATGTTGATTGAATGATATTTATTACCGATCGCTTTTAGAAATTATTTTAGATCGCATAAGTAAACGTTACTCCCAGGATAGTTTTAGAGTTCGATGTTTTCTTGGATTATGATAGATTGCATATGATAGTTAGAAGATAGATTAGATTTAGAACAAGCATTCACCCCATAAAACCCCAAAAATAAAAACATCATCCTGTTAGCACACACATCATAAATAGATTGGGAAATTGGTCTCATCATCCCCAGTCGTAGCCACTATTCCAAATGGAAAAGGAGCTACATTAAGATCCGAAATGGGTGGTTATTCCCCTTGTTGGAGACCTGATTTTTTGAGCCTTCAACATATTTGGTGCTAGAAGGAGTGCCTGGCCGTGAATGGCAAGTAAATCTACATCTTCATGCCATTCTAAGAGTAAAACTACCTCACCATCACCCTCAACTTCTCGTTCGCATTCCAAATCTTCCGTCTCTGAAGCAGAAGTTGAAAAGAAAAACACAGAGCACATTACAAATCCCAAACAAGCCAGATCATTCTTCTTTAGATTCCCCTCAGTTGTAAACTTTAGTTCATAAGTTACAGGGGATTTCTATATCTCAAGAAGATTCTGAGTTATCCCAAGGTAGTGTAACTTCTCATCTGACCCCATCTCAACGACTGACTAGAGCACAAAGCGAAAAACTAGGAATCCCACCAGTTGAGTTTCCTTTACCGAGTCGTAAGAAAGCTAGGAAAACACCAGTAGAATCTCATAGTGAGGTTCTATCATCATCTTCATCTACCATCCCATCCATATCATCACAAGGTCATTCATCCATCCCTCAACTCCAGATCGTGGTTCACACAGGTACAGGAGCAACATCCTCCTCTACCCAATCACCTTCAACTACTGCCACACCTCCTCCTACTCATACCTCGACGATGGCAGGAAATCTACCACCAAGGCCATGGGCCAATCCAGGAGGCATAAGAATTCCTTCACCTTTATCACAATTACCAGCTCATCCTAAGAAATGGTTGCCCAAATTCAATCCTGACAATGGCCAACTAGTTGAGGAACACATAAATAATTTCATGCTATCCATTAATTTGAATGGAGTAACAGAAGAGGATGCAGTTGTATGATTATTCCCCTATACTTTACAAGGAGAAGCAGGATCCTGATATTTTTCTTTACCAGCATGCTCCATTAATAACTGGGATATGTTTCAAGATCAATTTTTAACAAAATTTGGGGATGATAGGTCAATAACAACTTTAATAAATGACCTCTCCAATTTAAAAGAGAAACCAAAGGAACTGATTAAATATTTCAACTCTCACTTCAATAAATTGTTGAAAAAAATACCAACAATGTCTAAGCCTAGTGATGAAGTCCAAACTGAGTGGTATATTTCTGCTTTACCATCAAATTCAGCTATCTTTGTAGATAGAGCTGCTAAGCCAATGCTAGCAGAAAACATGAAAGAGGCAATAGTTGTAGACAAGCATATCCTAGCCATAGAAAAGAAAAATTTTGTAGATGAAAGAAAGTCTAAAAAAGTATCTTTTAGAGATGATCCTAAGAAAAAACAATCAAATGACCCATTCGACCTAGAAGGGTTATAGAAAGTCTTGAAGACCATGTCAAATGAAATGGTTGATATTAAAAACAAGTAACAGAAACCTCTTCCAAGAAACCTTTTAAACCCTTTAGAAGAAATCCCTCAACTGATCCTAAACCTCCAAATCCTATAAAAAATGCAAAATCAGAAGGGGAAGAGGAAGAATTTTTGAATGAGGAACAAACCGATGATGATGAAGTCGAAGAAATACAAGGAATGCAGGACTTCATTCTTCCAGATGAAGAAGATCAAGATGCATTACCTGTTGCTGCTAGAAGTAGAAATCAACTTGATCCTCCACAATCCAGTGCTAAATAGAAAAACCCAAGCCTGACTCCCAAGGATAAAATTGCAGGTAAGAAATCGTAACCAAAGTCTACCCAGACAAACCCAGTCCAATCTAATTCAACAACTCCATATAAAACGTTTATCATCTCTAATGAAATGGAGTATAACATTGTTGAAGATATGAAGAAAACTAGGGAAAACATTACTTTTCATGAGCTTAGAAAATTAAAACATCAACAGAAACTTCTCTTGAAAGAGCTAAATGCAGTACCTATTATGCCTCTACCTGCCACTGTAATTTCACAAGCTACTCATGAAATGGGAAGACCTCCGACTAGAATTTCAAATAAAATCGATCCAAATGACATTGCTTTGATTGGGGGAAGATCAAAATCCCATACTCTGCCATTTCTCCTTACCTTTGAAGTTTTCAATAAAAATTTGCATAACTGTCTGGTAGATTCCAGTGCCTCATCTAACATTTTTCTTAAGATAGTTTGCGCAAAGATAAATGTCCAACCTCATAAATCTATAGTACGAATAGTGCAGCTAGATCGGTCTCAAGTAGAGGTCATCGATGAACTTAATCAAGTGACCATAAGGCTCTCATCAAACCCAAAGGTATGTCAAGTTATTGATATACTTGTCGCAGATATCCCTGAATTTTATGGACTAATCCTTAGCAGGGATTGGTCAGAAAAGCTTCACGGTTACTTCGCGACCGACTGGTCTCATATGTGGCTCCCTTACAATGGCAAACCAAATCAAATCAAGGTTGAACAAGAAAGACACCAAAAGTATATAGTGACGGAGTTAGAAGGAGAAAACAAGCCTGTAGCATACAACAACAACATAATTGGAAACTATTATGTTGATTCGTTCTTAGGGAATTTCAACGCTCATACTTCACCTTTTTTGGAAAATTCCATTTTATCTCAAATAGAAAATTTCTCTCAAACAGACACTTCTAGATGCATTAATTTTGTAGATAAACCTGTAAATAAAACTTTGTTTTGGAAATTATTTTTTGATGGTTCTAAGTCTAATGATGGAGCAAGAGCAGGTTGTATATTAGTTAGTCCAAAAGGAGAAAAAACCATGTTAACATGTAGACTCGAGTTCAATTGCACAAACAACACTGTTGAATATGAAGCGTTAGTTCAAGTGTTATACAAGGCAATCGGGCTCAGCAACAAATGCCTAAAAGTATTTGGAGACTCTAAGATTGTTATCAAACAGGTAAGAAATACTATACATTGTCTGTCAGGACACTTGAAACACTATCAAACTTTAGTACAAGACCTGACCTCACACTTTACAGCATTCAATATTTCATCCATTCCAAGGCTCCAAAACGCTAGTGCTGATCTCCTTACTAATGTAGCTTCCAAGATTATTCTAGCAGAGGACTATAGCCTAGAAAGATTCTTGATTGAATTAATCTTTATACCCTCCTTTCCTGATAACATTACCAACTGGAGAGTTTTCAACAATGACCCTGATATTGTGAGTTTTCTGACTTCAGAAGGCTCTTACAATAATCAAATAATTGATGAGGACCAACATGACAAATAGCTGGAACAATAAAACAGCAATAACACTATACCAAAATCCATAGTCAAGTTAGAGGACCTATATGACTTAAAGGACATATCTAAATGGTCCACCAATTCAAAACTTCAGAGTTCAACTCTGAGATATGAATTAGTAAAACTAGGGACATACATAAAACCACAGAACATCAATCTAGGCCTTGGTCTAACATCCGAGGAAAAATCATCTTTCATTCGACTGTTGAAACAATACAAGAGTTCCATTGCCTGGAATTACGATGATCTCAAAACCTATGACACTTCGATTATACAACATACAATTCTGATGATCTCTGATGAAAAACCTGTTTAGCAGAAATTGAGGAAAATACATCCTAATTTAGAAAGCCAGATTAAATTTGAGTTGAACAAATTATTAAAAGCCAAGATTATTTTTCCCATTAGGCATTCCAGATGGGTCTCCAACCTGTTCCCAGTCAGGAAGAAAAACGATGATATGCGGATTTGTATTGACTTTCAAAATCTCAATGAATCTTGCCAAAAGGATAATTTTCCACTGCCCCCTATGGAGCAGATATTACAATTAGTCACAGGGTCTGAATTAATGTCCTTTTTAGATGGCTTTTCAAGGTATAATCCAATCTTGATCCACCTGGATGATTAATTGAAAACTACATTTAGAACGAAATGGGGCACTTAAGAGTATCAAAATATGTCATTTGGGATGATCAATGCCGGTGCCACATTTCGAAGGGCTATGGACATTGCATTCAAAGGATTCGTGAACAAGTCAGTGGTGATTTACTTAGATGACATAACAGTATATTCTAAAAAACGCAGTAATCATCTCAGAGACTTAAAACAGATCTTTCAATGTTGTCAAAAATATGGAATCTCGCTTAATCCCAAAAAATCTTTTTTTGCGTTAAGTGAAGGAAAACTTCTTGGATTCATAGTGTCCAAATCCGGAATCCATATTGACCCAGATAGGATTAAGGAAATTTCTGAGATATCTTTACCCCATAACAAAAAAGCAATGCAGTCTTTCCTTGGTCAGATCAATTTTGTTAAAATATTTGTCCCTGACTTCTCAAGAATCGTGTCACCTCTCCAAGCCATGATAAAGAAAAACTCTCTCTTCAAATGGGGTCATGCAGAACATGAAGCATTTGGCTTGATAAAACAAGCGATTATAAATGCCCCGTCTCTAGCAACTCCAAACTTTTCCAATCCTTTCACTCTGTATACATTCGCCTCTGAGAAATCGTATGTTGCCATACTCACACAAGCAAATCAAGATAAAGTCGAAGCCCCAATTTCCTTCTTCAGTTAAAACTTGCAAGGAGCTGAATAGCTATGTAAGGAGATGTCAGATTTGTCAAAATGCTATTGGAAGACAAAGGAAACCATCGCTGCCATGATAGCCAGTCAACATCGATCAACCATTTGAACAATGGGGATTAGATATAAGAGGTGAGATTGTTCCTCATTCTTCTAAACATCATAAATACATCCTTACGGCTACCGACTACTTTACCAAATGGGTAGAAGCAATTCCACTCAAGACAGCCAACTCTGAGAGTATCATCAAATTTATAGATCAATTCATAATCACCAGGTTTGGCTTACCTTCTGCTTTAATGTTTGATAATGCATCATATTTCTCAGGTAATGCTATGACAAATTTTTCTCTCAAAAGAGGTTTTAAGCTCAAATATTCTGCTAATTATTATCCACAAGGGAATGGGTTAGCCAAATCAACAAACAAAAACCTTATTAGAATCATCAAACGGACTATTGATCAAAATCATAGAAACTGGCATAAATCTTTAATGTATGCTCTTTGGGCAGATCGAATAACTCAAAAAACCTCCATTGGCACTTCTCCTTTTAATTTAGTTTATGGGAAAGAAGTGGTTTTACCAACAAATCTAGTTATTCCTTCTTTAGCCTTAGTTCAATTCATTGAAGAAACCCCCTCCTCATCCTTGCAATTAAGACAATTGCAAATCCTTAAGCTGGAAGAGGAACGAGAAAAGGCCAGAATTACCCACATGCACCATCCACAATTAGTAAAAGCTTCTTTTAATTCAAACTCAGTGTCTAGAAAATATTTTCAACTTCGAGACTTAGTATTAAAATGGGATAAAGCCCATGAAGAGAAAGGCAAGCATGCTAAATTCCAACAGATGTGGCTTGGACCATTCCAGATTGTCAAACTCATCAGTCCATCAACTTTCATGTTACAAGATTTAGCAGGAAAAAGTGAGTCTTTACCTGTTAATGGACAGATCCTAAAAAAATATTTCCCATAGAAGATGATCTCTTCTATTTTATGTAAATAATAGTCTAGTTTATTTTTCTTTTGATAATAAAACAAGTTGAGAACGTTTACTTTTGGTTTCCACGAAAAGAATAGTATCTCATGTCAATTTTGTTTTTTTCACTTGTATAAGTGAGAGTGGTTATGAAAATTAATCTCCATTTTTGAAACATAGGGTCAAGTGCTATTATTTTGAAAATTTTACCTGTTCTTTTGTTTCAACTAGACAAGTTTTGGTTAGAATCAACCTTAGGAAGAAATTTTCCTTACATCAATAACAAAAGGTATCAATAACAAAACAAATATTCTCTATGGAAAAACTATTTTTAAACTCTACAATTGTCATCCAGGAGAATTCTTAAGGAACCAATGACTTCCCCCCCACTCGAGGAAATTGCGAGATTCAAAGAGTAATCCAACTATGCACTTTAAACTAAAGAATAAAAGGTCTCATCAAGAGCCGACTTATCATGATCATAAATATTATAACTAACTGACATTGCCATACTACATATCAAAACAAGGTGATGGCTCGAGATTGTTTCAATGAAAAGACAAGGGGTGTCATCACGAGCTGGCTTGTTTAGTTAAGTTATAAATCAAGTGAATGGCATTGTCAATTTTGGCCACCAAACCAAGAAATTTTTCTTTAAGTATTAAAAGAGAAATAAGAAAAGAAAATGCAATAAGTGTATATGGGGGTTTATCTTTGAAAATCGCATGCTTCTCAAGTAGGATATTGGATCATTGTTGGGTAACAAGTAATCTTGTCTTGGCTATGAACGCCGGCTAGCAGCAGAGGCTCAACCTATGACAAATGAGTACATCTAAACTGATCTAAAGAGATGTCTTTGTTTTTATCTTTACAACCAAAGTAATGACTGATGTGGGTAGAATAACTAACTCTGGGAAGAAGATAATCAGAATAAAGATAGTTAGAACAAGATGTTGTTATTAATAAATAGCACTATTTACCTTATATTTCATACAATGAAGTTTCATTTTCAAAACCATTTCTATTTTGAAAGTTTTAGAAAATTCAAAAAAAACATCAGAGATAACTGGTTCTTCCAAGTGAATCGCCAATTGTTGTGCCTATCAACAACCCCCCCTTTTATTAGTGTTAGTAATAACATTAATAAATGGGGACCCTTCCAAAAAATCAAATCTTAGCATTTAATGTTGCCTTTTTGTTTTTAGAATAAAACAAGATGCCAAAGTGGAACTTGCTAAAACATGGAATTTACCTTTTCATACTCCAAGCGCATAAAACTTCACAAACTATGAGTTTCTTAAAAAAAGTGCTAAATGACCATAAGGCCTAAGAAAAACTTTATAACAAAAAGTCACGAGCATTAAGGAAAACCTTAAAAAAAACCCGCCTTAGAAAAGATTACTCACAAGATGCCAAAGTGGAACTTGCTAAAGCATGGAATTTACCTTTTCATACTCCAAGCGCATAAAACTTCACAAACTATGAGTTTCTTAAAAAAACTACTAAATGACCATAAGGCCTAAGAAAAACTTTATAACAAAAAGTCACGAGCATTAAGGAAAACCTTAAAAAAAAACTGCCTTAGAATAGATTACTCTCACATCCCAAAAGGTTACAACGGATATCCCTTATAGAAATTACTCCTTGAAATTGAAATCTACGAGAACAGGAGATCATGAAGCTTATAACCTTATCGCATCACAAATTGCAATACCACGACGCTACCTTATGAAACATAAGCAAATATCGTGAAATGCGATAGCATCTCGCAAATCGCATATGGTAGCAACTCAGGTAACGATGGTTTGTAACGAGAACAGGTTTTTGGATATAGCGATCTACTATATTGCGAAGCAAATTGCAAAATCGCTTTTATCGTAGTTCGAAGGGCTTGAGGTTCTAGGAGAAGTACTTTCTAACATTCAATGCAAAGTGATGAACATTAAAGTTTAGCATAACGGTCCATTAGTGGTCATTTATTAAAAACAATTAGGATCAATGTAAAGGACTATTTGACGCAAGTTGATATCTTTTGATGTGATTTAGAAATCAAGACCTCCCGTCACCTTATTTTTGTCCTTCTATTGATTATTCTTGTATTAACTATCATCTTTATCATATTTTTTTCTCTCTGCTTGCAACCTTTAGGAATAACACACAGAGTGTAATACATGAAGAAATGGGGAAGGAAGGCAAGGCTCCCACATCTGAGAAGACAGAAATGATCCCATTATTCATAGACAATACATGTAGTTAGGATGCAGGGATATCTATGTGGGAAGCTATGTATCAGTTGTTAGAGGATGAACAACCGAGAATTATGGAAATTACAATTACAGCGGATGGACGCAGCTCTTCTGAATCATCCCTAACTGAACTTGCATGCTCGTTTATACACCACATTGCAGCGAGGCCAAAGATACTACCCTACGCCGACATGGTGAAATGGATTATAAATGACGTAGACATATCCGACAAAGAGTTCAAGATGGCCAGCCAGGAAGTCATGGGGTCATTTACTCCAAACAATTTGAGGTGTATATACCACTTACCAGAACCCCAGGCCAGCTACAACAAGCAATTTTTCGAGAATTTCTCCAAGGAGAATGAAGACTTGGCAAAATGCACAAAGCACTGGTCAAACAATGAGGAAAGACTAAAAAGGGATAAAAATGGTATGTATGCACTGGCTCTCTTTTTTCTCCTTTTTTTCTTCCATTGCAATGTTATGTAGACTGTTTGGGAAACTAGACATCAACAAGTTTTCATCAGAATGGTTACCTCTAGTGGATGCAGCTATCAATGCCATAATAATGAATTGGGCCCAAATCCTGTCAAATAATTTAGCTACTGCAATTTTAGAATACAGAAGAAAGAGAAGCATTTCTTTGAGGATTTACCCTCCATTCTTTTTTAGCACCTATGTTATGGACGCTATTTGTTTTGTTTCTGAATTTCCGATTATGGGATGGAAGTGGACAGTACAAAATCCACTTCCTATTCAGATTTATCACAAAGTCATGTGGGAATCAAATTTTGTGCCACATTTCTTCAAAATTTGTCATGGAGTTATACTCCCGATCCATAAAAAGATCTACAACAGAGATGCCCCAAGGTTTTCCCAAGAAGCTGAGGTGGATATTCTCTCTGTGGCAAGATGGTTTGGGGAAGAACTGTTCACTTATATCAGAGTGTTTGGTAGCATTACTGCACCCCATGTGCTACCTTATTACATCCCAAACAAACTGATGGCTAGGGAGATAGCCTATCAGACCTGCGGCGTGGGGGGAATGAGAAAGGTACTAAAAGATTCCAAGAAGGCCATTTGGCCCCAATTTCCTGTAATATGTGGAGCATTTGCATTGCATGACTTAGGTCATGCTTTCAAAGAAGTTGATAATGTATTATGTTTACAACTACCAAAGTTCTCGAGAAGGCAATATGATCCCTTTGGTGTTGTAAGTAATTTTACTACAATGGTTAAAATAAAAGTATTTTCCCATGAAGAAGATCTCTTTGATGATGTTTTCCCGCAGAAAAACACCTTCAAAGAGGTTCAACATACAGCACGAATTCTTTTTAACCAAGAAACTCAACAAAAATTTGACAATTACAAAAAACAGAGGTTATCTAAGGTCACATTGGACCAATTACTCATCGAACCAATAAGAGAACCTACTCCTAGTGTTAGCATAAGTGAGGATTCAAAAGAGAAGTCCAAAACAAGTTCTGAAAAAGAATCAGTTGAAAATTCTGGTGATCAATCCAAGAGTGAACACAGTAAAAGCGAGGAGTCAATAAAAGACACAGCTCAGTCTACAGCAAAGTCTGATCAGCAGGCTTTGTCCACAAAGCAAGCTGAAGTTTCCACTCCTCTTATAAAGCAAACAAAGCCACTCATAATTGATCTAGAAGGGGAATGGGAGAATTTTAATAAGATACTTAACACAGAAGAACAGAGCGCAGAGCCACCAACAAATCCAAAAGAGACAACTACAAAGATGGTAATAGAAAGGGCTATCAACACTCAGGAAGCAGAGCACATTCCTATTGATCCCTCATCTGAGATTGTACTAAGAATAGAGGAAATTCCTCCTCTAGATGTGTTTTATAGCCCTCAACATAAAGTTGTCGTCAGAAGGCAAAGAAAGAAATGAAAATTGGATTCTGTGCTCGCTCCTGAGGATGAACCTCTGGATGTTCTTTGGAAAGACCCCTCTACAGACCCGTTGGCAAATCTTACTAGGCTCTCACAAGTAGCAGGTGCTTACACTTCAGCAACTATTGATAAGGCAACAGAAGTTCAATTATTACTTAAAGAAAAGGAAGATAGGATTTTTTTTTTACAATAGGGATTACAGCAAGTCAACATCAATCAACAAGCAGAAACACAGTTGGCAAAACTTCAACAAGACTTCCAGCAAATGCAATTGGCACATCAAAGTAGTTTGGCTAGTAAAGAAGAGTAGTTACAGGGTATAATAGAACTACACAAAGATGATCCCAAAATTGGCGAGTTTATCACAGAGGCACTTGCTCTCAATTCCCAGCTCTTGCAACAGAAAGAACTACTATGCCAAAGGATTTCGCAATGGAATTCCCATTGCGAAATGAGCGATAATATTACAAATAAATTCATAGAATTACGAATTGAATATGATTCAATTTTCAGGAAGGTCTCAGACTTCTTGAACTGGCACAAATCTGAAGAAGGAAAAAGAGTAGACATGCCCAGAATTGATGAAATGCACAAGGAAATTTTATTCGCGAAATGGGATTCTCAGCTAAAGGAAGCAAAACAGGCAATGGAGGATGCAGCGACAACAGCGAATAGTGTCATTGAATGCATAAATGAAAATCTGCACAAGGCCAATTTGGTAGTAGAGACCACCCCGAGGTTCCTTCCAAAGGCACAACAGCTTCAAACAGTGTGGAAACAAACAACAGAGAAAAAGGCAGAGGCGATTAAACAGGTAAACAAATTAAACTGGGAAACATACTGGCAGTACCTAGTAAAACCACATAGCCAATAGGTGACCCTAAAGTGCCTCATGACTTCTGCCGAGAAGATAGTGCCAACTCTTACCAATGCCATATTTGCAGGATAGTTGAAAGCTAAAGTCAGCCAACTGACACTCTTGAATCTGATGCTGGATATTTGTGATATAAAGAGTCAGATGCAGGATTAGTCATAGATATAATTCATTTTTGTTTTGTTTATTTTTTCTTAAAATGAGGCAGGTCATTTAAACCTCCTCATCTATTTTTGTAATATTTATTTTTAGATTTCATAGAGTAGTATTTAAACCCCTCTCGTGCATTTAGAGAGGGGTCCAGAGTTTTATGAAAAACAATTCTTCAGAACATGAATTTCCCCCCCCAATGAGGAGGTTTTGATAAAATTAATGGAACGAGATTTATTTTCTATATGAGTTTAATATCTGCTACTGAATTTCACTTTTGTACTCTTAGTGGATGTTAAGTGATTTGAAGATAGATCTATATTGTTGCAGATCATGAGTGGGATGTATTACAAATGGTATTTTTATCTCTTAATACATTTTACTTATGTGTCAAGCAATAAATCATTTTCAGTTATTTATATATGAAAAATTGAATTTTGAAGTTATTATTATAGCACTTTTGTATGGTGATTACTTACTCTTTATGTCGAATATGTATGCAATATATTTCTCATATTGTTTCGGCTAACTTTTTATACGAAACAATAATTTTTAAATGGATTCTTTTCTTATGGTGATTGAATGATCTTTATTACCGATCGCTTTTAGAAATTATCTTAGATCGCATAAGTAAACGTTACTCTCGGGATAGTTTTAGAGTTAGATATTTTCTTTGATTATGATAGATTGCATATGATAGTTAGAAGATAGATTAGATTTAGAACAAGTATTCACCCCATGAAACCCCAAAAATAAAAAAAATCATCATGTTAGCACACACATCATAAATAGATTGGGAAACTATTCCCATCATCCCCAATCGGAGCCACTACTCCAAACGGAAAAGGAGCTGCATTAAGGTCCGGACCAGGTGGTTATCACCCTTGTTAGAGACCCGATTTTTCAAGCCTTCAACAGTATTGTAGTACATTCTGCATGGTGTGAATGGATGATTTTATGTTGAACACCATACAAAGTCTTTTGGTCGAAGGCCATTGATGTATGCCTGTCGTTGGAAGCAAGAAACCTGTCATTGATGCATGCAATCCTCAAGGTACTGAAAGGGTGTTTCTAAGTCAACTTCTTGGATAATGAGGTGATGTCGACAAGAAGAGACTTGTCGCAGGAGGGCCTTGATGTATCCCACATCAACGACATGAAACGAGTGTAATGATTTTTGAGATGGAATTTGACTAACAACACAATGTTCAAGAATGGCGGTCATGAAAATGAAGGTTTATAGTATTGAAAATGATGAATTTTGATTGAATGACTTCTCTTGAACATGTCAGTGACACTAAAGTGAATTGGTAGCATTGACCCAAAACAAAGTGATGGATGGTATGATAGACCAACGGTGTGATAACCATCAAGCTAATAACCCAACCCAGATAGTCACAGTGATGGAGTGAAAGTGTCATGTTCAAGAGCGACCTGCTACCATAAGGTGGTTTTCCCCTTTTCCAATTTTCCCCAGTCATTTTTGACTATTACCTCTTTATTTTTATCAATATTGAGGAGGATAACATATGCTTGTTGTATAATTGCACCCTTCAGGCGAATCCATCGCTATTTGATGTTTTAATGAGTCTAGCGAAGGTGAAACTCGGTCTTGTCTAGATGGACAAGTTTGTTGCTATTTGATGTTTTAACGAGTTTAACGACAAAGATACCTTGGTCCTTTTCATGTTTA
Organism: Pinus tabuliformis; assembly: GCA_031772625.1. Lineage (NCBI taxonomy): Eukaryota > Viridiplantae > Streptophyta > Pinopsida > Pinales > Pinaceae > Pinus > Pinus tabuliformis. The sequence continues at coordinate 1,326,684,933 of CM062805.1, read as the reverse complement.
GAGAGTTTGAAAAGGGACAAAAAGAAAACTCCACATGTTATTTTTTGTAAATTAATCTCTTAAGCCCGAAAAAGCGTAAAATAATACAAGAGAGATATCGTTTCCAATTCGTTAACGAACTGGAAAGGATGAGCACTCGACAATATTTTCATGTTTAGAGAGTCTGAAAAGAACTTAAAGAGGACTCCAAGGGGGTTCCTTTTTTGTTTTTAACATATCTTGAAAAAGATATAAAAGTGTGCTTTGTGGTCAAAGGTACAATTTACAATCGAGCACATTCAATTCTGTAAGTCAGTTGCAAAACCTGCTCAAAACACCACCAAATGGATTAAAAATATTTGTTTCATAGGAAAAAATAGGTAAATACTAATGTTTACTCAATTAATGAACATGAAATAAACATAAAACAAGTTTTTACCATGAAATTTTTACCATTTGGAGCTTACCATTCAGTTTTGTGCTCTAAGCTAGTTTTTTACTTTGATCTTCACCAACTGATTGTGAGACATTCTGTGGACCATTTCTTGAGCCATCTGGACCAGGTAGGAACTAAACCTTTCTACTTTCTTTTCAAGTCATTCTTTTGTCATTTCATGCAATTTTTAGGGTTTTTTGGGGCCCCTGGGGTCTCATTTTTTGGCCCTGGGATCAGCACAGGATTTTCACATCGAAAACTGCATTGAAGAGCACCCAGATAGAAGCATGCATGCTCTACAGTGCACTATCTATGTGCCTTGGCTGCTGTGGGCGAGTTTCCCAAGTTTTTTAGTTGTTTCCTCCAAGATTTGTCCTATTTTTTGCATGGAAAGGATCCTAATTAAGCTTATGATTGTGTTTCAAGCTTCCATCGGATCAGAATGTTGATTACATGGTGAGAAAAGAGCATGAAGAACAAGACATGGTTGCCCTAAACAATCTGCTACAGTTGAGGCCCTCAAAAACTGTGAGTTACTCAAATACTTCAAGTTGTCTGGAATGAGGAAACAAATAGAACTACTGTAGTTCCTTGTTCGTGCATGGGATTCGACAGATCAAACTTTTCACATTAGGGACAAGATGGTCCCTATTACCATTGATGATATTTACTTTCTTACCAGACTATCGAGGTGAGGTGCCCCCATCTCACTTTCTGGATTTGCCCGTGGAGCTGAATCGGTGAGAGATTACATTAGACAGTTTTTTCATCTAGGTACACAACCTAGCAAGGATGGGAAAATAAACATCAGGGATGTACATGATTTTCTTTTGAGAACGATCCTCTTCATAATTACAAAATTGGTTGGCAGCGTGACACTACATACGGAGAACAGATCTTATATGCAGTATGCACTGGAACGTCTAGAGCCAAAAGTTTTCAACTAGTGCGAGGCTATGCTTTCTTTACTGAAAGAACAACTCACTAAGGTAAAAAGTGGTAAGACGAAGAATTTCTGCTATGGTTCGATCTTTATCACTTTTAACTTAGAGAGAATCCCATTGATGCAACCACAACATGTATCATTGGGTGTAGCTTGCCCTAAATATCCATATATGCAGAGCTGGGTCGAATTGATGGCTTGACATGCGGGTCAGTCAACAATCATATTTTCCCCTGCATTTTTTAGTTTGCTTGAGTGACAACATCTTGTCATTGAGGAGCATCCATATTCAAGGATGGATTTCAGTGGAGATCCATATTTGATTCTACCAGTTGGAGAAGAATGGGGTGCTATGGGAAAGTTGTTTGACAAAAGTGTTTTTTTTATTTTTTAAGTTTCTACATGTTTTTTGTGTTTTTTTAAGTTTCCAAGACTAAACTAAAATTACTCATATGCATGCAGATGTGGGTACTGTTTGACCTGTGGGACACCAACAAGTTGCAGGTGGGCCAACACGAAGAAACATTGGGAGAGAAGTTCTCCAGGACTTGGCTTTGGCCGAGACTTTAGCAGAGTTACAGGATCACATAGAGGGATTAACCCTTGGTATTCCAAATGCCTGGATTGAGGAGTTACCTATGAGGTTGCAGCGCCAAACTATTGGTGTTCCTAGCCGCTGGGTGAGGCTTTTGCGCATGATAGCACAAGCTGTGACCTATTACCATGAGCACCACTAGATCTACTTAGGACGTTTTGCATACATTTTGAGTTTTTTGGGTCAGATGAGAAAACGTGTCTTAGACACAAATTTTGTAAAAACATTTAAAACACCTATCTATTTTACTCTCATAGTTTTCTATGGTTATATGCAATCCTATTAAACTAATGATGTGAATTGAAAATATTACTTTTACATGTATCGCAAATGTCTATTTAACACATAATTGGCTAGAGAATCAGTTAATGCATTAATATTTCTATAAATATGTTTATATTGAATGTGTTCAAAATGTCTTTCCAAAATACGAACTCTAAAGAACATACAAAAAATTGTTGGATTTCAGACAGTATAAATGTTCATTATTTGTATTACAACGAGTTGCGAGTCCAGCCTAACGATGATTTGGTGAATGCCAAGTGAAATGACATCAGAGAGTAGTTCAATCAACATGCTATACTCAGCGATATTTTTCATCAATTGACCAATACAAATCCCTTGGAAACTCACTAACTTGCCACTTGGAGCGAAAATAACCCATGCTGCAGAAGACAAGTTTTGTGTACTATGACTAGCACCATCAGCATAACCAACAAATGGTTCTGAAGACTCTAGCATCTGCAACAAATGCAAAGTGGATTACTAACCAAATAAAAATATATAAAAGATACACACACGCACATGCAATGAAAGCATATATACAGTGATTTTTACTACACTTAATCAAGCATAGTAACATTTGAGGTACAACTCGTTTCGGGGCTACGAAAATGGAATCGCATCATAATCTACTAACTTGTAGGCACCTTTTGCCATAACATGCTTGACAACATAAGGACCCATCCACATTGGTTTCAATTTCCCTGCTCCAACTTTATCAGCTTCCTGATCGTAAAGCAAGACCAGGTCTCCTTCTGAGAAGATACGAGGCTTGATATTTCTATCCTATTGCGCCTTAATATGTTTCTTATGCACTTCATTAGCCAATGCGGAATCACAACAGGTTTCATCCAGATGAATTAATTCCAAGAAACACTCTTCTTCTTCAGATGTGTCGGGTAACAGGTCAATCACGAGTTTGAGCGATGAAATTTCGCATTGTATCAGTAAGATTGCTTCCAAACCATACACCAATTGAAAGGGTGTGAATCCAGTTGCATTTCTCACTGAGGTCTGATATGCCCACAAGGCAGAGTATAGGATTAAGTGCCAGTTTTTCTTATGAACCCCTATCATTCTCTCCAACATCTGCTTCAAAACTTTGATGATGGCCGCAACATTTCCATTTGCTTGCAGGTAATAAGGGGTAGAACTATCATGTGACAGTCCTAACTTAGCAGTCAACTCAGCCATCATGCGATTGCGAAAATGCGACCCATGATCTATAACTATGGCATGTGGTATACCAAACCGGGCAACCACATGGTTAAAAAAGAAAAGAGCAGTCGTTTTGCCACTGTTGTTCAATGTTGGCATCGCCTCGACCCATTTGGTAAAATAGTCAACGAAAACTATAATATACCGATGCCCCCTGGTCGAGGTGGGGTTACATGTCATAAAATCAATGCCCCATTTGGTGAATGGGCCAACAGCAATGACTAGATGCAATGGTGCAGGTGGTAATCTAGTTTTTCAGTCATATATCTGGCATGCGTGATAGCTTCTTACAGCAATAATACAATCTTTAAATATAGTTGGCCATAAGTAACTAGCATAGAGAATTCTCTGTGCAGTTGCATATCCAGATAAGTGTCCACCACAGGCACCTGAATGGAAATCTTTCAATGCTTTTTCGTCTTCCTGGCTTGACATCAAGGTACATTTTAATTTTGTGTTCAACAATACTAGAGTCAATTCCTTGCATCTCCTCGTAAGACCATGCAAAGATATCTCTAAATTCATGAAAAAGAGTACGGTAATTATCAAGTTCTAATGGAGAACAATATTTGCCGACATGAATGTTCTCTACAATATTAGGCTTGGTCAAAATATTAATAGAAATCGTTTCTTCAATATTTGACAGGTTTCGCTCATATTCTACTGTGTCTATGAAAAATAAATTCGAAAGGAAATCAACAACTGAAGGGTGGTTTAGTTCATTTGAATAATCTTCTATGTCCTCTGGAAGATGGGAATGACGATGATAATCTTCCCATGGTTCTTCTCCTATTATCATTGATTGGATGATTCCTTCATCCGTAGAATGTATACGTGAAAAAGGATCTGAAGAAGTACCATATTCTAATGAACGGTCTACCCATACAATTGTTGAATGTGGATTTGGGTTTGCCGCACAAGCCCGAAAAATTGATTGTTAGGCTAATTCAATGGGCCTTAGTGGCATCACCTCAATACTACTATCAACTTCAACCTTGTTGGTAATCCTCCTTAAATCAAATGAGGTGGAGGAAATCATGTCGCAAGCCTCTACTCTTGCCACTTCCACCAAATCAGATGGTGACAGTAGCGTAAAAGTACCCATTAGGGAAGGATCTTTAAAGAGACCTACTCCAACACTTTGAAGTGACAGCGGGGGTATGTGTACCAACGGAATGCTTCTCCTAGCCTGTGAACTATTGGCAAAGAAGGCTAATTGATCGCTGACTGTGATTCCAACCTTAAAAGGGAATGCAATAGTACGAAAGTACGTGGAAACCACAGCAGCCATAGCATATACCCATGGCCTTCCTAGTAAAATGTTGTAATTGAGGGATCCGTCAACTACCACAACTTCAACAGTAATTGTTTTCCCCCCTAGTTCGATTTGCAAGTTACTCAAAATCCCACAAGGAGTATATGTTCCTCAGTCAAAATATTTTAACGTGGTTGGTGATTGTGACAACGGCGGTGAACCAAGTGTTTTCCACCAACTTATTGACATAATGCAAGTAGATGCCCCCTCATTAATAATAGTTTGGTGAAAATTCTTATTGAGAGCTTTTACTTGAATTAGGAAAGCTAATTGCGCCAGTAACTATGGTGTATATCCCGCATGGTTAAAACCCAAAAGATTAGAATCCATAAGATCTATTCCGCCAATTGCTGACAATAAAGCCTACTTCTGGGAGGGACAATTTTGCAGCACCTCGAGTGTCGACATAGAAAAAGGTGATTGAGCAAGATCTCCACTATGTTATAGTTCTGAGCTGCTCAAGCCCGAGGGATAAATGTCGATTTGTGCACAAATCCCTTTCATGGTTTTATTGTCAATTCTGGTACAATAGGTGGAATATTTTTAGATGAAGTCGAAGTCGAAGGATTAGGTTAATCAATGACCTGATTATTCGACGATGATAGTGGATTTCCATAATCTTTATTTCTCGTTGACACCAAAGCTTCATTTTGTTGCTTTGTGATGGATAACATGAGTAGTTGGGATGTGGAAGCATGGTCTGTTGCAACCAAATGAGTCTCCGGGTTTGGAAATGGATCAGTGAACACTACCAATGTGTTTGAAGTCTTTAAAAGTTTAGAGACCTCTGAGCGGTGTGGACAATCTGTTGTAAAATGCTCTTCATTACAGGTTAGACATGGATAACAAGGTTTCCTTACCAAAGTAGAGGAATCAGATGATTTGTCTTGAAAGGAATTATCTTGTTTCCTTTTGTTTTTCCCCTTTTTATTGCTTCCTGGTTTCTTTAGATTTTTTCCTTTGTCAAATAACACAACATTAATTTTGGAAGAAAGAGTATTTTCTGATGCATTGGTAGTTTGATTGGTAATGGCAAGAGTTTGACCAGATGGTCTTCCTACCATTTGCGTGCTCGAAGAGCAGATCGTACCATCATCGACATGAGAGTCCTTACTCGATTTTGGAGGAGGAGGAACAGTGAAGGCTAGTCAGGGTGCATTGGGAATTTTATCGTAGAGCGTGCCGGATTGTGTGTAAATCAAATCCAAGTATTGGGCACGAGTAATTACTTGTTGTTATATGACAACACCACCTTTTGCCACATCCTCGATGATTGTGGCAACAAGGATTTTATGAACCACTCAGCTGAACGCTGATCAGGAACATATGTCTTAACCATTCATCGACGATGCCACCACTCATGAATATGATCTGATATATGGGTAGCAGTAGTCTATTTAAATTTGGTTAGGAGTTCCATTCTAGTCTCGTATTTGATAGGTAACTAGAAGTGGGTCAGAAATTTAGTGGCTAAAGTCATAAATTTGTAAAAACAAGCTCTTGGTAACTTGATGTACCATTTACAAGCTAGATCAATAAGTTTTCTTTGGAAAAGATGAAGTCTAATCGAATCATCATTTAAGGAGTTTGATGAATACCATAAATGAAATGTCATGACATGATTGATGGGTCTTCTCTGGGATTTCCGTTAAATTTCAGAATGTCATATGGTAACTTATGCGGAATTATCGACCACCAAGGTGCATATAAGATTGGATCATTAGTGAGCTAATTTAAATCTGGTAATTCTAAAGTTGCTACAAATGGCAACTGTCGATTCAAGTCAAGTTGAGCATACCCACGATATGATGGAATTGCCTGAGCAATAGGTCTTTGCATACCAACATAGTGCATCTACATTTGGTAACCTTGGTAAGGTTGTTGTTGAACAAACCCAACATAAGGTGGTTGTTGATAACCAGATTGAATTTGTGGTTGTCCATAACCTACAAATCCTTGTTGACCAGGACCTTTGTAAGCTTGATATTGACCAAACCTAGGTTGAGGCTATTGGGCAAGTCCAAATTGGGGTTGGAATTGCTAGAATTGGGGTTCTTGAAATTGAGGCTGCCATGGTTGTTGAATCAACGGTTGTTGTTGTTGGCACAACTGTTGTTGACAGTGTAAGCATGGGTCAGTCCAGATAAGTGTATACTAACCTGAGGTTGTTGTTGAACCCTGGAAACAAATGGTTGTTGTACAACAACCTGAGAAAATTGAACTTCTTGACCTGAAACTTGTGGTTGTGAGGTAGAAGGACCAGTTTGTTCCAGTTGAGATACAACAATTTGAACTTGTGATTGTGGTATAGTAGTAACAACAGGTGTATTAGGAATAGCTGACATAGTTTTCATTGTTTATATTGGATACACAAGCCTTGGTTGAACTGGCATTGTTGGTTGCCATTGACAAACTATAATTCCAGGTTCACCTAAATACTATAGGATATTACCATATGACAGTCGTCCGAAATAAGGAGGATACGGTGAATAAGCATATTGCTCTCCAGATGGTGGCAATCCAATATTTAATGGATACATAGGTCTTTGTTGACCAGATTTCCTAGCCTGATATCGATATGTAGGAACAAACTGTTGAGTTCCCACTAGAGAAGAACCAGGTAAAATTCTGGTTGAGGACATGGGTGATCACCATGGTGTAGAAGCAACCCATGAATGGGTTCTAGATAAAGATTGGTAACCAACCGGGACGGATGATTCACCATATAGGTGCGACTCAGGTGTGGTAGAAAACATGAAAGAGGTTGCAACAGAAGATTCTACCGAAGCTGCATCAGATGATACAGTCTGGGATATTGATGGATGTGCAACCATAGTTAACTGACACAAAAGTTGTCCTAAAGAATCAACAGGTACTTGAAAATAAGCAGGAGCAAATGGAGTGGTAAAATAAGGAATATGAGGGTAAAGATAAAGCACAACCCCAAAGTGGAATGGGGTTGCAGGTGTACAATCTTCTTCCAATTCTTCCTCTATAGCAATTAAACCCAGTGGAAGAACTTCACCGTTTGGTCCTTAAAATATTTCTAGGGTAACCGGTTGATCATTTTCCAGTAAAGTAATAACTTTTGAATGTTCAAATTCGAAGTCCAGATGTTCAGGTAAATGAACAACAATTTCAGAAAAAGGTTCTTGAATAACTTCAAGTTCAGATGTAACTTTTGTTTGAACTAGGATAAGTTCTGGATTAACCTCTAGTTGGACTAATTTAAGTTCATAAGTACTTTCTTGTTGAGCGACTTCAAGTTGAGGATCAACTTGTTGTTGAATAACGTCAGTTACTGTTTCACTAGGATCAGTGTTAATGTCCTCAGGGAATTGTGAAACTTCTTCTTAAGAAATGGATCTACTAGAAATGGTTGGAGTAACTGGAGTCTCAGTGCTTACCAAAATAGATGATTCAGGTAATTCAAATGAAGAACTAGGAGTTATTGATGTACTAGACTTAGTTAAGCGAGACCACTTTGACCGAATAGGTGTAGCTTTAGGTGACAAAGGCGGTTTTCTCATTGTTCTCCGTGAACGACAGGGTAAGGGTTGATGTTCCTCCATAATTGCTGATTAATTTTATTATCAATAAAGAAATAAACATAAAGGGGTATACTAGGCAAAAGGTTTACCAAGCAACTGTGAACTACGGAATACCTCCTAGTGAACCAAGAAGTACAGTCCGATAATCTCCCCGAATGTTGTGTTCAATGTATCACAATTTACAAGGCGGCTGACTTGATTACTTAAGGATGGATAGAAAATTAGAGTTGTCCTCCCATATATACCTGAAGGTACGTGGAGGCCCAATCCGTATAAGCATTATCTAATGCAAAACCGCACAGTGAGAGCATTCCCATATACTTGACGTATTGTAACATCGCCCTATGTACCCGAAGGTACGTGGACGAGCTACGATATACTCACGTACAAGGAATGAGGTATCACACTTGGGATGTATTGCAGATAATTTAGCGACAACTGCTTTATTTTACGATGCCAAAACACGTCTCTAGCCTAGAACCACTAAATGTTCTCGTTAATGACAATGCTCCATTAGGTAAATTGATGTTAATTTTAAGTTGATCTTGCTTAGGAATTTTCCTTTCAAGTTCACCACATGATGTATTCTGAAATTCCTAGGAATGCAACTATCATGATAAGCATTCTTTCCACTCAATTTAATGATGAAAATCCTAGCTATTTAGGGATAGAGAAATTAGATTTCTTTTGATCAAAGAGCACAATCTAAATGTAATTTCCCTACATTATTCCTATGAGCACACACAAACTTTTTCAATAAAACATGCTTGTATTTCCTTTTGATTTCCTTAATGTGAATATGAACAAAAAGAAATATGCACATACAATCAATCAATCTTTCATAATAAAAAATACTTTTATGACAATTCTAATTAGAAGGAAGAGAAGAACTTATGACACTTTCTTTCGAATGAAGATTAATCAATTATATCCTAAATTTGACTATCAATCGATAATGACAAAGAAAACATTAAGAAACATTAACCACTCTAATCAAAATTGGGCTAGACCAGGAGATAGAAACTTATTTTCTGAGACATAACATTCATTGATCAATCAACAAACAATCAAACAGAGAAAAGTTTGAAAAAACACTTTCCAAAGGTGGGAAACTGATCCTAGGAGGATCAGCGTAGCCCAAAGTGGGAGACAGTGTACTTTAGAGCACTGTCCCTAAGCCAAGGGTGCTCTGCAACGCACTGTGTCCCTCAGAAGCCTACGCTGGTGATAGTGAGCCATTTCAAGAGGCAATTTTACACGGTTTTGACCAATTTTGCAATGTAAAGAGCTGAGTTACAATCTATGAACATAAATAAGGTCTACAAGGATGTCTTCGGAGGTGGATAAGCTACTAGGAAAGAGGATCTTCCCCAATGGAGTTGCTAATTTGTTTTGGAGAATTTGGTATCTATGGATAAATACTAATTCCCTAGATAAGTAGTTGTATCTAGAACAATAGTTTAAAGTGTTTTAAACTTTTCCTATAAGCAATAGATAATATGATAAGATAGAAGACCTACTTGTAGTTCCACTTTCCTCTCGTCTACCTTGTATCGATCCTATCACTCCTTCCCATACTTAATCCACTTGAGAAGTACCATGTAAACACAACAAAAAACAAAGAATTGATCAAAGCACACGATCTACTGAATATAAGTGAAAGGAATCAGATACAATTCACACATAGAAGCATTATGAAACAATACAAACATATGGGAAAAAGGTTCAAACACTTTATTAGATAGAAGAAGGAATTGCAGCCATTGGTGTCTGATTCAAAGCCATTCCTCCAACTTGGATCTCATTCACATCACATCAAAAGCATGACAAACTTGTAGCATTACAATACTTGCTTCAAAGTCAAATCTCATAGCAGCATTATCACCTTACAATTCAACATAATCTAGCCCTTGATCAGTTAGATAAGTGGTCAATTTATAGGAAGATGAAGGAGGTTTTGTCATAAATGGTGGCATTGAATGGCCTTCCATACTTAGAATTAGTTCCATGGAGGAAGGGATGAGAGGATAGGATGCACCTTAACTCATTCCTCATCCATTTTCAAGCTCATAGGAGTTAACAAGTAGGGAACCTTCTAGATGACTCCAAAAGATAAGAATATTCCCCAAACCCTATGTGAATTTCACTCATTCTCGCCCAGCACAGGTGAAAGGAAGCCTAAGTGCTCTACAGAGCACCCTGGTAGTGGACTCAACTACTCTGCAGCACACCTTCATAAGGGCTTACCTGCGCTTGTCCCTCTACAAGCTATTTATCGATGTCTTCAAAACATGAAACTATCTGGGAAGGAGGCATTCAAAGGGGTGACTTGTTTAGGGCATGAAGCAACTAAAATTAGGGTTTGATGAACCCTAAAACATTGATCTAGATGTTGGGATTTGATGTGCCCAAATGGATCTGTAACTGACCTGCATCCCACAAACAAGTTCATAGGGAGTATTTCTTGTAGTGTTCCTCCATGTGGTATGGTAGGCCCATAAAGCTTCTCGAAGCTTTTCTACTCAGTCCCTTTTGTGCAAGTGAACTTTCTTGGTGAGGGTTGCTTCAATTACTTTGTTGGTAGACTCTACTTGTCCATTTTTTTGTGGATGGTGTGGAGTAGACTTCTGATGCTTGATTTTATATTCTTCTACTATCTTTTTCACTACTCTGGATGTAAATTGTTTTCCTTGATCTGTTACAATTTTTCTTGGGACACCAAAACGACTAAAAATATCCTCGAAAATAAATTAAACTACAAAAATTTCACTAGAAAAAGAAAGTACTTTAGCTTCTACCCATTTAGTAACATAATCATTGCATACAAGAATATATTTTCTGTTTTGAAGATGGATTAATTGGCCCAACAAAATCCAAAGCCCATTTTTCATAAGGTTCGATGAGTACCTCATGCTATAGTGGCATTTCATCTGAAGGAACATGTTTCCCCATTCTTTGACAACTATCACACCTCTCAACATATTCCTTGGCATCCTTAAAAATGGAAGGCCAATAATATCCTAAGAGAAGGACTTTATAAGTAGTTCTTTTGTCAGCAAAATGACCCTCACATGGTTCATCATGGCATGATTTAAGTATTTCAGGTATTTCATCTTCTCTTACGCAACTTCAAATGATGAGATCTGATCCTATCTTGTATAATTCTTCATTTATCCATGAATAAGATGCACTTGATTAGATTATTCTTCTCTTTTCTATAGGAAACAAATAGGAGGGTAACTTTCTTGAAACTAAATAATTGGCAATATCTGCAAACTGAGATGATTTAGTAGACATTGCAAAAAGATATTCATCATGAAACTTATCCTCTATAGGTATACCATTGTTATCATTTTGAATTCTAGATAAAAAGTCAGCAATTTTGTTTTGTTTTCCGAGTCGGTCTAGAATGGTGATATTAAAATCTTGCAACAGTAATAGTTATCTTTTTACTCTACCATTAGTAATTGGTCTATTCATTAAATATCTAAAGGCAAAATGGTCTATATGAATGAAAGTTTCATAGCCAATAATATAATGTCTAAATTTATTAATGGCATGAATGACAACAAAAACCTCCTTCACAGTAACACTATAATTTAGCTCTATAGGAGTTAAATTTATACTAGTATAATAAATGGCATAAGGAGTGAGGTATTTTTGTCCTAACATAGCTCCTAGAGGTGTATCTGAAGCATTAGTTGATATATGATTTTATTTTTTTCCAATTAGGCCATTTTAAGATGAGTGCTTCAAAGATCTTCTTTTTCAAAGTTTCAAAAGCTTTCTGACAATCAGAGTTCCAACTAAATTCACAGTCTTTGATCAGTAATTTGAAGAGTGGAGATGTAATCTTTATGAAGTTTTCTATGAATCTTCTATAATATCCAGTAAAACCAAGAAAACTACTAACATCTCATTGATACCTCGGAATTGATAATTTGGAAATAACTTCTACTTTAGATGAGTCTACCTTAACTCCATTTTCTGAAATATGGTGACCTAAAATAATTCCTTCATTAAACATCATAAAACACTTTTCATGACTTAATGAAAGATTTTCTTTTTTGCATCTTATGAGAAATTTTTTTAAATTTTCAAGTGCTTCTTCAAAAGAATTTCCATAAACTATGAAATCATCCATATATACTTCCACACAATCGTGAATAAGATGAGAGAAAATTCCTAGTACTTCTCTTGGAATGTTGTTGGAGCATTGCATAATCCAAAAGTAAGTACTTGGTAAGCATAGGTTCCCCATGGATAGGTGAATGTGGTTTTGTCTTGATCTTCAGGTGCTACCTGAATCTGATTATAGCCACTAAAACCATCCAAAAATGAGAAATATTTCTTCCTTGCTAATGTATCTAAAACTTGATCTACAAAAGGAAGTGGAAAGTGATCTTTCAAAGATGGTTTATTCAATTCCTTGTAATCAATGCATACTCTCCATTTTCCATTTTTCTTAGGAACGATTACTATGGGTGAAACCCATTGAAAGTCTGATATTGGATAGATGAAATTTACATTTAACAGTTTCTGCAATTCTTCTTTAACAATTTCTTTTAAGTTTGGATTCATTCTTCTTTGTGGTTTTCGAACTAGTCTAGCATTCTCTTCAATATAGATATGATGCATGCAGGTTTTAGGATCAATTCCTTTCATATCAGTATATTCCCATGCATATGCAGAAGAGTGTTTTTGTAATATTTCTACCAGTTTCTTTTTCTATAATTCTTCCAGGTTTTCATTGATGTTCAAGGTTTTTCCTGGAAAATTTTCTATTGAAGAATTTCCAAACTTTTCCATAGAATGTAAAGACATTTGTCTAGATGATAGATATTCGATATTACATTGTTCTTGAAAATTTTGACTATCATCACAATATAAAGAGGGTTTATGATTTTCTATTGAATTTAAAATTTGATCCTCCTCATTTATTTGTGAAATAGTGAAAATTGGTTGTATATCATTATCTTCATCCATCGATTCTTCATTTTCTACCTCTATCATTGTTTTTGCAGGCGGGTACAATGTAAATTTCTTTGTCGAGATTCCATCTGAGATAAAAATGTCTCCTGATCTAAACTGATAAAGGCATCAGCTGTAGCTAAAAATGGCCTTCATAAAATTAATGGATGTCCTCCTAAATTATTCTTGGGAGTTAGAATCATGAAGTCAACAGGATATTCCCAAGAATCTAAGGATACATATATATCTTCTAACACACCATCAAGTTTAATTACAGACCCATCTACTAATAGTAACAATGTTGGTGTGTATTAAATATTAGGAAGCTTCAATTTGTCCATAGTTTGTTTGCTCACTATATTTATGGCTGCTTCTAGATCAATCATAGTGTTTGGTATTTCAGTTCCATTAATGTGTGTTTTTACAATGTGGCTTCTTAGATCTAAATATTTCTAAATTGTTGTCTTCCCCATCATAACATCTGCAATTTTCCCAACTAATTGAATTCTTTTTATTTCTTTTATTTTTGTTCCTGATCCTTTAGTACTCAATTCCTTAATTGTTTTTGTAAAAATCAGTATTTATTTTATTACTTGTAATAAAAGAATTTTTATACAGATATTTTTCAATTCATCTAACATATCATAATCAGGCAATATTATTTGTTTTTCTACTCCTTTATCGATTTTCAACCTTTCAAGAAAAGGTGGTATTGAGATAGATACTGAAGGTTGTTCTATAATAGGAGTATTATTAGATTGTGTGGGACTTTTTTCTGTTTCAATATGTTCATTCTGAGGAAGGGAAATTTCTTCTTCATAGTTATTATTCTGTTTTTGAGAATTATTTTATCTTTCCTGAATAATAACAGATGGTTTCTTCCTTTCTAATAGTCTACCAAACCTTAATTGAACATTATTTAGATCTAATGGAGTTATAATATAAGTTTGAGGATTCTGTCCTTCTAAGTTGTAAACAGGTTATGAAGTTTTATTATTTGGATTTGGAAGTGGTTGAACATGTAATTGGTTTGGTCTTGGGGCAGATTGCAAAGAAAGTTGTGGATTTGCATTTTGAGCTTGAGTTTTAGGTAACTAGTTGGTTTGAGGGAAGTATTGAGGTGGAAAAATTGGATAAGGTGGCGGATATTGTTGATATTAAGAATATCTTCCATAAGGATTTTTCCATCCTTGATTCCAATATTGTTGTGGTTTAGCCCAAGGCTGCCATGGCATAGGTGGATTCCAATTATTTTGTGAAGTTTGTGCAAATTGTTGAGGATTAAAACCTTGAGTTTAATTTGTTTGAGGATTTTGCCATGGCCTTTTCGCAATAAAGTAAAGGGGATCTTCCTGATTTGGCATTCCTTCCTCACTAAACACAGCCTTAAGACCTGGTATAAAGGGACTTTCTTTTGTATCATGATTTTTTGCACATATAACATAGGTTTCTATGCTTTTTAAATCTAAAGGACATTCTCTTAGAGCATGTCTCTTTCTACACCTAGGACAAAAGATAGATAATTTACAATTTTTGACTTTCTGCTTGTTTTGTATTTTAAGGGTGTTAATTTTCTCCCTGGGACTCCCTAAAATATATGTTTTAAAGTTATTAAGAAAACTTCCTATTTCTGCCCTACTTATTGTCCTGACTGCAAATTTATTTACTCTTGATAAAAGAGGACCCCTTGAACTTTTTCCTGTTCTTGCTTTACCTCTAGAAATATGGCATTCCTTCCTCACTAAACACGGCCTTAAGACCTAGTATAAAGGGACATTCTTTTGTATCATGATTTTCTGCACATACAACACATGTTTCTATGCTTTTTAAATCTAAAGGACATTCTCTTAGAGCATGCCTCTTTCTACACCTAGGACAAAAGATAGATAATGCAACATTTTTGGCCTTTTGCTTGTTTTGTATTTTAACGTGTCAGTTTCCTCACTGGGACTCCCTAAAATATCTGTTTTAAAGTTATCAAGCAAACTTCCTATTTCTACCCTACTTATTCTCCCGGTTGCAAAGTTATTTACTCTTGACAAAATAGGATCCCTTGAACTTTTTCCTGTTCTTGCTTTACCGCTAGAAATATGTACACATAGATCACAGATATTTACAAAGGGTAACTGGTAAATATCTCCTTTTCCCATTATATTGATAAGATCTATCCACTCATCTTTAATGGAATTGAGCAAGAGAGCTTTCACAGTTTTCTCATCCAGTTTGTTCATTTTTTCCCTTCTGATATTATAAACAAATATCTCAACAAAGTATTCAAGATTTTCATCTTATTTTTGTACCCTTTTGAAGACAACAACTTTGATGCTATGAGG
Source organism: Pinus tabuliformis (assembly GCA_031772625.1). Lineage (NCBI taxonomy): Eukaryota > Viridiplantae > Streptophyta > Pinopsida > Pinales > Pinaceae > Pinus > Pinus tabuliformis. The sequence continues at coordinate 1,326,669,310 of CM062805.1, read as the reverse complement.
CATACAATAATCCTTATATTTCTCTAGGAATGCATATTTCATTTGTGCCCACGTCTTGATAGAACATTTTTCTAGACTCATATACCATTTTAATGTTGCGTCCTTTAAGGTGGAAAGGAACAATTTTAGTTTTTGAGCATCATGTAGATAGTCATATGATCTATGTAATACTTCAGATTCAAAGAGAAACGTTTTTGGGTATTCACTTATTATTCCATGAAAATTAGGGAGAATAGAGGGTGATATGTTCTTCATTGTTAATGTTGTATCCTCATCAAGGATAGGGAATCCAAAAGGTTCTAGATCTCCACTATTTCCTCTACCTCTACCACTTGCTCTTCCACCTCCTTTGTTTCCTCCTCCTCCTCCTCCTCCTCCTCCTCTAATCCTATGTTGTTCACCATTGACATTGTGTACTTCTCCTTCTCCTTCTTTAGCCATCATGGATTCCTTAGAAGAGATATCTCGTTCTACAACAGGATTATCTAGTTTCTCTTCTATTTCTTTTGGTTCCTCTATCAATGGTTTGAAGTAAATTTCTTCCTCTTCTTCAGAAGGAAATTATAACTCTTGAGCTATAAGTTGTTCTCTAGTTGAAGATAGAAAAATTATTCCAGTTATTGTAGATGTAGGATCTTCTTCTATCACAGCTATTGTTGATGAAGTTCATGAACCTTTAGATTGTATTTCGGATCTTAAGACTTCAGGAAGTCTATATTGGCCTGCTATGGATGGAATTCAATTTTGTTTGGGTGGTATGGCACTACAAGGTCATGGTGGAGTGAGTGATGATGTAAGAATTAAACTTCTTCCTCGACCTTCAAACCTACCTCTAGAGTATCTTTCCCTATGCATGTCATGTTTTTATTTGATTTTTTTTTAAGGCTTCTATTTACACTTCCCCAGCAATGACGTCAAAATGTTTGGTCAATTTAATGTTCTTAAATTGCAAGCATAAATTATCGACCGAAGTTGGTAAACTTGTGAAGTGCAGGTGCACTATATATGATAGAAGCCTATTCTTTTGTTTAGTAAGATTATGGTTGTGTTTGTTTTGAGATTTTCATTAGAGTTAGATTTCTACAATTTAATAAATGGAAGTTAAACTACTGTTAGAACAAATGGAATTTAAACTATTGTTAGATAAATTTATCAAATCATGTCTAATTGAGTATCATTGTAAAATGTTGTATGTTATTCATCCTAAAAATTATGAATCTATATAAACACTTTACTACTAGGAAAACAGAGTATTGAAATCCAAAAGCTTTTTTATGAAATATATACAATTCTGATTTTAAAGAGCATGAAGGAAATTTCTAATTACAAATTACAGAGTGATATAAATTCTAACTCTAAAAAGCATGAAGAGGGTGAATGTAATGAAGAAAAAAAATATTGAAGAACTAGACTATTTGAAATACTGTAAACATAAATGAAATGCAAAATGATAAATGAGATAACTGAGTTTATACGAAATAACGAAAACAGTGAAGTAATGAAACTAGGATTATGTGATAATAGAAAGAATTTTAATAAAATAAGTTATAAAGCAACAAAATGAAAATAAGCTAAAACCTCGGTTGTCTACAAGGGCCCTCCGCATCCAGTAGGTATGATTCATAATCACATATACACAGAATAAGAAAAGTAACTTCAAATTAATGCATGAGTGAAGGTCTGGTTCAAAATTTCTTTAACAATTAACTTAATACTTCCTTCCCTACATCATTTACATAAGATATCTATTTATATAAAATGCGTGCTCAATCTATTGAGACTTCTATGGCTACAATTCTGATGTTCAATCGTAATTCAAATATGAAACTTAAACAGGAAAAGCGTTATTTCGTCGATTTTCTATTTGGAAAACAAATGAAGAAAACGTGTTGTGCTTGGACTCTTGCTGCTACATGTTGATATGTATCTTTGACCATGCCACTATGTGATCCCTTTCGTGAACTGGCTTGAGCAAATAGGAGGATATCCATGAGGGGATCAATCCTCAACTACCCATATGCTTAGTTGCTTCATTAGTGCACCAGAACCCCACAAACCATGGAGGTAGCTGCAGATTTAGGAAATGGCTACAAAATCAAGGTAATTCTGTAGCTAATGCATTCTTTAATATAAGAATAAGTAACATTAGAGAATATGAAAAATAATACATGTAAGAGTTGTTACCTTATCAAAATATATGATTTACTCCCTTTATTGAGTTGATAGTGATGATGAAAAAGAGGAAAATGGTGGAAAAGGGGTGTCAAAACAAAATAGTTATGGAACTCTATAGTTGCATTCAAGTATCCTACTTTTCCATGGGCAGACGTTGCCAGTTGGATAGTTTATCAAAAATATCCAAAGACTATGACTCTGAACAATGCCAACGGAAAAATGCTTGCTTCATTTTTGGCACCTAATTATCATCTCGTGTACCATTTGTTGGAGTCGGAATCTCTCATGGATTCTTACTTTTATACTGTCATTATCTACTTGAGCACAAAGGATATTGTTAAAAACTGGGTCAAAGAGCCAACAAATTCTTGTCAAACACCCACCAACACCTACAAGACAAAATCTCTTAAGAGGGCCTATCATATCTTGAAATTTATATGTTGCAAAATCTATGGTCAGCAGTGCACTGAGACCTTCCTTGAAGGGCGCGAATTCTTACTGAACAAAGTTGTGAATGAAGGAAAACCATTCAACTAGTTAGACTTGTTGGCTTAACATCTGTGAATCCATGTATCTAATGCACTCATTCCCCCAAAGGGAAAGCAAGATATATTTTACATGTCTACCTATCTATTGGATGAAATCTATGCACACAATTCATTCCCTAGCATGAATTGGACTTGGACACCAAGGGAGGTTGTTGTGCACATATACTGCAAATTGCTTTCGAAGTGCAACCATAGAGGAGTAACGGAAAATATGACTAATCACTTCCTCATTCCATTATATAATTTAATCTTTGAGGAAGAGCCACCTTGCATGTCATGTGGGGAAATGGAAGCAGTGGCGTAGATAGTATATTGGTTTGCCTCGCCGAATGGAACTTTTCTCAAGTGTTTGACAGATAGAAGTCTCTACATCTTTTATCAAGGTATGCCAACAATAAATTATTCATGCAAGTTGTGTACCATCTCTCCATGGGGTTGTCAACAACTTTTCATAGGAAGAAGAAATCACATTGGTCTACTTTTCCTATGCTTATCGCATTGTACAAAATCAAGAATCTCAAAGTTGCAGACACCAAAGGCAAGGAAATAGAAAACTTCACATTCGGTTGTTTGGACTTCAACTTGTATGATCCGAGGAATGTTTTCAAATACCATTGTGTGAAAATTCATTATCATTGGCTAAGTGAGATCGTTGACATACTAGAGGAGGAAGCATGGAACAATTGTTATAATGCCTCCAAGTCTCGCGAGCCAGTCAGCTTCGCTAGAACATCGTAGGTTACTCCGCATAAATAAGTTAATCCATAGGTAATACCAGCAGAAGGGCTCAACCCAGTGCATGAGAAGGGAAAGAGGAAAGTTGTGCATAGTCCAAGGGAGGAGAGAAGCCACAAGATGAAAGCAAATCTAGTTGTACTTAAAGTGGTCATAGCAGCAGAGAAGAAGAGGAAAAAGAGGATGCAAAAAGAAAAATAGAAGTAGAGGGAAGAACGAGAGCAGAAGAGATTGGAGGAAGAAAGGAAAAGAGTAGAAGAAGAAGAAGTCACATGAAGACAAGCCAAAGAGCAAGAACAAAACAAGAAGTTAGAGGAGGAGAGAAAGCAAATGTAGGACAAGGAGCTTGCTCAAGAGATTGAGGAGTTGATTGAGATATAAGATATGGAGGAATTGGAACCGCAGAACCAAGATTTCAACTTAATTCCAAGTACACAACAAGTCACCATTCAGTCTCCCCATCCTCCAGCAGAGAAAGCTCCAAGCAAGGAAGAGGAAAATTTTCCTCTTGATGATGGTTCAGTTATGGAAACATACAATCTAACTTACGACAAGCTCTAGAAAAATATTTTACTGGCGAGGAAGAAAATTTTTTTGGAAGATATCGTATCTCCTGCATTCATAAAATAAAGGGTGATCATGACAAACACCAGAAGAAACATAGGTGCCATTTTCGCAACCTAGCTGGCCTTCATAGGTGCTACAAAGTCAAACACATACTGTCTAATGTCCGAGAACAAACAGTTGGCAAAGAACTTGTAGCCTGTTAGGAAAGAGGTTGAACAACTTTGAGCAAAGTTACAGAATGCAACTCCCTCATAGGCATATTTGGAAGAACTTAAGGTAGCAATACTCAGCATGGTAAATTTTAGGGGTGAATTTTAGCCAAGGGCCAAATTTAAGGGTTTTTCATTTTACAGGGGCAAAATTTTGATAAAACACCCATTTCATATATTTAGCCCAAATTTTATTTAAAAAATAATTATTTTTTTCATTTTAACCAAAAAAAAGGGGCGGATAAACTATGAAAAGACTCATTTGACCAATTTGCCTGGTTTGGGAGGTTATATTCCATTACAATCGCCCAATTTTCTTCTTTTCAATGTTAAATTCTTTTGCAATCCCCCATTTTTTGGTTTGGGAGGTGGTTTTGGAGGTTGTATTTGGTCCCAATAAATAAAAATATAAATAAAGTGGATGTATGGTAAATAAATAAGACGTCCTTTTATACTTACTCCAAAGGTATGGTAAATAAATAAAAATATAAATAAACTAGAGGTATGGTAAATAAATAAAACCTCTTTTTGTATTTAATCCATAACCCTCTTTCTATTTAAGAAGGCTCAAAAAAAGGTTTTATTTAAGTGAATCCTATGGGCCAAATATCATATTTATAAAAGAGGTATGGTAAATTAATAAAAATATAAATAAATGAGAGGTATGGTAAATAAATAAAACATTTTTTTATATTTACTCCATAAGTCACCTTATATTTACGAACACGGAAGGGTGTAAATAAAAATAAAGTGGAGGTATGGTAAATAAATAAAACCTCTTTTTATATTTACTCCAAAGGTATGGTAAATAAATAAAAATATAAATAAAGTGGAGGTATGGTAAATAAATCAAAGGTTTTTTATATTTACTCCATGAGTCACCTTATATTTACGAACACTAAAAAAATGTGTTATATTTAGGTGAAGCCTATGGGCCAAATTATTATTAATACCATGCAAAAAAAACATTATTAACCCTAATATTAGTATTAATAAAAATAAAGATGGCACATGGTATTGACCCATTATATTCACATGGAATGTAGCCTATTTAAAGGGGGGAATTAAACCAACATAGATCCATGTTTACTCTAGATCTACTAAGCACCGAGAGGGATCAAATATCGTGATATAAATTACTAATAGTATTTTTTAAGCTCCAGGTTTATGATAACCTATGGTATTGACCCATGGTAATACCATGGTATTCATGTGAGCATAGACTATTTAAAGTGGAAATTCTATCATCTTAGATCCATCTTAATTCTGGGTCTACTACTAAGAGGGATAAATAGATTTCATCCCTCTAAGAGTGGTAGATGTGGAGTTAAGATGGATATACGTTGGTTTTTATGATAATGAAGATATTAAATAGACTTAGGAAATTATATTGTAAAAAACATCTTAAGGTGAATGGTTAAAGCTACATTTAGTCACTTCACAAAATTTAGTAAAAAATACCAATATCTCCATTAATATTGGTTTTTCTGATTTAATAAAAACAAATCAAAACAACAAAATCTTATCACTCTTTCTCCATCACCCTCGCAGAAGAGAGATAGTGGCTGCCCAGATTTCCCACCATTTTTCAAACGTTCTCAATATGATATCTTCATGAAAAAGTTAAGGTATTGATGTTGGATTAGCTATTTGAAAAATATGTTGGTTTGTAAAGCCTTTCATCATCTCTTTTATTCTTAGTTTGTCGTAATGATCTGTAGGCATTGGGCCACTGCACCATATTGTCCTAAAAGGCGGAGATTGTGCACCAAAAAGGAAATTAATCCACAGGTTACAACGCTCTTAAAAAATGCAAGAAGTATGAAGGTAGTGAGACGTATGAAGGTAGTGAATTATGCTAATAAGAAATTTAGTGTGGGAGAGACGTAATTAAATTTTATTATTTAATTGAAGGTTTCCAATTAAATTAATAATAAATATATATTTATATATTTATATTGATTGGAAGGCTTCTGACAATGGTCACTTCTTTCCATTAGATCCCCTTCAGGCCTTTGGGATACCTACTACTTTCTTATATTATATAGTTGGGGCTTGCTACTTGTTGGCCTGTTGGGGTAAACAAACTTGATGTGTTTTTTTTTATCTAGCAGTTGGAGTCTATGGAATAAGAAATAAATTTGACAACTTGAAAAAAGTGGTAGAGAAAAGATTAATATCTCCTACTTTGAGAGAACTGGTGGTCAAGATCAACACATACAAGAACTTTGTTGTGGAATATTATCAAAACTAATAGAAGGATATGAAAGAGTGTATAGTAAGAACCTTGACAAACACGGCCACTAAAACTTGCAACATTATTTGTAGGAAGAGAAAATTATGTTTCTTCTTTCCAAACATGTATGTTAGTATATTATAGTTTAATGAATATGTTTTCCTATTATCATATATGGTTTCATACATTAACAAAACATTTGCCAAGACTTCACAATGTTTTATTATTCAATGAAAGATTTGCCAAGATCTTACAAGATTATAATTTAGTGAAAGATTCGCTATGGCTTTACAAGATAATATAATTTGGTGAGAGATCTGCCAAAAAAATTATATATACATATTATATTATTGATAAAATCACCTCCCATTTTTCCTATGTATCATGGGAATTCGCCCATTTATTATACATATAAATTTACGGTGGTTCTTAAAATTTTCCCTGATACTCAGCGAAGTATCGACACTAGGAGAGACCATCCAAAATCTTTTTGATCCAGGTGGATGTTGGTGGCCACCCACCTATCCCATTTGGACCCCCACAACTGTCTCTTTCGGTTTTTCAGTTTCCTTAATTATAGCACAATTTACTATTTTTAGCAGTTTTTTGGGTCCTAAACTTCGGAGCCATTTTGAGGCCCTAAACGAGTCCTAGTCCTTGGAGAGATCCTTCCAACAAGCTATCATGCGCGTCAAACGGAAATAATATGACCAATTCGCGACCCCGAGAAGTTGATGTACCAACTTACCCAAAAACGGGGCCCACAATTTGGCGTTTCATCTTCTAGGGTTAGGTTTTGGAATGTGAAGGGTTTTCCATTATTTCTCAACAATAAATAGGCCTTTGAGCCTCATTGTAACATAGTTTTGGAACAGTTCAGAGGGATGTAGCCACCACATCTCTTCTCAGAGGTAAGCTACCATCACCCTAGCTGGTTTATTTCCATTATTGTTTGTAAGCATATTTCAGTATTCCATCAATGAAATGAAGTATTATTTCCGCTGCATCTTTGTGTATATGGTTATCTCTATATTTTGTTGCGTTCCTGTTTAAATCCGGATCACTTTTTGAGGAGCTTGTTAGCATGCATAAGGAAGTTGTCCACTTGCATATGTTGGAACAAAAGCGTAAATGTCATTTCAAAAATCTCAACTATGTACAATCAGCTATTGCTACCATGCATGAATGGTCAATGAAATACAAAGGGGCACCAATTGAACATGGAAAGTGTTGGGACAGGGTGCCTTGGGGTGAAATTTTGTAATTTTTTTATAAATATTTTAATGTCTCTGCATTTTGAAGAGTGGAACGAGAGTAACACAGGTCGATAGGAGTCAGAGGGACTTTAGGAAGGTCAAATCCCCTTAAGTTTGGTAAGGGTCAAGTTGTTTTGAGACCCGAACATGGTTCACGGACCATGGTGTTGTAATGAAGAAGGATATAAAAATGAGTCATAGAGATGATATAGAAGAGCATAGAAGGGCAAGTTTTGGGTCTATTTTGTCTATTTTGTACTTGGGTGAAGGGAAAGGCTTCTGCAATTGTGTGCAAGGAGACCTTGGTAAGTCTGTAGCTGAGTGCGCGGGCCCCTGCAGCTATGTGCGTAGGGTTGAAAGGATTGTAATTGAATATCTAAAGCATGATAAAGACTTAATTCAGAGAATTATGTGTACATTTGTGTATTATTGTTTCTCTCTGAATTTACTGTATTTTCCATCTATTGAATGAGGAAAAGTAGTTGATATATTCACGAAGAAGTAGATATGTTTAATTATATGATGTTAGGCATGTTTAGCACAATCAGTGAAGGGCATCAATTTGTTAACTGTTAATTGTTGTGATTTCTGGGTTTTAAGGGTTAGCGTTCACGAAGTTCAAGGTAAAGCCCTAGGTTTGACAGAAACACATCACATAGTCCTTTGGATGAAGAAACCTAGTTCTAGCATCCCCCAGTACTACCTTAGGTGAGACAACAGCTTGCACTACATGGGTTGTTGCCGAAAGGGCTTGTAGTGTAGGGTTTTGTTGGTTAGCGCAACTAACTCTAAACCTAGGTCCAAGCCCCCTCAAACCAACAAATGGTTTCCTTGCTAGGACCGAGATCTATCTAAGGAATGTGTGATGTGGTATAAGTGGATACCAACTAAGGAGGAGATTAAAAAGTGGATAGATCAGAAGTTGCACAAGTTTGCAACCTAAGAAAGCAGTAATTCACGCCTGTCAAAAGAAGAGTGGTTTCATAGATACCTGTATACAGAGGAACACGAAGTTTTCTTCTGTTCTTTTCTGTGTGAATTATATGAATGGTTGGCTAAATTGGCGGATGGTCAACCTACTTGGAAGTTGGATAAGCCTATTGTGTGGACACCATAGTTACTGAGGCACATGGAAGGATTATAAAAAAAGATCATGAAGGCTATGGATTATTGGATCGATAATATTTTGCATGGATTTATTACTGAGTTTGTGATTGACACGTCTGTCAGTTATAGTGAATTTGAACGCCAATTTTTCAAAGGACTAAGAGGTAAGTATATGAAGTCTCTAAAACCTTGGATTAAAATGTTATTGTGTGAGAAATGGGTTATGCCATTAAATTGATGTTTAAACAAGACTTGACGGGAGCTACGCAAAGTGGGAGACCATTCAGAAGAGATATAGATTCATGTGTTGAGAACAATCCTCTATTTGGAGCATCTGATGGAGACGAATAAAGTAATAGTCTGAAGACACCTCAAGGTGCACCCCAAACGATAGATCAGGGTATTTTGGAAATACCGCATCCATCCACTCCACCACTGCCATCACATCCGTATCACACACCTACACTTCCACCTCCACCTCCACCTCTGCTATTCAATATGGTGAACACTATGAAGATGCCCATATTCAAGGGTCTGGGGACAAATGACCCTAATCAATTCTGTTTTGTAGTAGATGTTCTGTGGAATTCCGAGAAGATAACGGATGATGATTTCAAGAAAGAGCAGTTGGTCACAACATTGCAGGATAGGGCATTGAGTTGGTATATTAAGTACAACATGACTCATCTGGATGCATCGTTGAAATACAAAAAAGATGCACTGAATAATAAATTCAGGGAGGCCTAAGTCTCAAGCTAGGTCTATGATTGAGGACAAAGGAATTAAGCAAAAGGTGAATGAATTTGCACGGGATTTTGATCAAAGGCTGTAATGTCTACTACAACAAGCTAATCTACAGATCTCGAATGAGAAGCATAAGGATTGGTATATTACTTCGTTGTTACCTCAATTTAGATTACCATTTTCATAGAAAAAGTTTGGATCGCAGGATGAAGCACTAGAAATTGCTATGAATTTGGAAGATTCGCCTATTCAAGATACAAATTTGGGAGTGCAACAGATTCTGTTGCAATTGGCTAGCCAACATATGGAGTTGCAGGATCTAAAAAAGGGAAAAGAGGTCCAGGATGAGAACCACACAGAAGTATGGTGCTTAAAGTGAAAATTCCATGGTCACGACAAGGATCATTTCCCACTGTATCAGAATTATCTAGTTTGGGGAGGTCTTATCCCCCTGAAGCCAGAAAATACCATTGGATCAAGTACTAGTGTAGTGACATGGTGCGCTATTTGCCAAATCATAGGAAAACACTCGACAGACAACTCCCATCTATTGAAGAAGTTTGTGCAGACTCCCAACCAATTATTCTGCAATTTTTATAGGTTTGTAAGCCATGATGAGTGCAATTTCCAAAGATACGAGCTAATGATGGAAAAAACTCTGACATATCGAGTACAGACTAAGGCACGTCCTTAGCAGGATCAAGGAGCAACTACAGCATGTGGAGGATTCCAGGGATAGGGAAGAGGAAGAGGGGGAGGAGATGGAAGAGGTCACAGAAAAATTATTTGTTAAAATTATGGAGAACCAGGGCACTTTATACGAGATTGTTAGAACCCGACACACCCCTCTTTCCAATATTTCCAATAGTTTGATCACGTCATAGAGGATTGTCCTGTGCTCATCGCAAAGATGCAAGAAAATAAGACACATCAACCCACTAGGAACATCCAAATGATGAGATCAGAACTGTGGGAATATGGGCCCATCATTAATATCGTTATGTGAAGTGGTATATCTATCAGGGAAGATAAAGCTGCAGGAAAAAAACCAGAAGAAAATATATGGGTGCGCAAGGCTACCAACGAGGATGCTGGATTTGATTTGCATAAGGCAAAGGAAACCTTTATGGAGGTAAAGAAAATTTTTACAGATTTAGGAGCTTTCACATCAAAGGCTCAGAGTACATGAATAGAGAATCATGAAGAGGTCATTGGTGCATAGGAATCAGATCCTTTAGTGTTGACATCATTCTTACAGACTTGCATGAAGCTCCTAAGGGACCAAAAAGTAGTAGAGGAACTACAAGAGTTGATAGACAACTACACTGGCAAGGGTAAGCCACTGCCTGAAAAACACATAGTACATAAAGTAGACAAAGGTAAGAAGAGTACTAGTCAAGAGATGAGATTGATTGTGCAAATCAGAGAATTCAAAATGGACCAGGTGATCCTAATTTGGGATCTGATGCGAATGTATTTCCTAAAAAGACCTAGGAAAGAATGGGAAATTTGGCGCTACAGTGGTCCCTAATTCAGCTACAAATGGTGAACCAACAAAAGATTATTCCTATGGGACACTTACATGGAATAACTATAGAAATTGAAGGGGTGCATGCTATAACTAATTTTGAAGTAATCGAAATAGTCAATGATATTAATCCCTACCCAACATTGCTTGGAATTGATTGGTAATTTTATATGAATGCGATCATCAACCTAAAGAAGCACAACATGATGTTTGAGAAGAAGGAACAAAAAGTCATTGTTCCATTGGATCCAGCCGAGGGTGTGTGGTATACTGAACCAATTAGAGATTACTATGAGGAGGATGATATTGAGCAGATCTATAAGCTTACTGTGCAGAATGTGGATTGGATCAACCCTACGGCAGATGGGTGAATTACTTGGGAAAAAGAAATCTCTTGCAACTCAGATTCAGATGAGGAGCTCGAGCATTGGTAGAATAGATTGCATGAAGTATCAATGTTGCGATGCAAGAGGCTTACTAAGTCACTCCAATGTATATCTACCGAGGTACGTAATTTATAGTATTATGGTGGTTTAGAAGTTGGAAATTTATTTACAGATAAATTTGAAAGGGATTTATTGGAGGAGCATCGATTTCAGGCATTGGACATCGTGTTGAGAGCTATGCCTGCCAGATGGTGGGGTAAACATAAGAAAAATTTTAAGGACTTGAAGGAGTACTGAAGGATGATGAAGCTATAGTTTGGATATGCTAATACCCGCATTATGGAAAACTATATAGGGAATGATGACCGTGTGAGCATCTGGCTCGGTGGACAGAAGTATGGGGTGAGGAACCACAGCCTGAATGGGTACACATATTCTGCTAGACATTAGATACTATCTCGATGAGCTAGTATCTAGAAATAGAGTTGCGACACAGAACCATAGAGTGGGACATTCTAAAGGAAATATTTTTGTTAACATTTAGTTTTGAGGATGGATTTGAATGTATTGATGAAGCATTACAAGAAATGAAGGCTACAATACTCAGAACGGTTGTAGAGCCTGTCACATGGGTACAACCAGACTGGAGTATGCAGTTGTTCCATGCGTTGGAATGCTATAATGTTACCGCAGAAGAAGGTGAGGAAGATCCTAGGAATATCAGTATCCCTGAGTCAGAGGGACAATGCGAAGTCATTGGGCCTAAGGTAAAAGCTCTCGTCATCTCAGAACCATTGAAAACCAAGCAAGTGAACATTGAATCGCATTAGAGAACTTTTGAGGTCTAAAATAGGCCTCCTAATAAAAATGTACAACCAAAATAAACTTTATAAGAACCAATAGGATTCAAGATGTTGATGTCAACCATGTGGGATGATTCACAATTTTTGGGGTGAAAACGTAAAAAGACTAAAAAATAATAAATTAATAAAACTACTTTTTCAACTTGTATTTTTAACTTATCTCCTTAAGGTTTTACTCAAATTTCGAGCAAGAGTACTTGTTGTATGCAAAATTTAATTTCTCATCCAAGGAGTACCCATACTGCATACTTTTGATGGACCCTTCTACACAGAAAATGAGAAATACATGAAAAAATGTAATTGCAATCACGTATTTTCTTGTATTTCTCATTTTTCGTGTAGCAGGCTCCATCGAAAGTATGCAACATGGGTACTTCTTGGATGAGGAATAACATTATGCATCCAACAAGTGTTCCCCCTCGAAATTTGAGAAAACCCATAGCAAGATAAGTTGAAAATACAAGTTGAAAAAATAGTTTTTCTTTTTTCCTTCTAAAATTTGATGAAATAATCTAATATTATTTTATTGTTTCCACTATTATTTTATAACTTCCTTAGGAGGCCCATTTTAGACCTCGAAATTCCCCTAATGGAAGCACAACTGAGGTTCGCAAATATAGGTGATTACTGGGATGAGGACACATTTGACAAAGTCACGGAGTTATTACGTGAATATCAAGAATTATTTCTGACAAAATTTCCTAATTTGAAGGGGATAGTAGGTGATCTAGGTGTTATGAATATCAACCTAAAGCCAATGTGAAGCCGGTGAAGCAGCACGCATACTAGTTGAATCCCAAGTATAAAGAAAAAGTGCCCAAAGAACTGGGTAAGATGCTTGCAACAGGGATTATTGAGCTTGTAGAAGAATCATACTGGGTGAGTCCTATGGTAGTTCAAGAAAAGAAGACAAATGGCGAAATTAGAATTTGCGTCGATCTAAGGAAATTGAATGATTCTTGTATACATGATCCTTTCCCTACACCATTCACAGATGAAGTCTTGGAAAACGTAGGAGGTCAAGAAGCCTATTCTTTTACAGATGGGTTCTCAAGATACCACCAATCAAGATTGCATGAGAAGATCAAAGTAAGACTACCTTCACTACAGAATGGGCTCTTTTTAGTATACAATTATGCCCTTTGGACTTAATAATGCCCCTACGATATTTTCTAGTGTGGTAGTCGTAGCCTTTAAATAATTCATTCATAAGTTTTTGGAGGTTTACTTTGATGATTGAACGGTGTTTGGGCTAGTGAAAAATCATGTTGCAATTCTTCACCTAATGCTAGATACTTGTAGGAAGTATCAAATATCCCTTAATCTGAAGAAGTTCATATTTTGTGTACCATATGGGATACTTTTGGGCCACATTGTTTGTAAGCAAGGGCTGATGGTGGAACCTACTAAAATTGCAATAATTATCAATCTAGAGCCTCCGAGGAATGTAAAGAATTTGCGCGCAACATTAGGCCATACAAGATATTATAGGAAATTCATCAAGGCATATGCATAGATCACTGTGCCCATGGAAAACTTATCGAAGAAGGAAGCAAAATTTTTTTGGGATGATGATTGCAAGAAAAGCTTAGATGTGTTGAAGAAAAAGATGGTTACAACACCTATTCTAGTGTTCCCCAACTGGAAGAAGGAATTCCATGTACATGTAGATGCATCCCGCATAGCATTAGGAGCAGTGTCAACCCAACCAGGCGCAGGTGATATCAACCATATGATTGCATTTGCGATTATAAATCGATCTAAGGAAGAAAAGAAGTATTCAACAACCGATCACGAAGGATTAGCAATGGTATATGCACTCCAGAAGTTTAGGCATTATTTCTTGGGTGCGCACTTCAAAATGTACACAGAACATTCCACTTTGAAGTAATTAGTCAACAAGCCTGTGTTGGGGGGTTGTAGTTGGTTACTGCTATTTCAGGAGTATGACTTCGAGGTATTTGTGAAGCCAGGGAGATTAAATTTTGGACCAGATCACCTTTCTGAGATTGATAATTGCAATGAGCCTACAAATCTTGATGAAGGATTGCCTGATGTGCAACTCTTTGCTATGTGCATTGCAGACAAACAGTTTGCAAACATAATCCAATTCTTCTCTATAGGTACAACTCCTGAAGGATATATGACACAATAGAAGAAAGAATTGGTTGTCAGGGCGGTGGATTTCTCCATTATTGTAGGGCACTTGTATAAAATTGGATTGAATGAGTTCTACACCGATATGTACCAGATTATGAACGACAAAGTATCCTCGTTGAAGCACATGGAGGAGTTGTTGGAGGACATTATGCGAGAAGGGAGACAACACAGAAGATTCTACGAGCTGGGCTATTTTGGCCAACTATGCACAAGGATTCTAAGAAATATTATAGAGCATGCAATGTCTGTCTAAGGACCAGAAATCCATCACGAAGGGATGAATTTTCTCTGAACCCGCAAGTTTCGTTACAGGCATTCGATAAATGGGAAATAGATTTTGTAGGCCCTATTTAACCACCAATAAAGAAGACAGGAGCATGATACATCATCACAACGACAAAATACTTGACCAGATAGGTTGAGGTGCAACCTGTGAAGGATTAACGTGACTACAACTATGAAGTTCATATTTGAATACATTTTGTCTCAGTTTGGATGTCCTAAGATTTTGATGAGCAATAGGGGTTCACATTTATTTAACAAAATGCTATCTTATTTTCTTGAAGAATTCCATATGTATCATCAGAAAAGCACAGCATATCATCCTCAAGAAAATGGAATGGTTGAAGCCTTTAATAAAATCCTGGAGAATGCTATGATGAAGATTAGTAATGCAAATAGAAACGATTGGGATGTGTGCATACTGGTTTTTCTTTGGGCCTATCGAAACACCTATAAAAAGTTGACTAAATAGACACCATTTAGACTGGTTTATGGACAAGAAGAGGTGATGCGAATGGAGTACATTGTGCCAAGTCATAGAAATGGACGACTGGGATACCATGGAAGAATGCCTCGCACATATACTTGAATTAGGAGAATATCACTTCCTGGCAAGCTTTCATCAGTTGGTATAGGAGACTAGAGGAAAGGGGTGGCATGATCGCCACATTAAGTAGTGCACCTTTAAAAATGGAGATTTATTAGTACTGTATGATAGTAAATTTGAAAAGTTTCCAAGAAAGTTTCAGATGCATTGGTTGGGACCATACATGGTCAAGGAGATTACATATGGAGGTGCAGTTCAGCTCGCGAAGATGAACGGGGAGCTATTTCCAAGAAAAATTAATGGGAGTTGTTTGAAGCTATATAGGGGTGATCTCACCCTTTTGCAATGACTATATGGATGCAGGATAGTCTTAGTACTTTAGGAAGTTGCAAGTAAATGCGGGATTATAAACTACGTTGTCAGAAGGATAGTTTGGCAAAGCGAATGGGCTGTGTGATGATTAAGAGAAAGGTGCAGAGTAGAGATGCGCAAAGGAGTTGTGCTAGCATGGTGGGTCCCACGCATCTTGGCCAAAATGTGACCATTGGAAGAACTACAAATGATTGGATGGCTACTTTTCCATTATAGTGAGCAGGGGGGAGCATTTAAGGAGCATATCTTTGGAAATATGCCACAAAAAGAGAATTAATGAAGGACATATGGAGGCAACGAATGGATTTGAATTTGAAATGGGCTATAAATATAGCATCCTACTCCACATTTGAACACTTTTCTTCCAGAGAAATTGCCTTAAGCTTTTGCACTTTATTTTTCCCTGAGATGATTGCTACATGTCTGGAGAGGATTGGAAATATATACAAGAGAAGTTTTAGCAGCAAGGACTTAAGTGGGAGGTGGATTTACCTAATTGGAAGAAGGAAACATTATGGGAGAGAATGATTGCAACACAACCTGTACCTACCACAATGCCTACGCCACCGAGGCCTAAACCCACTTCCTCTGCAGCAGGAGAGAAGAAAAAAAAGAAGCCACAGCAAGCACCGGTGTGGAAATCACCACGCAAAAATATGATGGAGGTTAGACAAAATGGTTACATGGATAAAAGAAAGCAACTGACGGAACCCTTGGACTTGGATGAGGAAGAATCACATATGGGGATTGAAGATATTGACGCAAAGGAAGTAGTGTCAATTACTTAGCTACCACCTTATGTACCCCATAGGAAACCCGCTTCCAAAGTGACTAAGGACCCAGGAACAGTAAAATTCCAGGTCTCCACACCATTGCTTCTTGAGGACGTATCTTTTGAGGCCAATTTGTTGGCCCGGGTACGATTCTTGAAGATGGAGGAATGAGACATGGGTGATCACACAAAGTTCCCATAGTTGGAACCCATCAAATACTTGAATTCATTCTACTATTAGAAATCGAGTGTTACATGACTTGAGCCAATGAAGTGGGCACCAAAATTGAAGTGTGGGATTGCTCAACATGTTGTGGGTGCCACATTTTAGCCACAGTATTAAGAATACTATCGGTATGTGTCAATTATTGGCACTAGTTCACAATGGGTGCCTTTTTTGGGGAGGGCCCATTCCAGTTACCGACATGTTGGTCCACCGAATAACCTTGTTGCCTTATGAGGGCGTGAACCCCACAGATGCTTTTGTGGGGAAATCGCAAGAGACGAAGTTGGTAGACTAGATGAAGAGTGAATTCGGGTTGGTGAAGAAGTTGTACGGCTAAGCCATTAGTTTCATATCAGATGACGTTGTGCAATTTTCTACACAAATTTTGCCTAGAAAAATAATGAGGAAGTGCCACGCTGATGAAGTGCTGACAACAGTAGTAGTTTTGGTCTCGCAGTGCAGCAAAGGAGTCTAATATAATTGGGCCAAGAATCTCTATCATGAGTTCCTGGAGGATTTCTAGGAAGACAAGGAGGATGGAAAAGCCTTCCACTAGGCATGGTTACTTCTGTTGATCACATTGGTGGCATGGAGGACACCTGAGGAGAGCCAGTTCCAAACATATGATTTAGACTTGTGCAAGGCTACGAAATTCGCCTCCCTATGGGTGACAAAGGATACTAAATGCATCATGGAAACAAAGATTTTCTGGGTCTTGTTCGAGTCATAGTTGCAGATGGTGATTAACCAACGACTGCTTTTATCACGAAGTTTACATGTGTCGTATACTAATATTGCAGATTTCAAGGAAGATTTTCAAAATCTATCTATCTGCGCAAAGAAGGATGTCATAGGAACATGGCATAAGTTTCCATACTTAGTCATAGAGGATGACATGATGGGGGTCATCAGCAAATGGAATGGCGAATGGCTCACCCCATCTAATGCAGGCGCAGAAATAGCTAAGGCTACAGAAGGGAAAGTAGGGAAAACATCAATTGCGATAGCAACCAAGAAAGACAAAGAGAAAGAAACATAGAAGGATTCTACAATAGAAAAGGCATCAAAGAAAGAAACAATAGCGTAGAAAGAAATGACCGAGCTGAAAGAGCAGGCAATGCTACAAGAAAATGCCTCTGCAAAGGAAAAGGAAGTACCGAAAGAGAAGGTTTCTGGCAAAGACAAGGAAGCACCAAAGGAGAAAATTGCAACCACGTTGTAGGTCACTATTAACCTCGATGAACCTAGAACAGAGCAAATCAGTGTTGAGGTCGAGACTAAAGGAGAAAAGGAAGGGGGTGCGAACTTGGAGTCCTCCTTGAGGATCAAGAAGAGGCAGAATCAAAGTTCCACGAGACCTCGCAAGAAACAAAAGTGTGATAAATCTGCAAGTGCGACACCATTGGTCCTCACGAAGGGGGACCTAGATGAGATAGGGGATGTTTTTCTCAATGCCACTAAAACTCTCTGGGGACACATTGAGGATGAGTACCACTAGGTATTGGACAAGGTACAATAGGGCCTAAAGTAATTTCAGGTCCAGACAGGGGTAATCTAGGCGAGCATGGGATAAGTGAGCATGGGTCAAGAGAGTGTGCTAAGTGTTAGTACAATGCAAATCACGCTCGGGCTTTGCCTAGTACCACTACTAGGGGGTTGTCTCCAGTTTGAGACAGTCAAAGATTAGGAGTGCACACAGTTTCCGAATAACCTAAGTATCAACCTTAGAGCACTACCAATCTAGAGGTTACATGAGCTTCATTAAGGAGTTTCCGATGAGCTCTGCATCCAGGAAAAGCGAGCACTGTTGATTATCAACGAAGTCAAAATTAACAATCAACATATTTTTTAAGATAAAAGTCATCCCTTGTAGGCCCGTGATGAGGAAATACAGCAGAATCAACAGCTACAGATCGCCCATACTGAAATATGCAGTGAGCTCCCTCAGCTCCAAATTCCAGCAGAAGCGGCCTCAGTAGAGAAAATTAAGAAGTTAGCTACTGCGATGAAGGAATACATGGAGGAAATTGGAAAGGTTTGGTTTGAGCTGCTATTACAGATTTTAGAGCTTCAACTTAAGTTGTAGCTAACCACTCTTCTGAAGGTCAAAGAGCAGCGTGAGGTTGATATTAAAGAAGATATGACCTCTATCGCCACTACAGTCAAGGATTGCAGTCAATTGTTTGACCAAGCAATGGAGATGTGGACCTCATTGCAGGAGGATCCACACTTGTAGAATATCGAAGAAGATATCCATGAAAATTAATCGCAGTTTGACGAGATCAGGGTGATAGTGCAGACCTTAACACCTGTGCAAAGGTTCACCAGACTTCACGAGGGAAAGTTCATCTAGACCCAGATTGATGAGTTGTGTCGGAAGGTGTCCATTATCTCCTCAAGGAAGTAGCCATGGGCCAATGATGCAAGCCATCTATCCAAGATAGTTTAGAGCAAGTTGAAGGCTCTACAGTAGATGTAGAGAACCATGGGCCTTATAGTTGAAGGTCCAACCACAAAAAAGTTGGTCGAAGATGTTCATCGGGCCACTATGCTAGGAACAACATATATTCAAGAATTAAAGACAGAGTTCAAAATCAGCATCGAAATCACTATTAAAGAAAAACAATTGAACCACAAAACGAAATCTAAAAACTTTTTTTTTAAGTTAAAAAAACAAATAAAAAAGAAAAAACTCATTAGAAAAAGAAAAAAAACAAAAAACAAAACTTAAGATAATTAACAAAAAAAATTAAAATTAAAAAAGAATTAATTAAAAGAAAAAATTTAAAAATATTTAAATTAAATAATTTAAATAAACAAAATTAAAAAGAAAAGGTAAAATAAAATAAAAAATAAAGAATTATTTTTTAAAATTATAATTTTAAAAATAAGGAAATAACAGAAAATAAAATTAAAAAAAGCATTAAAAAAAATCAAATTATAAAAATTAAAAGAAAAAAAATTTGAAACAAATTTAAAAAATAATAATAATAATCAAAACAAATTAAAAAAATTAAATTTAATTGAAAAAAAAAATAAAATTAAAAAATAACATTTAAACAAAATTAAAAAAAAATAAAATAAATACCCGACGTCACCCTCCATCCCCCTCCTCTCCCCTCTCTTGACCCCCCTCCCCTCTGCAACCCCCCGGACCCTCCCCCCCAGACCCTCCCCCTATCGTCCCTCCCTTAGCCCCCCATCATCCCCACCCTTGGCCCTCCCTCTCCATACCCCCAGCCGGCCCCTCCCCTCCCCTCTCAGCTCCCCCCTCAACCCTCCCTCACCCTCCTCCACTCCCCTCTTAGCTCCCCCCTCGGCCCTCCCTCACTGCCCTCCCCTCGCCCGGCCCTCCCCTCCCTCTCTCCACCCTCGACCCTCCCCCCACCCGACCCCCCCTCTCCCTCCCCCACCCGACCTGTAAGGACCTGCAGTTCCGCCGATGTGCGACCGCGACCGGTTGGAGAGGGTGCACGGTTGGAGGCCTGAACGAGTAGGAGGTTGAACGATGTGCGAGCTCGACTTGGATATGCGATGGAGTGTTATGCAAATAATGGAGGAGGGCAAGCTGATATATATGCGTGGGAGGATGAGTTAAAACATATGGAGCTGACCCATACTTGGACACAAGCCAACGATGTAGTTGTGATGAAGTAGGGGTGTGTAAGGCGTGGAGGACGAGTCGGCCGGGTGAGCCAACTCGCCCTGCCACACGTATAAACAAGTGAAGCGTGGAGTTCATTTAACAATCACTCAACACAAGCATCTTCGCTCATGTGAGAAGGGTGCAGGTCTAAGTGCATGGGTGCAGCAAGGAGTGGAGGCGCCTAACTTGGAGATGCGCCCGCCCTTGCGCAGGGCCGCACGGAGGAGAAACGCTTGACTCAGGTTTGGGTGAAGGGCGCGGGCAGCGTCGCTCGCCGGTTGGAGTGAGGCGTGCACGAGTGTGTGGCGCCCGATTTGTGTGACGACTTGGCACGGGTTCTTGGGTGATTCGAGTGAGCGCCCGCCCATTGTGCAAGTGTGCACGGTGACTTGGTGAAGTGTTGAGATTGTGAACAAAGGTGTGTCTCGGGTGGAGGTGCCTATGTGTGGCGACTTGGAGGCGTGCCCAAGCAACACGATCGTGCGACGAGGTGAATGAAGGGTTGGTGAGTCGTGCGGCAACCGTGCGGAGGTGCCAACGAACTGGGCAACCGAGTTTGCCGAAGTTAAAAATTGGCTAAGTGTAAATTTAGGGTTTCCCAAGATTTCACTTGTACTTGAAAAAAGTGAAAATTGTATAATATATTGATTCGGGCAGACTCATATTGCAGGGAGTTGCCCCTCCGTTTATACTGTTGTGCATTTCTCTTGTATAATGTTGTTTATGTGAATGTTATGGGCTTTCACTTGTATAAAGGAACACATTAATAAAACTTGGTAACGAAAATAAGACTAAGAATGGACTGTTAGGCGTAGTCTACAATCGTAAGTATTGGTGAAAAGAAAATGATTGGTAGTGCCGCACCTCGCTATAAGCGGTTGAAGGACTACCACAGGTGTAGGGGCGTGACACGACCCCTCCTTTCCCTCCCCTGCTCACCTGCACCCTCCCCCCACTCCCACCCCCGCTCACCCGCCTCCCCTCCCCGCCCGAGGTGAGCGGGGGTAGGGGGGAGGAGAGAGGTGGGTGACGAAAGGGGAGTTGGGGCGGGCTAGCGTATTTGTTTTTTTTTAATTGTGTTTTTATTTTTATTTATTTTTAATATATATATATATATATATTTTTATTTTTTTTTTTTTTTTTTTTTTTTTTTTTTCAAGTTGTATTGATTTTTTTTTGTAATATGCTTTCAAATTTATTTATTTATTTATTTTTATTTTTATTTTTTTAATTTGATGTTTTTGAAATTTTTTTGAAAGTTTCTTTTGAATTTTTTTTTTTATTTTTATAATTTATTTTCTTATTTTGTTTTTGTTTTTGTTTTTTTTTTAATGTTATTTCTTTATTTTTACAATATTTATTTAAAAATAATTCTTAAATTTCTTTTTTATTTTTAATTTTGTTTATTTAAATTATTTAATTTAAATATTTTTTATTTTAATTAATTTTTATTTTTTATTTTTTTGGGTAATTATTTTATGTTTTTTTTTTGAAATGAGGTTTTTTTTTTTTAACTTAAAAATAATAATAATAATAATAATAATAATAAATAAATATGTTTCTGGATTTTTTTTGTGGTTCAATTTGTTTTTCTTTAAATTATATATAATTTTTTGAAAAAATTTCATTTACTTTTTTATTTTTTTATATTTATTTGTTTTTTGTTTTTTTTTTTTCGTTATTTTTTTTTTCAATTTTTTTATTTTTACAAGTTAAATTTGTTTTTTATTTTTACATTTTTATAGTTTTTTTTTTTTTTTTCCTTTTTTTATGTATATTTTTTTGTATTTGATTTTATTTTGTCATGTTTTTTTAATTTTTTTATTTATGTTTTATTACTAACATGTTTTATGTGTTTTTTTTTTTAATGTTTTTTTTTTATTATTATTTTATATATTTTAATGTTTTATTACTAACATGTTTTTATTATTTTTATTTTTGTCATATTTTATGTTTTATTTTATTTTTTTACATTTTGATATGCTTTTTGTTTTTTTTTTTTGTTTTTTTTTTTTCTTTAAGTTTTTAATTTTTTTAATGTTGTATTTTATTTTATTTTTATTTTTTTAATTTGGTTTTTATTCTATTTTACTCCTTTTTTTCTTCCTTTTTTTTTAAATTTTACATGGTATGGTTAATTTTTTTTTACATTTTCTAGTTTTTTTTTTTATGTCATTACTATATATTTTCTATATTTGATTTTTTTGTCATGTTTTTTTTATGTTGTATTCCCTGTTATTATTTATTTTACATTTTTCTCAATATTTGAATTTTTGTTTTCTTTTGTATTTTTGTGCTTTTTCTAATTGTTTTTTGTTTTTTTCAATATTTGAAATTTTTTTACTTATGCTTTGCTAGCAAACTTATCCCATTATGTGCAATTTGATAGTTGATTTTAAATTTTTCGTTATAAAGAATCGAGTCTAGCCCACAATGTGTTAATTTCATGGTTGGTCTTTAAGTTTTCATTGCAATGGGTTGAGATCACCTACACTTTGTGTCAGTTTGATAGTTGATTTTTTTTTGCAATGTATCAAGTTGTCTTAGGCTAAGATTTCAAAATCACTAGACATTTAGCATTTAAAAAAAATTACTCTTGGTATAATAACTCTTCACGTGTTCATTTTTAAAGTTTTTTTAGTCATAAAATTTTTCCATAATGTCATGCTTGAAATATTTTGAAAATCTAAGATTGTTTTGTAGTCATAATGTTTGGTTTTAATTCCATGGTTGAAAAATTGTCAAGATTTTAATGTTTTTCTAAGTCGTGATATTTTATCTTTAATGTTACGGTTCAAAAGAATTATAAATATATTTTCTTAGATTGGAATTTTAAGGTTTTTCAAAGAAGTGATATTTTAAATTTAATGTCATGCTTAAAAATCGTTGGAATTTTAAGGCTTTTCAAAGATGTGATATTTTATCATTAATGTCATGCTTGAAAATCATTGGAAATTTAAAGTTTTTCATAGTGACAATATTTTATTTTTAACGTCATTATTAAAAAAGGTTGAAAATGTACCCTGAAAAAAAGACGTTATTTCGGAATCAATGCTTTTCGATTTCAAGGTGTTTTTTGCACCAAACAAAATGGTTTTTATTGTTTTTTACTATTATTTTTAAAAAATATTGAAAATTTACTCTGAAAAAAATGGCGATGCAAAATCAACACTTTTTATTTTTGGGTTGTTTTTTCATGTTTTTTTAGGATTTTTGGGCTCGAGTCGTTGTTTTGAGGTAATAGTTCTCATTTGATCAGTAACTATGTTAAATCACATAGTCCTTTGTATGCAGAAATGTGGTTCTAGCATCCCCCTATATTGCCTCGGGTTAGATTACAACCTGTGCTACACGGGTTTTTTCTGAAAGGGTTGGTAGTGTAGGGTTTTCTTGGTTAGTGCAGCTAACTCTGAACCTAGGTAGAAGCCCCCTCAAGCCAACAAAAAGAAAGCAAGGCAAGAGGTAGAGTTGGAGAAATCAAAGTTTTGGATTCTCATTCAAAATAACAAACATCTCACCTCGTTCATTGCCAACACTTATGCCTCATATGAATGATTGTACAACAACTTGCACTTCTTGTTGAAATCGCATGCGATCCCATCAATTGGCTCACTCATTGAGATTAAAAGCAGGAATAATGTCAGGTAGGAGATTGAAGAATACTTGGAGCAATTGAGAAAGAATGCCATCAAGGAAAATATTGAAGTAAATAGACATAATATGCAGAAGTACATTGGCGGCCCTGTCTAAATCAATACGATGTTGCTCCTGCTCAAGAAAGAAAGAAAAACTCATTCCAAATTAGTGTACCTAGATGCCATGGAGGCTAGAGTGTGCTTCTATCCTTACACCATCGCATAGTTTGGGGATGTCATTATGTAGTACAAATATTGGCACCGTTACGTGACTGAGAAACATCAAGTGGAAGTTATTGAACTGAAGTTTCCCGAAACTCAAGCTTAATTGTTTTGTCTTATTATGCTGTCTAGTTGGCTCTTCCCAATTTTGTCCTATATGGGTACGAGTATATTGTAATATTCTTTTGTAATTAATTTTTAAGGGAAATTCCAAATGTCAATTATTGAATGTGAAGAGTCGTGTTGTAAAGAAGTTAAAGATTCATATTGTAAAGAAGTTGAGGAGTCATGAGGGAAGTCCAAGAGTTAGAAGGGGAAGTGAATAGTCACCCCTTTTGCTATAAATATACCCTTAGAACTCATGTAACAAGATTTTCACTGGGCTTTTAGCTTAGAATCAGGAGCTTGGGAGTTTGTTGAGACCCTTGGCTTCTCCGTAGCATAGAGGGAGCATATTTATTTGGAGGAGAAACTGTATACTTCATGTTCCACTATTGGGGATAGTGGTTTGTCAATGGTACATGTATGCTTGGAACTTTCAATTTAATAAAATCTTAGAGTCAAGACATTTTCATGCATATGTTGTATATATAGTAGGAATATTCTTGTTATGTTTTCAATATATGTTATTTCTCTTATGCTAAAACTTATGAACTATTTCGTTTGCATTAGTATGAATCTTAATGAATTTGTGTTGTTGTTTAATTCCATAGTGGTTAACATGTAAACTATTTCGCAGGCTAACGTGTGATGTCTTTATGCTCATGTTTTCCTTTCAAGTTGCGTACTATTACAGGATTCTAAGGGGCTCTCTCATTTTCCCCTCATGTGTTAGAACCTTTCATACATTTCACTTGAACTTTTGTAGAGTGACACTCTTGTTCCCCAAAGTCACCATACACTATTCTATGCGTTATTGTAGCCAAAGAAACTCATTAAAACCGACTTCTTTGGAAACTGAGCCGTATTGTAGAGGGGGTTCCTACACCAAATGGTGTGAGGTCTAATTGGGAATTCATATCAGGGAAACCCCTAAATGTTTGCGGGTCTAGCACCGTCAACACGTTCATGATATTTTGCTATAAGAAAGGTTTAGAACTATGCAAGTTGTAATCTACATTTATTCCGCATGTAATCTGATGGAACTTCGAGTAAGTTTACAGTACAGTTACATGTCGGAAAATCCACAACACATGATTCCTAGGGTTTATTGGATCGATGACTGGGAGTAATTGGGGTTGCTTTAGTGGTAGCTACCCACCCCCATGCCATTGTACATGTCTCATTTTACTCTCCATCCACTTGAAAGTGTCTCTAAAACTTTTGGTTCTCAACTAACCCTTATTTCATACTTTTACCACTACAGCTACAGTCTTTCCCTACTCATAGAACGATACTTGTAGTATGGTGGAAGAAAAACATCATTGGTGACTGAAATATATGGTTATCGTTTCTAGGTAGAGTCTCATGCCCCTTTTCTTTTGAGGTTTTAATCTAGGACTCTTCACCACTCATGCTTGCGTTTTCCTTTCACTACAAAATGTTCTCTTTCACAATGGTGATGTCTTATAGTATTTTCGTTTTCTTGAAAGGGAAGTAATGGGTCCTTCGAGGCTTTTCACTAACCTGGAGTGTGTTATGTTGTCGGTTTTGTACATAACGATTCCAACAATTATTATTCACCGACCCCTCACAAGGTAGCCCATCTTTCAAACACCGAGTCGAGTTCATTTTTATTATCAATGCTTATTTTTCCTCTTTTGATTTTAATTTTCTTATTTTTCTTATGGAGGAGAACATCGGCTTTGGACTCCTATTTACTCTCAGGTAATTTCAGTGCCTTCTAATAACACTCTTAAGATTTTTTAATGAGGTTATGTTCAACCTTCTCACTTATCTTATTACCATATTTTTCTTGTTTACAAGTTCGGCTCTCTCCTATGGGAAAACACTTTCTGGTTATGCTACCTTGGACAAATTGTTTTCTCACAACGTTTTTCTCAACTGGATACGTTGCAGGTTCTTATAAGTTATCCATTTTATGTCTAGGCTTCCTAAGTTGTAATGTCATGACCCTTCGATAGGGTTTTCATACAACCATAGGGCTTATATTCTTGTGGTTCCCTTAACTTGTTTACTTGAGCCTCCTTCTCGATAAGTTTCTAGACCTTTTTTATGAACCATTCTTAATGTAATGCTTAAACAATGTGCTATTAATAATTCCAACTTGTAAACTAGACACTCTTATAATTTTTTGTAAGGCTATTCTTAAGTTTAATCCACATTGATATAGGGTTTATATTTTCAGTGGAAAATTGGGCAATTATTGTCTTACAAATAAACTTGTTACTAAGATTTTCAACTCCATAATTATGTGGAAGATTATTAGCATATGGACACTCTATTATAATGTGACATTGACATTACTATCGAGGGTTTCATCTATTGTAAATATTAATGAACTTGTCTTTATTTTTAGATGAATTCTTGTCATTTCTTCACTATAAATTATATTGAAATCACTGTTTTCTTTTCATGGAAGTCAGAAAAACACCTATGCACTATTTCTTGAAGTACTTGAGCTTCGATAGGGTCACAAGTCATATTTCTCATTCTCTTTTCTTTTAAAAGTATCAACCCATTTAAAATTTCATTTGCTTGAAAGTAATAGATATAGGTAGTGGTAATACATGGAACTACATCTCTCAAATATGTATTCTCTTCTTTGTTCCTGCTCAGTTATTTAAGTTGTTATGTATGTATATTAGTTTTACCAAAACATTTATTCAACTGAAGTGATATTTCACACCCATATAGAATGTTTATTTGGCTTGTAACTCTTAGTTTGTAGTCCAGGTATCTCAGTGGGACCCATAATGGGACCTGCCCTTTCTACCCATGACTTACTAAACTACAACCTAGGACTGTTACTGATCAATAAGAGTCTTTATTTCACTCACTCATTCTATGGTAACTAACCTGGTTCCTCATCTAAGCTTTAATTCTATTCACACATATATTTTCATATGTATAAACATGTACATAGGCATATATTATATTTACAGTGTATCCTCTAGGCACATATTTCTTATCAACTTAGATATGAAAACTAGATATCTCCACTAGTATTTCAACTAAAGAAAAATTGATTTTTAATTATTTCTAATATAACCCTTTACCTTTATAGGTATAAAAGTTCAGGGTTCTCTGTAACTACTTGCCTTTCTTGTTGCACTTCCTTGTGCACTGATACACTTTACCTACCATAGGTTATTACTAAGCATCCTAGTATTCATGAAAAATAGTTCTTACATACAAAATTTAGTTATTATTCATTCTAATTTTCTTTTTCATCTATTCTTTACTTTCTAAACATAAACAATCACTTATATATTATTTTCTAGAGAATGCTTTAGGAGTATTTATGTTTCTCCTTATCGCTACCCCCGAGCTCTACCCCTTCTGTCAGAGAAACAACTTCAAAAACTTCTTTTATAGAAACTTAATTCTCCTAAACCCTTAAGCAACATCCTACTTTATTCCTTGGGGTTCCCACTAGTCTTTCTCTCCCACTAGTTTTAACTGGAAAATCATTGTCTTTCTCTCCCACAAAATTTTCTTAAATAGATCTAATTTTTATGGTATTTATCTCCACCCATGGTGCACTAGTTTGTTTCATCATCTCTCTTTTTCTATTTTTCTGAATAATTTTTCAGAATGGGGAAAATTTATTCTTTTCTTGTTTCCACCCCTTTCTGGGCATAACTATTTCCCTAATAGTTAGGGGTGGGTTCCACCTAAAAAGTCTTAACACATTCTGAAGAATGTTGACAACACACATAACTTGTCTTTTATCCACAACAAAAATGTGCATATTTCTATACCAAAAGTATAAATATTTACAATCACTGCCTTTTCCTAAATTTTAATTTTCTAGTCATAATAAAAGGAAATAAAAGTTTATGAATGATTAACGAGGGGTGTGACATCACCCGTCCCATAAAAAGGGGCACCATCCCTAGTGTTTTTTACTTCCATTCTCTTTTCAGATAAAATAGGAAAATATTTTGTCATATCTTTTTCCAATTTCCAGGTGGCCTCTTATGGCACAAAGTGCTTCCATTACATTTTGACCTGAGAAATGTTTCTATCTCAAAGAATCGTTTCCCTCTAATCCAAAATCTGTACAAGTTCAACTTGGAATTCTCCTTCTGGTTCAACCTGTATGACATTACAATTAATTTTATGATTAGGATCAGATATATATTTCTTTAATAATGATACATAAAATACATTGTGAGTTTTAATATGAGCTAGTAAAGCTAATTGACACTTTATTAGTCTGACTCAAGCCAGTATCTCAAGTGGTTCATAGCATCGCAGGGCAAATTTATAACAACACCCTAATTTCAGGGAACTCTTCCTTGGTCATACTTTCAAATAGTCATGTTACCCTACATGAAACTCTTTAGGGGTTCTTTTCATATCGACAAAGATTTTATGTTTTTCCTATGCCTCTTTCAAGTTCTAAAAAAATTTCTTTACCGTTTTCTCAATCTCTTGTAATAGGTTTGGTCCCATCACCAACCTATTCTCTATCCTAGTCCAACTTAAAGGTACTTGGCACTTCGTCCCATGTAATGCCTCAAAAGGGCTCATTTTCAATGAGGCCTATTAACCATTATTGTATGTGAATTCTACCAAATGTGGGTAATATTCACCTTTGCCAGGTTCGTTCATGACGTACATCCATAACATGTCCTCTAGAATATAGTTAACTCTTTTCATATGTCCACCCATATGTGGGTGATATGTGGTGATGAAATTTAGTTTTGTGCCCAAACCGGTAAATAATGACTTCCAAAAGTTTCAAGTAATATTTGGATCTCTATCTAATATAACCAATTTAGGTATGCCATGCAACTTGAATTTTCCCTCATAAAAATATCAGCCACATGTGCAGCTTTATATTTGGACTGTAAAGGAATAAAATGGGTGGCTTTTGTTATCTTATAAACTACCACCATTATAGAATCATGTTGTTTATGTGTCAATGACAATCTAGTAATCAAGTCTAGAGAAATCACTTCCCATTTCCACTTTGATATGGGTAAGGGTTTTAATAATCCACCTGGCTGTTGATGTTATGTTTTCACTTATTGACATTCCTGGCACCTAGCCAGGCATTCTAGAACTTCCTTTTTCATCCCAGGCCAAAAGAATTCCCTTTTCAAGGTTGTAACCATTATATGGTATCCTATATGGCCGAAAAAAAGTTTCTTATGAAATTCATTCAATTTTAATTATTTATTTTTCTTATGATCTAGTATATACAATCTGTTTTTGTAAATCAAAACCCATTTTTTGTTGACTCCATATTCAACCCATTTTTCTAGATCAATTTTAGTTTTCATAGTTTTATATATCTGATTATATTTCAGATTTGTTAAGGCCACCTCTTTAACCTATTCCAATAGATCTATTGCACATTGTTTAATAGAAATCTAATGTATTTGTTTTAAACTCTGACTTAGGGAATCCACTACCTTATTCTCTTTCCCCTTTACATGCCTAATGTCAAAATCGTATTTTCTTATGAAATCCATCCATTTGGCTAACCTAGCATTCAAATTGGGTTTTCTGAAAATTATTTCAAACTCACATGATCTGTGATTAGAGTAAATTTTCTTCCATTCAAATAATTCCTCCACATTTTGAGGGCATGAATTAATGCTACCAATTACATATCATATATTGCATAATTTTTCTCATGTTCTTTCAACTCTCATGACTCATATGCTACCACATGTCATTCTTGCATAAGCTCACCTCCTAAGCCTTCTAAGAATGCATATGTGCATACGTCAAACTATTTCTTTGGAACTATTATTTTAAGTACTAGGGCAACTGTAAGCAAATCTTTTAGCCTTTTAAATATCTCTTGATATTTTTTCTTCCATACAAACTTTAATCCTTTTTCTATAGGGAGGTGGTGGGATGTGCCAATTTGGAGAAACCCTTTATAAATTAGTGGTAATAACTAGTGATCCCCATAAAGGATCTTATATCAAATACATCCTTTTGTACTGATAATTCTAGAATGACCCTTACCTCTTAGGGATCCAAAACTATCCCTTCTTTTGAAAACACATGGCCTAAGTATTATATCTTATCTTTAAAGAAGTTGCATTTATTGAACTTTTCAGACAACTGGTTCTCATGCAAGGTATGTAAAACTAACTCTAAATGTTGCTTGTGTTCCTCTAGGTCATTAGAACATACCAATATGTCATCGATGAAAACTAACTTAAATTTGTCCAAAAACTTACTAAATATACCATTCATTATGCAAATGAAATTGGTTGGTGTGTTAACACAATGAACTCATAGTGTCTACGTTGGGTTCTGAATGTTTTTTCTAGTATAACTTCTTCTCTGATCCTTAACTTGGTCAAGAAGATCATTAATATGGGTTAAGGGGTATTTATTTTTTAATGTCAAATTATTTAGCTAACAATAGTCTATACATAACTTGAGCATTCAATCTTTCTTCTTAATTAAAATGACCATTGCTCCCCATGGGGACACGTTGGGCCTAATATACCGTTTTTATAGCAATTCTTGCAACTAGATTTTCAATTGCATGAGTTCTAGAACCATAATTCAGTAAGGAGCTTTCAAAATCCATGCAGCTCTAGTTACCAGCTCTATGGAAAAGTATATCTCCCTTTTGGGAGGTAGCCTAACAATCTCAACTAGAAATACATATTCAAATTCTTTCACTACTTCCAATTCTTCTAATTTTATTATTACTTTTTGAGGTTAATATTCCATCTTAATGGAAAAGAGTTGGAACCCTTTTCTAGTTTCTTTTCTTAACTGTAATGTGGATGTTTGACATAAGGAAATCGGTCTAGGAATAACCCTAATAACTTGAGTTGTGCTGCTATCACTCATAAAGGTAACTATTTTCTCAAGACAATCAGGTAATGCTTTATGACTGTCCAACCAATTCATGCCCAATAGGACATTATAAGAGCCTAATGGTAATATATTTAAATTGACTACATTCTATTTTCCATCAATCATAATTGGACAAGTTTTAATCCAGCTAATGACTCTTGTTTTTTCCAGCCACTAATTTACAACTTTCTAAAATTTTAGGGCTAACATAACTTAGGCTAGGACCAAGATCAATTAACATTGAAACATATTCGATCATGGATAATTCCTTATACTTCACCCATTGTGGATTTGTGATTCACAAGATGCTCTTCCAAGGCTGCACTAATGTGGGGAATATTATGGACTATATCATTCACAGTGGAGGTCTCTTGGACATTTTGAAGGTGTTGATTTGTTTCCATGTTGTAGGGGAAGTTTCGTAAGAGGCTTGATTTGTCACAACCCAAACATTTTATTGGCTCCCTCTCTTTCCCATTAAGTCCTTTACTAGGTTCAATCTTCTTAGATCTAGTCTAGGTCTTCCATTGGGATTTTTGGGTCTACCTATTATTCTTATTGAAATGGTGATTTTGCACCCCTTTCCCACCTTACTTAGACTGTCCAATTATACGTCCTTTACTATTCTACATGGCTCATTCCTTCTTCTTATTAAGCCAAAATTTTGAATTATCATTTTTCTATTTAGATTGTTGGTAGAAAATTCTTTCCTTTTGTATCACCTCCTCCATATTCTTTGGATTATTATACTCAATTTTCTCTTTAAAAGAGAGCAGAAGACAACTTATAAACCACAATTTTTTTTCCTTTTCCTATTTCATATAAGGTACGTAACGCAATATATGTGTGAACCTCGTTATTAATTCATCCATATATATTTGTCCTACCTTCAAATCATGAAATTCCTTTTTCAAGTCACCAAAATTTCGTTTTGTCAGATATTTCTCACTAAACAATCGATGGAATGCCTCCGAGTTAACTTCCTTCACCTCTAAATTGTATATTGTTCAAACTTCTTCCCATCAAAGTTATGCTTTCCCTTACAACTAATACATGGCCAACTTAGCTTTTAACTTAGTAGTATAATCATAAACTTGGAAATACTGTTGATGTTTAGTAGTCATGCTTCAACTACCTCTTCAAATTCCCCATCAAATATTGGGGGTTTGATTTTTCTGAATTCTTGATGCAGTTATACTTTTTCTTTTCTTGCCTATTTTGAACTATGGATGAGATATGCTCTTCTTCTCTAACATGTCCCTTTTGACTATCAATTTCATCTTCCACTATTTTACATTTAAAATTTTCCTCCTTATTTGCAACCCCTCTAGCAGTCTTCCTAATATTATAATTGAATTTGTTAGTTAGTTTCTTGAATATATTCTCTTGCTCCACACTGATATTTAGTAACCTTTCTTGATCAATACAGAATTTTGATATTTCATTTTGTAATTCTTTCATCATGTTCATCAGTTCCCTATCAGGAACTTGGGCTTGTTGTCCTAAATGTATGTATATCTCATCTTCACCAATGTGGGTACATTTAGGAGGATCGGCCATGATGTATTTTTTTTTAGGATTTCTTCCTTTGTATCAACATGAAAATTTCAAAGAAATTAGTGTTAAACACAAAGTGAAATTCATGATTCTCACAAGGCCTCCATTTTGAACCTTCGATCTAATACTACTTGTAACACCCCTCATAACAAAACACTGTCTATAGGTGCATTTGAATTTTGAATCAATTATTCTTTTAATATATGATGATAATTACTAAATAAGGACTATAACGGTTGAGACAAAGACAAATAATATCAATCAAGAAGATTCCACCATAATCATTTTTAACTTCCTAAAACCCATGACCATGCATTGCATTCATGGGATGGATATTGCTAAGGATATACAATTCATCCTAATAAAAGTTAGAAATCCAATTTAGTGTATTTTTATTTCACCCTTTTATTACATTTTAAAGTTATAAAAATAACTATATAGTCCTTCGCATATATATGCATGCCTTGCTTAAACAATACTAGACCATGTAATTGATATTATTATTTTTAGAGATAAGGGTCTCTTTATTAAAACATATTTTATGATTTTAGAGCCTCGACTTTCCATCATTTATAACGTATGCATGAATTACATGACCAAAATGTTGAAGAAACGCTTCATTTCTTTGTTGTGTAGACTCTCCTTGTAATTTCGAAGCTACATTGATAGCATGGACTTGGTTATTGTGATTTGATTATATGGTTTCTCCTTAGTATATTTATATTTCTCTCATCACATGTTGTAGTGATATATTAATTAATAATGTTTTTATAACCACATTGTAAGTCTCGCGGTCATGATATTTTACTATAGGAAGAGTAGAGAACTATGCAAGTTGTAACTTGCATTAACTCTGCGTGGCATTTGATGGGAAAGTCAACTAAATTTAGAATAAAGTGATGTGTCATCAAATCCACAACACAAAATTCCTAGGGTTTATTGGATCAACAGATGGAAGTATATGGGGTTGTTTTTGTGGTAACTACCCACCTCCGTGTCGTTGTTCAAATCTCATTTTCCTTTCCATCTGCTTGAAAGTGGCTCTGCGACTTCTGGTTCTGAGCTAACCCTTATTTAATACTTTCACCACTACCACTATGGCCTTTCCCTACCATAACTCAAGACTTGTAGTCTAGTGGAAGAGAATTTTGGTTGGTGACTGGAAAGTATGGTTATTATTTCCAAGTAGAGTCTCACGCCCCTTGTGAGGTTTTAAGCCAGGACTCTTCACCACTGGTGTTTTCCTTTTTATTTCAATGTAAAATGTTTTCTTTCACTATATTGAGTTTTTATACTGGTGTGGTTTTCTTAAAGGGGTAGTCATGGGTTTTCTCAAGGTTCACACTGACCTAGAGTGTGTTTTGCTATCGATTTTGTACATAATGGTGCCAAAAATTATCATTCGCCAACCCTCATCCATTATTCAATCTGTCAAACCCCAAGTCAGGTTCACTTCTATCATTAGTGCTTATTTCCTCTCTTTTGATTTTAATGTTTCTTCTTATTCTTATATAGGAGAACAATGACTTTCAGCTCCTATTTACTCTCACATAATTTTTGTGCCTTCTACTAATGCTCTTAACTTTTTTATGGGGTTATGTTTAAGCTTCTCACTTATCTTATTACCCTCCTTTTTTATAGGTTGGGATCTCTCCTGTGGAGAAACCATTTCTAGTTATGCTACGTTAGACAAAATATTTTCTCACAAGGGCATTCTCGACTAGCCGCTTTCTACGTTCTTATGAGTTATATGTTTTATGTCTAGGGTTCTTGAGCCATAATTTCATGACACTTCTCCAGGGTTTGCATGCAGCCATAAGGTTTATATGCTTATGGTTCCCTTAATTGGCTTAGTTGAGCTTCCTTATTGACAAGCTTTTAGACTAGTTTCCCAAACATTTCTTAATGTAATGTATGAACAATGTGTTATTAATGATTTTATCCTATCAGCTAGACACTCTTATAATTTGCATAAGATTACTCTTGAGTTTAATTCACATTGATATATGGTTTATGTTTTTAGTGGAAAGTACTCTTTCGTTTAATTCACATTCATATAGGGTTTATATTTTTAGTGGAAAATTGGGAAATTGTTGTCATATAAATAGACTCGTTACTAATATTTTCAACTCCATACTTCTGTGGAATATTATTACCATATGGATCCTCTATTATAAAGTGGCATTGATGTTACTATCGAGGTTTTCATTCATTGTAAATATTATTGAACTTGTCTTTGTTTTCAAAGGAATTCTTATCATTTCATCACTGTAAATTATATTGAAATCACTATTTTCTTTTCATGCAGGTCGGAAAAACACCTACACATTATTTCTTGAAGTACATGAGTTTCGACAAGGTCACATGGCATATTTCTCATTTTCGTTTTTTTTAAAGGTGTAAACACATTTAAATTTCCTTTTCTTGAAAGTAATAGATATAGGTAGCGGTAATACATGGAAATACATCTCTCCAAAATGTATTCTCTTTTCAATTCGTGTTTGGTTATTTAAATTTTTATGTTTTTCGTTACTTAAATTTTTATGTATGTGTATCAACTTTTTCACAACATTTATTCAAAAAAATTAATATTTCATACCTATATAAAATATTTATTTGGCTTATAACTCTTATTTTGTAGTCCAAGTATCTTAGCAGGAACTGTAATGAAACCTTCCCTTTCTACCGGTGACCTACTAAACCAAAACCTAGGATTGTTATTGGTCAAGAAGAGTGTTTATTTCACTCACTCATTCTGTGGTAAATAACTTGGTTCCTCATCTAAGCTTTAATTCAATTCAAACATATATTTTCATCTGTATAAACATGTACAAAAACATGTATTCTATTCGTAGTGTTTCCTCTCATCACATCTTTTCTTATCAACTTAGATATGAAAGCCAAATATCTCAACTAGTATTTCAACCAAATAAAAAATGATTTTTAATTATTTCTAATGCATCCCTTTACCTTTATACATATACAAATTTGGGGTTCTTTGTAACCACTTACCTTGTTTGTTATATTCCCTTGTGCATTGATACACTTTACCTGCCATAGGTTAATAATAAGCATCCTAGTATTCACCAAGAATAGTTCTTACATATAACATTCAATCATTATTCATTCTATTGTGGCTCCTATAGACAATTGCCAAGTTGAGGATAGGTCAGTTCCTAGGAAATCTTGGTATCTTGTGAAGATAATTCAATGTTTCTCAAGAGAGAAATGTAAAATGACTTAAATATGGTTCAATTACCTTTCTCAAAGGCAGATTCAAACATACACATAAAAAATATAGATCATTCCCAAGAGTAAATGTTTAGGCTTGGTGGCCTACAGATAATAAATGCAGCTTAATAGGTCGTTGCAACAAAGTTGGGAAGGAGAAATATAAGGAAGGAACTCAGTACAGAGGGCTAGACACACCTAGAATTCTAAGCAGTAAATCTCAGTAGATCCATGAAAGAATAAGAAAATGAAGTGCAAAACTTATGGAGTGCATTTTAAGGTTTTCAACTCAACATCTCACAGGTACTTTTTACTATATCATGACACATGAAAATTTTCAATCTCACAAGTATCTTCTGCTACTATATAACATAGATAAATCTACAATCCCAGGTGTACCTTTTGTTACAATATAACAT
The DNA here is from genome assembly GCA_031772625.1 of Pinus tabuliformis. Classification (NCBI taxonomy): domain Eukaryota; kingdom Viridiplantae; phylum Streptophyta; class Pinopsida; order Pinales; family Pinaceae; genus Pinus; species Pinus tabuliformis. The sequence goes on along the minus strand of CM062805.1, from coordinate 1,326,632,924 downwards.
AGATAAATCAATGACTTAAGAGTGAATCCAGTAGCTACAAGTTACACAATTTATGGAGAAGAAAAACACACATGAAGTTGCATATGTAGGAGGAAGACATGCTACATATTCCAATGCTTGGAATCACTAGAAAACTTCCTCCTTAATATTCAAGAAATAAATACATGTCATAGGTTCAAACTAGAGAAATTTGCAAAACTATTATAGCTTTTGGAAAATGAAAATCAAAGCCATGGAACCTCTCTCTGAAAACATAATTCAGAACTACCAAAAACAGAATTCGAAATCTCTGATCACATAATTGGGAACCATTGTAATGAGTTTTTCCTCCCTATTTATAGGGAGAACTAAAAGAAGGACCACTCACAAAATATCTTCCTATGCTACTAAACTACACAACTATCTCAACATGTGATTAGCCTAGTTGTCATAATGATTGCATAACATAATTGATTATTTTCTTGAAAATCGAAAATTAAAAAAACATGAAAAACATGAGGTGTCATGATTGACATAGAAAAATATCTTCAATGTCGATTCCACTAGTTTCCACTGATCATGCCACACCTATGCCATGGTAGTCCTACATGGTTACCATCCAATTCGCCTGTCACTCTCTCCTTTTAACTACTTGAATCTCCCCTTTTTGGCGCTAGAAGTGATCGAGTGTGGTGGTGTTAGATGCATTCTACAACTTATCTGCTAACTCATCCATCTTTTATTATGCCTATGCTACATTATCAGGGCCCAATACATCTCGTAACATTACCATAGTGCAACTTCGAAGCTGCAACACATCATAACTTTATTTAAAATTACATTACAAAAAAAAAAAATTATGATTCCTTTAGCCACCCTTATGCTTAGCACTTTTTTGTTTATCGACCAAAGGCCCACTTCATGTGACCACCGTATAAAAATTAAGTTTTTCAGTATCGAAGTTTTCATCCATCGTAACTCTATTTAAAAGAAACATTATGAAACCATGAAGTTTCGATGTATTTAGATCCTTTTTTCTTGGCCACCTTATCACATTTATGCCATAGAATCGAGTGTCGTAACCAACGAATTAGCACTTAGGTGTTGAGGCCTTTCTAACCCTTCTGAGAAACTATCTCTTAGTGTTATCCACTCCTGCCCTTCATTCTTTTGAATCCCTGCAACCAAGTGCCTCTCCACCTCGGAGCTCCCTAGGCATCGTAACTTTTTTTTCTAAATGCTTTACCATAGAGTTCTGATATCTCCATCCACGATTAGCTCCATAGCACTTGGGTGCTCAACCCTAGTTAGCGCCCTTGCTTCTTTGGGTCCTCATGAACAAATGCAAGTCTTGTCAGAGCTCTGCTCATTAGATCAAAACAATCCCATAAAACAATTTATTATACAAGAGTTAAGAAAAATCCAACCTCCGAAACGCTAACCTGTAAGATGATTCCATGCTGGCATCATCAACTCCATATGGAATTTCCTTAGTGGTAACATGTGTCATGCATATTTACCCCATTATGCCACCCAAAAATGTCAAAACTGACTGCCACGTGTTCTTTATACTACCACATCATGCCAACGTCATTTTCCTCATTAGCTCCCGAGGGCCAATCACCTGCTACCATGTTTCCTTCTAGAGGAGAGAGAAAGGGTCCCTTATTTCTTGGTTTTTCATGTGATTTCCTTTGTAATTCTATTCTCCCTACAACTTCGATGTTTACAAAGAATTCAATTTACAAAGAGTTATGAGATTTTGACATCTGATATTCCAAGGTCCCATGTTTCATGCCTTCTCTGAGGTCTATCCTACCGAGGTTTCAATATAGCTAACCTTTAGGCTGTCTGCTCCAATATTCCCTACTCCGACATTTCGATATCAGGTCCCTTTTAAATAAAACATTGTGGCCCCTCTGTTTCGACCTCCGATATCCTAATATGCCTTTTTTCTCCGAGGTTCTGATATTAGGCCCCTTTTAAATAAAATGCTACGACCCCTCTATTCCAAACTTTGATATCTCAATATGCCTTTTGCTCCAAGGCTCTGATTACAGGTCCTAATGGTCAGCCTTCCTTTTGGCTTTCAGACTTAGGCTCTCCCTTTTGGATTCTAGACTTAGGCTATCCCTTTTGGCTTTCACTTTGGACACCATTTGACACAATTACAAAAAGGTATAACATGTGACAACATCGGCTCCAATTGAGGACAATGTAATGCCAAAAATTCATTGAGAACCTACAGATTAGTGCCTCTATCTATTTGGAATGGAGTCATTTTATTCAAGTACAAAAAAACCATAAATAGAAGCAGTAAGGACTTAAAACATTGTTGGAATGTACAATGGCTCACTGGTATATACAATGGGTGAAAATGGACCTCTTTAGTGCCCAAAATAGAGTTTGAGAAACTGCTCATTCACAGGTAGTTCAAGCACCTCACTGTTTAAGTTTTCCAGTAATAAGGTGTTGTTTGATTTTGCTTCAAATATAGTGAAAGGTCCAAACCACAAGGGATTGAAATTATCATTATTTCCCATGTCCTCTCCCCTAAAATCCCATCTAATCACCAAATCTCCTGGCTGTAAGGATCTGTCCCTTGCATTTTCATAAAAAACAGCCTTCATCTTGTCCTGATATTTAATCAAATTTTGAATTACCTCCCCTCTGGTTTCTTGAAGTTCTACCAGTTGATTTATTCTCTTGCTCAAATAATTTAGCTCCTCCTCAACATCCTATAGAATTTAGCAATTCTTAGATTGTGTATTTCCACTATAGATTCTTTGTTGTTCTTTCCTTCCTACATTCCCTTTGGTTCAAAATTTTGTGAAGCCTAGTAAATCTCTTTCTGGACGAGATTTTCTTTGGTCTATCTAAACATTAAGAGGGCACTCTCTGAAGAGGTGCTCGTGTTCATGGCATATCCAATATTGGAATGGGATATGCCTATAGTTAGTGCTTTGAGTCTAGATCTCATCCTGGAATCCAAGCATTATAGCCTCTGGAAGGGCTCCTGATGTATCCATTTCCACATAGATCCTGGCATACACTATGTATTTCCCTTCTTAGGTTGCCTCTAGGAGTTTAAGAAAATGTGCCAACAAGTTCCCTATGGCTTCAAGGGTTTTTGGGATCCAATAATCTAGAGGCAATGAATATAGCTTGATCCACATCTGGACTGAGGCAAAAGTTTCTTGTTTTGGGGTGAATTTCTCCTTCTAGGGTTACATATATAGCCCTATCGACCACAAAAAATAAGGTCCTCCCTCAAATATCATATCCCCGTCTTCAAGGTTAACAAATATAGCCATGAAGAAGCCTTTAGACCCTAAGTGAAGATCAACCTCCCCTTTGGGATTCCAGGCAAAATAATCCATGTTTGTAGAAGTTTCTCATTGGGCCAGATCCCCATAAATTTGCATATTAATGCATACATCTTCATGTGGTCACTGTGAGACTGGGTTTGCGAATCTGTTAAAAATAACCTTTGGTGTCATTTTTGACTTGGCTCTACATCCCCCATTTTGGCCTGACTAAGCAAATTGTAGCTCTTCCTGTGTCACTTCACCCTTTCCTACATCAATATTCGTGTTGGCTAACTTCATGTTTTTCACTTTTTCCTTACTGGTACATGTACCAATCCCTCCTAACCTGTTAGAATATTTACTAGTCCCCCTTTTGACATCTTTCTTCCTATTAATTAGAATGTTACGGTAGGAGGGGGCATAACACCACCACCCCCCCCCCCCCCCCCCCCCCACACCCACTCTAGAAGTTTCCATGTGGCTTAAGATCCTTATAGTCCATGTTTTTCTCGCTTTTTACCTACGAGAGAACTGATTACATCATCAATTAGCTTAGTATCATATGGATTTTTTCTTAAATGATTCATAATGTGTTGATTGAAATATTTTATTCTTTCTTTGAATTCATTTAATTTTATGATAATTCAAGCGATAGTGTAGCTTTGGTCTTCTCTTCTTCAATTTCTTTCAAGAATTTAGATTGAAAAGTATCCCAATTTGTAGCAAATCCAGTTGGTATTCTAAAGTACAAGGTGGATTTTTTTCCAATGAAATCATATGAGAAGAGACGAAATACCACGTCTTAATGTTTGACACCCATCAAGTTGATAGCAATCGTAAATTTATTAATGTGATATTCAGTTGTTTCCAAAACATCTAGATAAAACATTAGGATAAATCTTTCATGATGTTTTGGTAAATCATGGTGTGGTCCAAGTATATTAACTACTTCTAGATTTTGTGAAGGTCTTGTTGGCATGATTATATGTATACTGGGACCTGATGAATAATATTAGGTGTGAAGATGAGTGGATGGACTACTAGGAAGGATAAAGAGTAAATTTTCTTCTTCAAGACAAGGTCCTTCTGGATCGAGAGTCATATGGTGACCTAGAGATTTTAGATTCTTATGTTAGGAAGGGAGTAGATATTCAATAGGTGAATACCCAAACTTTTAACTTTGAGCTCTTTTTGATACTCTAGAATGTTTTATTTCAAGAGTAATAGTTGAGGATGTTTCAGTAGGTACAAATTCCAATGATGATTGTTGAGTGGAAATAGGTTTTGAAGCAACATGTTCAAGGTTTCTTAAGGGATCGCTATAGTTTCAAACTAGGAGTAAATATAAAGGACTCTTATGTTGTTTTTGGATGGCTACCTCTTTATTCATAGGTTGAGTTACTTCTTCAAAATAACCAGGGGTGTTCAAATATGGAGATTCTATGTTAGATACACAAGGACTTGAAGGGGTAATCAAATTTGAGGGTGTTGGATATCTATGTCATTGATGTCTGTTTTTGCATGAGGCTCTATTTTCCATTTACCATAATAATGCCCTCCTTCTAGTGCTAATTGTTGACAAGTGGAAAGATTCTAGCCTACAATGTGGAGATACCACCCCATTAGAGCCCTAATTAGATGTTTGCTCGTTTGGTATGGTGCCACCACTACTATTTACCTCAATTGTCATTTCCTAAACTATCTAGTCTAACCTATTCTATGTGTATAACTATTTAATATTATTACTACTTAATCCTAATTCTAAGTACTATCTAATATTTATCTAAGCTTTTCTATTGTCATGTTGGTGTTTGATGGACTTCTTGTTACTAACAAAGAGGAGGGAGATAACTACCCAATTGTGAGTTCTTAGGAAACTATAGATGTTGAAAATAATAGTTCTTTCTACTAATACGAGGGCTCAACTAGGCCATCTAGTAAATTTATTCCAATGCAAAAGAAATGAAGGTAAAATGAATTTTATTTATGTTTATTTTGGAATACAAATTGTAAACATAAAATCCTATTTAAAAAAAAAGAAGATAAAATAAAAAATTGATTAGTGTCACCAACAATAATCTATAACTTGATCTAAAATAATGAACCTTAAGCAAAGTGATAATAAATTCAAAAGACAAATATAATTTACATATAAATCAATTAATGAGTGCATAATAATTATTCTAATTATGCAATTAAACATAGTATTCTAACATCCACAAGTAAGGAAACAATTCATTAAATCTAGATTTTGTATCCAACTAAAATAGCATATTGTAGAAGTGTATAACATGTGGGATCATTGAAGAAAAATGGAAATTCTTAGTTTAATATAAATTCATTTGATCCACATTTCCTTCATCAAATGGGGTAGTATATATAGAGTAAAATTTAGTAATAAATATTGTTCATGATTCTGATAAAACAAAAAATCTTTGTCAATAGAAAATTCATTGCATGTATGTGATCAAATTAATAAATTAAAATATTACTTGTAAAACTTAAAATATTACTTGTAAAACTTATTATTGGGGTTGCTCAATTTTTTTATCAATTAGGCATTCTCCAACAAAATTCAGTTCATTTCCAATTTTTTTGGGATTTTTCTTGACCCCCTACTTTCTCATTTCCCCTCCATACATAGACATAAGACGGATTATAACTTAGATAATTAAGAAAGCCATGCAATATATTAAGTATAATGAAAGTCTAGAAAAATTTTATTAAATCTAAATGTTGATTAAACTTGGTATAATTCTCTGATTTCTATGTGTTATAATGATAGGATTTTGGTATCCAAGATCTGGAAAATGAAACAAGTAACACTTGCCAAAGGAAGCTAGATACAAGATTAACTCTAATTATTGGTTAATTACTTTGATTAGCTTAAATTGTGATTAAGATAAACTTGTTTTGGGAATTTGATCTTTCGGGGTGTAGGGTGTACATAGTGCCTTTTGTGATAGTGAATTGCCAAATAGTGGATTATAAAGGGAAATCCAGTCATTTGGGGTGTAGACGTGATAAAGATGGTTTGTAGTCATCTGGGACCAAATAGGAGGATATTTGGATATCCAAGCATGTGGGAGATGAATAGGCCATGATAGTGCATGTTTATCGGTGGCCCAAATGTGTAGGTTTGGGGGTGGAGTCCAAATGTATTCAAATTGATCAAAGTGCAATAGTGGATCCGAATTTAGTGAAAAATTAGGTCATGGGAAATGCTCCCATTCAAGAATTGAGGGAGGTAAAGGAACGTTGCCTTGATAAAGAAGGTGAATGTTGAATGGGGAAGATTGGTGATTATAAACCTTTAACTAAAACATGAAATTTTACAAAGTTTACAAAATTTAAGAGATAAATAGATAATTTTAACTAAAACTTAGAAGAAACTAAATAGACAATAATTTAAATATGGTCCCCACTTATTCTCCAAACAAATAGGGGGTGGGTTTCTATATACACGACAACAGAATGATGGGTCATCTTATATCTGATGTCATTACCTCTTTTTGTTGATTTTTGTTTGCATGTTCAATGGTACATCAGCCTACAAATAATTTTCAAACAAACTCTATGTTTTCTCGTTATATTTTTATGATCTTAGCATTTCGATATTAAAGAAACTTTGATTTTGCCAGTACTCTAAGTACTCTAACTTCCTAAGTGACAAACTATGGAAAAATAAAACTAGTTATCATGTACATACTTAATATACGAATATAATTTAGCTTTACAAAAAAATGAATAGAGATAAACAAGAATGTTGAACTATGGGAAATATAGATTGTAGTTAATATATATACATTGAAATAAATGTACTGATTTTAGTGTATATGTCAATTTCTAATACATTATTTTTAATGTATTTGACAATTTCAATTTCAATTTATACTCAATTTTTATGTCAATGTTAATTTCTATTCAATATCAAGTTTTATTTCTATTCCAATTTTATTCAATGTGAGTTTTTTTTATATCATATGAATTTTTATTTCTATTTTAACCTCAAATTTTATTCCATGACAATTTCTATTAAATACTAGTTTCTATGTCTATCAAATTTCGAACACATGAATTTAGTGTGCATATGAATTTCTAACATATTTGTTCCAATGTGCAAGTCAATTTAATTTCTAAAACAATAAGTTGTTTTGTTTTGTTTTTTGTTTTTTTAATCATTATCAATTTAATTTCTAAAACAAGAAGTTTTTTTTATTTATATTTATATTCAATTTCTACTACATTAATTTTGATACACATATTAATCTATATCCATATTCCTATTTAGTATATATGTACATAATTTTTTTTTAATATATATGTTAATCAATATATATATCAATTTTAATTTCAATCTAAATTTTTATTAAATATCCGTTTCTATTTATATTTTGTTTCAAATACATTGATTTTAATGTAAATATCAATTTTTAACCCAATAACTTTACTTTGCATCTCAATTTTATTTTTTATTAAATTTCATTTTCAATTCAATTCAGTTTTTTCTTCTTAAAAAAATAACTTATTCATAAATATAAAATAACTGATACTATATAGGTATTAATTTAATTTTACCAACTATAAAACAAAATAACTAATTATTTATTATTAATATTTGAAAATAATAAATAAATATCATTATTACATATGATTTATTTATATTTTTAGTTAAATCATTCTAACTTATTTAAAAAAATTATTTATATATAATCTATATATATATATATATATATATATATATATATAATCCTAAAATATATATAGATAGATATATAATATGTTGATTTGAATAGAGAAATGTATCACATTTGTATTTTTAAATGACATACTATTTGTTTGGCTGGCATTCTTATATATATATGATGGTATTTTTTGTGAATTCATTTTGAATTTTAACTTTATCTTTTTAGTTTTCATTACATGTATGATCTTTTACAAGATAAAAATAATCAAACTTTGAATTAACAGAAGGAGTTGCAGCTCACAGGTGTGTACATCACCTGGAGACTGCACTCAAACAAGGAGGAGACTCTCTCTCTCTCGTTCACTCTACATTACATGAATGAATATTACATATTAAATACATGACTGGAAAATAGGTAGCTGAAAACAACCTCCTAAATTCTAGGAACAACTCCTAAACTAAGAAGGTACGTTACAACCACATAACCATTTCTCCATTATTTCTAACTCCCCCCCTTAATGGAGAAAGGGTTATTTTGCACACCTAACATCCCTCTAAATAACTCAAACTTTACTCGCCCTAGAGGCTTAGTAAAAATATCAGCTAAATTATCACAAGTATTACAATAATCCACACAAATTTCCTTAGACTGTATCTTTTCTCGTACAAAGTGAAACTGAGTATCTATGTGTTTAGTATTCTTATGGAAAACTGGATTGTATGCGAGCTTTATTGTGCTTTGGTTGTCAGTTTTGATGCTGGTTGCTTCTTTTTGTCCTTCGCCTGCATCACTGAGCAATCTCCTCAACCAGATGGCTTCGCATGTAGCTGCACACAACGCTTGGTACTCTGCTTCACATGATGATAATGCTACAGTGCTTTTCTTTTTGCTACTCCATGAAATAACCCCGGATCCAATACTAAATGCATAACCTGTGATGGATCTATGATCATCCAGGTTTCCTGCCCAATCAGAATCTGAATAACCTGCTAAAGTAACATCAGAAATGTCAGTGTATAAAATACCATAATTACAAGTACCACTAAGGTACCTCAACACACATTTTGCTGCATTCCAGTGACTGTCAAGTGGTCTGGACATAAACTGGCTCAGCACACTAACAGAGTATGCCAGATCAGGCCTAGTTGTCGTAAGATATATCTGACTTCCCACTAGCTGTCTATACAAAGTGGCATCCACCTGTTTTGTGCCATCGTCATTGCTTAACTTGAGATTCTGCTGCAATGGTGTTGCTGTTGTTTTGCACTGTTCCATTCTGAATCTTTCCAACAGGGTTCTGGCATACTTTTCTTGAGTTAGAAAAGTTTGACCAGAATCTTTCCACACTTCCAGTCCTAGGCAATAATGAAGATCACCAAGGTCTTTCATTTCAAATACATGTGACATTTGCTGCTTGATTTCTTTGATCAAATTATTTGCATTCCCTGTTATTATCATGTCATCCACATACAAAGAAATCAAAATGATTTGCCTCTGTTTATTTATCTTGGTATACAGGTTTGGATCGTTGAGGCTCCTATGAAAAATATGCTGAATAAAAAATGAATCAATTTTGTCATACCATGACCTGGGTGCTTGTTTCAATCCATAAAGTGCCTTATGCAGTTTACACACTAAATGCTCCTGCCCCTTTTTCACAAAACCAGGAGGTTGTACCAAATATATTTCTTCCTTTAATTCTCCATTCAGAAATGCATATTTAACATCTAACTGGTGTAGCTTCCATTTATGTTTTGTTGCTAAAGAGATTAGCATTCTAATTGTATTAAGTTTAGCTACAGGGGAAAAGGTGTCATCGAAATCAATTCCTTCTTGCTGTGAATAACCCTTTACTACCAGTCTAGCTTTGAATTTTTCTACACTCCCATCTGCATTTATCTTAGGTTTATACAGCCACTTACAACCTATAGGGGTTTTGCCTTTTGGCAACTCAACTAAGTCCCAAGTATGGTTTCTATATATTGATTCCATTTCTTCATGCATTGCAGCCCTCCATTCATCTGATTTACTTGCTTCTTCATAGTTTGAGGGTTCTACAATATTTAAAATTTTGGACATTAAAGCATAGTCTTTCAATCTTGCAGGTAGTCTAGTCTTCCTACCTGATCTTCTAGGTAAAGGACTTACCTCAACTCTATCTGTTTCAGCACTGTCCGGGCCTGCATCATCACTTATTACACTATCTGCTGCTACTTCTTCCTGTTTCTGCTCCTGCTCCTGCTCCTGCTCTTCTTCTTCTTCACTGTTCAGTTCTATCAGGAATGGAATGTGGCTGTCATTGTTAGAGTCTTCCTTTCCATCTTTTGTCTGTTCATGAAAAATGACATCTCTACTTGCAAACACTTTATGAGTCACAGGATTATATAACTTGTATGCCTTATACTCTGTGCCATATCCTACAAATATACATTTCAAGGCTTTGGGGTCTAGCTTTTTCCTATCTGCTTTCGGTATATGAGCAAAAGCTTTAGATCCAAATATTCTTAAATGACCGACTGCTGGTTTGAGTCCAAACAATGCTTCAAAGGGGGTTTTGAAGCCTAGACATTTGGTGGGACTCCTATTCTTTAAATAAACAACAGTATTAATACCATTAGAAATACCCTTACCTTGAAGCATACTTCTCGCACACTCCACGAGGGTCCTGTTCTTGCGTTCTGCTACTCCATTCTGCTGTGGAGTGTGAGGCACTGTGAATTGTTGTATAATCCCATGCTGCTTGCAGAAGTTCATGAACTCACCTAACCTGTATTCCCCCCCTTGGTCCGAGCGGAGAATCTTTATCTTCTTTCATATTTGGTTCTCTATCATAGATTTGAATTCTTTAAAATACCGAAAAGCCTGACTCTTTTTTCTTAAAAAATACACCCAAGAGAACCTAGTGCAATCATCTGTAAACAGTAGAAAGTAGTATGCACCTCCTAAAGACCTAGTCTGCATAGGTCCACAAATATCTGTATGTACTAGTTCTAGGATGTCTCTTTCTTTTTTGTTGACATGCACAGGAAATTCATCTCTATGCATCTTCCCTAATGCACATCCATCACATTCCAGTTTGATATTATGTAAAACAAGAAGTCCATCGACCATACCTTTCTTTTTAAGTAAGATGAGATCTTGTAGATTGAGATGTCCAAATCTCTGATGCCAAAGATTTTCAACTGTTGATGTTGCTGCAACCATTGCTTGTCATGGCATGCTCCTTGCATCCAGTCTGTACAAATTCCCCACGCGTACTCCTGTTGCAACTGTCTCTAATTGGCTATCCTGAATGACACATCCATTCTTGAAGAATTGCACCTGCATGTCCTGGTCTGTTATCATAGAGACAGAGATCAAATTCTTTTTAATTCCTGGAACATATAAAACATTTTTGAGATGCTTGATGTCGCCACAAGGTAGCTTCACAGGAATATCCGCACAACCTTTGATCTCATACCCACTGTCATCACCTAAATAAATTTTTGATCCACATGCAGATTCTTCAAGAAACTCAAAACATTTTCTCTTACCAGTCATATGCGAGGATGCGCCAGAATCGACATACCATGTATTGGCCTCATCTCCTTTCGATGCTGAAAGTGCATAATCGACTGTGAATAGCCGAAGATCATAGCTGTGGTCCTCCTCTTCTTCAACAAAACAGCCCTGATGTTTCTTCTGTTTACTTCTCCTTTCATCTGCTTGCCTCTTATAACACTCTTTAATCTGGTGACCAGGCTTTCCACAGTAAAAACATCTCTTAACATAGTTATCATTCATACCTCTAGATGGCCTCCTTTGAAAGGAATTGGCTCCTTTCTACTGTTGTTGCTGCGGTTGCTGGTACTGGTGCTGCTTCCCTCTGTGTTGTCGCCTCTTTGCCATCAGAGCAAGGTCATTGCTCTGAGTCTTTAGATTTGTCTTCGCTCCTCCTCCTAGAGCAGAATCGCTATCAGCTCATCAAAACAGGGGGCTTTCTCCCTCGCTGACAACCCTGAGATGAATGTCTGATATTCATTGGTCATCCTGTTCAATGTGAGTGTAACCAGATCTGAGTCTGATACCTTTTCTCCAATGGATCCCAATTTGTCTTTCAGATCCTTGACTCTGGCCATGAATCCACCAACAGATTCATTCTCGTCCATCTTCAATGCAAACAATTTTCCCTTGAGTGCCAGAACATGATTTGTGTTCTGTGTCTCGTACAGACCCTTGATTGTGCTCCAAATATCCGCGGCCGACTTGCAATCTCGGATATGGGGGATAATGTTGTCTTTGACAGACATCTTCAGTATGACTTTTGCCTTTGTTTCTCTCTTATCCCAGTCCTGTTCTTGGGTTGTATTTCCGGATCTCTATTCATTTCCCAAGATGATCGACCATGCGTTCGCACTCTCCAGCAAGGTTTGCATTTTGAACTTCCAATTGGAAAAATTTGTTCCATCGAGCTTGCCAGACTCGTGGAGGTATGATTCCAAACTGTTGTTCATTTTCGCGCAACTGAACACTCTAATCGGCCACCACCGGGCAAGTCCGATCTGCTACCAATGAACAGATCAAGAACTTCACTGTGCCACCATCAGGCAAGTCCGATCTGCTGCCTCCAAGCAGATCAGGGACTTCACTATGCCACCACCAGGCAAAACCGATCTGCTACCACTGAACAGATCAACAAACAAGCTCCAACACGCCACCACCGGGCAAAACAATCTTTTTCTACCAGACAGACCGAGGAGCTACACTGCGCCACCACCGAGAAAAACGATCTGCTTCTACCAGACAGACCGAGGAGCTGCACTGCGCCACCACTGGGCAAAAATCGATCTGCTTCCACCGAACAGATCACAGAGCTCTGATTCGCCACCACCGGGCAGGTTCGATTTGCTACCACCGAGCGGATCATAGAACCTCAACTCGCCACCACCGGGCAGATCTGATCTGCTACCTCTGAGCTGATCAAGGATCCTCAATTCGCCACCATCGGGCAAATCAAATCTGCTGTCATCGAGCAGAAACCTTCACGTGCCTCCACCGGGCAACTCCGATCTGCAACAAAGATTGCAGATTTGCAGAGAGAAAGGGCTGGCGCTCTAAACAGCGCCGAATCCGTGCTAATTGCGGAAAATAAAAATTTATGATGTGCAGGAAAATTGGCACTCTTAACAGCCACGGATCCGCGCCAATTTGGTCGTTGATTTCTCTGGCGCGCTTATCAGCCTCAAACCCACGCTAATGGCGCGACTGTTCTTTAAAAGACTCGCGCTAGTTGCTGCACCTTCCAAAAAAAAAAATTCGCTCCAACCCTTCCTTCGGCTCAGAGATGATCAGTCATCTAACGCCTTTTCGCTCTAGGTGTTACTGCAGTTCCACCTGATCACACAGATACCTTTACATGTACTCCTACCACTACAGATGTGCAACTAATGATACATCCCAAAAAAAAATTTAAGGCTACCTTTACCCTAAGCTCCGATACCAAGATAAAAATAATCAAACTTTGAATTAACAGAAAGAGTTGCAGCTCACAGGTGTGTACATCACCTAGAGACTACACTCAAACAAGGAGGAGACACTCTCTCTCTCGTTCACTCTAGATTACATGAATGAATATTACATATTAAATACATGACTGGAAAATAGGTAGCTGAAAACAACCTCCTAAATTCTAGGAACAACTCCTAAACTAAGAAGATACGTTACAACCACATAACCATTTCTCCATTATTTCTAACTTTACCCATAGTTTTAATCAACTTAATATTTTTCATCATTTCTCTATTTATATTTAAATTTTATTTATTATTGTAAATTTCCATTTATTATATAGTTCACAAATTCATAATTCGCAATTAAAATTAAAGCTTTATATATTTTTCTAAATTTTATATATTTCTCAATACAATATATGATTGTCAATTCTTTTTACGTGGATCTAAACATACACCTGTTTTCAATCCTAAAGTTCCTTCTTAGATTCAACCTAAGAAAATATGTAATTAAGTTTTCATACTTAACTTCTTTCTTTTGCTGCCTTCAATTTGCTATGGATTGCGAGTCCTCTATAGTTTCAGTCCTTTATTGTCTGTAAATTTTTGGTTTCATGAAGCAGTCTTGTTCAGATGCTGTTCAATCTTATTGGGAGCTTTTTTGGTTTATGCCGATCTTATTTTAGGCTCATATATGTGGAACAATTCCGTCTTTCAGTTTTGGTCTGAGCTTTGGTGATAGATCTTTCGTATGTTTTTATATCATGTATATGAAGAACAGCTAAACTGATATAATGTTCTTGTTTATATTTCTGATATAAATGCAATATAGCTTTTTCGACCTAAAAAAAACTTCTTTGAACATAACCAGGTATAGTAAAATATTTCTACATATAAGATTAGTTTTCCATCCACGTTTCTTGAAATAATTAGTTAATTAATTTTACCAATAGTCCAAATGTGTGAAGTGATCCCCAAAAGACGGTGGTGTCTGAATTAAGGAAAAGAACAAAGATAATGAGTTAAATCATCAGTCATCCACAGTTTATAGTTGAAAAATAATTAATATTATTTTATCAATAATCTAAGTTTGTGAAAAATCTCAAGACAATAACGGTAGTAGTTAGAATATCACTGTATATTTAATTTTAACGGTACTCATTTGGCAAATACTCTGGCAAACCGAAGATGAAAATGAGGACAAGGACATTGATTATATGGACAACTACTACCAAACGAAAGTGATATAGTCAAGTCACAATGGTAGTTACAATTAGGAAATGGAAAAATTAACCTCATCGTGTTTGGTTTGGTACGATTTTATATTTAAATTAAGAAAGTTTATTTTATTTAAACCAATTTTATTTAGATCAACATGACGAAGTGACAGAAATTCGTCAAAATAAGATAAAATCAGAGAAACGCGGTATATACAAAATGGTTGTGTAGATTGAATTAAGTTGCCATGAAAGGGAAATTTCATATAATGAATTTTAAATTTAATCATGTTTTGTTTGATACGATTTTATATTTAAATTAAGAAAGTTTATTTTATTTAAACAAATTTTATTTAGATCAACGTGACGAAGTGACAGAAATCCGTCAAAATAAGATAAAATCAGAGAAACGCGGTATATACAAAATGGTGGTGTAGATTGAATTGAGTTGCCATGAAAGGGAAATTTCATATAATGAATTTTGAATTTAACACATGGTGTATATATATATATATATATATATAATTTTGAATATAACACATGATATATATATATATATATAATTTTGAATATAACACATGATATATATAGCCGGCCATGTGCATTTGAATTTTCTATTTGCAAGTTTGAATGACTTTTAAATAACGAATATAATGGTTTTTTAGATTGAATCAAATCAATAAGTAATGAATTTTCTATATAATATATTTTATATTTTAAATTTCTCTTGATTTCACATTTTAAGTTTTAATACGTAAAAGATAGGTATTAGTCAATTTGACTTTCCATTTGCAAGTCTGAATGATTTTAAATGGTTGAGCATAAGGGCTGAAGTAAAATCCACTCCTTTCAGGTGATTAAATAACTTGGACAAGCGTTTATTGAATAGTAGGAAAGTTTGAAATGAAGGAAAAAGTCTGGCTTAATTCATTGCTAAGGAAATTCAAGGTCTACAGGTCAACACAACCATCGACAAGGAGGTAACGTATTACAGCGTTCAGTATCAACATGGAGGTATTTTAATAATTTTTTTAAAATATATTAGATTTAAAATTATATTATTTAATATGATTATTTTAAGAGTATAAAAATACTTCTTTAAGTTCAAACTTAAATAAATAGAGTGTATTTTTTTTGGTAGGTTTAAACACTAATTTGATGTTTAATTTGATTTAAGCTTAAAATTTGATTATCATAATTATTATTAGTAATTTAATAATATGTTTCATATTTTTTTTTATATTACGTGGCAATAAAGTGTATGTTATTTTTATCATAATTGTTATTACTAATTTAATAATATGTTTCATATTTTTTTTATATTATTTGTCAATAAACTGTATTATTAACGTGTTTTGTTTTGTTTTTTTAGACATGGTTATTTAAACTGGAGTAATTTGGCCTAATAACCACTTTAAAATTTATAGTTAGAGACGAGGGAATCAACCCAAACAAACATGAGTCTGCTCTAATTGTGAATTTTTCACCTAAAAAATATATTTTTATTATTTTGTTTTTTTCTTCCATTTAAGTTCAATTCTAAAAGACATTTATAGACCATTGTGATAAGATATAAGGAGTAAGCTTCTCTACTATGCTGAGTTATTGCTAAATCATAAGTCATTGATATATTTGGCTAGCTAATTATTGACTAATAGTTACTAGAATCATTATCCAAATTACTCAAACAAATTACCAATTCAACATAATTTAAAATCATATATATTTTAATTCAGCATAATATAATTACTTACCACTACTCTGAGAAAGCAGTGAATTCAAAATTCTATATAACCAACTATAATGAAGAAAAAATTAGGTTGAGGCAAGGAAACCATATACGATAATAAACATAAATTTATCTAAAATTCTCATTGTTTGGATGCCCAACGGTTTGAATTCACCCCGATTAAAAATAAGGCTATGAAACCATATACGATAATAAACATAATATTTTCTAGAAGTTTCCCTGTTTGGATATGCAACGGTTGAATTAATTTATATGTATTTCAATTAAAATTAAGAAATGGCAGAGCTACAATTTTCACCGATATGCAACGGTTGAGTTAATTTATCTGTATTTTAATTAAAAATATGAAATGGCAGAGGAGAGGAAGTGGTATTCGGATGGATATGCAACAACCGAGTAACGTAATTAACTTGACAACAAAAGTTATAGTAGGTCGAGAAAATGGACTTCCAACAGAGAGAAGTCATAGTAGGTCGAGAAAATGGACTTCCAACAGAGAGAAGTCATATTAGGTCGAGAAAATGGACTTCCCACATAGAGTTGTATTTAGTGGAAATTAGAGAACGCACTTCACCAAGAAAGTTATATTTAGGTCGAGAAAATGGAACCGACACAGACGAAAATAAGGAAACGACAAAGACAATTTTAGGTCGACACAGTGGAATTCCAAGGGAGTATGGAAGTCGAAGAGAAAGTTGCATCTGAGAGAGAAAATTAGAGAACACAAAAGTAGACGAAGTTATAATTGGGTCAAAATGGGGAATGGAGGAGAACGATTTCAAAACCAGATATCACAGAGAACACGGAACGGACAAAACCGCCGACTGAATTACAATCCGGGAGTGTTATATCAAATTACACTTTTAGTTTTTAGGTATAAAAGGGTGGTATATTTTGTTAGAAATTGTAATTACTCCACTATGTTAGAATTAGTTAAAATTAGAGATTGAGTGAACTAACTGAGTCTCTAATTTTAGCTAACTTTAGTTAACTCTAATATGTTGGAGTAATTACAATCTCTAATACTCCCTCTTAATTACTACCATATGACTTGACATAACTCAAACATGACTTAACATGGTTCAATTATCACTTGAATATGTATGTTAGTCTATGTCTCACCTAAGACATTCACAATTTTGCATTTTCTTTTTCTCTTCTTCCAAATTTTATATCCTCAAAATTACTTCATTCTTTGTTGAACTATATTGATGTAATCATTATTCATTTGTTGTTGCTGCAATTTTTCTTTGACTTTTCTTGAATTTGTGTTTAAGCTCCTTTGACTTTTTTTGAATTGAGGGTTACATCAAAGTGTTACATCAGATTACATTTTTAGTTTTTAGGTATAAAAGGGTGGTATATTTTAGTTAATGTTTTTTTGTTTGAGTGATTGACATCGTAATTTGTCATCCCTCTCTGGCTTATCTATCATAGTATCACTGAAAGTATAGGCTCCGAAATTCCTAGGATTCCAAGCTCTAGACTGAACTATGAACTTATCGTATCACTGTCACTGCTAATTTCCCATCTAATATATCAGAGGTTGCTAATTTTCCATCTAAAAATAATGATATATTTTATTTTTATTTTTTGAAATGTTTTTAATATTATGATTAATTTTAATTATAATTTTTTAATGTATTTTCAAATGTAAAAAAAAAAAAAAACAAAAATAAAAACAAAAACAAAAAAAAACAAAACTTAAACTTAAAACATTTTAATTATACAAAATTAACAACGCAGCTTATAATTTTAAAGAATTTTTAAAAGTTCGTCTTTTTAGGAAGTAAGGAGCTTATAATTTTAAAGAATTTTTAAAAGTTCTTTCTAGGAAGTAAGGAAACAGGTTAAAGGGCCAAGGCCTCTTTACGAACCACTAAAGGGTTATTCTAGATTGCTTGGTTTTCCTTAAATAACGATGATGAAACAACCTGCATTGGTTGTTAGTAGCTAAAAATGACTATCCCCACTGCTAATATAACAGCTAAATTATAATAAATTTTCTCAACTATTAAAAAAAACCTAAAATATTCCTTAAAGATTTTGAATATCTCTAACCTGAAAATATGCCATGAAAAATGTCAAAGACTACAACTAAAAAAATACAAATTGCAGTGGTCCAATTGCAAGTTTGAATAACATTTATACGCCTGAAGTTAGGAGCTTTCGAGTAAATCGAGTAAACTCCACGCCTTTCATGCTCATCCAATAGAGTAGAAATAACTTAGACAACCACCCAATCGAGTAGAAATAACTTAGACAACCGGCCGTCATAACCCTTGCGGAACTGCGGCAGAAGTAGCTCGGTCCCAGCTGTCTATTTGTAGCAGATATGATTGTAATCGAACTGATGTGATCGCTCCCACTGACCAGCACTGTTAAAGTTGAAGACACGGTGGGCCAAAATCTGTTCAAAAACAAGAGGCGATGGACTTGACTTCGTGGTATCACGTGGATGATGGATCTTCCTTCCCCTTACTTCCTCGAAGTCGACGCTGAATCTCAGATTTGTTACACATTAAAAAATTCATGGCCAGAAAAAGAAAAAGTCCCTTCTTAGGTGTGGAATTTTAAATTTATTTTGTTGGTTAAGTGGAAATTTTGATGACGATTGTTTGTTTTTGGTGCAGGAGTGTAAGAACAATCTTCTAAGCATAATAATTTACTGGTTTAGTTTATTTACACTGAATATTTTTTATAAAATGTATATGGTTCTAGTTCAAATAAAAAATGCCACTACTCTAAATTTTTTTGTCTTTCTTTTTATTTATATAAATTTTATTTTCAGCAAATTTATTAAAAAATAGTGATAATTTTCAGTAAATTTACTAAATAATAGTGATATTAAGTAGTTACTGAAATTAAATAGATTGTTTAAACTAGTCTCTGTTTAAGTTATAGTTATTTATTAGAATTTATGACACATAATTTAAATACTTTTTGTCACAAATGAGAAAATTTATTATAACTCAGTTATCAAATCATCAATAAAAACAATCATCTCTGACTCTTATAATCTAACAATTTAAATACTTAAACATCAAATTTACTATGAACACTCAAATATCAGATTTACTATTAATATTTTTTAGCAATCATTTTAAACGTTCCAAAATAATGGTTAGCCATCCAATATGTGTAAAATAAAAAAAATAAAAACACGTCAGATTCCAGACCGACCTTAAATATTCTTTAAAAGGGTACAAAGATGAAAACAAAAGTGGTTGCCAACAGCACGCCGACGTTTTTGGACAATAGCCCATCGATTTCTGAAACTTGTCTTCATTAAAACTGTGGGCGGCAGAGCTAGTGCAGTCAGATACTCGCATCATAATTAACTACGCACTCAGATCCTTACGTGATCGAAGGAGAATCCGATGCAGGTCGCACGATTGACTCTGCGCCAAATACCGATCAACACACGGCACCCTATTGTCCAGTTCCGTCAAAAATACCGACATGTCCGATAAAGCGCCAGGGAGCTTCACGCTTCTACAACGAATAACTCCTATATATATAGGGTGCCCTGGCTCTTCGATTCCTCATCGAGTCCGCTGTTGGAAGTATACACAGCTCGCCAATACGCTGTTTTTCTGCTTTTCTGTTTGTGATTTATCAAAGATGGCAGTCCCCGTGATTGACATGAAGAAGATGTTGAATGGAGAAGAGAGGGAAGTGACGATGGCCAAGATACAAAATGCCTGCCAAGAATGGGGCTTCTTTCAGGTGATTCCCCCATTAATTCCCATCCTATATTTTTCATTAACTCAAGTACAATCGTTTGTAACCTTTATTTTTCTGCTATATTATCACTTCTTATTGTATGTCATGTGTTATTATGCAGCTTCTGAACCACGGAATACCTCACGCTCTTCTCGACCGAGTGAAGGAGCTGTTCAAGGAACATTACAAAAATTCCATGGACGCAGAATTTCAGAAGTCTGAGATTGTAGGGATGCTTGAAAGTGCTGTCTCCCAAGACAAGAATTTCGGTGCTACGAAAATAGATGCCGACTGGGAAACTGGCTTCTTCCTCCAGGATGAAACTTATGACACAGTCTCACCTCCTCTGCCTACCAATCTCAAGTATAATATTTTTGTATTTTGATGATTTAGATAAATGAATTTGCTGATGCACTGGTTATTATTTCTAGCAGTGATAATGGATAGTTGTGGGTTTATTTTATTATTCATGAATGTAGAACATATTCGAAAATTGTAAAAATGTTTTGAACAAATAATGCTCATCAGTGATGTGTTGGATATTGCAGAGAGACGATGAAAGAATTTAGTGAGGAAGTAAAGATACTCGCGGAAAGAATATTAGATATAATCTGCGAAAATCTGGGACTGGAGAAAGGATATCTGAAAGAAGCCATAGCAGGGGGTAATGGCGACGGTAAAGCCCCTTTCTTTGGCATAAAAATGGCTCACTACCCGCCATGCCCAAGGCCAGAACTCGCCGATGGGCTGCGCCCCCACTTGGACGCTGGCGGAGTCATTCTGCTACTGCAAGATGATGAAGTGGGTGGCCTTCAAATTCTGAAGGACGGCACTTGGTTCGACGTCGAACCCATTCGACACGCAATCGTTATCGACATTGGCGATCAGCTGGAGGTATATAAATTGTATATATTCAAATATCAAATAGTTTTTCGGTGTATATATGACTTATGTAATTACTAATGATGGTTTGCGCGTGAATACAATTCAGGTGATGACCAATGGGAAATGCAAGAGCATGTGGCATCGCGTGCTTGCTAAAAAGGACGCGAATCGAATGTCGGTCGCAGCGTTTTATAACCCATCGACCAATGCGGAGGTGTTTCCAGCTCCACAGCTGATCATGAAGGCGACAGAGCAGAATGGCAATGAAAATGACATTAATAATATGAATGCCCAAAGTGGCTATAGTTATCCAAAGTTCGTCTCAAAAGATTATATGAAAGTCTATGGTGAGCAGAAGTTTCTCGAGAGAGAGCCGCGATTCGAGGCTATGAGAGCACTCTGTTCCCTGAAGTAATCTTCCTGAGGAGATACTAGCTCCCAGCAATGCTTCACTTTCAACTGGTTCTGGTTATAAACTTATGTTCAATAAAGAATTAGAAGTAGATTAATCTATATAGGAAATAGTGCTCTTCCCTGTGTATTTTCTTATCGAGCTCCTTCGCAATATATAGGATCTATGCATGGAATAGAATTAGGATAGGATACAGCAGGTTGGATGTTTTCCAAGTGGTTATTACTCTTTTGGAATCTCCACTCCCCAGTAAGCGCGTTAAACTTTGATGACATATCCTCTCTTAAAGTGTGTAAACAGTTACGCATACTTTATTTGAATACTTTATTGAGATGCAACTGTGCATCCATTTCTAAGCATTAAAGTTGGATTACATATTCTATTTTAACTTCTCCAACCTCTTGATTCCGCGTTAAATTGAACACTTCAGTTATTTGGAAGTGCTTTACTGTTTCTATCTCCAACCTCTTGATTCCGCGTTAAATTGAACACTTCGGTTATTTAGAAGTGCTTTACTGTTTCTTTCTCCAACCTCTTTATTCAGCGTTAAATTGAACACTTTAGTTCTTTGGAAGTGCTTCACTTTTTATTAGTGTCTTTTTAAAGTGAGGAACATTTTGTTCGGACCAGATTCTTGTATTTAAAAAATTGATGGTGTTTGAATGATTTTTTTAATAGTGAAAATGAATTTATTATAATCAAAAATTTCTAAGGCACTTAAAATTCTGAAATTTAACTGCTATAACCTTAATTTTTATAAAAAAATTTGGCAAATTTCATCAAAATCATACCAAAAATTCATTTTTTGAACAAAAATACCTCTTTTTTTTTCTCCTAAGATACATAATGCAATGCTTCATATCAGATATTCTGCAAAGCTACAATGTAAAGAAACAAAAATTATAAAACGATGATACAATCATAAGCTATGGAAGATGGAGCAAACCCTCCCAGAGAGTGATATTGTCATCTATGAACCTGCACCTTATAACCCCAAAAACATCACTTAGACCCTCTTTAGAGAGTGTCTCTGCCACCATGTTAGATTCACGGTACATGTGGCGAGCAGAAATGCCCGGAAGAGTGCCCATGAGCCTTTTGATGTGGTGAATCCATCCATATAAGAGAGGGGGGTCAATTGTGGTGTGTCCTTTTATTCCCTCAATGAGGGATCTAGAATCACCATAGACATGTAGATTATTTACTTGCATTTTTTTAGCAAACTAGAGTTATCCCCATAATGCCAATATTCCAACCCTTGTGTTGTTACCCGGGCCACCATTCGAGGAGAGTTTGTAATGTTACCTTTCATTTATTCTAAGCCACACATTGCATCCACATATTCCTTGTTGAGTCGCTCCATCAAATAGACTTGGAGGGAAGCAGAGATCTGGTGAATTGTGACGGTAGGATAAATCTTTGATTGAGCAGGGATGTCTGGAAATTGGTGTCTTCCAAGATATGATTTTCTGGCATATCCTGTTTGTATTTATTGGCACTCCTTCGAATAAGCAAAAGTTTCGAGCATACCAGATCTCCTAGAAAAGGAAAAATGGAATTTCCTTAAAATTGCCATCTCCCGTAGCCCAGTGTGTGATACATTGTTCAATGTTGTGTGCTTTATTGTCCATAATATGATATGCCTATGTAATATGCCTTCATATCAATCTAGTAGTGGGACATAGAATGAAAATATGTATGCAAGATTCCATATCATTTCTAGAGAGAATACATCACCTTGGACCCAAGTCTCCTCATTTCGCGAGATTATCCCATGTTAGTATCTTATTCTTCCATACTAGCTAGGTAAACAAGATCATCTTGAGAGGGATATTCCATTTCCATATTTTCTGGAACCATAATGGCATCTGCAAATCATATGTCCACGACATGTAGAATCAATATGATTCCGCCACTACTATTGAATGCTTGTGAAGTCGCCCACTCCAGGTGAGATGGTCTCCTTATGTGTTGTAATAGAGACCAACCATATGGAGGAGATTGATATAACCATTCTAATCATCGACACAATGTCTTTCAAGTCCCAGCTTCACTGCCTCTTTCCATATTGGACAACTTGCTTGCCATTGTTAGATGACCTGATATAAAAGGAAGTAGCCTCTGGAGTGAAAGATCTCCAATGTGTTCCCGTTAAGCAGTGCATCCTATTGGCTCCCTTGATATTGTCATACCCGATCTGAAAATTGTGTCCATTACCAAAATCCCATATCATTCACATTCGAAACTAGTACATCACTTTAGTGAAGCTCCTCCATATAGAAGACCCCTTTACTCTAGAGAGGTTGTTATCTCTATACAATGTGCCAATATCAAAACCTTTCAGATATTTGTTGTTGATTATGTCCTACCAAATCCCATGTCTATTCAAAGCTCTCTAGAAAGATTTGATCAATAAATTCTAACAAAACACCTTATTGTCCAAAATACCCCATCCATCATATTTCTCCGGTTTAGTGAGAGCTTCCCATCTACACAGATGGAACATAGTGTCCTCTCCCGTGCCAGACCAAAGGAACCTAGTTAGGTTAGTTCTGATCTTGGATGTGATAGCAGATGACATCACAAATAAATGTGCCCAATAAACAATAATATGTTGTAGAACAACTTGTATAAGAATATATATGCCACCCATTTTTAGTCATTTGTGGGACCATGAGTTCAGTCTCTTTATGTATTTGTCCAAAATCCAAAACCAGTCTGTATTCTTGTAGTTATTGGGCTTGAGTTTAAAGCCCGGATAGGTGAAACCTGCAACAAGGGGAGGAGCTCTCATGACAAATATGCCAGAAAATATCTCTATATCCATCCTGTCACCATAAGAAAAGAGTAGAATTGATTTGTTGTTGTTTGTTATCAACCCAGAGGCTGCAACGCAGTGTTAAAAGATATAGTGTAGAGCAGAGCATTGTGATCTAGAAATAATACCAAAAGTAAGGATATCATCAATAAAAAATAAATGATTGATAATCACATGGGGAGATATACAAAGACCTTAAAAGAGAACCCAAGACTGAGCATCCTTGATCTTCAAGCTAACTCCATCCATGACAAGAATAAAACGTAAAGGGGAAAAAGAACATCCCTGTTGAAGTCCTCTACCTGCCCTGAAGAAGCTCCAGGGAAATACGTTGATCAAAACATCATAACAATTTGAGGATATACACGACATAATACACTCTACATTGTGTGGATGTAAGCCAATCTAGTTTAGAATGAGGTGGATGTAGGATCAGTCTACACTGTCGTGGCCCTTATGTAAAACCACTTTCATAACAAGAGCTTCTTTCTTTTTTGTATGAATAGTATGAATGCATTCATGTGCAGTAGTAATGGTGTCATGAATAAGGTGATTGTTCAAAAATCCAAATTTCTCCCAGGATATGTGTGCGGAGAGGATATTATTGACACATCTCACGATCACCTTTGAAATCAATTTGTATGTGATGTTCTAGAGGGAGATAGACCTGAAATCCCTGAAATTGTGAGGGGAAGAAGATTTCGGAATAAGAGCTAAGAAGGTTGAATTAACAACACCATTGATATTTCCCAAAATTCTGGGCTCTTCCATAATCTCCAATAGACTTTGTTCCATCAATTCAAAAAAAAAATAAAGAGATCCACAGTCCAACCATGAGGGTCTGAGCATTTGTCTTTGGCAAATGATTTAAGAACCTGTAAAATCTCTTCCAATTGTACAGGGCGATAAAGGGCTTCATTGGATGTCTCATCGAACATAGTAGGGTATAGATCCAAATCCCATAATTGGTCCATATAGTCCATTCCGAGTCTGGTCTTATAAAAATCCTCAAAATATGTTATTGCCTCGTTTTGGATCTGTGGGGTAGTATATTTAATCTCCTCGTCAAAAGTTTCAATGTGCGAGATATAATTTATGTGTTTTATGTTGTTTGCATAATGATGAAAAAAATAGGTGTTACGATCCCTGTTGGGTCCCTATAATACTTGTGATTACCACATTACTATTGTAGTTGCATCCCTTATTAATATTGTTGTGCTCCTATTATCCCCATATTGTTATTACTATGCCCCATAGAATCCCTCTATTGTTATTTTTGTGGCTTTATATTATTATTGTTAGGTCGGCTGGGTTATATTGTGACTCCTATATATAGAAAGGAGGTTATGTCATGTGAATCGTCCAAGAATTGTTCATTTATGTAATGTAAAGGAGGTTGCCCCCTTGAAGAGGCTGAATTCTAAGGCATTGATCTATCTTTTCTTGAGTTGGTTTCATAACATTTGGTATCAAAGTTTTGGATTCTAGGCTTTCACTGCTCCAAATAGGTCATCGTGGCATTTTCACTATAAATTTTTGTGTGCGACGTTTCAGGAGCTAAAAAAAAAATCCCATTTGAGAAGAAATCACACTGAACCTTGGGTCCAAATTTCAGAGCTTTTTTCACTATATTTGCGGAGATATGATCTGAGGAAGTTGGTCTTTTTGCAAACTCTTGAATTACATTCCAAACAGGTGACCTGGGGAAAATCGTCATAACTTTCTCTATGAGCATCGGATTGAAATTTCGTAAGAAGGTACAAAAAGAGGACGGACTGTAGTTTCTTGTATATATTTTTAGAGCCAAAGGTCAAAACAGTGACTCGTGGCACGTTGTATAAGTTCGTTCTACTGAACTAGTCTATAATCAGGTCACTGTGGGAGATTTCGCATAACTCTTCCTTGGAGAATCCAATTTGGATCAGACTGGTGGCATTAGAAAGAGGACACAGAGGGCTACTATAAGCCACAATTTCAGAACTGGATGATCTAAAAGTACAGAGATACATCAGAGGCAATATCGAGCTCCTACAAAGTGAAAAAATGTGTGTAGATTCTTTTAAATTTTTGCTTAAGATTGGTTTGAAAATTTATTTTGAAGAAATTCAAAGGGCATAGTAGAGCATTACTATCAGTAACTGATGCCCCGAGGAAAGAAAATGCAAACACCTAGTAAGCAATCTGAAAGCTCTAGCATGACTCATGAAGAAGAGGAAGAAATGCTACATGATACATCAAAATTACAAGAACAAGTGCAACAAATGTCACTCTCACAAAAGCTAACAGAAACTGAGATAAATGGCGTGGAATCTAAGATAAAGGGCGTGGAAGCTAAGATGGACGATTTGAGGATAGATTTGAAGACAGATTTGAAGAGAGACATGGCATATTTGAAGACAGACGTGGCAGATTTGAAGACAGATTTGACAAATTTTCTACAATAAATACTTACTAATGGTGAAAAGGTAGTAAAGAAAACTCATGATGCGAACAAAAGAAATGTTAATCAGGATTTCTTAGACTCTAATGTGGGATCGAAGACCCACCATATTCCAAAAATCGATATGAGAAAGTTTGATGGCAAGGATCCCGCAACATGGATATTATAGATGGAGAAATTTTTTGATCTCAATAATGTGAAAAACACACAAAAGGTATGTATTGCAACTTTATATTTGGAACCAAATGAGTTTGTATGGTATCAATGGCTTTGGTCTCATAAACAAATTATCACTGGCAATTTTTACGGAAGAATTGATAGCACATTATGAGGATACAAAAAGCAACACTTTTTTTAGCCAATTGATAAGTCTCAAACAAAAGGGTTCAATAATGGAGCACATTGAGGAGTTCCAAAAATTGAACAAAAGGGTAAAAAATATTCCAGAGGACCATAGATTGATGTGTTCATAGGGACTTTAAAGGATAATATCCAACATGATGTTCGCCTTTGGGAACCTGATTCATTAGAGAAGGCATTCAGGTTAGCAAGAAAAATGGAAAGCAAAATTATGGGAATCATGAAGCATACCACTCACAACTATAAAGATAGAAGTTTTGTTGCCCCTAGTCTTCCACAACCTATAAGGTTGACACCACAACAATTGGAAGAAAAAATAGCAAAAGGGCTTTGTTACAGTTGTCATAGCAAATATACTAAAGGTCATAAGTGTGCTGAGAAGAAATTATTCTACATAGATTGCGAAGAGGAAGAAGAAAAGGAGCAAGAAAGGTCAAAAGAAGAGGATATACTCCAGGAACAAAGCCTAGATAAAGAAGAAATGAATCCGACCATATCTTGTAATGCATTGGTGGGAATTACCACTCCTAAAACCATCAAGATAGAAGGACAAATCAAGAAGAAAAAGGTAATAGTGTTGATTGATGCAGGAAGTACCCACAATTTTATTCACTGTAAGGCAACAAAAGAATTGAATTGCTTCTTATATCCAGCACCAGAGTATCAAGTGATGGTTGCAAATGGAGGAACAATAAATTGTTCTAGAAAGTGCCATAATATCAAGCTATCGATGGGAGAATATGTATTGACTAGCACAATGTTTTCCATTCCAATGGGAGGTGCTGATGTTGTACTAGGAGTCCAATGGCTACAATCCTTGGGTACAATAGCTTTTAATTTTCAAGAACTTTTCATGAAATTTTCTGTGTAATGAAAGGAAGTTGAATTAAGGGGTATCGCAGGGAAACTGGGAAAGATAATTAGCTCTAACGATATGACAAAGCTTCTAAAAAGGGAACTAGGGGTGTAATTGCACAATTATGTTCGCTAGATGTTTCCACATTGGAATCATCTATTTCTCCAGATCTCCAAAATGTCTTGGACAATCATTCCAAGGTATTTGAGACTCCCAAAGGTCTCCCACCTAGTCGACAATGAGTGCCCCAACATTCTTTCATCGATAAAGTAGCATTAAAATCACCTGTGATAAGGCCACTAGTCTTGAGTATGTCACATGATGCTATATGGTCCCAAAAAACAACACGATCTCTACAAGGGTTCGAAGTCAAAGCCATCCGACACACAATTGTTATCGACATTGGCGATCAACTGGAGGTATATAATATGTATATTATCAAATATCAAATTCTTTTTCTTTGTATATATGACTTATCTAATTACTAATGATGGGGTTTGCGCGTGAATACAATTGAGGTGATGACCAATGGGAAATGCAAGAGTATGTGGCACCGCGTGCTTTCTAAAAAAGACATGAATAGAATGTCAGTCACAGCGTTTTATAAGCCATCGACCAATGCATAGGTGTTTCCAGCTCCACAGCTGATCATGAAGGTGGTAGAGCAGAATGGCAATGAAAATGACATTAAAGTGGCTATACTTATCGAGAGTTCGTCTCAAAAGATTATATGAAAGTCTATGCTGAACAGAAGTTTCTAGAGAAAGAGCCGCGATACGAGGCCATGAGAGTACTCTATTCCCTGAATTAACGTTCTTCATGAGATACAAACTCTCAGTAATGCTTCAATTTCCCCTGGTTCTGGTTATAAAGTTGTTCCCAATAAAGAATTAGAATTAGATTAATCTATATAGCAAATGCTACTCTTCGCTCTTAAATAAAGTATACTCATGAAATTTGTTTATTATATAAAATTTTTATACAATATCAACTCTTATATATATATAAATAATTAAAAAATAAAATATATATATATTTTAAAAAATAAATAAAATTTTATTTATTATAATATTTAAAATTGATTAAATTTTTAATATATTATTATTACAACCATGTTTAAAGATAATAATTATCATTAAAAAAATATCAATACAAATATCCGAAATATTTGATCATTAACAAAAAAAAAATGGTTATATATTCATTTTCTATTTAGAACAATCTATTAAAATATTTTTTTTAATAAACATGAAAAAGGTATCATGTCATTTAAACTAGATTAAATGGTATATTTATTTATTATTATGATAATACTTAGCATTATTTTGAAAATAGTAATCATTGGGGGAGTGGAAATGAATGGTTAGAAAAGTTAGAAGGTAATGATTCAGATTTTTATGTTGAGTTAATGCGTATGGAAAATAGATAAAATACTCGTAATGTTTATATGCACAGTAAATTTTGGATGAAAAAAATAGAATAATCCAAACAGTATGAAGTGCCAACAATTGAAAGTCATTAATGTTTCTATAATTATGATATATGATTCCATTAACATTAACATTATTTTTGCAAGATAATTCTTAATTTCATATTATCAATAATTTCAAATTGGTAATTTATGTTAATATTATACTTTAAATTATTTTTAATTTTGTTTTTTTAAATTAATAAAATAATTGAAAAGTATTAAGTTAATATGTTATCAATATAAGCACATTATTTTCTAAGTGGATTGAATACTAAAAAGGATGGACACAAGGTACTTTCTATCCAACCACTCATATCTAGATATTTTCTTTTGTAAATATAAGTACTTTGTATTTCATATTAAAAAAAATAGTGAATATTACATGATGATCATTGCCATGCTGATATCCATACTATCTCCCTTATCAAATAGATAATCATTTCCGTGCCCATATCCATACTATCCCCTTTATCAAATAAATAGAAGAGCTCAGATTACACAGAAGACTATTACAATAACCATAAGACACTAAACCAAAAAAGCCAAAAGTCCAGACAAACTAAAACCATCCCATATTTGCACATTAGAGAATACATAAGCCACTGAGAATGAAAAAGGTAGAGAACTATATAGAAAAGAGTATTAACTTCACATTGTACCCCCATCTGTAGAGAAAACTAACAATATGCAACACCAAGACAAAAACAGAGGCATCATGCCATAATAACGCTTCATACATTACACTTGCAAAACCAAGAGGAAAAGATACAAATAAACTTCCTCCAAAGAAATAAACATTGTAAATATGCATTCCAAAGACAATGTTATGGCACCAGATTTATATCTACACCCACCGAATTGAGGCCAAATACAATTAAACAATGTTCCAAAAATCTCCTCCATACAAATTGCAAAACGCTTCAAAATAAATTAAAGCCATTGCATCTAAAAATAAAGCTAAAATCACCAACATACCGAAAACCATTAAAACCCCATGACCCATAGAACCTAGAAGACAAGACAACCAAGTATCCCTAGGAGGCTATTGAGAATAAACCAAACCAGAGAAACATGTGCAAAAATGGATGACAAAATTAATCGAGCGCACCATTCTATTGATGATCCGAAGAAACCATAAGAGGCATATAAACATTATCAGTTAGAGGATCAATGAGATCACACAAGTCCAAATTGCTCACAAAGAAACTTCCTACCCATGCCAAACGAGAGTTGACATTGTCTAAATAGAACCTCGTGTTGGGAGGCATGCATTTAATGTCCGCTAATGAAGAGAAAACATTATAATTTTCCACTTGTTTTTCCTTGAATATGAGACATAGTAGAGTCATCATCTATTGATTTAACACCAAAGAACTCATGAAATGAAACCTCCTTTTCCTTAATCTACCTTGAGTTGGAATCCATTTTGCACCCTTCCCCAACAATTCAAAGTAAGAGTAGTAAGTATTATCCCCTTCCTCCTTATTTTCCTGCACAAGGATCTCCTTCCTCACCTCTAGAGAAAATTATCAAACGCAATAACAACTAAATTATAGGCAAAAGGTCAAACCCTTTTGTGCCCAATTTACTTCCACCACCTCTTCAACTATTGATTCTCTACCTGGGAGGCATGACCACCACTACAAATAAATAATGAGTACAATGACTATTGTAACCTGTAATTATAAAACATGACCAAGAAAGATATGGAAGACCCTAAATGCCCAACCAGAATACAATTATGTCGTCACCCAATGACCACACCACTCGACCAAAACCCAAAAGATTATCAAGTTTGTCACAATGCAGTTTCATGACGCAATGAAGAAAAAGTATTGGAAACTCTTTACAACTTAGACATGACTTTAAGAAGTTCAAAGGAAACTTAGACCCCTGAAACATCCCATTAAACAAGGAAATTTGGACACCTTGAACCAACTGCAATTGATTTAGAAAAATAAAAACATAAGCTAAAAACACTAGCACTAACAATTTCAGACACCAATAACACCTTGCCCAAATTACCTTAATTACCCACAGCAACTCAAATTTATCTTCAAAGGCTCACTTAAACAAAGAAACTGATAAATTTTCCCCAAAGACCTAGACAAAAAAATGCGGAGAATGGGTGAATGAAATTTATGCCCTAAGAACAACAAAGGAATGTGTAAATTCATGACTCAGAAACTAAAACTCGCCAAAATAAAGTGCATATCTATACGTACCAGAGGAAGTATGAGCCACAAAAAGACACCATCGAATGCGAAATTCCAATGCCAAAGGCCCAGTCACAAGAATGCATAGAATAGGCGAACCAAATTTATACCCTAAGAACAACCAGGAAATCAAATGAAACTCCCCAAAACAATGTGAAGCTTAGTTCATACCAGAAGAAATATGATCCGCAAAATACACCATTCAATGCAAAATTCCAAAAATAAGAATAAAATATAGGAGTTCAAGGAAATGTCCTCGCCTCATTGCACAATATGCTCGAACCTCCACCCATCCATCTCCATAAACTAGTGCTTTAAATCTTCAAGGCAACACACATGCTAAGGCATAGACATTGGATACTTCTTTCCACGCCAACCTGAGGTGGAGCCAAATGTGCTAATGGAACCATCATTGATGCAGCCCTTCTAATTCTATTAACACCCTCATCGGGGTCATATCTAGATCTTTTAAAAGTTATTGAAATGAAGGTATTCACAATTTTTAATAGTATAGTTAATTTTTTGTATTATTATATTTTATTTTTCCATTTTGAAAACAACTGATTCGTGTATACACTTTATCTCTAGAGCATGAATTTGTAAAATTGTTTACTTAACTCTTCATCAAGAATTTACTAAACATTATATTTCACATTAAACAACATAATTTTTAATTTATTGCATTTTTCATCTATTTTCCAATTATATAAACTTGCTTAAAGTTCCTTTCTTTTCAATTTTTGATATTTACCATAAGTCTCATTTGACCTAAATCTCTTTTTAATTTAATTTAATATATATTCACACACTCCTCTTTTCCAAAACATTTTACTCAAATATTGAACCATATGCAAAAACTATTTTTCAATATACATTAGCATAACCTACAACTATATTTTAAGAAACTATACGCATAAATTTACTAATAACACAACCAAATAATAAATTACAAATAAACAATTTACAAATGAGAAATGCAATTCCAACCATTTTCATTTAATGGCCAACTTCTTTGATTTTCCACCCTCCAATAATTATTATTTAATAATAATACCTAATCATTGTTACGATGATAAGATGTTTGAAAACTAATTAGAGATTATACCATTTAATTTGTCATCAATGAGTATTGAGCCTAGAAAATAATGATCCCCTTGCCATATCAACAAATTGGTGCTAAGCCATAAGCAACGATGGCTAGATAGGAGGTGTCTTGATCCATACCTATCTTTGGCCTATTAAAGGGATACAAGCACCACGACTAATCCACAAAACATGCCCGGAAAAGGAACGTGTCACGATCCCATAGTAGGAATTGATTTTAGGACCACAGTTGGATTTCTTTACCATCCATGTGAGATATGAGTGCCATGAGTAGGTTTTGGGTAGCAAATGGATCTCAAAAATTAAACACGGTTAGTAAAAGGAAACAAGAGATTAATTCCTAAATGAAGATTTTCAACTTCAAGAAATTGTTAGGGATGAAAATACTTGGTTCTTAGGCCTTAAACATAACATATTGAATTTAATTTCTAGGAACAACACCTGCAAACCACCATAGCACAGGCAATGTATTCAAATTTGATATAAATGCTACTATGTTCAAGGAAAGAAAATAAGTTCCTTAGGTTATTGTTGAATTATTTTTGGCTCAAGAACCATGAATGTTTTTTTGAAGCAACATACGAGTTCTTACGGGGGCTTTTTGTAGGTTATAGAGTAGAGGGAATGGATATTAGTAGGTTTTGTGCAACAAAAATGGATTTTGATGTTGAAAAACATGATGAGAAACAAACAAAATCCATAATGCCTAATTCAACCTTCTCAACATCAAACACCATGAATAATATGCAAAAACATGATCTATAGGAGATTAACAAAGGAATTAAAGCCTAATTGAACCTTCTCAAGCTCAAGCACTATGAATAAGATCTATAAATTATGACATGTACCATCATTAGATGGTATTTATCTGAGGAGATAGATATGGAAATCATTTAAGATGTTTTGTGCATTGCAAATGAATGTCCACGTGTTAACCATGGCTGTTGTATGGAAACCATAGCCTTAGGTCCCTGACCATGGTATGGGGAGACATGATATCCTCAAGACATAAACATGGCTTGTTGGTCTGAATCCGCTATTGGTAGTATATACAGCTCGCTCAACAGGCTGCCGTTGTGCTTTTTTGTTTTCGATTTTTCAAAGATGGTTGTCTCTGTGATTGACATGAAGAAGCCGCTGAATGGAGAAGAGAGGGAACTGACCATGGCCAAGATAGAAAATGTCTGCCAAGAATGGGACTTATTTCAGGTAATTCCCCATTAATTGCAGGCTCGTTTATAACTTTATTGTTCTGCTAGATTATCACTTCTTACTGTATGTCATGTGTTAATTATGCAGCTTCTGAACCAAGGTATACCTCATGCTCTACTCGTCCAAGTGAAAGGAATTGTTCAAAGAACATTACAAGAATTCCATGGACGTAGAGTTTCAGAACTCTGAAGTTGTAGAATGCTTGAAAGTGTTGTCTCTCAAGGCAAGAATTTCAGTACTACGAAAATATACGTTGACTAGGAAACTCAATTTATCCTCCAAGATGAAACTTATGACACAAGGTCACCATCTCTACATACCAATCTCAAGTATTGAACTCGACGTATATTGATGATTTAGAAGAATGAATTTGTTGTTGCATTGACTATTATTAATATAGTGATATGGATAGTTGTGAGTTTATTTTATGTCAATAAATTTATTGAATATCTGTTCATAAATGTGGAAAATAATCGAAAATTATAGTGGAAGTTTTGATTAAAAAAAAGTTAGCTAGAGATATGTTGGATATTGCAGAGAGTTCATGAAGGAATTTCGTGAGGAGGTAAAGAGATTGGCTGAAAAAACATTAGATATAATATGCGAAAATTTGGGATTGAAGAAAGGGTATGTGAAAGAAGACCTAGCAGGGCATAATGGCAAGTCTTTCAAGTTCTGAAGGACGGCACTTGGTTCGATGTCCATGATAGCTTAATAACAATTCTATAATGTAGAACAAACACTTAAAAGAATAAAAAAAAAAAATTTAATGCCAAATTAATCATACCTCCGGCCATTGATGCTACTCACTCTGATCTTGAGGCAATCCTCTTCTTGTCAGCGAATCAGAAAAATAGTAGGTCACTATGTGGGCACATTAACACCATGAACGCAATCGCAACTTGCAAACTGGTTGCCTGAAATTGTACTCACGCATAAATCATACTGACCACTTCCTTTTGGTTTCGCACTGCAGACAAAGATAAAGATTCCAAAATTGTGCCTCATAACCAAAGAACTAAAATATGTATAAAGAATCAGCTAATATAGCAAGAGATCTCCAAAGCCTGGCATGTTCTGCATTACCACCAGATACCTAAAAACAACAGCAGTTGAGGTCAAACATCTATTTGTAAACTCATGTGAACAAGGACTAGTACAAAACACAAACTCTTTCGAGTATTTAATACTTTGGAGTGAAACTTAGAGAAGTTCATGTTCAGCCTTTAGTCTGTTTTCAGCTTGGATTTACATTCTGCCAATTAAAAAAATTCACCAAGAAAAAACTCTCATCCATGTAGCACTTCCAAGCTCTACTCACTCTAACTTGATGTTGTAAGGTTGAAGGGGATTGAGTTAGTGAGCTTGGGGACCAAACAGAAGTATTTATAGCCAAGCTTCCATCAAGTTTATGTTGGCTATGTGTCAAGTGTTCCACAGATCATGGTAAAGAACTGCAGAGGGAGTAATGGACCACTCCAGGAGCTTCTAACAAAAAATTGATTTAACTATAGTTGGTTTTTGTAATTTAAGGAAATGACTGCAATTGGTTTCCATAATTTAAGGAAATAACTGCAGTTGGTTTCTAGAATATCGGCGGTCATTGGGAGAGGGAGCTTAACATTCTCCCACTTGGTCCATACTTCCAATCTTAATGTCTCATCTTAAAACCCATTGATAATCTATATTAAGTAATAGATACATGAATCATGGCGATAAGTCCTCTAATGATGAGTATTATATTCCATGTATTACTATGTATTTATTTCTATTAAAATTTATGTGGCAACAATTCTTAATAAATAAACCTTATGTTTATTCTTGGTCCTACAAAAATGAATTCTCTCAAATCAAATTAAGGTGCACATAAATATGAGGAAAACATCACAATAATTAAGAATTTCATTAAAATAACATTGTCCATACAATGAGAAACTACATAATGGAACCAAGTCCCATATTCATTACATGATACTTGAATTTAAACGGTGGCATGCCCTTAGTCAAAGGATCAACGATCATCAACTTAGTGCTGACGTGCTCAATGACCACTTTCTTTTCTTTAACATGTTCCCTTATATCTAAATACTTAATGTCGATGTGTTTATTTCGACTCCCACTTTTGTTGTTTTTAGCCATAAAAACAACAGTTGAATTGTCGCAATACATTCTCGATGGCTTAGAGATAGAATCTATAATTCTAGGCTCAGAAATGAACTCTTAAGCCATACACCATGTAAAGTAGCCTCAAAACAGGGGACGAACTTGGCTTCCATAGTGGAAGTGGCAATCAAGGTCTGCTTGGCACTCCTCCATGATACAGCTCCAGTGGCCATCACAAAAATGTATCTTGATGTTGATTTGAATGAATCAACACATCCAACAAAGTCAGAATCTGAGTAGCTAATTACTTCCAAATTGTCCATCTGTCTATACATAAGCATGTAGTTTTTGGTTCCTTAAAGGTACCTCATTACTTTTTTTTTAGCTCTCCAGTGGTCTATACCTGAATCACTCTGATATCGTCCCAACATTCCCACAACAAATGCAATGTCAGGTCTTGTGTAGACCTGAGCATACATTAGGCTTCCGACAGCAGAAGCATATGGAATGTTCTTCATTTGTTCCCTTTCAAAGTCGTTCTTTGGGCATTGGTTCAAATTGAACCTATCACCCTTCACAATGGGAGCTACACTTGGTGAACAATCCTTCATTCAAAATCTCTCTAAAATTTTATTAATATAGGTTTCCTGAGACAGACCCAAGATGCCTCGGAATCTATCTCTATGAATCTTAATGCCAATGACATAATATGCCTCACCCATATCCTTCATATCGAAATTTTTAGAGAGGAATTGTTTCACCTCATGCAGCAAACCCTTATCATTGGTTGCTAGCAAAATGTCATCCACATATAAAACAAGAAAACAGATTTTACTCCCACTGACTTTCAAGTATATACATTGATCCATAATGTTTTCTACAAAACCAAAAGAAGAAATTACATTATGGAATTTCAAATACCATTGGCAGGATGCTTGTTTTAAACTGTATAAGGATTTCTTGAGCTTGCAAACCAATTGCTCACCATCACTAGAGGGGAATCCTGCAAGCTGTTTCATCTAAACCTCCTCCTCTAGATCTCCATTTAGAAATGCCATTTTCACATCTTGTTGCAATTCTAAGTCAAAATGAACTACTAATGCCATAGTAACGTGCAATGAATATTTCTTAGATATAAGAGAGGAAGTCTCCACGTAGTCGATTCCTTCTTTCTGAGTGAATCCCTTAGCAACAAGTCTTGCCTTGTATCTCTCAGTGTTGCCCAATGAGTCTTTCTTTGCCTTAAAGACCCATTTACATCTAATGGATTTTGCACCATTAGGCAACTCAACAAGATCCCAGACTTTGTTACTCTTTATAGAATTCATCTTTTCCTTCATGGCATCGTACCATAATTCTGATTCTTTGCAACACATGGCATGTGAAAAAAACTCGAGATCATTTTCGGCTCCAATGTTGTAGTTATATTCTTGAATATACACAACATAATCATCAGGAATTGCTGATATTTTTGGTCTACTAGATCTTCTTAATGTTGTACCATCATCTTCTTGAGAAGTATGTGGTTCAACTCATTGTTCAAAAGTTCTTGGCAACTCTTAAACTACGTGATCTACTGGAATGTCCTCAGTAGCTTATGGAACTTCAACAATTGGTTGTTCAACACTAGTTTGTACTTGAGGGGTGCTGTGAACAATGACCAATCTATCACTTGAGGTCGAAGGTTGAGATTCTGAATGATCCTTCTCAGAAACTATGTTCCTGGTTTGATCGCTCCCACTGATCAAGTCATTTTCAAAAAACTTTGCATTTTTTGATTCCACAATCCTAGTGCTGTGAGGTGGACAATAAAATCTATAACCTTTAGACCTTTCAGCATATCCAATGAAATACCCAATAATGGTCCTTGGGTCCAAATTCTTCTCTTGTGGATTATATATATACACTTCAGACGGGCATCCCCAAATGCACATATGTCGAAAACTCGTTTCCAACCTTTCCATAATTCAAATGGTGTTTTAGGAACAGTGTTGGTTGGAACTCGATTTAATATATACATTGTCGTCTTAAGTGCTTCAGTCCACAAGGATTTAGGAAGATTGGAGCTGCTAAGCATACTCTACACCATGTCCAATAATTTTGGTTTCTTCTTTCTACCACACCGTTCTGGTCGAGTGAACCAGGCATGGTGTATTGGGCAATAATTCCATGCTCTTGAAGAAATTTTGCGAATGAACCAAGTGCTTGCCCATCTTCTGTGTATCTACCATAATATTCTCCACCTCTCTCTGATCTCACGATCTTAATTTGCTTGCCGCATTGTTTCTCTACTTCAGCGTTAAAGATCTTAAAGGCATCTAATGCTTCGTTCTTTTTATGAAGCATGTATAGATACATATATCATGAGTAATCATCTATAAAAGAGATGAAGTATCTCTGACCATGTGAATCCATGTCTGGACTACATATATCAGTATGTATGATTTTTAATATGTCCGAACTCCTATTGGCACCTTTCTTTGACTTGTTGGTCTGCTTTCCCTTTATGCAGTCCACACAAGTCTCAAAATCAGTAAAATCCAAAGTATTAAGTACCCCTTCATTTATCAATCTTTTAATTCTTTCTATGGAGATATGACCTAATCTCTGGTGCCATAATTTAAAGGAATCTTCATTAATAACACATGTTTTAGTGCCAGTGTGAACATGCATTGAATCATAAGTGACATTATTTTGTAAATTAATGCAGTAAAGACCATTAGACAAAATACCATTCCAAACACAATCAGATTTATAAAATAAACTAAAGGATGTTTCTGAAAAGTTAAAGGAATATCCAAAAGGCACAATCCTTGAAACTGAAATCAAGTTTCTAGAAAAACTTGGAACATAAAAGGGCTTTTCTAATTCTAAAACAAAGTCACTACTTAAAGTTAAATATCATGTTCGTATAGCTTCCACATGCGAGCCCATCTTGTTTCCTGATAAGATGCTTTGCTCACTTCCCACTGGCTTCCTTAGGTTTTGTAAACACTGCAAGGAATTTGAAATGTGAATTGTTGATCCAGAATCAATCCACCAGGTGTTAATATTGACATTAACCATATTAGATTCATAACAAACAAACGAGATTGGATTACTTTGTCTGCAAGCCATTTCAGAAATTTGGCGCATTCCTTCTTTATGTGTCCCTTCTTTTTACAGAAGAAACACTTGGAATCCTTCTTGATATCAGCTTGGGAAGGTACTTTACCTTTCCCTTTCTTATTGGCTTGAGATTTGCCCTTTCCACGTGTTTCCAGCATTGCACTTTCTCCTAGTTCCATCACCAGTCTCTCTTCCTCTTGAACACACATGGTCATGAGTTCATTAATTGACCATTTATCCTTATGTGTGTTGTATGAGATTTTGAAGAGTCCGTATTGGTGCAGAAGGGTGTTCAGAATGTAGTGCACCAGGAAGGAATCCGATATTTCAACTTCGAATTTCTTCAATTAAGCCACAGTGTCCCTTATTTGCATGATGTGCTCGCGCACACTTTCACACTGGTGAGCCTTAGGGATGAGAACTTCATGATTAGGGTGCTTGCTAGTGCCTTGTCTGAAATGACGAATTGATCATCAATGGCTTTCAGCAAGTCTTAGACCTTTTCATGCTGATCAACAGAACCACAAATACCAGCTGAAATTTTAGTCTTAATGAACATCATGCTTAGGCGATTAGATCGTTCTCATCATTCATAAAGCGTGATGTCCACTGCAGTGTTGGTATTAGTGAGTGCGGGTGGTTCATCTTTCCTAATAGCATAGTCTATGTCCATCCATCCTAAATGAAAGAAAACTCTCTCCTTTCAGACCTTATAGTTATCTCCCTTAAGTTCAAGGATATCACAACGAATTTCAGAGAAATTTGCAGGTTGTTCAACTGCATAAAATTAAAGATTACATGCTTATGTTAAAATTGAGGCCTAAAAAATTGAATCTAATGACATAAAAATTGTCTGTGGATGAAATTTTCAATTCAAGCAGATTCAATTATTCTTTATGATAGAATTTATGAAATTATTCACTTAATTCATAATTCTAAAGAATATATTATGATTATAACTTGATATAAATTATATCTTAAATTTGAACTTTATGATAAAACTATTAATTCATAATTCTTGTGGGTAAGTTATGAATAATTTAATATTTTACCCTAATTAATTATATAAATATAATAAAAATTCATGTGAGATCAAATTTATTATATTTAGTATAATTAATTACAATTAATGTCTAAATATTCTTTATGTAATCCTAATAAATCATTATATATAATATTATTTAATTAGAGACGCTATGGCTATTCTGTAATCAATTAAAATATGCATAAAAATTAAACTTGATATGAGGATAATTATAAATTGCATAAATAAAACTATAATATTCATGCATAACATTCAATGATGGGTCTCCTATACTCATTCAAAATAGCATGTTTTAATTTAAAACAAAAATTATCAATTCATGCAAATTAAATACGAGCATAGTTAATAAATTTTGCACAACAATTATCCAAATTGCATATAATTAAATCAAATAAATATTATAAGCATAAAAATTAAGCAAAAATTATACATATTTCCAAATAAATGCCTTAATTCAAAAAATTATCAAAATATAACATTTAGCCAAAAAAAACATGTCCATAAACACCAAGGCAGAGATAAAAATAGCTCTAATACCAAATGATAACTTAATAACGATTCTATAATGCAGAACAAATACCTAAAAGAATTAAAAAAAATTAATGCCCAATTAATCATACCTCTAGCCATTGATGCTACTCACTTAGATCTTGAGGCAATCCACTTCTTGTCAGCAAATCAGAAAAACAGTAGGTCACTATGTGGGCACATTAACACCATGAACGCAATCGCAATTTGCAAACTGGCTGCCTGAAATTGTACTCACATAAATCATACAGACCACTTCCTTTTGGTTTTGCAGTGCTGACAAAGATAAAGATTCTAAAATCGTGCCTCATAACCAAAGAACTAAAATATGTATAAAGAATCGACTAATATAGCAAGAGATCTCTAAAGCTTGGCATGTTCTGCATTACCACCATATACTTGAAAACAACAACAATTGAGGTCAAATATCTGTCTGTAAACTCATGTGAACAAGAACTAGTACAAAACACAAACTCTTTCGAGTATTTAATACTTTGGCGAGAAATTTAGAGAAGTTCACGTTCAACCTTTAGTCCGTTTTCGGCTTGGATTTAAACTCTGCCAATTAACAAAAATTCACCAAGGAAAAACTCTCATCCGTGTGGTACTTGCAAGCTTTGCTCACTCTAACTTGATGGTGTAAGGTTGAAGGGGATTGAGTTAGTGAACTTGGGGACCAAACAGAAGTATTTATAGCCAAGCTTCATCAAGTTTCTATTGGCTATGTGTCAAATGTTCCACAAATCATGGTAAAGAACTGCAGAGAGAGTAATGGACCACTCCAGGAGCTCCCAACAAAAAATTGATTTAACTGCAGTTGGTTCCATAATTTAAGAAAATCACTACAATTGGTTTCCATAATTTAAATAAATGAGTACAGCTGGTTTCCAAAATATCAGCGGCCATTGGGAGAGGGAGCCTAACAATACAACCCGTCGACATGCAATCGTTATCAAATATATTGAGTATGGAAGTGCTTGACTTTTTAATAGCATTGGAGTCATACTTTGAGATAAAGTCACAGATAGTACCTTTTTCATCCACGAGTAAAGTAAAGACAACGGATATTATCTCTCTTTCAATATTATAAAGTGGATGTTACCTCTCTTTCAATATTATATAGCGGAAATTGTACATTCAATACACGCTATTTTCGACTGAGCATTTTTTTTCAATGTGCTTATTTTATTATTTATTTCTTAGTTTTTTAATTTCCTCGTTTCTTTCAACATGTTTTATTAATTTTTTTTAAATATAATTGTTTATATCAATTAAATAAACGAGCAATTTAAAAATAAATAAATAAATAATTATTTTTTGTTTTTCATTAAACAACTAAATGATTTTTGGTTGTTAAATTAAATTTATTCACTTATTATATTGAGGCTGTTGTTAAGTCCTAAGTTACTAGTATATTTAACTCGCCCATTGTTGAGTAATAACTACTAAAATTATGATTCAAATTTCTCCAACAAATTAGCAATTCACCATAATTAAAAAACTTATATACTTTTTTTTTGTAAAGTTAAGCAGATTATATTAGTTTTGATGGATAAAAATACATAGATTCCTGGGAGTCAATGTGACCTCCCGGAGATATTGCTTCCAATGGATATATTCGCTGAAGATTTTCGTTTCCAGAGACCGGTGTGACCCGGATTTACGATTCTCGACAGTTGAACTGCAGTGGCTGAATTTAATACTCCGTGACTTCTCATAACTTCATTAATATTCGAAGGAGAATCATTTCTCTGCAAAGGTAGGCGCTCAGAGTAATGCTGAATAGGTGATTCAATTTCTGACTCCACCCCTCCTGTCCTCGGAAAGCTGAAGTCGATCAGGTCTGAGATGCCATTGAGATGATCATTAGAATCCTCTAAATTGTCATTTTTGTTCTTTGTACATGTAGCTAAGCGGACCGAAATCAACTCGCCCTTTGATATTGCATATAC
Organism: Pinus tabuliformis; assembly: GCA_031772625.1. NCBI lineage: Eukaryota > Viridiplantae > Streptophyta > Pinopsida > Pinales > Pinaceae > Pinus > Pinus tabuliformis. The sequence continues at coordinate 1,326,590,257 of CM062805.1, read as the reverse complement.
AACACAAAAAGTAGGGGCATTTTTGGCAACAGTTGCTGGTGCATGAGGGCCCTTGATTCTCCTGGAGAAAAACAGGGATGAGGAAGAATGCAGATATGAACTAAATAAATAAATGTATTCTTCCTCCTGGATATAAACAGGGATGCTGCTTGATTTTTCCCGATCCTGTTGGCTGTGATCTCCCTTGGGCGTGACTTGCTCATAATCGATCGGGCCTTGATTGAGTTTGCCATGGTTTCCTGTAACGAGGACCCCTTGTGGCCTAGGCTTGTGCTTGCAGATCCGATTGATGGATATTGTGGCAGTTGGCTCTGAGTTCTCCCGCCTCCTGATCCTGCCAAAGGCTGTGGTACTCTGCCAGATTGGAGTCGATCCCTTCATTTGCCAATGCATCAGCTAGCTTGTTTGCTTTCCTTCGAACCGCTTGGAAGGTGATCGCTTTCATGTTGCAGAGTTGGCCTTGGAGATCTTTTAGTATTGCTGACAGTCTCCAGCTTGGGGTTACTTTGTGCACCTGTGCACCCATCTGGAGTTTCCTGATCAACCTTATTATTATCTCTAAATCGCCCTCCACTATCAGAGGTAGAAGTTTGTATCGACCAACCAGAGTGAGGCCTTGGAGGAGAGCGATTAGTTCTGTTGCGTTATTGGTGTTCACTCTGAGATTGCCATGATAGATGAGGTGAATTGCTCTTGTGTGATCCCGTACTGCTCCCCCATAGCCTGCCATGCCCGGGTTTTGTCTTGAAGCCCCGTCGAAGTTGAGTTTGAATGTGTTAAAGGGGGGCAGGGTCCATTTGTCCTGTGTCGTTCCTGTTGAGGTCTGTTTCTTTCCAGCAGAGTTGGTCCTTGATTGAAGATGCAGGATCTGTATTATTCTTTCCTTGTTTGGAGATGTGTTGCCCTCTATCTTCTGTATGCCCATGGCGTTGACTGTTTCTTTGATTATCAGTTGAAATTTCCTTATCATTATATGAACTCCTGTGGCTATGTTTTTGAATATTCTTGCGTTTCGCTCTTTCCATAGGATCCAAACTATTGTGCCCGGAACTAGATTCCAGGCACTGTTGACCAGGGGATTAGAGGATATGGAAGATCTCCACTGGCTTAGTGAAATTTGGATGGAGTTTCTATCTCTATCTGATTGTCTGAAGACCATGGCCATGTCATCCCACAGAGAGCAAGCCGTGGGACAGGTATTGAGCATGTGATTGAGTGTTTTCAAACCATTCTCGCAAAGCATGCATCGAGAAGGGCCTACAAAACCTCATTTCTGAAGGTTGTCCCATGTGAGAGCTCTGTTATGTAGGACTAGCCAAGAAAAAAGTGTGATTTTTGGCCAAGTTCCTCTGCTCCACAGGGTTTACCATTTGTGGTCTGATTGCTGATCCGGGGAGGCCGCCAAGAGCTTATAAGCTTCTTTGAGATTGAACGTGCCTTTGGGGTTACTTCCCCATCTTAGGATGTCCTCTTTGTTGGATCTGAGGATTCTTTTTTTGTCAAAGTCTTGTAGAAAAAGGTTTACATTCCTTGGGCCTGCTGGGGTACGCCATTGTTGTCTGGAAATCCAGTTCTACCATATGGTTGCTTCGCTTGCCGGTTGCCAGTAGTCTGCTACCGTAATCTTGCCTTCCTCCTGCATGGCTCTTTTGAGAGTGTTCCAGTCTGGGTGTTCCAAGGTTGGAAGCTACTGCCAGGCATCTTCCCAGAATAGGGTTGTGTTGCCTTGGTGTACTTCCCAGAAGCTGTGCTGCTGAACAATATGTCTATTTTCCCAGGCTTTGTTCTAGATTGGGGATCCTTGAGTGGTGCCTGTAAGCCGGATGAGGTCTTTGTCCCTGATTTGGGTTGTATACTTCGCTTTCCATAGGGCGCCCCAGAGGGAGTCAGGATTTTCAGCCCATCTCCACCAGATTTTTGCTGCTACGGCCTTGCTTAATATTTCAGGGTCTTGGAGGCCCAAACCTCCCTCCATTTTTGGTTTGCAGATGTCTGTCCATTTGAGGAGGGCCCATTTGGATTTCTTGGAGGGTCCATTCCAGAGAAAGGAGCGCTGAATGTTTCGGATGGTCTTGTAAGCCACCTTAGGGGCTGCAAGTGCTGAGAACATGTAGGCTGGCATGGTTTGAAGGATGGAATTTATCAGTATCAATCTGTTGGCCATGTTTAGCGCCCAGTGGGTCCAATTGCTTAGCCTAGCTCTAATTTTGTTGAGAAGGGCTTCCCAGTTGCTCGATCTGTAGGCATGTTCCGAAAGCGGTATACCAAGGTATTTGGTTGGAAGGGAGTTCTTTTGAATATTTAGAATTCTGCTGAGATTTCTCTGCACAGGAATGGATGTGTTGAAGAAAAAAAGTTTGGATTTGGTTAGATTTATTTCCAAACCTGAGGCTTCCGAGAAGGTTTTTAACACCTTGCTGATGGTGCGAGCTTCCTGTACTGTGGGGGCGCCCATGAGCATGGTATCGTCCATGAATTGCTGATGCATTATAGTGGGTCCTTGGTGTACCAGTTTGATGCCTTTGAGTTGGTTCTGCTGCTTTTCCTTGGTTAAGGATCTTCCTAGCCCTTCTGCCATTATGATGAAGAGAAAAGGAGACAGGGGGTCTCCTTGTCTGATACCTCTGGATGGACTGAATGGTTGTAGGGGTCCTCCATTTAGCAAAATAGAGAAGAAGGCACTTGAAACCAGCTCCATTATCCAGTTTGTCCATAGCTGACTGAATCCAAAAGCTTGGAGGATTGCTTTCATGTATTGCCAGCTGATTCTGTCAAAGGCTTTGGACAGATCAAGCTGGATTAACATGCTTGGAGATCTGTTTGTTTTGAGAGAGTGCAATACTTCCTGGGTGAGGATTATGCTGTCAGTGATCTGTCTTCCTTCGACGTAGTCAGTTTTCTCTTGAGAAATGATTGAGGGGAGGATGGATTTAAGTCTGTCGGCCATTAATTTGGAAAGGATTTTATAGAGGACATTGCAAAGGGCTATAGGGCGGAACTTGTCAGGGGAGTCAGCCTGGTTTGATTTGGGAATTAAGGTAAGGAAAGTGGCATTGATGGCAGGAAGGACTTTCTTGGTTCTGTGAAAGTTTCTTACAAGAATAAGAAGGTCAGCTTTAATAATGGGCCAGCAAGCCTTGAAGAATTCAATTGTAAATCCGTCAGGTCCGGGGGCCTTGTTCGTGGCCATGGAGAAGACGGTTTCTTCAATTTCCTGTTAAGTAAACTCACTTAGAAGCAGGGAGTTTTGATCCTCTGTAACTAAGCTGGGTATGGCCCCCAAAATTTCCTTTATGGCTTGGGATCGATCTTGAAGGGGTTCGCTAAGAAGAGAGGTGAAATGGGAGTTGAGCTCAGATCCGATGTGATCCCTTGAGAAGACTTGATCGCCATCTGCAGTCTTGAGGGATAGGATGCGATTAAAAGCTCTATTCTGGATGGTGGACTTGTGAAAGAAGCTGGTGTTGCGCTCGCCCTGTTTTAACCATTGCACTCTCGATTTCTGTCTCCACAGTAGCTCTTCCTATTTTAGTCTTTCTTCCCATTGCCTTTGCAGAATCGATTCTTGAGTGTTCCGCTCCTCATTGGGCCCTTCTGTGATCAAAGTTTGCTGGAGGTTCGCCATTTTTACCTCAAGTTCTTTTTTGGCTTGCATTATGTCGCCAAAGGTATCTTTGTTCCATTGTTTGAGGTTGGTCTTTATGGTTTTGAGCTTCTGCTGGATTATGTACATGATGTTGTCGCTCCTTATGGTGGTTTGAGTCCACCAGTTTTGTATATTCTGCATGAATGATGGGTGCTCTGTCCAAAAGGCCTCAAATCGGAAAGGTCTGTTTTGGGGTTTATCCAAATTGGTGAAGTGGATCTGCACTGGCCAGTGATCAGATCCTCCTATGGGCAGAATGTTGGCCTCCATGTCTATGTTTTGCAACAAAATGGATTCCGACATGAGGAATCTGTCGGTTTCCTCCTTGCTTATTGTTCCAGGTATATAGACCATTGACGGTGGGGATGTCAATGAGTTTGGAAGCAACAATAAAAGTGTTGAATGCTTCCGAGTCCTTATCCAGTCTTCGTAGTCCTCCCTTTTTCTCTGCTAGATTGGTAATCATATTATAGTCTCCTCCTAAAATCCAGTGATCTGCCCCATGGTGTTGTCTGACTTCATCCAGGTCTAGCAGCATCTCCAGCTTTTCCTGAAGTCGTTGGGGTCCATATACATTGGTAACGCAGATCGATTGCCCTGAATCTGGCATGTTAAAAATCACCGATAGAGAGTGCTTGGTGGACAGAGCATTTTGTACTATGAATTTGCTTTTGTTCCAGAATGTGATCAACCCTCCTGCTTGCCTGATTGCATCTATGCTGATGCATTGATGACTGTTGGAAACAAGTTTTTTGAGAGTTTCCATGCTCTTGGAAGAGCATTTGGATTCTTGCAGTAGGACAATGTCTGGGTGCTGCGAGAATAGGCGGTTTTTCAGGATCCTTCTTTTGGAGGTACCGTTGAGCCCCCTGATGTTCCAGGTTGTGATTTTCATTGAGTAGTCTTTGGAGCAGAAAGGACCAATGCCCTGATTTTCCCCTCATTGATTAGGCATCTGCCCAGCTCTTGTATCTGCTGTCTTGTGGATTTGCGCCCTCTTTTTCTGCCTGGTCCCTGTGGTTTATATTGATCCAGATCCATGTTGGCTTGTATTCCTATTTGGCTGCTATTTCCCCATTGCCTTTTCGCTGCATTCTGGTTGATGTATTCCCACTGCAAGTAGGCCATTTCTATCTTCTCCAAATGGTCTTGAGGAATGGCATCGACTCCTAATTTGGACCATTGCTCGTTGACCTTTTGAAGATCTAGATCGCCAAGGATCTCCTCCAGAGGATTGCTTGAGGGGGTTGTGGAGGGCTGATCTAAATGCATTTCTATGCGTTGCTGGGTTTGACTGGTGATAATCTGGAGGGAAGAGGAGTCCTGATGGAGTTGCGGTGCCTGGGCATGGGTTGGATCAGAGATTGAGCTTAGGGCTTTGGTGGTAGGCGTGGGTTGGCTTGGATATGTTAGATTATGATCAGTGGGGGCCTGAGGAGCTGTTGGGTGCTCCGATGAGTCAAGATTGCCCAGAATTTCAAAGCTATTTTGCTGGGTGGGGATCTTATTGGTGGGGGTAGTGTTGGTGGGTTGTTTTGGAGCCTTTTTGCTTCTCTTCCCTTTGTTCTTTCTTGAAGCGGGGGTGAAGCCAGGTGCTGGAGTTTCCCCTTGTTCCTGTTGTGCTTTGGGCTGTGATCGATTGACAGGGCATCTGTGGCTGAGATGTCCATGCTGGCGGCAGGTTCGGCATCTGAATGGGATATTTTCATAATCAATGGTTTTCTTCCAGTGCACTCCTCTGTGGATCAGCTCCATATGGCCTAGGAGGGGTCCTGAAATATCCAGGTAAACACAGATTCTAGCATAAGCCGTGTACTTACCTTGTGATGTTAGATCTGAGGCTTTGATGAAGACTCCCAACTTGTTTCCTATGGCCTCCAAGATTCGCTTGTTCCATTAATCCATAGGCATAGAGTGAAGGCGAATCCATACTGGAACCTTTTTGAAATCCTCCTGTTCTGGAGCAAAGTTTGGCCTCCAGTACGTGATGTATAGTCCGGCAGAGTTGTAGAAATATGGTCCTCCTTCAAAGATACGATCTCGGTCTTCCCTGTGGGCGAAGATGACGGTGAAAAAGCTTCTCGATCCCAGCTGGAGCTCGAAATCCCCTTTGGGTTTCCATTTCTGGTTTATCCACCAGCATAGAGCCTTTTCGTTCAGTTGAACCCCCATGAATCTGCAGATCAGGGCGTGTTTTCTCATGTGGTCTCTATATTCGTCTATCCATGGATCTTCAATGATTAGTCTTGGTATTTCCTTCGAGATGGGCTTGCATGGGGACGATTCTTGCTCGCTGTGTCACTTGGGATTGTGCCCCGCTGATGCCGTTCCTTTTGGCTTCGATTCGTGGCTGGTTCCCTCAGATCTGGAGCTGGTAGGGAAGTTGGGGGTTTCCATAGGGATGCTGCCGAAAATGAAAGGCGTAAAAGAAGGGGGGGTCGAACCCACCCTGGAGTTGTGCATGGAGCGGATCAGATGAGAGCTCCGTTGCAGATCTGTCTTGTGATGATCGATGTTGCAGGCTAGCTTGCCGAGCCGAGCTCAGGGTTCTACAGGGTTTCAATCCTGTCGTCGCTCTTCAGAGACGCGCGAAGTTAAGTGTTCTTAAAAAAAACATATATACTTTACTTCAGAATGATATAATAAATTTGAAATGAATTCAAAATTCTATATAAGCCACGATGATGCAAAAAACCTTTGACTGAGCCTACGAAATCGTATACGATAAGACACATGAATTTATCTAAAATCCTCATTGTTTGGATACGCAATGGTTTGAATTCACCCCGATTAAGAATAAGGCTGGGAAACCACATACGATAATAAACATGATTTTTTCTAAAAGTTTCACTGTTTGGATATGCAACGGTTGAATTAATTTATATGTATTTCAATTAAAATTAAGAAATGGCAGAGCTAAAATTTTCACTGATATGCAACGATTGAATTAATCTATCTGTATTTCAATTAAAAATATTAAATAGCGGAGCAGAGGAAGTTGTATTTGGATGGATATGCAACCCCCGAGTAACGTAATTAACCTAACAACAAAAGTTAGGTGGAGAAAATGGACTTCCCAGAGAGATAGAAGTCATATTAGGTCGACAAAATGGACTTCCGACACAGAGTTATATTTTAGTGGAAATTACAGAACGGACTTCACAAAGAAAGTTATATTTAGGACGAGAAAATGGAACCGACACAGACGAAAATAGGGAAACGACAGATAATTTTAGGTCGAGAAAGTGGAATTCCAAGGTAGTATGGAATTCGAAGAGAAAGTTGCATCTTAGAGAGAAAATTAGAGAACGGAAAAGTAGACGAAGTTATAATTGGGTCAAAATGGGGAACGGAAGACAACGATTCCAAAATAAGATATCACGGAGAACATGGAACAGACAAAACAGCTGACTGAATTACAATCCGGAAGGAATTGAGTGTTATATCAGATTACATTTTTAGTTTTTACGTATAAATGGGTGGTATATATAAATGGTGGTATATATGGTTAGAAATTGTAATTACTCTAGTATGTTAGAGTTGGTTAAAATTAGAGATTCAGTCAATTTACTTTTTAATTTAACCGCTCTCTTTAATTAGGACTGTATGGCTCAACATAACTCAAACATGACTTGACTTGAATCAATTTTCACTCAAATATGTATGTTGGTCTATGTCTCACCTAGATTTACAATCACTCAATACTTTCACAATTTTGAATTTATTTTTCTCAGCCAAATTTTATATCCTCTAAATTGTTTCATTCTTTGTTGAACTTTCTTGGTGTAGGTTTTATTCACTTGCTGCTGCCTTAATTTTTCTTTTACTTTTCTTGAATTGAGTGTTACATGAGATTGCATTTTTAGTTTTTAGGTATAAAAGGGTGATATATTTTAGTTAATGGTTTATAGTTCGAGTGGTTGACATCTTAGTTTGCCATCTCATTCACTCAGGTTCAAGTCTCTGGCTTATCTGTCATAGTATAACTGAAAGTATAGGCGTCTTGATAGAATCTGGAATTCTTAAGATTCCCTGCTCTAATTTCAGGCCCTAGGCTGAACTATGAGTTTATGATATCACTGTCCTGCCAATTCCCCATCTAATATCTGAGAGATTGCTAATTCTCCATCTAAAAAAAGTGATATATTATATTTTTTATTTTTTGATTTTTTAATGTATTTTCAAATGTATAAAGTTAAAAAAAAATTAAAACATTTTAATTATATAGAATTAACAACTTAAGCTCATAATTCCAAAGAATTCTTAAAAGTTTGTCTTCCTAGGATGTAAGGAAACAGGGATAACCGCCTAAGACCCAGTTATTGCAGGTTATGTGATTTTCCTTGAATAACAATGATGAATCAACCTGCTTTTACGGTTAGTAGCTAAAAATAACTGTCGCCGCTGCTAATTTGATAAATTTCCCGGCATGTTAAAAAAAAATCGAAAAAATTCCTTAAAGATTTTTGGAATCTCTGACCTCAAAATATGCCATGAAAAAGGTCAAAGACTACGACTAAAAACTGTGGGCGGCAGCGCTAGTGCAGTCAGATACTCGCATCATAATTAACTACGCACTCAGTTCCTTACGTGATCGAAGGAGAATCCGATGCAGGTCGCACGATTGACTCTCCGCCATATACCGATCAACACACGGCACCCTATTGTCCATTTCCGTCAAAAGCGCCCTATTGTCCATTTCCGTCAAAAGCGCCAATGAGCTTCACGCTTCTACAACGAATAACTCCTATATATAGGGTGCCCTGGCTCTTCGACTCCTCATTGAGTCCGCTGTTGGAAGTATACACAGCTCGCCAATACGCTGTTTTTCTGCTTTTCTGTTTGTCATTTATCAAAGATGGCAGTCCCCGTGATTGACATGAAGAAGATGTTGAATGGAGAAGAGAGGAAAGTGACGATGGCCAAGATACAAAATGCCTGCCAAGAATGGGGCTTCTTTCAGGTGATTCCTCCATTAATTCCTATCCTATATCTTTCATTAACTCAAGTACAATCGTTTTTTTATTTTTCTGCTATATTATCACTTCTTATTGTATGTCATGTGTTATGATTCAGCTTCTGAACCACGGAATACCTCACGCTCTTCTCGACCGAGTGAAGGAACTGTTCAAGGAACATTACAAAAATTCCATGGACGCAGAGTTTCAGAAGTCTGAGATTGTAGGGATGCTTCAAAGTGCTGTCTCCCAAGGCAAGAATTTCGGTACTACGAAAATAGATGCCGACTGGGAAACGGGCTTCTTCCTCCAGGATGAAACTTATGACACAGTCTCACCTCCTCTGCCTACCAATCTCAAGTATAATATTTTTGCATTTTGATGATTTAGATAAATGAATTTGCTGATGCACTGGTTATTATTTCTAGCAGTGATAATGGATAGTTGTGGGTTTATTTTATTATTCGTGAATGTAGAAAATATTCGAAAATTGTAAAAACGTTTTGAAGGAATAATGCTCATCAGCGATGTGTTGGATATTGCAGAGAGACGATGAAAGAATTTAGTGAGGAAGTAAAGATACTCGCGGAAAGAATATTAGATATAATCTGCGAAAATATGGGACTGGAGAAAGGGTATCTGAAAGAAGACATAGCAGAGGGCAATGGCGACGCCAAAGCCCCTTTCGTTGCCATAAAAATGGCTCACTACCCGCCATGCCCAAGGCCAGAACTCGTCGATGGGCTGCGCCCCCACTTGGACGCTGGCGGAGTCATTCTGCTGTTGCAAGATGATGAAGTGGGTGGCCTTCAGGTACTGAAGGACGGCACCTGGTTTGACGTCGAACCCATCCGACACGCAATCGTTATCGACATTGGCGATCAGCTGGAGGTATATAAATTGTATATATTCAAATATCAAATGCTTTTTCGGTGTATATATGACTTATGTAATTACTAATGATGGGGTTTGCGCGTGAATACAATTCAGGTGATGACCATGGGGGAATGCAAGAGCATGTGGCATCGCGTGCTTTCTAAAAAAGACGCGAATCCAATGTTGGTCGCAGCGTTTTATAACTCATCGACCAATGCGGAGGTGTTTCCAGCTCCACAGCTGATCATGAAGGCGACAGAGCAGAATGGCAATGAAAATGACATTAATAATATGAATGCCCAAAGTGGCTATAGTTATCCAAAGTTCGTCTCAAAAGATTATATGAAAGTGGTGAGCAGAAGTTTCTCGAGAGAGAGCCGCGATTCGAGGCTATGAGAGCACTCTGTTCCCTGAAGTAATCTTCTTGAGGAGATACTAGCTCCCAGCAATGCTTCACTTTCAACTGGTTCTGGTTATAAACTTATGTTCAATAAAAAATTAGAATTAGATTAATCTATATAGGAAATAGAGCTCTTCCCAGTGTATTTTCTTATCGAGCTCCATCGCAATATTTAGGATCTATGCATGGAATAGAATTAGAATAGGATACAGCAGGTTGGATAAACCGTTACGCAGACTTAATTTGAATACTTTATTGAGATGTAACTGTGCATCCATTTCTAAGCATTAAAGTTGGATTACATATTCTATTTTAACTTCTCCAACCTCTTGATTCCGCGTTAAATTGAACACTTTAGTTATTTGGAAGTGCTTTACTCTTTCTATCTCCACCCTCTTATTCCGCGTTAAATTGAACACTTTGGTTATTTAGAAGTGCTTAAGTGTTTCTTTCTCCAACCTCTTTATTCCGCGTTAAATTGAACACTTTAGTTCTTTGGAAGTGCTTCACTTTTTATTAGCGTAGTTTTATAGTGAGGAACATTTTGTTCTGACCAGATTCTTGAAAAAAAAAAAAAAAATGGATGGTAAAAGTGTTTGAATGATTTTTTTAATAGTGAAAATGAATTTATTATAATTAAAAATTTCCAAGGCACTCAAAATTCTGAAATTTAACTGCTATAACTTTAATTTTTATAAAAAAATTGGCAAATTTCATAAGGATCATACCAAAAGTTCATTTTTGGAACAAAAACGTCCTTTTTTTTGTCATAAGCTACATAATGCAATGCTTCATATCAGATATTCTAAAAAGTTACAATGTAAAGAAACAAAAATTATAAAACCATGATACAATCATAAGCTATGGAAGATAGAGCAAACCCTCCGAGAGAGTGATATTGTCATCTATGAAAATGTACCTTATAACCCCAAAAACACCACTTAGACCCTCTTTAGAGAGTGTGTCTGCCACCATGTTAGATTCACGGTATATGTGGCGAGCAGAAATACCCAGAAGAGTGCCCATGGGCTTTTTGATGTGGTGGATCCATCCATATAAGAGAGGGGGGTCAACTGTGGTGTGTCCTTTTATTCCCTCAATGAGGGATCTTGAATCACCATATACATGTAGATTATTTACTTGCATTTTTTGAGCAAACCAGAGTTATCCCCATAATGCCAATATTCCAACCCTTGTGTTCGTACCCGGGCCGCCATTCAAGGAGAGTTTGTAATGTTGCCTTTCATTTATTCTGAGCCACACATTGCATCCACATATTCCTTGTTGAGTCGCTCCATCAAATAGACTTGGAGGGAAACAAAGATCTGGTGAACTGTGACAGTAGGATAAATCTTTGATTGAGCAGGCATGTCTGGAAATTGATGTCTTCTAAGATATGATTGTCTAGCATATCCTGTTTGTATTTATTGGCACTTCTACGAATAAGCAAAAGTTTCAAGCATACCAAATCTCCCAGAAAAGGAAAAAATGGATTTTCCTTAGAATTGCCATCTCCTGTAGCCCAGTGTGTGATACAATGTTCGATTTTGTGTGCCTGCCTGTCCATAATATGATATGTCTATGTAATATGGCTTCATATCAATCTAGTAGTGGGACAAAGAATGAAAATATGTATGCAAGATTGCATATCATTTCTAGAGAGAATACATCACCTTGGACCAAAGTCTCCTCATTTTGGGAGATTATCCCATGTTAGTATCTTATTCTTCCATACTAGCGAGGTAAACAGGATCATATTGAGAGGGATATTCGATTTCCATATTTTTGAAACCATAATGGCATCTGCAAATCATATGTCCGCGACATGTAGAATCGATATGATTCTCCCACTACTATTGAATGCTTGTGAAGTCACCCACTCCAGGTGAGATGGTCTCCTTGTGTGTTGTAACAGAGACCAACCATATGGAGGAGATTGATATAACCATTCCAATCATCGACACAATGTCCTTGAAGTCCCAGCTCCACTACCTCTTTCCATATTGGACAGCTTGCTTGCCATTGTTAGATGACTTGATATAAAAAGAAGTAGCCTCTCAAGTGAATGATCTCCAATGTGTTCCTGTTAAGCAGCGCATCCTGATTGGCTCCCTTGATATTGTCATACCCGATCTGAAACTTGTGTCCATTACCAAAAATCCCATATCATTCGCATCCGGAACCAGTACATCACTTTAGTGAAGCTCCTTCATATAGAAGACCCCTTACTCTAGAGAGGTTGTTATCTCTATACAATGTGCCAATATCAAAACCTTTCATATATTTGTTGTTGATTATGTCCTGCCAAATCCCATGTCTAGTCAAAGCTCTCTAGAAAGATTTAATCAATAAATTCTAACAAAATACCTTATTGTCCAAAATACTCCATTCATCATATTTCTCCGGTTTAGTCAGAGCTTCCCATCTACACAGATGGAACTTAGTGTCCTCTCCCACGCCAGACCAAAGGAACCTAGTTAGGTTAGTTCTGATCTTGGATGTGGTAGCAGATGACATCACAATTAAATGTTCCCAATAAACAATAATATGTTGTAGAACAACTTGTATAAGAATATATATGCCACCCATTTTTAGTCATTTGTGGGACCATGAGTTCAATCTCTTTATGTATTTGTCCAAAATCCAAAACCAGTCTGTATTCTTGTAGTTATTGGGCTTGAGTTTAAAGCCCAAATAAGTGAAACCTGCAACAAGGGGAGGAGCTCTTATGATAAATATGCCAGAAAATATCTCTATATCCATCCTGTCATCATAAGGCAAGAGTAGAATAGATTTGTTTTTGTTTGTTATCAACCTAGAGGCTGCAACATGGTGTTAAAAGCTATAGTGTAGAGCAGAGCATTGTGATCTAGAAATAATACCAAAAGTAAGGATATCATCAACAAAAGATAAATGATTGATAATCACATGGGGAGATATACAGAGACCTTGAAAGAGAACCCAAGACTAAGCATCCTTGATATTCAAGCTAAGTTCATCCATGACAAGAATAAAACGAAGGGGGAAAGAGAACATCCCTGTTGAAGTCCTCTACCCGCCCTGAAGAAGCTCCAGGGAAATACGTTGTTCAAAACATCAGAACAATTTGAGGATATACACGACATAATACACTCTACATTGTGTGGATGTAAACTAATCTAGTTTAGAATGAGGTGGATGTAGGATCAGTCTACACTGTCGTGGGCCTTATGTAAATCCACTTTCATAACAAGAGCTTCTTTCTTTTTTTGTATGAATAGTATGAATGCATTCATGTGCAGTAACAATGGTGTCATGAATAAGGTGATTGTTCAAAGATCCAAATTTCTCCTAGGATATGTGTGCAGAGAGGATATTATTGACACATCTCATGATCACCTTTGAAATCAATTTGTATGTGATGTTGTAGAGGGAGATAGACCTGAAATCCCTGAAATTGTGAGGGGAAGAAGATTTCGGAAAAAGAGCTAAGAAGGTTGAATTAACAACACCATTGATATTTCCCAAAATTTTGGGCTCTTCCACAATCTCCAATAGACTTTGTTCCATCAATTAAAAAGAAAAAATAAAGAGCTCCACAGTCCAACCGTGAGGGTCTGAGCATTTGTCTTTGGCAAATGATTTAAGAACCTATAAATTTTCTTCCAATTGTATAGGGCGATAAAGGGCTTCATTAGATGTCTCATCGAACATAGTAGGGTATAGATCCAAATCCCATAATTGGTCCATATAGTCCATTCCGAGTCTGGTCCTATAAAAATCCTCAAAATATGTTATTGCCTCGTTTTGGATCTGTGGGATAGTATATTTAATCTCTTCGTCAAAAGTTTCAACGTGCAAGATATAATTTATGTGTTTTATGTTGTTTGCATAATGATGAAAAAAACAGGTGTTACGATCCCCCTCTCCCAACCATATAGCCCTGCTTTTGAGTCACCAAGTAGCATCCTGAATCTTAAGAATCTCATTCTTTCTATCTTCGAGGGATTTTAATAATTCCAACTCCTATTGTGATGGATTTTTCATTTCCATGGATCGGCCAAAATAGGATATATCTCTCGTTATCTACTACAATTCCATAATCGTCTGCTTCTTTTTCTTTCTCTCCTAAATTTGAGTCCCGCTTTTTAATAGATTGAGATTTTGTGTAATGGTCTACATGGCAGAGGTCCCCTGTGTCCATGCTACCTCGGGTCATGTAGAGGTGACCATATCATTAAAATCTATATCATCCAACCAAACCCTGTTAATTTGAAAGGGATCCCATAGTGAATATTTTTTGATCTCCATTGTAAAATAACGGGAAGGTGATTAGAAAGATATGTCCTATATATGAAGGACTTCATATTGCCCAAAATATCTACCAGGTTCTCATGAACAAGGAAACGATCTAAATGCTTCCTGATATGATCATCACCAGCCCTGCGATTATCCCAAATGGGAGAAAGTGGAAAGGGACAAATATCAACCAAGTGATGATCTGCAAAAACATTATACAACCGACCAGCTAATGGGTCCAGTCGAAAATGAGTGCCCCAACATTCTTTCATCGATAAAGTAGCATTAAAATCACCCACCATGATAAGGCCACTAGTCTTGAGTATGTCACATGATGCTATATGGTCCCAAAAAAAACACGATCTCTACAAGGTGCATATAAGTTAAGAAAATGAATATGAATGGGAATCCCCCTAAAATGGCTCGTCAAAAGTATGCCAGCAAAGAGACAGAAGGTACGTAAGTTTTCCCACTTGGGATCCCACATGGTAATAAGTTCTCCAGACATACCAGTAGAGCTCACACCCATAATATACAAGTCAAGGCAAATATAGTGAAAGTATGTTATAGCTCGTGAAGTTTCTGCAAGGGTGTTTTGGTATGAGAATGATGAAAGGGTGAACACTTTGAATGAGGTGAAGAAGACCCAAAAGTTAATATGTTATCAATATAAGCACATCATTTTCAAAGTGGATTGAATACTAAAAAGGATGGTCACAAGGTACTTTCTATCCAACCACTCATATCTAGATATTTTCTTTTGTAAATATAAGTACTTTGTATTTCATATTAAAAAAAATACTGAATATTACATGATGATCATTGCCATGCTAATATCCATATTATTCCCCTTATCAAATAGATAATCATTTCCATGCTCATATCCATACTATCCCCTTTATCAAATAGATAGAAGAGCTCAGATTACACAGAAGACTATTACATTAACCATAAGACACTAAACCAAAAAAGCCAGAAGTCCAGACAAACTAAAACCATCCCATATTTGCACATCAGAGAATACATAAGCCACTGAGAATGAAAAAGGCAGAGAACTATATAGAAAATAGTATTAAATTCACATTGTACCTCCATCTACATAGAAAACTAACAATATGCAGCACCAAGACAAAAACAGAGGCATCATGCCATAATAACACTTCATACATTACACTTGCAAAACCAAGAGGAAAAGATACAAATAAATTTCCTCCAAAGAAATAAACATTGTAAATATGCATTCCAAAGACAATGTTATGGCACCAGATTTATATCTACGCCCACCGAATTGAGGCCAAATACAATTAAACAATGTTCCAAAAATCTCCTCCATACAAATTGCAAAACGCTTCAAAATAAATTAAAGCCATTGCCTCTAAAAATAAATCCAAAACCACCAACATACCGAAAACCATTAAAACCCCATGACCCATAGAACCTAGAAGAGAAAACAACAACCAAGTATCCCTAGGAGGCTGCTGAGAATAAACCAAACCAGAGAAACATGTGCAAAAATGGATGACAAAATTAATCTAGTGCACCATTCTATTCATGATCCGAAGAAACCAGAGGAGGCATATAAACATTATCAGTTAGAGGATCAATGAGATCACACAAGTCCAAATTGCTCACAAAGAAACTTCCTACCTATGCCAAACGAGAGTCGACATTGTCTAAATAGAACCTCTTGTTGGGAGGCATGCATTTAATGTCCTCTAATGAAGAGAAAACATTATAATCTTCCACTTGCTTTTCCTTGAATATGAGACATAGTAGAGTCATCATCTATTGATTTAACACCAAAGAACTCATGAAATGAAACCTCCTTTTCCTTAATCTACCTTGAGTTGGAAGCCATTTTGCACCCTCCCCCAACAATTCAAAGTAAGAGTAGTAAGTATTATCCCCTTCCTCCTTATTTTCTTGCACAAGGATCTCCTTCCTCACCTCTAGAGGAAAATTGTCAAATGCAATAACAATTTAATTAAAGGGAAAAGGTCAAACCCTTTTGTGCCCAATTTTACTTCCACCACCTCTTCGACTATT
Organism: Pinus tabuliformis; assembly: GCA_031772625.1. Classification (NCBI taxonomy): domain Eukaryota; kingdom Viridiplantae; phylum Streptophyta; class Pinopsida; order Pinales; family Pinaceae; genus Pinus; species Pinus tabuliformis. The sequence continues at coordinate 1,326,574,053 of CM062805.1, read as the reverse complement.
GATTCTCTAGCTAGGAGGCATGATGACCACTGCAAATAAACAATGAGTACAATGACTATTGTAACCTCTAATTATAAAACATGACCAAGAAAGATATGGAAGACCCTAAATGCCCAATCGGAATATAATTATGTCATCACCCAATGACCACACCACTCGACCAAAACCCAAAAGATTATCAAGTTTGTCACAATGCAGTTTCATGCCGCAATGAAGAAAAAGTATTGGAAACTCTTTACAACTTAGATATGACTTTAAGAAATTATAAGGAAACCTAGACCCTTGAAACATCCCATTAAACAAGGAAATTTGGACACCTTGAACCAACTGCAATTGATTTAGAAAAATAAAAACATAAGCTAAAAACACTTGCACTAACAATTTCAGACACCAATAACACCTTGCCCAAATTACCTCAATTACCCACAACAACTCAGAATTTATCTTCAAAGGCTCACTTAAACAAAGAAACTGATAAATTTTCCCCAAAGACCTAGACAAAAAAATGCAGAGAACAGGTGAATGAAATTTATGCCCTAAGAACAACAAAGGAATGTGTAAATTCATGACTCATAAACTAAAACTCTCCAAAATAAAGTGCATCTCTATACTTAGCAGAAGAGGTACGAGCCACAAAAGACACCATCGAACACGAAATTCCAATGCCAAAGGCCCAGTCACAAGAATGCATAGAATAGGCGAACCAAATTTATACCCTAAGAACAACCAGGAAATCAAAATGAAACTCCCCAAAACAATGTGAAGCTCAGTACATACCAGAAGAAATATGAGCCACTAAATACACCATTCAATGCAGAATTCCAACAATAAGAAGCAAATATAGGAGTTCAAGGAAATGTCCTCACCTCCTTGCACAATATGCTCGAACCTCCACCCATCCATCTCCATAAACTAGTGCTTTAAATCTTCAAGGCAACACACATGCTAAGACATAGACATTGGATACTTCTTGCCACGCCAACCTGAGGTGGAGCCAAATGTGCTAATGGAACCTTCATTGATGCAGCCCTTTTAGTTCTATTAACACCCTCATTGGGGTCATATCTAGATCTTTTCAAAATTATTGAAATGAAGGTATTCACAATTTTTAATAGTATAGTTTATTTTTTGTATTATTATATTTTATTTTTCCATTTTGAAAACAACTGATTCGTGTATACACTTTATCTCTGGAGCATGAATATTGTAAAATTGTTTATATAACTCTTCATCAAGAATTTACTAAACATTATATTTCACATTAAACAACATAATTTTTAATTTATTGCATATTTTCATCTATTTTCCAATTATATATACTTGCTTAAAGTTCCTTTCTTTTCAATTTTTGATATTTACCATAATTCTAATTTGACCTAAATCTCTTTTTAATTGAATTTAATATATATTTAGACACTCCTCTTTTCCAAAACATTTTACTCAAATATTGAACCAGATGCAAAATCTATTTTTCAATATACATTAGCATAACCTACAACTATATTTTAAGAAACTATACACATAAATTTACTAATAACACAACCACATAATAAATTAAAAATAAACAATTTACAAATGAGAAATGCAATTCCAACCATTTTCATTTAATGGCCAACTTCTTTGATTTTCCACCCTCCAATAATTATTATTTGATAATGATACCTAATCATTGTTACGATGATAAGATGTTTGAAAACTAATTAGAGATTATACCATTTAATTTGTCATCAATGAGTATTGAGCCTAAAAAGGAATGATCCCCTTACCATATCAACGAATTGGTGCTAAGCCATAAGCAACGATGGCTAGATAGGAGATGTCTTGATCCATACCTATCTTTGGCCTATTAAAGGGATACAAGCACCACGACTAATCCACAAAACATGCCCGGAAAAGGAACGTGTCACGATCCCATAGTAGGAATTGATTTTAGGACCACGGTTGGATTTCTTTACCATCCATGTGAGATATGAGTGCCATGAGTAGGTTTTGGGTAGCAAATGGATCTCAAAAATTAAACACGGTTAGTAAAAGGAAACAAGAGATTAATTCCTAAATGAAGATTTTCAACTTCAAGAAATTGTTAGGGATGAAACTACTTGGTTCTTAGGCCTTAACCATAGCATATTGAATTTAATTTCTAGGAACAACACCTGCAAACCACCATAGCATAGGCAATGTATTCAAATTTGATATAAATGCTACTATGTTCAAGGAAAGAAAATAAGTTCCTTAGGTTATCGTTGAATTATTTTCGGCTCAAGAACCATGCATGAGTTTTTGAAGCAACATACGAGTTCTTACGGGGGCTTTTTGTAGGTTATAGAGTAGAGGGAAGGGATATTAGTAGGTTTTGTGCAAAAAAAATGGATTTTGATTTTGAAAAACATGATGAGAAACAAACAAAATCCATAATGCCTAATTCAACCTTCTCAACATCAAACACCATGAATAATATGCAAAAACATGACCTATAGAAGATTAACAAAGGAATTAAAGCCTAATTGAACCTTCTCAAGCTCAAGCACTATGAATAAGATCTACAAATTATGACATGTACCATCATTAGAGGGTATTTATCTGAGGAGAAAGATATGGAAATCATTGAAGATGTTTTGTGCATTGCAAATGAATGTCAACGTGTTAACCATGGCTGTTGTATGGAAATGATAACCTTAGGTCCCTGACCATGGTATGGGGAGACATGATATCCTCAAGACGTAAAAATGGGTTGTTGGTCTGAATCCGCTGTCGGGAGTATATACAGCTCGCTCAACAGGCTGCCGTTGTGCTTTTCTGTTTTCAATTTTTCAAAGATGGTTGTCTCCGCGATTGACATGAAGAAGCCACTGAATGGAGAAGAGAGGGAACTGACTATGGCCAACATAGAAAATGTCTGCCAAGAATGGGACTTATTTGAGGTAATTCCCCATTAATTTTCATCCTATAATTCTCAGTAACTCATGTAGGCTCGTTTATAACTTTATTGTTCTGCTAGATTATCAATTCTTACTGTATGTCATGTGTTAATTATGCAGCGTTTGAACTAAGGTGTACCTCATGCTCTGCTCGTCCAAGTGAAAGGAATTGTTCAAAGAACATTACAAGGATTCCATGGACGTAGAGTTTCAGAACTCTGAAGTTGTAGAATGCTTGAAAGTGTTGTCTCTGAAGGCAAGAATTTTAGTACTACGAAAATATAAGTCGACTAGGAAACTCGATTTATCCTCCAAGATGAAGCTTATGACACAGGGTCACCATCTCTGCATACCAATCTCAAGTATTGAACTCGACGTATATTGATGATTTAGAAGAATGAATTTGCTATTGCATTGTCTATTATTAATATAGTGATATGGATAGTTGTGAGTTTATTTTATGTCAACAAATTTATTGAATATGTGTTCATAAATGTGGAAAATAATAAAAAATTATAGTGGAAGTTTTGGTAAAAAAAAAAGTTAGTTAGAGATATGTTGGAAATTGTAGAGAGACGATGAAGGAATTTCGTGAGGAGGTAAAGAGATCGGCCGAAAAAACATTAGATATAATATGCAAAAATTTGTGACTGAAGAAAGGGTATGTGAAAGAATCCCTAGCAGGGCGTAATGGCAAGTCTTTCAAGTTCTGAAGGACGACACTTGGTTCTACGTCCATGATAGCTTAATAATGATTCTATAATGCGAAACAAACACTTAAAAGAATAAAAAAAAAATGCCCAATTAATCATACCTTCGGCCATTGATGCTACTCATGCCGATCTTGAGGCAATCCTCTTCTTATCAGCGAATCAGAAAAATAGTAGGTCACTATGTGGGCACATTAACACCATGAACACAATCGCAACTTGCAAACTGGTTGCCTGAAATTGTACTCACACATAAATCATACAGACCACTTCCTTTTGGTTTTGCACTGCCGACAAAGATAAAGATTCCAAAATCATGCCTCGTAGCCAGAGAACTAAATTATGTATAAAGAATCGGCTAATATAGCAAGGGATCTCCGAAGCCTGGCATGTTCTGCATTACCACCAGATACCTAAAAACAACAATAGTTGAGGTCAAATATCTATCTATAAACTCATGTGAACAAGAACTAGTACAAAACACAAACTCTTTCGAGTATTTAATACTTTGGCGTGAAACTTAGAGAAGTTCATGTTCAGCCTTTAGTCTGTTCTCGGCTTGGATTTACACTCTACCAATTAACAAAAATTCACCAAGAAAAAACTCTCATTCGTGTAGCAATTCCAAGCTCTGCTCACTTTAACTTGATGTTGTAAGGCTGAAGGGGATTGAGTTAGTGAGCTTGGGGACCAAACATAAGCATTTATAGCTAAGCTTCGATCAATCTTACGTTGTCTATGTGTCAAGTGTTCCATATATCATGGTAAAGAACTGCAGAGGGAGTAATAGACCACTCCAGGAGCTCCCAATAAGAAATTGATTTAACTGCAGTTAGTTTCTGTAATTTAAGGAAATGACTGCAGTTGGTTTCCATAATTTAAGTAAATGACTGCAGTTGGTTTCCAGAATATTGACGGCCGTTGGGACAGGGAGCTTAACATTCTCCCACTTGGTCCATACTTCCAATCTTAATGTCGCATCTTAAAACCCATTGATAATCTATATTAAGTAATAGATACATGAATCATGGTGATAAGTCCTCTAATGATGAGTATTATCTTCCATGTATTACTATGTATTTATTTCTATTAAAATTTATGTGGCAACAATTTCTTAATGAATAAACCTTATGTTTATTCTTGGTCCTACACAGATGAATTCTCTCAAATCAAATTAAGGTGCACATAAATATGAGGAAAACATCACAATAATTAAGAATTTCGTTAAAATAACACTGTTCATACAATGAGAAACTACATAACGGAACCAAGTCCCATATTCATTACATGATACTTGAATTCAAACGGTGGCATGTCCTTAGTCAAAGGATAAGCGATTAGCAACTCAGTGCTGACATGCTCAATGACCACTTTCTTTTCTTTAACACGTTCCCTTATAGCTAAATACTTAATGTCGATGTGTTTATTTCGACTCCCACTTTGGTTGTTTTTATCCATAAAAACAACAGCTGAATTGCCGCAATACATTCTCAATGGCTTAGAGATAGAATCCATAATTCTAAGCCCATAAATGAACTCTTAAGCCATACACCATGTAAACTAGCCTCAAAACAGGAGACGAACTCGACTTCCATAGTGGAAGTGGCAATCAAGGTTTGCTTGGCACTCCTCCATGATACAGCTCCACTGGCCATCATAAAAATGTATCCTGATGTTGATTTGCGTGAATCAAAACATCCAGCAAAGTCAGAATCTGAGTAGCCAATTACTTCCAAATTGTTCGTCTGTCTATACATAAGCATGTAGTTTTTGGTTCCTTGAAGGTACCTCATTACTTTTTTTGTAGATCTCCAGTGGTCTATACCTGAATCACTCTGATATCGTCCCAACATTCCCACAACAAATGCAATGTGACGTCTTGTGTAGACCTGAGCATATATTAGGCTTCCGACATCAGAAGCATATGGAATGTTCTTCATTTGTTCCCTTTCAAAGTCGTTCTTCGGGCATTGGTTCAAATTGAACCTATCACCCTTCACAATGGGAGCTACACTTGGTGAACAATCCTTCATCCAAAATCTCTCTAAAATTTTATTAATATAGGTTTCTTGAGATAGACCCAAGATGCCTCAGAATCTGTCTCTATGGATCTTAATGCCAATGACATAATATGCCTCACCCATATCCTTCATATCGAAATTTTTAGAGAGGATTTTTTTCACCTCATGCAGCAAATCCTTATCATTGGCTCAAAATGTCATCCACATATAAAACAAGAAAACAGATTTTACTCCCATTGAATTTCAAGTATATACATTGATCCATAATGTTTTCTACAGAACCGAAAGAAGAAATTACATTATGGAATTTCAAATACCATTGGCGGGATGCTTGTTTTAAATCGTATAATGATTTCTTGAGCTTGCAAACCAATTGCTCACCATCACTAGAGGGGAATCCTTCAAGCTATTTCATGTAAACCTCCTCCTCTAGATCTCCATTGAGAAATTCCATTTTCACATCCATTTGTTGCAATTCTAAGTCAAAATGAGCTACTAATGTCATAGTAACGCGCAAGGAATCTTTCTTAGATATAGGAGAGAAAGTTTCCGTGTAGTTGATTCCTTCTTTCTGAGTGAATCCCTTAGCAACAAGTCTTGCCTTGTATCTCTCAGTGTTGCCCAATGAGTCTTTCTTGCCTTAAAGACCCATTTACATCTAATGGATTTTGCACCATTAGGAAACTCAACAAGATCCCAGACTTCATTACTCTTTATAGAATTCATCTCTTCCTTCATGGCATCATACTATAATTCTAATTCTTTGCAACTCATGGCTTGTGAAAAAGACTCAGGATCATTTTCAGCTCCAATGTTGTAGTCAGATTCTTGTAGATACACAACATAATTATCAGGAATTGCTGATCTTTTTGGTCTACTAGATCTTCTTAATGTTGTACCATCATCTTCCTGAGAAGTATGTGGTTCATCTCATTGTTCAAAAGTTCTTGGCAACTCTTGAACTACCTGATCTACTGGAATGTCGTCAGCAGTTTATGGAACTTCAGCAATTGGTTGTTCAACACCAGTTTGTACTTGAGGGGTGCTATGAACAATGAACAATCTATCACTTGAGGTGGAAGGTTGAGATTTTAAATGATCCTTCTCAGAAACTATGTTCCTGGTTTGATCGCTCCCATTGATCAAGCCATTTTCAAGAAACTTTGCATTTCTTGATTCCACAATCCTAGTGATGTAAGATGGACAATAAAACCTATAGCCTTTAGACATTTCAACATATCCAGTGAAATGCCCACTAATGGTCCTTGGGTCCAGCTTCTTTGCTTGTGGATTTGAATGATCCTTCATAGAAACTATGTTCTTGGTTTGATCGCTCCCACTGATCAAGCCATTTTCAAGAAACTTTGCATTTCTTGATTCCACAATCCTAGTACTGTGAGATGGACAATAAAATCTATAACCTTTAGACCTTTCAGCATATCCAATGAAATACCCACTAATGGTCCTTGGGTCCAGCTTCTTCTCTTGTGGATTATATATTCTCACTTCAAACAAGAATCCCCAAATGTGCATATGTCGCAAACTCGGTTTCCAACCTTTCCATAATTCAAATGGCATTTTAGGAACAGCCTTGGTTAGAACTCGGTTTAATATATACATTTTCGTCTTAAGTGCTTCAGTCCACAAAGATTTAGGAAGATTGGAGCTGCTAAGCATACTACACACCATGTCCAATAATGTTCTGTTTCTTCTTTCTGCTACAACATTCTGGTCGGGTGAACCAGGCATGGTGTATTGGGCAACAATCCCATGCTCTTGAAGAAATTTTGCGAATGGCCCAGGTGCTTGTCCATCTTCTGTGTATATACCATAATATTCTCCACCTCTATCTGATCTCATGATCTTAATTTGCTTGATGCATTGTTTCTCTACTTCAACGTTAAAGATCTTAAATGCATCTAATGCTTCGTTCTTTTTATGAAGCATGTAGAGATACATATATCATGATTAATCATCTATAAAAGAGATGAAGTATCTCTGACCATGTGAGTCCATGTCTGGACTACATATATCAGTATGTATGATTTTTAATATGTCCGAACTCCTATTGGCACCTTTCTTTGACGTGTTGGTTTGCTTTCACTTTATGCAATCCACAAAAGTCTCAAAATCAGTAAAATCCATAGTATTAAGTACCCCTTCATTTATCAATCTTTTAATTCTTTCTATGGAGATATGACCTACTCTCTGGTGCCATAATTTAAAGGAATCTTCATTAATAACACATCTTTTAGTGCTAGTGTGAACATGCATTGAATCATAAGTCACATTGTTTTGTAAATTAATGCAGTAAAGACCATTAGACAAAATAACATTCCCAACACAATTAGATTTATAAAATAAACTAATGGATGTTTCTGAAAAGTTAAAGGAATATCCAAAAGGTACAAACCTTGAAACTGAAATCAAGTTTCTAGAAAAACTTGGATTATAAAAGGTCTTTTCTAATTCTAAAACAAAGCTACTACTTAAATTTAAATATCATGTTCATATAGATTCCACATGCGATCCCATCTTGTTTCCTGATAAGATGGTTCACTCACTTCCCATTGGCTTCCTTAGGTTTTGCAAACACTACAAGGAATTCGAAATGTGAATTGTTGATTCATAATCAATCCACCAGGTGTTAATATTGACATTAACCATGTTAAATTCATAACAAACAAACGAGATTAGATTACCTTTGTCCGCAAGCCATTTTTGAAATTTGACGCAATCCTTCTTTATGTGTCCCTTCTTTTTACAGAAGAAACACTTGGAATCCTTCTTGATATCAGCTTGGGAAGGTACTTTACCTTTCCCTTTCTTATTAGCTTGAGATATGTCCTTTCCACTCATTTCTAGCATTGCACTTTCTCCTAGTTCCATCACAAATCTTTCTTCCTCTTGAACACACATGGTCATGAGTTCATTAATTGACCATTTATCCTTATGTGTGTTGTATGAGATTTTGAAGAGTCCATATTGGTGCAGAAGGGTGTTTAGAATGTAGTGCACCAGGAAGGACTCCAATATTTCAACCTCGAATTTCTTCAATTAAGCCATAGTGTCCCTCATTTGTATGATGTGCTTGCACACACCTTTCACATTGGTGAGCCTTAGGGATGAGAACTTCATAATTAGTGTGCTTGCTAGTGCCTTGTCTGAAGTGACGAATTGATCATCAATGGCTTTTAGCATGTCTTAGACCTTTTCATGCTGATCAATGGAACCACGAATACCAGCTGAAATTTTAGTATTAATGAACATCATGCTTAGGCGATTAGATCACTCTCATCGTTCATAAAGCGTGATGTCCGCTACAGTGCTGGTTTTAGTGAGTGCTGGTGGTTCATCTTTCCTAATAGCATAGTCTATGTCCATCCACCCTAAATGAAGGAGAACTCTCTCCTTTCAGACCTTATAGTTATCTTCCTTAATTTCAGGGATATCACAATGAATTTCAGAAAAAATTTGTAGGTTGTACAACTGCATAAAATTAAAGATTACATGTTTATGTTAAAATTGAGGCCCAAAAGTAAAATTTCATGCTTTACCAATGTAAACCATGCTTAAAAATTGAATCTAATGACATAAAAAATTTCTGTGGACGAAATTTTCAATTCAAGCATATTCAATTATACTTTATGATAGAATTTATCAAATTATTCACTTAATTCATAATTCTAAAGAGTATATTATGATTATAATTTGATATAAATTCTATCTTAGATTTGAACTTTATGATAAAACTATTGATTCATAATTCCTGTGGGTAAGTTATGAATAATTTAACATTTTACCCTAATTAATTATATAAATATAATAAAAATTCCCGTGAGATAGAATTTATTATATTTAGTATAATTAATTACAATTAATGTGTAAATATTCTTTATGTGATCCTAATCAATCATAATATATAATATTATTTAATTAGAGACGTTATGACTATTCTCTAATCAATTAAAAATTATACGGATCACTTAGACATTATTTCTTTTATGCATAAAAATTAACTTGATATGAGAATAATTATAAATCACATAAATAAAACTATAATATTCATGCATAACATTCAACAATGGGTCTTGTATACTCATTCAAAATAGCATGTTTTAATTTAAAATAGAAATTATCAATTCATGCAAATTAAATACGAGCATAGTTAATAAATTTTGCACAACAATTATCCAAATTGCATATAATTAAATCAAATAAATATTATAAGCATAAAAATTAAGCAAAAATTAGACATATTTCCAAATAAATGCCTTAATTCAGAAAATTCTCAAAATATGACATTTAACCAAACAGAACATGTCTATAAACACTAAGGCAGAGATAAAAGTAGCTCTGATATCAAATGATAACTTAATAACGATTCTATAATGCAGAAAAAACACTTAAAAGAATTAAAAAAAAATAAATTAATGCCCAATTAATCATACCTCCGGCCATTGATGCTACTCACTCCGATCTTGAGGCAGTCCACTTCTTGTCAGTGAATCAGAAAAACAGTAGGTCACTATGTGGGCACATTAACACCATGAACGCAATCACAACTTGCAAACTGGCTGCCTGAAATTGTACTCACATAAATCATATAGACCACTTTCTTTTGGTTTCGCAGTGCCGACAAAGATAAAGATTCTAAAATCGTGCCTCGTAACCAAAGAACTAAAATATGTATAAAGAATCGGCTAATATAGCAAGAGATCTCTGAAGCTTAGCATGTTCTACATTACCACCAGATACTTGAAAACATAGCAATTGAGTTCAAATATCTGTCTGTAAACTCATGTGAACAAGAACTAGTACAAAACACAAACTCTTTCAAGTATTTAATACTTTGGCGTGAAATTTAGAGAAGTTGAAGTTCAACTTTTAGTCCGTTCTCAGCTTGGATTTGCACTCTGCCAATTAACAAAAATTCACCAAGGAAAAACTCTCATCCGTGTGGCACTTCCAAGCTCTGCTCACTCTAACTTGATGGTCTAAGGCTGAAAGGGATTGAGTTAGTGAGCTTGGGTACCAAACAGAAGTATTTATAGCCAAGCTTCTATCAAGTTTTTGTTGACTATGTGTCAAGTGTTCCACAAATCATGGTAAAGCACTTCAGAGAGAATAATGGACCACTCCAGAAGCTCCCAACAAAAAATTGATTTAACTATAGTTGATTTCCATAATTTAAAAAATCATTGCAATTGGTTTCCATAATTAAAAAAAAAAGTATAGTTGGTTTCCAAAATAAAATATCGACGACAATTGGGAGAGGGAGCTTAAGAGTCCAACCCATCGACACACAATTGTTATCGAATATATTGAATATGGAAGTGCTTGACTTTTTAATAGCATTGGAGTGATACTTTGAGATAAAGTCACAGATAGTACCTTTCTCATCCACGAGTAAAGTAAAGACAATGGATATCATCTATGTTTCAATATTATAAAGTGGATGTTACCTCTCCTTCAATATTATATAGAGGAAATTGTACATTCAATACACGCTATTTTCCACTGCGCATTTTTTTTCAATGTGCGTATTTTACTATTTATTTTTGGGTTTTTTAACTTCCTCGTTTCTTTCAACATGTTTTATTAATTTTTTTAAATATAATTGTTTATATCAATTAAATTAACGGGCAATTTAAAAAAAGAATTAATTTTTTTTAAAATAATTATTTTTTTGTTTTTCATTAAACAACTAAAAATCATTTAGTTGTTAAATTAAGCTTACTCACTTATTATATTGAGGCTGTTGTTAAGTCCTAAGTTACTAGTATATTTCACTTGCCCATTGTTGAGTAATAGCTACTAAAATTATGATTCAAATTGCTCCAAGCAATTCACCATAATTAAAAAACATATATACTTACTTCAGAATGATATAATAAATTTGAAATGAATTCAAAATTCTATATAACCCATGATGATGCAGAAAAACTTTGACTGAGCCTACGAAACCGTATATGATAAGACACATGAATTTATCTAAAATCCTCATTGTTTGGATACGCAATGGTTTGAATTCACCCCGATTAAAAATAAGGCTGGGAAAGCATATACGATAATAAACATGATTTTTTCTAAAAGTTTCACTGTTTGGATATGCAACGGTTGAATTAATTTATATGTATTTCAATTAAAATTAAGAAATGGCAGAGCTAAAATTTTCACTCATATGCAATGATTGAATTAATTTATCTGTATTTCAATTAAAAATATGAAATAGCGGAGCAGAGGAAGTTGTATTTGGATGGATATGCAACACCCGAGTAACGTAATTAACCTAACAACAAAAGTGATATTAGGTTGAGAAAATGGACTTTCTAGAGAGATAGAAGTCATATTAGGTTGAGAAAATGGACTTTCTAGAGAGATAGAAGTCATATTAGGTCGACAAAACTTCCACACAGAGTTGTATTTTAGTGGAAATTAGAGAACGGACTTCACAAAGAAAGTTATATTTAGGACGAGAAAATGGAACCGACACAGACGAAAATAAGGAAACGACAGATAATTTTAGGTCGAGAAAGTGGAATTCCAAGGGAGTATGGAATTCGAAGAGAAAGTTGCATCTTAGAGAGAAAATTAGAGAACGGAAAAGTAGACGAAGTTGTAATGGGGTCAAAATGGGGAACGGAAAAGAACGATTTCAAAATAAGATATCACAGAGAACATGGAACGGACAAAACCGCTGACTGAATTACAATCCGGAAGGAATTGAGTGTTATATCAGTTTACATTTTTAGTTTTTATGTAATTACTCTAGTATGTTAGAGTTGGTTAAAATTAGAGACTCAGTTAATTCATTCTTTAATTTAACGCTCTCTTTAATTAGGACCGTCTGGCTCAACATAACTCAAACATGACTTAACTTGAATCAATTATCACTCAAATATGTATGTTGGTTTATGTCTCACCTAGGTTTACAATGACTCAAGACTTTCACAATTTTGCATTTTATTTTTCTCTTCCAAATTTTATATCCTCTAAATTGTTTCATTCTTTGTTGAACTTTCTTGTTGTTTCATTCTTTGTTGAACTTTCTTGGTGTAGGCTTTATTCACTTGCTGCTGCCTTAATTTTTCTTTTACTTTTCTTGAATTGAGTGTTACATGAGATTGCATTTTTAGTTTTTAGGTATAAAATGTGGTATATTTTAGTTAATGGTTTATAGTTTGAGTGGTTGACATCTTAGTTTGCATCCCATTCACTCGGGTTCAAGTCTCTGGCTTATCTGTCATAGTATAACTGAAAGTATAGGCGTCTTGAGAGAATCTAGAATTCTTAAGATTCCCTGCTCTAATTTCAGGCCCTAGGCTGAACTATGAGTTTATTATATCACCAACCTGCCAATTCCCCATCTAATATATGAGAGATTGCTAATTCTCCATCTAAAAAAAATAGTATATTATATTTTTATTTTTTGATTTTTTAATGTATTTTCAAATGTATAAAGTTAAAAAGAAAATTAAAACATTTTAATTATATAGAATTAACAACTTAAGCTCATAATTCTAAAGAATTCTTAAAAATTTGTCTTCCTAAGATGTAAGGAAACAAGGGGTAGCGGCCTAAGACCCCGTTATTCCAGGTTACGTGGTTTTCCTTGAATAACAGTAATGAATCAATCTGCTTTCACGGTTAGTGGCTAAAAATGACTGTCCCTACTGCTAATTTTACAGCTAATGGCTGTAAAAATAATTCTAAAAAATTCGTTAAAGATTTTTGAATATCTCTGACCTGAAAATATGCCATGAAAAAGGTCAAAGACTACGACTAAAAACTGTGGGCGGCAGAGCTAGTGCAGTCAGATACTTGCATCATAATTAAACTACGCACTCAGTTCCTTGCATGATCGAAGGAGAATCCGATGCAGGTCGCCCGATTGACTCTCCGCCAAATACCGATCAACACACGGCACCCTATCGTCCACTTCCGTGAAAAATACCGACATGTCCGAAAAAGCGCCAATGAGCTTCACGCTACTACAACGAATAACTCCTATATATAGGGTGCCCGGGCTGTTCGACTCCTCATCGAGTCCGCTGTTGGAAGTATACACAGCTCGCCAATACGCTGTTTTTCTCCCTTTCTGTTTGTGATTTATCAAAGATGGCAGTCCCCGTGATTGATATGAAGAAGATGTTGAATGGAGAAGAGAGGGCAGTGACGATGGCCAAGATACAAAATGCCTGCCAAGAATGCGGCTTCTTTCAAGTCATTCCCCCATTAATTCCCATTCTATAATTTTCATTAACTCAAGTACAATCGTTTGTAACTTTATTTTTCTGCTATATTATCACTTCTTATTGTATGTCATGTGTTATTATTGTTGAAATTGTAATTTCAACTGAAACTTCATTTTATTTGCGATGCGATCCATCGCAGATCGTAGATCGCAAATTCAAACTTCTGTGCGTTAAGTCCTCCGGAATGATGCGATGCGATCCGATCGCATATCGCAGATCGCATCATATGTGTGTGCCCCAAATTTTGGGTTCCGACCAAATGGGATTCTGCGATGCGATTTAAATGAAGTCAATGGGTGAAGTATGGGCCAGCATTAAATGAAATTTTACGTGAAGTAAAAGTTTTACTTTACCGCCAGTAAGTGTCAGTAAAACAGTAAATGCAATTTACTGTGGTTGGTAAGTTTTGGTGAAGTTTTTAATTTTATTTCAGCGGGAGTAGGGGCTCAAGTAATAGTTGGTAAATGCATTTAATTTCTATTATGTCTTTTACGGAAGCATGGCCAGTGAAGACGTGAAGTAAGTTCTTCTTGGGTTGTCATATATATGTAATGTTTTTTTTTTTTGTGGCGTTAACGAGTGAGAAGAGGGGAGACGCAGCAGCGCCCATGTAATTATGTTGTAATGCACAGCAGTGCGAAGAAGTGAAAAAAAATAGAACGCAACAGCGTGAGAGAAATTTGTATGTAATTCTACACAGCAGTGTGTTGATTTACAAAGTTGAGTCAGAGTAGTTTTGTATGGAACTGGAAGTTCCTTGTGAATCCCTCTGAGAGAGAGGAAGACCAATGTTTTGTAACAGCAGTTTTTTTTTAATGAATAGAAATTTGTGGTGTGTGTGAAATCTCTGTCTGCTGCAAATATTTTTTTTTTTAAAAGCTTCTCTGTGCTAAAATCCTGTGTGTGAAAAACAGAGCATTGTTCTCTGTTCTGTGTCCAGTTTATTTTGTTTTTGGGATTTTGACAGAAAAATCCCCAACAGTGGTATCAGAGCTAGTTTAGGCTCTTTGAAGGGTTCAAAGAAGCTGAAGGAAGGATTCTTACTGCAGCAACTTCTCCAGCAGTGTGAAGACTCAGGCAAAAGAATCCAAGTGAAGTATTTGAAGCATAGTCAAGTAGTGCAAGAATGGCTGGCACCAGCACCAGCAATAGCATGGGTATGCAACTCCCACTATTTGATGGCAAAAACTATGACTATTGGGCAATAACAATGAAAGCCTTGTTTGCTTCCCAAGACTTATGGGAAATAGTTGAAGATGGTTTTGAACAACCAGCAGATGAGAATGAGTTTAATGCATTAACTCAGGGAGAGAAGGATCTGTTAAAGAGCCACAAGAAGAAGGACTCAAAAGCCCTCTTCTTCTTGTATCAGGCAGTGCATGGAAGCGTGTTTCCAAGGTTAGCAGCAGCTAAGACATCCAAAGAAGCATGGCAAACTCTCAAGACAGCCTATCAAGGCATGGAGAGAGTGAAGACAGCAAAACTACAATTGCTGAGGAAGGATTTTGAGAATCTGTGCATGAAGGAGTCAGACAATATTGACTCATTCTTCACTCAAGTAATTGGCCTGGTCACACAAATAAGATCTCATGGAGAGATACTTGAAGAAAGGAGGATTGTGGAGAAACTATTGAGGTGCCTACCCTCAAGGTTTCATGTGATTGTCACCACCATAGAAGAGACAAAGGATCTCTCAAACTTTTCAGTTGATGAGCTTCATGCATCACTGATCACACATGAACAAAGGTTGAGTAGAAATGAAAAATCATCTCTAGAGCAAGCCTTCAAGACCCAGATGTCCTTAGGAAGAGGCAGAAGCCAGAACAGAGGCGGAAGGAACACTCCAGCGAATGCTCAAGGAAGAGGCAGCAATCCAAATCAGAACCAAGGTCAAGACAGCAGCCAACAAGGAGGACAACATCATGCTCAAGGACAAAGGTATGAAAAATCCAATGTCCAATGTTATTATTGTAAAAAATATGGGCATTATGCCAGTGAATGTAGGAAGAAGCAACATGATGTGAATAATAGCTCTAGTGCAAATATTACTAGAGAAAATGTCAGCCAAGATAATGTATTGTTAGCTTGTAACATGGCTGAAACAAATAGTGAAGATATATGGTTTCTAGACTCCGGTTGCAGCAACCATATGACAGGAAACATAGCTTTGTTTTCTGCTTTAGATCAAAGTGTGAAGTCACAAGTCACACTTGGGACTGATAGCAAAATTTCTGTTATGGGTAAAGGAGAAGTTAAAATATTTACAAAGCAAGGTGAAAGGAAAACCATAGCAGATGTCTATTATGTTCCTGGAATGAGATGTAACCTCTTGAGTATTGGACAGCTTGTCCAAAAAGGTTACAATGTTTTCTTTGAAAATGATGTATGCACCATCATGGATATTCCACCCAGCAAAAGATGTATTGCTGAAGTGAAGATGACAAGGAACAGAATGTTCCCTCTCAGAATAAGGGCAGATTTGAAAAACAAAGATGCAATGGCAGCAGTTACCCAAGAGGCTTTCCAAAGCCAACCAAAGGATGAAAATTGGTTGTGGCACTTGAGATTTGGACATCTCAACTTTGGAGGCCTTAATTTGTTGAGCAGAAAAGGAATGGTAAGGGGATTACCATTGATAGAGAAACCGGACAGCCTTTGTGAAGGCTGCATATTGGGGAAACAACACAGAGAAAGTTTTCCAAGCGGGAAAAGCATAAGGGCAAAAGCACCCTTAGAAATTGTCCACTCAGATTTATGTGGACCGATGCAAAATCAATCTTTAGCAGGCAGCCAATATTTTCTAACATTCATTGATGATTTTACAAGAAAAACTTGGGTTTATTTCTTGAAGAACAAATCAGAAGTGTTTGAAAAATTCCGAAATTTCAAAGCACTTGTGGAAAATCAAAGTGGGTTGCGTATTAAAGTTTTGAGAACAGACAGAGGAGGTGAGTATATCTCCAAAGAATTTTTATGTTTTTGTAGAGAAAATGGAATTCACAAGCAATTTACAGCAAGGTACACTCCACAGCAAAATGGAGTTGCTGAAAGGAAGAACAGGACCATTATGGATATGGCGAGGAGCATGTTGAAGGCAAAGCATTTGCCAAATGATTATTGGGCTGAAGCCGTAAACTGTGCAGTGTATATTTTGAACAGGTGTCCTACAAAAGCAGTGTTGAACAAAGTGCCGGAAGAGGCATGGAGTGGGAGAAAGCAAGGAGTCACCCACATGAGAGTTTTTGGATGTGTGGCCTATGCACACATTCCAGATCAGCTAAGGAGGAAGTTGGACAGCAAAGGGGAGAAATGTATCTTCATTGGATACAGTGAAGAATCCAAAGCTTATAGGTTGTATATCCCATCTACCAAGAAGTTCTTTGTGAGCAGAGATGTTCAGTTCATTGAGGAGGAAGCTTGGGATGGAAGCATAGAGAAAACAGTTAATGTTAAAAACTGTTTGTCTCATGATGAAGATGATGAGGAGATGGCAGAAATACATCCCCAAATAGCAGCGCCAACACAAGGACAGCAAGGAACACCTTTGAGGAGAAATGAGAGTGCTTCTCCAAGCACACCACAAGGAGGAAATTCAAGTGCATCTTCAAGCACTTGCGCATCAAGTGAAAGAGGTAAGAAGTTCAGAAACTTGAGTGACATTTATAATGAAGGAATGAATTCCTTATTTGCCTTGTATTGTCATGTTGATGATCCTATTCATTTCGAAGAGGCAATTAAAGACAAGAAATGGATAGAAGCTATGGATGAGGAGATGAATGCCATAGAAAGAAACAAGACATGGGATTTGGTTGAGCTACCAAAAGGTAAAGAAGTTATTGGAGTTAAATGGGTCTATAAGACCAAATGCAATGCTGACGGCAAGATAGAAAGGCACAAGGCAAGGCTGGTTGTCAAGGGATATAAGCAGCAATATGGGAGAGATTATGAGGAAACTTTCACACCGGTTGCAAGAATGGAAACCGTGAGAGCAGTGCTGTCTATAGCAGCACAAAACAAATGGAAAGTCTACCAAATGGATGTGAAGTCGGCATTCCTAAATGGAGTGTTAAAGGAAGAGGTTTATATTGAATGGCCTCTAGGCTATGAGAAGAAAGGCCAAGAGCACAAAGTGTGCAGATTGAAGAAAGCTCTTTATGGGCTGAAGCAAGCGCCAAGAGCGTGGTACAGTAGGATAGATTCCTATCTACTGGAAAATGAATTTGACAAATGTGAGGGAGAACCCACCGTCTACATCAAAGAAAATGATGGAAAGATTTTAATTGTTGTCTTGTATGTTGATGATGTTATTTTTACAGGTAATGATGACTACCTCATTGAGAACTTCAAATCAGTCATGAAAGAAGAATTTGAGATGACTGACATGGGTTTGCTGAGATACTTCTTAGGAATAGAAGTAGATCAAAATGAAAATGGAATTTTTATCTCTCAATCAAGATATGTAAATGAAGTGTTGAGCAGATTTAATATGCAAGAATGCAAAGCAGCAATCACTCCCACGGTAATGGGATTAAAACTCAGCAAAGAGGACAGCAGCAAGGATTTTGATCCTAGCTTGTATAAGAGCATAGTTGGCAGCCTTATGTATTTGACTGCAACTAGGCCTGACATAATGTTTGCTGTTAGTTTGATTTCCAGATTCATGGAGAGGCCAAAAGAGGCACATTGGCAAGCAGCTAAAAGAATTCTGAGGTATGTCAAAGGCACAAAAAGTTTTGGCATTTTGTATACTTTTTCAGAAAGTTCAGATTTGGTTGGCTACACCGATAGCGATTGGGCTGGAAGTGTGGATGATCGGAAAAGCACATCCGGTTACGTTTTTCACATGGGTTCAGGAGCCATTTCATGGGCTTCCAAGAAACAGCCAATTGTGGCGTTGTCTACAGCAGAAGCAGAGTACGTGGCAGCTACAGCAGCAGCATGTCAAGCAGTGTGGATGAGAAGAATGTTGAGGAGCTTAGGCCAAGAGCAGGCAAAAGCAACAGTTATTTTTTGTGACAATAGCTCAGCTATTGCGTTGTCCAAGAATTCTGTGTTTCACAAGCGAACGAAACACATTGATACAAGATTTCACTACATCAGAGAATTGGTGAACAATGGAGAAATTGTTCTACAACATTGCAGCACTCAGGAACAAGTAGCAGACATCCTGACAAAGCCTCTGGATCAGAAGAGCTTTGAATTTTTGAGGAAATGTCTGGGTATGATTGAATGCCCAGCAGTTGAAATTAAAGGGGAGTGTTGAAATTGTAATTTCAACTGAAACTTCATTTTATTTGCGATGCGATCCATCGCAGATCGCAGATCGCAAATTCAAACTTCTGTGCGTTAAGTCCTCCGGAATGATGCGATGCGATCCGATCGCATATCGCAGATCGCATCATATGTGTGTGCCCCAAATTTTGGGTTCCGACCAAATGGGATTCTGCGATGCGATTTAAATGAAGTCAATGGGTGAAGTATGGGCCAGCATTAAATGAAATTTTACGTGAAGTAAAAGTTTTACTTTACCGCCAGTAAGTGTCAGTAAAACAGTAAATGCAATTTACTGTGGTTGGTAAGTTTTGGTGAAGTTTTTAATTTTATTTCAGCGGGAGTATGGGCTCAAGTAATAGTTGGTAAATGCATTTAATTTTTATTATGTCTTTTACGGAAGCATGGCCAGTGAAGACGTGAAGTAATTTCTTCTTGGGTTGTCATATATATGTAATGTTTTTTTTTTTGTGGTGTTAACGAGTGAGAAGAGGGGAGACGCAGCAGCGCCCATGTAATTGTATTGTAATGCACAGCAGTGCGAAGAAGTGAAAAAAAATAGAACGCAGCAGCGTGAGAGAAATTTGTATGTAATTCTACACAGCAGTGTGTTGATTTACAAAGCTGAGACAGAGTATTTCTCAGGAGAGACAGAGTAGTTTTTGTATGGAACTGGAAGTTCCTTGTGAATCCCTCTGAGAGAGAGGAAGACCAATGTTTTGTAACAGAAGTTTTTTTTTAATGAATAGAAATTTGGGGTGTGTGTGAAATCTCTGTCTGCTGCAAATAATTTTTTTTTAAAAGCTTCTCTGTGCTAAAATCCTGTGTGTGAAAAACAGAGCATTGTTCTCTGTTCTGTGTCCAGTTTATTTTGTTTTTGGGATTTTGACAGAAAAATCCCCAACAATTATGCAGCTTCTGAACCATGGAATGCCTCACGCTCTTCTCGACCGAGTGAAGGAGCTGTTCAAGGAACATTACAAAAATTCCATGGACGCAGAATTTCAGAAGTCTGAGATTGTAGGGATGCTTGAAAGTGTTGTCTCCCAAGGCAAGAATTTCGGTACTACGAAAATAGATGCCGACTGGGAAACGGGCTTCTTCCTCCAAGATGAAACTTATGACACAGTCTCACCTCCTCTGCCTACCAATCTCAAGTATAATAATTTTGTATTTTGATGATTTAGATAAATGAATTTGTTATGCACTTGTTATTATTTCTAGCAGTGATAATGGATAGTTGCGCGTTTATTTTATTATTCATGAATGTAAAACATATTCGAAAGTTGTAAAAATGTTTTGGAGGAATAATGCTCATCAGCAATGTGTTGGATATTGCAGAGAGACGATGAAAGAATTTAGTGAGGAAGTAAAGATACTCGCGGAAAGAATATTAGATATAATCTGCGAAAATCTGGGACTGGGGAAAGGTTATCTGAAAGAAGCCATAGCAGGGGCCAATGGCGACGGCAAAGCCCCTTTCTTTGGCATAAAAATGGCTCACTACTCGATGGGCTGCGCCCCCACTTGGACGCTGGCGGAGTCATTCTGCTATTGCAAGATGATGAAGTGGGTGGCCTTCAGGTACGGAAGGACGGCACTTGGTTTGACGTCGAACCCATCCGACACGCAATCATTATCGACATTGGTGATCAGCTGGAGGTACATAAATTGTATATATTCAAATATCAAATGCTTTTTCGGTGTATATATGACTTATGTAATTACTAATGATGGGGTTTCGTGAATACAATTCAGGTGATGACCAATGGAAAATGCAAGAGCATGTGGCATCGCGTGCTTTCTAAAAAGGATGCGAATCGAATGTCGGTCGCAGCGTTTTATAACCCATCGACCAATGCGGAGGTGTTTCCAGCTCCACAGCTGATCATGAAGGCAACAGAGCAGAATGGCAATGAAAATGACATTAATAATATGAATGCCCAAAGTGGCTATAGTTATCCAAAGTTCGTCTCAAAATATTATATGAAATTCTATGGTGAGCAGAAGTTTCTCGAGAGAGAGCCGCGATTCGAGGCTATGAGAGCACTCTGTTCCCTGAAGTAATCTTCCTAAGGAGATACTAGCTCCCAGCAATGCTTCACTTTCACCTGGTTGTGGTTATAAACTTACGTTCAATAAAGAATTAGAATTAGATTAATCTATATAGGAAATAGAGCTCTTCCCTGTGTATTTTCTTATCGAGCTCCATCGCAATATTTAGGATCTATGCATGGAATAGAATTAGGATAGGATACAGCAGGTTGGATAAACCGTTACACAGACTTAATTTGAATAGTTTATTGAGATGCAACTGTGCATCTATTTCTAACCATGAAAGTTGGATTACATATTCTATTTTAACTTCTCCAACCTCTTGATTCCGCGTTAAATTGAACACTTTAGTTATTTGGAAGTGCTTTACTGTTTCTATCTCCAACCTCTTGATTCCGCATTAAATTGAACACTTTGGTTATTTAGAAGTGCTTTACTGTTTCTTTCTCCAACCTCTTTATTCCGCGTTAAATTGAACACTTTAGTTCTTTGGAAGTGCTTCACTTTTTATTAGTGTCTTTTTATAGTGAGGAACATTTTGTTCGGACCATATTCTTGTCATTTAAAAAAATAAAATAGATGGTAAAAGTGTTTGAATGATTTTTTTTAATAGTGAAAATGAATTTATTATAATTAAAAATTTCCAAGGCACTTAAAATTCTGAAATTTAACTGTTATAACCTTAATTTTATAAAAAATTTGGCAAATTTCGTCGAAATTATACCAAAAATTCATTTTTGGAACAAAAACGTCCTTTTTTTTGGTCATAAGCTACATAATGCAATGCTTCATATGAGATATTCTGAAAAGCTACAATGTAAAGAAACAAAAATTATAAACCATGATACAATCATAAGCTATGGAAGATGGAGCAAACCCTCCCAGAGAGTGATATTGTCATCTACGAACATGTACCTTATAACCCCAAAAACACCACTTAGACCCTCTTTAGAGAGTGCGTCTGCCACCATGTTAGATTCACGGTATATGTGGCGAGCAGAAATACCCAGAAGAGTGCCCATGGGCTTTTTGATGTGGTGGATCCATCCATATAAGAGAGGGGGGTCAACTGTGATGTGTCCTTTTATTCCCTCAATGAGGGATCTCGAATCACCATAGACATGTACATTATTTACTTGCATTTTTTGAGCAAACCAGAGTTATCCGCATAATGCCAATATTCCAACCCTTGTGCTGGTACCCGGGCCGCCATTCCAAGAGAGTTTGTAATGTTGCTTTTCATTTATTCTGAGCCACACATTACATCCACATATTCCTTGTTGAGTCGCTCCATCAAATAGACTTGGAGGAAAACATAGATCTGGTGAACTGTGACGGTAGGATAAATCTTTGATTGAGCAGGCATGTTCGGAAATTGATGTCTTCCAAGATATGATTGTCTGGCATATCCTGCTTGTATTTATTGGCACTCCTTCGAATAAGCAAAATTTTTGAGCATATCAAATCTCCCAGAAAAGGAAAAAATGGAATTTCCTTAAAATTGCCATCTCCCGTAGCCCAGTGTGTGATACATTGTTCGATGTTGTGTGCCTACCTGTCCATAATATGATATGCCTATGTAATACGCCTTCATTTCAATCTAGTAGTGGGACATAGAATGAAAATATGTATGCAAGATTCCATATCATTTCTAGAGAGAATACATCACCTTCGACCCAAGTCTCCTCATTTCGGGAGATTATCCCATGTTAGTGTCTTATTCTTCCATACTAGCTAGGTAAACAGGATCATATTGAGAGGGATATTCGATTTCCATATTTTCTGAAACCATACTGGCATCTGCAAATCATATGTCCGCGACATGTAGAATTGATATGATTCTGCCACTACTATTGAATTCTTGTGAAGTTGCCCACTCCAGGTGAGATGGTCTCCTTGTGTGTTGTAACAGAGGCCAACCATATGGAGAAGATTGATATAACCATTCCAATCATCGACACAATGTCCTTGAAGTCCCAACTTCATTGCCTCTTTCCATATTGGACAGCTTGCTTGCCATTGTTAGATGACTTGATATAAAAAGAAGTAGCCTCTCGAGTGAATGATCTCCAATCTGTTCCTATTAAGCAGTGCATCCTGATTGTCTCCCTTGATATTGTCATACCCGATTTGAAACTTGTGTCCATTACCAAAATCCCATATCATTCGCATCCGGAACTAGTACATCACTTTAGTGAAGCTCCTTCATATAGAAGACCCCTTTACTCTAGAGAGGTTGTTATCTCTATACAATGTGACAATATCAAAACCTTTCATATATTTGTTGTTGATTATGTCCTGCCAAATCCCATGTCTAGTCAAAGCTCTCTAGAAAGATTTGATCAATAAATTCTAAGAAAATACCTTATTGTCCAAAATACCCCATCCATCATATTTCTCCGGTTTAGTCAGAGCTTCCCATCTACACAAATGGAACTTAGTGTCCTCTCCCACGCCAAACCAAAGGAACCTAGTTAGGTTAGTTCTGATCTTGGATGTGATAGCAGATATAGAATTAATCTATATAGCAAATACTGCTCTTCGCTGTGTATTTTGTTATGGATCTCCATCCCATTATTTAGGATCTATATAAAATAGAATTAGGATACATCAAGTTCAAAATGGTTATTACTATTCTGGAATTTCCACTCCCCAGCAAACGCATTAAACTTTATTCGTGCAGACTATACTCATATCGACGAACTTTGATGACATGTCCTCTTTTAAATTCTGTAAACAGTTATGTAGCTTTAATTTGAATACTTTATTAATATGCAACTGTGCATCCATTTCTAATTATTAAAGTTGGGTTATATATTTGGACCTTTTTAGTTATGTGGAAGTCTACCGATAGTTAATTTGAATCCTTTACTAATATGAAAAATGTGTATCCATTTCTAAGCCTTAAAGTTGGTTTACATATTTGAACCTTTTAGTTATATGGAAGTGCTTTAGTGTTTATAGTATAAAGATAAGTCCACCTTTAGTTATATGGAATTGTTTTACTGTTTATTAGTATAAAGATAAGTTCACTAATAGTCCACTTCTCACATTTCTCATCCACGAGGAAGACCACGGATAGTGTCTCTCTCTTTCGATATCATAAAGCGGAGATAAAGTGGAGATGGTACATTCAATACACCCTAGTTTCGACTCATACCATATTATATTATTTTTAAAATTAATATAATTAAAATTAATATAATTTTTAATGTGTTTATTGTTGTTTTCATTTTATTAGTTATTAGGTTTTTCTTATGAAATTTGTTTATTAGGTAAAAATTTTATACAATATCCACTTATATATATAGATAGATAATTAAAAAAAATGTTTATTATAATATTTAAAATTGATTAAAATTTTAATATATTATTATTACAACAATGTTTAAAAAGTAATAATTATCATTAAAAAAATATCAATACAAATATCCAAAATATCTCATCATTTAAAAAATGGTTATATATTCCTTTTCTATGTAGAACAATCTATTAAATAATTTTTTTTAATAAACAATGAAAAGGTATCATGACATTTAAACTAGATTAAATGGTATATTTATTTATTTATTATGATAATAACTTAGTATTATTGTGAAAATAGTAATCATTTCGGTAATGGAAATGAATGGTTGGAAAAAGTTAGAAGGCAATGGTTCAAATTTTTGTGTTGAGTTGATGGGTATGGAAAATAGATAAAAATATTTGTAATGTTTATATGCACAGTAAATTTTGGATGAAAAAATAGAATAAACAAAACAGTATGAAGGGTTAACAATTGAAAGTCATTAATGTTCCAACTGTCTGAAGTGCCAACAATTGAAAGTCATTAATGTTCCTATAATTATGATATATGATTCCATTAGTATTAACATTTTTTTTGGAAGATAATTCTTAATTTCATATTATTCATGATTTCAAATTGGTAATTTATGTTAATATTATACTTTAATTTTCTTTTTTTTTTAAATTAATAAAATAATTGAAAAGTATTAAGTTAATATGTTATCAATATAATCACATCATTTTCCAAGTGCACTAAATACTAAAAAGGATGGTCACAAGGTACTTTTTATCCAACCACTCATATCTAGATATTTTCTTTTGTAAATATAAGTACTTTGTATTTCATATTAAAAAAAATAATGAGTATTACATGATGATCACTTCCATGCTGATATCCATACTATCCCCCTTATCAAATAGATAATCATTTCCATGCTCATATCCATACTATCCCCCTTATCAAATAGATAGAAGAGTTCAGCTTAGACAGAAGACTATTACAATAACCATAAGACACTAAACCAAAAAAGCCAGAAATCCAAGCAAACTAAAACCATCCCATATTTGCATATCAGAGAATACATAAGCCGTTGAGAATGAAAAAGGTAGAGAACTATATAGAAAAAAGTATTAACTTCACATTGTACTCGCATCTGCAAAGAAAACTAACAATATGCAGCACCAAGATAAAAACAGAGGCATCATGCCATAATAATGCTTCATTCATTCCACTTGTAAAACCAAGAGGAAAAGATACAATTTAACTTACTCCAAAGAAATAAACATTGTAAATATGCATTCCAAAGACAATGTTATGGCACTAGATTTATATCTACGCCCACCGAATTGAGGCCAAATACAATTAAACAATGTTTGAAAATGCTCCTCCATACAAATTGCAAAACGCTTCAAAATAAATTAAAGCCATTGCATCTAAAAATAAAGCCAAAAGCACCAGCATATCGAAAACCATTAAAACCCCATGACCCATAGAACCTAGAAGAGAAGACAACAACCAAGTATCCCTAGGAGGCTGCTAAGAATAAACCAAACCAGAGAAACATGTGCAAAAATGGATGACAAAATTAATCGAGCGCACCATTCTATTCATGATCTGAAGAAACTAGAGGAGGCATATAAACATTATCAGTTAGAGGATCAATGAGATTACCCAAGTCTGAATTGCTCACAACGAAACTTCCTACACATGCCAAACGAGAGTTGACATTGTCTAAACAAAACGTGTTGTTGGGAGGCATGCATTTAATGTCCTCTAATGAAGAGAAACATTATAATTTTCCACTTGTTTTTCCTTGAATATGAGACATAATAGAGTCATCATCTATTTATTTAACACCAAAGAGCTCATGAAATGAGACCTCCTTTTCCTTCATCTTCCTTGAGTTGGAAACCATTTTGCACCCTCCCCCAACAATTCAAAGTAAGAGTAGTAAGTATTATCCCCTTCCTCCTTATTTTCCTGCACAAGGATCTCGTTCCTCACCTATAGAGGAAAATTATCAAACGCGGTAAAAATTGAATTATAGGGAAAAGGTCAAACCCTTTTGTGACCAATTTTACCTCCACCACCTCTTCGACTACTCATTCTCTGCGTGGGAGGCATGAACACCACTGCAAATAAACAATGAGTACAATGACGATTGTAACCTCTAATTATAAAACATGACCAAGAAAGATATGGAAGACCCTAAATGCCCGATCGGAATACAATTAAGTCATCACCCAATGACCACACCACTCGACCAAAACCCAAAATATTATCAAGTTTGCCACAATGAAGTTTCATGATGCAATGAAGAAAAGGTATTGGAAACTTTTTACAACTTAGACATGACTTTAAGAAATTATAAGGAAACCTAGACCCCTGAAACGTCCCATTAAACAACTAAATTTGGACACCTTGAACCAACTGCAATTGATTTAGAAAAATAAAAAAATAAGCTAAAAACACTAGCACTAACAATTTTGGAGACCAATAATACCTTGCCAAAATTACCTCAATTACCCACAGCAACTGAGAATTTATCTCCAAAGGCTCACTTAAACAAAGAAACTAATAAATTTTCCCCAAAGACCTAGATAAAGAGAGGCAGAGAATGGGTGAATGAAATTTATGCCCTAAGAACAACAAAGGAATGTGTAAATTCATGATTCAGAAACTGAAACTCGCCAAAATAAAGTGCATCTTGATATATACCAGAAGAGGTATGAGCCACAAAAGACACCATCGAACATGAAATTGCAATGCCAAAGGCCGAGTCACAAGAATGCATAGAATAGGCGAACCAAATTTATACCCTAAGAACGACCAGGAAATAAAAATGAAACTTCCCAAAACAATGTGAAGCTCAATGCATACGAAAAGAAATATGAGCCACAAAATACACCCTTCAATGCAAAATTCCAACAATAAGAAGCAAATATAGGAGGTCGAGGAAATGTCCTTGCCTCCTTGCACAATATGCTTGAACCTCCGCCCATCCATCTCCATAAATTAGTGCTTTAAATCTTCAAGGCAACACACATGCTAACACATAGACATTGGATACTTCTTGTCACGCCAACATAAGGAGGAGCCAAATGTGTTTATGGAACCTTCATTGATGCAACCCTGCTAGTTCTATTAACACACTCATCGTGGTCATATCTAGATTTTTTCAAAACAATTGAAATGTAGGAATTCACAATTTTTAATAGTATAGTTAATTTTTTGTATTATTGTATTTTATTTTTCCATTTTGAAAACAAATGATTCATGTATACACTTTATCTTTGGAGCATGAATTTTGTAAAATTGCTTATATAACTCTTCATCAAGAATTTACTAAACAGTATATTTCACATTAGATAGCATAATTTTTAATTTATTGCATCTTTTCATCTATTTTCCAATTACATAGACTTGCTTAAAGTTCCTTTATTTTCAATTTTTGATGTTTACCATAATTCTAATATGACCTAAATCTTTTTTTAATTGAATTTAATATATATTCATACACTCCTCTTTTCCAAAACATTTTACTCAAATATTGAACCAGATGCAAAATCTATTTTTCAATATACATTAACATAGCCTACAACTATATTTTAAGAAACTATACACATAAATTTACTAATAACACAACGACATAATAAATAATAAATAACAAATAAACAATTTACAAATGAAAATGCAATTCCAACCATTTTCATTTAATGGCCAACTTCTTTGATTTTCCACCCTCCAATAATTATTATTTGATAATAATACCTAATCATGGTTACGATGATAAAATGTTTGAAAACTAATTAGAGATTATACCATTTAATTTGTCATCAATGAGTGTTGAGCCTAAAAAAGAATGATCCCCTTACCATATCAAGGAATTGGTGCTAAGCCATAAGCAACGATGGCTAGATAGGAGGTGTCTTCATCCATACCTATCTTTGGCCTATTAAAGGGATACAAGCACCATGACTAATCCACAAAACATGCCCGGAAATAGAACGTGTCACAGTCCCATAGCAGGACTTGATTTGAGGACACGGTTGGATTTCTTTACCATCCATGTGAGATATGAGTGCCATGAGTAGGTTTTGGGTAGGAAATGGATCTAAAAAATTAGACACGGTTAGTAAAATGAAACCAGAGATTAATTCCTAAATGAAGAAATTGTTAGGGATGAAAAAACTTGGTTCTTAGGCCTTAAACATAACAAATTGAAGAAGCTAGTGTTATTGCTAAGGTTTCAAACTTCCATCATCGGAAATTTAGGGAGGCGCTTGAGATTGAAAAGAGGCCAAGTAATCTCAATAGAGATGATGGCTGGAAAATCAGTCGGTGTTGGGTCCCAGCACTCTTGACCTAGTCCTTTTTTTATTTTTTATTTTTAAATTTTATTATTATTTTTATTTTTATTTATTTATGTATTTGTTTAATTATTTTTAATTATTTATTTATTTATTTATTTATTCTTCTATATACTTTTATTTTACTCATTTTAATGGTCCGGTTTTTAATTCCTTCTTATTTTTATTAATTTATTTGTAAATAAATATTATCACGAAGTATTTTGAATTACTAATTTAACTTAAAAATTTTAATTTTTTGAATTAAATCATGTTATTTTAGGGGGTTGGTCCCCCTAGGGTAATATAATTTTAATTATTATAACATAATTTTTAATATAATCTAATAATATAATTTTAATATAATTTGATTTTAAATATAATTTTAATTATATTTTAATATAATTTAGTTTTAATTATATTTTAATTTTAATATAATTTTAATATAATTTAATTCAATATAATTTTTGATTATTTATGTTTATTTAACTATTACCATTACTAACTATTATCATATAAGTTTTATTAATATAAAAGTTTTCACATAATTAATTTATTTATTCTAAGGGATTGGTCCCTCTATGAGAAATATTTTTTCCCCTAGATATAATTTTTAATTATTTATCTCTAACTAACTATTTTTATAAATTATTTTTACTAATTGAGTTGTTTATTTATTTTAAAAATAATTTTAATTATTATTTGAGGGACTGTCCCCTCTAGGGTAATTTTTCCCCTTAGATATGATTTTTAGTTATTTTTCCTTAACTAACTTTTAACATGAATTATTTTTAGGTAATAATTGAACATAACTATTATATATTTTTAATTATTTTTAATATTAATTTATTTAAAGGACTGGTCCCCCGGGTAGCATTTTTTAAGGTACCTAGTCAAAAGTAGCTGTTAGTCTTGTTAACCGTTGGGGGCTTTGCTCTGTCTATTTAAACTGCCAAGCTGGATCTGTTTCTTCAACTTGTCCCGATATTTATTTATTTATTTATTTTATTTTATTTATTTATTTATTTATTTTTAATTAATTGATTAATTATTTAATTTATTTATTTATTTAATTTTATTTTATTTTATTTAATTTTATTTAATTTTTTTTATTTTTTTTTATTATTTTTTTTTCTTTCATCGGTCTTTTACCTAACTTTATCTAAGATTATTAATATATTTATATACATATATATATATATATATATATATATATATATATATATATATATATATATATATATATAATTATTAATAAATAATTTAGATAAATAAACTAAATAATTTATCTATATATCTTACTTAATTTAACTTTTTTCCATAAATAATAATAATAATAATATTAATATTAATAATATTAAATTAATAATAATATTTTTTTTTTCCAAAGGAAAAAACGAAACTTTTTATTAAGTATATAAAAAGTTTACATTGCATATGCCGTGGCATCACTGCTCAAACTGAGCTCTGTCAAAACTGAATTTCAAAAATTTCTGCCTTTATGTCTGTAGGCAGCTCCCTTCAGGTGCTGTCACTCTTCCTGGTGTGTGCTGTCCAGTGGCTTTTAAAAGCCAAAACACATAGCTGCAACTATGTTTTGATCATGATGAAGAAACAAAAAAGCAAAACAAAATTCGGGTCTCCTCAGGAGTGAGGAAAACAACCCATCGCTGTACATGAAAAGATAAATATGGCCTCATTGTTTTAGCTGTAATGTTTAAAGCAGTACAAAAATATTGAAAATAAGCACAAAAAACAGAGATTCCTGCCAAAATATCAGAGAGGATGGAGGTAAGGAGGCTTGTCCGATCTTCTGGTGTGGCCTTGTTCATCTTCTTCTATTTTCCAGCTGCCCAAATCCTGTTGAAGACCATCTTTAGATAGCTGATCTACCATGGCATTTCTTTCCCTGAAAATGTGACAGATAGAAAAACTATTAAACATTGATTTCCGTCTTTGGACTTCCCCAAAATTTGTTTTAAAGCCTGATTTCTGCAAGTACTGAGACCATTAACCCATCTGATCACGTTTTGAGAATCCCCAAAGATTTGAATAGTGAGGGAGTGCCTATGGATGAGCCAGCATAGGAGGAGTTTTAGGGCGTTCAATTCAGCATAATTATTTGAGCCAGTTCCTAGCCCCACAGAAGCTTTCAGGGAGTGAGATGGGGATAAGTGAATGATTAGTCCTGCTCCTACTAAGTTGTTTTGTGAAGCACCATCGAAGAATGCCCAAGGGATTCCTTCTAAGATCTGTAACTCAGGGGATATTCTTTGGGAAGAAGAATCCTTAGGATCAGGAAGGCTTGAATAGATGGCTGCTCCCTGAGTGGCAGTGATAGCTACTGGAGTTTCTTTATCTTGAAAGATGCTCCTGTTCCTAGCTATCCAAATCCCCCAGCTAATGATGAGGGGTAGGTTTCGAAGATTCCCGGACGCATGCTCATTCCACCACTTCTGCCAGGCTTCTTGTATGTTGATGCCTTCCCAGACTAGCTTTTTGTTCAGGATGTTTCCAATCTCACACCATACCTTTAGAGATTCAGGGCATTTGAGAAAGAGGTGGTTAACAGATTCTGCTTCTGCTTTGCATAAGGTGCATCTTCCGGGCCCGTGCATGAATCTGGACTGCAGATTATCCCAAGTTGGGATTTTTCCCCTTAAGATGCACCAAAAGAGGATTTTTGATTTTGGAGGGCACTTGAGTTTCCACAGCTGCTTCGCCCACCACTCCGGATCTCCCCATCCTTTCCTTGACATAAGGAGATTATACCCATGCTTTGGGGCATATTCCCCTATTTCTGCATGGGCCCATAGGAGCTCATCTTGCCTGTCGCTCAACCTGACATTTGACCTGAGGAGTTCCTGAGTGAAAACATTCCATTCGTTCCACCATCTTTGCTCCAGTTCCAACTCTTCTCCATTCTTCCATGCTTGCCCCCATATAGAAGAGAAACCCGGTTTCTCTACTTGGCTGAGGAAACGAAGATCCTTCCCTTCCAACTGCAGAATCAGTTCGGGGGAGAGGGCATAGTTGCCATTGCATCCGACCCAGGGGTCCTTCCCAATCTTTACCTTTTCACCATTCCCGATCTTCCAGGCTAAACCTTGTTCAATCACCCTGAAAGACTCCAAGGTGGCTTTCCAGATTGCAGAAACATTCTTTTGGGTCTTAGAAGGATCCCTGATCCAGTCTTCCAGGGGGGTTTGATCAATGTATTTCCTTTTTACCGTCCTTGTCCATAGATTTTCCATCTTTATGAGACGCCAACCTGATTTAGCAGCTAATGAAAATCTGAAATCTGGGAGACTTTTAATCCCCCAGCCACCCCACTCCTTTGGCCTAGCCACTTTCTCCCATGCGACCCAAGGAAGTACCGAGGATTCCTTAGTCCCTGCCCATAGAAATCTGCTGCATATTCTCCTAATTTTCTCCAGTACTCCTTTTGGTACCCATGTTAGGGCTGCCCAGTACACTGGGATGGCTAGAAGCACAGATTTTATTAAGGTCAACCTCCCTGCTCTGGATAGCCATTTGAAACTCCAGTGACTAATTCTAGCTTCAAGCTTAGCGATTAGCCAGGACCAATCCTCCTTTCTGTAATCGTTTGGCTTCAACCAGAATCCCAAGTATTTAAATGGAGCGCCCATGGAGCTTACTTCATATGGAAAGAAAGATCTGAACTGCTCCCTTTCAGATCTGCTTAGACCTTCTTGAATGATTTGAGATTTCCTAGGATTAATCTGCATACCGGTAGCTTTCATAAAGAGGTCAAAAATGGATTTTAGCTCCTTCAGTTCATTGAGGGATCCATTTGAAAAAATCAGGATATCATCTACAAAGAGAAGGTGAGATATGAACAAGTTTATTGCTGCCTCAATACCAATTAACTTACCTTCCCTTTTGCTTTTATGGATCAACTGGCTCAGGCCTTCTGCCACTAGAAGGAAAAGCAGGGGAGAAAGAGGGCAGCCTTGCCTCAGCCCTCTCTGTCCTTTGAAAAACGAGGTGGCCGCACCGTTGATGAGAATAGCATAGCTAACATCTGTTATGCACCCCATGATCCATCTGATGAAGTCAACTTTGAAGCCAAGGTGTGTAAGGAGCATACGAATGTATGTCCAGTTTATCATGTCATAGGCCTTTGAGAGATCAATTTTAATCACTGCTCCCTTCTTATTTTTCAACTTAACACTGTGAAGGACCTCCTGAGCCACCCCGATTGCCTCATGGATTTGTCTTCCGTCCAAGAACCCGAATTGTTCAGGAGAGATATGCCTTGATAGAATTGGTTTGATCCTAAGGGCTATAATTTTTGCGATTATCTTGTAAATGCTATTGCATAAAGATATAGGTTTGAAGTCTTCAAAGGATCCTGGAGCTTCCTTTTTGGGGATGAGAGCGATGAAAGTTGTATTGAAAGGGCTGTATATTTCTCCCTTCAATCTAGACTCCTCTACAACTTCTGTGATTTCTTCCCCTATCTGCTCAAAAAAATGAAGGAAAAGTTCTAGTGACCAACCATCCGAGCCAGGACTTTTCTCTTTTGCTATAGACTTTATAACGCTTTCCACCTCCTCCTTGGTGACTGGATCCATTAGCTGGTCCGCTTCTTCCTCCTCCACATACCTGTGGAAACACTGCGCTATTTGGATGACTTCTACAATGGTGATCTCACCAGGGTCTTTGAAGAGGGATTGGAAATGATTTACTCCAAGGGCTGAGAGAGCTTCAAAAGTCTTGGCTTCCCTACCATCTTCAGTTTTTAGACTCCAGATGGTATTTGCGCTCTTCCTCCCTTTTGCATAATTATGAAAAAAGCTTGTATTTTCATCCCCTGCTTTGAGCCATATAGCTCTGCTTTTAAGTCGCCATTCTTCCTCCTTAGCCAGCAGAATTTGATTCTTGACCTTCTCTAGACCTACAATTTTCTCCTTAGATTCTAGGGTCGCATAGCTGTCCGCCTCTATACTTTCAAGCCTTTGGAGTTCCTCGGTGATCCTGGACAAAGCCTCATCCTGATTTTGTTTCCTGTCCTTTGCCCAAGAAATTGTTGCATTTTTCAATCTTTTGAGGTTTTCCATAAATAAAAAACCTTTCTGCTCTTGAGATCCTCTGACCGGGTGAATCCAAGTTTCATTGAATAACTTGTTGTAGGATTCTTCTTGAAGCCAGGATGCGTTGAATTTGAAGGGAGCAGGAGGCTTTGAGGGACCTTTGGAGAGCTCAATGAAAATCGGAAAGTGATCCGAGGGGCCTCCTTCCTCTACCCATTGCCTGAAAAGAGGGATAGCTGCAGCCAAATCCTCATTGATTAAGAAGTGGTCTAATCGCTTAGCCACCCTAGCTTCCCCTACTCTTTTATTCCGCCAGGTAGGTTTCAGTTTGATGAGATTTGCTTCTATAAAATTGTTGGAGGCTAAGAGATTCATAAAGAACTCCGACTGCGGATCCTCTCTAGCATTTGGCCCCCAAGTCTCAGCTCTTCCTAAAGAGAAATTTAGATCTCCTCCCATCACCACAAAATTATTTTTCACAAGCGAGCTTTCCATCAATCTATTCCAGAAGGGAATCCTTCCCTGACATGGCCCGTAAATGTTAATAATAGTAAACGGGAAATCAAACTCCGTAGATTGACACTCAATCCCCATCACCTGCTTCATTCCCCATTGATTCCGAACCATGATTCTGCCTTCTCTGAACCCTACCGCCAAGCCACCGGAGTGGCCCTCAGCATCCAGAGCTGAGAAATCCCAGCATGGAAGCAGGCCTTTGAGCATTGATACAATGTCCTCCCCTTTCCCCAAGGTCTCCTGAAGGAGTATCACATCGGCTTTTGAATTCAAGACTAACTCCCTCAGAGCAGTTTTTTGGGTTTACTGGCTAAACCCCTGCAATTCCAAGAGGATATTATCATTTTAGAACAGGCCTGGGGCTTTGCACTGCTCTAAGTGCCCCTGTGATAGATTGCTGCTTCCCATCTGCCACATCAAAAATGGCCTGGACCTTGGCTGCAGAGAGTTTTGACTTCCTTCCCCTTTTTTTCCCGGGCTGGCACAAGGAAGGGGAAGGATCGATGCCCCCCATAGAAGACATCGGGCCTGGTTTTGATCCCAGCGATCGAAGGTTATAAGGGCATTGAGGGGGCTGGATCTGGGAGGCGGGGTCAAGGCAACACCCATCACGATTCAAATCCAGGGAAGGAATGGCAGCCGATAGAGTTTCAATGCAATTTTCAATACATGTTTCCAAGGGACCCTCAATTGTGTTTGAGTTTTTGACAGTAGATTCAGAAGGTGCAGAAATGATGAGCGGATCAAACACAGAACGATCAATCAGGACAGCATCACTAATTGCATTTAGAGAGGAGAGGGATGAATTCAAATTCGTACCCTTTTGGTCCGCGACAGGGCTTGAGGCTGGGCTAGGAAGCTCCTCGTCCGCAAGCTTCGAAACTTCCGCTGGCTGCTCTCCGGCTTCCATCATCTCCTTCGGCCTTTCCTGAGTGACATCTTCCTGAACATGGCGTTCCTGAAGAGGATCCATATCCATTAATTCCTCCTCCTGTATGACAGATGGATCTTTGGGGCTTTGGTACTGAGAGCGCCGATAGCTCAGATCCGTTCGGTGGAACCTCCTCCTCCGTCTACCCAAGGGGCATTCTTTGGCTAGATGCCCATATTCGTGGCATCGGTGGCATCGGAACGGTAAGTACTCATAGTCCAGAATCTGTTCAAACACATATTCCCTGTATTGAAGAATCATTTTTTCTGCCAGACCTCCACTGGGGTTAAGGTTAACAAGGATTCGCGCCATGGCTCTGTTGTTTGTTTCCAGGTAAGACTTATCGGTCTCCAGATAGGTGCCTAATCTATTTCCAATCGATTTAAACACTGAGTCAGCCCAAAGAAATGATGGCAATCCCGGCGCCCTAACCCATACCGGAAAGGCCTCAACCCTTTCATGATCTGCATCGAACAAGGGGCTCCAATTTTTGAATAGCACCGGAATGTGCCCAATAGACCAGTTTCTCTGCTTGACCCAATCCGCAGCCTCTTTAGAATCAAACTGGACCGAGAACCAGCCTTTTGCCAGAGTTAAAACCCTAAAATCACTGATAAGGTCCGATTGCCAGTTCTGCTTCCCCCAGGACTTGATGAATTCCGAAGAGAAAAACCTCCCTCTTGCTCTACCGACCAGGGTACGTTCAACAACCTCCAAAGCTTCTTCAACTGTGACATCCATCCCCAACACCAGGTTTCTTTCGACCCCTTGGGATTTTATCACTCTCTGTTTTTTCCTTTGCCCTTCTAGGGGATTTGGACCACTGGGTAAGGTGCCTAGGGCTTCATTCACCTGGTGCCCTCTGTGGGCGCTAGGGCCGAGCGGAGGAGGGATGTTGCAATGCTCCTGAGACGAGATAGGAATATGAAAGTGGGAGTCAAGGTGAGACTGATTAGTTACCTGAGACCCCTGAATTTGCCGCCATTCGTCCCCCCTTGGGTTCTGTGACTCCTCACAACGCTGATCCGACCCTCCTACCTCTTTTGCACTGGTCCTGCTAGCTGCAAGAGAAACCCTAGTAATGGGAGCTGAGCTTCGTGTCTTCCCGTCTGGGCTTTGCCCTAGCTTCGACCCTAGGATAACTATGTCTTCCAATCCACCCGAAAGCACCGGGCCTGTAGACCCAAGGGCCCCGATACCGTCGAAGGGAGTTATTGACTGCGCGATCTTCTGGCTCGAGCTTTGGGGCGAGAAAGGGAGTTTTTCTTCCTGATTCACGTTTGCCGTTTCACAGCGGCCCTTAAGCGAAGAGGAGGGTATTTTGATCTGTCTCTCAGGCTCCGAACAGAACGGACGGGTGGCAATACCTTTCACCGAGCCGAAATAGTGTTCCACATTCTGGGGAGTTGGGTCTTTTCCCCAAACGGAGAGGATATCCTCCATGGAAGGGTTGAGATCGATTCCCTCATCCGCAATAACCATGGTTACTTCCGGGCTAGCGATCGCTGTCAGGCTGTCGGGAGCTGCAAAGTCACGGACCGTAAACCGTTTTCCCCTTGCAGTAAAACAATCTTCACGTTTCAGCTGTGATACCCTCCAGGTGTCTGTACACTCCTATGATAACCTCCACCTGCCGATACCCTCCAGACTGTCAACCGGACGTGGTCGACCGCGAGAACCTGCACATCGTCCATCGGATCTGGGCCCTAGTCTCGGCCCTACGGGCCTAGGGCTAGATCTGCGCCAGCTGCAGAGTCCTCCATCCTTCTTTCGATTTTGATTGGTATTCTAATAATAATATTTTCACTACTAATATTAATAATATATTATTATCAAGGCTATTTTACCAATATAATATTAAGTATAAATAATTACTTATATTATTAAATCAAATAATTTACCTTTTCTAACTAACCATTTAATAAAAATTTTAACCTCAACTATATGATATATATATTTTATAATAATTGATGAATAATTTATTAATAATAATAATATTAAATTATGAATAGTATTTGACCTATGGACCGTAGGTCAAAATTAGCCGTTGGTCGATTTAGCCATTGGAGTCTCTGCTCAGACTATTTAACATGCTAAGCTGGATTTGTTTCTTCAACTTGTCCTGACGATGAACCACACTGGTTGGTTCGAAACGCGTCGACAAATGATGTCTCATGTGATCTTCGCCGAATTTTTTTTTTTTTGTAAACTTGATATGGATCACAGAAGCCTAAACTCTACTATAACATATTGAATTTAATTTCTAGGAACAACACCTGCAAACCACCGTAGAACACGCAATCTCTAGAGTGTCTTCGGTATTCAAATTTGATATAAATGCTATGACGTCGTTTTACACACCAACCATGAGTTTCAAGACAGTGACTATGTTCAACGAAAGAAAATAAGTTCCTTAGGTTATTGTTGAATTATTTTGGGCTCAAGAACCACGAATGAGTTTTTGGAGCAACATACGAGTTCTTTACGGGGGCTTTTTGTAGGTTATAGAGTAGAGGGAAGGGATATTAGTAGGTTTTGTGCAACAAAAATGGCTTTTGATGTTGAAAAACATGATGAGAAACCAACAAAAGCCATAATTCCTAATTCAACCTTCTCAACATCAAACACCATGAATAATAAGCAGAAACATGATCTATAGGAGATTAACAAAGGAATTAAAGCCTAATTGAACGTTCTCAAGCTCAAGCACTATGGATAAGATCTACAAATTATGACATGCACCACCATTAGAGCGTATTTAACTGAGGAGATAGATATGGAAATCATTTAAGATGTTTTGTTCATTGCAAATGAATGTCAACGTGTTAACCATGGCTATTGTATGGAAACCATAGCCTTAGGTCCCTGACCATGGTATGGGGAGACATGATATCCTCAAGAAGATTCTACGAGCTGGGCTATTTTGGCCAACTATGCACAAGGATTCTAAGAAATATTATAGAGCATGCAATGTCTGTCTGAGGACCAGAAAGCCATCACGAAGGGATGAATTTTCTCTGAACCCGCAAGTTTCGTTACAGGCATTCGATAAATGGGAAATAGATTTTGTAGGCCCTATTCAACCACCAATAAAGAAGACAGGAGCATGATACATCATCATAGCGACAAAATACTTGACCAGATAGGTTGAGGTGCAACCTGTGAAGGATTAACGTGACTACAACTATGAAGTTCATATTTGAATACATTTTGTCTCAGTTTGGATGTCCTAAGATTTTGATGAGCGATAGGGGTTCACATTTATTTAAAGAAATGCTATCTTATTTTCTTGAAGAATTCCATATGTATCATCAGAAAAGCACAACATATCATCCTCAAGAAAATGGAATGGTTGAAGCCTTTAATAAAATCCTGGAGAATGCTTTGATGAAGATTAGTAATGCAAATAGAAACGATTGGGATGTGTGCATACTGGTTTTTCTTTGGGCCTATCGAAACACCTATAAAAAGTTGACTAAATAGACACCGTTTAGACTAGTTTATGGACAAGAAGAGGTGATGCGAATGGAGTACATTGTGCCAAGTCATAGAAATGGACAACTAGGATACCATGGAAGAATGCCTCACACATATACTTGAATTAGGAGAATATCACTTCCTGGTAAGCTTTCATCAGTAGGTATAGAAGACTAGAGGAAAGGGGTGGCATGATCGCCACATTAAGTAGTGCACCTTTAAAAAATGGAGATTTATTAGTACTATATGATAGTAAATTTGAAAAGTTTCCAAGAAAGTTTCAGATGCATTGCTTGGGACCATACATGGTCAAGGAGATTACATATGGAGGTGCAGTTCAGCTCGTGAAGATGAACGGGGAGCTATTTCCGAGAAAAATTAATGCGAGTTGTTTGAAGCTATATAGGGGTGATCTCACCCTTGTGCAATGACTATATGGATGCAAGATAGTCTTAGTACTTTAGGAAGTTGCAAGTAAATGCGGGATTATAAACTACGCTGTTAGAAGGATAGTTTGGCAAAGCGAATGGGCTGTGTGATGATTAGGAGAAAGGTGCAGAGTAGAGCTGCGCAAAGGAGTTGTGCTAGCATGGTGGGTCCCACGCATCTTGGCCAAAATGTGACCATTGGAAGAACTGCAAATGATTGGATGGCTACTTTTCCATTATAGTGAGCAAGGGGGAGCATTTAAGGAGCATATCTTTGGAAATATGCCACAAAAAGAGAATTAATGAAGGACATATGGAGGCAACGAATGGATTTGAATTTGAAATGGGCTATAAATATAGCATCCTACTCCACATTTGAACACTTTGCTTCCAGAGAAATTGCCTTAAGCTTTTGCACTTTATTTTTCCCCGAGATGATTGCTACATGTTTGGAGAGGATTGGAAATATATACAAGAGAAGTTTTAGCAGCAAGGACTTAGGTGGGAGGTGGATTTACCTTATTGGAAGAAGGAAATATTCTGGGAGAGAATGATTGCAACACAACCTGTACCTACCACAATGCCTACGCCACTGAGGCCTAAACCCACTGCCTCTGCAGCAGGAGAGAAGAAGAAAAGGAAGCCACAGCAAGCGCCGATGTGGAAATCACCGCGCAAAAATATGACGAAGGTTAGACAAAATGGTTACATGGATAAAAGAAAGCAACTGACGGAACCCTTGGACTTGGATGAGGAAGAATTACATATGGGGATTGAAGATATTGACGCAAAGCAAGTAGTGTCAATTACTTAGCTACCACCTTATGTACCCCATAGGAAACCCGCTTCCAAAGTGACTAAGGACCCAGGAACAGTGAAATTCCAGGTCTCCACACCATTGCTTCTTGAGGACGTATCTTTTGAGGCCAATTTGTTGGCCCGGGTACGATTCTTGAAGATGGAGGAATGAGACGTGGGTGATCACACAAAGTTCCCACAGTTGGAACCCATCAAATACTTGAATTCATTCTACTATTAGAAATCGAGTGTTACACGACGTGAGCCAATGAAGTGGGCACCGAATTGAAGCGTGGGATTGCTCAACATGTTGTGGGTGCCACATTTTAGCCACAGTATTAAGA
Organism: Pinus tabuliformis; assembly: GCA_031772625.1. NCBI lineage: Eukaryota > Viridiplantae > Streptophyta > Pinopsida > Pinales > Pinaceae > Pinus > Pinus tabuliformis. Next base: position 1,326,533,634 of record CM062805.1, on the reverse strand, counting down.
ATACTATCAATATGTGTCAATTATTGGCACTAGTTCACAATGGGTGCCTTTTCTTGGGAGGGCCCATTCCAGTTACCGACATGTTGGTCCACCGAATAACCTTGTTGCCTTATGAGGGCGTGAACCCCACAGATGCTTTTGTGGGGAAATCGCAAGAGACGAAGTTGGCAGACTAGATGAAGAGTGAATTCGGGTTGGTGAAGAAGTTGTACTGCTAAGCCATTAGTTTCATATCACGTTGTGCAATTTTCTACACAAATTTTGGCTAGAAAAATAATAAGGAAGTGCCACGCTGATGAAGTGCTGACAACAGTAGTAGTTTTGGTCTCGCAGTGCAGCAAAGGAGTCTAATATAATTGGGCCAAGTATCTCTATCATGAGTTCCTGGAGGATTTCTGGGAAGCCAAGGAGGATGGAAAAGCCTTCCACTAGGCATGGTTACTTCTGTTGATCACATTGGTGGCATGGAGGACACCTGAGGAGAGCTAGTTCCAAACATATGATTTAGACTTGTGCAAGGCTACGAAATTCGCCTCCCTATGGGTGACAAAGGATCCTAAATGCATCATGGAAACAAAGATTTTCTGGGTCTTGTTCGAGTCATAGTTGCAGATGGTGATTAACCAACGACCGCTTTTATCACCAAGTTTACATGTGTCGTATACTAATATTGCAGATTTCAAGGAAGATTTTCACAATCTATCTATCTGCGCAAAGAAGGACGTCATAGGAACATGGCATAAGTTTCCATACTTAGTCATAGAGGATGACATGATGGGGGTCATCAACAAATGGAATGGCGAATGGCTCACCCCATCTAATGCAGGAGCAGAAATAACTAAGGCTACAGAAAGGAAAGTAGGGAAAACATCAATTGCGATAGCAACCAAGAAAGACAAAGAGAAAGAAACATAGAAGGATTCTACAATAGAAAAGGCATCAAAGAAAGAAACACTAGCGTAGAAAGAAATGACCGAGCTAAAAGAGCAGGCAATGCTATAAGAAAACTTCTCTGCAAAGGAAAAGGAAGTACCGAAAGAGAAGGTTTCTGGCAAAGACAAGGAAGCACCAAAGGAGAAAATTGCAACCACGTTGTAGGTCACTATTGACCTCGATGAACCTAGAACAGAGAAAAACAGTGTTAAGGTCGAGACTAAAGGAGAAGAGGAAGGGGTGCGAACTTGGAGTCCTCCTTGAGGATCAAGAAGAGGCAGAATCAAAGTTCCACGAGACCTCGCAAGAAACAAAATTGTGATAAATCTACAAGTGCGACACCATTGGTCCTCACGAAGGGGGACCTTGATGAGATAGGGGATGTTTTTCTCAATGCCACTAAAACTCTCTGGGGACACATCGAGGATGAGTACCACTAGGTATTGGACAAGGTACAGTAGGGCCTAAAGTAATTTCAGGTCCAGACAAGGGTAATCTAGGCGAGCATGGGATAAGTGAGCATGGGTCAAGCGAGTGTGCTAAGTGTTAGTACAATGCAAATCACGCCCGGGCTTTACCTAGTACCACTACTAGGGGGCTGTCTCCAGTTTGAGACGGTCAAAGATTAGGAGTGCACACAGCTTCCGAATAACCTAAGTATCAACCTTAGAGCACTACCAATCTAGACGTTACATGAGCTTCATCAAGGAGTTTCAAACGAGCTCTGCATCTGGGAAAAGCGAGCACTGTTGATTATCAACGAAGTCAAAATTAACAATCAACATATTTTTTAAGATAAAAGTCATCCCATGCAGGCCCGTGATGAGGAAATACAACAGAATCAACAGCTAGAAATCGCCCATACTGAAATATGCAGTGAGCTCCCTCAGCTCCAAATTCCAGCAGAAGCGGCCTCAGTAGAGAAAATTCAGAAGTTAGCTACTGCGATGAAGGAATACATGGAGGAAATTGGAAAGGTTTGGTTTGAGCTGCTATTACAGATTTTAGAGCTTCAACTTAAGTTGTAGCTAACCAGTCTTCTGAAAGTCAAAGAGCAGCGTGAGGTTGATATTAAAGAAGATATGACCTCTATGGCCACTACAGTCAAGGATTGCAGTCAATTGTTTGACTAGGCAATGGAGATGTGGTCCTCATTGCAGGAGGATCCACACTTGTAGAATATCGAAGAAGATATCCATGAAAATTAATTGCAGTTTGACGAGATCAGGGTGATAGTGCAGACCTTAACACCTGTGCAAAGGTTCACCAGACTTCACGAGGGAAAGTTCATCTAGACCCAGATTGATGAGTTGTGTCGGAAGGTGTCCATTATCTCCTCAAGGAAGTAGCCATGGGCCAATGATGCAAGCCATCTATTCAAGATAGTTTAGAGCAAGTTGAAGGCTCTACAGTAGACGTAGAGAACCATGGGCCTTATAGTTGAAGGTCCAACCACAGAAAAGTTGGTCGAAGATGTTCATCGGGCCACTACGCTAGGAACAACATATCTTCAAGAATTAAAGACAGAGTTCAATGGTATGCAATCAAATATTGAGGAAACACCAGCAGACTAACTCAAGATGAGTCACGACTTTGTGCTGGGGGCCTGTAGGGATGGGTCCCCTGGGGTCAAATTTTGTAAAGTTTTGATAAATATTGTAAAGTCTTCACATTTTGAGAAGCGGAGCACGAGTAGTGTAGGTCGATAGGAGTCAAAAGGACTTTAGGAAGGTCAAATACCCTTAAGTTTGGTAAGAGTCAAGTTGTTTTAAAACCTGCCCATGGTTCACAGACCATGGTATTGTAATGAAGAAGGACATAAAAAGGAGTCATAGAAGAGTCATAAAGATGATATAGAAGAGCATAGAAGGGAAATTTTTGGGTCCGTTTTGCCTATTCTCTACTTGTGTGAAGGGGAAGGCTTCTGCCACTGTGTGCGCAGAGATCTTGGTAAGTTCGCAGCTGAGTGCACATGCCCCTGTAGCTGTGTGCACAAGGTTGAAAGGGCCGTAATTGAAGATCTAAAGAATAATAAAGACTTACTTCAAAGAACTATTTTTACATCTATGTATTATTGTTTCTCTCTGAATTTACTACATTTTCGATCTATTGAATGAGGAAAAGTATTTGATAGATTCGCGAAGAAGTAAATATGTTTAATTATATGATGTTATGCATGTTTAGCGCAATCATCGAAGGGCACAAATATGTTAACTGTTAATTGTTGTGATTTCCAGGTTTTAAGGGTTAGGGTTCACGAAGGTCAAGGTAAAGCCCTAAGTTTGACATAAAGAAATAACATAGTTACCGATCAAATGAGAAAATGACCTAGTACCCGTTTTTTTGAGGTAGCAAAAAATCACTCGATTTTGAAAAATGGTGATTTAGAATACACCTTTTTTTTTGGACCATATTTTTGCCACTTTAATGTTTTTTTTATGTATCAAGTATGAACAATTTTTTGAAATGTTAGTGATTTCGATGCTAATTTTGAAAAGTGTTGATGCAACATCAACACATTTTTTTAGAGGATTTATTTTTTACACTTTAAATTTTTTTATGTATCAAGTTTGAACATTTTTTTTTGTTAGTGATTTTCATCTTGATTTGGAAATGTGTTGATGAGCATCAACACTTTTTGTTTAAAATTTTACACTTAAAATTTTCTAATGAATTAATTGTAGATAATTTTTTTTAAATGTTGGTGATTTTCATGTTAGAAATAAAACATAAAAATAAAAATAAATAAAAAATGACAAAAAAAACAAATACAAAAAAAATATAAAAAAACAAAAGCAAAAAACCTATAAAAATGTAAAAAAAAAAAAACATAAAACATAAAACATGGCAAAAATAAAAATAATAAAAACATGTTAGTAATAAAAAAAAAATATATATCAAAATAAATAAATAAACATAACATAAATAAAAAATCATAAAACATAAAAATAAAAACAAAAAAACATTAAAAAAAAAAACATAAAACATGTAAGTAATAAAATATAAAATTAAAAATAAAAAAACATGACAAAAAAAAGATCAAATTCAATAAAATATATAAAAAAGGAAAAAAAAAAAAAAAAAAAAAAGTAAAAGGTTGAATAAAAAATTAACGAAAAAAATAAATAAATTAAAAAGTGATTTTTTTTCAAAAAAAAAATCATTTTTAAAGAAAAACAATTGAACCACAAATCGAAATCTAAATTTTATTTTTTTTAAGTTAAAAAACAAATAAAAAAGGAAAAACTCATTAGAAAAAGAAAAAAAACAAAACTTAAGATAATTAACAAAAAAAATTAAAATTAAAAAAGAATTAATTAAAATAAAAAATAAACAAAATTTAAATTAAATAATTTAAATAAACAAAATTAAAAAGAAAAGGTAAAATAAAATGAAAAAAATAAAGAATTATTTTTTTAAATTATAATTTTAAAAAAGAACAAAAATAAATAAATAAATTTAAAAAGCCTTAAAAAAAATCAAATTATAAAAATTAAAAGAAAAAAAATTCGAAACAAATTTAAATAATAATAATAATAATAATCAAAACAAATTAAAAAAAATTAATTTAATTGAAAAAAAAAAATTAAAATTAAAAAAAATCATTAAAAAAACAATTTTTTTTAAACAATATTTAAAAAAAAAAAAAAAAAAATACCCGATGTCACCCTCCATCCCCCTCCTCTCCCCTCTCTTGACCCCCCTCCCCTCTACAACCCCCCGGACCCTCCCCCCTATCGTCCCTCCCTTAGCCCCCCATCATCCCCACCCTTGGCCCTCCCTCTCCATACCCCCAGCCGGCCCCTCCCCTCCCCTCTCAGCTCCCCCCTCAACCCTCCCTCACCCTCCTCCACTCCCCTCTTAGCTCCCCCCTCAGGCCTTGCTCACCACCCTACTCTCCCTCTACCCTCCCCTCCCCTCTCAGCTCCCCCCTCGGCCCTCCCTCACTGCCCTCCCCTCACCCGACCCTCCCCTCCCTCTCTCCATCCTCGACCCTCCCCCCACCCGACCCCCCCTCTCCCTCCCCCACCCGACCTGTAAGGACCTGCAATTCCGCTGATGTGCGACCGCGACCGGTTGGAGAGGGCGCACGGTTGGAGGCCTGAACGAGTAGCAGGTTGAACGATGTGCGAGCTCGACTTGGATATGCGATGGAGTGCTATGCGCATAATGGAGGAGGGCAAGCTGATATATATGCGTGGGAGGATGAGTTAAAACATATGGAGCCGACCCATACTTGGACACAAGCCAACGATGTAGTTGTGATGAAGTAGGGGTGTGTAAGGCGTGGAGGACAAGTTGGTCGGGTGAGGCAACTCGCCCTGCCACACGTATAAACAAGTGAAGCGTGGAGTTCATTTAACAATCGCTCAACACAAGCATCTTCGCTCATGTGAGAAGGGCGCAGGTCTAAGTGTGTGGGTGCAGCAAGGAGTGGAGGCGCAGAACTTGGAGATGTGCCCACCCTTGGGCAGGGCTGCACGGAGGAGAAACGCTTGACTCAGGTTTGGGTGAAGGGCGCGGGCAGCGTCGCTCGCCGGTTGGAGTGAGGCGTGCACGAGTGTGTGGCGCCCAATTTGTGTGACGACTTGGCACGGGTTCTTGGGTGACTCAGGTGAGCACCCGCCCGTTGTGCAAGTGTGCACGGTGACTTGGTGAAGTGTTGAGATTGTGAACAAAGGTGTGTCTCGGGTGGAGGTGCCTATGTGTGGCGACTTGGAGGCGCGCGCAAGCAACACGATCGTGCGACAAGGTGAATGAAGGGTTGGTGAGTCGTGCGGCAACCGTGCAGAGGTGCCAACGAACTAAGCAACCGAGTTTGCCAAAGTTAAAAATTGGCTAAGTGTAAATTTGGGATTTCCCAAGATTTAACTTGTACTTGAAAAAAGTGAAGATTGTATAATATATTGATTCGGGCAGACTCATATTGCAGGGAGTTGCCCCTCCCTTTATATTGTTGTGCATTTCTCTTGTATAATGCTGTTTATGTGAATGTTATGGGCTTTCACTTGTATAAAGGAACACATTAATAAAACTTGGTAATGAAAATAAGACTAAGAATGGAATGTTAAGCGTAGTCTACAATCATAAGTATTGGTGAAAAGAAAAAGATTGGTAGTGTCGCACCTCACTATAAGCGGTTGAAGGACTACCACAGGTGTAGGGGCGTGACATGACCCCTCCTTTCCCTCCCCTGCTCACCCGCACCCTCCCCCCACTCCCACCCCCGCTCACCCGCCTCCCCTCCCCGCCCGAGGTGAGCGGGGGTAGGGGGGAGGAGAGAGCTGGGTGACGAAAGGGGAGTGGGGGCGGGCTAGCGTATTTGTTTTTTTTTTAATTGTGTTTTTTTTTTTAATATATATATATATATATATATATATATATATATATATTTTCAAGTTGTATTGATTTTCTTTTGTAATATGCTTTCAAATTTATTTATTTATTTATTTTTATTTTTATATTTTTACTTTGATGTTTTTGAAATTTTTTTGAAAGTTTCTTTTGAATTTTTTTTTTTATTTTTATAATTTATTTTCTTATTTTGTTTTTGTTTTTGTTTTTTTTTAATGTTATTTCTTTATTTTTACAATATTAATTTAAAAAAATAATTCTTAAATTTCTTTTTTATTTTTAATTTTGCTTATTTAAATTATTTAATTTAAATATTTTTTATTTTAATTAATTCTTTTTCTAATTTTAATTTTTATATTTTAATTTTTTTGGGTAATTATTTTAAGTTTTTTTTTTTTGAAATGAGGTTTTTTTTTTTAACTTAAAATAATAATAAATAAATATGTTTCTGAATTTTTTTGGTGGTTCAATTTGTTTTTCTTTAAATTATATATAATTTTTGAAAAAATTTCATTTATTTTTTTATTTTTTACTATTTATTTGTTTTTTGTTTTTTTTTTCGTTAATTTTTTTTTCAATTTTTTTATTTTTACAAGTTAACTTTGTTTTTTATTTTTACATTTTTATAGTTTTTTTTTTTTTTTTCCTTTTTTTATGTATATTTTTTTGTATTTGATTTTATTTTGTCATGTTTTTTTTTTATTTTTATATTTAAGTTTTATTACTAACATGTTTTATGTGTTTTTTTTTTAATGTTTTTTTTATTTTTATTTTATATATTTTAATGTTTTATTACTAACATGTTTTTATTATTTTTATTTTTGTCATGTTTTATGTTTTATTTATTTTTTTTACATTTTGATATGCTTTTTGTTTTTATTTTGTTTTTTTGTTCTTTATGTTTTTCATTTTTTTAATGTTGTATTTTATTTTATTTTTATTTTTTTAATTTGGTTTTTATTTTATTTTACTCCTTTTTTTCTTCCTTTTTTTTTTTTTAATTTTACATGGTATGGTTAATTTTTTTTACATTTTCTAGTTTTTTTTTTTTTATGTCATTACTATATATTTTCTATATTTGATTTTTTGTCATGTTTTTTTTATGTTGTATTCCATGTTATTATTTATTTTACTTTTTTCTCAATATTTGAATTTTTGTTTTCTTTTGTTTTTTTGTTTTTTTCTAATTGTTTTTTGTTTTTTTCAATATTTGAAATTTTTTTTCTTATATATATATATATATATATATATATATATATATATATGTTGTAGGGTTTTTGTCGATGCTTTGCTAGCAAACTTATCCCATTATGTGCAATTTGATAGTTGATTTTAAATTTTTCGTTATAAAGAATCGAGTCTACCCCACAATGTGTTAATTTCATGGTTGGTCTTTAAGTTTTCATTGCAATGGGTTGAGCTCACCTACACTGTTTGTCAGTTTGATAGTTGATTTTTTTATTTTTATTTTTTGCAATGTATCAAGTTGTCTTAGGCTAAGATTTCAAAATCACTAGACATTTAGTATTTAAAAAAAATTACTCTTGGTATAATAACTCTTCACGTGTTCATTTTTAAAGTTTTTTTAGTCATAAAATTTTCCCATAATGTCATGCTTGAAATATTTTGAAAATTTAAGATTGTTTTGTAGTCATAATGTTTGGTTTTAATTCCATGGTTGAAAAATTGTCAAGATTTTAATGTTTTTCTAAGTCGTGATATTTTATCTTTAATGTTACGGTTCAAAAGAATTATAAATATATTTTCTTAGGTTGGAATTTTAAGGTTTTTCAAAGAAGTGATATTTTAAATTTAATGTCATGCTTTAAAATCGTTGGAATTTTAAGGCTTTTCAAAGATGTGATATTTTATCGTTAATGTCATGCTTGAAAATCATTGGAAATTTAAAGTTTTTCATAGTGACAATATTTTATTTTTAACGTCATTATTAAAAAATGTTGAAAATGTACCCTGAAAAAAAGACGTTATTTCGGAATCAATGCTTTTCGATTTCAAGGTGTTTTTTGCACCAAACAAAATGGTTTTTATTGTTTTTTACTATTATTTTTAAAAAATATTGAAAATTTACTCTGAAAAAAATGGTGATGCAAAATCAACACTTTTTTATTTTTGGGTTGTTTTTTCATGTTTTTTTAGGATTTTTGGGCTCGAGTCGTTGTTTTGAGGTAATAGTTCTCATTTGATCAGTAACTATGTTAAATCACATAGTCCTTTGTATGCAGAAACGTGGTTCTAGCATCCCCCAATATTGCCTCGGGTTAGATTACAACATGTGCTACGCGGGTTTTTTCTGAAAGGGCTGGTAGTGTAGGGTTTTCCTGGTTAGTGCAGCTAACTCTGAACCTAGGTAGAAGCCCCCTCAAGCCAAAAGAAAGAAAGCAACGCAAGAGGTAGAGTTGGAGAAATCAAAGTTTTGGATTCTCATTCAAAATAACAAACATCTCGCCTCGTTCATTGCCAACACTTATGCCTCATATGAATGATTGTACAATAACTTGCACTTCTTGTTGAAATCGCATGCGATCCCATCAATTGGCTCACTCATTGAGACTAAAAGCAGGAATAAGGTCAGGTAGGAGATTGAAGAATACTTGGAGCAATTGAGAAAGAATGCCATCAAGGAAAATATTGAAGTAAATAGACATAATATGCAGAAGTACATTGGCGGCCCTGTCCAAATCAATACGATGTTGCTCCTGCTCAAGAAGGAAAGAAAAACTCATTCCAAATTAGTGTACCTAGATGCCATGGAGGCTAGAGTGTGCTTCTATCCTTACACCATCGCATAGTTTGGGGATGTCATTATGTAGTACAAATATTGGCACCGTTACGTGACTGAGAAACATCAAGTGGAAGTTATTGAACTGAAGTTTCCCGAAACTCAAGCTTAATTGTTTTGTCTTATTATGCTGTCTAGTTGGCTCTTCCCAATTTTGTCCTATATGGGTACGAGTATATTGTAATATTCTTTTGTAATTAATTTTTAAGGGAAATTCCAAATGTCAATTATTGAATGTGAAGAGTCGTGTTGTAAAGAAGTTAAAGATTCATATTGTAAAGAAGTTGAGGAGTCATGAGGGAAGTCCAAGAGTCAGAAGGGGAAGTGAATAGTCACCCCTTTGCTATAAATATACCCTTAGAACTCATGTAACAAGATTTTCACTGGGCTTTTAGCTTAGAATCAGGAGCTTGGGAGTTTGTTGAAACCCTTGGCTTCTCCGTAGCATAGAGGGAGTATATTTATTTGGAGGAGCAACTGTACTTCATGTTCCACTATTGGGGATAGTGGTTTGTCAATGCTACATGTATGCTTGGAACTTTCAATTTAATAAAATCTTAGAGTCAAGACATTTTCATGCATATGTTGTCTATATAGTAGAAATATTCTTGTTATGTTTTCAATATATGTTATTTCACTTATGCTAACACTTATGAACTATTTCGTTTGCATTAGTATGAATCTTAATGAATTTGTGTTGTTGTTTAGTTCCATAATGGTTAACATGTAAACTATTTCGCAGGCTAACGTGTGATGTCTTTATGCTCATGTTTTCCTTTCAAGTTGCGTACTATTACAGGATTCTAAGGGGCTCTCTCATTTTCCCCTCATGTGTTAGAACCTTTCATACATTGCACTTGAACTTTTGTAGAGTGACACTCTTGTTCCCCAAAGTCACCATACACTATTCTATGCGTTATTGTAGCCAAAGAAACTCATTAAAACCGACTTCTTTGGAAACTGAGCCGTATTGTAGAGGGGGTTCCTACACCAAATGGTGTGAGGTCTAATTGGGAATTCATATCAGGGAAACCCCTAAATGTTTGCGGGTCTAGCACCGTCAACACGTTCATGATATTTTGCTATAAGAAAGGTTTAGAACTATGCAAGTTGTAATCAACATTCTGCATGTAATCTGATGGAACTTCGAGTAAGTTTATAGTACAGTTACATGTCGGAAAATCCACAACACATGATTCCTAGGGTTTATTGGATCGATGACTGGGAGTAATTGGGGTTGCTTTAGTGGTAGCTACCCACCCCCATGCCATTGTACATGTCTCATTTTACTCTCCATCCACTTGAAAGTGTCTCTAAAACTTTTGGTTCTCAACTAACCCTTATTTCATACTTTTAGCACTACAGCTACAGTCTTTCCCTACTCATAGAACGAGACTTGTAGTATGGTGGAAGAAAAACATCATTGGTGACTGAAATATATGGTTATCATTTCTAGGTAGAGTCTCATGCCCCTTTTCTTTTGAGGTTTTAATCTAGGACTCTTCACCACTCATGTTTGCGTTTTCCTTTCACTACAAAATGTTCTCTTTCACAATGGTGATGTTTTATAGTATTTTCGTTTTCTTGAAAGGGAAGTAATGGGTCTTTCGAGGCTTTTCACTAACCTGGAGTGTGTTATGTTGTCGGTTTTGCACATAACGGTTCCAACAATTATTATTCACCGACCCCTCACAAGGTAGCCCATCTTTCAAACACCGAGTCGAGTTCATTTTTATTATCAATGCTGATTTTTCCTCTTTTGATTTTAATTTTCTTATTTTTCTTATGGAGGAGAACATCGGCTTTGGACTCCTATTTACTCTCAGGTAATTTCAGTTCCTTCTAATAACACTCTTAAGTTTTTTTAATGAGGTTATGTTCAACCTTCTCACTTATCTTATTACCATATTTTTCTTGTTTACAAGTTCGGCTCTCTCCTATGGGAAAACACTTTCTAGTTATGCTACCTTGGACAAATTGTTTTCTCACAACGTTTTTCTCAACTAGATACGTTGCAGGTTCTTATAAGTTATCCATTTTATGTCTAGGCTTCCTAAGTTGTAATGTCATGACCCTTCGATAGGGTTTTCATACAACCATAGGGCTTATATTCTTGTGGTTCCCTTAACTTGTTTTCTTGAGCCTCCTTCTCGATAAGTTTCTAGACCTTTTTTATGAACCATTCTTAATGTAATGCTTAAACAATGTGCTATTAATAATTCCAACTTGTAAACTAGACACTCTTATAATTTTTTGTAAGGCTATTCTTAAGTTTAATCCACATTGATATAGGGTTTATATTTTCAGTGGAAAATTGGGCAATTATTGTCTTACAAATAAACTTGTTACTAAGATTTTCAACTCAATAATTATGTGGAAGATTATTAGCATATGGACACTCTATTATAATGTGACATTGACATTACTATCGAGGGTTTCATCTATTGTAAATATTAATCAACTTGTCTTTATTTTTAGATGAATTCTTGTCATTTCTTCACTATAAATTATATTGAAATCACTGTTTTCTTTTCATGGAAGTCAGAAAAACACCTATGCACTATTTCTTGAAGTACTTGAGCTTCGATAGGGTCACAAGTCATATTTCTCATTCTCTTTTCTTTTAAAAGTATCAACCCATTTAAAATTTCATTTGCTTGAAAGTAATAGATATAGGTAGTCGTAATACATGGAACTACATCTCTCAAATATGTATTCTCTTCTTTGTTCCTGCTCAGTTATTTAAGTTGTTATGTATGTATATTAGTTTTACCAAAACATTTATTCAACTGAAGTGATATTTCACACCCATATAGAATGTGTATTTGGCTTGTAACTCTTAGTTTATAGTCCAGGTATCTCAGTGGGACCCATAATGGGACCTGCCCTTTCTACCCATGACTTACTAAACTACAACCTAGGACTGTTACTGATCAATAATAGTCTTTATTTCACTCACTCATTCTATGGTAACTAACCTGGTTCCTCATCTAAGCTTTAATTCTATTCACATATACTTTCATATCTATAAACATGTACATAGGCATATATTATATTTACAGTGTATCCTCTAGGCACATATTTCTTATCAACTTAGATATGAAAACTAGATATCTCCACTAGTATTTCAACTAAAGAAAAATTGATTTTTAATTATTTCTAATATAACCCTTTACCTTTATAGGTATAAAAGTTCAGGGTTCTCTGTAACTACTTGCCTTTCTTGTTGCACTTCCCTGTGCACTGATACACTTTACCTACCATAGGTTATTACTAAGCATCCTAGTATTCATGAAAAATAGTTCTTACATACAAAATTTAGTTATTATTCATTCTAATTTTCTTTTTCATCTATTCTTTACTTTCTAAACATAAACAATCACTTATATATTATTTTCTAGAGAATGCTTTAGGAGTATTTATGTTCCTCCTTATCGCTACCCCCGAGCTCTACCCCTTCTGTCAGAGAAACAACTTCAAAAACTTCTTTTATAGAAACTTAATTCTCCTGAACCCTTAAGCAACATCCTACTTTATTCCTTGGGGTTCCCACTAGTCTTTCTCTCCCACTAGTTTTAACTGGAAAATCATTGTCTTTCTCTCCCAAAAAATTTTCTTAAATAGATCTAATTTTAATGGTATTTATCTCCACCCATGGTGCACTAGTTTGTTTCATCATCTCTCTTTTTCTATTTTTCTGAATAATTTTTCAGAATGGGGAAAATTTATTCTTTTCTTGTTTCCACCCCTTTTTGGGCATAACTATTTCCCTAATAGTTAGGGGTGGGTTCCACCTAAAAAGTCTTAACACATTCTGAAGAATGTTGACAACACACATAACTTGTCTTTTATCCACAACAAAAATGTGCATATTTCTATACCAAAAGTATAAATATTTACAATCACTGCCTTTTCCTAAATTTTAATTTTCTAGTCATAATAAAAGGAAATAAAAGTTTATGAATGATTAACGAGGGGTGTGACATCACCCCTCCCATAAAAAGGGGCACCATCCCTAGTGTTTTCGACTTCCATTCTCTTTTCAGATAACATAGGAAAATATTTTGTCATATCTTTTTCCAATTTCCAGGTGGCCTCTTATGGCACAAAGTGCTTCCATTACATTTTGACTTGAGAAATGTTTCTATTTCAAAGAATCGTTTCCCTCCAATCCAAAATCTGTACAAGTTCAACTTGGAATTCTCCTTCTGGTTCAACCTGTATGACATTACAATTAATTTTATGATTAGGATCAGATATATATTTCTTTAATAATGATACATAAAATACATTGTGAGTTTTAATATGAGCTAGTAAAGCTAATTGACACTTTATTAGTCTGACTCAAGCCAGTATCTCAAGTGGTTCATAGCATCGCAGGGCAAATTTATAACAACACCCTAATTTCAGGGAACTCTTCCTTGGTCATACTTTCAAATAGTCATGTTACCCTACATGAAACTCTTTAGGGGTTCTTTTCATATCGACAAAGATTTTATGTTTGTCCTATGCCTCTTTCAAGTTCTAAAAAAATTTCTTTACCATTTTCTCCATCTCTTGTAATAGGTTTGGTCCCATCACCAACCTATTCTCTATCCTAGTCCAACTTAAAGGTACTTGGCACTTCGTCCCATGTAATGCCTCAAAGGGGCTCATTTTCAATGAGGCCTATTAACCATTATTGTATGTGAATTCTACCAAATGTGGGTAATATTCACCTTTGCCAGGTTCGTTCATGACGTACATCCATAACATGTCCTCTAGAATATAGTTAACTCTTTTCATATGTCCACCCATATGTGGGTGATATGTGGTGATGAAATTTAGTTTTGTGCCCAAATCGGTAAATAATGACTTCCAAAAGTTTCAAGTAATATTTGGATCTCTATCTAATATAACCAATTTAGGTATGCCATGCAACTTGAATTTTCCCTCATAAAAATATCAGCCACATGTGCAGCTTTATATTTGGACTGTAAAGGAATAAAATGGGTGGCTTTTGTTATCTTATAAACTACCACCATTATAGAATCATGTTGTTTATGTGTCAATGACAATCTAGTAATCAAGTCTAGAGAAATCACTTCCCATTTCCACTTTGATATGGGTAAGGGTTTTAATAATCCACCTGGCTGTTGATGTTATGTTTTCACTTATTGGCATTCCTGGCACCTAGCCAGGCATTCTAGAACTTCCTTTTTCATCCCAGGCCAAAAGAATTTCCTTTTCAAGGTTGTAACCATTATATGGTATCCTATATGGCCGAAAAAAAGTTTCTTATGAAATTCATTCAATTTTAATTATTTATTTTTCTTATGATCTAGTATATACAATCTGTTTTTGTAAATCAAAACCCATTTTTTGTTGACTCCCTATTCAACCCATTTTTCTAGATCAATTTTAGTTTTCATAGTTTTATATATCTGATTATATTTCAGATTTGTTAAGGCCACCTATTTAACCTATTCCAATAGATCTATTGCACATTGTTTAATAGAAATCTAATGTATTTGTTTTAAACTCTGACTTAGGGAATCCACTACCTTATTCTCTTTCCCCTTTACATGCCTAATGTCAAAATCGTATTTTCTTATGAAATCCATCCATTTGGCTAACCTAGCATTCAAATTGGGTTTTCTGATCTGTGATTAGAGTAAATTTTCTTCCACTCAAATAATTCCTCCACATTTTGAGGGCGTGAATTAATGCTACCAATTACATATCATATATTGCATAATTTTTCTCATGTTCTTTCAACTCTCATGACTCATATGCTACCACATGTCATTCTTGCATAAGCTCACCTCCTAAGCCTTCTAAGAATGCATATGTGCATACGTCAAACTATTGCTTTGGAACTGTTATTTTAAGTACTAGGGCAACTGTAAGCAAATCTTTTAGCCTTTTAAATATCTCTTGATATTTTTTCTTCCATACAAACTTTAATCCTTTTTCTATAGGGAGGTGGTGGGATGTGCCAATTTGGAGAAACCCTTTATAAATTAGTGGTAATAACTAGTGATCCCCATAAAGGATCTTATATCAAATACATCCTTTTGTACTGATAATTCTAGAATGACCCTTACCTCTTAGGGATCCACAACTATCCCTTCTTTTGAAAACACATGGCCTAAGTATTATATCTTATCTTTAAAGAAGTTGCATTTATTGAACTTTTCAGACAACTGGTTCTCATGCAAGGTATGTAAAACTAACTCTAAATGTTGCTTGTGTTCCTCTAGGTCATTAGAACATACCAATATGTCATCGATGAAAACTAACTTAAATTTGTCCAAAAACTTACTAAATATACCATTCATTATGCAAATGAAATTGGTTGGTGTGTTAACACAATGAACTCATAGTGTCTACGTTGGGTTCTGAATGTTGTTTCTAGTATAACTTCATTTCTAATCCTTAACTTGGTCAAGAAGATCATTAATATGGGTTAAGGGGTATTTATTTTTTAATGTCAAATTATTTAGCTAACAATAGTCTATACATAACTTGAGCATTCAATCTTTCTTCTTAATGAAAATGACCATTGCTCCCCATGGGGACACGTTGGGCCTAATATACCGTTTTTATAGCAATTCTTGCAACTAGATTTTCAATTGCATGAGTTCTAGAACCATAATTCAGTAAGGAGCTTTCAAAATCCATGCAGCTCTAGTTACCAGCTCTATGGAAAAGTATATCTCCCTTTTGGGAGGTAGCCTAACAATCTCAACTAGAAATACATATTCAAATTCTTTCACTACTTCCAATTCTTCTAATTTTATTATTACTTTTTGAGGTTAATATTCCATCTTAATGGAAAAGAGTTGGCACCCTTTTCTAGTTTCTTTTCTTAACTATAATGTGGATGTTTGACATAAGGAAATCGGTCTAGGAATACCCCTAATAACTTGAGTTGTGCTGCTATCACTCATAAAGGTAACTATTTTCTCAAGACAATCAGGTAATGCTTTATGACTGTCCAACCAATTCATGCCCAATAGGACATTATAAGAGCCTAATGGTAATATATTTAAATTGACTACATTCTATTTTCCATCAATCATAATTGGACAAGTTTTAATCCAGCTAATGACTCTTGTTTTTTGCACCCATAGCTAATTGCAGCAGCCAAAGATTTTTATATTTTCCAGCCACTAATTTACAACTTTCTAAAATTTTAGGGCTAACATAACTTAGGCTAGCACCAAGATCAATTAACATTGAAACATATTCAATCATGGATAATGCCTTATACTTCAACCATTGTGGATTTGTGATTCACAAGATGCTCTTCCAAGGCTGCACTAATGTGGGGACTATTATGGACTATATCATTCACAATGGAGGTCTCTTGGACATTTTGAAGGTGTTGATTTGTTTCCATGTTGTAGGGGAAGTTTCGTAAGAGGCTTGATTTGTCACAACCCAAACATTTTATTGGCTCCCTCTCTTTCCCATTAAGTCCTTTACTAGGTTCAATCTTCTTAGATCTAGTCTAGGTCTTCCATTGGGATTTTTGGGTCTACCTATTATTCTTATTGAAATGGTGATTTTGCACCCCTTTCCCACCTTACTTAGACTGTCCAATTATACGTCCTTTACTATTCTACATGGCTCATTCCTTCTTCTTATTAAGCCAAAATTTTGAATTATCATTTTTCTATTTAGATTGTTGGTAGAAAATTCTTTCCTTTTGTATCACCTCCTCCATATTCTTTGGATTATTATACTCAATTTTCTCTTTAAAAGAGAGCAGAAGACAACTTATAAACCACAATTTTTTTTCCTTTTCCTATTTCATATAAGGTACGTAACGCAATATATGTGTGAACCTCGTTATTAATTCATCCATATATATTTGTCCTAGCTTCAAATCATGAAATTCCTTTTTCAAGTCACCAAAATTTCGTTTTGTCAGATATTTCTCACTAAACAATCGATGGAATGCCTCCGAGTTAACTTCCTTCACCTCTAAATTGTATATTGTTCAAACTTCTTCCCATCAAAGTTATGCTTTCCCTTACAACTAATACATGGCCAACTTAGCTTTTAACTTAGTAGTATAATCATAAACTTGGAAATACCGTTGATGTTTAGTAGTCATGCTTCAACTACCTCTTCAAATTCCCCATCAAATATTGGGGGTTTGATTTTTCTGAATTCTTGATGCAGTTATACTTTTTCTTTTCTTGCCTATTTTGAACTATGGATGAGATATGCTCTTCTTCTCTAACATGTCCCTTTTGACTATCAATTTCATCTTCCACTATTTTACATTTAAAATTTTCCTCCTTATTTGCAACCCCTCTAGCAGTCTTCCTAATATTATAATTGAATTTGTTAGTTAGTTTCTTGAATATATTATCTTGCTCCACACTGATATTTAGTAACCTTTCTTGATCAATACATAATTTTGATATTTCATTTTGTAATTCTTTCATCATGTTCATCAGTTCCCTATCAGGAACTTGGGCTTGTTGTCCTAAATGTATGTATATCTCATCTTCACCAATGTGGGTACATTTAGGAGGATCGGCCATGATGTCTTTTTTTTTAGGATTTTTTCCTTTGTATCAACATGAAAATTTCAAAGAAATTAGTGTTAAACAAAAAGTGAAATTCATGATTCTCCCAAGGCCTCAATTTTGAACCTTCGATCTAATACTACTTGTAACACCCCTCATAACAAAAGACTGTCTATAGGTGCATTTGAATTTTGAATCAATTATTCTTTTAATATATGATGATAATTACTAAATAAGGACTATATCGGTTGAGACAAAGACAAATAATATCAATCAAGAAGATTCCACCATAATCATTTTTAACTTCCTAAAACCCATGACCATGCATTGCATTCATGGGATGGATATTGCTAAGGATATACAATTCATCCTAATAAAAGTTAGAAATCCAATTTAGTGTATTTTTATTTCACCCTTTTATTACATTTTAAAGTTATAAAAATAACTATATAGTCCTTCGCATATATATGCATGCCTTGCTTAAACAATACTAGACCATGTAATTGATATTATTATTTTTAGAGATAAGGGTCTCTTTATTAAAACATATTTTATGATTTTAGAACCTCGACTTTCCATCATTTATAACGTATGCATGAATTACATGACCAAAATGTTGAAGAAATGCTTCATTTCTTTGTTGTGTAGACTCTCCTTGTAATTTCGAAGCTACATTGATAGCATGGACTTGGTTATTGTGATTTGATTATATGGTTTCTCCTTAGTATATTTATATTTCTCTCATCACATGTTCTAGTGATATATTAATTAATAATGTTTTTATAACCACATTGTAAGTCTCGCGGTCATGATATTTTACTATAGGAAGAGTAGAGAACTATGCAAGTTGTAACTTGCATTAACTCTGCGTGGCATTTGATGGGAAAGTCAGCTAAATTTAGAATAAAGTGATGTGTCATCAAATCCACAACACAAAATTCCTAGGGTTTATTGGATCAACAGATGGAAGTATATGGGGTTGTTTTTGTGGTAACTACCCACCTCCGTGTCATTGTTCAGATCTCATTTTCCTCTCCATCTGCTTGAAAGTGGCTCTGCGACTTCTGGTTCTGAGCTAACCCTTATTTAATACTTTCACCACTACCACTATGGCCTTTCCCTACCATAACTCAAGACTTGTAGTCTAGTGGAAGAGAATTTTGGTTGGTGACTGGAAAGTATGGTTATTATTTCCAAGTAGAGTCTCACGCCCCTTGTGAGGTTTTAAGCCAGGACTCTTCACCATTGGTGTTTTCCTTTTTCTTTCAATGTAAAATGTTTTCTTTCACTATATTGAGTTTTTATACTGGTGTGGTTTTCTTAAAGGGGTAGTCATGGGTTTTCTCAAGGTTCACACTGACCTAGAGTGTGTTTTGCTATCGATTTTGTACATAATGGTGCCAAAAATTATCATTCGCCAACCCCTCATCCATTATTCAATCTGTCAAACCCCAGGTCAGGTTCACTTCTATCATTAGTGCTTATTTCCTCTCTTTTGATTTTAATGTTTCTTCTTATTCTTATAGAGGAGAACAGTGACTTTCAGCTCCTATTTACTCTCACATAATTTTTGTGCCTTCTACTAATGCTCTTAACTTTTTTATGGGGTTATGTTTAAGCTTCTCACTTATCTTATTACCCTCCTTTTTTATAGGTTGGGATCTCTCCTGTGGAGAAACCATTTCTAGTTATGCTACGTTAGACAAATTATTTTCTCACAAAGGCATTCTCGACTAGCTACTTTCTACGTTCTTATGAGTTATATGTTTTATGTCTAGGGTTCTTGAGCCATAATTTCATGACACTTCTCCAGGGTTTGCATGCAGCCATAAGGTTTATATGCTTATGGTTCCCTTAATTGGCTTAGTTGAGCTTCCTTATTGACAAGCTTTTAGACTAGTTTCCCAAACATTTCTTAATGTAATGTATGAACAATGTGTTATTAATGATTTTATCCTATCAGCTAGACACTCTTATAATTTGCATAAGATTACTCTTGAGTTTAATTCACATTGATATATGGTTTATGTTTTTAGTGGAAAATACTCTTTAGTTTAATTCACATTCATATAGGGTTTATATTTTTAGTGGAAAATTGGGAAATTGTTGTCGTATAAATAGACTCGTTACTAATATTTTCAACTCCATACTTCTGTGGAATATTATTACCATATGGATCCTCTATTATAAAGTGGCATTGATGTTACTATCGAGGTTTTCATTCATTGTAAATATTATTGAACTTGTCTTTGTTTTCAAAGGAATTCTTATCATTTCATCACTGTAAATTATATTGAAATCACTATTTTCTTTTCATGCAGGTCGGAAAAACACCTACACATTATTTCTTGAAGTACATGAGTTTCGACAAGGTCACATGGCATATTTATCATTTTCGTTTTTTTTAAAGGTGTAAACACATTTAAATTTCCTTTTCTTGAAAGTAATAGATATAGGTAGCGGTAATACATGGAAATACATCTCTCCAAAATGTATTCTCTTCTCAATTCGTGTTTGGTTATTTAAATTTTTATGTTTTTCGTTACTTAAATTTTTATGTATGTGTATCAACTTTTTCACAACATTTATTCAAAAAAATTAATATTTCATACCTATATAAAATATTTATTTGGCTTGTAACTCTTATTTTGTAGTCCAAGTATCTCAACAGGAACTGTAATGAAACCTTCCCTTTCTACCGGTGACCTACTAAACCAAAACTTAGGACTGTTATTGGTCAAGAAGAGTGTTTATTTCACTCACTCATTCGGTGGTAAATAACTTGGTTCCTCATCTAAGCTTTAATTCAATTCAAACATATATTTTCATCTGTATAAACATGTACAAAAACATGTATTCTATTCGTAGTGTTTCCTCTCATCACATCTTTTCTTATCAACTTAGATATGAAAGCCAAATATCTCAACTAGTATTTCAACCAAATAAAAAATGATTTTTAATTATTTCTAATGCATCCCTTTACCTTTATACATATACAAATTTGGGGTTCTTTGTAACCACTTACCTTGTTTGTTATAGTCCCTTGTGCAATGATACACTTTACCTGCCATAGGTTAATAATAAGCATCCTAGTATTCATCAAGAATAGTTCTTACATATAACATTCAATCATTATTCATTCTATTTTGGCTCCTATAGACAATTGCCAGGTTGAGGATAGGTCAGTTCCTAGGAAATCTTGGTATCTTGTGAAGATAATTCAATGTTTCTCAAGAGATAAATGTAAAATGACTTAAATATGGTTCAATTACCTTTCTCAAAGGCAGATTCAAACATACACATAAACAATATAGATCATTCCCAAGAGTAAATGTTTAGGTCTGGTGGCCTACACATAATAAATGCAGCTTAATAGGTCGTTGCAACAAAGATGGGAAGGAGAAATATAAGGAAGGAACTCAGTACAGAGGGCTAGACAGACCTAGAATTCTAAGCAGTAAATCCCAGTAGAGTCATGAAAGAATAAGGAAATGAAGTGCAAAAATTATGGAGTGCATTTTAAGGCTTTCAACTCAACATCTCACAGGTACTTTATACTATATCATAACACAAGAAAATCTTCAATCTCACAGGTATCTTCTGCTACTATATAACATAGATAAATCTACAATCTCACAGGTACCTTTTGCTACAATATAACATAGATAAATCTATGACTTAAGAGTGAATCCAGCAGCTACAAATTACACAATTTATGGAGAAGAAAAACACACATGAAGTTGCATATGTAGGAGGAAGACATACTACATATTCCAATGCTTGGAATCACTAGAAAACTTCCTCCTTAATATTCAAGAAAGAAATACATGTCATAGGTTCAAACTAGAGAAATTTGCAAAACTATTATAGCTTTTGGAAAATGAAAATCAAAGCCATGGAACCTCTCTCTGAAAACATAATTCAGAACTACCAAAAATAGAATTCAAAATCTCTGATCACATAATTGGGAACCATTGTAATGAGTTTTTCCTCCCTATTTATAGGGAGAACTAAAAGAAGGACCACTCACAAAATATCTTCCTATGCTACTAAACTACACAACTATCTCAACATGTGATTAGCCTAGTTGTCATAATGATTGCATAACATAATTGATTATTTTCTTGAAAATCGAAAATTAAAAAAACATGAAAAACATGAGGTGTCATGATTGACATAGAAAAATATCTCCAATGTCGATTCCACTGGTTTCCACTTATCATGCCACACCTATGCCATGGTAGTCCTACATGGTTACCATCCAATTCGCCTGTCACTCTCTCCTTTTAACTACTTGAATCTCCCCTTTTTGGCGCTAGAAGTGATCGAGTGTGGTGGTGTTAGATGCATTCTACAACTTATCTGCTAACTCATCCATATTTTATTACGCCTATGCTACATTATCAGGGCCCAATACATCTCGTAACATTACCATAGTGCAACTTCGAAGCTGCAACACATCATAACTTTATTTAAAATTACATTACAAAAAAAAAAATATGATTCCTTTAGCCACCCTTATGCTTAGCACTTTTTTGTTTATCCACCAAAGGCCCACTTCATGTGACCACCGTATAAAAATTAAGTTTTTCAGTATCGAAGTTTTCATCCATCGTAACTCTATTTAAAAGAAACATTATGAAACCACGAAGTTTCGATGTATTTAGATCCTTTTTTCTTGGCCACCTTATCACATATATGCCATAGAATCGAGTGTCGTAACCAACGAATTAGCACTTAGGTGTTGAGGCCTTTCTAACCCTTCTGAGAAACTATCTCTTAGTGTTATCCACTCCTGCCCTTCATTCTTTTGAATCCCTACAACCAAGTGCCTCTCCACCTCGGAGCTCCCTAGGCATCGTAACTTTTTTTTCTAAATGCTTTACCATAGAGTTCTGATATCTCCATCCACGATTAGCTCCATAGCACTTGGGTGCTCAACCCTAGTTAGCGCCCTTGGTTCTTTGGGTCCTCATGAACAAATGCAAGTCTTGTCAGAGCTCTGCTCATTAGATCAAAACAATCCCATAAAACAATTTATTATACAAGAGTTAAGAAAAATCCAACCTCCGAAATGCCAACCTGTAAGATGATGCCATGCTGGCATCATCAACTCCATATGGAATTTCCTTAGTGGTAACATGTGTCATGCATATTTACCCCATTATGCCACCCAAAAAATGTCAAAACTGACTGCCACGTGTTCTTTATACTACCACATCATGCCAACGTCATTTTCCTCATTAGCTCCCAAGGACCAATCACCTGCTACCATGTTTCCTTCTAGAGGAGAGAGAAAGGGTCCCTTATTTCTTGGTTTTTCATGTGATTTCCTTTGTAATTCTATTCTCCCTACAACTTCGACGTTTACAAAGAGTTATGAGATTTTGACATCTGATATTCCAAGGTCCCATGTTTCATGCCTTCTCTGAGGTCTATCATACCGAGGTTTCAATATAGCTAACCTTTAGACTGTTTGCTCCAATATTCCCTACTCCAACATTTCGATATCAAGTCCCTTTTAAATAAAACATTGTGGCCCCTCTGTTTCGACCTCCAATATCCTAATATGCCTTTTTTCTCCGAGGTTCTGATATTAGCCCCTTTTAAATAAAATGCTACGACCCCTCTATTTCGAACTTTGATATCTCAATATGCCTTTTGCTCCAAGGTTCTGATTACAGGTCCCAATGGTCAGCCTTCCTTTTGGCTTTCAGACTTAGGCTCTCCCTTTTGGATTCCAGACTTAGGCTATCCCTTTTGGCTTTCACTTTGGACACCATTTGACACAATTACAAAAAGGTATAACATGTGACAACATCGGCTCCAATTGAGGACAATGTAATGCCAAAAATTCATTGAGAACCTACAGATTAGTGCCTCTATCTATTTGGAATGGAGTCATTTTATTCAAGTACAAAAAAACCATAAATAGAAGCAGTAAGGACTTAAAACATTGTTGGAATGTACAATGGCTCACTGGTATATACAATGGGTGAAAATGGACCTCTTTAGTGCTCAAAATAGAGTTTGAGAAACTGCTCATTCACAGGTAGTTCAAGCACCTCACTGTTTAAGTTTTCAAGTAATAAGGTGTTGTTTGATTTTGCTTCAAATATAGTGAAAGGTCCAAACCACAAGGGATTGAAATTATCATTATTTCCCCTGTCCTCTCCCCTAAAATCCCATCTAATCACCAAATCTCCTGGCTGTAAGGATTTGTCCCTTGCATTTTCATAAAAAAGAGCCTTCATCTTGTCCTGATATTTAATCAAATTTTGAATTACCTCCCCTCTGGTTTCTTGAAGTTCTACCAGTTGATTTATTCTCTTGCTCAAATAATTTAGCTCCTCCTCAACATCCTTAGAATTTAACAATTCTTAGATTGTGTATTTCCACTAGAGATTCTTTGTTGTTCTTTCCTTCCTACATTCCCTTTGGTTCAAAATTTTGTGAAGCCTAGTAAATCTCTTTCTGGACGAGATTTTCTTTGGTCTATCTAAACATTAAGAGGGGACTCTCTGAAGAGGTGCTCGTGTTCATGGCATATCCAATATTGGAATGGGATATGCCTATAGTTAGTGCTTTGAGTCTAGATCTCATCCTGGAATCCAAGCATTATAGCCTCTGGAAGGGCTCCTGATGTATCCATTTCCACATAGATCCTGGCATACGCTATGTATTTCCCTTCTTAAGTTGCCTCTAGGAGTTTAAGAAAATGCGCCAACACGTTCCCTATGGCTTCAAGGGTTTTTGGGATCCAATAATCTAGAGGCAATGAATATAGCTTGATCCACATCTGGACTGAGGCAAAGGTTTCTCGTTTTGGGGTGAATTTCTCCTTCTAGGGTTGCATATATAGCCCTATCGACCACAAAAAATAAGGTCCTCCCTCAAATATCATATCCCCGTCTTCAAGGTTAACAAATATAGCCATGAAGAAGCCTTTAGACCCTAAGTGAAGATCAACCTCCCCTTTGGGATTCCAGGCAAAATAATCCATGTTTGTAGAAGTTTCTCATTGGGCCAGATCCCCATAAATTTGCATATTAATGCATACATCTTCATGTGGTCACTATGAGACTGGGTTTGCGAATCTGTTAAAAATAACCTTTGGTGTCATTTTTGACTTGGCTCTACATCCCCCATTTTGGCCTGACTAAGCAAATTGTAGCTCTTCCTGTGTCACTTCACCCTTTCCTACATCAATATTCGTGTTGGCTAACTTCATGTTTTTCACTTTTTCCTTACTGGTACATGTACCAATCCCTCCTAACCTGTTGGAATATTTACTAGTCCCCCTTTGGACATCTTTCCTCCTATTAATTAGAATGTTACGGTAGGAGGGGGCATAACACACCCACCCCCCCCCCCCCCCCCCCCACACCCACTCTAGAAGTTTCCATGTGGCTTAAGATCCTTATAGTCCATGGTTTTCTCGCTTTTTACCTACGAGAGAACTGATTACATCATCAATTAGCTTAGTATCATATGGATTTTTTCTTAAATGATTCATAATGTGTTGATTGAAATATTTTATTCTTTCTTTGAATTCATTTAATTTTATGATAATTCAAGCGA
Source organism: Pinus tabuliformis (assembly GCA_031772625.1). NCBI lineage: Eukaryota > Viridiplantae > Streptophyta > Pinopsida > Pinales > Pinaceae > Pinus > Pinus tabuliformis. The sequence continues at coordinate 1,326,508,440 of CM062805.1, read as the reverse complement.
TAGTGTAGCTTTGGTCTTCTCTTCTTCAATTTCTTTCAAGAATTTAGATTGAAAAGTATCCCAATTTGTAGCAAATCCAGTTGGTATTCTAAAGTACAAGGTGGATTTTTTTCCAATGAAATCATATGAGAAGAGACGAAATACCACGTCTTAATGTTTGACACCCATCAAGTTGATAGCAAGCGTAAATTTATTAATGTGATATTAAGTTGTTTCCAAAACATCTAGATAAAACATTAGGATAAATCTTTCACGATGTTTTGGTAAATCATGGTGTGGTCCAAGAATATTAACTACTTCTAGATTTTGTGAAGGTCTTGTTGGCATGATTATATGTATACTGGGACCTGATGAATAATATTAGGTGTGAAGATGAGTGGCTGGACTACTAGGAAGGATAAAGAGTAAATTTTCTTCTTCAAGACAAGGTCCTAGATCGAGAGTCATATGGTGACCTAGAGCTTTTAGATTCTTATGTTAGGAAGGGAGTAGATATTCAATAGGTGAATACCCAAACTTTTAACTTTGAGCTCTTTTTAATACTCTAGAATGTTTTATTTCAAGAGTAATAGTTGAGGATGTTTCAGTAGGTACAAATTCCAATGATGATTGTTGAGTGGAAATAGGTTTTGAAGCAACATGTTCAAGGTTTCTTAAGGGATTGCTATAGTTTTAAACTAGGAGTAAATATAAAGGACTCTTAGGTTGTTTTTGGATGGCTACCTCTTTATTCATAGGTTGAGTTACTTCTTCAGAATAACCAGGGGTGTTCAAATATGGAGATTCTATGTTAGATACACAAGGACTTGAAGGGGTAATCAAATTTGAGGGTGTTGGATATCTATGTCATTGATGTCTGATTTTGCATGAGGCTCTATTTTCCATTTACCATAATAATGCCCTCCTTCTAGTGCTAATTGTTGACAAGTGGAAAGATTCTAGCCTACAACGTGGAGATACCACCCCATTAGAGCCCTAATTAGATGTTTGCTCATTTGGTATGGTGCCACCACTACTATTTACCTCAATTGTCATTTCCTAAACTATCTAGTCTAACCTATTCTATGTGTATAACTATTTAATATTATTACTACTTAATCCTAATTCTAAGTACTTATCTAATATTTATCTAAGCTTTTCTATTGTCATGTTGGTGTTTGATGGACTTCTTGTTACTAACAAAGAGGAGGGAGATAACTACCCAATTGTGAGTTCTTAGGAAACTATAGATGTTGAAAATAATAGTTCTTTCTACTAATACGAGGGCTCAACTAGGCCATCTAGTAAATTTATTCCAATGCAAAAGAAATGAAGGTAAAATTAATTTTATTTATGTTTATTTTGGAATACAAATTGTAAACATAAAATCCTATTTAAAAAAAAAGAAGATAAAATAAAAAATTGATTAATGTCACCAACAATAATCTATAACTTGATCTAAAATAATGAACCTTAGGCAAAGTGATAATAAATTCAAAAGACAAATATAATCTACATATAAGTGATAATAAATTCAAAAGACAAATATAATCTACATATAAATCAATTAATGAGTGCATAATAATTATTCTAATTATGCAATTAAACATAGTATTCTAACATCCACAAGTAAGGAAACAATTCATTAAATCTAGATTTTGTATTCAACTAAAATAGCATATTCATGTAGAAGTGTATAACATGTGGGATCATTGAAGAAAAATGGAAATTCTTAGTTTAATATAAATTCATTTGATCCACATTTCCTTCATCAAATGGGGTAGTATATATAAAGTAAAATTTAATAATAAATATTGTTCATGATTCTGATAAAACAAAAAATCTTTGTCAATAGAAAATTCATTGCATGTATGTGATCAAATTAATAAATTAAAATATTACTTGTAAAACTTATTATTGGGGTTGCTCAATTTTTTTTATCAATTAGGCATTCTCCAACAAAATTCAGTTCATTTCCAATTTTTTTGGGATTTTTCTTGACCCCCTACTTTCTCATTTCCCCTCCATACATAGACATAAGACGGATTACAACTTAGATAATTAAGAAAACCATGCAATATATTAAGTATAATGAAAGTCTAGGAAAATTTATTAAATCTAAATGTTGATTAAACTTGGTATAATTCTCTGATTTCTGTGTTATAATGATAGGATTTTGGTATCCAGGATCTGGAAAATGAAACAAGTAACACTTGCCAAGGAAGCTAGATACAATATTAACTCTAATTATTGGTTAATTACTTTGATTATCTTAAATTGTGATTAAGATAAACTTGTTTTGGGAATTTGATCTTTCGGGTGTAGGGTGTACATAGTGCCTTTTGTGATAGTGAATTGCCAAATAGTAGATTATAAAGGGAAATCCAGTCATTTGGGGTGTAGACGTGATAAAGATGGTTTGTAGTCATCTGGGACCAAATAGGAGGATATTTGGATATCCAAGCATTTAGGAGATGAATAAGCCATGATAGTGCATGTTTATCGGTGGCCCAAATGTGTAGGTTTGGGGGTGGAGTCCAAATGTATTCAAATTGATCAAAGTGCAATAGTGGATCAGAATTTAGTGAAAAATTAGGTCATGGGAAATGCTCCCATTCAAGAATTGAGAGAGGTAAAGGAACGTTGCCTTGATAAAGAAGGTGAATGTTGAATGGGGAAGATTGGTGATTATAAACCTTTAACTAAAACATGAAATTTTACAAAATTTAAAAGATAAATAGATAATTTTAAACAAAACTTAGAAGAAACTAAAGAGACAATAATTTAAATATGGTCCCACTTATTCTCCAAACAAATAGGGGGTGGGCTTCTATATACACGACAACAGAATGATGGGTCATCTTATATCTGATGTCATTACCTCTTTTTGTTGATTTTTGTTTGCATGTTCAATGGTACATCGGCCTACAAATAATTTTCAAACAAAATGTTTTCTCGTTTATGATCTTAGCATTTCGATATTAAAGAAACTTTGATTTTGCCAGTACTCTAAGTACTTTAACTTCCTAAGTGACAAACTATGGAAAAATAAAACTAGTTATCGTGTACATATTTAATATATGAATATAATTTAGCTTTAAAAAAAATGAATAGAGATAAACAAGAATGTTGAATTATGGGAAATATAGATTGTAGCTAATATTTATACATTGAAATAAATGCACTGATTTTAGTGTACATGTCAATTTCTAATACATTTTTTTTAATGTATTTGACAATTTCAATTTCAATTTATATTCAATTTCTATTTCAATGTTAATTTCTATTCAATATCAAGTTTTATTTCTATTCCAATTTTATTCAATGTGAGTTTTTTTTATATCATATGAATTTCTATTTCTATTTCAATCCTAAATTTTATTCCATGACAATTTCTATTAAATGCTAGTTTCGATGTCTATCAAATTTCGAACACATGAATTTAGTGTGCATATGAATTTCTAACATATTCGTTCCAATGTGCAAGTCAATTAATTTCTAAAACAATAAGTTGTTTTGTTTTGTTTTTTTGTTTTTTTAATCATTATCAATTTAATTTCTAAAAGAAGAAGTTTTTTTTGTATTTATATTTGTATTCAATTTCTACTACATTAATTTTGATACACATATTAATTTATATCCATATTCCTATTTAGTATATATGTACATAATTTTTTTTTAATATATATGTTAATCAATATACATATCAATTTTAATTTCAATCTAAATTTTTATTAAATATCCGTTTCTATTTATATTTTGTTTCAAATACATTGATTTTAATGTAAATATCAATTTCTAACCCAATAACTTTACTTTGCATCTCAATTTTATTTTTTATTAAATTTCATTTTCAATTCAATTCAGTTTTCTCTTCTTAAAAAAAACTTATTCATAAATATAAAATAACTGATACTATATAGATATTAATTTAATTTTACCAACTATAAAACAAAATAACTAATTATTTATTATTAATATTTGAAAATGAATAAATAAATATCATTATTACATATCATTTATTTATATTTTTAGTTAAATCATTCTAACTTATTTAAAAAAATTATTTATATATAATCCTATAATATAATATAATATATATATATATATATATATATATATATATATATATAATTCATTTTGAATTTTAACTTTATCTTTTTAGTTTTCATTACATGTATGGTCTTTTACACATAGTTTTAATCAACTTAATATTTTTCATCATTTCTCTATTTATATTTAAATTTTATTTATTATTGTAAATTTCCATTTATTATATGGTTCACAAATTCATAATTCGCAATTAAAATTAAAGCTTTATATATTTTTCTAAATTTTATATATTTCTCAATACAATATATGATTGTCAATTTTTTTTACGTGGATCTAAACATACACCTGTTTTCAATCCTAAAGTTCCTTCTTAGATTCAACCTAAGAAAAATAACTTAAGTTTTCATACTTAACTTCTTTCTTTTGCTGCCTTCGATTTGCTATGGACTGCGAGTCCTTTATAGTTTCAGTCCTTTATTGTCTGTAAATTTTTGGTTTTAGGAAGCAGTCCTGTTCAGATGCTGTTCAATTTTATTGGGAGCTTTTTTGGTTTATGCTTATTTTATTTTAAGCTCATATATGTGAAACAATTCCGTCTTTCAGTTTTGGTCTGAGTTTTGGTGATAGATCTTTCATATGTTTTTATATCATGTATATGAAGAACAGCTGAACTGATATAATATTCTTGTTTATATTTCTGATATAAATGCAATATAGCTTTTTCGACCTGAAAAAAAAACGTCTTGAACATAACCAGTTATAGTAAAATATTTTTACATATAAGATTAGTTTTCCATCCACGTTTCTTGAAATAATTATAGTCCAAATGTGTGAAGTGATCCCCAAAAGACGGTGGTGTCTGAATTAAGGAAAAGGACAAAGATAATGAGTTAAATCATCAGTCATCCACAGTTTATAGTTGAAAAATAATTAATATTATTTTATCAATAATCTAAGTTTGTGAAAAATCTCAAGACAATAACGGTAGTAGTTAGAATATCACTGTATATTTAATTTTAACGGTACTCATTTGGCAAATACTCTGGCAAACCGAAGATGAAATTGAGGACAAGGACATTGATTATTTAGATCAACCTGACGAAGTGCCAGAAATTCGTCAAAATAAGATAAAATCAGAGAAACGCGGTATATACAAAATGGTTGTGTAGATTGAATTAAGTTGCCATGAAAGGGAGATTTCATATAATGAATTTTAAGTTTAACACATGGTATATATAAAAATATATATTGAATTTTAAATTTAAATATATATATAAAAGGCCATGTGCATTTGAATTTTCTATTTGCAAGTTTGAATGACTTTTAAATAACGAATATAATGCCTTTATAGATTGAATCAAATCAATAAGGAATGATTTTTCTATATAATAGATTTTATATTTTAATTTTCTCTTGATTTGACATTTTAAATTTTAATAGGTAAAAGATAGGTATTAGTCAATTTGACTTTCCCATTTGCATGTTTGAATGATTTTAAATGGATGAGCATAAGGGCTGAAGTAAAATCCACTCCTTTCAGGTGATTAAATAACTTGGACAAGCGTTTATTGAATAGTCGGAAAGTTTAAAATGAAGGAAAATGTCTGGCTTAATTCATTGCTAAGGAAATTCAAGGTCAGGTCAACACAACATCGACAAGGAGGTAACGTATTACAGTTCAGTATCAACATGGAGGTATTTTAATAATTTTTTTTAAATATATTAAATTTAAAATTATATTATCTAATATAATTTTTTTGAAGAGTATAAAAAACATCTTTAAGTTCAAACTTAAATAAATAGAGTGTGTATTTTTTTTAGGTTTAAACACTAATTTGATGTTTAATTTGATTTAATCTTAAAATTTAGTTATCATGATTATTATTAGTAATTTAATAATATGTTTCATATTTTTTTTATATTAGTTGGCAATAAAGTGTATGTTAATTTTATCATAATGGTTATTACTAATGTAATAATATGTTTCATTTTCTTTTTTTATATTACTTGGCAATAAACTGTATTATTAACATGTTTTGTTTTGGTTTTTAGACATGGTTATTTAAACTGGAGTAATTTGGCCTAATAAGCACTTTAAAAGTTATAGTTAGAGATAAGGGAATCAACTCAAACAAACATGAGTCTGTTTAAATTGCGAATTTTTCACTTAAAAAATATATTTTTATTATTTTGTTTTTTTCTTCCATCCAACTAAGTTCAATTCTAAAAAACACTTATAGACTGTTGTAATAAGACATAAGGAGTAGGCTTCTCTACTATGCTGAATTATTGCTAAGTCATAAGTCATTGGTATATTTGGCTAACTAATTGTTGAGTAATAGTTACTAGAATCCTCATCCAAATTACTCGAACAAATTACCAATTCACCACGATTTAAAATCATATATATTTTAATTCAACCTTATATAATTACTTACCACTACTTTGAGAAAGCAGTGAATTCAAAATTCTATATAACCAACTATAATGAAGAAAAAAATAGGTTGAGGCAAGGAAACCATATACGATAATAAACATAAATTTATCTAAAATTTTCATTGTTTGGATACGCAACGGTTTGAATTCACCCCGATTAAAAATAAGGCTATGAAACCATATACGATAATGAACATAATATTTTCTAAAAGTTTCCCTGTTTGGATATGCAATGGTTAAATTAATTTATATATGTATTTCAATTAAAATTAAGAAATGGCAGAGCTACAAGTTTCACTGATATGCAACGGATGAGTTAATTTCTGTATTTTAATTAAAAATATGAAATGGCAGAGGAGAGGAAGTGGTATTCGGATGGATATGCAACAACCGAGTAACGTAATTAACTTAACAACAAAAGTTATATTAGGTCGAGAAAATGGACTTCCAACACAGAGAAGTCATATTAGGTCGAGAAAATGGACTTCCCACATAGAGTTGTATTTAGTGGAAATTAGAGAACGCACTTCACAAAGAAAGCTATATTTAGGTCGAGAAAATGGAACCGACACAGACGAAAATAATGAAACGTCAAAGATAATTTTAGGTCGACACAGTGGAATTCCAAGGGAGTATGGAAATCGAAGAGAAAGTTGCATCTGAGAGAGAAAATTAGAGAACACAAAAATAGGCGAAGTTATAATTGGATCAAAATGGGGAATGGAGGAGAAAGATTTCAAAACAAGATATCACAGAGAACACGGAACGGACAAAACCACTGACTGAATTACAATCCGGAAGGAATGGAGTGTTATATCAGATTACACTTTTAGTTTTTAGGTATAAAAGGGTGGTATATTTTGTTAGAAATTGTAATTACTCTAGCATGTATAATTAGCTAAAATTCGTGATTGAGTGAATTAACTGAGTCCATTTGTTAGGCCACACACTGTTAGAATCGCAGTTGGTCACAAGCATTACAGGTTATCTCTATCCTCGGATCTTCGTTTATCAGGGTTTTGGGTTAACCACATAAAACCCTTATCTTCAGTGGCTTTTCATATTCAACAAAGGCTTCGCAAGAGGGAACTTTACGCAATGGGAACCATTGCTTCTTAAGGAGTGAGGAATGATCCGAATGGAAAATGGCATCAACCCATAGTACTCATCCACCCATATTATTCATCGACCCATGGAATTTACCCATGGTATTGTAAATGGCATCCACCTGTGGTATTGTAAAATCCACCCATGGTATTCATTCACCCATGGAATTGACCCGTGGTATTGAAACGGAAAAATACTATAAGTAACAAGTCACATTTTGTAAAAGGGAGATTGTCCGCCACAATGTAGCCTTCACAGTTCAGAGGCATGTAGCGACCACATCTCTTCTGAGAGATAAGCTACCATCCCCCTAGCTGGTTTATTTTCATTACTATTTTAAATAAAAGTTTCGTTGTGGTTTTGTTTATTGGGCATTCTCCTATTTTTCTTCTGGCAATGCAAGTTTTCAGATCTTGGGGGTCTCTCCTCCCAAGATCCATTTCAATATTTTAAATCTTGGGGGCTTCCCCCCAAGATCTGGATCACCGGAGCAGGAGACATTCACTTCGGTCCCGGTATGGATAAGACTTTACTCCTTACCTCTAGATTATTGGCTGCCCGAATCCTTCAAAGCTATAGGAAATAAATTAGATCATTTTCTAAAAATTTCAGAGGCAACTCTGAGAGAGAAATATACTTCCTTCACACGAATATGTGTGGAAATGGATTTATCGGGAGCACTCTCAGATGAAGTGGTCTTAGAAGTTTATGATGAGGAATGGGTACAGGCTGTGGACTATGAACATGTTCCTTTTAGATGTAGGAAATGTCATGAACACGGACACCTTTTCAGAGATTACCCACAAAACAAGCAGAAGGAGAATTCAAGGGCCAACATACACAAAGATTATGAAGGATTCACCAATATAGGAGGTAGAGGGAAAGGCGGAACAAGAAGGTATCAGAAAAAATAGAGTGATAACAAAGTAGCAAATCGTAATAGTTTTGAGATTTTAGAAGAAGAAGGGGGGAAAAGTGAGAAAGATGTAATTCCGGAAAATCATTGTAAAGAGACAGAAAAGGAAGACATCATGGAAATAATACAGGATAACAACAAACTATAGGAAGGTATACCAAACAACATGGAGCAACGCAGGGATCAAGAGATGACCCCCAATGAAGTTGGGATTGAGGACCAAGAGCTATATGAAATACTTGATATGAAGAATCTTGATCTGGAGAAATTCTTAAACCAGGGAACCAGCAAAGGAATAGACTCTGTACCACAAGAGGAGTTTGATAGAGTACAACAACTTTTCCTGTGGCGATCACAGATAAAAAACTTAGGAAACAAAAGAAGCCATGAAGTACAGGACCAGGGAGGGGTAAAATAAATGGAGAAAATATCAGGACACTTGGCCAGGAACCCAGGCAGGGAAAGAGGCAAAAAGAGTCAAAACGAACTGCTAGTAGAGTGTGGAAAGCTCATGATCAACTCAGGTAAGATGAAAGATCTTACCAGTTACTCATTCAAAAACGCATCATCATGAAGCTCACAACTTGGAATATCAGGGGTCTAGGAAGTAAAAGAAAACAGAGGAATCTCAGCATTAGAATAAAAGAAGAAACCCAGATATGGTGTTCATATAGGAAACAAAATGTTCAATAGATAAAGTCCGAAAGATACATAGTAAATGGCTTAGTAAGTATGATTACCTAGAAGTAAAAGCCAATAATATAGAGGGAGGGATTCTCACTCTCTGGAATCCCCATAAATTTGACATTTTGGATGTGGAGGCATCTAGGAGCTATCTTTCAATGGTTATCCAACCTTTAGGTGACAAGGATATTTATATGGTCACTAATGTCTATGGTCCTCAAAATCCTAGTGACAAGCTCAAGCGTCTCACCTCACTGGAGGAGCTTAGATAGAGACACCCAGAAATACCCTGGATTCTGGGTGGAGATTTCAACTTGATCAAATCTCTTACAGAAAAAAAGGAGGAACTAGACTTATGGGCAAGGATTCTATTTCCTTTCAGAACTTCCTCATCAAGTTGAAGCTAGTGGACTTAGAAACAACAAATGGAATCTTCACTTGGAACAATAAGAGGGGAGGTGCATCATAGGTTGCCTCAAAAATAGACAGGTTCCTAATCTCGGAGAACCTCCTCCTCTCGGGGCCTAACTTGAATGCCTTTATCCTATCTATTGGACGGTTGAACCACTGGCCAGTTTAGCTAGAAGCTTCTTTTATTGGCACTCCAAGGAACAAACCCTTCAGGTTTGAAAATGTTTGGCTTACTCATTCTAATTTCATAGCCAACATTGGCAAGTGGTGGAAGGAGGATTTACCAGTTCAAGGCACAAAAATGTTCATGCTGCAACAGAGGCTCAACCACATCAAGACTAAACTCAAAGATTGGAATAAAAGTGAGTTTGGAGATATTTTTAAAGCCAAAAGAGAAGTGGAACAAAAGCTTCAGAATATCAACCAAACTCTCATTAAGGAGGGCTTCACTAAGGATAGGAAACTGCAAGCAGACTCACTAAAAAAAGAATGGGACACCAAATGTCAGCAGGAGGAAATCTTCTGGAAGTAGAAATCACAAGTCCAACGGCTCAAATAAGGGGAAAGAAACACAAGGTTTTTTCACAAATCTACCATGGAACAACGGTCCCATAATCGGATCACAAGGCTCTTAGATCTGCTAGGAAGAGAGCTCAATACACACAAAGCTATGGAGGATGTACTGGTACAACATTTTCAAAAAATAGCAGAGGAGCCTATCTCAAACAGATCACTAGCTATCAGGAAATTTATGAAGCCTATTCCAAACCTAGTGTCCAGGGAAGACAACTACAATCTCAACAGACCAGTATTAGAAGAAGAGGTAAAAGAAGGAATAAATGAGATGCACAATGGGAAAGCACTTGGACCAGACGATTTTAATGTAGACTTCTTCAAAGTAAGCTGGTATATAGTCAGAAATGATATTCTGGATTTGGTGGAGGACTCAAGGATTTCAAAAACAATCCTAAAAGTGCTAAACACCTCTTTCATTGCCCTCATTCCTAAATAGGATAAGGCAATGACTCCGAATCGGTTCAGGCCCATAGCACTTTGTAATGTGATACACAAAATCATCTCCAAAGTTATTGCAAACAAACTAAAGCCCCTCCTACCAACACTTACGTCAGAGGAACAAACTGGGTATGTGGAAGGAAGGAAAATTCTTAACAACATCATTCAAGCACATGAAATTGTCCACTCTCTCAAGAATAATAAGCAAGCAGGGATGATCATTCAACTGGACCTAGCGAAGGCTTATGAAAAACTGAGCTGGTTATATATCAAAGAAGTTCTAATTGCTTATGGCTTTGACCAGAATTGGATAAGATGGGTTATGGCTTTGGTAACTTCAGCCAGCTTTTCCATCCTCCTCAACGGCTCTCCCTCCAAATCCTTTCGGCCCTCGAGAGGCCTCAGGCAGGGAGTTCTGCTTTCACCATTTCTTTTTATTCTCATGATGGAAGGATTAGGCAAAGCAATCACTTCTGCCAAAAGGGAGGGCACTATCTAGGGTCTCAAGCTTACACAAGAAGGGAACACGTTAACTCATCAACAATTTGTAGATGACACTATGTTACAAGGCATACCAATGGTTAAGGAAGCCAAAGCCTACAAGCAAATCCTGCAGGATTTCGCCTTAGCGGCCGGTACAGAGGTAAGTCTCTCAAAATCTAAAGTATTTTTTTTTTCAATACAAAATATTGCAATTCAGAGAAACCTCTCCAGAATTCTTGGATTTCAGAGAGACCAACTCCCCTCCAAATATCTGGGAATACCTCTCACTAATAAACCTCAGAGCAAGGAGGTTTGCGAAGCTTTGATCAACGAACTAAAGGACAAAATCTGCAAGTGGACAAGTAGAACTTTAAACCTCGCTGGCAGACTTGTTCTCACAACAGCAGTCTTACAGTCTCTTCCAATATATATGTTATCAGATCTTCCTATCCCTAATGGAGTTGCCCAGCAAATCAGGAACATGCAAAGAGACTTTTTGTGGGGAAAAGGTGAGGAAAAGAAGAAATGGGCACTAGTAGCTTGGGGAAAACTTTTCATGCCCAAACCTCATGGGGGTCTAGGTCTCCATGACCCGAAAACTATTAAAAAGGTTTTGGGGGCAAAACTTTGGTGGAGATGGCTGAAGGAATCCAACAACCCTCTGGCCAAGCTCTGGAAGGAGAAATATGCAAAAAACTGGAGAGAGGGGGACTTGATCAGAATGACAGGGCAAATTAGGGGTTCTCATATCTAAAATAATGCGTGGGAGAATAGAGCTTTAGTTCAAAATCACAGCTTCTGGGAGATTGGGAATGGAAGCCTTGCCTTGTTTTGGGAGGATAAATGGCAGCAGGAATCCAACTTAAGCAGAGAAGGATTGGACATTCTCAGAGAGGAAACTGTCAACAAAGGAATTAAGAAGGTCAGTGACTTTGGGAATAAAACCAGAAACAGTGGCAAGTGGAGAAATTGTAAAATACCAATTAATAGTGAAGAATCTCCTCTGAAGACCTAGACAGAAACTCCTACCAAAATCCTAGAAAAGAGGAAAATTTTGATCTCGTCGTCCCGAGATCAACTTAGATGGGGAAGAAGCAGTGAAGGTAATTTCAACCTCAAAGAAGCCAAATATGTGGTCACTGGATACAATTTTTCAAACCCGAATAACATGTGGAAAGTCCTATGGAAGCAACCTCAATGGATGAAAATCAAGTTGTTTGTGTGGATGGTGCATCACAAAAAGATTTTGACTTGGGAGAATCTCAGAAAGAAGGTTTTGCGGGACCTTCTAGATGCCAGTTATGTGGTACCGAGGAAGACACAAGGGATCACCTTCTCAGCCTCTGCACCTTCACCTCTACCCTATGGAACTGGGCAGCCTGTATTTTTAGACAAACTAACAGAGATGAAAACAACATCTCCAAAACCTTAAGGGAGTGGAGGAATAAGCTCTCAGAGAATGAGACTGTCAACTCAACCTCGACCCTAATCCCAGGTTTCCTAATATGGAATGTCTAAAAAGAACGTAATAACAGAATTTTCAAGGACAAATCCAGCCCACCCCAAATCATTATAAATCAACTCCTCAGGTAGCTCAAAGAGACTATTAATACGTTTTAGAAGCACCCTACTGAGAATCCGCCTTCTCATCAGGATGCCCAAATTCTTCATCTTTTGGGCCTACAGAATATGGTCCCTCAGAGCTCAATCCAAATTCCATCTCGTGCTACCATGAGGCAGGACTTCTGGCGCCCCCCCTGGGTACTTAAAACTAAATACAGATGGAGCCTCGAAAGGTAACCCAAGGGAAGCACGGTATGGAGGTGCCATCAGAGATGATAAGGGGAATTTAATAGTCATCTTTCACAGCTACTTGGGGAATGATACCAACAACATGGCAGAACTAATGGCCATAAAACAAGAATTAGAGATTCTGAGAAATATCAACATGAAGAACTCCATAATAGAAGTTGATTCTGAGTTAACAATCAATTCTATAAAAAGAATTTGTAATGGCTCGGACACTGAGAAAGTCTCACACCACTGGAGACTATTGTAGGTTTAGCGGTGCATTTGATCACATCTGAGAATCCTGAGAACCCTTAGCTTTGCTCATATGCGCAGAAATGCCAACAGAGTGGCAGACCGAGTGGCAAATGAAGGGGTACTCTGTAAGAATGAATACAGTTTTTATAATTGGGAAACAATGCTTGCAGGGAATTTGAGAGAAGAATGCTACAGTCTGGCTCATGCAAACAATGAGTTTTTTCTCAAGTTGGGCAGGGAAGAGAATGGCAGACCAGGGTTCATCTAGCCTCTGCTCCTGACTGCGTTGGTTGAAGGCTCTCTTTTGGATGGCAAGAGGAAAGGAACAAGTGGTTTCGTTCACAGAGGACGCAAAGGTAAAGCGGTTTTGTGGTTTATCGCGTGCATCCGAGACCTAAAGTGGTTTTTCAAGGTTTTCCTCCAATGCCATTCATCAATCAACAAGTGGCAGTGGGCGGAGAAAGAATACTGCCCATATCGCATGGGTTATCCTCGTGCTTCTTCTCCGTGCGATATTCTCCTCAGCCATTGGATTCGGGGAGGGAAGATCAACGACTCTAGTACGTCGAGCTAGTTTGGGGAGTTTTCCTTTGTGCTTTTTGAGGTTTAGGTGTGGACTCCTGGAGGGTGGTACTCTTAGTCGCATGGGTCTTAACCCCCGGCAGAACCATTTTATTCATTGTTTGGAGTCTCTTCTCCTTATGTGTTCGGAAGTTTTTTTGTTAGTGGGTTGTTTGTTGTAAAGGTTTGCAGCCAATTGTTTAGGGTAGGCGGCCCCCGGTGTTGCCTGTTGACTTTGTCCAGGACTTGTAACATAGTTCTGTATTTTTTAAACCTTTGAATGAGAAATGAAAAACACTCTTACTTTAGCAAAAAAACTATGTTGATTAATTTAATTTTACAAACTGTAAAAGAAAATAATTAATTGTTTATTATTAATATTTGAAAATGAATAAATAAATATCATTTATTTATATTTTTAATTAAATCATTCTAAATTATTTTAAAAAATATATAGATATATAATCCTAAGATATATATATATATATATATATATATATATATATATATATATATATATATATAATGTTGATTTGAATAGAGAAATGTATCTCATTTGTATTTTTAAATGACATACTATTTGTTTGAGTGGTATTCTTATATATATGATGGTATTTTTTTGTGAATCCATTTGAATTTTAACTTTATCTTTTTAGTTTTCATTACATGTATGGTCTTTTACACATATAATTTTAATCAACTTAATATTTTTCATCATTTCTCTATTTATATTTATATTTATATTATAAATTTCCATTTATTATATTGTTCAAAAATTCATAATTCGCAATTAAAATTAAAGCTTTATATATATTTCTAATTTTTATGTATTTCTCTATACAATATATGATTGTCAGTTTCTTTTACGTGGATCTAAACATACACCTGTTTTCAATCCTAAAGTTCCTTCTTAGATTCAACCTGAGAAAATATTTAATTAAGTTTTCATACTTCACTTCTTTGAACATAACCAGGTGAAGTAAAATATTTTTACATATAAGATTAGTTTTCCATCCACCTTGATTGAAATAATTAATTAATTAATTTTACCAATAATCCAAATGTGTGAAGTGATCCCCAAAAGACGGTGGTGTCTGAATTAAGGAAAAGAACAAAGATAATGAGTTAAATCATCAGCCATGAAAAGATAATTAATATTATTTTATCAATAATCTAAGTCTATGAAAAGATCTCAAAGACAATAACGGTAGTTGTTAGAATATCACTGTATATTTAATTTTAACGGTACTCATTTGGCAAATACTCTGGCAAACCGAAGATGAAAATGAGGACAAGGACATTGATTATATGGACAACTACTACCAAACGAAAGTGATATAGTCAAGTCACAATGGTAGTTACAATTAGGAAATGGAAAAATTAACCTCATCATGTTTGGTTTGGTACGATTTTATATTTAAATTAAGAAAGTTTATTTTATTTAAACCAATTTTATTTAGATCAACATGACGAAGTGACAGAAATTCGTCAAAATAAGATAAAATCAGAGAAACGCGGTATATACAAAATGGTTGTGTAGATTGAATTAAGTTGCCATGAAAGGGAAATTTCATATAATGAATTTTAAATTTAACACATGGTATATATATATAATTTTAAATTTAACACATGGCATATATATATATATATATATATATATATATATATATATAAATATATATAAAAGGCCATGTAATTTAACACATGGCATATATATATATAGAGCAGGCCATGTGCATTTGAAATTTCTATTTGCAAGTTTGAATGACTTTTAAATAACGAATATAATGGCTTTATAGATTGAATCAAATCAATAAGGAATGATTTTTCTATATAATAGATTTTATATTTCAATTTTCTCTTGATTTGAGATTTTAAATTTTAATAGGTAAAAGATAGGTATTAGTGAATTTGACTTTCCCATTTGCAAGTCTGAATGATTTTAAATGGATTAGCATAAGGGCTGAAGTAAAATCCACTCCTTTCAGGTGATTAAATAACTTGGACAAGCGTTTATTGAATAGTAGGAAAGTTTGAAATGAAGGAAAAAGTCTGGCTTAATTCATTGCTAAGGAAATTCAAGGTCTACAGGTCAACACAACCATCGACAGAGGTAACGTATTACAGCGTTCAGTATCAACAAGGAGGTATTTTAATATTTTTTTTAAATATATTAGATTTAAAATTATATTATCTAATATAATTTTTTTTTAAGAGTATAAGAAAACATTTTAAGTTTAAACTTAAATAAAAAGAGTGTGTACTTCCAACAGAAAGAAGTCATAGAGTTGTATTTAGTGGAAATTAGAGAACGCACTTCACCAAGAAAATTATATTTAGGTCGAGAAAATGGAACCGACAGAGACGAAAATAAGGAAACGGCAAAGACAATTTTAGGTCGACACAGTGGAATTCCAAGGGAGTATGGAAGTCGAAGAGTAAGTTGCATCTGAGAGAGAAAATTAGAGAACACAAAAGTAGACGAAGTTATAATTGGGTCAAAATGGGGAATGGAGGAGAACGATTTCAAAACAAGATATCACAGAGAACACGGAACGGACAAAACCGCTGACTGAATTACAATCCGGAAGGAATGGAGCGTTATATTAGATTACACTTCTAGTTTTTAGGTATAAAAGTGTGGTATATTTGGTTAAAAATTGTAATTACTCTAGCCTGTCAGAATTAGTTAAAATTAGAGATTGAGTGAACTAACTGAGTCTCTAATTTGAACTAACTCTGATAAGTTGGAGTAATTACAATCTCTAATACTCCCCTTTAATTACTACCATATGACTTAACATAACTCAAACATGACTGAATATGACTTGATTATCATCAAATTACATTTTTAGTTTTTAGGTATAAAAGGGTGGTATATTTTAGTTAATGTTTTTTGTTTGAATGATTGACATCTTAATTTGCCATCCCATTCACTCTCTGGGTTATCTATCATAGTATCACTGAAAATATCAAGATACTGGAAGTATAGGCATTTTGATAGAATCTGAAATTCTTAGGATTCCAAGCTCTAGGCTGAACTATGAATTTATGATATCATTGTCCCTGCTAATTTCCCATCTAATATATCAGAGGTTACTAATTTTCCATCTAAATATATTTTATTTTTATTTTTTGAAATGTTTTTAATATTATGATTAATTTTAATTATAATTTTTTAATGTATTTTCAAATGTATAAGTTAAACAAAAAAACTTAAAACATTTTAATTATACAAAATTAACAACGCAGCTTATAATTTTAAAGAATTTATAAAAGTTCGTCTTTTTAGGAAGTAAGGAGCTTAGACAACCACCTAATCAAGTAGAAATTACTTAGACAACAGGCCGTCATAACCCTTTGCGGAACTGCGGCAGTAGCTCGGTCCCAGCTGTCTATTGGTAGCAGATATGATTGTAATCGGAGTTGTCTATAATGTGACTTTTTGAGATTCCGGTGACGGAATCCGGCGGAAGAAATTGAGATGAAATCATGATTTGTTGCAGTTAAAATGGTTTTTTAACTGAATATTCGGATTCAGCACCCTGAAAAACCCCTGGGACGCTTTCATTGTGCAGAAACTAGTTATCAAACTTGGATTTCAATAAATTACTGCCGGATTTTCACTGGAAAAAATCGCCGGAAAGGCTTTCAAAAAGTCGCGTTAAAGACTACGGCATTGTAATCGAACTGATGTGATCGCTCCCACTGACCAGCACTGTTAAAGTTGAAGACAGGGTGGGCCAAAATCGGTTCAAAAACAAGAGGCGATGGACTTGACTTCGTGGTATCACGTGGATGATGGAGATCCTTCTCGGCGAGTCTTATTTCAGATCCTATTGAAACATAAATACAGTCTGGGAGTACAGCAGTTTGTTTGCATTTATATTTCCTTCAAAATTGACTTTGGAATTTTAGCAACAAGAAAACTGTTATTTCCCTTACATGTTAGAAGCATTTATGTTTCAATGGGGTCTGAAATTGAAACTGCCCTTCCTTCCCCTTACTTCCTCGAAGTCGACGCTGAATCTCAGATTTCTTACACATTAAAAAAATTCATGGCCAGAAAAAGAAAAAGTCCCTTCGTAGGTGTGGAATTTTAAATTTATTTTGTTGGTTAAGTGGAAATTTTGATGACGATTGTTTGTTTTTGGTGCAGGAGTCTAAGAACAATCTTCTAAGCATAATAATTTACTGGTTTAGTTTATTTACACTGAATATTTTTTATAAAATGTATATGGTTCTAGTTCAAATAAAAAATGCCCCTATTCTAAAAAAAATGTCTTTCTTTTTATCTATATAAATTTTATTTTCAGCAAATTTATTAAAAAATAGTAATAATTTTCAGTAAATTTACTAAATAATAGTGATATTAAGTAGTTACTGAAATTAAATAGATTGTTTAAACTAGTCTCTCACTCTTATAATCTAACAATTTAAATATTTAAACATCAAATTTACTCTGAACACTCAAATATCAGATTTACTATTAATATTTTTGGAGTTGTCTATAATGCGACTTTTTGGAGATTCCGGTGACGGAATCCGGCGGAAGAAATTGAGGTTAAAAATGGTTTTTTAACTGCATATTTGGATTCAGCACCCTCGAAAACCCATGGGACGCTTTCATTGTGCAGAAACTAGCGATCAAACTTGCGATTCCAATAAATTCCTGCCGGATTTCGACCAGAAAAACCCGCCAAAAAAACTTTCAAAAAATCGCGTTATAGACTATTTCAATATTTTTTAGCAATCATTTTAAACGTTTCAAAATAATGGTTAGCCATCCAATATGTGTAAAATAAAAACACGTCAGAGTCCAGACCAACCTTATTACCTAAATATTCTCTAAAAGCGTACAAAGATGAAAACAAAAGTAGTTGCCAACAGCACGCCGACGTTTTTGGACAATAGCCCATCGATTTCTGAAACTTGTCTTCATTAAACCTGTGGGCGGCAGAGGTAGTGCAGTGAGATACTCGCATCATAATTAACTACGCACTCAGATCCTTACGTGATCGAAGGAGAATCTGATGCAGGTCGCAGTATTGACTCTGCGCCAAATACCGATCAACACACGGCTCCCTATTGTCCACTTCCGTCCAAAATACCGACATGTCCGATAAAGCGCCAGGGAGCTTCACGCTTCTACAACGAATAACTCCTATATATATAGGGTGCCCTGGCTCTTCGATTCCTCATCGAGTCCGCTGTTGGAAGTATACACAGCTCGCCAATACGCTGTTTTTCTGCTTTTCTGTTTGTGATTTATCAAAGATGGCAGTCCCCGTGATTGACATGAAGAAGATGTTGAATGGAGAAGAGAGGGAAGTGACGATGGCCAAGATACAAAATGCCTGCCAAGAATGGGGCTTCTTTCAGGTGATTCCCCCATTAATTCCCATCCTATATTTTTCATTAACTCAAGTACAATCGTTTGTAAACTTTATTTTTCTGCTATATTATCACTTCTTATTGTATGTCATGTGTTATTATGCAGCTTCTGAACCACGGAATACCTCACGCTCTTCTCGACCGAGTGAAGGAGCTGTTCAAGGAACATTACAAAAATTCCATGGACGCAGAATTTCAGAAGTCTGAGATTGTAGGGATGCTTGAAAGTGCTGTCTCCCAAGGCAAGAATTTCGGTACTGCCAAAATAGATGCCGACTGGGAAACGGGCTTCTTCCTCCAGGATGAAACTTATGACACAGTCTCACCTGCTCTGCCTACCAATCTCAAGTATAATATTTTTGTATTTTGACGATTTAGATAAATGAATTTGCTGATGCACTGGTTATTATTTCTAGCAGTGATAATGGATAGTTGTGGGTTTATTTTATTATTCATGAATGTAGAACATATTCGAAAATTGTAAAAATGTTTTGAACAAATAATGCTCATCAGTGATGTGTTGGATATTGCAGAGAGACGATGAAAGAATTTAGTGAGGAAGTAAAGATACTCGCGGAAAGAATATTAGATATAATCTGCGAAAATCTGGGACTGGAGAAAGGATATCTGAAAGAAGCCATAGCAGGGGGTAATGGCGACGGCAAAGCCCCTTTCTTTGGCATAAAAATGGCTCACTACCCGCCATGCCCAAGGCCAGAACTCGCCGATGGGCTGCGCCCCCACTTGGACGCTGGCGGAGTCATTCTGCTACTGCAAGATGATGAAGTGGGTGGCCTTCAAGTTCTGAAGGACGGCACTTGGTTCGACGTCGAACCCATTCGACACGCAATCGTTATCGACATTGGCGATCAGCTGGAGGTATATAAATTGTATATATTCAAATATCAAATAGTTTTTCGGTGTATATATGACTTATGTAATTACTAATGATGGGGTTTGCGAATGAATACAATTCAGGTGATGACCAATGGGAAATGCAAGAGCATGTGGCATCGCGTGCTTGCTAAAAAGGACGCGAATCGAATGTCGGTCGCAGCGTTTTATAACCCATCGACCAATGCGGAGGTGTTTCCAGCTCCACAGCTGATCATGAAGGCGACAGAGCAGACTGGCAATGAAAATGACATTAATAATATGAATGCCCAAAGTGGCTATAGTTATCCAAAGTTCGTCTCAAAAGATTATATGAAAGTCTATGGTGAGCAGAAGTTTCTCGAGAGAGAGCCGCGATTCGAGGCTATGAGAGCACTCTGTTCCCTGAAGTAATCTTCTTGAGGAGATACTAGCTCCCAGCAATGCTTCACTTTCAACTGGTTCTGGTTATAAACTTATGTTCAATAAAGAATTAGAATTAGATTAATCTACATAGGAAATAGAGCTCTTTCCTGTGTATTTTCTTATCGAGCTCCATCGCAATATTTAGGGTCGATGTATGGAATGGAATTAGGATACAGCAGGTTGGTTGTTAACCTTTTGGAATCTCCACTCCCCAGTAAGCGCGTTAAACTAAAATCGTGCAGACTATATTCATATCGAAGGACTTTGATGACATATCCTCTTTTAAATTCTGTAAACAGTTACGGAGACTTAATTTGAATACTTTATTGAGATGCAACTGTGCATCCATTTCTAATCATTAAAGTTGGATTACATATTCTATTTTAATTTCTCCAACCTCTTGATTCCGCGTTAAATTGAACACTTTAGTTATTTGAAAGCGCTTTCCTGTTTCTATCTCCAACCACTTGATTCCGCGTTAAATTGAACACTTTAGTTATTTGGAAGCGCTTTACTGTTTCTATCTCCAACCTCTTCATTCCGCTTTAAATTGAACACTTCAGTTATTTGGAAGTGCTTCACTTTTTATTAGAGTGTCTTCTTATATTGAGGAACATTTTGTTCCGACGGGATTCTGGTCATTTAAAAAAAAAATTAAAATAATTGATGGTAAGAGTGTTCGAATGATTTTTTTAGGGTGAAAATGAATTTATCATAATAATAAAAAATTTGTACACTCAAAATTTTGAAACTTAACTGCTATAATTTTAATTTTCAACTGCTATAATTTTAATTTTCATAAAAAATTGTCAAATTTCGTCAAAATCGTACCAAAAATTCATTTTCCAAACAAAAAAGTCATTTTTTCTTGTCATAGGCTACATAATGCAGATGTTTCATATCAAATATTCTAAAAAACTACAATGTAAAGAAACAAAAATTATAAAACAATGATACAATCATAAGCTATGGAAGATGGAGCGAACCCTCCCAGAGAGTGATATTGTAATCTATGAACGTGTACCCTATAACCCCAAAAACACCATTGAGACCCTCTTTAGAGAGTGTGTGTGCCACCATGTTAGATTCGCGGTATATGTGGCGAGCAGAAATGCCTGGGAGAGTCCCCATGAGTTGTTTGATGTGGTCAATCTGTCCATATAAGAGAGGGGGGTCAACTGTTGTGTGTCATTTTATTCCCTCAATGAGGGATCTCGAATCACCATAGACATGTGGATTATTTACTTGCATTTTTTGAGCAAACCAGAGTTATCCCCATAATGCCGATATTACCGCCCTTGTGTTAGTACCCGGGCCGCCATTCAAGGAGAGTTTGTAATGTTGCCTTTCATTTATTCTGAGCCACGCACTGCATCCACACATTCCTTGTTGAGTCACTCCATCAATTAGACCTGGAGGGAAACAAAGATCTGGTGAATTGTGATGGTAGGATAAATCTTTGATTGAGCAAGCATGTCTAGAAATTGATGTCATCCAAGATATGATTGTCTGACATATCCTGTTTGTATTTATCGACACTCCTTTGAATAAGAAAAAGTTTCAAGCATTCCAGATCTTCGAGAAAAGGAAAAATGGAATTTCCTTAAAATTTCCATCTCCCGTAGTCGAGTGTGTGATACATTGTTCGATGTTGTGTGCCTGCCTGTCCATAATATGATATGCCTATGTAATACGCCTTCATATCAATCTAGTAGTGGGACATAGAATGAAAATATGTATGCAAGAATCCATATCATTTCTGGAAAGGATAAATCACCTTGGACCCAAGTCTCCTCATTTCGGGAGATTATCCCATGTTAGTATCTTATTCTTCGATACTAGCTAAGTAAACAGGATCATCTTGAGAGGGATATTCCATTTCCATATTTTTTGGAACCATAATGGCATATGCAAATCATATGTCCGCGACATGTAGAATCGATATGATTCTACCACTACTATTGAATGCTTGTGAAGTCGCCCACTCCAACTGAGATGGTCTACTTGTGTGTTGTAACAGAGACCAACCATATAGAGGAGATTGATATAACCATTCCAATCATTGACACAATGTCCTTCAAGTCCCAGCTCCACTGCCTCTTTCCATATTGGACAACTTGCTTGCCATTGTTAGATGACTTTATATAGAAAGAAGTAGCCTCTGGAGTGAATGATCTCCAATGTGTTCCCTTTAAGCAGTGCATCCTCATTGGCTCCCTTGATATTGTCATAGCCAATCAGAATCTTATGTCCATTACCAAAATCCCATATCATTCGCATCCGGAACCAGTACATCACTTTAGTGAAGCTCCTCCATATAGAAGACCCCTTTACTCTAGAGAGGTTGTTATCTATATACAATGTGCCAATATCAAAACCTTTCAGATATTTGTTGTTGATTATGTCCTGCCAAATCCCATGTCTAGTCAAAGCTCTCTAGAATGATTTGATCAATAAATTCTAACAAAATACCTTATTGTCCAAAATACCCCATCCATCATATTTCTCTGGTTTAGTCAGAGCTTCCCATCTACACAGATGGAACTTAGTGTCCTCTCCCGCACTAGACCTAAGGAACCTAGTTAGGTTAGTTTTGATCTTGGATGTGATAGCAAATGAAATCACAAATAAATGTGCCCAATAAACAATAATATGTTGTAGAACAACTTGTATAAGAATATATATGCCACCCATTGTTAGCCATCTGTGGGACATTGAGTCCAGTCTCTTTATGTATTTGTCCAAAATCCAAAACCAATTTGTATTCTTGTAGTTATTGGGCTTGAGTTTAAAGCCCAGATAGGTGAAACGTGCAACAAGGGGAGGAGCTCTCATGCCAAATATGCCGGAAATTATCTCTACATCCATCCTATCACCATAAGAAAATAGTAGAATAGATTTTTTGTTGTTTGTTATCAGCCCAGAGACTGCAACATAGTGTTAAATAATATAGTGTAGAGCAGAGCATTGTGATATAGAAATAATACCAAAAGTAAGGATATCATCAACAAAAACTAAATGATTGATAATCACATGGGGAGATATACAGAGACCTTGAAAGAGAACCCAAGACTGAGCATCCTTGAACTTCAAGCTAAGTCCATCAATGACAAGAATAAAACGTAAAGGGGAAAGAGAACATCCCTGTTGAAGTCCTCTACCCGCCTTGAAGAAGCTCTAGGGAAATCGGTTGATCAAAACATCATAAGAATTTGAGGATATACACAACATAATACACTCTACATTGTGTGGATGTAAACCAATCTAGTTTAGAATGAGGTGGATGTAGGACCAGTTTACACTGTCGTGGGCCTTTTGTAAATCCACTTTCATAACAAGAGCTTCTTTCTTTTTTGTATGAATAGTATGAATGCATTCATATGCAGTAGCAATGGTGTTATGAATAAGGTGATTGTTCAAAATTCCAAATTTCTCCTAGGATATGTGTGCAGAGAGGACATTATTGACACATCTCACGATCACCTTTGAAATCAATTTGTATGTGATATTGTCGAGGGAGATAGACCTGACATCCCTGAAATTGTGAGGGGAAGAAGATTTCAGAATAAGAGCTAAGAAGGTTGAATTAACAACACCATTGATATTTCCCAAAATTCCTAACTCTTTGACAATCTCCAATAAACTTTGTTCCATCAATTCAGAAGAAAAAAATAAAGAACTCCATAGTGCAACCATGAGGGTCTGAGCATTTGTCCTTGGCAAATGATTTAAGAACCTTTAAAATTTCTTCCAATTGTACAAGGCGATAAAGGGCTTCATTAGATGTCTCATCGAACATAGTAGGGTATAGATCCAAAGCCCATAATTGGTCCATATAGTCCACTCCGAGTCTGGTCTTACAAAAATCCTCAAAATATGTTACTGCCTCATTTTCGATATGTGGGGTAGTATATTTAATCTCCCCGTCAAAATTTTTAAGGTGGCAGATATAATTTATGTGTTTTATGTTGTTTTTATAATGATGAAAAAAACAGGTGTTACGATCCCCCTCTCGCGACCATATAGCCCTGTGTTTGAGTCGCCAAGTAGCATCTTGAATCTTAAGAATCTCATTCTTTCTATCTTCGAGGGATTTTAATAATTCCAACTCTTACTGTGATGGATTTTTCATGTCCATGGACCGACCAAAATAGGATATATCCCTCGTTATCTGCTACAATTCCATAATCATTTGCTTCTTTTTCTTTCTCTCCTAAATTTGAGTCCCGCTTTTAAATAAATTGAGATTTTGAGTAATGGCTTGCATGGCAGAGGTCCCCTGTGCCTGTGCTACCTTGGGTCATGTAGAAGTGACCATATCTTTAAAATCTTTATCATCCAACCAAACCCTATTAAATTTGAAAGGGATCCCTGAATGAATATTTTCCATCCTCCATTGTAAAATAATGGGAAGGTGATCAGATAGATATGTCCTATGTATTAAAGACTTCATATTGCCCAAAGTCTCTACCAAGTTCTCATGGACAAGGAAACGATCTAAATGCTTCCTGATATGATCATCACCAGCCCTGCGGTTATCACAAATGGGAGAATGTGGAAAGGGACAAATATCAACTAACTGATCATCTGCAGAAAGATTATACAACCGACCAGTGAATGGGTCTAGTTGACAATGAGTGCCCCAACAATCCTTCGTCGATAAAGTAGCATTAAAATCACCTGCCATGATAAGGCCACTAGTTTTGCGTATGTCACATGACGCCATATGGTCTGTAAAAACAACACGATCTCTACAAGGTGCATATAAGTTAAGTAAATGAATACGAATGTGAATCCCCTTAAAATGACCAGTCAAAAGTATGCCAGCAAAGAGACAGAAGGTACACAAGTTTTCCCACTTGGGATTCGACATGGCGATAAGTCCTCCAGACATGCGAGTAGAGCTCACACCCACAATGTACCAGTCAACGCAAATAGAGTGAAAGTATGATATAACTCGTGAAGATTCAGCAAGGGTGTTTTGGTATGAGAATGATGAAAGGATGAATACTTTGAATCAGGTGAAGAAGACCCAATTGTTTCAAGTGGTCCCCAAGCCACAAAGATTTAGAGAAAAAATGTTCATCATGAGGCACCATTAATGGGCACATATTCACTAAGAGCCTCAGAATCAAATGTAATTAAAACAGGGACATTTTATTGGAGTGAATACTCCGATATAAAGATGAACGACCAAAGATATTACCCCTCTTTCAATATTATAAAACAAATATGATACATTCAATACACACTAGTTTTGAATCATACCATATTACATTATTTTTTAAAATAAAATAATTAATATTTATATAATCTTTTAATAAAAAATATAAGTATTGATGTGATTATTGTTGTTTTCATTTTATTAATATTTCTTGCTTTTTAAATACCTCCATCTTTTTAAGCATGTTTTATTATTTTTTTGAAATATTAATGGTCTACATTAATTAAATGAACCAACAATTTGGTAAAGTAGTTATTTTCTAGTTTTCATTCTACAATTAGATGATTATGAGTTGTTAAATAAAGTCCATTGTAAATAAATAGAAATTTGTTAACAAAATATTTATTTATTATAATTTTTAATAAATAAAATAAATGGATTTAAATTTGATTTACTATGCTATTTTTTAAAAATATATTATTATTACAATATTTTAATAGTAATAATAATCATATTTATAATTTATAAGTTAATTTTCTATTTAAAACTGCGTATTAAAATAATAAATGCTCTTCGTATCTAGGAATTATATATATATAAAAGCTTAAATGGTATATTTTCTGATTTGGTATTTTAACATATTATTATGGCAATAGCTTAACATTAGTGTGAAAATAATAGTCATTCAAGAGTCCAAAGAAATACTTGGAAAAGTTAGAAGAAAATGATTGCATTTTTGTTTCCTACTTTGAGTGGATGGCTATGGAAAATGGAGAAAAATATTTGTTAGGTTTATATGCGCATTTGGATAAAAAATTGCAATAATTGAGAGGCATTCAATTCAAGAACATCCCTATAGCCATGACATACCAACAATGGAGAGTCATTAAATAGTTCTGAAGGACGGCACTGGGTTCGACGTCGAACCCATCGACACGCAATTGTTATCGACATTGGCGATCAGCTGGAGGTATATAAAATATATATTATCAATATCAAATGCTTTTTCCGTGTATATATGACTTATCTAATTACTAATGATGGGGTTTGCGCGTGAATACAATTCAGGTGATGACCAATGGGAAATGCAAGAGTATGTGGCGCCGCGTGCTTTCTAAAAAGGACGCGAATCGAATGTCGGTCGCAGCGTCTGATAAGCCATCGACCAATGCAGAGGTGTTTCCAGCTCTACAGCTGATCATGAAGGTGGTAGAGAAGAATGGCAATGAAAATGACATTAATTTTATTAATGCCGAAAGTGGCTATACTTACCCAAAGTTCGTCTCAAAAGATTATATCAAAGTCTATGCTGAAGAGCAGTTTCTAGAGAGAGAGCCGTGATACGAGGCCATGAGAGCACTCTATTCCCTGAATTAACGTTCTTCATGAGATACTAGCTCTCAGCAATGCTTCAATTTCCCTGGTTCTGGTTATAAACTTGTGCTCAATAAAGAATTAGAACTAGATTAATCTATATAGGAAATACTGCTCTTCCCTGTGTATTTTGTTATGGATCTCCATCGCATTATTTAGGATTTATATATAAAATAGAATTAGGATACATCAAGTTCAAAATGGTTATTACTATTTTGGAATCTCCACTCCCCACTAAACGCATTAAACTGTATTCGTGCAGACTATACTCATATCGACGAACTTTGATGACATGTCCTCTTTTACATTCTGTAAACAGTTATGTAGCTTTAATTTGAATACTTTATTAATATGCAACTGTGCATCCATTTCTAATTATTAAAGTTGGGTTATATATTTGGACCTTTTAGTTATGTGGAAGTGCTTTATTGTTTATTAGTATGAAGATAAGTCTACCGATAGTTAATTTGAATCCTTTACTAATATGCAAAATGTGCATCCATTTCTAAGCATTAAAGTTGGTTTACATATTTGAACCTTTTAGTTATATGGAAGTGCTTTACTGTTTATAGTATAAAGATAAGTCCACATTTACATATTTGAACCATTTAGTTATATGGAAGTGTTTTACTGTTTATTAGTCTAAAGATAAATTCACCGATAGTCCACTTCTCACATTTCTCATCCACGAGGAAGACCACGGATAGTACCTCTCTCTTTCAGTATCATAAAGCGGAGATAAAGTGGAGATAGTACATTATCATGAAGCGGAGATAAAGTAGAGATAGTACATTATTTTTTAAATTAATGTAATTAAAATTAATATAATTTTTAATTTGTTTATTGTTATAGTTATTTCTTTTCTTTTAACTACTTCCATTTTTTATTTTTAATATAAATATTGGTTTATATTAATTAACTAAACCAGCAATCCTGTAAAGTAGTTATGGTTTACTTTTCAGTTTTAAAATCAGATGATTATGAGCTGTTAAATAAAATATACTCATGAAATTCGTTTATTATATAAAAGTTTTATACAATATGAACTCTCATATATATGTGAATAATTAAAAAATAAATAAATATATAATTAAAAATAAATAAAATATTTATTTATTATAATATTTAAAATTATTAAATTTCTGATATATTATTATTATAATAATGTCATAAAGGTAATAATTATCCAAAATATCCATACAAATATCCAAAATATTTGATAATTGACCAAAAAAAAATTGGTTATATATTCGTTTTCTATTTAGAACAATTTATTAAATAATTTTTTTTAATAAACATGAAAAAGGTATCATGACATTTAAGCTAGATTAAATGGTATATTTATTTATTATTATGATAATAATTTAGCATTATTGTGAAAATAGTAATCATTCGGGGAGTGGAAATGAATGGTTGGAAAAGTTAGAAGGCAATGGTTCAAATTTCTATGTTGAGTTGATGGGTATAGAAAATAGATAAAAATACCTGTAATGCTTATTGCACAGTAGATTTTGGATGAAAAAATAGAATAAACAAAATGTTATGATGTGTCAATCATTGAAAGTCATTAACGTTCCAACGATATGAAGTGCCCATAATTGAAAGTCATTAATGTTCCTATAAGTATGATATATGATTCCATTAATATTAACATTATTTTTGGAATATAATTCTTAATTTCATATTATTCATGATTTCAAATTGGTAATTTTTTATTTTTATTTATTTATTTTATTATTTTATTTTTATTTTTTTGAATTTGTCTACTCCTATATTGATACAAAAGATATATTTATAAAGAGGCAGTGGCCTCGAAACGTCTAGCCCAGAGAGGCGGCATGCTCACAATACCTCGCTTGAACACTGACCAAAAGACTGGCTAAAGAGTGACTATTAGATCTTCCATGAAACAGAAAATGCCCAGACTGAAGCTGAAGACTGACCAGAGGAATATTAAGACCAGGACAAGTGAACTGAGCCCAAACAAGTAAACAGTTATGTGTTACCCTTTCAAAACTGGAGACTGACCCAAAGAACAGCTTAAACCGAAACTGAGACCCAATGACACAGTCAGGAAAATGCCGCCCACGCAGGGGAAACCGGCTATTTGACATTGGAATGAAAAACTGAGCCTGAGAACTGTAAATCATGTGATGACTATTAACCATAAGGGAATTGAGCAGCTTCGAACAACAAAGAAACAAAAACCAAGAAGCGTCGACCTGATTAGGCTTCATGAGAGGTGGTAGGCGCTTCTTCAACAATGCGACACCCATATTTGTATGGGTCTTCTTCCTCGGAGGGATGGCCCTCTTTACTTGCAGAACCTCCACCAGTGGGGACGCTCGGACCGGCAGAGCCACTAGGATCCTTAGTCTGCGCATTGTCAATTTGAGAAGTTCCTTGATTGTTCTCCGTCCCCATCTCCCGAGACACACCTGGTATAGCAGCAACCGAACCAAAAGAATCCTCCCGAAGCTCGATGGTGACAGAGGCTATGAAGGAGGAATTACAGAGAGTGCAGGGGAACCGAAAACAAGCAGTGTTAGAATGGGAATGTTGAGAGCGCTCTGCTGTATTTTGCTGCCCTCGACCCCTACCATGTTCACGCCTGGTGACTGGAAAGCTATCAGTGCAGAAGTCTAAAGCTTCAGTCGAGGAGTCTGAGGTAGTGGAGGAGGGCTGGTGGGTTACACGGCCTCGAGAACTTCCTCTTCTACAACTCATTCTCGAGCGCAATCTAGGCATGTTGAAATGAGTAGGAAGAGCTAAACTGGCAGCAGCAGGAAAGACAGAGGAGGAGCGACCGCTGTAGTTGCAAACAGGGCTATGAGAAGTGTAGAAGCCCAGCAAAACCTCAGCACAACAATTCAGAGTAAAACGATACCCTGGACTGGCTCGAGAGCGGAGCGCTGCGCCAACACTGGGACGACAAGAGCTCTGGGGAGGAGCAAGAGTATAATTTAAGAGGGTCGCCATACCTGAAGAAATGGCAAACTAGAGAGGGGGAACGAACGACATTAATGCTGCATTGATATTTTTCGCTGAAGACATTAAACCTGGCTGTACTCGAGGCCGGATGGCGGTGGTAGTAAGCCACGCGCCAGCCCACCAAGCCGCCCTCGTACAACTTACCACGTTACACACCCGCATCCGGGAAATTGGTAATTTATGTTAATATTATACTTTATTTTTTTTAATTACTAAAATAATTGGAAAGTATTAAGTTAATATGTTATCAATATAACCACCTCATTTTCTAAGTGGATTGAATACTAAAAAGGATGGTCAAAAGGTACTTTCTATCCAACCACTCATATCTAGATATTTTCTTTTGTAAATATAAGTACTTTGTATTTCATATTAAAAAAAATATTGAGTATTACATGATGATCATTGCCATGCTGATATCCATAATATCCCCCTTATCAAATAGATAATCATTTCCATGCTCATATCCATACTATCCCCCTTATCAAATAGATAGAAGAGCTCAGATTACATAGAAGACTATTACAATAACCATAAGACACTAAACCAAAAAATCTAGAAGTCCAAGCAAACTAAAACCATCCCATATTTGCACTTCAGAGAATACATAAGCGGATGAGAATGAAAAAGGCAGAGAACTATATAGAAAAAAGTATTAACTTCACATTGAGCCCCCATTTGTACAAAAAACTAACAATATGCAGCACCAAGACAAAAACAGAGGCATCATGCCATAATAACGCTTCATACATTACACTTGTAAGAACAAGAGGAAAAGATATAATTAAACTTCCTCCAAAGAAATAAACATTGTAAATATGCATTCCAAATACAAAATTATGGCACTAGATTTATATCTACACCCACCGAATTGAGGCCAAATACAATTCAATAATGTTCCAAAAAGCTCCTCCATGCAAATTGTAAAACGCTTCAGAATAAATCAAAGCCATTGCATCTAAAAAGAAAGCCAAAAGAACTAGCATACCAAAAACCATTAAAACCCCATGACCCATAGAACCTAGAAGAGAAGACAACAACCAGAGAAACATGTGCAAAAATGGATGACAAAATTAATCGAGCGCGCCATTCTATTCATGATTTGAAGAAACAAGAAGAGGCATATAAACATTATCAGTTAGAGGATCAATGAGATCACCCAAGTCTGAATCGCTCACAAAGAAACTTCCTACCCATGCCAAACGAGGGTCGACATTGTCTAAACAGAACCTCTTGTTGGGAGGCATGCATTTAATGTCCTCTAATGAAGAGAAAACATTATAATTTTCCACTTGTTTTTCCTTGAATATGAGACATAGTAGAGTCGTAATCTATTGATTTAACACCAAAGAACTCATGAAATGAAACCTCCTTTTCCTTACTCTACCTTGAGTTGGAAGCCATTTTGCACCCTCCCCCAACAATTCAAAGTAAGAGTAGTAAGTATTATCCCCTTCCTCCTTATTTTCCTGCATAAGGATCTCCTTCCTCACCTCTAGAGGAAAATTATCAAATGCGGTAACAACTGAATGATAGGAAAAAGGTCAAACCCTTTTGTGCCCAATTTTACCTTCACCACCTCTTCGACTACTCATTCTCGGCCTGGGAGGCATGACCACCACTGCAAATAAACAACGAGTACAATGACTATTGTAACCTCTAATTATAAAACATGACCAAGAAAGATATGGAAGACCCTAAATGCCCGATCGGAATACAATTAAGTCATCACCGAATGACCACACCACTCGACCAAAACCCAAACGATTATCAAGTTTGTCGCAATGCAGTTTGATTACACAATGAAGAAAATGTATTGGAAACTCTTTACAACTTAGACATGAATTTAAGAAATTATGAGGAAACCTAGACCCCTGAAACGTCCCATTAAACAAGGAACTTTGGACACCTTGAACCAACTGTAATTGATTTAGAAAAATAAAAACATAAGCTAAAAACACTAGCACTAACAATTTCAGAGACCAATAACACCTTGCCCAAATTACCTCAATTACCCACAACAACTGAGAATTTATCTCCAAAGGCTCACTTAAACAAAGAAACTGATAAATTTTCCCCAAAGACCTAGACAAAAAAATGTAGAGAACGGGTGAATGGAATTTATGCCCTAAGAACAACAAAGGACTGTGTAAATTCATGACTCGGTAACTAAAACTCACCAAAATAAAGTGCATCTCGATGCATACCAGAAGAGGTACAAGCCACAAAAGACACCATCCAACGCGAAATTCAAATGCCAAAGGCCCAGTCACAAGAATGCATATAATAGGAAAACCAAATTTATACCCTAAGAACAACCAGGAAATCAAAATGAAACTCCCCAAAACAATGTGAAGCTCAATGCATACCAGAAGAAATATGAGCCACAAAATACACCATTCAATGCAAAATTCCAATAATAAGAAGCAAATATAGGAGTTCAATGAAATGTCCTCGCCTCCTTGAACAATATGCTCGAACCTCCACCATCCATCTCCATAAACTAGTGCTTTAAATCTTCAAGGCAACACACATGCCAACACATAGAAATTGGATACTTCTTGCCACGCCAACCTGAGGAGGAGCCAAATGTGCTAATGGAACCTTCATTGATGCAGCCCTACTAGTTCTATTAACACCCTCATCAGGGTCATATCTAGATCTTTTCAAAATTATTGAAATGAAGGTATTCACAATTTTTAATAGTATAGTTATTTTTTTGTATTATTATATTTTATTTTTCCATTTTGAAAACAAATGATTCATGTATACACTTTATCTCTGGAGCATGAATTTTGTAAAATTGTATATATAACTCTTCATCAAGAATTTACTAAACATTATATTTCACATTAAACAACATAATTTTTAATTCATTGCATTTTTTCATATATTTTCCAATTACATAGACTTTCTTAAAGTTCCTTTCTTTTCAATTTTTGATGTTTACCATAATTCTCATTTGACCTAAATCTTTTTTTAATTAAATTAATATATATTCATACACTCTTCTTTTCCAAAACATTTTACTCAAATATTGAACCACATGCAAAATATATTTTTCAAAATACATTAGCATAGCCTACAACTATATTTTAAGAAACTATACACATAAATTTACTAATAAAACAACCACATAATAATTGCTAATAAACAATTTATAAATGAAAAATGCAATTCCAACCTTTTTCATTTCATGGCCAACTTCTTTGATTTTCCACCCTCCAATAATTATTATTTTATAATAATACCTAATCATTGCTATGATGATGATAAGATGTTTGAAAACTAATTAGAGATTATACCATTTAATTTTTCATCAGTGAGTATTGAGCCTAAAAAAGAATGATCCCCTTACCATATCAAGGAATTGATGCTAAGCCATAATCAACGATGGCTAGATAGGAGTTGTCTTGATCCATACCTATCTTTGGCCTATTAAAGGGATACAAGCACCATGACTAATCCACAAAACATGCCCGGAAAAGGAACGTGTCACAATCCCATAGTAGGAATTGATTTTCGGACCACGGTTGGATTTCTTTACCACCCATGTGAGATATGAGTGCCATGAGTAGGTTTTGGGTAGAAAATGGATCTCAAAAATTAGACACCGTTAGTAAAAGGAAACCAGAGATTAATTCCTAAATGAAGATTTTCAACTTAGAGAAATTGTTAGGGATGAAAACACTTGGTTCTTAGGCCTTAAACATAACACATTGAATTTAATTTCTAGGAACAACACCTGCAAACGACCATAGCAAAGGCAATCTCTAGAGTGTCTTCGGTATTCAAATTTGATATAAATGCTATGACGTCGTTTTACACACCAACCATGAGTTTCAAGATAGTGACTATGTTCAAGGAAAGAAAATAAGTTCCTTAGGTTATTGTTGAATTATTTTGGGCTCAAGAACCATGAATCAGTTTTTGAAGCAACATATGAGTTCTTTACGGGGGCTTTTTGTAGGTTATAGAGTAGAGGGAAGGGATATTAGTAGGTTTTGTGCAACAAAAATGGGTTTTGATGTTGAAAAACATGATGAGAAACAAACAAAAGCCATAATGCCTAATTCAACCTTCTCAACATCAAACACCATGAATAATATGCAGAAACATGATCTATAGGAGATTAGCAAAGGAATTAAAGCCTAATTGAACCTTCTAAAGCTCAAGCACTATGAATAAGATCTACAAATTATGACATGCACCATCATTAGAGGGTATTTATCTGAGGAGATAGATATGGAAATCATTTAAGATGTTTTGTGCATTGCAAATGAATGTCAATGTGTTAACCATGGTTGTTGTATGGAAACCACAGCCTTAGGTCCCTTTCCATGCTCATATCCATACTATCCCCCTTATCAAATAGATAGAAGAGCTCAGATTACATAGAAGACTATTACAATAACCATAAGACACTAAACCAAAAAATCTAGAAGTCCAAGCAAACTAAAACCATCCCATATTTGCACTTCAGAGAATACATAAGCGGATGAGAATGAAAAAGGCAGAGAACTATATAGAAAAAAGTATTAACTTCACATTGAGCCCCCATTTGTACAAAAAACTAACAATATGCAGCACCAAGACAAAAACAGAGGCATCATGCCATAATAACGCTTCATACATTACACTTGTAAGAACAAGAGGAAAAGATATAATTAAACTTCCTCCAAAGAAATAAACATTGTAAATATGCATTCCAAATACAAAATTATGGCACTAGATTTATATCTACACCCACCGAATTGAGGCCAAATACAATTCAATAATGTTCCAAAAAGCTCCTCCATGCAAATTGTAAAACGCTTCAGAATAAATCAAAGCCATTGCATCTAAAAAGAAAGCCAAAAGAACTAGCATACCAAAAACCATTAAAACCCCATGACCCATAGAACCTAGAAGAGAAGACAACAACCAGAGAAACATGTGCAAAAATGGATGACAAAATTAATCGAGCGCGCCATTCTATTCATGATTTGAAGAAACAAGAAGAGGCATATAAACATTATCAGTTAGAGGATCAATGAGATCACCCAAGTCTGAATCGCTCACAAAGAAACTTCCTACCCATGCCAAACGAGGGTCGACATTGTCTAAACAGAACCTCTTGTTGGGAGGCATGCATTTAATGTCCTCTAATGAAGAGAAAACATTATAATTTTCCACTTGTTTTTCCTTGAATATGAGACATAGTAGAGTCGTAATCTATTGATTTAACACCAAAGAACTCATGAAATGAAACCTCCTTTTCCTTACTCTACCTTGAGTTGGAAGCCATTTTGCACCCTCCCCCAACAATTCAAAGTAAGAGTAGTAAGTATTATCCCCTTCCTCCTTATTTTCCTGCATAAGGATCTCCTTCCTCACCTCTAGAGGAAAATTATCAAATGCGGTAACAACTGAATGATAGGAAAAAGGTCAAACCCTTTTGTGCCCAATTTTACCTTCACCACCTCTTCGACTACTCATTCTCGGCCTGGGAGGCATGACCACCACTGCAAATAAACAACGAGTACAATGACTATTGTAACCTCTAATTATAAAACATGACCAAGAAAGATATGGAAGACCCTAAATGCCCGATCGGAATACAATTAAGTCATCACCGAATGACCACACCACTCGACCAAAACCCAAACGATTATCAAGTTTGTCGCAATGCAGTTTGATTACACAATGAAGAAAATGTATTGGAAACTCTTTACAACTTAGACATGAATTTAAGAAATTATGAGGAAACCTAGACCCCTGAAACGTCCCATTAAACAAGGAACTTTGGACACCTTGAACCAACTGTAATTGATTTAGAAAAATAAAAACATAAGCTAAAAACACTAGCACTAACAATTTCAGAGACCAATAACACCTTGCCCAAATTACCTCAATTACCCACAACAACTGAGAATTTATCTCCAAAGGCTCACTTAAACAAAGAAACTGATAAATTTTCCCCAAAGACCTAGACAAAAAAATGTAGAGAACGGGTGAATGGAATTTATGCCCTAAGAACAACAAAGGACTGTGTAAATTCATGACTCGGTAACTAAAACTCACCAAAATAAAGTGCATCTCGATGCATACCAGAAGAGGTACAAGCCACAAAAGACACCATCCAACGCGAAATTCAAATGCCAAAGGCCCAGTCACAAGAATGCATATAATAGGAAAACCAAATTTATACCCTAAGAACAACCAGGAAATCAAAATGAAACTCCCCAAAACAATGTGAAGCTCAATGCATACCAGAAGAAATATGAGCCACAAAATACACCATTCAATGCAAAATTCCAATAATAAGAAGCAAATATAGGAGTTCAATGAAATGTCCTCGCCTCCTTGAACAATATGCTCGAACCTCCACCATCCATCTCCATAAACTAGTGCTTTAAATCTTCAAGGCAACACACATGCCAACACATAGAAATTGGATACTTCTTGCCACGCCAACCTGAGGAGGAGCCAAATGTGCTAATGGAACCTTCATTGATGCAGCCCTACTAGTTCTATTAACACCCTCATCAGGGTCATATCTAGATCTTTTCAAAATTATTGAAATGAAGGTATTCACAATTTTTAATAGTATAGTTATTTTTTTGTATTATTATATTTTATTTTTCCATTTTGAAAACAAATGATTCATGTATACACTTTATCTCTGGAGCATGAATTTTGTAAAATTGTATATATAACTCTTCATCAAGAATTTACTAAACATTATATTTCACATTAAACAACATAATTTTTAATTCATTGCATTTTTTCATATATTTTCCAATTACATAGACTTTCTTAAAGTTCCTTTCTTTTCAATTTTTGATGTTTACCATAATTCTCATTTGACCTAAATCTTTTTTTAATTAAATTAATATATATTCATACACTCTTCTTTTCCAAAACATTTTACTCAAATATTGAACCACATGCAAAATATATTTTTCAAAATACATTAGCATAGCCTACAACTATATTTTAAGAAACTATACACATAAATTTACTAATAAAACAACCACATAATAATTGCTAATAAACAATTTATAAATGAAAAATGCAATTCCAACCTTTTTCATTTCATGGCCAACTTCTTTGATTTTCCACCCTCCAATAATTATTATTTTATAATAATACCTAATCATTGCTATGATGATGATAAGATGTTTGAAAACTAATTAGAGATTATACCATTTAATTTTTCATCAGTGAGTATTGAGCCTAAAAAAGAATGATCCCCTTACCATATCAAGGAATTGATGCTAAGCCATAATCAACGATGGCTAGATAGGAGTTGTCTTGATCCATACCTATCTTTGGCCTATTAAAGGGATACAAGCACCATGACTAATCCACAAAACATGCCCGGAAAAGGAACGTGTCACAATCCCATAGTAGGAATTGATTTTCGGACCACGGTTGGATTTCTTTACCACCCATGTGAGATATGAGTGCCATGAGTAGGTTTTGGGTAGAAAATGGATCTCAAAAATTAGACACCGTTAGTAAAAGGAAACCAGAGATT
Source organism: Pinus tabuliformis (assembly GCA_031772625.1). Classification (NCBI taxonomy): domain Eukaryota; kingdom Viridiplantae; phylum Streptophyta; class Pinopsida; order Pinales; family Pinaceae; genus Pinus; species Pinus tabuliformis. The sequence goes on along the minus strand of CM062805.1, from coordinate 1,326,471,006 downwards.
AATTCCTAAATGAAGATTTTCAACTTAGAGAAATTGTTAGGGATGAAAACACTTGGTTCTTAGGCCTTAAACATAACACATTGAATTTAATTTCTAGGAACAACACCTGCAAACGACCATAGCAAAGGCAATCTCTAGAGTGTCTTCGGTATTCAAATTTGATATAAATGCTATGACGTCGTTTTACACACCAACCATGAGTTTCAAGATAGTGACTATGTTCAAGGAAAGAAAATAAGTTCCTTAGGTTATTGTTGAATTATTTTGGGCTCAAGAACCATGAATCAGTTTTTGAAGCAACATATGAGTTCTTTACGGGGGCTTTTTGTAGGTTATAGAGTAGAGGGAAGGGATATTAGTAGGTTTTGTGCAACAAAAATGGGTTTTGATGTTGAAAAACATGATGAGAAACAAACAAAAGCCATAATGCCTAATTCAACCTTCTCAACATCAAACACCATGAATAATATGCAGAAACATGATCTATAGGAGATTAGCAAAGGAATTAAAGCCTAATTGAACCTTCTAAAGCTCAAGCACTATGAATAAGATCTACAAATTATGACATGCACCATCATTAGAGGGTATTTATCTGAGGAGATAGATATGGAAATCATTTAAGATGTTTTGTGCATTGCAAATGAATGTCAATGTGTTAACCATGGTTGTTGTATGGAAACCACAGCCTTAGGTCCCTTACCATGGTATGGGGAGACATGATATCTTCAAGACTGTGGTCTACTGCCACCGAACAAATCAGGAGCTCCAATGTGCCACCACCGGGCAAGTCCGATCTGCTGCCACCAAACAGATCAGGAACTCCCATGCGCCACCACCGGGCAAGTCCAATCTGCTACCACCGAACAGATCAGGAACTCCAATGCGCCACCACCGGGCAAATCCGATCTGCTTCCACCGAGTAGATCCGTAACTCTAAAGTGCCACCACCGGGCAACTCCGATCTGCTACCACCGAACATATCCAGAACTCCAATGCGCCACCACCGGGCAAGTCCGATCTACTGCCACCGAGTAGATAAAAAATTTCAAAGTGCCACCACCGGGCAAGGCCGATCTGCAAAAAATTGAAGATTTTCCAAAGAGAAAGAGGCTAGCGCTTGTCGACAGTGAAATACCCGCGCCGGAAACAAAATCGATGCATCTCTCGAAATTGGCGCAATTTAGGCTTGATTTTCCGCGCTAATAGCACTTTCTGGCGCGCTGGCGCGACTATTGCTCTCAAAACCGCGTCAAATGGCACGACTGTTCCTTAATAAACAACGCCAACCCTTCGTTCTGCTCAAAAATGGCGCGATTGTTCGCGACGAAACCGGGCCAACCCTATTTTCCGCTCAGAGATGATCAGTCATCTGAGACCTGTCTTTAGGTGTTACTACAGTCCACTTGATTTTATGAATGCTTCTGTACACTCCATCGCCAATACAGTTCTATAATCAATGATGCATCCTAAAAAAAAAATTAAGGCTATCCCTACTCTGTGCTCTGATACCAAGAAAAAAATTAGACTTGAATTGAAAAAGAAGGAGTTGCAGCTCACAGGTGAGTACTGCACCTGGAGACTGTACTCAAACAAATAGAACTCTCTCCGTACACTCTACTTCCATCAAATGAGCAATTACATCATTAAGTACATTACTAGAACTCAGGAAGTTGCAACCAAACTCCTAAACTCTAGGAACAAATCCTAAACTAAGGAGATACGTTACAACTTGTGTAACCATTTCTCCATTAATACAAAATAATATTAATTATTTTCAACTAATGGATATTATCTCTCTTTCAATATTATAAAGTGGATGTTGTTAAATCTAGCAAGAGCATGCATATGAAAATATAAACAAAACTATTGAACAAAAATAAGAGAAACTGATTCTCAATCTATGAGCTGAACTCTCATTGGAATCTCATATCTCCATAAGAGCAATGAATACATTATTATATAGTCCACATATTTCTAATTTCATTATCCATTATCTGACTAATCTACTGTCTCTAATAATTTGCTGAATGATAACTGACTACATCTATAAATTTGTTGTCCTAATTCTGGTAACTTAGAACACAAAATTTGTTGGCTAATTTGTCGGCAATTACATAGCTTTATTTTAACCATTATATTCAACACTCCCCCTTAATGCTTAATGATGTGATTCCAAGCATATCCCTTAAGTATTCGAACTTCCCCGTAGCTGCTCATACCAATCCTACCCGTAGCTACTAACTAAACTAATATTGGCCAAACAAGAAACTAATAGTAACAAATCCTACCCGTAACTCATACTAAAAAACCCCGCTGTAGACACCATAAAGTATCTCAACATGATTCACCACCAGAGGACCTAAACATGATGCATGCAGGCCCGACCCCATAAGAATCCAAGTATATCCTCCCTCCCCTACAGGAGAAGTGAGTGTAATACATGGATGATGGGTCTAAGTGGTAAATACATGATAGATGATGGCATAGTATAAGTAGTAACATATGAATCCTGATGATGCATAGACAGGGTCTGATGAATCATCCTCATCCTGGTGATTGATCATGCATTGGGTAATTTGTAAGGGTAACTAGCCTAGCCCCTCCTAATCAAATACTGTCCACCGAGATAACATGAAACACGGCGGGCCCGGTATCATGATGATTGACTCACTGACACTGACAAGGTGATTCCTGGTCTCTGCTGGCTGTACTACTAGTTTGTGCAAGTAAAGAGAGTGGGTAAAGCAAGTGTTGAATAGCAAATGTTCCTGGCAACTGGGGTATTCCTGGCAGGGTTCTGGGAGAAAGATTCTCTAGTCTGAAGCCTGTTCCATACCATCCCATGTCCCTGGGGCTTATAAGGGGCTAAGAAACCAATTCCCATTTCCATTCAAATTCCCATCCAACGATCCAAGATCCCATCCCATCCGTAGCTGCTTCTAAGGTATTCTACAGTCCCTCCAAAGACCTAATGGTATAGGGCTGTACAGAGACTACTTTCTGGCAGGTTTCTTGTCTGAAGAAGGTAAGGCTATTCTTATACTGGTACTTATATGGCCTTACTGGTTTCAAGGTGACTACTCCATCCCATCGTCCTAGCCTAGGATTCCAGCAGTAATAGAGAAAATTCAATGGATGGAATTACCCCGAACTGCCAACAAGAAAGAAGTTAGGCCCTCCTTGGTAATGCCAGAATAGAGTTGAGTTGTTTGCAGATACTACCTCCCAACCTCGTTCATTCTCCAACTATAGTGAATGAGGCTAGGGCTCCTCGAAACGGCTAGATATTGTATCTTCAATCAGCCTCCCAACTTCAATGAAGTGGCTCATTCATTATCACAACTTCACTTCATAATCCCAACGTTTGCTTTTAGCCAGCCAGTTGCCTTCCACTTCCGAATACAAGAAATATCTCTAGCCAGTTGCCTTCCTTTCTCGTCGGTTCTCGCTAAAAAACGCGTTGGGCTAGAACTCCAATTAGCTTCCCAACTATTTGGTTAGGGCTAGACTACCTTAACTATAGTTAGTACAACTCCATCGGAGATTTGAGTGGTGAAAAAATGTCCCACAGATGCTCACCTTTACCCCTTCAACTTCTACCTTCATCACCAAGTCCCACAGATGCCCAAATCAGTCGATTAGTTACAACCTTGCCTTGATTCAGTAACCTTGCCTTCTTACTTGCTTTGGTTCGGCCTACCTATATGAGTTAGTGTCTTGGTTAGAGCCTAATCAAAAGGGCCTATCCACCTTCACTTGGTTAGAGACCGTCAATCAGTGCCCGTCATTAATACCTTTCCTTTCTAGGGATTATGGGGATTCTATTACGTAGTGGATCTCCCACAAATAACTCAATGCCCGGAGCTACGTGAGGGTCCCGAAAGGTTAGTTTGGCAATAAAAGCAATAGGCAAGCCCCACCCAAGTTAGGGAAAGGAAAAGCTATTTGATACAGTTTCAAGCCCGACATTATTTAAGTATATGAAAGAAAGATAAATAAAGGCGTGAAGCCACCGGAGGAGAAAAAGGAGGGGCAAGGAATGTATATCGCTTGTCTGTAATCAAACAAGGAACCCGCTTGCTTAACATTAGGAGGGCAAGGAATGGTGGTAGTTAGTTATATATGAGCATGTGGTAGTTTAGGTTCAGTCAGTTCCTTGCTTCGGACGTACAAGACTCGGTAGCAAGCTCATAAGCCAGCCTATTGAATGACCAGTAAGCAAGCCTAAGGAAAGGACAGGACCAACAAGCTCATTTCTTGCAGGTGTCACTCGAACCAGCGAGCTCATTAATCAGCTCCTACCGTCCCTTTCCGGGTGAGCCAGTGGAGCAACTACTACGGTGAGCGGGTTGGTGTTCTCAGTGAGCCTATAAGGTGTTACCCGCCATTGAGTAAGTTCCGCCTAGCTATGTTTTTGGATCCTTTCCAACCGGAAATAGAAAGCTGTTCTCCGTAACAGTATTGGTTGGTCACGAAATGATGACGAAATGAACCTACCGCACTAACGAACTGATCCTTGGATCCACCCACTGGCAAAGATGTGAGTAATGATGCTCGGATGATGGAGATAGGGATGACGATGAATAGGCGTAACAAATATGTGATGCTCCATGTACAGCTCCTCCTGCTGCCGGCTATGCTAATTATTCTTCTTCTTTTTCCACTCCTACCAACGAGAATAGAAGTTTGAATATAGTAGATAGATAGGCTGCTTTCCTGATAGAGATATATGCATGTGAGAGAGATCCCAAATGAGCTTACAAACTGGCTAGTAATGATCAAATAGAGTTGATTGCAATTACGATACTAGTTATAGAGCTCATTAAGCTTGGTTCGATATGAGTATAAGCCTAATCAACTAGGATGTTTATAGGAATAAAGCTTCACCAACTATGAATACTATCATGTCGAGCAAGCACGGTACTCTTATCAGTGCATCTATTATGGGAATGACATACCCCTTATTTCACCTGTTTTATTACTGTGAACCAATTTGATCAGTGATGCTTACTCTGCTTACCTATGGGCTTCTACATATACGTTAGTACTATTACTCTAAGTGTTCGAGTTTGTATAATGGTGAGATCTAATTCCATTGCTCATTGATATCATAGTATGGATTCACTTGTACTTGTGTTCAGCTTTATGAGGTTGTTAAGAGATCATCAGTAAGCTCTAAGGAACAAGCAGTAATCTCCAATTCAAGTGTATTCAATACTGGTGATTAGTTCTCTTATCAATAACAAGTAAGCAATATGAAACCTTTAGCGTATGTATCACTCTTTGGTTACCATTGTGTTTCCACTAAGCTTACATAAGAGAAACTAGCCTTATTTGGTTGGAATAGGAATGTTCATTGATTATGAAGATTACATATACCTCCAAGATCAGCTTCGTGACTAATTATTCCCATTGCTTGTAAACTAGTGGTAAGATATGGTAATAACTATGAATAGTCACAAGATCATAGCTTACTTAGATCAATAAGCTAGAACAATTACTCTTCTAAGCTAATATGGTGTTACTCTTCTGTTTACTTGAATACATGGAATCTGTTGTATATTCACAAGATAATGATTAGGTAAAGAACGTATGATTAATAGAACTAGTATGAGCACTGCAACCTATTCTGGTATTGTCACTCTTATCTGAGCTATTGATACTCGTGTAATCATCATTATGGAATTAGTGCTAATCTAAGACCTATTGAACCTTATAAGGTATATAGTAGAGTATAATCATTATGCAATATACGTAATAGAGTTGATCACGTACTATGTAACAAGAGAAGATAAAGTAGAATGATTACGATATGTGACATGTCTAGTTCGTACACGTAATAGGTAACATAGAGCAAATCAAGTAGACTGTAAGGTGTAATAACAGTAATGAAGTTTATACTGATATCAAACCTGTAATGATAACACAATACAAACCTATAAGTACTAGTAATTCCATAACAAGCTCATAACCTCTCTAAGATTAGTAACACTATTGAAGGCTGTATATATCACTAATCATTACACTACTAATGGTAGAAGTAAGCTTATCAGTCTAACTCTTTTTGGTATAAGCTTAATAACATATAAGAACCATGGTTATATAACACTCATCAACCTATAATAGCTTCCTATTCATGACAGGTTATACGTTTAGTCACTAGTTACTAGTTAGAATGATTACCATTGATTCCAGATTGCTTGAACACTATTACACTACTGGTATTGTTGAATAACACGAATAGCTTCACTAGTGATATCCCAGTATTAGTACCATTGTGATAAGAAAGAGTAACATCATTGATTACAATATGTATGATTGTTATAAGCTATCTGCTTAGGTGTTGTATCATAACCAGCCTGTATCATCTGTATTAGCGTAGTTTCCATAATAGCTTGTACTAAGCTTATCTCAATACTAAGTGATTACTCTTAATACGTATGAGCTTGTTTCCAATGAGTACACCATAATAGGAACCAAGAGCTTATCTCTGTCGATATGGTATGTGCTAGTGTTCATTATGGATATACAAGTGTACGTACAGTATAGTGAATAGGTTAGAGTGCCATATCTAAGTGGTATAGGTGATTTCAAGCTTATTTCATATCCTTTTGAGCAGTTACACAAGGTGTGAAGCCGCTTGTTCTTTCGAGAACAAGGTTCCTCCAAATCCTCCACTCTACTCTCAACCCTTAGATTTGGATCTGGCGAATTTGCTGCAGGAAGATTCTTGCCCACACTAACCCTTGGATCCAACTTTGGTGATTCTGCTGTAGGAAGATTCTTGCCCACACTAACCTTTGGATCCATACCCATGCAATCAGATCCAGAGGGACCATAAACTTGTCGATCCAGTGTGGAAGGAGAAGCAACACTAGGGCTTTTCCTCTTTAGGGTGACCTTAGCCCTAGATGGGCATTCTCGAATCAAATGACCGTGAATCTTGCAGTAATTACATCTAAACGGAAGCTTTTCGTAATCCAAGATCTGAGATCACTGCTCACCTTCACATTCAAAGAGAATCTCTTCTGGAAGCCTTCCATCCAACGATCTCTTGACCAGAATCCTCTATTTAGCAATAGAGCAGCCTTACTAACCTTAGGGGCATGGAATTAGATCATTTTCTTCTTATTTACGCGAATGTACTTATTTCTCCCAAAGGAGATAGTCTGTGAAATATGATCAAATCACGAATTTCGCCATTGAATTCAAGATTGGGACTGGAACTCTTGGTTGACCTAGTACCGGAGGAAGGACTTCCGTTGTTATATACGTAATTTCGCCATAAAAAAGATGAGACAAATATTACGTTGCCGTAACAAATTCACAAATCTGCTCTGCACCCGGGAGAATGGCCGAAGAGAAAAGTTTAGGGTGGTTGGACCTCCCAGCAGCGATCCGCATTTATCCACCCATACTCCTTGACGAGCGAGCCCCCCGAAGAGTGCCTAGAGTGGGTAACTCTACGAATGGGTATGAGGAGGCTTCCTTGAGAAGATAAGCAAGCCCGAATAAGTAACTGATGGCATGTTCATTCTATCTATATCAATAACTAGAACTATCTAGGGATACCGGCCTTAGGATAGACCATATAATCGTTCCGTAGCTACTTTCAAGCCAGCAACCAAGACTGGTACAGGGAGCTATGTAGCCGGCACCTATTGTACGGGTTCCGGCACTATTTACCAGCGCGTAACTACTATCCTCTATCCTCGTACAGGGGGCTCTTATGTATAGTAACCTATACTTGGCTGAGGTGAACCGTCTTTTTGTGTAACGGTAATCCGGGTTACATTCCTTATCTAAGCATGCATAAGTAGATATAGACTAAAGTGTCCTAGGGTGGCTTAGTGTGTAGATGGCCAACTATTTAACAAGGCTCATCGATTCAATTGGACAAAGCCCATCGAATGCAATAAAGATTTTCCACAGAATGGGACACTAGGTGGCGAAAACTAGAATGGGAAGGGGGGAAGGATGCATCTGAAATGGAAAGAGGGGTATGATCGATTGAACTAATTGATGACCAACATCAATTCGAATGGAAGTGGAGGATGTGTAAGCAGGCTTGACCATCGGGAAAGGATGCGCAAGCAGGCTCGACTGATAAGGAAAGGATGCCCCCGACAGGGTGAGGACTGACAGGGGCTCGACTGCTAAGGAGATGGTGAGCCTATCAAACTCTCGACCTATGGGATTGTTCCGTTAGGGGCTCGACTGATAAGGAGAGGATGCAGAGCATGCTCGACCAACGGGAGAGGATTCCCCCAGCAGGGTGAGGACCGTTAGGGGCTCGACTGCTAAGGTTGCCATCGTGAGCCTGTCGAACTCTCGACCTATGGGAGAGGTAAGGAACGCTCGACTAAAAGGCCTCCATTGCTCGACCATCGGGAGAGGTAAGTTAGTTACTCGACTAATCGACTGGGCTACTCGGCTTGGCATCCTGCATACGCCACCTTTTCATTCATGAATTTCCCCACTTTGACGAGCGTTTGAACTCTCCAATTTACCAGGTTCCAAGGCTACTAATTTCTAACTGATACGCCACCTTTCTGTACTGAATTTCCCACTTTTGAAAGCGTTTGAACTCTCCAATTTAGCGGGTAGCAGGGCTACTAATGTCTAACTGATAGGCCACCTTTCCACTAGTGAAATTCCCCACTTTTGAAAGCGTGTTGAACTCTAAGAATGACCACCTGGATATGCCACCTTTTCACTTTCCAATTGACCAGTTCTCGATAGGCCGGGGTCAGGCCCGGTAGGGACTCACTATTAGGAAATATATATTCCCAGCTACTTCCCATACGCCACCTTTCCTCTCTATCATTTCCCAGTTCGTCGATAGGCCAGGTTCATTTGCTCTATCATACGGCTAGCTGACCTTGAAGTGGGAATTGCAGCAGGTACTAAGCGCTTGACTTAGGTAGGATGGTCTTGCAGGAACCTTACCCACTACCTTAGACACCACTCCCCTACACACCCCAGATAGACGCCACGACCTTAGACACTATTCGCCTAGACACGCCTATCACTAAGCAGCCTATAGACGTTATGGGTGTCTCTTACCCACAGCCTACCAAAGCTCCATGTTTTCAGGGTATTGGAGAAGCCCCTAGTGCTTTGGTAAATATATCTGCCAGTTGTTCATTTGTTGTACAAAACTTTATTTAAATTTCTCCTTTTGCCACATAATCTCTTATGAAATGATATTTGATATCAATGTGTTTGGTGCAATTATGAAACACTGGATTTTTAGTTATGGAAATGGTAGACAAGTTATCACAGTAAATAGGTGTGGCATATTTTGGTTCTTGTTTTAGATCTATCAATACTTTCTTCAACCAAATTGCTTCACATGTTGCTGTTGCTGCTGCAATATACTCTGCCTCTGTAGAAGACAATGAAATAGTTGGTTTATTTTTTAAACACCATAATATTGCACCTGATCCAAGATTGAATACATAACCTGAAGTGCTTTTTCTATCATCAAAAGATCCAACCCAGTCACTATTTGCATAACCAACCAACCCAAAATTATTTGATGAAGTATACCAAATTCCATAATTTCTTGTTCCATAGACATACCTCAAAATTCTTTTTGCTGCTCCAAAATGAATCTTACTTGGACTTTGCATGAATCTAGAAATCAAGCCTACTGCATGCATAATATTAGGCCTAGTGGTAGTAAGATACAAAAGACTTCCTACTAGAATCTTATAGGATTGAGCATCTACCTTTTCAGCTCCATCTTCTACAGAAAATTTTTCATATGTTTTCATGGGTGTGCTCATGGGTTTACAATTTCCCATTTTCCATTTTTTAAAAAGATTTGAAACATATTTTTCTTGTGAAATAAAAATTCCATCATTCATCTATGTCACTTCTATGCCAAGAAAATAATGGAGCAAACCCAAATCAGTCATTTCAAATTCAGCCATCATAGCCTCCCCGAACTCTTCCACTAACAAATTACTTGAAGATGTGTATATCAAGTCATCTACATATAAGCACACAATTATTATATCATTACCATTTGACTTGATATATAATGTGTGTTCATTTTTACTTCTATTAAACCCCTTTTTCAAAAAATAAGTATCAATTCTGTTGTACCATGCTCTTGGAGCTTGTTTAAGCCCATAAAGAGCCTTTTTGAGTTTGTAGACTTTGTGTTCATTTTCTGCTTCTTCATATCCTTGGGGCTGGTGAAAATATATATCCTCTTTCAACTCACAATTTAGAAAGGCTGATTTAACATCAAATTGATAAACTAACCATTTATATTGTGCTGCCAATGCCAAAACAGTTTTGATTGTATCAAATCTTGCAATAGGAGCATATGTTTCATTGTAGCCAATACCTGGTTGTTGAGCATATCCCTTTGCTAATAACCTTGCTTTGTTCCTTTGTATTGATCCATCAGTTGCATACTTTTTTATACAACCATTTCACCCCATTGACTTTTTTTTCAATAGGAGGATCCACAAGCTCCCATGTTTCATTCTTTTTAATTGCTGCCATCTCTTCATCCATTGCTTTTCACCAAACTAACTTTTTTACTGCATCTTCAAAACATCTTGGTTCTTCTTCAATCTGAGACATCAAAGAAAAATTAGTATAACCATAAATTTCATTTAAATATTTTGTCCTTTTTGGAGGAGGACTTGGACTTGATACACGACTTGAAGTAGCAAAAGATGATGGAGTGGATGTGGCCTCTGAAGTATTTTGATCAGTGGATGGATTTGCAGAAACAAAAGATTCATCTTCTTGTACAACAATACTTGGAGTTTATTGCTGCACATCATGATTCCACTGCCATTCTTCTTTCTCATGAAATAACACATGACGACTAATCATTAATTTTTCAGAGTGTAGATTGTACAATCTATAACCTTTGGTTTCCTCACAATATCCAATAAAAATGCATTTCACACTTTTATCATCAAGCTTTCTTCTCTTTTCAGTAGGAACATGAGCATAGGCAATACAGCCAAAAACTCTTAAATGAGAAATATTGGGTTTTCTTCCACACCATGCTTCATAAGGGGTAATATTTTGCACACTTCTTGTTGGGCATCTATTAAGCAAATAAAGAGATGTAGCTATAGCTTCAGCCCAAAAAATGTTTGGAAGGTTCTTACCTTTCATCATGCTCCTAGCCATCTCAACAATTGTTCTATTCTCACGTTCAACAATGCCATTTTGTTGGGAAGTATAACTCGCTGTCAATTGCCTTTGAATTCCATTAATTTTACAATAAGAATCAAACTTATTAGAAGTGAATTCTCCCCCTCTATCTGTGAGTAATGTTTTTAGACAATAACCACTTTTCTTTTCCACAAGAGCTTTAAATTGTTGAAATATGACAAATGCATCAGATTTTTCTTTAATAAAATATACCCATGTTCTTCTACTAAAATCATCCACAAAAATAATGAAATACTTATTTTTGTTGAGAGACAAGGTTTGCAAAGGACCAATAACTTGAATGTGCACACGCTTCACAAAATTATGAAAAACTCTTGCAAATGGCTTTCACAAACTTTTGAAACCTCGTGCCAACAACACACACTTTACATATAAATCAACTCTCTTAACCTACCTCTGATACCATGTTAATTCTAGCAAGAGCATGCATATGAAAACATAAACAAAACTATTGAACAAAAATAAGAGAGATTGATTCTCAATCCATGAGCTGGAATCTCATATCTCCATAGGATCAATGAATACATTATTATATAGCCTACATATTTCTAATTACATTATCCATTATCTGACTAATCTATTGTCCCTAATAATTTGTTGAATAATAACTAACTACATCTATAATTTGTTGTCCTAATTCTAATAACTCAGAACACAAAATTCGCTGACTAATTTGTCAGCAATTATATAGCTTTATTTTAAGCATTATCTTCAACAAATGTTACCTCTCTTTCAATATTATATAGCGGAAATTGTACATTCAATACACGCTAGCTTCGACTGAGCATATTTTTTCAAATTTGCTTATTTTATTATTTATTTCTTGTTTTTTAAATTCTCGTTTCTTTCAACATGTTTTATTTCTAATTTTTTAAATATGATTGTTTATATCAATCAAATAAACCATCAATTTTTAAAAAATTTAAAGTAATTAATTTTTATTTTTATTAAAGAAATAAATGATTTTTAGTTGTTAAATTAAGCCTACTCACCTATTATATCGAGGCTGTTATTAAATCCTAAATTATTGATATATTTGACTTGGTTCTATTATATCGAGGCTGTTATTAAATCCTAAATTATTGATATATTTGACTTGGTTGAATAGTACCTACTAAAGTTATGATTCAAATTAATCCAACCAATTAACAATTCACCATAATTAAAAAACATATATACTTCAGAATGATATAATAAATTTGAAATGAATTCAAAATTCTATATAACCCACGATGATGCAGAAAGACTTTGACTGAGGCTACGAAACCGTATACGATAAGACACATGAATTTATCTAAAATTCTCATTGTTTGGATACGCAATGGTTTGAATTCACCCCGATTAAAAATAAGGCTGGGAAACCATATACGATAATAAACATGATTTTTTCTAAAAGTTTCACTGTTTGGATATGCAACGGTTGAATTAATTTATATGTATTTCAATTAAAATTAAGAAATGGCAGAGCTAAAGTTTTCACTGATATGCAACGGTTGAATTAATTTGTCTGTATTTCAATTAAAAATATGAAATAGCGGAGCAGAGGAAGTTGTATTTGGATGGATATGCAACACCCGAGTAACGTAATTAACTTGACAACAAAAGTTATATTAGGTGGAGAAAATGGACTTCCCAGAGAGATAGAAGTCATATTAGGTCGACAAAATGGACTTCCCACAGAAGAAGTTACATTAGGTCGACAAAATGGACGTCCCACACACAGTTGTATTTGAGTGGAAATTAGAGAACGGACTTCCCAAAGAAAATTATATTTAGGTCGACAAAATGGAATCGACACAGACGAAAATAAGGAAACGACAGATAATTTTAGGTCGAGACAGTGGAATTCCAAGGGAGTATGGAATTCGAAGAGAAAGTTGCATCTTCGAGAGAAAATTAGAGAACGGAAAAGTAGACGAAGTTATAATTGGGTCAAAATGGGGAACGGAAGAGAACGATTTCAAAATAAGATATCACAGAGAACATGGAACGGACAAAACAGCTTACCGAATTACAATCCGGAAGGAATTGAGTGTTATATCAGATTACATTTTTAGTTTTTACGTATAAATGAGACTGATATATTTGGTTAGAAATTGTAATTACTCTAGCATGTCAGTTAACTCACTTTTTAATTTAACATTTCTCTTAATTAGGATGGTATGAGTCAACATAACTCAAACATGACTTAACTTGAATTAATTATTATTCAAATATGTATGTTGGTCTATTTCTCACCTATGTTTACAATGAGTCAAGACTTTCACAATTTTGCATTTTATTTTTCTCTTCCAAATTTTATATCCTCTAAATTGTTTCATTCTTTGTTGAACTTTCTTGGTGTAGGCTTTATTCACTTGCTGCTGCCTTAATTTTTCTTTTACTTTTCTTGAATTGAGTGTTACATGAGATTGCATTTTTAGTTTTTAGGTATAAAAAGGTGGTATATTTTAGTTAATGGTTCTTAGTTTGAGTGGTTGACATCTTAGTTTGCCATCCCATTCACTCGGGTTCAAGTCTCTGGTTTATCTGTCATAGTATAACTGAAAGTATAGGCGTCTTGATAGAATTTGGAATTCTTAAGATTCCCTGCTCTAATTTCAGGCCCTAGGCTGAGCTATGAGTTTATGATATCACTATCCTGCCAATTCCCCATCTAATATCTGAGAGATTGCTAATTCTCCATCTATGTGATATATTATATTTTTATTTTATAAATTTTTAATGTATTTTCAAATGTATAAATTAAAAAAGAAAATTTAAACATTTCAACTATATAGAATTAACAACTTAAGCTTATAATTCTAAAGAATTCTTAAAAGTTTGTCTTCCTAGGATGTAAGGAAACAGGGGGTAACGGACTAAGAACCTGTTATTCCAAATTGTATGGTTTTCTTTGAATAAGAGTAATGAATCAACCTGCTTTCCGCGTTAGTAACTAAAAATAACTCTCCCCAATCCTAATTTGATAAATTTTCCCGCCTGTAAAAAAATTCTAAAAAATTCCTTAAAGATTTTTAAATATCTCTGACCTGAAAATATGCCATAAAAAAGATCAAAGACTACGACTAAAAACTGTGGGCGGCAGAGCTAGTGCAGTCAGATACTCGCATCATAATTTAAATTAACTACGCACTCAGTTCCTTAGGTGATCGAAGGAGAATCCGATGCAGGTCGCACGACTGACTCTCCGCCAAATACCGATCAACGCACGGCACCCTATTGTCCACTTCCGTCAAAAATACTTACAAATTATAACAAAACAGTCACAGGCAGAAACACCAGCAAAAGTGAGACAAAGCTCACACAATTTTTTATTAATTCATTTGCTCAATTACATCACATTTATACATGAACCTCTCAACTAATTCTGGCAACCAATTTCTAACTAATTCATAACTAATTCTGTTAAACCAATTCATAACTAATTCTATTTCTACATTATTCTCACATCCTCCCTTAATGGAGAAATGGATTCTCTACAATACCTAACTGACTTCTAAAAACTTCAAATTTGATTTTACCAAGGGGCTTAGTAAATATATCAGCCACATTATCCTTGGTGTTACAAAATATCAACCCAATTTCTTTGGACTCAATTTTCTCACGTACAAAGTGGTACTGTAACTCAACGTGTTTTGTTCTAGCATGGTAAACTGGATTATGTGCTAATTTGATAGCACTCTGATTATCACAATTGATACATGTTGCACCACTTTGCGCTTCTTCAAGATCTGCAAGAACTCTTCGCAACCAAATGGCTTCACAGGTGGCATTGGTCAAAGCTTTGTACTCAGATTCTGTTGAAGATAAAGAAACAGTTGGCTGTTTCTTACTACTCCAAGATACGACCCCTGATCCAATATGAAATGCATAGCCAGAGGTAGATCGTCTGTCATCTGGATTTCCTGCCCAATCTGAATCAGAAAAACCTGTCAGTACAACATCAGATACATCAGTATACATAATACCAAGATTCACTGTTCCCTTTAAGTATCGGAGAACTTTCTTTGCAGCATTCCAGTGATTTCCTGAAGGCTTAGCCATGAATTGACTAAGGATACTGACTGAGTATGCAATGTCTGGCCTGGTAGTAGTGAGATAGTTCAAACTTCCCACTAACTGACGATATAATGTTTCATCTGCCTCTTTCGAACCATCTTCTTTGTACAACTTTGCATTCTGTTCTAAGGGAGTTGACATAGCTTTACAATCTATCATATTGAACTTTTTAAGAATCTCCTTTGTATATTTGCTTTGAGTGATCAATGTTTTACCAGTTTCTCTCCATACCTCAATGCCTAAACAATAATGCATTTCACCCAAATCTTTCATTTCAAAAACCTGTGACAACTGAACTTTAATTTCTTCAATTAACTTGTGAGCACTGCCTATTATAATAAGATCATCCACATATAAAGATATTAAAGCAACATGTCCTTTTTCATCTTTCTTAACATACAAGTTAGGATCATTTTTGCTTTTCACAAACCCATTCTGAAGAAAGAAAGTATCAATCTTTACATACCATGATCTTGGTGCCTGTTTCAAACCATACAATGCCTTTCTTAACCTGCAAACTAGATGCTCCTGTCCCTGTTTGACAAACCCTTCAGGTTGAACCAAATAAACTTCTTCCTGTAAATCACCATTTAGAAAAGCAGATTTGACATCCATTTGATGTATATTCCAGTTATGTTTTGTGGCTAAGGCAATCAGTAATCTAATTGTATTCAACTTAGCTACTGGTGCAAAAGTGTCTTCATAATCAATGCCCTCCTGTTGAGCATATCCTTTTGCTACTAATCTTGCCTTAAATTTATCAATTGTACCATCTGCTTTAAATTTTGTTTTATATAACCATTTGCTTCCAATTGGAACTTTATTTTCAGGAAGTTCCACTAATTCCCATGTTTGATTTTTCATAATAGAAGCATACTCATCATTCATAGCATTAATCCATGGTTCATGTTGTTTAGCCTGCTCATAATCAATTGGTTCTTCAACATTCATTATATTAGACATTAAGGCATAGTCTCTATACCTTGCAGGAGGCCGAGTTTGTCGGGACGACCTTCTTGGTGTGGGTGTTTCATCCATGATTCGTCGGCTTTGAGGTGTATCACCCCCTTGTGATGACTCACTGCTGCTAGATGTGCTCGTACTGCTGCTATCATCCTGATCCTGTACCTGTACCTGGACCTGTTCCTGTTCCTGCTTAATCATAGTATCAAGCTTGATATGTCCATCATCATTAGAAATATGCCATGTATCATTCTTTGTATTACTTTTATCAGTCTGCTCATGAAACAATACATCACGACTTGCAAATAGTTTATGGGAACTTGGATCAAACAATTTATAGGCTTTCTGATCCGTACAATATCCAATGAAAATACACTTGATGGACTTGGCATCAAGTTTTCTTCTGTTAGCTTCAGGAATATGAGCAAAAGCAGTACATCCAAAGACTTTGAAATGACTCACATCAGGTTTATTACCATAAAGAACCTCAAAAGGAGTTTGAAAAACTAATTTCTTAGTGGGACATCGATTCTTCAGATAAACAGCAGTGTTAATGGCTTCTGCCCAGAAACCATTAGAGATGTTCTTACCTTGCAGCATACTACGAGCAGATTCCACCAAGGTTCTATTCCATCGCTCAGCAACACCATTTTGCTGAGGGGTATGTGGCACTGTGAACTCTTGTTGAATTCCATTAGATTTACAATAGGTGTTAAATACTTTTGATTTATATTCACCCCCTTGATCAGATCTGAGTATTTTAATGCACTTTCCTGTTTGTTTTTCAACCATATTTCGAAACTCTTTAAAATACTCAAATATATCACTTTTCCTTCTAATGAAATAGACCCAGGTATATCTAGATCTATCATCAATAAAAATAACAAAGTATGAAGCACCACCAAGAGACCTAGTTTGCATAGGTCCGCATACATCAGTGTGAATTAATTCAAGAATATCATACTTCCGTTTCTCAGTATGAAGTCACATCCAATCTGTATAATCCTCCAACCCTGGTACCTGTAGAAACAACCTTGTAGTGGTCCTGAACATCTTTCACTATACACCCCAGTTTACCAAATTCTACTTTTAAATGATTATCAGTGATAGCGGAAACAGATAGCAAATTCTTTTTAAGAGCAGGTACATACATCACATTATGAATCTGTCGCATTTGTCCATTAGGTAAGTACACATTTATTATGCCATAGCCTTTAACTTTAAGTGACCTATCATCTCCTAGGTAAATGTGTGTACCATCAGATTTTTCATAATATTTATCATACCATTCTTTATTACAAGTCATGTGTGCCGATGCACCAGAATCTATAAACCAAGTATTCTCATCATCAGTTTCAGCAGACAATGCAGCATCAGAAAGAAATAACTTAAGATTTTTAAATCCATCATTCACTGAGGTGTCTCTGTTTATGTAGTTTCCATTATGCCTGTTATGTCTTTGATTTGATTCATTATTCTTTCTCCTATAGCAATCTTTTGCCAGATGTCCAGGTTTTCCACAATAATGACATACAATGTTCCTTTTAACATAAGAATCAGGAGGTGCCTTACCTTTCTGCTTTGCTTGAAAATGGCCTCTGTTTCTGTCCCATGATCTCCCTCGGAACGATCTTTGGCCTCTTGCAGTCAAAGCCAAATCAGAACTATTTGACTCCAGTTCAAAAGTTTTCATGCGCTCTTCTTCTTGAAGAAGAATTCCAGCCAATTCTTCAAATGTAGGGGGTGTCGGTCTAGCTGAGAGGGCTGAAATAAAGACTTTATAGTCTGGGACTAACCCCTTTAACGTAACAGTTACCAAGTCTGTACTAGAAACCTTTTCACCAATATCACCAAGCTTATCACTAAAGTCTTTAATTCGGGAAACAAAGTTGCTAATACTTTCATTGGCATCCATTTTGATAGATAGCAGCTTTGTTTTTAAAAATAAAATACGGTTTGCATTAGAAGTCTCATACAAACCTTTGAGAGTGTCCCATGTCGCCTTCGAAGTTTCACAGTCCCGAATGTGAGGAATAATATTGTCTTTCACTGACATGCGTAGCAGCACCCTTGCTCTCACTTCACGCTTCTCCCAATCTTGAGTGTTAGTAGGAGGTTGAGGCTTGGTCTCGTCACCTTTTACAATCGGCCAGAGATTATATGCCTCCAGTACTGTTATGATCTTAAATTTCCAATTTACATAATTGTCTCCATCAAGTTTTGAAGACTCGTTTAAATAGGAATCTGCAAGGGGATTAGCCATTTCTCCCAATTCAAAAAAAATTGCAAGCTTCTTACCCACGCTATTCCAAAAAAAAACTTCAAACAACACTTGCAAACTTGCTCCAAGAAAACTGGTTAATACAACAAAACTCTGCAAATTACAAGAATACCGCAGCTATCATGCAACTTTGGGTCTAATTTAATCTGCTGGATTGAATGATCCTTAAGCGGCTCGACAGAATTACAGATTTCGAGAAAGAGCTCGAGCGCAACAACCTTGTTTCTTTCAAATCTGAATGTGTAGTCAGCGATGCCTGTCACTCAACAAGTTGAACTTCTCGTCCGGCTGAGGTTTCTGACAGTGGACAGCTCCAGCAAGCAAAAACAGCTCTTCGTAAACAATAATAAACAACAGCTCTTCGTAAACAATAATAAACAACAATACCGCAGGTCTCAGTTTTAACACCGCAAGTCTCAGGGAGGAGGTCCTTATCCTCACGCAATCACACAGCAAGACTTTATTGTTTTAACACGCAGCAAAGAACAAAAAAACGGACGCAGGGGAGGTCGCCTTTCACGCAGGGCTGACCCTTGGTACTCGAGCTGAGAGAAATAAAGAAAATACCTCTATTCAAAAAAAAAACAGATCACCTCTGGCACTGACCACAACGGTTTCTGCACGTTTCTGCACGCACAACCACTGCACGCAAGGGTTTGATCTGCACGCACAACCACTGGGATTGCACAGCCACTCTCCGCGGTTCTCTACGGGTGCACAACGGACTCTTCGTCCTCCACCAGGTTCCAAACGCTATCAGGTTGACAGTTAGATTCAACCAGCACACCACCGCAGATGCTACAGTCGATGATTCCTCTCCATCGCCTTCGAGAACCGGATCTCAACGCCTGCTCTACAGCAAGCACACCTTCTTTGCTCTGATACCAACTTACAAATTATAACAAAACAGTCACAGGCAGAAACACCAGCAAAAGTGAGACAAAGCTCACACAATTTTTTATTAATTCATTTGCTCAATTACATCACATTTATACATGAACCTCTCAACTAATTCTGGCAACCAATTCCTAACTAATTCATAACTAATTCTGTTCAACCAATTCATAACTAATTCTATTTCTACATTATTCTCACAAAAATACCGTCCGATAAAGCGCCAATGACCTTCACGCTTCTACAAAGAATAACTCCTATATATAGGGTGCCCTAGCTCTTCGATTCATCATTGAGTCCGCTGTTGGAAGTATACACAGCTCGCCAATACGCTGTTTTTCTGCTTTTTTGTTTGTGATTTATCAAAGATGGCAGTCCCCGTGATTGACATGAAGAAGATGTTGAAAGGAGAAGAGAGGGAAGTGACGATGGCCAAGATACAAAATGCCTGCCAAGAATGGGGTTTCTTTCAGGTGATTCCCCCATTAATTCCCATTCTATAATTTTCATTAACTCAAGTACAATCGTTTGTAACTTTATTTTTCTGCTATATTATCACTTCTTATTGTATGTCATGTGTTATTATGCAGCTTCTGAACCACGGAATACCTCACACTCTTCTCGACCGAGTGAAGGAGCTGTTCAAGGAACATTACAAAAATTCCATGGACGCAGAATTTCAGAAGTCTGAGATTGTAGGGATGCTTGAAAGTGCTGTCTCCCAATGCAAGAATTTCGGTACTACGAAAATAGATGCCGACTGGGAAACGGGTTTCTTCCTCCAGGATGAAACTTATGACACAGTCTCACCTCCTCTGCCTACCACTCTCAAGTATAATATTTTTGTATTTTGATGATTTAGATAAATGAATTTGCTGATGCACTGGTTATTATTTCTACCAGTGATAATGGATAGTTGTGGGTTTATTTTATTATTCATGAATATAGAACATATTTGAAAATTGTAAAAATGTTTTGAAGGAATAGTGCTCATCAGCGATGTGTTGGATATTACAGAGAGACGATGAAAGAATTTAGTGAGGAAGTAAAGATACTCGCGGAAAGAATATTAGATATAATCTGCGAAAATCTGGGACTGGAGAAAGGATATCTGAAAGAAGCCATAGTAGGGGGCAATGGCGACGGCAAAGCCCCTTTCTTTGGCATAAAAATGGCTCACTACCCGCCATGCCCAAGGCCAAAACTCGTCGATGGGCTGCGCCCCCACTTGGACGCTGGCGGAGTCATTCTGCTACTGCAAGATGATGAAGTGGGTGGCCTTCAAGTTCTGAAGGACGGCACTTGGTTCGACGTCGAACCCATTCGACACGCAATCGTTATCGACATTGGCGATCAGCTGGAGGTATATAAATTGTATATATTGAAATATCAAATGTTTTTTCGGTGTATATATGACTTATCTAATTACGAATGATGGGGTTTGCGCGTCAATACAATTCAGGTGATGACCAATGGGAAATGCAAGAGCATGTGGCATCGCGTGCTTTCTAAGAAGGACACGAATCGAATGTCGGTCGCAGCGTTTTATAACCCATCGACCAATGCGGAGGTGTTTCCAGCTCCACAGCTGATCAAGGCGACAGACCAGAATGGCAATCAAAATGACATTAATAATATGAATGCCCAAAGTGGCTATAGTTATCCAAAGTTCGTCTCAAAAGATTATATGAAAGTCGATGTTGAGCAGAAGTTTCTCGAGAGAGAGCCGCGATTCGAGGCTATGAGAGCACTCTGTTCCCTGAAGTAATCTTCTTGAGGAGATACTAGCTCCCAGCGATGCTTCACTTTCAACTGGTTCTGGTTATAAACTTATGATCAATAAAGAATTAGAATTAGATTAATCTATATAGGAAATAGAGCTCTTCCCTGTGTATTTTCTTATCGAGCTCCATCGCAATATTTAGGATCTATGCATGGAATAGAATTAGGATAGGATACAGCAGGTTGGATGTTTTCCAAGTGGTTATCACTCTTTTGGAATCTCCACTCCCCAGTAAACGCGTTAAACTTTATTCGTGCAGGCTATATTCATATCGAAGGTACTTTGATGACATATCCTCTTTTAAATTGTGTAAACCGTTACGCAGACTTAATTTGAATACTTTATTGAGATGTAACTGTGCATCCATTTCTAAGCATTAAAGTTGGATTACATATTCTATTTTAACTTCTCCAACCTCTTGATTCCGCGTTAAATTGAACACTTTAGTTATTTGGAAGTGCTTTACTGTTTCTATCTCCAACCTCTTGATTCCGCGTTAAATTGAACACTTTGGTTATTTAGAAGTGCTTTACTGTTTCTTTCTCCAACCTCTTTATTCCGCGTTAAATTGAACACTTTAGTTCTTTGGAAGTGCTTCACTTTTTATTAGTGTCTTTTTATAGCGAGGAACATTTTGTTCGGACCAGATTCTTGTCATTAAAAAAAAATATGGTAAAAGTGTTTGAATGATTTTTTTTAATAGTGAAAATGAATTTATTATAATCAAAATTTTCGAGGGTAATTAAAATTCTGAAATTTACTTACTATAATTTTAATTTTTATAAAATTTTTGGCAAATTTCATCAAAATCATACCAAAAATTTATTTTTGGAACAAAAATGTCCCTTTTTTTTTGTCATAAGCTACATAATGCAATGCTTCATATCAGATATTTTGAAAAGCTACAATGTAAAGAAACAAAAATTATAAAACGATGATACAATCATAAGCTATGGAAGATGGAGCAAACCCTCTGAGAGAGTGATATTGTCATCTATGAACCTGTACCTTATAACCCCAAAAACACCACTTAGACCCTCTTTAGAGAGTGTGTTTGCCACCATGTTAGATTCATGGTATATGCAGCGAGCAGAAATGCTTGGAAGAGTCCCCATGAACTTTTTGATGTGGTGGATCCATCCATATAAGAGAGTAGGGTCAATTGTGGTGTGTCCTTTTATTCCCTCAATGAGGGATCTTGAATCACCATAGACATGTAGATTATGTACTTGCATTTTTTGAGCAAACCAGAGTTATCCCCATAATGCCAATATTCCAACGCTTGTGTTGGTACCCGAGCCACCATTCGAGGAGAGTTTGTAATGTTGCCTTTCATTTATTCTGCGCCACACATTGCATCCACATATTCCTTGTTGAGTTGCTCCATCAAATAGACTTGGAGGGAAACAAAGATCTGGTGAACTGTGACGGTAGGATAAATCTTTGATTGAGCAGGCATGTCTGGAAATTGATTTCTTCCAAGATATGATTGTCTCGCATATCCTGTTTGTATTTATTGGCACTCCTTCGAATAAGCAAAAGTTTTTAGCATACCAAATCTCCCAGAAAAGTAAAAATGGAATTTCCTTAAAATTGCCATCTCCCGTAGCCCAGTGTGTGATACATTGTTCGATGTTGTGTGCCCACCTGTTCATAATATGATATGCCTATGTAATACACCTTCATATCAATCTAGTAGTGGGACATAGAATGAAAATATGTATGCAAGATTCCATATCATTTCTAGAGAGAATACATCACCTTGGACCCAAGTCTCCTCATTTCAGGAGATTATCCCATGTTAGTATCTTATTCTTCCATACTAGCCAGGTAAACAGGATCATCTTGAGAGCGATATTCCATTTCCATATTTTCCGGAACCATAATGGCATCTGCAAATCATATGTCCATGACATGTAGAATCGATATGATTTTGCCACCACTATTGAATGCTTGTGAAGTCGCCCACTCCAGGTGAGATGGTCACCTTGTGTGTTGTAACAGAGACCAACCATATGGAGGAGATTGATATAACCATCCCAATCATCGACACAATTTCCTTCAAGTCCCAGCTCCACTGCCTCTTTCCATATTGGACAGCTTGCTTGCCATTGTTAGATGACTTGATATAAAAAGAAGTAACCACTAGAGTGAATGATCTCCAATGTGTTCCGTTAAGCAGTGCATCCTGATTGGCTCCCTTGATATTGTCATACCCAATCTGAAACTTGTGTCCATTACCAAAATCTCATATCATTCACATCCGGAACTAGTACATCACTTTAGTGAAGCTCCTCCACGTAGAAGACCCCTTTACTATAGAGAGGTTGTTATCTCTATACAATGTGCCAATATCAAAACCTTTCACATATTTGTTGTTGATTATGTCCTGCCCAATCCCATGTCTAGTCAAATATCTCTAGAAATATTTGATCAATAAATTCTAACAAAATACCTTATTGTCCAAAATACCTCATCCATCATATTTCTCCGGTTTAGTCAGAGCTTCCCATCTACACGGATGGGACTTAGTGTCCTCTCCCGCGCTAGACCAAAGGAACCTAGTTAGGTTAGTTATGATCTTAGATGTGATAGCAGATGACATCACAAATATATGTGCCCAATAAATAATAATATGTTGTAGAACAACTTGTATAAGAATATATATATGCCACCCATTTTTAGTCATTTGTGGGACCATGAGTTCAGTCTCTTTATGTATTTGTCCAAAATCCAAAACTAGTCTGTATTCTCGTAGTTATTGGGCTTGAGTTTAAAGCCCAGATAGGTGAAACCTGCAACAAGGGGAGGAGCTCTCATGACAAATATGCCAGAAAATATCTCTATATCCATCGTGTCACCATAAGAAAAGAGTAGAATAGATTTGTTGTTGTTTGTTATCAGCCCAGAGGTTGCAACATAGTGTTAAAAGATATAGTGTAGAGCAGAGCATTGTGACCTAGAAATAATACCAAAAGTAAGGATATCATCAACAAAAATAAATGATTGATAACCACATGGGGAGATATACAGAGACCTTGAAAGAGAATCCAAGACTGAGCATCGTTGATCTTCAAGCTAAGTCCATCCATGACAAGAATAAAACATAAAGGGGAAAGAGAACATCCCTGTTGAAGTCCTCTACCCGCCCTAAAGAAGCTCCAGGGAAATACATTGATCAAAACATCATAACAATTTGAGGATATACATGACATAATACACTCTACATTGTGTGGATGTAAACCAATCTAGTTTAGAATGAGGTGGATGTAGGATCAGTCTACATTGTCATGGGCCTTATGTAAATCCACTTTCATAACAAGAGCTTCTTTCTTTTTTGTATGAATGGTATGAATGCATTCATGTGCAGTAGCAATGATGTCATGAATAAGGTGATTGTTCAAAAATCCAAATTTCTCTTGGGACATGTGTGCAGAGAGGATATTATTGACACATCTCATGATCACCTTTGAAATTAATTTGTATGTGATGTTGTAGAGGGAGATAGACCTGAAATCCCTAAAATTGTGAGGGGAATAAGATTTTAGAATAATAGCTAAGAAGGTTGAATTAACAACACCATTGATATTTCCCAAAATTCCGAGCTCTTCCACAATCTCCAAAAGACTTTGTTCCATCAATTCAAAAATAAAAATAAAGAGCTCCACATTCCAATTGTGAGGGTCTGAGCATTTGTCTTTGTCAAATTATTTAAGAACCTGTAAAATTTCTTCCAATTGTACAAGGTGATAAAGGGCTTCATTAGATTTCTCATTGAACATAGTAGGGTATAGATCCAAATCCCATAATTGGTCCATATAGTCCATTCCGAGTCTGGTCTTATAAAAATCCTCAAAATATGTTATTGCCTCGTTTTGGACCGTGGGGTAGTATATTTAATCTCCTCGTAAAAAGTTTCAATCTGCGAGATATAATTTATGTGTTTTATGTTGTTTGCATAATGATGAAAAAACAGGTGTTACGATCCCCCTCTCGCAACCATATAGCCCTGCTTTTGAGTCGCCAAGTAGCATCCTGAATCTTAAGCATCTCATTCTTTCTATCTTCGAGGGATTTTAATAATTCCAACTCCTATTGTGATGGATTTTTCATTTCCATGGACCGGCCAAAATAGGATATATCCCTTTTTATCTACTACAATTCCATAATCGTTTGCTTCTTTTTCTTTCTCTCCTAAATTTGAGTCCCGCTTTTTAATAAATTGAGATTTTGAGTAATGGTCTGCATGGCAAAGTTCCCCTGTGTCCATGCTAGCTCAGGATATTGTTAAAATCTATATCATCCAACCAAACCCTGTTAATTTGAAAGGGATCCCACAGTGAATATTTTCCAACCTCCATTGTAAAATAACAGGAAGGTGATCAGAAAGATATGTCCTATGTACAAAGGACTTCATATTGCCCAAAATATCTACCAAGTTCTCATGAACAAGGAAACGATCTAAATGCTTCCCAATATGATCATCACCAGCCCTGCGATTATCCCAAATGGGAGAAAGTGGAAAGGGACAAATATCAACCAAGTGATGATCTGCAAAAACATTATACAACCGACCAGCTAATGGGTCTAGTTGACAATGAGTGCCCCAACATTCTTTCATCGATAAAGTAGCATTAAAATCACTCGCCATGATAATGCCACTAGTCTTCAGTATGTCACATGATGCTATATGGTCCCAAAAAACAACACGATCTCTACAAGGTGCATATAAGTTAAGAAAATGAATACGAATGGGAATCCCCCTAAAATGGCCAGTCAAAAGTATGCCAGCAAAGATACGGAAGGTACACAAGTTTTCCCACTTGGGATCCCACATGGCGATAAGGCCTCGAGACATACCAGTAGAGCTCACACCCACAATGTACTAGCCAAGGCAAATAGAGTGAAAGTATGATATAGATCCTGAATTTTTTGCAAGGGTGTTTTGGTATGAGAATGATGAAAGGATGAATACTTTGAATGAGGTGAAGAAGACCCAATTGTTTCAAGTGGTCCCCAAGCGAGAGATTTAGAGAAAGAATGTTCATCATGAGGCATCATTAATGGGGACATATTCACTAGGATCCTGAGAATCAGATGTAATTAAAATAGGGACATTTTATTGGAGTGAATAATGTGATATAAAGATGAACGACCAAAAATATTACCCCTCTTTCAATATTATAAAACAAAGATGGTACATTCAATACACTCTAGTTTTGAATCATACCATATTACATTATTTTTTAAAATAAAGTAATTAATATTTATATAATCTTTTAATAAAAAATAGAAGTATTGATGTGATTATTGTTGTTTTCATTTTATTAATATTTCTTGTTTTTTAAATACCTCCATCTTTTTAAATGTTTTATTATTATTTTTTGAAATATTAATGGTCTACATTAATTAAATGAACCAACAATTTGGTAAAATAATTATTTTCTATTTTTCATTCTACAATTAGATGATTATGAGTTGTTAAATAAAATCAATTGTAAATAGAAATTTGTTAACAAAATATTTATTTATTAGAATTTTTAACAATTAAAAAATAAATTGATTTGTTAACAAAATATTTATTTATTAGAATTTTTAATAATTAAAAAATAAATTGATTTAAATTTGATTTATTATGCAATTTTTTTAAAATATATTATTATTACACTATTTTAATAGTAATAATAATCATATTTATAATTTATAAGTTAATTTTCTATTTAAAACTGCGTATTAAAATAATAAATGTTCTGCGTAGGTAGGAATTATATATATATATATATATATATATATATATATATAATAGCTTAAATGGTATATTTTCTGATTTGGTTTTTTAACATATTATTATGACAATAGCTTAACATTATTGTGAAAATAATAGTCAATGAAGAGTGCAAAGAAATACTTGGAAAAGTTAGAAGAAAATGATTGCATTTTTGTTTCCTACTCTGAGTGGATGGCTATGGAAAATGGAGAAAAATATTTGTTAGGTTTATCTGCACATTTGGATAAAAAAATTGCAATAAAGTATTGAGACAATTGAGAGTCATTAAATTCAAGAACATCCCTATAGCCATACCAACAATGGAGAGTCATTAAATAGTTCTGAAGGACGGCACTGGGTTCGACGTCGAACCCATCCGACACGCAATTGTTATCGACATTGGCGGTCAGCGGGAGGTATATAAAATGGGAGTTGTTTATAATGCGATTTTTTGGAAATTTTGGTGACGGAATCCGGTGGAAGAAATTGAGTTTAAATCTTGATTTGTTGCAGTTAAAATGGTTTTTTCATTGCATATTTGGATTCAACACCCTGAAAAACCCCTGGGATGCTTTGATTGTGCAGAAACTAGCTATCAAATTTGCGATTCCAATAAATTGCTGCCGGATTTTGACCGGAAAAACCCACCGAAAAAGCTTCCAAAAAATCACATTATAGAGAACTGCTATAAAATGTATATTATCAAATGTCAAATGCTTTTTCTGTGTATATATGACTTACCTAATTACTAATGATGGGGTTTGCGCGTGAATACAATTGAGGTGATGACCAGTGGGAAATGCAAGAGTATGTGGCACCGCGTGCTTTCTAAAAAAGACGCGAACCGAATGTCGGTCGCAGCGTTTTATAAGCCATCGACCAATGCAGAGGTGTTTCCAGCTCCACAGCTGATCATGAAGGTGGTAGAGCAGAATGGCAATGAAAATGACATTAACTATATTAATGCCGAAAGTGGCTATACTTATCCAAAGTTCGTCTCAAAAGATTATATGAAAGTCTATGCTGAACAGAAGTGTCTAGAGAAAGAGCCGCGATACGAGGCCGTGAGAGCACTCTATTCCCTGAATTAACGTTCTTCATGAGATACTAGTTCTCAGCAATGCTTCAATTTCCCCTGCTTCTGGTTATAAACTTGTGCTCAATAAAGAATTATAATTAGATTAATCTATATAGCAAATACTGCTCTTCGCTGTGTATTTTGTTATGGATCTCCATCCCATTATTTAGGATCTATATAAAATAGAATTAGGATACATCAAGTTCAAAATGGTTATTACTATTCTGGAATCTCCACTCCCCATCAAACGCATTAAACTTTATTCGTGCAGACTATACTCATATCGACGAACTTTGATGACATGTCCTCTTTTAAATTCTGTAAACAGTTATGTAGCTTTAATTTGAGTACTTTATTAATATGCAACTGTGCATCCATTTCTAATTATTAAAGTTGGGTTATATATTTGGATCTTTTAGTTATATGGTGCTTTACTGTTTATTAGTATAAAGATAAGTCTACCGATAGTTAATTTGAATCCTTTACTAATATGAAAAATGTGTATCCATTTCTAAGCCTTAAAGTTGGTTTACATATTTGAACCTTTTAGTTATATGGAAGTGCTTTATTGTTTATAGTATAAAGATAAGTCCACCTTTACATATTTGAAGCTTTTAGTTATATGGAATTGTTTTACGCTTTATTAGTATAAAGATAAGTTCACCGGTAGTCCACCTTTCACATTTCTCATCCACGAGGAAGACCATGGATAGTGTCTCTCTCTTTCAATATCATAAAGGGGAGATAAAGTGGAGATGGAGATAAAAATCAGACTTTGAATTAAATGAAGGAGTTGCAGCTCACAGGAGACTGCACTCAAACAAAGAGGAGACTCTCTCTCTGGTTCACTCTCTATTACATCAAATGAATATTACAATATTAAATACATCACTAGAAATTAGGTAGTTGTAAACAAGCTCCTAAACTCTAGGAACAAATCCCTATTACATCAAATGAATATTACAATATTAAATACATCACTAGAAATTAGGTAGTTGTAAACAAGCTCGTAAACTCTAGGAACAAATTCTAAACCAAGGAGATACGTTACAACTATGTAACCATTTCTCCATTAATACAAAATAATATTGATTATTTCTAACTCACCCTCTTAATGGAGAAAGGGTTATTTTGCACTCCTAACATCCCTCTAAATAACTCAAACTTTACTCGCCCTAGAGGCTTAGTAAAAATATCAGCTAAATTATCACAAGTGCTACAATACTCCACACATATTTCTTTTGACTGTATCTTTTCTCGAACAAAATGAAACTGAGTGTCAATATGTTTAGTATTTTTATGGAAAACTGGATTGTATGCAAGCTTTATTGTAATCTGGTTGTCAGTTTTGATGCTGGTTGCTTCTTTCTGTCCTTCACCTGCATTGCTGAGCAATCTCCTCAACCAGATAGCTTCACATGCGGCTGCACACAATGCTTTGTACTCAGCTTCACATGATGATAGTGCTACAGTACTTTGCTTTCTCCTACTCCACGAACTAACCCTGGATCCAATACTAAATGCGTAACCTGTGATGGATCTTCGATCATCCAGGTTACTTACCTAATTAGAATCTGAATAACCTGCTAAAGTAACATCAGAAATGTTAGTGTATAAAATACGATAATTACAAGTACCACTAACGTACCTCAACACACATTTTGCTGCAATCTAGTGACTTTCAAGTGGTTTGGACATAAACTGGCTTAACACACTAATAAAATATGCCAGATCAGGTCTAGTTGTCATGAGATATATCAAACTTCCCACTAGCTGTCTATACAAAGCGGCATCCACTTGTTTTGTGCCATCGTCACTGCTTAACTTGAGATTCTGCTGCAATGGTGTTGCTGCTGTTTTGCACTGTTCCATTCTAAATCTTTCCAATAGGGTTCTGGCATACTTTCCTTGAGTTAGAAAAGTTTGACCAGAATCTTTCCATACCTCCAAACCTAGGCAATAATGAAGATCTCCAAGGTCTTTCATTTCAAATACCTGTGACATTTGCTGCTTGATTTCTTTGATCAAATTATTTGCATTTCCTGTTATGATCATGTCATCCACATACAAAGAAATCAAAATGATTTGCCTCTGTTTATTTATCTTGGTATATAGGTTTGGATCATTGAGGCTCCTATGAAAACCATGCTGTATAAAAAATGAATCAATTTTCTCATACCATGACCTGGGTGCTTGTTTCAGACCATAAAGTGCCTTATGAAATTTACACACTAGATGCTCCTGCCCCTTTTTCACAAAACCAGGAGGCTATACTAAATAGATTTCTTCCTTTAATTCACCATTCAGAAATGCAGACTTAACGTCTAGCTGGTGTAGCTTCCATTTATGTTTTGTTTCTAAAGAAATTAGCATTCTAATTGTATTTAATTTAGCTACAGGGGCAAAGGTGTCATCGAAATCTATTCCTTCTTGTTGTGAGTAACCCTTTGCTACCAGTCTAGCTTTGAATTTTTCTACGCTCCCATCTGCATTTATCTTTGGTTTATACAACCACTTACATCCTATGGGGGTTTTTCCTTCAGGCAACTCAACTAAATCCCAAGTACGGTTTCTATATATTGATTCAATTTCCTCATGCATTGCAACCCTCCATTCATCTGATTTACTTGCTTCTTCATAGTTTGAAGGTTCTACAATGTTTAAAATTTTGGACATTAAAGCATAGCCTTTCAATCTTGTAGGTAGTCTAGTCTTCCTACCTGATCTTCTAGGTAGAGGACTTACCTCAACTCTATCTGTTTCAATGCTTTCCAAGCTTGCATCATCACTTATTATACTATCTGTTGCTTCTTCTTCCTTTTTCTGCTACTGCTCCTGCTCTTCATATTCTTCACTGTTTACTTCTATTAACAGGGGAATGTGGCTATCACTGTTAGAATCTTCCTTTCCATCTTCAGCCTGTTCATGAAAAATAACATCTTTGCTTGCAAAAACTTTATGAGTCACAGGATTATATAACTTGTATGCCTTATACTCAGTGCCATATCCAAAAAATATACATTTCAGAGCTTTGGGGTCTAACTTCTTCCTATCTGCTTTCGGTATATGCACATAAGCTTTTGATCCAAATATTCTTAAACGAATAACTACTGGCTTGAGTCCAAACAATGCTTCAAAGGGGGTTTTTAAGCCTATACATTTAGTAGGACTCCTATTCTTTAAATAAACAACAGTATTAATAGCTTCTGCTGAAAGACCATTTGATAGACCCTTACCTTGAAGCATACTTCTGGTTCACTCCACAAGGGTTCTATTCTTCCGTTCTGCTATTCCATTCTGCTGTGGAGTGTGTGGCACTGTGAATTGCTACATAATCCCATGCTGCTTGCAGAAGTTCATGAACTCTCCTAACCTGTATTCTCCCCCTTGATCCGAGCGGAGAATCTTTATCCTTTTTCCTGTTTGGTTCTCTATCATAGATTTCAACTCTTTAAAGTACCGAAAGGCTTGACTCTTTTTACTTAGAAAGTACACACATGAAAAAACCTAGTGCAATCATCTATAAACAACATAAAGTAATATGCTCCTCCTAAAGACCTATTTTCATAGGTCCACAAATATCTGTATGCACTAGTTCTAGAATGTCTCTTTCCTTTCTGTTGACATGCAAAGGGAACTCTTCTCTATCCATTTTCCCTAATGCACATCCATCACATTCCAGCTTGACATTATGAAAAACAGGGAGTCCATCGACCATACCTTTCTTCTAAAGTAAGATGAGGTCTTGCAAATTGAGATGGCCAAATCTCTGATGCTAAAGATGCTGCAACCATTGCTTGTCGTGGCATAATCTTTGCATCCAATCTGTACAAATTCCCCACGCGTACTCCTGTTGCATCTGTTTCCATCTGGCTATCCTTAATGACACCACCATTCTTAAAGAATTGCACCTGCATGTCCTGGTCTATAATCATTGAGACTGAGATCAAGTTTTTCTTAGTTCCTGGAGCATATAATACATTTTTAATATGTTTAATGTCGCCATTAGGTAGCTTCACAGGAATATCTCCATATCCTTTGATCTCATACCCACTGTCATCTCCTAGATAAATTTTTGATCCACATGCAGATTCTTCAAGGAATTCAAAACAGTCCTTCTTACGGGTCATATGTGAGGATGCGCCGGAGTCGACATACCATATGTCGTCCTCATCTCCCTCTGATGCTGAAAGAGCACAATCGACTGTGAATTGTCGAAGATCATGGTTGTGGTCCTCCTCTTCTCCAACAAAACACCCCTGATGTTTCCTCTGTTTGCTTCTTCTTTCATCCGCCTGCCGCTTATAACATTCTTTAATTTGATGACCAGGTTTCCCACAATAAAAACATCTCTTAACATAATTATCAGTCGTACCTCTGAATGATCTCTTTTGAAAAGAGTTGGCTCCTTTCTGCTGCTGCTGCGGTTGCTGGTGTTGGTGTTGGTGCTGGTGCTGGTGTTGGTGCTGGTGCTGCTTTCCAACTGTTTGAAGTGCCAACAATTGAAAGTCATTAATGTTCCTATAATTATGATATATGATTCCATTAGTATTAACATTTTTTTTGGAAGATAATTCTTAATTTCATATTATTCATGATTTCAAATTGGTAATTTATGTTAATATTATACTTTATTTTTTTTTAATTAATAAAATAATTGAAAAGTATTAAGTTAATATGTTATCAATATAATCACATCATTTTCTAAGTGCAATAAATACTAAAAAGGATGGTCACAAGGTACTTTTTATCCAACCACTCATATCTAGATATTTTCTTTTGTAAATATAAGTACTTTGTATTTCATATTAAAAAAAATACTGAGTATTACATGATGATCACTTCCATGTTGATATCCATACTATCCCCCTTATCAAATAGATAATCATTTCCATGCTCATATCCATCCTATCCCCCTTATCAAATATATAGAAGAGCTCAGATTACACAGAAGACTATTACAATAACCATAAGACACTAAACCAAAAAATCCAGAAGTCGAAGCAAACTAAAACCATCCCATATTTGCATATCAGAGAATACATAAGCTGTTGAGAATGAAAAAGGTAGATAACTATATAGAAAAAAGTATTAACTTCACATTGTACTCGCATCTGCAAAGAAAACTAACAATATGCAGCACCAAGATAAAAACAGAGGCATCATGCCATAATAATGCTTCATTCATTACACTTGTAAAACCAAGAGGAAAAGATACAATTTAACTTACTCCAAAGAAATAAACATTGTAAATATGCATTCCAAAGACAATGTTATGGCACCATATTTATATCTATGCCCACCGAATTGAGGCCAAATACAATTAAACGATGTTCGAAAATGCTCCTCCATACAAATTGCAAAACACTTCAAAATAAATTAAAGCCATTGCATCTAAAAATAAATCCAAAAGCACCAGCATAACGAAAACCATTAAAACCCCATGACCCATAGAACCTAGAAGAGAAGACAACAACCAAGTATCCCTAGGAGGCTGCTAAGAATAAACCAAACCAGAGAAACATGTGCAAAAATGGATGACAAAATTAATCGAGCGCACCATTCTATTCATGATCTGAAGAAACCAGAGGAGGCATATAAACATTATCAGTTAGAGGATCAATGAGATCACCCAAGTCTGAATTGCTCACAACGAAACTTCCTACCCATGCCAAACGAGAGTTGACATTGTCTAAACAAAACTTGTTGTTGGGAGGCATGCATTTAATTTTCTCTAATGAAGAGAAACATTATAATTTTCCACTTGTCTTTCCTTGAATATGAGACATAGTAGAGTCATCATCTATTTATTTAACACCAAAGAGCTCATGAAATGAGACCTCCTTTTCCTTCATCTACCTTGAGCTGAAAATCATTTTGCACCCTCCCTCAACAATTCAAAGTAAGAGTAGTAAGTATTATCCCCTTCCTCCTTATTTTCATGCACAAGGATCTCGTTCCTCACCTCTAGAGGAAAATTATCAATCACGGTAAAAACTGAATTATAGGGAAAAGGTCAAACCCTTTTGTGACCAATTTTACCTCCACCACCTCTTCGACTACTCATTCTCTGCCTGGGAGGCATGAACACCACTGCAAATAAACAATGAGTACAATGACGATTGTAACCTCTAATTATAAAACATGAGCAAGAAATATATGGAAGACCCTAAATGCCCAATCGGAATACAATTAAGTCATCACCCAATGACCACACCACTTGACCAAAACCCAAAAGATTATCAAGTTTGTCACAATGCAGTTTCATGACATAATGAAGAAAAGGTATTGGAAACTTTTTAAAACTTAGAAATGACTTTAAGAAATTCTAAGGAAACCTAGATCCCTGAAACGTCCCATTAAACAACTAAATTTGGACACCTTGAACCAACTGCAATTGATTTAGAAAAAGAAAAACATAAGCTAAAAAAACTAGCACTAACAATTTTGGAGACCAATAACACCTTGCCCAAATTACCTCAATTACCCACAACAACTCAGAATTTATCTCCAAAGGCTCACTTAAACAAAGAAACTAATAAATTTTCCCCAAAGACCTAGACAAAGGGAGGCAGAGAATGGGTGAATGAAATTTATGCCCTAAGAACAACAAAGGAATGTGTAAATTCATGACTCAGAAACTAAAACTCGCCAAAATAAAGTGTATCTCGATACATACCAGAAGAGGTATGAGCCACAAAAGACACCATCGAACACGAAATTGCAATGCCAAAGGCTGAGTCACAAGAATGCATAGAATAGGCGAACCAAATTTATACCCTAAGAACAACCAGGAAATCAAAATGAAACTCCCCAAAACAATGTGAAGCTCAATGCATACCAAAAGAAATATGAGCCACAAAATACACCCTTCAATGCAAAATTCCAACAATAAGAAGAAAATATAGGAGTTCGAGGAAATGTCCTCGCCTCCTTGCACAATATGCTTGAACCTCCACCCATCCATCTCCGTAAATTAGTGCTTTAAATATTCAAGGCAACAAACATGCTAACACATAGACATTGGATACTTCTTGTCACGCCAACATAAGGAGGAGCCAAATGTGTTGATGGAACCTTCCTTGATGCAACCATGCTAGTTCTATTAACACAGTCATCATGGTCATATCTAGATCTTTTCAAAACAATTGAAATGAAGGAATTCACAATTTTTAATAGTATAGTTAATTTTTTGTATTATTGTATTTTATTTTTCCATTTTGAAAACAAATGATTCATGTATACACTTTATCTTTGGAGCATGAATTTTGTAAAATTGTTTATATAACTCTTCATCAAGAATTTACTAAACATTATATTTCACATTAGACAGCATAATTTTTAATTTATTGCATCTTTTCATCTATTTTCCAATTACATAGACTTGCTTAAAGTTCCTTTATTTTCAATTTTTGATGTTTACCATAATTCTAATTTGACCTAAATCTTTTTTTAATTGAATTTAATATATATTCATACACTCCTCTTTTCCAAAACATTTTACTCAAATAGTGAATCAGATGCAAAATCTATTTTTCAATATACATTAACATAACCTACAACTATATTTTAAGAAACTATACACATAAATTTACTAATAACACAACCACATAATAAATAACAAATAAACAATTTACAAATGAAAATGCAATTCCAACCATTTTCATTTAATGGCCAACTTCTTTAATTTTCCACCCTCCAATAATTAATATTTGATAATAATACCTAATCATTGTTAGGATGATAAAATGTTTGAAAACTAATTAGAGATTATACCATTTAATTTGTCATCAATGAGTATTGAGCATAAAAAAGAATGATCCCCTTACCATATCAAGGAATTGGTGCTAAGCCATAAGCAACGATGGCTAGATAGGAGGTGTCTTCATCCATACCTATCTTTGGCCTATTAAAGGGATACAAGCACCATGACTAATCCACAAAACATGCCCGGAAACGGAACGTGTCACAATCCCATAGCAAGAATTGATTTGAGGACACGGTTGGATTTCTTTACCATCCATGTGAGATATGAGTGCCATGAGTAGGTTTTGGGTAAGAAATGGATCTAAAAAATTAGACACGGTTAGTAAAAGGAAACCAGAAAACCAGAGATTAATTCCTAAATGAAGATTTTCAACTTAGAGAAATTGTTAGGGATGAAAAAACTTGGTTCTTAGGCCTTAAACATAACATATTGAATTTAATTTCTAGGAACAACACCTGCAAACCACCGTAGCACAGGCAATCTCTAGAGTGTCTTCGGTATTAAAATTTGGTATAAATGCTATGACGTCATTTTACACACCAACCATGAGTTTCAAGA
Organism: Pinus tabuliformis; assembly: GCA_031772625.1. NCBI lineage: Eukaryota > Viridiplantae > Streptophyta > Pinopsida > Pinales > Pinaceae > Pinus > Pinus tabuliformis. The sequence goes on along the minus strand of CM062805.1, from coordinate 1,326,434,641 downwards.
CAGTGACTATGTTCAACGAAAGAAAATAAGTTTCTTAGGTTATTGTTGAATTATTTTGGGCTCAAGAACCACGAATTAGTTTTGAAGCAACATACGAGTTCTTACGGGGGATTTTTGTAGGTTATAGAGTAGAGGGAAGGGATATTAGTAGGTTTTGTGCAACAAAAATGGGTTTTGATGTTGAAAAACATGATGAGAAACCAACAAAAGCCATAATGCCTAATTCAACCTTCTCAACATCAAACACCATGAATAATATGCAAAAACATGATCTATAGGAGATTAACAAAGGAATTAAAGCCTAATTGAACGTTCTCAAGCTCAATCACTATGGATAAGATCTACAAATTATGACATGCACCACCATTAGAGGGTATTTAACTGAGGAGATAGATATGGAAATCATTTAAGATGTTTTGTTCATTGCAAATGAATGTCAACGTGTTAACCATGGCTGTTGTATGGAAACCATAGCCTTAGGTCCCTGACCATAGTATGGGGAGACATGATATCTTCAAGACGTAAACACGGCTTGTTGGTCTGAATCCGCTGTTGGGAGTATATACAGCTCGCTCAACACGCTGCCTTTGTGCTTTTCTGTTTTCGATTTTTCAAAGATGGCTGTCTCCGCGATTGACATGAAGAAGCCGCTGAATGGAGAATAGAGGGAACTGACTATGGCCAAGATAGAAAATGTCTGCCAAGAATGGGACTTATTTCAGGTAATTCCCCATTAATTGCCATCCTAAAATTCTCATTAATTCATGCACACTCGTTTATAACTTTATTGTTCTGCTAGATTGTCACTGCTTACTGTATGTCATGTGTTAATTATGCAGCTTCCGAACCACGGTATACCTCACGTTCTGCTCGACCAAGTGAAGGAATTGTTCAAAAAACATTACAAGAATTCCATGGACGCAGAGTTTCAGAAGTCTGAAGTTGTAGAATGCTTGAAAGTGTTGTCTCTCAAGGCAAGAATTTCAGTACTACGAAAATATACGTCAACTGGGAAATTCGATTCATCCTCCAAGATGAAACTTATGACACAGGGTCACCATCTCTGCCTACCAATCTCAAGTATAATAATATTGAACTCGACGTATATTGATGATTTTGAAGGATGAATTTGCTGTTGCATTGGCTATTATTAATATAGTGCTATGGATAGTTGTGAGTTTATTTTATGTCAACAAATTTATTGAATATGTGTTCATAAATGTGGAAAATAATCGAAAATTATAGTGGAAGTTTTGATAGAAAAATGTTAATTAGAGATATGCTGGATATGGCAGAGAGACGATGAAGGAATTTCGTGAGGAGGTGAAGAGATTGGCCGAAAAACCATTAGATATAATACGCGAAAATTTGGGACTGGAGAAAGGGTATGTGAAAGAAGCCCTAGCAGGGGGTAATGGCAAGTCCTTCAAGTTCTGAAGGACGGCACTTGGTCTTCGACGTCCAACCCATCGACACGCAATTGTTATCGAATATTTGAATATGAAGTGCTTGACTTTTTAATAGTATTGGAGTGATACTTTGAGATAATACTTTGAGATAAAGTCACAGATAGTACCTTTCTCATCCACGAGTACAGTAAAGACAACGGATGTTACCTCTCTTTCAATATCATATAGCGGAAATTGTACATTCAATACACGCTAGTTTCGACTGAGCATTTTTTATTTTTCATTAAACAACTAAATGATTTTTAATTGTTAAATTAAGCTTACTCACCTATTATATTATATTGAGGCTATTGTTGTTAAGTCCTAAAATTATTGGTATATTTGAATTATTGGTATATTTGACTTTGCGGTTGTTAAGTAATAACTACTAAAACTATAATTCAAATTACTCCACCAAATTAACAATTCACCCTAATTAAAAAACATATATACTTTACTTCAGAATGATATAATAAATTTGAAATGAATTCAAAATTCTATATAACCCACGATGATGCAGAAAAACTTTGACTGAGCCTACGAAACCGTATACGATAAGACACATGAGAGGAAGTTGTATTTGGATGGATATGCAACACCCGAGTAACGTAATTAACTTAACAACAAAAGTTATATTAGGTTGAGAAAATGGACTTCCCAGAGAGATAGAAGTCATATTAGGTCGACAAAATGGACTTCCCACAGAGAGAAGTTACACTAGGTCGACAAAATGGACGTCCCACACAGAATTGTATTTTAGTGGAAATTAGAGAACGGACTTCACAAAGAAAATTATATTTAGGTCGAGAAAATGGAACCGACACAGACGAAAATAAGGAAACGACAGATAATTTTAGGTCGAGACAGTAGAATTCCAAGGGAGTGTGGAATTCGAAGAGAAAGTTGCATCTTAGAGAGAAAATAGATAACGGAAAAGTAGACGAAGTTACAATTGGGTCAAAATGGGGAACGGAAGAGAACGATTTCAAAATAAGATATCACAGAGAACATGGAACGGACGAAACAGCTGACTGAATTACAATCGGGAAGGAATTGAGTGTTATATCAGATTACATTTTTAGTTTTTACTTATAAATGGGTGGCATATTTGGTTAGGAATTTTAATTACTCTAGCATGTTAAAGTTGGTTAAAATTAGAGACTCAGTTAACTCACTCTTTAATTTAACACTCTCCTTAATTAGGATCGTATGACTCAACATAACTCAAACATCCCTTGACTTGAATCAATTATCATTCAAATATGTATGTTGGTCTATGTCTCACCTAGGTTTACAATGACTCAAGACTTTCACGATTTTGTATTTTATTTTTCTCTTCCAAATTTAATATCCTCTAAATTGTTTCATTCTTTGTTGAACTTTCTTGGTGTAGGCTTTATTCACTTGCTGCTGCCTTAATTTTTCTTTTAATTTTCTTGAATTGAGTGTTACATGAGATTGCATTTTTAGTTTTTAGGTATAAAAGGGTGGTATATTTTAGTTAATGGATTTTAGTTTGAGTGGTTGACATCTTAGTTTGCGATCCCATTCACTCATGTTCAAGTCTTTGGTTTATCTGTCATAGTATAACTGAAAGTATAGGCGTCTTGATAGAATATGGAATTCTTAAGATTCCCTGCTCTAATTTCAGGCCCTAGGCTGAGCTATGAGTTTATGATATCACTGTCCTGCCAATTCGCCATCTAATATCTAGTATGTGAGAGATTGCTAATTCTCCATCTAAAAAAACTGATATATTATATTTTTATCTTATAAATTTTTAATGTATATTCAAATGTATAAATTAAAAAAGCAAATTAAAACATTTCAACTATATAGAATTAACAACTTAAGCTTACAATTCTAAAGAATTCTTAAAAGTTTGTCTTCCTAGGATATAAGGAAACAGGGGGCCTAAGACCCCGTTATTCCAAATTGCATGGTTTTCCTTATGATGAATCAGCCTGCTTTCGGAGTTAGTAGCTAAAAATAACTATCCCCACTCCTAATTTAATAAAATTTTCACACCGGTTAAAAAAATAAAATTCAAAAAAAATCCCTTAAAGAATTTTGAATATCTCTGACCTGAAAATATGCCATAAAAAGGATCAAAGACTACGACTAAAAACTGTGGGCGGCAGAGCTAGTGCAGTCAGATACTCGCATCATAATTAACTATGCACTCAGTTCCTTACGTGATCGAAGGAGAATCCGATGCAGCTCGCACGATTGACTCTCCGCCAAATACCGATCAACACACGGCACCCTATTGTCCACTTCCGTCAAAAATACCAACTGTCCGATAAAGTGCCAATGAGCTTCACGCTTCTACAACGAATAACTCCTATATATAGGGTGCCCTGGCTCTTCGATTCCTCAGAGTCCGCTGTTGGAAGTATACACAGCTCGCCAATACGCTGTTTTTCTGCTTTTCTGTTTGTGATTTATCAAAGATGGCAGTCCCCGTGATTGACATGAAGAAGATGTTGAATGGAGAAGAGAGGGAAGTGACAATGGCCAAGATACAAAATGCTTGCCAAGAATGGGGCTTCTTTCAGGTGATTCCCCCATTAATTCCCATTCTATAATTTTCATTAACTCAAGTACAATCGTTTGTAACTTTATTTTTCTGCTATATTATCACTTCTTATTGTATGTCATGTGTTATTATGCAGCTTCTGAACCACGGAATACCTCACGCTCTTCTCGACCAAGTGAAGGAGCTGTTCAAGGAACATTACAAAAATTCCATGGACGCAGAATTTCAGAAGTCTGAGATTGTAGGGATGCTTGAAAGTGCTGTCTCCCAAGGCAAGAATTTCGGTACTACGAAAATAGATGCCGACTGGGAAACGGGCTTCTTCCTCCAGGATGAAACTTATGACACAGTCTCACCTCCTCTGCCTACCAATCTCAAGTATAATATTTTTGTATTTTGATGATTTAGATAAATGAATTTGCTGACGCACTGGTTATTATTTCTAGCAGTGATAATGGATAGTTGTGGGTTTATTTTATTATTCATGAATGTAGAACATATTCGAAAATTGTAAAAATGTTTTGAAGGAATAGTGCTCATCAGCGATGTGTTGGATATTGCAGAGAGACGATGAAAGAATTTAGTGAGGAAGTAAAGATACTCGCGGAAAGAATATTAGATATAATCTGCGAAAATCTGGGACTGGAGAAAGGGTATCTGAAAGAAGCCATAGCAGGGGGCAATGGCGACGGCAAAGCCCCTTTCTTTGGCATAAAAATGGCTCACTACCCGCCATGCCCAAGGCCAGAACTCGTCGATGGGCTGCGCCCCCACTTGGACGCTGGCGGAGTCATTCTGCTACTGCAAGATGATGAAGTGGGTGGCCTTCAAGTTCTGAAGGACGGCAGTTGGTTCGACGTCGAACCCATTCGACACGCAATCGTTATCGACATTGGCGATCAGCTGGAGGTATATAAATTGTATATATTCAAATATCAAATGTTTTTTCGGTGTATATATGACTTATCTAATTACTAATGATGGGGTTTGCGCGTGAATACAATTCAGGTGATGACCAATGGGAAATGCAAGAGCATGCGGCATCGCGTGCTTTCTAAAAAGGACGCCAATCGAATGTCCGTCGCAGCGTTTTATAACCCATCGACCAATGCGGAGGTGTTTCCAGCTCCACAGCTGATCATGAAGGCGACAGAACAGAATGGCAATGAAAATGACATTAATAATATGAATGCCCAAAGTGGCTATAGTTATCCAAAGTTCGTCTCAAAAGATTATATGAAAGTCTATGGTGAGCAGAAGTTTCTCGAGAGAGAGCCGCGATTCGAGGCTATGAGAGCACTCTGTTCCCTGAAGTAATCTTCTTGAGGAGATACTAGCTCCCAGCAATGCTGCACTTTCAACTGGTTCTGGTTATAAACTTATGTTCAATAAAGAATTAGAATTAGATTAATCTATATAGGAAATAGAGCTATTCCCTGTGTATTTTCTGCACTTTCAACTGGTTCTGGTTATAAACTTATGTTCAATAAAGAATTAGAATTAGATTAATCTATATAGGAAATAGAGCTCTTCCCTGTGTATTTTCTTATCGAGCTCCATCGCAATATTTAGGATCTATGCATGGAATAGAATTAGGATAGGATACAGCAGGTTGGATGTTTTCCAAGTGGTTATCAGTGTCTTGGAAACTCCACTCCCCAGTAAACGCGTTAAACTTTATTCGTGCAGGCTATATTCATATCGAAGGTACTTCGATGACATATCCTCTTTTAAATTGTGTAAACCGTTACGCAGACTTAATTTGAATACTATATTGAGATGTAAACGTGCATCCATTTCTAAGCATTAAAGTTGGATTACATATTCTATTTTAACTTCTCCAACCTTTTGATTCCACGTTAAATTGAACACTTTGGTTATTTAGAAGTGCTTTACTGTTTCTTTCTCCAACCTCTTTATTCCGCGTTAAATTGAACACTTTACTTCTTTGGAAGTGCTTCACTTTAAGTGAGGAACATTTTGTTCGGACCAGATTCTTGTAATTTAAAAAAATAAATAAAAAATTGATGGCAAAAGTGTTTGAATGATTTTTTTTTAATAGTGAAAATGAATTTATTATAATCAAAAATTTCTAAGTCACTCAAAATTCTGAAATTTAGCTATTATAATCTTAATTTTTATAAAATTTCTGGCAAATTTCATCAAAATCATACCAAAAATTCATTTTTGGAACAAAAACATCCCATTTTTTTTCTGTCATAAGCTACATAATGCAATGCTTCATATCAGATATTCTGAAAAGCTACAATGTAAAGAAACAAAATTTATAAAACGATGATGCAATCATAAGCTATGGAAGATGGAGCAAACCCTCCCAAAGAGTGATATTGTCATCTATGAACCTGTACCTCATAACCCCAAATACACCACTGAGACCCTCTTTAGAGAGTGTGTCTGCCACCATGTTAGATTCACGGTATATGTGGCAAGCAGAAATACCTGGGAGAGTCCCCATGAGATGTTTGATGTGGTTGATCCATCCAGATAAGAGAGGGGGGTCAATTGTGGTGTGTCCTTTTATTCCCTCAATGAGGGATCTCGAATCTCCATAGACATGTAGATTATTTACCTTATTTTCTTTTGCAAACCAAAGTAATCCCCATAATGCTAATATTTCAACCCTAGTGTTGGTACCTGGGCCGCCATTACAGGAGAGTTTGTAATGTGGCCTTTCATTTATTCTGAGCCAAGCGTTGCATCCACATATTCCCTATTGTGTCGCTCCATCAAATAGACCTACAGGGAAACAAAGAACAGGTGTACAGTGACGATAGGATAAATATTTGATTGAGCAGGTATGTCTGGAAATTGATGTCTTCCAAGATATGATTGTCTGGCATATCCTGTTTGTATTTATTGGCACTCCTTCGAATAAGCAAAAGTTTTGAGCATACCAGAACTCCCAGAAAAGTAAAAATGGAATTTCCTTAAAATTGCCATCTCCCATAGCCCAATGTATGATACATTGTTCGATGTTGTGTGCCCGCCTGTCCATAATATGATATACCTATGTAATACGCCTTCATATCAATCTAGTAGTGGGACATAGAATGAAAATATGTATGCAAGATTCCATATCATTTCGAGAGAGAATACATCACCTTGGACCCAAGTCTCCTCATTTCGGGAGATTATCCCATGTTAGTATCTTATTCTTCCATACTAGCCAGGTAAACAAGGTCATCTTAAGAGGGATATTCCATTTCCATATTTTCTGGAACCATAATGGCATTTTCAAATCATATGTCCACGACATGAAGAATCGATATTGAATGCTTGTGAAATCGCCCACTCCAGATGAGATGGTCTCCTTGTGTGTTATAACAGAGACCAACCATATGGAGGAGATTGATATAACCATCCCAATAGTCGACACAATGTCCTTCAAGTCCCAGCTCCACTGCCTCTTTCCATATTGGACAACTTGCTTGCCATTGTTAGATGACTTGATATAAAAAGAAGTAGCCTCTGGAGTGATTGATCTCCAATGTGTTCCCATTAAGCAGTGCATCCTTATTGGTTCCCTTGATATTGTCATACCCAATTTGAAACTTGTGTCCATTACCAAAATCCCATATCATTCGCATCCGCAACCAGTACATCACTTTAGTGAAGCTCCTCCATATAGAAGACCCCTTTACTCTAGAGAGGTTTTTATTTCTATATAATGTGCCAATATCAAAACCTTTCAGATATTTGTTGTTGATTATGTCCTACCCAATCCCATGTCTAGTCAAAGCTCTCTAGAAAAAGTTGATCAATAAATTCTAACAAATACCTTATTGTCCAAAATACCCCATCCATCATATTTCTCTGGTTTAGTCAGAGCTTCCCATCTACACAGATGGAACTTAGTGTCCTCTCTCGCGTCACACCAAAGGGACCTAGTTAGGTTAGTTCTAATCTTGGATGTGATAAGAGATGACATCACAAATAAATGTTCCCAATAAATAATAATATGTTGTAGAACAACTTATATAAGAGAATATATGCCACCCAATTTTAGTGATTTGTGGGACCATGAGTTCAGTCTCTTTATGTATTTGTCCAAAATCCAAAACCAGTCTATATTCTTGTAGTTATTGGGCTTGCGTTTAAAACCCAGATAGGTGAAACCTGCAACAAGGGGGGGAGCTCTCATGGCAAATATTCCAGAAAATATCTCTATATCCATCTTGTCACCATAAGAAAAGAGTAGAATATATTTGTTGTTGTTTGTTATCAGCGCAGAGGCTGCAACATAGTGTTAAAAGATATAGTGTAGAGCATAGCATTGTGAACTAGAAATAATACCAAAAGTAAGGATATCATCAACAAAAAATAAATGTTTGATAATCACATGGGGAGATATACAGAGACCTTGAAAGAGAACCCAAGACTGAGCATCCTTGATCTTCAAGCTAAGTCCATCCATGACAAGAATAAAATGTAAAGGGGAAAGAGAACATCCCTGTTGAAGTCCTCTACCTGCCCTGAAGAAGCTCCAGGGAAATACGTTGATCAAAACATCATAAAAATTTGAGGATATACACGACATAATACACTCTACGTTGTGTGGATGTAAACCAATCTAGTTTAGAATGAGGTGGATGTAGGATCAGTCTACACTATCGTGGGCCTTATGTAAATCCACTTTCATAACAAGAGCTTCTTTCTTTTTTGTATGAATAGTATGAATGCATTTAGGTGCAGTAGCAATGGTGTCATGAATAAGGTGATTGTTCAAAAATCCAAAGTTCTCTTGGGATATGTGTGCAGAGAGGATATTATTGACACATCTCATGATCACCTTTGAAATCAATTTGTATGTGATGTTGTAGAGGGAGATAGACCTGAAATCCCTGAAATTGTGAGGGGAAGAAGATTTCAAATAAGAGCTAAGAAGGTTGAATTAACAACACCATTGATATTTCCCAAAATTCCGAGCTCTTCGACAATCTCCAATAGACTTTGTTCCATCAATTAAAAAATAAGAATAAAGAGCTCCACAATCCAAACGTGAGGGTCTGAGCATTTTTCCTTGGCAAATCATTTAAGAACCTGTAAAATTTCTTCCAATTGTATAGGGCGATAAAGGGCTTCATTAGATGTCTCATTGAACATATTAGGGTATAGATCCAAATCCCATAATTGGTCCATATAGTCCATTCCGAGTCTGGTCTTATAAAAATCCTCAAAATATGTTATTGCCTCGTTTTGGATCTGTGGGGTAGTATATTTAATCTCCTCGTAAAAAGTTTCAATGTGCAAGATATAATTTATGTGTTTTATGTTGTTTGCATAATGATGAAAAAAACAAGTGTTACGATCCCCCTCTCGCAACCATATAGCCCTGCTTTTGAGTCACCAAGTAGCGTCCTGAATCTTAAGAATCTCATTCTTTCTATCTTCGAGGGATTTTAATAATTCCAACTCCTATTGTGATGGATTTTTCATTTCCATGGACTGGCCAAAATAGGATATATCCCTTGTCATCTGCTACAATTCCATAATCGTCTGCTTCTTTTTCTTTCTCTCCTAAATTTGAGTCTCGCTTTTTAATAAATTGAGATTTTGAGTAATGGTCTACATGGAAGAGGTCCCCTGTGTCCATGCTACCTCAGGTCATGTAGAGGTGACCATATCATTAAAATCTATATCATCCAACCAAACCCTGTTAATTTGAAAGGGATCCCACAGTGAATATTTTCCGACCTCCATTGTAAAATAACAGGAAGGTGATCAGAAAGATATGTCCTATGTACAAAGGACTTCATATTGCCCAAAATATCTACCAGGTTCTCATGAACAAGGAAACGATCTAAATGCTTCCCAATATGATCATCACGAGCCCTACGATTATCCCAAATGGGAGAAAGTGGAAAGGGACAAATATCAACCAAGTGATGATCTGCAAAAACATTATACAATTGACCAGCTAATGGGTCCAATTGACAATGAGTGCCCCAACATTCTTTCATCGATAAAGTAGAATTAAAATCACCTGCCATGATAAGGGCACTAGTCTTCAATATGTCACATGATGCTATATGGTCCCAAAAAACAACACGATCTCTACAAGGTGCATATAAATTAAGAAAATGAATACGAATGGGAATCTCCCTAAAATGGCCAGTCAAAAGTATGCCAACAAAGAGACGAAAGGTACGCAAGTTTTCCCACTTGGGATCCCACATGGCGATAAGGCCTCCAAACATACCAGTAGAGCTTCCATTTCTAACCATTAAAGTTGGTTTACATATTTGAACCTTTTAGTTATAGGGAAGTGCTTTACTGTTTATTAGTATAAAGATAAGTCCACCTTTACATATTTGAAGCTTTTAGTTATATGGAAGTGTTTTACTCTTTATTAGTATAAAGATAAGTTCACCGATAGTCCACTTCTAACATTTCTCATCCACGAGGAAGACCACGGATAGTACCTCTCTCTTTCAGTATCATAAAGCGGAGATGGTACATTATTTTTTAAATTAATGTAATTAAAATTAATATAATTTTTAATTGGTTTATTGTTATAGTTATTTCTTTCCTTTGAACTACTTCCATTTTTTATTTTTAATATAAATATTGGTTTATATTAATTAACTAAACCATCAATCTTGTAAAGTAGTTATTGTTTATTTTTCATTTTTAAAATCAGATGATTATGAGTTGTTAAATAAAATATACTCATGAAAATTGGTTTATTATGTAAATGTTTTATACAATATCAACTCTCATATATATATGAATAATTAAAAATAAATAAAATATTTATTTATTATAATATTTAAAATTAATTAAATTATTATAATGTTTAAAATTATTAAATTTTTAATATATTATTATTACAATAATGTTTAAAAAGTAATAATTATCCAAAATATCAATACAAATATCCAAAATATTTGACGATGGATAAAAAATGGTTATATATTGGTTTTTTTTATTTAGAACAATCTATTAAATAATTTTTTTTAATAAACATGAAAAATGTATCATGACATTTAAACTAGATTAAATGGTATATTTATTTATTATTATCATAATAACTTAGTATTATTGTAAAAATAGTAATTATTCGGGGAGTGGAAATGAATGGTTGGAAAAGTTAGAAGACAATGGTTCAAATTTCTATGTTGAGATGATGGGTATAGAAAATACATAAAAATACTTGTAATTTTTATATGCATAGTAGATTTTGGATGAAAAAATCGAATAAACAAAATAGTATGAAGTGTCAACAATTGAAAGTCATTAATGTTCCAATGGTATGAAGTGCCAACAATTGAAAGTCATTAATGTTCCTATAATTATGATATATGATTTCGTTAATATTAACATTATTTTTGGAAGATAATTCTTAGTTTCATATTATTTATGATTTCAAATTGGTAATTTATGTTAATATTATAATTTAATTTTTATTTTTTAAATTAATAAAATAATTGACAAGTATTAAGTTAATATGTTATCAATAGAAGAACGTCATTTTCTAAGTGGATTGAATACTAGAAATGATGGTCACAAGGTACTTTCTATCCAACCACTCATATCTAGATATTTTCTTTTGTAAATATAAGTACTTTGTATTTCATATTAAAAAAATGTTGAGTATTACATGATGATCATTGCCATGTTGATATCCATACTATCCCCCTTATCAAATAAATAATCATTTCCCTGCTCCTATCCATACTATCCCCCTTATCAAATAGATAGAAGAGCTCAGATTACACAAAAGACTATTACAATAACCATAAGACACTAAATCAAAAAAGCCAAAAGTCCAGGCAAACTAAAACCATCCCATATTTGCACATTAGGGAATACATAAGCCGCTAAGAATGAAAAAGGAAAAGAACTATATAGAAAAAGGTATTAACTTCACATTGTACCCCCATCTGCAGAGAAAACTAACAATATGCAGCACCAAGACAAAAACAAAGGCATCATGCCATAATAGTGCTTCATACATTACACTTCTAAAACCAAGAGGAAAAGATATAATTAAACTTCCTCCAAAGAAATAAACATTGTAAATATGCATTCCAAAGACAATGTTATGGCACCAGATTTATTTCTATGCCCACCGAATTGAGTCCAAATACAATTCAACAATGTTCCAAAAATCTCCTCCATACAAATAGCAAAACGCTTCAAAATAAATTAAAGCCATTGCATCTAGAAATAAAGCTGAAAGCACCAGCATACCGAAAACCATTAAAACCCCATGACCCATAGAACCTAGAAGAGAAGACAACAACCAAGTATCCCTAGGAGGCTGATGAAAATAAACCAAACCAGAGAAACATGTGCAAAAATGGATGACAAAATTAATCGAACACACCATTCTATTCATGATCTAAAGAAACTAGAGGAGGCATATAAACATTATTAGTTAGAGGATCAATGAGATCACCCAAGTCCAAATCGCTCACAAAGAAGCTTCCTACCCATGCCAAATGAGAGTCGACATTGTCTAAAAAGAACCTCTTGTTAGGAGGCATGCATTTAATGTCCTCTAATGAAGAGAAAACATTATAATTGTCCACTTGTTTTTCCTTGAATATGAGACATAGTAGAATCATCATCTATTGACTTAACACTAAAGAACTCATGAAATGAAACCTCCTTTTCCTTAATCTACCTTTAGTTGGAAGACATTTTTCACCCTCCCCCTACAATTCAAAGTAAGAGTAGTGAGTATTATCCCCTTCCTCCTTATTTTCTTGCACAAGGATCTCCTTCCTCACCTCTAGAGGAAAATTATCAAATGCAGTAACAACTGAATTATAGGAAAAAGGTCAAACCCTTTTGTGCCCAATTTTACCTCCACCACCTCTTCGACTACTCATTCTCTGCCTGGGAGGCATGACCACCGCTGAAAATAAACAATGAGTGCAATGACTATTGTAACCTCTAATTATAAAACATGACCAAGAAAGATATGGAAGAACATAAATGCTTGATCGGAATACAATTAAGTCATCACCCAATGACAACACCACTCGACCAAAACCCAAAAGATTATTAAGTTTGTCACAACGCATTTTCATGACACAATGAAGAAAAAATATTAGAAACTCTTTACAACTTAGACATGACTTTAAGAAATTATAAGGAAACCTAGACCCCTGAAACGTCCCATTAAACAAGGAAATTTTGACACCTTGAACCAACTGCAATTGATTTAGAAAAATAAAAACATAAGCTAAAATCACTAACACTAACAATTTCAAAGACCAATAACACCTTGCCCAAATTACCTCAATTACACACAACAACTGAGAATTTATCTCCAAAGGCTAACATAAACAAAGAAAATGATAAATTTTCCCCAAAGACCTAGACAAAAAAATGTAGAGAATGGGTGAATGAAATTTATGCCCTAAGAACAACAAAGGAGTGTGTAAATTCATGACTCAGAAGCTAAAACTCGCCAAAATAAAGTGCATCTTGATACATACCATAAGAGGTACGAGCCACAAAAGACACCATCGAACGTGAAATTCCAATGCCAAAGGCCCAGTCACAAGAATGCATAGAATAGGCGAACCAAATTTATACCCTAAGAAGAACTAGGAAATCAAAATGAAACTCCCCAAAACAATGTGAAGCTCAGTGCATACCAGAAGAAATATGAGCCACAAAATACACCATCCAATGCAAAATTCCAACAATAATAAGCAAATATAGGAGTTCGAGGAAATGTCCTCACCTCCTTGCACAATATGATTGAACCTCCACCCATCCATCTCCATAAATTAGTGCTTTAAATCTTCAAGGAAACACACATGCTAACATATAGACATTGGATACTTCTTGCGAGGCCAACCTGAGGAGCCAAATGTGCTGATGGAACCTTCATTTATGCAGCCTTTCTAGTTCTATTAACACCCTCATCGGGGTCATATCTAGATCTTTTGAAAATGATTGAAATGAAGGTATTCACAATTTTTAATAGTATCCTTAATTTTTTGCATTATTATATTTTAGTTTTCCATTTTGAAAACAAATGATTTTTGTATATACTTTATCTCTAGACCATGAATTTTGTAAAATTGTTTATATAACTCTTCATCAAGAATTTACTAAACATTACATTTCACATTAAACAACATAATTTTTAATTTATTGTATTTTTTCATCTATTTTCAAATTACATAGACTTACTTAAAATTCCTTTCTTTTCAATTTTTGATGTTTACCATAATTCTCATTTCACCTAAATATTTTTTTAATTAAATTTAATATATATTCATAAAATCCTCTATTCCAAAACATTTTACTCAAATATTAAACCACATGCAAAATCTATTGTTCAATATACATTAGCATAACCTACAACTATATTTTAAGAAACTATACACATAAATTTACTAATAACACAACCACCTAATAAATTACAAATAACCAATTTATAAATGAAAAATGCAATTCCAACTATTTTCATTTAATGGCCAACTTCTTTGATTTTCCACCCTCCAATAATTATTATTTGATAATAATACCTAATCATTCTTACGATGATAAGATGTTTGAAAACTAATTAGAGATTATACCATTTAATTTGTCATCAATGAGTATTGAGCCTAAAAAAGAATGATCCCCTTACAATATTAACGAATTGGTGCTAAGCCCTAAGCAACGATGACTAGATAGGAGGTGTCTTTATCCATACCTATCTTTGTCCTATTAAAGGGATACAAGCACCCTGACTAATCCACAAAACATGCCTGGAAAAGGAACGTGTCACAATCCCATAGTAGGAATTGATTTTAGGACCACGGTTGGATTTATTTACCATCCATGTGAGATATGAGTGCCATGAGTAAGTTTTGGGTGGAAAATGGATCTCAAAAATTAGACACGGTTAGTAAAAGGAAACAATTGATTAATTCGTAAATGAATATTTTCAACTTAGAGAAATTGTTAGGGATGAAAACACTTGGTTCTTACGCCTTAAACATAACATGTTTTGTGCATTACAAATCTATATCAAGGTGTTAATCATGGTTGTGGTATGGAAACAATAGACTTAGATCCCCGATCATGGTATGAAGAGAGAATTTATATCCTTAAGACCTAAACATAGGTTGTTGGTATCAAATTCTATGAACACATCCATAAACAACCACATAGAACCATATATTGGTTGCGAGGCCTTGATAAACATTCAAGAATAAGAATTATGATCTAATTTAATATGTTAACGATCAAGATCCTTGAATAATTCCTTAAATTAACACATTAGAACATTATCTGGGATATTTGGCCTATAACTCAGAAACTTGGTCCATGTGTAGATTTTATACACTAGAACTATGTGTCAATGAATAAGGATATCCAAGTGGGTGGAAATGTACTTAAAGATTAGTTTAAACTTATGAAACTCATCCACCATGATCAACACCTAGAGACAGTGGCACTAACCCTTTCTAGGGAGTCCTTCACATCTAAGTTAATATGGGTGTCCTTACAACATCTCCAGAATCATAAATGGGTCACAAGTTGATATGAGTTGATGAAGGGAACTAAATGAAATATATATTATTAACTAAAAACACATAGATCCAACAAAACTTGACTTCAATTAAATTATGGAAAATTTTAAAAATTATATACAAGTAGAATGAAAGAAAACTAGCTCAAACTGTGGTAGCTTATCTCTAAGAAGAGATGTGATGGCTACCAACATTCCTAAATTGTATTACAATGAGACTCTGAGTCCTATTTTTATCATCAAGAAGTAATAATAAAACCCTAGATACCCAAAAACCTAAACCTAGGAGATGAAGTGCCAAACGCTTATGGGCCCCGATTGGGTAAGTTGGAACCTCAACTTCTTGAGGTCATGACTTTGGCATATGACCTCTATTAGTGTGCACAATATCTCATTGTAAAAGCCTATCCGAGGAGTAAAATTTCCAACTTTCGATGGAAATTTATGATTGACATGGACCTCTTTACCTAAAAAGATCATTTAGGGCCTCAAAATCTCTCTAGACGTTAAGGACCTGAAAACTGCTAAAATAGAAATTGTGCTACGTAATAGAAAATTGTGTTGTGAGACATGTGGAATACATGGGTGGTCATCGATATCCACCTGGATCAATAGTCCTTGAACATATTCTACAAATACAAATTAGAGCATCTATCCTTAAGAATTTCTTCTCAAGCTAGATTTCCATAGACGAGTCCTTGAGCCACCAAATCCACCCTATATTGGTTATGAATATTCTTAAACAATGTTATAACTCTTATAACTCGGTGATCTTCTAACTAAGAATGGTTCTTGAGGTATAACCAACGTAAAGGGGAAATGACAATGGTATTGTGCACTAATGATACCTTTCAAGTTCAATCGATGTGAAAAATTTCTACAATCCATAAGAAAAATCCTTTCTCTTAGGGATATTTTGGCTATTAATGGTTTTGGAGGGCACCTTATGATGTCTTCATTGATATTGATGGGTTTTTAAATATTTAAAGTATATCTCTTCTACTTAAATAAAGGATTCAGTACTAGAGGTTTCCTTTTGAAGAATTTCAAGATGAGGGCATTTTACATGGATTCCATTTTAAGATAAATAAGCTTCAATTATTGACACACAAACATTCTCTAAAATATTTAAAAATAATTTAGGTTATGTATTTACCTCTACATATTGGTTTCATATTTGGATTGATTAACTTGGTGGTTTGACGAGATATTAAAGTACAGTCTCGAAATTTGTCAATAATTTATAAAGGCATGCATGCAAATTCTACTCACACACATATGTACATATATTAAATTTTCTGTATTTAACATGGGATTCATACACACCTTTTAAATCTTATAAAGAAGTCCAAGTTCTAATTTAATAAGTCTACAGCTTGGAATTTCAATCCCATGATGCACATTGGATTTACTCACTTTAGGTTTTGTGAATAAATAGTTATAACATGCACCTATTTATGAGGTATTTACAACCTCACATAGACTAGTGATGCTTCCTTATACATACAACATGCTCAATAAACAATGCCACTAATATATTGACATCAAAAACTTGCAAATGTAGCCTCTAGTCAAGATTACATCACAATTTCTACCATTTTCCTTGAATGATAACTAAGGGAATAACTACAAAATTAAGGGAAGGGGGTCCTTAGATTAACATTTCCGCTTTGATGACAACTTCATGCATCGTAACTAAGTTGCACTGACATAGAAACTTTACTTCCATGAAAAACTTGGTGAAAATGTAAACAACTTGTTGGTCAATGGGAAAATCTTATAAATGAATAATATTGTTAGTTGCTAGCTCTGGAATATAATGAGTGTTAACACCAATGTATTTGATTTTTGAATGATACATTAAATTATGACAAAGTAGAATAAAAATTTAATTTTCACAACTTAATAAAATTGTAATATATTTTACACAAATGTAACCATTAACCATCATTGTATCACATAGTATAACAATTGCAAATATGATATATATTATAGATTATTTTAGGTTAACAAAAGTAAAAAGCATAAATATAATTATCTATAAAATAAGCTGATAAAAAAAAAACTTCTTACAACTAAAATTACATAATGAAATTCTACTTAACATTATAAACTCAAACTTCAATTTATAGTATATACTCAAACTTCAATTTTATATATATATATATATATAATCATGAAACGCAAAACAATTTATTCATCAGTAACAAAAATACTACATAATTGAGATACTATAGCTTCAACATTTACCCTCAAGTACGGCACCAATCAGCCAACGATATTAATTTACTTATTAGCAAGAATATCACAACATTATTTATAATTTTCAATAACAACCAATAAAAATATTACAAAATTTTAAAATTTTCATCTTTATGCATAATATTTAGTGCATTTATTTCTCATATTACACTTTTACCTACGTATACAAAATCATACCTTATTGTCTATAATTTCTTAAATCTTATCCTTCCATATTATAGGCCATGGTGGCTCTCTCCCTGATCTCTTATTCCTCTTTAAATCTACTCTTTACCATTCTCTTCGCACATTATGTTATTATTTTCAAATGTTACTATTGAGATAATCTTTTCTTTTGTCGTTTTGGCTTTCTTTCTGTAACATTTTAATGAACGTTTCGCTTTGTATTTTAAAATCATTTTTCCCTTCTCTTTACATTTTATCTTTTGTATTTCTTTTTCATACACTTCTCCTTAATTTTTATATTATAATACTATTAATACATGCTTTCCTCTCAACTAAGCTCCTCGTTATATTAATCTTCGTATTACATGAATGTATTTACTTCATAACCATCATATATAGAGTAAAGGTCAGTGAGATTTATAGTTTAGTTATGCCTTCATATAATCCAGATCCATATTTAGGCATTTACACATCTTTTAAATATTATATATCTGGTTAGTGAACTTTTCCTTATACACTCCTTATGTATGCTTTCCGAATGCCCATCGTTTGATCTTTGATAACCCAAGAAAGTGTCTTTCCCTCATACTTCTGGGTTACTTTACACCCTTTTCACAAAATAATGCATTTTCTATGACACCATGTATATGATTTGTTCTATACCAAACCTAAGTTATCCTCATGGTAATTTAATTACACATTTTATTTTTGTCTTAGAATTATGTGCTTGCTTTTAATTACTAATTCCATAATTATTGATGATCATGATGATGGTGGTGGTGGTTAACGTCTACTAGACTAAACATTGGTCTATCGAATCTATCAAACTAACCAATCAAACTTTTATTTATTATAATTTATTTTATAATGATTTTTTTTTTATTTTTAACATTTTCAATATATATTTTTCATATATCAAAATAATAACAACTCATATTGGATTTCTCTAGACGAGAGGTTCGCGTCTGAAACAAAGAATGGCTAGGTTCTGCGGTGCCGACAACACGCTGATCTGCGAAGAGGCAAAGAAGACAAAGATCACAGGGAGATCGAACGCCGGACTAACCCAACCGAGTGCGCTGATACGGATCCGGCAATGTAGAGGACGAGATCACAACCCCTCAGCAACGAATCGAGCCTCAGATGATGAATGGCCTGCTCTCAGGACACGGTTGGTTTCCCGTTATCTGATTAAAGGTTCTTTTCATAATAAACCTGTCTCCCTTACTGTAATAGGTTACGGCCAGCGAGATTCACACCGAAAGCGTTCAGATCTGCAAACGATAGCACAACCCTACCTCGATCCGCAACCTCAAACTGCAATTAAGGGTAAGAACGGAGAGTTTTGGCCGGAGACAGATGCGCGAGCGGGAGTCACAAAGAATACTGGCTCATTTCCATATGGAAGGAACAGGTGCGGCTCAGATCTGATATCAGAGAGCCCGGGGGAGGAAAGAACACGAACCACCAAGGCACGCCCAGAATCTAAGTTTCTTGAAACTAAAAAACGGATGATAGGAGGTGGACGATCGCCAGATCTGGAGAATCAGGGCTCGATTAAGGCCGATCCATCAGATCTGAAACAAATATTTATCAGATCTGTAGACGGCAAACACTGTTGTGCCCAAATCAAGGAAGGGATGGACATCCAGGAGTTAAAGAAACAGATCCAGAACAAATTGGGAATTCCGGCAGCACTCCAAAGTCTCTTATTCTCAGGGATCTGTATGCAGGACCAACACACGCTCCAGCATTACGGAGTGGTCAAAGATTCAACCATCATCCTCAACCTCAGGCTCCGAGGCGGATGCAAGGGAACCAGCTCAAAAAATCCAGGCTCCTTCCGCGATGCAGTTAAAGGAAAAGAACCAATGCAACACAGAACAACATCCACACCAGAGATTCCAGGACCCTACATTGTGGAACAGAAGGCAGAAGCACCTATTTTAACTATATCATTGCCAGAGGTAATAGATCTACACTCAGATCTAACTCATAATGCTGTTATATGCAGATTTAACGGTTATTGGCCCAAAGCTGATGCACTACACCATTGGATCTACACATCATGGACACCCAATTGTGAAATATATCTATGCCCTAAGGGATTCTTCATAGTCAGATTTAGCACAGAGCTGGAACGAGACAATGCCATTAACCAGGGGCCCTGGTTCTGGGGCAATGCTGGTCTCTTTCTCACACCGTGGTTCCCAGATTTCGATGCCAATACCATGGTAGTATCGACAATGCCAGTCTGGGTTAGGCTACACAACCTACCACTGCATTTCTGGCACCGAAAAGCTTTAACAGCCATTGGGAACTCCTTAGGAAAATATCTCAAAATAGACGAGGACAGAGCATGCCGGGGAATTTTCACATATGCTAGAATATGTGTAGAAGTGGATCTAAGCCAAGGACTCCCAGATCATATTACATTGAATTTCAATAATTCACTGTGGACGCAACAACTTGATTACGAAAACACGGCTTTCAGATGTCGCAGCTGCTTGCAGACAGGGCACCTACAATATGCATGTCCACAGACTTGTAAGGAGCCAAAGGGGAATAAGAAACAACAGAAAAAGCCAAAAGGCTGGCAGCACACTGAACCAGTGGAGGAGGAGGCACTAAACACAGAACCCACAGACATATACAGAAGCCAGAAACAAATGGAGGAAGAGAACACCGAAGGGCACAAACTTGAACCAAACAGCATGGTGCGGCAGCAAGAACAACAGCTGGAAATAAGTGGTGCCAAACGAGCACATAGTACCGAAGGATCAGATTCGGACAAAGAACAACCTGTGAACATAGAGGACACCCAACTAGCCATAATTGTCCCCACTGCCAACACTGGAGGATGGCGAAAAGTGGAGAAGAAAAAAGGGAGGAAAATATAGGCCGGTAGACAAAATATCATAAATTTTGCTGCATTCCTTTCTAGTCTTATACTATTCTGTGTTCTTATTTCTGTTATGCTGCCTGTTATTACAGGAACAACCATTTGCATATGCTTCAAGCATCTACAAAATGTAATTTTATCAACATGAATAAAATTACGAATTTTTTCTTAGGGGAAAAAAAAATAACAACTCATATTATTTAATTTAATTCAGTCTAGTCATACGCTAAAATTTATATTTTATTTAATTCTTATTTTATTAGACTTTAATTATGATTAAAATTGATTTTTTTTAAAATAATGTTATGAAACCAACTCAAGAAAAGATAGAAAAGATAGATCAACGCCTTAGAATTCAACCTCTTCGAGGGGGCAACCTCCTTTACATTACATAAATGAACAATTCTTGGATGATTCAAATGACAAAACCTCCTTTCTATATATAGGAGTCTAAGGAGTCACAATATAATCCAGCCAAACTAACAATAATAATATAAAGGCACAATAATAACTATAGTGGGCTTCTATGGGGCACAATAGTAACAATATGGGCACTACATGGGTAGATCAATATAATAAGTGGGTTATACTAATAACAATAAGGGGTTACACTAGTAGTATAGGGGTCTAACATGCCCCTCTCCTTCAAAAAGTGTTGTCCTCTATGCTTGAGTAGTTCTTGATGCTTCTGTATAAAATTCTTGTCCTCCCATGTGGAATCTTCAGCGGGTAAGTTCTTCCACTTGACGAGATACTCTGAAATTGATCGATTTAGTAGCTGTCGGTTCTTGTTTCTGTGACTGCTCCAGGTTCTAATATGATTTTTCCTTCCTCTTCAATTTCTGGCAATATTGTTTGAATTGGGATCTTTTGCAACTTTTGAATAAGTGGCCATACGTCTTCGTCCTTCTTCCATTCTTCCCTTGCTTTGTTTATCCAATCTGGTTGGATAATATAAATAGCACAAAAAAATGCTTCCACTTCCTCATCCTTGAAGAGTCTTCCCATTCGGTAAGGTCGCCATTTTTTAAGTGCATGTAGTATTGCCAACATTTCCTTCTCATAAATAGCTTGCCTGAGATGTAGCAGTAAAAATACCCAATCACCTACATCAAAACATTTTTCACTACGATGTTGATCTACCTGTTGTTTCGTTTGATTTTGCACCGAAGTGACGTTATCCTTTAAAAGTTGGAGAACTTGTTGTTGATGCTCGATGTGATATTTCACTGCTTGAACCTTTTTCTTATTCATATGTCCTTCTATCTCTAGAGTTTGAGGAGTGGTAATTTCTTCCAATCCTTTACAAGATATGGTAGGATTCATTTCTTGATGCTCAATGTGATCTTTCACTTCTTGAACATTTTTCTTCTTGATATGTCCTTCTATCTTGATAGTTTGAGGAGTGGTAATTTCAAACAATGAATTACAAGGTATGGTTGGATTCATATCTTCTTTCTCGATGTGATCTTTCACTTCTTGCACATTTTTCTTCTTGATATGTCCTTCTATCTTGAGAGTTTGAGGAGTTGTAATTCTTGCCAATTCTTTACAAGATATGGTCTGATTCATTTATTCTTTCTCTGGGGTTGGGTCCTGGCATATATTTTCTTCTTTTGATGTTTCTTGATCCCTTTCTTCCTCCTCTTCATATTCTATGTAAAATAATTTCTTCTCAGCACACTTATGACCTTTAGTGCATTTGCTATCACAATTGTAACAAAGCCCTTTTTCTCTTTTTTCTTCCAATTGTTGTGGTGTAACCCTTGTAGTTTGTGGAAGGCTAGGACAAACAACACTTCCATCTTTATAGTTGTGAGGGGTACGCTTCCTGGTTTCCATAATTTTGCTTTCCACTATGTCATAAAGCCCTTTTACTCTTTCCAATTGTTGTGGTGTTGCTCTAAAGAAGGTATTGCTCTTTGTATCCTCATAATGTGCTATCATTTCCTCCGTGAAAATTGACCACGTAACAAGTTGTTTACGAGAACAAAGCCCTTCGTACCATAAAAATTGATTTGGTTCTAAATATGAAGATGCAATACATACCTTTTGTAACAGTTGTATTCCATGTAGATCAAAATATTGCTCCATCTGAAGTATCCAATTTACCGGATCCTTGCCATCAAACTTCCTCATCTTGATTTTTCTTGATTTTAGGAGCTCGACCTTGAAACCACTGTAACTCTGTACTTTTGGATCTTTAAGTTCTAAAATTGCAACCTGTAGTAGCCTTCTATGTCCTCTTTCCAATGCCATTAGTCTGATCCAAATTGGATTCTCCAAGAAAGAGTTATGCACAATCTCCCGCAGTGACCTGATTGTAGACTAGTTCAGTAGGGTGAACTTGTATGAAGTGCCATGTGTCACTGTTTCAAGCTTTAACTCTGAAAAATATATAAGAGAAAACTACAGTCCGTCCTCTTTCTGTACGTTCTTGCGAAATTTCAATCCGATGCTCAGAAATAAAGTTACGAAGATTTTCCCCAGGTCACCTGTTTTGAATGTAATTCAGGAGTCTGCAAAAAGACCAACTTCCTCAGATCATATATCTGCAAATATCGCATGAAAAGCTCTGAAATTCGGACCCAAGATTCTGCGCGATTTCTTCTCAAATGGGTTTTTTTGCGACTTCTGAAACATCACAGAAAAAGGTTATAGCGAAAATGCCACGATGACCTGTTTAGAGCAGCGAAACCCTAGAATCCAAAGCTCTGATACCAAATTTTATGAAACCAGCTCAAGAAAAGATAGAAAAGATAGATCAACGCCTTAGAATTCAGCCTCTTCGAGGGGGCGACCTCCTTTACATTACATAAATGAACAGTTCTTGGATATTATTATTGTGCCTTTATATTATTATTGTTAGGTCGGCTGGATTATATTGTGAGTCTAAGGAGTCACAATATAATCCAGCCGACCTAACAATAATAATATAAAGGCACAATAATAACAATAGTGGGCTTCTATGGGGCACAATAGTAACAATATGGGCACTACATGGGTAGATCAATATAATAAGTGGGTTATACTAATAACAATAAGGGGTTACACTAGTAGTATAGGGGCCTAACAAATAATCACATTTTAGTTATTCTATGGCAACGTTTTTAACCTATTACTAGAATTCATCATGAGGATAAATATGGAGGAATAGATTTAATAAAAAAAAATAGTGTAGAGATGTTCTAGATATTCCAAAATTAAATGTTAGAAATGATCTAAAAAGTTCTTTCATTACTAGAATTCATTATCACCATAAATATGGAGGAATAGATGTAATAAGGAAAATAAATAGTATAGAGATGCCCTAGTGATTTTAAAATTAAATGTTAAAAAGTCAATCTAAACGGTCAAAATTTGATCTAGAAGTTAAATATATATATATATATATATATATATATATATATATATATATATATATATATATATATATATATAATTAAATATAAGAAATCTAATAAACTAAAAAATAACTAGTAAAAAGACAAATGACCCAAAAAAAAACTGAAAAATAAAATAAAATAATTAATAAAAAAATCAATACCTTATTAAAAAATCATTAAAAATATATATAAATAAAAATGAAAATGAATAAATAAATAAATAAACAAAAATCATCATTCCAATACACATTAATGGTAAAAATGAAAAATAAAAGAAAAATTATATATATATTAAAAAAACAAAATTTGATAATAAAATAAAAGAATAAGAGAAAGTTATTTATAAGATGAATAAAAAAAATAAAAAATTTAACAAAAGAAAAGAAAAAGACGACTATTGATTATCTTCCATCCCTCATCCTTGTTGATATTTCTAGCATGTTTCTCAATTTCTATAGCTTTGCTTAACTTCCTAACGTGGAAGCACTAATTATCTTCCATCCCTCATCCTTGTTGATGTTTCTAGCATGTTTCTCAATTTCTATAGCTTTGCTTAACTTCCTAATGTGGAAGCACTCAATCTTTGCAATGACATGGGATTCTTCAATACAAATGTGATGAAAAATCTTTGATGAAAAATCTTTTCCACATGTTCCGCTAAGGCCAAGATCGATTATGCTTCATGTCTGCGCCTTATCATGAATCCTTTGGTTGATCATGCTTCATGTTTGATTATGCTTCATGTTTGCGTTCCCCCTTGTAGGGCATTCGACAAGAACAAGGGATTAAGTAGATACCCTTAGAATGGGGTTAAGTAAATAGCCTTAGAATCCTTAGGGTACACATGCTCTTTTACTGATCTCAAGGAGTTACAGACGGTGTTAAGAGGCTTAAAGGTGGAATAAAATTTATTATTCTTAAGGATATGAGCAATCTTATTAGAAAGGAAGATGTAGACAATTAACCAAGCTAGCTTTTTGGCTAGCCTTGAGACCTAGGTGTTTATTTAAGAGATGAGATTTTTCTTCTTCAAAGTGACTTTCATCATAAATCCTTAAAGCTTTGATTAACTTTTTGAGTTTATTTTTTAGTCTTTTTGGTAATTTTTCTTATTACTAACTTTATATATATATATATATATATATATATATTTATATTTCACTTTTTAGATTGAATTTTGGAATCTCTCGCATATCTACATTATTTATTTTCCTTATTAGATCTATTCCTCCATATTTGTAGTGATGTTAAACTCATATGTGATTATTATGGAACAATTTATTTTCAATTATGACATAGAAGTTTGATTTCACAAATACGATCAAAATTGTTTTATTTTATTTTTATTCTTAAATTATGGTAATTTAAATTTTTTTATTTTATTTTTATTTTTAGATTATGATAAATTTTTTAATTTATTTTTTTATTCTAAATTTTTGTATTGTGATTATTTATCATTTATATTTTTAATTACTTTTATTTATTTATATTTTATTCTTAAATCATGGTTAAAGTTTTTAATTTTATTTTTATGTTTAATTCTTATATCATGTTCAAAGCTTTTATTATTAATTTTATTTCTTATATTTTTATAATAAATTTCTATCTCTATTTTTCCTTAAAATTCAATATATTTTTATGTAATAATTATTTAAATTACTCATAAACATAATCATGTAAAATAACTTTTTCCTATTTTATTTTTTATTAATAAGAATATAATTTAAATTAAAAATTCACAAATTATATATATATATATATATATATATATATATTCCAAAAACCCTTTAACCCTATTTCATAATATATTTAATAAATACAATACTATCAATAATAATTGTGATTAAAATTTGGGGAAAATTCTTTATAATTGTGCTTCCTCTACACCTAAAAGATTGATTGGTTCTAAGCATGTGTGGGTATGAAAAAATATCTTCAAAAGTGTCATGAACGTAAAAATATTTTAAAAAATGTCATCAACTTAAAAATAATGGTGTCCAACACAGGCCTAACTCATGTTGTATTTTAAATTACAGACTATGAATTTAAAAAGACATTGTATGTTCAACCATACTCGTAAAACATGGTATCTAAATCCTTATTGCATTCTAGAAATGTAGATGACATGATGTGTTAAATGTTGTTGAGGTTCAAAGCTACATCAATCTTTAGATTTCTATCCTCTAGGTCAATATGGGAAAATTGTGCCTCTGTGGATAAATTTGGTTTTCGTTGTCACAATATATAATGGCAACACAACTCTAAGGTTAAAAAAAAAAAAGGGGGAATTTTTTTCGTGTGGATATTTCTTATAGAAGATGATAATCATGTGCTTTATATATAATGTTGGATGAATAAAGAAGGTTTTGAAGAAAATGTGCTAATTAGTGATGTGTTGGATATTGTAGAGAGAAGATGAAAGAATTTACTGAGGTGAAGCAATTGGCGGAAAGAATATAAGATATATTGTCCGAAAATCTGCGGCTGTATAAAGGATATCTGAAGGAAGGCCCAGCGGGTTCTACTAGCAATGGCAATGCCCCTTTCTTGGTCATAAAAAAGGCTCACTACCCGTCATGTCCAAGGCCAGACCATGTCGATTTCCGCCGCTCGCACTTGGACGCTGGCGGGGTCATTCTGCTTCTGCAACATGTTAAAGTCGGTGGCCTTCAAGTTGTGAAGGACGGCACTTGGTTCGACGTCGAACCCATTCCACACGCAATTGTTATCGACATTGGCGATCAGCTAGGGGTATATAAAATTATATAATCAAATATCAAATGCTTTTACTGTGTATATATCACTTATCTAATTACTAATTATGTGGGGGGTTTGCGCGTGCATACCATTCAAGTGATGGCCAATGGGAAATGCAAGAGCATGTGGCACCGCGTGCTTTCTAAAAATGACACAAATCGAATGTCGGTCGCAGCGTTTCATAAACCATCGACCAATCCAGAGGTGTTTCCAGCTCCACAGGTCATCACGAAGGTGGTACAGCAGAATAGCAATGAAAATGACATTAATTATGTTAATGCCGAAAGTGACTATAGTTATCCAAAGTTCGTCTCAAAAGATTATATGAAAGTCTACGGTGGGCAGAAGTTTCTAGAGAGAGAGCCCTCTATTCCCTGAAGTAACCTTACTAGCTCCCAGCAATGCTTCATTTTCCCTGGTTCTGGTTATTAATCTGTGCTCAAATAAAGAATTAGAATTATATTAATGTATATAGGAAATACTGCTCTTCCCTGTGTATTTTGTTATGGAGCTCCATCGCAATATCTAGGATCTATTTATGAAATAGAATTAGAATACAGCATGTTGGATATTTTCTAAATGCTTAATACTATTCTGGAATCTTTAATCCCAGTAAATGCCTTATCCGCGCAGACTATATTCATATCGAAGGACTTTGATGACATATCTCTTTTATGCACTTATGAAGCGTTAATTTGAATCCTTTATTGAGATGCAACTGTGCATCGATTTCTAAGCGTTAAACTTGGATGTCATATTCTCTTTTAACTTCACCAACCTCGTGATTCCGCATTAAATTGAACCTTTTGGTAATCTATTTGTGTAACGCAGTTATATCGTAATGGAGTTGTCTATAACGCGATTTTTTGAAAGTCTTTTTGGCGGGTTTTTCCGGTCAACAGGAATTTATTGGAATCGCAAGTTTGATAGCTAGTTTCTGCACAATGAAAGCGTCCCAGGGGTTTTCGAGGGTGCTGAATCCAAATATGCAGTTAAAAAACCATTTTAACTGCAACAAATCAAGATTTAACCTCAATTTCATCCGCCGGATTCTGTCACCGGAATCTCCAAAAAGTCGCATTATAGACAACTCCTATCGTAATCAATTTGTTTGCTCTTAATTAATTTGTAAATTTTAATCACTTTGTTTCTTCTTAATTATTTTGTAATTTTTTGAAAATTATTAAAGTTTTTGGAAAATTAAATATTAAGTTTTTATTGTATGAAATTTAAAATTATTTTTTTTATTTTTAAAAGTTGAATTTTTAATATTTAGTTGACTGGTATACACGATTACATAATTTTATGAATTTTTAATTTATCAAAATTAAAAAATATTTAAAAAATAAAAAATAACAAAAAAACATTTCTAAAACACAATTGTCCTCGTAAATTATATGTATATAACCTCCCATTACAAAATATCATCATAAATAAATGATCTATTAAACAAATATAAATCTATCATGTTTAATATATAAATCTATCATGTGTAAATGTGCAAGATTTATCTTGTTTAACGTAGAGTTGTCATGAGCACATATAATTTTAAGATTCAACGATTTTTTTCCCATGATACCACCAAAATTTATCCATGCTCCATCCAAAGAGATATATAGAATTCGTTATTAATTTATAAAAGTAAAATAACATAAAAGGATCAATCACAACCTCCTTATTGAAGTGATTTTTGCTTATCAAAGTGATAGATGGTATTGGTTTGCAATGATACTAAACTTTAGTTACATGGTTTAATAATTTAAGATTAAAATTATTATTTCATTTAATAAGGTAAATGATTATTTATAATATTTATTACTATTGAAATTATAATTATTGAAAATGCATAACAGAAATTTTAATAATTAAAATTATTTATAAATAATGTAAATTAATAATTAAATTTTAATCTTATAAATATAATAGTTTTTAAATTAAAAGAAAAATGAAAAAAATTGATTTATTTTTTGAAATATTTATGATAATTAAATTATTTAATTTAATTCAATTTCAACAGTACTTTGATAATCTTTATCTTATTTATGAATATAAACATAATATCATTATTATTTTTAAGTTATAAAACTATTTATTGAATTAAGTTATGCAGAAATGGAATAACAATTATATGTAAATATTGTTTTCACATGTTAAGTAGTTAGGATTGAGAGTTACCTATCCCTAACTATTTTATTGAAGATTTATTCAAGAAATATCAAGAGAATAGGGGTATTTAAGATCAAGTAAAAGAGAGAAGATTAAAAAAAAGGAACTCTGTGTTGAAGGGTCAGGGAGTTCTCCAGAGCAGATAGCTCTTCTAAGAGAGATTATAAGTCTCAGAAAGACAATTCCTGTGTGCGAGGAACAACTCGAGGGGAGACAACTCATTAAGGCAGTCTCATGATTGGGAGGAAAAGAGCAACAAAATCCAATGTCTCGTAGCAGACCCTGTCTAGAATTTAGCAATAATTCATATAAGAAACTCTTATATTGTATAGGTACAATAATTTTTCATTTGCAGGTGTCTTAAAAAATGGAACAATTTACTTTAGAAAGATGTGAGAAAACTCATGTTATTCTGTGCAGTAAAAGAAAGCATAGAATTAATAACAAAACAAAACCCATGTTATTCTGTGCAGTAAAGGAAATCATATAGTTGATAACAAAACAATTTACTTACTATATGTTCAAGAGAGGAAATATGTAACTGTCATAATTAAAATCATGGTAGTCATCTAAGAAACAATAAACAACAGTATATACTAAATAAAGTCACATTAACCCTCGAATTCCTTCCATGATTCCCTCAATTATCTTTACCGCAGTAAACATATTACAACAGGGTTTTGTTACAAATGTCAAATCCAGAATATCTAGAGATGTAAAATATTACAACTGAAACAGGGTTTTGTTACAAATGCCAAACCCAAAATATTGAGAGATGTTGTTGGCATAACGAAATATATTATGAAATAACTTTAAACGAATTCCAACAAATAATATAGAATTTATATACAGTTTCCAACCAAAGAAGACTTAAAAAATGACAGCCATTCTAATATACAGGAAACAATCGATAAAGGGTTATTTTCCATTAAAAATAGGTAATAATTTGTTGCTATTCTACTGATAAAGAACTTGCCACACTCATTCATTAACTAGCAGCTGACCTTTGAGATTTCGTAAACAAACTATTACACAGAAGACAAACGAGTTCTGAGAACAATACCCATGAAAACAATTAGGGTGCAAACATCCTTAACCATATCATTACGCAGAGGATAAGAAAACCTAGAACAAGTTTGAATCAAAAGTAAATAATCTGAACAAGATGAGAACGACATGTCTAAGACAATAAATAATTCATATATTAAAATTTGAGACTGAAAAAACCTGTCTCCATTTAACCATAGTCCGGTGGTAGGACGAGAAATCAAACAAAATTTGGACTCGGACTATAAGGACCTGCCACCTATCCAGTAACCAGCATAGGTCAAGCTAAGCCAATGAGGGTTTTAGGGTAAAACCCAGTTTGTAATAAAAACCCAGAATAATTACATTAAAAATGATCCAGAGACAAGAATCGCCTGAAATAAGTTATGGCTATCATGCAACCCTACAGAAGCTACCAAAATAGATGAAATGCCTTCGGGTAAAGTACAATACCTGGTAGAGAGACTTGATAGTTTCCTTCTAGATGTGTAAGCCACTTTTGAAATCTGAAATCCAGCCTTTACCCTCTTCGCGACCAACACTTTCAACCTTGCAAGATCAAAGGACCATAAAATTATCATCAACTATTAAATAAGAAATATAAACTGAAATAAAAACTTAAACCCTATGCCTAAGGAGAAACCCTTACGTGAGATGAAAATTGGGTCTAAGGTTGTCTCCACGTGGTTGTGCATCGAGTAGATATCTACAAACATGCAGAGGGCAGGCCCAACAATAAACAAAAACATCAACTTGAGAGGTAAACCAGCTAACTATACACATAACAACCATGTCGGAGGAGAAAGACATAGCAATGTAACCATTCTCACCTGCGAAGGAGAAGCAATAACCCGGAGCAGTGTATGCTGAGGAGATTGAATACAACAGAGGCATCATGAAATGCAACCAACCTCCTCCATCCAATGGTAAGAAGTAATAGCAACCATAGATGAAGAAAGAGTATTGAGGCTAGGAGGGCCAGCTGTAGAGCAATGGAGGATTCCAGGTTCATTCCACCACTAAGCCTGGACAGTCACGTCACCTAGAAAATTGAATGCAGAGATAATCTGTCACCGGAAAAGTAAACTCCGTGGGGCTTTAACAAAAGCGGCCATCGTCCCTCAGACTAGCATCATAAGGCGAGATAGTTGTATTAAATCATTAATCTGATTCATTGAATTAACCAAAAGTTACACATAGATAAAGCAGGAGTTTTAAAACTAATGTACAGAACATTGTCAAATTATGTCAACACTATTAATACATATACGTGTATTGTTTATTTCCAATATTTTTTTTATTTATCATATATATTTTGCTTACATGGGTATGTGACATGTGGTATCAGAGTGCTCAGGTTGCAAAACTAAGACCTCTGGAATATAAGTGAATAACAACATTTGTGATGTGCATAGAGAAAGAAGGGAAAGCAGTCAGTATGAGGAGGACTGTAATTACACCACACAGACCTGTGATAGGAACAAGGCCAACATCCTTTCAAGAAACCAACCCTGAAGTATGGGTACAGTTGGGGGAAGAGCCGTGCAATACCAATACTGCAATCATGGAAACTGTACAAGAACTGAAGGATGAGATGGCCTGGTTACGAGCAGATAACAAAAGGTTGATGCAGGAGCAGGAGAAGATTATGAAGAGTTTGTCTGATAGACAGAATCATCGACCACTAATCCCCAGTCCCGAGCATGGAAATATGACTGGAGAACAAGAATTTCGAACTGAGAACGTGGAAATGGAAGGTGGCGAAGAGAATCATGAAGAAGAATTCGATAATGTATTAGGACACAAGACACAAAAAGACAGAAAATAGAACTTCAAGGGGAATTTTGAAAAATAAAACCTCCCCTCTTTGATGGTGAACAAGAAGAGGCAGTTGAAGCCTGGCTCATCAATATGAACAAGTATTTTCAGCTATATGAATACGACCATAATTTAAAGGCTCGTTTGGCCATTTTTCAGCTGCAAGGGAAAGCCACCCTGTGGTGGGAAGAAGTAAAAATGGTACGTGGAGTAAATGAGCAAAGCATAACCTGGGAAAAATTTCAAAGGTATTTTAAAGAAAAATATTTAACTGAAATATTTTATGACAAAAAGGAAAAGGAGTTTCATGATCTTCGATTGGGTCAATTGTCTATGGATGAGTTCATAGAAAAATTCACGTCTTTGCTTTGGTATGTTCCTTACATACAAGAAGAAAAGGCAAAAGTGTAGTGGTTTATCAGCAGTTTGTCATTGTTCATGAAAGAGTACCTCGAGTTTGATAACTCGAAAACCATGGACAAAGTTATACGGAAAGCTTGAATATGCTATCAGCAAAACAAACAAAAGGGAGATGTGGGAAAGAGATGGGCTAACAAAAAGGGGATTAAATTTACCTCCAATCACAAGGGAAATAAGGCCATAGTCAACAAAGGACCCTATAAAGGTCAAACAAGCAGGAATATGAACAGAAATCAGCCCAGATTCAAGCTCCCAAGGGAGACTAAAACGAATGAGTAGTCAGGTAGAACTGAAGTGGAATTAACAGCTAGACCTCCTGTACAGTGTTGGGGATGTGGAGGGCCACATTATGTCAAAAATTGTCCACACTGCAAGGGAACTGATCAGATTTCACAGATTCAAGAAGCATCTACTGTGGGAGAAGTGGCAAGGAGTATACCTAAAATTAATGCTGCTCTTGAAGACCATCAGGGAGAATACCAACCAACCATGATAGAATTTGAAGGTAAAGTCTTTGACTGAACTATATCTATTTTAATTGATCCGGGAGCTACTTTGAGTTATATTAGCCCCAATATAGTAGAACAATGTTGTTTGCAAGATGTTAAATTTAAAAATCCTTGGTTAGTACAACTAGCCACAGGAGAAAAAAGAAGGGTGTTGGCCAAGGTCAGCAGTTGCCCCCTCAAGTTAGCAGGTTAGTCTATCATGGAAAACTTGAACGTGTTACCTCTGGGATCATACAATATCCTTATAGGTATGGACTGGTTGGAAAAACATTGGTCCCTCATTAACTGTAAAACCAAAACTATTAACTACATGGATGAGGAGGGAAAGAGGCAGGAAATTCAAGGCATACTAAGACCTCTGAAATTAAGACCAGTGACAGCCTCCCAATTAGAAAAATGTATCAGAAAAGGCTGCTAGATTTATGCAATACAAGTAGGATATACTAATTCAAAGGATAAATTTGTTTCTTTAGAAAATATATCGGTGGTGAAAAAATTTCCATATGTATTTCCTGAAGAAATTTTGGGACTCCCCCAAAAAGAGACATAGATTTCACCATTGAGTTGATTCCGGGAGCTGCCCTGGTCTCCCGAGCCCGGTACCGAATGAGCATACCGGAGGCAACAAAATTAAAAATGTAGCTATAAGAGGGACTCAATAAAAAAAGTATATGTCCAAGCGTATCACCTTGGGGAGCTCCGATGCTTTTTGTTAAGAAGAAGGATGGTACCTTGCGGATGTGCATGGATTACTTTCAATTAAATAAACTGAATATCAAAAATAAATAACACCCTACCTTGTACAGATGAGTTACTTAACCAAGTGAGGGAGTGACTGTGTTTTGAAAGATCAACCTCCGTTCAGGTTACCATTAGATTAGGATAAAGGAAGAGGATATAGCAAAAAATGCTTTTAGAACTCATTATGTAAATTATGGGTTGGTTGTGTTGCCCTTTGGGCTGACTAATGCTCCTGCAACCTTCATGTCCTCATGAACAATATATTTCATCAGTATTTGGATAAATTTGTGTTAATTTCTA
This sequence comes from Pinus tabuliformis, assembly GCA_031772625.1. NCBI lineage: Eukaryota > Viridiplantae > Streptophyta > Pinopsida > Pinales > Pinaceae > Pinus > Pinus tabuliformis. The sequence continues at coordinate 1,326,400,675 of CM062805.1, read as the reverse complement.
TCGATGACATATTAATTTATTCTCGGAACATAGAAGAACATAAGGAGCATCTCCGAATTGTTCTGCAAGTTTTAAGAGAACAACAATGTAAACTTTGAAATGCAAACTGATACTTTTACCTGTTTCGTAGAGATAGTGAAAGCGGGACCCGATTTTGAAAAGGGGCGATCTAGAACACACATATTTTTTTTAAAGCATAGTTTTTGACACTTTAATTTTTTTTATGTACATTACGTTTTAAAATGTTAGTGATTTGCATATTGATTTAAAAAAGTGATGATTCTGCAACATGTCATTTTTTTTAAAAGACTTATGCTTTGATTTTAAATTTATTCTAGTGTCACCCATTATGATTTTCAACCACAGAACAACAAACTTTATTTATTAACACTTATTTATTAATTCAAAAAATATTATTTTCCAACCAGAATCAACTAATCTCAATCCCTAATGTTTTAGGTTAAATCAAAACCCTTCATGTCCAAACTATTATCATTATAGTTTAAGTGATATCAAAGTTGTTAATCCACTTTATTAATTCCTCATTTAAAAATCCAAGAGTTAAAATGATAAAATAGTAACTTCAGTAACATTAACAGGGAATCAAATAACATGATACTTTTTTAACATTAATAGGGAATCAAATAAATCTACATGCATCATTTTGGAGTGGTTACAGTTATAATAATTGCAACATAACAAGATCAAAGCTTTTCTCGTTTACATTGGGCGATTCCCGGAATTGCTCGGCTACCAATATATTTTAAATTTAGGAATTTTAATTTGAATCTAATTCCTCTAAATTCTGGCAAAGTATCATTTATTCTAGTGTCACCATTATGATTTTCAACCATAGAACAACAAAACTTATTTATTAACACTTACTCATTAATTCAAAAAAATATTATTTTCCAACCAAAATCAACTAATCTCAATCCCTAATGTTTTAGGTTAAATCAAAACCCTTAATGTCCAAACTATTATCATTATATTTTAAGTGATACCAAAGTTGTTAATCCACTTTATTAATTCCTCATTTAAAAATCCAAGAGTTAAAATGATAAAATAGTAACTTCAGTAACATTAATAGGGAATCAAATAACATGATACTTTTTTAACATTAATAGGGAATCAAATAAATCTACATGCATCATTTTGGAGTGGTTATAGTTATAATAATTGCAACATAACAAGATCAAAGCTTTTCTCGTTTACGTTGGGTGATTCCCGGAATCGCTCGACTGCCAATATATTTTAAATTTAGGAATTTTAATTTGAATCTAATTCCTCTAAATTCTGGCAAAGTATAATTTATTCTAGTGTCACCCATTATGATTTTGAACCATAGAACAACAACCCTTATTTATTAATTCAAAAAAATATTATTTTCCAACCAGAATCAACTAATCTCAACCCCTAATGTTTTAGGTTAAATCAAAACCCTTAATGTCCAAACTATTATCATTATATTTTAAGTGATACCAAAGTTGTTAATCCACTTTATTAATTCCTCATTTAAAAATCTAAGAGTTAAAATGATAAAATAGTAACTTCCCTAACATTAATAGGGAATCAAATAACATGATATTTTTTTAACATTAATAGGGAATCGAATAAATCTACATGCATCATTTTGGAGTGGTCATAGTTATAATAATTGCAATATAACAAGATCAAATATTTTCTCGTTTACCTTGGGCGATTCCAAGCATCGCCCGGCTCCCAATATATTTTAAATTTAGGAATTTTAATTTGAATCTAATTCCTCAAAATATCATTTATTCTAGTGTCATCCATTATGATTTTCAACCACAGAACAACAAACTTGATTTATTAATTCAGAAATATATTATTTTCCAACGAGAATCAACTAATCTCAATCCCTAATGTTTTAGGTTAAACCAAAGTTGTTAACCCACTTTATTAATTCCTTATTTAAAAATCCAGCAGTTAAAATGATAAAATTGTAACTGCAGTATAATAATTGCAACATAACAAGATCAAATATTTTCTCGTTTACGTTGGGCGATTCCCAGAATCGCCCAACTACCAATATATTTTAAATTTAGGAATTTTAATTTGAATCTAATTCCTCTAAATTCTGACAAAGTATCATTTATTTTAATGTCACCCATTATGATTTTCCACCATAGAACAACAAACTTTATTTATTAATACTTATTTATTAATTCAAAAAAAATATTACTTTCCAACCAGAATCAACTAATATCGATCCCTAATGTTTTAGGTTAAATCAAAACCCTTAATGTTCAAATTATTAACATTATATTTTAAGTGATACCAAAATTTTTAATCCACTTTATTAATTCCTCATTTAAAAATCCAAGAGTTAAAATGTTAAAATAGTAAGTTCAGTAACATTAATAGGGAATCAAATAACATGATACTTTTTAACATTAATAGGGAATCAGAGAAATCTACATGCATCATTTTGGAGTGGTTATGGTTATAATAATTGCAACATAACAAGATCAAAGTGTTTCTTGTTTAATTTGGGCAATTCCTAGAATCGCCCGGCTGCCAATATATTTTAAATTTAAGCATTTTAATTTGAATCTAATTCCTCTAAATTCTAGCAAAGTATCATTTATTTTAGTGTCACCCATTATGGTTTTCAACCATAGAACAACAAACTTTATTTATTAATACTTGTTTATTAATTCAAAAAAATATTATTTTCCAACCAGAATCAACTAATTTCGAGCCCTAATGTTTTAGGTTAAATCAAAACCCTTAATGTTCAAATTATTATCATTATATTTTAAGTGATACCAAAGTTATTAATCCACTTTATTAATTCCTCATTTAAAATCCAAGAGTTAAAATGATAAAATAGTAACTTCAGTAACATTAGCATGGAAACAAATAACATGATACTTTTTTAACATTAATAGGGAATCAAATAAATCTACATGCATCATTTTGGAGTGGTTACAGTTATAATAATTGCAACATAACAAGATCAAAGTTTTTCTCGTTTACGTTGGGCGATTCCCAGAATCGCCTGGCTGCCAATATATTTTAAATTTAGGAAATTTTAATTTGAATATAATTCCTCTAAATTTCGGCAAAGTATCATTTATTCTAGTGTCACCCATTATGGTTTTGAACCATAGAACAACAAACTTTAATTATTAATACTTATTTCTTAATTCAAAAAATATTATCTTCCAAACAAAATCAACTAATCTCAATCCCTAATGTTTTAGGTTAAATCAAAACCCTTAATCTCCAAACTATTATCATTATATTTTAAGTGATACCAAAGTTGTTAATCCACTTTATTAATTCCTCATTTAAAAATCCAGGAGTTAACATGATAAAATAGTAACTTCAATAACATTAATAGGGAATCAAATAACATGGTAATTTTTTAACATTAGTATGGAATCAAATGAATCTACATGCATCATTTTGGAGTGGTTACAGTTATAATAATTGCAACATAACGAAATCAAATATTTTCTCGTTTATGTTGGGTGATTCCCAGAATCACCCAACTTCCAATATATTTTAAATTTAGGAATTTTAATTTGAATCTAATCCCTCTAAATTCCGAAAAAGTATCATTTATTCTATTTTCACCCATTATGATTTTCAAACATAGAACACCAAGTTTTATTTATTAATTCAAAAAACATATTATTTTCCAACCAAAATCAGCTAATCTCAATCCCTAATGTTTTAGGTTAAATCGAAACCCTTAATGTCCAAACTATTATTATTATATTTTAAGTGATACCAAAGTTGTTAATTCACTTTAGTAATTCTTCATTTAAAATTCCAAGAGTTAAAATGATAAAATAGTAACTTCAGTAACATTAACCAGGAATCAAATAACATGATACTTTTTTAACATTAATAGGGAATCAAATAAATCTACATGCATCATTTTGGAGTGGTTAAAGTTATAATAATTGCAATATAACAAGATCAAATATTTTCTCGCCGATTCCTGGAATCCCCCGGCCGCCAATATATTTTAAATTTAGGAATTTAAATTTGAATCTAATTCCTCTAAATTTCGGCAAAGTATCATTTATTATAGTGTCACCCATTATGATTTTCAACCATAGAACAACAATATTTATTTATTAATACTTATTTATTAACTCAAAAAATATTATTTTCCAACCAGAATCAACTAATCTCAATCCCTAACGTTTTATGTTAAATCAAAACCCTTAATGTCCAAACTATTATCATTATAGTTTAAGTGATACCAAAGTTGTTAATCCACTTTATTAATTCCTCATTTAAAAATCCAAGAGTTAAAATGATAAAATAGTAACTTCAGTAACAGGGAATCAAAAAAGATGATACTATTTTAACATTAATAGGGAATCAAATAAATTTACATGCATCATTTTGGAGTGGTTACAGTTATAATAATTGCAACACACAAGATCAAATCTTTTCTCGTTTACGTTGGGTGATTCACCGAATCGCCCTGCTGCCAATATATTTTAAATTTAGGAATTTTAATTTGATTCTAATTCTTCTAAATTCCGGCAAAGTATCATTTATTCTAGTGTCACCCATTATGATTCTCAACCATAGAACAACAAACTTTATTTATTAATACTTATTTATTAAATCAAAAAAATATTATTTTCCAAACAGAATCAACTAATTTCAATCCCTAATGTTTTAGGCTAAATCAAAACCCTTAATGTCCAAACTATTATCATTATATTTTAAGTGATACCAAAGTTGTTAATCCAGTTTATTAATTCCTAGTTTAAAAATCCAAGAGTTAAAATGATAAAATTGTAACTTCAGTAACATTAATAGGGAGTCAAATAACATGATACTTTTTTTAACATTAATAGGAAATCAAATAAATCTACATGCATCATTTTGGAGTGGTTATATTTATAATAATTGCAAAATAACAAAATCAAAGCTTTTCTCGTTTACGTTGGGCGATTCCTGGAATCAAGCTGTTGCCAATATATTTGAAATTTAGGAATTTTAATTTCAATCTAATTCCACTAAATTTCGGCAAAGTATCATTTATTCTAGTGTCACCCATTATGATTTTCAACCATAGAAAAACAAACTTTATTTATTAATTCAAAAAAATATTATTTTCCAACCAGAATCAACTAATCTCAATCCCTATTTTTTTTAGGTTAAATCAAAACCCTTAATGTCCAAACTATTATCATTATATTTTAAGTGATACCAAAGTTGTTAATCCACTTTATTGATTCCTCATTTAAAAATCCAAGAGTTAAAATGATAAAATAGTAACTTCAATAACATTAACAGGGAATCAAATAACATACTTTTTAAACATTAATAGAGAATCAAATAATTCTACATGCATCATTTTGGAGTGGTTATAGTTATAATAATTGGAACATGACAAGATCAAATATTTTCTCATTTACATTGGGCGATTCCCAGAATCGCCTGGCTGCCAATATATTTTAAATTTAGGAATTTTAATTTGAATAATTTTGGAGTGGTTACAATTCTAATAATTGCAACATAAAAAGATCAAAGACTTTCTTGTTTATGTTGGGTGATCCCTGGAATCGTCCGGATGCCAATATATTTTAAATTTAGGAATTTTAATTTGAATCTAATTCCTCTAAATTTCGGCAAAGTATCATTTATTCTAGTGTCACCCATTATGATTTTCAACCATAGAACAACAAACTTTACTATTAATTTAAAAAAATCTTATTTTCCAACTAGAATCAGCTAATGTCAATCCCTAATGTTTTAGGTTAAAACAAAACCCTTAATATCCAAACTATTATAATTATATTTTAAGTGATACCAAAGTTGTTAATCCACTTTATTAATTCCTCATTTAAAAATCCAAGAGTTAAAATGATAAAATAGTAACTTCAGTAACATTAATAGGGAATCAAATAACATGACACTTTTTAAACTTTAATAGGGAATCGAATAAATCTACATGCATCATTTTGGAGTGGTTACAGTTATAATAATTGCAACATAACAAGTTCAAAGCTTTTCTCTTTTACGTTGGGATTTTCCTAGAATCACCCAGCTACCAATATATTTTAAATTTAGGAATTTTAATTTGAGTTTAATTCCTCTAAATTCCAGCAAAGTATAATTTATTCTAGTGTCACCCATTATGATTTTCAACCATAGAACAACAAACTTTATATATATATATATATATATATATATATATATATATATATATATATATATATATATAGGGGTATGATGTATTGATATAAACTAAGACATTCAATTTAAAAAAATATACACATAATGTTAATATTTTTAAGTATTTTTCATGAAATATGTTATGAGCGTTATATTATAATAATAATAATAATAATTTTTTAGTTTGAATCAAAATTATATTTATATTTTTATAGGGTAGTGTGAGTCATTTTTTTGTTTTTTTGTTTTTAGAATAATTTTTATTTATTTTTTTATTTTTTCTTAACAATCTTAAAAAAGATATTAAATTGAAATTTTAAATTTTAAATTTTAAATTCGGTTTTACTGGCATTTTTTAAAAATGTTGAAAATTGACACTAAGAAAAAAGCCATCATTCCAGTATCAATACCTTTCATTTTCAGGGTGTTTTTTGCACAATTTTTCCACAAAAAAAATCGTTTTCACTGCCATTTTTAAAACATGTACAAAATTGATCCTCAAAGAAAAAACCATCGTTCTAGTGTACACACTTTTCATTTTTAGCACTGTTTTTCATGTTTTTTCGGGCTTTTTGGGCCAGAGTTCCCATTTTAAGTTTATAGTTCCCATTTCAAATTTTACATTGTTGAACATCAATTGTACACTAAGTACAGTAAATGTGATTTCTTTAAAGAACAAATCCAGTACTTAGGACATGTCATTACCAAGGATGGAATTGCTATGGACCCAGAGAAAATAAAAACTATCATGGAGTGGTCGGTACCAAAGGACGTGGCTGATATAAGATCATTCATGGGTCTAGCCAGATACTATAGGTGATTTGTTGAAGGTTTTTCTAGGGTGGCATACCCCATTACCTCTTTGCAAAAGAAAGGGAAAACCTTTAGGTGGACCATGGATTGTCAAAGAAGTTTTGATCAGCTTAAACATTTACTTACCACCACACCCATTTTGAGCATTGCTGATCCAAATAAAGATTATGTGGTTTGTACAAATGCCAGCAAGGAAGGTGTAGGTGGTGTATTAATGCAGGAAGGCAAGGTTGTTTCCTATGAATCTAGGAAGCTTAAGGAGCACGAGCAAAAATATTCAGCCTATGACTTAGAGTTGACAACAGTCATTCATGCCTTAAAGATGTGGCAACATTACTTGATGGGTAAGAAATTTCTGTTAATGACTGATCTTCATATTTTAACTAACTATTTCAAATAGCCCACCTTGAATGCTAAGCAGGCTCATTGGGTTGACCTCCTAAGTGAATTTTATTTTGAAATCAAGCACTTGAAAGGAAAGGAGAACCGAGTCATGGATGCCTTAAGTCGAAAGGTAAACTGTTTATATGAGGTCACTTTTAGTGAGTCATGAACTACTTTTTATGAGAAAATTAGAGAGGAAGCAATGCAGGATGCAAAATATAAATATTTATGGCAACAAGCTAAAATTTTGAACAACCCTGAACAAAAACTGGGATATAAGGTAAATCTATAAGATTTACGAATTTATAGAAGGAGAATATATGTGCCTAATCAAAAAAATATAAAAAAATTGATGAATATCATAAGATTATGTGTGCAAGCCATCCCAGGTATTAGAGGTTAATTAATACACTTAGAAAGGAATTTCTTTGGCCCACTATGAAGAAGGAGGTAGCAATATTTAGCGGGTGAGATTACTCCACCCATTGCCTATTCCAGAATGGAAATGGTAAACCATTTCCATCGATTTTATTAACGAAATTCACAAGTAAAAAGAGCAGAACAACTCAATAATGGTGGTAGTAGACAAATTGAGCAAATTTGATCATTTCATACCAGTACAGTCAACCTACAAGGCCATGCAAATTGCTAACATATTTATGCAAAACATTTTTAGATTACATGTAATACCCAATATGATAATTTATGACCATGATGTGAAATTTACCGCAACATTCTAGAAATATTTATTTGAAGTTTAGGCATACAGTTACACTTCAACACTATTTATCACCCTCAAACAGGTGGACATACCAAGTGAGTAAATAAAGTAGTAGAAGATATGTTGTGGACTTACGTAAAGGAGCAACAATCTAATGGGAGGACTACCTACATTTGGTAGAGTTTTCTTACAATAATGGCTACCATACATCTTTACAGATGAGTCCATTTGAAGTATTATATAGACGTAAGTGTAGGAAACCCTTGAGTTGGGGTGGCATGGAAGACAAATTGATTCTAGGACCGAACATGTTAAAATAAATGGACGATATGGTTAAAAAGGTATGTTCCAATTTAAAAACCACCTGGGACCAACAAAAGAATTTTGCTGATTGAAAGAGAGGTTTCCAGGAATTTTAGGCGGGAGTTCATGTTTATGTATGAGTACGAACCAAGAAGAGTACATTGCAATGGACCGGATGTGCTAAGTTAGCACCCCGATTCTACAGTCTTTTCCAAACTTTGGCTCAAATTGGGCCAGTGGCTTACCAGCTTGCCCTACCCAACCATATTTGTGTGCATAATGTCTTTCACATTTCTATACTTAAGAAATACATATATGATCCTAACCATATAATCAATTGGCAGGACATATAGGTAATTTAGAAAAAATACTTAAGAATAAGACATATTATAACAGGTTGATTAATAATGAAGAGGACTGACTAATTTTGTCTTTCTTGTGTATAGGTCGAACCGGAAGGCGAGTTCTTGGTCAAACCCCTAGGTATACTCGATTAGAGAGAAATAATGTTGCGGAAACGAGTTATCACCCAAGTTAAAGTGCTTTGGTAGCACTATGGGTTGGAGGAGACTACCTGGGAAGATAAACAGGTTATGAGGGAGACCTTTCCAAATCTATTTTCAGAAAAGAAATATCGAGACGATGTTTAATATTAGGGGGGGAGATGTGATATCCCCAACAAATGTAAATATTTAATTTACTGCAGAACTAAACAAACTGATTATTATTTTTAAGTTATAAAACTATTTATTGAATTAAGTTATGTAGGAATGGAATAACAATTATATGTAAATATTTTTTTCACATGTTAAGTAGTTAGGATTGACAGTTACCTGTCCCTAACTAATTTCTTGAAGATTTATTCAAGAAATATCAAGAGGATAGGGGTATCTTAGATCAAGAAAAAGAGAAAAGATTAAAAAAAGAGAACCCTGTGGTGAAGGGTCAGGCAGTTCTCTAGAGCTATGTCTGGTTAGGACCAGATAGCTCTTCTAAGAGAGATTATAAGTCTTAGAAAGAAAGTTCTTGTGTGTGAGGAACAACTCCGGGGGAGACAACTCATCAAGGCGGTCTCATGGTTGGGAGGAAAAGAGCAACAAAAGCCAAAGTCTGGTAGCAGACCCTTGTCTGGAATTTGACAATAATTCATATAAGTAAAATCTTGTATTGTATAGGTACAATAATTGTTAATTTTCAGGTTTTAAGGTCTTTAAAAAAGGAACAATTTACTTTAGACAGAAGTGAGAAAACTCATGTTATTCTGTGCAGTAAAAGAAAGCATAGAATTGATAACAAAACAATTTACTTATTGTATGTTCAAGAGAGGAAATATGTAACTGTCATAATTAAAATCATGTTAGCCATCTAAGGAACAATAAACAACAATATATACTGAATAAAGTTACATTAACCCTGAAATTCCTTCCATAGGAAAAGATAGGATTCCCTCGATTATCTTTACCACAACAAACATATTACAATAGTAACAGGGTTTTGTTACAAATGCCAAACCCAGAATATCGAGAGATGTAAAATATTACAATAGAAGCATGGTTTTGTTACAAATGCCAAACCCAGAAAATTGAGAGATGCCGTTGGCATAACCGAATTTATTATGAAATAACTCTTAACGAATTCCAACAAATAATATAGAATTTAGATATAGTTTCCAACCAGAGAAGAGTTAAAAAATGGCAGTCATTCTAATATACATGAAACAATCGATAAAGGGTTATTTTCCATTAAAAATAGGTAAGAATATGTTGCTATTCTACTGAGAAAGAACTTGCCGCACTCGTCCATTAACTAGCAACTGGACTTTGAGATTTCGTAAACAGACTATTACAGAGAAGATAAATGAGTTCGAAGAACAATACCCATGAAAACAATTAGGGTGCAAAATTCCTTAACCATATCATTACGCAAAGGATAATCAAACCCAAAACAAGTTTGAATCAAAAGTAAATAATATGAACAAGATGAGAATGACATGTCCGAGATAGTAAATAATTAATATATTAAAATCCGAGACGGAAAGACCTGTCTCCATTTAATCATAGTCCAGTGGTAGGATGAGATATCAAACAAAACTTGAACTTGCACTGCAAGGGCCTACTGCTTACCTAGTAACTAGCATAGGCCGAGCTAAGCCAACGAGGGTTTTAGGGTAAAACCGAGTTTGTAATAAAAACCTAGAATAATTACATTAAAAAACGCTTCGGAGACAAGAATCACCTTAAATAAGTTATGGCTATCATGCAACCCTATAGAAGCTACCAAAATAGGTGAAACGCCTTCGACTAAAGCACAATTCCTAGTAGAGAGACTTGATAATTTCCTTCGAGATGTGTAACCCACTTTTGAAACCCGAACTCCAACCTTTGCCCCTCTTCCCTACCAACACTTTCTGCCTCGCAAGATCAAAGGACCATAAAATTATCATCGACTCTTAAGAAAGAAATTTAAACTAAAATAAAAAATTAAACCCTAAGCTTAAGAAGAAACCCTTACCTGAGATGCAAATCGGGTCTAAGGTTGTCTCCGTGTGGCTACGCATCGAGTAGAAATCCACAAACCTGCAGAGGGCAGGCCCAACGATAAACAAAAGCATCAACTTGAGAGGTAAACCAACTAACTATACACAGAACAGCCATGTCAGAGGAAAAAGACAGAGCAGCATAACCATTCTCACATGCGAAGGAGAAGCAATAACATGGAGCAATGTATGCCGAGGAGATAGACTACAACAGAGGCATTGGGAAACACAAGCAATCTCCTCCATCTGATGGTAAGAAGTAATAACAACCATAGATGAAGAATGAGTATTGAGGCTAGGAGGGTCAATTGGAGAACAATGGAGGATTCCAGGTTCATTCCACTGTCGGGCTTGGGCAGTCACGTCACCCATAAAATTGAATGCAAAGGTAATCAGACACCCGAAAAGTAAACTCTGTGGGGCTTTAATATATGAGACCACCGTCCCTCGAACCAACGTCATAAGGCGAGATAGTTGTATTAAATCATTAATCTAACTCATTGAATTAACCAACAATTATATATAGATAAATAATGAGTTTTAAAACTAATGTAGAGAACTTTGTCAAGGTATGTCAACATTATTAATACATATACATGTATTGTTTATTCCCAATAATTTATTTTATTTTATTTATGATATATATTTTGCTAATAGGTATGTGACATTAATTAAAATTATTTATAAATAATATAAATATAAATTAAAAAATATGAAAAAAAGTTATTTTGAAAAGTGTTATGATAATATAAATATACATTAAAAATATGAAAAAAAAAAACTTTATTTTTAAGAGATTTATGATAATGAAATTATTTACTCTTACTTAATGTGTAACAATACTTTAATAATTCTTATCTTTTTAAGAAATTTAACATAATCAAATTATTTATATAACAATACTTTGATAATTCATTCTTATCTTATTTACGAACACAAACACATCATCAATCTTCATCTCCTCCATTTCTATGTGCATTTTTTGTTTATAGCTCTATCTGCATCATGGTCAATTTAAAAAAAGGAATAGGACTACATCGAATTGTCAAAGTAGTTCTTATATTTGTCATTATAACTATCAACATATTGGATACTACTCATGCTTGATATTTCATTTAGGAAAATGTTTCTTTTGAATTTTATAAACACACCCATTAATACATATGTTACTTTATTTTCTAATATTTTCATTGTAAACCATAATTAATATATCAAATATCTCATTTTTAGGTTAACCACCTAACTCGATTTCCACCTTAACCTAGCTTTCATAATGTTTAAAATCTTATGGAATTTTGAATTGAAGCAACACCTTAAAGCTCTTTATGTGTGGCTTTTAGTTAATTCCCGAATTGAAACAACACCTTAACGCTCTCTATGTGAGGCTTTTAGTTAATTCCCGATATTTATCGTTATGTATTATATGTCTAAGGTTTTTTTTCACTATAGTTGTTAAAAATTTATTTATAATTTAAGGTTTTTAAATTTATTTATAACTGAAGGTTTTTAACATGACTTTGATATTATAAATTTTTTTATTTGAATTTTTTATAATGTTTAAAATAATAAGAATAATATTATATATTTCTCTCCTATGGAATAATAGAAAGTGGATATATTTCAATTCTTAATTTATATGTATTAAGAACGATAAAATCTTTTTATGTAAAATTTTTATTCAAAATTTTACAATTTTTATGAAGCTTATGAAATCATATTTCAAAATCTTCTATGTATAATTTGAAGAAACATCAAATCAGATCAATACATATATTTACATTATGAATAGTTCCAAAAAAATAATAAATAAAGAAACAAATATTTATCTTAATTCAGATCTTTTTTATAATAAGACATTTTCCATTCAAAATTTATTTTGATGTTTTAATAATTTAAAAATTTGAATTATGGATGGATTTATATTTTTATACTTGTCTAAGAGTTTGTTCTAGTTAGGCAAGGTAGGCCTAGTGTCATTTCTTTTAAATATTTATTGTTTTAACATATTTTGAAATAACGATTTATTATATTTATAAATAAACAATTTTGAATTAAATAGGTATAAAACACTTAGAAACTTAGAAACTTCAACATTACAATTTTGGTGATAAAAATGACATATTTTGCTATAGGTAAGAGTTATTTAAAAACATCAAAGAAATGTTGCAACAAAATTTTTATTTTAATTTAAGAATAAATTTAAATTGGCTTTCTAAATATTTCTAAATGAGTTTCAATATTATTTAGCCCCTAATAGTGAAATTTTTTATTTTTTTCCACTAGAAAAAATCCATAATTTTCATTCATGAGATTATGATCCAAAATTACATTTTGTACATACACCATAAAGATGCATTTGCCAAAAAATATATTCCTTTTGATGACAAGTCCACTTATGTCCACTTAAATTGTCCAAAAAACATAGCGAGCTAAAACTGTAATATTAGTACTCAAAGAACAAAGTTTTAAAGTGCCAAGAAAACTGTCAATGTAGCGTTTAATGCGTCCATAGATTTTCTCAGTAAAATCATAAATAAAACCATGTGTTTTAGTGTGTAAAATAAGTGTATATAGAGTTTCGGCCTTCCTTTAGAAGGGGAGCAATCCTGTAAGCCAAGTAAAGACATGCAACCATAATAGACAACAATAAAAAGACAATTGTAAATAAATAGCAGCATTGTTTTAAGTGTTTGGAGCAGGAGCTTGGTAGTCCATGAATGACTTGTGAAGAATGCATAAGAAGAGTCATCTTGTAGAGAGTGTATATACCAAAACCCCTTGTCCATCTCTAGGACTGATTTAGAAAGTCTATTAGCGGTCTTATTTTGTTCATGATAGATATGAACATAGGAGAAATATGTGAAAGCTTCCGTGATCCTCCCCAAGTCCTCCATAATGGGAACTAGAAAGGTATTTCTACATGCATGGGTTTTTTTGACCTAATTGATGACTAGAATTAAGTTGCCACATACTTGAATTTATGTCCACCATTTTTCTACTACGAATGACAGAAGGAATTTCCAAGCTATAAATTCTACTTGGTTTTTATTGCTCAGGTCGAAACCCATTTTAACATGTAGAGAATTATTGTCTACTCAGTGAAGTACAAAACCCCCACCACTCCTAGTGCTATTGTTTATAGAGGCCCCATCAAAATAAGCCCATGGATTTGAACGGTCTGGTGTTTCATTGATTATACATCTTGGAGGGTTGATGCCTTTTGTTGGTACCAATTTATGACTGATTATTTTATGTAAAAACCCTCTTGTATTCATCATTTTTCTTTATTTAGCCTTTAAATTTCCTCCACATTCCTTAGAAACTGATTGATATAATGTTATTTCCATTTTTTTTTAACTTGAAATTAATCTTAGGAATTTTTGTGTTGAAATTGGAAGTTTCTAGAAAATTACAAGTTGTTGTAACTTCTTGTAATGGCTCCATGGTTTGACATGTTGCAGGACATATTGGAAAATTCGAGGACTTGGGGTTTGATCCTAAATGTACAAGGATGGTGGAATACCTATCCACTCTCAGATTTGAAGATTCTAGGTGGTCGATTAACACTGGTCAAACCCAACCATTTTAGCCGAAATTCTAGATTTTGTGAACAAACTTTGCTATTTTGGGATTTTGCTGAAACTGAGGATCTGAACTAATTCGACCTCCTTTGATGTTATTGTTAGGAATTCATTAGGATTATGAGGAGTACGAATAGCTTCCTGATGCAGGAGCATCCAGCTCGCCATGACAGGGTGAAGTCTCAGCTAGGCTTGAAAGTTGTTGATCATCAGGATTGTTTTTTTTCTCTAGAGTCATCAGGTAGTTTATTTTAATTACTTTTGTTTATTGTGAGAGTCGGCATGTTAGGTTGCAATTAGTTAGACATTTAGAATTACTGTGGACTGAACAGTAAATAGGAAATGCTTCGTTAATTTAGGGGAGAGATGACAAACTGCTTAGTTAAGTTCTGTAGAATCAAACAGGTAGTAGTTATTAACCATAATAAGTTCATTTAACTAAAAACTGTGGCAGTTTTAATTAACTGCAAATCAACTATAACAGAAGGATATAAAAACATAGATGTAATACGAAGGGAGGGTTCCACGAATCCGAATTGAAGAAATAAAAATAACATTACAGAGACAGGATTTTCTGCCATTGTCCATCCAAAAGTATTATTCATTGTTCATTACTGTAACTAAATTAATGTTTATGCAACAGTTTGATAAACGATAAACAGGGGAAGATCACGGACAACGTGATCCTGTTGTTATTTGGCACACAGTTGGTGTCCAACCTGAACGGACATTCGCCTACGGAAAAGGGAATTACAGAAAGGAAAGGATGACCTGAGAATAGGACAAAACGACCACATAACAGAGACAACATTACACAGGAGATGACCAAACACAGAGGTACTTCCGTTACGCATTTTTTTGTATTATCGTGAATCAAATATCATCCATTGAAAAGAAAACTATTATCATTTATATTGTCAAATGAAACACATACATTGCTGGTTCTCATCTCCATAGAACAACCAAACCAAATACATAACTGTGACTGGCATTAGGGTTGAAACCCTCGACGAGGGTTTATATATATAACCACAAACATTCTTTCTACCGACGGCGTTGAAAACAACACAGTACAGCTACCAACAGAGACAAACTACAGTACAGCAATAATTACAGACAAACTACGACAAGCCGAGGCCACTATCCTACAGGACTTTTCGTATCTCGAAAGCTGGAAGATTCAGGGCCTACCGAAAGGTTCTTCCTGTGGAATAGGAGACGGAAGCCCGCGCGCTCAAGTCAAAACCATAGACCTGTAGAGAAAACAAACCCGAAGGTTAATATACAAAGCGAGTTACAGGAAATAAGCCGGGGGCAATCATACCAAACAATCTGAGAAAAGAACTACTGTAGCTTACCTGAGCAGACAGAGCCGAATTCGAGAAGTAGAATCATCACATATGGATTTGTAAAACTGCAGACCAAAGGAGCAATGTTGATAAGTAACGTTTCCAGTGGGAGGATAAATTGAAGCATGGAAGGGTGTTGTTACCTGTTCGAGCCGTCGAGCGACCACCGGAGTTTTCCCTGAGTCCATAACAGTCAGTGAATTCGTGAAACAGAGATTGACAAACAGTGAAAGATGCAAGTGGGTTATACTAGAACAATAGAGCAATAGCCTGAAGCCATTCCTTGACGGGCAAGTAAATTTTCAACAATACAGTTACAGTTGAAATCATAGTAGCCAGGAACTTACCAGAGAAAACGAAGTCACATAAGCACGTCAGAGCCGGAGTAACACTGACACACCGGGCAGGAACGTCCATGAGTCCACAACCGAGCTGAAGGGAGAAGGGAATGTTCATACACACCGGAAGACACCATAGCTAACAGAATAGTGACTGCTTGACAGAAACCCTCACTGAACCTTTCAATGGCAGAACCATCCAGAATAGTGAAAAGACCAAGCGATAAGGATTAAGAGTGAGGCGGGAACCAAGCCCGAGACGTAGGGTGAACATTTAATGCAACAATAACTCGCAACTGCAACCAACAGCGAAATATCCACGGACAATCTCCACGTAGATGAAGCCATTTAGTAATAGAGCACGTCATACCGTGCGATCACGTGGACCAGCGGGCCAGTGTGGCTGGGTTGCACCAGAGTGGTATCAGAGCATTAGGTTGATTGAGAATATGGAGGTAGGGCGACGAGGACGAGGCCGAGGTGCTCGCAGATTGGCAGATGAAGGGTTGCGAGAGGAAATTAGAATCCTTGCTGCCCGTTTGGAGGCAGTAGAGGCAGGTAGGAGGAGAGATCCAGAAATGGGCGATGTCAGCGAAGAGGAAGCGGAAGTAGCAGCAGATGGACCAGAGGGAGAATCTGCAGAGGTGAAACTGCTGAGGTCTGTTTTACTAGCAAGCAGTAAACCTAAGCCAGAACTTCCGACATACGATGGTAGCCTGTCTATCGATATTTTGTTGGATTGGATTAGCGAGATGGACAAGTACTTTGAGTGCGAAGAAGTTGGCGAAGACCGTAGAGTCAAATTCGCGGCGACGAAACTGAAGGGACATGCAGCTCTATGGTGGGACAGTGTCCAGAATGAGAGGAAGAGATTGAATAAGACGCCGATTAAAACTTGGTCAAGAATGGTGGCCAAGCTGAAGGGCAGATTTCTACCAAGGGACTATCAGATTGCATTACACAGGCAGGTACAGAATTTGAGACAGAAAGGATTGACCGTAAAGGAGTACACGGAGGAGTTCTACAGAGTGAATTTGCGAGCCGGATATACCGAAGATACAGCAGAAAGGACAACCAGGTATGTTAATGGGCTGAGGATGGAAATCCTAGATGAAATAAGTATTTTATCCCCAAATAATACCGAGGAGGCATATCAAAGCGCAATAAAAGCGGAGGAAAAAATTACCAGAAGGCAGAATGCCCGGAGAGGACGAGGGGCCAACAGAGGGAAAGGCCAGTCCTATGGCAGGGGCCGGACTGCTAACAGCAGTTCGAAGACATCAGGAACAACAGATAGAGGAGACAGTACGAGGGGCGGCAGATCGTCCCAGCGCGGCAGAGGGAATGGCCGAGGAAGAGGGGCTGGTTATCAATGTTATAGATGTCATAAGTGGGGCCACTGCTCGTTTGAGTGTCCAGAAGCAGATCCAGCTGGACAGCGGGGTGCGTATGTGGCACAGCCGGAAGAAACAGCAGCACTCCCTCAGGAGGCGGAGAATGCTCCAGAGACAGGAGAAGCTTTGGTGCTGCATAAAGTGCTATTGAAACCAGTCAATGAGGACACTGAACAGACACAGCGGAAAGCTCTGTTCAGGACAATTTGCAAATCACGAGGTAAGTGTTGCAAATTAATAATTGACAGCGGGAGTACCGATAATTTGGTGTCCACGGAAATGGTGGAAAAATTGGGCTTGAAACGCTTAAAGCATCCCAATCCGTATAGAGTTTCGTGGCTGCAAAAGGGCCACCAATTGCTGGTGGATGAACAAAGCGAGGTCGAACTTCAGATAGGCAGATATAAGGACAAAATTGTCTGCGACATCATGCCAATGGATGTGTGTCACATCTTATTAGGCAGACCATGGCAATACGATAGGAAGGTAACACATGATGGAGTGATGAATTGTTATAAATTCGAGAAGGACGGAATCAAGCACACGCTTGTACCTATCAGAGAAGAGAAAGGAGCAGTTGAAACAGGTGAAACCAGAGCATTGCTGGTGGGTGGAAAATAGTTTTTAAAACAGGTAAAAGACAGTGAGGTAGGTTATGCAGTGGTCAAGAAAGCCAGGACAGTTCTGTTGCACACAGAAATATCAGACTTACCCATAGAGATTCAACAAATGTTAGAAGAGTTTGCAGACATAGTTGTAGATGACTTGCCAGACAAGTTTCCCCCCAAGCGGAGCATTAGTCACCACATCGATTTCATACCCGGAGCTAGTTTGCCGAATAAAGCAGCATACCGAATGAGCCCTAAGGATAATGAAGAAATCAGAAAACAGGTGCAGGATCTGTTGGACAAGGGTTTGATAAGGGAGAGCTTAAGCCCTTGTGCTGTACCAACAGTCCTCGCTCCCAAAAAAGGAGGGGAATGGCGGATGTGCACCGACTCAAGGGCCATTAATAAAATTACCATCCGGTACAGATTTCCGTTACCGCGAATGGATGATATGATGGACTGTTTAAGCGGGGCAGCTTATTTCTCAAAAATAGATTTGAAAAGCGGATACCATCAGATTCGGATACGAGAGGGGGACGAGTGGAAGACGGCCTTTAAGACAAATGAAGGGCTGTACGAGTGGCTGGTCATGCCGTTTGGGCTGAGCAATGCGCCCAGTACATTTATGAGGCTCATGAACGAGATGCTGAAGGAGTATATTGGGAAGTTTGTGATAGTTTATTTGGATGACATTCTTATTTTCAGCAGAACGAAAGAAGAACACCTTCGACATGTGCGTAAGGTACTAGAGAAATTACAGCAGAACAAACTGCTGATAAACTTGAAGAAATGTACTTTTCTGCAGAAGGAATTAATTTACTTGGGGTTTGTGGTAGCAGAAAATGAACTGAAGATGGATCCGGAGAAGATAGCGGCAATAGTAAATTGGCCGTCTCCGAAAAATCTATTTGAAGTACGTAGTTTTCACGGATTGGCAAGTTTTTATAGGAAGTTCATTAAGAATTTCAGCGAAATTTGTGCACCCATGTTAGATACCATCAAAAAGGCCAGCCAGCCTTTTCGGTGGACAGAAGCAGCCGAGAAAAGTTTCCAGTTGTTGAAGAAGAAGATTGTTGAGAGGCCAATCCTGAGGCTACCAGACTTCCAGAAATTGTTTCAGGTACGTTGTGACGCCAGTGGGACAGCAATTGGGGCTGTACTCAGTCAGGAGGACAAGCCGGTGGCATTCTTCAGTGAGAAACTAAACGAGAGTAGGCAGAAATACTCATCATATGATAAAGAGTTTTATGCTGTTGTACAGGCATTAAAACACTGGAGGCATTATTTATTGGGGAACGAATTCGTGCTATTTTCGGATAATTCTGCACTACAATATGTAATGCAGTAGCACAAACTCAACCACAAACATGCCAAATGGGTAGAGTATTTGCAGAGTTTTAACTTCGTACTGAAGCACATTAGTGGGCAGGCAAATAAGGTGGCAGACGCATTGAGTAGGAAGGCTTTACTTCTGCAGGAAAGCACTATACAGGTGCTGGGTTTTGATCACCTACGGGATCTATACCAAACAGACACAGATTTCAGAGAAGCCTATGAGGCGTGCCAGAACCCTTTGGTGAGGAGCAACAGTCCTTGGTTGGACTACAATTTACAGGAAAAGTTGTTGTTTAAAGGAGGACAACTGTGCATACCTGACTGTTCGATGAGGGAGAATATTATTCGCGAGAAACATAGTGGAGGATTGGCCGGACACTTCGGCATGGATAAGACCCTCGAGCAGCTTAATCACTTTTATTTTTGGCCAAAAATGCGACGAGATGTACAACGTTTTGTGACCAAATGCAAGGTGTGCCAATTGGCAAAGGGACACAGCCAGAACACAGGACTGTATGCACCGTTACCCGTCCCAAGCAGGCCGTGGGATTCTGTTAGTTTGGATTTTGTCTTAGGTCTGCCGAAGACACAGCGAGGATATGACTCAGTAATGGTAGTGGTGGACAGATTCTAAAAAATGGCACATTTTATACCTTGCCGGAAAACCAGTGACGCCACCCACGTGGCCCACTTGTTTTTCAACGAGATTATCAGGTTACATGGACTGCCCAAATCCATCCTTTCGGACAGAGACGTGAAATTCACGGGACACTTTTGGCGTACCTTATGGAAGAAGATGGACACACAATTGAGCTACAGTTCTGCATATCACCCGCAAACCGACGGGCAGACTGAAGTTGTAAACAGAAGTCTGGGAAACCTGTTACGTAGCCTAGTCGGAGAGAATTCACGGATGTGGGACCGGGTGCTAGCACAGGCAGAGTTCGCTTACAATGACTCGCCTAACCGCAACACAGGTTTCAGCCCCTTCCAGATTCTGTATGGCATGCATCCTCGTGGAGTGCATGAACTCCGGGATCTTGGACTGCAGGAACGACGAAGTGCGGACGGAGAAGATTTCGCTAATGCGATGAGAGACTTGCACGAACAGGTGAAAATAAAGTTACAGGACAACAGCTTAAAGTACAAACAACACGCAGATCTAAAGAGGAAGGAAGTGCAGTTTGAAGTGGGGGACGAAGTCCTCGCACACTTACGCAAGGAACGTTTCCCTAGGGGTACGTACAATAAACTGAAGTATAAAAAGATAGGGCCTTGCAAAGTTCTGCGGAAGTTTTCAGCTAATGCCTACGAGATACAATTGCCACCCGGCATAGGCATCTCACCTATCTTTAACGTAGCAGATCTGTTCCCGTACATGGCTGACCCAAAGGAAAAGGAGGAAGATGCACCCAGACAGTCTACACGGAGTACCCAGGAAGATGGAGAAGCTTGGAAGAGACAGATGCCTTACGTTCAACCGCCCGAGATCGAAAGCATCCTCGAAACTCAGGTGGTTAGACGAACTCGACGGAAGGACTACATGCACTACCTGGTCAAGTGGAAAAACCGTCCAATCGAGGACAGTTCGTGGCTTGATGCCAGGCAGATCGCTCAAACAGGAACTTCGGTCGAGAAGCTCATGGGCCGGAGCCATGATCTCTTTTTTCCCCGGGAGCCTGATGCAGGAGCATCCAGCTCGCCATGACCGGGTGAAGTCTCAGCCAGGTTTGAAAGTTGTTGATCATCAGGATTGTTTTTTTTCTCTAGAGTCATCAGGTAGTTTCTTTTAATTACTTTTGTTTATTGTCAGAGTCGGCATGTTAGGTTGCAATTAGTTAGACATTTAGAATTACTGTGGACTGAACAGTAAATAGGAAATGGTTCGTTAATTTAGGGGAGAGATGACAAACTGCTTAGTTAAGTTCTGTAGAATCAAACAGGTAGTAGTTATTAACCATAATAAGTTCGTTTAACTGAACCCTATGGCAGTTTTAATTAACTGCAAATCAACTGTAACAGAAGGATATAAAAACAGAGATGTAATACGAAGGGAGGGTTCCGCGAATCCGAATTGAAGAAATAAAAATAACATTACAGAGACAGGATTTTCTGCCATTGTCCATCCAAAAGTATTATTCATTGTTCATTACTGTAACTAAATTAATGTTTATGCAACAGTTTGATAAACGATAAACAGGGGAAGATCACGGACAGCGTGATCCTGTTGTTATTTGGCACACAATTGGTGTCCAACCTGAACGGACATTTGCCTACGGAAAAGGGAATTACAGAAAGGAAAGGACGACCTGAGAATAGGACAAAACGACCACATAACAGAGACAACATTACACAGGAGACGACCAAACACAGAGGTATTTCCGTTACGCATTTTTTTTGTATTATCGTGAATCAAATATCATCCATTGAAAAGAAAACTATTATCATTTATATTGTCAAATGAAACACATACATTGCTGGTTCTCATCTCCATAGAACAACCAAACCAAATACATAACTGTGACTGGCATTAGGGTTGAAACCCTCGACGAGGGTTTATATATATAACCACAAACATTCTTTCTACCGACGGCGTTGAAAACAACACAGTACAGCTACCAACAGAGACAAACTACAGTACAACAATAATTACAGACAAACTACGACAAGCCGAGGCCACTATCCTACAGGACTTTTCGTATCTCGAAAGCTGGAAGATTCAGGGCCTACCGAAAGGTTCTTCCTGTGGAATAGGAGACGGAAGCCCGTGCACTCAAGTCGAAACCATAGACCTGTAGAGAAAACAAACCCGAAGGTTAATATACAAAGCGAGTTACAGGAAATAAGCCGGGGGAAATCATACCAAACAATCTGAGAAAAGAACTGCTGTAGCTTACCTGAGCGGACAAAGCCAAATTCGAGAAGTAGAATCATCACATATGGATTTGTAAAACTGCAGACTGAAGGAGCAATGTTGATAAGTAACGTTTCCAGTGGGAGGATAAATTGAAGCATGGAAGGGTGTTGTTACCTGTTCGAGCCGTCGAGCGACCACCAGAGTTTTCCCTGAGTCCATAACAGTCAGTGAATTCGTGAAACAGAGATTGACAAACAGTGAAAGATGCAAGTGGGTTATACTAGAACAGTAGAGCAATAGCCTGAAGCCATTCCTTGACGGGCAAGTAAATTTTTAACAATACAGTTACAGTTGAAATCATAGTAGCCAGGAACTTACCAGAGAAAACGAAGTCACATAAGCACGTCAGAGCCGGAGTAACACCGACACACTGGGCAGGAACGTCCATGAGTCCACAGCCGAGCTGAAGGGAGAAGGGAATGTTCATACACACCGGAAGACACCACAGCTAACAGAACAGTGACTGCTCGACAGAAACCCTCACCGAACCTTTCAATGGCAGAACCATCCAGAATAGTGAAAAGACCAAGCGATAAGGATTAAGAGTGAGGCGGGAACCAAGCCCGAGATGTAGGGTGAACATTTAATGCAACAATAACTCGCAACTGCAACCAACAGCGAAATATCCATGGACAATCTCCACGTAGACGAAGCCATTTAGTAATAGAGCACGTCATACCTTGCGATCACGTGGACCAGCGGGCCAGTGTGGCTGGGTTGCACCACTTCCTCTTGTTGTGAAGATTTAGGATAAATAAATCAAAAGGAGAATTATGTAGTTTAGTAGTTGTTGATACATGAAAAACTTGGGAACACAGTTTATGTATTTTTTATTTCCAGACATGAGTACAAGGATACAGTTTTGGAGTCCATATTTATGTTTCAGATCCAATATTTGTCTTCATTTGAATTAGTCTAAGGTGTGATTGCAAAGTGTGGAGGGCCCCCACTATAGAGCCGGTACACTTTTCCTTGAATTCTCTTTTACAATTGCATAGATAGATCTGATACTTATAATTGTCATTCAATTAATATACTGCAAGTTTATAAAATTGGAAATTGTTAATTGAAGATATCCACATATTTTGTGAAAGAGTTTTGCAAGAAAACCTCAATTGATATTCATCTTCAAATTGACAATTGTGCTTGCTATTTCATGGTTTTTATCTCATAACTTCATCTATAGTTTACTGTTCATTGGTTGTGATTTGTAGTTGCAGATCTCAATTGGTAGTTTGTTAACTAAACCTTTTAAGAGGTTCCACTATTGTTGATCTCCAAAGCTACATACTTCATTCACTATTTTGTGTGATGAGTAATTAGGACTCTGTTTTCCATATAGACAATTAGATTTGCTTCATTTAAGTAAATGCTTAAGTGTCGAAAATATAAAGAGAAACCTCTTGTAAAAGAGCATTGTTGATTTCTCCACATTAAGTTATCATTTAGAAACTAAATCCTTCTAGATCTATATATATTAGATAGCGCCTCTAAGTGTACCTACCTGGATTGACAAAGAAATTGAAGCCTGATTTATATCAGTAAGTAAGGCCTAACACCTTTTTTGGGGGGGAATGTGTAAGGATTATGAGAACAAAACAACTTTCACATGTTTCTCTTATGTTCATATCTATCGTGAACAAAACAGGACTATTGATAGACTATCTAAATTGGTCCTACAGATTAACAAAGAGGTTTGGTATATACACTCTCTATAAGATGACTCTTCTTATGCATTCTTCCACAGACCATTCATTGGTAGTCCATGACTGGCCTATGGAACAATGCATAGTAAGAGTCATCTTGTAGAGAGTGTATATACCAAAGCTCCTTGTCCATCTCTAGGACTGATTTAGATAGTCTATTAGTGGTCCTATTTTGTTCACGATAGATATGAACATAGGAGAAATATGTGAAAGCTTCCATGATCCTCCCCAAGTCCTCAATAATTGGAACTAGAAAGGTATTTCTTCATGCATGGGTTTTGTTTACCTAGTTGATGACTAACATTAAGTCGTAACATACTTGAATTTATGTCCATCCTTTCTCTACTATGAATGATAGAAGGAATTTCCAAGCTAGCAATTCTACTTAGTTGTTATTTCTTTGGTCGAAACCCATTTTAACATGTAGAGAATTATTTTCTGGTAAGTGAAGTACAAAACCCCCACCACTCCTAGTGCTATTGTTTATAGAAGTCCCATTGAAATAAGCCCATGGATTTCAACGGTCTGGTGTTTCATTGATTATACATCTGGGAAGGTTGATTCGTTTTTTTGGGGGGAAATGTGTAAGGATTGCGAGAACAAAATAGGTTTCACATATTTATCCTATTTTCATATATATCGTGAACAAAATAGGACTACTGATAGACTATCTAAATCGGTCCTAGATATGGACAAGGAGATTTTGTATATACACTCTCTACAAGATGACTCTTCTTATGAATTATTCCACAGACCATTCATTGGTAGTTCATGAATGTCTCGTGGAAGAATGCATAAGAAGAGTAATCTTGTAGAGAATGTATATACTAAAGCTCCTTGTCCATCTCTAGGACTAATTTAGATAGTCTATCAGCGGTCGTGTTTTGTTGAAGATAGATATGAACATAGGAGAAATATGTGAAATCTTCCATGATCCTCCCCAAGTCCTCCATAATGGTAACTACAAAGGTATTTCTACATGCATGGGTTTTTCTTACCTAGTTGATGACTAACATTAAGTCACCACATACTTGAATTTATGTCCACCCTTTTTCTACTATGAATGCTAGAAGGAATTTCCAAGCTAGAAGTTCTACTTGGTTATTATTTCCTGGGTCGAAACACATTTTAACATGTAGAGAATTATTGTCTAGTAAGCGAATTAAAAAACCCCTACCACTCCTAGTGTTATTTTTTATAGAAGCCCCATCGAAATAAGCCCATGGATTTGAATGGTATGGTGTTTCATTGATTGTACATCTGGGAGGGTTGATTCCTTTTTTGGGGAGAAATGTGTAAGGATTGCGGGAGCTTATATAGATATGTTCTCATGGTGGAAGTATCTTATTGAATGATAACCTCATTTCACACCAACCAAACCCTCCAGCAAATAGTTAGAGGAAGAGCTCTATATGCTCTTGTGGTTGAGTCAGAGTGCCAATTCCTCCATGCTAACACGAAGAAATTCCCTTCCCAACTTCTATTGTGATATAAAATAGATTTACATGCGCTCTAGACCTTTTGAAAATAAAGGGACAAATCATGAAGACACTCTCAAGGGATTCTTCATTATTCTTAAAGAGTGAGAACCACCCCACCCTGATTGCAAAGCTCTTATCAAGAACCTCCTAGGTATGGGATTTCCTCTTCATTGGACACCACATAAATAACTTTTCTTTTGTGTGGAATTTGGCCTTCCAGAATTCTTACAACCACCATTTCAAATTTATTGGTGCTCTATCTATGAACAATGCAAGATAACCATGTTTTGGTGTGTAGTAACAAAATGGGGAGCCACACTGGAAAAATTTTGCCTCCCTCTTAGAAAGCTTAATGTGACTAGTAGATAGGGAAATTGGATAAGCTTTCTAGGGCTCATGAAACTCAGCCACTATCCCAAGCTCGTTGGCTAATTTCTAACCTTGTGTCCAAATAGTTGTGTTGACCCGATTGCTAATATTGACCAGTTTTTAAAACCCCCCGTTCCTTCAAAAATCAATGAGTTGTTGAGGGAGAATATGGGCCATGCCTCTCCCAGGCCAAGGATCAACACCAATCCACATTTTTTCACCCTTGTTAACCTGCCAAGCTAAACCATTTTCAATGAGATTGAAGGAATTTAGAACCACCATCCAAATGGATGAGATATTCATCTCGGGTTTGTTTTCCTTTCTAATCCCTTCCTCCAAAAAACAAGAGGAAATATATTCCTATGTAATAGTAAGAGTCCACAAACTCAGCGTGGAGATAAATTTCCATCCAAAATTGCCCACCAAACGATTTGAAAACAAAAATATGTTTTTAAGTGTTAGCAATATTTGCATTAATGTCATTAACCACATTGGTGATAATTCATGCTGAATATTGAATGTTGGACTGGTGAGATGAATGTTAAATGTTAGATTGGTGAGCTTGAATGAAAAAGGATAAAAGTGATGTGAAGTGCAAAGGTTGAAAACTAAATGTGAAGTGCAAAGATTGAAAGTTAAATGTGAAGTTCAAAGGTTCAATGTGAAGGTTGAAAATTGTTAAAATGGGACACTACAAAAGATGAAATATATATATGTTTTACTGAATATAAAATGTAGACATTGAATTTTTTTTTTTGATTCTTCTCTTGTAATCATTACTATTGAGTTGTTTTAATTCAACTCTATTTTATATTACAAATTATTTTTTCGTAACTAAAAGTGAAGAGACAAGCTTGTGAGGAGTTTTTGGAAGTCCAAGAGACAATGATTCATTTCATATTATTGCAAAGAATGCAAAAAACGAATATGGTTTGCATATAAATATACAATGTGGAATGATAAAAGAACCCTTTTTAGAAGAAAAACAATCTGCATAAGAAAGTTGATGAGAAGCAAGAGAAGATATACAGTGTGAAAAGGAGAAGTAGTGAAATAGTAGACTTGACAGTAGAACTATAAATGAGGTAACCAACATTTGTGACATGATGTTGTGATTGAGATATTTTTGTCCCTTTCAATGTTCTAGTTTGAAAAGGAACAAGTTGTAGCCTATTGAAGTAGGAGCCTCCTGTGGGTTGTCGCCTACATAAAACTTTTGGGAGTTGGAGCTTCCTTTGAGTTAGGAACCTCTTTTAAGTTGGAGCCTACAGAAATATGATGTAATAAGGAGTAACAACTTGCCTTCATATCACTTTCAACCTAAAATTCATGGTTTTCTCCCTTCGGGGTTTCCACTTATATATGGTGTCTTCATGCGTTTGTTCTTGAATGTTGTGTGAATGTTTTTGAATTCCCAATAAATAAATCTACATTTTTTTCTCTTTGAAACATGCAAAAGGAATTCAATAATAATTGAGCACGAACATAAACCATTAGCTGCATAATAAGAATTAAGTTGAGAAAAAGTAAAGAACCTTGAATTATTGATTCACCCCACCCCCCGTCTTAGTAATTCCTAATCATAAATATCCATTGGTATTAGAACTAAGTTCCTTCAATAGTAGTCTAACAACTGGAAGGAGGTCCTAAGTCAGTAAAATGGCTAGTCAAGAAGGATGCTCAACAAATAATACCCCTCTATTTACTGGTACAAACCATGTCTTCTAGAAAGTGAGATTGAAGAAATATTTAATTTCTCTAGGAGTAGAATTCTGGGTTGATGTGATGATAGGGTATGAAGAACCAAAGGAAACAACTAGTTACAAAGATGCCAAATTGAATTTTATAGCTAATGCAAAAGCTATGAGTGAACTTCTTAGTGGTCTATGTGAGTCTAAATTTATCAAAGTAATGCATTTTGAGACAGCTAAAGATATCTGGCTTAAATTAGAAAATATTAATGAAGGAGATAAAAGGGTAAAGATGGCGAAATTACACGTGTATAGAACGCAATTTGAGACCTTAAAAATGAATGAATTTGAAGATATAGCTAAATTATTTTTAAGAGTTGATGAATTTGTAAGTATCATGCTTGGTCTATGAGAAACAATCAAAGAAAGTGTAATAGTTCAGAAAATGTTGAGGTCATTACCTTCTAAATTTAATCCTAAGGTTTCAACTATAGAAGAAACAACAAACTTTGAGACTTTGAATAGAGATCAACTATGTGGCTCTTTGACAACATATGAGATGAGAATTCCAAAAGGGAAGGTAGCCAATAGAGAGGCAGCTTTCAAGGTAGACAATCCCATAGAAGAAAATAAGTGTTCATGCTCAGGTTCTGATGAAGAAGAAGAAAAATTCATCAGAAGGTTGAAGAAAGGCACAGGTAAGTACAAAGGAAAACTTCCATTTAAGTGTTTTAGCTATGGAAGAGTGGGACATTATGCATCAAAATGTACTTATAAGAAAGAGGAAAATCATCCTAAAGGGAAAGAGAATAACAAGTCTAATAAAATGTAGAAAGAGAGAAAATTCAAAAGAAAAAATTTGTATGCTCAAGAAGATAGCAGTGGATCTAAAAGTTCCAATGAATCCTCTAACGAATATGAAACCAGTGAATTCATGCTCAGGGCCTTAGAAGAACTTGAAAAGGATTTCTACGAATATGAGGAAGAAGAGGAAGGTGACATAGACCTTGAGAGGCAGTTAATTAGTGCCCTAGATGAAATAGAAAGGCTTAAACTAAAGAATAAAAATAAGAAAGAGATCTTATTGAAATATGTAAAGGAAGAATCAAATTCAGAATACGGTATCAAGTTGAAAGTTGAAATTGAAGAATAAAAGAAGTTGGAATACATTTTAATGAAGCAAATAGAAGAAAAAACTAGGAGTGTGAAAGATCGGAGGAAGAGGTGGTAAGTATGAAGAAAAATCTAGAGAAGGCTCAAACTGAACTAAACATGAATATTCAATAGATAAAAGGGTCTAAAAAACTAGATGTGATACTAGATGCTGAGAGGCCTCCACACATAAATATTGAGTTAGGCTATGAAGGAGAATCCAATAAATCCAAGACAAAGGATAAAAGGACAATCACCTTTGTAAAATATGCTAGGCGTGAGGATGACAACTCACATCAATATGAGAACAAAAACTTGAGCAACACATCAACACAAAATGAACAACTGCAAAGGAGAATTGTTGGTATATTACAAAATGCAAAAGAAATGGACAATCAAACAACCACCTATCAGAAACTGCACTTCCTCAAGAGACAGGATTATCAAATGTCAAGATGCTTAGATTCTCAAACAACATCCACTACCAGATACCTATATATTTTTTTACGGATATTGTTATTGTTATAAATATTTTTGACATAAATCAATAAATTATAAAGCTTATATCAGAAGAATTGATTTGGTAAATTTTAAGATAAGAAAGAATGGATTTAGAAACATTAAAACAACCATGAATCTAGACAAAAATGCATTTTCTCCTCTCCTTGATATCATTGAATGTTTCTATTGTCACAACTTTGGCCACAAGTAATATGAATGTTAGCTTAAAGATATTAGATTAACATCTCAGAATATTTATGGAAGAAATGGAATCATGCAATGGAGAAAGAAGGTAGAAGAAAATAAACTTGATAAGTGTGACCTAATTCTATATGCTCAAGATAAAAATAATAAATGGTACATGAACAGTGGCTTCTCTAGACATATGAAAGGAGATAAAATCAATTTTGTTTCCCTGAATGAAAATAAAACTGGAAATTTCACATTCGATGATGATGAATTAGGAAGAATTAGAGGAAAGGGTACAGTCAGTCTGAACAGTGGGAGAGGAAAGGCTCAAGATGTATTGTTTGTAGATGGTCTAAAATATAACTTGTTGAGTGTAAGTCAGATGTGTGACAAAGGTTGTGATGTTCTCTTTAGAGATCAAGACTGTGAAATTAGGTCAACATCTATAGGGAAGGTTATGGCTAAAGTAGTTTGAACTAAGAATAATGTATATATCTTGAAAGAACATAGTGAGGAATGCTACATCAACAAACAAGATGAATCTTGGCTATGGAATAGCAGAGTGGGGCATCTCAAATTTGATCACATCATCAAACTTAGCAAGAAGAGAGAAATAAGAGATCTACCAAAAATAAAGAAGCCTCAAAACACTATTTGTAAGTCATGTCAAATGGGTAAACAAACACGAACATCATTCAAAGTCAAAGATAAACTATCAAGTAGTAAGCCTTTGTGGCTAGTTCATATGGATCTTTGCGGGCCTTCCAAAATAGAAGCATTAAGAGGAGAACAATATTTCATGCTAGTAATCAATGACTATTCGATATTGACTTGGGTGGTACTTCTCATAAATAAGTCATAAGCAATTGATAAATTTAAAACATTCAAGGCATTGGCAGAAAATGAAACAAGGTGCAAGATAAAGTGCATAAGGTCATATAGAGGAGGTGAATTTAGATGAGATGAGATTTCAGACCTATGTAATGAATTTGGGATAAAACAACAATATACTATTGTAGACACATCACAATAGAATGGAGTTACAGAATGATAGAACAGGTAGGTTTAGCAAATAACCAGAGCCATGATGAAAGAAAGAAACGTTGCTCAAACTTATTGGGAAGAAGTGGTGCATACAAAAAATACATATTCTCAATAAGGCACATCTCAGACCAAACTGTGATAAGACACCATATGAATTGTGACATGGAAAACCAGCATCAATCAGGCATTTTAAAGTATTCAGGAGTAAATGTTATACAAAAATAATGGTGAAAAGCTAGGAAACTTTGATGCTTGATCTGATGAAGGGATATTTTTGTGTTATTTGTAAAAACGCAAGGGATATAGATGTTATAATAAAATTTTACATAAGATTGTGGAATGCGTAGATGTAAAGGTTGATGAAGATCTACCCAATAATAACAAGAGCACAAGTTTTATCAATCCTCCATATCATCATCATCATATTAGTAAAGATAATGAAGTACTAGATGAAGAATTAGAAGATACAGAGACGCATCCAAATGGAACCTCAAGACACACTCAAAAGAATCATCCTGAAAATCAAATTAGTAGAGATAAAACTGAAGGAGTACACACAAGGAGGAAACTCACAGAAAAATATCAGCAAGTTCATATACCTATGTTGTCACAGATAGAGCCAAAGAAATTTGAAGAGGAATTTAAAGATAAATTTTGGATAGATACTATGAGCGAGGAGTTATACCAAATTGAGAAGAAAAAGACTTCGGAACAAACACCAAGACCTATCGAAAATAATGTCATTGGCAAAAAATGGGTATTCAAAAATAAGATGAATGAATAGGGTCAAGTTGTTAGAAACAAAGCCAAACTAGTGTGTAAGGGTTACTCACAAATGTAAGGTCTTGATTATGAAGATATTTTTGCTCCTGTCACGAGACTGGAGATTATCAAGATGTTTTTGCCTTTGAATGCTACAATGATTTCAAGGTGTACAAAATGGACGTGAAATGTGCCTTCCTAAATGGTGATCTTGGGGAAGAAGTCTATATGGAACAAGCTGAATGTTTTTCATTATTAAATAATCCTAACTATGTCTGTAGGTTAAAGAAACAACTATATGATATTAAACAAGAAACACGGGCGTGGTACTCTAGACTCGACAAGTACCTTCAAAAACAGGGTTTCAAGACAGGAGTAGTTGATAGTAATATGTACATAAAGGCTGATGGAGATGAATTATTGATTATAGTTGTGTATGTGGATGGCATTATGTTTGGAAGCAATAAGTATCATCTAGTAGAATGGTTTGCTAAAGAGATGAAGGCTGAGTTCGAAATGTCAATGATTGGAAAGCTTACCTTCTACCTAGGGCTCCAAATCCTACAAAATCCTAGAGGAATATTCATTTCTAAAGAGAAATATCTAAGAGATATGTTGAAAAGGTTCCAAATGGAAGAATGTAAAACTATCTCAAGCCCTATGACTACTGGATGTAAGCTATGTGCAGATGATGAATCACCTAATGTGGATCAAAATATTTACAGATCTATGATAGGAAGTCTGTTATGTTGGTAGTAATATTAGTATTAAGGTATCAATCAACAACCAAAAAAATTCATTTGTTAGAAACAAAAAATATATTCAGGTAGTTGAAAGGGACTACAAGATATGGACTATGGTATCCAAAAAGTATCCGGATTGTGCCAGCTATGTGGATGACAGGAAATTACAAGCGTTGGTGCATTATACCTAGGATATTCTTTGGTGGCATGGATAAGAAAAAAAAACATTAGTTTCTCTATCTACAATGGAAGATGAATACATATTAGTTGCAGCCTATTGCACACAAGTGTTGTGGATGAAGTAGACACTTTAGGATATGAAGGTAAATTCCAGTTAGCCCATCTCTATCAAATGCGACAATACAAGTGAAATAATCATTTCAAAAAAATTTGTACTTCATTCAAAGAGTAAACATATCCCTATAAAGTGCCACTTTCTCAGAGAACAAGTGGCTTAGAAAACAATGAATATGGAGTACATACCCAGAAGAGAACGGATAGTAGACATATTTACAAAGCCTTTTTCTATAGAACCATTTGTGTGTCTGAGAAGCAATCTAGGGATAGTGCCTATAGGTGCTCCTCATTATGTAACTTGAAAAGGAGATTCTAAAACCTGAAATTGAATGAACCATCTAAGGGGTAGACTACAGGAGTAGGAAGAAGTAAAGAAGAGGAATAGGAAGCATATGATTTTGTCAAAAATTTGAAGCCACTAAGAAGCAGCAAGAATAAAGGCATCATAAATTTGCGAGATGAAGTCATTTTCTTCATGAGTAAGCGACATCAATCAGGTGCACCATTCAAAATTTCAGTCTTTAATGCAAAGTTTTATAGAAAAATGTACACATGTATATGTCATGTATATAAGCATGTAAATAAATATACAAAGCATGTTGGGACCATTAGAATTTTCTTAAAAATAATTCATTCTCTGATTGTTTATATGGAATACATTGATCTACATTATGATGATCCATGTATTAAGTGAAAATTAATTTATCAAATATAGAGATCAATTCTAACGTATTTACACTAAAGAAAAAGAAAAGGATTACCATCAAGCAAAGAAACAAACTGTATTCTATTCAAATATGTATACATGCAACTAGAAGCAAAGAAACCTATATGAAAGTAAAATGGCTCTTAAATCCAAAGGACATCAAGTAATTAAGTTGCAAAGCTAGATTCAAACTTTGAGATATCTTCAAACATGTATGCTACCATCAAGCCAAAAGGATCATATTTTATTTATCTTTGTGGCAAGTTTCCAAGAATTATTCATCATGAAGAATCATGAGATCGACATCTGAACCACACTATTTATAAGCTACACATGAAGAAATTTAGCTCAATAAAAGATCAAGCGAAAATTACTGCAAAAGATCATTTTATGCATAGATCTCCATGTGATTGCAAAGAACAACTACTTAAGAAAATTGTGAAATTTCTTCTACAATTAGAAGGCCATGGGTGATTAAAACATTGTTCTTCACTCAATTACATCACTAGGATTTCTCCAATTCCTTTAGCTTCATTATTATGGCCATAAATATTTGGGTGATATTAATGATACATGATCAAAGTGAAATTATGGAGGAAATGTTTCAAAGAATCAATATCTGTGTTGAGGAAGAACAAATTCCCACGTCTAAAAGAGTAAATGAAGGGTCAATAACGTTACAAAAGAAGAAATGGAATTATATAAAGAGAGAATTCTCCATATCTACACAAGATACAAAAATAAACCTCATACATCTCATAGCAAACAAATGAACATATATTTAAATCCCTTGTACTGTCAAATCTATTCTCTATTGTCATTGAGATTCAATTTTTGGAAATTCAACTCTAATAAGAACTTGAGAACAATAGATCGTTGAATAAGAGGCTACTAGTGCATGCCATTGAAAAGGGCATCACTAAGCATTGATCATTTTACCGCAATAAAGATATTCAAAGAAAAAAAAGGGGGGAAAGATACATAAAAGTTCAAGAAGTCTGAAAAAGTAAGCATTAAAGAAAAAACATGGAATCCATCAAAGAGAACCAAGTGCTTAATAAGGTACAAATAATGGCAAGGAAGGTAACACAAGGAAAAAGAAGAGTAACATTTAATTGCAATTATGAATATCAAAATTTGACTGGAGTAGAAATGTCAGGGACAGAAAGATAGGCTCATACATAGTATTGGCAGCTAATGGATTGGAGAAGCGTTAAAATTATCTGAGATATCATGAAATATCTTGAGACAATGGAATAATAATTCACAGTGGAATAATTATGTGCAGAAGAATAATAATGTAAAATTGAGTAATTATATGAAACATTAATATATTACATGGCAACATTTTTCATTGGAGAAGTTTTATTTGATTCCTTCAGCATTAATTAACTTGGAGCAGCATTAGTGGTTATTATTTTTCAAATAGAATTATTATCATTATCAAATGTTTAATGGAATTATCAAGGGTTCATTGACATTATTATTATCACTGCACAATATCCTTATTGATGCACAATAGGTATTCATAGAATATATCTATGCCAAGCAAGATGTAATATTCAAAAATATAATTATCGCTACTTAAATTATTATTATCCCTGCATAATAGGATGATTTTTGCATTTATTTGAGTGTTATCACCATGCAATAAAATAGTGTTCAATGGAGTATCATCCCCATCATTAATGGAGTATTATGTTATCACTGTTATATACCAATAAAAATGTGTATTGGCATCCACTCCAACGATTTCCAAGTGATAAATTATCAAGAACATTGTTTGGCACAACACTAATGCATGGTATTAACGCCAACCAATTACAATATTAACAAAACAACATTATATATTCCAAGAATTCATGGTATTAACGCAGCATATGGATACATAGCATATTATAAAAGAAAATAATAATGTAGCATATGGTATTATGGTAGCATATTCCAAGCATTCATAGTATAAAGGCAGCATATGGACACATAGCATATTATAAAAGAAAATCGTAATGCAGCATATGGTATTATGCTAGCATATTCCAAGCATTTGTGGTATTAACGTAGCATATGAAATCATGGTATAGTAACGCAGAAATCATGGTATATTAACACAACAACATCACTTATTGACAACAATCATGGTATTAACGCAGTAACATCACCTTTTGATAGTAATCATGGTATATTATAAATTTGATACATCGATTAATGTTATTATATTAACACAACAACATAGATTATTGACAACATTGGTTAGTGTTAATATTATACGTGGAAATGTTGCACATGAAGCAACACAAATAAGTGTTGGAGCATTGGAACAAAGCATTGATGGTAGTGTTGATAAAAGGAATTGGAACGAAGTGTTAATGGCATGACAAAAGCATGAGACCAAGCATTGATGAACCAAGCATGAGTTTGTAGTGAGGCATTGATGGAATCACACACAATTATTTTTAGGGTTTTGTGCCTCAACAGACTCAAGACTGTAGTGTTGATATTGTGTTGGTAGCAACATTTTGATAACACCGATTTGGTAGCAATATTACAAGGAAAGATTGAGTTGATTCTGTAATAAGTTAATATTGCAAACAAAGGTTAGTAGAAGTGTTTAGTTGATTCTACAAGGAGTTAATATTAAAAACAAATTTTGGTAGCAGCCTTGACTTGATTCTAGCAGCAGTACAACAAGGTAGAATTGAGCTAAAATTACAAGTAGCGTGGTATTAATATAGCAAACAACATTGTAACAAGAATACACATCTATACAAACAAGCAAGCACAAACAAATACATAATATCTCCATATGGAAAAAGTCTATCACACTCATTTGTGTTCAATATTATGGAGCAATGCATTCTTATTAATTTATTGGAATGCAATGTATTATCTCTCATCTGCGCAGATCATCCAACTTGATCAAACATAAGTACCAACCATTGGTGAAATTTGGGATGTGATCATCTGACTATCTCATGACGATTAGGTTCACTATTGTATAAACATCATTGTTGTGGACATACGAGAAGAATATGTCTTACTGCTCAGTAGAGAATGGTATAGAAAGTTGAATGGGTACTTTGCTATAGACTGGTCACATTTGTGGCTTTCGTGTCAGGCAAAAAGAAACAAAATTCGGGTGTTATCCGAGAGATACATGAGGCACAACATCACGCTCATCAAAGGTAAGAATGAACTGTTGGACTTCACAGAGCTCATGTTCAGCAACTGCCTCCTGGAAACAACGTTGGGGTGTTATCTCACATAGCCAGCTCCAACCCCACCATACATGCAGTTGGGTCTCCTTCCTCGCCCAACTGATGTAAACGAAAATTGTACAACACATTGTGACACTAGTAGCAGTAGCAATAGTCGCAGTAGTACAAGCGCATCGAATGGTCCATGTACACGAGTTGTGGACCATGTACTTTGACATATCAATGACACAAGGTGGCTACAGAGCTGGCTGTGTCTTGATTGACCGGAAACACAAGAAAAAATTGATCTCGAGTCTCTTGGAGTTCAAGTGCACGAACAATATTGCTGAATACGAAGCACTCATGTTGGGCTTGTAAAAATCCATTAGCCTCAACGTTGCTGCGCTTAAAGTGGTAGGCGATTCACAAATAGTGGTACCACAGGTAGGTAACACCATACATTGTTTATCACCTCATCTAAAAAGTTAAATGAAAGATGTATGGTGACTAATCTCTAACTTCCAAGCATTTAATATCATTGTTGGGCCAAGAATGTGTAATGTATTTGCCAATTCTTTGGCAAACACAGATTCTAGGATGTCACCACTTAGGGATAGATTCACTGTTAAAATTTTGTACCAGCCATCTATCCCTGATAACATAAGTAATCTACGTGTTTTTGACGATGATCTGGCCAATGATGATGTCTTCAAAGATGCAGCGATTGACGAAGATGAGCACGAGCAGTCTTTGCAAGCTAGGGCTAATGACAAGAAATGTAAACTCATCCCCAAGGGTGTGGTATATATAGAAAATATCTATGACTTGTAGAACTACTTTCAAGGGCCAAGGAACAGCAAAACCCATAGCTCCACCATGATGCATGAACATGTACACTTGGGAACAAAACAAGATATGAAGTTCATCATTCTCGATACGTGTTGCACACAACAGGAGCGTAAAGCCTTTGTCCACTTGTTTAGATAGTGCTAGGATGTGTTCACATGGACATATGATGATCTGAAAACATACGACACATGAATAATCCAACATGTCATTCCAATCAAAGAAGGGGTCAAGCCATTTCAGCAAAAGCTGAGGAAAGTACATCCGTCACTTGAACCCCTCATACAGAAAGAGTTGACCAAGTTGTTGGATGCATAGATCGTATATAGAGTTCGTCATTCCACATGGGTTTCTAATCTTGTTCCTATACGTAAGAAGTCTAAGGAAATCCGCTTGTCCATTGATTTCTAAAATTTAAACCATACCTCGGACAAAGAAAATTACCCTATGTTGTCTATGAACCATATTTTATAGACAATATCTATGGCAAAGATGTTTTCCTTACTTGATGGGTTTTTAGGATATAATTAGGTCTGTTATGAAACCAACTCAAGAAAAGATAGAAAATATAGATCAATGCCTTAGAATTCAGCCTCTTCGAGGGGGCAACCTCCTTTACATTACATAAATGAACAATTCTTGGATGATACAAATGAAAAGACCTTCTTTCTGTATATAGGAGTCTAAGGGGTCATAACATAATTAGAGCCGACATAACAATAATAATGTAAGGGCACAATAATAACAATAGTGGGCTTCTATGGGGCACAATAGTAACAATATGGGCACTACATGGGTACATCAATATAATAAGTGGGTTGTACTAATAACAATAAGGGGTTACACTAGTAGTATAGGGGCCTAACATGCCCCTCTCCTTCAAAAATCATTGTCCTCAATGCTTGAGTAGTTCTTGATGCTTCTGTATAAAATTCTTGTCCTCCCATGTGGAATCTTCAATGGGTAAGTTCTTCCACTTGATGAGATACTCTGAAATTGATCGCTTTCGTAGCTATTAGGTTCTTGTTTCTGTGACTGCTCTAGGTTCCAATATGATTTTTCATTCCTCTTCAATTTCTGGAAATATTGTTTGAATTGGGATCTTTTGAAACTTTTGAATAAGTGGCCATGCTTCTTCGTCCTTCTTCCATTAATCCCTTGCTTTGTTTATCCAATCTGGTAGGATAATAGAAATGGCACAAAACGATGCTTCCACATCCTCATCCTTGAAGAGTCTTCCCATTCGGTAAGGTCGTCTTTTTTTAAGTGCATGTAGTATTGCCAACATTTCCTTCTCATAAATAGCTTGCTTGAGATGTAGCAGTAAAAATACCCAATCAGCTACATCAAATTTTTTTTCACTACGATGTTGATATACCTGTTGTTGTGGCGTTATCCTTTAAAAGTTGGAGAACTTGTTGTTGATGCTCAATGTGATCTTTCACTACTTGAACCTTTTTCTTCTTGATATGTCCTTCTATCTGTAGAGTTTGAGGACTGGTAATTTCTTCCAATCCTTTACAAGATATGGTCGGATTCATTTCTTGATGCTCGATGTGATCTTTCACTTCTTGAACATTTTCTTCTTGATATGTCCTTCTATCTTGATAGTTTGAGGAGTGGTAATTTC
This sequence comes from Pinus tabuliformis, assembly GCA_031772625.1. Taxonomy (NCBI): domain Eukaryota; kingdom Viridiplantae; phylum Streptophyta; class Pinopsida; order Pinales; family Pinaceae; genus Pinus; species Pinus tabuliformis. The sequence goes on along the minus strand of CM062805.1, from coordinate 1,326,361,908 downwards.
GATCAATGAATCACAAGATATGGTTGGATTCATTTCTTCATTCTCAATGTGATCTTTTACTTCTTGCACCTTTCCCTTCTTGATATGTCCTTCTATCTTGAGAGTTTGAGGAGGGGTAATTTTTTCCAATGCTTTACAAGATATGGTCTGATTCATTTCTTCTTCCTCTGGGGTGGGGTCCTGGCGTATACCTTCTTCTTTTGACGTTTCTTGATCCTTTTATTCCTCCTCTTCATATTCTATGTAAAATAATTTCTTCTCAGCACACTTATGACCTTTAGTGCATTTGCTATCACAATTGTAACAAAACCCTTTTTCTCTTTTTTCTTCCAATTGTTGTGGTGTAACCCTTGTAGGTTGTGGAAGGCTAGGAGGAAAAACACTTCCTTATTTATAGTTGTGAAGGGTTTCCATAATTTTGCTTCCCACTATGTCATAAAGCCCTTTTACTCTTTCCAATTGTTGTGGTGTTGCTCTAAAGAAGGTGTTGCTCTTTGTATCCTCATAATGTGCTATCATTTCCTTTGTGAAAATTGACCATGTAACAAGTTGCTTACGAGAACAAAGCCCTTAATACCATAAAAATTAATCTGGTTCTAAATATGAAGATGCAATACATACCTTTTGTAACAGTGGTGCATGATGTAGATCAAAATATTGGTCCATCTGAAGTATCCAATTTACTGGATCCTTGCCATCAAACTTCCACCTCTTGCTTTTTCTTGATTTTAGGAGCTCAATCTTGAAACAACTGTAACTCTGTACTTTTAGATCTTTAAGTTCTGAAATTGCGACCTGTAGTAGCCCTCTGTGTCCTCTTTCCAATGCCACCAGTTTGAACCAACTTGGATTCTCCAAGAAGGAGTTATGCACAATCTCCCAAGATGACCTGCTTATATACCTTTCTAGGAGAGCGAACTTGTATGAAGTGCCACGTGTCACTGTTTCAACCTTCGCCACTAAAAAATATATACAAGAAACTACAATCCGTCCTATTTCTGCACCTTCTTAAAAAATTTCAATCTGATGCTCAGAGAGAAAGTTATGATGATTTTCCCTAGGTCACCTGTTTGGAATGTAATTCAGGAGTCTGCAACAAGACCAACTTCCTTAGATCGTATCTCCACAAATATAGCATGAAAAAATCTGAAATTCAGACCCAAGATTTAGTGCAATTTCTTCTCTGTGTTTTTTTTTTTAGCTTCTGAAACATCACAGAAACAAATTTATAGCAAAAATGCTACGATGACCTGTTTAGAGCAGCGAAACCCTAGAATCCAAAGCTCTAATACCAAATGTTATGAAACCAGCTCAAGAAAAGATAGAAAAGATAGATCAACGCCTTAGAATTTAGCCTCTTCGAGGGGGCAACCTCCTTTACATTACATAAATGAACAATTCTTGGATGATACAAATGAAAAGACCTCCTTTCTATATATAGGAGTCTAAGGGGTCATAACATAATCAAAGCCGACATAACAATAATAATGTAAGGGCACAATAATAACAATAGTGGGCTTCTATGGGGCACAATAGTAACAATATGGGCACTACATGGGTACATCAATATAATAAGTGGGTTGTACTAATAAGAATAATGGGTTACACTAGTAGTATAGGAGCCTAACAAGGTCCTAGTAGCGGAACCTGATCAACTCAAAACTACCTTCCATACAAAGTGGGGTACGTTCACATATAGACGAATGTCGTCTGGGTTCGTGAATGCAAGCGCAACCTTTCAACATGCCATGGACATCCCATTCCATGGATTCATTGGACAAAGCGTAGTCATGTTACGTGTACCTTGATGATGTCACTACCTTTTCAAGAAAACAGTCAGACCACATACGCCATCTAAAGAAGATATTCGAGCGATGCAAGAAATACAGGATTTCCTTGAATCCCAAAAGGAGTGTATTTGAAGTGTCTAAGGGGGACCTCCTTAGGCACATCATTTCCAGAAGCAGGATCAAGGTTGATCCGGACTGGGTCCATACCATTACACATACTCTCACCCATCCAACAAGAAATAAATGCAATCCTTCTTGGGAAAGATAAACTTCCTTTGCAAGTTCATCTCGGACTATGTGCAGATAGTAAAACCAATGCAAGACACGCTCAAGAAAGATGTAGTCTACAGCTGGACCAAGAGACAAAAGAACATATTCACCCATATTAAGTAGGCTACAGTAGAAGTGCTTGCACTTTACAGCCCAGATTTCAACAAAGATTTATTGCTATACACCTTCGCCTCCAACAACTCGCCTATTGTAATAGTCACCCAGAAGGATGAGATCAGTGACGAACACCCCATCTCCTTCATGAGAACAGGCATGCAGGGACCTGAACTCAACTACCCTTCCATTGACAAAAAAACATATGCAGTATACAAGGTGGTGAAACACTTCAGACCCTACCTGCTGAAGAATCATTGCATAGTCTATGTGCCTCACCCAGCAGTCCGCTCACTACTTGTACAACAATGGCTAGGTGAACAATGTGCGAACTGGATGACAAGATTTCAAGCGTATGATATTGACATCAAGTCAGTTCACACTATTAAGGGCCATGGTCTCTGCAAACTTGTAGTTGAGGAAGTCCATGCACAAGAGGAAGAAGAAGAGCTCGCTAGTTGGGAGAAGGAAAGCAAAATGTATGATGTAGAGCAAGCACCACCCACTTCATGTAGAAACTCTTGGTACGAAGATGTGTGCTATTACCTAGAGCATGGCACCATACCCTCTCACTTCTCCATGAGACAAAAGAGGGCACTTTGCCTCAAAGCCTTATCCTATTAGTTGGTGCACAGAGTGCTCTACAGAAAGCATAGTAATGAAATCTTGCTCAGGTTCCTAGAGGCACATGATTTAGAGAAGGTCTTGGATGATCTTCATGACAGACTAGTCGGGGTCCACTTTGCGGGAAATACCATTGTGAAATTTTTTATGTGATCCAGTTTCTATTGGCCCACATTGTTCAAGGATGCACATGCTTACGCCCGCAAGTGCCCGGTTTGCTAGTGATGCACCGACAGAATACGAAGGTCAGCAACCCTACTACACCCTGTTGTAGTGACTGAACCATTCCAACAATGGGGCCTAGACATCATCGGGGAAATTTTCCCACATTCATCAAAACAACACCACTACATATTGATAGCAACTGATTACTTCACGTGGTGGACAGAAGCAATTCCGCTCAAGCAAGTGAATGACTATGATGTCATCAACTTCCTCCAACATAACATCATCTCACACTTTGCCATTCTGGTATCACTTGTGTTTGAAAATGAAACTTACTTTTCATCTTTGAAGCTTTATGATTTTTCATTGCATTATGGTATTTTGCTAAAACACTCATCTAAATACTATTTGCAAGGAAATGGTCTCGCAAAATCCATGAATAAAAACTTTATTCTCATAATCAATAAGACCATTTACTCTGAGCAATGTAACTGAAACTCTTCCTTGACGAATTCCTTATGGGTTGATTGTGTAACACCCAAATCCTCTTTGAATACTTAGCCACACTTCCTGATTTATGGGAAAGAAGCCATCCTACCGCCAAACATCTACTTGCCTGTACTCAAATTATCTCAAGAATCCCAAGGCAAGCCTTGTCTGCTAGTTCAACATAGGATGGATACACTTCACAAGCTATAGGAAGAAAGGATGAAAGAAAAAGAAAATATTACACTCCACCAGAACCATATCAAGAGATGGTTCGACAAGACGTATGTAGCGAATTCTAACTTCGATGTTGGTGACTTAGTCTTGAAATGTGACAAAACCCATGAAGACAAAGGAAAACATACGAAGTTCTAGTCATTGTGGATTGGTCTGTATACTCTCCATGAGAAGCTTGGACCACACACATACCATCTTCAATCAATTGACGGGAGGATTGACAACCTTCCTATCAACGACCAAGATCTCAAACACTACTTTTAGTAAGTCGGGGCTGCACCCCGTGCCATGTACATAGTCTCTTTGCTACTTGTTGTTTTTTCACTTTTCTTACTATTTTTGTTTCATTTTGTTTTGTTTGTTTAATATCATGCTATTTGTGGTTTTTTAAATATGTGTTGCTCTCTATTAAGTTCTGGAATTTGAATGAGTATGTGGTTGAGATCTAAAGAGTCTTGTGACACTGCAACACTTGGCTAGTCCTATGTTCATCTTTTTTGTGCTTGGTTATAGCCTTCGGCTGATGAAGTCTTAACAAAATATACAAGCCTTTTGCAAGGGAAGCTTGGGTCCAACCATGAACCTGTGTCCACACTAGGAAACCCGGTGCCTGTACTCATCCTTCTACTCTATGTGTTTAAGCTAATCGAACTAGTAGAAATGGAGAAGGGGAAAATATAAACAAGAAAACCTATGTTAGAGGTCTTACATCCTTCTCTGAAGGAACGAATTATTATTCTCTCAATAATTCAAGATCCCTCTTCTTCTCTCAATAAGTTGGGATCCCTCTTTTGCCCCAAAAATAAATAAGTTCTTATGCATAGTTCTGTTAAAAATACAAACGTGAAAGAAGAAAAAGGATTCTTACACAGAGAGGTGAAGCATGAAACTCCACCATGGTACTGACCAGTCTCACTGGCAGTGGAGCAATGCATGTGTTCCTAAGTGACTCCGCTATGGTACTGTCCAAGCTTGCTAGCAACGAAGCAACAAAAAAGATGAAAACTTATACTTTTAAATTATTTAACTCCCAAACCAAACTACCCTTCCCGATTTCGAAACACTATGATTAAGCTGAAACTTGTTGTTTTGTTTGATTGAGTTGGCGAAAGTTGAACCAGGTCTAGCCATGGGGTAAGTGAGGAAGCTGAAGTAACCTACACAACAATTCAATACTCCATGAAAGACCAAGGCCCTGTGTTGTCAATGGACCAAAACGGAGAAGTTGGAATTCAACTAGTGTGTCACCAAGTGTTGTAGTAGTTGCAACACCCTCAGATTGTTTGGTTTGCATCCAATTCCAAAGCCTTCCTTGTGTTTTTCCATGAGGTTTGTAAGCACTCGGGGTCATCCCACGAGCTCGTGTTGAGTCTTTGCACCCTCCTCTCTTGACCGTTCACCAGACATATTCTAGCATGTTGGTCACAATGTCATGCTTGTAGCCATGTTCTGGTTATGCAAAAAGCACCTCTTCATGTGTACAATTTGTATTTGTTATGTAAACATCCATCACACTCATAGAAAAAGTTGTATACATTGTCGCACAAGTGTCGTCGTGGTCATTCAACGATCTATCACAAGTGTCGCGCTCGTCGCCCACACTCGTTGGTCAGTCACACTCAGCGCATGTTGTCTTGATAGTTCGAGGTGCCTTGTTGTCAATTATTTTTTAGTGTGTGTCCACAAGGTCATTCATGTACGAAGTCACTCGTTCACACACTTGGTTATTATTTTGAAACTCTATCGATCGGACCAACCTCCAATAGTCAAACCTTCGCTGAGCTGCATTGTGCAGTCTCAACCCTCAGTGAACATGTATTGCTGCCCAAAATTCCATAGAGCTTGAGGATACCTCCCAAGTAGTCTGCGCTGTGCAATCTTGGAAATGGCCAAACTAACCGTCACCCATAATAATGTAGAAGTTTCTCTGCAAGCCATCTCAATCTACGCTTCCCATAAGAAAATTGATCTGAAATGACCATATACTAAAAACTGCTGTAGAATTGATTATCCATTTATGATTTGAATGATAACTTTACGATAGCTGATAAACCATAATTAAGATGCCAACTATAAGTGAAATTAGTGAAAACACAGATCTACCAGACAGCAAGATTGATTACGGAGTTCATCCCTGATGGACTATGTCTTGGGGTTCGCTTTCAAGATGGGCGACCATTTTATTAAGAATGAGAAGAAGTTGTTGATTACAAAGTGAATTAGATAGACTAAATTTGCACATAGGTAATTCTGACATCTGTCATCAGATAGATCCCTGAAACAGCTTTCCAATGCCACTTATGGTTTCTAATTCCAACTTTAGATGCCCAAGATATGCCCAAAACACCGACCACCTCTTTGTCTCCACCTTCAAATGACAAGTACCAAAACACTCAAATATCCTCACTAACTCTTCACAAGGCTACAAATGCTTATTTATATAGTGGTTAGATGCATCATAACCACTGTCCTCCATTTAGAATGTATTAGCTGACTTAAAGGGTTAAATTAGGGTTTTTTACGTATATTTTGGTGTGTCACATAGTGACATTACAAGTTGGTTTCAAAAATATTTAATAAAACCCACTTCCGACTTTCGAATAGCCCGCTAACCGTTAGTTGTCAACAAACCGAGCGGATGAGGTAACCATTTGCATGTAATCAGGTACCTGGTGGAAAAATGCTAACCATTTTTAAGAAACTCATGCCTACACCTGTCACATGGCACCTGGTTATGCTAACTGTGATCTCGCAGTTATGCTAACCATTAAGAAACTTGTGCTGAAACCTTAAACCATAACCATGACAGTTAGGTTAATAAAACTTGTCACATGTAAATCGTGGCTAAAGTTCCGATGCGACTATGGTTAATACTAACCTGATGGCTATTCCAAGCCCGTTCACATGTTATTCCACCCCACACGGTCAGTCTGACGGTTAGGGACTGTATTAACTCTTTTACTAATGTATGTGATGTTATATAGTTTGTAAAGGCCCGAGAGGGTTTGGTTTTTTTTTTCAATGTTTTGAATTTGTTTTTGAAAGGTCCAAGGTAATATATAGTTTTTTTTAGGAATAGGACTTAGAACATAGGTTTAGGGTAGCATAGGTTTATACTTTATGCATTAGGTTTTTACCATAGCTTTAGGCTAGTTCTTAGGTTTATCCACTTAGGTCTTTAGTTCCACCATTAATAAATCCATTCCAATGTCTTTGTCACAATGCGAAATTAAATACCACATGATGATAACCATGAACCGAAACAATATGAAGAACTAACATTAGTGATGAACTGAACACTGCTGATGAATTGAACATTGCTGATGAACTAAACATTGATAACGACACTTGAACATTTGTACCATTTGAATCAACGGATCCTCCTGGGTCAATCCTCTCCACTTGAAAGCCTTTAGACCACAAAATTTTGACTAAACAAATAGTCGGTGAGGGTAGAACTCCCTCTCTTTCCACCTTGACCCGACAATGTACCAATACATTTGGTCAATCGCCTACATGTGATGACCCTGATGATGCTGACCATGCCACCTTTCGATTCGGTGACCTACTTCTTCCATCCACAGTATGAACAACTTGCAACGATGGGAAAACAACCTCTTATCGACATGGCAATTGAATTATTTCCAGAGGAATCATTAGTTAGTGATTTGAAAACATCTTTGAAAATAGTATTTGTAGAGCTTTGTTCAATACATTTTATGGGTACTAACAATCTACTTTCCGGAATAATTGAAATATTCAAAGACTCCTTTTATTTTGACTTCATATCAATTACTTGACTTTATTTACTTTCCTATTGACTGATTACTAAGTGAACTTGTTGCACAAAACTCATCCAACTGTGATGTAAAGACTGTTGCAACTTAGTTTGACTTTGAAAGTATCTAAGTAATTGTTGATTTACTTGAATCACTATTTCTTCGTCTATTAACTGATATCTCCATTGACTAACACTTTCACTTAATGCATTAGTTTTCAAATCATGATAAGGAAACTTTAGATCTTTTTTCAAAAATTCTTTGTCATGAAAACTTATAGACTTCCTCTCCACTTGAAAAGAGGCTTCATTACTTTTTAAAGCATGAAATGATGATGCAATACCAAAGAAATGTAACACTGACTTTCCCCAATACTGACCTGCACCCCTGAAACTGAAAATAAACATACCATCTGAAACAAGTCTCTGATTAGACTCACATGTACCATTCCCTGCAATACACTACTGATGATGATAGTTTCTATAATTTAGTTGAATGAATAAGTTCATATTCATTCTGTCTTTAAAAAGATGTTCATAGGACATTAAATGTATCTCATGTTGCTTATCTTGTTTATGAATAAGATTTTTTGGAAAAGAGTTAAACACCTTGACCACTTGATCTATAAACTGAATCTTGCATTCCGAACAATCATCCTTATGTTGTTCCTTAATAACAATGAGCACATATTTACTTGAACTTATTAACTACTTAACTTGATTTGTAGTATTTAAATCCAAGTTTGATTTGAATTTATGTGCCCTAACAATAAATTCAACCCTTCTTTCTTTAGGTGATATTTATGTTCTCTTCGGTAAAACACTACATCTCTATCATAAAGATAAGGACTTCCTAAGACAACTCCACATATGTCTACTAGGACAACATCTAACTCCACTTCATCAATGTACTTAGATGTAATTGCAAATTTTAACCGACACTGTTTTGTGACATGTATCTGAGTTGATTTATTAATCCAACCTAATGGGTATGGTCTTGGATCATTTTGTGTCTCTAATCCCAATTGATTAACTATATGTTAAGTTATTAAATTTTCTTGCGATCCACTGTCAAACATTGTGTCAATGTTTGTATGCATAGAAGTTATCTTTATCTAGAAGAGTTCAACTCTTTTATCCTCACGTGGAGGATTTATGTTTGAAGAAGATACGTTTTCAAACTTGAACTAGTATCATAAGTTTTACATGTCGTAACCATGGCGGCTATCCTCCTTTCATCACCTGAATCTAAACCTAGATCTTGCTGGACTATTGCAATGGTCTTATTTTCATTCTTTGCCTTAAGGAAACTTTTGGGCTTAAGTTCTGGATGAAGTTTCTAGCACTTCGATTCATCATGACCATTTCTCTAACAATGAGAACAAGTAGGTCTTTCCTTTTGAACAATCACTGATTTCTTTCTCTTCTAACTGTTCTCCCCCCTATTGTCACGGGAATCTCTACTTTCCAACTCTTTGGATGACTGAGATGAAAACTTGAATGGTTTGCCACCTGATTCAATATGTATGGCCTGAACACACACCTCGTCAAAATCATCAAGATTAAACATCAATAAAGTATGTTGCAAATATGAATTTAAACCGTTGATGTATTTTAACAAAGCTTCACATGTATCCAATGAAATACCAAACGCCAATGTTTTCTTTCTGAACTCTTGAGTAAACTCCTAAACATTATGCCCTTTACCTTGCCTCAGATGCTGCCAATCAATAACAGCTTGCTGCATGTATCCTTAAGGATACAATTGTTTCCTAAAAGCTTTTAAAAACTTAAACCATGATGAGATGACTTTTCCTTTACGCTTTACATCTAGCTGAGTTTTACTTTCCCACTAGATTAAAGTTGTTCCTCCCATTCTAAGTGTAGCTAACTAAATTTTAGTTTTATCTCTAGAAATGTTCTGAATGCGACAATACACTTCTAATTGCTTTATCAAGTTATCTAGCTTATCAGGATTCATTTCGCCATCATAAATAGGTAACTCAAATTTAACATCAAGTTTCAAAAGAGATGATTTCTTAGGTTTCTTTTCCATTTTAGATTCTGCACTAGAAGAAGAAGAAGAAGAAGAGGATGATGGAGATGATGGAGGTGAAGGTGGTTTATCAGCCTTCCCTTTACCTTTGTCCTTCTTTGATGCCTTTGAAGAAGAAAATACATCTCTCACCTTCTTGTCTTCGTACAATTCTGCCAACATCTGTTGCATTGTTAAGAATGCCTACTGAAACTATTCCTCACTCATCTTAGTTTCAGTGTAATCACCTGCATCAAGTCCTGACATGGTCAACTTTTGAATGACTCGTCACTTTCCAATCTCTGGATCGATCTTCTCAAGGATTCCTTCTCCTTGTTGTGACTTAGTCCTGGTTAACATTCAATGGCACATTCTACAAATGCAATGTGCTCTCATACCAAATTATATGATCTGAAATGACCATATATTAAAAATTGATGTAGAATTGATTAGCCATTTATGATTTGAATGATAACTTTACGACAATTTATAACCATAATTAAGATGCAAAATAGAAGTGAAAACACAGATATACCAAACAACAAGATTGATTATGGAGTTCGTCCCTGATGGACTACGTCTCGGGGTCCACTTTCAAGATGGGTGACCATTTTATTAGGAATGAGAAGAAGATGTTGATTACAAAGTGAATTATACATATTGAACTTTCACATATGAAATTTTGACCTCTATCATCAGATAGCTCTCTGAACCAGCTTTCCAACACTGCTTACGGTATCTAATTCCGACTCCATATGCCCAAGATATGCCCAAAACATTGACCACCTCTCTGTCTCCGCCTCTGAATGACATGTACCAAAACACTAAAAAATCCTCACTAACTCTTCACATGGCTGAAAATGCTTATTTATATAGTGGTTAGATGCATCATAACCACTATCCTCCATTTAGAATGCATCAGCTGACTTACAGGGTTAAATTAGGGTTTTTTAGGTATATTTTGGTGTGTCACATAGTGACATTACAAGTTGGTTTAAAAAGTATTTAATAAAACCCACTTCCAACATTTGAATAGCCTGTCGACTGTTAGCTGTCAGTAAACAAGCAGATGAGCTAACCATTTTCATGTAATCAGGTACCTGGCAGAAAAATGCTAACTGTTTTTAAGAAACTCACGCTTACACCTGTCACATGTCACCTGGTTATGCTAACTGTGATCCCGCGGCTATGCTAACCATTAAGAAACTCGCGCTACAACCTTAAACTATAACCATGGAAGTTACGTTAATAAAACTTGTCACATGTAAATCGTAGCTAAAATTCTGACGCGGGTACGTTTAATACTAACCTGAAGGCTATTCCAAGCTTGTTCACATGTTATTCCACCCTGTGCGATTAGTCTAATTGTTAGGGACTATATTAACTCTTTTAATAATGTATGTGAGGTTATATATGTTGGCATTATGACACAGTTTTGGCGCTACGACATAGGTGTTTTCCTTGATGGCAACTCACTCAGATGGCAGATCACTGTTCAAGCTCTCAGAATGAAAGAAAGCGAGGTATACATAGGTTTCCCTTGACGAAGTCGCGTATACACGCGGTATTGCCGATCAAAAGTCGCGTATGCACGCAATTTCATGCACGGAAAAGTGCATACATGTGGGAAAGCTTATTTTTAGGTCCATGGTATTGGACCTATGGTTTTGGACCTTGGTATTGCGTCTGATGTATTAAACCCAAGTATTGGGTCCCTAGTATTGGTTCTCTATGGTTTTGGACCATGGTTTGAGTAAGGCCTAAGACTATAAAAAGGAGGAGATCATTTGGCAAAGGGATCGACTCAAGTATTGAAGATCTTATGAAGAGAAAGATCAGAAATACTAGTGACTGGTTTATGGTGCATAGCTGAATCTGAATCAAGGAGAAACCTGAGCACAAGAAGATGGATAAGTTCTATTGATGAGTCAAAACTCAAGACTTGAATAGTAGTATCTTTGTGTGATTTTGATCTGATATATTTGGCACATGACTTGATCTATAAATCTGATAATCTGGGTGTAACTGATGTCTCAATATATGAAAGAATGAATTATCCTTTATAGATCTGTACACAGGTTCAACAAAGCAAAGGCACATATACACGCTGGTTCTGTAATTCAAAATAGCGTATACATAGGTTGGGCTTAATTCAGAAGCGTATGCACGCAGGTTGTACACATTGAAGTAGCGTACGTCTCTTGAAATATGTTTTAGCTTCTTCTGTTTGTTGCTGTAGTGGTCTGGGTTCAGAATTGGTGTCTAGGTACAACATTCAGAGAAGTGACTATTTGATTCAGTTTGTTTGGTGCAAAGGAGATTGGTTGATGCAGATATATTTGATGTCTGATTAATGTTATTCATGGATCCAGTCTGAAAATTTATGAAACGTGGTCCCTGGAAGAAAAGAGAAGGTTGTAGCCTTCTGTAGGTCAGCACCTACGTACTAGTACTACATACTAGTACTACGTACTAGTACCTCAGCTAGTACAAGAGCTAAGGGGGTTGTAGCTCTCTTCTAGGAGAAGCTGGAGAATGAGAGAAGGTTGTAGCCTTCTGCAGGTAGTAGCCTATGTACTGGTATAAGACTGCACCAGTACAAAATCATTGTAAAAAGAAGCTTCAAATTAAAAGAAGATAGAGATGAATTGCAGCAGGTGGTTTTCACCCACATTGGGTTTCCACCTTATATCTTTGTGTCCATGTGTGTGATGATCTGTTTTGTTTTACTGCTCCTGTTTACCGTTCTTATGATTAATGAAGTCTTGATGCACTGATTAAAGATAAAAAATTAATGAATCTTAAGTTTTCTGATATACACTGGTTTCTTTAGACACAGTAGCGTATATACGCAATTTCCCATAGCTGAAGTAGTGTATACAAATCTGATTGTGAAATGAAAAATAATTGATTTAATAATACTGATTCACCCCCCCTCTCAGTATTATTTCCAACAATTGGTATCAGAGCAAGTCCTTTAGAAGAAGCTTGATCGCTTGAAGGAAGATCTATCATCATGAGGAACTACGAGAAAGAAGCATCAATCAGGCCACCAATTTTTGATGGGAGCAACTTCGTCTATTGGAAGGTAAGAATCATAGCATATATTCAATCTCTTGGTACAGAAGTCTGGGATATCATGGAAATAGGATACACATTTCCATCAGAAACTCCTATAGATACGGCTGGTAAGAAGCAGAATGAAAAAAATGCAAAGGTTGTCAATACTCTATTAGGGAGTCTATCTCAATTAGAATTCGTCAAGGTTATGCAACTCAAAAATGCAAAAGAAATATGGGACAAGATCGTTCTAAGCTATGAAGGAGATGATCAGGTAAAACGAGCAAAACTACAAACTCTCTGAATTCAATATGAAAATCTCATAATTCACAATGATGAAAGTGTGGCTAACTATTTCCTACGTATAGATGAGATTGTTAATTGTATGAAAAATTTGGGTGAAGAAATAAAAGAAGTTGTTTTGGTTGAAAAGGTTTTAAGATATTTGTCTTCTTAGTTTGAATCAAAAGTTTCTGCCATAGAAGAAAAACAGAATCTACAGAGCATTACCATGTCACAGCTACACATAATCCTAACCGCTTACGAAATGAGAAAAGGGGGACCATCAAACAAGAGAGAAGCTGCATTCAAAGCCTCAGGAAAAGGAGATTACAATGACTCAGGACATATGTCAGAAGAAGAGGAAGAATCAAATTTTGTTAAGAACCTTCAACGGGGTTCTGGAAGATTCAGAGGTAAGCTACCTTTCAAATGTTTTGCTTGTGGAAGAGTCGGTGACTATGCTGCCAAGTGTCCTCATAAAGATAAGATTGAAAAAGGTAAGGAACTAGTTAGATGGAACAGAAAACAGAATGTAAGTAAGAAGAGCTATTACACACATGAAGTCAGTGATGGATTTTCAAATAGTGATGAAGATGAACAAGGTAATGATTATAGACTTTTTATGGATTTTGAAGATGATGATTTCTTGGATGCTATAGATGAAGAAGGTCTTTATGAAGAAATTTCTAAACTCAAAATTTGTTTAGAAGAAAATAATATGATTATAGATACTTTGACATTCCAACTTGCTGAAAGGGAAAAACACAATGAAAAGTTAGAATGTGAAATTGTGGGACTTAGAAAGGACATTGAGAAAACAAAAGCTCTTAATCTTAGATTTGCTAAAGGATCTGAAACTTTAGATGAGATTATCAAAGTGCAGTGTTCTCCTCTAATCAAGACTAGTCTTGGGTATACTGAAGAAACATCTCAAGCACAGAAGCCATCTACCTCCAAAAGTTATCTTGAAGCAGCAAGGAGAAGTGAACAGGTTGACAATCGACAGCAAAGGCACAATGAAGATCATCAGGTAAATCAAGGACAATTTACTTCAAGAATGAACAAAGATCACCAAGTAAATTGAGGGAAATCTACTTCAAGGATGAACAGAAGCTACAACCAACAGCAGGTAAATGATTCTCAATTTGCCTCAAGAACGAATGGCTATTACAATTGCCTAGACAAAAGGTTTGATGATCGTAGGAATTTCTTCAATGGCCAATGTTTCTCTTGTCATAACTTTGGACATAAAGCAACTCATTGTGTTGCCTACAAGACCATCATGACCAAAGAAGCACAGAATCAAAGGAGTGTGAATGGAATCATGAAAAGAATCTACAATAACTTTTCTGCTCTTGAAAATGAAATAGAATGTTCTATTTGTAACAACTTTGGTCATAAATATTCTTAATGTAGGAGTAGGTTTCAGCAAACAACTTAGAAGGAGAAAGCTTCATTAAGCCCCAAAACATGGAGGAAGAAACAACCGCAACTAGAAAGATGTGGTACAGCCTTATATGCGGAAGGGTAGGAAAACCAGTGGTACATCGATAGTGCATTCTTGAAACATATGACAGGTGATAAAGAAAAACTTCAATCATATAGTGCCTTAGAAAAGGAAAATAAGGTCTCATTTGGAAATGACACTTCTGCATTCATAAAAGGTAAAGGTTCTATTCTTTTGAAAGAAAAGGTCAAAGCTGGGAATGTTATGTATGTTGATGGATTAAAGCATAATCTATTAAGTGTCAGTCAAATGTGTGATCAAGGAAATAAGGTAATATTTCGATCAAATGGATGTATTGTTCGTGAGCTTGATAGGGGAAATAGCGATCAAAGGCATAAGAACACCAAATAAGTTATACATACTCAAGGGAGGACAACAACAATGCTATCTAAGCAAGAATGATCGACACTGGCTATGGCACAGAAGATTGGGGAATCTAAGCTTCTCTCAAATAAGGAAAATTTGCAAATATCAGGAAGTTCGTGATCTCCCTGACATCAAAATTCCAGACAATACAATATGCAAATCATGTCAGTTTGGGAAGCAAACCTTTCCCTGAGAAGGAAGGATCAGCTAGTAGGTCACTTGAACTTGTCCATACTGATGTATGGGGTCCATCTAGGAAAAGGTCATCTCAAGGAGAAGAATACTTTATATTGTTCATTGACGACTTTTCCAGGATGTGTTGGATAGGACTTATGAAGCATACAGACGAAGCTTTCGAAAATTTCAAAGCATTCAAGGCCTTGGTTGAAAACGAATCAGATCCCAGAATAAAATGCCTCAGGTCTGATAGAGGTGGGGAATTTACCTCAGATGAATTTTCGATTTTTGTGAAGAACATGGAATAAGAAGGGAATTCTCTATTAGCAAGGATTCCTCAGCAAAATGGAGTAGTGGAAAGGATGAATAGAACAATTCAACAAATGGCTCGTGCTATGCTTGATGAGTCTGGAACTCCCACAACCTTCTAGGGTGAAGCCACATTTTCTGTAGTTACTATTCTCAACAAGAAAAATTTTCGGGTAAACAACACTCAAACTCCTCATGAACTTTGGTATGGTAAGACTCCCACAGTAAAATACTTCAAATTTTTTGGAAGCAAATGTTACATCAAAAAGACTGATGAAAACCTTGGTAAGTTTGAATCTAGAGCAGATGAAGGCATTCTTCTTGGTTATTCTCCATGGAAAACTTTAGGGGCTAATGTTCGCCCAGTGGGCTAATTTTCCATGATTTTTCCACAAAAAAGATTCGCCAATTTCCAATTTTATAAAAGACGATTCGCCCAAATTTTAGAATATAAAATTATTTTACCTTAAAAATCGCCAACATTATAGAGAGACTATATATAAAATAATTATAAATTTGATTAATTTTACAAATATATCAACAAACATTTATAATTTGCATATTAGCGATTAGTGAGATTCGCCAATGTTTTAAACTTCAAGAAAATTTTTCATCCTTAAAATTTTCCTTGTTATTCTCCCCACAGCAAAGCATATAAGTGTTACAATAAAAGACTTGGAAAAATTGTTGAAAGTATTGATGTAGTGGTTGATGAAGAAGGAAACATTCCTAGGCAAGTAAAATCTAAATATTTTGAAGATGATGAAGACTATCCTTCAACAACAAATCAGACTCATGATGAAGAAGAAACCCTTGAGGCACCAAAAGAACAGATAAGGTTAGAAGAAAAGATTCCATCTATGTACGTTCATAAGAATCATCTAGAAACTCAAATTTTGGGGCAGAAAGAGGCAAGTGTACAAACAAGAAGAGCTATTTCAGAAGCTTCAAGCTACCTAGCATTGCTCTCCTCCACTGAACCACAAAATGTAAGTGAAGCATGCAAAGATGAATGCTGGGTCAAGGCCATGAATGAAGAACTGGAGCAAATTGAAAAGAATAACACTTGGGAGTTGGTTCCTAGAACAAACGATAAAAATGTAATAGGCACAAAAAGGATATTCAAAAACAAACTGAATGAAAATGGAGATGTTATTAGAAACAAGGAAAGACTTGTTTGTAAAGGGTATGCTCAACAAGAAGGCATAGACTTTGAAGAAACTTTTGGACCAGTTGCTAGACTTGAGTCCATAAGAATGTTCTTTTCTCTTTCTAGCTTTTAGAAGTTCAAAGTATTTCAAATAGATGTGAAGACTGCTTTTCTAAATGGATACTAGGATGAAGAAGTGTATATTGAGCAACCAGATGGGTTTATCCTTGGAAATGATCGAAAACTTGTATGCAGACACAAAATGGCTCTCTATGGCCTTAAACAGGCTCCAAGGGCTTGGTATTATCATTTGGATAAGTATCTCCATCAACAAGGTTTTACAAAAGGAGCAATAGACAGCAATATATATATAAAAACTGACAATGATAAGTTGCTAATACTTGTTGTATATGTTGATGACATCATCTTTGGTAGCAATGAAGCAAATGTTACATCAAAAAGACTGATGAAAACCTTGGTAAGTTTGAATCTAGAGCAGATGAAGGCATTCTTCTTGGTTATTCTCCCCACAAGAAAGCATATAAGTGTAACAATAAAAGACTTGGAAAAATTGTTGAAAGTATTGATGTAGTGGTTGATGAAGAAGGAAACATTCCTAGGCAAGTAAAATCTAAATATTTTGAAGATGATGAAGACTATCCTTCAACAAAAAATCAGACTCATGATGAAGAAGAAACCCATGAGGCACCAGAAGAACAGATAAGGATAGAAGAAAAGACTCCATCTAGGTACGTTCAGAAGAATCATCCAGAAACTCAAATTTTGGGGCAGAAAGAGGCAGGTGTACAAACAAGAAGAACTATTTCAGAAGCTTCAAGCTACCTAGCATTGCTCTCCTCCATTGAACCACAAAATGTAAGTGAAGCATGCAAAGATGAATGCTGGGTCAAGGCCATGAATGAAGAACTAGAGCAGATTGAAAAGAATAACACTTGGAAGTTGGTTCCTAGACCAAATGATAAAAATGTAATAGGCACAAAAAGGATATTCAAAAACAAACTGAATGAAAATGGAGATGTTATTAGAAACAAGGCAAGACTTGTTTGTAAAGGGTATGCTCAACAAGAAGGCATAGACTTTGAAGAAACTTTTGCACCAGTTGCTAGACTTGAGGCCATAAGAATGTTCCTTGCTCTTTCTAGCTTTCAGAAGTTCAAAGTATTTCAAATGGACGTGAAGTATGTTTTTCTAAATGGAGACTTAGATGAAGAAGTGTATATTGAGCAACTAGATGGGTTTATCCTTGGAAATGATCAAAAACTTGTATCTAGACTCAAAAAGGCTCTCTATGGCCTTAAACAGGCTCCAAGGGCTTGGTATTATCGTTTTGATAAGTATCTCCACCAACAAGGTTTTACAAAAGGAGCAATAGACAACAATCTATATATAAAAACTGACAATGATAAGTTGCTAATACTTGTTGTATATGTTGATGACATCATATTTGGTAGTAATGAAGAAGGCATGATTCAAAACTTTGCCTTGGTGATGCAAAAAGAATTTGAAATGTCCCTGCTTGGTGATCTCACATATTTTCTTGGTTTACAAGTCCAACAAAACAAAGACGATATTTTTCTATCACAAACCAAGTATCTCAAGCAAATCTTGAAGAAATATGGGATGGAGGATTCGAAACCAGTATGTACCCCTATGGTAACGGGATGCAGCCTCAGCGCAAATGATGAATCAGCAACAGTACATCAACCAACCTATAGATCCATGATTGGTAGTCTGCTCTATCTAATAGGTATCCAACCAGACATTATGCATGTAGTGGGAATTGTTGGAAGGTTTCAGGCAAATCCAAAAGAAACTCATCTTCACGCAGTTAAGAGAATTTTCAAGTATCTTCAAGGAACTCAAAACTATGGCTTATGGTATCCTAGAAGTACAGATCTCACACTTCATGCATATGCATATGCAGATTGGGTAGGAAGCATGGATGACAGAAAAAGCACTAGTGGTGGTGCATTCTTCATGGGTCCTAGATTAGTATCTTGGTTCAGCAAGAAACAGAGTTCAATTGCATTATCTACAGCTGAAGTAGAATATGTAGCTGCTGCACACAACTCCTTTGGATGATGCAAACATTGCAAGACATGCAAATCACTTGTACTCCTCCTATCTCCATTTTTTGTGATAATACAAGTGCAATCAATATTTCAAAGAATCTCGTCATGCATTCAAAGACCAAGCACATACCTATCAAATATCATTTGCTCCGAGAACAAGTGCTTGAACAAAAGGTTAAATTAGAGTATGTTCCCTCCAAGGAACAAGTTGCTGATATACTCACCAAACCACTGCCCAAGAAAACATTTGAATACCTTAGACAGAAGCTGGGAGTAGTCGATGCATCATCTTGCTATTAAAACTTGTCTGTTTCAGAGAAAAGTGGGTGTACGCGAGTTTCATAAGGAGGATCCGCGTACATACATAGGTTTATATGGGTACAGGCGCGTATATGTTGGTTTGAAGACAAACAGTGGGCCAAGGTCAAGATGAAAGGAGTCTGATATGGGTCTGACAGAGACCATCTGGCACAGGTTCAAGGGGAGCATATATATTCTTCTAATAATGCATTGTTGGCATTATCCAAGAAGTTCTTGGTTCAAGATCACAATGTTTTGGTTTCAGGGGGAATAGGTACAGAAGGAGAACATGGTTGCTGGTCTGAATGATGATTGACAGATGTTGTTGATGATAGTTGTTGATAACTATCATAGTCTGGTTATAGATATTTCGTCTCTATGTCATGTATTTCTTTTCTTATCAAGGTCATGTAACGACCTTCTTTGATTTCCCCACTATGCCTGGGATGGTTAATGTAATGTTCTTGTTTTATCTTGTGTAAACTTTTGGTGTATCCCCACATGGTTGGGTGGATGAGTCAGTTCCCACTTGGTTGGGAGATGGATGTATGTATGAGTCTTTGGTGGTAGGAAGGTCACTTATGATGTATAAAGTTATGTATCTTCTTGTAGAACATCTTCTTACAAGGGGAGCATGAACAGCATAGCAGAGCAGAGATTTCAGCATGAACTTAGGGGGAGCATAACCCTTTGCCCTTGATGTCAAAGGAGTGACTTGGGGTTGCCATCAAGTCCAAAGGGGGAGATTGTTGGCATTATGACACAGGTTTGGCCCTATGACACATGTTTTTTCCTTGATGGCAATTCACTCAGATGGCAGATCACTGTTCAGGCTCTGAAAATGAAAGAAAGCGAGGTATACATAGGTTTCCTTTGATGAAGTTGCGTATACACGCGGTATTGCCGATCAAAAGTCGTGTATGCGTCTGCATGCACTTTCATGCACAGAAAAGTGCATACATGTGGGAAAACTTATTTTTAGGTCCATGGTATTTGGACCTTGGTATTGCGTCCGATGCATTAAACCCAGGTATTGGGTCCCTAGTATTGGTTCTCTATGGTTTTGGACCATGGTTTCAGTAAGGCCTAAGACTATAAAAAGGAGGAGATCAATTGGAAAAGGGATCGACTCAAGTATTTAAGATCTTATGAAGAGCAAGATCGGAAATACTGGTGATTGGTTTATGGTGCATAGCTGAATCTGAATCAAGGAGGAACCTGAGCGCAACAAGATGGATAAGTTCTATTGATGAGTCAAAACTCAAGACATGAATAGTAGTATCTTTGTGTGATTTTGATCTGTTATATTTGGCGCATGACTTGATCTATAAATCTGATAATCTGGGTGTAACTGATGTCTGAATATCTGAAAGAATGAATTATCCTTTATAGATCTGTACGCAGGTTCATCAAAGCAAAGGCGCGTGTACACGCTGGTTCTGTAATTCAAAATAGCATATACGCAGGTTGGGCTTAATTCAGAAGCGTATGCATGCAGGATGTACACATTGAAGTAGTGTACGTCTCTTGAAATATGTTTTAGCTACTTCTGTTTTTTGCTACAGTGGTCTGGGTTCAGAATTGGTGTCTGGTTAATGTTATTGTTTTATGGGTACAACATTTAGAGAAGTGACTATTTGATTCAGTTTGTTTGGTGCAAAGGAGATTGGTTGATGCAGATATATTTGATGTTTGATTGATGTTATTCATGGATCCAGTCTGGAAATTTATGAAACATGGTCCCTGGAAGAAAAGAGAAGGTTGTAGCCTTCTGTAGGTTAGCACCTACGTACTAGTATCTCAGCTAGTACAAGAGCTAAGGGGGTTGTAGCTCCCTTCTAGGAGAAGCTGGAGAATGAGAGAAGGTTGTAGCCTTCTGCAAGTAGCAACCTGCGTACTGGTATAAGACTACACCAGTACAAAATCATTGTAAAAAGAAGTTTCAAATTAAAAGAAGATAGAGACGAATTGCAGCAGGTGGTTTTCACCCACATTGGGTTTCCACCTTATACCTTTGTGTCCATGTGTGTGATGATCTGTTCTGTTTTACTGCTCTTGTTTACTGTTCTTATGATTAATGAAGTCCTGATGCATTGATTAAAGATCAACAATTAATGAATCTTAAGTTTTCTGATATACGTTGGTTTCTTTAGACACAGTAGCATATATACGCAGTTTCCCATAGCTGAAGTAGTGTATACAAATCTGATTGTGAAATGAAAAATAATTGATTTAATAATACTGATTCACCCCCCCTCTCAGTATTATTTCCAACAATATAGTTTTCAAAGGCCCAAGAGGGTTTGGTTCTTTTTCAATGTTTTGAATTTGTTTTTGAAAGGTCCAAGGTAATACATAGTTTTTTTTGGAATAGGACTTAGAACTTAGGTTTAGGGTAGCATAGATTTATACTTTATGCATTGGGTTTTTACCATAGATTTAGGCTAGTTCTTAGATTTAGCCATTTCGGTCTTTAGTTCCACCATTAATAAATCCATTCCAATGTCTTTGTCACAATGTAACATTAAAAACCACATGATTATAACCATGAACCGAAACAATATGAATAACTAACACTACCGGTGAACTAAACACTTCTGATGAACTAAACACTGCTGATAAACTGAACACTGCTGATGGAATGAACAATGATAATGATACTTGAACATTTGTACCATTTGAATCAACAGATCCTCCTAGATCACAAATCCATCTAGCCTCCAGCTCGTCAACCAGAGAATTTGATCGGGAGTGACCTTGAGCCTCACTCCTCCAAAAAATTATGCAGAAACTACTAGGCATGCCCACTTTCGCTAACTAAACAAACTATATAGACATGTTGGATAGACACGCGCTCCTTGTCACTGCACTGCCCTAGAAAATTGTGCAATTTTGTCAACCAGTCACCTGTGAGCCAACCTACTGCGCCTCCTAAAAACTGCATAATTTTCATGGCCTATCTCCCAGAATCCTAGCATCTTTCTCAGCCTAGAAAATACGCAGGGATGTCCTACAGGCCAGCCTCCCAGCTCTACACAGTTTTGGCCAGAAGCCTCCTACAGCCCACTGCTAGCCTCCACAGAGAATCTGCGTAGTTTTCAATGCCAGTCTCCCCCTCCTGCCTGCATTATCTCCCTAGCAAAATTGCGTAGATTTGCCATCCATCCAAGCCAGATCCCATAGACAGTCATTGCTGATCTGGACTGCCCATCTCAGCCTCCAAGTGACCTCTACGCATTTTTCATTGATAGTGCCTAGAGCCTGCATCCTGACGTGAAATGTGCTCTACGCTATTTTAGAGCCTTGTCCTCTCTCTTGGTCAGCTGCATCCAAAAGCGAAAGATAATGCATCATTGTAGAGTAGGAGATTTCTAGATTTGATGTCGTCTCGTCATGAGTGATTGCAAATACAGGTACATGTATGAAACATGGCATGATGACAAATGAGATGAGCAAGGAGCGTGTGCAAGGAGACTTGTTTGCAAACGAAAAAACACATGGAGCATGCAAAGTACAAGAAAAGGAGAGACATGCACATGTAACATCAAGCGAACACCAAGACCATTGCAGACTCCTCACACCATTCCATGCAGAGGTGAAGCTATGATACACCAAGAGCACATCCATCACTCAACAACACTCCACCTCGACATGGACACCAACAACAACATGAACATACTAGCCTTGTCGTGTCGAGTCATGTCATGAGTCATCTTAGCCACATCACTACTGTGGGCCATACTGTTGTAATCAATGTAATGTAAAGTGGAAGTCCAAGAGGTGCACATGTAAAGTTGAAGAGTCATGTAAGTCAAACAGTCATGAGGAAAGTTGAATATTCACAATGGTCAGTTTCACCCTTGGATATATATACCCCTCATTTCTACATGAAAAATACTTTTCACCTTGGCTCCTCCCACATAGCCTTGAGAGCCTGTAGTCTTTTCTTTGAGGAGTCAGCAGTGGCTCCAATGCTCCTTTATTGGGGTTAGTGATGTAACGATGTACTGATGTGTCTTGGAAGTTTGGAAATTTCGCTTAATTCAGAAGCCTGATAACAGGCCAACACGTTTTCACACATGTATTGTATTTTTTTGTAGGATTATTATTTGGACACTTGTAATACATGTTTCTTTAACCTGTATTATGATAGTTGAACTATTTCGGTTGTTCTAATACATATGCTTATGAAAATGTTTTGTATAAGTTGTTAACATTGTCTCACCTGTGTGGAATATCCCACCGGACACTCGACAGAACCATTCCCATACACTTGTTATATCGATCATCCCACTCATGTGGACTATTCCGCTAGGTGTTGTACATGTTATCTGTTCACTCTATGTTTTCGATAGCCACATCCATGTGGACTATTCCGCTAGAAGTTGTGCATGTCCTATTCTATTGTGTGTCTCTTACAGAGTTGGGACTATTCCCCTTCGACTTGAGACTCACTTCCACCCTCTCCCTCTGCGATGAAAGAACCTTGATACATGTAACACTAAGCACTCACTAGGAACGCAAACATCGTTGTTTGATGACAAAAGGAGACAACTCTCATGTGCTGAGAAGACAGAGCTAAGGCAAACCTTTAAGACAATGGAATCCAGGCCATCATACTGGATGGGACTCTTATACCAAATGATCTGAGGTCTAGTTAGGACTTTATATCGTGGAGATCCCTTGAATGTTGGCTGGTCCAACACCATCAACAGGATGATATATGTTTAGGATATAACTAATGAGCCAAGATTCTCAAAGAAGACCTCTATCCCCAAGCCATGCTCCAAACTCCATAAATTTGATGTTCTAAAGGCTCTCCCTTTCTAGCCCATCGTGAGACCACCAGGCCTACTTCACATATCTATGCCTATGAAGATCTAGCCATCATAGAGGGATTCTAGTTGACAAACTGTCAGATCATTATCGCCAAGCATTTCTTGCACAAATATGATATATGGGGAATTTAATTCTACAAGTCTCTTAAGAGCATGTACTTTTGAGGGGCATGTTAACCCTCTGCAATTGAGGGATAGAAGCTTTAGTTAGGAAACACATTTATGGCCTTCATTATGCTAAGAACCCCCTAAATAGTTTGTTTCTAGTTAGTTGTAAGCTCCTTACGAGCTTCCTATTTGGATTTCTCCATATGATATTTCTATCCCTACCCTTAATTCCACCAAAAAAGATCGTAATTTTCCCCATTCCTTTCAACAACCCTTCAATAAGGGGAGGGAATGGATTGAAACCAAATATTATATATGAATTTAGACTCTTCTGGAGTCCCTAAGGAAGAGATGTGAGGCTGGGTCACGAGGGATGAGTAACTGATTTGCGCGGGCACCAACAACTGGATGGAGGGCCTATAAGGGGAGGGGAAGGGGAACAACATAGGGGAAAGGTAAATAAAACCATAGCTGAATCGATTGTAGTTTGTCCATTTCTAGGAAAAATAAGAGAATGAGAAATATAACAGGGAGTGGGGCTTATAGAGATACCTTTAATATTTCTAGAAGAGCTGGCTAACTCTAGATATATTTTTCTTATTTCTCTACACTATGAGGGAAATCCTTGTTCTCTTGGACCTAAAGGATCAAAGGGAGGCTATAATGTTTGGGTCTTTGGATAGTTCCTTTCTATTGATATGTGATTGGGTGACCTTCTGCTTGAAAGGAAGCTTGCAATCCTTCACTAGGTGACCATACTTGTGCCACCTACTGCATCTAAATGAAACCCCTTCATAGTCGAGGATTTGGATCTGGTTCCCCCCCTGCCCAGTATTCATGTCTTCTGATAGCGTCTGAGGGAGGTCAGTTTTTACCAAAATTTGTGTGAATATCATCTCCCAGTCGACACGTAGGAGGAATCATGATCCAAGTATTTCCCCAGAGAATTTCCTATGTCTGGGAAGACTTGTGCATCCCATAAGATCATTGGGAGACCTAAGAGTCTCACCTAAATGGGAACCTCATCCAAGTGTTCCTTTTTAGTGCCAAATAGCGTGGTCCATAATTTGAACAAAATAGGGGTAGAGTCCAGCTTCCAATCCTTTTGTAAAATTTGGTTTGCATCAACCATAACTGCAAAGGATAAATGTATCCATCCCTTCATTAGTAAAACAAACCCATGGGGGACATATTTTTCATCACAATTTCCTTTGCAATGCATTCCTTGATGAATCTTAGGTTGAATTTCCTTCCCCTTGGCTGACAAGGCTAGTGATTTACCAACATGGAAAATTTTAGGGGCGAATTTTCGCCCTTGGGAGAAATTAAAGGGTTTTATATTTTTATTGGGTGAATATTTTGTATCACAGTACATTGTTACAAATTGCCTCAGATTTATTTTACAAAAAAATTAGGTATGGAGGTTAGCCCACCTTATTTTAATGGAGAGAGTAAAAAAAGTAAATTTAGCCCTTGAAATTAGGAGTTACAACCTTCCATTCGCCCTAATTTTCAAGAATAGGTATTTATGATAGTTATTTCACCCTCCACATTCCGTGTAAAAAAAGTTTTTTTTTTTTTTTTTCTCTCATTTTCCCGTATTTCATGGTATTGGGGTTAATTTCGAGAAAATGACCTTATTTTTTGGAACAAATGGTCACAAAAGAATAATTCATTTTATTTAAAAATTCAAGTCTCTTATTTTCATGTTTATTTAAAGATTGAATAATGTTCTCGCCATATTCCAAGTTTGCATCTGTTTAGTCATAATCATATAAAGAATAATGGAAAACATTTCTTTTATATTTACTCCATAAGTCACCTTATATTTATGTGTAAATAAATAAAAATAAAAATAAAGTGGAGTACGGTAAATAAATAAAACCTATTTTTATACCTACTCCAAAGGTATGGTAAATAAATATAAATATAAATAAACTAGAGGTATGGTAAATAAATAAAACCTATTTTTATATTTAGTCCATAACCTCTTTCTATTTAGGAAGGCTAAAAAAAGAGGTTTTATTTAAGTGAATCCTATGGGCCAAATACCATATTTATAAAAGAGGTATGGTAAATTAATAAAAATATAACTAAGCAAGAGCTATGGTAAATAAATAAAACATTTTTTTTTATATTTACTCTAGAAGTCACATTATATTTAATAACACTCAAAAAATGTGTTATATTTAGGTGAAGCCTATGGGCCAAATACCATGGGCCAAATACCATGGGCCAAATTATTATTAATACCATGAAAAAAAACATTATTAACCCATTATTAACCCTAATATTAGTATTAATAAAAAAAAGATGGCACATGGTATTGACCCATGGTATTCACGTGGAATGTGGCTATTTAATGGGGGGAATTAAACCATCATAGATCCATCTTTACTCTGGATCTACTAAACCCTGGGAGGGATCAAATATCGTGATATGCAAACTAGCATAGAGTGAAAAAATATTTGATCCTCGGGCTTGGTAGATCAAGGGTAAAAATGGATCTTGTAATTTAATGTCATTTAAACATTTTAATTTGGTTAAAATAAAAAAATAAAATAAAAATCAATTATTAATTTTATTAATTTTTATAAATTACTAATAGTAGTTTTTAAGTTCTAGGTTCATGATAACACATGGTATTGACCCATGGTAATATCATGGTATTCATGTGAGCATAGACTATTTAAAGGGGAAATTCTATGAGCTTAGATACATCTTAATTCTGGGTCTACCAAGTGCTGAGAGGGATAAATAGATTTCATCCCTCCAAGAGTGGTAGAAGTGGAGTTAAGATGGATATAGGTTGGTTTTTATGATGATGAAGATATTAAATAGACTTAGGAAATTATATTATAAAAAACATCTTAAGGTGAATGGTTAAATCTACATTTAATCACTTCACAAAATTTAGTAAAAAATACCAATATCTCCATTAATATTGGTTTTTTTGATTTAACAAAAAAAAATTTCAAAACAGTGAAATCTTATCACTCTTTCCTCATCACCCTCATAGAAGAGAGATAGTTAGTGCCCATATTTCCTACCATTTTCCAAATGTTCTCAATATGATATCTTCATGAAAAATTTGAGGTACTGATGTTGGATTAGTTGTTTGAAAAATATGTTGGTTTGCACAACCTTTCATCTTCTCTATTATTCTTAATTTGTCATAATGGTCTATAGGGGTTGGGCGAGTGCTTGAAAAATATGTTGGTTTGTAAAATCTTTCATCTTCTCTGTTTTTCTTAATTTTTCGTAATGATCTGTATGGGTTGGGCTAGTGCACCATATTTTCCTAAAAGGCGGACATTGTGCACCAATAAGGAAATTAATCCACATGTTACAACTTTGTTAAAAAATGCAAGACGTATGAAGGTAGTGGATTATGCTAATAAGCAATTTAGATTGGGAGAGACGTAATTAAATTTTATTATTTAATTGAAGATTTCCAATTAAAATAATAATAAATCTATATGTATATATTAATATATTGATTAGAAGGCTTCTGACAATGGTCACTTTTTTCCATTAGATCCCCTCCTGGCCTTTGGGCTACCTACTACTTTCTTATATTATATAGTTGGGGATTGCTACTTGTTGGCGTGTTGGGGTAAACAAAATGTGTTTTTTTTATCTTTCAGTTGGAGTCTATGGAATAAGGAAGAAATTTGATAGCTTGACAAAAGCGGTACAAAATATGTTTTTTTTTTAATTTCGTAGTTGGACTCTATGGAATAAGAAAGAAATTTGATAGCTTGAAAAAAGTGGTAGAGAAAAGATTAATCTCTCCTACCTTGACAGAATTGGTGGTCAAGATCAACAACTACAAGAACTTTGTTGTGGAATATTATCAAAACTGATAGAAAGATATGAAAGAGTGCACAGTGAGAACCTTGACAAACATGGGCACTGAAACTTGCAACATTGTTTGTAGGAAGAGAAAATTATGTTTCTTTTTTCCAAACATGTATGTGAGTATATTACAATTTAATGAATATGTTTTCCTATTATCATATATGGTTTCATACTTTAACAAAACTTTTGGCAAGACTTAATTTTTTATTATTCAGTGAAAGATTTGCCAAGATCTTACAAG
This sequence comes from Pinus tabuliformis, assembly GCA_031772625.1. NCBI lineage: Eukaryota > Viridiplantae > Streptophyta > Pinopsida > Pinales > Pinaceae > Pinus > Pinus tabuliformis. The sequence goes on along the minus strand of CM062805.1, from coordinate 1,326,334,117 downwards.
ACGTTATAATTCAATGACAGATTCGCCATGAATTTACAAGATAATATAATTAGGTGAGAGATTCGCAAAAACAATTATATAAACATATTATATTATTGATGAAATTGCCTCCCATTTTTCCTATGTATCATGGGGATTCGCCCATTTATTATACATATAAATTTAGGGTGGTTCTTAAAATTTTCCCTATTTACCAACGAACTTTCTCACATTTTGTATTGGCACATTCAAGCCTAGCATCACGGAGAGATTAGGTCTTCCATTATTTTTTATGCATATTAAACTTTTACACTTTGAACCATTTTTAAATCCCCCATTTGAGCTTTGAGCTCTCCCCAAGTTCACCTATGGGGTTCCCGGTGATGCGATGTCACATTTATCTAGAGGGGCTTCATGCTTTTCTTCTTTGGAAATTAGTAGACCCCTGATAGAGTTGTTATCAGAGAACAAAAAAGTGTGATCCTTTGGAGTGATGGATACTAGCAGAGGTCCAATTGAAAGAAACCCCTCGCTATGATATGACACAACAAGAAAGATTGAGTGAATCTCAGGGTGTTGCAAGCCAAGGTCAAGGGATGAAGAGGAAGGGAAAAATTATTATGTAGAAGGAAATATAGCCTCCTAGAAACCCCAAGACAACATGGTAGACTCTTGATCTATTCCCACACCCTCATGGTTTAGCACGCATTGCATGTAGCCCTTCAAACCCAAATCAACGAGTGATACACCACTTGAGTCTCCAATTGGAGCCCTTGAGATGAAACAGGAGGTTAGTTCAGATTCCATGTTGGATAAGGGACCAAGGTCAGTGCAAACGTCCCCTATAGACACCAACCATCACTGTAAACACAAAATCGGGGGTGGAAGCCCAAATATGTGTACCACCATTAACCTTTGGTTCATAATCTACTAACCGATCAATTTCCATATGAAACAATGTGAAGATATTAACAGATCAACTAGATATTACTAGAAATTCCCTAGAGACTAGCCGATACAATATGCAAGAAGTTAATAGCTGGACTGATAACCAACACCATCAAGATTTTGTTGACCTCATCCACTTCCTGGACTCAAAGGTCGACACCTTGGACAATAATTCTAAAGAAATTAGCTCAGAGAGAAACGAAAGTGCCATGACTGTAGACCCCATTCTATGCATTGTAGAAAAATCTTGCAAATCCAAAATCCTAAAATTTTTGACATGCCAACTCTAGCAAGAAACGAAAATCAAGGGTCTTCCCAAATGATGTAGAATTTCATCGATCTTTGACACAACGGAAAAGCTAGAACTTTGAAATATTATCAGCTTGTTTGGTTGCAATGAATGCTTTCCTTATATGATAATAAATTAGATGGAATTCCTATGGATGAGTCCTTTGCTTGTTGCTAGTATAAGATCTCTTTGCATATTGATGATGTACCCCAAGTTGCAGTGGTAGATAAGGCAAACCAAATATATCATAAATTCAAAGATCAATTAAAAGACCAAGAAAATCATTCTCGGACACTTTGCATATACAACAAGATTTTCATGGATATCTGTAGAAGTTTTCATGTTCCACAATGTAGAAGCCATACTCAGTATGTGACATATTATTGTGAGCATCTAAACCAAGGGATGCTGATGCAAAGATTATTTCGAGGAGTCGGAGGTAAGGAAAAGTGTTGATTGAAAACATGTAGAATTGCTTTCAAAATAAATTTGCACACATTGTCATGCTAAAGCATGGAATATGCTTCAAGCCAAAATGACCCCTAACAGTGTGCGCAAAAGATTGAGGATCTTATGAAGACCAAATTGAGTGTTTTGTATTTCTTAATGGGCACTTTCTTGGCATCTGCATACTTTTACTGTTCTCTGATTCTAATTATACTACATCAAAAGAAGATTATTGTTTGAAATAGATTATGCCAGTTATTTGAAGAGGATGTGTTACAAGTGTTATTTGATTCTGCACAGGGAGTTGCAAGTAACTCTAAAGAATCTATGGCATTTGAGACTGTGTATTTCATTCTGGATCAAATGATAACCGTCATCATATTCATCATCTACTCCTCCACCATTCTAGCCCAACAAATTGCTCTATGTTAAGTGTGAAGCCAAATTCACGCAGGATTCTAGATCCTTCTAGATCAGATATTTCTAGATCTTCAGGATTATAGATCTTTCTACACTGCCATTATTTTTAGATCATTCCAGATCTCCATTTGAATCACATACAAGATTCTAGATCCTTCTTCTGCCTCTATAAATTTGTAATTTCTCTAGCCAGGGAAAGCAAGCCAAGGCCCAAGCCTGTTATGTAATGCAAAGTGATTTATGTTCTCTAGTGATTGTTTTATCTATTCCACTGTTTCTGACTGAGTAATATTGTTGTTTCTCCATTTGTCTATCTCTGGAACTATTTTATGCTTTTGCCATCTAAGTCTCTGAGTATAAATATGCTGTGTGTTATGTATGCTTTGTTCTAACAATTGGTATTAGAGCTTGGGTCGAATATCCACTGTGCAAGCCGTAAACAGACACACCGTTAATGTTAAGCACATGCCACAAAACACATAGGAGCATTGGCTTAACACCGCCATTAACAGGGAGCGCAACACTCTATTAGTTGCAATCATGCATAACAATAGTGCCTCGTTAGCACTATTTGTGTCGAATAATTTTGGGGAGATTTAGAGCATTGTTTACAAATATGTGAGTAAAGAAAATCAGTACAAGATGCCATATTATGATATTGTGAATAGGTTCCATATGATTCCATACATATTATTCATATTTGCTCAAAACATTTTGAAGGTAGAAAATGTGAGTATCCGAAGGCAGTAGAAAAGCAGAAGTTGTAGAAATATTTAGAGTCAAATGTTTCTAGGATTGAAAAGGCGATGTAGATTGAGTTCTGAGTGGCATTGATTGTTTGACTATTCCACACCAGTCAAATGTGCAAATTAAGTCTGAATGCTACATAGGAGAGGATCACCACAAACTGGTACACTAGAAAACAAGTACTTTGTTGAGTATTTTAAAGGTGAAACAATACTACCAGAATTTCAAGTTCATTTTGGGATCTCTAAAATCAAATTTTAACTGCCTCACTAGGATATGCTAAGTAAGTATCGACTCTCCTTCGTATGCAACATTCAAATATTAAACTCAGTTATGTTACAATGGAGAGTTTGTTAGCAACATACGCTAATTTAGCAGCTTGAACGCCGAAAATCATTTTCTTTGCTTCAAAATGGGCAGTATTCCAACCTCTAGTGAAGCCATGGCTTTCACAAGCATCCCACTCTATTATTTATTTTTCCATTGTACTGGTTGCATTGTTTGCGGGAATTCCTCTACCAGCATTATCTCTAGTACAAAATCCTTAACTCTCTCACTTGATGACGTTGAGATCAACATGCTAGCTAGGTAATCGTACCAGGTTTCATCGAAGATCATCTACATCAAAGAAATTCTTGTATATATACTTGAAATAATGGAGAAATATACTTGGAATAATGGAGAAATCTAGATTTTTCCAAATTATTTTATTATTAGAGATTTGTTGGGATAGATTCGATCTTATTTTTAAAGAATATGTTTAATTTCTCAACAGATTTCCGATTACAAATGATCTGGTATAGAAAACGTATCCTTTGCACACACTCTTCCAATAAAACTTGGTTCACCTAAGAAATGCTCATTTCCTCTATATTTTGTGTCCCCTAAATGTTAGTTGATCTCAAATAGGTGAAAAATTGTGAGCCAATTGTGTGTTGTGAGTAGTTGCGTGGGACTTATTATTGAATAGTTGGAGTTGGCATTGGGCCTATACTGTAGGCGCACAACTGTTGTCTTGAGGGCCATGAGAGCTAAGTGCAAAGCCCGTAGGTTGGAAGGATGTGAGGGTTGTGTTAATTGGTTGCCGATCTGTCTAAAGATGAAGATCCGAATAGGATCTGTCTGGCTCGTTCGTGTAATCTGCAGAAGACTGGCGACCCATCTGCGACTGGTAACTCGTATTTGAATCTGTCAGTCAACGCTGTGAGTCGAAGAGCCGGCCGGACTGGGTTGTGACGACTGCACTAGAAAGAGCGTGGAGCAGCGACATTGATTAGTGGAACCCGTCGTGAAGAGTGGAAGCCGACTGGATTTCTGGAGATATCAGAGCAGACTGGTTGGTGCGCATAGGCTGAGGTATGTGGTTAATCACTGTTTTTTATGTGCTGCTCAAAGAGTGTTGATAAGAAGAGGTTGTTTTTGTTGAGTGTGTGGTTTACGCCGCTGTGAAACTAGTCGCTGCTATTTGATCTGAGCGTTGACGGCACTGTGACCCGTGGAGCGGTCAGTGCTTTTTGCTGAGGAGCCGAGTCAAAAGAGTGAGAAGAGACCCATTTTGTGCTCGGGACAGTATGAAAACTGTGTGGCATGCTACATTGGAAAAGTGCTAGACCTTATTGCATCTGGACAGGCTGCAGATTAAATCACGGACAAGAAATTCAAGGTCGCCGAAGACGCGGTTGCTGAAGGCTTTCGAGTGTTGGAACTGTGTATCGTTGGGGTATATTGGTGAGGTCGAGAAATTGTTAAACCTGTGTGGTGTGAAGTCCTGTCCTCTCATGTCATTGCGTGTTGGGAAGCTGAGTGGAAGAGGCGTAAACCTCCTTGGCACCTGTGATTTGGAGTAAGAAACTTTAAAGGGTGCTCCATTTGTTTCAAAAATTAATTCATACAACTTCTCTTTCTACATTCACCCACTTTTTTAATCTCAAGGTTGAAAACTTGAATTCTGTCGTTTAAATTCATACAACTTCTCTTTCTACTTTCACCCACCTTATTAATATCAGGTTGAAAACTTGAATTCTCTCGTTTAAAAATTAATTCATGCAACTACTCTTTCTACTTTCATCCACTTTTCTAATTTCACCCACCTTATTAATATCAGGTTGAAAACTTGCATTCTCTCGTTTAAAAATTAATTCATACAACTACTCTTTCTACTTTCATCCACTTTTCTAATCTCCAGGTTGAAAACTTGTATTCTCTCGTTTAGGTTACGAAATCCTTGTTTTCTTTTCATTCCTCAATTTTCCATTAAATTTAATGTAAAGGTATGCAATCCTCAAGAACCTCGTCATTAAGGTGGTAAATAATGAGTCTTTCAATTAAGAATTTGATTAACTTAATTCACGCAGTTTAAAAAAAATAAATAAATAAATAAATTCTTAAAAGTTTGATAGATGTTTTGGGTACTGATTTCTTACAACAGAAGGTTCTCTTGAAAAAACGACACTATTCGCCACAAATAAATCATGATCCTATTCAATATCCACCGCACATAATTTAAATATGGTATATAATATATGTTAAAGACATTGTTCTACGGCGTCTAGTTCCCTCACCTGGGGGTCGATTTTCTAGCTCCCTCGCGGGGGACTTGGGACTTGAGTCATTTCCCCACGTTCCCAAAAAAAATGTACGTGTGGAAATTTGAAAGGGGTCGTTTTTTCTATTTTTGGGGTCATTTCCTAGGCAAAAGGGGTCTTAAGGGGTCTCGGGTCGTTTCCCTAGAAACAATTAGCGATTTTTTTTTTTTTTTATGAAACTAAAAAACCGTAATTTTTAATATTTGTTGACCAAGAAGAATTTACATTATGTTCATTTCACATTTCATTTTTTGTTTTCTCCTTTGTTGAACTAAACACTGCCGTCATCGCCAAGCAACTTTTGCCGCCATCGCCAAGCAACCTTTGCAACCTTTTGTCTGCGCCTTTGTTGAACGGAACGTTGCCGCCATCCTTCTGTCTACTCCTTCATTGAACGAAACACCACTGCCATCACCAAACAACCTTATGTTTGCTCCTTCGTTGAACGGATTGCCTTGAGCAATTATGCTCATTTATCTTTTGATATGTTCTTATGTTATTTGACTCTATGAAATTAAAAAATTTGACTCTTAGTGTATGAGACTTGTCTTTTATAATTTTATTTCAATATTCAGTGTTCAATCTTCATAGTTGGAAGTGGAACATCAATATGGTTTAAAGTTTAAGTTTAAACATTTATAATTTTATAATTTTTATTTTCATTGTGCATTGTTAGTAAGTTAGTAGGCTAGTAGTTATACTCTATAGTTACAAACTTACATGTATGCTGTATGATTATAATTTATATGATAGTGATATCAATGATCACGCTTTTCGTTTTAAATTTGTTTAAGTTATATGATTCATCTATTTATATTTTATATTTATAAGATTTTAAGAACCAGACGTCATTGGTGGGGAGCTTTTGCATAGGCCGCTCCTATGTATCCTTCCTTTGCCTCCCAATCCTAGAATCTTGGTGGAACATTAGTTAAAAATTATACATATTATGTGTTTTTGTTCATTTTTCTTGATTTATAACCCAAAATGAATATTTTTATTATTGCTAAAAAAAATTAAATACCATATGTCAATTTTAAATTAGTAGGTGAATGAATTACACATGTTCTTTGTTAGGAAGTAATTGAATTATTTTATTTTTATTATTTCTTTTTTTCAGGGATTGAAATATTTTCATATATATTCTTTCTATATATACATATATTTGAAGTTAATATTGAAATATATTATATAACATGGATATTCAAACAATTTATTAAAACTATGAAATATTTTTACCATGTCTCTTTTATACTAGATTGTAATATTAATTACCACATTTCTTTCAATCTCAATTGTAATACTAACAACAAATGAAGATAACATAGTGAGAGTAAGATAATTTATGTTTTACAATATTTTTAATTAAAATTAATTAAAAATATAGATTCAGTTTTGTTTTTACTATAGATTTTGTTTTTTGACAGCATGTTTAATTTTAATTTTAATTTTAAAAGAAATAAATGTATTAAATTCCACGTTTAACATGCCATACTAAACTACAAAATATGCCTTTTCAATGTAATAATTATTTTACCTCTTCTAATAATGAATACCTCTTCTAGTAATCAATAGAACCATTATTCTATAACAACTTGATGAATCTAACAACATGACTATTGAGAAAGAAAAGAACAATCTTATTATTCACATTAATACATCTATTCCAAATATACATGATTCAACTTGTTTTTTTCTAAAGGCAAAAGTCACTGGAGATGAACACGTTCTCATTTTATGCTTTTCTCTTTCATGCTCTATCGTGTCACTAAAAATCAATCAATATAACATATGGATAAATGCATTTGCAAAAAAAAATCCTAGAAATAAAAACATGTACACCAATATAGACACACAGTTCATCATAGATGCTTATGTCGCAACCGCATATTGTACATCAGATATATGAATCACACAATTGCAACTACTTATTAGAAAAATACAGGAAATTTTTAAGGCAATGTTTGTAGGCTTGAAACTATTCACAAACTTGGATATACATTTCTTAAAATGCATTAAATGTCTAGGCAACAAGTTCGACAAGTTGTGTCATTTTTTCCTTCATAATCAAGTTCAAGGAAAAAAAACATTAATGAACATTACACCATTTCACAAAATAACAGTTTTACCAAGGATCCCTTTGTTAAAGATAGAGGATTTTAAATACATCATCTTTTCTTAGTAACTTACATGTATGTTTGATAAATTAATTGAATTTTAAAATATATTCGTAGGTGTATATGCTACAAAGTACTCAAGCTCAAACTGCAAATAAAAGAATAAGGGTCGAGTCACTGTGTTCGTCGAGAACCTGGGGATGTAGTATTTATCATATAAATAATTTGATAGTATTGTTGAAAAGAGAATGTGTAACATGTCACAAAAAGGAATAATAGATAATGTTGAATAGAAGAGTTTTAAGTAAAATTAAAACATGTTGGAATATTTAATTCCTACTTGTCTCTAGTTATGATTCTTACTAAGTAAGGGAGTCTGTTCCTAGTAGTTAGCATCTATTTCCTACATTGGTGTGTGGTTGAGATATTCCCTCAACCAACATATTGTGTATGAATGTATATATGTAATTGCATTTTATTAATGACAGATAGACAATATCAAAGTTTATCATGGTATTAGAGCCCTGAGGGCCTGGCCCCTCATGGGCTTGGCCGCTCCTGGGTTGAAGAAAATAAAAAGTTTGATAATTATTTTGTTTTTTTCATTTGCTGTTATTTCTAGCTCTCATCGTCAGATTGAAAATGGGAAAATGAGCTCTGATAGGGTTTTCCATTGCATCAGGATTTGCAGGACCGCTGCAGCGGTGCCCGAGTCTAATCTTTCTATTCATGAAGGAAATTTCCTGTGTCTAGATCTATGCATATGGCGAGTAAAAGGGGTTTCACCAATGGAGTCCACACCTCGTTCAATAATGGGTTAAAGATTTGCCTTTGAGTTATTTTGACTGGTGTCTTGCAGATCTCATTGTTTGCAACAAACAATCTCTCCGGATGGGTAGATGGGAGATCGATGGCATTTTTGTTATCAATATGCTAGATGGCTCCTCTGCGAGCGTGATCCTCTGGTCAACAATGTATTTAATTGTTGGATCTAGTTTTTTTTGTGGTGATCGCAGGCTCTAAGGCCTTGTGTTGGTCAGATTCATCATTTTTTCTTATGAATCTAGGAGCTGGGGCCACAAAGTAGTGTTCCTATAATCCAATAATCTTCGAGATCTTTTATGTTGTAACTTTTTTTTGATGTCAGAGCCATGGTTGGCGCTTGTTACGCTGCAATCCTAGTTTTGAGCACATTGGTAGATGGGATCTGATGTTCGAGGTTGAGTTTTTGTGCAGACCCCTTTTATCAACAGTCATCGCAAAAAATAAAAAGGTGGCTCGGGGTGGAGAAGGCCACAACTACTACCTCAGGTGCATTTGTATTTGGGAGTTCTACCAACTCACCGTCTCTTTCTAGTTTTGAGCTGTCAACATCTTCATTTTCAGGGAGCACCCTTTCATTTTGTTCTAGGAGTACATTTGGATCTAGCAGTGCTCCAACATTTAGTGGAAGCAGTGTGTCATTTGGTGCTACCATCACTTCAACATTTGGTGGAGGCAGTGCCTCGTATGGTTCTGCTAGCACTCCATTATTTGGTTCAAACAACACTCCATCATTTGGCTTGGGACAACCTTTTGGAGCTTCCAGTATAACATCTTCACAGTCAATAATGATCTCGTTTGGATCAACTGATGGAAGACAACATGGCAGAGGATCCTGCCCAGGTATCTAGTCCCGTTCAACCAGTATTTGGTGGATAGACTGCTTCACCAACTCCATCTTTTGTGTTTGACTCTCAGCCAACTGCTCCATCTGCTGAGAAATCTGTTTTCCTGGGAAATCTGTTTTTCCAGTTTTGTGAGGTGAGTGTGGAGTTTCATCTAAGTGGAGAGATAACTGTGCTGTGACTGTTTTTTTTTCAAATAGTGATCTAAAGTCATGTTGGGCAGAGATAGAGAAATTTGATTTTTTTTTGTCAAATTGAAAGTTTATTTTATATATCTTGGATGTTGGTATACATATTGAGATTCGCGACCTCAATATGAAGTCATTTTGTTAGAATTCACGACTCTAACTGATGACAGGTAAAACATGGAGACCAAGACCTTTAAAAATAAAAATGAAGATGCCAAAGACTAGAAGTACAAAGCCTATGATATTCAAGTGGGAAAGCAGTCCAGCATATGAATGGTGTGGTATATCCAACATAAGCGATTAAAGGATGATGGATACTCAAATTTTCTCAAATTTGCTTGAGTAGTTTGTCTGAGTTTGTAGAATAGACTCATGATTGTGATAAAGTGTGAGTCACACATTGTAATCATAGCAAATCTACATTTCATATTTTTTTTTTTGGACAGTTGTGGTCCCTAAAATGTTTTATGTACCTAGTATCTTCTTAAGCTTGGAGTATATTAAAAGGGCATATGACTGTAAGACCTGGAGAGGCATGCATACCCCTTTGTTATGTGTTCCCTAGTGACATCAAGTTGTGGAATCAACCACTGGGTAGGTACGAGGGTGGCAGGTGTACTCGTATCTAAGCTTGATATGTAATCAGAGAATTGAGTCTTCGATTAATGGGGGAATTGAGAGATGTAACATATCTCATAGTGTAATGGACCAAGTCAAAGAAATTTCATTAAGAGGTGGATGAACCATGTATGTGAAGGACTTCCTAGTAGACTGGTGGTTGCAGCGGTTGGGAACCCATGCATTCTGGTAGATGGTTGTTCCTTTATATGGACACCTACAATTGAATGAACAAGGTACAAGGTGTGATTACTAGATTGGACCAGATGTAGACTTTGCAAACTGATATCGAGACAAGTACTCATTAAGGGGGAGTGTTGGAATATCTAATTCCTACTTGTCTCTAGTTGTGATTCTTACTAAGTAAGGGAGTCTGTTCCTAGTACTTAGGATCTATTTCCTACATTGGTGTGTGGTTGAGATATTCCCTCAACCAACAGATTGTGTATGCATGTATATATGTAATTGCATTTTATTAATGATAGATAAACAATATCAAAGTTTATCAAAACAACCTCGAGAAACATGCATAGAATTTTTAAAATATTTTGAAACATATCTAATCAAATCTTTTCATATGAGTCCTTTCTTGATTCGACACGGAGCCTTAAAGACAAAACATATGATATAGAAAATTATCTAATCATAAAATTTAAACTCACAACTTAGTGTTTATTATTATTTTGCAACAAGCACTCAAAGTTACTTCTAAGTACAATGACATCCCATTATTGCTACCTTTATTAGATTCCTTACGATTTGATCACAAGGCTACCTTTGTCGATTGTGAGTAAATGATCTCATAATCTAGTGTTAACAATTGATTCAAAACCCCAACCAAGAGTTGGGGGACTCAAGGAGTTCATAAAAATCACAAGCCTTACCATCGTCATGGTTTTTTTTGTGCCATTGAACTTCTTACAATGGATGATGAAACATTTATGTACCATAAAAAAATATAAATTATTTTTTATGTTTTGTATGTAGACCAATATAGGATGATTATTTTAATTCCTACCCCAAAAGTCTTAATCAAACTAACATTTTATCTTGTGACCTCAAGATGTAGAATTTTAGTTTGTTAACATAGAGTTTCTTTAACATAAATTATAATAATTGAGTTGGTGGTCTGGCTAAGATGTGAATGTGTTATTTGATGTGAAAAATTATATTGTTGACATCCTTTAATCCTTATGATTCCTATATGGTGTTGTTAAATGTTCTCTTTTATCCTTTCTAATTAATATCCAATAATGTAAATACTATTACTTATAGTTGATAACTTATAATTGAATGTCAAATTGATGATAGAGAACCATTCTATAAAAGGTATTATATTATACTCTATGTTATGTTATAACATTTTTATTAATAATATGTATTAGTATCTTTATATAAACTAAATGGTTGGTAAACGTAGATAGGCATCAATTGACAATAAGCAATAAAATACTTAACTCCACTTTACTATGGATATTATTAATCTATAATAGGATTTGTTACAATACCAAAGCTTACCAATACCACATGCCCAATAAACCATAACTCACCTAATATTACACTTGTTCATATGATTTTTTTTTATTAATAAATTTAATTAAAAGGGGAAAAAGACATAACAACTTTGGAGATAAATTTTAACATACAAGAAAAACATAGTAAAGAAACAATAAGAAATAATAGTTCAATGCCATAAATAAAAAACAAATGGAATGTGAATATGACTTGTGGACATGATAATTTTTTGAACTAAATTGTATATAAAAAATGACATAATTACTTTTGAGATAAATATCAACCCTCTATCCATAACTACTACTAAAAATATTCTATGGAGGTTAAATCCCTACCATCCAACTAATAATTATTTATAATTAAATTAAAAATATAGAAACCCTATTCCAAAAGGGACATGCCTATTGGCATAACAAAGTAGGAAAATGCTAAAAAGCATTGTTGAATCACTAATGGCCAAATAAATTAATAAAACTCCATAAAAGTTATTATTATTTATTACTTGATATTAATTTATTGTACCATTAAAGATCTATTTTAATCACGGATCTATTAAGCACCGAAAGGGATCAAATCTCTCGAGGTGAAAACCTCTTTTTTTAGTGCAAACCTTGAGGGAATGTTTCACCTTGAGATATTTGATCCCTCTCAGTGCTTAATATATCCAGGGTTAAGATGGATCTAGGTTGGTTTCATTCATGCTCGGTCACACAAATTTGTTGAAAATCTAATTATTTTGATATTTTTAGATATGCTAAATATGTCTAAGATTAATCTTGTCATTTTAAATTTAAATTATCCCAACTATCTCAGTTTGTTGTGATGATAGAGACTATTAATAACTTGAATGATGAAAAATATTGAAATGATTTTTTTGAATGCAAAGCAACAATGTAATAGTGTTGACCGATAGAAAAATGTGAATAATAATAAGGTAGGAGAATAAAAGGAAGATGGTTCTTTCTCTCACCAAGTTTTTCAGAAGAAAAATCACGCAGAGCAATATCTTCATGCTAATTCCCACCATTTCCCAGCTCAGAAACTAGGTGTTCTCAACACCTTAGCCACTTGGGCTTTGTGAGTTTTTGATGATAATCATATCGATGATGAAAAGACCCACCTCCTTAAGGTCTTTAAAAAGAATGGTTATAGCAAATCCTAGGGTCTGAGAGCTTTCCATAATGCAGAAAGAGCTCTTAAGAAGAGGATTGATCCCAAAGATCGAATTTATGGGGTTCATCTTTCTTTTATTCAAGGGACCATAAATAGAATCCCAAAGATCTTGAAGAAACATAATATTCCTTCTTCCTTCAGACCCCTTCGCACTGTTCGAAGTTCTCTTCGATTGGTTAAGGATCTTGTTGACCCCAAGGATGTGAAGGGAGTTTATATCATTCCTTGTTATGGTGGGACTCATTACATTGGAGAGACTGGTCGATCAATAAATAAGAGGATTTGTGAACATGCTGCGGACATCAAGCATGGGAGGTCTTGCACCTCAGCCTTGGCAGGACATGCTGAAAAGACCAATCATCACATTTGTATAGAAGAGGCTAAAGTCATAGCTAGGTTTGACCATTTTCATCATCAAAAATTCAGAGAGGCCTTGGAAATTGAAAAAAAGCCCGTTAACCTTAACAGAGACAATGATTGGAGCATTAGTCAGTGTTGGATCCCTGCCTTGATCCCTTAATATATATATATATATATATATACATATTTTATTATTATTATTTTGATATCTATATTAAAACATATATATATTAAATTAAATAATATATTAAAATAATAATAATAATAAATTTATTTTTTACAATTATTATTTGTTTTTATTTATTTATTTATTTTATTATAGCATTTTAACTTAAATGGATTTATTCAAAAAATAATAATAAAATAAATAATAATAATAATAATAATAATAATAATAATAATAATAATAATATTTTTTTTGGTTGATAAGTGGGTGAATCCTGAAAATGACGCTTACCCTGTGGCTGAGAGGCCACGACTCAGGGGCATCTAAGCCGTCAAAGTCACTTAGGGATCGCACTCGGCTTGAGCCGCGCTAGCGGAAACCATGCTGGATTTTTGGTATCGGCGAGACTAGAACTGGTGACCTTTGCATACAGAGCGCCTTAACAATGCGCTCCTTCATGGACTATTCTAAATCTCTTTGATAATAATAAGAATAATAATATTAAATAATTAAAATTCTTTTTAACTAAAAATTTAAAAAAAAATATGAATATAATAATATAATAGAAAACTAAATATATTTTTTCAAACTAGCTATTTTTTCTAATGGCTAGTTAGTTGCTCTCTTCATCTATTTATTTCATTGCCTAGATTAGATTCATTATCTTGTCCTGAAGATGAACCACACTAGATGGTTCGAAACGCGTCGACGAAATTTCTCCTATGCGATTGTTTCCAAAGCGATTTGTTATTATTAATATGTATCACATAAGTCTAAACTCAGAAAATAATAAGGTAGTCAATTACAAATAGCCTTCATTTTGATCGATCTCAAACTAATTTCTTCTGTTTTTCATATTGTCACACCTATTAGTTTTTCCATATTTCCACATCAATCGTATGAAAAGGGCAGTTAAAATTGTATACAATTCAAACCTTTAACTTGAGTTATTGTAGTAAACATATTACCTTGTCTCTCCTACTCTCGAATATTAATAGTAGTTTTCTACAAAGTAAATCATTGTTACTGATGGAGTGTTAAACCCCAAGTAACTTTTAATGATAGTTGACTTCTATTTCCTCATTTGAACGTAAAGTGACTAATAATGTTGAATCATGGAAAAAAGGAATAATAAGAATGTAGTCAACTACAAATAGTTTACTACTTTAAGATGCAAACAGTTCGAGTAAGTGAACATTTTATTTAAGATGAAAACTCAAGTATTTTATTTCTGGTTGAATTACCACAACACAAAATTCAATGCATGTGGTCCATAATTTTTCTGTTCTCATTGAAATGAATGCACACTATTAATCTAATTACTTTGAAATTAATGTGCATCATAAATCTAGTTACATCAAATTAGAAATCAAGATCTACACTAAAATCAATGCATCTAGTGCAAGCAATCAAATAAGAATAGAAATCAATCCATCTAGTGCAAGAAATCTTTTAGAATTAGAAATAAACATCAACAATGAAATCAATGAATCTAGTGCAAGCAATCAAATAGGATTAGAAATCAACATCTACACTTAAATCAATGCATCTAGTGCAAGCAATCAAATATGATTAGAAATCAACATCTACACTAAAATCAATGATTCTAGAGTAAGCAATCAAATAGTAATAGAAATAAACAAATACACTAAAATCAATGCATGTATTTTAGTGAAAACAAAAATATTCATGACTTTCTAAATGCAACTTATTTTACCTTTTGTAAAAGCCTTACCTCCTTTTCCTCTATGGTTAATAGTGTTCGATATTAAATAATGCTATGTAGTATTTCTATTTGTCTATATGTGTCTCTTTCTTCTTCCTTCTCTCTCCACCTTCCATATTTGTGTCTATCTCCCTCCTTTTATCCTTCTCTCTCTCCCCCTCCCTCTCACCCACATCTCTCTCTCGCTCTCTCCCCCTCCCCCGCCCCAAGCCTCCTCCCCGCCCCCCATATGTCTTCCTCCCTCCCTCTATCTATCTCTTCTTTCCTCTATACCCCTGCCATATATATCTATATCTCCTTGCATATATCCTTCTTTGTCTCTCTGTCTCATCCCCCAAGCACACATTCTATTTATCTCTCTCTCTCTTTCTTTCTCTCCATGTATATATATCTCTCCCTCCCTTCCTTTCTCTATCTATCTCTTATTCCCTCTCTCCCCATGCCATATATATCCCTATCTCCCTATGTCTCGCCTTCTTTGTCTCTTTATCTCACCCCCCAAACATATTCTCTCCCTCTGAATCTCTCCACTGTTATCTCTCTATATTTTTTTCTTACCTTCCTCTCCCCCCTCCAACTCCATCTCTCTCTCTCTCTCCTCCCTCCAACTTTGTCACTATCTCCCTCTCTCTCCTCCCTCCAACTTTGTCACTATCTCCCTCTCTCTCCCCCTCTTGCTCCCCTCCATATTTGTGGCTCACTCTCTCTTTTCCCCTTTTCTCCCTCTCCTCTCCTTCTCGCTCTCTTCCCTCCTCATCTCCTCTCCCCCACACTGTCTCTCCATTTCTCCCTTCTCACTCCCTCCCTCTCTCTCCACCTCTATCTCTCTATGTATTTGTTCTTCCCTCCCTATATCTCCCCTCAAATTGCATCCGAATCTCCCTCCCTATCTATCCCCTCCAATTGCATCTAAATCTCCCTCCCTTTCTCTTTCTCTCCCACTCCCTTCCTCTCTCTCTTCCTTCCTCTCTCTCACTCTCTCTCCCACCTCCATCTCTCTCTCTCCCCCCATTAATCACTTTCTCTCTCTCTCTTCGCCCTTTAGTCTATCACCATTTCCTTTCCCCTCTCTCTTTCTCTCCCCTCTCTCTTAAATTTTATCCCATTGTATTATGTTTAAGAAGTTATTTGAATATAAATAACTCAATTGACTGTAAAATATAAATCTATATTTTGGATCAACCATGTCAAAGAAAATGCAATAATGAAAAACTTAAAAAAATCACGTCAAAGGAACTACAATAATGAAAAACTTAATTCATTGTAAAAGAATAAATCTATATTTTGTGTTAGATATATTTTGGGTTTTTAAATATTTTTTGGATTTTGTCTAAAATTTAATAATAAATTGGAAAATTTACTTTAATTATGAATTGAAAATTTTGATTATAAAATAAAATAAAAAATAATTTGATTATAAATTAGAAAATAAATTAAATTGAAAACACTGATTTCACCTTAAACAAATTAAAACTTTAAATACACCAAACAAAAAAAAACACTAAACATATTTTTATATAATACAATATTACAACTTCACTCGGAAAATCATGTAATCAAATTTCAAAATACCAAGAAGTCACATGTTGAACTTTTGTGTCTCGTTCAATGAATTATTATATATTATCCAGTACATAGTATTGAAATTTGTCTTAAAGTTTAGTAAGAGATATAAATTATGATAACGAGGAGGCCCTATTGTCGACTCCGATTTTGCATGTCAAAGTTTTGTGATGTCAGTGGAATAAAGTTTTTTTTTTGACATTTGTCAATACTCAGTAATTCCGCAAGCCACTGTGGTCATACTTAACTAATTCTCCTCTAATGATACTAAAAAAAGCTAAAGTGATATTACTGACCTCATAGGTGGGACCTTTCATCAAAAATACCCTCTGCCAAATGGTACAAGATCAATATCCACCTGGGTTGATGTGCTTGAAAGTATCTTGGATTTCCAATGCATTAATTACATGAATATGCTTGGCATCTCAACAGTTGAAGGTCTCCTTTTGACCATATAATGTTGTTTTCTTTATATACATGCAATGGACACATTTTATAGACAAATCACTAATGCTTGTATGGGTGCATAGCCTAATTGGAAACCTCGACATAAATCAAATATTTTTGTATATATATATATATGGGCCCATGTTAGAGCTATTGGGAACCCATAGAAGCATAATAGATATATGGGGCCCATGTTAGAGCTATTGGGAACCCATAGAAGCATTATATATATATATATATATATATATATATATATATATATATATATATATATTTTGAAAGGCATGATTAGTTTAATTTAACTAATTTTGTAATGATGGCATTGATCCACCCTCCAGTTGAACTGGTAACAAGTGACAGTTATTAGAAATGACCACCCACAATTTGATTTGGTTCATGCGTAGCCTAACTAAGGTGATGGTATTAAATTATGAAATATAGTCTATAATATTTGATGTTTATGTGTAAACCAATTTGATTGTGATCAAATCCATGAATGGTGATATGCCAATTTACATGGTATTTTAGTTACAGTATCATTGGTCCAACGATTGGAGATGTTTCCTATAGCATGACTTTGCATGTTAAACATTTTTCTGATGGTGTTGGACCCTTCATATCGCTGAGTCACTTCTCCTTTAGCATAAACCATACTATAGTGGTTCATTTGTATTGGTTTATTTCCACCAACAAAGTGAGGTTGAATATATGTTTTATGCATGTTTTTTGTCTTGTCATACCATCCTTCACTCTGAATTAATTGTTGCATGAACTCACCATTCTCCACACCGGTTTTCTCTCTTGCATTTACTTGTCCATCATGTCGATGCCTCAACTTCCTTACTCCAGTCTCATTATTCTCCATGGGCTTCCAAGAGTAAATTTTTTGTTTCAATTTGCATGATTTAGTTTTTTTTAGGAAAACATAGTGAAACCCTGCTATAGACTAGAAGGACGAGGCAACAATTTAGACATTTTTCAATGCAGTTAGGCTTTCTTTCACCATCAGACGCACCAGGTTTGCAGGTATGTTTTAACTAGTTCTCTCTCATTGATGAATTGAATGATTGATTCTGAGTCATTTTTCCTATTCTAGCCCATTCTCCTTTTTTTGGGGTTATGTTGCTTGAATTAGTTTTGACTTTATAACCGAGGGATTTTTCCTACATTTGGGATTTTAAACTACCTTTTCACCACTTTCTATAGTTTATTCTCTATTTTACTCCATAGTTTAAGAAAGGGGGAAAACATAAAATTTTCCCGAGTATTTGAGATTGTTCTGAAATCAATTTCATTTTGGCCACATGTGCAGTTGAGATATGAGCCCTTCAGGACTTCCTCAAGCACAAAAGACCCAACACTAACTAAAATTGTAATATGTTTCAAAGGAGTAAGGCATCACTATGTTTAATGCAAAATATTTTTGTTGTAACCGAACAATATTTCAAGAATTGGGACTTTACATCGAATTTATTCAAAGAAATTCATTCCCTGCTAAATCCTTTCCCAAGCTATTTAATTTAATGATTATTCTCTCATTATTTAAAATATTTTATTACTGATATAAAAAGAATTAGTTTTGTCAATCAAGCTGGCAAAGCCGTAAAACCTCAACCATATCTATGAGAGCCTTAGAGATAATTCCATCTTAGGAAAAAAAACCATGTGATTATGCGAGTGCGCAAAGATTTACCATCTATATTTAAAGCCTATAAACCAACTAATTTTTTTGTTGTTGCAATACATGTAATTGATTATTATTGGTATTGTGCACCCTGTTTATGATAATTATAATTGAATAAAACTATGAAAGGAACAAATAACTCTTCTCCCTCAGTGATTTTGATCACCTTTGAAAATATTCATTCCTTGCTTATGAAATAAATGGCTGGCGATTGTCTTCTCAAAATTTCCAGTTGTTAGTTGTAGAATGGGAATTTCCTTGAATCAAAATTAATCACTTCACTATTTATTAAATTGACACATTGCCAAACTTACATTCTTTATCAATGAACATGAAGTTGTCCTTGCATTAAAGTTTCCATATCACTTTCCCTCTGCTCTATGCTTTCTTCTGCATACCAAACATTAAAAAATGGGCTCTCTCATTTCCAATTCAATTTTCATGTACCTCTTACTTTAATTTTTTTTTTCTACTGTTACACATATTGCGTGAAATGTAGCCTTGCATTCCTTTTAAGTATTGTACATACTATCTATACACGTCAATTGCTTGAATTTGAATTTGGTAACACACATTTTTTCTTTTCTTTTCTTCATACATTAGTTCGAGTTTTCCTAAGTTATAATTTATTTTCCTCCTTTATTCCTAAGACAAAAAGATATGAGCTATGGTATATATCACCCCATACTTTAGTGAGTCATGCTAGGTAAATTTATGTATGGACTCTACCCCTAACTCTAATTCTTCCACTGATTACATACAAGGCATAGTCACATTTTCTTTGTTGGTTGTTACACTTATAACATATGTATCCACTCTATCCCTAACTCTAAGTTTTCCATGCATTACATGCAAAAGCGTAATCACATTTTTACATTAGTTGCTACACTTATAGAATCAACCATCATGAAAATTAATCCTATGCAGAAAATTTTGCGTATTGTACACTTGTAATTGATGTCAAATCTCCCTCCTCATAATCAACACCTAGGGAGAAGGCCTGGTGTGCACCACGGAGCCTCCCTTCACATGGAATTCCCAAGGCCCTCACCTAGGAGCCCATGCATGTGGTTATGTGTATGATGGAGATTTATTGAGGCTATCCAATGGTGGAAACACTCTCCTAAAAATCCAACCATACTTGGTCTGCATCATTTCTTTGATCCTCTGCTCATTGGTCAGTGTCCAGTCTTCCTATCAAGTCTTTGCTAACTTTTTCGAGAGGGCATCCTGAGGCTACTGAAATCTATA
The DNA here is from genome assembly GCA_031772625.1 of Pinus tabuliformis. Classification (NCBI taxonomy): domain Eukaryota; kingdom Viridiplantae; phylum Streptophyta; class Pinopsida; order Pinales; family Pinaceae; genus Pinus; species Pinus tabuliformis. Next base: position 1,326,314,227 of record CM062805.1, on the reverse strand, counting down.
ATTTGTTGTGTAAGGCATCCACGATTCTTGTCTATAACTCATTATGCTGGAAAATTGGGATGCTGGTAGATACAACTCTTTCTCTAGGTTGTATTGTGGCACTTTCATCATGGCTCTGCTTCATGATGAACCTAGGGTAAGATTTACTTTTAATTATCCCTGATTCTTGTTCTTTTATTTCGAATATAGTCCATATATTACAATATTAACTCATCCAACTGTGAGCTTATTCATCTCATGAGTTCTGTGTATGTCCTTACAGGTGTGACTTGTGATCTTGTCTAAATATTTTGTACTTCAGGTTCTTAAGTCGAGTCCTCTCGGGTCCATTGAGCACTCTCTCCTCCAAGCTCATGTTCATGTTCCATAACTAATACCTGACCCTTCCCATTCCATAGGTATACTCTTTATTGGAGTCGTATGTGGGTTTGAATATGCTATAACTGCTTTTGAGTTGAGATTCTGATCTTTTTTTGTCCAAAATATTCCACAAATTTGCACTTTGCCTTGGCACAAGCAAGAAATGGTTCAACGGGGATCTAAGTAATATTTAGTTTCCTCACCTTTCATTACCACTCTCCCTAATGGTGGCTAAGCGAAATGTTTTCTTTAGATTTTCAATGTGCACAATTTATGGTTCGCATAATTTGGGTGTTGACTTTAATGTGTCTTCTCTCAGGTTCCTTTTGTTATTTTGTTTTTCAAGAGAACCCCTTGTAGTATTTGCATACTAAAATATTATGATTGTTTTTGTTATAGGAAATAAGGATAGGCATGGATTTCACTACCTGGTAAACCCTTTTCTGTATACCCTTCTCGCCCATGTTTGATACATATTGTTTTTCATTTTCATCTTACCTGGCTCCTCTCATATTTTTTTTATTTGTAGGTAAGTGGGAGCTCAGTTGGTTTTCGCTCCCTACACCTACATAACTCTTCATTCTCTAATACAGGCTTTGAAAATGATAGGTTGGTCTTCATGGTGTCCCTCATATGTTGGTAGTCACCTCCAATAAAAATGAATCATGGGATTCAAATTGTATTTTGCTGCGTTAAGTTTATTTTTTCTTTTTAATGGTTAGCACCCTTGGGTCCCGTTCTTCTCACAACAGGGAAATTGTGCTTAATGTTATAAAATTATATATTACGGAGCAATGGAACACATAAAATATTGTAGAGATATAAACACAGAAAACGCATAAAACAAGAGAGACACAGATATATGTGGTTCACCCAGTTTGGGCTACGTCCACCCGAAGAGCCAGTCCTTCCTTTCTATTATCCAACAAAATGAAGAGACACAACCTACAACAGATCTGCTGTAATATCCTCTGTTTTCTCTCACAGTCTCACCTCTCTGCTTCTCGCTTGGAGAATACACATATATTACATAGACTCAATACAATGCCCTCATACAAAGAGAGGGGTTGACTTCTAGGGCAAAAAACCTTAAACTAAACATAAGTTCTACCGTCAGATCATCTGCCTAATGAATGACCCAGATTGACTAGAAATTACTATACTTTTACAAGGAAATCTTACATCTATTTTTAGCTTCAGGGGTGCTACCCCCGAAACCCCCCGCCAGGGGGGGGGGGCTCCCTAAAGGTCATAGCACCCTCCCCCCCCCCAAAAGACCTCCCCTGTAGTGAATATTTTATGGGCGGCGTTGCTACCCCATTTTGAACTGGTGTCCAATGTGGCAATACCTTTGAATACAGAAGATAATCAGGCTCCACAGCCAACACTTAAGACTTAAATGAATATTTTCCCTTCCATTTATGTGGTAGAATAGTTTCTGACAAGCCGGAACTATTAAATGTAATTTATTCTTTTGTTTTATTGGGGAAATTTACTAAAGGGGATGGAACTCAATTTTTCGATATGATGCACTTGGAATTTTTTGTAATAAATTTATGCTATCACATGAATTCCATCTAATTTACATTTCACCTAGAATTTTAGTATAAGATTTTGTTGCAAGGAAAAATGGTTACATTTTTTCGCTTCACTAAACATGAGTTTCTCTTGTTGAGCTTCATAAATGGGTAACTATATGGGCTCATTTTACCTCCTAACCTAGTCAAATCAACCATTCTCTTAGCTTATTGTATGATTTTCTAATTATATTTATGCTTATACAGTGAGTTGAGTTAGTTATGATGCCATGTGGTCTAATACGTGTTTAATGCAGATTTTTGATGAATTTTGTGGTCAAAGTCAAGGATCCAGTGGACAAATGGCAGCAATAACTTGACATGGACAAAGGAGAGGACTTATAGGAGGGAATCCACCTCATTTATTACTCCCCACTTCAAATTCCCCTTCATTCAGCTCAGAGTACAGGTAGCCAAGTCATGCATTAGAAGGCAATCGAACAAGTGGAGGATAATTGATGTTTATCTCGAGTTTTGTGAGCCAAGCCTCCCCGATTTTGAGGAAACTGTTGGGAACTTCATTTCTATAAGTAGGGAGGCCTAGGGCCTCACTAGGGTCAATTTTTTATTGGACTTTTGCTGCAGTTTTGCTTATGTAGACTCTGCTTAACTTCGAGCTTATTTTTTGTGACAGTTCATGTAATCTTGTTATTATTTTGAGAATAAAGATGGAATCCCTTTCGAGTTATCACTGAGTTACCTTAGAGGGCTGAAGCTCTTGGGTTAGGGCCCAATCCAAGTATCCAAGCTCCTCTTTACTTGTTTTTATATGTTTCATTTCAATTTGTAGCTTAGGTTGCTGTTAGATGCATTTCTTTCATGGTTAAGAATAGGTTGTTTTTTATGATTCAATAGTTTGCTTCCATTTGTGTTTTTTATAGCAGGTTCAATAATGGTAAAGAAAATATTCAAAAGGCTAGAAACAATGCCTTGGCCTCTCTTCCTCCTTTTGGGACAATGATTTGAGGCAAAGACTCTCTTGCTGCCTCAAAGACACAAATTTTCTCCTTCATAGGACTTCTAGTGTTTGAAGCTTTTTAGTTGGTTCATGGTCTAGTTTTCTTTGCTTCAGAACTTCTTCATCACACTCATTTCCCAATTTGCAACAACCTTCTTTCATGTTTTTCTTTCATGCAATGGTTATCAACATTTTATTTCATAGATCATTGTTTACTTTGATGCAAAAACTCTATTTTTTTGATGCACTTATTTCCCTGCTTTCTTAATCTCATTGGTTGATTGTTAGTTGTTTATGCAGCAGATATCTTCTAGCAGTAGACTAGCCTACTAGCCATCCCATCCTCCATCTAATCCATGCTCTATCGATCACCCAAGCCTTCCCTCAATTCTGCCTTAGCTTCCTACATTTTCCATAGAATTCCTTCCTCTCTCCTTGAGCAAATCCAATCATCTTTCTCTCTCGTAATGATTCATGGTAGACCCTAGGTGCCCTAAAACCTCATTCCAACATTCATCCACCTTTTCCACCCACTTTCACACCCTCAAAATAGCCAAAACTTCTCTTGGCCTCCTCCTGTAGGCCTCCTGTAGAACTTTGTTTTTCCTCCTGTAGATTTCATGTGTCCTCCTGTAGATTTTCCTGTAGGCTTTATTTTGAAGGGAGAGTGTGGGAAAAGCCTCCAAAAGGCCACCTGAGACCTCCTAGGACCCAACCACACCATCCTATATCCTCTCAAGCCCAAAAACTATCTTTCAACACTACCTATTTGTTGCCACATTCACAAGCAAATAAATTACATGCATGACAAATTCACATAAAAATACATAAAAATCCAAAAAGATGCTTTTTGCTCATATAATTCTAGAAATAGCTTAGGTAGATGTTGTTTACTTCCTTGAGTAGGTAATGGAATTCTTTTCGTGATTTTCATAGTGCTTTCTGCAAAATTAGGATTAGTGGTTAACTAGGATTTTCTTGGTTTGCTTTACATTTCAGTCTTCCTTTCCGCAAGTAGAATAGCATCAGTAGAGTAATATCTCTTTTTCTTTCATCACATATAGAGCTTCTTCTGGAATCCATAGAAGTTGGCTTGAGCTCCTAGTGATCTTGCGCCAACTGACCAAGTGACAACCTGTAGGAAGAACTAGTACTTGTGCATACAACACTGTCGCTTTCAAGTTTGTTACGAACTACCAGGTTGATAAGAGTAAAGTAGGAAGCCCAAGAGTTGCAGCATTATTTCTGCAATACTGGTGCTCACCACTTTTTGGCGCCATTGCCGGGGAAGCATTAGAGTATTATGTGGTTACTGCTTTCTTCTATTTTCTATTGCAACATTCTGCTAATAGTTTATTTCAGCAAAAGTAGATTAGTCATTTACTTGCTTTCAGTTCTACATTTCTTTTGCTTTCCTCTTCAATTTTACAATTTTATTTCAGTAAGAGTAGAATAGTCATTTCCTTTCCTTTCGAGTTCTGCATTTCTTTTGCTTTCCTCTTCAATTCTGCAATTTCATTTCAGGAAGTTCATTTCAGTTAGTTGCAATTCATTTGTTCAATCAATTTCAGTTTTGTAGGTACTATCAGTGTGGGGAAAAAGAAACAAAAACCAACCAAAAAGATTTCCTTTCATGCCTCATAGTAATAGAGATAATTTATGAAAAAGTTTTTCCCAACACCCTCACTGCTTCACAAAGCTAACCTTCTCTTCTTCGATGGCTGTGATCAAGAAGAACCCTTAGGACAAGAACCAAACATATTTGAAGAACCTATAGGGGAAGAAAAAGAAGAAAACATTCCTTTAGAGCAAATGGTTGAACACAAAAATGCTAGGGGGAATGGTGAAAGAATAGAGGGTACCTTTCCCATTTGGGAGACCGATGGGGACACCAAAATGAAGAATATAAGCCCTTCCGCCCTACCTCATTTCCATGGTCTGACCACAGAAGATCTAGACACCTTATTGTTTGAGTTTGCTATTATCTGTCGAACCTATGACTATGTAGAAGTTGAGAAAAATTTGAAGCTGTTCCCTTCTACTCTCAAGGATGCAGCATTGCGCTAGTTCATGAGATTACCTGGAAATAGTATCACGACTTAAGCTCAGATGCAGCAAGCCTTAACAACAAGTATCAAGATTATTGTAGGTCAAAATATACTTAAGAAGAAATTTTCCAAATGACTATAGGAAGTGTTGAGTCTTGGGAAGACTATGAGGAGAGGTTCTAGATCAGTTACAAAAGGGTCGGGTGTACACTTGACCCTGAGTCTTTGAAGATGGTCCTACTCAGGGGAATTCGGGAACATTTTTTAGACACCCTCCATCTACTGGCCGAGGGAGACATCTACCAACTCTCCTATGGAGACATAAAGACCATTTTTAGAAACCATTCGAGAGCAGCTAGAAAGAAAGGTAGGGGGAGTCAACCCATAGCTAGTACCTCTTCCTTTAACTCATCCATTAAGGGGGAAATTGGAACCATGCTGGAAGAATTAAGAGTGAGATGCTGCAGATTCTTTCCATGTAAATAGATACGTTGCATATCAAAAGGAAACAAGAGGAAATAGAGAGGTTTTTGGCCATCTTTTTCCCTAGATGCACCAGGAGGCATTCTAGGAATGAATGCCCATTGAACTCTATAGAGGTTTGTTCCGTTTGTGAGGAGAATCATTCTACAGATAAGTGCCCTTCCTTGCCCAGACTTAAATCTATATGTCAAGGGACTGAGGGAGCCACTGAAAAACTCTATTACATAAACCAAAGAAGGCCACATGGAGCTAGGCCATACCAATAGGGGATGCAAGGGACATCCCAGGCATACTACAACCCAAACCAAGTCACTTCCATACCTTCTTGGGGCCCCCCTACTCATCCTTCCTGGTCCACTCCTCCTCCTTGGTCCTTCACATCTCAATATCATGCCCAACTAGTCAACCATTCACCGCAATTCTATGCTCAACCACCACCTCAATGGAATGCACCTCATGAGGGGTGGAGGCCCCAATACAACTCTCTTCCTGCTCTTTTGCCTCCACCACCTGCCCAACCACAACCGTTACCTCCTGCTTCACCAAAGAAACCCCAAATGCCTACCTAGCCGAATCCAAACCCAAACAATAGATAGGCTCAACAAGGATATAGTGGGGAACCATCATGTCCGACTTATGTTGTGGAGATTCAGGAATTTAACTTACGATCTGGGAAAGTTCTCCCAGATAGCCAGCCTCCACCTATGGAGGTTGAGGAAGATAAAGAGGAAAGTGAACCTAAAGAAATTCCACCATTTCCTGAGAGATTATCCATGACAGTTCAGCCTACTTCAAAAGAAACTGAACTCCTGGGGGAATTAACACATTTATGTGTTAAAATACCACTTCTCCAAGCCATAAAAGATGTGCCTATTTGCAATAGATTGATTAAAGATAAGTGTTTTAGGCATTCAGGAAGGCACAAGAGAGATGCCCCAACCATTAATGTCATAGGGCAGTTGTCTGACGTGATGTTGGGGCAGGTAATCTGTCCAAAATATCTAGACCTTGGAAGCCCAATAGTTAATGTCCAAATCAATGGCACCATGATTCCACAAACTTTGATTGATCTGGGAGCTACCATTAATGTGATGACAAAGGACACAATGCTCAAACTCAACCTTCAGGGTTCCTTGAGGAAGGCCACAATCATGCTACAGCTAGCAGACCACTCCACCGTGACCCCTGAGGGGATTGTGGAAGATTTAATGATCTCCATTGATTCTTGGGAGTACCCTACTTATTTCTTAGTTCTCCAGCCCAAGGTAGAGCTCACTGGGTATCCTCTCATTCTGGGAAGACCCTGGTTGGCTACCGCCAATGCCTACATCAGCTGTCAAGCTGGGAACATGACCATAAAGAACAGGCATATGTCCAAGCAGTTAATCCTATATCCTCCTGCACAACCTTCATTAGAACATGATCTACCTCTCTGGTTGGAGGAGGAAGATGAGCATGAAGTTTATTCCGCACCACTTTGTACATTAGAAAACGCCATGGGAGGAAAACAACAAGATGAGGATGATATGATTGAAAAACTAATTCAAAATCCACCTCCTAGTGCATCTCCTTTAGAGGACATAATAACAGAAACCCAAAACAACCCCTCAATTGATCTTTGTGTGGCCAACTCCACTTCTCTCCATGTTAAGAATATATAGTTCGGTCCAGAAAGAACCTTGAAAATCAATCCATCCCTATCCACTTCCCAGGAGAAGGAACTATGTAGTCTGCTGAGAAAGCACTTAGATGCATTCACTTGGAGTTTAAGGAGATGAAGGGAGTGCACCCTTCGGTTTGTACTCATCATATATACATCAAGGAAGTTTGCAAGCTAGTCAGGCAACCTCAAAGGAGGATGAACCCAACACTTAAAGATATTGTTAAGGAAGAATTGTAGAAATTGCTCAATGTGGGGTTCATCTATCCCATCTCTGATAGTGAATGGGTCTCTCCTTTGGTGCTAGTGCCAAAGAAAAATGGCAAGTGGAGAATCTGTGTCAACTATTGGGAATTGAACAAAGCTACTAAAAAGGACCATTTTCCTTTACATTTCATAGATTAGGTGTTAGATGGTCTGGCAAGGAAAAAGTTTTTCTCTTTCCTAGATGCCTTCAGCGGGTACAATCACATTCAGATCAGCTCGGAAGACCAGGATAAGGCTAATTTCACTTGTACTTGGCGTACCTTTGTATACCTGGTCGTTCCTTTTGGTTTGTGTAACTCTCCAACCACTTTCCAAAGAGCGGTACTAAGTATATTCTCCAAATTAGTTCATGATGCAGTAGAGATATACATGGATGACTTTACTCCTTATGGCTCTGATTTTTAGGAAGCTTTATCTAACCTAGGAAAAGTTCTAGACAAGTGTATTGAGATGAAACTGTCCCTCAGTCTGGAAAAATGTGAATTTTTGATGACTAAAGGGACCATGCTAGGTCATGCAATATCTCAACAAGGATTGCAGGTGGACCCCAACAAAATTGGCATCATCCAAAGGGTCCCACCTCCTCAAAAGGTGAGAGATGTCAGACATTTCCTAGGCTTAGCTGGGTATTACTGAATATTCATTAAAGATTTCAACAAGCTGGCCTCTCTATTGTTTGGTCTTTTAAGAAAAGATGTCAAATTTATATGGTCAGAAAACTGCCAAGAAACCCTAGATACCTTGAAGAGCAAGCTTGTGAATACCCCAATTTTGAGAGGCCAAAATTGGGCCCTACCTTTCCACATTCACACAGCTGCCTTGAACAAAGTGATAGGAGTAGCCTTAGGACAAATTGATGAAAAGCTTCCTTATGCCATATATTTTATAAGAAAAAACTTGTCAAAGGTGGAGCTAAACTATACAGTCACCAAAAAGGAACTCCTAGTTGTAGTGCATTCCTTAAACAAATTCAGACATTATATCATAGGCTATCAAACCTTTGTGCACATTGATCATGCTGCAATTAGATATTTAATGAACAAACCGGATGTAAATGCTCGCATTATTAGATGGTTACTTTTGCTACAGCAGTATGATTTTACTATTGTTGATAAACCTGGTAAAGAAAATGTTGTTGTTGACTTTTTTTCTAGAGTAAATTTGCCTGCAAGTGAAGAAGGAATGGTGGATGATCAAATGCCAGATGAACACCTATTTGCTATCTCAGTACTCTCTCCATGGTTTGCTGATATAGCAAACTACTTGGTTTCAGCACAGTTCCCACCACACTTATCCTCAAAAGAGAAGAGCAAGATAGTAAGGAAAAGTGCCCCTTTCACCTGGATTGGGGGCAATCCCTTCAAACTTGGCCCAAATCAGATCTTGAGGAGATGTGTTAGGGAGGAGGAAGTTTTTGACATTCTCCTGACTTGTCATGATGGGCCTTCTGGATGTCATTCTACAGCAAAAAGAACTGCCTTCAAGATACTGCAAGTAGGCTACTATTGACCCACTCTTCATTAGGATGTGAGGAGATATGTTAGCCAGTGTGATCGGTGTCAAAGGATGGGGAAACCCACTCCAAAGGATGAAATTCCCATGCAGCCTCAAGTGACCTTTGAGCCATTTGAGAAGTGGGGCATGGACTTTGTGGGGCCTATTAGCCCTCCAAAACATAAGCAATACATTATTATGTGCACCAACTACCTGACAAATTGGGTAGAGACAAAAGTAATCAAAGCAACGACAGAGGAGAAAGTAGCTGAATTTTTGAGAGAGAACATATTCTACAAGTTCGGGTATCCAAGAGAGTTGGTCACAGATCAAGGCAGCCAGTTCACTTCCAATTTTATTTAAGACCTTCTCACACATCATATAATCAAGAACAAGACTTCCACCCCTTACCATCCACAAGAAAATGGGTAGGTGGAGGTCACTAACAGAGCATTGGAAGGGATCCTAACAAAGGTAGTGAGCAGCAATAGAAAAGACTGGGTGGACAGATTAGTTGAGGCCACTTGGGCCTACAACACAACATGGAATGCCACTATAGGGTTCACACCCTATGAGCTGGTGTATGGGAAGAAGGCTTTACTGTCAATAGAATTTGAATTCAATACCTTGAGGATGGTAGCTCAGTTGGACCTAGACCTTAGCCATGCATAGAAAGAAAGATTACTCTATCTCAATGGATTGAATGAACACAAAATGTAGGCCCTTATCCAAATAGACGTAGTTCAGCTTCAGAGGAAGATATGGCATGACAAAAACATCAAGGAGAATAAATTCCAAGAGGGAGATTGGGCACTACTCTATGATTCAAGATACAAAGATTTCAAGGGCAATCTGAGGACAAGATGGCTGGGACCCTACACTATGGAGAAATGAAATGAAAATGGTTCAGTTCCAATCAGAACCATTGATTATAAAGCCATCCCCATGCTTGTTAATGGACACCAGTTGAAAGTCTATAAGAAACCCCTCTCCAAGCGATAGTTCATTGAAGGATTGAATAAGTCAGTGATGGTATTGGAGCATGTCTTAGCCTCCACTTCTCCCACTCACTAAAGAGAAATAAAAAACAAAAAATAAGGACTGAAGTGAAAACCTCCATGAGGCACTTGAGTCCCATCATTAGGTTGAAAACCTCTCCTGAGGTGGCCCAGTGATGTCAAAAAAAAATAGAAGAAAGAAAATAAGATCCCTGGGTGAAAACCTCCCTTGGAGGTGCCTTGGTTGTTTTCAAAAAAGAGAGAGAGAGAGAGAAAAAGAAAAAGAAAAATGAATTTCCAGTTGTATTTCAGGTTTGCAGGAGGACTACAGGAAGCAACAGCAGGTTCCAAGGAGCTTTGAAACCACTACCAACACCTATCCTACCTTCCCACACCTTTCTCCATCATTCTTGGAATTCTTTTCACCTCACTATGCTTTTTTTCAAAAACTGTGTTTTCTACAGGAAGCTCCTGTAGAAATTACATAGAGCCAGAAATGGATTTTAAAGGAAGTTTGAGGAATAGGGATGCTTCATAAAAGATTTATAAATCCTCTTACAGTCTTCAAACCTCTTCTCCATCATTTCTAGACCTACATCACATCCCAAGCATCCTTCTTCTTCCTGCCCAAGAAAAAACACAGAAAAAATAGTTTTTTTAGAGAAGAAAAAAAACAAAAAAACAAGAAAAGGAATAGCACCATACAACTCATCTGAAGCCTACCTATTGCCTCTCAATCTCTATCTACATTTTTGGCATCATTCTCACAGCTACAAGCATAGAAAAGGCTAAAATTTCAAATGGAGAAGCAGCTACAGAGCTCCTGTAGGAATTCCTGTCGCAGCTAATCCCATTAAATTCTAGCATCAGTAGCATGAGGGTGCAAATTTGAAGGTTGAAGAAGAAACCTGAAGATTAGATCCAACAAGAAAAGAACCTGCACAAAGCATAGCCACACCTCAACAAGAAAACAAGCATGCATCAAAAGAAATAAAGGCATGCAGCAGAAGGAAAGGCCATAGCACCTCACAACAAACGCATTCGGATCTCAGGTAAGTAACTAACCCACTCCTCTATTTGCATTTGTATAAATGGAGAGAATACAATAGCAACAAGATGGTTGAAGCTGGTTGAGGTTGAGGTGGCCAATTAACTTAGCCACCTTCATCCAGTTGACTTCACTCATCTGAAGATGTCACTCACACATGCGCTTAGTCAAACTCAAGAGAGATGTCAAGGACAAGTAGTGGAAGCGGTCTGAACTTCGATGAAATCATGAGGGATGATTATGAGGAAAGGGCCATGATGAAAAGGCAGGTGGGGACCAAGGGTCCAAATGGGGCCAACATACACTTGGCCAGGTCACCCTCCATCACCAGAAATATCCATAAAAAGCAATAAGTACTCCTCCCTGAAGCAAACTCACCATCTTTTTCCTTCATTCTCTCCTCGAAACTCCACTCCTGCTACCTTCTCATGCCCCCACAAGCCTTATAACCATCGTTCTCCACTCATCTCTCCCATATCCCTGCTCTCAGTTTTTTCTACGGGAGCACTTACAGGTTCTACAGGAGAACCTACAAGAATCCTACAGGAGGGCTGGCAGTGTTCTACAGGAGGGCCAGTGAGCTGTTTTGGAGAAGGAAAACATAGTTTTTAGAACAATTCTCAGGCTGAAGAGGTAGGTTCTTGGCATACCTCCCCTGAATATCAAAATATGCAAGAAGTGGTTTAATTGTGAGGAGAAAATAGAACTTTTGGGTGGAGGAAATTCATAAAAAGAATTGTTGCTTATTTCTTAAAAAAAACACAGTATCTCTGTCTCTCTATTTTATTAAACAATTGTTCTCTCCATTTCCATAGTTGTTTTTCCAAGGAAGCATAGACAAAATGACAAGAGGTTTTATGAGGAAGGAGCCCACCAACTCCTCTAGGATCCATGCACACCCCCAAGTAGTGGACATATTCACAAGAGCAAATTGGATGAGATTGTTTGAGAAATTCTGAGGGTTTGATGAGGAGATTGCTCAGGAATTTTCCCACTCTTTGGTCCCTCACTCTAGAACACATGCCACTGTTACCTTTAGAGGCCTTTCCATGGAGATAACCCCTGAATTTATCAGCAGGGTCACTACCCTTCCTCTTGGGTTGCCTTGGAGTAAGGATGAAAAACCAATTGGTGAGGCTGCCAAGAAAAACTTCTTCCAAAACAATGAAACCCTTGTAGAAGATAAGAATAGCATAAGAAGGGTTAGCATACCATACCCTTGGGATGAGGTTTGCTATAAGATAATCAAGTATATTTCTTGTGAGGGGAGATACAACATTGTCTATGGTTACCACTTTAGAATCGTGCATGAATTAAGGTACAGAATGTACACTTCATCCCCTCAGAAGCTCAGCATCCCCTACTTCCTCTTGTAGTCCCTCATTGACTCCAGTACTAAAGTAAAAGCAGAAAATCCAGACCAGCTAGCTCACCATGGGTTAATCAAAATTTTAGTGGAAGAATCCCTCCATACATTTACAATCCCCATAACATGGGAAATTTTCAGAAACATGACTACTGAAGATGAAATAAAGGCCCTGACCTATGATATTAGCCCTACTGGTAGTGAGGAGGAAGAGTAGCAAGGGAGAGATGGTGAAGAAACTAGTGATTTAGAGGGACAAGAAGGGAAGAAGGAAGAAACCGAAAGAGAGGAGGAGAAAGTTGAAGAAACAGAGTAGGGAGAAATAGAGACAGAGAAAGAGACAAAAGGAGGAGAAAAAGGCGTAGAAAAGATAGAAGTGTTCCCTGAGACCCTAGAAAGAGAGGCAGCAGCTGCTCTCACTGCCCTCAACACACCAATTAAGCCAAAAAAGAGAGGAAGAGGCAGACCTCAATGTATTTCAGGGATAGGAAGAGCATGAGGATCAAAACATGGAAATCCCAGCCTTCTTCTAAAGTGACAATCATTATTGAAGATTCACCCTTTGCCCAAGGAACAGAATCCCCTTCCAAGGCACCTATCACTTATGAAAGGCAGACTCATAGATCTCCCATATGAAAAGAAAAAGTAGAACTACAGGACTAAAAAAAAATCCTATAGGTGGCATAGACTGTTCTACAGGAGACCTTGTCAAAAATACAGGAGACCCAAAAGCTGGAAAAAGGGTAGAAGGATAGCCACAGGGAAAGGAGGAAGCACCAGAGGCATAAGAAATTGATCCCTAGCCTAGTCTTGGCTCCTACTAAAATCTTCTTGAGGGGGGAAGAATCATTCCCCAAAAAATTGCAATTCCCCTATTCTTTGAATTAGAGAAAGAAAGAATAAGGACCCATAGGTGGATGCAAATAGCCAAATACAAAGGGGTTGATGATATTGGCCATATGGAGAACAAACTTAGAGAAATGGGCAGAGAGTTAAGTGTTGTCAGACACAGGGAAGCAATCACAAGAGGTCACCTTGAAACTAAAAATGAATTGCTAAGAAGATAGTTGCAAGAGAAAGAAACCCAACTGGCATGCATGGACAGCTGGTCCATGGAGGGATTGCAATGTAGGATACCAACAAAATCCTATGGCCTATATCTAAAGGACCAATGGATGCAATTTTAGATAAAGACTTTGGCACAAAGAGGCAACATGACTTTCCAATATTACAGGCAGTTTATGGACCTATGTGACCAAAGTACATTAAAAGATAAGGCAACGATGGTAGAATTCTACCTACATAACATGGCCCTCATAGACATGAGTATGTGGGACCACAATGCTAGGCTAGGAGACCTGCAACTAATGGCCATGGCCTCATGGATGAACCATGAAGAGTTAAGGGCAGCAGAAATAAAAAGGTTGATGATAAAGGAGTAGAATGAGCCATTAATGATCAGAGTTGAGCCATCATACCCCATTGCACTCATCAACACACATAACCTGCTTGCCCATAATCCTCATATTGCCCCTAGATATATAAGTGATCAAGCACAAGCCATTGCACATTTTGAGGATATGGAAAGGTTAATTGGGGATGACTATGTGCATGTATGTATGAGGAGATGTAACACCTTACCACATAGTCTGCAGATTAGGGAATATCATTCCCCAATGAGGATGAAAGAGGTATTAAGGAGAGTGCCCATGTATAAGCGCTCCATGCAAAGGTTTAAAGTCAATTGGATTGGCCTCAAATTGAGTCGCCCACTACTGTTATGCATGCTGGAAGGCAGAAGATAGGAAAAAGAGTAGGAATAGTGGGAAGAAATAGACAAGAAGGGAGGATTCTATGACAAGGAAGAGGAGACCACATCAGAAGCATGGGAAGCTAGGGAGGCCACCAGGGCCACAAAAGATGAGGAGATGGACTTAGTTGCTTAGAGGATGAGCAACACTTTTAATAGGGGGGTGATGGTGAGCCTCATAAATGGGTAATTATATGGGCTCATTTTACCTCCCAACCTATTCAAATGAACCATTCTCTTAGCTTATTGTATGATTTTTTAATTATATTTATGCTTATAGAGTGAGTTGAGTTAGTTATGATGCCATGTTTAATGCAGATTTTTTATGAATTTAGTGGTCAAAGTCAAGGATCCAGTGGACAAATGGCAGCAATAATTTGAAGTGGACAAAGGAGAGGACTTATAAAAGGGAATCCCCCTCATTTATTACTCCCCACTTCAAATTCCCCTTCATTCAGCTCGGATTACAGGCATGCGAATCATGCATTAGTAGGCAACCGAGCAAGTGGAGGATAATTGCTGTTTATCTCGTGTTTTGGGGGCCAAGCCTCCCTAATTTTGAGGAAGATATTGGGAGCTTCATTTGTATAAGTAGAGAGGCTTAGGGCCTCACTAGGGCTTAATTTTTGTTGGATTTTTTCTTTTCTTATGTAGACTCTGCTCAAGTTTGAGGTTATTTTTTAGACAGTTCATGTAATCTTGTTATTGTTTTGAGAATAAAGATGGAATCCATTTTGGGTTAGCACTAAGTTACCTCAGAGGGCTAAAGCTGTTTGGTTAGGGCCCAATACAAGCATCCAAGCTCCTCTTTACTTGTATTTGTATGTTTCATTTTAGTTTGTAGCTTAGGTTGCTGTTAGATGCATTTCTTTCATGGCTAAGAATAGGTTGCTTTTGATTATTCAGTAGTTTGCTTCCATTTGTGCTTTCTATAGCAGGTTCAACAGTGGTAAAGAAAATATTTAAAAGGATAGCAACAATGCCTCGGCCTCTCTTCCTCCCTTTGGGACAATGATTTGAGGCAAAGACCCTCTTGCTGCCCCAAAAACACAGATTTTCTCCTTCATAGGACATCTAGTGTTTGCAGCATTTTAGTTGGTTCATGGTCTAGTTTGCTTTTCTTCAGAACTTCTTCATCATACTCATTTCCTAATTTGAAATAGTGTTCTTTCATGTATTTCTTTCATGCAATGGTTATCATCATTTTCTTTCATAGATCATATTTTACTTTGATGCAAAAACTTTGTTTTTTTATGCACTTATTTCCCTGCTTTGCTTAATCTCATTGGTTGACTGTCAGTTGTTTATGAAACATATATCTTCTAGTAGTAGGCTAGCCTATCATCCATCACATCCTCCATCTGATCCATGCCCTACAGGTCGCCCAAGTATCCCCTCAATTCTTCCTTAGTTTCCTGCATTTTCCATAGAATTCCTTCCTCCCTCCTTGAGAAAATCCAATCATATTTCTCTCTCCTAATGATTCTTGGTAGACCCTAGGTTCCCTAAAACCTCATTACAACCTTCATTCACATTTTCCACCCACTCTCACACCCTCAAAACAACCAAAACTGCTCTCGGCCGCCTCCTGTAGGCCTCCTATAGAACATTGTTTTTCCTCCTGTAGATTTCCTGTGTCCACCTGTATATTTTCCTGTAGGCTTTATTTTGAAGGGTGGTTGTATGAAAGCCTCCAGAAGGCCACCCAAGACCTCCTAGGACCCATCCACACCATCCTACATCCTCTCAAACCCCAAAACCGCCTTTCAACACCACCTATTCGTGGCCACATTCACAAACAAATAATTACATGCATGACAAATTCACATAAAAATACATAAAAATCCGAAAAGATGTTTTTTGCTCATTTACTTCCAGAAATAGCTTAGGTAGACGTTGTTTACTTCCTTCAGTAGGTAATGGCATGCTTTTCTCATAGTTCTTTCTGCAAAAGTAGGATTAGTGGTTAACTAGGATTTCCTTGGTTTGCTTTACATTTCAGTCTTCCTTTCTCCAAGTAGAATAGCATCAGTAGAGTATACTCTCTTATTCTTTCATCACATATAGATCTTCTTCTAGAATCCATAGAAGTTGGCTTGAGCTCCTAGTGATCTTGCACCGGCTGACCAAGGGACAACCTCTAGTAAGAACTAGTACTTGTGCATACATCACCATCGCTTCCAAGTTTGTTACGAACTACCAGGATGATAAGAGTAAAGTAGGAAGCCTAGGAGTTGCAACATTGTTGCTTCAATAATGGTGCCCAACACTTTTTGGTGCCATTGCCAGGGAAGCGTCAGAGTATTCTATGGTTTTTTTCCTAACAGGTAGTGTCTCTACATCTTTAGAGCATGTTATGGCCGCCAACTCCAAATCATACGCAACATAGTTCCTTTCACATATTTTTATCTTCCTAAATTCATAGGCTACTTCTGAATTTTATTGCATCAAAACTCCCCTAATCCCTTCCAGAAAAGCAATAGTGCAAATAATGCAGTCTTTGTTTAGATCTCCAATTTTCAGTATAAGAGCTATTTTCATTAATTGTTTGAATTTGTCAAAACTTTCTGGACATTTGTGATCCAAATTCAATAATTATACTATTTTTCATCCATATAAATGCATATGGAGTTGAAAAAGAGGAGGAATTAGCTCACTGGAGCATTTTTACCAGTGGGACCTAGTTTGGCAAAACGAGGTTTGAAACCTTCCAGGAGCGTTTTGAGGCATCGAACGATCTTTTTTGGAGGTAAAATGTTTCCTCTTTAGTGTAGAACCATTTCATGCTATTCCACACACAAAGAATTTTCTAATGGTGTAAGAAGCATGTCAATCAGAGTCTGTATGAAAAATGTTTGCCACTAAGACGTTGACCTTCCTGTTTTCACACCTATAGTTCAAGAGGATGTTGCGTTAGCCCAAAGATTCATGACAAGTCTATTTTGTAATCCTAATTAAGAGATGATGTAGTCAAACTTAACCACTAGTAGGCTATTGGGTTATGTTATAATCGGGCCACTAGGAGGAAGAGGCATTCCATTCTTTCGAGAGAATTTTGTTCCATAGCTGAGCAAAGATAGCTAGGAGAGATACGAGGTAGAGCACACAGAAAGGATATGTCGACCATAGTATCCCATGAGCCGTATGCATTATTTCTTTGTACTTGCAGCCATATTTCCAAACAGAGAAAGAGAGCGAAGCGATCTCACCTTCCAGCTGGGTTTTCTCCCGAAAGGGTTTCCCGGAGAACATATATTATGTCTTATGTGTGTGTGTGTGCGCTTATTTTTTCATTCTCTACTTTTCTGTATAATTTCCATTCACATGTATGCACTAATTATAGTTAAATCCACAGATCTTAAATTTTAACAACCTGTAATAGTGTAGGATTTTTAATTTTTTAATATAACATTATTAGATCTATTGTGATGAATTGTCCAGTGGAATATTGTAATAGCCCCGGTGAAAATTTCAAGTAATAAAATAAATGAAAAATAAGACCATGGTTAAGGGACACTTATTCCAAGATGAATTTTAGGCAAAGATATCCTACTGGACATCACTGGATGTGTGATTTGGCTAAGGAAAATTGGCAAAGGCTTTAAAAGGAAAAAAGGCATTTTTGGGACAATTATTTATGAAAATAATGGAAATTAAGAAAAAAGGGAGGTGAAGGGTCACATGTTTCATATGAGGAGGAAAATGAAGGAAAATAATGGAAAATGAAGAGAATGGAGGCCTCATTCATAAAAAGGATTTTGAGGGTCAGTGGGTAAAAATTTTGCTAACCCTTTGTCAGTTCAGGTTTGAAGCTCTCTCATTATTCTCTCTCTCTCTCTCTCTCTCTCTCTCTCTCTCTCGCTCTCGCTCTCGCTCTCTCTCTCTCTCTCTCTCTCTCTCTCTCTCTCTCTCTCTCTCTCTCTCTCTCTCTCTCTCTCGCACTCTCTCTCTCTCTCTCTCACTCTTGGTCACTTAGAGTTTTCTTCGAGCACTCTAGCTTTCGATCAAGGAAGGAAAAGCAAGGAAAGGAAAGGAAAGAAAGGATCAAGGAAGGAAAAGTAAGGAAAGGAAAGGAATGAAAAGATCAATGAAGAAGAGCAGGATCAAGCAGCTTCGGTAGGAATACTTGCAGGTAACCTTTTACATGTGTTATTTCCTAACTAGTTTGGACATGCATGGATTTGCATGTTGGTGTGTGGTCCTGTTGTTGTCAGTGTCATGGTTTTACCAGGTTATGACAATGGCTTTTAGCCTAGCCTTGCCTTTTTCATGATGCCATGGTGTTGGGATGTTTATTTGGGTTTCGAGCTTTGGTTGCCAGATGGATTTTGGAATCTGGGGCAAAGGTGGTCTCAAGGTTTATTCCCAAAGGCCTAAGAATCCCTTGACCGATTTTAGCAGGATTCATGGTAAAACCTGAGGGATAAGTCTCGGTTTAGGGCCTAGTGATCCGGGTTTGGATTGTGGTAAAGCATGAGAGACTAGTCTCATTTTAGGGCCTAGCGATCCAAGATTGGATTATGGTAAATCCTGAGAGACAAGGAGATGAAACATTCCTCATGGATAATGATGGATTCTAGATCGCCTTCCAAGTTTGGTTTAGTTTTGATCGGAGCATTGATTTTGGTGTGATCATGGTTTGGTGAGGGTGGAGGCAGTTTAACCTATGGATTCCCTTAGTTGTTCTTGGATTGGTTATTCTATGAGATCCTGCATTCATGCTTGGAATATGGCAGAGGGGTCACCAGCTGAAAGACATATTTGGTTCAGCCATGTCTACGATCAGGTGGTACATGGAAGTCCCAAACCTAGTCATATTTTCCTATGATTAATAAAAGCTAAGTTCTCTTAATTTTGCACTGGTTTGTATGTGGATTCAATGGTTTTCATATCTCTAATATTTATATGGTTTTATGTTGGTTATAAGCATGGTTAAATGATTGTTTCATGTCATGGTTATTTCATGTATTTTATTATAATTGTTAAATGGATGGATGCAATACCTAATTGATGATATAATAGTTCAATGGAGAAGGAGGTGACCCCAGTAATTTATGCTCTACCTTGCATCCTAGACTTGTAGGTGGCATTGATGCGAAGTATTTGAGAGAATGTTAGTATCATTTGGAGATGGTCAGGCCTAGTCCTGAGGTTTATTTTTGATTTATTATGATTGTTATCATGCCTTTATGGATTTTGAGGGTTGTAGAAAGCTCTTGGCAGAGGCCAAGATTCTGGGCTAGAAAAGTGGCTCAAATATTAGGGTCATTGGCACAAGTGTGTTGAGAAAAGTCCACAGTCACTGGCACATAGGCCTATGAGAGCGACTTTGGGTTGATGAATGCTTTTATTCCTATAGCATGAGAGCGAACAGTGGTTAAAAGGCTTAAATCATCAGTGGGACTCAGGGATAGAATGTTTGAGTGGCTGACATGTCTCCTTAGGGTGTTGTTGGTGATGTGGATGCATTTGTTGGATATGTTCCATTGGTTCCATTTCCTTAAGGTCACCAAGGAGATTGAATCCCTTACTAGCCTCCCTCATCACATGTTTTCCTGACTGGTGGGTTGCTTGGGTGGACCTCAGAGGAGGGGGAGTTACAAATATCCATGGTAGTTTACTAATCATTTTTTCTATCCACTCAAAGTTTATTCCTTTATTTTACAAAGGATGTAATATGATAAACTGGTTTAGAGAATCATTCTACAAATATTCTGTAATATCTTGTGATTCCCATACATGAGTGGATGGCTGACACATCCTTAGCTATGGGCCAATTTAAAATAGCCCTAACCTTCTCAGGATCAACAACCAGTCCCTCCTTTGAAATGACGTGACCCAAATACTATATTCTGTCTTTATAGAACTCACATTTGCTAAGTTTCTCATATAGATGATTTTCTCTTAAAGATTGTAGCACTAATTTCATATGTTCTTTGTGCTCTACTTCACTCTTGAAATACACTAAAATATCATTTATAAACAACAACACAATTTTTTCAAGGTACTCATGGAGTACACTATTCATTTAACACATAAAGATTGTTGGTGAATTATTAAAACCTAAGGGTAACACTCCAAACTCATAGTGACAATATATGGTTCTAAAAGTTATATTATGAATATCTTCCTCTTTTATTTGCAGCTGGTGGTAACTAGTTCTTAAATAAATATTTGAAAATATGGTTTCTCCCCTCACTTGATTGAGCATATCATTGGTACGGGGCAGAGGATATTTACTTTTGATTGTTAACTTATTTAATTGTCAATAATCGATGCACATTCTAAATGTGCTATCTCTTTTCTTGACAAATAATACATGGGCTGAACACAGTGAGACACTGGATCTAATGTAATCTTCATCTAACAATTATTGTAATTGTAACTTTAGTTCTAATAGCTTTAATATACTCATTTGATAAGGAGCTCTAGATACTGGGGTGTCACATGGTATTAGATCAATGGATAAATCTATGTCTCTACAAGGAGGTAACCCTAGGATTTCCTCTTGAAAAACATCTTGAAATTCGCTAATAATTGGCAGTGTATCTAAATTTTCTTTTTTTCATTGATGTTTATTTGATTCCACCTATACCATGTATAACTAATGCCCTTTTCTTTCACTCATTTTCAGTTGTAAAGTTGAAATTTGTCTAACTAATATTGATTTTGGTATACCTTGAATTAACATGGTGTTCCCATTTGAGTTAATTTCCAGAGAACACACAATAATAACCATATTTGTCAACATTTCAAATCCCAACAGGGATCCATCTCAGGACTATTTTTGAGTGCTAATAGTAGAAGAGCTAAATGAGAGGTTTAAATAATTATGAGGTGTGCTGATTTAAGGAAGAGATGAACGTCGGTTGTTTTAATAATATTTATTATTATCCAAAATTTAAAGTTTTTATTGTAATTATTAAGTTTTTTTATTGTAGTTTTTAAATTTTTTTATAATTTTTGAACAGCTAATAATCTAGAAGTTAATTAATTAATTAAAAATATTAAAAGAACTATCTATTATTAAATATAATTATTAAGAGAGTTAGTGAGATGATTGATTAATAGAACTTCACAATTAAATACTAATCCTTAATCTTAATTTAAATATAAATAACTCCTAATATAAATTAATAATAATACTAATAATTAAAAGTAATAATTAATAATTAATAATAGTAATCATTATTATAAATATTTACTACCACATGCTAATTTTTATTAACAGTTTAATCGATTAATAGACCTTGTAATTAAGTACTAGTTATTTATAAATAATAATTGTTTACTACTACTACTACTACTACTACTAATAATAATAATAATAATAATAATAATAATAATTATTATTATAATCATTATAATTATTAATTATTAACCATAATGAATATAAATGCTTCATAATATTAGAAAATTTTATGTTCCTATTAAAAGAAGCTAATTAACAAGTTAGTTAACTTTTTATTTTATTTTAAAGATTATAAAAAACTTTTTTATTGTTATTAAAATTTTAATTGATATTGATTCATAGCTAGTTAAATGATTTATTAATAGATATTAATTCTACTAATAATTACTAATTAGAATACATAATAATAATTAATGACCATAGTAATAATACTTATTATTATAACTCTTATAATTAAATACTAATTATTAAGAGTAATAACACGAACTTTTATGCTTATTTGTAAACTAAGATTAGAAGGATAGGAGAGGGAGATAGCTACCTACTGAGTGTTATACCTGGGATGTATTGGTGGTCTTAATTTCTCTGATTAAGGGAAGTCAGCTTCCACTAATCTCAATACCATTGTCCCTATTGAGATTATGTGGATGTTTCATAATTTCAAGAACCTCTCTAATCTTTCGCCTAAGATATTGTTCTTCCCTTGCGACAATTGAGGCGTTTTCCAAATAGACATGGTGCTTAGTTTTTGAGGAATTCTCTGCCAGGGACGAAGTACGAGACCTTCCATTCCTAATATAAGCTCCATGTTTCTTCAGTCTTGTCTGCAAGGAGCGACCTGTTTCACCAATGTAACTTTTTCCACATGAAAATTTTATTTTAAACTCCCTTAAGTTCATGTCTATCAATATTACCTTTGACATGTCTCATACCTTGCCTAATAGTTCCAGGTGCTGAGAATTGTGTGGTTATGTCTTTCTTTCTTAGGATTTTAGAAATCTTATTTGTCACCCCTTGAGTCTAAGGTGGAAATACCCTACCACACTGAGGTTGGTCTTGCGCCTTAGGCTGCTGAGATAACACCCTTCTTTAAGCCCTCTCTATAGCTATTTTAATTTCTTTCTCTTTGTAGCATATACCCTTAAATACCGAAATGAAATGTTCTTCTCTTCATATAGATGCTCAAAGTCAGAAATTCGAAGGGCTCTAATAGCTAGAGTGTGAATGGTGGGAATCGGCATGGAGGTAGCTTTCTATGTGAGTTGACTTCCTGAAAACCTTATGCCCTAACGAGCCATCCTCCTTTCTGATGATGAGTATGTCTAAAAATGGGATGCTCATGTTTTCCTCCAACTCCATAGTAAATTTTATTTCGAGAGAGATAGAGTTAAGGTGAAGAAAAAACTTGTCAAGTTTTGTTTTACCAAGAGTCCATTTAATATTAGTATCATCGACGAATTGCTTCCACCAAGCTGGCTTCAAAGGGTATGGTTCAAGGGATTTATTTTTAAAGTATTCCATGTACAAGCTAGCCACAATTGGCAAGAGGGGTGATCCGATTTCCACCCCAGATGTCTGATCACAATATCCTCCTTGGAAGGTCAAAACAATTGACCATAAACAAATCTCAGCCAGTCTTGCAGTTTTTAGATCAGTAACATCTTTTATAACCTGAATAGATTCATCAAGAGGAATATTAGTGAATAAGGATACTACATCAAAGCTTACCAGGATGTCATCTTGGTCTACCCTCTCATTTCTAATAAGATTCAAAAAATCATGGGAGTCCTTGATGAAAGAATCAGTATTCCCGACAAGAGGCTTAAGGATCTTAGCAACATACTTAGCGAGTTCATAGGTTGGGGAACCAATGGTATTAACTATTGTTTTGAGAGGAACCCCCTCTTTATGGATCTTGGGTAAACCATAAGTTCTTTGGATAGTTTCACAAGAAGGTGTTAATATTTTCTTTAATTTTTCATCAAGGGTGGAATCCAAAATTGTCTTTTTTAACTCCTTCATAATCTTGGGAATGGGATTATTGCTAAGCTTCTTGTAACTGCCACAACTGAGGTGTTCATTCATTTTACAAACATAGTCTTCTTTATCCATGATCATTGCTACCCCTCCCTTATCTGCCTTAAGAACCACAATTTTATCATTGTTCTGCAGGGATTTAAAGGAAATTTGTTCTTCTTTACTTAAATTACTTTTGGGAGTTTTAGCTTTTCTCATAATGAGGGAAAAATCCTACCTTAATTCTTCATTATCCTCCAAAGAAAGGTTACTAATCCCATCCTCTATGCTACAGATGATATTCTCAACAGGAATGTTTTTAGGAGAAACTGCAAACCCTAAACCTTTGTTGAGAACACTAATGACTTCTGGACCTAATTCTTGAGAAGACAAGTTAACCACTTTTCTTCTTGGTTTTGTCTCGGAGGATAAGCTAGAACATAATTTTTCCCTTGAAGAAATGCAGTTTTTATCCAACTGGCTTCTTCCATCAAGTTCATAAGTGCTGGCTCCTAGGTTGGTGTTGTCACTGTTAATGACTCTTACTACATTATTGTTCTTATCCTGCTCACTGATCTCTTGGTTGTCAGCGTTATACATGCTTCTATCAATACCATCCTTTCTCCTTATGCAATCATGTTCTATGGTTAGACGAACTTCTGCCATTACACTTTCACACAATTATCTGGTCTTTATAGCGTCGATAATTCTGAAATCATTGGTTTTGTTGGTTTTGTTGAAAGCAACAACTACTAATTCATTTGTTTTGTTAGATGTATCGTTGTTCATTTTTTTATAGGTATCATTGTTCATGTTGGGGATGGAATTCTCGTTGTTTTTGCCTGAAGACTAGGAGCTTGAATCATGATGATCGATGCTACCATTGATGTTGTTGCTGCCCACATCCTTAATTCTACCAGGCTTGTTGCTAACATGATCATCAATGTTCGCTAAATATGTTTCAACATGATTAATACTAAACACGCCTTTTTCAGTTGCTTGGACCTCCGTAAGATCTATCGTACCGGCTCTACCTTCCAAAATTTCTTTCATTCTTTTATGATTATCTGCACAACTTGAATTTTCTGTTAAAAGGTTTTTATCCCTT
Organism: Pinus tabuliformis; assembly: GCA_031772625.1. Lineage (NCBI taxonomy): Eukaryota > Viridiplantae > Streptophyta > Pinopsida > Pinales > Pinaceae > Pinus > Pinus tabuliformis. The sequence goes on along the minus strand of CM062805.1, from coordinate 1,326,289,842 downwards.
CCAATCATTGTTAAAAAGTTTCTGCTTTTTTCAAAACTAACACTTGCCCTTGGTCTCTTAGGGCAATCAGACTTACGAGAACCTGATACTTTTGAACTTGTTGAACCCACAACCATGCTGTTAGGTTTCTTCTTCGAATCATTTCCTTTTTTCCTACTTCTATAGCTGTGATGGCCTAATATATTATTATTATTATATGACATGTTTAATAAATTGGACAGCTTCTTGCATTGTCTAGTTTGAGTGATATGTCTTTCATTTTTAGCTTTAAGAGCAACCTTGGCATGAATTACATACCAGAGATCTTTGTTGATGTTGCTGGCCAGTTTTAGGTGTTTTAAGAGCGCTAAGCATCCAAAATTATCGAGAGAAGCCCTAACCTTTTTAATTTTTTTCCTGCACTAGAGTAGTGCTTAATTGAAAAAATGCCTTATTATTATACTTGTTATGTAAATTATGATTAATTTGCGTAAATGAGGCAATAAGATATTACCATGACAATTTTTAAGAAATTGAAGGTCTGCAGCTCTTCTTGTTATATTCACTCTAAAATTTTCGAGTAAAATGATTTCACTCCATGTATCCCCTCCGTACAGGGAAATGATTCTGCATTTTAGACATCTGTGGTTTATAGCTTTTGAGTTAGTTTCCGGAGAACCCACATTAATAACCATATTCGTCAATGTTTCAAATCCCAACAGGGATCCATCATCGGGACTATTTTTGAATGCTGATGGTAGAAGAGCTAAATGAGAGGTTTAAATAGTTATGAGGTGAGTTGATTTAAGGAAGAGATGAAGGTCAGTTGTTTTAATAATATTTATTATTATCCACATTTTAAATTTTTTATTGTAATTATTAATTTTTTTATTGTAATTTTTAATAATTTTTATAATTTTTGAAGAGTTAATAATTTAGAAGTTAATTAATTAATTGAAAAATATAAAAAAACTATCTATTATTAAATCTAATTATTAAGAGAATTAGTGAGTTGATTGATTAATAGAACTTCACAATTAAATACTAATCCTTATTCTTAATCTAAATATAAATAACTCTTAATATAAATTAACAATACTACTAATATTTAATAGTAATCATTATTATAAATATTTACTACCAAATGCTAATTCTTATTAATAGTTTAATTGATTAATAGACCTTGTAATTAAGTACTAGTTATTTATAAATAATACCTGTTTACTAATAATAATAATAATTATTATTATTATAAATAATTATTATAATCGTTATAATTATTAATTATTAACCATAAAGAATATCAATGATTGATAATATTAGAAAGTTGTATGTTCTTATTAAAAGAAGCTAATTAACAAGTTAATTAAAAAAAAATTATTTTAAAGATTATTAAAAAAATTATTGTTATTAAAATTTTAATTGATAGATTCATAACTAGTTAAATGATTTATTAATAGATATTAATTTTACTAATAATTACTAATAACAATATATAATAATAATTAATGATAATAGTAATAATACTTATTATTATAATTATTATTATAAATGTTATAAGTAAATACTAATTATTAAGAGTAATAACACAAACTTTTATGCTTATTATTAGTAAACAATTATTATTTATAAATAACTAGTACTTAATTACAAGGTCTATTAATTAATTAAACTGTTAATAAGAATTAGGATTTGGTAGTAAATATTTATAATAATGATTACTATTATTAATTATTACTATTAATTATTAGTATTATTATTAATTTATATTAAGAGTTATTTATATTTAGATTAAGATTAAGGATTAGTATTTAATTGTGAAGTTATATTAATCAATCATCTAATTCTCTTAATAATTAGATTTAATAATAGATGGTTTTTTAATATTTTTAATTAATCAATTAACTTCTAAATTATTAACTCTTCAAAAATTATTAAAAATTATAATAAAATACTTGACAATTACAATAAAAACTTTAAAATGTGGATAATAATAAATATTATTAGAAAAGTCGACCTTCATCTCCTCCTTAAATCAACTCACCTCATAACTATTTAAATCTCTCATTTACCTCTTCTACTATCAACATTCAAAAATATTTCTGATGATGGAACCCTGTTGGGATTTGAAACGTTGACGAATACGGTTATTACTGTGGGTTCTCCAGAAACTAACTCAAAAGATATAAACTACAGATGTCTAAAATCTAGAATCATTTCTTTGTATGGAGGGGATACATGGAATGCAATAATTTTACTCAAAAAATTTAGAGTGAATATAGCTAGAAGCGCTGCAGACCTTCAATTTCTTAAAATTTTCGTGACAATAATATTATTCCTTCATTTGTGCAAATTAATCATAAATTACATAACAAATATAATAATAAGGCATTTTTTGAATTAAAAATTACTCTAATGCGGGGAGAAATTAAAAAGGCTAGGGCTTATCTCGACAATCTTGGATGGTTAGCACTATTAGCACACCTAAAACTAGCCAACAACAGCAACAAAGATCTATGGTCTGTAATTGATGCCAAGGCTGCTCAAACTAGACAACGCAAGAAGCTATCCAATTTATTAAACACGTTGTATAATAATAATATATTAGTCCATCACAACTATAGCGGTAGAAAGAAGGCGACAGTTCAAAGAGGAAACCTAACAGCGTGGTTGTAGGGTCAACAAGTTCAAAAGTATCGGGTTCTGGTAAGTTTGGTTGCTCCAAGAGACAAAGGACAGGTGTTAGTTTTGAGAAAATAAGAAACCTATTAACAATGATTGAAAGGGATAAAAACCTTTTAACAGAAAATTCGAGCTATGCGGACAATCCTAAAATAATGAAACATATTTTGGAAGGCAGAGCCAATACCATAGAGCTTGTGGAGTTCCAAGCAACTGAAAAAGGCGTGTTAAGTGTTAGTGATGTTGAAACATATTTAGCGAACATTGATGATCATGCCAATAGCAAGCCTGGTAGAATTAAGGACGTGGGTAGCGACATCATCAGCGACAACAGTGAGCATCATGATTCAGGCTCTTTGTCTTTAGGAAACAATAATGAGAATTTCATCCCCAACGTGAACAACGACACCTCTAGCAAAATGAACGATGATACATCTAAAAAAATGAATGAATTAGTAGCCGTTGTTTTCAATGAAACCAACGAAACCAATGATTTCAGAATGACCAAAACTATAGAGACTAGAGAACCATGTGAAAGTGTAATGGCAGAAGCCCGTCTGACCATAGAATAGGATTGCATAAGGAGAAAGGATGGTATTGATAGAAGAACGTATAATGCTAACAACCAAGAGATTAGTGAGCGGGATAAGAATAGTAATGTAGTAAGAGGCATTAATAGTGACAACGTTGACCTAGGAGCCAGTGCTTATGAACTTGATGGAAGAATTCTGTTGGATAAAAACTGCATTTCTTCATGGGAAAACTTATGTTCCATCTTATCCTCTGAGACAAAACCGAGAAGAGAAGTGGTTAATTTGTCTTCTCAAGAATTAGGTCTAGAAGTCATTAGTGTTCTCAACAAAGGTTTAGGGTTTGCAATTGCTCCTAAAAACATTCGTGTTGAGAATATCATCTGTAGCATCGAGGATGGGATTAGTAACCCTCCTTTGGAGGATAAGGCAACATTAAGGTAGGAGTTTTCCCTCATTATGAGAAAGGCTAAAACTCCCAAAAGTAATTTAAGTAAAGAAGAACAAAATGCCTTTAAATCCCTGTCGAACAATGATAAAATTATGGTTCTTAAGGAAAATAAGGGAGGGGCAACAGTGATCATGGATAAAGAAGACTATGTAAAATGAATGAACACCTCAACTGGAAGTTACAAGAAGATTAGAAATAATCCCATTCCCAAAATTATGAAGGAGGTAAAAAAGACAATTTCAGATTCCAACCTTGATGAAACATTAAAGAAAAGATTAACCCCTTCTTGTGAAACTATCCCAAGAATTTATGGTTTACCCAAGATCCCTAAAGAGGGGGTTCCTCTTAGACCAATAGTTAATACCATTGGTTCCCCAACCTATGAACTCATTAAGTATGTTGCTAAGATCCTTAAGCCTCTTGTCAGGAATATTGATTCTTTCATCAAGGACTCCCATGATTTTGTGAATCTTATTAGAAATGAGAGCGTAGACCAGGATGACATCTTGGTAAGATTTGACGTAGTATCCTTATTCCCCAAGGTTCCTCTTGATGAAGTTATTGAGGTTATAAAATGTGTTACTAATTTGGAAACTACAAGACTGGATGAGATTTGTTTACGGTCAATTGTTTTCACCTTCCAAGGAGGATATTATGAGCAGACATCTAGGGTGGCAATGGGATCACCCCTCTCGCCAATTGTGGCCAAATTATACATGGAATGATTTGAAAAGAAATCCTTGAATCATACCCTTTGAAGCTAGCTTGGTGGAAGTGATTCGTCGATGATACCAATATAAAATGTACTCATGGTAAAACAAAACTTGACAAGTTTTCTATTCACCTTAATTCTATCCCTCCCGATATAAAATTTACTATGGGGCTAGAGGAAAATCCAAGCATCCCATTTTTAGACGTACTCATCATTAGAAAGGATGATGGCTCGTTAGGGCATAAGGTTTTCAGGAAGTCAGCTCACATAGAAAGCTACCTCCACGTTGATTCCCACCATCACCTGTCCCAAAAGTTTGTCGTTCTAAACACTCTTGCTATCATAGCCCTTCGAATTTCTGACTCTAAGCATTTGGACGAAGAGAAGAAGCACTTAGTTTCAGTATTTAAGGGTATAGGCTACAAAGAAAAAAAAGTTAAAATAGATATAGAGAGGGCTGAAAGAAGGGTGTTATCTCAGGAGCCTAAGGAACAAGACCAATATTAGTGTGGTAGGGTTTTCTACCTTATATTAAAGGGGTGACAGATAAGATTGCTAAAATCCTGAGAAATAAAGAATAATCACGCAATTCTCAGCACTTGGAACTATTAGGCAAGGTGTGAGATCTATCAAAGAAAATATTGATAGACATCAACTTAAGGGAGTTTATAAAATAAATTGTTCATGTGGAAAAAGTTACATTGGTGAAACAGGCCTTTCCTTGCAGACAAGACTGAAGGAACATGGAGCTGATATTAGGAATGGAAGGTCTCGTACTTTGGCCTTGGCAGAGCATTCCTCAAAAACTAAGTACCATCTCCGTTTCGAAAAGGCCTCAATTATCACACGGGAAGAACAATATCATAGGTGAACGATTAGAGAGGCTCTTGAAATTATGAAACATCCAAATAATCTCAACAGGGACAATGGTATTGAGATTAGTGGACGCTGGCTTCCCTTAATCAGAGAAATTAAGAACACCAATACATCTCAGGTATAACACTCAGTAGGTAACGATCTCCCTCTCCTGTCCTTCTAATCTTAGTTTACAAATAAGCATAAAATTTCATGTTATTACTCTTAATAATTAGTATTTAATTATAACATTTATAATAATTATTATAATAATAGGTATTATTACTATGATCAATAATTATTATTATGTATTGTTATTAGTGATTATTAGTACAATTAATATCTATTAATAAATCATTTAACTAGCTATGAATCAATATCAATTAAAATTTTAATAACAATAAAAAAAAATCTTAATAATCTTTAAAAGAAAAAAAAATAAAAAAAAATTTAATTAACTTGTTAATTAGCTTCATTTAATAAGAACATAAAATTTTCTAATATTATCAAACATTGATATTCATTATGGCTAATAATTAATAATTATAATGGTTATAATAATAATAATAATAATAATAATAATAATAATAATTATAATTATTATTATTATTAGTAAACGATTATTATTTATAAATAACTAGTACTTAATTACAAGGTCTATTAATCAATTAAACTGTTAATAAGAAATAGCATTTGGTAGTAAATATTTATAATAATGATTACTATTATTAATTATTAGTATTATTATTAATTTATATTAAGAGTTATTTATATTTAGATTAAGATTAAGGATTAGTATTTAATTGTCAAGTTCTATTAATCAAGCAACTCACTAATTCTCTTAAGAATTATATTTTATAATAGATAGTTTTTTAATATTTTTAATTAATTAATTAACTTCTAAATTATTAACTCTTCAAAAATTATAAAAATTATTAAAAATTACAATAAAAACTTAATAATTACAATAGAAACGTTAAAATGTGGATAATAATAAATATTATTCAAACAATCGATCTTCATCTCTTCCTTAAACCAACTCACCTCATAACTATTTAAACATCTCATTTAGCTCTTCTACTATCAGCATTCAAAAATAGTCCTAATGATGGATCGTTGTTGGGATTTGAATTGTTCACGAATATGGTTATTATTATGGGTTCTCTGGAAATAAATCAAAAGATATAAACCACAGATGTCTAAAATCCAAGGTTTTCCCATCCTAACTCGCACAAATTACTATTTTCTCCAAACAATTTATAATCGCTCCTTGTTTCTCTAACCAGTCAATGCCTATCAACACATCATAGGAACCTAAAGGGATAATAGTTAAATTTACTTTTGTACTGGAATAGCCATGTAAGTTAATGGGGCACTATCTTACGTGATTGTTTACCTTTGTTTTCGTGCCAGTTTCTAACTATATGAACCATGCAGTCTTGAATTTTGTAGAGTTTAATTAATATTTTTCCATAGGTTGGGGACTAATGTAACTTAAACTAACCCTTGGATCAATTAAAATAGAAATAGATTGGTTTGAGATGGTACCTTCAATCTCAATCGTGGTAGATTTATGCTCAACCTATCTGTCCTCTAGCATGACATTGATCTTAGGAATGTTTCTTGAAACGTCATTCACCATTGTTTCCTTGTTAACAACTTGAATATTTTGAATGGATTTGGGATTTTGCTAGTAATCTCTCAATAGGCTTGGTTCACCACACCCCCAATACTTCAACAGTTCTCTCTCCTTGACCCGACTAGTCCTTTTATTGTTCAGGTACATGGGTTTGAACCAAGTATGAGATTGTGTTGGCTGATTTGCATTTCCCTTGCTGAATTTCTCTTGTTGATGATCTTTTCCAAAGTTCTTGAGATATGCTGGTTTTTGTCTTTTTAACCCCATTGCAGTGTTGCTTATTTCCTTTCCATGGTAAGGTTTTTAAATTTCCCCCCTATCTTGAACCGTTGATAGAATAAGCTGGCTTTACTTACTATCTCATCCATTGTCTTAGGATTTTTAAACTCAATCCTTTCTTTATAAGGGGCTGGTAGGTAGTTTAAAAATTGTTGTGCCTTAGCTTTATCCTCTCTAATATAAGGAACATATAGCAACAAATTTGTAATTTTTCCCACAAACTTATCCATTATTAGTTGTCCTAGCCTTTACTCATGAAATTCCTTGGCATGATTATCATAGTATCTTTCATTCCAATACTGACATTTAAATTGTTTCTAGAATTCCTCTCAAGAAACTGTTTTTTCCTCCAAGGTATGCACACTTTTGGCCTCTTACCACTAGAGAGAATCTCTTCCTTGTAGCTAGTAAATGGCCAATTGAGACTTCAAATTACTATCATAATGATAGACTTGAAAATACTTGGTCATGTTTAGGATCCAAGCCTCTACATCCTCCTCCTTTTCCCCATCAAAAGTAGGAAGTTTTATCTTATAGAACTCCCCTTGCAGTTCCGTCCTCCTCTTTCCCTTATGTTCTTTTGGATAAGTCCTATTAGAATCACCATCACTTTTATAATTATCTAACTCCTTCTCAGAAATGTATTGTCTTTGGTACCTCATGCTCACTTGCTCTGTGACTAGACTTTTCCATCCGTTCTCTTATCATTCTTTCTCACTCTTCCCTACCTTTAGCATGAATTTATTACTACTCCTAAGATGAAACAACTATTGTTTTAAATATTTGATAACATTCATAAACGGATAGGTTGATGGGGTACTTTTATTGCCCAACTCAATGTATAATTCTTCACCAACTGTAATGGTTGGAGGGGAATTTTTCTCCATTCTGTTATGGCCTGCGTCACTCAAGTAACTTACAAACAATACAAATTATTATCAACATCACATGTTTACACTTATACACATATTTCATCTTAATATGATGGTTCCTTTCAAGCCCAATATTGAAACTAAGGCTTTGATACCATTCTATCATGTACCTCTTACTTTGAAAATGTTTTTATTTTTCTATATGTAGCCTTGCATTCCATTTAAGTATTGTACATACTATCTATGCACCTTAATTAATTGAATTTGTATTTGGTAACACATAGTTTTTTTCTTTTCTTCTTACATTAGTTCAAGTTTTCCTACATTCTAATTTATTTCCCTCCTTTAATCCTAACATTGAAAGATATGAGCTACGGTACACATTAGCCCATACTTCATTCAGGCATGATGGGTAACTTTATGTATGGAATATACCCCTAACTCTAAGTCTTCCACCCATTACATACAAAGCATAGTCGCATTTACTTTGTTGGTTGTTACACTTATAACATGTGTATCCACTCTATCCCTAACTCTAAGATTTCCACCCATTACATGCAAAGTATAATCGCATTTTTATATTCGTTGCTACACTTATACCATCAACCATGGTGGAAATTAATCCTATGCAGTAAAATTTTGTCAATTGTACACTTGTAATTTCTGACAAATCTCCCTCAGAATTAACGCCTAGGGAGAAGGCCTGGTGTGCAACACACATCCTCCCTTCATATGCTCATCACCTAGCAACTTGTGCCTATGGTTATTTGTACGAGGGATATGCATTGAGGCTATCCAAGGGTGGAAACGCTCTCTTGAAACTCTAAACTGAGTTGGTCTGCATCATTCCTTTCATTCTATGCTCATTGTTTGGTGTTCAACTTTCCTGTCGAGTCTTCGCTAACTATCGCCAAGGCGTGTCCTAAGGTTACTGGAATTTGTAATTTTCTATTGAAGGCATCCATGACTCTTGTCTACAACTCACTACATGGGTAAACTGTGATGTTGGCAACTAGAACTCTTTCTCTAGGTTGTATTATGGCACTTCTGTCATGGCACTGCTTCAAGCTTAGTCCAGGGTAAGTATTTTTTTTAATTTTCCCTTATTCTTGTTCTTTTATTTTGAATCCAATCCATACATTAGAAGATTACCTCTTCCAACTACTAGATTATTCATCTCACGAGTTCTATATATGTCCTTACAGGTGTGACTTGTGGTGTTTTTTAATTATTTTGTACTCTGGGTTCATATGTCGGGTCCTCTCAGGTATGTTGAGCTCACTCCCCTCCAGGCTTATGTTCACATTCCAGAACTATGACCTGCCCCTTGCCATTTCATAGGCATATTTTGTATTCGATTTGTACATGGTTTTGATTACACTATAACTGGTTTTAGGTCAAGACATTTATCTTTTTTTGTTCATAATCTTCCACAAATTTGTACTTTAGCTTGGCATGGAAAATATAGGGTTCAACAGGGACCTAATTAAATTTATTTTCCTTGACTTTCATTTCCACTCTCTGTAATGGTAGATAAGTAAAATATTTTCTTTAGATTTTTAGTCTGCATAATTTATGGTTTTCATAATTTGGGTGTTGGCTTTAATATGCTTGCTCTCGAGTTCTTTTTGTTTTTGTTTTTGGAAGAGAACCCCTTGTAGTATTTGTATACTAAATTATTTTTATTGTTTTTTCTATAGGAAGGAAGGATAGTGATGCATTTCACTGCCAGGTAAACCTGTTTCCATATACCCTTCTCACCACTGTTCGATACATATTCTTTTTTGTCGGCTTACCTGTCTCCTCCCATATTTCTTTATTTGTAGGTGAGTTGGATCTCAATTATTTTTCACTTCCTAAACCTACATAACTCTTCATTCTCTAACTTAGGCTTTCAAAATGACAGGTTGGTCTCAGTGGCATCCCTCATATGTTGGTAGTTACCTCAAGTAAAAAATGAATCATGGGATTCAAATTATATTTTGCTTGGTTATGTGTATTTTTTCCTTTTAAGGGCTATCAACCTTGAGTCCCTTGCTTCTCATAGCGGGGAAATTGTGTTTAAGACTTAAATGAATATTGGCCCTTTCATTTTTCTATGTTAGAAAAGTTTCTAGAAAGCCTTGAACTATTAAATGTAATTTATTCTTTTATGTATTGGGGAAGTTTCCCAAAGGGGACTAAACCCCTCAATGTTTTGATATGATACACTTTGTCTTTTTCGTAATCAATTTATGTTACGACATGCTGGTGTATGTACTTATTATGAAGAATTCCATCTAATTTACATTTCACCTAGAATTTTAGTATAAGATTTTGTTGCAAGGAAAATGGGTTACATTTTTCATTTCATTGAACATGATTTTCTCTTACACGTTAATGTGCTTTCTTTTAATTCTGGTTTAAGAGTATGTGAGAGTTATCAAAGCTTGTTAAGTACAAATTTTCTCTTTCCTAGTAATTGTGATTTAGTTTTGAATAGAGATGTTATCAGATTCTAAGAGTTAACAATATTTGTTTCCTCTTCGATAGCTATTTCTTATCGCTTGAAACTTGCAATGCATTAGGGAAGAGAGAGGTTCAATTCACGCTACCACTCAAGTTATTGACAAAATGATTTCTTATATTCTAGGTATGTTCTGGCACTAGTATTAAATTCAAAGTCATGTGTTTTTCCTCTTGGGAAAGTATGGTGTAACACCAGTAACAACTCGACTATGGTTACCTTATTTAATGACTCCATTATCAAATCTTATCATGTTCCATACATCACTCATATTCTGGAAGACATGGTCACATTTTAGTTTATTTTCGTTATACAAATGGTCTTAGTTTCTAATCGTCACTCCCAATCCAACCTTATAGTTTCAGACTTGTTACAAGATTGTGATGATGAGTCAATTATAGACTCTGGGAAACTAACTGAATTATAATTATTCCATTCCCCCCTTGCGCACTCCTTAATGATCTATAGATATTTCTCTCTATGAGAGGTAAATCAACCTGATTCACCTTCCTAAACAATTTTACCCTCTTCGTGTGGCAGTTTCCTTTGAAGTGTTTAATTCATTTTATGTAAACCTCGTCTATCCTATGGATAGGATTTCTCAAATTTAAAGAAATATACTTATATGATCTAGCTAGGACTCTAAAATCCATTAAGTCCTAGTTATCACTACCATAACCCAAGAGGGATTATGGATTGCAATTTTAGGTGTGACAATTATTGGTGCAAACTCTTCATCAAAATCTAGATCTGTTGTAGATATAATCATTTTAGAATATATAATTTAGTATATAATTTATCACATAGGACACTATCCATTGTATATATGGTTATGACAAAATCAACATAAATCATCACAAAAATTGATAGTCCATATTCATTTTATAATCATCATCATTTAGTAGAGAACACGATCTATTGTATGTAGGTTTCAGTTAAAATCAACATAAATAATCCGCAGAAAACACTATGCCTGGTATATACTTTGACAATATAATCAATGAAAATTGCCACACAATATTTATCCATTGTGCTACTACTAGTATACATATTTAACAATTCTACAAATGTATGCACATAATTTGTATCTAGACAATTACCAAAATTTTTAATAGTTTACCAACTTGAACAACACTTCAGAAATACACCTTCCTCCTGATGTTGAATTGTCACCAGTGGTCCCCCCTGAGCTGAGATATCATTTCCATGGAATCAACAACCTCTTATGATCCTAGATAATGTATTTTATACATTACTTTCCTAGCATATTTTTCCCTAACAACGTCCCTCTATTTTTGGGTCTACTAACCCATTAGCCTAGGATTTTTTCTTTTTCTTTTCGAAAAAGGAATTTCCTCCTTTTTCCTTAAAGGCCACCTTTGTCTCCCATCATATTAAATATTATTGATCAATTCCTAGGGATTTTTAGGAGTTATTTAAGGGAAAATTATTTTGGTATTGTCCACCAACATTGGTTTTTGGAGCTTGACTAGAATCTATTAATTCTAATGTCTTTTTCCCTGGTAATTTCCATATTTTCTTTTCATTAATTAAAATCATTTATTACATAATCATACTTAACTATTTGCCTTCTTTCAAATCGATCATGGCTTTCTAGCCATCATATCTAAAAGTACTTCAGTCTAAAAACAGATATATATATATATATATATATATATATATATATATATATATATATATATATATATATATATATATATATATATATATATATATAGATATATATATATATATATATATATATATATACAAACATGAATTTGGAATCTTGCACTCCCTCTTCATTTTCATTGATATTTTATTTTAAGAGAATTCTTGAATTATTTGTATATAGGTTAATCATCTCCACTTTCCAAGCAACGATCCCTTGTGCATTTAAATTATCCCTCTATATTTCTACTGACTAAGGAAATTGACTGATTCATTAATGTTAGATGCCTTATATTTTATTACCTACCAAATTAATTATTATGGTTATTTCCAACATGGTTTTCTTTAATAGAAAAAGAGGCAGAGGGAGAGGGAACATAAAGCAAAATTTTAGAATAAAGATGAACAAGGTTCTCAAAGTGTTAGTTCATTTTGATGCAGACTCAAAAGAATTGAGTAAGTTTCTTTGGACTAGCGTAGATAAACTTTTGGGCTAGCTTATCCCTTAGCCTATGGCCCAACATAAGAAACCTCCTCTTCATCATGCACCAAGCATTGACATCCATGTGACACCACATGTGTCTTCTCCTCTCACTGTTCCTAACAATAATGGTTGGAAAAACACAATTTCAACACATCCTTTGTGCTTTGTTCAAGGTTGGCCTACTGCTTCATTGGCCCCTCCTCGTAAATGAAATGTCTATCATCACTTATTATCGTTCACTTCATGTGTTGTACATTCTCCACAAGTAGCACCCCAAACTTATGCACTTGTAAGTTAACATCCTCCATCTACTGCTGATGTTTCCAAGCATCCCACTATACTTTCCAACCTAGTTGGTCAATCCTCCAAGAATGCATCCATTCCTCAACCTTCCTCAAGTGATAAAATGAAAAAATATTGAGTCACTCTCTGTAATTCTTCACATGGTTCTTCCCATTTTGTCACATCCCACTATTATTAGGAAGAGAATAGTTAGAATATTCTCGATCCCATAGGCTAGAACAATACATTATGGCTGCTTGTATTACATTTTCTGATATGTTAATGGATGTTATTGAGGTTCTACTATTGTTTAGTTGATACAAGGTAATAAACGAAGCTACTGCTTCTCCTTTTGTTTGGGAACTTCACGAAACACGCACGCACACACACACACACACACACACACACACACACACACACACACACACACACACACATATAGGGAGAGAGAGAGAGAGATAGATATGGATATTTATGATGATTCATTTTATTCATAGTATTGGTTTTTTTTATGCATACGAACCTTTATTTAACATGAACATATTTTGATGGAACATATATATATATATATATATGCAAACACTGTGGAGGAAAAAGGTGTTAAGGGAGATAGAAGGGTTTATTTTTTATGATAGCAAATTAATTTTCACCTTGGTATCATATGAAGGCGAATTTGTAATGTGGCATATTATGTCTTTGAATGGTTTCACATGTGATTATAATACATTTCTTAGTGATATTGTATATTATATTATTATATATTTATGATTAGGTATTATACATTTGTTATGAGGCCAAGTATTTGATTACGAAGTTTCCTCATTTATGTCTCAAAAGAAAGGAATTATCAAACCCAACAAATGGAAAGAGGGGTCCCACCTACTAGGGTCAAACATAAGGTGTTATAAATTAATTAATTTTATTATGCCTTAAGAACATCCCTTCCTCCCTCTTTATAATCAAATTTAGATTAGAATATTAAAAATAATGCAACCTTTTAAACAACAAAACTTCCCAAAAAAAAATCAAGTCCTTTAAATGGGGATTTGATCTATGAAGGCAAGGAGGGAAAATTGTGAAGAGAGCTATGCAATAAAATTTACAAGTTGTTATTATGTCCTCTGATTTTGTTTTCTTAAATGTTGGAAGCTAATCTTGATGGTTACAACAATCTCATTTCACCAAAGGGAGATAAATTAGCGTGACTCTATTAATATTTTTCAAAGAATGTTTTAGGTATCTTGTGTTTTTTCTTATCTATTTTATTGTTGTTTTAAGGTTTGTTCATTATTTAACCAATCCTAATAACTATACTTTTGCAGAGACAAATATGCCAATAACCACATTGGCTTGAAGGATTTCAATAAGTTGTTGTCCTTGCTTGTTTTTAGAGCTATTATATATGGTTTAATTTTACAGTGTAGTAGTTTTGTGTTGAGACTGGTCAAAGACTTCCATAGAAGTATTCTTTTTAAGATTTTGGCCGTACTTTTCATTATCAATCAAATCAACCTTTCATTTACAACTTTGTTATTATGCATATCTGAAATTTTTTTATTGTATATTTTATAAAAATGGACTCTCTTTATTCCTTTTAATTGTTGTAGATTATGCTCTACATCATTCAACATCATTGAGCCTAGATTATGACTAGCTCACTACTTTAATTAAATATGATTTTATTTCATTTTTTATTTTATTACTTTTTTGTCTATCATTTGCTTCATTGTATGTACTTTATCTATATCATGTATATTCTTTCTTTTTATTAGTGTGAATTCTTCTCTTTTGTGATATAAACCTTCTAAATAAAAATAAAAAAAATTAAAACCTTAGTTACAAATTTAGAGCACCTTGTCTCATTATCTCGTTGAGTTAAAGAGATTTGAGGAGTTTAGTTTTTAATGTTTAATTAAATTAAACACTATCATCAACATCTTTTGGTGACCATATTGTGGAATGATCTATTCTTTTAGTTAGTTTGAAATCTTATCTATTCATGTAATCCAATCCAGTCAGCAACCTAGTATTATCCCCCAGTTGAATGATCAAAGTAACATTTATAGTTCCTTTCTTGATTTTATCCTAAATAACGCATCCAATATCCAACAATTAAATCACGATTGGTTTGTTATCGCTCGTGAAATTAACATAGATAGTGAACAAAAGGCATTAATTAATTAACAACACGAATTTAAATTCCACCACCTACACGATTTTCATCAATGATTTTCACATGAATAGCTAGCCTTGGTATTCCTGATGTATTAGAGGTTATAGTCCTAAATATATCCCTATTAAAAAGTCCAAAGTTGTATGGTTGTTTATGAAGTCAAAGCATGCCATCGTTTCCTTCAAAGTCTCACAAGTTCATCTTGGACTACCTCACCAACTAAATGAATCATGTCTAGAGCACAATGTCAACCTTCAACTATGACTTAGGGATCCACAACCCTTAGATATTTTGCATCTTATTACGGTCCTATTGTTACCCCAAATATCTCAATTAGATCTATTTATTTATCTTTCAATCCTCAGTAGTCAACTACTAACCCAACAAAGGTCATTCAAAGATACAGAATATTTTAGTTTGAGGAGAACACTAATTCAACCCCCTAGAAAATTCAATACCCTTTGAATCTTACACCTACAAGTGCTCCTCTTCCCAAGTTTAAAGATAATTTTCCCAAGTTCTCTGTTGATGTCACCATTACTGTGAATGAAAACTTAATCACTTTTTCAAATGCTTGCCACGTTATTGGAGAAAATGATAATGACACATGTATGTGATTGTTAAGAAATTATTTCTCCAAAAAGGTTATTGATGATTTATTTTAACTCCATAAAAAAGCCTTTAACACGTGGGATGAACTTTGTTATTGGTTCAGTTGATTTATTATGTTATTACAATAATGTTTTTTTTTTCAAAGCGGGGAAACATTAAAAAAATCTAAACTTCGATTTATGAAACTCTATAATCAGATTCTTGAGATTATTTTTCATCAAAACCAAGTTGCAATAATGCACTAGTATAACGCATTACCTCCTTGTTATTGCCAATGGCTAGAAGAGAAGAATTCTAGTAGCCTTAAATATTCCCTGCAAATCTACTTCAAATATAAAGAAAGGGCAGACCTCTCAAGGGTCAAGCTAACCAAAGAAATATGACTTCAATCTTATAACTCATGCAAGACATGAGTAACATATTAATTACATATGAATGAAGACTTAACTCTCAATTTGAAGCATCCAGTCTGGGGAATGTAGATGTTTCCCAATAGGTTTACCAACATGCTCGCCCTTTTCTCACCCATGGTGTGATTTTTATAAGGCATATCATGATGGGATTATGTGTCAAAATAGAAAAGGTGTGAGGGATAATATTTTTGGTAAAAGCCCTGACCCTACCATGAAAAACCTTAATTGGGTTGATGAGGAGGATTTCATAGCTATCAAAACTAGAAATTCTTACATGAATCATATTACTAAAGAACAATATTTCAAGAAACATTCAAATAAAAAGATCTTGGATATCACTTTTAACCATTCACCAGTAAATACTCCTTACTCCACTCAAATTGTACATTCTTCCCCTTTTCTTATTCAACGAAGTTGCCTAAATCTAGTATTTTGACTCAAATCGTCAACACTAAAATGGATGTTTCATTACATGATATGGTCACGATTCTTGAGTAACAAAAAAACTAAAATGATTCCTTGATGGAAAAGTTCCTGCTCCCATTAATTACTTGGAGATCTAACCTGAAGAACCCCCTCATGAAAAAACGTTCACTGCTTACAATCCTTACAGTCCCTTTAGGACCTCTCCATTCTATGTATCCATGAAAATTGAAGGCCAAATGTTATGCCTAATAATATCATAAAATAACTTGGTCTGTAGTGTACTAATGGCACCCTTGGAAGATAGTAGGTTTCAATAAAAAACTACGAGAATATATAGGCATAATCAAAGATGCTACCTTGGTTATTTGTGCCCACCCTAAAATTACGACTACATGTAACATAGAGGTGGTGGAAATTCCACTTTCAAACTATTCTATCATATTAGTAAGAGATTGATAGGCTCATACAAATCGATATTTATCATTTAATGTAATACACATGACCATCCCAAAAAATGCTAAAAACATTATTGTTTATATAGAAATTCAAAGAACTCCATTCATCTAAGGCTTACCTCAGCCTCATGTTAATCATGTCGAAGAAGAAATGGGCATTTACTCCCTCTTCAGAGAGGAAGATAGTTCCCTACCGAGTGAACCTCAATTAGTCGATCAACTTTGGTATTTACATTTCAATGGTGCCTCATATCACAAAGGAAACGATGATAGTATTATTTTGTACTCTCAAGGTAAAATGCACCAATATGATTTTATACTCAAATTTGATTGTACCAATAATGTTGTTGAGTTTGAAGCCTTTTCTTCTCACAAACGAATAAGCTCTTACCTTGGGATGTTAATCTTTGACTACATTTGGTGATTCCAAAATCCTTTTCAACCTTGTTAGGAAAGGAAAGTTTACTCTCCCACTAACACGTTAATAAAGTGTTACACCCAATTGAATTGGGAGAAAATATCTTTATTGAATTCTTTTAATGTTAGTCATGTTCGCAGAGAGCTTAATGACTTAGTTGACTGTTTGGATGCTTATGATTCAAGTCATTTTTGTCGAACTCTACTTGATGGGCTTGATTATGTGTTTCAATCTTTATATAGGCCTCATCTCTCAAATAATGAAGAAGAATAGAAATTATTTACATATGACGAAATACATTTTTCTTTTGTTCAAAAGAAGTTGATAGATGACAAAAAAATCATATCACTAAAAGACAACAAGTACCCTTTTGGACTATATAAACTGGAAATATCCTTTTATCCTAGTGATGTTGCCTCATCAAAGAATAACCATAGAGAATAATCAAAAAGGAAAATTGGTGAAACAATCTTAGATGATGTAGGGACTCCTAATGATCCCAATATAAATTGGGGATCAATCTACTGACAAAAAAAGGAAAGGTTCATTTTCATTTTCAAGGAATTATCTGATGGCTTTGCCTCTTCATATAAGGATCTTCATGGTTTTGATCTTAGAATGATACAACACAATATTCCAATTAAACAAGATGCAAACCTATAAGGAAAATTCGAAGGCTAGTTAATCCTACACTAGAAGCTACCATAAAAAAAGAACTAGAAAAATTGCTTAATGGTCATATCATTTTCCAGTTAAATATTCAAAATGGGTAGCGAATCTAGTCTTGGTAAGAAATAAAATGGGAATATACATTTATGCATTGATTACTGATCCTTGAATAAAGCAAGTACAAAGGACAATTTCCTCCTACTTAACATGGATCAAATTCTACAGCAAGTTGCAGAATCTCAAATGATGTCGCTTCTAGATGTATTATCTCATTGGAACTATATATTCTTGAAGAATAATGATAAGTTGAAAACCACTTTTACCACTCATTGGGGCATCTTTTCCTATGAACACATGCCTTTTGGCATGATCAATGTAGGTGCTACCTTTCAAAGGGAAATGCAGTTGGTCTTTGATTACCTCATCAAGAAGATCATTAATATCTATCTCGATGATATGATTGTTTATTCCAAGTGTCAAGTAGATCATTTTGATCAGCTTGGATGTGTTCTCCTTCGGTGTAGATGATTTGGTATCTAAATACCAAGAAATCAATATTTGGTGTCACAGTTGGTATATTATTGGGACATATTGTTTCAGAAGTCGATATTAGTATCAATTGTGATTGATTCATTGCAATTAAGAATCTTTCACACCCAAAGTACAAAAAATAAATTCAACCCCTTATGGTTGAGATTAATTTTGTTTCAAATTTCATAAATGATTTGGTAAAATTGTAAATCCAATCCATAATCTAGCAAAGTAAGATCTTGTACATGAATGGTAAGATTATGTGCAACAAGCATTTATCGCTATCAAACAAGTAATCACTTCTAAACCCCTCTTATCTAAACCAAATTTTGCTAAAGACTTTATTATTTACACTAATGCAACTGAGGAAGCCATTTCTGGCATCCTTATGCAAAAATATGATTAAGGGAATGGGCATCATATTGCTTTACTCAATCTAAGCTTATAAGATGAAAAGTTTAAATACTCTTTAATTAAAACGTATTAATTTTTCCTTGTTAAAGCGATTGCAAAACTCAGACACTATATTCTTGGCAAGTACATAGAGGTAAGAAGCCCTTTTCCTGTCATCCAGTTTCTACTATATCAGAATTTTCTTTCAAGAAAACTTGCACATTGGCTCGCCAAGATCTAGGAGCATTATTTGAAAATAACTACTTCAAAACCATAAAGTGATATGACATGGTGTTACACTTAGCTCAACATCCTGAGACAAGTAACCTAAGTGATGATGATGAATCATTGTCTGCATTATTCTTAATCAATGAACAACTAATTGACATCGTAGACTACCCATGGTACAAATACCTAATCTTTTATCTTTAAATCAAAATTGTCCAAAATACTTGGACATATTTCCACAAAAATGAGTACATTTATAATCTTCCAAGTATTTGATTTTAAACACCATTATTACCATAGGTCTTATGATAACTTCCTAATACATTTTTTTGATGAGCAATGTATAGCTAAATTTTTAATAAGCTCCCATAGTTTTGCATCTGGAGGTTTCTATATTAGTGGGAATTTTGCAGCAATGTCCACTGTACATAAAATCCTAACGTCTGGTTTTGACTACCATTCAATTTTTACAAATTATTATAAGTATGTAAATAGTTGCAAAGAATGCCAACAAACATTTGGTCGAGAAAGGATCCATGCCATACCTCTCTTCTCATTTATCCCTAATTTTCCATTTTCCAAATGGGGCCTTCAATTTATCAGACTGATTAACTCCCCTTAATCAGTTGGTCATATG
This sequence comes from Pinus tabuliformis, assembly GCA_031772625.1. Taxonomy (NCBI): domain Eukaryota; kingdom Viridiplantae; phylum Streptophyta; class Pinopsida; order Pinales; family Pinaceae; genus Pinus; species Pinus tabuliformis. The sequence goes on along the minus strand of CM062805.1, from coordinate 1,326,269,945 downwards.
TTTATACTTATTGCCACTGGTTATTTTACTTAGTGGGCATAAGTTGTTCCTGTAAAGAATTCTTGTGATGAACAGGTCATTGAATTCTTAGAGAATAATATTATCTCATGCTTTGGATTTACCTTAGAATTGATTTTAAATAATGGATTTTCTTTTATATCTTCCCATCTCACTTAGTTTTGTAATCAATACAATATCAAACACCCAACGTCCTCCACTTATTACCAAAAAGGTAATGTACTAGTTGACTCTACCAATAAAAATACGATCTATCTTGAGAAAGGTCATTATGGACAAGCCTAGTATTTGGTGCACCCCTTTAAAATTGTACTATGTGAAGATCACACAATTATCAAATCTATTAATGGCACTTCACCCTTCCAGCTTGTTTATGGGAAATATGTCATACTACCTATTGAATTGAAACTTTTGTCTCTTTTTCTTATCATGTAGGCTGAAGAACTTACCTCAATTGATGTTCCACAAAGACTTTAACCATCGCTGGCCTTGCGTGCAATATTTAAGGATATTTCAGGCATTTTCCTCCCATTTTTGGCCATTTTCACTCATTCAAACCTATAACCCCCCTAGTACAATGTCATTCCCTCTAATAAAGAAGAAATCTTTTCTTTGACATGTTATTATGCTATTTTTTAATAAGTATTGAATGAAACAATGCTTTCTTTGGGATGACTAACTAGAGTACCTTTGGAAGAGTTCTTTAGAATGTTTTTCTTTCATGTATTTCCATAGCTACTCATAGTCATGGATGAACATATGTTACTATTCCTTGTTGTTACTCCTCGAGTTTTTCATTTTCTGATGTACATAATTTGAGTTGCCATGAATTGTCAAGACTATAGCTATTATTTTCAAAGAAAACTCTCAAGGGCCACATCAAGTAATTCCACGCAAAAATTTAAGAAGATCTAACCAGTTACAATTGTGTCTAAACAAGAGTGGTGTAACCATAGTAAATATCTATTGAAACAACTTGTAACAATTTATGTCCTTTTATTATTTATGTTAGCTTAATCAAAATTAAAATTGTAGATTCTCATGACTAATTCATTTTCCTAACTTTGAGACTCTAAAAAGACTTTATAAAAATAGCTTGGTCTCATGTGAAGGGGGAGAAATAGAATGGATCCAATACTGACATTTTGATTTTGTACTCTTCAGTTATTTTGAATATAAGCATATCTGGTGATGTTATTGCAATTTATGTGTTGAATTCTTAGCTAAGTTTTCATTTTCTACCCGCACCTTGCTCGAGAGGAAGGGCTCTCATCATTAGCAGGGATTGCAGTGTTGTTAGGATATTTTTTTGTTTCATGTGTTAACTATAGATTTCTTATTATCGATGTACATGTCCGTTGTGGGATAGATACACTTTTGCTTCTAGATTTATTGTGTGCCCTTACATAGATTAATCAATTCCACATTATTTACTTTTTGTTATATCTTTAGTTGATAGTGTATGGCGCACCTATCTTTATTCTGAAGTTTTTATGAAGTTTGGATTTTTTGCTTTCCCAGTTTGTTTCATTTTTACAATGTTCTTTTTAATTCTTGCAAGTTTGTATTTCCATTTTGTAAGAGTATTTTAATTTCCACAAGTGTGTTCAATGACATATTTTTGTTTATGTTTTACCTAGCTATTACATGTATCAGCATAGATAGTGCAAACACATTTGAAATGAAATGACTTACCCTGCTTGATAATTAAGGATTGTGGAAGTGATAAAACTGGCCAAACATTTTGGTGTCATTGCCAAGGAAGGATGTCAATTGATACAGTCAGCCAATGCTTTCTTTTGAATTTTATTTTGATAGAGTGTTTCTAATTTTAAAAATGTTGGGTCGTAAGACGAGAGGTAAGAACCTATGCATCACTCTAATACACTTGAGATCTCTCACCACTGTAATAATTATAACACTTAGGGTGTGCATATTGTTTAATTTTATTTCGATAGTGTGTCATTAATTTTACAAGCCCCGTGTGGTAAGTCCAAAGGTAAGAACCTGTGCATCAATCTAATATACCTGAGCAGGCTCACCACTATAACAATTAAGATAGTAGGGTGTTAAAAAAATTACACATAGGGTCCATGTGTAGAATGTATGAGTGAAGAAGAAGCAAAATGTGGAAACTCTAATAAATCTACATGCAAAAGTGGTCCTAAAAAGAACAAGAAAAATATTGATCAAGGGAGAACAAACATTTATCCAAGAATTGATATCAAAAGCAGAGAGAGAGCAGCCAACATCAATAAAAAATAGGAGTATCTAGTCCCACTATTTTAGGACCCCATTTTCTTCAAACTAGCCTGCAAACTCTTAAATCTGTACGCTTAACTCAGGAACAACATAGAGAAACTAGTGGCCAGGATTTTGGATTAGAAGGACAAGAGGAAACCAGTGGGAAGCATCAATAACCAAAATCAAAAGAACATTCTTTTACTTTTCAATACCCAGACTCAGGCAATGCAGTAAAACAACCAGTCCCATAACAATCTGAGCCATTATCACAAGAGTCTCTATCTACAGAACATTCGTCTGAACAATCTTTAGAAGGATACTCACTAGAAAAAGAATTAGGAGAATTTCCAATGGGGGGTAACAACAACAACAACAATAATGGGACAAATTCCACTATTACCACTTTTGAATTTCCAATAAGTGATATAAAGGGAGAAGCCCCCATGAAAAATATCCCTCTATCAACCCTTCCGTCTTTCCATGGATTGACTATAGAAGATCTTGATACTTTTTTGTTTGAGTTTGATGTTTTGTGCATGAGTTATGATTACACTTCATATGCTCAGAAGCTAAAACTATTTCTTGCCACTCTGAAAGGAGTAACATTAATATGGTTTATGGGACCAGGTTCTGCCACTATTCGGACATGAGGAGATATGAAGACTACATTTTTAAAAAGCTACCAGGCCTATTATCGAACCAACGATCTAAGAGAGGAGATATTCATAATGACACAAAAGGAATAAGAGAACTTGGAAGGTTATGTAGATCGGTTCCATTATAATCTACAAATGTTCAAACATAGTGATCGAGATCTAGAGATTTTGAAAATAATATTCATATGATGAATGAGAGATGACTTCCTTGACATGTTGAACCCTTTAGGAAAAGGAAATATATCATAGGAGCCATATGATGAGATAATAAAACTTTTCTTAAGGTTTTCATGAGGAAGAAGTATGGCACATGATGCCTTTGTTAAAATACATAAATCTATGAATGGAGGTGTGACTAGAGATGAGATTGGAAGCCTATTTGAAAATCTCAAGAACAATATTCTCAGTACCTTATCTGCCCAACTGATGACAACACAAGTGAAAAAGGTATGGGAAGAAGATGACAAATCCTTCACTGTGTTCTACCCAAAATGTAAAGAGAAACATTCACTGAAGGAATATAGAGTCAACAACATCAATTTGTCCAATCTTTGTGACCTAGAGCATTCTATAGGATATTGTATAGAGATCCCAAGACTGAAGGAAACACTCAAATAATCAATCGAGGAGGTTAAGTATTCTTACTTTATTGGGTCTAGAAAGCCTTGGAAACCATGACTACCAGGTATGTCTCAATATTTTTCTTTCAGTTCATGGAATAATGTATATAATGCTCATAAATTTCCATGGTAGTATCCTACTCCTCCAACTCAATTTCCTTCACCATGGAACCAATGGTCTCCTTCTCCACCTTTTTAGTGTCCTCCATTACTGGTGCAACAACAATTGCAACTTCCACCTCTCTCATCATCTGCTACTACTCCTCCCATACATCCCCAATTACCTATACAGTCTAACCCTAACCCAAATAATAAGGCAACTTAAAATATAGAAGCCCCCACTTCTTTCCACACTTACTACATTACCCCTGTTGGATGCAATGAGATATACCTTCAATCAGGAAAAGTAGTAAACTCAAAAACCTCCCCTATCATTACTAAAGAGGAATGTGAATTACCTAGGGATCATGTGGATTTTGACAAAACTTCTACATCTATAACAACTGATTCAAATAATGCTAACACATCTCTAATATCCAATCTAATAGATAGAGTAACCAAGGATCCTCCATATCTATAAAGACTAGTTGAAACTAGGATGATTCCAAAACCTGAATATGATTTTCTAAAGGAGTTAAAAAATATACACATAAGGATTCCCTTGATACAAACCATTAAGGATGTTCCCATCTATGCGAAAATAGTAAGAGACCTATGTGTTAAGAAACTTGGAAGGAAGCCCAAAGATCCTATTACCATCGGTGTGATGGGAAACTTGTTAGAACTAATGACTGGTCAACCTCTTTTGGCCAGATACAATGATCTAGGGAATCCTACAGTCATTGTTTATATTGATGGGAATCCCATTCCAAATACATTAATTTATTTGGGGGTAGAAATCAATGTAATGACTAAATAAATATTCACCCTTTTAGGACTGCACGAGCTGAGACAAACACCTAGAGTGCTAGAACTAGAAGATAGGTCATGTGTTAGACCTGAAGGAGTGGTAGATGACGTAGACATCACAGTGTGTTCCTGGAGGTATCCAAAATTTTTTCTTATCTTTCAAACCAAAGAAAATATGGGGGTTCATTCATAGGTTGTAGGTCAGGTTTCATGAGGATTTCATATGGACAAGCCAAAAATAACCTCAACATTTATCCTCCTACAAAACCATGTAGGGATTTGGAAATCCCCTGTGGGATGAATTTGAACCTGAACCAGATCATTCTCAGCCACTCCTCACTCTTGGCAAAGCCTAGTATTTTAAGAATGAAATCAGGGATGATATTAACAATGGATTTATCAATAATTCCCTTTTTGTTACTTCTATTGATGATTTAGGGGTAGAATACACCATGGAAGAAATGAGTCTAGAACATATGAAAACTACCCCTAATCTCAAGAGCATCCTATTTGAAATAGAGCCAGGAAAAAGTTCAAATATTAATCCTAATCCGACTTCCAAACAGAACAAGACGTTGTTACAGCTGTTACAGAGGCATAAAAAGGAATTTGCATGGGATTACACAGACATGAAGGGAATTCACCCTAACCTATGTACCCACCACATCTACTTGAAAGAATATTGAAATCCAGGTAGGAAACCACAAAGACGCATGAACCCAACACTTAAAGAAGTAGTAAAAGATGAATTACAAAATCTTCTAAATGCCAACTCCATTTATCCCATTTTTGAGAGCCAATGCATATCTCCACTTGTTATTGTTCCTAAAAAGAATGGCAAGTGGAGGATCTATGTAACTTATCGATAACTTAAGAAATCCACAAAAAAGGACCATCTCCCCTTGCCATTTATAGATCAAGCCCTTGACCCCTTATCTAGAAAGAGATTATTTTTATTTCTAGATGGGTTTAATGGTTATAATCAGATATATATTGCCCCTGAGGATCTAGATAAAACCACCTTTACTTGCCCTTGGGGGACTTTTACATACAAAATTCTCCCTTTTGGACTCTGTAATGCACCAACAACCTTCCAGAGCGAAATATTGAGAATATTTACATATTTGTTAAATGACTATTTAGAAGTATTCATGGATGACTTTACACCTTATGGTGATGATTTTGAACAAAAATTGGCCATTCTCAAAAAAGTGTTAGAGCAATGTGAGCAAACAAATGGTGATTTAAGCACTAAAAAATGTCACATGATGATGAATGAAGGAATTGTGCTTGGGAACTATATTTTTGCTACAGGAATAAAAGTAAACTTTGCTAAGATAGAAGTAATTCTAAAAATTCCAACTCTCAAAACATAGAAGGAGGTACGTAGTTTTTTGGGAGATGTAGGGTATTACAGGAGGTTTAAGAAAAAACCTTTCACATATTGAATTTGCATTATTTTCTCTTCTTGGAAAGGGAAATGTGAATGTTCCTTTAGAGAGTTAAAGAAGTGTGTATCAACAAACCCTATTTTGCGAGGACAAAACTAGGATCTGCCATTTCACATAGCAACAGATTCATCTGATACTATTGTGGGAGTTGTGTTAGGTCAACTACAAGACAAGAAGCCATATGTCATCTACTACATCAGTAAGAATTTGATTCCAACAGAGTTAAATTATATAGTTACAGAAAAAGCGTTTCTTGCAATAGTGCATGACATTAATAAATTTAGACACTACATTACATGTTATCAAGTTTTTGTGCACACTGACCACTATACCATTCGTTTATTAATGAATAAACATGTTCTAATGGTAGGGTTACACGTTGGTTACTAATGTTACAAGAATTTGATATAAAAATCACAAGGGCTTCACTCAATGAACCTCTAACATAGCACATGTGTTCGTGGCATACTAAAAAATACCCTTAATTTTACTAAATGTTGGAAAATACCTCTAAAAATCACATTATTTAATCCCCTACCAATACAAACCCAATACACCTTCCCAATTAAAAAAACACCTAATTTCACTAGATATTGTAGGTTTCCATTTTTTCATTAGCATTTTTTATACCCCTTTATATTTTTTTTATTATCTTTGAGCTCCATTTTTTATACCTACCAATATTAAAACCTTTTACCCCCCTATTATATGCTCAATATATTGGGTCATTTTTTCCTCAATATATATCCCCCAATATGAGCCCACATGGTGTGTTATTGCTCCCACAGTGAAGCCCCCGTGATAACGATCTTAGATAAACTTGGAAAAAATAATGTAGTCGATGATTTTCTTTCTAGGCTAACTGTCAATAGTGATTGCGTAGCCATTGAGGATTCTTTTCTGGATGAATATATTTTCTTTGTTTCAACTCACTCATCATGGTACGTAGACATAGCTAACTACCTTGCTACAGGGAGATTTCCACAACATCTTCCATCAAAATAAAAGAAGAAGATTGTTCAGCAGAGTGCAAGATACTCTTGGGTAGAGGGATACCTCTTGTGTGAGAGAGGACAAGATTTTTTATCCTTAAAGCCTATTATGGAGAACCTTATGGAGGACACTTTGCTGAAAAAAGGATAGGCTATAAAGTGCTTTAAATCGGGTATTATTGGCCTACCATATTCTAGGATGCAAAGAAATTTGTAAAGGGATGTGAAAATTGTCAGAGAATGGGTCAATCACTCTAGTCCAATGGAATGTGGTTACAACCTCAAATAGTCTTGGAACCATTTGAGAAGTGAGGCTTAGACTTTTTGGGACCAATTAATCCTTCATCACAATAGAAGTCCTACATTCTAGTCTGTACAGACTATGTCACAAAATGGGTTGAAGCAAAGGCACTAACCAGGACAACTGCATAGGTTGTTTCACATTTCTTATTTGAAGACATTTTTGTTTGTGTTGGGGTTGTTGTAGGGAAAAGTATCTGATTCGGATGACCCTATCCCACTCTAAGGGTGATAGTACCTCAGCAACAACTGTAAAGAAAACTACTTAAGGTTTACTTCTTTCTGAAAGCAAGAGAGAATGAAGAAATGCACTAACCGTTGTCTTGCACTTAATGTCGAATCCAAACTCTTCTCTTTGCTTGCTTGCTCCCAGCTCCTTGCTCTTTTGCTGGCCCAGCTACAATGAGATCCTGCAAAATAACAAAGAAGGAAACTACAAGAAGCATGCAATCATAACTGATTCAAGGATTAGCATAAATCAAATATACAATTATCACAATACATCATTGAAACAAGTGCATATAGAAGAACCTCAATAGCTTTTATTAATGGAAGAAGTAAAGTTCTGAGAGTGTCACAACCATTGAAGGCCCCAATCCAGCAACACCTCCCAGCAGAAAGAATTTCTCCTCTTCACCTCCTTCAAGCAATCACCCAATAGCTCTATAGTGAAACCAACAACATATCATTACTTTGCACAAAATACCAGCCTCCTGAGCTCATAGGAGAGAGCTCAATATATAGATGAATTGAGAAAGGATGAGTCAGCTTGCAACTGATGTGTAGCTGCCTTGTGTCCTCTATCTCTTCAGTTGATCTTCAGTTCTTGAGTCCACTTGGAGAACCTTGCTTCCACTTGGAGAAACAGAGCCTCTGACTCATCACAAGGCGAAATCCCTGATCCAAGTGTCATTTTTGGAAGATTCCAAAGCAATGACTCAGTGTGCCACTTGTCCCATCTCGCTCAGCGCAGGTGGCCTTTGTTCTACCTGCTTTGCAACGCAGGTACACCATGGAGGAGTTGAGTTTCAGTGCAGAAGCCTAGTGGAGCACCTGCTTTGATTTCAGGATTGCTTGTTTTTGAGTGTTTTCAGGTGGAGAACTGATCTGAGAGCTGTTGGTTTGCTGACCTTGTTCCTCTAGGGGTAGGAACATCATGTTTAGGGACTTTGGATCCCTTGGATTATTGACAATTCATGCCTGATGCTGCAAGGCACAAAATTGTCTATAACAGATGCCCCCTAAAGTATGAGGTCGTTTATCGGGTGAAATGCTTTATTAGGAGGATCCGAAGTTCATTCAATCTGCTGAGAAGTGTCCTGTAATAAGATACAATACAATACATTATTTTTCATACTTTTTCATGATCTAGCTGAGGCGGGCATTCCCATGCTCAGCTTTATAAATTCATTTTGGTACATAGCACAGACGATCGTCTGATGATAGACTGATAATTCTCTGCTGAAATTATCATCCTTTGAGAAGGATGATCATCTGCTGCAATGATGTACATATCAAATGCCTTTATATCCTAAATATATATCGCAGCCCGGATGGATGAAACTAGATCCGGGGTCTTCAATCTCTTCCGATCTTCACTCGATGTACAAGTCGATCCATGTGAGAATTTCTTGAAGTCGAACATGGAAAGACATCGCTTGATTACCGGTCAATGATGTAAACCGTTAACAAGCGCGAGAGGAATCACCGATAAGGATGATGACCCTCAAGGTACAGCAGTACAATTCACATGGTGGGAATAAAGGACTTGGCGTCGACCACCATGCAAAATCCTCTGGTCGAAGGTCATTGATGTATACCTGTCGCCGGAAGTGAGAAACTTGCCATTGAGGCATGCAAGCTTCAAAGTACTGAAGGGGTTGTTCCTAGATCAACTCCTTGGATAATGAGCTGATGTCGACAAGGAGCGATCCGTCAAAGGAGGGCCTTAATGAATCCCACATCATTGACACGGAACGGAGCTAGTGATTGTGATGAGGTGAAAAACAAACTGTGATGTATGATTCAGGGTGGCGGTCATGAAATGGATGAAGGACAATGTATGGCAGTGGATGGGACACGGTTGACTCTTTGCATAACAACATCTCTTGAACATATAACGACACTGATGTGATGGATCTGTAGCATTACCCCAAATGTGGATGGTGTGGCGAGGACCATGGTGATGAGACCGGTGAATGAAACAACCCAACCCGATGTGATACGGAGGACAAAGTGTCATGTTCAAGAGCGACTTGCTACCATTAAAGCTGTGAGGTTCTCCCAATTTTTCCCCAGTCATTGCTGACCAGTACCTCTTTATTTTTATCAAGCTTGAGGAGGATAACATATGCTTGTTCTATAACCTGCCCTTCGGGCAAGCCCATCGCTATGTTTTAACGAGCCTAGCGATAGGGAAACTCGTTCTCGTCTAAAGACAAGTTTGTTGCTATTTAATGAATTTAACGAGTCTAACGACAAGGATAACTCGGTCCTTTTCATTTTTAGAGAGTCTGAAAAGGTACATAAAGTCAACTCCTGAATTCCTTTTTCGTCATCTAATCCCTTAAGTCCGAAAAAGTATAAAACAATACAGAAGGGATGAATTTTCGATTGTTTTAACGAGCTGAACAAAACAAGTGCTCGATCTTTTTGTGCAATAATCCCTCAGGTCCAAAAAGATTAAAATCTAGAGGAGGGATAACTCTTCCGGTCGTTTAACGAGCTGGAAGGCCAAAACTCGGCAAACTTTTCATATTTTACGAGTCAGGAGAAAAGAGCTCAAAGAAGACTCGTCTTTTGAGGAACGAGTGATAAACAGGGATAGCAGCAGATTCCAGGTACAGGTTGGAATATTCCAATCACGGCAGTGTCACAAGGATGGCTAAGTGAAATCACTCTTCGCAGCTGTTCCTCAAAATGGGTAAACAAACATATGGAGATGAACGATTGGCCAAATGAACGGATGGAGGTGAGACTGCAAGAACACGACCAAGGGCTTTTAATATGGCTGTCAAAGGTTACATTTACGAAGGTTATTTACCGGGCCGGGTTCGTTTTTAACGAGCTTGAACACTGCTCAACCTTATGTTTATTTTTTAACGAGCATGAACTATGTGCTAAAACTGCTCGGATCTTGCGTTTATTTTTTAACGAGCATGAACTGTGTGCTAAAACTGCTCGAATATACCAGTCATAATACAAGAAACGACTCAGGTGAGATAGCTATTTTTTAAGGAGCTTTATCTCACGAAGCTATGCTCCTATTTGGCAAGTTTTGACTTTTGCCCCACATCCTTTCTTTATGCAAGCTGGAAACGGCTAATCCTACGAGTTTAACGGGTTAGACCTACAGGTTTAAAGGGAGGACCTAAAAATTTAAAAAAATAAATAGTCGTCCCGTGCTTGCACTCCAAAAGGTTTGCATGCCCCCAGGTATAAAGTATAATTTCGAGGCGCTGCCTCTTTCTTATTATCCGAAAAATGGTTTTATTTGCTGCCGCAAACTGAACTCTCTTTTCGGCGATGTCTATCATTAGGTTGCTAAGGATGGTGACTACTTGTTGCAGCAATTTCATCTCTTTCTTTGGAGGCTGCCCCTACTTATCCTTCAAAACATATGTTTTAATGGGTGAGGCTTGCCTTCAAAGATGGTGGCTACTTGCTGCCACAAATGGATCTCCTTCCTCAGGAGAGCCTACTTACCTAGACAAGGGGAGCGAGAAGCTGATTATCTCACTCACATAACTTTGACAAAAGAATCTTATTCTAGAACAACCCTCTCTTCCTTCCTTCGGACGGGGTACGGACTAGTCATATTCTTCTGCGGAAATCAACTTTATACCCAAGGTTTCCTCTGCCCAAGGCAGGCCAGGGTGCATGCCCCCTGGGTCCCAGTTACATCTTTCCGAATCACTCGCATTCATCGGGAAGTAGAACCGGGGGTGGAGGCATTCCTTGAGTGAATAAACCGTTAAGGGATGGTATTTGACTATTTGCGATGCGTGATCCTGGAAATGAAAGTTGGTCTACGAGCTTGACCATTCTTCCTTCGTGCGGAAAACACATAACTCTGAAGAGTGAGGACACTATTGCCTCCATGCAATATATATAGTCTCGTCCAAGGAGTAAGTTATACACCAAGGGTCCTTGGACGACCATGACATTCATATGAACTGTCTTCCCCTTCAATGTAACGGGAACATTGGGGAGAATCCCTAACGGGCGACTGGTTCCTTTATCAAAACCTGATAGATTTCTCATCTCAGGTAAAAGCGCCGGGGAACCCAGTGCTTTCCAAGCAATAGAGGAAAGGATACTCACAGAAGCCCCTTCATCAATGATAGTTCCAGCCATCACCATTCTATAGATTTGGACAATGATTCTGAATGGTATACTGGCTGGTAACCGGGGTCTGCCTAGTTGATTCCAATCAAAGGATACAACTAGGTTGCTTGGTGGTGGGATTGAATACACGGCCGGATACGACCCTGACGATGTTCCTTCCTGCGATAAAGGAATGGGCGCGTTGCCCTGATGCTCATCAGAGTCTGTGTTGATGAAAAGAATCTGGATGGTGTCATCCTTATTCTCTTCAATGAGGGTGTCATTTGAAGATGAATCTTCAACGACGGTGTCATTTGAGGATGAAACCTCTGAAGGAAGAATCGGGTCAACTGCCGTTTCGACCTTTAGACTTTTGTCTGGTCTGGATTCATTAGGTTCATTCTCAATGACGGACACTTCAGCTGACCACTTGAGCGGGCCAGCTGGATTTTCAACTATCGAGGGATTAGGCACGAGTTTTTGGTATCCAGGAGGAAGTCGTAACGGTGATACCGGACGATCTTCCAAAACTCTCTTCGCCTCATCTAAGAATGGACATCGGTGGATGGCGTGATCGCCTTCACACAACATACAGGGTGATCTTGGTCTCCCTTTTCGTCCTTCACTCTCGCTAGTTGATGGACTGCAATCAACATGACTACCAGAGGTTGATGCTACCGGATTGTGCAACCTGGGGGACCAGTCCCTTAGTATCCGGGGAATACAAGGACAATCACGGTGGAAGTGGGTCCCTTTGCAAATGACACATGGCGATTTAGGCCCGGTCGGTGCAGTGTGTGGATTTTTGTCAGATGTCTTTTGCTTTCCCCCAGTCACCTTCGCCATAGGCCCCTTCTACTTCTTTTCTCTCTTCATCTTTTCCTTCTTCTCCATGGGAGGCTGACTTTTGCCGGCTCTACCTTGCGAAGATGAGGGATCAGAGGAAGAATTGTAAGAAGTGGAAGGCTGGTGGGTAGCTCTAGACTGGTCTGACTGTTGATTCGACTGCTCAGGATTAGTGGCGATTTGAACTACATTAGTTGAAAAGAGCCATACATGTAGGCCAATTGTCAATCCTGGAAGTGACAATGTGGCCATATGGGGCGCACCAAAATCTCCCCAAGAGGAGAAGGGACTGGGACTTCCGCCAAGGTGACTTCCTTGGTTGGTGGGCTCCATACTTTTCAACTGAAATATCAACGTGGGAATAACAGGTGATTATGTTCCGATTAAAATAAATTTTATTAACGACGCTTTAGACACAACTTTGCTTTTTCATGTTTTAAGAGTCGAGAAAAAGCTAAAGATGACTCTAGTCTCCTTCGATGTTTTAACGAGCCCGAAGTGACAAATGCTGAGATGGACTTTTTCAGTTATAGAGTTTGAAAAAGGCCAAAAGAAACTACTCTGGAGTTCTAGGCAGAGGGTGTGCCAAACTTTTCGCGAAACCACAGAATACGTTTTACGGTACGGGTGGTCGATCTTCGTGAATGCTGTGTTCACTGCATCGCGATCAGTAGGGCGGCCGACACGGCTTCCTATGGATAAAGGCTTTGTTCCTATAGGGGTCTCCCAATATATACGCGACGGTACGTGGGAGCACAAGTCCGTATTAGTGCCACCGACTCTCAGGAGGAATCACCCACCTTCGTAGAGATCGACAGTCACTACGTTTAACGACGCCGGAACACGTCTCTACCTAGACCTCTATGTGTTTGCGTTATGTTTCAAAGCGTTGTTATGTAAATTGAATTTATTTTAATGTTGATCTTGCTTAGCAGTTTGCCTTTAAGGATCACCATGAGATGTATATGACAAATTCCTGATGCAGTCTAAGATGAGAAGCAAACTTTTCAATCTTTCAACTTTGAAAATCTTAACTACTGAGGGAGAAGAAAGGCAAATCTTTTCACACAGATCATAGAGCACACACTAATGCAAAATTTCCTAAATCGTCATGCAAGCAGTCAAATGCAAAATGCACAATGCATGTATTTTCTTTTCCCTTTCTTAATGTTGATGTATTACAAAAAGAAAGTTGTTATATAACTTTGATTTCAATTTAAAGCGAAAACAAACAAGCTTGTCCAAAATCAAAAGACACCTTAAGATTTACTTGTTTAATCACTGGAAATACATGAAATCAAACCATAATGACGAAAGTAAAAAGACTAATCAGCTATGGACAGCAAACAAGCTAACTCTTTAGACCAGCAAAATGCCTAACACAGGTTCAGATCTAAGAGGCCAAAGCAAGACTAGGTCACTTTCGTTATGGGAAATTGTAAATGATGCAAGAAATACAAAAGAACAAGTACAATTTCGTTATATAACAGAGGCGGAATGATGGCAAGTAAGGTTGGTTTCAGAACAGGTACAAGACTGGTAACTAGCTGCAAAATCTATAGTGAAAACAGGCAAGAAAAAGGGAGGAAACCCCAAATGCACAAGGAAAAATTGGGCCAACACAGGTGCTGCACAGCCAGTCTGGCTCTCAGCGCAGGTAGCCCCTTCGGGACCTGCGTTGCAAAGCAGGTAGCCTGTGTACTACCTGCTTTGGAAAACGAAAGTTGCGTTTTCTCAGTTTCCGGGTCACAATTTTCTCAAAAATTCACAGTTTTTGCTCAAATCAGAAGCTATCAGTCAAGCACACACTAAGGGATGACAAGGAAGATGAAAAGCTATCACTAAGAGCTTACAAGTATCCTTGTAGATCAGCTCTTCAAATCATGAACATGCTCAGAAATGAGCTAGAGTAGCTGCCCTCTACTTCGCTTTTGATATAGTCAAAAGCTTTTCGATTTGGTACTCTTTTGTTCAGGAAATGAATAGAAAAATACTACAAACAATCAAACAGATACGATCCCCAGTGGAGTCGCCAGTTTGTTGTAGGGAAAAGTATCCGATTCGGATGACCCTATCCCACTCTAAGGGTGATAGTACCTCAGCAACAATTGTAAAGAAAACTACTTAAGGTTTACTTCTTTATGAAAGCAAGAGAGAATGAAGAAATGCACTAACCGTTGTCTTGCGCTTAATGTCGAATCCAAACTCTTCTCTTTGCTTGCTTGCTCCCAGCTCCTTGCTCTTTTGCTGGCCCAGCTACAATGAGATCCTGCAAAATAACAAAGAAGGAAACTACAAGAAGCATGCAATCATAACTGATTCAAGGATTAGCATAAATCAAATATACAATTATCACAATACATCATTGAAACAAGTGCATATAGAAGAACCTCAATAGCTTTTATTAATGGAAGAAGTAAAGTTCTGAGAGTGTCACAACCATTGAAGGCCCCAATCCAGCAACACCTCCCAGCAGAAAGAATTTCTCCTCTTCACCTTCTTCAAGCAATCACCCAATAGCTCTATAGTGAAACCAACAACATATCATTACTTTGCACAAAATTCCAGCCTCCTGAGCTCATAGGAGAGAGCTCAATATATAGATGAATTGAGAAAGGATGAGTCAGCTTGCAACTGATGTGTAGCTGCCTTGTGTCCTCTCTCTCTTCAGTTGATCTTCAGTTCTTGAGTCCACTTGGAGAACCTTGCTTCCACTTGGAGAAACAGAGCCTCTGACTCATCACAAGGCGAAATCCCTGATCCAAGTGTCATTTTTGGAAGATTCCAGAGCAATGACTCAGTGTGCCACTTGTCCCATCTCGCTCAGCGCAGGTGGCCTTTGTTCTACCTGCTTTGCAACGCAGGTACACCATGGAGGAGTTGAGTTTTAGCGCAGAAGCCTAGTGGAGCACCTGCTTTGATTTCAGGATTGCTTGTTTTTGAGTGTTTTCAGGTGGAGAACTGATCTGAGAGCTGTTGGTTTGCTGACCTTGTTCCTCTAGGGGTAGGAACATCATGTTTAGGGACTTTGGATCCCTTGGATTATTGACAATTCATGCCTGATGCTGCAAGGCACAAAATTGTCTATAACAGGGGTACCTAGAGAAATCGCAACAGATGGAGGACCATAGTTCACATCTCATTTTTTCCAGAGGTTAGTGGAGGAATTCAAGATCTGTCACAGAATTACTTCACCATATCATCCTTAGGAAAATGGTCCAGTGGAGAGCACTAATAAGGTTATATAAGGAATTGTCACTAAGATTGTAGCAAGCCTTTGAAGGAACTGGGCTGAAAATGTTCCAGAAGCACTATGGGCATATAGAACTGCATGGAGGACTACTACTATATTTTCACCCTACATATTGGTGTATGGTAAAAAGAAATTATTTCCCAATTAGTCTGAAATAAAAACACTCAGAACAACATTGCAAGTGAACATGGATTTGACTACAACTTAGAAATATTGATTAGACTAGTTAAATGAACTAGATGAGAAGAGATTGGATTCTATCCAGCAGACAGACATCATCCAACAGACAGACATCATCCAGCGACAAAGGGCTAAGTGGCATGACAAGTTTATCGAAAATAAGGTGTTTCAGAAAGGCAATTGGACTCTACTGTATGAATCATGATTCAAAGAATTCAAGGGGAAGCTATTCACAAGGTGGCTAGGTCCTTATGAGGTAGATACAGTGTTTTCCAATGGGACCATGAGATTGGTTACCAGAGACAGTACTAAAGTTCCATTGCTTTCCAATGTGCATCGTCTACGGTTATATCATAACCAACCTCAAAGGATTCATTTTTTAACATTTGCTAACAATGTATCCAAGTTATGAGAGCAGGGGAAAATTCTCTTTTACTGTCAAATTCTTAAATTGCAATAAGTGTAGCAGCTGAAAACCAACTTTTTTTGGGATTTGATACACCAAAAAAGAGAAAAAAAATAAAAAAATAAAATAAAAGATAGTAAAAGAAAGTAAATAAATAAATTTGCTTGTGAAAACCTCTTGTGGGGTGTAGGTAGATAATTGTACCAGCTAAAAGCCACTTTGTGGAGGCTGATACACATTTTCCTTTTTATAAGTTCTTTAACAACATGACATTTATGATATATAACAACATGCTTGTTGCAAGCCTGTTTTATGTTTCATCGTATTATGTTGAGAATTCTTTTGTAGGCACAAAATTGTAATTCATAAAAGGAATACATTGTTGTAATAAAGTATTGTTGCAAACATTATTCAACCATCATGTAGAAATTATTTTTTTGTTACATCTGTAATAGCCGGTCTGATGAAGATATATATTGCATGAACGTAGTTGCCTTCGTTCACTTCAGTAATCACCATCACCAGCACTCCATTGTTAGCATCAATCAAATCACCCTCCAATAAGTCATTCGAAAAAGGAATATTGTTTCTTTCTTTATTTAGAAATTATGGTAGTTAATACGTCATTTCGTTTTGACGGTCGAGGATGGCCTTTGCATTTAAGTTGGGGGGTGACAAATCATTTTTTGATCCATGACATAACTCGGTTTAAAGTGACAATACCCATTAATCATTACCACCCTGCATGATTGATTACCTCATTAATTCTAACTGTATCCAAGTCAGATTTTTACACCTTTGAATTAATGATGAAATGATAACTAACGTTGAAGAACTTTCTGACTTAATACCCTTTCCTATTGCCCTAATATCCACCCCAATGTATTTCTTCACCCTCAATGCACAAAATTTCTAGGAATTGTGATGGTAAGCAAGCGGAAATTCAAGGTGATTGTGAAGGGTCTATAATAGTGAAGGATAGGGGGAGTAGTGGTAAAGCATGAATGAAATTTCACTGAGGCTTTGGAGAAATTCCTTGAAGCATATCAAATATTCAAAGAAGTAGAGTGGATCGAATTCTTTGAGCAACTTAGGGGGTCAGATGAAAATTTTTCTTTGGAATTTGCTCAAAATCTGAAGAGGAATCGAACAAAGTTTAGAGTCCTAAGACCAAAGATTACAAAAGAAGTAATTTCCATAGTAAAGTCACTTCGACTCGAAGGGAAGAGGTGGTTCAATCGGAAAATTAATGATCCAACTCTCAAAGCTAAATTCTTGCAGGGAGAAGAATAATTGATCAAGAAGGGAAGAGGAGTTGACCACCTTTCCCTTCCTCAACTGTGGGATAATGCTTCGCTATTCATTATTAAGTACATTACATGTGAGGGGTGCTCAATGATAGTCTTCAACTATCATTTTCCATTGCTGAGCCATCTTTGGCATGGAAAATTGGTCAATCTTCCCTATTTCCTGTTGGAAAATTTGAAACATATGGCTGTAGCGATAAAGGTGGCCTCACATCCAGAGAGATGCATTACCAATGATGGTCTCATAAATTTGATCGTGATGGAATCCCTGGAGCGGAAGCAAAGAAGTTGGTAAAATTTTATTAGTGAAACTCCTACATATGCTTCGGGGGAAGCTGATTAGACTAAGGAGAAGGGATAGTCTTTGAGAGTTAGAGTCAAGAAAAGGTCACTTGAGAAATTGGTGGGTGGCAGGATACTGAAGAAAAGGGTTAAGGTTGTTTCTCAACTAGAACCCTCGCCACCAAAGAAGAAACTAGAACCCTCACAACCGAAGAAGAAACCATAACCCTCACCATCAAAGGAGAAGCCAAAACCCTGACTAGCATTTAAGAAGAGACCAGGTGAGCAAGAAGAATAAAAGGAGAAGCTGAAGAAGAGGAAAAATACAAGGCAGGAAGACACGTCTTCACCTGGTAAGGATGAAACCCGAAACTTTCTTCTTAAAATTGAGAAATTGGAATCAGGGAATAAGAAATTAAAGTAGCAATTAGGAGGGAGAAAAATCAAAACTATTGAGAAATGAAAACAGGAAATTCTAGTTTAATTTGTCCTTGAATTAAAATGAGAATTAAAATTGAATTCTATTCTCATAACAACTTGTAAATAGTTAATTAAGTTTAATTAACTTAATTAGTTTTATGAGAAATTTTTCGGCAAAAATCACATTAAATTTCATTTGTCGACGCGTTCCGAACTAACAAGTGTGGTTCATCATCAGCACAAGTTGAAGAAACAGATCTAGCTTTGCCTATTAAATAGTTTGAGCAGGACCTCGACAACTATATTTCTTGACCAAGCAATGGCTATATGGACTAACGGCTATTTGATTGGGGAACGGTTAGTTGAAGGGCATGACTTCTGTTTTTATAATTCCAATGAATATTAAATTGATAGTTATTTATATAAAGGTTAAAGGGACTACGAATAAATAACTTTTAAAATAAACCAATTAATAGTTAGTTAAAAAATTATATAAATAATAGTGTAATTAACTATTAAGATATAATAAATATAGTTAGTTATATTTTTTATTAAAAAAGTTAAAGGGACATAGTTTGTTAACTTATAATTAAAATAAATTTATTTTAAATTAGTAGTTATTTACAAATATTATAGAATTTTTTTGCAGGGTTATACAAATAATTATAACTATAACTTAAAATAAATAATTTTTAAAACAAAATAATTAATAGTTAGTTAAAAAATTATTAAATATATAAATAATAGTGTAATTAACTATTAAGAGATGTTAAAATATAAGGACATATTTTATTAACTTATAATTCGAAAAATAAATTAATTATAGAATAAATTTATTTTAAATTAGTATTTATTTATAAATATTGTAGAGATTTTTGGGGGGTTAGAAAGAATATTTTAAAATTATTATTTATTTATTTTTTAAACATATTATCCTAGATTGATCTCAATAAATAGAATTATTATTGGAGTTAAGGAATAATTGCTTTGCTACTATCAATCTAATAGTGTATGATAATATAAATTAATTTATTAATGAAGACGTATACTTATAACCTAAATAAAAATAAAAGAACCCTGAAGAGGGACTAAGAGGCAAGGTTCGGGACCCAACAACTATAGATTATCCATAAATCATAAAGGCCAAAGAGAGAAGGATACAAGAAACCAAGGGGAAACGACTAGGAAGAGAGGGTCAGGATCTAACAACTACTGATCTTCCATCCATCTTCTCTATTGAGATTGTTTGGTCTTTTTTCAATCTCAAGGGCTTCCCTAAATTTCCAGCGATGGCACTGCGAAACCCCTCCTAGTCGTTTTCTTCCCTCCCTCCTTTTTTTTTGCTTGATCTTGGTCCTCGATGCCCCTTGGTTTCTCGTATCCTTCTCTCTTTGGCCTTTATGAGTTATGGATAATCTATAGTTGTTGGGTCCCGACCCTCGCCTCTTAGTCCCTCTTCAGGGTTCCTTTATTTTTATTTAGGTTATAAGTATACGTCTTCATTAATAAATTAATTTAATATTGTTATACACTATTAGATTGATAGTAGCAAAGAAATTATTCCTTAACTCTAATAATAATTCTATTTATTGAGATCAATCTAGGATAATATGCTTAAAAAAAATAAAAATAAATAAATAAATACTAATTTTAAAATATTCTTTCTAACCCCCAAAAATCTCTATAATATTTATAAATAACTACTAATTTAAAATAAATTTATTTTATAATTAATTTATTTTTCGAATTATAAGTTAATAAAATATGTCCTTATATTTTAACATCTCTTAATAACTAATTACACTATTATTTATATATTTAATAATTTTTTAACTAACTATTGATTATTTTGTTTTAAAAATTATTTATTTTAAGTTATAGTTATAATTATTCGTATAACCCCACAAAAAATTTCTATAATATTTGTAAATAACTACTAATTTAAAATAAATTTATTTTATAATTAATTTATTTTAATTATAAGTTAATAAAATATGTCCCTTTGACTTTTTAATAGAAATATAACTAACTATATTTATTATCTCTCAATATTTTTTTTTTGACAAGTTCGGTTGCTGTATTAATCTCTGAAAAAAAGTGGGAGTCAGGACTCCTTAAGTACAATAGATGCCGAAGAAGTTCAAGATCTGCGGAGTTACATAGCAGAAAGCTCTCCTTGATCCTGCTTGTTCTTGTTTTAAATGATTCTCGACAAGAATAAACTCTTACAAATTGAAATAGCAGAAATTGACAACGACAGTTCATTTCTGATATATGCTAATATGAATATGATGCTGAGCTGAATAATCTTTCCGCTTTTCTACTTGAGGAATTCAGGTTTTCGCTGTTGAAGAAATTCTTCAAAAGATTCTGAGCTGCTTTGAGCACCTCCTCCTGGCTGCCTCTTATCTCGAGTTGAAGAAGATAGGTCCCATGCTGGCCAAGATATGAAACTATGGTTGACAGCGTATTATAATTAACAGAGAGGTGTTCCAATAGCATCACTCCATCGCTAGAGTCCGGTAAAGTTGCCATCATATGAGTTAAATGGGCTGAATAATGCGCTGAGGGATATTGGTGAATGGGGCAGGGTAGTCGAGGATCGGCCTTGGGAGAACAGGCGGGATCCATATGGGATCGGAAGAAGGCATGAAATCTTTTCCAGAAAATTGTGAAGGCTGAGGTGTAACAAGAACGAGTGAAGGAGGAGAAAATGAGGGACAGAGCATTAGAAAGATCGATTTTGCACCTAATTCTGATGGAAATAAAGAAGTAGTTGAATGTTTGGAAGGGGTGAGGCCACTTCTTGGCATCAGACCAGGAAGGATTGGAGCAGAAAATAGAGAATCGATTCATGGTAGAGATTATTGGCTTACCACATTGTTGCAGCATAGGCTGCCCACAGATCTTTCGTAGGCCCTGTTTGCATGCCGATCAGCTTGCTTGTTGAGATTTCAAAGAATATGATGGTATTGCAGGTTGCCCAGTGTTCGATTCAGGAGCTGGAATCTCTGGATGATCTGTTGTAGGAGGTTGTTGGGTGACTTTTTTTGATGAATCATAAGACTTATGACCACCGAGGAATCTCCAAAAACCTTTGCAGTTCTTATCCCAAGCCTGCTAAGCTGAGTTAATCCCTGATAAAGAGCTAATGCCTCTGCCCGATTGTTGGATAAGTTCCCAAGACCCCATTCGTAATAGAGAATGCATTCCCCATTAGCATTAAGGATCAGGCCTCCCGCTCCAGCTATTCCTGGATTTGACTTAGATGCTCCGTCAAAAAACAAGTAATAGCCGTTGCAGTTCTGCAACCAGTTGGCAAACTCCTCCTCCTTTAGCCTGATTTTCCATGGGTGGATTTCCTGATTGTGCTAGAATTTCTCTGTCTTACCTTTCTGAGTGCCATTATTTTTGTCCAGAATGTAGCTCATGAAGTTTCTTTCCTCAACACTGTATTTAGTTACATCGATGCTGCTGTGAGTTTTGACTGAAATGGTTTCGAGCGCAAGGTTCTTTGCCTTGTTGCTGACAGTTTTTGATGTTGTGCTTTTGTCCTTGAAAATTCGCCAGTTTCTTGCTAGCCAGATACTCCAAAGCATAGTGTAGGGAAGGGTGTTCCAAACTCTCTTCACTAGATTTCTTCCCTTATTTCCCCAGGGGCAGTTCTTTTTCCAGGTGAGAATAATTTCCACTATTGAATGTTGGGAAGTCCATGGGAGCTTATCAACAAGTTCTAATTTTTTCCAACAGTCCATAGCATAGGTGCAGTCGAAAAATAGATGATGCATGGTTTCCTCAGCGCCACAACAGTTGGGGCAGCGAGATGGCCCATTAATGCCCCTCTTCTGCAGGTTCTCTGCTGTTAATATCTTCCCTTTGAGAAGGGTCCAAGTAAAGAATTTGTTTTTGGGCAACGCCTCAGATTTCCATACAATTCTCCATTGATTCCATAACGGTATGTGGTGGGTGCTGTTGTTGATATACTGGTGGCCTGCCTGAATAGAATAATCTGTTCCTGTGGGGTCCCATTGGAAGCCGTCCTTCTCGTTTTTTTTTATAGGAGCTTTGCCATGAAGCAGAAGCAGAAGATCAGTTAAGCTGTTGTTGATTTCACTTGGGCTGGCAGGGAACGTCCATCCAAGCCAAAGGTGAGACAAAGGGTCCCATCTAGAGATTTGGTCCAGATAGAATATCCCTCTGTTGTTGAGGAAAGTCAAGATAGGAATAGCTTCGTTGTACCTGTTTATTGGCTGCTATCCCAAGATTTTATCAGCCCCAATGTTTATGCTAGATCCTCCCCTAGGAACTTTGGAAATATTCTGAGTCATCATTGGAATAGCTTTTTTGCACAGTCGCCAAATTTTTGAGGAATCCCTATTGGGTATAGTAGAGTCAAGGAGTTGCTGCCTGGGGAAGTTCAGATATTTGCTTTCCAGGACCTATTTCCACCACGCCGGAGGGCCAGTGATGAGTCTCCAAATTATCTTTCCTCCAAAGGCAAGATTAGTGAAAGTGGGAGACCTAACACCGAGACCCCCTCTTTCTTGAGTCTGAATGACTTGTTTCCAGCTGACAAGGTTGAATTTCTTCTTGTCGTTTCCCCCCCTTGCCAGAGATAATTATTATTATCTCTTAATAATTAATTACACTATTATTTATATATTTTTTTAACTAACTATTAATTGGTTTATTTTAAAAAGTATTTATTCGTAGTCCCTTTAACCTTTATATAACTAACTATCAATTTAATATTCATTGGAATTATAAAAATAGAAGTCATGCCCTTCAACTAACCGTTTCCCGGTCAAATTTAGCCGTTAGTCCATATAGTCGTTGCTTGGTCAAGAAATATAGCCATTGGAGGTCCTGCTCAAACTATTTAATAGGCAAAGCTAGATTTGTTTCTTCAACTTGTCCTGACGATGAACCACACTTGTTGGTTCGAAACACGTCAACAAATGAAATTTCATGTGATTTTCGCCGAAAAATTTCTCATAAAATTGATATGGATCACAGAAGCCTCAATTCAGTAACTTAATTAGCATAGGAATTTCGAGTTGGAAGTCTTTCTGTAGTCATGTATATGTTCTTCCTAAGTTTTAGGGGTCTAGTATGAGTTTAAATTAAGTTGGAAATTAGATCACTTAGTTTACTAAGTTAAGTTAAGTTAAATTAGTTCTAAATTATTTTTGGAACTAATAGAGGACTAACATTCAGGTGATGCACTGGTGCATTCACTAGTGCCACTCCAGTTAACTGAAGATTCCCTCATGAGAAACTCATGCATGTTAGTTCAAAGAAAGACCCAGTTGAGACTAGAGTGCAAGAAAAATGTACTATCAATGGTATTATTTACTGGAGTGTAAATATTATGCATGCATCAAAGATTGATCCTATGTTTGGATTATGCAGTTTTGGAAGCATGAATTCCCTTTAAATATGGATTATTAATCCTAGGAATTATGCAAGATATTAGGAGCTTTGAGAGCCGCAGAATTGTCTAAGTGTTGGCCAAGAGATAGCTTGTGAGCTGAGAGAGTTGAGCATACTTGTGCAGAATTATTCTAGTGAGAACAATATTTGTATCTTCACTCATATTTAAGATATATGCAATATAGATAGTGGGGTTTTGAGTAGCGGCTTTCCCCATATACATCTTGTGCTATGTGCCATTGATTTATCTTCTTCTTGTTCATATTGTTTTGATCGATCTATTGACTTTCGCTCATTGAAAGTAGAAGTAGATTCTTGTCTTATGCTTTAGTAAATTGCATGAGATTGTGAATATAAAGGATTTTCTACATGTTATAGTAGCCGAATTCAGTATACTAGAGGAGATTTCAAAATTTTGAGTTTTTGGTTACAGGTGAAATTCGATGTTATGAAACCAGCTCACAAAATATAGAAAAGATAGATTAACGACTTAGAAATCAACCTTTTCAAGGGGGCAACCTCCTTTGCATTACACAAATGAATAATTCTTGGATGATATAAATGAAAAAACCTCCTTTCTTTATATAGGAGTCTAAGGGGTCACAATATAATCAAAGCCAACATAACAATAATAAAATAAAGGCACAAAAATAACAATAGTGGACTTCTATGGGGCACAATAATAACAATATGGGGACAATAGGGGCACAAAACTAACAACAAGGGTTACAATGACAATAATAGTGGGGGAATCACTAGTATTATAGGGACCTAACATGCCCCTCTCCTTCAAAAAAGTGTTGTCCTCAACGCTTGATTAGTTTTGGATGCTTCTGTATAAAATTCTCATCCTCCCATGTGGAATCTTTAGTGGCTAAGTTCTTCCACTTGATGAGATACTCTGAAATTGATCGATTTCGTAGTTATCAAGTTCTTGTTTCTATGACTCCTTTAGGTTCCAATATTATTTTCCCTTCCTCACCAAATTCTAGCAATATTGTTTCAAATAGGATCTTGTCACCTATAACCTTCTTTAAGCATGAAACATGGAAAACTTGGTGCACTCAGGAAGTTGCAGGAAGGTCCAATTTATATGCCATAGTACCTATCTTTTGCAACACCTTGTACGGACCATAATAATTTGGTGATAATTTATTATCATTCTTATGTTGCTTGAGCGACATTGTTTATATGATTGTAGCCTTATGAATGCCCAATCACCTACATCAAAACTTCTTTTTATGCGATGTTGATATGCCTGTTGTTTCATTCTATTCTGTGCCAAAGTGATGTTATCCTTTAAGAGTTCGAGAACTTGTTGCTGATGCTTGATGTGATCTTCCACTACTTGAACCTTAGAATTGTCTCTTAAATATGATGTTATGGATGGTGGATGATATCCATAAAGTGCCATAAATGGGGTCATTTTTGTTGTAATTTGGAAGGAATTGTTATACCACCATTCAACCAAAGGCAACCATTTAACCCATTGTGTTAGTTTATCAAATACAAAGTAACGAAGATATCCTTCCAAACATTTCTTTACTATCTCAGTTTTCCCATCAGATTGAGGATGATAAGATGAGCTGCAAGACAACTGAGTACCAAGACAAGGAAATAATTATGTCAAAAAATTGCCAGTGAAAATAGGATCTTTGCCGCTTACAATAATGTTTGTTCTCCATGTAAATTTTGAATTATTTCCACAAATGTAGTAGAAACTGTACTCACTTTAAATGGATGAGATAATGCACAAAATTGTGCATACTTGGTAATTTTGTCAACTACCACCATGATAACACTCTTTCCTTTAGACTTGGGTAAACTTGTGATAAAATCCATTGAAACCTCCTCTCAACGTTGGCTTGGAATGGATAAAGGTTGTAATAGACATGGGGTCTTCATTGTTTCAACTTTATTTTTTTGGCAAACCAAACATTTCACCACAAACTTTTGAATATCTGATTTAAGGCCATCCCCAAAAAATTCCTTCTTAAACCCGTGGTAAGTTTTTAGAAACCCTGAGTGCCCTCCTAAGGGAGAGGTGTACAATTCCATAAGAATCTTTTGTTTGAGTTGGGAATTATTACATAGGTATAAGCAATATTTTTACCATAAAGAATCATTTTTCCAGCTAAATGTATGAGATGTACTAGGATCTTGTTGTAACTTTTGAATGAGTGCCGACACTTCTTCGTCATTCTTCCATTCATCCCTTGCTTTGTTTATCCAATTTGGTTGGATAATAGAAATGGTGCAAAGAAATTCTTCCACATCCTCATCCTTTCTTGGGAGTGCATATGCCACAACATTTTGATTCACTTTTTTGTAGATGAATTCAAAGTCATAACCCAACATCTTTGTGACCCATTTTTGATTCTCTTCTGAAGATAATCTTTGTTCTAAAAAGTATTTAAGACTATCATGATCTGTTTTTACCTTGAAGTGTCTTCCCATTAGGTAGGGTCGTCATTTCTTAAGTGAAAGTAGTATTGCCAACATTTCCTTCTCATAAATAACTTTCTGTAAATACTTTCCTTTGATTAGATGAATTTCGAAAGAAATGGGTATTTCTTCTTGCATTAAAACAACACAAATTCCATTTCCTGAGGCATCACATTCCACAATAAAGGTTTTTCTAAAGTCCAGCATAGCTAGGACCGGTGCTTGGCACATTTCCACTTTAAGATGTTCAAAGGCCTTCGTTACTTTTGGAATCCATGAAAATGCATCTTTCTTTAATAATGTTGTTAGAGGTGCTTCTATTCTCCATAATTCTTAACAAACTTGCGATAATACCCTACCAACTTGAGAAATCCTCGTAGATGCTTTATGGATGTGGGGATTTTCCATTCCTTGGTGATTTTAATTTTTCTAGGGTCTAACTTAACACCTTCATGAGATATAGTATGACCTAGATATTCCACCTCGTGTACTCCAAAGAAACATTTGGAGATTTTTGCATATAATTGTTTCTCCTCCAATAGTTTGAGCACCCTGTCAACATGTTGAACATGATTCTTCCAAGACTTTTTGTAGATTAGTATATCATCAAAAAATAATAACACAAATTTTCTAATGAAGGGTTTGAAAATGGAATTCATCAAACCTTGAAATGTAGAAGGTGCATTGGTAAGCCCAAAGGGCATGACCAAAAATTCATAATGACCCTCATGAGTTCTAAATGTTATTTTCGAAATTTCTTTAGTCTTCATTATGGATATCTTGAACAAAGATCCAACTTGGTGAAATAAATTGATCCATGAAATTCATCCAATAATTCATCAATGACGGGAATGGGAAATTTATATTTAATAGTGAGCTTGTTGAGCTCCCTATAATCCACATACATGCACCATGATCCATCCTTCTTGTGAAGCAATGCTACTGGAGCAGAGAAAGAACTTTGACAAGGTTGAGCTATACCAACCTCTATCATTTCTACAACCATACGTTCGATTTCACTCTTTTGGGCATAGGGATATTTGTAAGGCTTGATGTTTGGAGGAACACTTCCTAGAATCAAATGAATAGCATGATCATGATCATGAATAGGTGGGAGGCCTTTGGGAGTCTCAAATACCTTGGAATGACTGTCCAATACTTTTTGGAGATCTGGAGAAATATATGATTTCAATGTGGGAACCTCTAGCGAGCATAATTGTGCAATTACACCTCGTTGTTATTTATTTAGAAGCTTTGTCATTCCGTTAGAGCTGATTATCTTTCTTGGTTTTCCTACGATACCCCTTAATTCAAATTCCTTTCCTTCTAAAGAAAATTTCATGATTTTTTTTTTTAAATTAAAAGTTATTGTACCTAAGGATTGTAGCCATTGGACTCCTAGTACAACATTAGCACCATCCATTGGAATGGAAATAATTGGGTTATTCAATATATATTCTCCCATGGATAGCTTGATATTATGACACTTTACAGAGAAATTTATGGTTCCTCCACTTGCAACCATCACTTGGTACTCTGGTGCTGGATATAGGAAGAAATTTAATTCCTTGGCTATCTTACAATGAATTAAATTATGGGTACTACATGAATCAATCTTCTTGATATGTCCTTCTATCTTGATAGTTTGAGGAGTGGTAATTCCAGCCAAAGCATTACAACATATGGTCAGATTCATTTCTTCTTTCTCTAGGGTTTTTTCCTGGTGTATATCCTCTTCTTTTGATGCTTCTTGTTCCTTTTCTTCCTCCTCTTCACAATCTATGTAAAATAATTTCTTCTCAACGCACTTATGACCTTTAGTGTATTTTCTATCACAGCTGTAATAAAGCCCTTTACTCTTTTTTCTTCCAATTATTGTGGTGTCAACCTTGTAGGTTGTGGAAGGCTAGCGAAGAAAACACATCCATATTTATAATTGTGAGTGGTAGGCTTCCTTGTTGCCATAGTTTCTCTTTCAATTTTTCTTGCCAACTTGAATGCCTTCTCCAATGAATCAGGTTCCCAAAGGTGAACCACATATTGGATGTTATCCTTTAAACTCCCTATGAACACATCAATCCTATGCTCCTATAGAATATATTTTACCCTTATATTCAATGTTTTGGAAGTCCTTAATGTGCTCCATCATTGGGGCCTTTTGTTTGAGATCTATCAATTTGCTAAAAAGAGTGTTGCTCTTTGTATCCTCATTATCTGCTATCTTTTCATTCGTAAAAATTGCCCAAGTGACAATTTGTTTACAAGAGCAAAGCCATTAATACCATACAAGATAATTTGGTTCCAAATATAAAGTTGCAATGCGTACCTTTTATGTGCTTTTCACATCATGGAGATCGAAATATTGCTCCATCTATAGGATCCATGTTACGGGATCCTTGCCATCAAACTTCCTCATATCAATCTTTGGAACATGGTGGGTCTTCGATCCAACATTAGAGTCTATGAAATCATGATTAACATTTTTTTCTCATCATGAGTTTCCTTTACTACCCTTTCGCCATTAGTAAGCATTTCTTGTAGAAACTTTGTCAAACCTGTCTTAATATCTTCCATGTTTCCTTTAAGTTTTTCTTCTAAACCATCCATCTTAGCTTCCACACCATCCATCTTCGCTTCCATTTCATTCATCTTAGCTTCCATGTCGTTCATCTTAGCTTCTATTCCTTTCTATAACTAATACATATTAGCTTCCACATCTTTCTTTAAACCATCCATCTTAGCTTTTGTTACTTTTTGTGAGAGTGAATTTTGTGGCACTTGGTCTCGTAATTTTGATATATCATGTTGCATTTCTTCCTCTTCTTCATGATTCATGCTAGAGATTTCAGGTTGATTACTAGATGTTTCCATTTTCATTCTTCAGGGCATAAATTAATGATAATTATGCTTCACTATTCGCTTTGAATTCCTTCAAACTAACTTTTCAAACCAAACTTATGCAAAATTAAAAAAAAAACTACACACCTTTTCTCACTTTGTAGGAGCTTGATATTGTATCTGATGTATCTCTAAAATTTCGGATCTCCAAGGTCTAAAATTGCAAACCGTGGTAGTGCTCTAAGTCCTCTTTCCAACGCCATAAGTCTCTTCGAAATTGGATTCTCAAAGGAAGCATTATAATGAATCTCCCAAGATGGCCTGATTATACACGTTTTCAGTAGAGTGAACTTTTACAAAGTCCCATGTGTCACTATTTCAACCTTCGGACCTAAAAATGATGTACAGAAAACTATAGTCCGTCCTCTTTCTGTCACTTCTTACGAAATTTCATCTGATACTTAGAGAGAAATTTATGATGATTTTTCCAAGGTCACATGTTTGGGATGTAATTTGGGAGCCTGAAAAGACCCAAACTTTGTTGGCTCATATTTATGAAAATATAGCGATAAGAGATCTTAAGTTTTGACCCAAGGATCATCCATATTTCATCTCAAATGGGTGTTTTTTAGCTTCTGAAACATCGCAGAAAAAACGTTATAG
Organism: Pinus tabuliformis; assembly: GCA_031772625.1. NCBI lineage: Eukaryota > Viridiplantae > Streptophyta > Pinopsida > Pinales > Pinaceae > Pinus > Pinus tabuliformis. The sequence goes on along the minus strand of CM062805.1, from coordinate 1,326,240,356 downwards.
CGAAAATTCCATGATTGCCGATTTTGGAGGAGCAAAATCTTAGAATCCAAACCACTAATACCAAATGTTATGAAACTAGGTCATAAAAAGATAGAAATGATAGATCAATGACTTACAAATCAACCTCTTTGAGGGGGAAACCTCCTTTACATTACACAAATGAATAATTCTTGGACGATATAAATGACAAAACCTCCTTTCTATATATAGGAGCCTAAGGGGTCATAATATAATCAAACTTGACATAACAATAATAATATAAGGGCAAGAAATAACAATAGCGAGCTTCTATGGGGCACAATAATAATAATATGGGGACAATAGGGGCACAAAAACAACAATAAGGGCTACAATGGAAATAGAAATGGGGAAATCACTAGTATTATAGGGACCTAACATTTGAATTTGCAATACATCCTTCAAGATCGGGAAATGGCATTCTAAGGTTTGCAGCTCAAGTATGCCTTGGAAGGAAACTCAAATTTTATAGCCTAGAGGGATAGAATGGAGGTTTTCCTAGAGGATAATGGCTTGAAGCAATTCATTGATCAACAAATTCTTAAGCTAGAATCATTGGATGCACAGAATTTGACCGAATGGAAGAGGTGTGTGGCGAAGGTGAGGCAGATAATCCTTAAGGGAGTTTGAGACCACACTGTTGGAGTCTCCACGGAAAGGAAACTTCGTATACTATGTGGAAAACATCGATGGACTTGTATTAGAATAACGGTGACAAAAGGAAATTTACATTGAAGGACAAACTTCAAAAAATCAAAATGGAGAAAAGTAAGACTATTCCAAAATACTTGACCAAGTTCACTCAATGTTGTGATGAACTTGGAACTGTTGGAATAAAAATTGTCGAGGATGCTATGGTGATTCTTTCATCAAGAAATTCCAGTTTAATTTTCCCTTGAATTAAAGTGAGAATTAAAATTGAATTCTATTCTCATAGAAACTTGTAAATAATTAATTAAGTTTAATTAACTTAATTATCTTAGGAATTTCAATTTAGTCTATAGTCATGTATATGTTCTCCCTAAGTTTTTGGGGTCTAATATGAGTTTAAATTAAGTTGAAAATTAGATCACTCAGTTTATTGAGTTAAGTTCAGTTAAACTAGTTCTAAATTGTTTTTGGAACTAATATAGGACTAACAATCAGTTGGTGCACTGGAGCATCCACTAGTGCTACTCCAGTTGACAGGATATTCCCTCATGAGAAACTCATGCATGTAAGTTTAGAGAAATACCTAGTTGAGACTAGAGTGCAGGGACAATGTACTATCAGTGGTATTATTTACTAGAGTGTAAATATCATGTATGCATCAAAGATTCATCCTATGTTTGGATTGCGTAGTTTTGGAAGCATGAATTCCCTTTAAATATAGGTTATTCATCCTAGGAATTATGCAATATTACGATCTTCAAGAGCTGTAGAATTAGCTAAGTGTTGGCCAAGAGCTAGCTTGTGAGCTAAGAAGGTTGAGCATACTTGTGTGGAATTGTTCTAGTGAGAACAAGCTTTGTATCTTCACTCATAGTTTAGATATATGCAATACACATAGCGGGGTTTTGAGAAGTGCATTCCCCATATACATCTTTTGCTATGTGCCATTGATTTATATTCTTCTTGTTCATATTGTTTTAATCAATCTATTGGCTTTTTCTATTTCAAGGTAGAAGTAGATTCTTGTCCTATTTTTTAGTAAATTGCATGAGCTTGTTAATCTATAGGATTTTCTAAAAAAATGAAGGTTTCAGGTCTCGATACATTGGTTGAGGTTGTTGATAACTTAGGATCAAAAACCACCCAGGGGCCTTTATGTATAGCATGTGCAGAGGGTTTGGCAACAATAGGGTATAAAATTTGCGTTACAGACACCATCTCAGAAGGAACCCAAATGGAACCATGGGTGGTTGACACACAAGAACCCATTCACGATGTTGTTGATAGACCAAAACCAATAGTTGAAACAGAGAAACCCATGAATTTTAACCTAAAAACTAACACACAAGAACCTATCAACAATGTTGCTGGTACACAAGAACCAGCAGTTGAGACAAAGGTTTTTAAGGAAGAGGAAGTGAGAGTTGTTACACAAGAACCTATCAATGAAGTTGTTGACACTCAAAAGCAAGCAACTAAGGCATATAAACTCAAAACACGAGATTTTGTTACACCCTCTATTTTTATTAAACAAAAAATTGCAATGACCCTCAAGCAGGGTGGGATTCAGAAAAACTTGTGTTAGCATTGGAACTGCAGAATTGGAATGAATTTTCAATTTCCCTAAAAAAGGGAATGATTTATGTGGAAGAACATTAGAAGTTTATTCATAACATTAAGGATCAGTGGGCTGAGGAATTTCTGATAGAAAAGTTGATAAAGTGGGAAACGAGGAAAGTTGAGATGGAGAAGGAAAAACAGAGACAACAACTACAACAAGAGGTCAAGAGGTTGACTGAAGAGAAAGGTAAAATGTATGAGTTAGCCCTAAACCTTTTGGGTTGCAGGTTGCCATCTCCATTCTACTTCTTGTGGGAAATTTTTATTTTTTCCAATTGAAAGCTATTTATGAGAACAGACCCTATGAGAGAAATTCCACTAAAACGTTTCTAGAGGTATTTCACTCATGTGATTTCGATGAGCAGAGTTTGTTATGCAAACTCTTTTTACATAATATATTTGTTGAGAATTCTAGTTTATAGATGGTTAAATATCACCCCCTATGTTGGAGATTTGTAGCTATGGGCTTTCATATGTTTTATGAGAAATCAAATTGATTGGCACCTTGCCACAAAATCATCTGCTATGAATGAAGAAAAGGCAACCTTGATGGTATGATCAGAACCTGGTATGGCCACTACTATGAGGCAAGAATTCAAGAAGTTTCTTAGTAACCCTGGCATGATAGAACAACTGTCCCTCTACAGGAGAAGGATTGTTGGTCTTTGCTTTAATATTCATGAAAATTTGAAAAGTAGAGAATTGGTCGGGAGGCTGAAATCATGGGAAGCTTGCAGTGACACATTAAAAGCAGGGGATCCCTTTGGATACCCCAATTTCGTGATTGTTGTTACTCGAGTCCCTGAATATGTACAAATTTTCAAAATGATGGGAGATTTCTACATGGGGCTCAAATTCAAGTTTCCTTTGATTTGGCTCTCGATTGAGAAATACCAGCCTCACTTCCACCTTAACAAATATGATGAATGTTTCTGGACAACTCAGCTTGCGTCTATCCAGGGGTACAGTAAAGACGATGAAGACACTATCGGTGCTTATGATTTCAAAAGAATGCATTAGCAACATTCCAGTGTCACAATAGCTGATGACCCTGAAGATTCCAAAGAGACTTCATTAGCAACATTCCAATGTCACAATAGCCGAGGACCCTGAAGATTCCAAAGAGACTGCATGAGGACATGCATTGGCTTCAGTTGGGGGCAAATGTTGGGTGCAATATTTAAGGATATTGCAAGCATCCTTTCCTCCATTTTTGGCCATTTTCCCTCATTTGAACCTATAATCTCCCTAGTACAATGTCACTCCCTCTGATAAAGAACCAATGTTTTCTTTGACATTTTACTATGTTATTTTCTGCTAAGTATTGAATGAAATGATGCTTTCTTTCGGATGACTAACTAGGGTATCTTTGGAAGAGTTCTTCAGAACTTTTTTCTTTCAGGTATTGCCATAGTTATTGATAGCCATGTATGACGAATGTTGTTATTCCTTGTTGTTACACCTCGGGTTTTCCATTTTCTGTTATACATGGTTCAATTTGTTGTTACACCATGAAGTTGTTGTTATATCGCGAATTCTCAATACTGTAGCTGTTATTTTCAAAGACAACAGTCAAGGGCCACATAAAGTAATTCCATGTGGACAATTAAGAAGATCTTAGTATTTACAATTGTGTCTAAACAACAATGGTGTAACTACAAAAAATCTCTATTGAAACATCTTGTAACAATTTATATATTTTTATTATTTCCGTTAGCATAATCAGCATGAGAATCGCAGATTCTCATGACTTATTTGTTTTTGTAATTTTGAGACTCTAAAAATAATTTATAAAAGGAGCTTAGTCTCATGTGAAGGTGGACAAACAAAATGGAGACAATATTGACATTTTGATCTTGTACTCTTCAGCTATTTTGAATATAAGCATATCTGGTAATTTTATTGCATTTTATGTGTTGAATTCTTAACTAATTTTTCGTTTTCTTCCTGCACCCTGCTAGGGAGGAAGGGCCCTCCTCTTTATCAGGGATCGCAGTGTTGTTAGAATATTTATTTATTTCATGTGTTGAGTTTGGATTTAATATTATCATTGTACATGTCCATTGTGGGATAGATACACTTCTGCTTCTAGATTTATTATGTGATGTTACATAGATTAATCAATTCCATGTTATTTAATTAATGTTATATATTTAGTTGATAGTGTATGGCGTGCCTATCTTTATTCTAAAGTTTTTATGAAGTGTGGATTCTTTCCTTGCCAAGTGTGTTTCATTTTTGTAGTGTTCTTTTTAATTCTTGCAAGTCTGTATTTCCATTTTGCAAGAGTATTTTAATTTTTGCAAGAATGTTCAATAACATCTTTTCTTTTATGTTTTACCTAGTTGTTACATATATTAGCACAAACATTTCAAACACCTTTGAAATAAAAATACTTACCCTAGTTGATAATTAATGATTTTGGAAGTGATAAAACTGACCAAACAAATGGATCTTGAAGAACAATGGAATCAGTCTTTGGAAAATCTAAAATGTAGAATGAAAAAAATGAAGAAATACTTTGATAAAAAGTAAGAAAATGTCAACTTCACTATAGGTTAGAAAGTATTCCTTTGGGATTCACTCAAGTTGAAAAAGGTAAAAATTACAAGTTCCAAAAGTTATGGATCGATCCTCTCAAAATCGTTGTTGTTGTTTGACCAAACACCTACTTGTTCAAAGGTCAAAATGACCATGTTCCACCATATATTACAAATGATTCGCATTTGAAGCCATTTGTGGAAGAAGACACTAAATAAATCATCATATTGCTACAATTATTGTACATAGATTTTTTTCATATAGTTCTTGCCCTTTATCTATTTCATTTGATTTAGTTTGTTTATCATTCATGTTTTCTAGTGTTTTTATTCTTTCTTTGGTTGTGATATGTTTTATTACTCCTTTTAACTACTACTTTCTTTAATACAATAACAAGGAACCATCAATAACAAATCCTTCTACAACCATATTAATTTAAGGATGTTGTTCTTGTGAAGTTTATATGCTGATATTATTAACCTTCGATAACATTATCTCATACAGGAAGTAAGAAATTTGTTACCCTTATCTTGACTTGGGTTTCTCTAGTTTTGTTCAAACCTTATTATTTCCTATAAAATCTACCTCAAGATATGCCTTATTTATCTCGCTTCTCATTTCCCATGCTTCCTACCCCATAACAACTTGCATCCTACTCTTCTACAACTGGATTTATGTTTATTCAACCAAACATATTGTGCTTTGACTTGATTCTAGCAAGTCTCTCTATGGAGTCACCAATGTTGACACTTGTCAATATTAATTAATTTACGCAAGCCTTTGTGGTCATACTTAACTAATTCTTCCCTAATGGAACTAAAAATAACTAAAGAAGATTATAAAATTGACCTAGTAGTTGGGACCCTTCATCAAGATGACCCTTTTCCAAAGGGTGCAAGATCAATATCCACCTTGGTTGATGTGCTTGATCGTATCTTGGGTTTCTAATGCATGAATTACATAAATATGTGTGGCATATCAAAGGTCGAAGGTCTCCTTTTGATCATATGTTGTTGTCATATTTATATACATGGAATGGATACATTTCATAAATAGAACATTAATGGTTGTATGGGTGCATGGCCTAATTGGAAGCTTGGACATAAATCAAATGTTTGTGTATGTGATACATTACATGGTATATATATATATATATATATATATATATATATATATATATATATATATATATATATATATATATATATATATATATATATATATATATAGAAAGGAGGCCTATGTTAGCACTCTTGGGAACCATAGAAGAATGTGTTATGATTTCAAATGTTTTACGAATAGTTGCATATGTTTAAAGCCCTAAGTGTGAAATTTTCATTCTTTCTAATATATATAAGGGCTATATTGAAAGGCATGATGTATCACCGCAGGGTATAAAAATTAATTTAAATAATTTTGAAATAATGGCATTGATTTGTTTTCCAATTGAGTTGGTAGTAGGTGATAGTTATTGGAAATGACCACCCTTGATTTGATTTGGTTCATGTGCAACCTAACCAAAATGATGGTATTAAATTATGAAAGATATTCCCTAAGATTTAATGCTTATGCGTAAACCAATTTGATTGCGATCAAATCCATGAACTGTGACCTAACATTTTATGTGTGATTTTAGTTATAGTATCATTGTTCCAACCATTTTAGATGTTGCATGTAGCATGAGTTTGCATGTTAAACACTTTTCAAACAATGCCATGCCATTCATACTACTGAGTCACTTCTCCTTTCAAATAAACCCTATTATAGTTGCTCATTCATATTGTTTTATTTATGCCAACAAAGTGACATGGCATATATTTTTTAGACATGGTTTTCGGGTTGTCATACCACCCTTCACTCCAAATTCATTGTCGCATTAAATCACCATTCTTCACATTGATTTCCTCTCATGCATCTACTTGCCTGTCATGTCGACACCTCAATTTCCTTACTCCATTATCATTCCTATCCATGGGCTTCCAAGAGTAAAATTTGTGTTTCAGTTTACATGGTTTAGCTTTTCTAAGGAAAATGTAGCGAAACCCAGCTATAGATTACAAGGAAGAGCCAACAATTTAAATGTTTTTCCCTCACTCATGATTTCTTTTCCCTTAGGAACACTAAGTTTGGAGGTATGTTTTAATTGGTTCTCTCTCATTGACGAGTTGAATGATTGAGTTTAATTCATTTTTCCCATTCTTTCCCCTTATCATTTTTTCTAGGTTCATGTTACCTGGTATAGTTTCTACTTTTTGAACCAAGGATTTTTCCTACATTTTGGATTTCAAACCATTCCTTTTCACTTTTCTTTATAATGCATTCTCATTTTTACTCCATAGGTTAAAAAAATGGGAAGAAATAAAATTGCCTTGAGTATTCGTGATTATTCTGATATCAGTTTTATTCTAGTCACCTATGCACTTGAGGTCTAAGCCCTTGAAGACTTCCTTGGGCATGAAATACCCTGCACTACCCGAAATTGAAATATGTTTCAAAGGAGTAACTTGTCACTATGTTCATGAATTTTTGTTGTTGATGTACTTGAACCATATTGCGAGAATTGGAACTATACATCAAATTTATTCAAAGAAATTAGTTTCCCTACCAAATCCTTCCACAAAATATTTAATTTTATGATTAGTCTCTCGTTATTTAAATTATTTAATTATTGACATAAAATGAATTTTTTTGTCAACTCGGCTAATAAATCCCTAAAACCCCAACCATATCCATGGAAGCCTTAGAGATAATTCCATCTTAGGCAAAAAATCATGTGATTATTTTGGTGCAAAAATATTTACCATTTCTATTTAAACCCTATTAGCACAACTCATTTTTTCATTGTTGAAATTCATGGACTCGAATATTATTGGCCTTGTACACCCTATTTCTGACAATTATAATTAAATCAAAATATGAAATGAACATAGGCCTCCTATAACTTAGTAGTTTTGATTTCCTTCTCAAAATATTCATTCCATGTCTATAAAATAAAAGGATGATTATTGTCTTCTCAGAATTTCTAGTTGTTAATTGTAACGAGAAGTGCCTTGCCTCGAAATTAATCACTGCACTATTTATTGAAGGGACACATTGTCAAACTTAAGTTCTTTGTCAATGAGAATGAAGGTATCTTTGTGCTATAGTTTCCACATCAATTTCCCTCCACTTTGTCCTTTATATCGTACACCAAACATTAAAAATGGGCTCTCTTAATGGGAGTTCGATTCTTGTTCTATTTTTGTGTTTTTATTTAAAAAGAGACAAAAAACACAAATATATATGTGTGTGTGTGTGTGTGTGAACAAAAATGTGGACTCTTGCACTCCCTCTTCATTATCATTAATATTGTCTTTGATGAGAATTCTTGAATTCTTTATATATGAGATCCCTTCCTCATTTAATCCTTGTATATGTTTATTGGCTTAGGCAATTAATTGATTCATTAATGTTAGATTCCTTATATTTTATTACGTGCAAAATTAACTAATATGGTTATTTCCAGCATGAGTTTCTATAACAGAAACATAAGCAAAGGGAGGGGGAACAAAGACCAAAGTTTGGTACTAAGGAGGGACACGAGGCCCAGAGTGTCAATTAATTTTGATGTAGACTCAAAATAATTGAGGCACTTTCTTCAGACTGGCATAGTTGACCTTCTAGGCCAATCTACCCCTAGCCTATTGTCGAACCGCAACATCCCCCTATTCATCATGCACCAAGCATTGGAATCCATGTGACACCAAATGTGTCTACTCCTCTCATTGTTCCTTATAATGATGGTTGGAAAAATGCAATTCCAACACATGGATTACGCTCTGTTCAAGGTTGTCCTACCACTTCATTATGCCCTCCTCCTGAAGAAAATACCTTTTCTCACTTATATTTAGTTGCCTCACATATCGTATATTATCCATCAGTAGCATTGCAACCTTCTACATCTGTAAGTCAACGTCCTCCATCTTTTTCCTAGGTTTCCAAGCAACCCACTATAATTTCCATCCCGGTTAGTCAATCCTCCAAGCATGCAACCATTCCTCAACCTACCACAAGTGATAAAAGGAAAAATCCTAAGTCACTCTAATTCTTCACATGGTTCTTCCCATTTGATCACATCCCATCATTTTCAGGATGAGCAACAGGTAGAAAGTGCTCCATCCCACAAGCCAAAACAATAGATTATGGATGCTTGCAGTTCAATTTTTGATATGTTGATGGATTCTATTGATTTTCTACTACTGTCTAGTTGATATACACTAATAAATGATGCTACTACTTCAATTTTTGTTTGGGCACTTCACGACACACACACACATATTAGTGGATATTTCATCATCAACATATTTTGATGGCACATTATATATATATATATATATATATATATATATATATATATATATATATATATATATATATATATATATATATATATATATATATATATAGTATGGGGGAACGAGGTGTTAAGGGAGACACAAGGGTTTATTTTTCATGATGATGATCTATTTTTCACCTTGGTATCATACACAGGGGAATTTGATAATGTGGCATCTTGTTTCTTTGAATGGTTGCACATGTGATTATAATATACTTCTTTGTGATATGGTATATTATATTATTACATAATCATGATTTGGTATTATGCATTTGTAATCAGGTAAAGTATTTCATTACAAAGTTTCCTCATTTATATCTCAAAGGAAATGAATTATCAAACCCAACTAATGGAAAGAGGGGTCCCACCTACTAGGGTCAAACATAAGGTTTTGTAAATTAATTCAATTTATTATGTCTTCAAAACATCCCTTCCTCTAGCTTTCTAATCAAATTTAGATTAGATATTAAACGTAATGAAATATTTTCAATAACAAAACTTCCCAAAACTATTTTCAAGTCCTTTAAATAGGGATTGGACCTATGAAGCCAAGGAGAGAGAATTGGGAAGATGGTATGCAATAAAATTTATAAGTTGTCATTATGTCCTCTTAATTTTTTCTTAAAAGTTGGAAGATAATATTGATGGTGACAACAGTATCATTCAACCAAGGGGAGATGAATTAGGGTGACTCTATTAATATTTTTCAAGGAGTTTTTCAGGTATCTTGTGTTTTTCTGATCTATTTTATTGTTATTTAAGGTTTGGTTATTCTTTAACTAGTTCTAATAGTTATCGTTTTGGAGAGAGCACATTGCCCATACTTGTATTTCTTTGAAGGATTTCAATAACCTTTCACCCTTGCTTGTTTTTCAATCTATTGTATATGATTTAATTTTATATTGCATTAGTTTTTTGTGTTGAGATTGGTCAAGGACTTTTACAAAAGTCTTCTTTTTAATATTTTAGATTTACTTTCCATTATCAATAAAATGAACTTTCCATTTACAATTTTGTTACTATGAATCTCTTAGTTTTTTTAATTGTATTTTTTATAATAGTCATCTCTCTTTATTCCTCTTAATTATTGCAACTTATGCTCTACAAAATTCAGGGTCATTGCCTAGCCAGATGCTTTAATTAAATTTGATTTTTTTTGGGTCTATCATACACTTCATCATTATAAATACTTTATGTCTATCATGATATTTTTTCTTTTTGTTAATGTAAATACTTCTATTCTGTCATTCATATATATATATATAACACCTTAATTACAAGAGAACCCGTTTCATTATCTCGTTGAGTTAAGGAGATTTGAGTACTTAGGTTGTTAATGTTTAATTAACTTACACGCTATTAAACAGTACCATGAGCAGTTAGGCTTTTAATTTACCAAAGTACTTTGGTAAATTACACGCTTGATGCACAAATGGGAAAATGTGTGACAATGCAGCTGACAATCGTCGCGTCAATCCTTATTTCCAATTTTGGTCAAAGTTTCACTTTATTTCAGTTGTTTAATGGAAATAAAGTTTTAGAGGGCCAAATGATTAAAATATAAAGTAAAGTTGAATTTTCTACTACATGAGTAGAGTTAGTTTCGCATTTGCATTTGGCTTTGGAAGCTTCTTCCACAGCTGGCCAACATAAAAAGAATGTACCAGTGCTTGGTGTGCATATAGTTGTCAAAGTGCAACTGTCTACACACAATTGTGCATGTCATCCAAATACTACACATAACCACGTAATAGGAAGAGTTGCAGTGCAATAGTTGTGTCCCTATGATCACTCAACTTAACACTTCTTCAATGCACGTACATAAGAATAATATTCCTCACAGTTTTAACGTATGAAAGTCTTGGCTAGATCGTGAATCATTTTGTGTTGTAAATATTTAATTTTCTTTTAAATATAACATAATATGTTTTAAAAAAAAATGGATACTTTAATAGATGTATATGATTGTTTGCTAGGTAATGTGAGTCTTGACATAATTGGCCAGAATAACTTATGGATTGAATAGTTTCAACCTAAGGGTATCTAACTAAGCTATCAAAATCCCAAGGGATCACACCGCCACACCAACCCTTAACATGTTTAGATTTTTTCCCACAGAGTTTCATACCAGTGGCCTTTACACCACTAAGTGCCTTATTAGAACACCCTGCCACCATCTGCTTTGTGCTCCATGGGCCACTATGAAGGACATTTTAGCTGTAATAGAATCTAAGTATAAAAAATGTTGATATATATATATATATATATATATATATATATATATATATATATATATACTTTCTTATATTAAGCCTACATATTTCCTTTATATTGGGCTCTCTATAGATGACTACATTAATAAGTTAATAGTAATTAAGGTAAACTTAAGTGTTGGAGAAGAATGATTGTTATCCTTCTCACTTGAATTCAATTCCCACAAACACTTTACTTCTTTCTATATTATGTTGTTGTATAAATACATTAACAATTGATAACTAATATATTTTTATTTTTTTTTGTTATATACATCGAAAATATTATGAAACCAAACATATTGATGATACTAGCTAGCATACCACATATTATATTATGCTCATAGGTGTGTCTATTTTGGAATAGTTTTTTTAGAATTATTAGGAGGATAAGAAAGATTTAACCTACTTGAAAATATTCATAGTAATAGATAGAGATCAAATGCTGAGATTTATTTTCAAAATAGCTATGCATCTTCCACTTTAATTAAACTGATTAATTAAGAAAAGACCTATTATCTAAATGTGTATTACATGAACAAGAGTTAAAGTTTTTAGGTTATGTGGTATTAGTAAGCCATGGTATGGTAACAAAGGCTATTTAAAGATTAAAAATCTCCAGAGTAAAATAGATTGAATCTCCCTACTTAAAAATCTTCACACACACACACATATCTCATATCTATTAATTTTATAACTAATAATAATTTAAAACAAAATTATAATTTAATTATTTTTTAGTATTTTTTAAATATTAGCAAAATAAAATATATTATAAATATTTAGATGTCTATTAACATATATCAATTATTAATTTACATAATTACACTAATTTTATTAAAAACAGAGTTTATAATACATATTTCTATTATTTATTTTTTTATTTTTATTTAATTTTAATTTTAATTGTTATTTTAATTCAAAAAATAAATAAATAAAAATCATATAGTTTATGGGGTCTGGGATAGAAGGTGATTGGGTGCTTTTTTTTTTTAGGAATTCTTTGACATGAAGTCATGGTTCCAATTATCGACTTGATGAAAGTGATATTTTAGACAAGATAAAGCATCAATAATATATAAAAATAGATAAAAATCTCTTCTTCATATAAAGAATATATAAAAATAGATCACATGTGAAAATATAGTAAATATAATTTATGTATAAATTTGTTGATTATATTTGTTTGGATAATTAAAAAATTATTATCTTTACATATAATTTTATAAAAATAAATATATAATTAATATATTATTATCTGGTCGACAAAAATTTATGTTATGTGATTTCTATATAAAGAATTTGGGTCAAGGAAATCTGAATACAGAAAATATATTATTTATCATAAATATTGTATTTTTAAAACTCATAGTATAATGGAAATTCATGCATAATTTTGATAAAATAAGGTGGAAATTTTTGAAAAACCAAATTATAACTATCAAATTTCAAGGTTTGAGGAACTAATTTTTTTTATGTGCTGAATCTATTTTCACAATCAAAAATACAATTCAATCACTCCCATTATCAAATTTTTAACCCAAAAACCAAATTTCAATAATTTTGCCTAGGAGAAATTGATTATTTATTATTATCGTTTATTATCTTAAAATAATTATTATCTCGTTAAACAACTGCATTATATTATTTTCTGCACCAAGGCGGTAAAGAACCATATTACTTTCCATACGATAAAGATGGTTGAAAAAGTTAAAAAAACACTATTTTATTAGTGAAAGCTATAGACCATGACAAGGTCTGTGTTCGGTCAACCTAAACTCCGGTTCATGTGGTCCAATCACGGAATCCATTAGGTTATATGGCCCACTACATACGCATTTTTTTGGCAGCACTAATGTTTAACAGTGATTGAGAGATCACGGAAGAATATTTGAAGGCCCATTAAAAGTGAAGATATTGATTATTCCTCTGTGCTTTTTAGGTCTAATAATGATGAAAGAAAGCCAATATTTTCAACCCGTAGATTTAGGATCAGGAAGCTTCGGATTGAAGTAAGCGAAGTGAAGGATGAGGATCTAGATTTGATTTACTTAGAGATTATTGTTGTTGAGTGGGTTCACGGGCAAAAGTGGATGCCATGGCGTACCAAAGTCAAATAAAAGATAAAACATATTTGCTGATGGGACTGCTTCCAACCGGCCAGATACCATTCTATAACTAGCACTCTGGCACATGAGTTTCGACTGATTACTAGCACTCTGGTCGGTTGAATGAATGAATTAATCAAGACGCAAATGATAAGCCTTGTCTGACTCTGGCGTTTTGGCCATTCTATAACTATATTTTTCGGTTCAGGTTGGTCAAAGACTATTGATTAGTTTAGTATTAAATTTATATAGATTTTTTAAATAAAAAAAAAAATATTTTCTATTTTAATTATAAATTTAATCACTTAATTATAAATTTCATTAATAAATTAATGAAAAATTATATCGATAAATAAAATTATATATAAAAATTTAATAAACAATTTACTGAAAAATTATATGCATACATTAAATTAAATTAAATTATATATATAACAATTTGATAAAAAATTATATGCATAAATTAAATTATATATATAAAGTTCAGAATTTTATTTTATTGTTATTATTAAACTTAAAAATAACAAATTAAGAAAATAACAACCTAGAATTATAATATTTCGTATTTTTTAATTTATTTCAAATAAAATAAAAAATTAAGCAAATCCTAGATCTTTTGTTATATATATATATATAGAATGGTGAATATTGCTAATTATCATTATTTTTTAATAATAAAAATACTTGTCAACTTTTATTAATAATTAAATGTTTTAATTATTATGTAGTATAGATTAAAAATAATGGAATAATTAAGTATCTTGTTACCATTTAATTTAGTATTTTGTATTATATTATTAAAAATTAAAAATTAAATGCTTTAATTATTATATAGTATAGATTAAAAGAAATGGAATAGTTAAGTATATTGTTACCCCTTAATTTAGTATGGTGTATTAAACTATTTTTTTAAAGTAGGTATAAGGATAATTTCTTTCATAATTTTATTCATATCTTAATTAAGGTATTATTATGCATATATCTTATAGTGTAAAATAATTAATATTTTTAAAATATTTTTTAATTAAAAAACTATTATCATTTATATATTTTATAAATAACTTTCAAATAATTATACAATTTTAAAAGTGAAAAGAAATATATTTATATTAAAATATTTTATGATATATTTTTGATATTTTTATTTATTAAAAAAAAATTAAAAAATATAAATACATTTAAACTTTTATCTATTAGTTTTTAATTACCAGTATAATTCAAAATCTAAAATTATTACATTTAGAAATTGAAATTTTATATATTATTATAAATTAAATATTGTACTTTTAAGTTTAATGATGATGATGATTAACGTCCACTGAGACTAAATTTTGGTTTATCGGATCTAAAGAAACGAATTATTTAGCTTGATTTAAGATTTTATTCTTATACTCAAAAAGCTTGGAGAGAAGCCTTCCGAGCTCACTATAATTTTGACATTGTAAAAGGCTACGAAGGTCAGTATTGCAATAGAGATTTTGAAACTAAGATCTAATGTGGTTGTACGCTGGACACTCTAAGAGGAAGTGATTTTCATCCTAGATGTTTGTATTCTCACAGAGATGGTAGAACCTTTCCATCCATGGTGTTTTAGGAACTGCCCAATGACCTGTTTCACTATGGAGCCCATGAAAGTTCATTCTAATATTGGCTATATTAATTTTCTTCTTTGAGCTAGTTAAAATAGAGAGATACTTTTGATGTTCTAGGGTGGGGTTGATGGCCTCCTTATAATATCTTAATTTTCTTTTAGCTGCTAAATCTTTCTCACACCACATTTTTTCTTTGAACTTAGAAGTAACAATATTTTTAATGTTATTAATGTTTTTCAATGCAACATTCCCATCAATCTCCCAATGGTTTAGCCAGGTCCTGGTGTCTTTATACTAGCCGCGCTTGAGCCTTAGGTGGCATTGGTTGGAATTAAGGCTAGATTAGGAAGTCTATGGTCTCCCATGTTATTGAGTTTGTGCTTATACAACAAAAGCCTAGTCATAGCTAGGCTCTCGATGGGGGAAAGACCCACTTCTATAAGGAGAATAGGATAGGGTGTGTTGCTTTCAATTTTGAGGTTATACAGTATAAAATCTTTCTAGATTTGCTCAATCTTTCTCTAGGATTCTCTAGAGATGCTACAACCCCAAACCTCACATCCATATAAGATAACCGGAGTGAATAAAGTTTCAAAGAGGAACTTTTTTCTATCCCACATTACAAGATAATTATATAAATATCTGAAAATTGATATATTACAATTAAATAAAAATAATAAAATTATGATTAATATGTTTATCTATGTTATTTTGTAGTTAATGAATTTCACTTAGTTATTATTATTGATTAAATAGGATTAACCAATTATGTATATACATATATTTAGCTATGTTGACTTGTTAGATGCATTTGTTTCCGCGTCTAAAAATTTTGTTTCATTTGTGATATAGTTTACCCATTTTTAAATATACTTCACTTTATCACATTTTAGAACAATATTTATGTAAGTTTGTGAATGAATTATAATGTTAAAAAAATAAAAATAAAAATATTTAATAGAAAAGGTATAATATTTATTAATTAATTGAAGTAAAATAAATAATATATATATATATATATATATTGTGTAAAGAATTTTGTTAAATAGTTATAGATTTTACTTGAGAAGACAACCGAGTTTAAAAGACAAAAAACATCAACCATACATAACAACAGCTAGAAACAAAGTGGAGGTGTCAACCTCATTGGGGTTGTGACTTACCTTGACATTTTCCATTAAAGGACTTGGGTCATCATCTTTGCACCATTGGGACTGAGAGAATGTGATCTTCAAGATTTTATAAGCTCGCTCTCATTTCACTCTAATTTAACATTAAATCATCTAACACTAGTAAAATATCATCCTTCACATCATTATTATCCAACAACGTACACATTAGCTGAGTTTCCATCCTCCAATAAAGATCGACTGTCAAGAAATATTTTCTTAAACAACCTCTTATGTGATCAACATCTGAAACCCATTATCTTAAATCCTCCATAAATTCCACATTAGAAATAGATTGCTATCTCAACTTGATGTCATCCTTCAATTCATGCAATTCCTT
This sequence comes from Pinus tabuliformis, assembly GCA_031772625.1. Lineage (NCBI taxonomy): Eukaryota > Viridiplantae > Streptophyta > Pinopsida > Pinales > Pinaceae > Pinus > Pinus tabuliformis. The sequence goes on along the minus strand of CM062805.1, from coordinate 1,326,223,690 downwards.
CTACACCTCACGAAAACCTATTCCATAAATTGGCAAGCAAATGTAGTAGCACATGTTTGAAAATAACTGATAATATATGGAAAAACGTACTTCAAAAAAAATTCATGTACTTTTAATTATTTTCTATGTGGGTCTATTCAAAAGTATGTAAAGTGGGTACTCATTGGATGTAGAATTTAATTTTACATCCAACATGTGTCTACATTTTAAATTTGATTAAATCTATAAAGAGATAAGTCGAAAATAAAATTAAAAACAAATAGTTTAATTTCTTTTCCATTAAAAATATATCACTATTATTCTATTATTTAAACTATTATTTTATTATTTTCCTTAGGAGTCCCATTTTAGACCTCAAAATCTCCCTAATGATTACAATTCGAAAGTGAGACTGTGGTAAATTTTATATCACTCTAGAGTGTTCTCGATGAACAAAGTATGATGGTGATTTCAAAATATAGTTTTGTAAACTTGAGAGAAGATACATTTTGTAACATCATCTTCATAACAAACCTTGGCGATCTGGTTAAACATAACATGTAACACCTTCTGCTACCCATGGTTAGATCAAGGGTGGTAATGAGGTTATAAACAACTAGGGCAAGAAGCATTTAAAACATTGAGAAATGGTCAACAACCACTATAAATTGTTGGTAAAATTAATGGACAATAGGAAAAACTTATTTAGATGCACTGAAAAACACTAGAGGGAGAAAAATATGAGGAATTGTGTAGTAGAGAAGGATGGTATTCTCCTTATTTGTGTGTGGAAAGTGGTGTGGGGTAGGTACTATGATGTATCATATGTGTGATGTATTACATAGAAAAAAATATCCATATGATACACCATAAATTTTAAAAATTGTTGCGGTATGATATCTCAAAGATCAAAAGTTTGTGTCAATGTGATATCATGATGAGAGGAACTTTTAAGTAGCGTGAAATGGTTTGTGTGTCACACCAAAAATATAATTGATTTTGAAATGGTATACATCACAATAAAGAGAATATTAATGTGAAATATCCTGGATATTATATCTTTCAGGTGGTGTTATATACTGCATCAAAAGAAAAATATTGTGTGATATAACATTTATTGCACAAAAACAAAGTGTTTTCTAAATGTTTGAATCCATTTCAATTGGAATATGTCATGTCACATTAGTCAATGATGCAATATCATCATGTTGATGTAGGAAAGAGAAAATTCACAAAAACATTAGAATGCCATAACTTCTTGCTTTGAGCTTAAAATTGTGCAAGAAGACAATCCTTGAAAACATCCTAAGGAGAGTAATTTATGAGTGAGCTAAGAATTGATATTATAATATTTTTTGAGAAAAATGAATTAAATGAAAAGAGAAGAAAATATTGAGAAACCCATATCCTTAATTAGGAATTGAGGGGACTAGGTATGTTATATAGTGGTATTAAAGCAATAATTGAAACCAGATACAAGAATATTTGAAACATTCTAGTATCCCAATAGTGTGTGGGTTTGGGTGTTTCATAAACTAATTGACTCATATGTTAAGAAAAATAAAGAAATCTTGCAAAGAGTTAAATAAAAACTTCAAATGGCCTAGAATAAGATGAAGAAAAAATTAGATAAGGTCGAATTCAAAGACAATTTTGCTTATTGGGCATTCTCCTCTTTTTCTTCATTTTTCAGATCTTGGGTGCCTCTCCCCAAAAATCCATTTCAATATTTTAGATCTTGGGGGCCTCCCCCCAAGATCCGGATCGGTGGTATCAGAGCAGGTTATGATTCCATGGGAATGAGGGTTTGATGCATAATTCATTTTCAAAATTTGTAGCAATATTCAACAAACTTCAAGCATGTGCCACACAGGAAGAATTTTTCTTTTTTCATTTTTTTGCAAGAATGTTTTTGGGCGGTGATTTTGCAAATCAGATCTGAAATTTTTGGTGCAAACTTTATAAAAACGAATAACAGATCTAGATTCCTTATGGAAAAATACTCAACTTAAATAAATAAATAAATAAATAAAAAAAAATAAAAATTGGTTGAATCGGATTCCGGATGAGGGAGATATCACTGATTTAAAATCAGCTATGTTGCAGAAATGTTTCTGACGACAATTCATGGACAATGCTCTCCTACATTTTTTTGAAATTTTGGTGCATAATTTCATAATGGTGATTATAGATTTTATATCCTCTCAAAAAATCACTCAATTTCAAAAACAAATGGGTCGAATCAATGTTTGGATGTGGGAGATATTGTTGATTTAAAATTAGCTATTTTTTCAGAGCTTTTCTGATGGCAGAAAAGTTGTAGCACAAATCTGAGATTTTAGCTTGTCCAGATAAGGATTTGCAACACATGGGAAGATGCAAAATGACCCTTCTGTTTCCAAAAATAGGTAAATATTATGAGTTATATTGACCGAGTTATGTCCATTTTAATTCTGGAGTAGCATTCAGAGCGGATTCCCATTGGAGACGTGCCCTCCCACCACACTTTAGTAGGCACCTGCTTCACATTCATCAATTTCAGCATAACAACATTTAGCTTGGTTTATTTGGAGACGTGCCCTCCCACCCCAGGCTATGTAGGCACCTGTTACTTCATCAACAACCAACATCATGGTTATGGGTCATCCACAAACCCACAGGTCCCCAAGATCTAAAAAATTAAAATGGATCTTGGGGCCGAAGGCGCCTAAGATCTGAAAAATTGAAATGCCAGAGGAAAAAGAGGAGAATGCCCAATAAAAAAAACCACAAAGAATTTTTATTATTAAAATGAAGAATAACTGTAAAAGCTACATTATGACGGACAAACTCTCCTTTTACAAAATGTGACTTGTTACTTATAGTATTTTTCAGTTACAATACCACGAGTCAATTCCATGGGTGAATGAATACCATGGGTGGATGCCACTTACAATAATATGGGCAAATACTATGGGTGAATGAATACCATGGGTGAATGTCACTTACAATACCATGGGTGGATGTCACTTGCAATACCATGGGTAAATTCCATGGGTGGATGAATAACATGGGTGGATTAATACCATGGGTTGATGCCATTTTCTATTCGGATCATTCCTCCCTCCTTAAGAACCAATGATCCCCATTGCGTGAAGTTCCCTCCTACAAAGCTTCTGTTAAATATGAAGAGCCACTGAAGAGAAGGGTTTTAAGTGGTTAACCCATGACCATGATGAGCAAAGATCCAAGGATATAGATACCCTGTAATGCTTGTGACAAAATGTGATATTGATAGTGTGCGGCCTAGGAAATGGACTTCGATGAAGTGTGGGTTTGTGGATGACCCATAACCATCATGAACGAATATCGAGGATAGAGATACCCTGTAATGCTTGTGACTAACTGTGATACTAACAGTGTGAGACCTAGCAAATGGACTTTGATGAAAAAGATTTTCTGTGGTTGACTCATAACCATACTGTTGGTTGTTGATGAAGTAGCAGGTGCCTACATAGTCTAGGTGGGAGGAAACGTCTCCAAAGAACCCAAGCCGAATGCTGCTATGTTGAAATTGATAAATGTGAAGCAAGTGCCTACTAAAGCGGGGTGGGAGGGGAGGTCTCTAAAGGGAACCTGCTTCGAATGCTACTCCAGATAGACATAAATCAGTCAATATAACTTAGAATATTTATTATAACCTGTTTTTGGAAACATAAGTACCATTTTGCATCTTCCCATGTGTTGGAAATCCTTATTCGGACACACTAGAATCTCAGATTCGTGCTAGAACTTTTTTTCCGTCACAAAAGTTTTGAAAAAATAGTTGATTTTAAAATCACTGATATCTCCCACATCCAAACTCTTATTTGACCCATTTTTTTGTTGAATTCGAGATATTTTTTTAGAGGAGCTCAGATCTACAATCATGTTTATGAAATTATGAACCAAAATTGAAAACAAAAAACATAAGAGAGTCGTCATCCATGAATTTTCGTTAGAAACATTTTTGCAACGTAACTGATTTCAAATTAGCGATATCTCCCTCATCTGGACTTTGATTCAACCGATTTTGTATTTTGAATTTGGGTATTTTTTCACAAGGAATCCAGATCTATTATTGTTTTTTGTAAATTTTGCATCAAATATTTCATATTAGATCTAAAAATTCCCCACCCAAAAACATTCCTGCAAAAAAATGAAAAAAGAAAAATTCTTCTCGCTTGGACCAAGAAAATGCTCTATGGAGGACGTAGCACATACCTGAAGTTTATTTAATATTGATGCAAAATTTGAAACTGAAATATGCATCAAACCCTCTTTCCCATTGAATCTTAGGGGGGATTTGTTGAATATGAAGAGCCACTAATGAGAAGGGTTTTATGCCTAAAACACTTATTATAGAGTATAAAATCTAGTACAAATACATTCTAAATATACAATATAAAACTCAAATCAATTTAAATTAACCTTAATTAACCAAAACAAATATTATATATTAAAGTTTATTTTGACATTTAGAAAACATGTTAATTTCAAATAATATTAGAAACATGTACATTTCAAAAACATAACTAGTAGATCTATGTAGTGTCACTAATGTTTAAAAAAATCTCTATAGATTGCAAACCGAAATAAGGGTAATAGCTTTAATGTAGCATAGTCTTTGCCTCCATTTCAAATTAATTGATTAAAGGTTGTGTGAAATGTAGAGAAAACTTTGCACAGTGGAAGATTATCACACAATGAAATCTATTCTCACACAACTCTTCGCCCAAAACTCTCTATGCAATCAAAGTTTTCCACATAATGAATCTCTCCGCACAAAACTCTTCGCACAATGAAATCTCTCTCCACAAAAATCTCTACACAATGCAAGTTTTCCACACAAAGCTCTCCACCTATCTTATTATCAGTGTCTCTCCACATAGTTCTTGTGAATTATTATTATTATATGTTATTGTTAATATTGTAATACTAAATAATCCATATCTTTGTATTCCTATTACTGTTGATTAATTGATTGAAGGTTGTATAGAGTGCGAAGAAAAATCCGCATAGTGAAAGCTATCTATAGAATGAAATCTCTCTGCACAATGAATACAAATCTCTCCACACAAATCTCTTCACCTATATTATTTTCAGTGTCTCTCCACATTCTCTGATAGCATTTACTTTAATGCACTGTGTAATTATTGATGGAAACAAACACATAAATAAAATCATATATATCGTTATTATAAAATAATATTTTCAGCATGTATTGAATGAATTAAAGTATATGCACAATTTTCATAGCCAACATGCCTCATAGCAAATTGAAATGATGTGCATATCTCCTTTGAACACTTCTATTTATATATTTCATCTGCAAAATGAAAGCTTATTCTGCATCTTCACAGTCCAAACATGTATAATGATTATTGGTTGTAAACATATCAAGAACGTATTTATTGATATTATAAAATAGAATTTTCATCATTTATTTAGAGAATCAACATGTAATCATATATCATACATGAGTCTTATTATCAGTTATTCAGTGAATCGATTCATAATCAAGATATCATAAAAACCTAATTAAGATTTAGTTATATGATTAAAAGATATACTTTCAAATATTAATAGCAGGTATTATTGAGATCATAATCATTTGTACCAGAGTAATGGTAAAATCATTATATGTTTATAGCTTCTATGATTTCAAGTCCAAAGTAAGAATAAATTATAATAAAGTACCTAGTGTTATTTGTCCAAATCACATGAATTATGGACTTTGTTTTTATTCTATGTGTTCTAGTTATCATTTACTAATTTTTGTTATTAATGATAGAACACAAACTACACCATTCCTTAATGTGAGGAATAAAAATTTCATTATTAGCCTTAATTTACTTTTTAATATTCAGTAATCTACGCTCCAGAAAGTTGGTATGTGTAGATGGGTAATGTACACGAAAATGTAAAAGGGAATGAATGAAGATTCTATCACACATATTGCTTTATGTACATCCCTCTACCCTACCAGAATGGATACTAGCTAATGAGTAATGTTTATGCATGCATTTGTTGAATAAATTCTAAAAATAATATTTTATAATATTGATTGATTTGTTAAAAAGCAATAATCATTATACACTGTCACTTTTTTGAATAAATGCTTATGTTAACCAAAAAGAAAAATAGACAAATCTGCAAACTAAGTTACAATTTTTTTTGAAATTAGATAAATGTTTTTTGGTTTGCGGAAATATAGATTTAATACTGAAAGCAAAACAACAGATAAATCAACGACAATTTACATTAACGTAGGGTATATCGAATGAATTAAATATATTGATCCGGGTTTGGGTGGGACAAGGGACCCTTCCAAGACCTTTTACTTTCGTGATGTGTTAAATTGTTTTTTAGAAGAACATAAATGAATACATCTCCATGCTACAAAGAAGAGGAACATGACATTCATCAACACATGAAAACTTAAGTTGTTGATAATGGAGTTCTTCTAGGAGGGACTACGTCTTCGGGCCTCGGTGTCAAGATGGTGTAGGCGCTGCATTAAGTGTTGTCAATAGTGATGATGTACATAATAGGTGATGTTGCTACCATACAAGGAAAATTCCCTCATGCAGGAGTGGCTCCAAGAGATGTTCCGCTACAGGAACTCTCAGTCAAAAGACTCCTATCAGTATTACACAAACTCATCCATGATGATAATGAGCATCCCACCAACATGGCATAAAAGGGATCTCAATGGAAACATACATGGCGACAACATGAGTATCCCATCAACATTCAACAAAGGGATCTCAAAACACAACATGACGAATCATGACAACAAGTGCATCACATAGTTGATTCAGCATCACATTAAGAAGGAATCATGAGACAAGTAAGAAACAAGATCCCACATCAAACATCAAACAGGGATCTGTGCAGCACAATGCATAGCAAAAGAAGTACATGAACACACTACATATACCTAACATCCAGGGACCATATGAAGAAGCGGATGTCAAACTGCTGAAGTTGTTCAGACCATTGAGCTTACCACATCGAATCGAATGGAAATGATTGCTCGCACATGAATGCTGATACCTACACTCCACTTAGAAATGTGGCTGAAAAATAGAATGAGAAAATGGAAAATTTGAATGCATGATCAGATTTATGGCATTGAACAATGCAAAATCAACTGTCAAGTTTCTGAATTCTGAGAAAGTGAGAATCTAGGCCTCAAGGAATCTTTTAGATTCCCCTAGATTCCTCAAAGATTCCCTCCTCCGGGTCCTCTACAGATCGGCTTCTCAGATCAGGAAATTGACTACGCCATTGGGTTCATGTTGCTAAGAGGTGTAACATCAACATCAAGTTTGTCCAATTTAGAGACTACGGGAATTTCACCCTCCTAGAAATTTTGCTCAATCATGGTTCCACCTACATAAAATTAATTAAAAAATTATCTCACCTCAATTTTCATTCCCGCTCCTAGTTCCTCCATCTTCCTGGGTGCACTGGTGAAATGAATGTTTATATAATTTGTCTCCAAATGGATATTCCAATGATTCGGTTTGATGTGTTGGTAAAATTGGTAAATGGTTGAGGATGGGTCGGGGGATCAAATCCCGCCCCTTCCTATTATAGTTTTAATTTTTGTTTTTTGAAACCAAAATGTGTTTGAATGGGGGGTCGGGTCAACATTGGGTGGCCTACCCCCATAACTCTTGTAACATTTGAATGGAGCACATTAAATGAAGGTTTAACACATTAATGTGGGGAGGTACTCATTGGTTGGGTTGTTGCTTGTTTGTTGTGAGGTTGGTGAGGGTGCTCGGGAGGCAGGCTGGCCACACTGGTTGGGCGGGTTCAGGCACTGCAACCCTCGGCTTATCGTTATGCATTGGAGGCGGTTGGGGCAGGGGGGCTGTGGGCTGGGTCCACTAGAGGTGGTCTGTGCCCACCCTATTTAATGTTATGTTTTTGACTATGGAGGGTGTGGTTGGAGGGTTGGGTGGCGAGGGTCATGGCCCATCTGCCTTTTATTAATTCAATGTTGTAAGATGGTTTGGGGTGGCAGGGGTGGTGGCCTGCCAGCTCACACACACGCACACACACACACACACACACACACACACACATATATAACTATAATGCCATTTTTAAATATTTGGATTTTAGGCCGAAGGGGTCAAATTAATCAGGCCGCAAGTTTTCATAGAATCTGGCCGTTGGCCAGAATTTGGTGGTCGAATTTTGTCCAAATTACGGCCTCCTTAAGCCTGCCTAATCACCAAAGTCAACTTGAACTTTGACTGCTCCTAGCTTTCGCATACGGACTTGGTTTGACGAACCGTTCACACCACCATGATCAGGACAACGAGATCTATGCTTTGGTTTTGGTTTGAAATCATTTCGATTGCTTTTATTTTTGAGATTTTATAAGCCCTCTTTGACTTGTGTGTGTCTCTAGAACCACTTAGATCAATCCTCCCCATTGATGATCTTTTGGTCCTCCAAAAGCATGAAAAATAGTCTGCAACTTCTCTGTACCTTGTCTACATCAGAAGTGTCCTAAAAGGTCTCGCTTCCATATCCTTCACCTTTGTTCTTCGAAGCCTTAAGCGATGAGCCGACACCTCCAACCTCTGCAACTTGTAGTATATTGTTTTGTAAATTACATGCTTGACTTTCATGACCAACTAATGACCCAAGAATCCCACACTTGCCACGAGTTTATAACACATACTTGGTGGTCAAGTTTACATCAAGATGAACATAATACCCCTGCTACGAAAGCAAGGCCAACATATCATTGTTGCTTCAACAAGTGATGGAAAACACATCATCACTACAACACATAATTTACAAAGATAAGGCCAAACACTATTTTCTTTGACAAGTGATGGAAACACAACATCACTTTCACAGTTCAACATGCAACTCAAAATAAGATCATACATCATTGTTGCCTAACAAGTGATGGAAAACATCATCACTTTTACACTTTAAAATGAAACAAATGATTTTCAAGAGCACGACCATGGAATTTTAACATATCTAGAAACCATTTTTCACTTATCAAGGTGAATGGGTCACCTCCTTATGGTGCATTCGATTGTCGAACAACTGCTTCACCTGGTTCATGCACCGATACTTTTTCTTTAAGGCGCTGCTCTGCATGGAGCCCCCAATAAGTGTCTCTTTGATGGCCACTTCTGTTAAAATGACTGCAATACATCTTCTTTCTCTAGATCTATTTAACCTACTGTTGAGAGGGTATTTCATGCCTCATCCTTTTGTGCGCTACCATTCTTTTCAAACACTTAAAAAATGTAAGGTTATGTAATCCACAAAAGGTACATGTCTTTCAATGACATGTTTTACGTTCATTATTAACAACATGATCATAACCAAAATGAACATTCGAATGTCAAAAGTGGTTATACCTTTCCTTGCCGTCTCTGGTGTAAGTATGGCGATGAGAGCTTGTCTCAACTCTTTCCTTATAGTGGAAACTATCATGGAATGATGTGGATGTTTTCCCATCATTCACTTTCCTCGATGTTTTCGATCATGTCTTGGAAGAGTCTAACACCTTTGAGCATTCTCCTTTGGTGTATCTCGAGCCTGCAAATTGAGGTCTCTGCACAACCTCCAATGGTTGAGTTATGCCTTGGTGATTAACACCAAGTTGTTCTTCCTCCTCGTGCCTCATCCTTGTAAGGAGCCTCATGTTTGTCCCTGTAATTGGGATCTCCACATTTCCAACACAAATCATATTATGTGAAGACGAAACTGAAATAAAATCAACATTTTTTACCTCATTTGTCGATTTGGAAAGAACTAATCAGGGCTTCTCATCATCTGTTGTTGGGGGCTCACTAACTGTCTCGGTGTATTCCCCAACTTCCTTTCTGACATACCAAGTCTTGCCTCATGGGGTAATTCTTCTAGTTTAATGGGGTTGACAATGCCTTGGCCATTAACGCCCAAGCCTCTTCCTTAATACCCCATTCTCTTCAACAGTTTGGAGTCAATTCTTGTGGTGTGATTTTCAAAAATAGTGAAATCATCATCAAGAAACATACCTGAATTCAGAGAACTACCTTTTACCTCACATGGGTCACGCTACAACTTTTCCAAGGCCTCGTCCTTAGCTTGTAGGTTTTGTAGAAAACTTTGTTTTTCCTCCTTCTCTTCGTGTAGACACATCTTCAATTGAGCATTATCTATTTGAAGAATTTGGTTGTTTTGCTTCAGTTATTCCAAGGCCTCTTCCGTGGCTTGCAACTGAAGCTGCAATCGCTCTTTTACCTCTGTCTCTTTCTGTAGAGTTTCATACATCATTTCCACTCTTTTTGAGATTTTGAGGATGGTCTCGTACATCGCTTTTTCATCCTCTGTTGCTGCACATTCCATTCTTCATGCTTGCAATTCACATTCATGAAAACACTATTGTGATACCACTTGATCCAGGTCCGGGTGTGACAAAGGACCCTTCCAAGACCTTTTACTTTCGTGATGTGTTAAATTGAATTTTTAAAATAACATAAATGAATGCATATGCATGCTATAAAGAAGAGGAACATGACATTCATCAACACATGAAAACATAAGCCATTGATAATGGAGTTTGTCCAAGAGGGGCTACATCTCTGGGTGTTGGTGTTAAGATGGTGTAGGTTGCTGCATTAAGTGTTGTCAATAGTGATGATGTACATAAGAGGTGATGTTGCTAGCTTACAAGGAGAATGCCCTCGCATAGGAGTGGCTCCAAGAGATGTTCCACTACAGGAACTCTTAGTCAAAAGACTCCTATCAGTATGACACAAACTCATGCATGATGATAATGAGCATCCGGCCAACATGGCATAAAAGGGATCTCAATGCAAACATACATGGCGACAACATGAGTATCCCGTCAACATACAACAAAGGGATCTCAAAACACAACATGTTGAATCATGACAACAAGTACATCACACAACTGATTCTGCATCACATCAAGCAGGAATCATGAGACAAGTAAGAAACAGGATCCCACATCAAATATCAAACAAGGATCTGTGCAACATAATGCATAGCAAAAGAAGTACATGAACACACTACATATACCTAACATCCAGGGACCATCTGAAGAAGTGGATGTCAAACTATTTAAGCTATTTGGACCATCGATCTCATGACATCGAATCGCATGGAAATGACTGCTCACACATGAATGCTAACACCTGCACTCCACTTAGAAAAGTGGCCAAAAAATAGAATGAGAAAATGGAAAATTTGAATGCACCATCAGATTTTTGGCGTCGAATAGTGCAAAATCGACTGTCAAATTTATGAATTCTGAGAAAGTGAGAATCTAGGGCTCAAGGAATCTTTTAGATTGCCCCTAGATTCCTCAAAGACTCCCTCCTTCGGGTCCTCCACAAATTGGTTGCTCAGATCAGGGAATTGACTACGCCATCCGGTTCGTGTCACTAAGAGGAGTAAGATCAACATAAAGTTTGTCCAATTTGGACACTGTGAAAATTTCACCCTCTTGGAAATTTTGCTCAGTCATGGTTCCACCAGCATAAAATTAATTAAAAAATTATCTCGCTTGTATTTCCATGCCCATTCCTAGTTCCTCCATCTTCTTGGGTGCACTGGTGAAATGAATGTTTATATATTTTTCTCTAGGAGGATATTCCAATGATTCGGTTTGTTGTGTTGGTAAAATTGGTAAATGGTTGAGGAGGGGCCGGGGGATCAAATCCCACCCCTCCCTATTATAGTTTTAATGTTTGTTTTTTGAAACCAAAATGTGTTTGAATGGGGGGTCGCATCCACATTGAGCGACCCACCCCCATAACTCCCGTAACATTTGAATGGTGCACATTAAATTAAGGTTTAACGCATTAATGGGGGGGAGGTGCTCGTTGGTTGGGTTGTTGCTTGTTTGTTGTGAGATTAGTGAGGGTGCGCAGGAGGCGGGCCGGCCACACTGGCCAGGCAAGTTCAAGCCCCACCACCCTCAGCTTATCATTATGCATTGGAGGTGGTTGTGGGGGGTGTGGGCTGGGTCCACTGGTGGTGCCCTATGCCCACCCCATTTACTGTTATGTGTTTGACTATGGAGGGTGCGGTTGGAGGGTTGGCTGACGGGGGTCATGGCCCATCGGCCTTTTATTAATTCAATGTTGTAAGATGGTTTGGGGTGGCAGGGGTGGTGGCCCACCACCTCACATATATTTTTATTTTTTTATTTGTATAGCTATAATGCCATTTTAAATATTTGGATTTTAGGGCAAAGGAGACAAATTAATCAGGCCGCAAATTTGCCTGGAATATAGCCTAGGTTGGCCAAAATTCGGTGGATAGATCTTTTCCAAATTGCAGCCTCCTTAAGCCTACCCAGTCACCAAAGTCAACCTGAACTTTGACTGCTCCTAACTTTAGCATACAGACTCGGTTTGATGAACTGTTCACACCACCACGATAAAGATGACGAGATCTACACTTTGGCCCTAGTTCGAAATCATTCCAATTTATTCGGTTTTCAAGCTTTCATAAGCCTTCTTTTTCCTATGTGTGTCTCTAGAGCCACCTAGATCATATAGTGATATAGATAAATGTCATGCAAGGAAATTAATTCTGGTATTTTTGAATTCGATGACGAATTAAGGTGAAATGTTTCTATGCTTTGGTTTCAATATTTTTTCTTATTCTTAGTAGTTTCTTTTGTGACCTGGTCCTTTTTCATTGTAATGTAAGTCTAATTGGGTTCTTGTTGTTGTTAGCTGTCATGTAAACTATTTTGTTAGTTTCATAATTTATAAAATACAAGATGTAATGCGAGTGAGGTAGAGTGAGGCATGGAGTTGGTGAACGAGAAAATTCAAGTCGAAGTCACCTACAAAGCATTGGTAAGGGAGGAGGCTATAGATCATAGCCTTGTCAAAAGGTCTGATTTGAACAATTCTGCATTTTATCAAAGTAACATTGGTAATGAGGTTGCATTTTTAAAAATTCTTTTGGAACGACTCCTAAGAAACAGGCATGATGACCACAATGTTATTATCTCTTTCATGAATAATCTTCAATGCAACCTATGGCAGATGCAGGATAGATTAACGAATTTATAATGGGGTCAGGGGCGTTTATAGAAAAAACTAAATCACTTTGAAGGAAGATTGGCTCATATGGAGAAACATGTACATTGTGGGTTTCAACTTCTTCCATCAATGATCTCAAACACAGAGAATCATGTTCCATAACTACCCATCATATTTAGTAGCTATTGAGTATGTAATGATATTGAAATTTTTCTGGATCTATGTTTATTTTTCTTTTCTAACAGTGAATCATTTTTCGTTAAGCTGTTATCGATACTGCAAACCTTCCAACATTGTCAATTGTTGTAAAGTTTCCTTTACCACCTTATTTTCATATAACGTCATTTGAAATTAGATGAGATGATTGTTTATCTTTGTTGTTTTTATTCCATTTCTAGTCTTTAATATTTTATGCTTCACACTTTATTTCTATTTAGAAATTTCTTCGATGCATTAATTTCTTTTTTATTTACCATATCGCACAATGTCGTGATCAAATGTTTAAAATGTAAAAAAAGGTTTAAAATTAAATCTTGTTAAGGATCAATCAAAATTTCAGTCATAACAATGTCATAGTAATCAATAACAAAATAGCTATTCACAAAATTAGCCTATCTTTTAGCATGCCGCAAAGGAAAAAAACAGGATTCGATATAGTTCCTGCTACTTAACAAACTTCACTATACCCAATTTATGTACTCACCCTTTCTGTCACACTTCCTCCACAGTCTTTCTACTTTCTCCACAAATTAATTACAAAGAGTCATTTAACATTGACTATTACAAAATGAAATATGGAGTTTTTTCAAAACGCTTTGAAAAATAAACCACATAGTTTAATGTATTATGAGATCATGCTTTGAACTTGAGCAAAACAATTTATTGTCTCGGTTTGTGATGTTTTTAGAAATTGATAAAATTTATTATTAAGTTAATCTGATTTGGCCATAAAGTTCAAGTTAAATTTGATTTGATCACATCCAATGTTTCATCGTTTGGAGCTTTCCTTATGTGCAATGATTTTGTTTGAGTGAAAAATCATCGCCTTTTTGGTCATATGCTGAAATGCATGAATGAATAGATAAATTAATTGCACAATTATAGAAGAAAATTGCAAAGATAAAGTAATTTATAATCTATACTATGGCCTCTTTATCTATTTTCCCACACAACACTTCTTCCTCATTCAAATTGAAAACAAATTTCTTTTGATATGGATAATATGAGTTCAATTGAAAACTGCGAAATTACTAATACATAATTGGCCTATGGAAAAACGATTTTATAGAGTAAATGTCCTTAATACGTGTTGGTTCATTGAATAAATGCCTAAAAGACATCTATTTATTGAAAAGAGAGCTTTAGTTAATCAAAATAGAATATGATCTAGGATATTAATAAAATATTAGATTCATATTGATTTCTAAAGCATGCCAATCAGAGAAATCATTAAATGTAAACATATCAAATGTACTATATCGAATTGTAATTTAAGTAAAACATATATGATTTAAATTAATCGATTTCAAAACAATATTTTCTAATTAAAAATCAAGAAAAACAGTACCAAAATGATGACGATCACGAGATAATGAATACCATTAAAATCGATATTACTTAGATGTCCTTTCATATCTTTGATTGCAATTTGTTATCTAAATGACTTATAACCTTGCACACATTGTATGTAATCCTATTGGATCTAAAATAGTTTCTAATAGCTTCTAGAAAGAAATTTTTCAATGATCATCTTGTTGTAGACATGTTAGTGCTAAAGTCGACATTAAAAGTTATAGGCAACTAACTTTCTTTGTTTGTTCAATTGATAAGTGTTTTCAAGATTTGATTGATCACTTTTCTACTGTTTTTTTAATTTGTTACTAAAAGCTAAACACATGGCCACTAGAAATCATGGAAGAGACACAAAGGAAGAGGTATATGTAGAGAGCCAAGATATCATAATGCTCAACAAGATATCTTAATGCTTAGTTAATGTATTTTAATGCTAATGGATAAGATATTGGAAGTTTAGTAAAGGCTTTGGTGGCTCAAAGATTAATTGGATGCCGTAAGAACATTATTAGAAGAGCTCTCACAAAACATGAACACAACTATCAGATGTTATTCGATGCTATTAGTTTGGCTTATTCGATGCTCAAATTTGTTTAAGCTTTGTATAATAATGATTTATTTATATATATGTTTAAACTTGGTATGAGAGAGGCTTTTTTATAGAAAAATTTGCAAATTTGACAAAAAAATAAAATAGTGTAAGAAATCACACTGGAAAGAACACATGACATAGTAAAATGGAAAAAAGTCGATCCAAATTAGATCATTGTATTGTTTTTCATCCATATTGATGCATTTAGAGTGAAAAAATTGGATGAATCAACTCACAGGATTGTTTCTACTTGCGGGACCCAGTTTGGAAAAATGGGGTCTGAAACCTTCTCGGAGCATTTTGAGGCATCAAATGATGTTTTTTGGGGGTAAAATTTTTATACTTAAATGAAAAACATTTTAATGCTATTCTAAACATATAAATCTTTCCAATGGTGCAAGAATCACGTCAATCAGAGTCTATATGCAAAAGCTATGCCAATCAGAAGTTGACCTTCTTCTTGTTTTGACACCTATAGTTCAGGAGGATGCCGTGTTAGCCACCATTATTCATAGAAAATGGGATAGCCATGTGTTTTTTATGTAATATATTCTAGAAGAGCTATTTTTTAACTCTAGTTAAGAGTTGATGTAGTCAAACTTATCCACTAGTAGGAAATCAATTTGTGTTACAATTGATCCACTAGGAGGAAGAGGCATTCCATTCTTTTGGGAGAATTTTGTTCCATAGTTGCGAAAAGCTAGCTAGGAAAGATAGGAGGTATAGAACATAGATAGGATCTGTGCACTATAGTAGCCCATGGGCCATAGACATTACTTCTTTGTATTTGCAGTCATATTTCTAAACAGAGAAAGAGAGTGGAGCGACCTCACCTTCCAGCTAGGTTTTCTCCTGAAAAGGTTTCTGAGAGAACACATCTTGTGTATTATGTGTGTGTGAGCTTATTTTTTTGTTCTCTACTCTTCTGCATGATTTACTTTACAGATAATTTTTTTTTTTAACGAAGTCGGTTACTTATATATTATAAAAGCCAGCATTACTGAATTCTATTACATAGGGGAAACGGATCTGAAAGCTGAGGGTCAAAAGCGGGTTCGCAGACCCATATTCCTCATTGCTTCTCTTGGTTAAACAGAAAACAAAAAGAAGACGACTATACTGCCTAACGAAGGAACCGCCTATCCATCTAAATTTACATTGCATATCTTTTAAGGGAGGTATTGAGTGACTGAATCATCCTGATGCCTTGCGCTTTCCTTGGTTGATGCTTCGGCCTGGTAACTCTGGGTGAGGGAGCGAATGTGTTCAATGGCTGCCTCCATGTGGCTGCATCTTTCTTTAAGAGATTCGATCTCATTCTTCCTTTTGTCTAGCTTTTTTCGCTTAGAATTCCTGTCTGCATGGTAGTCATCCGTCAGCTCCTTGAGTTGCTTTGTTAGGCTGTTTATCATAATCGTATGGGCCTTGCACATGGTGCAGTCCCTGTTATTGAAGATCCTATCCAGAGGGATGCCGGGTTGGGCCTGAGCGGGAGGATTGTTTTGCTGATCAGCCATTCGAGCAAGAAGAGGACCGGTTTTTGGAAGAAGAGAGGACCCGATAAGAGCTGAGAGCAGGGCTGTAGAAGGAGAATAGGCTATGTCACAGAGGTTCTGGATTGGAGAGAAGATGATCAAAGGGCTCAGAGAGCTGAGATAAGAGAACTGAAGAAAATTTCTAGGAGCTCTGCAGAGATTAGAACACAAAGAGTTAGTTGTAATAAAGACCACAGAGCAAGAAACAGAGTTTACCAAGATCAGAGTGGAGGCTTGATCCCGCTGCGAGCTGATGGAGGTCAAACGATGCCTACGTTTAATGAGAACAGTGGTGTTATGCCTTGTAGGACTGCGAGCTGTGAGGTTTCTGAGATCTGAGAAGTAATTTATAGAGTGCGGGAGACTCCTCCTGTTATCAATCCAATGCGGGAATCCAGACATGTGAAGAGGGCTGCCCTTTGATATGATTTCTCTGCCGCCCAGAATCGTGTGAGAGAGATGGGCTCGGCCTCCCCTACAGAGATTGGCTGCGCTAGTTAGAATGAATTTCATTATTAAACGGAGCTTGCTGATATGGACCTTATTTTGTTGACAGAGACGAGATCCTTGGTACCGAATTATGCAGTCGAGATGGTTTGGGAAGTGGAGTGGAGAATTCGAGGGAGGTCTGAAATGATGATCCTCCTGTCTGAGATGATTGTTGTCCTGGACTGAGGCGATGTGAGGGATCTTTTTATGGGATATCCTTTCCATATACTGTGTCATTCTCTCTTATCTGACCTGGCTGCCTACCTGTGGCTTTGTTTGCTTGCTCATCCGCCTCCCTGTTGTTCTCTCTTAGAATATGCTTGAACGAGACTTCTCCTAGAAACCTGATGTTTTCCCTTATCCTAGTTTTGATGTTATTCAGAGCCATCTGCTTGAAGTCTCTCCCTGAAGTCATCGCCGCAATGGTAATTGCAGAATCGCCCAAAATAAGAAGGTTCTGAAGGCCTAATTTCCTGGAGATAGAGGTTCCCAACAGTAGGCTGTAAGCCTCTGCCTTGTTATTGGTCATGGTGCCTAAACCCCATTCATAAGTTACTATAATTTTCCCTTGAGGGTCTTTAATGATCCCACCCGCTCCAGCTTGACCCGGATTATTCTTGGAAGCTCCATCGAACTGGAGGACAGGTCTCCTTTGGTTCTGAATCCACAGGGTGACTTCTTCTTTTGTCCCTCGAAGCTTCCAATCCAGATTGCCTTTCCAAATGCTTGAATTTTTCGGAGGAGTTGTCCCATAATTAAATTTGCCAATCCACTCTTTTATTTTTGCATCAGTCGAGTCCAAGTCCACCTGAGTTATACCATTAGCCTCGATAGTCTCTGTGATGAGTGCAGTTGCTTTTGCGAGAGTGCTAGCTATGCTTGGTTTCTCATTGTTGAATATGCACTTGTTCCGGGCGTTCCAAATCTGCCAGCAAAGATTTGGAGGAATACTGTTCCAAAACCTTGCGGCTAGGGTCTTGCCTTTTTTATTCTGAGGAAGGAGTTTCCCCCAATTTTTCTGAAGAAGAGTGATTTGATTTGGCAACTCACCTGTGTCTAAAGGGCTGGTGAGGAGCTTCCAACAAGTCTTGGCGAACGGGCACTCTATAAAAAGGTGAATGCTGCTTTCCTCCGCTGCCCTGCACATGCAACAAATAGAGGAACCTTGGATGCCTTTCTTCTTGAGGTTCTCCGCTGTGAGGATTTTTCCATGGAGCAGGGTCCATTTGAACAGTTTCACCTTTGGCAGACTTTCAATTCTCCATGCAGCTTTGTGTAGGGGCCATGTATTAACTTTTGAGGCATTCTGAAGAGCTTTATAGCCTTCTTTCACCATGTATCTTCCTCCATTAGGGTCCCAGACAAATTTGTCCTCTGTCTGCTTATTGATGGGAGCTGCACCTGTAAGGGAGGTCTTGAGCTCACCCCAAAGGTTTGTGAGATCCGAGGGGAGGTTAAAGGATCTCCACCCTATCCAAGAGTTATTCTCCCATAGAGAGATATCGAAGAGGGTTTTGAATTTTGCTTCTGTCATCCACCTCTGGAGGGGCCTGAATTTGTGGAGGGATTCCCTTTCATTTGATCCCATTATCCTGTCCTTCCAAATGTTAATATCCTTGCCATTACCCGGTACCCTGGATATATAGGATTTGAATTGAGGGAGCATTTTTTTAATAAGTTTCCACATGGGCGTGCCCTGCCTATCAATGATGGTTTCAGTGAGGATATTGCTATTGACCCTGCTCAGGTATTTCTTCTTAATGACTTATGTCCACCAGGTTCCTCTCTCATTGAGAATTCGCCAAATTAGTTTGTAGCCCATGGCCATGTTTGCTAGTCTTGGAATTTTGATTCCGAGTCCGCCCTTCTCTAGGGGAAGAGTGACCTTGTCCCACTTTACCAGACTAAACTTTTTTGTGTTTTGCTTTCCTCCTTGCCACAGAAAACTTCTGATTATCAGCTCCATGTGTTTGTGGATGCTAGCCGGGGCGAGTGTGGTTGCAAATTGATATATTGGAAGAGCTGTGAGAATGGCTTTGATTAGTATTGTTCTGCCCGCCAAGTTTAGCCAATACACTCCCCAGCTTTGAAGTTTGCCTCTCAATTTTTCGATCAGCTTGACCCAAATCTCTGATTTTACTATTTCTTTTGCTAAAGGTAGCCCTAGGTACATAAAATAAGTCCAATTCCTTTGAGCAGGGATTTCCATTATTATGGAAATTCTCTGGATTATATGTCTGGGGACATTCCAAGTGTAAATCATGCATTTGTGGTTATTTAGCTTGCCTCCAGAGGCTTGCAGAAAAAGGTCTAGAGATTTTTTGAATCTCCGGGCCATGAGACTTGAGGCCCCTCCTATTAGTAAAGTGTCATCTGGAAAAAGAGAGTGATTGATCCCCTTGACACCTCTTGCTATTTCAACCCCTGTTATTTCCTTTGTCCTTCACATATTCTCCAGCTGCAAACTTAGAGTTTCTGCCATGATGATATAGAGGAAGGGGGAAAGAGGGCACCCCTGTCTCAATCCTCTCGAGCTTTTGAAGGCTTTGCTGGGCCTGCCATTTATAAGGGGGGCCGTCCAATTGTCTGATATGCATTCCATAACCTTGTTGATGAAGAGCTCAGATATCCCGAATTCCTTTAGAACTGCCTGAAGGAATACGTGATTAACCCGGTCAAATGCATTTTCCATATCGAGCTTAATGATCATACCCCTTTCGTTTCTTGACATGCTGCTCTGAATAGCCTCCTGGATGAGGATGACATTATCAGATATTTGCCTCCTAGGAACAAAGCCGCCTTGGTTCTCGGAGATGAGAGAGGGGAGCGGATTTTTAAGCCTGTTTGCTAAGATCTTGGTTATGATCTTGTAGGAGACATTAGAAAGGGATATGGGGCGGAATCTATCAAAGGATTGGGGATTTGGGTCTTTGGGAATAAGGGCCAGATGGGAGGATTTCATACCGCTGCCCATTTTGCATTTAGTGAAGAAGTTTTTTGCCACCCTGATGTAGTCCTTCTTTATAATATCCCAGTGAGTCTTATAAAAATCCACTGTGAAGCCATCGGGCCCCGGAGCCTTGTCTGAGGCCATACTATGAATTGACCCTTCGATTTCCTCAACCGTGAGCTCTTTGTCCAGATCAGCATTCTGGTCTTCTGAGATTTTGTTTTTCAAATGTTTGAAGAAATCCAGGTTGTGCATGTGATGCGGGTCAGCAGTTAAGAGGTTTTGGAAATGCTGAGTCGCTGCCTCCCTAATCTCCTCTTGTTCTTTTATCTCTTTACCGTCCACTGTTATTTTTTCGATGTTGTTGCCAGCTCTTCTTAGTTTCAGACTGTTATGGAAAAAGGATGTGTTTCGATCTCCCGATTTAAGCCAAAGGCATCTTGATTTTTGCCTTTGCTCCTCTTCCTCTCTTCTATTCTGATTGTACAGCTCCTTGTACATTTCAGTTTCTTTTGCTTGATCTTCATCCGTTTCTTGTCTGGTTTCCTTTTCTAGATTCCACTGTGTTAGTTTTGTTTGGAGTTCAGATTTCTTTTTACTTTCTTCTTTTGCCTTATCTCTTGCCCAATTTTTAATGGCAATCTGAAGGAGCTTGAGCTTGGTTTCCCATATGAAGTGTGGGGAGCCTAATATTTCAGTTGCCCACTGAGCTTTTATCAGAGGTTTGAAATCCTCGCTTCTGTCCCAGGCTCTGTTGTACTTAAACGAAAGCGGACCCATATTCTTCCCCTTGTCCATTTTCAGTGCCACTGGTTTATGGTCTGAAATATACCCTTGAATGATGGAGCTTTGAATGCTTGTGAAACTGGCCACTATGGTCTCTTGAACCAGAATACGATCCAGCCTCTCTTTTATGTTGTTCTTTCCTGTTCTCTTATTTGACCATGTGAAATGCCCGTTTTGAGGCTGTATGTCCACCAGATTATATGCTTGTATGATTTCTTCAAGAGCATCTCTTGAGGGGTCTGCAAAGAAGTTCCCTCCTATCTTTTCTTCTGCATTTCTGATTAGGTTCAAATCACCTCCCAAGCAGATGTTTCTTCTTTGGGCGTCCATTAGATCAGATGAGATTGACTCCCAACACGTGGCTTTTTCTCTGAAGTGAGGGGGGGCGTACACATTGTAAATGGTGTATTCTTCTGTTGATGCTATGTTTTGCATGTCTGTTCTGATCCACCATCTGCTTTGCCTATAATCTTTGAGCTTCCATTTGTTCTTATCCCAGATCGTCCCTATGCCTCCTGAGGCTCCTGCTGCACTTACTGCGGTTCCTTCATAAATTCTGCTTTTTTTCATACTATTATGAAATTCCTGCTCGGTGATTTTGGTCTCCTGGAGAAGGAGGATGTCCGGATGTTCTGATTTAAGTAGATCTCGGACTGCATTTACTTTAAGGGAGGAGCCCATCCCCCTACAATTCCAAGAGACCAGATTCATCATTTATGTTTTGTGTGGGCCCCGCCTTTCTCTTTCATTCTCTCCCCGCTTCCTTTAGACTTGTCTAGGAATGTATCCATTGGCTGTTGGGTCCCTGTGGCCATCTCTTTAGCAGCTGTCTCATCCCTTATTTCTTTGTTGGATTTCCTTCCAACTTTTCTTGGGGGATCGATGGAAGAGCTAGTTTCCTTTGACTTATTGTTAGGATTCTTTCTGCCGTTGAAGGAGGAGAGGTTGGGTGAGGAGATTCAGGAGTAACAATGGGGGCTCTTGGTGAAGGAGGGGGGGAAGGGGGTTCTTCTGTAGACAGAGTTTCAAAAGGGTTGGAGGATGAGAGGAAAGGAGGGCCAGATCCGGAGGGATGAGAAGGGGAGGAAGGATTTTCGGGAGGGGATTTAGAGAGACTTGTTAGAGGAGGGTTTGATTTCTTTTTCTTGACTTTTTCCCATGCTTCTTCCGGAGCTTCAGTATTAGTTTCAGATACATTTAACTTAGATTTATTACATCTGTTTGCAAAATGCCCATATTCATGACATACCTTGCACTTGAAAGGTAGTTGCTCGTAGTCCACTTGCTGTATGTGCGTCCACTGGTCGACTTTGAGTTTGATTGCTTCTGGCAGACCCTTTCCCAGATCAACTTCCACACAGATCCTTGCGCATGCATGCATATTCTCCTTTGGTTCCGATCTGTCGATATATTTTCCCACTGCGTTTCCGATGGCTTTCACTGATTCGTCTCCCCAGCAATGGAGCGGCAGGTGCGGGAGACGGACCCAGACGGGAACAGCATTGGGAACATCCATCTCTGGGTCGAAATCAGGGGTCCATCTGTTCAAATAGAGGCCTCTAGTGTCCATAAAGTAAGGGCCATTTCTGAAGATGAGGTTTCGATCCTCCGTTGTTTCGAAGAGGAAAGTGAAAA
The DNA here is from genome assembly GCA_031772625.1 of Pinus tabuliformis. Classification (NCBI taxonomy): domain Eukaryota; kingdom Viridiplantae; phylum Streptophyta; class Pinopsida; order Pinales; family Pinaceae; genus Pinus; species Pinus tabuliformis. The sequence continues at coordinate 1,326,201,076 of CM062805.1, read as the reverse complement.
ACCCTCTTCCACAGAACCTTATCGCTATCTTTCCTTGGACCATCGAGTTCCAGTTCCTTTCTACCCATCGTTGGACCGTGCGAGGAGAGGGCCATAGTCCTGTAAACTGGCCAACCAGGCCCCGGTCAGCTAAGGCTACTGCAGCTCTCCTCGGGAGGGCGGGAGGGAGCGAGACTTCCGGTATTTCATCTAGCTTTTTGATGAATCTTGTTGCTGTAGGTCTGATTTTTTCTGAAGAGTTCTCTGGAATAAGTGAGGCAAAGGACTTTTCGAGATCCTCGTGTTCCTTATGAGGTGGATCCATTGCAGTCATGGCTTCTGCACCTCTGTCTCTCCAGCAGAGGCACCCAGAGGGGGGGAGGAGCCTAGCAGCAGCGCTGCCAGGCGCAGACGCTCAGAGGAGAAGGGATCAGCAGGCAGGCGAGGCAGAGGCCCCGAAAAAAGGGATGGGGGGGGCAGAGGCCCCGAGCTGAGAGAGGGCAGGAGGCCCTGGGCGAGGGACAGGCGCCGCCGAGCAGCAGCGCTGCCAGGCACAGGCCCGCGGGGGAAGATTAGGAGGGAGCCATGAACGGGACTCCGGGGCTCAAACGCGGTCGTCTCCAACCTACTTTACAGATAATTTTATAGATCTAGAAATTTAAAAAAAAAAAACTGTAATAGTGTAGAATCCCAAATTTTTAATATAATATTATCAAATTTGTTGTGATGAGCTCTCGAGTGGAATATTCACAAAAGTTTAAGGAACAAACATACTAAATAATGTTAGTAAATAGCATAGTACAACCATCAATAGTTAATAACGTTTGGAGGGGGGTGGTTAGGGTAACAATATTATGTGGAGTGTGGCTGAGAAAGTGACTAGGTGGGTGAGAGAAAGTGATAAGGGATCAATGTGTGGAATTCAAAAGAAAAAGTGACCGGGTGGGCGGGGAAACAACTTCTCTTTCACACCTATGCACAATGTATCAACGTTAACAGTTCCACAAACTATTAAAACATCTCAAACACAGTTAAATGAAAAATATTTTATACTTTATTTAATTTTTTAATTTTTTGGAAACTGAAATGAAATAATAATGTAACATTGATATCTTTCATTTTGCAGTGTAAATTTCTGACACTTCAAGTTAAACTGAAAAGTATTACAGTCATTTTCAAATATTATTAAAGTCACTAATGGTTTCATTGTTGTGAATGGAGTAGCTGCATGGAATGTGGAATGCAGAGGCCTTCACATTTCATAAAAGCTTTTGCAAACGTCGACACCTCCACAAATTTCTACCTACATCATATACAGAAAATAGAGTCATCGTTAACTATAGGTAATGATATTGGGACAACTCCATTAATTAACAATAGTTTCATTAAAAATTGATTAATTGATTGTCTTCTGTAAATAAGTTGCAATATTGTCTAACTAATTATAGAATTTTCAAATGTAATAAAAGAATAAAAGAATTGTAAGAAAGAAGACCCGACATAACATAATGAACCAACTACACATAACAATCAAAACATAGTAAATAATATTAGTAAATAGCATAGTAAACCCCTTGCCAATAGTCAATAGTGTATAACCTGACAATGAAAGCAAAGAGAATAGTATATCAGCTAATCATAACATGAAATCAGATCCTATACATCTAATAAATTAAAAGATTTTTCTGACAATACTCAAATTCCTCAACCAGAATGCATAAGGTAATGTTAAGATTTCTTCACAATTTAAGAAACCAGAATTGTACCATTACTGGATTACTCAACAATGCAAACAAACAAAATCATCATTGTATATGCATAACTACATTTTGATGGTTTATTGTGAATGTTCCATGTGTCTCAAAACTAGACAAAAACTCAATAATAGTTGTTTTTTTTCACAATATTTCTCATAGGAAACTTTTAATAGCTTAAGTAATACATTTTTTCCTCCCATGCCTCTTAGAACACATTGTATTTTAGACTTGTTGATGCAGGAGCATCCAACTAGGGGTGAAAAAGAGAAGGTGCTTGTCTCACGAGTTAATAGGTTCACAAGTCACTGTACCTGAGTTTCTTTTTTATTTTTTATTTTCTTAGTTATTAGCAGTTGGGACATGATAGCAAGTTCTGTTTTATTTTTGTTAAGTTGTTTTTTTTTAAAAGAAAAAAGAAAACAAAACTCTATTCTTTTAAATTAATTCTAGAATTTAGACAGGTGGAACTTAACAGTTACTCATGGTAACTACATGTAACTGTTGACAGTTTTAAAACTGTTCAACAAATCATACAAAAGGAGAAAAAAAAACATTGTAAAGGTTGATTTCCATCATAGTACAAAAAATAATAGAAACATACAAGAAACTTTCAAAATCATCTGAATCCATTTTGCAACTAGATATATTTCTTTTCTGTTCTTAAGACGAATTGAGTGTAATTCCAAACAGAGACAAGTATTGGCAGATTAAAATATTTTAACAGACATCTAGAATATCAGAGACAGTGAGACTGAGGGCCGGTGGAAGTGTTGCTACAGTCACATGGAGAGAATAACCGTCGAAGAACCAACAAACTTCACAACAACTACCTACAGTTCCTGAAGAGTATCGAGCATATAACAAAGAAAACTGGTAGAGGGTTTCATAATAAGCACAACCAAATTTCTAGCAAGAAGACAACATCTACGACCAGGTACCACATGAACTAATACACATCATTCTTTTCATTGCAAATATTGTTTGAAGAAAGATTACAGAAGTCTTTAAATTCATTTACAGTCCCAAGGTAGGACAAACTCATATTACAAGATAGTCAGAGAAACCTGGGTTCGAAACCCTGAATATACATTTGACTCTAAAAACCCCAAATTAAAAACAAACCAAGTGACTTGTCTATTTTCTGCAAAGACCAAAATATGGACTAAGTGACTGACAGAGAGGCTGAAGCCTGAGACCAAGACTCAGCATTATCAATAGATGTCAAGCACGAGATACATGGAAAGACCCTACCTGGTCTAACAAGTCGCAAGAGGAGCCGAAGCCACAGTTGCACGCTCGCCATCCACCTGCAACCACCACACACAGTAGTTAACAGCGGGAAGTATGGAAACCCCAACTGAATGAAGGAAACAGAGTAAGGGTTTGTCACTTACCAGAGGAGGAGTCGACAAGTTGCAGGAGGAGAGGTCTCAACAGGCCGCGAACTGACAAGGAACCTTGCTCACAAGGAGCACCAACTATCAGTACCGATAGAAAATGCAAAGCGGAAATTGAATCAACGAAAGAGAGCTTACCTGTGTTAGCCACAAGCTGAGGTCGAGCACTGGGTCACCTCGTGGCCGCAACCTGGATACACAGTGACTGGTGACAAGTTAAACAATGAAACCATCGAACCAGTAATCAAACAGAAAGACAATAATAGTGTTACCAAATACACTCAAGGGGAAGCCACCCTTAACCATGCCAATATTTTCCAAACAGAGGAGGCTACGTGCAGAATGCCGAGAGACAAGCCCAGAACCCTCAGACAGACCAGCAAACAAAAACAAGCCATTGACAGTGACAAAATACTAGTAGAGCTCCGCCAACTGAGAAAAGCCGTGGCCGAAGAATTCAAGCAAAGCGCCACAGAGAAACCTTTTGAAAAATCGCAAGTGAAAACCGGAGAGCAGACCCCTCAGCACAGTGGAGTGAAAGTTGAAAATGACTGGGCAAGTGGAGAGTTAGGGTTTCAAGCACAGTGTAAGGTGGGAGGATAGAACCCGAGGTAGAGACAGGTGTCTCCCTCACAGCCTGAACCATATCAAATCATTAACCACAGCAAAATATCAACCACCGTCGGAAATCCATAAAAAAATCATTTCATTAATAATTTAATTAATCCAAATCTTTGTATCCAGACAGAAGGACGAGGGTTGGTCCCATCACTTTTAATTTGCATGTATTGTATAGTTTAACCAATGGAAATCAAATGAAGTGATAGTCCTCATTGCAAATGGTATAGTAAAGCATAGTTTCATTCATGGTTCTAACAGTCGTAATTGGCCTATTGCATTTCGCACATACAATCTCAAATGCATTTGTATATGCACTGGTCATGATCAAGTGTCCTTAGATGTGTTTTAAAATTTATATAGAAAATAAGGGCTTAGCAACATGAAATCAAATGTATTTCTCTCTCTATATATAAAGTTGGGCGTTTTTCGCCATTCTATAATTATATTATTCGGTTCATATTGATTAAAAACTCTTAATTATTGATGAGTTTTGTATTATATAATTATATATTTAAAAAAAAATCTATTTTAATTATAAATTTAATCACTTCACTATAAATTTAATTAACAATTTAATGAAAAATTATATGAATAAAGTAAATTATATATATAAAATTGAGAAATTTATTTTAATGTGATTATTAAACTTAAAAAAAAAATAGAATTATAATATTTTGTATTTTTTAATTTATTTCAAATAAAATAAAAAATTAAGCAAATCCTAAATATTTTGTGTTATATATATATATATATATATATATATATATATATATATATATATATATATAAAATGAATGGTGAATAATTATAATTATTTTTTAATAATAATAATACTTGTCAACTTTTATTAATAGTTAAATGGTTTATATAATACAATTTTCATTAATAATTAAATGGTTTATTTATTATATAGTATAGATTAAAATAAATGGAATAATTAAGTATATTGTTACCATTTAATTTAGTATTTTGTATTATATTATTAAAAATTAAAAATTAAATGTTTTAATTATTATATAGTATAGGTTAAAAGGAATGGAATAATTAAGTATATTGTTACTACTTAATTTAATATTGTGTATTATATTATTAATTTTTTTTATTTTTTTCACAAGTATAAGGAAAATTTCTTTCATAATTTTTAATTTTATTCTTATCTTAACTAATGTATTATTAGTAATATTATTATGCATATATTCTATAGAGTGTAAAACAATTAATATTTTTAAAATATTTTTTTAATTAAAAAAACTATTATCATGTATAAATTTTATAAATAACTTTGAAATTAATTATACAAGTTTAAAACTGAAAAGATATATATTTATATTAAAATATTTTATTATATATTTTTAATATTTCTATTTATTAATAAAAAAAAATTTAAATATATTTATATTTATTAGTTTTCTATTATCAGATATATGTGTAATTCAAAATCTAAAATTATTACATTTACATATTTTATATATAACAATAGTAACTTAGAGGAAGTGTCTTCCTACAAGTACTTAGGAATTGATATTCATCAAAAGCTCAACTGGAACTATAGCATTGAGAAAAAGATTAGTGGAGGGTTGAAAGCTTATTTTGGCCTTGAAAATAATTGTAAAACGGAGAACCTCGTAATGTGGGATAGAAAGAAGTTCCTCTTTGAAACTTTAGTCACTCCTATTATTTTTAATGGATGTGAGGTTTGGGGTTGCAGCATCTCTAGATAATCCTGAAGAAATATTGAACAAATCTAGAAACACTTTATAACGTATAACATCAAAATTAAAAGCAATACATCCTATCCTATTCTCCTTATAGAAGTGGGTCTTTCCCCTATCGAGAGCCTAACTATGACTATGCTTCTGTTGTACAAGCACAAACTCAATAACATAGGAGACCATAGACTTCCTAAGTTAGCTTTAAATTCCAGCCAAAACCACTTAAGGCTCAAACGAGGTCAGTATAAAGACACCAGGGCCTGGTTAAACCATTGGGAGATCGATGAGAATGTTGCATTGTAAAACATTAATAACATTAAAAACATTGTTACTTATAAGTTCCAAAAAAAATGTGGTGTGAGAAAGATTTAGCAGCTAAAAGAAAATTAAGATATTATAAGGAGGTCATCAACCCCACCCTAGAAGATCAAAAGTATATCTCTGTTTTAACTAGTGCAAAGAAGAAAATTAATATAGCCAAGATTAGAACGAACTCTCGTGAGCTCCATAGTGAAATGGGTCATTGAGTGGTTCCTAAAACACTATGGATGGAAAGGATCTATCATCTTTGTGAGAATATGAACATCGAGGATGAAAATCACTTCCTCTTAGAGTGCCCCGCGTACAACCACATTAGATCTCAATTTCATAATCTTTGTTGCAATAGTGACCTTCCTACCCTTCTTTGATGTCAAAATTATAGTGAGCTTGGGAGGCTTCTCTCCAAGCTTTTTGAGCATAGGAATAAAACCTTAAATCAAACTAAATAATTCGTTTTTTTAGGTCCAATAGACCAAATTTTGGTCTCAGTGGACATTAACCATTATCATCATATAAATACAAGAAATTAAAATTTTATATATTATTATAAATTAAATATTATACTCTTAATTTTAAAATATATATATGATTTTTTTGGATTAGTTTTTTATAATTCAATACGTATAAAAATCATAATAATTATATAAATATCTGAAAAGTCATATGTTACCATTAAATAAAAATAATAAGATTATGATTAGTATGTTCATCTATTTTTTTTGGGTTGGGATGTATTGTTTTTAGTTAATGACTTTCCCTTATTCATTATTATTGATTAAATATGATTAAAAAACTATGTATATACATATATTTAGCTATGTTGACTTGCTAGATGCATTTTTTTTCGCGTTTAATATCTTTTTATTCATTTGTCATCGAGTTCAACCACTTTTAAATATACTTCACTTTATCACATTTTAGAACAATATTTATGTAAGTCTGTGAATGAATTATAATGTTTAAAAATTTGCAACTCGTTTTGTATTTAAAAAATAAAAATAAAATAAATTATTGAACAGAAAAAGTATAATATTTATTAATTAATTTTAAAAAAAAATAAAATTATATAAATAAAAAATTTAATTTATAATATTCTCTTTTTTGTGTTTTTTTAAAGTTGCATTTTATTAATAACAAATATTACATGTCTATGTGTTAGTGGTTTTCTTTGAGAAACTAGATTATTGGGAAAACATTAAAGAATTTTGTTAAATATTTGTAGATTTTGTTTGAGAAGACAATTTAGTTTAAAATACAAAAAACATTAATCATACATAACAATAGTTAGAAACAAATTGGAGGTGGAGGTGTTAATATTGGGGTTGTGATTTATTTTACATTTTCTATTAAAGGATTTTGGTTGTCATCTTTGCACCATTGGGACTGAGAGAATGTGGTCTTTAAGATTTTATAAGCTCACCCTCATCTCACTCTAATTTAACATTAAATCATCTAATGCCAGTAAAATATCATCTTTCACGTCATTATTATCCAATAAGGCATGCATTTGTTGAGTTTTCACCCTCTACTAGAGATCGATTGTCAAGAAATATTTTCTTAAACAACCACTTGTGTGACCAACATCTCACACCCATTATCTTAAATCCTCGATAACTGCCACATCATAAATAGATTGCTATTTCATCTTGATGTCATCCTTAAATTCATGTAATTCCTTCTACAGGTCATGAAAAACCTATTCCCTAAACTCGCAAGCAAATGTAGTAGCACATTTTCGAAAAGAACCAATAATATATGGAAAAACATACTTCAAAATGTTTTTTCATGTACTTTTAATTCTTTTCTACGTGGGTTTATTCAAAAGTATGTAGAGTGGGTACTCGTTGGATGTAGAATCTAATGTTACATCCAAACACATATGTACACTTGAAATTTGAGTAAATATATAAAGAGATAAGTCGAAAATAGAATTAAAAAAATATATTTTAATTTCTTTTCCATTAAAAATCTATCACTATTATTCTATTATTTAAACTATTATTTTATTATTTTCCTTAGGAGGCCCATTTCAAACCTCAAAATCCCCCTAATTATTATAATTTGAAAGTCAGATTGTGGTAAATTTTATATCACTCTAGAGATTTCTCGACGAATTAAGTATCGTGGTGATGTCAAAATATAGTTTTGTAAAATTGAGAGAAGATACATTTTGTAACCTCATCTTCATAACAAACCTTGGCGAGCTAGTTAAAGCTAGCATGTAACACCTTCTACTACCCATGGTCAAATCAGGGGTGGTAATGTGGTTATAAACAACTAGGGTAAGAAGCATTTAAAACATTGAAAAAAGGTCAACAACCACGATAAATTGTCGGTAAAATTAATGGACAATAAACATAACTTATTTTGATGCACTAAAGAGCACTGGAGGGAGAAAAATATAAGAGATTTTTTAGTAAAAAAGGAAGGTATTCTCCTTATTCTATGTGTGGAAAGTGGTGTCGGGTAGGTACCATGATGTATTTTATGTGTGATGTATTACATAGAAAAAATTATCCATATGATAAACCATAAATTTTAAAAAAATTTGTGGTACGATATCTCAAAGATCAAAAGTTTGTGTCAATGTGATATCATGATGAGAGGAACTTTTAAGTAGCATGAAATGGTTTGTGTGTCACACCCAAAATATAATTGATTTTAAAATGGTATATATCACAATAAAGAGAATATTAATGTGAAATGTCATGGATATTATATCTTTCAGGTGATGTTAAATCAAAAGAAAAATATTGTGCAATATAACATTTATTTCACAAAAACAAAGTGTTTTATAAATGTTTGAATCCATTTGAATTGGAACATGTCATGTCACATTATTCAAGGATGCAATATCATCATGTTGATGTAGGAAAGAGAAAATTCATAAAAACACTAGAAGGCCATAACTTCTTGCCTTGAGCTTAAAATTGTGCAAGAAGACAATCATTCAAAACATCCTAAGGAGAGCAATTTACCAGTAAGCTGAGAATTGATCTTAGAATATTTTTTAAGAAAAATAAAAAAAATGAAAAGAGAAGAAAATATTGAGAAACTCATATCCTGAACTAGGAACTGAGGGGACTAGGTATGTTACATAGTTGTATAAAGAAATAATTGAAGCGAGATACAAGAAAATTTGAAACATTCCAGTATCCTAATAGTGTGTGGGTTTGGATGTTTTATAAACTAATATACTCATATGTTAAGAAAACTAAAGAAATATTTAAAAGAGTTAAATAAAAACTTCAAATCGCCTAGAAAAAGATAAAGTAAAAAGTAGATAAGGTCAAATTCAAAGACAATTTAAGGTGTTAGTTGATATATCTAGGTTTTAAACAATAGCCATATCCAAAATTCTATAAATCATTCAAGGTCATTCATAAGACTAGGGAAGTTGATATGACTTGGATTTTCCTTCGTTGTGTATTCATAAGGTTTTTCATGCATCTTTCCTATAAAATATTATGGGATAGAACATGCCAATTCAAAACATACTTCTAGAATTAGATGAATAATGAACATAATTATTATCAAACTAGAAAAAGTTATAGGTTGATGTTCTCTTTGTCTTGAATAGAACTATCACAAAGTACATAATCAGTTGGATGAATAAAATTTTGGAATAAGCTCCAGGGGAGGATGAGGAGGTCTTGAAGTAACACCCTTAATTACAAGCTTTGAGGGAAATGATTTTTAAAAGTGGGGGGTAATGTTAGGCTCCTAACCCTATTTCACTATTATTATATTAAATAGGTTTATGTCCACTTAGAGTGTAGAATATATCATGTAATATTTACTTCGTATTTATAATAAATGAGGTTCATTTGATAAAACATATCATGTGCATTTGATGTATTGTAAAAGGATCTTACCCCTTAAATGGGTTTCTTATCCTTCCATTAGTAAAGTTCTCAAGGCCTAGATAATTAATTTTTCTATACTTATGCTATTTATAATATTTGTTACTTAACATAATATATATAAAAGGACCAAATTATATAGAGATAAAAGAACACCATTACATCAAACTCTCAAATATTTAATCCATAAGGTGATCATTAATTGCAAGTATTTTCATTTATTGGTGTAATGCAAACATTTATTTAACTAGTACCATTTATATATAAATGGTCATTACTTGTTTAATTTTCAAATATAACCAAAGCTTCATGATGCAATCGTCAATGGAAACTTATAAAAATAAACAGAGGGATGCAATTTAGGTTTCCTATCACAATATGTGTAGGACTTCATCACACCCATTTTTGTCATGCTAGAACATCAATAACCCAATAAAATAAACGATAAAACTTATTTATCTGTTAATAAAATGTTAATTATATATCAATAATAATATGAAATTTACTCAAATGAACCCATAATGTGTTAATTTTTAATTATATGTTACTAAACTTAATTAACCTAAATAATTTGAAATAACTAAAAACAACTTTAACTAAACTTTACATTGATACTATGTTACTCTAATTAATAATAATAAAATGTCATTTAACATTAAATATATGGTAACAATGTCAAATTAAGTGATCCCAAGGATTAGCTAGCCATCTCCCTTATGCATGTTATAGATGGGGAGGTTATATATCATATTCAAAATTGGTCAAAATTCGTGAGTCCTTTAGGGTTACCAACCAAATCACAATTGAGTTTTCCTCCATCGACATATTTTAATAAATCCCAAAAAATCCAACTTAAATCTTTATTTAACATTCTAATATTTCAATTAATTTAAATGTACCTTAAAAAAACTTATTATAGACTATAAACTCTAGTACAAATACATTCTAATTATACAATATAAAACTCAAATTACTTTAAATTAACCCAAACAAATCTTATATATTAAACTTTATTTTGACATTTAGCAAACACATTAATTTCTAATAATATTAGAAACATTTATGTTACAAAAACACAACTAGTAGATCTATGTAGTGTCACTAATGTTTCAAAAAATATCTATATTGCAAAACAAAAAAGGGTAATAGCTATAATGTAGCATAGTCTTTGTGTGTACTACTAATTAATTGATTAAAGGTCGTTTAAAATGTGGAGAAAGCTCTGTGCAATGAAATCTATGCTCACACAACTCTCCGCACAAAATTCTTCGCACGATGAAAGATCTCTCCACAAAAATCTTTGCACAATGCAAGTTTTCCACACAAAGATCTTTGCCTGTCTTATTATCAATCTCTCTCCACACCTTTCTTGTGAATTATTATTATTATATGTTATTGTTAATATTGTAATACTAAACAATCCATATCTTTGTATGCGTATTACTATTAATTAATTGATTAAAGGTTGTATAGAGTGCGGAGAAAAATGTGCATAATGAAAGCTATCTTCAGAATGAAATCTCTCTACATAATGAATAAAAATATCTCCACAGAAAGCTCTCCAACCATGAAAAATTTTAGGGGCTAATGTTCACCTAGTGGGCTAATTTTCCATGATTTTTCCGCAAAAAAGATTCGCCAATTTCCAATTTTATAAAAGACGATTTGCCCAAATTTTAGAATATAAAGATATTTTACCTTAAAAATTGCCAAAATTATATAGAGACTATATATAAAAACATTATAAATTTGAATAATTTCACAAATATATCAATAAACATTTTATAGTTTGCATATTAGGGATTAGTGAGATTCGCCAATGTTTCTAAACTTCAAGAAAATTTTCCATCCTTAAAATTTTCCTTGTCTCCAACTATATTATTTTCAGTGTCTCTCCACATTCTCCAATAGAATTTACTTTGATGCATTGTGTAATTATTGATGGCAACAAACATATCAATAAAAACATATTTATTGTTATTATAAAATAATCTTTTCAGGACATATTCAATGAATTCAAGTATATGCACAGGTTTTTGTAGCGAGTAAACCTCATAGAAAATTGAAATGATGTGGATATCTCCTTCGAACACTTCTATTTGTATTTTCATCTGGATAATGAAAGCTTATTCTACATCTCTGCATTCCACACATGTATAATGATTATTGGTTGTCAAAATATCAAGAAGAACATATTTATTGATATTATAATGATGCAAGAGCATCCAGCTAAGGCACCATGACCAGGTGTTGGTCTCTGTTAGGTTGGAGAGTTGAGTTAACATATTGTTTGTCTTACATGTTTAGTTTGTCAGAATAGGAGGTAGGATTTTGTTTTCATCCTAATATCTATATTAGTCAAAGGTAGTTTGGTTGGTTAGGGTTATTTACTTGTCTATCTTTAATAAACAATAGATTAATAATTTTTCTGTTATTTTAAGAGGAAAAGAAAAATGTGTCTAAATGTAAAATCTTGCCATAAAGACAGAACCGAATACTTAATAGTTATGTAACTATAAGGTCTACAACTGAAGGTAACTAAATAGTTTCATTAACTGTAGACAAAAGCATATAAATGTAACAAGGAAAATCATGGAGGGGTTCAGCATTTCTTTGCATTCAAGTAATAATAATAACAGAGCAGACAATTCAATCCATCTTTGTGTTCTATTATACTTTTGTTGTGCAACCTAATTCACTGAACATATGAATAAACAATATAATGCTCATAGACCATTTCATTTAATTCTTTTTGTTTTCCTGAGAAGGCAGTCCAAACAGCGAGACAAAAATGCAAATGCCAGAACAAGGGTTTGTATTTCCATAGAAGAAAATAACATTGATCAAACAGGAGCGAACACAACTAAGTACTAGGACAAGTAAAGCACCTACATGCCATACGATAACCTTTAACTTCAAAATCGACCACCAAACAAATTATCAGAACAACCACAAAATTTCCTGTTCATGGAAAAGTGTTACAAGCACAGCCATAAAACAACAATTGAAGTTCGAAGGCGTAGAATCTAGATTGGAAAGAACGACGGCCTAATCATATAATTAAAACTCAGGTAAATCGAAACCAACATTCTTTCCTGAAAGTTTTCTTCAAATTAAAAAAATAAATGTATGAGAATATATAGTAGAATTCCAAAATAAATCACAGACAGTCATATAAACCAATGGTCGACAAACCCTAGGTGAGGGTTTTGAGAACTATTTCCATACATAGAAAGTTATAGCTAACAATCACCAGAACGAGAAAAACCAAAGACAGCAAAACAGCCAGAATGTTGTCTACAACTGAAAACCACATCAACTTAGCACCGAGGGGAGACAAACCCTCATACTCATAGGCCTATTCTAAAGACAAGAGAAATACTGAAGATTAATAACATTGGCAGAGCCTACTAGGCAAAGACCAACATGTTCGTTCCAAGAATAACCAACCGCAAACCCCAACACTTGCAGAGGAGCCAACACACAGTTGTTAGCACAAATTGATAGGGGAAAATGAAACCACAGTGCATGAAAGCAAATATATGGAGGATACATTCACCATACCTGAAGGATTTGCAGTGAGACCAGAGAACGAGTCTTTAACCCACGAAATCCAACCAACGGCTGAGACAAAGGAGCAATCACATCAGAAACAGAGGAATGAAAGTGGAAAATTGAATCAAGGATAGAGGAGGCTACCTACATTGAAGTTGAAGACCAGAGAATGCCATTGTTTCGAGCCCTGAATGCATGCCAAACACTGAGTTTCGCAAACAAGATAACATCATACCAGACCACGAGCTCGAGGAACAAAGACCGCTTGAGACAATAGCAGAAAAGGCATAGAACATTACTTACACAAGTGGTAGTAGAGTCATTCTTGGTTTCCCAATGAACTAGGGCCAGAGACTATCCACACAGGCATAGAAAAACCAAGCACGAGAGTCACACTGTCGGACCAACAAACAGACTAGAAGGCGCGCCTAGAAGTTGCAGCGCAGCTGCATACCCAAGTAGCAGAACCATACCAGAACAAACCCTCGGCGAACACAAGCAGAATGACTGAATGAGCGACAGAGGAGGAGTTTTGGCAAAACAAGAAGCGGGAAACACGACCCGAGGTGAGTACATAACATTGATTGCAAAAATAAATGCCACCTATCACTTTCCAGAAATATCTGAGGGCATTGGTAATCACAAATTAATCCACAGTTGAAACACTTTACAATCATTTAATTATTGATAGTCCGAACAGTGTTGGGCTGGTCCCATCATAGTGGTATCAGAGCAGGTGAAATTGACTGAAGAAATGGAGGTAGGAAGGAGAGGTCGTGGAAGAGGTGTTCGAAGGGTAGCGGAGGAAGGACTGAGAGAGGAGATCAGGATTCTTACTGCCCATTTGGAGGTAGTAGAGGCAGGGAGAAGAAGAGACCCAGAGGTAGGCGATGACAGCGAAGAGGAAGCTGAAGTGACAAAAAATGGATCAGGCGGAGAGGGCCCAAAAATGAGACTATTGAGATCCGTCTTAGTGGAAAGCAGTAAACCCAAATCGGAACTCCCAAACTATGACGATAGACTGTCCATAGAGGTTCTATTGGATTGGATCAGTGAGCTAAATAAGTATTTTGAGTGTGAGGAGGTCAGAGAAGACCGCAGAGTTATGTTCGTTGCGATGAATTTGAAGGGACACGCAGCCCTATGGTGGTACAGTGTCCAAATGGAGAGAAGGAGATTGAACAAGTTTCCGATCAAAACTCACTCAAGGATGGTGGCCAAGTTGAAGGGCAGATTTTTTCCAAAGGATTATCAGATTGCACTACACAGGCAAGTGTAGAATATAAAACAGAAAGGAATGACAGTAAGGGAGTACACATAAGAGTTTTATCAAGTGAACCTAAGGGCTGGTTATATAGAGGATACCACAGAAAAGACAACTAGGTATGTAAATGGTTTAAGACTAGAAATTTTAGTTGAAATTATTATTTTGTCTCCAAAGAACATTGAAGAAGCATATCAGAGTGCAATGAAAGCTGAAGAGAAAATTACTAGAAGGCAGAATGCCCGGAGAGGATGAGGAACCAGCAAGGGAAAAGGCCAGTCCTATGGCAGAGGGCAGACTGCTAGTAGTAATGAGGAAGGCAACAGTTCCAGAGCTTCTGGATCAACAAACAAAGGTGATAATGCGAGAGGTGGTAGGCCATATCAGCGAGGCAGGGGAAATGGCTGAGGTAGAGGAGCTGGTTACCAATGTTACAAGTGTCATAAATGGGGACATAGATCATTTGAGTGTCCTGAGGCAGACCAAGCTGGACAGAGGGGTGCGTATGTTGCACAACCAGAGGAAGCAGAGGCACCTCCCCAAGAAGCAGAGAATGCTCCAGAAATAGGGGAAGCCCTGGTGCTGAACAAGGTGTTGTTGAAACCAACCAAGGAAGCCACCGAACAAACACAGTGGAAGGCTTTGTTTAGAATAGTTTGTAAGTCACATGGTAAGTGTTGTAAGTTAATTATTTATAGCAGTAGTATAGATAACTTAGTGGCCACAGATATGGTGGAAAAATTGGAATTTAAGAAATTGAAACATCCCACCCCTTAAAAAGTTTCATGGCTGCAAAAAGGCCATTAGTTGTTAGTGGATGAAAAATGTGAGGTGGAGTTTCAAATAGGCAGATATAAGGATAAAGTCATTTGTGACATCATACCGATGGATGTATGTCACATACTACTAGGCAGGCCATGGCAGTATGACAGGAAGGTGGTGCATGATGGATTGATGAACTGTTATAAGTTTGTCAAGGATGGAATCAAGCATATGCTTGTGCCCATCAAGGAGGAAGGGACAACAGGGACAAGTGAGCCAAGAGCATTGTTGATTAGTGGAAAACAGTTTCTGAAGCAAGTTGAGGATAGCGAGATGGGTTATGCAGTTGTAAGAAGAGAAAAAATAGTGTTGTTGCATATGAAGGCATCAAATTTACCCCCAGAAATTCAACAGATGTTGCAGGAATTTACAGACATAGTGGTGGATGATTTTCCAGACAAATTTCCCCCCAAAAGAAGCATAATTCACCATATCGACTTCATACCCAAAGCCAGTTTGCCGAACAAGGCAACATATCAAATGAGCCCCAAGGACAATGAAGAGATTAGGAAGCAAGTTAACGAAGGGTCACAGTCAAAACACGGGACTGTACACACCGTTACCTGTTCTAGGTAGACCGTGGGACTCAGTTAGCTTGGATTTTGTTTTGGGCCTACCTAGGACACAAAGTGGTTATGACTTGGTTATGATAGTAGTGGAAAGATTCTCGAAGATGGTGCATTTTATCCCTTGCACGAAAACCAGTGATGCCACTCACGTAGCCCACTTGTTTTTCACGAAGATTGTCAGGCTACATGGGTTGCCTAAGTCTATTCTTTCAGACAGGGATGTGAAGCTTATAGGGCACTTTTGGCGTACCCTGTTGAAGAAGATGGATACACAGATGAGTTACAGCTCTACTTATCACCCACAAAATGACAGACAAACGGAGGTGGTAAACAAGAGTCTAGGAAACCTACTACGAAGCTTGATTGGTGAGAATTCACGGATGTGGGATCAAGTGCTTGCTCAGGCAGAGTTTGCTTATAACGACTCGCCTAATCATAATACCAGCTACAGTCCATTTCAGGTCATGTATGGCATGCATCCTCACGGAGTGCATGAGTTGCGGGATCTTGGACTACAAGAAAGGGAAAACGCAGATGGAGAAGATTTTGTTAACGCGATGAGAGATTTGCACGAGCAAGTGAAAATTATATTGCAGCACAGTAGCCAAAAGTATACACAACAAGAAGATTTGAAGAGAAGGGAAGTACAGTTCAATGTCGGAGATGAATTCCTCACACATTTGCGTAAGGAATGCTTTCCTAAAGGTGCGTACAATAAATTGAAGTATAAGAAGCTAGGTCCTTGCAAAGTCCTCCGGAAATTTTCAGCGAATGCTTATGAGATATAGTTACCACCTAGAATAGGCATTTCACCCATTTTTTACATAGCAGACCTGTTCCGTTACGTCGCTGACCCAGTAGAGGAAAATAGAACTACACGGCCTACACAGAATACCCAGGATGGAGGAGAAGTTTGGATGAGACAGATGCCTTACGTTCAGCCACTTGAGATCGAGAGCATTCTTGACACTCAGGTTGCTAAACGAACTCGGTGGAAGGAGTATTTGCAATACCTAGTCAAGTGGAAGAACCATCCTATTGAGGACAGTTCGTGGCTTGATGTCACGCAGATTGAGCAGACAGGTTCTTCAGTCAAGTAGCTCATGGACTGGAGCCGTGATTTCTTTTTGCCCCAGGAGCTTGATGCAGGAGCATCCAGCTAAGGAACCATGACCGGGTGTTGGTCTCTGCCAGGTTGGAGAGTTGAGTTAACATATTGTTTGTCTTACATGTTTAGTTTGTTAGAGTAGGAGGTAGGATTTTGTTTTCATCTTAATCTCTGTATTAGTCAAAGGTAGTTTGGTCGGTTAGGGTTATTTACTTGTCTGTCTTTAATAAACAGTAGATTAATAATTGTCCTGTTATTTTAAGAGAAAAAGACAAATGTGTCTAAATGTAAAATCTTGCCATAAAGACAGAACTGAATACTTAATAGTTATGTAACTATAAGGTCTACAACTGAAGGTAACTACACAGTTTCATTAACTGTAGACAAAAGCATATAAATGTAACAAGGAAAATCATGGAGGGGTTCAACATTTCTTTGCATTCAAGTAATAATAATAACAGAGCAGACAATTCAATCCATCTGTGTGTTCTATTATACTTTCATTGTGCTTCCTAATTCACTGAACATCTGAATAGACAATATAATGCTCACAGACCATTTCATTTAATTCTTTTTGTTTTCCTGAGAAGACAGTCCAGACAGCGAGACAGAAATGCAAATGCCAGAACAAGGGTTTGTATTTCCATAGAAGAAAATAGCATTGATTAAACAGGAGTGAACACAACTAAGTACCAGGACAAGTAAAGCACCTACAGGCCATACGATAACCTTTAACTTCGAAATTGACCACCAAACAAATTATCAGAACAACCACATAATTTCCTGTTCATGGAAAAGCATTACAAGCACAGTTGTAAAACAAAAATTGAAGTTCGAAGGCGTAGAATCCAGATTGGAAAGAACGACGGCCTAATCATATAATTAAAACTCAGGTAAATCGAAACCAACATTCTTTCCTGAAAGTTTTCTTCGAATTACAAAAAGAAATGTATGAGAATATACAGTAGAATTCCAAAATAAATCACGGACAGTCATATAAGCCAACGGTCGACAAACCCTAGGTGAGGGTTTTGAGAACTGTTTCCATACATAGAAAGTTACAGCTAACAATCACCAGAACGAGAAAACCCGAAGACAAAAAATGGCTAGAATGTTGGCTACAACTGAAAACCACATCGACTTAGCATCGAGGGGAGACAAACCCTCATACTCATAGGCCTATTCTAAAGACAAGAAAAAGACTGAAGACTAATTACGTTGGCAGAGCCTACCAGGCAAAGACTGACGTGTTTGTTCCAAGAATAACCAACCACAAACCCCAACACCTGCAGAGGAGCCAACACATAGTTGTTAGCACAAATTGACAGGGGAAAACGAAACCACAGTGCATGAAAGCAAATATACGGAGGATACATTCACCATACCTGAAGGATTTGCAGTGAGACCAGAGAACGAGTCTTTAACCCATGAAATCCAACCAACGGCTGAGACAAAGGAGCAGTCACATCAGAAACGGAGGAATGAAAGTGGAAAATTGAATCAAGGATAGAGGAGGCTACCTGCATTGAAGCCGAAGACCAGAGAACGTCGTTGTTTCGAGCCCTGAATGCATGCCAAACACTGAGTTTCGCAAACAAGATAACATCATACCAGACCACGAGCTTGAGGAACAAATATCGCTTGAGAAAATAGTAGAAAAGGCACAGAACATTACTTACATAGGCAGTGCAAGAGTCATTATCGGTTTCCCAACGAACCAAGGCCAGAGACTATCCACACAGGCATAGAAAAACCAAGCACGAGAGTCACACTGTTAGACTAGCAAACAGACTAGAAGGCGCGCCCAGAAGTTGTATCATAGCTACATACCCAAGTAGCAGAACTATACCAGAATAAACCCTTGGTGGACACAAGCAAAATGACTGAATGAGTGAGAGAGGAGGAGTTTTGGAAAAACAAGAAGCGGGAAACATGACCCGAGGTGAGTACATAACATTGATTACAAAAATAAATGCCACCTATCACTTTCCAGAAATATCCAAGGGCATTGGTAATCACAAATTAATCCACAGTTGAAACACTTTACAATCATTTAATTATTGATAGTCTGAACAGTGTTGGGTTGGTCCCATCATATAAGATAGTATTTTCATCATTTATTCATAGAATAGACATGTAATCAGATATTATAAATGAGACTTATTTCTTGTTATTCGGTGAATCGGTACATAATCAGGATATCTTAAAAACCTAATTAAGATTTAATTCTATGATTAGAATATATACTTTCATATATTAATAGCAAGTATTATTGAGATCATAATAATTTGTAGGAGAGTAATGGTAAAATTATAATATTTTTATAGCTTCTGTGATTTCAAGTCCAAAGTAAGAATAAATTATAATAAAGCATCTAGTGTTATTTGTCCAAATTGCATGAATTATGGACTTTGTTCTTATTTCATGTATTCTAGTTATCATTTACTAATTTTTGCTATTAACAATCAAACACAAACTACACAATTCTTTAATGTGAGGAATAACGATTACATTAATAGCCTTAATTTACTTTTTAATATTCAGTAATCTACGCTCCAAAAAGATGGTATGTGCAGATGGGTAACGTACACGAAAATGTAAAAAGGAATGAATGAAGATTCTATCACACATATTTCTTTATGCGCATCCCTCTACCTTGCCTGAATGGAAATTGGTTGTAGAGTAATGTTTATGGATGAATTTGTTGAATAAATGCTAAAAAAAATATTTTATAATATTGATTGATATGTTAAAAATAAATAATCATTATACAATGTCAATTTTTGAACAAATGCTTACATTAACCAGAAAGAAAAATAGACAAATATGCAAACTAAGTTACGAAAATATTTTGAAATTAGATAAATGATTTTTGGTTTGCGAAAATATTGGGAAAATAACATTTAATATCAAAAGAAAAGCAAAAAGTAAATCAATGACAATTTAAATTAATGTAGGGTATATCCAATTAATTAAATAGAGTGATATAGATAAATGTCATGCAAGGGAATTAATTATGGTAGTTTTGAATGCGATGGTGAATTAAGGTGAAAT
Source organism: Pinus tabuliformis (assembly GCA_031772625.1). Lineage (NCBI taxonomy): Eukaryota > Viridiplantae > Streptophyta > Pinopsida > Pinales > Pinaceae > Pinus > Pinus tabuliformis. Next base: position 1,326,181,054 of record CM062805.1, on the reverse strand, counting down.
GTTTCTATGCTTTGGTTTCAATATTTTTTCTCATTCTTAGTAGTTTCTTTTGTGACCTGGTCCTTTTTCACTACAATGCAAATCTAAGTGGGTTGTTGTTTTTATTAGCTGACACGTTATTCTATTTAATGTAACATGTTTTGTTAGTTTGCATTGATCACACGGGGGCTTCACTCAGTGAACATCCAACTATCATGTGCTTTCGTGGCATATTAAAAAATACCCGTAATTTGACTACATATTGGAAAATACCCCTAAAAATCACATTATTTAACCCCCTACGAATACAAACCCTATACACCTTCCCAATTTAAAAAACCCCTACTTCCACTAGATAATGTAGGTATCTATTTTTTCATTAACATTTTTATTACCCCTTTATATTTTTTCATTAATTTTTATCTTCATTTTTTATACCTACCAATATAAAAACCATTTCCCACTATATATCCTCCAATATATTATGTCATTTTTTCCTCAATATATATCCCCCAATATGAACACACGTGGTATGATATTGCTCCCCCACTGAAGCCCCCGTGATCGATCATAAGATTATTTTATTTAGGTAATTTTTCTCGTTTGGTAAAATACAAGATGCCATGTGAATGAGGAAGAGTGAGGCATGGAGTTGGTGAATGAGAAAATTCAAGTCGATGTCACCTATAAAGCATTGGTCGGGGGGAGGCTATAGATCATAGCCCTATCAAAAGGTCTGATTTTAACGGTTCTACATTTGATCAAAGTAACATTGGTAATGAGCTTTCATATCTCAAAATTCTTTTGGAACAACTCCTAAGAAAATGACCACAATGTTATTATCTCTTTCATGAATAATATTCAATGCAACCTGTGGAAGATGGGGGATAGATTAGAAAATTTGCATAGGCGTCAGGAGCATTTACAAGAAAAACTAAACCAATTTGAAGGAATATTGGCTCATATGGAGAAACATGTACACTGCGATTTTCAGCTTCTACCATCAATGAGCTTAGCGATAGAAAATCATGTTCCATAATTACCCCTCATATTTAGTATATGTTGAGTATGTGATGCTCTTCAAATTTTTCTATATCTATGTTTATTTTCCTTTTCTGATTGTGAATCATTTTTTTTTAAGTTGTTATCGATACTGCATACCTTCCAATATTGTCAATTGTTGGAAAGTTTCCTTTACCACCTTATTTGCATATAATGTCATTTAAATTCGATGAGATGATTGTTTATTAATGTCTTTTTTATTCCATTTCTAATCTTTAATATTTTATGCTTCACAGTTTATTTATATTTAGAAATTGCTTCGATGCATTAAAAATATTTTTTATTTGCCATATTTCACAACATTGTGATCAAATGTTTAAAATGTAAAAAAAAAAAGGTTTAAAATAAAATCTTCTTAGGGATCAAGAGAAATTTCATTCATAACAATGTCATAGTAATCAATAACAAAATAGTTATTCACAAAATTAGCCTATATCTTAGCATGCTTTGGAGGAAAAAAAACATGATGCGATATAGTTCCTGCTACTTAACAAACATCCTTATACCCAATTTATGTACTTACCCTTTCTGTCTCACTTGCTACATAGTCTTTCTACTTTCTCCACAAATTAATTAAAAAGAGTAATTCAATATTTACTATTACAAAATGAAATATGGAGTTTTTTCAAAACACTTTGAAAAATAAACCACATAGTTTAATGTATTATGAGATCATGCTTTCAACTTCAGCAAAAGAATTTATGGTCTAAGTCTATGATGTTTTTAGAAATCGATCAAATTTATTATTAAGTTAATTTGATTTGGTCGTAAAGTTAAAGTTAAATTTGATTTTATCACAGTAAATGTTTGATTGTGTGGATATTTCCTTGTGTGCATAAATTTGGTTTGAGTGAAAAATCATCGCCTTCTTAGTCATTTGAAAACAATGCTGAAATGCATGAATGAATAGATAAATTAATTGCACAATTATAGAAGAAAATTGCAAAGATAAAGTAATTTCTAATCTGTACTATGGCCTCTTTGTCTATTTTCCCATGCAACATTTCTTCCTCATTCAGATTGAAAACAAATTTCATTTGATATGGATAATATGAGTTCAATTGAAAAATGCGAAATTACTTATGCAAAATTGGTTGATGGAAAAACAAGTTTATAGAGTAAATGTCCTAAATACATGATGGTTCATTGAATAAATGCCTAAAAGTCATGTATTTATTAGAAAGAGAGCTTTAGTTAATAAAAATAGGATGTGATCTAGGATATTAATACAATAGTATACTGATATTGATTCCTAAAGCATGCCAATCAGAGCAATCATTAAACGTAGACATATCAATTATACTATCTCGAATTGTAATTTAAGTAAAACATATATCATCTAAAGTAATCGACTTCAAAACAGAAATTTCTAATTAAAAATAAAGAAAATCAGTACTAACCAAATTGATGATGACCATGAGATAATGGATACCATTAAAATCAATAGTAGTTAGATGTCCTTTCATAAATTTGATGTAAATTTGTTATTTAAATGACTTATAACCTTTCACACATTATCTGTAGTCATATTTTCTATAAAATAGTTTCGAATAGCTTCTAGAAAAAAACTGTTAATGATCATCTTGTTGTAGACACGTTAGTGCTAAAGTTGACAGTAAAAGATATAGGCAACTGACTTTCTTTGTTTCTTCAACTGATAAGTGTTTTCAGGATTTGATTTATCATTTTTCTATTTTTTTTCTAATTTATTACTAAAAGCTAAAAAAATGGCAAAACGAAATCATGGAAGAAACATAAAGGAAGAGGTATATGTAAAGAGCGAGGATATCTTAATGCTCAGCCAAGATATCTTAATGCTTAGTCAATATATTTTAATGCTAATGGATCAGATATTGGGACTTCACTAAAGGCTTAGGCATCTCAAAGATTAATTGGATGTTGTAAGAACATTGTTAGAAGAGCTCTCACGAAACATGAACACAACTATCACACCTCCATTTTCACAGCATAATCAGTAGAAGCATTAATCTCCTGGAATAATTGTTTCTCAATAAAGAAATCGTTGCCAAGTTTTGAAATTTAGTATATGTTAAAGGCTATTTATTGTAATATTATTAGCACAGTACAGATAATATATTAGAATATTGTGGAATATACATGTGTCCATACATGTAAAATATTTTCTAAGTTAAATCATAGTCTTTCTTATTCAATGTTCAAATTTGTTTAAGATTTGTATAATAATTATTTATTATATATGTGCTTAAATTTTGTATGAGAGAGGCTTTTTGATGGAAAGATTTGCAAATTTGATAAAATAATAAAATAGTGTAAGAAATCACACTGGAAAGAAGAACACATGACATAGGAAAATGGAAAACTTTGATCCATCCATCTCATTGCATTTAGAGTGGAAAAATTGGAGGAATCATCCCACGAGACTGTTTTTATTGGCGGGATCCAGTTTGGCAAAACGGGGTCTGAAACCTTCCGAGAACATTTTGAGGCAGCAAACGATATTTTTTGGGGGTAAAACTTTTCTGCTTAAATTCAATAACTTTCCATTCTATTTTAAACACATAAAGATTTCCAATGGTGCAAGAATTGTGTCAATTGGAGTCCGTATGAAACATTTATGCCACTCAGAAGTTGACCTTCCTGTTTTCACACCTATAGTTCGGGAGGATGACATGTCATACCCCATTATTCATGGAAAAGGTGATAGATACATGTTTGTGATGTAAGAGACTCTAGAATATTCTATTTTATAACTCTAGTTAAGATTTGAAGTAGTCAAACTTAACCATTAATAGGCTATCAGGTTGTGTTATAACTCGGTCACTAGGAGGAAGAGGCATTCCATTCTTTCAAGAGAATTTTGTTCCATAGTTGAGAAAAGATATCTAGGAGAGATAGGTGGTAGAGCAAAAAGAGAGGGTTTGCACTATAACAGCCACGGGCCACAACCCTTACTTATTTGTTTCTATGGCCATATTTCCAGACAAGGAAAGAAAGCGAAGCAACCTCACCTTCCAGATGGGTTTTCTCCTAAAAGGGTTTCCCAGAGAGATGTGTATTATGTGTGTGTGAGCTTATTTTGTTGTTTTATACTCTTCTATTTGATTTACTTTTACAGTTAAATTTACAGATCTAGAAATTAAATAAAATTGTAATAGTGTAGACTCTCAAATTTTTAATATAATATTATCAGATTTGTTATGACAAACTCTCCAGTGGAATATCCACAGTAGTTTATGGATTAAACATAGTAAATAATGTTATTAAATAGCATAGTACAAACATCAATAGTCGATAATGGTTGGAGGGGGGATGGTTAGGGTAAAAATATTATGTGGAGTGTGAATGAGAAAGTGACTAGGTGGGCGAGAGAGAGTGATAAGGGATCGTTGAGCATAATTCAAAAGAAAAAATGATCGGGTGGAGAGGGAAACAAATTCTCTTTTGCAACTCTCCACAATGTATGAACATTAACAATTCCACAAAATTTAGGACATTTTAGAGTGTAAATTTAGGACATTTTGAGTTAAAATAAAAAGTATTATAGTAACTATCAAATATTATTAAAGTCACTAATGGTTTCGTTGCAGTAAGTGGAGTAACTGTGTGGAATGCAGAGGCATTCACATTTCATAAAAGCTTCTACACACCTCCACAAATTTCACTTACATCATCGTATGGAAAACAAAGTCATCATTAACTATAAGCACTGCTACTGGGACAACTCCATTAATTAACAATAGTTTCATTGAAAATTTATTAATCAATTATTCTGTGTAACTAAGTTGTAATATTGTCTAACTAATTATAGAATTTTCAAATCTAATAAAGGAATAAAAAAATGTAATAAATCAGACACAACATAGCATAATATACCAACTACACATAATAATCAAAACATAGTAAATAATATTAGTAAATAGCACAATGAACCCCTTGCTAATAGTCAATAGTGTATCACTTGACAATGCAAGCAAAGAGAATAGTATATCAGCTTATCATAACATGAAATCAAATCCTAATCATCTAATTAAATGAAAGATTTTTCTGACAATACTCAACTTCCTCAACCTGAATACATAAGGTAATGTTAATATTGCTTGACAATGCAAGAAACCATAATTGTACTGTTATTGGATTGTTTGATAATATAGACAAAGAAAACCATAATTGTAAATGCATAACTACATTTTGATGGTTTATCGTAAATGTTCGATGTGTCTCAAAACTAGACAACAAATCAATAATAGTTGATTTTCTGCATAGTATCTATCATAGGAGACTTTTAGTAGATTAAGTAATACATTATTCGGTCCCACGCCTCTCAGAACACATTGTATTTTAGTCTTGTAATTTGCATGTATACTACATTTTAAAAAATGGAAATCAAACGAAGTGATAATCCTTGTTGGAAATGGTATTGTAAAGCATAGTTTCATTCATGGTTCTAGAATTTTTTATTGGACTATTTCATTTTGCACATACAATCTAAAATGCATTTGTATATGCACTAGCGACGATCATGTGTCCTTAGATGTATTGTAAAAATGATATAGAAAATAGGGGCTTAGCAAAATGAAATCAAATATATTTTTATCATTTTTTCTACACACACACACACACAATAACCACAATATAATAAAGTTTACCATGAAAATTCCACTCACTAAAGAACACCATCTTTTAGGCTTTTTTACTTTCTTTCCTATTTTCAATGGACATATGAACGTCAATTGTGAAGTTCTGAAAACTATTTCTTTTTTTTTTAGATATATGTTTTAGGAATAACAGTGGAAAACATTTTCTGCAATTATCTTTGAATTGAAATGCATGTTGAAACAAGTTTATTGTGTACTTGAACCCATTACATATGCATCATTTGTAAAACAATACATAGAAACCGCATAACAAATGGATGATAACTTTTTAACAGTGAAACATTCAAATAAATCAAATCTTATTATTTCCCTACCCTATTCTGCATTTCCATCTTTGACTTCCAGAACAAATTGCATTGATGTGTGTGTTATCGAATTTTCAATATCATTGATTGTGCTAACTAGAAATGTGTCTTGGCTACAGGACATATTTTCAATGATCATGTTTGGAAAGAATTGATACTCTACACAAACAGAACAAATGTTTTATACAATGCTAAATTTATTTAGACAATTTTGTTCTTCAAAATCACCATTGTCACATTTATGCTTTGGAATTATTTCAAAATCTCTAATAGAAACACCAACATTTGAAATAATTCTTGCCTCATATTATTTGATAAATTGTGTTGGAAAAAGGAATTTTATTGCCATTTCGACTTTCTTATCTGTTAAATTTACACAGAGTATTGATTTTGTCATATTCGCTTTGTCCAAAAACCTTCGATATGTAACTAAGAAAACGCCATGAAAAATGTTCCTTGTTCTATTGTTACTGATATCTTTGATCAATAATGGCTTAGGCTTGATCTCTTCTTTCCTAGTCATGATAATTGAATTGAAATTAATTCAAAAAGAAAAATCTGATATACAATTAACTAAACCTCGACAAAACTACCTATTTGATTTTGTTTCTTCCCTTCTTTCTATTGCTTTGTTTTTGTCTTTTGAAATATTTGTTTATGTAATAGTGTTCATTGTTATTTCTATTCTCTCATTAATCTCTACTGTCACATCATTCAAATCCAATATATTTAGTATGTTCACAAATAATACATTGAAACCAGTGCTTAAAAGGATATTATAATTAATACTATTCTAATATCAGGTTCATATTTACTAGATAGAATCTAATTTCTATGTATATAGGTAAAATTCTAAACATACTTTAGGTTCAACAGACAAAAAAGTTTTATAGAAATGTTCAAAGTACTTTTTCCTTGTAATTGTTTTCTTGGATTTCAATCTCTAATCTTTATATGTTTCCTGGAAATATAAAAAGCCTTGTTTTTAGTTATAGTACATAAAAAATATACCAAAAAAAAAAACAAAGGATTGTATAATGTAAAAATAATCAAATGAAAATAAATAGAACATAAATGTACCTCTTAGTAAAGTTATCATTATCTTTAATGATATCTATTATGCGTGTGTTCATTTTCACTACTCTAACGATATGAATTACATCAAATATATAGAATTAAGGAAAATAAGAGGTTCTAATTTCATAGGGAAAAGGTAATTTAGGCTTAACAGTTATATGACAGTAACCTATTTTGTATAAACATGTTTAACACTATCACATTATCCACTTTTTAGAGTTTGCACCTCATTGCTATAGGACTATAACGTATATTGTATAAACATTCTAAATACTCACATATAGAACAAAGAATGCATTGTTTACTAACAAAAATGCTATATGTTCTGCACCTTTGTTTGAAATGACATTAGAAATATAATCTGTCACACCATGCAACTACCAGAGCAACACTGCACAACCCGCACAAGAAATCTATTTGTAACTTGCTCCCCTGAAAAGTGATCAAACATGCATTCGTAAAGTGTATGCTATAAAAATTGTGTGATGCACACTCAGCAAATGCTCCTACAGATAACATAAATAAAATTAGTGGTAAGAATTATCACACTACATTATAAATATTCAACATACATATTATATGCTAAGTAAATACAAGCCTCATTTGGAAAATTCAACATTATAAATAGGATTTTCATAAATTAGAAAATGATTTTTAATTTTACAAAAGAATAGTAATATTTAGCATTGTTTTTTACTCAGTTACCAGAGAATCCACAGTAAGAACCATTTTTTGCCAATGTTTCAAATCCCAACTGGGATCCATAATCAAGACTACTTGAATGCTTGATAGAAGAAGAGCTTAATTGAGAGATTAAATAGTAATGAGGAGAGTAAATTGAAATGAATGTTGGCTCTCTTTTTTGAGAGTAAATTGAGATGAATGTCGACTTTCTTTTCTGAATAATAATTTTGATTAATTATTGATTTAAATTAATATAAATTATTATTATGTTGATCATTCTCATAATTAAAATTAACATTAATTAATTAATGATAATATTATTAATAATTAGTTACTTTTAATTTAATATAATAATAATTATTAATATTAATTGTTAATATTAATAATAATAATAATTATTATTATTATTAACACATTTTAAATAATTTTAATATCACCAATAATACATTATTCATAAAATACCAAAATATATTAATAATAATTCTATTTTATAACAAATATCGCACTTCCATTTCATAATAAAAATTGTACTAACATATTATATATATATATATATATATATATATATATATATATGGATTAGGTCACGAGGCGCTCTGCAACTCGACTTAGGGTTTCAGCAGATACCTGCTACGGCAGGCCCTCCTGACAGCGATCATCCTTTGCAGAACACGGAAGAGCATTAGGTTCCAATCCGTGGGTTTTGGCTGACGGAAATCATGAACCCCCCTCAGGGGGAAGGAGGGGCGCCTCCTCCAACAAACGACAACCAGAAGAGCCGGATCGAGGACTCAGACAGTGAAAAAGGGCACAATGACGGAAACGCTGCCAGCAGCGAGCAGGTACATACTGAACAAGCACAGAAAGATAAGCCTAAAGTCAGCTCTTCCACATGCAAGCCAGTTGCCACGCATAGGCCAAAAGTAGAGTTACCCAGCCATCACATCAATGCCAGAATACAGTATATGAGAGATCATGCCCTCATTGGAAAATTCATTGGAATATGGCCAAATGAGAAAGCGTTGAGAGCCTGGATTAATGTCAAATGGCATCCAAAAGGACACATAACCTTGCATCTAGGGCCTAAAGGGTTTTTTACTGCAGTCTTCAATTGCCTGGAAGACAGAAACAAAGTTTTAGATGGAGGGCCTTACTTCTTTAACTCTGCAGGACTGTTTCTCAAAGAATGGATCGAACGTTTTAATCCAGATAAGGAAGACCTAAGTTGCGCACTGGTGTGGATCAGGTTGTATTCTCTACCATTGGAATACTGGGAAGAGGAATCTCTAAAGATGATTGGTAATGTTCTGGGCGAGTTTGTCAAGGTAGCAGAGGAAACAAAGACACATAGATACACCTCATATGCCCGGATCTGTGTCTACATGGACCTTAAAGAAGCTCTGCCTGATACGGTAAGTCTTTTTCATGAAGATGTTGAATGGATACAGTTGATTGATTATGAGCATGTACCCTTTAGGTGCAGGAAATGTCATGATTTAGGACACCTCTATAGAGACTGCCCGCTGAATAGTAAGCCCTCATTTCAAATGGACCCAGAAAATCCAACGCCGGATGGTTTCACTAAAGTGCTGAATCGCAGAAGAGGAAATAAAAAAACAGCAGTCTCTACAAAGATTCCTCCGGCTGACCAATCAAAACCCTCGACAAGCAATAGCTTTGCAGCCTTAGCCAGTGAAGACATGCAGGATCCAGATAACACACCTTCCAATGAAAAAGAAACCAGTCAGGAAAAGATTGAAGGATCTCAATCGAAAACAGGGGAAAAGGTAGCAGAACAATCGGATAATCATCTTAAAACTGCTTCAAAAACCTGGAGCTTCCTTGGAATGGATATAGATGGTACCAATCCCAATATAGAAGACGAGAAGGAAAGCGATGGAAACTTTCAAGAACCTCAGATCATGGAGGAGGACACAGAATCTATAGATATTGGCGAGCTGGATATTCTAGGCTTAGAACAAGCCTGTAAAACGGGAAACTTCGACAAAATACCTGATCGACAAGTGGATAATCTAGTGGCAGTCCTCAATAAAGCCCAAAAAAAATACTCATTAGGGGTTCAAATTGGTAGCCAATGGGATGGGAAATTCATCACCAAAGATAGTAAAAAACGGGGAAGGAAGACCACTCTGGAGAGAACCATCAAGATAGGAGAAGTGTTGGTAGAATCAGGCCGATATGCCAAGTTAACCAAGTATTTCAATGCCAACCCCAAACCTTCTCAATGAAGTTGATCTCATGGAATATTAGGGGGCTCAATAGCCCAAGGAAAGGAAGATTACTAAAAAACATGCTAATGGAGGAAAAACCTACCATTCTCTTTCTGCAAGAAACAAAATGTAACTCGACAGTCTTGGAAAAAATAGCAGCAAAGGCCTGGCCAGGAGGGTTAGTAACAGCTGTTGATGCTCAGGGTGCGTCAGGAGGACTTGCAGTGCTCTGGGATGCACGAGTGATTCAACTGAACAACATACATGCAAATAAAAATTTCATTCAAGCTATATTTCACATAATTGGCACCAATATCTATGGCCATATGACAAATGTGTATTTCCCTCAAGAAACCCAGCACAAAGTTGAAATTCTGGATACCTTGACGCAGCTGAACACAGAGAGGATGCACCCGTTATGGATATCCGGAGGTGACTACAATATGATAGCAACAATGGAGGAAAAAAAGGGAGGCAGATGCAGAATCAATAGAGATGGATCCATATTAAAAGACTTCATTCATAACAACTGGCTGATTGATCTCCCTTCAAATAACGGCCTATTCACTTGGAACAACAAGAGGGCAGAACCAATGCAAATAGCCTCTCGTCTTGATAGATTTCTGATATCAGATAATGCAGTTCACCTAGGAGGAGAATTCATTGCCTCTATCCTTCCTGTCTCAGGCTCTGATCATTGGCCAATAGCCCTCCATTGGAATCGACCTAGTTGCAATATTAGGCGCCCCTTCCAGTTTGAGGCTTTTTGGTTATCTCATCCTGAATTTAATGAATTTGTCAGAGCATCTTGGTTAAAATTCAATCCTACGGATGGCACTAAAATGTCTATATTCCAACGGAAGCTGAAATATCTCAAAGGGGAAATTAAACGCTGGAATCAATCCATCTTTGGCAACATCTTCAAAGCTAAGGAAACCCTCAATCACGAAATGAAAACCATTCAGCAAAGGATGATCACAGAAGGACGCTCCGAAGAGCTAGCCAAGAAAGAGCAGTACATAGAAAATCAAATCCTTGAAAGAGCCTTACAGGAGGAAACTCTCTGGAGGAAAAAATCAAGAGTTAGATGGCTGAAGGATGGTGAAAAGAATACGAAATTCTTTCACAAAACTACAGTGCAAAGAAGAATGAACAATCAAATTTCCCATATAAAAAATGAGCAAGGAAGCAAAATTGAAACCCATGAAGGCATTGAACAGGAATTCCTCAATTACTTCAAAAAGGTGAATCAAGAACCTAACATAGATAGAACAGAGGCCATTGATAAAGTCATTAGACATATTCCCAGATTAATCACTGAGGATCATAATCTTCTCCTTCTCAAGCCCATAAGCCTTCAAGAGGTTGAGACTGCTGTGCATCAGCTAAAAGCAGGGAAAGCGTCGGGACCAGACGAATTCACATCGCGTACTTTAAGATGGATGTATCCAGGTCTGAATGCAACATTTATTGCACTAATCCCCAAAGTAGAGGAATCCAATACTCTGGACAAATACAGACCGATTGCTTTGTGCAACATCATATACAAAATTGTCTCCAAGGTTATAGCTTCCAGATTAAAGCCTTTGCTTCCCCTTATTATCTCTCCAGAACAATCTAGATATGTAGAAGGACGGCAGATCACAGATGGAATTATTTTAACTCATGAAATAATCCACTCTCTCAAGCATTCAAAAAAACCAGGTATGTTACTCAAAATTGACTTATCTAAGGCTTTTGACAGTATGAGTTGGACCTATATGCAAAAAATCCTTAATGCCTTTGGTTTCGCCCCTTCCTGGGTCAGATGGGTCAGTAATCTTTTATCCTCCTCGTTCTTCTCTATTCTCATTAATGGCATCCCGTCGCCCACATTCCGTCCCTCTAGGGGTATCAGACAGGGTGACCCACTCTCGCCCTTTCTGTTTGTCATCTTAGCTGAAGGACTAGGACGCAGCATCAAATCGGCTCTCCTCTCTCAAAGCCTCAAAGGTCTCGCTTTCCACCATGCTCCCTCCTTTTCTCACCAGCAATTCGTGGATGATAATATGCTTTTCGGTCATCCATCTGTTCAAGAAGCTCGTTCCTTCAAATCCATTCTTTCAAACTTCTCTGATGCTTCAGGAGCCCTCATTAACAAAGTTAAGTCTCAGATATTCTTCTTTAATACTCCTCCCCCCACCCAAAGAGCCATTGCCCGCATTCTAGGCTTCACCATTGCTTCCCTTCCTTCTAAGTATCTGGGCGCTCCCTTAATTGCCTCAGCTCTCAAGCATTCCTCTTGGAAAGACCTTTTAGAAAAACTTGAAGCCAGACTATTCCTATGGACCCACAGAGCTCTTAATATGGCCAGCAGGTTGGTGCTCATTAAAGCTGTCCTTCATTCCATGCCTCTTTACCTTTTTTCTATTCTAGCTGCACCTAAGTGGGTTCTCAAAGCAATAAAGCAGCTTCAGCGCAATTTCTTATGGGGAAATTCAGGTCCAAATCGAAAGTGGGCTCTGGTCAAATGGGAGAATGTCTGTCTCCCAAAGAAAGCTGGAGGTATTGGGCTAAGAGACCCAGAACACAGCAATATGGTAATGGGGGCCAAAATTTGGTGGAGATGGCTCTCAAATCCCAGCACTCCTTGGGCCTCCCTATGGACAGCGAAATATGTGAGCAATACACCCATAGAGGATAGAATTAGAATGTCAGAAGTAAGTAAAGGTTCAGTCATCTGGAACTCAGCCATTCAACATCGAAATCTAATACAAAAGCATAGCTTCTGGGATGTGAAGGATGGCAACACAGCACGGTTTTGGGAAGACTCATGGCAGCAGCTTCCAAATCTCAGAGACACTCTGACCTTCCAGAACAAGATATAAATCAGTATGATAAGGTGAGTCAATTTTGGGACTCACTCTCTACACAAGAATACAGAAAGTGGAAAGAAGCTAGTCATATAATACCGCACAGCACGGAGCAAATTCAACTTTCTCTTTCCTCAGAACTTCAAAAACGAAAAATCCTATCATCGGCAGGAATGGACATTCTCAGGTGGGGATACGAGGAGAAGGGCACCTTCACCACCAGAGAAGCATACAAAATCATTATCAAAGACAGGATAATCAGAGATAATTTATGGGATAAGATCTGGAATTCATCTATCTGGCCGAAGGTGTCTACTTTTCTGTGGCTTCTGTCTCATATGGGACAACCTCAGGAAAAGGAATTTCTCTGGGCCCTCCATATGTCCTAACTGCAAACAGGAAGAGGAATCAGCATTACATCTAATGCAAACCTGTCAGCTAGGAAGGAAATTGTGGGAAAAGGTTACATTCCACTGTCAAAAGGAAGGCATAGTACATGGGGACATTAAAGGCACTCTTCGCACTTGGAGCCAAGAGCCATATCAAAGCAAACTTTTAAACACACTATGGCAGCTTATTCCGGGTTACTAATGTGGAATATATGGAAGGAGAGAAACAGAAGAATCTTTAAAGATCAATCACTGTCGATTGAGCAGATATGGACTGGATTGCACCAAAATATTAAAGAAACCTTGTCTATTAAAGCCTGGTCCCAAGAAGACTTCCCATCAATCCCGCAAGAACAAACTATCTGGGACAACTGGAAGATTCACTTAGATCATCCGCTCTCTTCCATTAACAATTCCTCAAGGTATCATAATCCTCCAGCAAGATGGACTCCGCCGCCAATCAATGTGTTTCAACTCAACTTTGACGGAGCTTCGAGGGGTAATCCTGGGAAAACAGGATTTGGCGGAGCCATCAGAAATCATCAGGGCACTCCCCTTCTAACATTTTTTGGCTCAAAAGGTTGGAACACCAACAATGCAGCGGAATTGGAAGGATTATGGAGAGGGCTTAATCTTGCGCAAGAAAGAGGTTTCTTTCCTCTAATTGTTGAAGGGGACTCCCAAATTATCATCGATATGGCCTCAAAACTTATGCAAGGATCCCCCATTCACAAAGTCAGCAGCAGCTGGAGAATGGCTCCAAGACTTGAGCTTCTAAATCAATGGCTTTCTCATCACCAAGCAATCTTCTTCAAACACATCAGACGGGAAGGAAACAAGCTGGCAGACTTTCTTGCTAATTTAGGAGTGGACATCGGAATGGAATTCTTGGAAGGCCCTCTCTCCAGCATAACATCAGAGAACCAACTCTCCAACTTCCATACCATTGTAAAAAATGACATGCATTCGAAGGAAGATACACACCCGGATGCGGGTGTAATAACTGCGTGTTAATCGCAATGCATGCGACAGAGGCAGCTGTCCACACACTTGGACGGATCCGGCAGTTTACGGTAAGTGATATCAAGGCTCTGGTCATAGCATTTATGGTTCATTCGGCTCGAGATCTTCAGGCAAGGGATTTAATCATGGCGTGCTTTAATCACGGCTCATTCGATACGAGTTTTTCAGGCATTGGTAATCTGGTTTTCCTCTGTTTGTTATGCCTTCAGCACCCCTGCGCAGCTCAGGGTGTATGGAAGCCCCTCTGGCTTCTTAACCGGTCTCACTTTGCCTGTGTCTGGTATATTGATTTGGTCTTCTCCGCCTGTGTCTGGTTTATTGATTTGGTCTTCTCCGCCTGTGTCTGGTTTATTGATTTGGTCTTCTCAGCCAGTGTCTGGTCCACTCATTGGGTTCATTCTGCCTGTGCCTGGTTTCTTAACCTGGTCTACTCCATCTGTGGCGAGTCTAGCAATTGGGTTTATCACGTAGGTGTCTGGTCCTTTAACTGGGTCCATTCAGCCTGTGTCTGGTCGCCTTACTCCCAGCTTCGGTCTCCCTACTCACCCAAGCTGCCTGCGCACCCTGTAATGGCTCGTCGACGCGGCGTCCCCCGGCGTGGAAGTAATTCAGGCTCTCGTGGAGGTTCTCGGGGTCGTGGTGGCTCTGCCCCTCAATGCATCACTCCTTTAGCCTCTGCCTCTCCATCCTCTCCGCCCTCTGATCATTCTCAGCCCTCTCTAAATAGCTCCTTTAAAACTTCCCGGTTCAAGTTCAGAAGTAGGCTCAATAAGCCTCTAATCTCCGCCACTATTACTGTTATCTTCTCAGAGGAGGAAGATGAGCTTACAAGCTCGGATGAAACCTCCAGGGCTCAGTCTCAGTCTTAGAATTCAAGTGACTTTTAGGGTGACATGGCTGGAGTTTTTCTCAATGACACTTCCGTGCAGCACGAGGAGGGCCTTCAGGAAGACCCTCAACCCCAGCCAGCTTCACCACAAGAGCAAATTCTTGCTTGTGAACCAGCGCGCCTCTCTGGAAGCGTTCTGAATCTTGTTCTTCCTCCAGAAGGCAGTATGATGGAAGCTGAAGACAATGTAATGGTGACCTGGATTGGCTCCCCCAACCAGGCAAACGTGGACGCGACAGGCTCTCCTCTGCAGGTTTAAAGACTTCTGGCTCTAGTGTCATGACAGCAATCCCTCTTCTGATTTCTGGTACTCGTGTGAAGTTCCCATGGTTCATTATGTGCATGTCTTCGGCTTCTTTTGATATCAGCATGAAATACTACAGTCTTCAGGTCAAAAGTCTGGTTTTGAATCTTTTTGTAATAGCAGTTTTAAAGGATAGCATTTTTGTAAGTGATCAGCTACCTCTGAAGCTTCGATCACCTATAGAACAATTTAGTTTTTGGTCTCTCAAGCTCACTACAATTCTCGCTTCTACAACTCTCATTTTTGTAAAAGGAATGCAGCTTGCTACCTGCAATAGTCTTTTTGGTGAAGGGCAGGCTACGGCCCCCTCAGAGGTTTAATCCTCTCTGTAAATATCTTTTTAATAGAATAGTCTTTATCCAGAAAAAAATATATATATAAATATATAAATATATATATATATATATATATATATATATATATATATATATATATATAAAAATATTAATACAATATACTAGGATTAATATTATTAATATTAATTATGATCAATGTTAATATTATTAGTATTCATTATTATTATTAATTATTATATTAATAATAATAATAATTATTATATTAAATTAAAAGTAACTAATTATTAATAATATTATAATTAATTCTGAGAGCTCTGCATCTAGGGTTCTGGTGACCTTCTGAGACGGCGCAGACAAGCACAACTCAGCATCCACCGGGGGCCTGACCTCCTGGTCTCGACAGAGTACCGTAGGCATAACAACAAAGCGCATGGATCCCCCGCAGGGGGGGGCCTCAAAGCCCTCCCCCTTGTCCAATACCTCATCGCCAGGGAAAACGGGGTCTTTAGTCTTTGGATCAATCCAAGCAGAGGTGGATAACAGTGAGATGCCGAAACAACATAAGCCCAATGCACCTGCCAGTCAGTCAGACAAGAGCAGTGAAACACCAGAAGGAAAAGACAAGCCAGAGGAAACAACCAAGGTTACCTCGAAAACATGCAAACCAATAGCAGCCGAAAGACCCAAGATAGAACTGCCCAGTCAGAAGATCAATGAACGAATTCAATATATGACGGATCATGCACTCATCGGGAAATTTATAGGATTCTGGCCGACATAAAAAGCCTTGTATGGTTGGATTGCTGCTAAATGGAAACCCAAGGGCCATATAACACTGCAGCTAGGACCAAAGGGGTTCTTTACTGTGATATTCTTGTCCCTAGAAGACAAGTTTAGAATCATGGATGAGGGGCCATACTTTTTCAACTCAGTAGGATTGTATCTAAGGGACTGGGTAGCAAGATTTAACCCAGATAAGGATGACCTCACCTGGGCTCCAGTGTGGATCAGAATGTATTCACTTCTAGAGGAATACTGGGATGAAGGGTTGCTCAAATACATTGGAAGTGGACTGGGGGAATACGTAAAAGCAGCGGAAGAGATGAAGCTTCGAAGATACACATCCTATGCCTGCATCTGTGTCTTCATGTGCCTGGACAAAGCCCTACTGGACTCAGTAAGTCTCTCTCATGATGACTATGAATGGATTCAACCCTTGGATTATGAACATGTACCTTTTCGCTGCCGCAAATTTCATGCCCACGGGCATCTCTTTAGGGATTGTCCACTAAATTCCAAAGCCACTGCCTCCGATCCCTTTGTATTGCAGGCCCAAGATGGTTTTACCAAGGTACCTAGCTGCAAACGAGCGCAAAAAAAGCCTTCCACCGGGAAAAACCCCCAGAAAGATATAGCTTCTATCCCATCCACAAGTTATAGCTTTGAAATTCTAGCACAAGCCTCAGAAGAGCAACCCTTGAACTCAAAGCACAGCTCCATGCCCATCTCCTCCTCTACATTCCGTCCCCCCCCCTAGTTCTTCCCATGCATCACTTTTCCCCAGGGATGAAAATGCATCCTCCAAAGAGAGCCAAAAGGGACTTGATGGGAAAGTAAAGGATATAGAAGTTGAGGGCACTCCATCTAAATCAAGTGGAACTCCCATAGCAGACCCGAAAAACCCTGAAGGAACATCCAAAGCCATGGAGACAGATGAACCACAAAATCAATCCTGGCAACTAGCGCTTATCTCAGAGGAAAGCAGTCAAGTGCAGCATATGGAGGAAGAACCAGAGAGCATAGATCTAAAAGGGCTAGACATTTTTGGACTGGAGCAAGCTTGTAGAAAGAAGGAGTATGAAAAAATCCAAGAGCATCAGCTCAGTACTCTGGAAACCATATTATCTAGAGCATATCAGCAACAACAATTGGGAATACAACCAAGAATTCAATGGGATGGCAACCTCCTTCCAAAGGACTCCAAAAAGAGGGGAAGAGAGACAGATCTCCAAAGAACTATAGCAATAGGGAAAATCCTGGTCGACTCAGGCAGATATGCTAAATTGACAAAGTACTATAGGCCCACTCCACACAGTGAACAATGAAGCTCACCTCATGGAATGTAAGAGGGCTCAATAGCCCTGGGAAACTCAGAATGATTAAAAATATGATAAGGCAGGAACAACCCCAAATATTCTTCCCGCAGGAAACAAAGTGCAACACTAACACCCTGGGAAGCATCCTTTCAAAAGCTTGGCCAGGATTTCATTCAATGGCAGTGGATGCATTAGGAGCATCTGGAGGCTTAGAAATTGCATGGAACATGCAAGCAATATTGCTATCAAATTTCCACGCATCCCACAACATCATCCAGGAAACGTTTCATATAATTGGCACCAACATACATGGTCACTTGACCAGCGTTTACTTTCCACAGGACGCTCCCAATAAAATTTCTCTTTTAGACACCATAGCAACTCTCAACTCCAATAGAGAGCACTCCCTATGGCTCATAGGTGGATACTTTAATATGATCACCAAGTCAGAGGAAAAGAAGGGAGGCCGGGCCAAGATGGATCAGGAAACGAACCACTTCAAATATTTTATCCACAACGACATGCTTATCGACATGCAAACTCCCAATGGCATGCACACTTGGAGCAATCGTAGGGCTGGGAAGTATCAAATTGCTTCAAAACATGACAGATTCCTCATCTCGGATAATGCAATACATCTCGAAGGCGACCTCTCAGCATCCATCCTCCCTTAGTCTGGTTCTGATCATTGGCCTATAGCGCTCCAATGGTAGCGACCAGGTAACTCCACTAGACGTCCCTTCATATTTGAGGCATGTTGGTTATCTCATCCCGCTTTCAAAGACTTCATCAGACATACTTGGAACCACTTCTCGGTGCCAGAAGGATTAAAAATGTTCCAATTCCAACAGAAACTCAAATATCTGAAAGCCCAAATCAAAAGATGGAATAAGGAGACTTTTGGCAATATCTTTCAGGCCCAACAAAACCTCAACAAGGAAATGAGGGATCTTCAGCAACAGATAATAACAGAGGGGTACAATGATGAAACTTTGGAATGGGAGAATCACATACATAATCAACTGGAGGAGAGAGACAAGCAAGAAGAAATTCTCTGGAAGCAAAAATCCAGAATCAGATGGCTGAAAGAAGGCGAGAGAAACACCAAATTCTTCCACAAAACCATTATTCAAAGAAGAATGCACAATACTATCTCCTTTATCCAAAAGCAAGGGGGGGAAAGAGTGGAGGACCATGCAGAGATCGAACAGGAATTCATCAATCACTTTCATGAAGTCCTACAAGAACCCCAAATTGACAAAAGGGATTCCATAGAAAAGATCACTCAACATGTGCCAAAAGTCATCACAGAAGAACACAACCAACTCCTTCACCGACCTGTAATGCCTGAGGAGGTGGACTTAGCCATGAAGCAGCTCAAGCAAGGAAAAGCACCGGGTCTGGACGGCTTCTCCACCACATTCTTCCACTCATTCTGGGAGCTCATAAAAGGGGAAGTTTGGCAAGTGGTGAAGGAATCTCGTTCTCTTCACTGGCTGCTGCCTTCGCTCAATTCAAATTTTATTGCTCTCATCCCCAAAGAAGAAAACACCATCACTCCGGACAAATTTTGTCCAATTTCACTTTGTAATTTCATCTACAAGGTCATCTCTAAAGTCATTACAAATAAGATGAAGCCGCTGTTACCCCTGCTCATATCGTCGGAATAATCAGGGTACGTTGAAGGTCGACAAATATTGGATGGCATTATCCTCACTCATGAAATCATACACTCCCTCAAGATCTCCAAATAGGAAGGTATGATTCTCAAGATTGACCTCTCCAAAGCTTTTGATTAATTAAGTTGGACTTACATTCAAAAAATGCTACATGCTTTTGGTTTTTCACCAATGTGGGTTCGTTGGGTTCAAAGTTTAATCTCCTCTAATTTTTTTTCCATCCTCATTAATGATATCCGCTCTCGACCATTCAGCCCCTCCAGAGGTATTAGACAAGGGGACCCTCTATCTCCTTTCCTTTTTGTACTGATGGCAGAAGGGCTAGGGAGACTCATCAAGCATGCCCTTCACTCCCAGCTTCTTAAGGGAATCTCCATTCACAATACCCCTGCTACCACCCATCAACAATTCATGGATGACAACATGCTTTTCGGATACCCATTTGTTCAAGAAGCTACCATCTTCAAAGCCCTTCTAAAGGACTTCTCAGATGCCTCAGGTACAAGCATAAACAAAGCCAAATCACAAATATTTTTCTTTCACACACCTCCCATCATTCAACATGCCATTGCCCGCATTCTTGGTTTCTCCATAGCCTCCTTGCCCTCCAATTACCTAGGTGCCCCCCTCATTGACTCTGCCATTAAGCATGCCTCCTAGCGCAGGCTCTTAGAGAAGCTTGAATCCTGTCTCTCCTTGTGGACCTATAGAGCTTTGAACATAGCCAGCAGATTAGTACTTATCATAGTGGTGCTTCAGGCAATGCCTCTCTATCTCTTCTCAATCCTAACAGCGCATAAATGGGCTCTTAAAAGAATCAGAGATCTTCAGCACAACGTTTTGTGGGGAACACATGGAACAAATCGTAAATGGGCCCTTGTTAAATGGACTATAGCTTGCAAGCCCAAGGAAAAAGGTGGTTTAGGTCTGAGAGACCCTAGTCACAACAATGAAATCATGGGTGTGAGAATTTGGTGGCAATGGCTTACTGCACCAAACAAGCCCTGGGGAGCCATCTGGATAGCCAAATATGCCAACCACAGACCAGTGGAGGAGCTTATCAGATTCACCCCTATTGAGAAAGGCTCGTTGATGTGGAATGCAACCAGTCAACACTTCTCATTGATCCAACAACACAGTTTTTGGTATATTAGAAGTGGTAATATAGCTCGTTTCTGGACGGACGCCTGGAATCAGCTTCCCAGGCTTGACAGCATTCTTAATCTTCCACACATCTATGATTGGGAAGAACAACAAAAGGAAACGGTCAAACAACAATGGTCACAGGAGATTAACCAAGGCCACAGACAATGGAAGCACCCTGAAAGACTGATAAGAAATATCGACAACGAGACAAGAGAAAACCTAGAAAGAGAGCTCCAAAAATGAAGAATCAGATACACTGAAGGTAAAGATTTATTGAGATGGGGATATAGCCCAAGGGGAACCTTTACCACGAAAGAAGCATACAAAATCAAATGCCAAGATGATGTGCATTAGGATCCCATCTGGGGAAGGGTTTGGACTCCGGGCATCTGGCCCAAAGTCTTAATATTTCTGTGGCTCACTGGGCATCGTAAAATCCTAACTTGGGACAATTTAGGAAAAAGGAACATACATGGGCCCTCCATATGCCCCAACTGTCAATCTCAAGAGGAAACGTTACAACATCTCCTGGTTTCCTATTCTCTGGCCAACCATCTGTGGGGGAAAACCAGTTTCTGCTATCAAAGAAATTACCGAACATCGAAGGACATCATCAATTCCATTCACCCCTGGCACCAAATTCCCTACAAAAGCGCTATCCTTAACCATCCATGGAGAACCATTCCCGGCCTCCTTATATGGACTATATGGAAAGAAAGGAACAAGTGTATTTTTAAAGACCAAAGCACTCCTTCAGAAATCATCTGGGACAAGTTCGGCAAGAACCTGGAAGAGACTTTGTCGCTTAAAACTTGGCTCCCAGTTGACTTTCCCAAGTAGGCTAACAAGAAAACCATATGGGAAAATTGGAACCTCCAACTCCCGCAAGGAACCCCTGATTGCAATACCATAGGAAAAACAAACATCAGTAAGCATCTTTGGCTCCCCCCTCCTAGACACAGATTCAAGCTCAACTTTGATGGAGCTTCTAAGGGCAACCCAGGGAACGCAGGATTTGGTGGAATTTTCAGAGATCATAAGGGTTCTCCTCTCTTAATCTACTTCGGCAATATAGGATGGGACACAAATAACTCAGCTAAACTGGAGGGACTCTGGCAGGGATTACTCTTAGCCCAACACCATGGCTTCTAGCCTCTGGAGATCGAAGGAGACTCCCAAATCCTCATCAATATGGCCAAACAGCTACTCAATGGAGCTCATGTGAATAAAATCTCCACTAGCTGGAGACTTGAGGCCAGACTGGAAGCCATAGAAAATATTCTCAACTCCAACAAAGCAATTAGTTTCAACCATGTCAGGAGGGAAAGCAACAAGGTAGTGGATCTCCCTGCCAACATGGGAGTAGAAAATAGGAACTCTCTTCTCACAGGGACCCAAGATATAATACAGAATCATGAATAGGAACATGAATGCAACATTTTGGTCCAAAAGGATGCAGCCTCCCCAGATGCAGGTGCTTCAGCTGACAGTTAGGGTGATGGGACAGTGGTGCGGCAACGCTGGACGACACCTGCCAGCCCAGCACCACTTGGAAAAGGAAGGGATGCGTTTATTACAGAGGAAGGGGAGATCACATGGCTTCACGCATTGGGAAGACGACATGCACAATCTGAACACGAAACGGACCATCACCTCCGCATGCTTCAGGCCAAGTTGGGCTTCGGCTCCATTCAATGCAGGAGTAATGGCAGGGCATAACCGAGGAGAGGCGGTTGAAGTTAAATTCATGTATTGCAACAGTCTCATCTGGAAGCTTCATATGCATTGATGGTCTGGCGAAGGTGGGTTATGGGCAACTGTTGGGTTATGCTTGGCTTCTGAGTCACGCCCTCTACCTGCTCCTAATTTGCTCTTCTTTCCACTCTTAGAGTACCTTTCCGCTCTCTCTGTTCCTTATCCCATCATGGTGAGACAGTGTTTGATCAGCAGAAGGGGCGGTCGAGGGGTGGAAGCTCTCGACAGCAGGTCAGGAGGCAAAGCACCTCGGGCTCTCCCTCTTCCTCGGCGGAAAATCCTCACTATCCCAATACCAGAAGCGGACGGGGTTGAGCAGGCCTTCGCTCAGCTCCCTTCCCTCTGCCCTAACATCCCTCCCCCCATACCACGCTCTTCCACTTTCGCAGCACTCTCAATCAGCCAATTATCACTGCAACCATTGCCATCTCCTTCTCTGAGGAATCGGTTCAGAGCACCCTGATGCCCTTCCTCGAGAGCGATACACTTAAAGCAAAACCCAGTCAACACAGAGCAATGTTGTTTTCTTAGCACTTTCCAGAAAATTGTGGCAAATGTTCAATGATGTACTCTTTTTTGTAATACCCGCACTTTCAGGTTGGTTTCCCCTTTGTTGGGGTAGCCTTAGAACTATTTCTTCGGCAAGTTGAGATAGGTTTTTTTCCTTTACAGCCAGAACCACTCTGTAAGTATCTTTTTTCTTCTCTTAATAGATTAAACTTACTTAGCAAAATAAAAATAAAAAATATTATAATTAATTAATTAATAATTAATATTAATTTTAATTATGAGAATGATCAACATAATAATAATTTATATTAATTTAAATGAATAATTAATCAAAATTATTATTCAAAAAAGAAAGTCGACATTCATCTCAATTTACTCTCAAAAAAGAGAGTCAACATTCATTTCAATTTACTCTCCTCATTACTATTTCATCTCTCAATTAAGCTCTTCTTCTATCAAGCATTCAAGTAGTCTTGATGATGGATCCCAGTTGGGATTTGAAACGTTGGTAGAAAAAGGTTCTTACTGTGGATTTTCTAGTAACTGATTCAAAAGAAATAAACCACAGAGGTCTTAAATCCAGAATATTTAGCATTTTTTCGAAACTATAGTTATCGCATGGATATAAATAATCAATAGTCAATAGAATTCGATGTGCAAGCTTTGATTGCGAGGCAAGTACTATAGTCCCTAGTGAGGGAGGGACTAATAGTGAGGTAGGGAATAATAATAATAATAATAATTTACGCAAAATAATGAACATGGAACACATTTGGATCATAGAGAGAGTGTTATTAATACAAATTTATCATTAAATAAATTTGATTTTCTCATAAAGTTAAAGATAAATTTGATTTGGCCATATTCAATGTTTCATTGTACAGAATGAAAAGACACTTCTTCCAAACTATTATTGTCATATATGAAAGTGTCATAAATGATCATATCTGATATGATTAATGTAACTTCTATTTTGTTTGTGTCATACCAATACTAAAAAGAAAGTGCTTGACGATTTTTCAATTATTATTAAGGTCCTAGGAATTCCTTGTTATAAGAACAAATCATTAGCATAAACAAAGAAAAGGAGGATGAAAGTTTCACATAAGGAAAGTTCTGAGCAATGAAATCTCTGCACAAGAAAAGCTATGGACAATGAAATCTCTTCAGAATGAAAGCGCCACATAAGGAAAGCTTCATATAATGAAACATGTTTCTACAATTATGGTTATGTTTCTTATTGGAAAAGTTGTAAGATCATTAGTTGAAAGTACATGCTAAAATTGATTGAGAAGCCAATGGTTATTGCTAAAGAGATGACATTGTGTAGAATGCTTAAACATAATATTGAGCGTTAATACTTGTATAGTATCTCTAGAAACAAGAAAAATCATTGCTACATGGAAAAATCAGAGCTACTAATGTTACATCGCTATTTTGTTTAATTAGGCTACTTTTATTATACATAGATTAAAGAGAAAGGTTGTGGGAGAACTACACCAAAATGATATTGCAAAACATATTGGAAACAAATATGCGAAAGTAGCTTTGAAATTTTAATTTAATATGAAATATGGGAAAATGAAGACGAGTATAACAGAAACATAAAGATAATTTTAGAAAATGATAACTTTGACTAATTCAACTTTCAATTTTCACTTTGCATTTAGAATCTAAAAATACAATGCTTTTAATGTTAATCAGGTGTTCAATTTTAACTTTGGGTATCAAATTCATTGAGATATAAAAAAATCACATAATTTAGTGGATACAACTATATTATATTATTAGTGTCATTTTTCATTTAGAATCTTTTAATCTAAGTTTATAGTTGTTTCCCTACATGCATTCATAAATGACATTAAATTTTCTTTCATAATAATATTAATTATTTTTAGCAATTGATAAAAAATAATTATTAAATAAATTTGATTTGGTCATAAAGTTAATTTTTTTAAATTTATATTTATGATTTTTAGGTTTATAGTTTTTTAATGAAATATTTCATTGTGTGGAGAAAGCTTCCTCTACACAATGAACTTATTCAAATTAAAATAGAGATAAGCTTCCTTCGCATAATGAAGTAGATTGCTACAATAAAACCCATGGTTTAATGTATTATGACATAGTTTCCTCCACACAATGAACTATTTCATTGTAAGCCTCGCACTATGAAATCTCTATACAATGAAATTCTTGCACAAGAAAACCTTGCCCAATGAAACATTGATCCCTTCCACTCTAGCTTTTCTACATGCTTTCATTAAATGATTATGATCACAAAAACAATGTGTATTCTTCCTCTACACAATGAAAGGTTTCATTGTAATCTCTATGCGTCTGCACAATGAAACTGCCAACAATGAGACATTTATCCTTGCAACTATGGCTTCCATGCACGTATTCGCACATGTGGCCGCCCAACAATGTGTCTTAGAATTATAACAAAATACCAAGGTTTTTTGATACATTGTATGAAATGCGGAGGTGTATATTCATACATTGTATTCAACATAGCTAATACTTAAAAGGAGACTTCAATTGATATTAGACACTAAGGATTTAGTGCAAAAGGATAGTCAATGTTTTATTTGTATAGAGTGTGAAAGTTGAGTCGAATTTGCTTATCTCCACACATTGAGCTTGTCAGAACCTCTGCACTTAGCACGTGTCCCTTTAGCAATGTGTCTTAGGCAATAAGGCTATCTTTATTTTTGCAAGACCTAAATTTTGTCGTTATTCGAAAAATACTAAATTTTTGGTTCTTCATTTTTCTAGGGTCAATTTTAGTTAGAATTTGCTTGTGGATAATAAGTATCACAAGCTATAAAATAATTTGGTTTATTTGGCCAAAAGAAAACAACAAAAGAGAAGGAAGCAACAAGAAAAGGATTACACATAGCTCTTGTTGGTACCTTTGCACTTCACACACATGGCTTCCCAACAACGTGTCATAAACTTATGTTAGAATACTAATATTTTCTTATACATTGTACGAAATGAAGAGTTACGAATTCCTACATTATATAGACTGATGCATTGTATTGAACATAGTTAATATTTAAAAGAACATTGCATTTGATATTAGATACTAAGGCTATATTGCAGAAGGGTAGTGAAAATTTTCTTTGTGAAGAATGCAAAAGTGGAGTCGAACTCGCTTATCTTCACACATAGTGCTTCTCGACACCTTTGCACTTCACAAAGATGGTCCTTCGACAATGCGTCTTAGATACAGAGGTTATTTTTCACTTTATAGAACCTCCATTTTCTCGTTACTTGAAAATGCCTCCATTTCCGCAATTTATCATTATTTACACGTCTTCATAAGTGCAACAAGTGCAAAATGCGGAGAGGTTGTCTTAGAATTATAGTCGAATATCAATATTTTTTTATACATTTTTCGAAATGCTAACATGCATATCCATACATTGTACTGAACATTCTTAATAATTACATGTTAAAAGGATACTTCATTTAATATTAAAGTGCAAACATCATTTTCGCGTGTGCAATGTAGAAGGGCGAATGGGTGCAGACACAAAATTAATTTTAAACTCTGTTGAAATTAAAAACTTTACAGATTTCGTTGCGCTAGATAGCAGTTGCATAGAGCCATGAATCTATGCAAAATGAAGGATGTGTGGGGGATGGGGTATGTGCAGAGGAGGGGAATTTATTAGAAATGTAATAGAGTGGGGATGTGAAAAAAGTTTGTTTTGCATAGGGGCAGTCAATGTTTTAATTGTGAAGAAGGGGAAACAAACAATGAAAGGCTTTCCCGCACTTCTGCTTTATGCACAAATTAAAACCATTAAAATTTACTACATTTTTTAGAATGTGTGAACGAATGTATAAATAATTTATATCATTATCTTAAATCAATTTAAATAATGGAAGCAAGATAAAAACTAAGAAAATGTTTTTCTCCATTTTTTTTGAACACTAACGCTTTATTTTTGTCAAATTTCTTATTCTACTTAATATCAAAACATTTTGTAACAAGCGACTGTATAGTCAAAAATCAAAATTACGCAAAATCAATATCTCAATTTCATTTCGAAATACAGAAAAAGATTTTACTATATACAATAGGGAGAGATGGGTAAAGAACAATAAAATCCTTTTGTGTAGTACCGCACTTCACACAAATTTAAAATATTAAAGCAATCAACATTATTCAAGCTTCATAGAAAATAGAACTACTAAAGTTAAAAAAATCTTAACTTTATTTCTTTTATGAATTCTTGGCAAATGTATGAATGAAATAATAAAAAATCTCGAAGCATAAGTCTCGATAATTAAGTGACACAATCACATTAGCAAGAAATTTATCGAGACTCAAATTTAAATCAACATAACTATGATTAAAATAAATATAATACACAGAACATATATCTAAAATATAAACTTATTCTTGACTATTCATTCTCACTATGATTAGTACCAAAAAAGAAGATATAATTTAAAAGTTAAAAGCATATCCTCAAAAACTTATGTTCAATCAATCTTTTTGAATAATGTCACATAATTCATATGCATATAAGATCTTATGAAAAACATTAAAAACATTGGTTTTGAGTGGAAGTCACTTATATCGGTAGTGAAAATGGTTATCAAATTAGTTCATGAGCTCATTCACTATTTGATTATGGAATTTTGTCTTTAACTAACTGTTGCTACATTCTAGGAAAATAAATGTGGTCATCCTAATGGGGACTGCGATTGAGCTCCTAGGAACTATAATATGTAAAAAATCAACTGTAAAGGAAAGCAAGGGACTACATTGAGGAATTAGATAAGCTAACATTATCACAATTTAGAAATCCCAATAAATAAATACTAGTAACATAAAATGAATGTGCGAAGATTTAAGGGAACTTCTAGTATGTGAAAGCATATATGTTAATTGTGTCACTATCAATTGTCTTATGAATCGATGACAACTTGAACAAATCTCTTCAACATAGCTTTAACGAAATCTTTCAGTGGACCAATTGTAATATTTAACTTAACATGTTGATTGAGTATTTGTTTCTTGATCTCCATGGCCTCTTTCTATAATTGAGAAGCTAAGACAAAATTATCTTCATTAATACTAGCAAAGGAAATTAGCCATTTTCTAATTACTTTTGTAGTAAAATCAATTATATCATCAAATTGTCTTGCCATTGACACTTTTAGCTCTTTCAATTTAGCTGTTAGTGTATCTTTTGTGATCAATTCATAATTTTGTATGATGCATGGACCATTTAGATCTTGAACAATTTTCACCATGTCTAGAAGCACATCACTTCTTCTATTCTTTATGCTCTCACATTAAAAACTAATGTTTCTTAGTGTGTTGATTCTTTTATACCATCTAACTCTGATTTGTTTCATTCAATTAGCATTTGGTATTTCTCTATTTTTCTTTCCAGATCATACAATAATTCAAAACTTCGACTAAAAGTAAGTAAGTCATTATTAACAAAATGCTTGTCTTAATTAACATTACTTTTAACCGAATCGACAAATAAGTTGATTTCTGGTGCTAAATGTAGCAGATCGGAAACTACTTTCTATGCATGTTCAATGATTTCTACTCTTTGGCATGTATTGGTGATAATATAATATATGATTGCATTAAGAATATTAGATCATGGGATGTTTTAGCTACGGAAATTATAGATGGTCGAGTCTGTATTATGGTGGAATCATCAATAAAGAACCCAGATTTAAAGCATTTTCCAACTCTTCTATTCTTACTTTTAGTATTAGTTTTTCTACTTTTTGTTGTTCAATAGACACTACAAGTGAATTACTAGTAGATTGATGGAATCTCATGAGTCTACTGGCTGCAATTCCAGATACATCAACACTCATTTCTACTTTATCAATAACTTTTTTACGATGCACCTTTATTTTTTCAATTTTAATTGTT
This sequence comes from Pinus tabuliformis, assembly GCA_031772625.1. Classification (NCBI taxonomy): domain Eukaryota; kingdom Viridiplantae; phylum Streptophyta; class Pinopsida; order Pinales; family Pinaceae; genus Pinus; species Pinus tabuliformis. Next base: position 1,326,152,217 of record CM062805.1, on the reverse strand, counting down.
TTATTGTCCTTGCTATAGTTTTCATCTCGAAAAGTGGCATGGTGATCATTGAAAGTAGAAGTTTCGTTGGCAATTTTCTCCATTATATTTTGATTTTCAATTAATCAAGTATTGAACCAATCAGGTAGCATAGAACTTTCAATCTTCAAGTTCATAGATTGTTCAATGCCTTTTATTTTTTAAGGATTTTTAGGTTTGGATGATTCAATGATGTGCATTTTTTCTGGAATAAATGTCTGATGAGGATTTTCATCATATTTACTAACTGATAGATGATCATAAATTAACTTTTCACTATCAATATCTTTTTGCTTCCTTTGAATCAAAGATGAATTTGGACTAGTTATGGATGTGAGAGTTGAAGATTGTTGCGGAGGGTTTCCACCTCTTTTCTTGTACTTTGTTTCGATGTTGATGCTCGCTTCTTCAACAATTTATGTAGTACTTGCTACCATTTCTTAATTATTGCTTGGATCATTGTGACTCTCTTTGATTCTCTTTACAACTCTTGTAAACAATCTTTCATATTTAATGACACCTAGACGTGCAATAAATAAGCTTTCTTGATCAAAGCCTCAATGGGCTTTAGGTTCTTCAAATTAAAATAATGCAAAGAATTTCCAAGCTCTACAAGATGGCTTTCAGTCTTCACAGTCACTTGTCTAATAGTAAATGGAAAAGAAATAAATTGTTTACCCGTCATGTACACATATGCATAGCTCTATGCCAATGCTCCCCTGCACAAATAAATATGTAAAATTTTTAAATGGAAAAGAGTTTAAAATTAATTTCCTGTTTGCGGAGTAAAATCCCTTTTGCATCTTTGTTTTCCCACACATGCCCCTTCCTCTACACATCCTTCATTCCACATAGATTCATGGCCCTATGCAACCCTTGTTGTTAGTGTAAGAGCGCTAACCAAACAAATTCCCCTCCCCATCCAACCTCCTTCTCCCCCCCAGCCCCTCGGGTCATGTAAAGAACTTGCTCATAACATTCTTTTAGTGTAAGTGTCATAGCACTGACTGACAGAATGATTGCTCAGAAAATTAGTCTTTTTTGGATTTTAGAATCATTTTTGAAATAGCAATAAATACAAAAAACAAATTTCCCTTCACTAAGGAAATTATTTCACATCGAGGCTTTCTCAACTAATAGAAAATTAGAAACAAAATTTCCAGAAATTAGAAAATTCCTTTTGAATTACAAAAAAATAGAAATATTCAGCATTTTCTGAAAACTTTGATTAAAATTGCAAAAACCTAGTGAAATAATATAGATTCAATGCACTTTGACAATGATGCGAATGCTACAGTCCGTGGCAAGGTAAGAACTAATAAGAACAATATCACAATTTTACATTTTTGTGTTAACATTGTGTAACATACCCCCTGAGCCTACTTTTAGAATTACCTACTAGGCCCTTTTGCTTTAAATTTTCTTTGGTTAAAGTTAACATTCAACCACTAACACAAATAGCATTATTCCAACATTACATGAACAAATATTACTCATGCAACTATACTCATTTTCTTTAACAATTGAACAACATCAAGGTAATGAATAGTAATACTACATACTCCTTCTATGCTTTATTGGATCCATGATGTGGTACTTTAGATTGATTTATAAGACTTACATATCAGATCAACCCTTAAGAATAATTTACAATTTGGAGAAAGGAATTAGTCATGGCATCAAACCCATAAAATTATTTGTTGACTCCACACAGGCATTAATGGAACATCATCTTGAGTCTACTATAGCTCGCATGGCCATGAAACATGATCATAGTCCTACAGGAATAGTCAAAGGTGTCATTGACATAACTCTTATGCAGCAGGCAAAAATAGATAAACTAGCCACATTGAATGCAATTCCTATAACGAATAATTCATGACATAGCTAATCGGTACAATAGACTATACAATTTAAAGCATTACACCATAATGGTCCTGCATGCACCAATGTCTCATGCATAAATATTTGCCTACTTAAAACAGAGATATCACATAAGGTTAGAGGGGTACTATGTTCCTTCTCTAAATTTAATGGTGATCAAATTTAGATTCAATAGATATCGCACACATCTATATATGATCCACTCATAAGAAAAGTTAGTATAGTCAATTATTCTTATGCATGCGGATTCTACCATGAGCAACATGTGTCAAATAGCTCCTTGACCCAAGTATTAACAACTACCTACTGTTCTTCCATCACTAACTCTAGACTTGGATGCAAGTATAATACAAACATCTATACATCTAAGTTGAATAATTCCACAACATAAAAAAGTAAGGAGTACACATACAATATATCCCATGCAATTGAATCCAACTAGATTAGAAGAGAGAACACCATTTGGAAAATGGAGCACCACTCTCAACCTAGAACTGACTCTTCCAGTTCACGCACAAGCCGAAAGTTCTTGCCATGGATCAACTTCCCCTGTTGATCTCGGCAATGGGTATTTAATACCCTCTTTCATGATATGGTTTCCATTAGTGGCATCCCACTTTCATGGATATTTTTTATCCATTTTCCTAGTCTTTTCCTAGAAAATATCACATTTCTTCTGCGAGGCGTTTCTACATAAAAGCTTGCCTTTTTCTCCTCCAAATCATTTATGTTTTTTCTCAATGGATATTTATCCTCAATCCATCTAGCTTCTCTAGAATTGAATCTAGAAGCTTTATCATGGAATAATTATCCCTTCCCATTCACCAATGGGATTTGGCAAGAATCTCATCTCTTGGTGTCTTTCTTTTCCAAGTGATTAATTATTTTATTTATTTCATAAAGTATTTACTTTTCTTGTTACACATCAGACCTAGATTTTCTCAGGTTAGGTTGGTAAAGTTTTACATACAATGGAGGGGTGTTACATACTACCCCCTTAAATTTACATCATCTTCAACGTATTACTGCATCTTCTAATGTTAATTCCTCATTCATAGGTAGTTGTTTCTGAATTTACAGGCTCCCATGGCCTGGCCATCTGATGTATATCCTCCAATAGAAATATATAAGTTACAAAGGAGTTCTCCCAACACATCTGCTTCCCTTTCTACCTGTAACATTGGTTTCAATCAATTTTGTGAGAGATTTTAGATACAAAAACTCAAGCATGTTTACCAGAATTAATATCATAATTTGATATACAATACTACTATTTGAGTAGATACAACTTATATGGGCCGCCATTTATTGTGTTTGAACAAATGCATGTTCTTCCCCTGCATTCTTCCAAGCCTTTGTGTTCTTTCCGAACACTTGCTTCCTGTAGTTTCTCTGCATACAAAAAGTCACCTAGTACATTTGCCAAATCAATATGCACAAAATATCATATCAGGTTAGCTCACACATAACCATAATAATCATATCTACTCATGAATTATAGATCACTTGTAATCAACATAGATCATAATCATAATCACATGCATATAAAAATGAAAATAAACCAATGTTACTTATCCTTGAATCAATTCTTAGCTTCCTTCTCTGTACACACTCCAGGTCAGTTTCCATACTAGAAAACCACCCAGTGTCTTCATCCATACTTGCACATATTGTGTATTACACACACACAACTATACATGTCATATATTATCCTGAAATAGTTGTATCTATATCGGTACGTTATGTACCACTTATACACCATACCAATGTCAGAAAAATAGTATCATAAGTAATCATGCATACTACAACTTTATCATACCCATAACTTTGAGTTTTGGGATTAAATATGTCAGTTGGACCAAGTTGTAACAAGAACAGAATATGGCTTCTGCTTAACCATAAAGCAGACTATTAACTATGATACTTAACTTTATATTTAACCAAGAAAATGATCGTTTGGCACTTAAAAGTACTCCATACTTAACTAATCATGTCATATACTCTTTCACACCTCTTCCAACATATTGTTGGCCATGAATAATTCAATGTACGTATAAACCCATTTCACCTTCATGAGTTATAAATAGAAGTTATATTTTTGCATTCCTCACCATTTAAGTTTTTCTAGACAATATGTCTATGAGGGTGTGATCCTAGGGTATTTAAATGTTAAAACATTAATTTAACATTAAGTCACCCCAGAATAAAGAGATCAGTTATCAATTTTATTAAAATGAATTCTTGCGTGGTTTATGCAACAATTCTTATGTTTTCTTATTCAACTCTAACAAAATTGTTAGGTAAACTTCTCAATATTTATTGGTAGGGAATAGTGGTACAATATATGTATTCTAGGTGGTATGATTGTCACTTAAGTGACTAGATTCCTAGATCCCAATATCCTTGCACAACAAGCTCGATTACCAGTACCACATAGCCATCCCCATGGTTGAATCATCCTAATGTTTTCTATTGCATGAGTTGTTATTCTTAGAACCTTCTTGATGCATGTGTTATGTTATTACTAGCATAAGATCCTTAGATCAACATAACTTGTATTAATGCGAAAATATTTTGGGGTTATCAAGGATTTTCTTATTAATTTGGACCATCACGTTATGAATGTAGTGTACCATTCTTGTCCTTCATTAGGTTGCTCTGAATTGCATCAAGAACCATCATGTCTAATATACAAGTATACTTTACTTAGCTAAGTATAAACCCATTGATTATTATTCCTTATCACTTTCCTTAGAAAGTATAATTGTAAGATCTAAAATCATCCTACTGTAAGCACCTTTTTGAGAGGTTCTTCTTTGTGAGATATTAACGAAACCCCATCTGTATCTAGATGGATATGTCCATTAAGGTTGTGGAGTTTGAGGTTGCACATTTTAAGTCATATTAGAAGTTTGAGTGAAATTTTGAGAATGTGCTCATAAGATTAATATTGTCTTCCTGCTATTAACCAAGAAGCACCAAGATTTTCTTTTACACTCCCATTATGTATTTACACTAGAGGTACTTTTGTTGTCAGTCCCATTGACTTTCTTATGAAGGTCATACAATTATTAATGTATGATGTCTTCATGCATACAGTAAGTTGTATTGCATGCATTCTTGTTCTTCACACCTTGACCATAACATTTGTGCTTCTTATTAATTACAATTGTTTGGGTATGGTTTTTCTTAAGAACCTGCATATGTTACCAATTTAGGTTAATTTCCCTTCAATAGCACTTTCCCCAATGGAAATAATTACATTCTAAAATAGATTGCATCATTACATACATATGCACTAAACAAAAGATTAAATTGAAAGACAATTTGTACAATTACATAGTCTTATACTATAGCATGTCCTTTACGAACTTAATGTTATTTCATGGGAACCTTTATAATTATATATCCTTCCATAACACCTTAGAACTTATTCTAGGGTGGAACCCACTTAATTAACCATCAACTTTTGTTAGTGTGTATAGTATGTCATGGGTCTCTTATTTGATGAGGTATATAATTTCCTTTTATATACTTTTACTTTTGATATTTTTCCTCATGCTGTCCATGATCTATGAAAGGAAACACTTGATATTTTATCTCTTTTTGTTTGTGAGTTACCTTAATAGAGTTTAACATTTCCTCTTTTACATAATCATGCTTTCTTAGGATTTCTATAAACATTATTCCACGAAGTTATTTCCTTCAGTGGACTATCCTTTTAGGTATTAGTTGGAATTTTAATAATCCATGCACTTGTATAGCAATCATATAATTCATAATTTTCTTTTACTATGAGTAAAATAACATGATGACCATATCATTGAAATTTTATTCCAATAAACATATTTTAAAATTACTTATTTACCACCATAATTTTCATGATAGAGATACTTCATGTGATCTAATTGAATATGTCACCAATACTGTGGGTATGGTACCATACTTCACCCATATTACCAAATTTCTACGCATATTTATAACTATGAAAGTATCAATTTTAACTTATGGTTTACAGTATTTGGGCCCCCATGATATCATTCATTAATAACTTAGGTTTTGAAAACTTCCACACATATAATAAACACAATTTTAAATTATTCACATCATCCGATAGTAACAAATTGAAATTAATCAGTATGGTAATTTTTAGTTATATTTTTTGTATTGCTTTTTCCTCAACTATAGTTCGTCGAGAGCATATGACATGTTTATCACATTGAAAGTTGATTGAATTTTCAACAAAGTTAATTTGATTGGAATAACTTGCAGGACACCAGTATTTTTTTTTATGGTAAAAAAAATAGCCTCATTATGCAAGCAACGTTTCTTAATTTCCTACCTCAATGGACCTTGAATCAACTATATTTACTTTCATACTGCTATTGTAATTGTATTTATAGGTCCAATTTACATCCCCTTGCAATTCAATGATTCACAATAATAGGTGTTAGAGTGATAAGGAAATATTCCCACATGGAATTCCAAGGGCCATGCCACAAGTTGTTTTTATAGTGTTAGAGTGGAGTGTTGTGCAACTACATAACTTTACATGGGATTCAGAGGACTGCCACCACTTTTGTTTGGGATCCATACAACTGGGTAGACTTATTGTTCCAATATAATCCTACCTCGCTCATTCATCAAACTCCCTATCAGGTGTAATGTACTCAATAAATGCAAGCAGTGTATGCATAATTATTGAAAATTGGCACCATCACTGTATGATGCATGCAATTGCATCTTATGGTAAGGACACAATGGTCATACCTGCATGTAAGTACATGAGTGTTTTTGGTCAATATCACCACAGGCATCCTATGCCAAATGGGAAAGATACCCATATCATGTTCAAAGTGTAATGAAATCACCAGAAAAGATACCCATACCATCTTCAAAGCGCAACTAAATCCACAAAAATTTATTCATATCACTGCAATTTATAAAAAGAGTTGAATAGTCGATTCTCCCAAACTACTTTCTCCTTTAAAATGACCAACTAATGGCTTTGAACCCCCACATGATTATGCGTAGATGATCTTCATTCTGCTCTGGCAATTGAACTTAATTAAATAGAAAATCTAAGGGCTATTGTAATCAGGAGATTTCAGCACATACAAGGGAACGTGCCCAACAATTCAATTATTCTTTGAGAGTAGAGAGCATCACTGTGAGCATGGCCAGCTACTCCACCAAGCCTCCTCTGAATGGTGAGGCTCCACACAAATCTCAGTTTGGCTCACTAGGGCACCAAATAATTTACAATGTTTGGCTCTTCTCTTTTGAGCTAGAATTTTATGCTATGGTGACCTCAAGAACATTTCTCTATCTCCCTAACTAAAGTACCATGACACCTTGCGATAAATCCCTTTATGGAAGGATTTAAAATGTAGGTTTTAACCCCGTACAGAAATTACCTACATACGAATTCTAAAACGCAGAAAATAAATAATGCAAGAGCATAACACATAAAACACATATACACAAAGATTTCCCCTGGATCCCAAAACCAGGACTACCAGCTTGATTTTTCATTATGTTCCTTTCAATGTTATAATACATATTTATGCATGCCGAAGCATCCAATACCATGGACTGAAAACCATCGCGTCCAAAAAACATGTGCGAAAATCATGCACAAAACCATAGGTGGGTCCGCCCAACCTAACATAGTGCTCAAATACAAAAAATTTTGGGGCACTGGCCTGGACCCCATAAAGTGACATTATGGGTGCCCCTCAAACTCCCTGTGACCTCCCACTCTCTAACCCTCGGTTAACTACGTGGGCTAGTCGTGGAAAGAATATAACACAACCCAACATTCTTCCACTTGTTGTTTTCTTTCCACAAGGGGCCACAAGAGAGCTTAGTCATTTATCCACCCCTGCAATGCCCATTGTTTCTCTACACCAAGAGAACTTCTCAGAGCTCACAGATTTTGTCAATGCATCTGCAATATTCTTCAAAGTGTCCACCTTTACTAGCAAAACCTTTTTGTCTTCTATCATATCCCTCACAAAGTGATACTGAACATCAATGTGCTATATCTTTGAATGATATGCAGGGTTCTTTGTCAAGAAAATTGCACTTTGGCTGTCACAGTGTATCCTTATAGCTTCTTGTAGTAATCCCATACTTGAACACAATCTCTGCAACCAAACTACTTCCTTTCTTGCATGAGCGGCTGCCATGTATTCTACCTTTATAGTTGATAGTGCCACTACATATTTTTTCCTACTCATCCAACTGACTGCACCTCCAAATAGGTTAAACACATACCCACTTGTAGATCTTCTCTGATCCAGATCTCCAGCCCAGTCTACATCAACAAAGCCACGAATATCCAACACTCTGTCCAATCCTAGTCTTCCTTGGTAGCACAAACCATAATCACTAGTACCACGCAAATACCTGAAAACTCGCTTCACTGCTATCTAATTCTCCTTCCCTGGTTTTGACATAAACTTGCTCAATACTCCCACTACATGTGCAATGTCTGGTCTAGTATAGACCATTGCATACATCAGGCTACCAATTGCACTTGCATTGGAACATGGGACATGTCCTCTTCCTCTTCTTGTGTCTTGGGACACTGCTCAGTAGATAACCTCACACCTACAAGAATAGGAACCTTTACCGATTTACTATCCTGCATATTAAACCTCTAAAGTATTGTCTCAACAAACTTCCTCTGGTTTAACCAAAGCTTCCTCTTTTCCCAATCTCTTTTAATTTCCATGCCCAAAATATAGTTTGCAGCACCAAGATATTTCATGTCGAATTTGGAGGACAATTGGCTCTTAAAATTTTGGATAATTTCTTTGTCATTTCCAACTAGCAACATATCATCCACATACAAGACCAGATAAATAACACGGTCACTAATTAATTTAAAATACACATAGTGATCTACTTTTATTCTGGTGAAGCCAAGTCCCCGTATAAATGTATCAAATTTCTAATACCATATCCTTGGTGACTGTTTTAACCCATACAAGGACTTCTTTAACTTGCATACTAGTTCTTTCTTACCCTTCACCGCAAAGCCTTCAGGTTGCTTCATGTAGATCTCCTCTTCCAAATCCCCATGAAGAAATGTTGTCTTCACATCCATCTGTTCTACCTCAAAATCAAAAGAAGCAACAACAGATAAAAGTAATCTAATAGAAGTTACCTTGGCAACAGGAGAAAAAATATCACCAAAATCAATTCTCGACACCTGGGAATAAGCTTTTGCTACCAACCAAGCTTTGTATTTCTCCACTCTTCCTTCTGTATTTATCTTCTTTTTGAACACCCATTTGCTACCAATGGGTTTCCTTCCAGCCAACAACTCCACCAGATCCCAAGCCTCATTTTTGCGCAAAGATGCCATTTCATCAATCATGGCCTCTTTCCAGAGTTTTCCATCCTCTGAATCCATTGCTTCCTTCACAGTTTTGGGATCATCATCAGTAACAGACAAAGCAAAATTGGAACAGAAAGCAGATGGACTATACCTTTCTGGCTACCTTCATTCTCGAACTGATCTTCTCACAGCTAGAGTTTGTGGCTCTTCATCTTCTGATTCCTCCTCTACTATAGAGTCTGATTCTTCCCCCTTTAGCTCAAACTCTATATTCTCAATTTCCTTTGGTTGGGATTCATGTTTAATAACATCTTTCACCTCTCTAAACACCACATCTCGGTTGTACATAACCTTCCTTGTTACTAGGTTCCAAAGCTCATAACCCTTTAAACCATCCTTATACCCAATAAAGATGCACTTTTCAAATTTACTATCCAAATTTGTTATTTTCTCCTTCAGAACATGTACATATGCATCACATCCAAATACCCTCAGATGTGAAAGAGAGGGTTTCTTACCAGTCCATACCACTTGTGGAGTCTTATCCTCCAATGCTAATGAAGGTGACCTGTTGACTAGGTAACATGCAGTATCCACCGCCTCTGCCCAGAATTCTTGTCCTAACCCGGCACCACTGAGCATGCTTCTTGCCCATTCCATCAACATCTTATTCATTCTTTCTGCAAATCCATTTTGCTAAGATGTATATGGAGTAGTCTTCTGCCGTGCTATACCACACCTCTTACAGAATTCTTCAAATTCCTTACTGCAAAACTCTCCACCGTTATCTGTCCTCAACACCTTTATCTTCTTCTCTATCTGGTTTTCCACCAGAGCCTTAAATTCTTTAAACCTGTCAAAGACTTCATGTTTCATCTTAAGGAAATATATCCATGTATTCCTTCAGAAGTCATCTATAAATGATACATAGTACATAGACTTACCCAGTGATGGAACCTTCACAGGTCCAAACACATCACTGTGCACAAGTTCTAATATCTGTTTCGCCCTCTTACTACCAGAGGGGAAACTCATCCGATTCTGCTTCCCATATACATAATTTTCACAGAAATCAAAATCCAAAGAGCTATTACTCATACCTTCTACCATACCTTTACCATGAAGTATTCGAAGGCCTTTCTCTCCAATATGTCCAAGCCTTTGATGCCACAACATGGTATTCTCTCCAGAGACCACTAGATTTTCTGCTTCACTTTCAAGAACCACAGAGCTGTTGCACCCATCAACAACCATGCTACCTTGCAACTTGTATAGAGTTCCAATCTGAACTCCCCACATCAATACCAGTGCTCCCTGAACCATCTTGCAGGTATCCTTCTCGAATACTGTTTTTGCACCTGCATCATCCAGCTTGCTTATAGAAATTAGATTTCTGGCCAATGCAGGAATATGTAGAACACCCGGAAGTGTTCTGAATCTTCCACCTTTCAACTTCAACTTTACCTTTCTGCGACCAACGATTTTAGCCTTCCTGTCATCCCCCAAGAAGACATCACCACCATCATATTTCTCATACTCGCAGAACCACTCTCTATGGGGAGTGAAGTGAAAGTATGCACCTAAGTCAATCAACCATGCCTCATGATCCACATGTGTACTTGAAGGAGCCAAGTACACATCCCCACCTTCATCTGAGGTGGTTTTTGACTCTACAGAAGGAGCCTCATCAGATCCCTTTCCTTTGTCAGGAGCTTTAGATTTAAAATCCCTTTTGAAGTGGCCTTCCTTTCCACATTTCTAGCACACCACCTTTACAAGTTTTCCTGGAGATTTAGATCTACCTCTAGATTTAGATCTCCCACTCGATGACTTATTTTTGTTTCTATTCTGGGACCATCCTCGTATAGGCAAGGCATCACCATTCTGGCTCTCCATATTTTTCCGTCTCATCTCGTTCGTCAGCAAGGCTGAGACTATTTCATCAAACTGCAAGGCAGTTGCATTGCTACCTATTGCAATAACCAGACTATCCCACAAATCTGGTAGAGAATACAACAAACTAATGCACTTATCTTCATTTGAAATTTTAATATCAACAGATGCTAACTGACTTACCACAATATTAAATGAATTCAGATGCTCTGTCACCGAGTCTCCATCTTTCATCATCATGTTATACAACTTTTTTCGCCGGAACAATTTATTCACCAGACTTGGATTGGTACAAAGTCCCTAACTTGTCCCACAAAGCCTTTGTCGTAGCTTCCCATGATACATTCAAAAATACTGAATTTGAGACACACAATCGCATTGTGCTCTTTGCCTTCCTATCCAACTTCTTCCATTCTTCATCAGACACTCTTGTTGGTTTAGTGCCTCGATCTACCACGGTCCACTGATCTTTATCCACCAATAGATCCTCCATCTTGAGTTTCCACAACTCAAAACTCTGACCATTAAATTTCTCTATCTCTATCTTTCCACTGCTCGCCATCTTCTTTCACCACTAGAATCGATCTCGCAGATCTCCCATTGAACGGGGTCTACCACAGGCCCGAGAAAAACCCCTCAACAACAAAGGCATCCCCTTGAAGCCAAAATTGCTCTAATTCCAAATGTAATTTTTAACCCCATATAGAAATTACCTGCATACGAATTTTAAAATGCAAAAAATAAACAATGCAAGAGCATAACACATAAAACACATATACATAGAGATTTTCCCATGGATCCCAAAACCAGGACTACCAGCTTGATTTTTCATTATGTTTCTTTCAATGTTATAATACATATTTATACATGCCGAAGCATCCAATACCATGGACCAAAAACAGTCACGTCCAATACCATGGACCGAAAGCCATTGCGTCCAAAAAAACATGTGCAAAAATCATGCACAAAACCATAGGTGGGTCTGCCTAACGTAACATAGGGTTCAAAACCAAAATTTTTTGTGGCATTGCCCCAGACCCCATAAAGTGGGGTTACGGTTGCCCCTCAAACCCCCTGTGACCTCCCCCCCTCTAACCCCTGGTTAACTACATGGGCTAGTCATGGAAAGAATACAACACAACCCAACACAAAAGAAAATTAAAGTAAGGGCTTCCAACAATATGTTTTCTACATTGAATAGGAGGTAATTTGATGCCAACGTATGGGTAGGAGGAGTATTTCTATCAAAGAGCCACTAGTTGGGTAGACATAGTGTGACCTCCAAGAAAGGAGAAAATAAGACTAGAGAGGATAGGGTTAGAAAGATTTTCCCAGTGTAACTTATCCTCATGCCAGTAAGGATAAACGATATCCAATTGCATGAGAATATGAAAATAACCACTTGCAACAAGTTACCCTTTGCTGGCTACAAGTATGATAGCTTCACTCGTTCGCTTGCCTTAGCAATTCGATACTCTTACATTCATGTCCAAACAAGTTGCTTTTTCTCAGATAGGGTGGATACTCACATATTTTTTCCTGGCACCAAGAAAAGATAACCATTATCCCACACTACATGCTTTTGAATGCCTCCAGATCAGCGAATAAGCATTCAAAAGGGAGAACTGCAATCAACATAAAAAGGGAAACAACAGTGCTGAAGCTTTTTTCTATCTGTCCTATTGGAAAAGTACCTTTGGAGCTTTAAATCTACGAGTTTTTAGCAAAACTCATGAACTGCATGGCGGGAAAGAAATTAATTCTAAAAATCATTGTCGAAAAAGGTGTAATTCTCCACACTGCCTCATAACTTCACTTAGCTTCATCTCATCGTTCTCTTCAATGATTATTGAGATTGGAAAGAAATTTTGAGACCACATCACAGAATTTGGGGGAAAGGTATTTCTTGGCTACGGCTATATGAATATCATGGTAACCTACCTGAGATCGAACGTGATAAGAGAAGGTTCAGTTGGTTACTATACTACTCACTTTTAGAAGGAGGCAGCGGCAGCTCCGTTGTAGCCCCCTAATTATTCAGTAATGCAGAGGCCATGTGTCATAATAGCAACACCACTAGCAACTCAGGGTGTCAGAACTAACCTTTTATTACCATGCACTAGTAGGGTCATGAGTATCCCATGATTGTGGTCATTTGGTAAGCTACCCGAGTGCTACGTGCAAGGGTGCTAGCATGCCTAAACTGCTTGGTAGCTCTTTACTCCATAGCATCCCGACCTACTGACATTCATGCAATGTCCTCATCAAATTTGGTGATTAGATCAGACTTGCATTTCCTGAAGAAAGGAAAATCCACAAAAATACTATCAAACTAGAAAAACTCATTCCTTTGAGAGGAGCTCGACCAATCACACTGTAATCTTAGAAATGTCTACAACACATTTCACCTTTGGGATTTTTTTTTTTACCCTATCCATATTGTTATATAATAGAAAATTTATTACATCATTCTGGAATCTCTTGTAAATGACATAATTTCCATTGTAGTTCAAGGCATCAAAAATGACAAAGTTATATACCAATGACCTTGTTAATATATAAAGCGCAGTCATACAAATGTCCTCGATGCTACATAGTAATATATCTTACCAATATCGTTTCATAAGCCCATCTTTAATGACATGTTGGAGCTAGAATTTACATGATTGTAAATAATAACTGGAGGACCATACTACCTTATTATGTATCATCCTAACTTCCTACACACATCATTTTAGACATCATTAATTTATCACATGCATCCCCTAAAATGGTTTTTGATGATAATTGCTTAAGTAATACAATCAACACAATAATAATCTTGATGCTCTTTGTATCCTTTCCCCTTTTTGATGTTGTTTCTTAATACATAAGGATTATTCAAGGGACCAATAAGATTGATATTATTCAATTCAATATTTCATCTTAAGACGAAGTAGATTAGTTTTTTGCTACTTATTCCTATAAAAAAATTATAACTAAAATCCTTCATATATTACATAGGTGGCTTGGCCCATAGGCCAAAATGTTTTAACTTAAGCTCTGATACCATTTGTAACATAACCCCTGAGCTTACTTTAAGAATTACCTACGAGGCCTTTTTTCTTTAAATTATCTTTGGTTAAAGTTAAGATTCAACTGCTGACACAAGTAACATTATTCCAACATTACATGAACAAATATTACTCATGCAACTATACTCATATTAGATATCATTTTTGGGATTCAACTGCGTTAAGTAAGTCATTCACGTATGACCATTTCCATGAGAGGTAGTCGTAACTGACTAATTTCTCATGATTTTTGAATAGTTCACTTAGCACTCATTGCATCGGGTGATGCTCACAGGGGTGAAGAAGTGGGATTGAAACTAGTGAAATGAATCACATAGCATCAATCATCACTTCCAGGGCTTGCACCCGGTAACCAGGACTTCCCAGGAGGTCACCTTGGTAGTAAGAGGGCGCAACAGATATTAGAACTTGTGCACAGTGATGTGTTTGGACCTGTGAAGGTTCCATCACTGGGTAAGTCTATGTACTATGTATCATTTATAGATGACTTCTGAAGGAATACATGCATTCATAAATGACAATAATCCACGACTTTCAATGATGCAATGACTAAATTGCAAGGTATATGACTACTAAAAAATCAGAGCTTTGTCTTTATTAACCTCGTGCACACCCACAACCAATGTTGGATCTGTGTCAAATTGGTTGGCAGGCAATTAAGAAATTGAACATCACCTAAGTTTAAATTTAAGATGACTGAGTTCAAGTTAAAATTTATTGGGTGGGCATCACACTCACAATTAAGCATGGAAAATATTCTAAAACATTAGATAAAAATTAAATTTTTTATTTATGTCTATACTTTATACAAAAACATGTCATTTTGGGATTATTAAAAAGCTTTTTAAATCATTAAAGATATTTTCTATTTTTAAATTATTAAATTATCAAAAATATATAATAAAACAAATCTAATAATTTGATAGGTAATTTTCTTTTTGTATATTCTCCATACTAATTATTATTATCCTAACTTTTAGTCTACTAATATTTTATTTTTTTATATAAAATTTTATCGTTAATTAATGTTTAATACTCTTCTTGCTCTATTCTACCTATTTTCACGAAGTTTATCAACACAGGTTTAAAAATATGGATATATTTATATATTTTTTTATAAAAAAAATTGATTTTTTATTATGCATATTTTTAATGCATATATATATAAATAATAATTATATAATAAATATACATATATAGCTTTTATTTCCATATAATTCTCTCAATATTTTAATGGGCTAAGAATGAGACTCTTAGGTAATCATTTTACTGAAATCACCCTTTAACTTAATGATGACAAGGGGTGACCGTGGATGAATTCATATTTTAACAAATGAAATTAGCAACGAGATTGTTCATACTTACAAACAATGCTTAATTAAAATTAACAAAATACCCCAATTTACCAATTAATAAAATCTAAATTGACTCAATTTTAAACCTTAAGAGTAAATTGAATTCAATAATTTTGTTTTAATTTAGATATATTTAAACTAAATGGCAAAGAATAGCTACTATGTAACACTTGTTACATAAATTTCCAAATAATGATGATGTTTATTTGATATTTGACTTATGAGAAGGTAATATGTTCCCTAAAACATTTAAATCTAGAACAAAATCTATATATTCTTCAAACAAATTCTAGAGATAATCCAAAATCTTCGCGTGCTCTTTTTATTAAATCTAAAATGCATGAAGAAATTCCAGTTGTGGGGGACTATAAGGATTTACAGCTAAAGATTAGATTAGACATTTCCACTGATTCCATAAGTCTTACAAGATGAGATTACATTGAAACGCGTTGAGTAAACACATTGTCCCACCCAAAACTTCTAGTGAGGACCATAGTTCTGACCATGTGAAATGGATGAAGGGAGGTAAAAAGTAAAGGAACGTGAAAACATATAACCATTTTTCAGCTATTTCTACTAATCCGAGTGAGCAATTAACCATGTTCTAAGAATTTAGATATAAAATCAAGCTTTATGAATAAATTTGTAACACCCCTCCCTTGTATGTAAAACTTTACTAACCTAAGCTGAGAAAAGCTAGGTCTAATGTGTAACAAGAAAAGTAAATACTTTATGAAATAAATAAAATAATTAATCACTTGGAAAAGCGAGACACCAAGAGATGAGATTCTTGCCAAATCCCATTGGTGAATGGGAAGGGATAATTATTTCATGATAAAGATTCTAGATTCAATTCTAGATAAGTTGGATGGATTGGAGATAAATATCCATTAAGAAAAACATAAAATATTTGCAGGAGAGAAAGGCAAGATTTTATGTAGAAAATTCTCGTGAGAGAGAAAGGTGAGATTTCCTGGGAAAATCCTACGAAAATGGATAAAAAAGATACATAAAAGTGGGACCTTGCTAATGGAAATCATATCATGAAAGAGGGTATTAAATACATATTGCAGAGATCAAGAGGGACAGTTGATCCATGGCAAGAACTCTCGGCTCGGGGGTGAACTGGAAGAGTCAGTTCTAGGTTGGGTGGTGGTGCTCCGTTTTCCAAGTGGTGTTCTCTCTTCTAATCTAGTTGGATTCACTTGCA
This sequence comes from Pinus tabuliformis, assembly GCA_031772625.1. Lineage (NCBI taxonomy): Eukaryota > Viridiplantae > Streptophyta > Pinopsida > Pinales > Pinaceae > Pinus > Pinus tabuliformis. The sequence continues at coordinate 1,326,135,435 of CM062805.1, read as the reverse complement.
TGGGATATATTGTATGTGTACTCCTTAATTTTTATGTTGTGGAATTGTTCAACACAGATGTATAGATGTTTGTATTATCTTTATTATGAGAATGATTGAATTCTTATGCATGTGATTTTTATTGCATCCAAGTGTAGAGTTAGTAATGGAAGCATAGTAGGTAGTTGTTAATACTTGGGTCAAGGAGCTATCTGACAAATGTTGCTCATGGTAGAATCTGCATGCATAATTAGAATTGCATGTATTAACTTTGTTTATGAGTGGATCATATACGAATGTGTGAGATATCTATTGAATCTAAATTTGATCACCATTAAATTTAGTGAAGGAACATAGTACACCTCTAACCTTATGTGATATCCATGTTCTAATTGGGTGAATATTTATGCATGAGACATTGGTGCATGCAGAACCGTTATGGCGTAATGTTTTAAATTGTATAGCCTGTGGTACCGATTAGTTATGCCATGCATTATTCGTCATAGGAATTGCATTCAATTTGGTTAGTTTATCTATTTCTTCCTGTTGCATAAGAGTTATGTCAGTAACACTTTTGATTATGCCTATAGGACTATGATCATGTTTCATGGCCATGCTAGCTATAATAGACTCAAGATAATTTTCCATTAATGCTTGTGTGGAGTCAGCAAATAATTTTATGGGTTGCATTCCATGACTAATTCCTTTCTCCAAAATGTAAATTATGCTTAAGGGTTGATCCAATATACAAGTCTTAGAAATTAGTCTAAAAGACCACATTGTGGATTCAGTAAAGCATAGAAGGAGTATGTAGTATTATGGTTCATTACCTTGATGTTCTTCAATTGTTAAAGAATATTAGTATAGTTGCATGAGTAATATTTGTTCATGTAATGTTGGAATACTGTTACTTGTGTCGGCAATTGAATCTTAACTTTACCTGAAGATAATTTAAAGAAAAAAGTCTTGGTAGAGGGGGTATGTTACAAATGGTATCAGAGCATAGTTCAAACATTTCGGCCTATGGGCCAAGCCACCTATGTAAGATATGAAGGGTTTTAGTTATACATTTTTTTTATAGGAACAAATGAGCAGCGAAAAACTAATTTGCTTTGTCTTAAGATGAAATATTGAATTGAATAATATCAATCTAATTGGTCCCTTAAATAATTCTTTTGTATTAAGAAATGACATCAAAAAGGGGAATGGATACAAAAGGCATTAAGATTCTTATTGGGTTGATTGTATTATTTAAGAAATTACCATTAGAAACCATTTTAGGGGATGCATGTGATAAATTAATGATCTCCAAAATGATGTACATAGGAACTTAGGATGATACATAATAAAGTAGTATGGTCCTCCAGTTGTTATTTACAATAATGTAAATTCTAGCTCCAACATGTCATTAAAGATGGGCTTATGAAACGATATTGGTAAGATGTATTACTATGTAGGATTGAGGACATTTGTATGACTTCACTTTATATATTAACAAGGTCATTGGTGTACAACTTTTTCATTTTCAATGCCTTGAACCGCAATTGAAATTATGTCATTTACAAGAGATTTTGGAATGATGTAATAAAGTTTCTATTACATAACAATATGAATAGGGTAAAAACAAAATTCCCAAAGGTGAAATGTGTTGTAGACATTTCTAAGATTACAGTGTGATTGGCTGAGCTCCTCTCAAAGGAATGAGTTTTTCTAGTTTGATAGTCTTTTCGTGGATTTTCCGTTTTTTGAGAAATGGAAGTCTGATCTAATCACCAAATTTGATGAGGACATTACATGAATGTCAGTAGGTTAGGATGTTGTGGAGTACAGACCTACCAAGCAGTTCAGGTGTGCTAGCACCCTTACATTTAGCACTAGGGTAGCTGACTGAATGACCACAATCATGGGATACTCATCACCTTGCTAGTGCATGGTAATAAAAGGTCAGTTCTGACACCCTGAGTTGCAAGTGGTTCTGCTATTATGACACATGGCCTCTGCATTCCTGAATAATCAGGGGGCTACAACAGAGCTATTGTTGCCTCCTTCTAAAAGTGAGTAGTATAGTAACCAACTGAACCTTCTATTTTCACGTTTGATCTCAAGTAGGTTGTCGTGATATTCATACATCCATAGCCAAGAAATACCTTTCCCCCAAATTTTTTTGATGTGGTTTCAAAATTTCTCTCTAATATCAATAGTCATAGAATAGAACGATGGATGAAGATAAGTGAAGTTATGAGGCTATGTGGAGAATTACACCCTTTTCAACAATGATTTTTAGAATCAATTGCTTTCTCACCATGCAATTCACAAGTTTTGCTAAAAACTCGTAGATTTAAAGCTCCAAAGGTACTTTTCCAATAGGACTGATGGAAAAAAGTTGTAGCATTGTTGTTTCCCTTTCTATGTTGATTGTAGTTCTCCGTTTTGAATGCTTATCTACTAATCTCGAGGCATTCAAAAGCATGTGGTGTGGGATAATGGTTATATTTTCTTATTGCTGAGAAAAAAATTATGAGTATCCACCCTATCTGAGAAAAAGTAGCTTGTTTGGACATGCATGCAAGAGTATTGAATTGCTAAGGCAATCGAGCGAGTGAAGCTACCATACTTGTAGCCAACAAATGGAAACTTGTTGCGAGTGGTTATTCCCTTGTATTCTCATGCAATTGGGTACCATTTATCCTTACTAGCATGAGGATAAGTCACACTGGAAAAATCTCGCTAATCTTATCCTCTCTAGTCCTATTTTCTCCTTTGTTGGAGGTCACACTGTGTCTGCCTGACTAGCAGCTCTCCAATATAAATACTCCTCCTACCCATACGTTGGCATCAAATTACCTCTTATTCAGTGCAAAAAACATATTTTGGGAAGCCCTTACTTTAATTTTCCTTTGAATCCTTCCATAGAGGGAGTTATTGCAAGGTGTTGTGGTAGTTTAGTAAGGGAGACTGAGAAACGTCCCTGAGGCCACCATAGCATAAAATTCTAGCTGAAAAGAGAAGAGCCAAACATTGTAAATTATTTGCTGCCCTAGCAGGCCAAACTCAGATTTGTGTGGAACCTCATTATTCAGAGGAGGCTTGATGGAGCAGCTGGCCATGCTCACAATGTTGCTCTTTGCTCTTAGGGAATAATTGAATCAATTGGCACGTTCCCTTGTATGCGTCGAAATCTCCTTACTACAAGGGCCCTCAGATTTTCTATTTAATTAAGTTCAATTGCTAGAGCAGAATGAAGATTATCTTTGCATAATCATGTGTGGGTTCAAACCCCTCAGTTGGTCATTTTAAAGGAGAAAGTAGTTTGGGATAATCTACTATTCAATTCTTTTTATAAATTACAGTGACATGAATAATTTTTTGTGGATTTAGTTGCACTTTGAAGATGGTATGGTTAGCTTTTTCTGGTGATTTCATTACATTTTGAACATGGTATGGGTATCTTTCCCGTTTGGCATAGGATTCCTATGTTAATAATGACCAAAAGCACTCATGTACTTACATACAGGTATGACCATTGTGTCCTTACCATAAGATGTAATTGCGTGCATCATACAGTGATGGTGCCAATTTTTAGTAATTATGCATAGGCTGCTTGCATTTATTGAGTACCTTACACCTGATAGGGAGTTTGATGAATGAGCGAGGTAGGATTATATTAGAACAATAAGTCTTCCAGGTTGTATGGATCCCAAAGAAAAGTCATGGTAGGCCTCTAAATCCCACGTAAAGTTATGTAGTTGCACAACACTCCACTCTAACACTGTAAAAACAACTTGTGGCGTGGCCCTTGGAATTCCACATGGGAATATTTCTTTATCACTCTAATACCTATTGTTGTGAATCATCGAATGCAAAGGGGAGTTAAATTGGACCTGTAAATATAATTACAATAGCACAATGAAATTAACTATAGTTGAGTCAAGGTCCATTGAGGTAGGAAATTAGGAAATATTGCTTGCATAATAAGGCTATTTTCTTTTTACCATTAAAAAAGAACACCATTTTCCTGCAAGTTATTCCGATCGAATTATCTTTGTTGAAAATTCAATCAACTTTCAACGTGCTAAACATGTCATATGCTCTCAGTGAACTATAGTGGAGGAAAGAGCAATACAAAAAAGATAACTACAAATTACCATATTGATTAATTTCAATTGGTTACTATCAGATGATGTGAATAATTTAAAATTATGTTTATTATATATGTGGAATTTTTCAAAACCTAAGTTATTGATGAATGATATCATGGGGGCCCAGATATTATAAACCATAAGTTAAAAGTGATACTTTTATAGTTATAAATATGCATAGCAATTTGGTAATATGGGTGAAGTATGGTACCATAGCTACAGTATTGGTGACATATTCAATTAAATCACAAGAAGTATCTCTATCATGAAAATTCTAGTGGTAAATAAGTAATTTTAAAATATGTCTATTGGAATAAAATTTCAATGATATGGTCATCATGTTATTTTACTCATAGTAAAAGAAAATTATGAGATATATGATTGCTATACAACAGCATGGATTAATAAAATTCCAACTAATACCTGAAAGGATAGTCCACTGAAGGACATAACTTAGTGGAATAAATTTTATAGAAATCCTAAAAAAGCATAATTATATAAAAAAAGGAAATGTTAAACTCTATTAAGGCAACTCACAAACAAAAAGAGATAAAATATCAAGTGTTTCCTTTCATAGATCATGGAAAACATGAGGAAAAATATCAAAAGTAAAAGTATATAAAATGAAATTATATACCTCATCAGATAAGAGACCCAGGACATACTATACACATTAACAGAAGTTGATGTTTAATTAAGTGGGTTCCACCCTAGAATAAGTTATAAGGTGTTATGGAAGGATATATAATTATAAAGGTTCCCATGAAATAGCATTAAGTTCATAAAGAACATCTTATAGTATAAGTCTATGTAATTGTACAAATTTGTCTTTCAATTTAATATTTTGATTAGTGCATATACATGTAATGATGTAATCTATTTCATAATGTACTTCTTTCCATTGGAGAAAGTTCTATTGAAGGGAAATTAACCTGAACTAGTAACATATGCAGGTTCTTGAGCGAAACCATACCCAAACAATTGTAATTAATAAAAAGCACAAATGTTATGGTCAAGGTGTGAAGAACAAGCACACATGTAATACAACTCACTGTATGCAGGAAGACATCATACATTAATAATTGTATGACCTTCATAAGAAAGTCAATGGGACTGACAACAAAAGTACCTCTAGTGTAAATACATAATGGGAGTGTAAAAGCAACTCCTGGTGCTTCTTGGTTAATAGCAAAAAGACAATATTAAGCTTATGAGCACATTCTCAAAAGTTCACTCAAATTTCTAATATGACTTAAAATGTGCAACCTCAAACTCCACAACCTTAATGGACATATCCATCTAGATATAGATGGGGTTTCGTTAATATCTCACAAAGAGGAACCTTTCAGAAAGGTGCTTACAGTAGGATGATTGAAGATCTTACAATTATACTTTTTGAGGAAAGTGATAAGGAATAATAATCAGTGGGTTTCTACTTAGCTGAGTAAAGTATACTTGTAGATTAGACATGATGGTTCTTGATGCAATTTAGAGCATACTAATGAATAACAAGAATGGTACACTACATTCAGAACATTATGGTCTGAAATAATAAGAAAAATCTTGATAACCCCAAAATATTTTCGCATTAATACAAGTTATGTTGATCTAAGGATCTTATGCTACTAATAATGTAACGCATGTGTCAAGAAGGTTCTAAGGATAAAAACTCGTGCAATAAAAAACATTAGGATGATTCAACCATGGAGACGAATATGTGGTACTGGTAATCAAGGTTGTTGTGCAAGGATATGGGGATCTAGAAATCTAGTCACTTAAGTCACAATCATAGCACCTAGAATACATATGTCGTACCACTATTCCCTACCAAGCAATATTGAGAAGTTTACTTGATAATGTTGTCAGAGTTGAATAAGAAAACATAAGAATTGTTGCATAAACCAAGCAGGAATTCATGTTAATAAAATTGATAATTGATCTCTTTATTCTAGGGTGACTTAATGTTAAATTAAGGTTTTAACATGTAAATACCCTAGGATCACACCCTGGTAGACATAATGTCAAGAAAAACTTAAATGGTGTGGAATGCAAACATTGTAAATTATATTTATAACTCATGAAGGTGAAATGGGTTTATACCTACATTGAATTATTCGTGGCCAACAATATGTTGGAAGAGGTGTGAAAGATCATATGACATGATTAGTTAAGTATGGAGTACTTTTAAGTACCAAACAATCATTTTCTTGGTTAAAGATAAAGTTAAGTATCATAGTCAATAGTCTGCTTTATGGTTAAGTGGAAAACATATTTCGTTGTTGTTAAAACTTGGTCCAAGTGACAGATTTAATCCCAAAACTCAAAGTTATGGGTATGATAAAGTTGTAGTATGCATTATTACTTTTATGATACTATTTTTTTGACATTGTACTACAACCACATGGCACCGGAAAATGGTTTGCTAAATAAAAGCACTTGATCAATTTGACATAAAAATATTCGTTGGTTGCAAAAGTTGAACAGGTCCATGAAATTCCTTATTCTTCTATCGGTAAATTGAGCACGATTTGATCAACTTATCTAGAAGTAATATAAAGAAATCAAGGAATTTTTAGGCATAATACTAACATGGTTGGAAACATGTGAATGAGGTATATGTCGTGCATGTGATGCTATGGACATTGGTATGGTGTACAAGTGGTACATATGGTACCGGTATAGATACAAGTATTGAAGGATAATATATGACATGTATAGTTGTGTGTGTGTAATACACAATATGTGCACGTATGGATGAAGATGTTGGGTGCTTGTCTGGTATGGCAACCGACCTGGAGTAAGTAGAAAAGAAGGAAGCTAAGAATTGATTCAAGGATAAGTAACATTGGTTTATTTTCATTTTTGTATGCATGTGATTATGATTCTGACCTATGTTGATTACAGGTGATATATAAGTCATGAGTAGATATGATTATGATGGTTATGTGTGAGCTAACCTGATATGATATTTTTTGCATATTGATTTGGCAAATGTACTAGGTGACTTTTTGTATGCAGAGAAACTACAAGAAGCAAGTGTTCGGAAAGAACACAAAGGCTTGGAAGAATGCAGGGGAAGAACATGCATTTCTTCAAACACAATAAATGGCGGCCCATACAAGTCATATCTACTCAAATAGTAGTATTGTATATCAAATTATGATATTAATTGTGGTAAACATAGTTGAGTTTCTACATCTAAAATCTCTCACAAAATTGATTGAAACCAATGTTACAGGTAGAAAGGAAAGGAGATGTGTTGGGAGAACTCCTTTGTAACTGATATATTTCTATTGGAAGATATGCATCAAATGGCTAGGCCATGGGAGCCTGTATATTCAGAAACAACTACCTATGAACGAGGAATTAACATTATAAGATGCAGTAATACACCGAGGATGGTGTAAATTTAAGTGGGGCAGTATGTAACACCCCTCCCTTGTATGTAAAACTTTACTAACCTAAGCTGAGAAAAACTAGGTCTGATATGTAACAAGAAAAGTAAATACTTTATGAAATAAATAAAATAATTAATCACTTGGAAAAGAAAGACACCAAGAGATGAGATTCTTGCCAAATCCCATTGGTGAATGGAAAGGGGTAATTCTTCCATGATAAAGCTTTTAGATTCAATTCTAGATAAGCTAGATGGATTGGAGATAAATAGCCATTGAGAAAAACATAAAAGATTTACGGGAGAAAAAGGCAAGCTTTTATGTAGAAAAGCTTGGCTTTATACAACTATTAAATGGAAAAATGATTCGTTTTTAATAACACTAATTTCTACGAAATTTGCAATAAATTTAATAGCCAATCAAAATGGACATAAATGAATTAAATTATTTAAAAAAAGAAATTATTATGTAATGTTAACTATATAAATTTTGCAAAGTGTTTTGGTCAAACCCAAATAATCTGGATTTAACTAACAACCAAATTCAAAAGTGATCTTAAAATTTTATTCCTTCAATTTTAAAAATATTATAATTTTAATAACTAAATCTTAATAAATCTCTTTAAAAACCATATAATGTAAAATAAGATTGTCCATTTTAGATAGTCATGTACCTAAAATAGTTTCTTTTACCATTTCTAAATCGTCTTCATCTTTTTTATCAATGGAATAAACCACATTCTCAATGTTTGTCGTGCGATTAAAAATGAAAACGTTGTCATTAATGTTATTGCAAAGAACCGTAGTGTGGTAACCCCAATTTGTGTGAATATCTTCCCATTATAATTTTATCATATTATAGATATTCCAAACATGTCTTCCATTTATAAACATTTCAATGTGTACGATTTGTTATCACAATGTTTTTCATGCAGTTAATGAATTTGATTTTAAAAAATCAGCAATAAATTAGAAATGGGTTTTGGGTTGCATCAGATTGGTATCAAAGCAGCCAACGAGAAGACAAAAAAAGTTCGATGGCTCATGTAGGACGTGGAAAAGGAGTTTGAAGAGCCGCTGCTGCAGTTATAGCCTAGCAAGAAAACGCAGAGTTAAGCAAGACCATGAAGCGCATGGAAGCTCACATGGCAGCAACAGAGGCTGGTGTTAAAAGAGATCCAAAGATCGGCCATGTCAGTGAAGAAGAAGAAAGGAACGAGGTGAACGTAAATATGAAGACGATCTTGCAGAAAACTAGGCAGAGGTGCGAGCTCTGAACGTTGTTTTGAGCTTTGTAGTAAAACCAAAACCTAAAATACCTACATATATAGGCAGTTTGGGTCTAAAGGAGCTGGTGAATTGGATCACCGCTATGGATCATTTTTTTCCGATTATAAGGAGATGGGAGATGAGAGAAAAGTTAAGTTTGCAGTGACAAAGCTTAGAGGGCATGCAACACTTTGGTGGGAGAGTTAACATGAAAAAATAAAAAATAAAGAGTTGGGATTCGATGATCGCCAAGCTTAGAGGTAAGTTTTTTCCACGAGAATATCATCTTACTCTTTATAAACACCTTCAAAATATGAGGCAGGGGTCATGACTATTAGGGAATACATAAAGGACTTTTACAAACTAAACATCGGAGCAAGGTATTTCTAAGACTCTGCTGAGAAAACTGCGAGGTATATAAATGGAATGAGGATGGAAATACAAGATGAAATTATTATGATATCCCCTAAAACTATGGAAGAAGCCTACGAGTTGGCCTGAAAAATCGAGGAAAATACAAGTAGGAAGCAAACAAGTAGAGGCAGAGGTGATGACAGTAGAGGAAGGGGACAACCAACATACAGAGGAAGAGGTACAATGAAAAAAGGTTAGTCCATTAAAAACAATGGTGGAGCAACCACAACATCATAGCATGAAGAAGAGGCTAAAGGCCAGAGAGATTCTTCCAAAGGATGTGGAAGAGGAAGATGCAGAAGAGAAGTTCGATGTTTCAGGTGTGGGAAACTTGGGCATATGTCTTTTGAATTCCTAGAAAACAAAGAACCTGGTCAAAGGAGTGTTGTTGTGGCTCCAATGGATAAAAAAGAAGAGGTTGCAATAAATGAACCAGATGACTTGCCTGAGAAAGGAGAGTCCCTAATGCTTAATAAGGTGTTGTTGAAGCAAGAGAAGAAGATTGTTGGACCAACCCAGAGAAAAGAAATCTTCAGGACCACCTGCAAAATACAAGGCAAATGTTGTAAGTTAGTGGTGGACAGTGGGAGAACAGACAATTTGGTGTCCACTGAGGTGGTGGAAAAACTTAAGTTGGCCAAGAGAAAGCATCCTACACCCTATAAGGTATCTTGGCTGCAAAAAGGTCACCAACTCTTAGTCAGTGAACAGTGTGAGGTAGATCTGCAAATAGGCACCTACAAAGACAAGATCTTATGTGACATCATGCATATGGATGTTTTTCACATCCTTTGTGGAAGGCCATGGAATTTTGATCGAGGTATTTTTCATGATGGATAAAGGAATGCTTACAAATTTAGCAAGGATGGGAATCATCACTCCCTGCTTCCCATACAAGAAGAAGAACTTGTTGAAATAAGTGACCCAAAGATCTTGCTGATTAGTGGGAAGGAGTTCTTACACCAACTAGAAAAGGCGGAGATAAGCTATGCAGTAGTTTGGAAACCCAATGTAATCCTTACTTCAACTACAACTTCTAATTTTCTCATTGAAATTTATGATATGTTAAATTCATACAATGACATCATTGTGGATGACATACCAAATGATTTGCCACCTGTTAGAAGCATCAATAGTCATATCGATCTGATACCTGGTGCCACATTACCTAATAAGGTTGCCTAAAAAATGACTCCAAAGGAGAATGAGGAGGTTAGGAATGAAGTGCATGAATTTTTGGACAAAGAAATGATTTAGGAGAGCTTGAGTCCTTGTGCAGTACCTACATTACTAAGCCTGAAGAAAGATGGGGGTTGGAGAATGTGCACAAACTTTCGAGCCTTCAAAAAAATTGCCATCAGGTATATATTTCCATTACCTAGAATATATGATTTGATGGATTGTCTTAGTGGAGCAAACTATTTTTCCAAAATATATCTAAAGAGTGGGTACCATCAAATTTGGATTAGAGAGGGAGACGAATGGAAAACAACATTCAAAACAAATGAAGGTTTATATGACTGGCTTGTCATGCCATTTAGCTTGACAAATGCTCCCAACACTTTTATGAGGCTCATGAACGAAGTACTAAAGGAGCTCATAGGTAAGATTGATATAGTATATATTGATCATATCTTAATTTTCAGTCAACCAAAAGAAGAGCGCATAAGGCATTTGAGGCATGTTCTGGAAAGATTACAACAATAAAAATTGTTAATAAACTTGAAGAAATGTTCTTTTATGAAGATAAAACTATTTTACATTGGATTTGAGGTGTCCAAGGATGTCTTGAAGATTGATCCAGATAAAGTCAAGTCAATAATGGAATGGCCTTCACCCAAGAGTCTGTTTGAGGTAAGAAGTGTCCATGGTCTTTCAAGTTTCTATAGAAAATTTATCACAAATTTTCGTAAGATATGTACACCTATTATAGAAACCATTAAGAAGATCGAACAACCTTTCAAGTGGTCCACTGCTAAGGCAAAAAAAAGGATTTCAATTATTGAAGAAGAAAATCACAAAACAACATGTGTTGAGGCTACCAAACTTTAGAAAGCCATTTCAAGTGACTTGTGATGCTAGTGGATATTCCATTGGGGTTGTCCTGAGTCAAGAGAATAAGACAATTGCATATTTTAGTGAAAAATTAAATGAGGCGCGCAGAAAATATTCATCCTATGACAAATAATTTTATGCAGAAGTGCAGGCACTTAAAAAGTGGATACATTATTTCATTTCCAATAAGTTTGTGTCATTTACTAACAACCATGCCTTACAGTACATTATGCACCAACCAACAAAAACATATGAGTAGACAAGATAACAGAAGTGTTGATGCCTTAAGACGGAGATCTTTAATCATGCAGGAGAATCAGATCCAGGTAATGGGATTTGATTTTATGAACGATCTTTATGAAGAAAACGGTGATTTTAAAGAGGCTTACCAAGCTTGCAAGAATCCTACCTTGCAAGATAGAAGCCCATGGATGGATTTTATGTTATAGGAATGACTACTCTTCAAAAAGAATCATATTTGCATTCCTAGATGTTCCATGGGGAAGAATATGGGGTATTGTTGGTCACTTTGGCCATGACAATACTTATGAACAACTCAGGCACTTCTACTACTTGCCAAATATGAAAACATAGGTACAAAAATTTGTCAACAATTGCAGAATTTTCCAACTTGCAAAATGTAAGATTCAAAATACAAGGTTGTACACTCCTCTACAAATTCCTAATAGGTCTTGGATGCCATTAGCATGTATTTTGTGCATGGATTTCTAAAGACTGAGAAGGGGAATGATTCCATTTTTGTTGTAGTTGATAGGTCTTCCAAAATAGCACATTTTATTCCATGCTTTAAGACTAGTGATGCTTCTCATATAGCTATTTTGTTTTTCAAGGAAGTGGTTAGGCTGCATGGCATTCCAAGAAGTATTGTTTCGTACTGTGACACAAGGTTTTTGGGACATTTTTGGAGAACCCTATGGAAGAAATTTGGGACATGATTGACTTTCAGTTCGGCTTACCATACACAGACTGAGGTAGTAAACAGGAGCCTTTGAAACATCCTAAGAAGTTTGGTAGGAGACCACCCAAAGTAAAGGGATCGAGTCTTTGCATAGGAAGGTTTTCATATAATGATTCTTTTAATAGGAGCATAGGTCAAATTCCCTTTCAAATTTTGTATGGCATGCATTATGGGGCATTTCTGAACTAAAAAATCTAGGGAGATCAAAACAAAAGTGTAGCAGAGGAAGAGTTTGCAACAACAATGCAGGAAATTCACAAGCAAGTCAAGCATAAATTACTAGAAAACACCATCAAGTATAAAGTTCAGGAGGACTTGAGGAAAAAGGAGTAGATTTTAGAGTTTGGGGACATTGTACTAGCTTTGCCTCAAGAAGGAAATATTTCCAAAAGGTGAATACAACAAATTAAAATAGAAAAAGATTGGATCCTATAATATTTTCAGGAAATTTTCTAATAATGCATATGAATTAGAATTGTCTCCAGGATTAGGAATTTCCCCTATTTTTAATGTTTCATACCTCTATAAATATTTATAATCGTCAACATCAACAACAAGAAAAAATCATCAACAACATCAATCAACCATAAATTGGGGAAAATAGTTGCCTTCAACAAATCTTTTGCAACTTGCAAAAATCTTAGATAATAGGCTTATTCAGGAAACCAGAGGAAATAAGTACTATGAGTACTTAGTCAGGTGGATGGATCATCCAGTGGAATATGCCACTTGGATCACAACCACACTTATTCAGAAATGTGGAAAGTCCATTAATAAACTCATTTCAGGAGCCAAGAATAGTTTTCAGCCTCAAGAGCATGATGCAAGAGCATTTCCCATTTCAAAGGACCATGTGGTCAAACGTTACCTGAGTGGTTGGATCCTCATGAGTTTTCTTATCGTATTAGACATTTTAATGGATGTGGCATGTCATAAGGCCTAATTGGACATTTAGATATTTTTGAATATTAAGTAATGGCCTATTTTACTTATTAGTCAATGTAATGAACCGAACAAGGCTTAAACTAACTTATGTTAGTGAAGTTCGTGAACAAATCCATGTTTTTTGGATTTATGCCTAAACATGGTTGTAATTTCCTTGTTATTTTGAAAATTGATAATAAAATTGGCTTGGAATCTCACTCAGAGTATCGAGAGGTCCAGTGTGGAATCTCGTGAAGGATCTTATCTCGTTTGTGCATTTTGTATGTATGTGCATCCCTTGAAGTTTCAATTCAGATTTCTATGCATATTGTTTTTTCTGGAATGCATTTCTCTATGGTGCAAAGGTTTTTTTACTTTCTATATTATATTATACCTCAAGTTATAGTGGGTAGGGGAGAGTTTCCTTCATAGGTTATGTGCATTATTTCGAACAAGTGACAGGCTAAATGGGATCAAAACTTCCTTCCTTTCATTACTTCCCCCTAAAAACAGAGGATCACACCCCCATAATTTTTCAGAACAATACACAAAGGTTGGAAAGAAATACATGTTCCTTTACTTGGTTATAGGGTTGTTATTGCAGTGGATTAATCTACCAAAAAATGAATTGGAATAGAATAAAAGGAATCCCCTAGAGGTTTTACTCCGCCTTTGAGAAGACTAGGTTCAACGCCATAATGGTTATGCATTTGACAAAAAATCAGAAATGATTTTTGGCTTGCATCAGATAGTTCAATAGAAATTTGGGAAGAGAGAGGGGGGAGAGAAAGAGGGGGGAAGGAGAGAGGGGAATATGGAAAGAGAAGAGTGAGGGTGAAGAGGGGGAGGGTAGGAAGGTTGAGAGAGAAGGATAGAGGGAGGAAGAAATAATTTATTGGGACGGTTATTATGGAGGAGAGATTGAGGGATGGATGGAGGGACGAATAGATAAATAGAGAAAGGTATAAGAATAGAGAGAGGGTGAGAAAGGGAAAGGGGGGCGGGGTGACTCAAGGAGGGAGGATGAGAGAGGTAGCCATGTCAGCTTGACGGGGCCTTACCCAAGTTCTGTGTTATCTGTGCCAACCAACAAAACCCTAACTGTTGGCCCTTTTGGAAACGAAGTACAGAGCGTAGGCTGCAGTCTCACCCGAAGTAGTATTGGGGGGTGACTGAACCAGGTTTATACATCCAAAGGTTGATGTGATAGGTTCCTGTAGTTCCTAGGGCTTATATCTATCTTCACAAACCGTTAACCCTTCCAAATAGAAAATTACTGAGAATGCACTTAACAACTTCTAGATCTTCATGAAGTCTCTTAATTATTCATAACATGCATAATTATTATTGATCTACTATTTCCGCGCACCAGATAAGCATTAATTCATATATATTATAACAAAGAGCGAAAATACAATAACTTGTAGAAGTAATAAAGAAAATACAGATGCATCAGAATTGGCTCAAAACTTGTCTTTATTAAGTATAATTAATTCAGTAAAGACTTCTTTTCCCCTCACACTCGGCTGCAGGGGCCCACGCACTCAGCTTGCAAACTTACCACGGTCTCCATGCTCTCAGCTGTAGGAGCATTCCCCTTTAGCCTAAGTATAGGAAACAAAACTTTCTTGCCTTAGCTCACTTGCCCTTACAAATATTCTTATCAAAAAGTTACTTCCCTAGACTCACTATGAATCATCTATATATAGCATTTCGCTTATAATAACATGGTCTGTGGACCATGGGCGAGTCTCAAAGCTATATATTACTTACCCACCTAAGGGACTAAATCCCCTTTGACTCATATTAGCTTTACGCTCTGCTTCCACATTTCGCAGAGACTTTTCATTCTTTAAAAAAGATATTACAAAATTTACCCAAAATTTGACCAAAATTGACCCCAGGGACCCTATCCTAACTAGCCCCCAACACAAATTGGGCGACTCACCCTTGAGTCACTCGACCAATGCAGCAATGTTGTCTTGGAGGTCAAGGAACTCCATCTTCAGCACATGCAAATCAGCATACCTTGCACTGTGGCTTGTTATAGTTCTTCAGCCAACTTCTTTATAGTAGGGCCTTCCACCACAAGGTCCATTATCCTTTGTGTCCCCTGGATGGTCTTAAACTTTTCTTGAACTGATAGAGTGAGCTAGCTTGCTTCCTTTGTCCATGGTTGTGTTCTAGACCTCAAGATGGCCTCTTTATGGTGCAGCTCTTCAATCCTTATCTACAATTAGTTTCCTTCAAGTAGTCGGGTGAAGCACTAGACTGGCGCTAAAGTTTGTGTAGTCGACCTCATTTCATCAAACTTCTACTAATTCTCCCTAATATTAGTGCCAATATTCTATAGAGTGGGGTCCTCCTACAAAGATGTCCAAATTTCCATGGCCTCCTCAAATAAGTTGGTGTAGTCCTTGATTGTTGTGTCTAATTTGGCCATCCCGTCCTTAATCGATGCTTTGCGGTGCTCCTAGACTTCTAGCGAAGCAGTTGGTGTTGGGTATGGAGCTTGATTATCTTCTTTATTCAGAGGTATCACTACATTGGACCCTAGTTCGTAATGTGGTGGCAAAATCACCCGTAATATTTGCGTTGAAAGGGGGATCCAAGGGGGGCGACAATGATCTTTAGGAGCCCCCCCAGCGGGGATCGGGGGTAATGCCCCTGAAGCTGAAAATAGATGTAAAATTTCCTTGTAAAATGTTGTAATTTTGTAGTCAATCCGGGTCGTTCATTAGGCAGATATCTAACAGTAGAAGTTATGCTTAATTTAGGGTTTTCTTCCCTAGAAGGCAACCCCTTGCTATATATGAGGGAATAGTATTGTGCCTATGTAGATCTGTATTCTGAGCGTGAAAGAGAGAGGAGATTGAGCAAGAGAGGAGGGAAATGCAGTGGATCTACTATAGGTTGTATCTCTTTAGTTTGTTGGATAATATAAAAGGAAGGACAAGCTGTTCCCCATGGACGTAGCCCAAATTGGGTGAACCATGTATATCTATGTCTCTGTTGTTTTGTTTGTTTTCTGTGTTTATATTTTGGCAATATATTTTATGTGTTCCATTGCTCTGTAATATATAATTTTCTAACAAATTGTGTCATAGCTGAATTTCTATTTGGTTGATAAACTCATAGCAGAAAAGGGTTCCTAGTTTGACTAGGATCAATGGCAGAACATGGTAGTTTTAGTGTCGAAACATTTAATGGAAAAAACTACCAGATGTGGAAGATGTAGATGGAATATTATTTGTACCAGAAATATCTGTACCAACCATTGAGCAGAAATGAAAAGAATCTGACGAGTATGACAGACACAGAATGGGATATTCTCAACAGAAAGGAACTTGGAACAATACAGTTGTGCCTAGCGGCATCGTTAACCTTTAATATTTCAAAGGAAACGACAATAGAGGGTTTAATGAAGGCATTGGCCAAACTATATGAAAAGGCCTCAGCCTCAAATAAGGTATTTCTTATGAAGCGTTTATTTAATATGAAGATGTTAGAAGGTGGATCTGTTGATGATCATTTAAATGAATTTAATACAGTTACCAGTGAGTTAAGTTCTATACGGGTAACTTTTGATGATGAAGTTAGGGCTTTGTTATTTTTATGCTCATTTCCAGAAAGTTGGAATGGTTTAGGTGTGGCCATTAGTAACTCTATCTCTGGATCTAGTACTTTAAATTTTGATGACATTGTAAGTGCAATCTTTACCGAGGAAATGCGACAGAAAAGCTCCGGTGAGACATCAGGTAATGCTTACCCTATAGAGACTAGTAGAACAAAAATGGAAAGAGGAAAGAGCCCAGGATATCGTAGTAAGTCAAGGAAAGGCAAATCTAAGTCCAGATCAGGGATAGTGTGCTGGAAATGCGGGAAGACACGACATCTGAAGAAACACTACAAGTCTCGGAAGGGAAAAGAAGGAGATGCACATCAAGAAAACAATCATGAAGAGAATGTGATAGGTAATGTGTTGCAAGATTATTTGATTCTTTCACTAGAAAATATTATTGATGCCTGGGTGGTATATTCAGGGGCCTCATTCCATGCCACACTTGATAGAAAACATTTTCATGATTATGTTCAAGGAGATTTTGGACAGTTTCGATTGGGTGATGATAAACTCTGTAAAATCATTGGAATAGGTACAATTTTCATAAAACAACAAAATGGAAATCAATGGCTATTGAAGGAGGTAAGGCATGTTCCATATCTGAAGAAAATTATTATTTCAATAGGGCAGTTGGGAGGTGAAGGTTGTGTGACTACTTTTATAGATAAAACCTAAAAGGTCATTAAAGGAGCCATGGTAATATCAAAAGGAGAAAAGGTTGGTACATGGTATTTATGCAATGGTATTTCTAATTATGTTAATGCTTTAACCTCTATAGCAAGGAAAATTTTAAGGATGGAAAATTTTCTTGAACTTTAAAAACATTGGTGAATCTCACTAATCCCTAATATGCAAATTATAAAATGTTTATTGATATATTTGTAAAATTATTCAATTTTATAATGATTTTATATATAGTCTCTATATAATGTTGGCAATTTTTAAGGTAAAATATTTTTATATTCTAAAATTTGGGCGAATCATAATTTATAAAAATTGGAAATTGGTGAATCCTCTTTGTGGAAAAATCATGGAAAATTAGCCCACTAGGCAAACATTAGCCCCTAAAATTTTCCATGCTCTACAGGAGAAGATACGACATTGTGACATCATAGGCTTGGGTACATGAGTGAGAAGGGGATGTATATTCTTCACTCAATATTTTTTTTTTCCAGGTTTGAAGCATGTTGATTTAAATTCTGTGAGAATTGTGTGTATGGAAAACAAAAGAGAGTCAGATTCGTCAAAGTTGGGAAAGAAAAGAAGAGAGAAAAATTAGAGCTTGTGCATACAGATGTATGGGGACCTGCTCAGGTATCATCTCTCGATGGTTCTTGTTATTCTGTTACTTTTATTGATGATGCAACCATAAAAACATGGATTTATTGTATTCGAAATAAATCTGATGCATTTGATACTTTCAAGAAATGGAAAGGTTTGGTTGAAAATGAGACAGGAAAAATGTTGAAGTGTCTCAGATCAAACAATGGAGGTGAATATTGTAGAAAAGATTTTGATAGGCATTGTTCATAGAATGGAATTGGCAGAGAGAAGACAGTTTGAGGAACACCACAAGAAAATGGTGTGTTAGAAAGGATGAACATGACAATCATGGAGCATGCAAGGTGCATGAGATTTCATGCAAAAATGCCTTTACAATTTTGGGTAGATGTTATAGATACTATTGTTTATCCAATAAAAAAATCACCTTCAAGTTCCTTGGATGGTGGTCACTGGTATTCCAGAGGAGGCATGGACAGGTAAAAAGGTAAACTACTCATTTTTAAGGAATTTTGGTTGTGAAGCCTTTGTCCACATTAATAAGTAAAATAGAACAAAGATTGAGGCAAAATCAAAGAAATGTACCTTTATTGGATATAGTGTTAATGATTTTGGTTATTTCTTTTATGATTATGAAAAACACAAAATCATTAGAAGCAGAGATGTCATATTCAATGAAAAGGTTTTGTATAAGGATGAACTACAGGAAAAGAAACAAGAAAAAGAAAACAGAGAATACACAGTGCTTGATGAGATGACAGAAAAAAGTGATGGTGCCTAAAAACCATAATGATCACCAACCAGAACAACAACAATAACCACAACAACAACAAACACCTCAAACACCTGAAAAGTGGTGTTGGAAGATCTAGCAGGATAAGTAGACCCACTGAACGATACTCTCCTTCATTATACTATGTATTGTTGACTGATCCTAGTGAACCAGAATGTTATGAAGAAACAGTGCAGGTAGAAACGAGCTTCTGTGGGAACTTCGGCACAAGTTGTGGGAACTTCTCATGGTCTGCTAGATCTCAATCCTCTAGCTTGAGCAAGGGAATGCTCCCCAGTAGCGCACCTTCGAACACCACCTTTTCTGGCAAGAGTGGTGTAGAAACCATGAATTTGCAATATTTGGGTCCTTCGACACCTTTTCTTTTCCTTTCCGTGGTGGGATATGCTTTGGGAGCTAAGTTATTGGCTCACCCTTGTCGAATTTCATCTCCTCAATTCCTCTGTGAAGCTCTTTTTCATCAATACCAAGGGGCTCATGCAGTTGTTGTGACTTATCTATTTTCCCCTTTTGGCAAACCTTAGTGGGGTTTTTCTGTGGTGACTGTCTTATCGGAACTTGTTGCGGCTTATTTTGTTTCTTCTCAACGGAATACGTCTTAGCCCTAGGCGACATAGGCACTATTCAAACTGGGGGCAGGACTTCAGCGGCGGCGGCTTCACTGGTTATGGCTTCAACAATTTCAGGGGGAGTGGTTATCATTCTCTCAAAGATGATATCTCGATGCCACTCAAGTAAGCTAGCAAATCATGGTCAAGCTAAAATGTCTTCCCAGATATTCTCAGACATACAACAATCTCTCTAGTAGAAGGGACTAAGAAAAACTCATTGAAAGAAAAGTGTTCGAATGTTGGTCAGCTTACCATATTTATGGAAAATTTGAATTCAAATACAACCATTCCCTCCAATTTTCTATCATTAATGCATATTTGCTGGCAAATTTCTGAAGATTTTCCCAATAAATGTGCCCCCCCACCCGCTCCTCCTAACAATTTTTTTTTTCATCCAATCATCTACAATGCACCCAACGGCTACATTTTGACCCGGCTGTGCAGTACCACTCTTTAGGGACAACCCTCATGGCATAGCTCCTCCTGGTGCCCCTTTCGCTTCCATCGTGCAGCCCCCTTACTTTGTCTTTCCAACTCATAGGTAGTGTATTTCATAGTTCCTTACCTCCTTTCAGCTTCCTAGAGTAATAATACTATCTCGCCATCATATAGTCATTGCGCAGGGGTGGGATCACCCTTGTACAACTTCAATTGACTACCATTAACTCTTCCCAGAAATAATTCCCCATTCAGCTTCACAACAATAGTTTCGTGAAATATTCAGTTGCAGTAGTAATGTATCGCACACTTGTATTTTTCCATGGTGGTTGTATCAGACCCAAAAAATCAATTCCCTATTTGTCAAACACCTGCAACGAAATATGCAAGTTTAAGGGTAGTGCATCCCTTCACAATGGCTTTCCAGTTCTTTGGTAAGCATCACATGCCCTACAATGTGCCTTAGAATCCTTATGCATCGTTGGACACCACAATCCTGCGTGCAGGATATTTTGCGTCGTTGCTATGCGAACATATTTTCCTCTCACCACTCCTCCATGTGCTTCGGCAAGGATGTTGGATCATCCAAACTCTGGAACATATCGATGTAGTATTTCATCGGAGCCCATTTATACAAGTGTTGAGAGATCACAAAAAAATCAGCTGCCTAGACAACCAACTCCTTTTTCTGCAATCTATAATATCCCTCCAGGGCTACACGAGCGGATAAAAACTAGATTATGTCAGCGAAGTGATCGTCTGCAACATGGATAGAAAAGAGTTGCGAATCACGCAACCCTTCTTCCAAACTAGTGAGCTCTTCGCCTATCTCAATTCTGCATAAGTGATATGGTCCCACATTCAATTGTTTGGGCTTCACAATCAACTCATAGTCATATTCCTGAAAAAGCAATAGCCATAGACAAATTCACCCCCTGACATAGGCTTGTTGACCAAGTAATTGAGAGCGGAGTGATCTGTATACATTTTGAAGTGCGCACCCAACAGGTAATGTTAGAATTTTTGTAGCACATATACCATTTCCAACCCTTCGCACTCTGTAGTTGAGTAGTTCTTATTAGACTTTTATAATTTCATGCTTGCGAAGGCTATAGGATAATCAATATCACCTTCATCTGGCAGGGTCAATACCACACCTAGCTCAATAAAGGAAGCATCCACATGAACATGAAATTTTTTCTTCCAACTTGGGAAAAAAAAATGGGTGTAGTCACCATCTTTTCCTTTAAAACATCCAAATTGTCCTGACACTTCTCTTTCCAACAGAAAGTCGCATCATTCTTCAGTAATTTCTCCATTGGCACAGTTATCTGTGCATAAGCTTTGATAAATTTCCTATAGTATCCGGTGTGGCCCAGCATTGTGCACATTTTCTTTACGTTCTTTGGAGCCACTAAATTGACAATAACAACTATCTTTACAGTGTCTACCATTAATCCTTGCTTGCATACCACATGACCTAGAAATATCCCATAGGGCACACAAAAATTACATTTCTTCAAATTCAGGGAAATCTAATATCTACGACAAGTATCCAACATAAGGCGCAAACTTGCAACATGGCGCTTTACAAATCCAAACACAGTCCAGTCATCAAAATAGACTTATAGGAACTTATGGATGAATTCCTTAAAAGCTTAAATTACGACCCTTGAGAATATCGCAAGCACATTCTTCAACCTAAATGGAATCAATGTGTAGCATCCCCACTCTGTTGTGAAGGTAGCTTTGTTGTGATCCTCCGAGGCAATCTTAATATGGTGGTACCCTGAGAACCATTCAGTGAATGAATAGGTTTCCTACCCTCCAACATTCTCTAGGACTTCAACTGTAAATGGTGTTGGAAATGGGTCATGAAAACATGCATTGTTGGGCTTTCTTAGGTCTATGCATATCCTGATTTCATATTTTTGCTTCTTCTCCTGAACAACCATGGGGCTCACCCAATCAGACTCTTCCACTGGCTCAATGATTCCAGCCTCCAGCATTTTGTCCAACTCTTTATGCACCTTCTCCTTATACTTTGGATTTAGATAGTAGGGTCTCTGTTTTACAAGCTTTTCATCAGGCTTTAAGGTGATCTTCATTACACCTAGATCCCCTACTATTCCCTTGAGATATGAGAACTTGGTAGGAAACAAGTCCTAGTATTCATGCAGTAGTTCTACAACCTTATCGACTATAACTTCATCCAAATAATCATCTATCTTTGCAAACTTAAGTTGTGCATCAAATCCAATTTTCACTTGCTTGGTCTTCAATGGTTTTGTGATATCAGGGTTTGCTGCTGTGGGTCCTTCAACCTCGTGTTGTCCCTCGGAACCTAGAATGCTGATATTTCATGGATCCTCTTCCTCTTCTGCAGTAATGTTGTAGCATTTGAGTGTGCGGCATAGTTGTGTATTACAGTCTAGTTGAACCCATTCCATAGGCTCCTTAGGCATCTTGAAGATTGTGGCCTTAATTTCCTAGAGGGCCTCATCAATACACACAAATCCATCCTCAAAGCTAAAAGTTAACAAGAAACTTTTCCTCAGGATATCCCACTCATCCATCCCATGGCGGAGCTCTATTTCTAACTAAGAGATCACTGGAATATTATATAGGGTGTGACAAAAGGTATGTATCCATTCCGGTTGAGGCTCCTCCCCCCAAGCTTTAGTCCATCATGCCATATGCTCACGTGGATCATCCTTACCTAAGTATTTCTCATTCGTGTACACGAACATTAGCTTCATAATTCTCTTTTACTCTTTCGAGTCAGCAAAGCTATCCTTATGTGTACCCCACCAACAAGTAGGTTTAGCGCGTAGCTCTAGCTCAAGTGCATAGAATCAATGCTCTTGTGGCACCTTATTTTCAAAATTATCCAAAAATAAAATAACATCACCTAAGCCATCAGAATGTGGAAGATTTCTTACCTCCATTGATATGCACCAAAGTGATTTTGTCATCATATTATAGCGTAGCATTGAAATTTCGTGCAACCCATTCTGCCAATGATCAAGTTCTTCATCTAAATCTAAGGTACATGAGCTATCTCTATCCCATGCAATTCGCCCACATATAATGGGATTGATCTAATCTTCATTGCATGCAGTGATCTTGTATATTTGATCCAAATCATCTTCCTCTTCATAGTCACAGACTCATTCAGTGTAGCACACTCCTTTAGCGGGATCCAGTGGTGCAGTAATGCGAAGTGCCTTCTTCTCAAATGTCATCCTTCGCATCTTCAGATTAATTACCACATCCATGTCAAAGGCCCAATCAATTACTAATAGCGCGGGGTAAGTATTGTTGTCATCCACCATTTCAATTACTTGGAAGTCGTCCATAACACTAGCTCCCTCAATGTCTACTATTACCCTGTATAGGCAACCCATAGGAATGATATTTTGTTGATTGGCCATGCGTAACTGTATACGAGACTATTGTAGTGCAAGTCTTCCCATCCTATCCCATGTCCGTTTTGGCAGCACGTTCACATCATATCTCAGGTCTAGGATGACTTAATCCATTTCCTACTCTCCAATCTGCGCGGCCAGCCTCATTTCGTGCCCTGTCCGCTTCTTATGTTTTCCCAATTTCCTTATAGTGCGTTGTTTGGGAGAGATCTGAAATCACCCTAGGTGACCTAAAGAAATTAATGAAGGTATTACATACTCATGTGCTGGTGTGTGTCTATGTTATTTTAGGCACCAGATCAATAAGATTGCAAAATACACAGACACTTGAAACAGTAAGAGATCACAGTAAGCAAAATATAAACACAACAAAAATTTAATAAGGAGTTCACCCAATCCTCCTGGGCTATGTCTCCTGGTCTAGCCTTCAGTGGTGGCCTTTTTATTATGTCTTTAAAACAGAGTTTTATAATAAGGAGCTCAATCTGAGTCTCACTTAACAAAGAATGATCAGTAGGATGACACTTGGAATTCCCAAGTCCTTAGAGTTCACAGACTCCCCTTACTGAATTTTGACCTCAATTGGTCTCTTTCTGCTCATTTCTGCCTTTGCTCTGATGGTCAGCTCGACTTCTCTATTCTCTGCAATTTTGCCTCTCTTTCTGTGTCTCTCAGCCTTTGGCTTCCTCTTTGCCTCACTGTCTGCTTGTGGCTTTAAAGCCAGTTCATTCCTCAGACTATTTGTTTCTACTTCCCGGCTCTTTGGATCACCTGCCTCTATCCACTGGAACTCCTCTGCCCTGCGTCACCATTGCTATGTAATGCTTCGTGGAGAGGTGGCCATCTGTCTCTTTGCAAACTGAGTGTCAGTTCTACCTGAACAATCGTTATTTCTGTTATTTTCCAGATGCCTGCAAAATAGATCCTTCTGTTGACTCGTCAGCCAAATTAGACTTCAAATCTTATTTGCCATAGTTTATTTCTAACTCGGGTCCGATCATCCGTTGGGTTGAACCTCCGTCATTAATCTGGAGCCCCCAGATCCTACAGTCTTCGCTCATATCGCACGGTTGAGTTGCTCAACTGTTACTCCGCGATGTAAGTGGTTTTTCTCTCTCATCTGCCAGACACATCTCACTCATTGTATGGAATCAATAGGTCCTCAGCCAAACCCACTTACTGCTTGAAATGCCTTTGATATTCTGCCAGTTTTTAGCACAGGACCCGCCTTGTCAGTTTTAGTGCTTTCCCATGGTTTTCCGGTTTTCCTTGTGACTGAGCACTCAGGGATTTTCCTTCTCGAGGGGTTTTTCCCAGCGAATCATGTATTAGAAACAGCCTCAATTTCTAGGTCTGAGCTTCCCAATTGCTATTTTTATGCCATGCACGGTCTCCATGAGTCAACTGTCTGCGTGCTTTGATCGAAGGTCCTCATTGTTCCGTGCTGGGTACAAATTGCCATTATTCAGAGGTTATTTCTGATAGCTATAAGATTTTTTGAAGTCTATCATTCATTCGGACCAATCATGGAATTGTTTAAGGATCCAATTTGAATCACGACCTTCCCATTGAAAAAGCTTTTGGACCACCAAAAGTTGGTTTTCAAGAATCGACTAAGTGAGGATACAACTTTCTCACCTGTCCAATCTCTATCCATTTTGCACTGCTTGGCTTTGAACCCATGAGTCCAATTCTGAGGTACTCAACATCTCCCCTATGCATTGTTCTCACCTTTCTGTCCAGAACTATGTATTCCTGCAATTCATTAAGATATTCAGGTAATAGGTCATCAATAGAAGGCAATTGACTCTTCTCTTTTGGATATTCAACTAACGAAGGTTTAAATAGTCTTAAGTTGTCTACATTAACGACTGAGTAGATGTGCATGTAAGCTAGTAAATCAAGGTGAAATGCATTCTCACCAATTTTCTCAAGGATCCTGAAAGGTCCATACCTTATTGGTTTTAGCTTTTTACCTTCACCTTGCATCCTGTCTTTGCTGATATACAACCAGACTTGATCACCAACTTGGAAACTATGCTCCATCTGATGTTTGTCACGCCTTGCCTTGTATTTGACCTAGCTCCTTTCCAACTATTCCTGTAATGCCTAATGGATCTCATGGATTTGTTCAATGAACCTAGTTACCTTGTCCACGTCACTGTGTCCATCAACTAATATGTACTTACCAAAGACAAAATCCAAGGGAGACCTTGGTGTGAAACGAAAACAGGTCTCGAAAGGAGATCTATGTGTGGAAGAATGTTTGGCTTGGTTGTAAGCATTCTGTACATAACACAAATGTTCATCCCAAAGCTTGGGATGCTTACTGTAATACCCTGAGCAACTAGATCACTGTCATGTTGACTATTTCTGTCTGGCCATCGGTTTGTGGATGGAAAGCTATGCTTTTCTTCAGTTTGGTGTCCATCAGTTCCCACAAAGCTGACCAAAACCTCCCCACAAATCAGGTGTCTCAATCAGATATAATGGAAGTGGGTAATCCAAAATGAACTCATACATGCTAAAAGAATAATTTTGCAGTTTGTTTAGCTGTAATCTGTTTGTTACAAGGTATCAAAATACACATTTTGTTGAACCTATCCACAACAACATATAGATAATCATGACCTTTCCTAGATTTAGGCAGTCCTCCAACAAAGTCCATGGAAACACTTTTCCAAGGATGAGAAGGAACTGGGACTGGAGTGTACAAGCCTAGTTTCCTATTGTCGGGCTTGCTTTTGGCACACATAGTACACCCTCTTACATTTCTAGAAATTTTCTCATTCATTTTTGGCCAATAACAAAACCTTTGTAGCTATGCAACTATTTTACTTACCCCAAAGTGACCTGATATTAGAGAAGTGTGTGCCTCTCGTATTATCTTTACTCTTTCAGTTTGTGGAATGCATAGCTTCCCACAATGATACAAGAGTTGGTCCTTAATGTGATAATCCAATTCTTCTACTTGTTTTCCTTCACTTAAAGTTGCATATACATCTTTAAAGTCTATATCTTGAGCTTATTGTTCAATGTAGCTCTCATGCAATACAGAATTATGCTTAAGTATAGTAGATGCATTTATAATGGGTCTAGATAACATATCTGCAACTTTATTATGTATGCCCCTTTTATATCTGATGACTAAATGAAACTGTTGTAGGAACCCCATCCATCTGTACTGTCTTGATTGCTGCAACTTAGTTTAGGAGTGTAGATATTGAAGTGGTTGATGATCAGTATGTATCACTGTTTCTTTGACCATTAAGTAATGTTTCCACTTTTTCACACTCTATACTAATGCATACAATTCCTTATCATATGTGGGATAGTTAACTACTGTAGAGTTAAATGTCTCATAATGATAACATATGGGTTTACTATGGTGTATCAACACTTCTCCCATGGCATAGTCACTGGCATCTGTTTGGATCTCAAATGGTCTTTGAAGATTGGGCAGTGCTAGTACATGTGTTGTACTAATCTTTTTTTTCAAGGTGTCGAAGGATTTCTGTTGTTTGCCTCCCCACTGAAACATCTTGTTCAATCCTGTTAAAGCATGTAAGGGAGCTGCAATTAAGGAAAAGTTAGAAATAAACTTTCTCCAATATTGTGCTGCTCCTAAGAAGTTTCTAACTTCTGTGGCAGACCTGGGTTTAGGCCAGTTTACAATGAATGCAACCTTAGAGGGATCTATATTCAATTTACCACCCCCTACAATGTGACCCAGATAATTCAAGGATGTTTTGCAAAATTCACATTTTGAGAGTTTAACATAAAGTTTTTCTCTTTTCAAAACATCTAATGTCTGCTTAACATGATTTAAGTGTTCTTCCCATGTTTTGTTAAATATAATAATGTCATCTAGATATACAATAACAAAATCATCAAGGAAAGGTCTGAGTACATCATTCATCATTCTCATGAAAGTAGCAGGAGCATTAGTTAAGCCAAAAGGCATAACTAGCCACTCATACAATCCCTGCTTTTTTTTTAAAGGAGTCTTTTATGCATCTTGTTCTGCCACTCTAACTTGATGATATCCACTATGCAAGTCTAACTTGGAAAAATAAACAGCTTCCTTCAATTTATCTAACAGATCATCTATGCGAGGAAGGGGATAACAATTTTTTATTGTTATCTTGTTCAGTTCCCGATAATCAATGCGCATTCTCCACGAGCCATCTTTCTTTTTTACCAAAATGATTTGAGATCCACATGGTGATGTGCTAGGTCTGATAAACCCTTTCTCAAGCAACTCGTGCACCTGCTTCTTGATATCTGCATTCTCTAAAGCGGACAACCTCTTATACCTGTGGCTGCAATGGTTGTTTCATCTTCTGAGTCTGACCCAAATATTTCTGAATAGCTGCAGTAGTCTTCTTCTTCTTGCCCTCAAACTTCTTAGGTCTCAGCTCTCAATACAAGATCCAACATTGTTCATCATCATGCCCCTCCTTCTTACAGTGAGTACATGAGGACTTGCTCTTCTGTGCAGTGTTTGCCTTCCTGTCTTTCCATTTTTGTTTTATTTTCTCCTTATTCTTGCTTACAGTGGGTTGGGATGATCCCCCAACTTCTAGGTTCCATTCTTTCCTCTAGCTTCTAGATGCGTAGCCTGAACAGATACCTCATCTAGACTAGTGGGATTAAACATGACGATAGTGTGCCTCATGTAGTTGTGTAGACCACCTATGTACTTCAACAGAGTATTAGGTGAGTCTAATGAAATTCCTAGAATTAAATCTCTCTTCCTAAATTTTTAAGTCTAACTTTGTACACTTTGCCCTTTCAATTGGCGAAGAGTTTTCCATCTCATCATGGCTTGCTGCAAGTAAGCAAGTGGATAGAACTACTTTTTGATTGCAGAAACAAATTCACTCTAGACAGAAAGAGTCTTACCATGTTTCTTCATGTCAGCTTGGGTCTTGGCTTCCCACAATGCCAAGGGAGTGCCCCCAAGGCGTAGGCTGGCCAACTAAATCTTGCTCTTGTCTGAGTCAATATTCTGCACTCCGCAATAAACATCAATTTGTCTGATCCAATTGTCTAGCTTCTTTGCATTCAACTCTCCATCATATATTGGCAAATCAAGTTTAACATCTAGTTTAATCAAAGATGCTTTCTTTGTATGTTCAGGGCTATTAGGAGGTAAGAGAAAGCTTTCTTCTTTCCCTTTGCCTTTGGAGTGGTCATGGAGGAGAGATTCTTCTTCCCCCTTATCTTGTTTGGAGCCTGATGATTCCTCATCTTTTTGTTTTCTAAAGTCCCTATACATTTCCTCTACCATGGACCTCATGGCTAGGAAACTCTCTATAAATTGTGGGTCTAGGCCCAAGGAACCTTACTTCGAAATTTTCTTTTGAGGATGGAGTCTTCCAATTTCAGGTTTAGTTTCGAACAACTCTCCTTCTCCTAATTTGAGCTTTGATCTAGTTAGCATTCAAAAGATAAATCCAGCACAAGCTTGTCTAACCTTAACAACCTACTGCTCTCATACCACTTGATTTGAAATCACCCTTAAGTGACCTCAAGAAATTAACGAAGGTATTATAGACTCATGTGCTGGTTTGTGTCTATGTTATTTTAGGCAACAGATTGATAAGATTACGAAATACACAGACACTTGAAATAGTAAGAGATCACAGTAAGTAAAATATAAACATAACAAAAATTTAATAAGGAGTTCACCCAATCCTCCTAGGCTACGTCTCCTGGTCTAGCCTTCAATGGTGGCCTTTTTATTATGTCTTTAAAACAAAGTTTTACAATAAGGAGCTCAATCTAAGTCTCACTTAACAAAGAATGATTAGTAGGATGGCACTTGGAATTCCCAAGTCCTTACAGTTCACAGACTCCCCTTACTGAATTTCGACCTCAATTGGTCTCTGTCTACTCGTTGCTACCTTTGCTCTGATGGTCAGCTCGGCTTCTCTGTTCTCTGCAATTTTGCCTCTCTTTCTGTGTCTCTCAGCCTTCGGCTTCCTCTTTGCCTCACTGTCTGCTCATGGCTTTAAAGCCAGTTCATTCCTCCGACTATTCATTTCTGCTTCCCGGCTCTCTGGATCGCCTGCCTCTATCCGCTAGAACTCCTCTGCCCTGCATCACCATCACTGTGTAATGCTTCGTAGAGAGGTGGCCACCTGTCTCTTTGTGAACTGAGTGTCAGTTCTTCTTGAACGGTCGTTATTTCCATTATTTCCCAGATGCCTGTGAAACGGATCCTTCTGTTGACTCGTCGGTCAAATTGGACTTCAAATCTTATGCGCTGCAGTTTATTTCTCACTCAAGTCTGGTCATCCATCGGGTTGAACCTCCACCGTTGATCTGGAGCCCCTAGATCCTACAGTCTTCGCTCATATCGCACGGTTGAGTTGCTCGACCGTTACTCCGTGATGTAAGCAGTTTTTCTCTCTCATCCGCCGGACATGTGTCACTCGGTGTATGGAATTGCTGGGTCCTTGGCCAAACCTGCTTATCGCTTGAAATGCCTCCGATATTCTGCCGGTTTTGAGTGCAGGACCAGCCTTGTCGATTTTAGCGCTTTCCCATGGTTTTCCGGTTTTCCTTGTGACTGAGCGCTCAGGGATTTTCCTTCTCGAGGGGTTTCTCCCAACGAATTGCGTATCAGAAACAACCTCCATTTCTGGATCTGAGCTTCCCATTGCCATTTTTGCACCATGCGCTGTCCCCATGGGCCAATAGTCAGCGCGCTTTGATAGAATGTCCTCATTGTTCTGTGCTGGCTGCAAATTGCCATTATTCAGAGGTTATTTCTAATAGCTATAATATTTCTTGAAGTCTGTCATTCATCCTGACCAATCATGTAATTGTTTGAGGATCCAATTCGAACCAAGGAGGAATCCTAATTTTACCCGTATAGTTATCAATGATCTCCTAGATCCCTTCCACCGTCTTCCTATCTCGTAATAGCTTCATACAAGTTTTCAAAAAAGTAACCAACAGTGAGGGATCAACATCCTATGCTTCATTGTTTCTAGTCAATTTCTCTTGACTTCCTGATGTAGAAGCCTCAACAAAGTTCTTAGCTTCCATGAAAGTTTCTTTAGCCCTATTGGTATCAAATCCAACTTCTTTTTCAGCAGCCTTGTGCTCCCAGCTATCGATTTCTGGTTGCTTTCCTTTATCTTCTCCCATGGAAATACCACTTCACATCATGATATTAATGCTATGGTCCTCTTCATGAGGCTCCACCCTCATCATCTCTATAATTTGCGTGGTTGGTTGATTCTTTTTCTCCTCCATTTTCGCTATCGAGACCAGGAAATCCTCTATCACATGATCAAACTATCTACAATACTGACAGGATGGATGCATTGGGTTCTAACAGTCGCCCGCAAAATTTCCTGCTTCTCCACAGTTGTAGCAAATAGCTTGTTCGTGAACTCTTCTAGCCACTCCTCCTCTTCCTCTTCCTCGGCCCTAGAATCCTCTGTGCTTTGCACCTACACCCTAATCTTGAGGCTGAGTTTCTACTTGCATTTGATATGTAGGTGTATGATCCATCATCAATTCGTAGCTTCGACAGTTTCTCTCATCATGCCCAACTGATTTACAGAAGGTGCAAAACAATTGTTGCAGATTTTGTACAAAATTTTGCAAGAGGTGACAATAGTCAATCACGTCTTTCCCAGCTATCTGGCAGGTAACGCACCATAAGGTTACTCTTGGTCTTGGTCCCACAATGTTCTCACACTTCAAAGGAACAGGACCTCCTCCAATCAGGTAATTCTGATAAATGGGACAATGATCCTTATCATGTACCTTACCTTTACATTTTATGCACCAAAATTCTATGTGCACCTCAGGTTGAGCTTCCTTGTCTGTCTTCAAACTCTGCAACTCCATGTGTAGGCTTTCCAGATGCAACTGAATCTATTATACTCCAATGTTCGTATCCTTCAATAGTGAGGCTTCCAACCTCATCACGATCTCCATGGCCTCTGCTTACATTCCTATTTTCTTCTATGATAATGGCAATCTGAGATGAGACAATAGTGATGCAATGTACCAGTCTCTATGTTGATCATCCATGATCATCATATCATCCTACCAGGTCAGGAATTTTAGCCTCTGATCAAAGTCCCACGAGGATTCATTTACCTTGTGTTGTATTTCCTTAAACTTTGTTACAAACTACACCTGAGACTTAGGCTTCTTTGAGTCTCTTCCATCATCGCTCCAGGTTTATCCATACAAAGCTTGATATACCAAGTCAATGCCTTGTCCTACAGTGCTGTGACTAGTTGCAGTTTCTTCATATTATCATCAATAACATGTTGTGCCTTCCATATAGCATCTGTAACGAACCAAAATTGTTTGAGGTCCTCACTTCCCACCCATTTATATATGGGAATCTTCATCATGTTTCCCATGTTGAATGATTTATACGGAGGTGGAGATGGAGGTGGACGTATAGGTTTAGGTATATGTGGTGGAGGTGGAGGTGGCGGGTGCAGTGGATGGATGGGGTATCCCCAAGATACCCTAGGTTACTATCTTCAGCGCTCTTCGTGGTGTTCTCTGAATAATTCCTTCGCCATCACTATCAGGAGATCCTAATAGCAGACCATATTCAGAGCCTGATTCTTCGTTTCTTCTGAAGGGTTTTCCACTTCGCGTAGTCCCAAACATCAATGTAATTCCATAACCCACTTTTCACACAACAACATTTTAATCCAGGACCTTAGATATTTTAAGTACTTACCTCTTGGTCCCTTGAGGAATCTGCGCTCTGCTTCGCTATAGCTCATAGATGTATCGATTTTGAATTTAGTGATGAATCCTCCCAAAACACAGTCAATCCAATGGTCGACGACCCACGCAATGTTATTTTCTAAAGCTTCCAAGCACTTCACTTCTGGGGTCCACATAATAGGTTCTTCAATCTCCCACATACTGTAACTATCCACTAATTTGGACAGCCACTCGTGTAGTTCACAGGGGAAAAAGTAAAAAAATATTTCGTGTTCTTTAGTATACATGTATCTATTCAGCCACTCTTCCTTGGACAAGTGTGAATTTACGTTTTCCTATGCTGCAAATGCGTGTAGTTTCCAATAAATCCACTTCTCAACTTATTTCTTCATAGGGAACCATTTATCACACATCCCTTTAGCAAGATCCTAGTCGCAGCAACAAAGCCATTTGTTGGCTTTATGGGTCCTAACTGAGGTTTATTGTTATCTGCGCCAACCAACAAAACCATAATTGTTGGCCATTTCGACAACAACATGTCTAGTGTAGGCTACAGTCTCACCCAAAGCAGTATTGGGGATGACAGAACTAGGTTTCTGCATCCAAAGGTCGATGTGATAGGTTCCTGTAGTTCCTAGGGCTTAGATCTATCTTTACAAACCCTTAACCTTTCCGAACAAACAATTGCTGAGAATGCACTTAACAACTTCTAGATCTTCGCGAAGGCTCTTAATCATTCATAACATGCATAATTATTAGTGATCTACTATTTTTGCACACTAGATAAACATTAATTCATAAAAATTATAAGACAGAGTACAACAACTTGCAGAAGTAATAAATAAAACATAGATGCATTGGAATTGACTCGAAACTTCTCTTTATTAAGTATAATCAATTTAGTACAGACTTCTTTTCCCTACGCAATCAGCTGTAGGGACCTGCACACTCAGCCTACGAACTTGCCAAGGTCTTCACGTACTCAACTACAAGAACCTTCCCCTTTCACCTAAGTACAGGAAACAGACCTTTCCTGCTTTAGCTCACTTTCCCTTACAAACATTCTTATCAAAAGGTTACTTCCCTAGACTCACAATGACTCATCTATATATAGCATTTCGCTTACAATACCATAGTCCTCAAACCATGGAAGAGTCTCAAAATTCTCTATTACTTACCCACCTGAGGGACAAAAGCCCATTTGACTCATAATAGCTTCATGCTCTGCTTCCACATTTCGCGGAGACTTTACATTCTTTCAAAATGATATGACAAAATTTACCCAAAATTTGACCAAACTTGACCCCAGGGACCCTATCCCAACAAGCCACTTCATTTTTAGAAGTTATTCAAATTTCTCAATCCCAAGAATTTTTTCTGTTTAGAATTTCATTTTACAATAAAAAAAACTTGTAAGAAATTTTATTAGATTTCTATTACTTATTTTTTGGAAATTTTTTATTCACATTTGATATGTCAACTTAGGAATTGTTTGACTGTGTGTTCTTTAAAAATGAAGGGCTTCATAACACGTCATGTTTTTAAGTACTAGTGTATTCTTTGTTAACTTGGTGTTTAAAAACAAATGTGTTGCAACAATCTATATAGACTTTACTTCGATATCATTTTATTTACAAAACCAACTGATGCACATCATAATTACTAGATTTTTTGAACTGAACCAATATGAAAACACTGCAGATTTTGAAGATGTTTAACTGAACATCAAATTTCTCAACATATTAGTTATATACTAAAAAACTAAAAACTACCCATTATAGAAGACGAACCAATGTAATGAACCTTAAATTTTTCATATACTTTTATATCGTATTTTGGGAGAGACGGATTTTTTATTTCACTGAATCATAATGACCTTCAAAAAAAAATTGCACGCATTTTTCATTAAAATTAGCAATTTTCCATGAAATTTATATATGCCGAAAGCAAATTCAGTTCTTCAAATGTTGGTATTAGTTCTAATAGTAAATTCACCAAATTTGATGGATTTTAAGCATTCTGAAGTTGAAAAAGGGTGACCAAAGCCAAGTTTTTACAGAGTTGCAAGTTAAAATAGTTCCATCGAACTAAAACCACATTTGGTCGAACTTGTGTTTGTTGACGACGCCCGTTAAAATATACAGAAAAATAATTCGGTGGAATTATTTTAAAAGTTCGGCCGAATAATTTTTTAAAGTTCAATAAAAAATGTGTCAATATTTTTCGTCGGCCGCAAAAGTGAAACGATGTGATCCTCCATAAAAAAATGTTTCGCCCGAACGATATAAATAAATGGAGCTGAAATATTATTTTCACATTCTTTCCTCATTTAGAGTGAACTTTTAAGCTAAGTCTTCTGGGCTGAATTTTTTGGACTTAATTTTTAAAGTAAGTCTTTTGGGTTGAATTTTTTAAGTGAGATTTTTTAGCTTAATTCTTAGTCTTTTGGGCTAAATTTTTTAAGTGAGATTTTTTAGCTTAATTCTTATAATAAATCTTTTGGGCTAAATTTTTTAAGTAAAACTTTTTAGCTTAATTTTTAAAGTTTAAGTCTTTTGGGCTTAATTTTTAAAGTAATTCTTTTGGGCTAAATTTTTAAATTGATTTATTTGTGATGAATTTTTAACATGAGATTTTTTTAAAGTAAACGTTTTTGGCTGAATTTTTAAAGTGATTTTTTTTTAAAGTAAGTCTTTTGTACTAATTAGAGTGAGTTTTTGGCCTAAATTTTGAAAGTGAGTTTTTTTTGCAGAATTTTGAAGTTGTTTTTTTTGAGTTGGAATTTAAAAATCTATATAGATTGAATTATCATGGGAAATCAAAGAAATTGCAAGAGAAAACTTGATTGAACAAGAAACATTGAGGTTTGTAGAGAATATGGGAGAAACTATTATAAATGAAAGAAGGAAGAGCATGCAAATATTGAAAGGCCAAATCAATTTTAATTAGAAGTTGAAGTAGGTATGTAAATGTAAATATTATAAATGATATTTAAAATTTAACTAGTGCATTGTGAATTTTAATTTTTATATGATGAACTAATTTGAAAAATATTTTGCAATGTAAACAGAGAGAGAAATTCCTCATAACATTGATGATGATATGGAAAATGTTGAAAAACAAAGTGAAAAATATAATAACCAATGATTTATGATTTCATTGAAGAAGTTGAAAGAGATTCAAGTGAAGAAGTTGAACCAACATCAAGTATATATATGTGTGTGTGTGTGTGTGTGTCATTTGTATTATTGAAATTATACATGTTTATTAATTTCAATTTCATTCAGACTCTATTTTTCAATTTTATTATTTAATGAATATTTATACCCATTTATATTTAGTTTTCATATGTACATATGGAATCAATATCGATTATGAGATGTTAGAAAATGTTGACACTGAGATAAATGGAGATAAAAAAACTGACCATGTTATATGATATCATGTTAAAGTCATTATTCAGAAGTTGTTCAAAGATGAAAGTGTGACATATCAAGCTCAAAATGTTAGAGGACTCTTAACATTAAAGAAATTAAAATATGCTACAACTATATTGGGTATTCGGATATCAACAAAAGATACAAAGGTGAAGGAAAATGTGATTCAAAATACAAATAGTGCTCTAAAAAAAAATTGAAGGTCTAGAAAGAAAAACAATGTAGATGCACATAGAGAAATACAAATAGAAGTGGTTTCATAAAGTACTAAAGAAAATTGTTTGACAAAATCCATCACAAAAGTATTAGGGACCTCACGAAAAACATTGCACAAACATAGGAAATTTCGATTGCGAATAGATGTAAATGATGAGCTCGCTTGTTGGGCAGTTATTTGTAGGCAACCATACAAAGATAGACTTGGAAAATATGTTAAAAAAATAATATATGAATATTGGATGAAAATATCATGTGTTTCACCAAAACCAAGGGACGTGATGCAGCGAAAAATAACACGAAACCAGTATGAAGTACATGTAAAACATATCTTGGACACCACTCAGATAGAGTTGTTCAATAAGTTCATAGAAGCGAATCATGGAATTAACGTCTCAATCAGTACTTCTATTGATCTAAATTTAAATAAGAATGCAACAAATTATAGATATAACCATAAATACAGATATGTAGCAAAAATAACCCTTCCTTTCATTAATATCAAATAACGAAATATACTTACAAACAAAATGGAAATGAGACTAGCTCAGGCGATGGTAGCTTATCTCTAAGAAGAGATGTGGCAGCTACATACCTCTAAAATTGAGTTACAATGAGGCTAAAGGGCCTTTTTATTATTGAACAATAAGAGAAAGCCCTAAACAACCAAAACCCTAACCTGAGGAGATGTAACACCAAGAGTTTATGGGCCCTATTGTGGTTAGCTGGGAAGCCAACTTCTTGGGGTTGTAACTTGGTCATATTGTCTCTATTTGAAGCACATGATACCTCGTTGGAAAGATCTCTCCAAGTAATACAACTCAAAACATGATTTTAGTGAAATTTCCTATAGGAATATTGCCTAAAAAATGTCGTTTAGGGCCTCAAAACAGCTCTAGAAAGTTCAGGACCTGAAAAACTCCCAAAAATAGTCAACTTTGCTACAATAAAGGAAACTAAAAAAAACTAACAGAAAAATGGTGAGGGTCCAAGTGGAATAGGTGGGTGGCCACCAATATCCACCTAGATCATTCCTCCCTCCTTACGAAGCAATGGTTTCCATTGCATTGAGTTCCTCCATGAGATGAAGAAACTTCTGCTAAACTTGGTCCCTAGTGAGACATTTTCCTTGGTGCAGGAGTTGGCCAACTTTGACAACTTGATACAGTTGGATCTTCTGTTGGCCATTGTTCTTGATCTGTGTGTCCATGATCCAATTAGTTGCAGCTTGTTCCATGTAGTCTAGATTTAACATTATTGGTGTGAGTTTTTTTACAATGTTGGATGTGTCCAGTAATGGTGGAAAGTATGGTCGAAGGTGATCCACATTGAACACTGCAATCAGGCCAAGGAATGGGGGAACTCTGAGGTCAAAATCATTATCTCCCATGGCCTTGGTGATGGTGTATGATCCATAACAAAGTGGGTGAATCTTACGGTGGGGCCCAACAGGGCACTCATTCTGCAAATGTAGGCAAACTTTGTCACCCACCTAGAAATTATGTGGCACCCGATGCTGATCATGTTGTTGCTTGTACTTAGCATTGGTTTTGTCCAATATGTCCTGGACCTATTGGCAGATGTGTTGAATGTGCTCAATGAAACTATTTTCCTTGTCGGTTTCGGATTGGACATAAGCCGAATCTATTGGAGTCACTGCAAATGGTATGGCCACATCAATGGGACATAGTGGCTGGAATCCCAAGCCCACCTAAAAAGTGTTGTGGCCAGTCCAACTGTGGAGAGCTCAGTTGTAGATGTGGTAGACATAGGGAAGGCTCTCATCCCATGTGCATGGATGCTTTGAATTGTACATGCACAAAATGTGTACGATCATCTTGTTGACGACCTCTCTCTGACCATTATTTTGGGGATGGAAAGTTATGGACTTAGTGAGCTTGGTGTCTAGCATTGACCAGAGACTAGACCAAAATGTATTGCGGAACCTCCTTTCCTGATCTAAGATGATAGACTATGGGATCCCAAAGTGTACCCACACCCATTTAACTAAGAGTTTAGTAGTGGCTTCTGTTGTGATACTCTTCTTGTAGGCTGCCATAATGGTCATATTCGAGAATCTCTCGATAACCACGAAAACATAGGAATTGCCATGTTTAGTAGAAGGAAGGCCTCACATTTAATCTATGGAGATGTATTCCCAAGGTCGACTAGGGGTAGGCAGTGGAGTATAGAGACCTTGTTGCTTGATTATCAGTTTGGCAATGGTGTAGGAAGTGCAAGATCTTAAGTACTTCCCAACATACTGTCGAAGATTCGGTCAACAGAAATACTTTTGAAGTATTGCCATCATTTTCTTGACATCAAAATGCCCAGTGGCCTGACTGTAGTGCACTTCCCAAATCATCTTCGCACGCTCGCTTTCAGGAACATGAAGGTGTCCTAGGTGGCATAACAAAGCATCCTGGAGGTGAAAACCTAGAACTTGCTGACCCTCCAAGAGTGTATGGTATGTGTGGTCAAATTATGGGTCACTTTGGTAGAGAAGTGGCCAATCAGAAGTCTCGTTCCCACAAGGGTTGAGCACGGTGGTCGACTGAGGTAGTCTGCAACATTATTTGTGCTTCCTTTCTTGTAGTTGATATTCAAATGGAACTGTTGTAGGTATATGGACCACTTCTAATCGCGGTCATTCTACAACTTCCCTTGTGTTTTTATGAACTACAGGGGTCGGTGGTATGTGTCGATGATCGTTTCCTTCCCCAAAATTTAGTGCTTCCATTGTCGGCAGGCCTGTACAATGGAACACATATCTTTTTCATAAGTGGGTACTTCCAGACTGTGTTTGAAAGTTTCTCACTATGATATGCCATTGGATGCCCCTATTGAGTAAGGACTGCCCCAATAGCATAGTCAAAGGCATATGTATTGATCTCAAATGGTTGTTGCAAGTCTGGTAATGTGAGCATTAGTGCAAAGAAGAGGCGATGTTTCAACTCTGCAAATGCCTTCTGTTGAGATTTAGACCAAAAGAATTTTGCTTTCGCCCCTCCTTTGGTGACTTGACTCAAGGGCTAGGTGATATGAGAGAACCCCAACACTAACCTATGGTAGAAACTGGCAAGACCCAGAAATATGCAGAGCTCTGTCAGTGTGGTTGGGGTTGGCCAATCCTGAATGACTTGGATCTTGGCTAGATCCACATTCACCCCCCATTCATCAATAATGTATCCCAGATACTAAATCTCGGTCATGCCAAAAGTTCATTTCTCCAAATTAGCACATAGCTTGTGTTGCTACAATGTTTGGAGAACATGTCGGATGTGGTGGAGGTGCTCTTCCTAACTCTGGCTAAAGATCAAGATGTCATCCAAGTATACCACTACAAATGAGTTGGTGGATGGCCGCAATATGTCATCCATCTATCTCATGAAGGTTGCAGGAGCATTTGTCAACTCAAAAGGCATAATCAACCATTCGAAAAGTCCCTCCTTGACTTTGAAGGCAATCTTCCACACATCAAAGGGTTATATTGTTACCTGGTGATATCCAGATTTAAAGTTGATCTTGCTGAAATATTTTCCCCCCTTGTGTTGGTCTAGAAGGTCATCAATCTATGGTATCGAGTACCTATTCTAGATAGTGATCTTGTTTAGCGCCCTATAGTCAATAAAAAGTCTCCAAGTCCTATCCTTGTTCAATACCAACAAGATTAGACTCCCACAAGACGATGAACTCGACTGAATGTGACCTTTTTGCAGCAGCTCCTGAATTTTCCTCTTCATTTCATCATTCTCCATAACAGAGCGCCAATAGATTTGTCCATTAGGTAACAGTGCACTCGGAGTCATATCGATGGAGTTCTTAACCTAACAGTGTAGAGGTACCCCTGTGGGGAAGGTGAAGATGTCCTTGTACTCCTCCACGACCTTGTCCATCTTTTGTTGTGTGGAGGGGCCTTGTCTGGAGATCATGGCCACCGTCTTGTTCTTTCCTTGAGGGCATATCACCAGGAAAATAAATTTCTCGGTTTTGGAAATGAGCTTACCACATTGTTTTGCAGTAACCAGAGAGATGGTGGTAGGCAATTCTACCTTTTGTATCCTATACAACTTATTTCCCAATGTAACAATAACAATGCGAGGCCTTGACTTATACATAGCATTTTGCTTCCACAAGTATGGTTGGCCTAATAATACATCACAAACATCCAGGAGAGAAACATCACATAATACCCCATCAGTGAAGGGCTTGATGATGTATAGAAGGTGACATTGTTGGCTCATGCACACATCTCGTCCTTGGTGAAGCCACATGATGGTGTATGGTTGTGGGTTTATTTTGGTCAATAAGTCCAAGCGCTTCATGACCTCTGTTGAAATGAGGTTATTTTAGCTCCCGCTGTTGATAATAAAG
This sequence comes from Pinus tabuliformis, assembly GCA_031772625.1. Taxonomy (NCBI): domain Eukaryota; kingdom Viridiplantae; phylum Streptophyta; class Pinopsida; order Pinales; family Pinaceae; genus Pinus; species Pinus tabuliformis. The sequence goes on along the minus strand of CM062805.1, from coordinate 1,326,095,361 downwards.
TGTAGTGGGGAACCCTTTACCAACATCTGGGAGTGGAAGAGACTATCCTCCTCCTCTGGATCTTCGGGTTCCTCCTTCTGCATCTTTCTGGTGGGGACAATGGCATCATGCTCTACATCAATAATATTCTTCCCTTTTTCATTCCCCTTATTGGGTTCTGACTCAGAGCTAGAACATGCATCTAATTCTGAAGCCTTCAGCTTGGCCATGAGTGACTGCTTGGCCCGACACTCACTTGTGTTGTGGGTGGAGCTTTTATGGAATGCAAACCACTTTCCCATGTCCTTATTCGACTTTGAAGTTTTTTCCTTTGCTTGTGGCCTTAGCGGGTGGTCTTGGGTTGTCCCACCTTGGCTTTGTCCTTTGTTATGTGGTTTGGGGGTACCTTTCCCTTGCTTCGAATTCGCATATCCAAAGTCTCGCTTCATCCGTATAAACTTCTACTCGATCTTGATGGCATATCAGTATGTTGTGTCGAGCGAGGAGATGTCCAGGAACTGCATCTTGTCCTAGATGTATCTATGTAGGAAACCATGGTACTTGAGTACCAAATATTTCTTAGAATTCTTGATACCCAACTTCATGTGAAGGGTATGAAAAAAATTGGTAAACTCCGACACATCTTGGTCCCTTCCCTGTCGTAGCGTGGTCCACTTCATGTATTTTTCCTCGTAGCTCTCGACGAGGTAGTATTGCTCCTTGATGGCATCCCAGAATGAATTCCAAGTGGGTTCAGCTGAAAACAGTGAGGTTGTACTTTCATCCTTCTACTCACTATAGGTTTACCACCAGTCCTTTACGTAGCGGGTATCTTTAACAAGAGAAAAATTAAACTTTTCTCCGCTGGAAAAGTCATGCAAAAAAATGTCCTAGTAGATTAAACCATTTATCTATAGCGTCTAAATATATTTGGCCCTCAAATATGGGAATGCCAAATTTTACATGTACCTTAAAAGGTGTGTTTCCTCCAAAGTGGCTGTTGGATGTGGATTCGACATTGGTGGGCAACCATTGAAGGATCTAGGAAAAGTTATCCATCACCGCATTCCTTTGTTTCTTGAGGGCCTCCTCAAGTAATATTTTGATAGGATCTCCTTCTCCCTCATATTTCTTTTCTTCCCCCATGGGTGGTCATCGATATTTACGAGGCCAGTCTCATAAAGGTTCAACCAGTTCGAGCCATAATTCTTTATATCTCGACGTCGTTGGGAACATGCAATGAAGAACAAAGAAAGAGCATACTCGCTCTGATACCATTGATCTGAATTTAAACATGAACACAACAAATTACAGATATAACCATAAATATAGAGATACAGTAGAAATAATTGTTTCTTTCATTAATATCAAATAATGAAATATACTTACGAACTTAATGGAAATGAGACTGGCTCGGGTGATAGTAGCTTATCTCTGAGAAGAGATGTGGTGGCTACATGCCTCTAAAACTAAGTTACAATGAGGCTCAAGGGCCTTTTTATTATTGAACAATAAGAGAAAACCCTAAACAACCAAAACCCTAACCCGAGGAGATGTAACACCAAGCATTTATGGGCCCCGTTGGGGTTAGTTGGATAGCCAACTTCCCGGGGTCATAACTTGGCCATATTATCTTTGTTTGACGTGCATGATACCTCGTTGGAAATATCTCTCCGAGGAATACAATTGAAAATGCGATTTCTATGAAATTTCCCAAAGGAATATTTCCAAAAAACTTCATTTAGGGCCTCAAAACGGCTCCAGAAGTTGAAGACCCGAAAGACTACCAAAAATAGTCAACTTTGCTACAATTAAGGAAACTGAATATAACTGACAGAACAATGGTAAGGATCCAAGTGGAATAGGCGGGTGGCCACCAATATCCACCTAGATTATTTGTGCAACAAAAGCCATGGTATGTTAAACCTACCACTATACACGAAATTTCTTGTTGTTGTTATCATGTGGAATTTCAATTATATTATGACACCTTTCTTAATTTTGGTAAAACATTTTGAAAAATTCACCTCCTCCTTCCACTATCCATGGTTTCATATCTGAAATTGTATGTGAAAGAGAAAGAAATGTGTTGGTGGTAAAAATGTGTTCACTGTGGAAATTCGACTTTATTTCACAATAAACATTCTATTGATATAAATGATCAATCATTCTCTAACCTAAAAGTGAAATGGAAGAGACATGAATATATACATGCATCAATTAGTTCAAATAATAGTACAAGTGCTTAAAGGATTGCTTTACAAGAAGAAGAAATTCCTATGATAGAGTTTTTGAAGAAATTTTAGAAAAAAATTTATGAGTACACCAAGCATTCAAATAGAGCTCGATGGCAGGACCTAAAATTCAAAAAATCTCATGAAATTTTTCCACTAGGGACCATTTTGTCAATAGTTGATTTTGTAGATAATTACACATCTCCTGCACAAAATGAAATACAGAGTGAATATTATCATTCTAACCAAGTCTCTATGCTTGTCCATATTCTATATAGACATGCTGAACAAATTTTTGATGCTATAGAAAGCACTAGTGAGGATCAACATGTTATTAAAGAATATCACTTTTATATCAACGATGATTGTACACAGGATACAGATTTTGTAGAACATTGTTTTGATAAGATTTATGACTCATTGAAAGGTTGTGGAATAGAATTCAATGAACTTTGGATATGGTCAGATGGATGTGCAGGTCAATTCAAATCTTCACGATCATTTTTTCGATTGTGTCATCTTCATATGAAAACTCACATTAAACATTGTTTGAATTTCTTTGAGACCAGTCATGGAAAACGAGAACATGATGGTGCAGGGGCATGTATAAAATAAGCACTTCGAAGATATCAAATGGACCACTCTACAAATAGAATTGTCTTAGTTGGACAAGTTGTTTAATGGTACAATGTTGCACTAAGCCATCAGACTAATCCATCAAGGGAGATATGGAGGTATGTATGTATATGCAAATTAACTTGTATATAGTTTTAATATATGATATTTTTTTATTAATTTTCTGGTTTGAAACATTTATGAATTATATAGTTTAAACAGTATGAGGATGAATGTCTTTGATATATAATTTGTATTTTAAATAACATATTTAACTTTTTGTTTGAATTTACTATAGGCTTTTTTGGGATATTGGAGTCAAAGGAGTAGATAGATCAATTATATATGAAGTTGAAACAGTAAAACGGACTCAAAAATTGCATTCAATTAAAATAAAAGATTACCAAAATGTGTTTTCATTTGATAAAAGAAAATATTCTTGTTTTTGTCCTGTTTGCATAGAGGACACGCAATCCAATGATGTTTGTGAAAACAATATGTATGTAAAACCTTGGCAACATACATAACTAAATATAAAGGGGAAAATGTTAGTTGCAAGCTTTGAAGATATGGAATTAGAGGATACTATAGTATAATATGAAGGTGATCGAATTTCTGATCCTGTTAGAGATGGTAACATTTCAATTGATTTCAAAAGATGTGTGTGTGTGTGTGTGTGTGTTTTATGTTTTTAAAATCAATGCATATAAGTATCTAGATAATAGTTAAAATATAGAGATCTCGAAATAGATAATAAAATCAAGTCCATATTGATATTTAGTTAATTTCATGTTAATTATGATCTGAATTTACACTTGTTTTATTGTGTAGGAGATGTTTTTGTTGTAGTTTCACCCATAAACAACATAGAAAATTTCAAGTATTATTTGATGTGTTGCACTGGACGAAAAATGAGGTTATTGGAAGACTATGATGATAATGGCTTTATATATGAACGAGGGTCTATTATACTGAAAAGTTATTTTTTCCAAGAAACTCACCAAACTGAGAGTAATGTTTACTTTCAAGACTATCAACCTAATGTCATAACTTGTCAATATAGTCACTTGGTGTGCTCAGTGCGCATAAAGTTTATAGAAGTTTAATCAAAAAGACAATTAAAAGTTAAAAAATGGATAATTTCAAAAGTTGACCATGAACAGATCATTGAAGATGGCATTCCATTAGAATTTTTTTAATTGAACAACCCAACATTTTCTTCTACTTGGATTCATCTTTGAGAACTTAGAGTTCAAGTACATTGTTAGCATTTCTTTTTGTGCACTCTTAAGTTGTACATTCTTAAGAATGTAATGATGCGAAAGCGATACTCATTGGGTCTTGTATTGAGTTACAAAGTTAAATGTATTCTTCTACTTGGATTCATCTTTGAGAACTGAGTTCAAGTAGATTGTTAACATTTCTTTTTGTGCACTCTTAAGCTGTACATTCTTAAGAATGTGATGATGTGAAAGCGATACTCATTGGGTCTTGTATTGAGTTACAAAGTTATATGTATACTTCCTATTATGTAGACTTGTATTGAGGATTTATTGCTCTAATAATTTGTGATGTATATTGCGATGTTACTACTCTGTTAATATGTGATTCTAGTTGGTTAAGCCATTTATTAAGAATCATTTACTAACATTATAAGAATAATTGAATGCAAAATGTACCAACTAAATGCAAATTTACTTTCATTTCTACATATTCATGAACTTAAATTATATGTAAAACATTTAAAAGCATCAAACCATGCATGCATCATGAAAATTGTGGGCCATGTTTTATAATGAAACTTTATCTAACTTATGCAAGTTTTCATTCAAACAACTTTATATTAAAAGTTAACTATCAATCGACATCCATAGTAACCTTTCTATACATGAATGCAAAATTTACATACCATATTTTATAATTCAATTTTAAGTTATCATTGTTTTAGACATTTACACCAAATTATAAGATTCCTTCAAATGCAAAATGTAGACATCACATTTTGTAATTTGTAATTTTAATAAATTCATTTTAAATAAGGCAAGACAAAACAACTTAAAAAAAAAAAAAAAACTAAGAATCATCTACTAACATTATAGGAATGATTGAATGCAAAATGTACCAACTAAATGCAAATATGTAAAACATTTAAAAGCATCCAACCATGCATGCATCATGCAAATTGAAGGCCATGTTTTATAATGCAAATTTATCTAACTTATGTAAATGTGCATTCAAACAAATTTAAATTAAAAGTTAACTATCAACCTACATCCATAGTAGCCTTTCTATACATGAATGCAAAATGTACATGTGTCCAAGATTTATATCATGATAAAAGTAAATATAATATAAAAACACCGTCAAGTAAAAAGTTGCATCAAAGAGAATCTTGCTGAAATATACAATTTATCAACATCCTCGTGCTCTCATCAGTATCATGGGTGCCCTGCACAACATGTGTAATTTCATATATACATAGTATTTTGTACTTTAAAATTAAATTTTAATGTTTTAAAATTAAATGAGAATGTAATATCATCAAAACAAAATTATAAAAGTTTCAAATTCCATGAAATACCTCATGGTGTTCCCCCTCCATTATTCCCTTTTGGTGTTCACCATGCATTGTGCCATCCTGGATACCCTGTACAATACATGTACATGTATGTGTTAAAAATTTTAAATTTCACATGAAAATTATGCATAAATTCACAATACTAAAAAAATTGTTACACGAATTTTTCAAATTGTTTAGATGATCCTATCCCCATTGTTGACTCCATCGCTAAAGTCCTTGGAGAATGGAAATCATCTCCCCAAACCTAAAATTCCAAAATTTTAAAACTATAAGATAAATCTATCTCATTTTTTAATGAAACTTGCACTTAAATTTATAACAGAACAAAAGTGAAATATTCAATACTTGTGGTACATCTCCTAATAAGGAGGAAGAGGGTGGCACTATGTCCAAAACATCAGGTGGAATCAGAATATGTTAACATTTAATTATATATACATAATTATTTATTTTAAAAATATGTCCTCACAATATATGGTATAATAAAAGTAAAATAATAATTGTATCAACATGAACTCTTCAAAAAAACCAACATCTCTCAAGATATCTTCATTGGAACCTGAACCTCGGATCATGAAGTTATCAAAATTTTCATTCAACAAACGAGTTAATTGCAAATGGTGAACATATGACACATTTATGTTAGATTATATCTGAAAAAAATAACAAAATGTATGTGAAATGACATTAACACATACATTACAAATTACATTAGAGTATCCACCCTAACCATTAACACATACTGATTCCACACCCTTTTCTTCATGAACAATTAGGTCTTCCCAACCATTATGGCAAGCCTTTGCATATGATTTAAGCTCCTCAGTACTCATATTATCTATCTCCTAATCTATTTTATATACGAAATTATCACGTGCATCATCTCGTGCTCTTTGTTGATTTAGAATGATATCAATTCCAGTCAAGGCACTTTGTATGTTTTCTATAATGGCATCCCTTCCTTCTCAACTAATTTGAGAAGTGGCATCAATCTCTGACCGCAAAGTTACCAAACGAGGAGGTTAGTGTACCAAAAGTGGTTGAGGGCAAGGAAATTCAGTATCACATAATGTGCCCTTATGATCATATAACCGACCTTTCCTAGTACCATATTATTTAGATGGAAGGTTTGTATAATCATGTTTCATACCCAAAAGAAATTATGCATAAAATAATTTTACAAAATAAACTGGAACGTCATCATTCCATGGGAGCTTTCCATACACTGCAAAGAACCTATCATACAAATGGTTGGCTATATCAGGGTGCTTGAAATATTGCACCTTGAGCATCTTTCTTTTTGACCCTTCTTTGAAATTAAATATAGATTTTGCACTTTTTTTTGTAACCCTTTTATCAACCTTGACCCATTTATCGAGACCCATCATTGCTTCTTTTCTATGCCTCATCATATCTATAAATGGATTTGTGGTTGGCCCAAGATTCTTGTAAATATCAAGAAATGAGCTTAGAGAGTGCATAACTATTTCCAAGCTTTCTCTAATTTTTGTAGGGAGCTCCAAACTCCCAAGATTTTTCCTCAATTTATAATAACGATTTTTGCGCCTTTGTAATGTGCATTGTTGGAGGTTAGTATCCCAAGGAATATTTTCTGGAATATCAGATGGATAAATGGTAGTTGGTGTCTAACATTCTTCTTGAACTATACAGCTTCTCTTATGTCTACTTGGACCAACATTTTCACCCTTTGGATCAATATATAAAATTACATAAATGTGAACAAATGTATTCATACATATATGCAAGATAGACATGAATAAGCATATGTACATACAATTCATTTTAACATATATATATATATATATATATATATATATATATATATATATATATATATATATATATATATATATATATAATTGACCAAAATGATGTTGACCACCTAGAGAATGTTGACCACCTTAAGATTGATGACCACCTAGAGAATTTTGACCACCATCACATGAAACCATTGTGAGCGGAGGATCTAGAAAAAATAGAAAATCAATTCAATGTTTATGTGTAAATACATACGATTCTACTTAGATATATATATATATATATATATATATATATATATATATATATATATATATATATATATATATATATATATATATATATATATATATATAGATATATATATATAGATACATACATACATACATACATACATACATACATACATACATATATATACCACGATGTGAATGATGGACCTCCCCCAATTCATTTGATATTCTCTTTTATCCATGACCTTGACCTTTCGCTCTAATAGATGCATGAGACTCAATTGATGTTCGCCTCGAATAATCATGTGGAAAATGCTCATACATTATATGGATATTTATAGATATATAGATGCATGGTATTTAAAAATTTACCTCGTGTATTTACAATTCTTTTTTTAAATGTTATTTAGAAAAGATCAAGAATTCATAAAAATTTTGTAACCCTTGATGTTACCTCATACATTTAAAAATATTCAAATTTCAATTTAAAAAGATTAAGAATTCAGAAAATTGATATAACCCTTGAAGTTACCTCATGCATTTAATTGATGTAACCCTTGAAATTACATCATGCATTTTAAGATCTTAAAATTGTTATTTGAAAACACTGAAAGAATTCATAAAATTAATGTAACAATTTGAAGATCTTCATTTAAAATATACTCAAGACTAAAAACACAAATGTTGAAGCAAGCACGTTTTTAAATAAATACATAATTTTCTAAAATATGTCAAGTTCATCAAGTTGTGCTTACATACTAGGGGCACACTTGGTATAGAATTGAAGAAAACACATGGTCATTAAAAATGACACATTGATAACTAAAAGACACACACATATCAAAGATATATTACAATGTCCATGTCAAGTTCATCAAGTTGTGCTTACATAGTGGGGGCACACTTGGTATAGAATTGAAAAAAACGCATGGTCATTAAAAATGACACATTGATAGCTAAAACACACACACCTATCAAACATATCTTATAATGTACATCAATAAATATTGATGGATAACTTCTTAACACAATTCATCTTTCACATACAAATTTTGAATTGCCATTGCCCCATACAATAGATCACTAGACATCTTATTAAAATTTGCACAATGTCTTATGCTAAATTATTGAAATTGACTAACAATATTCTTTCTTCTCCATGCAGTTGTTTTAGCCTCTCTTTTTTAACTTGGTACACACCTTTCATCTGGTTTCACACAAGTTCAGAATTAGTGAAGACTACAATTCCATTGGATCCATACTCCCTAGTCGTTCCCAAGCCTTCTATCAATGCAATATAATATACTTCATTGTTTGTTGTTCTTCCAGGTAAATTCATTTTCCTTTGGATGACTTTGTTCATCACAATATTGTAAGCACATAAGTAATCACTGCTTGCCCTGTATTGGGATAACAAGAAACTTCTATGCATAATTTCCATTTTTCAACCATATTTAATGGGTTTTATGATCCCTATAAAAACAAAATTCAATAAAATGAATTTAATATATTTATATACGTATTGTTAGGTTGTGGAAAAAATCACTGTTTACACAATTTGTCAAAACACTAGGTAGCAAGAAAGGTTGTTTCTACTTGGTTGGATGGTTGGAGAATTGAAAGAAGAAAACAACTAGAGATCTCTAATTCAACTCAACTACACATATATAATTCATTTAACTTAATTTCAACTCAAATAAAGTTTGGAAGTATTTACTAATTTATTTTTATGTTCATTCCACATATACAAAGCTTTCTAATTCAGCTTAGCTTAAAATCACCTAAGTTTGAAAGTTTTTCTTAAGTTGTTTTTTATTTACATTCTTTGAAATTTAACATTTATTCTTCCTTGTTATAAAATTTTTTTATTAAAGCGATAATACATGTTTATTAATGCCATACATGTGTCTATTTATATGCTTCTTTAAAAACTATAGTTAACAACGGAAAAAAGAAAAAAGAAAAATGAAAAATGATAGACCGGTTTTATTCTAGTAAATTTAACACTTATATTACCTTGTTATAAAAAGTTCTTACTAAAACTATAATGCATGTGTATTTACATGGCTTAAGTAGATCTATTTATATGTGTTTTTTTTCAGAATATAGCTAATAAAGAGGAAAGAAATTAAAATGAAAGATGATAGACCGAGTTTTGTTCTAGTAAATCTAATATCTATGTTGCCTTCTTAAAATTAAAACACTAACATTAAAATTAAAAAACCAAAAATAGATAAAAAAGAAATTCCAAAACTCTAATTAGCTTCAATCTCATGCACCCAATAAAATAGAAATAAAAAAGATGTATCTCAAAAAGAAACTTCTACTTGAAAAGAGAAAGTACAAGAACCTTCAATTAAGTGTATTCTACCTCATCTTAGGAATAAGACCCATGTTCCAAGGAAATAAGGAAACAAAGTGAATTACACATAATGAAAAAGGAAACATAAATGAACATATAACAATAGAAGCAAGGAAATTATGTTACCAAGAAGCATCAAGGTTGTTCTACAAGATAAATCAAGGTAGAGCAAGTCAACCCAATAACATTAAAATTAAAACACCAAAAATGGATGACAAATCAATGCCAACACTCTAATTATAAACCCAATAATATTAAAATTAAAACACAAAAAATAGATAACAACACTATGCCAACACTCTAATTAGCTTCAATCTCATGTACCCAAAAAAATAGAAATGAAAAAATGTATCTCAAAAAGAAACTAGTACTTGAAAAGAGAAAGTACAAGAACCTTCAATTACGTGTATGCTACCTCATCTGAGGAAGCTAATAAGACAAGTGTTCCAAGAAAATAAGGAAGCAATGTGAATTACACATAATGAAAAAGGAAACATAAATGAACATATAACAACAGAAGCATGGAAAATATTTTACCAAGAAGCATCAAGGTTGTTCAATGTCCATGATATCATCTTTCTTTTCATTAATGTCGTCTTTGTTGATCAAATTCTTCATTTTGTCGATTAAAAGGTTATGTGCTAGGATGATGTGCAAATGCTACTAGCATTAATGATAGGTGCATCAATTCTAATTCTTTGGCACTGCATCATATGCCCATATTTTTAGGATATAACATTTTGATCGAGTAGGGCCTTTTGATAATCATAGGGATTCTCTTCAGAGCATTTTGTTGCATTTGGACAATAGTTCTATAAGATAAATAAAGGTAGAATAAGTCAACCCAATAACATTAAAATTAAAATGCCAAAAATAGATGACAAAGCAAACCAACACTTTAATTAAAAACCCAATAATATTAAAATTAAAACACCAAAAATAGATGAAAAAGTAATGCCAACACTCTAATTAGATTCAATCTCATGCACCCAACAAAATAAAAATGAAAAAAATGTATCTAAAAAAGAAACTACTACTTGAAAGAAAAAATACAAGAACCTTGAATTAAGTTTATTCTACATTATCTTATGAAGTTAATAGGACCCATGTTCCAATAAAATAGGGAATCTTGAAGTGAATTACACATACTGAAAAAGGAAACATAATTGAACATATAACAACAGAAGCAAGGAATAAATAAAGGTAGAACAAATCAACCCAATAACATTAAAATTAAAACACCAAAAATAAATGACAAACCAATGCCAATACTTTAATTATCAACCCAATAACATTAAAATTAAAACACCAAAACTAAATGACAAAGAAATGCCAACACTCAAATTAGCTTCAATCTCATGCACCCAACAAAATAGAAATGAAAAAGATGTTTCTAAAAAATAAACTACTACTTGAAAAGAGAAAATACAAGAACCTTCAATTGAGTGTATTATGCCTCATCTTAGGAAGTTAATAAGACCCATGTTCCAAGCGAATAGGGAAGCAAAGTGAATTACACATAATGAAAAATGAAACATAATGAACATATAACAACAGAAGCAAGGAAAGTATGTTACCAATAACCATCAAGGTCTTTCTACGAGATAAATCAAGGTAGAACAAGTTTTGGTTTATATTTTGGAAGATTTTTATGTCTCTTTCAATGATATTTTAATTATTCCAAATTTTTTATATAATTATAAGATATATATTAATTGTTAAGTGTGGGGTTAATATTTATACATTCAAATTTCATGAGATAGAGATTAATTGATATGTGTGAGTTTAATCCTTGTACATTCAAATTTCATGAAAAAATTGAAAGAAAACCATTTTTAAGGAAATTAAACTACCCTAATAGGCTTCCCAACAAACTTGAGCTAATTGTGTTGTAGAAAAAGATAACCTCTAAGTTGTTGTTATAATATTCTAATTACCTATAAATGTTCTATTGTTTGTAGTTATTTACAGTTGCCTAGTTATTGAACATTTGAGGATGGATGTTTTAAATGTGATGATTTTATGTGAATAAACTCGCAAATCTGTTTCTGAATGTGATATTCATAATTGTTTTCTATTCACCAAGAGTAGAATCTAGCCTAACATTGTCAATTAATTTAGATTTCAGTTCTTAGTTTTACTATGTTTTTCCATTCCCTGTAGTTCTGATAAGTTAAGTTCCCATACCCATATCTCAATATTTGTATATCCTATAGGCTCTGGTCTGGCAAAATATTTCAAGCAAGGTTATGAAAAATCACTAGCAATATAGGGTAGGCAAAAGCGTAGACATAATTAGTGTGGTTTGATCATAGTTAAGACTTAATCGAATTATCTAGAATATAATCCAAATTATTAAAATAACATTTGAGTGTAATGTTTTTTCATTTTTGGAGTTGTAATGAGGCTAACAATTCCTCATTCTTTTTGAAGGCATGGAAATATTTTGCTTGACACTTTTGGGAGATCTTTCCCTATTGAGAGAGTCTTCCCCTACTGAGAGTCAGTCAATTCTTCTGTAATTGTAGTTGGATCTGGACAACATTATTGTACTCACAAAACAACTGGAGACTAATAGACTGTGTTAACATCTTTCATTTTAATCCAAGGCATCAATTGGTTAGGGATATGGTCTCACAGAAACTTGTGTTGGCACAACCTATTTTGAATGGGATGATATGACTATTGTTCATGTTGGTCCTCCACTTCCCTGTTCCTATGTTAAGGTATAGTAGTTTTGTTGCCAGAAATTTAAGTTGGAAAAATTTTAGCCATTGTTGCAAAATAATAATAATGTGTGATGTTCTGATATCTTTTACATGATTCACATACATGGGATAGTTACAGAGCATAACTAAATAAATCATTTGAAATCCTTTATGGGTGCAATTAAGAAGAGTGCAATGAAAAAGGAATCTGAAGTTAAGAAGTCGTTCTTAAGGGAAAAAGGTATCATAAATTCTTCAATAAATTAATACCACAGGCCTGAATTATAAATGGTTATCTTCGTTGCAAGGGAACTAAAATGAAACTAAACAATGGGTATTACAAGTGATTAATACGATTATGACTCACAGGAATACTAATAAAGACTGAGAAGATGGAATCTCTGTCACAAGGGACTCAATCTACATTTATTTTCTTTCCTTGGCTATATGTTCTATATGATATGCACCTCAAAAATTTAGTTATTTTTTTACAAGAGAGCCTTGGGCAACTTACCTGATCTAGTTGAGGAGGTTGAGAAAGATGCTAGCGACGAGTTCAACCAACCAAAATTCCTCTAGCGCCACGCTGCAGAGAAACAAAAAAAAGATATATAAAAAGTTCAAATTAAAAAATTCCTGTAAAAAAATAAATTACAAAAAAATTTAAATAAATAGCGAACCTCACAGTGCTCGGCTTTGGTTCGAATCAAACTAACCACAATCACAACACAAAGCAGTAACATTACTCAACTCAACCAACCCTAATCACAACAAATATTTAAATTTCAAATGAACCTCACAACACTCATCTTCGATTTGACTCAAACCAATCACAATCACAACACAAAGCAGTAACAATGCTCGGCTCAACCAACCACAATCACAACATAGAGAAGTAACATTGCTTGGGTCAATAGACCACATATAGAAATAAACAGAGTAGAAAAATTTGCAGCGAGGTCTGGGCCGTCATATATATAAACATTTTTTTGACCGAAAAAATAGTTCAATTGAATCATCTATTCGGTCGAATTATTTATTCAACCGACTATTTATTCGACCGAACAATTTTTTTCCAATTTTTTCAACTTCGGAAAAAAATTATTTTAACAATCGACATTAGTCTAAGCAACCAAAAGTTCAACTGAACATTTGTATAATTGTTCAGCAAATAAAAATAAAAATTGTTCGACCGAAAAATTGAGATTGTGAATTTTTCGAAGGCATTTCTCACAAAATTGTAACCAAACTTTACATTTTCACCCATATCTATTGTCTCAACCTACCTCTCTCTTCCTCTCAATCTCCGTCTCTTTTTCTCTCTCACTTGCCTTCTTTTCCTCTCTCCTTTGTATCTCACTCCCTCTTTCCACTCTCCTTCACTCCCCCAAACACACTTACTCTCTCTCCCAACATTAAGTTTTTTCTTTGCCTCCTACCCGCTCTCCCTTCTCTTCTCCCCCCTCTCTCCCTCTCACTCCCATATCCATCCCCCTTTCATTCTCTCTCTCCCACTCACTCTCTCACTCTCCCCCATCTCTTTCTCTCCCCTCCTTTCTCTCTCTTCCTTCTAGCTCTATCTCTATCTCACTTCATCTCTCATTCTCTCTTACTCTCTCTCCATCTCCCACTTTATAATTTTCTCTCCCTACCCAGCCTCTCATTTTACCACTCACTCATAATCTATATTCCCCATCCTCTTTCTATCTTCATGTCTCACTCCCTCAGTGCCTCCTTCACTACAATCCCAATACAAATTTATATATCTCTCTATCCTTATCTCAACATGCCCCCCCCTCTCTCTCTAGCTCTATATATATTTCATTTCCTCTCTCACTCTCCTTCAATACCTCCCCCTTCTCATTCTCTCTCCCTTTCCCCATCACTATATCTCTCTTAATCTTCCTCTCTTTTTCCTCTCCTTTCCCTCCTTCCCTCCCTTAGTCTCTTGTCCAAAAAAACCCTCATCCAACTTTATGATTAGTTAGGTGGACTCAACTTGCCTAGAGGGAAACCAAGTCTGTTGGCCACCTAACATTACAATAAACCATCTAGAGAAAAAAGTAATTAGTATTTCTACCCAAGATATATAAGTTTGTATGTCTTTGCCTTGCTCAAACACTATTTGCCTATGAACATAAGAAATAACATTCTAGAAATTAAAAGCTATATGCATATATAATTAAAAAAACTAACACCGTCTAGCAGACTACTCCTCTCCCTCGGTAGAAGTAGACTCTACTGGAGTCGGATCCTTAGCATTGGATCCTAGAAGCACTAGCTGTGAGAGAAAGCAAGGGCAGTGATATGAAATTCATCGAAGGTGGCCATCTTGTTTTTGCAGCTAAAACTATAGTTTATGGAAGTCTTGTTTACAGTCGAGGAAGTCTTGCACCGTTTTTGCCATGCTCACAGAGATCTTCTCTAAGGCCTTTCCCAAGATACCCTTCATGGACTAGTACAGGTACAAAGTCTGCTTAAACAGGGTGACACAACCATAGGTGTGCCCAAGATCAGGCACCATAGCCTACCAATCCTCCACCTCAATGTCCATCGATTTAGTCTATCAGTTCAAGTTGGCTTCCCATTCTTGAATTAACTTCATGATTTCCTTACTTTTCCCTTCACTATATGTTGTGGTGGAATTGTTTATGATGCTGACAACTAGTTTGTGGCCTCACATTTTCCCCTAGAGGAGCTAGGTAGCTCTTCCTTCATAGTCGCCTTGGTTCTCCTACCACAGCCTCTAGCAGTTGTTCCCTGCACCATTGCCACAAACTCACAGTGTGCAGTGGAAAGGTGGGTAGGGAAAATTGCTTGTACAGGAGGTGCCCAGGCCCAGAATCTTTTCGCTTCCAAGTGACCCTACTGCCCCACACACCTGCCAAGGGAGAAGCACTAAATAGTGATTTCCAATACAAAATTCAAGGACCTTCCTCCCGTCTATTCCCATGCATGTCATCCTTTTCATCCGACCCAAACAGAGACACAACTTCCACAACCCAAAACCAGTTATCATAGCATTTAGAAGAAGAATTTAAGAGATCAACATGACTAACACCATAAGGTTTGTCCATATATAGCAAACCCACAGTTCTGACCCCACAAACGCTTCCACAGAGGTAGAGGGCATGGGAATCAGCTGGACGGACAGAGGAAAGGATACGGCTCCAGGACTAGCAAACATACAGGGAGAAAAACTTCAACCCATCCCTGGGAAAGACAGTAAAACTAATCCCAGAGGTGGTGTTGTTGAAAACGCACCCCCAAACCGCAGTGTTATCAAACTAAACCAGAAGAAGAAGGTCTCAAGGGTAAACCATAGAGGCACAAACCCTGTATAACCCCATTCGAGAGAGGAGAATTTCAAACCGAATAGACATAGATCCTATGTCGGTCAAGAGGACGTACTGCATCGGGGGTACATGCACCAACAACTTCCTAGAACCTCGCTTTCTCACAACCACAGGAAAATTGACACCATGTACACCCAATTCCCATAGCCAGATAAATTGTTACACAGAGGAGGGAAAGTAGAAACAGGTCACATACCAGTTTACCCTCGCCTGGAGAAGATTAGCCCACCACCTCGCCTGGAACCACATCGTTCCTCTACACTCGCCGTCTCCCTTACTCGCGTATTTACCTTGAATAAAGCACTTACCAGCAACTCTCATGGAGCACTTAACACAATTCCAAACCTAATACATAATGTCGATGCCACTTCTTGCGGGAGTATTAACCACTTGCATGCATGGATCCATTGCACCTATCGCCTCGAGCATGTGGAGGGAGGTGGGTTTGTACCCCATGGCCCTTTGCATTTAACTACCATGATGGGAATTTTGTCCATCTCACACTTTGATGGGGGAAAATGAAGAATAATTTAAATGTAAAATAAATTTGCAATATTTTAGATAATTTAAACTAGCCAAGATCCATCTTAAACCTGGATCTCTCAAGGGCTTGGAGGATCAAATCTCTAGAAATCCCTAGAGGTGCAAACCTCTTTTTGAATGCAAAACTTGATGAAAGGTTTGCACCTTGAGAGATCTGATCCTTCTCAAAGCTTGATAGAGCCAAGTTTAACATGGATTTAGGCTAACATTTTTACTTTCTAGTATGAGAGAGATATGTAATTCTTTCATATTGCAATGCACACTTTGAGTAGATATGAATAGGGTATTTGAGGGAGATGTTGTCAAGTAAAATTACAGTTAAAAATATAAAACAATATCTACATTGATAAATAAATAAAATAGCATCTTAGATCTAAAAAGATATGATGAATCAAATCTATTAAAATGTAAACTTTTACTCAAATTTTACACTTAAAAAATGTTATATCTTGAAAATTTTAATCCCTCTAAATACTTAATAAATAAAAAATTAAAATAAATTTTAAAAACTTTATTTCTACTCTATTCCATCACAATATTATTCTACTGTATTCCATCGCAATAACGCGTTATTAATACTATAATAATCACTAGGGATCGCCATCTCTTTAAACCCTAAACCTAAATGGTAAGCGTGAGTATCGATGTTTGCGTGAATGGCAAGATTATTAAAAGCCCAACATCGTTTTTTTCACATGAGTAGAGTTAAATTTGGATCTAATAAATATGGTTATGTTGTTTTTTTAAAGACCGCATACTCGTCACTCGCACCGAAAAGCTCGTAAACCAATATAATTTAAAACAAAATCAAAACAATTTTTCAAAACAATTTTTTTAATATATTCGATCTTCTATTTTTTTAATAAATCAAAACAATTTTTTTAATATATTCGATCTTCTATTTTTTTAATATAGATTTAAATTGAATTAATATTTTTTTGGTTTTGGAAAGTTCAATGGACAATAATCATGAAAATAAAATCTTACTAAACCAAAAATTTTGAGTTCAAATATTGTACTAGGCTATCTTTTTAATTTCTTTGAAATACAAAAAATACTAATACATTTTAATTAACTTGAAATTTATTTAATTTAATTAAAATCTATAAAAACATAACTATCCTATAATCAAAGTTTGATTTAATAATTTTTTTTGTAATTTGAATTTTTAAACATATCAACTTTTTAAATATTTAATTAAAGTTTTATTATATATGTCTATTTTAAAATAGGGTTTCTGGAATTTAACTTAATTGTTAATAATTATTAAATGGATGGTTTGGATTTAATCTATATAAAATATTTGAGAATATTTATTCTTCATAGTGTACACAAATGAAAAATTGAGATTTATTTTCAAAGTAATTATCTCTTTTCTTACATTTTAATTAAATTCATTAATTAAAAAAATGTCATATGAAATAAGTCATGGTTTTTGGGCATGTGCTATTGATAAGCCATGGTATAGGCCCATCGCATTATAACAAAGGCTATTTATAGAGAGAATATCTATGATAAAGTACGATTGAGTTTCCATGGTTAATAATCTTGTTACATGTGTTTTTAAATGTGTATCTATTTAATTTATATATGAATTATTTTATCAATAATAATTATAAAAATCATTATTATTATTGTTATTTTAAAGAAAATTATAATTTAGTTAATTTTTATGATTTTTTAAATTATACTAATTTGGGATGTATGATGAAGTAAGTGTTTTGATGTTTATTATGAATTAATGTTTATTAGTATTTACCAGTTATTTAATTTAGATGGTTATGGTACTCTATGTTATTTATCATTTTATTAGCAAAATTATTTAAAGAATGATGAAGATTTATAATTTAATTAAAATATTAATGATGTTACCATCTGAATTAAATTTGTACATATTAATTAAAATTTAGTAATTTGTAATTAAATTTTGGAAATATTTTTTTAGTAATTTATAATTAGAGTTTTGAAATATTTTGTTTAGATTAATTAAAATTATATGGTATAAAATTAGTAATTGTTTCTGTTAATTAGATTTTATTTAATGTAAAGCTCAGATTTAGAATATAATCAAGATGATCGAATTTAGTTTTAAAAACGTTAGTATTGGTCGTAGATTTTGTGACTTTAATAAACTTTTCCCAAAGAATAAGAGTAAAATTCCAGATTTGGGTGGAGGATGAGTTGCAGGACACCATTCTCTTTGAATCGTTTTATTACGATTCCAGGGCTTTGTAGGAATTACAATGGAAAATCGATGGATACACATTAAGAGGTGGGTGAGGTTAAATCTATGATGATTTAAATAATTGGTTTTTAAGTTTATTATGATAGATTTATTTTAAATACACATTTAATATAAGTTTAAAGAGATTTGATTTTTTCACGTGTTTTTTTATGAGTTGATATTATTTAAATATTTTATATAGATTTTTTACTTAACATGAGTAAAATTTCAATTTTGATGACAGACAAATATATTTACACATAGCACTGCGCTGTAGAATGATCTTGTCAGGGTAACTCCAGAATGAGCGGGAGAGAAAACTGATCTTATTATTCATTAGCTAACTCATATTTATATACATAAATACAACGGATCAGTTCATCTTCTTGATGACTGTCCAGTTCACCCATCCGTTTCGGATTAGGTGTCAACATTCCCCCCCTTAATCTGAAGGGATGTTGGTGAGTCCAAGCATCGTTCTGAATCTTTCAAGCTTTTCTCTTCCAAGCGCTTTGGTGAAGATGTCTGCAATTTTCTCGTTTGTGGAACAATGGCGGAGATGGATTGTTTTGGCCTCAACATGATGTCGGATCAGATGATATTTAGTATTGATGTGCTTAGTACGATCATGGAACTTTGGGTTCTTGGCCAACTTTATTGCAGATGTGTTATCAATCATGAGTGGAGTTGATTGTATTTGTTTTACCTGCAAATCTTCAAGAATTTTCCTGAGCCACACAATTTCTTTCGTTGCTTCAGCTGCTGCCACATATTCTGCTTCTGTTGTGGAATATGCTGGTACTGATTGTTTGCATGATCTCCAGGAGACAGCTCCTGATCCAAGACTCATAGCATATCCTGAAGTAGATACCCCAGTTTCTTTGTCTCCATCAAAGTATGAATCAGAGTATCCAATCAAGTTGAAGTCGTCCACCTGTGTATACTTGATTCCAAGGTCTTGAGTTCCCTTCAAGTACCTTAGAACTCTTTTTGCAGCAGACCAATGTCCCTCACAAGGCTTTTGCATAAACCTGGAGAAGATTCCAACAGCAAATGAAATGTCTGGTCTGGTAGTAGTGAGGTAGATGAGACTTCCTACAAGCTGTCTATACTTTGTTGCATCCTCAAATTCCTTTCCTTCAATAGATGTGAGCTTCAAGTTTTGTTCCATTGGAGTACAAAGGGGATTGCACTCTGTCATGCCAAATCTGTTTAACAAATCTCCAATGTATTTCTTTTGAGAAATAAATATGGATTTTGGATGTTGGGTTACTTCAATGCCAAGATAGTAATGAACATAGCCCAAATTAGTCATTTCAAATTTTTTTCCTAATTCTTTCTTTATGGACGCAATATAGCTTTCATTGTTCCCTGTCATTAAAAGATCATCTACATATACCACAAGATATACAACTGTTTTGCCAACTTTCTTGATAAATAAAGTTGCATCATCAAGATCAAAATGATTGAAGTTGAGTTTCAGAAGATGCTCAGTTAGTTTTTCATACCAGGCTCATGGTGCTTGTTTGAGGCCATACAAGGACTTCACAAGTTTGCATACTTTGTGTTCATGTCCTTTCATAGCAAATCCTTCAGGCTGGGACATAAAAACATTCTCTTTTAGATCTCCATTCAAGAATGCAGTTTTTACATCCATTTGATGGACTTTCCAACCGTTCTGAGCAGCTAGTGCAAAGAGTGTCCGGATGGTGGCCCATTTTGCTGTGGGGGCAAAAGTTTCCTCATAATCGACACCTTCCTTCTGTGCAAAACCTTTTGCCACAAGCCTAGCTTTGTGCTTCTCAAGTGAGCCATCAACTTTGTACTTGTTCTTGTAGACCCACTTGCAGCCAATTGGTTTGGTTCCAAATGGAGGATCAACCAGCTTCCAAGTGCCATTCTTTATGAGGGCATCATACTCCTTCTGCATCGCTTCTTTCCATTCATCATGAGAAGCAGCTTCTTTGAAGGAAGTTGGTTCAAAATCTGTAGACAAGTTCAATTCACAATCATAAGTAACATCCATACCAACAGGTGAATTAGAGTTATCTACATCGCCTCCATCTTGTCGGTTTGTATTTTTGGTTCCTGTTTTTCCAATTTCATCAGGATGAACACTTTCAAGTGTCTTTGTCAGCCACTTTGGGGGACCTTTCTGAGATGGTCCAGGCTGCTCTGTTGATTGAGTTGGGTCTGAATCAAGATTGAGTCTCCCAATTCTATCAATTACATCACTTAAAGCATCATCCGTTGTTGGAGTGTCATGCAGGGGAGATTGTTCTTCAGAAGAAGATTCCACATGTTGATCTAGTATAGGAATCCCCCCTTCAAGATGTGGAATCTGATTATCAAACTCTTGAAATGATTTCGGTTTTGTGAATCTATCCAAGCGATCAAGTTGCCGCTCAACAACACTGTCAGATTTGGATGATTCAAGAAAAATGACATCTCTAGATAAAACAAACTTTTTATTTACATCATCATAGAGGCGGTATGCTTTAGATGTGTTTGAATACCCCAGGAAGATACACTTACGACTTCTAGCACCAAGTTTGTTTCTATGTACCTTTGGTATTAAAGCATAACAGGTGGAACCAAAGATCCTGAGATGTTTTACTGAAGGAACATGTCCATACCACAATTCATAAGGAGTCTTGTTTCTTATAGCACTAGATGGACATCTATTCTTTATATATGCAGCACATAGAACAGCATCAACCCAAAACATTGTCTTTACATTTTTGAAGAAAAGCATGGATTGTACCATATTCAATATTGTTCTATTCATTCTTTCTGTTACACCATTCTGTTGAGGATTATAAGGCACAGTTGTTTGATGTTTAATCCCATGTTGGCGAAGATAGTGTTCAAATTCATTTGATGTATATTCTTTTCCATTATCAGTTCGAATAGACCCAATATGAGATTGTGCATCATTTTCAATCCATTTATGAAAATTCTTGAATGTTTGAAAAGCATCAGATTTGTTCTTCAATAAATAAACCCAACACATTCTGGTGTAATCATCAATAAATTTCATGATATATTTATTTCCATTTGCAGAAGAAACAGGCATTGGACCACATAAATCTGAATGAATGAGTTCAAGCTTCCTATGTGCTCTTGAATTTGAATCATGAAAAGGCTGTTTGCTATGCTTTCCTAGAATGCAAGCATCACATTGTTTATGTTTTCTAGGAATTGTAGGCAAACCAGCAACACTATTTTTTTTCAACAAGCGGAGACTATCATAGTTTAAATGTCCAAATCTAGCATGTCATAATAAACTTGATGGAAGTGTACCTTCTTCATGATGAGAAATATATGAAAAATGTTGTGCATGAGTAGAGGTTCCTTGCAGTTTAAGAAGTCTTTCTTCTTCTATACCCCTCATGACAATTGAATGGTCAGATGCCTTTCTTACCTCAAGCTTTCCATCAAACATATGAATGGAGTGACCTTGCTGGCGGATGTGGACC
This sequence comes from Pinus tabuliformis, assembly GCA_031772625.1. NCBI lineage: Eukaryota > Viridiplantae > Streptophyta > Pinopsida > Pinales > Pinaceae > Pinus > Pinus tabuliformis. Next base: position 1,326,073,268 of record CM062805.1, on the reverse strand, counting down.
AGGGACAACAAGTTTCTCTTGAGCTGTGGGAGATATAGAACATGGTCTAGAAGAAAGTCTGGAAGACCAGGCAGTTTAAGCCTGACTGTGCCAAGCCCTGATGGCTTGATTTTTGATTGATCTGCAAAGTATACTGCTCCATCAATATTGTCAGTGAAATCTTCAAAAAAAATCTTTCCTATGAGTCATATGACAGGTTGCTCCTGAATCAAGCAACCAGTCATTTTTCGAAGAAGCAAGTGAAGCATTAAACAAATCTTGATTTACTCCAATGTTACATTGTGCCTCAATATAGTGAGCGGATTCAGGTGCTTTACCTTTGTCTGTGTCATCAATTTTACCTTTCTGCTGATTTCTTCTCTACTCAATCTTTTCCCATGGTAGCTTGCATGTAGAAGCATCATGTGATCCATTTCGTTTGCAGCGAATGCAATGTAAGTCTGCCTTTTCTTCTTGAGAATGTCTGCCCCCCCTACCTCTGAAGTATCTTCTTCTTTCTCTTGAATGCATACTGTAACAAAAAATATTTCTGCTGATAGAAAAAATACTTCTGCTAAAAAACTTCTGCTGATAAGAAATTTTTTGCTGATAAAAAAACTTCTACTGATGTACAGTGAAATTGTACTCAAAAGGGCAACAGATTCTTTATGCACTAAGTTTTCTTCAAATGTCTCCACAATTTTATAAAATATCCTCCACAAAATATTCAAACAGTGTCCAAAAAACCATTCAAAACTTATTTAAATGGCGTCCATAACTCAAACCCTGGTCAATGTAACCACAGCGTTAGTGCACATATACATATTCAGCACCGCCCAGCGTATATGAAATCAATTCTCCATAATACTTTTCATACCAGGACCTACTACGATGTACTCACAGCTACCCCATCGTATTTAAATGAATGGTATGGGATTTAAATGAATATATGCTGCTACATAAACACAACACTTCATCGTTTCGAGTCAAAACCGGGGCTCCTCTGAATGTAAATTTAAGCAGAGATTGTTGACGTTTCTTAAGCGTTTTCAAACCGCATGCAACACAATACACATGCCACTGCTCTAGAGCACGACTTTCTTCAAACCGCATGCAACACAATACCATGACAATGCAACAGCAAATTTATCTGTTCATCAATTCAGTTTCAATAAAACGAAGTATGTGATTCAATTTCGTTTGGTAGCTCGACAGAAAGACGCCTGCGATCTGGTAGTTGAACAACTTTAGGTGCTACTGCTTCTGCTGCAGCGGGGAAATATCCTATTGTTGGTAATGGCTATGCAACCCAATATAGCAACGATGACTTGTTTTAACTTCAACGTTCAACACACTTGTCATTCCAACACATACAAAGAATTAATGCCAAACAAACACATATAAACCTTGAATTTTGACGCCACACAAGGTATCGCACATTATAATTGATGTAGAAAACAGCCAAGACCAAGGCACATTTAAACTCCGATCAATGGTCATTAAAGCAGAGGAACGAGGTCTTCAAAGCAGATAATTAACGATTGCAAGAGCTCGGCTTCGAACGAACGTATGAGCAACGTCCAACGACCAAATCTCAAATTCATCTCTTTGAAATAGGAATTTGGACTGAGAGGATTCCAAATTCCTCTTCCAGTAAGGTCACTGAGGTCACTGCTCTTCTGGATACACAGAGCACGACTCTCTTGGAGACACAGACTTTCGACTCAACATATCACAATATGCAATTAGTGTTTCGAAAAAGAGACCAGCGGAAAGGGAGTTGTCACGGAATGCTGATTCAGATGCTGAGAATGAAGATGTTTGTGGGCAAGAGGCGGCAGACGGAGAGGGAGGAGAGCCAGAACAGGCCGCAGAACAATCAATGATATTTTTTAACCGATGTGCAGAGACCCAATGACACGCAGGACAGAGGTAGAAACGCTCAGGTATTCAGCGCAGAGAATGAAACGCATGACAGAGGCAGCGCTCAGGTATGAGCAGCTCTCAGGACAGCAGGAGTTACAACTATTTCTAGGACCTGTGCTCTGATACCATGTCAGGCCAGGGTAACTCCAGAATGAGCGGGAGAGAAAACTGATCTTATTATTCATTAGCTAACTCATATTTATATACATAAATACAACGGATCAGTTCATCTTCCTGATGACTATCCAATTCACCCATCCGTTTCGGATTAGGTGTCAACAGATCTTCTCAACTAAATGATTTGTAAAATGACCACCTCAACTAAATAATTAAAAATATAATAAAATATAATAAAATATTAAATTATACATCCTATTCTTGTCGAAGAACCCATTCGAACTGAAACGGTCTAGAAATTGTACAGTAGCATCCCGGTAATGGAAAAAAGAAAGGTCAGAGGCCTCAGCCCAACCTGACTCCTTACCTAGGATCTCCTGGTTCCTATTTTTTTCATGGTCTAAGACCTTTATGGAACTATTTTATGATGGTTTTAGCCTTGTGAATATTAATCCCCAGAAGAATATTCAAGAACGATTGGTTGAAGTTCGATTTCCATTTTGATAACGTCGGACTATCAAGGCTGTATATTTTTATATAGTATACAATTAAAGATATCTTAAAACACATTTACCTAATAAATAATTTTAACTGGTTTAAATTAGTTATTTTTTTAATCTATAATTAATTACATTTTTATTAACATACAATTAACATTTTATCACTACATAAATAAACAATTCATTTGTAATTAAAAAATTTTTACCACAACATAAGTTAGTAGCGAGGCTTTCATCATAATATAAATTTGTATGTGGAAGCTAAATCACTTCCAAAGGGTGTTTGTAAGATTTTTATGAGACTTGCCATTGGAATATCAAATCAATGTAATCGAATTTAATTGTTATGATAAAATTGTTGAAAAGTCTATATATTTTTAAGTTATTTGATCATAGGCATGTTGAAATATTGATCGTATTTTATGATTAAACTGCCTTATAATCATCCATAACCATTAAACTATAAGAGTTTATTAATGATGACTCATCTCATAGCTTTGGTTTTAAGCGATATGGTTTCATGCATGCTCCCACCTCACTAGAAAGTTTTTTATTTGGTCATAAGTAATTTCGTTGCCCATGGACCTAAAGAGTACTTTGGTTACCAAAATAGAAAGATGTAGATTATTTCATTCACATTAACTCCAAAAATAGTGATTTTTCCATGCTTTATCGAGGATACTTCCATTTTAATGCGCAAGTAGACGCTGTAAATGGTCCATTTAATTCGCATTCCAAACTACTCCTTCGTGGCTACCGGCAGAATACCTAATGGATAAAGATTGTCAAATTTTTAGGCCATAGATTCCGATATAAGTGTTAGACCAGAACATATATAACTCACAATGGATTCATACTCAAAGACTTAGATGGCAATAGCAAAGAATAATTTCAGAGACAGACAAATGGAGAAACAACAAGATTACTTAGTCAGAAACAACAAAATAGATAAAAAAATCACTGGAGAACAGAAATCACTTTGCATTACATAACAGGTTTGGGCCTTGGCTTGCTTGCCTTAGCCAGAGAAATTACAAATTTATAGAGGCAGAAGAATGATCTTGAATCCTACGTGAATTTGGCTTCACACTTAACATTCTCCCAGTTGAAGCCAAATAAGAGTCATCAAGTCACACCGAGTCCTACCATGCCTCTACATAACTCATGTTTATTTAGTGGTAGAATCTTAGTGAGCATATCAGCAAGGTTCATATCTGTATGGATCTTTTCCAAAGATAATTGTTCTTCCTCCAACGCATGTCGAATCCAATGGTACCTTAAGTCAATGTGCTTGGTTTTTGAATGAAATGCTGGGTTTTTTTCCAAGTGAATGGCACTTTGACTATCACAATATAACACATACTTGTCTTGCTTTATTCCTATCTCTCTTAGAAATCGCTGCATTCACAACATCTCTTTACAAGCTTCTGTTGCAGCTATGTACTCTGCTTCTATTGTAGAGAGGGCTACTATTCTTTGTAGCCTTGACACCCAAGACACTGTTGCACCTGCAAATGTATACAAATAACCTATAGTGGACTTCTAGTATCCATATCTCCAGCCATATCCACATCTGTAAATCTTTCAAGCACAGTCTCATCATGACCAAAACATAAACAATAATGACTAGTACCCTTGAGATACCACAAAATCCATTTTGCTGCTTACTAATGTTGTTTGCCTAGATTGGCAAGGAACCTACTCACTACTCCCATTGAATATGCAATGTCTGGTCATGTGCATACCATGGCATACATCAAACTGCTAACTACTGAAGCATAAGGAATCCTGCTCATCTCTTCTTTCTCCTTCACATCACTAGGACATAATTCAGTACTCAACTTGAAGTGGGCTGCAAGGGGTGTACCAACTAGCTTCGCATCCTTCATATTAAACCTGTCTAGCACCTTCTTGATATATTTTTCTTGTGACAGCCATAACCTTTTGTTTTTCTGTCACGCATAATCTGCATGCCCAATATCTGTTGTGTTGGTCCCAAATCCTTCATTGCAAATTTTCTACCCAAATATTTCTTCAACCTATTGATCTTATTCTTATCATGCCCAACAATCAACATTCCATCCACATATAACAATAATATGATATACTTTCCTTGATCATACCTCTTGATATAGACACAATGGATCAGCTTCCAACCTCTGAAAACCATGTTCCAACATGAATGAATCAAATTTCTTGTACGATTGTCGAGGTGCCTGTTTCAACCCATAGAGACTCTTCTTCAACCCACAAACAAGGCCTTCTTTACCTTTTTCTATGAAGCCTTCTGGCTGCTCTATATAAATTTCTTCCTCCAATTCGCCATGAAGGAATGCAGTTTTTACATCTAACTGTTCACATTCTAGCTCTAAAGAAGCAACTAGACAAAGAATGACTCTAATAGATCACATTTTAACAATAGGTGAGAAAATATTAGTGAAGTCAATACCTTCTTTTTGGGCAAAACCTTTCACCACCAGCCTTGCTTTATACCTCTCCTTCTTTTCGTCACCTTCAAGCTTAATCCTGTACACCCATTTGTTTTGTAGAGCCTTTCTACCTTTTGGGAGGTTTACCAACTCCCAAGTTTTATTTTCTTGCAAAGATTTCATTTCTTCTTCCATTCTTTACTGTGCTTGACTTTACAAGCTTCTTGAAAACAATTAAGTTCACCTTCATCAGTCGACAAAATATAATTGGAAGGAGGATACCTTTGTGAAGGCTTATGAGGCCTAGAAGATCTGCAAATGAACTGTGGCGGTGCATTATCAGGGTGAATCTCCTGTAAAGGTTCCTGTAAGATTCCTTCTTCTTGTTTTTCATCATTTTCCACTTGTTCTTCTTCATGCTCGTGAATTTGCTATTCATTTTCTTGTAAAGGTGGTATGTTTTCCTGTTGCTCTTCAAACCTGTCAATAACCTTCTTGACCTCCAACTCACCTACAGTCCTTTTGAAAATTTCTAACTCATTAAATATAACATCCCTGCTTCTAATAATTTTATGTTTGACTAGATCCCATAGACGATAACCAAAATCTTCATCTGCATATCCCAAAAAAATGCATTTCATAGATTTATCATCTAGCTTAGTTATATTTTTTTTGGGAATATGTACAAATTCTTCACATCCAAAGATTTTCAAGTGAGAATAATTCAAATTCTTACCAATCCAAACTTCTTCGAGGATATCGCCATCCAACGCTATAGTTGGAGATCTATTTATGAGGTAGCAAGCGGTCTTGACTACTTCAGCCCAAAAATTCTTCTCCCAAACCAGAATTGGACAACATGCTTCGCACCTTTTCCATAATGGTGTGATTCATCCTTTTTGTGACACCATTCTATTGAGGAGTACAAGGCACAGTCTTCTCATGCTTTATGCCAAACTTGTTACAATATTCCTTAAATGCATTTGAGCAATATTCTCCACCATTATCTGTTTTTAAACACTTCAGCAATTTGTTAGTCTCTCTTTCAACAACAACATTGAATTTTTGAAATATTCCAAACACTTCCCTTTTATTTTTCATAGGATATGCCCAAGCTTTCCTGGATGCATTATCTATAAAAGTTACAAAAAATATGCTCCTCCTAATGATTTGATGTTAACAGGCCCAAACACATCTGAGTTTACCAATTCTAACACTTTTTTCTTTCTGTCATGGCCACCTCTAAGGACTGAAACCCTTCTTTGTCTACCATATATACAATGCTCACAAAGATCAAGATTGTAGGATTTCAAACCTGGCAATAAATTTTTACCAACAATGATTTTTAAGACCACCTCGCTTATGTGACCCAAATGCTTATGCCACAAATCTGTTGAATTTCCTTCTTTTGTGATAGCAGCGAAATCTAATTTTCCTAACAGTGTCTTCAATATGTATAATGTTCGAATCTTGGGTCCTTTGCCCACGACCAATGCACCTTTGCTAATTTTCCAGCCTCCTTTTCCAAAGATTGTCGAATAGCCTTCATCATCCAGTCGTACCACAGAGATTAAACTCATGCGCATTTCTGGTACATGCCCGACCTATTTCAACAATATATCTTGTCCATATTTCATCTTGATCTAGACATCTCCCACTCCAACAATACTACAAAAATTATTATTCCCCAAATGCACTCTACCATAACACCACGATTATATGAAACAAAACTATCTTTGCATGGGGTTACATGGTGAGATGCCCCAGAGTCAAGGATCCAATCAAAGCTACTGTTAGATGTATATACACATGCATCCTCTACTGAAATAGTAAACAACACAGCACCATCTGTGGCTACAGCAGTAGTTTGACCGTCATTTGTGATGGATGACTTGTGATTTGTATTAGACGGTCTCTGATCCTTTTGTTCTTTCTTCCAGAATCGACATTCTTTCTTCATGTGCCCAAGTTTGCCACAATGAAAGCAGATGATTTTTCCTCTCCTTGATTTTGATCGGCCTCTCGATCTTGATCACCCTTGTCGACCTCGATCCATTCTCCTACCATGATCAGCTAGAGCTAGAGCCTCTCCTCCCTAGTTTTCCGCAATTGACTTGCGTCGCAACTCCTCATTCATTAAATTGCTGCTGACATCATCAAAATTCAGGGTCCCTATAGTCTGAAGTGCTCATAGCTACAATTAAATTTTCCCAACTGTCTGGCATAGAACACATCAGCAATATGGCTCTAATTTCATCATCTAAAATGATTTTAATAGAGGCAAGTTGATTAGTAATAATATTAAATGCATTCAAGTGCTCAGCAATTAAACACCCTCCTTCATTTTGAGATTATAAAGCTTCTTCATCAAGAACACTCTGTTTGATGTTGTGTTCTTCTCATATAGATCATGGAGCTTCTTCCACAATCCTTCTGTCGTATTTTCTCCAGACACATTGAAATAAACATTCTTTGCTAAATATTGGCGGATTGTTGCAATCACCTTTCTATCTAGCTTATTCCACTCTTCATTTGTCATTGATGAGGGTTTCTTTGTTGTGCCCTTAATCGGCAAATACTAAGCCTTTAAAATCAGTATATCCTCCATCTGTGATTTCCATAGGGTAAAATTAGCTCCGCTCAACTTCTCCATATCTGTAACTGTTGTCTCCATTTTCAATCAAATTCACACCCCAAAACATAGAAACTCCACTTGAAAATAAAACTTTAATTATTACTCTTTAAAATTTATAATAATGACCTTCTTCCTTTTAAAATACTCTTTTCAAAATTCATGCTCCTTTTAGAATATACTTTTCAAAATTCCAACATATAATTATATATGTTTCATAATAAATATAAAAACATATATAATATTTTAACTTTTTCATATTTCACACATACATATGTTGGTTTGAGAAAAAACTTGACGTATAAGTGCAAGCTTGATGTAAAAAAACTTATGAACTCCAGTTTTCAACTCCAATCTCCACATTTCAAACTCCAACAACACGTTTCAACATAGGTCCATGACCTTGTTTTTCTTTCAGCAACTGTCTTTTAGTTCCAGTGTTCCTCAGCTATTTCCTGGACAGATCCTTCAGCAGCTCGAGGGATAACAACCAACATTTTAATGAATGCTACCAGAGTAAGGTGATGGCACTAAGCGGCTTGCACAGTGGATATTTGACCCTAGCTCTGATACCAGTTGTTAGACCAGAGCATACATAACTCATAGCGGATTCATACTCAGAGACTTAGACGGAAATAACAAATAATACTTTCAGAGACAAACAAATGGAGAAACACCAAGATTACTCAGTCAGAAACAACGGAATAGAAAAAACAATTACTGGAGAACAGAAATCACTTTGCATTACATAATAGGCTTGGGCCTTGGTTTGATTGCCTTGGCTAGAGTATAGAGGTAGAAGAAGAATATTAAATACTACATGAATTTGACTTCACACTTAACAATAAAATAATAGCTTCAGGTTTCACTTCACTGAAACATCAAAGCAAATCTCTTTCCGCTGATTTAGCGATTATTTTTTAGTACGTTACGGGCAGCAAACTATAAAGCAGATTCCCCGATCAACCGTTTACTAGCGACCGCTTTCCTAAAAGTCGATAAGCATTGTGATGATGATTCCTTCTCAAAGGGGAAGGCAGACTCATTCTGTTGCTACAAGATGATGAAATCGACGGTCTTCGTAGTCGGTTCGATGTACAATCAGTTCAACATGCAATTGTTATCGACATAGGCAATAAGCTGGAGGTAAATACACATTTTATATATGTACTAAATGTTTTATTCGCATGTAACTGACTATGTATTGAATGGCGAGGGCTTGTGGTTGAATACAATGCAGGTAATGACGAATGGGAAATACAAGAGCATGTGGCATCGTGTGCTTGCTAAAGACAACGCAACCAGAATGTCAGTAACAGCGTTTGGTAACCCTTCGAGTGATGCAGACGTGTATCCTGCTTCGTAGCTGATGTCAGCAGAGCAGAATGGGAGTAACAATGTTAATGCAGAAAGTGGTTATGATTATTCAAAGTTTATATCGGCAGATTACATGAGAGTGTATGCTGCATAGAAGTTCCTGCCCTAAGAGCCACAATTTGAGGCCATAAGAAGATCAAGTCATGTTGTGACAGCAATGCCTTGGTTTTCAGCATGGAGCTTATGAGCATAATAAAATCAAACAAAGTAACTAATGAAATTATTTACATATATGAACTATCTTTATACATGGAATTGTATACGGATGTTCTTTGGAGATAATTAACGTTGTGTTATCTTAATATCTTACATGGAGCTGTAAAGCTTGGCTATGAATGGTGGGTGGATTTTAAGTTGAGAGTGTTGCGAGTTTCCAGCATGAGTGTGGATAACGTTAGCTTTTTATAAATAAAGTGATAAAGAGTAATAAAGATATGATTATCTAGTTATATTTTTCATTTTAAGTGGTTTAGTGGTTAAAGGAAAAAAAAATAGAAAAAGAAACTATGAAAAATGGAAAAAGAAAGAAAAATAGAGAAAAAAGAAGAGAAGAATAAAAGAAAATTATTTAAAGAAAAATAAATGAAATAAAATCTTCAAAAGGTGATGCTAGCCAAAATGTAGCCTAAGTTGTTTTGTTTATTATCCTTAAATCTTAATTAAATTAGCAAAAATATGGTTTAAATGATGAATAAAAGTCGACATGATGTTTTGTCGTTTTGTAATAAAGAATTGGTGATTTTGGACGAATGAGATCATTCTCACCAAAATCAACGGTAGGGAACGATGTTCAGACCCCTCAACCTCTCAAAGGTTAATGAGGGAGGTCTAAAAAGTGGTTTGTTTGAAACCACTATCGACCACGTGGCATCCCCAAAGGAATTTCGGCGGCCTCTCCTCCCTTACCACTTACCGTCCAACCCCTCAAATTTTTTTTCTGGTTTCCAGTTTCCCTCGCTTCCGCTAGCTCCCCCTTCGTTCATAGCATGTCGTGACATCTGTCCATGTCACCTCACCCCCTTACATCACATTACTGTTGGCCAAATTTTTTCCCAACATTGATATAGACGTTTGTCATTAACTCCCACCAACATTGAAACTATTAATTGTGATGCTCCAAAAAGGGTAATTTTGTCGTTAATTTTCTTTCCCTTGTCATTTTAAAAATCTTGCATTGCCCAACATTTATCCCTTTGCCATTTCATTGTATGAGTGCAAGTTCATGCCCATAGATTTTTCAAGTCCAAGAGTGTCCTCTGTAATCATCATACTCTTCTAATATCAATCGAGTACAAATCAAGTAATTTCCCTTGAGGCTCTTTATAATATGAAATGTCATCACATAAGGGAAAAGTGAAATTGGTCGTTGAGAGTCATGTCTTACCCTCTATTCCGAATTTAAGTGAATTGTGTTTGGTTGACACGTAGTGTAAAATAAGGGAAACTCAATGTGAATTTAATTTATATGAGCTTCATAATTGGGTGAATCGAACGGTTTTAGATAATATTGATGATTTAAGCATATGGGAATCATTTTTACCTCAGTTTACCTTCCTCAAACTCATTTTTTCCCAGAGTTCGTTACACACTATCATCTTAGGTACCTCCCCATCCAGAAAGCGGTAATTACTCGAAAAACAATGAAATCTTATTTTCAATTACCCCAAAAGATATCTGCCAAGCCCTTCAGATTAATTCCCAAACTTCTGTACACCTATTTTGCACTGATGCACTCATGGAAATATACTAGAATCTTACCTTTCCCAAACGAGTCCATATTTTTGAATGTTTTCTACCTGAGAATTCTGAATTGCCTAGGAATAATCCCCCATACTCTACTTCTATTTTCCGTGAAATGTCAAGGCAAATTATTTCCATGGTTATCCCACTGACCACTCGGTGGATGTAGTGTTAGGGTTTTGTCAGTATTTTCAATTGGTCAGAAGTCGTCATTCATTTTCAATTACAGTCAATACCCAGCATATCTTATTCATGAGCAATTTTTGAAATTTAAAGTTGAAGGCACATTCAAACACCATATTTAATGATGTTCTATTAAGAAAATAGGTTCAAGTTTCAGTTATAGAAGCTGGATGAACAAGGAATTCCACTATCAGTCATTCACTAGACTTCCTTGGTGAGAATGAATTCAGAGGATTATTCATTCAACAATTTTGTGGATCTGTTTTTATATACATCCTTGTGTCTTCTTACCAATGATATTATACCAATAATTCCATGAGAGATCAAAAAAAAATTATCTTATAGAACAAGCTAAGGTTAGAGATCGGTATCTTTACCAAAATTATACAGAGATACATCCTTGTGTCTTCTTACCAGTGATATTATACCAATAATTCCATGAGAGATCAAAAAGAAAATTATCTTATAGAACAAGCTAAGGTTAGAGACTGGTATCTTTACCAAAATTATACAGAGATTCAAATCTATGGGTGTGAATTTCCTCCCTATATATTACCAGCATTTATACCAGTAAGATTTTTTTTCCTTGGAATACATTAGACAGATGTTAAATATGGATGACCTATATTTTGTATCAAGCAAAAAGGAGGCACAATTTAACTTGAAGGCACATGTTGGGCCTTGTATTATAAATAATAGAGAAAAACAAAGGAAGTGGAAGAAATACTAAAGAAAATGAAAATTTAAGCTAAGCTTCAAATGGTCTTATGATCCATTAGGGATAATTTCAAGACTAAGAGTTGATCAGAAGACCACACCATATGCAAATACACCTAGACTAGAGATAGAGAAGTATGCCAATCAGGAGAAGTGGAGAGAGAACACACTACAAGAGGCTGAAGATAAAATTATCAGACATACATTTCTACAAACTCCTATTCCAAATGAAAATGAAATCAAAAAACTAAGGGAAAGTATGTCCCCTATAGATTCAGGATCTCAAGCTACAGACTTTCGTGTTTTCAAGAGGAGAAAAAGGGATCCAAAGGTCAATACTAAGACTGATACTAAAAGTGATGCTCAGATAATAAACATTCAAGAGGAGTCCTCAAAAGAAAATGGATCACAAGAGCAAGCCACCGTGGTTTTGACAGGTATTTCCACTACTTCATTCCCATACATTAAGGAGACAATAGAGTCCCCTATGTCTTCTACATCTTAGATTGCAACACAACAAAAAATGTTTTCCGGATACAGGGGGATCAAGAAAAATAATGAAGCATTGAAGGCTACAACATATTCAGAGTTTTGGAAGCAAAATTCTACTACTCAACACAGGTTGTTGTCTACACTTGACACACAAAAGGGACAACTCCAATTGGCCTTCTTCGAACCTACAATTCAAATCCCCAAAAGTGTAGAAGATTGTAAATCCTCAATATTTTCTTTTGATACCAAAAATTTCCATGCAATTGATCCAATTGATTTGCATAAGCAAATAGGTGAAATGATCTATTCAACACTAACACGTTTAGCCATGGCTGCCTCAAAACTGTAGGCCTATTTGAATAATTAGCATTCACAGCTAAAGATAGAGTGAATGTCATCTTTGGCCAAATACACTAGAACCAAAAGTTTATAAGATTTAGTGATTAAACTAGGATATGATCCTAATAACAAACATCAAAGTAGCTGAGGAGATGATTAAAAATAAAAATGGATATATTCAAGATCTAAAGAAACAACTCAAGCTTCCAACCATAGAACACCCTCAAGCCAAAGAAATAACTAATCTAGAGATAGAAAAGGGAAATTTGTTCAAATTAATAGTTGAATAGAACATTCAAATTCAGAAAATGGAGAAAGACATGGAATCATTGTTAATAGAAAAGAAACAATTAGCATCTACAGGTACATCAGCACAACAGGAAGTACAACAAACAACAGAATCATCCACTGCAGATTCTTCTGAAAAGCTAGTCAAAGCTTTGGGATAACTATCATTAACAAATAGGGAGAGTGAAAAGTTAATGGCAACACTAGCAAAGATGGAGGAAAACAAAATCAAAGCTAATAATGCATATCTAGAAGGAGTGTAGAGAAACTTCAAATTGACTCAGAAAATTGCAAAATATGAGAATTAGTTTTCAACAGCTCAAATGTTGGTAGAGGCCAAGTAGAGCATATGACATTATATAAATGAAAATATTAGATAGTTATGGTCATCAATTCATATCATATTTTAGCAGAATGTCAGGACAACAATTGAGCAAACAAACATTGAGATTGAACACAGCCATCAGAAGCACACAAAATTATTAAAATGTTGAATTCCAAAACTAAGGAGGAGCTTGAATAACTCCATATTCAAGACAAAATAGGCACAGTCATGGAAGTGAAGAGAGTCCTAAAAAAGAAGAACCTCATGATATAGTTGGATAACAGATGCAAATAATTAGAACTTCAAGTGAAAATATTTAACAAAAAATTTAGTTTATTGCAGGATAAAGCACTCCCAGCCTTAAGAGCTTCTAATGAAAAATTGATTCCATTAGAAAATTATCAAGATCAATTGTGTAATATAATTGCAAACACATCCAAGTTCACTAAAGTAAGAGGAACAATAAGTGGAGAAGCTTTCATGGAAGGACTGCAATATGATCTCTTCATTTAGTATGAAATCCATCATCTATTTCTAAACAAACCAACTTTTCAAACATATACAAAAGTAGATGAGAGATTTTGGAGTATGGTAAATTTCTCCATTCCTAGTGAAGAGCGGTGGGATAAATTGTTGGAGCTCATCGAATAAGGTTAAACAGGAATCCTACAGATTGGGAAGCAGACAAACGGAAGAAGAATAAATGTAGCTACAGTTAGCAACAACTCTCCTCAAAGTGTGAACAAAACATCCAAATTAGTCCATATTTCCTATTACTTAGTTCTATTTTTGAAATATCTACATCTTCTGGTAGATATTATTTTGTAATTAATTTGTTTTGAGGTTCGAATTAGTTCAAGAGAAACTCTATAAATATTTTGTAAAAATATTTAGAAAGGGTTGGATTATGCAAAAGAGAATATATTTTCTTTGATTGTAAGCAGTGAACTATATTTTGAAGTAATCAATTTCAGAAATACAGAGGCAGTATTGTTTCAGGATTCTTGTGGAAAATAAATGGTGATGTTTTCCTCTTTTTTAATGTGTTTTTCCTTCTAAGTTTTCACATGGATGTTCTTTCCTAGTTGTTACAAGAATATTAAGAGCTAAATTTACTTAAAATACTTTTCTCTAGCTTGTTAAACAATTTTAATGTTTTCCTTCTAAGATTAAATATAAGATTCATTTAAGTATGCTTTATATTTAATTGAATCTTACTTCTTATTCATCTTATTCATACCATACATAATTCATGAGATCCAAGAGTTTGCCTACTTCGCCCTGTTTCAGCTACTCTATTTATTTGTGATTGATTACTGAAGAATTTTATGACTCCATGCTCAGTGGATTTTTATTTCATTCTACAACCAAAATTTTAAAAAACCTACCTTGACCTTTCATATCTAGCATAATATCTAAAAAGTAAAATTAAAAAACATACAGAGAGAGCCCTCTCTAAAGATGGAAGGTATAGATCCCAACATCAAAAGTAATTTGTGGTTACCTCCACAATTTCCTCCTCAGCCTAGGAAAACTATAGAGTGATAACAGATGCATCCTTGGCATAGAATTTGGTTATACAAATTGTTACGTGAAGTGACTCTTTGGGCTTATACATCTTCGGCCCAGGATTTGGCTATGCAAATTGTTATGGGAAATGAAACCATATATCATCTATTAAGACTTATATGAATTATGTGTTCAAAACAATATACATGCAGGACATCACTTTAGAAGTATTTTTTAATAATGTGACATATTTTACCTTTATAAATTTCTCTCTTTGCAATTTCTCTCTTTGCAAGAATAGTTTGCATAAACGTTATACTTTTAACCTAAGATACCTTGTATAGATAATGTAGTTCGTATACATATTATAAGATATTTAAAAATGATATAGTTAGCACAAAAGTTGCATTTTTAATTTATTATTATTGGTTTAGATTCGATTTAAATTCGAATATATCAACATGACTTAATGAATAATATTCATGAATGTATTTTTTATTACACTAAAATTTTGGGTACTTAGCTATACTCGCAACAACTTTATCCAGATAATATAACATATTACACAATGATATAGTTTATAGAGAACGTAGTATTTTTAACTTAGTTTTAGATCTATTTTAAATTTAAAATTATTAATAATTTTTTATGAATTTAATAATCTTGTGATCTCCAATCTACTAGGAGAGAGTAAGCTTCTTTAAGAGAGAAAGCACACGTTGATTGTTGTCCCCACCTCTGAATATCATTCTTAAGAGAAAAATTGATTTATCTATTTGTGAGAATTAAGCTAAGTTCTTACCATGGCAAGTGGTCAAGCATACTCCCCCATTCCTCTCTACCCTTCCACTGTCGCCGAAGTGGCTCTCCAACTTGATGTAACCAGAAGTATGAGACCTTGTGTGTTCCCATGTGCCTTCCGAAAAGGTTGTCGTCATTCCTCTTTTAATGTCCCAGAAGGAATATTTCTTTACTGATTCCTAGAATTGTTGAGCCCATAGCCAAATCCTCTATCCTTTACCATTGCCTTGAAATCTTAGCCTTAACACTTGTGTTGGTAATGTCATATATTTTTTAAGCCATATTATTTTCCAGGGTTCTATACCCCCTTGAATCTAGGCCCACCATAGCTTCATACCATATGATTTGCTAATTAGTTTGGGGACTCTCAAGCCTAAACCTCCCAATCTCTTAGGCAAAATAAGTGTGTCCCAATTAACTAGTGCCCATTTATCAGCTTTCCTAGTACCTTTCCATATAAATTCCATCCATAATGAACGAAGGTGGTGGCATACCATTTTTTAGATTGGAATTAGCGCTAATTGATAGTCGGGGATTGCTTGTAAGACCTCTCTGGTGAGTACCAAATTCCATGCAAGCTTTAATTCTCTGAAGGCCCAGTTACTGATCCGCTTATGCATAAGCTCAATTGTGTCCTCCCATGTCACCACTTTATTGTAATAAAGTATTATACGAACTCCCAAATATTGTTTTGGCAAGTGAGCCTGACGAAAACCTAATTTTCTTGTAAGGTGGACTTGTATTGTCTCTAGGAGATTAAAGAAGAAAATAATGGTTTTCTCCTTATTTATTTCTGAACACTCCATAAAAATGTTAAGAATATGTTTTATCCAATGAACTTCCTTGAGGGTGGGAGGCCCTAAAAGCACTACAACATCGACAAAATGTTGGTAAATAAGAGGAAGATCATCATCATATTGTCTCGAGCCTAAGATAAATCCCTGAGCACATATGGATTTATACATCTTGCTCAAGCCTTCTATAGCCAAAATGAAAAGGAAATGAGATAATGGGTCCCCTTGTCGCAATCCTTTGAAGGAGAAAAATGTTGTCATGGGCAAGCTGTTAATAAGAATTGAGAAGAAAGGTGATGATATCAATGATGCTACCTAGGCTAGCCATTCCTTTGAAAAACCAAAGGCTTTCAAAAGCTGTAATAGAAAGGTACAACTAATTTGGTCATAGGCCTTTCATATATCTAGCTTAATAAACATACTTGGGTATTTAGTATGTCTTAAGGAGTGGATAGTCTCATGCACGGTGATGATACCATCTATGATTAGACTTCCTTCCACAAAACCTATTTTTTCCTGTGATATCAAACATGGAAGTAATTTATTCAATCGACTTACATTGATTATAGAAATTATTTTATAAATAACATTGCCTAATTCTATTAAACGGAAACAACTGGGATCATCAGTGTCAAGGCCCTGAGTTGGCACCAAGGCAAACAGGTGATCATGATGGTTCATGCTCACTTAGAGTGTTAAAAAATCGAAGTTGGGACCAAGTTGGAGAGATCACGTGATGAGGAGCGCTTGCACAAGGCATGACACCCACCTATGTGATGAGGATGATTTGGTGAAGACTTGGAAGAGAGTGTGCATTGGAGGTCGGTTTGAACTTCATGAGAGCTTTATAGTGAAGGGTGCACACTTAACTCAATAAGGGTGCATGAAACTGGTGGACGTGTGCCCATGGGTGTGATTGCACCAAGGCGAGGCACCCGAGCAATGCCACGGGTGAGATTGCATGGGCAAGAAAATGCAACAACAATGGATGAGGAAAGAAAATGGGGGTGTGGTAGGGTAGCGTGTGACGTGAGGAACAAGCGAGCGACCTAGTGGATGTAGCATGAGTGAAAGGCAAGTTGATCACCCAAGAAGGGGTCCACCTGCCCAGTAGGGGGCACCCAGACGTCCATAGGCAAGTCAGCCTAGGGGCATGCCCAACCATGAAGGGGAATCCATACAAATTAAAGGTCAGCTCAGCAATGGAAGGGGCATCGACCCACATGAAAATAGAAGGTGTTGAACACACACACACACACACACACATATATATTAGAGAGAGGCATTCGGCCATGTAAGCATCAAGCAAGTTCGGCAAGTAAATAAATTGCAGAACAAGTCGAATCTACAATATCGTAGAGTGAATAGGGTTGTGATATCACAAAAACTCAAGGACATCGCACATCACAAAAATGGTAGTAAAGGAGGGCACAAGCAAGGTGGGGCTTGCCAAACAAGCCAAGTGATTTGGGAAACTTTGTTGGTTTGATTTTGGGGTCAAGAACTTGGGGTTTCTAGGCAGGTCGCAAGTGAAGGGTAGGACTACATGACTTGTGATAGTTGGGTGGATGAGTTTACTAGTTTGGGTTAGGTATCTTTAATGCTATAATATATTGTAAAATTATTATTGTACATCATTTGAACAATTAATAAAATTTTGTGTGAACTACTTTGGGAGTTTCCCCCTCTCATTTTAAAGTTTTAATATCATATTTTCTATATTATTTTGTTATATTGTTGTTGATTTTTATCACACATTTATGAAGTAAATGAAAGTGAAGTAAATGAAAGTGAAGTAAATGAATTAAAATTTTGCTACATAATTTAAGATAAGAACACTTGAATGAAAAATTGACTAAGTGTTGAAGTGTTAGGCATAGTCTAGTTGAGAGTAGTTGTACTTGTGATGAAAGATCGTTGGTATAAGAGCCCGTTTTGAAGAAACTGGTCATTGACAAAAGTTTGTGAAACATATGCCCACTTCGTAACCAAATGGTATCAAGACATACTTTGTGAAGGTGGGCACTTAAAAGAAGTTTCAAAGAATTGCGATCAAGTTTATGAGCTTGCTGAAAGTCGGGAAGTACTGTAATAGGTTGGAAAGAGGTTTGTGATAGACTTATGCAGCTCAAGGGAAGGTTAGGTGGCATGAAGGAAGAGAGGCGACAATTGCAAGAAGTAATTGAAGATTTGGAAGACAATGTTAAAAGAGAGCTTCTTCGACTTGGTTGGGTAGTTGGGCAGGATGAAGTTGTTGATTGTGATAAGGAAGAAGAAGTTGCAATGTGTGAAGAAGAAGGTGTTTCAGATGTGTCGATGAAAGAGAAAGAATTTGGTGCCACGGTGCTTGCCCAAGTTGAATAAGATTCATGCACTATGCAGCCATTGAAGGAAGGAGGCACTCACTTGGAGAGATCTCATGAAGATGTAAGTATTGTAGTAACTTATGTTTCTTTAAAATATTTTGAAGATATATCGTATGCAAATATGATTGAAGGAAGCATGTGTTTTTCGATGCAATGGGAAACCTTTCCTTCGAAGCCTGGGATGGGTCCTTGTCTAGCTGGGAAATAAGGAACATTGATTTTTGGAGTACTTGTTTGGGCAATATGTGACCTTAGAGAAGAAGGTGAGAATGCTCGAGACAAGGGTCGAATGTGATGAACTTATGCAATGAGTGAGTCATGCTTAGCAAAGTGGAGATTTAGCTAAGTGACTGGCATGACTGATGGAAAAAGTGATGTAAGGGCACATTGAAGTGAAGGAAACATGATACACACATACTTTCGTGGACTTCATCATTGAAGCTTCATTTGGGCCAAGGAAAAGTCTTTGACAAACCCTTAGTGCGGGAGGCAGCGATGATGGAATGGCACTGTGAAAACAACGAAGATAGGGTGACCGAGGGTGATAACCTAAATGAAGGTAAGGATGTGATGGTTGAATTTGCAATGGTCCTATCAAAGTCGACGAGTTGGGTAGCTGAATTTTTGTGGATGAAGATGAAGAGAAGGGCACATGGCAGACTTCGTGCAGGGGAATTAAGCAAGAGTGCTTGAAGAAAATTTCACATATGGACGTAAAACAAACATGCCAAGTGAGGATGTTGTGCAGGATGGACTTGTCGTTGCCACATGAAGATTTTTTGTAGGTGGATTGATGGGGATCATTGGAAAATTCAAATAATAAGGCCATGGTCATGTTAAAGAATACATGGGTGACTTACGAGAGTATTCATGTAACAAAGAAATAGGAGGCAACTTGCGATGGGACTTGTGACCAAGATGAGTGTGCCTACCTAAAGTGTTGGATGAATATGGTTCAAAGGAGCCTATGATGACTTGAGATAGTTTCATCTGATGGAGACTTATGTGATGGTGATCTTGGAGTATCTGGTTTATTAAGGAGTTGAGGTCAGTTTTAACTTGACTTTGATGTGGTATGTGACGCATACCTTGGACAGAGTATGAGATGTGTTTGTGAGGAGTGACTTGATGGATGCGATAAAGACGAGACACCTTGAAGTTGGATGGCAGTTGCACGGATGGAAATTCCTTGGTGGGAACACTTAGAAATTGGTTGATTTTTATGAGACTTAACCATTCTCCTGGACATGGAGATTGTTGTTCTATGACCATGGGAAGTACATGGATGAGACAATTAGGAAAGTGGAGACTTGCCCCTTTGACAATGTTTATAAGTAGCATATCACAGATGAGATGGATTTTTATTCATGGACCTGGATATGGCACGATAGTTGGCTGAAGTAAAAATGGGAAGAGTTATTGAAAAAAGTTGAAGATGTGACAAAGTGCTTGAGAAATGACCAAAAAAGACATGAGGTGCATTCTCATGGATTTGGACGCGATGATTGGATTATCTACCCAACTAGTTGAGTTGGATTATGGTAGTAGTAGTTCACATGATGATGATATGTGGTGGATTGGCATGATATGAGTTGCGACCAAACCATGCAGCCGAGTTGGAGGGAGAAACCATCCGTAAGTTGGGGAAATGTGGAGGTTTGCGAAGAGTTGTAGCTTATGACCATGAGATTAAGAAATCTTACCCAGATGGAGTCATGAGCCCTGATAAAGGTTCGTGTGATGAAGGAAATGAGTTCATGCAACAGGGATGACTGATGTTGGATCTGGTGGCACTTTGTGACAACTGGTCTTGGCAATAGAGTTTGTTGAGATGGTGTTGTTGAGAGCGACAACCTTTTTGAAGTAGGGGAGGATGTTAGGGCCCCAAGTTGGCACGAAGGCCAACGGGAACTCATGATGGGCCATGCTCACTCGGAGTGTTGAAAAACTGAAGTTGGGACCGAGTTGGAGAGATCACACGATGAGGCATGCTTGCACAAGGTAGGGCACCCACCTATGCAACAAGGATGACTTGGTGAAGACTTGACAAAGAGCATGCCTAGGAGGGTGAGTTGAAGGGAGTGGGAATTTTATAGAGAAGGGCGCACACTTAAGTCGATACAGGCATGTGT
This sequence comes from Pinus tabuliformis, assembly GCA_031772625.1. Taxonomy (NCBI): domain Eukaryota; kingdom Viridiplantae; phylum Streptophyta; class Pinopsida; order Pinales; family Pinaceae; genus Pinus; species Pinus tabuliformis. The sequence goes on along the minus strand of CM062805.1, from coordinate 1,326,052,622 downwards.
GACTTGGTGGATTTGTTCCCACGAGTGTGATCACACGCAATTACAACAAATGAGGCAAGTGAACGGGGGCACGACGGGGTAGTGTGTGACGTGAGAAAAAAGTGAGTGACCTGGTAGATGTAGCGTGTACAACAAGGTATGTGGAGACCCTAGGCAGGGAGTTTCTTCCCAGTAGGGGGCATTTTCATACCCATAGGGAGGTCGGCCTAGGGGCACGCCAAACCACAAATGGGAGTCCACAAAACTTAAAGCTTGAATTGGCAATGGAAGGGGTGTCGACCGACATGAAAATAGAAGGGGTTGAATGCATATATATTGGATAGAGGCATTCGACCAAGCAGGCATCAAGAAAGTTCGACAAGTAAAGAAATCACAGAACAAGTGAAGTATGTGATATCATAGAGTAAATAGGGTTGCCATATTGCACGGAGCGAGAGTTTGTGATTTTGAGAAACTCAGGGAAGTCATACATCACAAAAAAGACAACAAAGAAGGGTGCAGGCAAGGTAGGGCTTGAACATTGATCCAAGTGACTTGGCAACTTTGTCGGTTCTATTTTTGGGCAAATAAATTGGGGTTTCTGGGTAGATCACAAGTGCAGAGTAAGACTGCACATAGTTGTGATAGTTGGGTGGACGAATTTGCTAGTTTTTTACGGGTAGCTGCCATGTTATTGTATATTGTAAAATTTTTGTTATACATTATTTGAACAGCTAATAAAAATTGGGGCGAACTACTTTGGAAAGTTTCCCCTCCCATCGCAAAGTTTTATTTACTATCATATTTGTGATATCTCAATGTTATATGGTTGTTAATGTTTATCACATATTTATGAAGTAAATGAATTGAATTTACACTACATAACTAAACATAAGAACACTTGAATGAAAAATTGATTAAGTGTTGAAATGTTAAGCGTAATCCAGATAAAAGTAGTTATAATTGTGACAAAATATTAACGTGTCACACAACACTCACGGTGTACTTAAAACACAACAACATAGGGCCATGACAATCAAAGTGTCCTTTTGGGATGTGAGTGAGAGTCCTTTTGGGATGCCGGTGAGAAAAGTTATTTTGAACTTGAATCTCAAGATAATTAGAAGCCCAACATCGTTTTTTTACATTAGTAGAGTTAAATTTGAATCTAATAAATATGGAGATGTTTTCTTTAAGACCACATGCTCGCCAGTGATGTAAGTTATGGAAAATTTCGTAGACCCTTATAATTAAAAAACAAAATCAAAACATTTTTTAATATATTTTATCTTTTGTAAAATATTTTTAAGTTTAAAATGTATTTAAATTGAATTGATTTTTTAAATAATAAAAATTTGATATATTTTAATTAAATAAAAAATTATTTTATTTAATTAAAATCTACAAACGAATGTTTGGTTTAATAAAGGTTTAAAATCTATAAATGAAGGTTTGGTTTAATAAAGGTTTAAAATCTATAAATGAAGGTTTGGTTTAATAAAGGTTTAAAATCTATAAATGAAGGTTTAAAATCTATAAATGAAGGTTTGGTTTAATAAAGGTTTAAAATCTATAAATGAAGGTTTGGTTTAATAAAGGTTTGTTGAGTTTTCTTTAGTAATTTAAATTTCCAAACTTATTAATTTTAAATTTTAAATAAATAATTTTTTTTAATATTTAATTAAAATATTATTAAATTCTATTATGCATTTTTATTTTAGAATAGGGTTTAGTTGTATATATAAAAAAAATTGAGATTTATTTTCAAAGTAGTTATTTATTTTTTACCTTTTAATTAAATTCATTAATCAAAAAGTTTCTTATGAAATAAGTCATGGTTTTTGGGCATGTGGTATTGATAAGCCATAGTATTGACCCATGACATTATAACAAAGACTATTTATAGAAAGAATATTTATGATAAAATGAGGTTGAATTTCCATAATTAATAATTTTTTTATATGTTTTTCAAATGTGTATATATTTAATTTATATATGAATTATTTTATCATTAATAATAATAATAATTATTAATTTAAATAAAGTTATCATTTAGTTAATTTTTATAATTTTTTAAATTATAGCAATTTGAGATATGTGATTCAGTGTTTTAATACTTACTATGAATTGATATTTGTCAATATTTACTAGGTATTTAATTTATATCGCTACATTAGTGTATATTCTTTATAATTTTATTAAGAAAATTATTTTAAAAATTATAAGGATTTAGTGATTTAATTTAAATATTAATGATATTATCATAAGAATCCGTTAAGATTTGTACATATTAATTACCACAATCCGTTAAGAATCATTTGTAATTTAATAAAAAATTACCACAATATAAGTTAGTAGCGATCCTTTCATCATAATATCAATTAAGATTTTTCTCGTGTGTTGATCGGACTTGTAGTTGGAATATCAAACCAATGTAATCGAATTTAATGACTATGATAAAATTGTTAAAAAGTCTATATGTTTTAAAGTTATTTGATCATAGGCATGTCGAAATATTGATCGTATTTTATGATTAAACTGCCTTATAATCATCAAATTTCGTTCCTCAACCATTCAATTATAAGATTCCATTAATGGTCAGACTAGATTATAAGATTCCATCAATGATCAGACCCATCTGATAGCTTTGATTTTAAGCAATATGGTTTTACGTATGCCGCCACCTCTATGTAAAGAGGTTCAATATTTCATTTTACTTAAATTGCAAAGAGGTTTTTTTTGGGCCATAAGTAATTTAACTGCCCATAGACCTAAAGAGTACTTTGGTTACTAAAAGAGAAGGATGTAAATTATTTTATTCACATTAGATCCAAAAATAGGAATTTTGCCATGCTTTATCTGGAATCCTTCCATTGGAATGCGCAACTTGAAGGTGTAAATGGTCTGCTTAATACGCATTCCAAATTACTCCTTCATGGCTACTGGCAGAATACCTAATGGATAAAGATTGTCAATCTTTTGAGGCCATAGATTCCGATAGAAGATAACAGCTTCAAGTTTGACTTCAGTAAAATTGAAGCATCGAAGCAAATCTCTTTCAGCTGATCTACCGATTATTGTTGAGTACGTTACCGGCAGCAAAAGATAAAGCAGATTCCCAGATCAACTGTTTACTAGCCATCCCCAGACCGCTTTCCTAAAAGTCAATAAGTATTGTAATTATGATTCCTTCTCAAAGAGGAGACCGGCCACAACAGCCCATGAGATTTTACTGACAGCTGCAGCGTTTTAGTGCATCTCACTGTACATCAATTATATCGCCCACCATTGAAATAATCATAAAAGCAAGATACACTATTGACATACATGCCCGCTGTTCCTATATATATGGAGATATCTGTCTCTATAAACCTCAAGCACAATATCTGCCCTCCTCTGTGATTGCTTCTTTTAAGTGTTTTTTGGGTTTGAATTTGCCTTTATACAAAGATGGCAGTGCCCGTTATTGACATAAAGAAGCTGCTGGACGGAGAAGAAAGGGAGATGGCCATGGACCAGATACACAAAGCCTGCCAAGAATGGGGTTTCTTTCAGGTCCCCATTGTTTAATTAATTTTTGTTATGCAATTATGGTTGGAAATTGTAATTACTCCAGTATATAAGAGTTGGTTAAATTGGGAGAGTCAATTAACTGATTCAAAGTCGACTCAGTTAAATTTGGAGAGTCACTAAAATGAGCCAGATTCAAAGTTGACTCAGTTAAATTTGGAGAGTCACTTAAATAAGTCAAAGTCCCTAAGTTATATTTTAGGGAAAATCTAATTGTCTAGTAAGTTAAATTTTGGGAAAAATCTAATTTAGGATGTGTATATAAAGATATTTTAAAACAGTGTAGAAAAAAAGTTTAAATACCCATTACCAGATTCATTGCAATCAAATCTAATTAAATTTGTTTGGTGACTAGAAAAACCACACCAAATTTGGTTGGTGACTAGAAAAACCACACCTCCTGTACTTATTGTGTGTCAAATTTTATATTGTGTCAAATTTTAGAGCCGTTGATTGAGTTGCTAGATTATTAATTCTTATTGTATGTGTGTGTTAATACAGCTTGTTAACCACGGCATACCGCACAGTCTTCTTGATAGAGTGAAGGAATTGTTTAAAGAGCATTACAAGAATTCTATGGATGTGCAGTTTCAGGATTCTGCAGTTGTGCAAATGCTTGAAAGTTCTAACTCCCAAGGCATGAATCTCAGTGCCACTAAAATAGACGCCGACTGGGAAACGGGCTTCTTCCTCCCACTCTCGTCGCATAAAACAAACACAGTCACGCCGCCTCTGCCTGCCAACTTGAAGTATGATGCTATTACTGCTACTTTTGTATTGATCATTAGGATTAAGAATTTCGCTACTGTTTTCCGACTATCTTAAATGATAACCTTGTTGAAAAGGTATTAATCAGTTGTTAGGATAAAGAACTAGCGAAGAAAGACGTTATATTTTAGGTATATATAGTTTTGTTTAGGATTAGATAACAAAAATTATGGGGCTCAAACATTCTTTTGTAATCATTAAACCACATCGTCAGACCTAAAATTATATTAAAGATAAAATGGTAAACAAAATTATAAATTCTCACAAACATGGAGCCCAAAATACCAAACTAGACTAACATAAATGTGGTGGGGGTATTGCAGGGAGACGATGGAGAAGTTTGCCAAGGAGGTGAAGGGATTGGCGGAAAGATTATTAGAAATAATGTGTGAAAATCTGGGACTGGAGAAAGTATATCTGAAGGAAGCCCTGGCAGGGGGCAATGGTGATAACAATAGCCCTTTCTTTGGCATAAAAATGTCTCACTATCCACCATGCCCAAGGCCAGACCTTATTGATGGCCTCCGATCCCACACGGACGCCGGTGGACTCATTCTGTTGCTACAAGATGATGAAATCGACGGTCTTCAAGTTCTGAAGGACGGCACTTGGTTCGACGTACAACCCATTCAGCATGCAATTGTTATCGACATAGGCGATCAGCTGGAGGTATATACTCATTTTATATATTTATACTTTAATAATTGCGTTAACATCTTATATATTTAATTACTTTTAGGTAAAGGTTTCCAAAATTTTAATTAATTTAATCATTAAGGGAAGGGTACGCTTTTAATTTTCAATATTTTAATAATATATATAAATCAAATATTTATATATTTAATTACTTTTAGCTATGGTGGTGCTTTTAATTTTTAATATTTTAATAATATATATAAATCAAATATTTATATAATTAATTACTTTTAGCTACTGACTTAGTTTGTTTTTAATTTTTAATATTTTAATAATATATATAAATCAAATATTTATATAATTAATTACTTTTAGCTATTGACTTAGTTACAAGAGAATCCACACTAAAAATCTAAACGTTTTAAATTCCAATTGAGATGTGTTTGGTAATAAAATAGTTTAATTGAGGGATTAAATAGTAATGAGGAATTAATGAGCATTTTGTAATAAAGTTTCTAACATTTAATTAATTTAATATTAAATAAATGATAAGTAAAAACAAGTGAATGTAAAGTAAGTTAAGATTTTTTTTTTTTTTTTTTTTTTTTTTTTTTTTTTTTTTTTTTTTTTTTTTTTTTTTGGAGGTCCGTCTCATGCTCAGCTGCCGTCGCGGAAGCTTCCTCTTCAACCTCTCGCAGCTGGCAGATGGTGGATAATCCGCGTATTGGTCTCTCTCTCGGTCGGTTAAGTCGGAGATCCCACATGTCCCTATCCAGGATAACGTTTCGGACAGAGAAAACCCATTTGCAGGTTTAGTGGTCGGCCCTATTCATCAAGAACAAGAGTCAGAGCTGAGTGGGGTGCATGAGGTATCAAAGCCCCCGGAGACCCAGGGCCTTCCTCTGATTCCTCGGCTTACAAACCCTAAGGGGTTTGAAGAAATATCTCAGTTAGGGTTTTCAGTGGATATAGGGAATACCAGATTTCTAAGTGCTCCAGCTTCGATTCCGAGTTTATCCCTCACTCAAGAAACACAAGGTCATCCTGAGATTCAGCTAATCGACCAAGGCGCTTCCAGAGCAGGTGAGCCGGAAAATAATGAGGGTTTGGGGGCAGATACATTGCTATCTGGGAATACAATCTTGGGTATTTCGGAGCAGACCCCGGCCCTGTGGGAACCAGATCCCTTTTTGGATCCAGCACAGATAACATCCGATAAAAACGAGGACTGTGATGGTAGAAGGCCGGCGGGGGAAAGCTCAAGACCTAGAGGAGCGACCAGAAAACAGAAAAGACCCATTGGGACTCAGGTAATAGCGGAGAATTTGGTTTTAGGTATGGAGGTTTCGATGAAAGAAGCTCTTGCGGTAGCTGATTGTACTTTGGTAGGTAGAGTCAGAGGAAAGCCATATACGTCTGCTTTTCTCCATGAATGGGGAGAAAAAAGCTTCACACCAGAGAGACCTGTAAACTTTCAAGCACAGGTATTAGCAAAAGGGTGGTTCAAGTTTAAATTCGACGATAGAGAAACGGCGGAGTGGATTATGCAACGAATCTGGCATATCGACAATATTCCTGTTCTATTCAAAAAATGGTCTCCATTGTTTGATGCGTTAAAGGAACGCACTGATACTTTTCCAGTCTGGGTGCGTGCTCCGGGTCTTCCCTCCCTTCTATGGACTGAGGAAGTATTCAGAACAATCGGTAACCGGTTGGGGGAATACATGACAGCGGACATGTCCTTCATTACTTCAAATAATCTGGCAACCGCGCGCATTCTGGTAATGCTCAAACCAAGTGGGGGTCTAGCTCAAAAGGTAAATCTACAATTTGATGAATATGTCTTTGAACAGCTCTTAGACTACGAATACCTTCCTTTTAGATGCCACTGGTGCCACGAGCACGGTCATCTAGCAAAAGTATGCCCCCATAAAAGAAGAAGGAGGCATTTTCGTAGAACTCCTGTTCACAGAGCAAATGCTCAATTCGATGCTCAGACAAGGATGGAGCAGGATATGCCGGAGCCACAAGAAAATTCGACTATGGAGGCAGAGGAGGCGGAGAAAGGACCTTCGGAGGCAAGCGCACAGCCAGACGTCTTGGATGTAGATCTTGGCAAAGATCAGCCAACAGAGGAAGGAGCGGTCGAGGAACCTGCTAAAGACCCGGAAGAAGCAAACGGCCTTATCGCGGAAACATCTCAATTTCATCCAGCCGATCCGGAGAAGGGTAAGTGCTCAGGAAACCCTTCCTCTTTTATCTTTCCTGAGCCTGCAATTGTAATCAATAATGAAGCTTCTATATCCAATTATGAGAAAGAATCAAATATAGTTAAAAATATGGGTGATACCACATCTGAGCCGAATGTGGAAATTATAACTGAATCTCTCCCCCTCCTGGACATTAACTGTGAATATTCCTGGCCTCCCCTCTCAACCCCTTTGTCTCGGACCCCTTGTCCATACAATTTGAGATCTCTGGGTGGGAACCAAGTGTCTCAGGGGTCCTTAGGTGGGCTGGGATCGATTCCTATCCAGTCTAAATCCAAAAACAAACGCGGCCGTAAATCTGATCTTTTCAAGGCTAAACTAAAAGCAAAGATGGATGTTGCAGATGGCAAACAACATTCCATCCAGGGGGTTCTTAGAGCAGCTCATCCCCCCGAGGCAGTTATCAAATGATTTTATCTTCCTGGAACTGCAGAGGTTTGGCCAGCAAACCCAAAAAACTGGCCCTGAAAGACTGGATTACCAATTCTAAAGCAGATGTTATCCTTTTGCAAGAAACGCTGGGAAAGGCTAATGAGATTGAACAAATGCTTAAGGCCCTTCTTCCTGGGTGGACCTTCGCAGCAATGGATGCCTTCGGTCATTCGGGGGGCTTAGCAATTGGGTTCAAAGACGGGAGAGTAAAAGCTCTCAATATCTGGGGGACGAAGAATGTTATGGGAATGGAGCTCCTCTCCCCCGATTTCCTCCTCCCTATATCCATAATAAATATCTATGGGCCTTGTCAAGGCAGGGAATCGTTTTGGGACACCCTGATGGCAAAATCTGTTATGAAATCCCCAGCGATGATCCTGGGTGGTGACTTAAATTTCTCCTTAGGTCGTGCAGAAGCTTGGGGACCTTCGGCGAGAGCTGATCCACTTACAGATTATTTCTATAAAATCATCTCTGAGAATAACCTTGTTGATCCTCTTCCGATTAAGCAAAAGCCTACCTGGCGGAATCGTAGAGTGGGTGCAGACAGGATTGCTAAAAGACTGGATCGCTTCCTGCTCTCAGATTCGCTTTTTGCCAAAGTTCCCCTCATCAGACAATGGGTAGAGGAAATTGGTAACTCAGACCACTTCCCAATCTTTTTAGATCTATCTTCCCCTCCCAACAAGCCCCCTGCCCCTTTCAAATTTAACCCTGCGTGGCTTCAAGATCCTTCTTTCAGTGATTTGTTTAAAAAATCCTGGATCCACCCAGAACACAATGAAGACGAGGAGAAAAGTTACCTGTTCATGGAAAATTTAAAAAGATTGAAATCTGCTACAATTCATTGGGCTAGGGACAGAAGAATGAAGCAAAATGAGGAGCTGATCCGTACTAAGGAAGCCTTGAAGAATTTGGAGAGTCTGGATTCAGATGGATACTCTTCTCAAGAATCCAAGGAAAGAATTCTTAACCTGGAGAAGCAGCAAACTAGAATCCTTTTGGAGAAGGAAGAAGAATGGAGAATAAAGAGTAGGGCAGTCTGGCTAAAGTCTGGGGATGAAAATACAAAATTTTTCCACAATTTTGCCAAAGGAAGAAAATCAATAAACACAATTTGGAGCCTAAAAAATGAAGAAGGAAGAGATGTCAAGTCCTTTTCAGATCTTTCTGAACTAGGGAAACGATACTTTCATAATTTATATTCTGATCAGAGAGAGGCTACTATAGCAGAAGTCTTCAATACCGTGCAATGTTTCCCCAGATTCATTGATGAAGAAGAAGCTGAAGATCTTTCAATCCCTGTCACAAAGGCGGAAACAGAAGCAGCCATGAAACTATTAGGTAAAGAAAAAAGCCCTGGCCCTGATGGCTGGACCATTGAATTGTTTCTCCATTTCTTTGACCTAATTGGAGACGAGATAACAGAAGTTGTTGAGGAGTCAAGATCGAAAGGAGATATTTATAGACCATTTAATTCAACATTCATTGCTCTCATCCCGAAAAAGAATGAGCCTGAAAGTTTTGAAGATTTTAGACCAATTTCTTTATGCAATTGTATTTATAAGATTATTTCAAAGGTTATAGCCCTCAGATTAGCTCCAATATTATCAAGAAACATTTCTATGGAACAATTTGGGTTCCTGGATGGCAGACAAATTCATGAAGCAATTGGGGTTGCTCAGGAGGTAATTCATAGCATCAAATTAGAGAAAAAGAAAGGAGCTGTTCTTAAAATAGACCTCTCCAAAGCATTCGACAGGATTAGCTGGCTCTACCTTCGAATGCTTCTTACTCATGTGGGTTTCAACTACTCATTCGTTAGTTGGATCATGGGATGCATTACAAATGTCAGCTTTGCAGTTTTAGTCAATGGCGCTGCCTCTTCCTTCTTCACTAGCCAGAGAGGCCTCAGACAAGGGTGTCCTTTATCACCCTTACTGTTTCTCCTTGTGGCCGAAGGTCTCAGCAGGTTGATCCAAAAAGCAAGAAGTGAGGACAAGGTAAAAGGTATAGAGGTAGCTATAAATCTCTTCATCACCCATCTTCTTTTCGTTGATGATATCTTGATCTTTACAAATGGAAATTACAGCGAATTAAAGGAGATAAAGAGTATTTTTGATCTTTTTCTAAAAGCTTCTGGAATGCAGATTAATACTGTAAAATCACAAGTCTGTCTGGCAGATGTGGACAGAAGGGAAAGGAGCCTCCTTGCTGAGTTATTTCCTTATCCTACACAATCTTTGGACGTTCCTTTCAAATACTTGGGGTTCTGGCTAAAGCCTGCTGCTTACAGGAAATCTGATTGGAACTGGATTATAGCAAAAATCGAAGCCAGAATCTCACACTGGAGCTACAGATGGCTTTCCAGAGCTGGTAAGCTAACTCTCATCAAATCTGTTTTGCTAGCCATCCCGGTTTACTGGGCTGCCTTAACTTGGATTCCTAAAGGAGTTATGGAGCAAATCAGAAGGATATGTTGCAGATTTCTTTGGGCTGGTTCAAAGGACTTCTCCGGGTTACCGTGGGTGGCTTGGGACAAAGTGGCCAGATCAAAAGAGTGGGGAGGTTGGGGGATCAAAAGACTCCCCGAGTTCAGTTCCTCGTTAGCTGCAAAGTCTGGATGGAGGCTTATCACCATAGAAAACCTATGGACAAGGGTGATTAAAAGGAAGTATATCGACCCTATGCCCTTGGAAGATTGGATCCGGAGCCAGAATAAGAAGACAAAAAACTCTTCGGTAATTTGGAAGGCCACTGTGGATGCTTTTCCTGTAATTGAACAAGGTCTAGCCTGGAAAGTGGGAGATGGCAGAAACATCAGGATTGGTAGAGACCCTTGGATTGGGTGCAATGAAGATTATGCCTTATCTCCAGGGCTCCTTCGTCATCTCGAGGCCATCAACATTATCTCATTAAATCAAATAGCAAGAGCGGGACAACCCTCCATCTGGGGCCAGGTATGGAAAAATGATGAAGATCTAGGGCTAAATATTAGATGGAAGAATGAATGGTCAATCTTCATCAAAGAATTAAAACGATCCAATGTTAGGTTAAAGGAGGAACCTGATCGGTTAATGTGGGCTCACAGCAAATCGGGGAATTACACACCTAAGGAGGGATACTCTTACCTATTAGGTAAGATAGGTTGGGGAGATCCGGATTGGTGGTCAAAAGCTTTATGGAAACTCAAAAGCCCTGCAAAAGCTAAACTCTTCTTGTGGTGCATTCTAAAACAGAAGGCCCCAACATGGGAAATCCTTCAAACCAGATTTTTAGCTGGGCCAGGGCGTTGCCCTCTGTGCAAGATAAATGAGGAATCTTTAAATCATCTTTTCACCAGCTGCCCCTTCTCTCAAAAGATCTGGGAGGAGGTCACTGGGCTCCTCAAGGTTATTGCACTCTGGGGAAATGCGCCGCTGGTCGAATCTTGGAGAAATTGGTGGAATACTTATTCAGAAGGGAACTTGAGAAATCTGCCGGTCATCTTTTGCTGGGGAGTGTGGCTCGCGAGAAATAAGAGCTTGTTCCAAGATCAAATCACTCCTCCCACAGTTATTGCCTCAAATATTGCAGCCATATACCTCTCTCTGCCTCCCCCTGAAGAAAAAAAATCCAGATCAAAGCAAAACCTTATCACAATTCAGGAGGATATCCCTAGTGGCTTTTTTGACGGAGCTTCACAAAACAATCGGGCCGGCGCAGGCATGAGTATACACATCAACCCAGATCATACACTAAAAGCATCAGTTGGGCTGGGCCCAGGAACAAATAATTTCGCAGAACTCTCCTCTTTACGCCTCCTCCTCTGCTGGCTTCTTCATAAAAACATCACCACAATACAGTTATTTGGGGACTCTCTAAATGTTATAAACTGGATCAACGGTTTAGCTGCTTGCCAAAATCAAATCTTAATGAGAATTGTTGAAGAGATCTTATATCTGAAGTCCCTCTTTAACAGGTTTTCATTATGTCACATCTACAGGGAAAGGAACGAAGAAGCCGATCAGTTATCTAAGGCAGGTCTTCTACAGGATCCGGACAGCTGGGCGATAGAAGAAATATTACAGGGACAGTCCTTCAGATCTGTCCTGCCTCCTTATGATCAGTAGCATCTCCTCCAGCATTTTTGTTTCCGCTTTTTGTCTTCGGCTCATTATTAGTTTTGCTTTATCACGCTGTATATATTTCTTTGTATATTGATTTCCTTTTGCTGCTCCATATACTACCGGCTGTTAGTTCACAGTTTCCAGACTCTTACTATTTTTGTATAAACTCAGGGCTGATGGATACTATTTTATATGACTGTAATGGAGTTGTTTTCCATAATGGAGACTCCAGAATATGTTGTTTTTTTTCCCGATGTAATTGGTTCTACATCCTCCTCTTTGGAGGAAGACTCTCTCTGGCTACCTTCAGTTAAAAAGCTCCCTGCGGGTCGAGCTGTGACAGCTTCTTTAAGCCCTGCGTGGCTTAAGCAAAATTGGATCAAAACTTTTTCTCTTATAATAAAAAGTTGCTTTTTTCCGCGGAAAAAAAAGTTAAGATTTTTTTGTCAATATTATATTGATTTATAATTTTGTAGTTATTTTTTTTTATAAATCTAAATTAAATTTAATAAAATTATATATATATAAAATAATATTGATAATAATAATTTAATTATATACCTTTATTTAAGTAATTTAAATTTATGTGATCCATAAATATAAATTAAAAACATTTTTAAAAATTACACATAAAAACTTTGGTGATTAATTCCAAAAGATGTTCGGTTTAAGTACTTATTATAAATTGACGCGATTCTAACTACATTATTATAAACTTCGTTATTTATAAATATATAAATTTACTAGGTATATATTCATGTAGTATACCTAATATGTACATAAATGTTTTTCTTCGCATATAACTTGACTATGTGCTGAATGGCGGAGGTCTATGGGTGTGTGCAATGCAGGTGATGACGAATGGGAAATACAAGAGCATGTGGCATCGTGTGCTTGCTAAAGAGGACGCAACCAGAATGTCAGTAGCAGCGTTTTATAACCCTTCGACTGATGCAGAGGTGTATCCTGCTTCGCAGCTGATGTCAGCAGAGCAGAATGAGAGTAACAATGTTAATGCAGAAAGTGGTTATGATTATCCAAAGTTCGTATCCGCAGATTACATGAGAGTGTATGCTGCGCAGAAGTTCCTGCCCAAAGAACCGCGATTTGAGGCGTTGAGATCAGTAGGTCATGCCGTGAATTGAGCAGAAATCCACATGCAGCTTATAAGCATAATAAAATAAAAGCGAAGTAGCTACATAAATCTTAAAATAAGATAATTATTTTGACATGAGGAGTTGGCTAGATTTAGGGAGCCAGTTAATTGAGTGATTGAGAGTTGGAGGGTTAAGTTTAGTTAAATGATAGATGATTTTTAATGTGTGGTTGCATGTGATTGTATATCCCTAATCATCATCATCCAATATTGTAGGTGATAAATACCCGGTATTGTAATCATCATTTTCAAAATTAAATACCCTTCAAGTTGAATTGAACAACACTGCCTTGGTTTTCCGCGTGAAGCTTCTGAGCATAATAAAATCAAACCAAAGTAACTACATAAATGCTTCACATATATGAACTATATTTATATATGGAATTGTATACCGATGTTATTTAGAGAGAGAGTTAATGCTGCGTTATCTTAATATGTTACATGGAGCTGTAAAGCCTGGCTATGAATGGTGGGTGGATTTTACGTTGAGGGTGTTGGGAGTCTCCAGGTCCGAGTGTGGATACATCCCTGGCATAGGATTTGGTTATACAGTTTGTTATGTGAAGCGACTCCTTGGGCTTATACATCCTTGGCCTAGGATTTGGCTATACAGCTTGTTATGTGAAACGAAACCATATATTATGTATTAAGGTTTATATGAATTTTGTGTTCAAAACAATATACATGCAGGACATCACTTTAGAAGTGCTTTTTGATAATGTGAAATATTTTACTTTTATAAATTTCTTTCTGTGTAAGAATAGTTTGGATAAAAGTTGTACTTTTAACCTAAGATACCTCGTAAAGATAATGTAAAATATTTTAAAATGGTAAAATAGGTTGCATACATATTATAAGATATTTAAAAATGATACAATTAGCAGAGAAGTTGACAGCCCAAATGATTGTTACGAAGGACTAAGAATATGCACTTAAATCAACGGATAAACATTTTGAGTTGGTTAGAGGTGAATTCCCCAATATCTGAATAACTCATTGTTTAAGTTTATGATTAAAAGGACAATCAGGTGATGGAAATTGTTATATTATGCATCGTTTGGTCTCTCAAAGAACCAAATCGAACAGAATTGGCGTATAAAATGTACAATAGCATCTAGGTAATGGAGAAAAAGTCAGAGACCTCAGCTCAACCAGACATCTCTTAACCTTCCTTTCCATCTTGTTTCTATTATTCCATGAGACTTACCTAGGATCACGTGGTTCATATTTTTATTGCAGTCTAAGGCTTTTATGGAACTATTTTGGGACGCTTTTGTTTGTGTGAATATTAACGCTGGGAACAATATGAAATAATTCAAGAATGACTTTTGAAACTTGATTTCCATTTTGATAGCCTTGGACCATTAAGTTTGAATACTTTTAAATTATATAAAACTAAAAGAATACCGAACAACATTTAGTTAAACGATATTTTAAACTTATTTAGATTAATTAAATGTTTTAACCTATATAATTAACATTTATCACTGCAATAACAAAACTTTCATTTGTAACTTAATAATGTTTCCAACCTACAAGTTAGTAATGATCTTTTCATGATAATATCAGTTTGTAAGTGGAGGCTAAATCATTTCCAGGGGGTGTTTCCTCAATTTTTCCTCGTGTGTTGATAGGACTTGTGGTTGGACTTTCAAATCAATGTCATCAAATTTATTATTATAATAAAACTGTTAAAAAGTTTTACACATTTCAAAGTTATTTGAAAATAAGTATTTTTGAAATATTGATCGTATTTAATAATTAAACTACCTTATGATCAACGGTAATATTATCAAATTTCATTCCTCAGCGGTTAAATCATCAAATTCCATTACCATCAGACTCGTCTTATAGTTTTGGTTGTAAGCGACAGGGTTTTATCCGCCACCCCATTAGAAATGATTTTAAGCAAAGTAAAGATGTCTAATATAGGGAAAAACTAAAGAGTACCTTGGTTAGTAAAACTGAAGATGTGGATCATTAGCTCCAAAAATAGGAATTCCACCATGTTTTCTCTGGAATCCTTCCATTTGAATGCGCAAGGTCAAGCTGTAAATGGTCTACTTAATCCGCATTCCAATGTATTCCTTCATGGCAACTGGCAGAATACCTAGTGGATAAAGGTTGCCAAATTTTTGAGCATCGAAGCAAATCCCTTTCAGCTGTTTTATCGATTATTGTTGAGTACGTTACCGGCAGCAAAAGATAAAGCAGATTCCCAGATCATGTGTTTACCAGCTGTCCCGCTTTGCTAAAAGTCGATAAGTATTGCGATGATGATTCCTTCCCAAAGGGGAAGTCGACCATAACAGCCCATGAGATTTTACTGACCGCTGCAGCCTTTTAGTGCATCTCACTGTATCGCCCACCATTGAAATAATCATAAAAGCAAGATACATTATTGCAATACATGCCCCCATACATATATATATACAGATATATCCGAAGCACATATCTGCCCTTTTCAGTGCTTTTTTTGTTTGAATTTGCATTTGTACAAAAATGGCAGTGTGAAATACTTCACATATGAATATGAACGTATCTTTATATATAAGGAATTGTATACAGGTTATTTAGAGAGATAGTAACGTTGTGTTATCTTAATATCTTACATGGAGTTCTAAAGCCTGGATATGAATGGTGGGTGGGTTTTAAGTTGAGAGTCTTGGGGTCTCGAGGTCATAGTGTGGGTTTACTCTTCTGGGCTTATACATCCTTGGCATAGCATTTGGTTATACAGCTTGTTATGTGAAAAGAAACGATATATTAGGTATTTTTATCTGAATTCTGTGTTCAAAACAAAATACATGGATGTCCCTTTAGAAGTATCTTTCGATAATGTGACATAATTTACCTTTATAAATTTCTCTCTTTGCAAGAGACACATAGAATAATTTGCATAAAAGTTGTACATTTAACATAAAATAGTCTCTATAAATACATGGATGTCACTTTAGAAGTATTTTTCGATAATGTGACACATTTTACCTTTATAAATTTATCTATTTGCAAAAGAAACCTAAAATAGTTTGCATAAAAGTTGTACATTTGACATAAATTAGTCTGTATAAATAATATAAAATATTTAAAAATGGTAAAATAGTTTGTAGATATATTATAAGATATTGTATTTTTAACTTATTATTGGTTCAGATTCCATTTAAATTCTAATTTATCAAGCAGGTTTTAATGTATAATTTTCATGAACTTAATTATTTATTAAGTTGGAATTTTTGAGTAACTAGCTACACTCCCAAGAAGTTTATATTGATATTATAGGATACTCAAAAATGATAATATTATAAGATACTCAAAAATGATATTGTTTATAGAAAAGTTGTAATTTTAATTTATTATTATTAGTTTAGATTTATTTTAAATTACTTAATGCAAAATTTTTATGAATTTAATCATTTATTACATTGAGATTGAGATTTTGATAAGTTGTATTTTTAATTTATTATTATTAGTTTAGATTTATTTTAAATTAAAATTTATTAAAAATTACTTAATATAAAAATTTATGAATTTAATCATTTATTACACTAGGATTTGAGTGCTTCCAATTTCTTATACTGGTTTTATTAATAAAAGAGTTTTTTTTTTTTTTTTTTTCATTATTTATTCGGGCTTATAATCCACTTTTTAGGACAATTTTGTTTTATTTTTATGACTAATTTATAATCAAAAGTAAATCATTATTTTTTAATATAATGTTATGTCGCATAATGTGACAATATTTCCCTTTACTGAAAATAGAACATTTAAAGATGATATGAATTTTTATTTTAGAAATATTAGAATCTAATGTGAAAACTATTTTATGACTGAAAAACTTGAGTTTGAAGAAATGTTTCCACCTCTTGGCATATGATAGATTTTGGATGAATGAACATAAATATAGGGTGAACGAACATATATATATAGAGAGAGAGAGAATGTCTCAACTCCATGCTACACATCTCCTTTATTTTGAACAACACACTAATAAAATGCTTTAATGATAACAATATTTTTATTTTCATTTACTTCATATAACACATAGTTGATATTGAAATATTGTATTCAACATGACCGTTTGAAATATTTCATTTATAACCCATATATATTAAGAAGTAGAAAACATATATGCATGGGATAGTATGTGTGTTATTAATATCTTTTAGTATGTTACATGTCAACTACATTTTAAAGATTGAAGAAATTACAAATATTTCTCTTGGGTTGGATTAGAAAGCACCTATTAATGGAATAATAAATCCCCCTCTCTTTACACACAAAACTATACTCATGTAAGTGCTTGGTAGGTTCAGGGTTAAGATGGATCTATGTTGGTTTTTATTTTTACTCTATATATTAAGTTGATATAAAAATAATTTACATTAGGTGAGTATTGAAATACTTTATTCATGGGGAACAATTTTTGTTTTCTCTTTATATATGTTTGAAGTTGGTATCAAAATATTAGTTAGCATGAATATTCAAATATTTTATTCAAAATATAGACTAAACATAAAAGTAAAAATATAAAAAGGTTTTTCTTCTTTATCTAAAATTATAAAATATATTACTTAATATGGAGATCTAAATGTTTTATTTATGAAATATTTTGGTATTACTAGATTTTTTTCCTAAATACCATATTTCAATTCTATGTAGAACATGGAACAAATTTCACATTAAATATATTTTATATCTCTCTTTAATTTTAATTCAACTCATATTAATATTCTTTTTAATTTGATTTTAAATATAACCAGATAATATGAATATACAATGATTATCCATGCCACAAATACTTATTAACACGAACACATATTTTATGACTAACACTAAAATATTATTTTATTATTTATAAACATGCTTTAAGATACCACATGTGAATTAAATATGGAATGAATTATACATATCCTTATCAATATTATTTTTAAATACCACTTGTTAACTCCATATAAAGTAGTGAAGGAATTACACATTGTTCTCATCACCAATAAGATTAAAAAAAAAAAAACTAAATTACAATTTTTTTACTATTAATTATTTCACTTATATATAAATTTGATGTAAAATTAAGAAGAAAATTGAAACATTTTAATTGTGGTGAGCTATGAAAGAGCTTGTTTTATTACTATTTTTTAATGTGTTAATGTAATTATTATTTTGTTAATTTAGAAGGTAACATCACAACATCTCACCGATATTGTGTTATAAAGTTCTTTTCAACACAATAATTTAATTTTTCAATCATATTTCATTAACATATCTATATATATATATACATATATATATATATATATATATATATATATATATATATATATATATATATATATAGATATATATCAATTGTTTTAAGGGAGAAGTTCAATAAACAACAAAATTCCAAAGACACTACAGCAAATACTCATTATAGGTGTAAATTGTTGTGATGGATAGGATAGGAATCATTTATCCCACGGGGCTTCACTCATTGAACCTCTAACATAGCACAAGTGCATTCGTGGCATACTAAACAATACCCTTAATTTGACTACATATTGGAAAATACCTCTAAAAGTCACATTATTTAACCTCGTACCAATATGAACCCAATACACCTTCCCAATTTAAAAAGCCCCTACTTTCACTAGATATTGTAGGTATTCATTTTTCATTACCAGGTTTTTATACTCCATTGTATTTTTTCATTAAATTTGAGCTCTATCTTTTATACCTGCCAATATAAAAAATCTTTACCCCTATTATATGCTTAATATAATATGTCTTTTTTTCCTCAATAGGTGGTATGGTATTTCTCCCCCAGTGAAGCCCCTGTGATTTATCCTATCCAAAACTCTCAAGATGTAACCAATTAACAAAATTGAGAAAAATAAGACATGGAAGTGGTATTTGATCCACTTATTCCTTGAAAACTCCCTAAATATAACCAATTAATAAAAATGAAAAAAAAAAGAAATACATGAAAGTGGCCTATGATCCACTTATCTAAATACGTCTCAGAGACCTTGATATAATCTCTGTCAATACAACTACACAATAAATCATTTTTTTATTATTATATTATATATAAGAATATTTAAAATATTTATCAACTTCTAAAGCTTTAAATTTTAATCCTAAATAGATATCATAAGAATGCAATGAAGATTCTCTCCCTCTCTCCGCATATATCTATATATCTATATATAAGTCTAATGAATGATTTCAACCTTCTTACAAAGTATATAAATATTGAAAATTTATATTATATTTTTGAAAAAGTACTATAATAATATTTAAAAGTATGTTGAAATATCACCTACAAGCTAGTTTTCTCTTGTAGGACTTTCGTTAAACACTTAGCCACTACTATAATTTTAGTCTCCAATAAAAAAACTTGACAATTAATGCATTAAACTTAAACGGGTTGAATCCAATTTTTATGAGCCGAAATATACATGAATAAATAAGGATTTTAACATATGAAAATGAATAATAGACAACACAGGTTTGACATAAGGATTTTTTGGAGAAGAAGAGTGAGAGATAAAGAGAGTGAGGGAAAATGAGGGAGGAATAGAGATAGATGGTGGTGGTAGATAGAGGGATTAAAAAAGGAAAGTAAAGAGTGATGGGGGAGTGAGATCAAAGGTGATAGGGAGGGAGTGCAGAGATATAGATGGAGGGGGGATGAGGGGGGAGAGAGAGAGAGAGAAAGTTGAAAGGGGATTTTTGTGAAGGAGGGATTGAGGGAGCAAGTGAGGGATAGAGAAAGAGAGGAAGGGGGAGAGAGAAGTGTGGTGGTAGTTAGGGAGGGAGGAGGGGGAAGAGACAAAGATGGAGGGGGCAGAGTGATAGATATAGAGGGAAGAAGAGAGATAGAGAGAGAGGAAGAGAGAGATAGATAGAGATAGATATATATGGAGAGAGGGGGGTGAGAGAAATAGGGACAAAAGATGGATGGAGAGGGAGAGAGAGTTGGATGGTCATTTTAGTGGAGGAGGGATTGACAAAGCAAGAGGGAGAGAGGAGGGGGGAGAGTGAGAAAGGTAAAGTGATGAGGGAAGGGGGGAGGGTGAAAGAAATAGAAGGGGGATGGAGTGAGGCATAGTGAGGGAGAAGGAGATAGGGAGGGAGACATATATAGTTCTATAGGGAGGGGGAGTGAGAGGGGCAGGGAGGAAGTAAGAGAGAGAAGAAGAGAATGGAGGTTAGGGACATGGGGAGAGAAGGAGAGAGAGATATAAAGTTGCATGGGGGTTGTATTTAAGGATGAATCAAGGGAGTGAGGGAGGAAGGGAGAAAGAGGGTGGGGGGTGGAGATGAAGAGTGGGTGATAGATAGAGTGACTAGGGAGAGATAAAATGAGAGTGGGAGGGAGTGAGGGAGAGAGAAAGATAATGATAGAGAAAGTGAGATAGAGATAGAGAAAGAGAGGGTAGAGAGAGAAAGAGGGGAGAGAGATGGGGAAGAGTGTGAGAGTGAGTGGGAGAGAGAAGGAGAGACGAATAGAAATAAAGATAGAGATAGGGATATGTATGATAGGGAGAAAGAGTGGAGAAGAGGAGAGAGAGAGTGAGGAGAAAGAGATAGAGGTAGTGGGGGGAGGAGATAGAGATATAACTAGAGGGAGGGAGGGAGAGAATGTCTGAGAGAGTGAGGGAGAGAGGAGACAAGTAGTGAGGTATACTGGAGAGATATAGGGAGAGAGGGGGAGAGAAGGAAAGTGAGAGAGATAAAGATATGGAGATTTAGAGGAAGAGGGAGGCAAGGAAAAACAATAGGTATGGAAATAGAGAAAAAAAAAAAACTCTCTCTCTTTCATTAACTCCCTCCTTGTTCTCTCTTAGTCTCGCTTTCTCCCTCTTTCACCCTCCCTCTCTAATTCACCCACACCGCATGGTCTCACTCTGTCTCTTTCTCCTAATCCCTTACTCTATTTCTCTGTTCATCCCTCTATCCCTCTCTCAATATCTCCTTCACAAAAACCATCCCCCTACCTATATCTCTTTCTTTCTCACTCCCTACCTCTCTCTCCACCTTCCCACCCTCCCTCTTCCCCCCACTCCCTCTCTCTCCACCCTCCCCACTCCCCTTTTTCCCCCTCAATCCCTCTTTCTCCTCTATCTTCCCCACTTTCTCTTTAAAATTCTCTCTCCCTCTCTTTCCTACCCTTTCTATCTCTCACTATGACCATCAGTATATCTCTCCCTATTTTCCCATTTTTTCCACTCTCCCTCTCTCACTCCCTTCCCTAATACCCCTCACACTTTCTCTCTTTACCACTTTATCTTACTTATGCTCGACACCTCTTCACTCTCTCTCTGTCCCTCCCTATATTCCCTCTCTACCTCTTTCTCCATGTGTGTGTGTATGCTTCCATTTTCCCCTCATTTCTTCTCTCTCTCTCACATGCACATATTGTTTCCTACATGAGCACATTTGCAATGTTCTCATTGCTACTTTTAATTTCATCATTATTTTATGATTTCTCATATGAGATAGTATTTAATGATAAAAAATATTACACATAAATTTTATCTATTTGGATGTTATATAGATCTAGGTTTAAAATGAATAATGCCAAGTTAACTCCACTTCATCTATTAAGAAATTTACATATTACCAAATATAATCTTTTAAGTGAAAATATTAATAAATTTTATCCCTTTAAATGTTTGATAGATTAGAATTATTTTTTAATATGTTGTGATGTATATATATTATTAATTTATTTTAATTTTTAATATAATGTTACATGACAACATCTCCCTCATATTAAGTTACAGATAACTTTACTACTCTCAATGTAATAACATCTCTCTTATACTTAGCTAAAGCACCTAACTATATTAATAAAAAAAACTATGATTAACATCTAATGGATAAATCTTACATAGTTAACATAAAACATAACACTATTCCTAATATCATTTAGAATTTATTAAAAAAAAACTTGTAATGTGGTATCTTTCTTCTTATATGTGATACTTAGATCAACTTTCTTATGACGTGAAATAATGAAAACTAGAAATAATGAAAAAGACTTCAACTAAGAGAGTGATGCAAGAAATATGAATTTCCAAATTTATTAAAGAGTACCGTATCAAAGGTTAAGAGATAGGTTTACTCTAATCATGTTAAGAGGTAGACTATCATTATTTAGTATATATTAAGTTACCATTACTTTCACCGTGAACCATGTTTCTTATTCTTATTTTGGACTATGTATTGTTCACATCACTTCCTCCTAATTATGTGAGCAAGTATGCCCACGTGTGTTATCTAGTTCAATATGGTGTCCTTTCATTTTATGAGTGGCTTATGCGTTTGTCAATGAAGGAAAAGTGACAGGTAATATATTTACTTGGAAACTATGTTGTTTCAAAATATTGATTAGATAAGATAGGAGAAGAAGATAAAAGTGCAAAATTATGCGAGTGTCTAACATGGATATTTATTTTAGATGATTTGGAATAGATGTTGTAGTGAGTAAGAGTTACTATAGATACAACGCACAAAATATTAGTTGAATATGTTTGTTATATTAATCAATATATTTATTTTGGGTGCGAAGAAACAAAATTAGGTCATTTTTGGCGCATTGTTGGGTACAAATATAATGTTTAGTGGCACCACAAAACCATTCATGGTTAACGAAATAATTATGCAGTTTTTTGCGTTGAAACTTGCACCAGCATTATATGATGGATATTTGCCTACTTTTGTGATGGAATCCCTATGATTATTAGATGCTTTGATATTGACTACATGGGTCACGTGAGAATAAAATTCAACAATAATGTGTTAGCTTTTATTGTATGGAAGAATAAAATGGTTGCTATGATGGTCGAGTAGAAATCAAGGATATTGTCGCTTGGGAAAAATATGGGTTACTCATTTTAGAATATTTTCTACATGATATAAACTCCTTGATTTAGCTTGGGCGAAATTATGGTCATTGGTTCCATATGTCCTAGAGATGATATATGAGTCAAATTTTCAATTGATGATATGTGACCATTGTTACATTAGTATGAAGATGGAATTTGGGTTTATGATTAAAAATATAGAGATATGAATATGGAGTGTCTTTAAACTTATTCGGAAAATCTATTTCACATATGTAAAGAGAGATAATGCCAAATACAAGAAAGGAAGAAGGTTGAGAGAGTGATATCAGACTAAAAGTAGAAGGTTATAGGTGATAATTCATAGTAGGCTTAGAATAATGAATATGATTAGACATTCAATGTGTATAAAAATAACACATAATCCCCAACCATTAGTTCTTCAATATGTGTTCCTTATAAAGAAATCAAGTGTAAACGTTGGATTTCATAGTTTGTTTTTTCTTAGTAATAGTGGGATCAATGCGTGGTAGTGTTAACATGGTAAGGTTTGGTATAAGATGTGCTTGAACTTTAATCTCATTAGCTAAGGAAGGTATAGCATGCACTAGAGTTAGATGTGACTAAAATTCTTCATGGAGATCAAGGAGGAAAGATATGAAGATTATATTGTGTTGAAGGATCTATTCTTCAACTCCAAGTTATTTTACAAGTTGGTGTAGACGTCAAATGAGTGATGAGTCACACTAGATTTGTAATATTTACACATAGAAATATACCCTTAGTTAGTTAATGCCTAAAATCAGAAGTTTTGTATCCATTGGGTTAATATGTAGTGTTATAATTTTATGGTATTTGTGAAGTTATGCCTAGGAGGTTGAAATGATAACCTATAAGGGTGTTAACACAAATCCATTTTCTGTTAGGCCCCTATACTACTAGTATAACCCCTAATTGTTATTAGTACAACCCCCTTATTATATTGTTGTACCCATGTAGTCCCCATATTGTTACTATTGTGCCTCATAGAAGCCCACTATTGTTATTATTGTTCCCTTACAGTATTATTGTTATGTCGGCTCTGATTATATTATAACCCCTTAGACTCCTATATATAGAAAGGAGGTATTTTCATTTGTATCATCCAAGAATTGTTCATTTGTGTAATGTAAAGGAGGTTTCCCCCTCAAAGAGGCTGAATTCTAAAGCATTGATCTATCTTTTCTATCTTTTTGTGAGCTGGTTTCATAACATTTGGTATCAAAGATTTGGATTCTAGGGTTTCATTGCTCCAAATAGGTCATCGTGGCATTTTTGCTATAAATTTTTTCTGCGATGTTTCAGAAGAGAAAAAAAACCATTTGAGACGAAATTGCGCTGAACCTCAGTTCTGAATTTCAGACCCTTTTGCGCAATATTTGTGGAGATATGATCTGAAGAAGTTGGTCTTTTTGTAGACTCCTGAATTACATTCCAAGCAGGTGGCCTGGGGAAAATAGTCATAACTTTTGTTTTGGGCATTAGATTGAAATTTCATAAGAAGTTATAGAAAGAGGAGGGACTGTAGTTTCCTGTGTATATTTTTTAGATCCTAAGGTCAAAACAGTGAAACGTGGCACTTCATACAAGTTCGCTCTTCTGAAAATTTATATAATCAGGTCATCTTAGAATATTGTCCATAACTCTTTCTTGGAGAATCTAATTTTGATCAGACTGGTGGCATTGGAAAGAGGACACAGAGGGCTATTGTGGGTCGCAATTTAAGAATTGGAAGAGCTGAAATTACAGAGTTATAGTCATTTCAAGATCGAGCTCCTAAAATCAAGAAAAGACAATATGAGGAAGTTTGATGGCAAGGATCCGGTAAATTAGATACTACAAATGGAGCAATATTTCGATCTACATGGTGTACCACTATTACAAAAGCTATGTATTGCATCTTCATGTTTAGAACCGGATCAATTTTTATGGTATAAAGGGATTTTTTCTCGTAAACAACTTCTTACGTGGTCAATTTTCACAGAGGAAATGATAGCACATTATGAGGATACAAAGAGAAACTCCTTCTTTAGCCAATTGATAAATCTCAAACAAAAGGGTTCAATGGAAGAGCACATTGAGGACTTTCAAAAATTGAAGAGAAGGGTAAATTATATTCCAGAGAAGCAAAGGATTGATGTCTTCATAGGGACTTTAAAGGATAACTTTCAACATGAGGTTCATTTTTGGGAACCTGATGCATTGGAGGAGGCATTTGGGTTAGCAAGAAAAATTGAAACCAAAATTATGGAAACAAGGAATTCTACCGCTCACAACTATAAACATGGAAGTGTTGTTTCTCCTAGCCTTCCACAACCTACAAGGGTGACACCACAAAAATTGGAAGAAAAAAGAGAAAAAGGGCTTTGTTACAATTGTGATAGCAAATGCATTAAAGGTCATAAGTGTGCTAAGAAGAAATTATTTTACATAGTTTATGAAGAGGAGGAAGAAAAGGATCAAGAAACATCAAAAGAAGAGGATATACACCAAGAACCAACCCTAGAAGAAATGAATACGACCATATCTTGTAAAGAATTGGCAAGAATTACCACTCCTCAAAGTCTCAAGGTAGAAGGACATATCAAGAAGAAAAAAGTTCAAGAAGTGAAAGATCACATCGAGAAAGAAGAAATGAATCTAGCCATATCTTGGAATGCATTGGCCAGAATTACCACTCCTCAAACTATCAAGATAGAAGGACATATCAAGAAGAAAAATGTTCAAGAAGTGAAAGATCACATTAAGCATCAAGAAATGAATCTGACCATATCTTGTAAAGCATTGGAAGAAATTACTACTCCTAAAACTCTCAAGATAGAAGGACATATCAAGAAGAAGAAGGTTCAAGCAGTGAAACATTATATCGAGCATCAACAACAAGTTCCCCAACTTTTAAGGATAACGCCACTTTGGTGCAAAATCAAATGAAACAACAGGTAGATCAACGTCGTAGTGAAAAATGTTTTGATGTAGGTGATTGGGTATTTTTACTGCTACATCTCAAGCAAGCTATTTATGAGAAGGAAATGTTGGCAATACTACATGCACTTAAGAAATGGCGACCTTACAGAATGGGAAGACACTTCAAGGTAAAAATGGATCATGATTTTC
Source organism: Pinus tabuliformis (assembly GCA_031772625.1). NCBI lineage: Eukaryota > Viridiplantae > Streptophyta > Pinopsida > Pinales > Pinaceae > Pinus > Pinus tabuliformis. Next base: position 1,326,026,719 of record CM062805.1, on the reverse strand, counting down.
TTAAATATTTTTTAGAACAACTATTATCTTTAGAATAATAGAAAAATGGGCCACAAATATGTTGAGTTATGACTTTGACATCATCTATAGGAAAGGGAAGCAAAATTTTGTTGCAGATGCACTCTCAAGAAAGGATGAGGATGTGGAAGCATTGTTTTGTGCTATTTCTATTATCCAACTAGATTGGATAAACGAAGCAAGGGATGAATGGAAGAAGGAAGAAGAAGTATGGCCACTCATTCAAAAGTTTCAGAAGATCCCAATTCAAATAATATTTCGAGAACTTGAAGAGGAAGGAAAAATCATATTGGAACCTAGAGCAGTCACAGAAACAAGAACCCGACAGCTACGAAATCGATCAATTTCAGAGTATCTCATCAAGTGGAAGAACTTACTCACTGAAGATTCTACATGGGAGGACAAGAATTTTATACAGAAGCATCAAGAACTACTCAAGTGTTGAGGACAACACTTTTTGAAGGAGAAGGGCATGTTAGGCCCCTATACTACTAGTGTAACCCCTAATTGTTATTAGTACAACCCCCTTTTTATATTGGTGTACCCATGTAGTCCCCATATTGTTACTATTGTGCCCCATAGAAGCCCATTATTGTTATTATTGTGCACTTACATTATTATTGTTATGTCGGCTCTGATCATATTATGACCCCTTAGACTCCTATATATAGAAAGGAGGTATTTTCATTTGTATCATCCAAGAATTGTTCATTTGTGTAATATAAAGGAGGTTGCCCTCTCGAAGAGGCTAAATTCTAAGGCATTGATCTATCTTTTCTATCTTTTTGTGAGCTAGTTTCATAGCATTTTCATGGAGAGAATGTTGAGATAAACAATGTTGTGAAATAGTGGTGAAGGAAAATATCAAGCCTATATAGTGGTGACTAAACAAAAAACTCTTTATATTGCATAAGATGTGAAAAATGAGGGATGGTGTCACACAACATTATTCAATATTGACTAGGATGTGATAAATATTTGAAGATTTAATGGGTATATTTAAAATTATTATCATGGAAACACGTGTATGTCTAGAAATTTACACATTGACATAACTAAAGGGAAATTCTTGTAGGTCCCATTTACGTAAATTTCCCTACAATGAGAAAAGGGAGATTATATGTAGTTATGATTATAAGCATAGAAATAAGTTTTTTTCTTAAAAGAGAACATCCAAAATTCATATACAATAATTTTAGTTGTCATGTCATGGGAATATGGATCTACTAGGTAAGATTCCTACCTAATATGTTTGTATCTAACTTGAAGATCTACATGGGTGGGTGTGAACTAGTAGGAGTAGGTGAAGGAACCATTACTAAAATATTAATGTAGGTTATTGAAAAGGTAGCCTCGAATGCCCTCCCCATGTTGAATACATAGTTATATCCACCATGGATTACATTCCATGAGGTTATAGATGGTTAAGTTGAAAATTAATGTTAAGGATGACTATGAGTGGGGTTCATGTAGAGATAAGTGAATTGAGGGAGAGCTTTTAAACCCTAAATTAATAAGTTGGGATGCACTATCGTGAGAGTATGGAAGGAATTTGTGTATGAGAAAAAACATCACTAAAATATAGCTAATATAATTTTGGAAATCCCATCAAAAGTTACAAATAAGTACTTGGATCATAAAAGAGTTTTCTAATCATTACCGTTGGTTGTGAGTGAAGATTTGGTTGTGAGTGAAGATTTCTAATTAATTAGAAAATAAAAGGCCATTTTTATGTGAAAGATGGTGCCTAAAATGTACATGTAAGATTCCAAGTCCTTGTGTTAGATATAAATATCTTATAAGGTAAAGATACAAATGTTGTGTGGATGTGGATGTTCTTTATAAATAATGTCTCTCCATAAATTCACATAAAAAATGGCTGGAGAAAACACACAAAAATGATAATCCAATTATATATCAAATTGATTAAGAGAGTCACTAACACATGAAATAATGGATAGAAATACAATATGTTCAGACGCTATATCTATTATTTTCATGTGTTATTTGAGATGCGATGAAATCACTACGAGAGATAGCATGTACCAAAAATGTTGCATTGTACTTTGTGAGATATATCCACTAAACATAATGTAATTTGAATTATTATGTTAGATTGTACGTGGCGTGTTGCTAATATAGTTTATAATAGAGTCATACTTTGAATAGAAGAACATATAAATAAATAAGGTAGAAAACATATATGTATTTTATGAGAGATTCACTGAGGTTGAAGATCAAGGAAATACATGTTTGATGGAGAGAAAAATATTGTTTAAATAGAGAATTTGACTCTTAATTTTATAAGTATTGATGTATTATTTTTATTATGAAAAATAATTGTTTCTTTAGTTAAAGAAAAAAATTAGAATTATTATTGAATTATCTTATGAGGAATTTGGTAAATTTTAGGTTAGTTAAGAACCCAATAAAGTTCGGATATACTCTTACAAAAAGATTTTTATTATTATTTTTATGATTAATGTTCTTTTTGTCTAAAAAGGAAAACTCACCGTAAGACCCACAAGATTTCCTAATTTCTAGATGGTTGGGGAGAACAGTTATTCCCTACTTCCTAGGGATTTAAAGGAAAACACTAGGAGGAAAGGGGGTTAGCTGCTTCTTGTTGATAGAAAGAAGTTGGAAGAGGTATTGGTTGAAGGCAAGACATTGCCTAAGAGAGAATTCTTGAGTTGGTTAGGACCACTGTCTGGAAATTGGGAGAGCTCAGGGGGAGAACTAGACGTAATAGTTGTTCTCATTAGTAGGGAGGAGTGGTCTTTCTGAATGTGTTTTTTGGAACAAACCATCAGAATGCAAATAAGTGCTGGAAACTATTTAACTTTACATTTCTTAGAATAGTAAATAAAATGAAAAGGGTTTTATTCTATTCGGATTACTATCTATCTTTAATCTTTCGAAGAATTAGAGAAGGAATGATTGTTATGAATATGTTCTAGAGATCTATTTATTTCTTTATATATAATGTATTGTAAAGGAAAAATGAATTCTTGTTCATGTAGAATGCATTCATAGAATCAAACAGAATTGATGGTTTATTTATAAATAGTGTTCTTGTAATAGGAAACTGAACTGAGTATTGATATGCTAGAATGCTTCCTACAAGAAATCCATTTTGAATGTGATTTGAATTCAATGTTCTATAAAATAATTTTATAAGTAGAATAGAGTAGGAAAAAGGGGTTATATATATATATATATATATATATAGAGAGAGAGAGAGAGAGAGAGAGAGATAGATAGATATTATGAGATATTAGTTAGGGTAAGTGGTTACCCTGTAGAAGTAAATACACAAAAAAGAAGAAAACAATTGAAAGGGTAGTGTTCTGGCATTAAATACTGAAGTTGGGTTATGTATCTTGTCTAGAAATCAAGCTAGTTCTAGAAGCTAAGCAGGTTCACCTGCTAATAGGAACAATCCTGAAACCTCTAAGAGGGGAAACCTAGCACATTACGTAAATTTCCAAATAGATAAATTATGAAAACAAAACCATAGGAAAAATCTTAGGAAAACACAACATATGGAAATTCAATGCATTGCGGCAAACTGTGATTATTTAGACATGTGTAGTGGAATAGTATGTGTAATTATGTCAAAAGGGGAAACAAAATAACATGTAATGGGAGCAGTAACTGTAATAAGCTAAATACAATTCAAGAAAATATATATAGCAAATTTGGAGTGTGAAGTGTCCTACTAAGTAAACAAATTTGACAATGTATTCCATTAATTACAGAATTGGTTTCCTTAAAACCGAAAGGGACAACCTAGTTACCAGAACTAGGCCTAAAATGCCAACCTAGGCTAGATAGATAATGAAACCTTAAGCCGTAGGGACAACTAACCAAAAGAAAGTAACTTTGTTCGAGTATGGGTGGTTTGTAGAGCCACGATAAAAACCATAGCCCTAACTTAATTCAACTTTGGGTGAGCTAACAGTTCCATAAAAATTGACCTGGTTCAAATCTAGAGTGACAAGGTAACACAACCACCAGATCCATACCCTAAAATCCATCGACCACTAGAACCCATAAACCTATCCTATAAAAAGAGAAAGAAAAAAATGGCATAAGTTAAATGAGTCAATCACTCAATCTAGTGCCAAATGGAAGTAAAATACAACATTTAAACTAATGGGTACTTACATGTTAAGGGCAGCTGACCATACGTAAAAATGTGAGGAAAGCCTCTTAAAAACCCCAGAAAAATTTGTTGAAAAGAGTGGAAGAACCATGTTGTAAGAACTCGCAACTAAGGTCAAATAAAAAACTAGAGGACAACCTATCATGGGTGTTGGAAACTGATCCTATGAACCACTGTGTATGCCGAGTAAGGGATTACAGTGAACCATAGAAAAGAATGGCCAATTGAACTATGATGATAACTAGGGCTTAACAAGGACCAAACTAGATACAGGTGGCAAAAGTCATCAGTTTTCACTCCAAACCCTACAAGGAAGAGTTGCAAAGCTCTGAGTGACTGTAGAAAGAATTAGGAATGACGGTCGCAGTAGGAAACTGAGTTGGTTACCTCAACTACCATAGGATAACCCCCACTTTTAGATCCCATTCTAGAAAATCCATGGTCCAGATAAACCCTAGCACCATCATCGAGGTCAAGTTCCATTAATATGGTGGATGAACCTCACAGCATGTCGATAAATTGCAGCTCAACACCAGGTACAGGGAAATCACCTATGTGTTGCCAAAACCAAGGAACACCATATGTATTTGGTGTTTGAAAAATGTTAACACTAATTTAAAAAGTAATCCTTCAACCCATAGATGCATTAAGTGTGTGGTGTATGGAGATATATAGTCACATTCTAAAAGTATTAAATGAGCATGATATGTGAGCAGTTATAAGATAATCCATTGATAACATGTATGCATTTTTACAAACTTTATGATTTGTATGATTACCTAAGCTATCAAGAATAATCAAATAACATAAGTATACATATGATTACAATTGTCATAGGCTGTTATATTTTTATATTAATGTAATCATGTAATAAATAAATAAATATGTTTAGTAAGGAGGGACATGTTACAAGTGGTATAATAGCCATAGGTTTCAACAGTGTGACTAAATGGACAATCCAGAATAACACAACATCTTTTTTGTACAAAGGGGAGGAAAACATGTGTAGAGGGACATCATCTACTCTATCAAGGAGGATGACCACTGAAGTAGAATTTACACCACTCACAGGAGCCAACCTAGAGATGTGGGTACAGTTAGAAGAAGGCACTCATAGTAATAAAGATGCAATGTTACTAGAAATCGTGCAACAACTTTGAACTAAAATGGAAAATTTGAGAGCTGATAATGAAAGGCTAAGACTTGAACAAGAAAGAATTCTGAAGAGTTTTTCTGATAAACAGAACTAAAGGCATCTAACTCCCAGTCTTGAAGGTGAAAATAAGAATGAGAAGCACCAGTAAAGAGCATATTGTTTTGGAATGGATGGAATTCGAATGGATAATGAGGAAGGTTCATTTCAGTGGCAAGGGAATCAAGAGACAAAAGATGAAACTATAGGGAGAACTCAAGAAGCTTAAACCTCCTACATTTGACAAGGAAAAGGAGGAGGCTATTGAGGCCTCATTAATAAACATGAACAAATACTTTCATATTTACAAGTACAAAGATAATTTAAAGGCCATATTATCAATTTACCAATTATAGGGTAAAGCCACTCTACGGTGGGAGGAAGTCAAAATGGTGCGGGGAGTAGATGAATAGGAAGTTTCTTAAGATAAATTCCAAAAACATTTTAAAGATAGATACTTAATCAAATGATTTTATGATGAAAGGGAAAAAGGTTTTCACGATTTGAGGTTGGGACAACAATCTATGGATGAATTTGTGACTAAGTTTATGTCGTTATTAATATACGTACCTTACATATTGGAATAAAAAGTTAAAGTGCAACATTTTGTTAGCAGTTTGCCAACTTTTATGAAAGATAGAATAGAGTTTGATAATCTGAAATCCATGGATGAAGCCATACGGAAGGCCAGAATCTACTATCAATAGATGAAGAAGACAGGAAAAAGTAGCAAAGATTGGCTAAGAAAAAGACAGAAAATTTTATCGAATCTTAAAAACACAAAAACTTCCAATCTTAGGAACATGCTAAGAAAACAACATAGTGGAGTTGTAGGAAAAAATTAAGTTAAGCCTAGAACTTCTGGAGAAAATTGGATAGCAGAAGCCTCTAGCAAGCCATAGGCTAGCCAATAGCATAAGCCACCATTACAATGATGGGATTGTAGAGAACCCCACTACTACAAAAATTTCCCCCACCGTACCAAATCCAGGCAGGTAGGAAATGTTCAAAACGCCTCCACAGTCGAAGATTTGGCAAGAAGTATTTCGTGGATAAAAGCAGCCCTAGAGGACAACCAAGCCGAATATCAACCTACCATGGTGGAATTCGAAGGTAAAGTAGCTAATCATCATGTATCCATTCTGATTGATCTAGGAGCTATTTTGAGTTATATTAGACCTAAATTAGTTGAGTTGTGTCATTTATCTTCTACTAAATTGAAAACCTCTTGGTTAGTACAATTAGCCACTAAAGCTAAGTGCAAGGTGATAACCAAAGTAGAAAATTGTCCATTAGAAATAGCAGGACAACTAGTGACTGTAAACTTGAATATGTTGCCTTTAGGATCATATGATATACTCATTGGGATGGATTGGTTAGAGAATAATTGGTCAGTGGTCAATTGCAAAGATAAAACTATTAGTTACCTCTTGGAAGAGGGTGTTAGGCAAGAAATTTAGGGAATTAGAAGAGTTGTTAAGCTGTGACCAATCACTGCCAATCATTTAAGTAGATGTATTCAAAAGGGTTGTCAAGTGTACATTGTCCAAATAGCCTATACAAATTCCAAGGTGAAGGCAACCACCTTACGGGATATACCTAGTATTTAGGAATTTGTAGATGTGTTTCCTAAAGAGATACTGGGATTATCACCTAAAAGGGATATCGAATTCAATATATAATTAATTCTAGGGGTTTCCCTAGTGTCAAAAGCCCCTTATTGAATGATTATACCCAATTTAACTGAACTTGAGATGAAACTTAAAGAGTTGTTGGATAAGGGCTACATTCACCCGAGTGTGTCACCTTGGGGGGGCGCCTGTGTTGTTTATAAGAAAAAATGATGGTATGTTATGATTATGCATTGATTACCGACAACTTAACAAGTTAACCATTAATAATAAGTATCCATTGCCAAGGATAGATGATCTATTTGATCAGGTTAAAGGGGCCACTATATTTTCTAAGATTGACTTGCAATCAGGTTATCATCAGATTAGAATAAGAGAAGAAGATATTTGCAAAACAACGTTTAGAACATGTTATGGGCATTATGAATTTATTGTGTTACCATTCAGACTCACCAATGCTCCAGAAACCTTTATGAGTATGATGAATGGTATCTTTCACCCTTATCTAGACAAATTTGTTTTAATATTTATTGATGATATTCTGATCTACTCCAAGAATTTGGAGGAACATAAAGAACACCTCCATATAGTATTGCAAGTTTTGTGGGAGAATCAGTTGTACGCTAAATACAGCAAATGTGATTTTTATAAAGACCAAATCCAATATCTAGGACATATTATCTCTTCAGAGGGTATAGCTGTAGACCCTGAGAAGATTAGAACTAACATGGATTAGTCAATACTTAAAAGTGTGGGAGATATTAAGACTTTCATGGGTTTGGTTGGCTACTATAATCACCCCAAGAAACTCTCCTAGGTTGTAGCTCAAAGATGCTAAGGAACATTACAAATTAAACTTATTCTTGCAAATGGATGAATGGAAGAGAAGATGCTTGTTCAAGCCAAATAACCACTTCTACTTTGCTTGACTTTAGACATGCGTGAACACCCCCAGACTACAAGGCTTTAGACCACAAATTACTCAGAATTTAAGGATTGGGAGAATATGGGGAATACTGACCACACCAGCAGATGCACAAGACCATGTGATGGTCGGCTGCAACTAGTAAAGAAGTCTGTAAATATAATTCCCCAACACACAGACAAGATGACAACTCTCTGGCATTAGGTGAAAAGAAACCTGAATAACTCATTCACTGATACATACAAGACTTTAACACAGAGGTAGGATTATAGCCACCCTAATGCTAAATATCAAGAGCTCAGAAATACAGCATATCAGGCACAGATTAGAGTAGGAAGAGAATGAAAAGTGAGCAATTAACAGCAAAAGAAGCTTGTATTAGTTGAAAATGAAGACGAGATGCTGCAAGTATCAAAGTAGTTACAGTCTCCAGAAGTTGAACCTTACATCAAAACATTAACCATCAACCCTGATTACATCTTGTTTCTGGGTATATATAGAGTTTGAGTACAAAGGCACTTGGCCATTCTAAGTATGGAGGGGTCATAATTGACCACCAACTGCTTTAACTGACTGATGGAGTCTTTGGTGCAATTGCTTGCTGTAGTGGGTGAATCTGGTCCTTTCAGGTGCTTTGATGTCCTTCTTGGGCAGGTGGAGTGCCGTGTAGAAAGAAATTCCATAACTTTTAAATGCATCCCCCTACTCGGGCGTTGTCCTTTTCCTCCTTGGCCATACTGTTTTTTGAATGCGGCCGTTGAGGAACAAATGCACCAGGTACTAATAAACGGTTGTCTTCGTCCATCGGGTGCACGAAATGGTCAGGGTGAGTGGACTACATGGAGAGTGTATGAGCAAGACGGAGAAGGAAAATCAGTCTTTGGATCAAGTGGATGGATGGTGGGGATCGCTCAGCAGAGGGTATTGGGAGGAAGTAGGAGCAAGATGATCATGAGTCGTTGGATCTCGGGTGGGCAAATACAATGGTCATCAGGCGGAGGAGACGCACTGGACTTAATGGGCTGGAATAGCAGTTTCGGTGGTAGGCGGTACTGATCACACCACTTTTGGACGATGGGTAGTAAAAGGACGACGGGGGGTGATCTCAATCAACGTGCGACGCATGGCGGCGGGGGAGGAATGAAACTACTTTCCATCGCATGTTAACGTGCTATCACATCACAGGCACGGGGAGAGCGAACGTCGTCCGATCGTGGCGGAGATGATCGGACGGTGGGGAATCAATCAAGCAGGTTTTTTGTCGAATGTGACGGAGGACTGTTGGATCAGGGTGCGGCAATCAACGGCTGCGATGATGGGTGAAGAGTTTGTGAAGGCACATAGTCATATGGGCGTGGGTTTTATGGGGTTTTGGGGTTTTAACGCCTGGGGCTTAAGGAAAAAATTTTATGTGATTTTTTTAACAAAAGCATTGGTAAAGGAGATGAAAGGGGAATGAGCGAGGTAATGGAGAAAGGCGAGGATAACCATTTCGAGCATTTTTTTAGCACGACCAAGGGCCAAGTTGGCCTCCAGCTTTAGAAAATCCTGATTATATAGCAGAGCTAGCACTGACTCCTTCTAGGGATGAGATCCCCCCTATTAGGCCTCAAGAACTGCAGATCATTGCCTTTCCTGTGAAAACCAAATTAGCAAAATTTCCTAGTGTTCCATTGGGCGTGGATTCTAACTGAGGCTACACTAAAAACTGAAAAAAAAAAAAAAAAAAAAAAAAAAACATATTTACAACCCTAAGGCCAGAAGACCTTAAACAACATAAATTTAAAAAAAACGCCCATTAACTGGGCCATCAAAAACTGTCTCCCCTCCGATACTTTGCAGTATGAAAGTATTGTTCCTTTGGATCTAAGAAATGACAAAAGGCCCCATCCAGAAATCATCAAACTTCCCATGGTTACTTTCTTCTCTTTCAGTGCATCCCACTTCAGAACAAAATCTCCAACCTGAAAATTATTTGTCTTTGCCCTTCTGTCAAAAGCTTCCTTGATATTCTTTTGATGTGTTGCAGACCTTTCAACCAGTTGTTCTCTGATTTGATGTGCTTCTGCTAAGTCAATGATACTTTTTTTCGTGTCCTCAGCCTCATTCTGCTCCTCCTGAAAGAACGTTGCCACAGGGAGGGTTAACTGAATTGGGAATACAGCCTCAGTGCCATATACCAGCTTGAATGGAGAATTCCCTGTGGATTTCTTGGTGGTCACCCTATCAGCCCACAGTGCATATTTGAGCTTAGAATCCCAATTCTTCTTGTTGTCTTCCAAAAGCTTCTTAATTATCCTTATCAGACTCTTGTTGGAAGATTCTGCTAGACCATTGCCTTGAGGGTAATATGAGGTGGAATGAACCAGCTTAATTCCCATTGAGTCATACATGTCCACCAATTCTTTTGCCCTAAAGGCTGCTACATTGTCTGTGATCAATTTATGTGGAAAACCAAATCTGGTGAAGATATTCTCTGTCAAGAACCTCATGACCACATTATGATTAGCCTTTCTGGCAGGGTTTGCTTCAATCCATTTAGTGAAGTAATTTGTCACTACTAAGATCCATCTGTGATGGCCACTGGAATGTGGATTGATTTCTCCAATGAAATCCAAGCCCCATTGCTGAAAAGGTCCATTAACATGTATGGGTTTTAAGGGCAGGGACTTCAACTGTTGCTTTCCTTCAAATCTTTGGCACTTGTCACAGGATTTAACAAATAAGAAGACATCAGAAAATAAGGTGGGCCAATAGTATCCAGCTCTCAGAATCTTGTGGGTTGTAGTTTTCCAATAATGATGCCCTCCACACATGCTGGAATGAAACTGCTGCATGACTTCAATGGATTGTTCTTTGTCAAAACACCTTAGTAGAATTCTAGAGGGATCTCTCTAGTAGAGTAGATTTTCATGAATGCAATATTTGGCTGCCCTGAGTTTAGCAATTCTGGCTTGGCTTGAACTAAGGCCTAGAGGAATTTCTAGCTTCAGCAAAAATTGAGCTATTGCAGAGTACCAATCGCAAGAAGCTAAATTTTCTGCCAATGACTGAATTTTCCCTGGTTCAACTGTTTCTTCTTCTATCTGACCATTCTCTAAAATCGTGATCATGAGATTTATGTCCAGCGTTCTACAATTTTCTTCTGCCATCAGTCTGGCAAGGCCCTGACCTCTGACAAGCTTAGTGGGCTTCAATTCTATGTTAAATTCAATCAGTTTTGCAATCCATTTAGCCCTTCTTCCATCAGCATCAGGCTGCATTAGGACATATTTTATTGACGTAGATGGCACATATGCAATTATCTTGGAATGCAGAATGTAAATTCTGAAAGTTTTCAAAGACTTGATAAGAGCATATGCCTGTTTCTCAATGATATCATACTTCAGCTCAGCATCCCTTAATGTTTTGTTGAAAAATACCACTGGATGCTCTAAACCTTCTTCATCTGCTTGCAATAAAACTGTTGCAAGGGTGTCATCAAAGGCAAATGAAAATATATGGAACTCCTTGTTGTAATCTGGACTTCTTAAAGTGGGAGCTTCCATAATAGCTTTCTTAATGGACTCAAAGGATCTTCTTGCTGCATCATTCCATTTGATCTCTGACCCCTTTCTCAACATGGAGGTAATATGCTTTACAAGTTCTGCAAAGTTTGTAATAAACCTCCTTACAAAATTTATCTTGCCCAGAAAGGACTGGATATCTTTCTTTGATCTTGGGACAGACAAGGTATGTATTGCTCTTACTCTTTCTGGGTCAATTCGGACACCTGCGGCAGAAACAACATGTCCTAACAAATTTCCTTCTTCTAAAACAAACTGTGACTTTTTAGGATTGACTGAAATCCCAAACCTTCTGCACTTTAGGAACACCTTTTTCAAATGCTGCAAATGGTCATGATGGTTGTTGGAGTACACTATTATATCATCTAGGTAGATAAGGACAAACTTATCCTTCTCTCCCACAAATGCTATATCCATAGCTCTCTGAAAGGTGGCTCCATCATTCATCAACCCAAAAGGCATCTTGGAATACATAAAAGTGCCCCAAGGAGTGGTGAATGCAGTCTTTTCTTGGTCATCTGGATGTACATCAACCTGATTATACCCTAAAAATCCATCCAGGAAAGACATTACTTTGACCCCTGAGACCTTCTGCAGCAAACGCTCCATCTTGGGTAGAGGATAATTGTCTTTCTTAGAACATTTGTGTAAGTTTTTGAAATCAACGCAGAGCCTAAGTTCTCCACTTTTCTTCCTCACCACTACCAAATTGGCTACCCGTTTTGAATATCTGAGAGGGACTATAATTTTTGTAGCCAGTAACTTCTTGATTTCTTTTTCAATTAGAGGAAGGAGCAAAGGATTTATTAGTCTCAGCTTCTACTTGAAAGGGATGGTGTCTTTCTCTAAATGAATTTTATGTTGGATGATCTTTTTGTCATATGTTTTCAGGTCACTATATTCCCAGGCAAAGAAATCAGCAAATTGCTCCATTAAATTGCAGTATTCACCACTTTGGGTAGTATATAGATGGGTGGATAGATTTATGTATCTTGGATGATCTGGACTCCCTATGTTATCCTTACAGATTACAGATTGGTCTTCTTTTTGGGCAGCCTTATAAGGCACATCATTTTGGTCAAACAACTTTTCTAATGGAACCAGACCCTTATGTATATGGTTGCTGGGGAGTTGGACAATGCTATCTTTACCAATTCTGTTTCTAAGCTGGGATTAGGGATTTTCTTCCAAGGCTTCATTCTCTTGGTCAATTTGTATTTCAGAAAATTCATCAATGACTTGCAGAAACCTATTCACTTCATCATCATCTTCAAAAACTTTCCAATGATGGACATTATCAGGCAAGGATGGTCTGTATTTCATCTGAAATTCATAAACTAGCCTGGGAGGCATGGGAGGAATAAACATGCTAGCAGACACAGCAAGGGAATTGGCAGGCTGATTTTTTACTCTAGGGATATATGAGATACAAAAATTATCAAAAGAACCTTTGAGTCTCCATACCTCATCTCTGTATGCTTTCAGCCTTGGGTGCTTTTCTTGAAATGTTTTGTTTACTTGCTGAATGATGAGATCAGCATCTCCAAACACCTTTATGTTCCTGATTCCTATGTCTTTAGCTACATTAAGGCCCAATATCAGAGCCACATACTCCACTATATTGTTGGTAACTTGGAAATCCAGCTTAAAAGATAGATGTGTGCTTTCTTGTTTTACAGATATCAGCACCACCCTTGCTCCTACAGTCTCCCTTGAACATGCTCCATCAAAGAACATTTCCCAAACCAGACTTCCTTGCTCTCCCTCGGCCTGGACTACTGGTTTCTTGATCTACATTGAGGCCTTCTAGGATTCTTCAATTTGGAGAATACAAGCTCCAAAATCAGCGTCCACAGCATATATGGGATGATTGGAAGGGTTCTTCTCATAACTAGTGATGTAGGCCAACTGTGCTTCTCTGTACAATCTCCTGCTTTCCCCTCCAAAAACTGGGATAGTGGCATAAGATAAGTCATTCTGTAATGTCCCACCTAGTCTCTAAATCCACCCTTTGGACAGCAGCATGCCAAACTTGGGAGGGACATCTGCTACCACAATGTCCATCACCATGCTCTTCATGGGTAGCTGAGTTAGGGTAATGGCTAGGTCTTTGATTAATCCTAGGCATTTTACCTTTCTTGAATCAAATGAGAATAGATCATGATATGGTCTGGTGATATCCAAGCCTAACTCTTCCATGACATCTTTAGGCATCAGATTTTGGTTGGTCCCTGTGTCTAGGAGGTAGTTATGGAGGGTTTTGTCATGAATTGTCAAGGAGACATAGAATGATGGGGAATTATCATTAGTAGGTTCAATCATTGGGCTAAGCACAACTACAGGCTTATCATCTTGCAAATTGACATAGTCAGTGGAGGTTCGTGAGGCCTTTAGCTCAAGAGCGTCAAGGATTGGCTTTTTAAAAACTTCACTCTTTGCAAGTTCTATCAAAGGCATAGATATTTTTAACTTCTAGACTTCTGATTCAAAGCTAAAAGGGGAAGGGGACTTGTCAGGACCTCTTACCTCTTGGGTTGGTGCTTTGAGGATGACCATATCAGCTGATGGTTTCTTTTGTCTGATATTCTGTTGCTCTGTGGGGACAATAGCCCTTTGGACAGGATTCTCCTTGACATTGTTTGCTTTTGACCTTAGATTATATCTCTGCTATTCACCAGTCTGCAGAACAACCTCTCTGTCCCATTCTTGACTGGTTTGGTCTTGTAGTAATGATTATTCATATGTGACCAATGTCAAAAAGGCAGCATTGCCTTTGTCTTACATATAATGAATTTCACCCTCATCTTCAAACTTCTCCTCCTCCATGACTACGTTTTGGAAAGGAGATTTAACCTTTTGTTCTTCATTTGTCTCTTTACCCCTCTGAATGATCTACAATTGCTCATTTTCTCTTCTAAATTGATTTGGATTTCTTGGAGCAAATGTGTTTTGAAACCTTGCCTTCCCTGAATTCTGCTCAACCTTTAGCTTAGATATCTCAGTAGCCAATGACTCTATCATTTTAGTCATTTTGTCCAATTTAGGTTCTGAAGATGAAGCAGAGGAAGAGAAAGCCTCACCTCTCTGCCTCCTCCTATTAGCGTGACTTTTGAGCTTTTCTGCAGCCATGATATTTGATTCCACCTCTAGAGCTGCATCTTGCATTTCAGCTAGAGTGGCACATCTTCTTTCTCTTAAGAGCAGGCAGAAGTTAGAGTCAAAAGCATTAGCATAGGTGAGTTTGGCAAAGGTGGGGGTTAGCTTTACTTCAGCTGGTATGTTACTATACATATGATTGAATCTTTTATTAAAATAAGGGAATGATTCCCCATTTTCCCCCTTCAAGTTTCCAAACTTAGTGTGGTAATATAGCAAGTATTTTTTTATCTCCCCAATGTTTCAGAAATACATCATCTAATGCTTCAATGTCTGTTATAGACCTAGGTGCTAGTTCTCTGAATCACTTCCTAGCCTCTCCATCAAGGCTCTGAACAAATACTCTCATCCACACATCATCATCACTGATATCTAGATTATCAGCATAACTGCAGAAAGACTCAAGGTGTTCTTCAGATGTTACTCCTTCTGTACCAGTGAATTTTGGCATGTATTTCTGGTATTCACCTACAGGCATGGCATTCAAAGGAACAAGCAAGACCAAGGGTCCATACCTAGCAGCTATGATTCTTTCCATCTTTGTAGGTGCTTGCTGGCCTACCATGGCTGGGATAGATGGAAGGATACTGGCAGATTGAATGGTAGGAAGAAATGAAATAGATGATAGGGACAAAGGAATATGATGGACTATATGGGAGACTTTCTTTGAACTGATATCCAAAGGGGAACTAAATGAACAAGGAGCTTTATGAATCTCTGAAGGTATTTCTTCACTAACAATGCTAGGCTCTATATCTTCAAATAGTATTATATTCTCAGCTATAGGACCCTCTTACAGAGATACATAAGATTTTTTAGGCTTACCTGATCCTGATGCTCCTTTCTATGATGTTTTCCTTTGCTTAACAATCTTCTCAGGGTCAGGCACCGGGTCAGCTGGTGATTTCTGAGGATTTCTTCGAGTATGCCTCACACAATGAGCCAGAGCTGCAAAGTGGAGTCGCCACTAGGTTTATCCTCCAGTAGAGTCACCAGATAGATTATTACAACCAGAAATGTGTCCAGACTTTGTCTATCATCAAAGCTGGAACTGTGTCGTTTTCCCAGGGAAGCTGAGCTTCGATCTCCTTATCACCCTAAGAAACTCTCCTAGGTTGTAGCTCAGAGATGCTCAGGAACATTACAAATTCAACTTATTCTTGCAAATGGATGAATGGAAGAGATGATGCTTGTTCAAGCCAGATAACCACTTCTACTTTGCTTGACTCCAAACATGCGTGAACACCCCCAGACTACAAGGCTTTAGACCACCAATTACTCACAATTTAAGGATTGGGAGAATATGGAGAATACTGACCAAACCAGCAAATGCACAAGACCATGTGATGGCTAGCTGCAACCAGTAAAGAAGTCTGTAAATCTAATTCCCCAACACAAAGACAAGATGACAGCTCTCTGGCATTAGGTGAAAAGAAACCTGAATAACTCATTCACTGATACATACAAGACTTTAACAGAGAGGTAGGATTATAGCTCCCCTAATGCTAAATATCAAGAGCTCAGAAATACAGCATATCAGGCACAACTTAGAGTAGGAAGAGAATGAAAAGTGAGCAATTAACAACAAAAGAGGCTTGTATTAGCTGAAAATGACGACGAGATGCTGTAAGTATCAAAGCAGTTATAGTCTCCAGAAGTTGAACCTTAAATCAAAACATTAACCATCAACCCTGATTACATCTTGTTTCTGGGTATATATAGAGTTTGAGTACAAAGGCACTCGGCCATTCTAAGTATGGAGGGGTCATAATTGACCACCAACCTCTTTAACTGACTGATGGAGTCTCTAGTGCGATTGCTTGCTATAGTGGGTGAATCTGGTCCTTTCAGGTGCTCTGCTGTCTTTATCGGGTAGGTGGAGTGTCGTGTAGAATGAAATTCCATAACTTTTAAAAGCATCCCCCTACTCAGGCGCTGTCCTTTTCCTCCTTGGCCATACTGTTTTTTGAATGCAGTCGTTGTGGAATAAATACACTGGGTACTAATAAACGGTTGTCTTCATCCATCGGGTGCACGGAATGGTCAGGGTGAGTGGACTGCATGGAGAGTGTACGAGCATGACGGAGAAGGAAAATCAGTCGTCGGATCGAGTGGATGGACGGTGGGGATTGCTCGGTAGAGGGTATCGGGAGGAACCAGGAGCAAGATGATCGTTAGCCATTGGATCTCAGATGGACAGATCCAATGGTCATCGGGTGGAGGAGACACATAGGAGTTAACGGGCGAGAATAGCAGTTTCGGCGGTAGGCAGTATTGATCACACCGCTTTCGAATGATGGGTCGTAAAAGGATGATGGGGGGCAATCTCAATCAATGTGTGACGCGTGGCAGCGAGGGAGGAATGAAACCACTTTCCATCGCATGTTAATGTGCTATCACTTCGGGTGCGAGGAGAGTGAATGTCGTCCGATCATGGCAGAGATGATCAGACGGTGGGGAATCAATCAAGTAGGTTTTTTATCGAATGTGATGAGGGACCATTGGATCGGGGTGTGGCAATCAATGGCTGCGATGACGGGTGAAGAGTTTGTGAAGGCGCATAGTCATATGGGCGTGGGTTTTATGGGGTTTTGGGGTTTTAACGCTCGGGGCTTAAGGAAAAAGTTTTATGTGATTTTTTTAACAAAATCATGGGTAAAGGAGATGAAAGGGGAATGAGTGAGGTAATGGAGAAAGGTGAGGATAACCATTTTAGGCCTTTTTTGAGCACGACCAAGGGCCAAGTTGGCCTCCAGATTTAGAAAATCTTTATTATATAGTAAAGCTAACAACTACTACAGACGATTCATAAATGGATTCTCCAAAATTTCTTATCCTATTACCTCCTTGTAGAAAAAGGGAAGATCCTTCCACTAGAAAACTATATGTTAGCAGAGTTTTTAACTCTTGAAACAATTATTAACCACAACCCCTTCACTAGAAGTAGCAGACCCAAAGAAGGAATTTACAGTATGCACGGATGCTTTTCAATAGGGGGTTGGTGGTGTGCTAATGTAGGAACGTAGGGTGACATATTACAAATAATGTAAGCTAAAGGATCATGAGCATAGGTATTTGGCCTATGATTTGGAGTTGACAGCAGTGGTGCATGCCCTGAAAATGTGGTGGCATTATTTATTAGGAAAAATGTTTCTCTTAATGATAGACCATAGCAGTTTAACAAGTTTCTTCAAGCAACCCAATTTAAATGCATGGAAAGCAAAGTGGACTTCCTTCCTAAGCAAATTTGATTTCAACTTCGAACACATGAAGGGAAAGGAAAATCAGGTGGTTGATGCCTTAAGTAGGAAATTGCATCATGTATATGAAATATCATTCAACCAGATAGAAATTAATTTCTCAAATCAAATTAGAGAAGTTGTTATGAAAGACCCCGAATATGAATTCCTGTGGAAGCAAGCTAAGAAAGTACAAGATTCTGGAAAACAAACTGATTATGGAATAAATAAAGACCAGTTGTTGACTTTTAGAGGGAGGATTTATGTGCCAAATCAAAAAACTATTAGGCAGTATATGTTAGATGAATTTCAGAGGAGTCCATATATGGCACATCCGGGCTATCAAAAGTTATTTTCTACAATTAAAAAGGGCTATTTTTGGCTGGGTATGAGAAGAGATATTGTAGAATACTTGGTTAAATGTTTAGAAGGTCAATAGGTTAAAGCAGGACACAGCACCCAACCAGTCTTCTTCACCCACTTCCTATTCCCGAGTGGAAATGGGATACAATTACGTTGGATTTTATAATAGGTTTTCCTAGATTCAGGAAACAAAACAATTCCATCATGGTGGTGGTGGAAAAGTTAAGGAAAACAACTCATTTTATTCTTGTCAAATCCACTTATAAAACTGTAGAAATTGTTGATATATTCATGAAATAAATTTTTAGATTACATGGACTTCCTAAAGTAGTGATATCCAACAGAGATGTTAAATTCATCTCTACATTTTGGAAAGCCTTATTTTATGGTTTGGGAACTCAAATTTAGTTTAGCACTGCATATCACACACAAATTGATGGGAAAATTGAATGAGTAAATCAAGTCTTGGAAGACATGTTAAGGATGTATGCAATGCAACAACCAACTAAGTGGGAAGAGTACCTTCACTTAGTTGAATTTGCATACAACAATAACTACCATGAATCTCTAAAAATGAGTCCATTTGAAGTGTTGTATGGGAAAATATGTAAGACACCAACTAACTGGAGCAGTCTCAAGGATAAATTAATCTTGGGGCCCGACATGTTGGTAGAAATGGAATAGAATATGAAGAAGGTACAACAAAATTTAAAAGCTTCTCAAGATAGACAAAAATCTTATGCTGATAAGAAAAGAACATATAGAGAATTTCATGTTGGTGATCATGTATATGTGAGAGTGAAGCCCAAAAAGAGTTCCTTAAGATGGGGGGTTGTATGAAGTTAGCTCCTCGCTACTGTGGACCCTTTAAAATTTTGGAAAGAATAGGTCCAATAGCTTATCAACTTGCATTTCCCAATCACATATGAGTCCACAATGTATTGTATGTGTCACTATATATATATATATATATATATATATATATATATATATATATATAGATATATAGATATATACTTTGAAAGACACATCATTATTTGGCAGGATGTGCAGGTAAAAGAAGCATTAACAACATTTATTTATGTTTATTTTTTATTTTATCTAGTTCACATGATTAATGACTTATCTAAGGCTAATGATGCAATTTGAACTGGATGAAGAGTTACTCGTAGAATCTCTGTGTATTCTAGAACGAAGAGAAATAATGCTGCGAAAACGAGGTATCAAAGTTAAAGTGTAGTGGAAGCACTTTAGTTGAGAGGAAGCTACATGGGAAGATGAAATCTTTGTGTGGCAAGCTTATCCTAGTTTTCTTCAAGACTAGGTAAACACCAAGGATGATGTTGTACATAAGGGGGGAGATATGTAACACCCCGAGTTGCTTTAGTTAAAAAAAACAGTTAGAATTATTGTTGAATTACCTTATGAGGAATTTGGAAAATTTTAGGTTAGTTAAGAACCTAATGAAGTTTGGATATACTCTTACAAAAAAGAAGCTTATTATTATTTTTAAGGCTAATTTTCTTTTTATCTGAAAAGGAAAACTCATGGGAAGACCCATAATATTTCCTAATTTCCAGATGGTTGGGGAGAATAGTTATTCCCTACCTCATAGGGATTTAAAGGGAAAATTTGGGAGGAGAGGGGGTTAGCTGGCTCTTGTTGACAAAAATAATTTGGAAGAGGTATTGGTTGAAGGTAGGATGTTGCCTAAGAGTGAATTCCTGAGTTGGTTAGGACAAGTGGAAGGCTCTAAGTTGAATAGAAGACTATAAGTTCTGGCTGGGATAAGTGAGGCCCTAATGCCATTGGACAGACCAAAAGAACTCTTTTTTGAAACCACTGTCTGAAAATTTGAAGAGCTCGGGGGAGGGGAGAACTAGATGTAATATTTGTTCTCATTGGTAGGGAGGAGTGGTCTTCCTGAAAGAGTTTTTTGGAACAAATCATCAGAATGCAAATAAGTGCTAGAAATTGTCAAACTGTTTAACTGTACATGTCTTAGAATAGTAAATAAAATGAAAATAATTTGAGTTTGTTGGGATTACTATCTACCTTTAATCATCACAATAATTAGAGAAGGAATGGTTGTTAGGAATATGTTCCAGAGAACTGTCTATTTCTTTATTTAGAATGTATTGTAAAAGAAAATTAAATTGTTGTTCATTTAGAATGCATTCGTAGAATCAAACCGAATTGATGGTTTATATATAAAGAATGTTCTTGTAATAGGAAACTTAACTAAGTGTTCATATGCTAGAATATTTCCTATAGGAAATCTATTATGAATGTGATTTGAATATAATGTTCTGTAAAAGAATTTTATAAGTAGAACAGAGTAGGAAAAATGGGTTATATATATATATATATATATATATATATATATATATATATATATATATATATATATATATATAGTCTTAGATCAGTTAGGGGTAAGTGGTTACCTTGTAGAAGTAAATACACAGAAAACAAGAAAGCAATTGAAAGGGTAGTGTTCTGGCATTAAATACTGAAGTTGGGTTATGTATCTAGTCTAGGAAGCAGGTTAGTTTCAAAATATAAGTAGGTTCGCCTACTATTAGGAATAGTCCCAAGATCTCTAAGAGGGGAAACCTAGTAGATTACATGAATTTCCAAATAGATAAATTACGAAAACAGAACCATAGGAAAAATCTTAGGAAAACACGGCATATAGCCATTCGATGCATTTCAACAAACTGTAATTATTTAGACATGCGTAGTGGAAAAATCTCTATAATTAAGTCAAAAGGGGAAACCAAATAACATGTAACGGGAGTAGTAATTGTAACAAGTTAAATAGAATTTAGGAAAATATCTTTAATAGCAACTTCTAAGTGTGCAATCAACAATGTATTTCCATTAATTATAGAACTAGTTTCCTTAAAATTGGAAGGGATGACCTAGTTACTAGAATCGGACCTAAAAACCTAACTCGGGTTGGACAGATAATGAAACCTTAAGCCCTAGGGTCAGCTAACCAAAAGAAAGTAACTTTGTTCAAGTATGGGTGTTTTGTAGAGCCACGATCAAAACCCTATTCCTAACTTATTTCAACTTTGGATGAGCTAACAGTGCCATAAAAATTGACCTGGTTCAAGTTTGGAGTGGTAAGGTAACATGGCCACCATATCCATACCCTAGAAGCCAGAAGCCACTCGAACCCGCAAGCCTTTCCTACAAAAAGAGAAAGAAGAATGATTGCATAAGTTAAACGAGTCAATCACTCAATCTGGTACTAAACAAAAGTAAAAGCTAGCAATTTAAACTAATGGGTACTTACCTGTGAAGGGAATCTGACCATAGGTATAAATATGAGGAAACGCTCTTACAACACCCATGAAACTTAGTCAAAAAGAGTGGAAGAACCCTATTGTAAGAACCCACAACTGATTTCAAATGAAAAACTAGAGGATAGCCTATCATGGGTGTTGGAAACTGAGCATGTGAACCATTAGGGGACTTTTGAGGACTAAAATGGTCCTCGTAAGAAAAATGTACAACCAAAATAAACTTTATAAGAACCAATAGGATTCAAGATGATGATATCAACCATGGGGGATGATTCACCATTTTTGGAGTAAAAAGGTAAAAAGATTAAAAATTAATGAAATAATGAAACTACTTTTCAAATCATATTTTCAACTTATATCCCCAAGGTTTTACTCAAATTTTGAGCGGGATTACTCATTGGATGCAAAATGTGATTCCTCATCCAAAGTACCAGTGTTGCATACTTTCGATGGACCCTGCTACATGAAAAATGAGAAATAGATGAAAAAACATTATTGCAATCATAGTTTTCATGTATTTCTTAGTTTTCATGTAGCACGGTCCATCGAAAGTATGCAACATGGGTACTCCTTGGATGAGGAATCAAATTATGAATCCAATGAGTGTTTCTTCAAGAAATTTGAGTAAACCCATAGGGAGATAAGTTGAAAATATGAGTTGAAAAAATAGTTTTTCTTTTTTCCCTGTAAAATTTGATGATGTCAACTAATCATATATTATTATTTCCACTATTATTTTATAATTTCATTAGGAGGCCCATTTTAGACCTCAAAAATCCCCTAATGCCATTGTGTATGTTGAGTAAGGGATTGTAATGAACTAGAGAAAAGAACAACTAATTCAACTATGATGATAACTAGGGCTTAAGGAGGACTGGAGCAGATACTTGTGGCAAAAAATCATCGATTTTCACTCCAAACCTAAAAGGAAGAGTTATTGAGCTCCGAGCAGCTATGAAAAGAATGAGGAATCACGGTTGGAGTCGGAAAGTCAGTCGGTTACCTCAACTACCGTAGGATAAACCCCACCGTTAGATCCCATCCTGTCAAATCCACAATCTAGATAAACCCTAGCATCAACATCGAGGTGGAGTGCCATTAATGTGGGGATGAACTTCACAGTGTGTGGATAGGTTGTAGCTCAACACTGGGTAAGGGATAAGCACTTATGTGTTGTCAAAACCAAGGAACAACATATGTATTCGGTGTTTGAAAACTATTAACACTAATTAACAAAGTAATCCTTTAACCCATAGATGCATTAAGTGCATGGGGTATGGATATATATAGTGGGATTCTAAAAGTATTAAATAAGCATGATATGTGAACGGTTATAATCCATTGATAACATGTATGAGGTTTTAAAAACTTTATGATTTGTATGATTACCTAAGTTATCAAGAATAATCAAAGAACATGAGTATACATATGATTGTAATCGTCACAGGTTGCTAGATTTTGGTGTTAAAGTAATCATGCAATAAAATAAAATAAAAATTTGTTTAGTAAGGAGGGACATGTTACATTAATAGAAAAGATGAACCCAATAAACCTAAGTAAAATAATTGCAAGAAAAGGTGTATTCTACAACCTAATGTGAATACTATTTGTTATTTTGTTTGTGCTCAACTTCCAATTTACATGTATCTCTTTTAAAATTATATATGTATTCTAAATAAAAAAATAATATTGGCTATAATAAAAAACAAAAATGAATATACATCTTTAAATAGTTTTAATGAAACATATTATAAACCAATATGAAAGAGATATAATAAGATATGGTAAAAATATTTTATTTTCACACCCATAAATAAAATATTTGAATGCCCATGGAGTAACTTAATTTCATATCAACTTTAGATAAAGATATAGTAATTAAATAAAATATAGTTTCACTTTTAGTGTGAGGAAAATGCATGGTAAAAATATGTAAAAATATTTCAACGTAGAACTTATATAAATTATTCAAATATATATATATAATTGAAAGTAAAAAAATTAAATTATTTTATAGTAAGAATAATTCATTCAAATTTTAATATAAAATTATTTTAAAATATATTAATAAATAACAATGTCTCTAAATAGTATATTTCAATATCCATATTAAATAAAATGTTTCAATATTAAATAAAATGTTTCAATATGAATTATGTGTATATTATATATGGTTTATAAGAAATTGAAAAAAAATTATAGTTAACCATTAATTATAACATTTTTCAAAAATATATATATAGGGCACACATATCCATATCATAGAATCAAATCGTTCAAAGGACAAATGTTTTTTAAGGTTTTTAGAGGTTTACATTATAAAGAATTTGGTTTTTTGAAAAACTAATTGATTTCATAATTATAACAGATTTACGCTATTTTAATTAAAATCTATAAAAATATAACTGAATTTAATAAAAAATTATTAAACTTTTTTTATAATTTAAATTTCTAAATACATATTTGAAATTCGGCACTTTTAAACGATTAAAATCTTTCAATATCTAATTCAAATATCATTAAAAATGTGTTTATGCTATTTATAATTTTATCAGGAAGATTATTAAAAAATTATGAGCATTTATTTATTTATTTTATACGTTAACGGTGTTAAAACAGTGTTAAAATAGAAATTAGTTAGTACTAGTACAAACTAATTTACATTTAGTAATTTATAATTACAGTTCTGTAACATTTTGTTAGGGTTAATTATTATATCCTATAAAATTAAGAACTAATTTTTTTATTTTTTTATTAATTAAGTTTTATTTGATCTAAATTATGGCTTTAAAATATAATCAATATGATAAAGTTTATTTTTAGAAATGTATACATTGGTGGTGGATTTGGTGACTTCAATAAACTAGAGGTATTAGTAGGCCTTTCTCAAAGAATAAGAAAAAAAATTCATATTGGGTTGGAGGATGTGATACTTTTGGATAGTTACTTTATGATTTTTTAATTTAAATATCGATTAGAAAGGTTAAAATACTGATGTTGTGACTAGAAAATATGTCACAAGGTAAAATCTATATAGAGTATTGTGGAAGAGAAAGCCAATTACTTCTAAAAATAAGACCAATGGGAGAGAAAGATTGGCTTGAACCTAGTTTTTTTTTGTAGGATGCTACTAAAAGGGCTCAGGAGATGAATTCTAGAAGATACCTTTCGATCGTTATCTTGAGAGTGGGGACTAGAGATCCAGGGGACCTGTTGTAAAATCTAGTTCATGGTTGGGTGGAATGTGAAAGTCTTTAGGACATTCTCAAGGAGTATGAGATAAGTAAATGAATGAGTAATTTTATGTTATATGGCTTATTTTTTTGGAGAGAAAAAATATTTTATCGGAAATCTTAGAGAATAGATGTTGAATTGGTTTTACGGTAAACAATTCTTAGTGTTATATTTTCCATATATCAAAAGTTTAACTATATATCTACAATGTGTTGATATGTGTTCTTTCATATTTTTCAAACTTGTTGCAGATAGTAGGGTTGCTTATCGGTGCAAGGTAGGTTTCACCATATTGAAGCAGTTGGTAAGTAGGTAAAATAGGGAATTGTCCTATTATTTTTCTTCTAAGAATGAAAATATTATGAAGAACACATAGGTAGTTTTCCATTAGAAGCATTATTTATAAGTTAAGGATAAGGGTTTATAACTTTAATCATATCTGTCTATTCTTCTTCTAGTAGTGGATATATGCATTGAAGTCATAAAAAGATGGTATGTGAATAGTACGTGTGTGTATATATATAATAGGTTAGTTAGGACCTGCCAAGAATGGAGTGTATTCAAGTTAGAAAACCCAGGTTATGACAAGGGGTGTACCTATTTAATGAAACCAGGAATATTAGTCTTGAATACTAAAGAGATTAGGGATCAGAGGAAACTTAACAGTTCCCGTGACAGGATCCATGAGGTCTTTGGCCTAATATGGCTACCAGAAATTGAAAAAATCTATTTATACAATAGATAATGTATGAAAAATCATATAGATAACCCGAGTATACATATACATAAAGTAAAGAAATAAAAAAATTGTATATAAATTAAAGAAATAAAATATTGAACCAATGACTACAAGAAATAAGTGAAAATGCCATATCATTAAGGAGCGTAAAATCCCTATAGAGAAACAATATTAGATCATAAGACATATATAATTTAATAAAGTGCATGTTCATGCTTCTTAGCTATGAAATAAATATTTGAAAGTTCTACCTTTTCTAATTGGGCCACAACTATTCCTTCAATTGCAATTGTACATAGTAAATAAAATTAACAAGATAACCTTGTTGGGCTCTACCATTCACTAACCATAGAGGGATTCATTATTATATGTAGGTCATAGTTCTAAATTGAACCCAAAAGCACACATATTGAAAAATTTCATATAAACATGGAAATGCAAGCCTCGCCACACTCAGAGTACTAAAGATACAACGAGTTTAATGTATCTAGTGAAAGAGAGAATTTATAAACATTAACTATACATCCTAGTGGAGTATTTACCATTACAAAGAGTTGATATTATATATATACACCTTTCAAAGTATTATTCAAAAGAAATCAACTTAGAGCAGAGAATTGGTTGGTAGAAGGCCCATTTTGTTTCATATTGACCCTAAGCCTTGGAAACATAGAGGGCTTCAGTCACTAAGTTTGAGAACCCTAGAAAATTAAATTGAAAGCATGTGTAATTAGGTTATATATATATATATATATATATATATATACATACATACATACATATCTTAGAGATATGTATGTATGTATGTATGTATGTATGTATATGTATATATATATATATATATATATATATATATATATATATATATATATATATATATATATATCTTAGAGATAAGAACCATGGGAATAAAATAAAAAATTTCATTATTGAGAATGAAATCTAAAAAAAATGATGGATAAGAGGGACTTATAAGGACTTCATAATTGAAGCTATGAAGTTGGGATGTTACATGTGGTATTAGAGAATAATCGAGTTCAAATGTTGTGACCTTGGTGCCAATGATTTCATGTAATTGTAAATGTTTTATTTTACACAAAGAGATGATAGAACTGGGATTAGATGAAAGAGAATAATAATGGAAAAACCAAATAGAGACACTCATATAGGTGAGGAAGAAATTTATGTGTACTTGGGCCAACAAGAATAAGTACCTACCCGAGAATTATTGAACATGATGAAAGAACTACTCACAGAAATAACAAACCTTTGTGTTGGGCATGAAAATCTAATGAAAGCAAGTGCAGAAAAGAAATAGTTGATCAAAAATCTTACAGACAAGTCCAATCCTAAAATTGTGGAAACAGTGAGAGAAGGAGAAAATAGAGGAGATACCTGAAAACGGAAAATGTTGGAAGGGATGGCTAAGAGGCAAGAGGAAAAAATTGAAGGGGAAGAGAATAGCTCATCCAAATTTCATTCTAAGTCTACGCAAAATCCCAAGTTGGAGTTACATGGAGAATTCAGAAAAATCATACCCTAAACATATGATGTGGAATTTGAGGCGGTAGCAGAAGCATGGTTGTTCAATATTAACAAATATTTTCAAGTTTATTATTAATCTACTAAAATAGAGGCCAAGTTAGCTACTTACCAATTGTAGTTGAAAGCTTCCCTATGGTGGGAATAGGTTAGAACAATTCACAATTTGGGAGGAAGAGAGGTTAACTAGGAGGAATTCTAGTGACTATTTAAGGAAAAATACTTGACATAGAAGTCTATTGACAATGAGATGAAGGAATTTCATGATTTAAAACTTGTTCATATGTCTATGAATGAGTTGGTAACCAAATTCACTTAGTTATTACGATATGTGCCCTATACAAAGGAAGAAAAAGCGAAGATAAAATGTTTTATAAATTGTCTTTCACTTCCTTTTAAGGAATGAATTGAGTATGATAACCCAAAAACCAGGATGTGGTTATCTGGAAAGCGAGCGAAATTATGCAGTTTATGATCTTGAATTGGCAATTGTAATTCATGCACTTAAATGTGGAGGCACTATCTAATTAGTGAAAAGTTCACTTTTATTACTGAGCATTTAAGTTTGAAATATTCTTTTAGCCAACCATACATGAATTCCAGTTAGGCTAGATGGATGGCTTTCCAAAGTGACTATGATTTAGAAGTCAAACACATAAAGGGGAGAGAAAAAAAGGTAGTGAATGCATTAATTTAGAGTTTGAAACAAGTATATAAAGTGACAATAAGTCAAACTAAGACAAAATTTCTTAAGTGATTAAAGTTGAAGCATTAACAGATCAAAATTATAATTATATTTTTAAAGATTTGATAGTTAATTCTGATGAAAGTAAACAGAATGATTATGCAATCAGTAAAAATTGACTAATAACACACAAAACCAAACTTTATATTCTGAATAAAGATAATATGAAGAGATTGATATTAAATAAATACCATAAGAGACCTTCTCCAAGTCACCTGGGATATCATAAAATGATTACAACCCTTAAAGAGGAATTTTTCTAGTCAAGGATGAAGAAAGAATTTGATGAATACTTGGAAAAAATACCAAGAATGTCAATAGGTGAAGATAGAACAACAACACACAATCAGGTTATTAAACCCCTCACATATACCAGAGTGGAAATGGGAGGTGATCTGCATATAATTTATTACTGGATTACCCTGAACACGAAAGCCACATGATTCCATTATGGTGCTGGTAGATGAACTATCTAAGGCTGCTCATTTTATCGTTATGAAATCCACATATAAGGCTACATAGTTGGTTGAAATATTCATGAAGGAAATTTGTAGGCTTCATGGTGTGCCAAAGATTGTTATATCGGACAATTTCCAAAGTTCACCTCAAACTTTTGGAGATCAATGTTTACCAAGATGGGTACACAGCTGAACTTTAGCACTTCATATGATCCACAAACTAATTGGAAAACAAAAGGGTTAATAATATTCTCGAGAACATGTTATGCATGTATGTGATGAACCAACCTACAAAATGGGAGGACTATCTACATTTGGTAGATTTCTCCTATAACAATATTTATTAGGTGTCACTCAAGATGAGTCCCTTTGAGGCTATGTGTGCGTGAAAGTGTCATGTTCCTCTTAGTTGGAGTTGAGTTGAGGATATACTATTGTTAGGGATAGATTTGTTACAAGAGATGGAACAAATGATGAGAAAAAGTAGACAAAACGTGAAAGTAATACATGATAGACAGAAAAGCTACATTGACTTGAAGAGAACACATAAAGGGTTACATGTGTGTGAACATGTTTATTTGAAATTATGAGCAAAAATGAGTTCTTTGGAGTTGGGAAGTTGTTATAAACTAGCTCCCTGGTTTTGTGGGTCATTTAAAATATTGGTGAAGGTAGGGCCAATGGTCTACCAACTCTAATTAAAATTCATAATGCATTTCATGTGTATATTTTAAAGAAATATATACCTAACTCTATTCATATAATTTATTGGAATGATGTATAGGTCGAACTAGAAAGAGAATTCTAAGTTAAGGATTTACAAACTTTAGATATAAGGGAAACTACTATCTATAATATGACCATTGCATAGAATGAAGTGCAATGGAAGCACTTTGGACCTGAAGAGGCCCCCTGGGAAATGGAAGATGAAATGATTGATGGTTTTCCTATGTTATTCCAAAGAAGACGGAATTTGAAACACTGAGGATTGCGTCCCTCTTTAGAGGAGGGGAGATGGGATACCCCTAGATAATTACTTTATGACCTTTTCATTTAATTATTGGTGGGAAAATCTAAATGACTAATGATATGACATGTCGATGCGATTATTGATTTTAATTAATGGAAGAAGAAATTATTTTGATCTGTTAATATTCATGGAAATGTTTTAAAGGTTGTCATGTGAGATTTAACTCCTAACTATTAGGAGAACATTTGGAAATCGGTTTTTCCCAAAGCAGGGCAAGGATGAGAAAGAAGAAAAATCCTCATTTTTCCATTATTGAGGGGATTTTGGAAGAAAATAAACCACCATATATTTTCATGACTGGAGAAAGATGTTATGAGGTGAAATCTGTATAAGAGTCTATGGGAGAGAAAGATAGTTACTTCTAAAAATAGAACCAGTGGGAAGAATGGCTGGTTTAAACCCAAAAATTTTGCAAGATGCTACCAAAAGGGTTCAGGAGGTGAATTCTAAAAAAATACTTTTTGGTTGTTATCCTAATAGTGAGGAGTGAAGCTCGAGGGGAACCAACTGTAAAATTGTGTTCATGGTTGGGTGGAATATGGAAGCCTTTATGACATTCCCATGGAGCCTTAGATAAATTAATGAATAAGTAATTTTATGCTCCCTGGTTTAATGTTTGAGAAAGAAAAATATTTTATCAAAGAGGTTAGAGATTAGATGTTGAATTGGATTTATGGTAAATAGTTCTTGTTATACTTCTGATATATAAAAGGTTTAACTACATATCTACAATGTGTTGGTATGTGTTCTTTCTACTTTTCCTAACATGTTGCAGATAATAGGGTTGGTTACAAGTGCAGGGTAAGTTTCACCTTGTTGAATTAGTCAGAGGTAGCTAAAATAGGGAATTACCCTACTATTTTTCTGTGAAGTTGAAAAGATTATGGACGCACAAGTAGTTTTCATTTAGAAGCATTGATCATAAGTTGGGGATAATTGTTTGTAACCTTGATCATGTCTATCTATTCTCCTTCTAATAGTGGATATATGCATTGAAGTAATAAAAAAAATGGTATGAGGACCTACCAAGAATAGAAACCTAAAGGGTTTCAGTCACCAGGTCTAAGAACCCTAGACAATTAAATTAGAAATGTTTGTAAGTTCCTGGAAGGTTTACATAGGTAAAATACTAAACTTGTGAAGAATCCATGTGGAGGAAGAGGCTTTTCGAAGATAACCTTAACCATCACTAACATATGAAATACATGTGGAACTAGGTTAGGAACCCAGTGAGCTTCCCAAAAATAATACTATGAACATTGTAACAAGATATAGACAAAGATGACAAGGTTTTTAGTTTTTCAACTGTTGTGGAGTCGAATCTTGAAATCCTACTCCAAAGCACAATCAAATGTCAGTAACAAGTTTATTGCAAAGGACAAACCTCATTTTAAAATAAGAATTGTTATTTGAATTGATACAAGTGGAGTCTTGAATAAGTTAAGAGAACATTAACTTGCAAGGGCCACATGAAAATATTTCTTGTCATCGAATCCTGAAGTTAGAAGGTGCCATCACTGAATGGTACCTATAACCACACTAGGGTTTTACCTAAAACACTAACCAAGAGTTTATTTAGTGGAAGAAAAAGAATAAAAAATCAATAAGAATAATTAAAAACTATGGCTATTAAACTCCAAAGACAAAAAACCACATTTTGACATGAATAATTGAGTGCCTTCAAGTCCAATACTAATTTAGGCATAATTTACCTTGTTTCAAATAACAGTTTTCCTCTTTGTTGGAGGAGGCGAACCAAAAATCAAGTCTAACACTGTAGAATAAACCACCAAGAGCAAGGGTTTCACTATGTTCACCAAAATTAAAGGACCAAATTACAGAGCTCAATTCTTCACTAGCGCAGAAGCAAATCAGATGGAATTGGGGAGAGGGTGCAAAGAATAGTTACCCAAAACTAACCCTAAAGAAAATCATACTGTCAATTGAAAACCATGCCATCTATATTGTCAAAGGACTTGCACCTCATCATACATAATGGGAGGTGACCCATACCTGCACATGGGTTTAGTCCAAGAGATGTATCCACGATAACCCAAAGGGCCACAAAGGACTCCAATAAGTCTAGAAGTTTCAGAGCGCCAATATATATAACATAGGTAAGGAGCAATATATTCACCAAAATAAAACATTGCCATAACTCAATATATTATATTATTTTACACAATATAAGTTAAGCTTTCATGAGAACTCAAAATGTTAATATTGTACTTGAGGTTGAACATAAAATCCATATAAGCCAAGGATAAACAACTACCTTTAATAAAACAGTTATGCATTGTGTTGCACAAGAGTTGTGACAATTATATACATATACAAAATGCAATGCCTTACATAACTTGTAGTGTTGGAAGTTTGGGGTTAACCATCACATAAATAAGATTGTATTAAGAGGTGTAAAAAGATGTTGACTTAAGATAAAATACTCATAGAATGAGAAATACACATTTTATATATATAGTTTTTATTTTAGAGATGAACCATGGGAATGAGAAAAAAAAAAAACATTATTGAGAATGAAAGCTAAAAAAAAATGATAGATAAGAGGAACTTATAAGGTCTTCGTAATTGAAGCTATTATGTGATGGACTTGGAGATAAACTAAAAACAAATAAGTAAATTTAAAACATTATTCATCCTTTAGTCGAACCAATTGGAACTGGATCGGTGTAGAAAATGAACTACAGTCACGTCTCGATAATGGGAAAAATTATCAGAGGCCTCACCTCAGCTAGATTCTTCTTATCCTTCCTTCCTCTTGATCCCATGATACTCACATAGGATCTCGTGGTTCCTCTTTTAAATGAAGCCTAAAGCTTCAATAGAACTATTCTAGATGGTTTTAGTCATGTGAATATTAATGCGGGAAACAATATGAAATAGTTGAAGAATTATTTGTTGAAGTTCAATGACAATTAAGTTTGTATATTTTAATATTATATAAAATTAAAAGAACATTTAATTAATAAATAGAATTTTTAACATATAATTAACATTTTAGTACTGCATAAATAAACCATTCATTTCTAGCAATAATGTTTTGACCATAATAGAAGTTAGTAACGATCTTTCATAAGATTTCACTCGTGCATTGATGGGATGCGTAGTTGGAAGTTCAAATCATATCATCAAATTTAATGATTATAATGAAAATATTAAAAAGTTGTATATATTTGAAAGTTAATTGATAATACGCATGTTGAAATATTGATCATGTTCATGTTTTATGATTAAACTACTATATGATCAATAGTTCAATCATCAAATTCCATTCCTCAACGACTCAGTGATCAAATTATTTTAATTATCATACTCACAACAGCTTTGGTTGTAAGCGATATGGTTTTATTCCCCACGTTATTAGAAATTATTTCAAGCAAAGTAAAGATGTCTAATATTCCATTTCTAAACATTAGTTAAAAACTAAAGTGTATCTTGGCTAGTAAAACTGAAATATGTGAAGGATGTGAATTATTTCTTCACAATAGTTTAAAAATAGGAATTTTCCCATGATTTCTCCATAATTCTTCCATTTGAGTGCGCAAGTCGAAGCTATAAATGGTCTACTTAATCCAAATTCCAAAGTATTCATTCATGGCTACTGCCAAAATTCTTAATCGATAATGATTGCGAATATTTTAAGGCCATAGATTCTAATTTAAGATAACAGCTTCAAGTTTGACTTCAGTAAAACTATAGCATCAAAGAAAATCTCTTTTAGTTGATTTAGCTATTATTGTTGAGTATGTTATCGACAAAAAAAAGATAAGAAGATTCTCAGATAAATTGTTTACCCATCATCATCGACATAGGAGATCAGGTGGAGGTATATACTCATTTTATATAGCTGATATGAACGGAATGTTAATAAGAAAATTTTACTTTTGATTTCTTTATCTAAAATTGATATAAATTAGCAATTGCATCATGTGTTGCAAACTAAATGCCGCAAGGTTTAACATATTCAAGAATAGTATAGATGAAGAAGATGAGTTATGTTATATGATCTAGATGTTGGATAGCCTCGAATTATTTAATTTCTAACATAAATTACTTCCTCTAAAAAAAATTAATAAATAAACTTAACTTTGTCATTTATTTCTATCATTATTCTAAACTAAAATTTATTCGAACTTTTAGATTTGTTCTACCAAATACTTTTTCAAGATTAACAACATTTGTGAACCTACTTGGAAATGTATGTTGAATGAAACACTTTTCATGGTCAACATCAAAAATAAAAGTAAAATTAGGTACAATGATACATATCTTAATTATAAAAGAAAATGCATTTGTTTGTTTGGCTTAAATTCTACGCTTGTAAAAGGAATTTTGCATTGCAAAAAGGCTTTGTAAATCCATTGCTTAGAGCTAATGTCTTATTATACTATTCACTTTTCTCAACCTAGAGGTCATTGAATTCATCCAGAAAGTGAATCTTGTAGGTACTTGTGAGGGGTTCCAAGAACCTAGTGTCCATCTTATTTGTGGAAATATACGCATGGTTTCTCTTTCTATTATATACCTAAGTTTCTCCAACAGGGAAACAGGGATTGTGTCCTAGTCTAAATTAGGCTAGTGATATACATTTTCTCCTTCTCCCCTCTAACAACATGTACTGAATCAATATCCTAGTTCATTCTAGTATTGATTTTAAACAATGGATGAATATATTTGTTGTAGTTGTCAACTTACCAGATTACATGAAGAAGTTGTTGAAGAAAGAAATAGTTTTGGGTGGTTGGGCTCGTTTAGAAGCACTATTATAGTTCCTACTCAATGATGAAGAGGAATAATTGGAGCCAATTATACTCCTAATTGTTCGACCTAAAACCCTAAACTCGGTTGGATCAACCTCCCTCCAACTGACAACACATCTACAATAATCTGAAATTTAAATTCCATTAGTACAGACATTGGCCTCTGTCGCTAAAAACAAAAATGGGAATATTCAAAAACACTGTGGATGAACATATATGATTACGCAATGAGAATAGACCTTAGGATACCCTTCTTACAAAAATATAAAGTAGAAATTACAAATATTCAAAGTTTGTAGCACAACTCAAGGGAGGATCACGATGCACCAGCAAAAATCATTACAAATATTATATTTTGTAGACCTACAAGTCTAAAAGCTATCTAAGATCAGGATTTCCAATTTATTTATTTCCAATTTCACATCCTTCATGTTCATCGTTACAGATTTGTCCTACAATACGGATGTCGCAAATAGGGTGTGATCTCAAGGAAACCTAGAATGTTTCAATGATAATGACATTGGTTCAAAACCTAGTGGTCTTGCTCCTTAAGATGATATCATTAACCAAATTCTTTCAAGGTGACAATCACATTTATATGAAAACACCAATTCCATGATAATGTAAAGATATATTAAAGGCAATCTCTATACTAATGTAGTTTCCTATGCAGTTTCAAGTTGACAATCAGATTTAAATGAAAATGCTAGTTCCATGATAATGAAGAGACAAATTAAAGGCATCCATTGTACTGATGCAGTTTTGTGTGCAGATGAAGTTATAATAATTGCCATCTTCCATTTGTAGATATTGGCATTGATGATATTTATCTTATTTTATTGGATCTCTTATATAAGAGCAGTCTAACTTGGAGGCATTCACTAGTACAAAATGGCTAATTTTTTACTAAAATAATGACTAAAATTTGCAGATAAACAACTAGTTTTCAGTCAGTGACCAATAGTAGCTAATTTACAGTATCTTATAATGCGACCAACTTTTAGTCATTTTTAGCTTAGTCATTAATTGGTTCTCTCAATTTTATCGTCTAGTAGTATATTTAGTCATAAATTTGATCATTAATTTAGTCATTCATTTAGTCATTTATTCAATCATTAATTTCCAAAATTAATGACAAAATATACAACAAAATATATTACTATCTAATCATCCAAGAAAACCAATTAATGACCAAACAAATATGACTAAAATGTTGGTCGTGTTATAAGATACTATAAATTAGCTACTAATAGTCATAAACATGCAAATTTTAGTCGTCATTTGAAACCAATTAATGACCAAAGAAATATGACTAAATTATTGTCATGTTATAAGATATTGTAAATTAGCTACTTATAGTCATATATATGAAAAATTTAGTTATCATTTGTAATCACAAATTAATCATTTGCAATAGTCATTTATATTTTTTTGGTAGTTTCATATTCATTATATAAATGACTAATTTAGTAGTTTATATTCATTTCATTTATTTTCATTAATAGCTATTATCAATGACTAATTTAGTTGTATATTCATTTTATTCGTGTTCATCATTAATCAATATAAACTATTAATTTAGTAGTTTTATACTTATTTTATATGTTCATTATTAATCAACATAAATTAATTAGTATGATTTTGCGACTAAATTAAAAAAAATACAATGTGCACTAGTTCATCTAATATTAAAATGAAAAGTTACATATGTTAATTAAAATACTAAATAATATCAAGTGTGACCATGAATAATTTCAACCACATAAAATATATTATATGACATGTCAAGTACTACAATATGAGTTTCCAACTTAACATTGATTGGACTACAATTTACACATAAAATGTTGTTTCGTCACTACAAAACATTATCATTGTGTTGCCAAGCCATTGCAGGTGAATTTGCCAACTCTGAATACTTGAATATCAACCTCTATTTGTGTGCTTTATGAAGGATATTGGGTTTAAGGGTATCACTAGACTGATTCTCCTCTCTTTCTCTTTTCATTTGTCACTCCACTGTTAGTGTTATCTTATTTCCTCAAATCCTGTTGCTTATCGTCAATACTATGTTCCTTTTCTAAAAACAAAATAAGATACAGTGAATAGTGTAAGACACGAAAGGAAATAAACACTAGAATATAAACTAAAGTAGGCTATAAAGGATTTATATGAAATATACCTCAATATCAATAATGTTAAAGCCATTATTCCCCATAAAAGAAAGAAACTTGAACAAGTTTTCTTTAGTTGAGCGATAGTGGTCACTATGTGGCCAGATGACCTGTATAAACAAATAAACATCATCGTAGAAAATAACACCTTAGTAACTTAGTATTTAACCTTCAAGGAAATCTTAGGCACAATCATGCCAACTAAGTTACATGCTAAAAAGCTCAAGCTGTAAATAACTTGTGAAAACAACTAATTTGAGGTGTGCTGTCTAATCCTTCTTGTTTTATTCACAACAACATTTTGTTCTCTAACACATGAACTTGGTCAACTATATAAACAATATGTGCTCAAATAAAAACATGAAAGTAAACTTTTCTAATAGTCATGAAAATATTTCAACGCAAAATAGTTAAAAGGATTTCAATCAAAACCGTGTAATACTAATTTCATGTTCAATCTTTGGTTGTTGGTTAAATGAACATGATACCAAGTATTTTCAATTTCATAGTTAAAATGCAGATCAAAATCAAATAAACGTTCAAAATACAATCAAACAATAAAGACAAGATATCATGAAATGGACATTGCAATTATAAAAAAATTATTTACCTGTCCATAAATGTCTTACCGGGAATTCATAAAACATTTGCTTGCCCAAAATAACCATGAGGTGAAATAATCACAACATTAAAAACCATAGGAATACCTACTAGAAAAATTTCCAAAGTCGATGGCTCAAGTTCCTGAAGGATCTCCAATAGCAAATGAATCATATCCAAGACGTGATCTACATTGTCTCCCCATCCTTTTTCCAATCACATTTCATGTAACCTACCCACACCAGAATCAAGTAACAATCAAATGAAGGCATTGACAATTTTTTTATCTTTTATATCTATAAAATTTAAATCTAATTTGTTTCAGGAACATATTAATTCATATTTAAATCCTTCCAATCATGAGAAGGTATCAACCAAGTAGGACATCAAAAAAATTGACCTCAATGAGGTCCTCTAGCAATTTCTACAATATCAATATTTGTATTGTTGTGATATCTTGGATAGAAAAAAGAAAATATCTACAAAAGAAAAAACCATATATTACTTATGTTCAAACTCTATATATGGTGTATTCTTAGGTAGATTTTAAAGATTTTTCTCTACCTTTACCAAAGAGGATTGTAGCTTGGTTAAACTCTATATCCTTTCATTCAACATCAATTTTTTCAAGATAAATGTCACACTATTCTTTCCCATTTCTCAACATGCTACATATGATAAATATAGAGTCACATAAAAGCAAGAGAAAACTCTTTTCCAACCAAAACAAACAAACAAACAGTGCCTCTAATAAAACTCCACACCTCAGAAATTACTCTGCAATGTGCTTAGACTAAAATTTATATTCTTTGAATCATCTTTAGGTCATATTTAACAGGATATTTGTATGTTTACCATGATGTCAATTTGGTGCTAAAAAGAAATATATAAATCCAGGTTATTATAAGTGAAATTCAAGTATAATTCAGAAAAATAATGTCATTACAAGGTATGGAGAGAGAAACATCTTCATAATTAGAATTACCTATTTTTCTTTGATTTGAATTGAGTTTGTATTTGAATATATAGTTTTCTTTAAAGAAGTGAAATAGAAAGATGAGAATCGAAATAGCCCTATGAATTTTTAATCAATTCATATTATATATCTTTAAAACAACGAGGTCATCCTTCTCTATTATTTGATAGAGATTTATTATGCATAAAATAATAATGAATTAATTACCAAACACATTGATGCAATATATTAACCAAGGAAAGAAAAATGACACAGTTGTGGTATTTGTGTGCTCAAAGGAAATCAAATGTAAAACCCACTCAACTCAATCTTTATATGACATAGGCTTAATGAACTAGTACAATAAAAGCATGCTAACTCAAAAATAGAGGATGATAAAAATGAATAATGGAACATTATTTCCTGCTAACATAATTGGCATGCATAAAATTTCCATAGAATCCATCCAAAAAATGAGAACTTATGGTAAAAAAAACATATCATTAGTGTTTTGTACCCTGTTTAACACATGTAGCCTAGGGAAGTAGAGGAGGCCAAATGTAGCAGGATTCCAATTGTGTGGGATATATAAACAAAAATGTGGGAAAACATGCCTACCAATTCACGAAATATCACTCTAAAAAATAGAACATGTTGAGGATAATAATGATGAAAACAAAGCATGTATGAAGATCAAGTGCCTTTAACTTGCATTGAGATTTAGATTCTCCACATTTTATAATTTTATGAAAACAATCAAGAATATCTTGGGTCTACAGCTAAAAGACTATGGTTTGTCCTTTCTAGAAATTACTTGAAAACTTATATAGTCCAAAGGCATTTCAAATCCAAATCTCAACACTGTACATGTAGCTTTGATTGCTCTAGTTTGGTATACATTTATTTTTGTTGGCTTGCATAAAATCAATATTTAGGTGCTTTATGATTCCATAGGAACTGACCCATCCTAAAGGTAGGCTAAAATATGACTTTTTAAAATAATGCCTCCCTCGAATTTTTGTAATGTGATTTGTTTCATGCTTGTGAAAAAAATATGCAGCTTTCACTACAAGAAATAACTCTTATAGACATATTTCCACAACAATATTGTTTATCAATTCAGAATACGTCTAAGTTCCCCCACTCGTGTGATTAAATATGAATGTGTCCATGAGCATGAGAAAGCCTCAACTGCAGCTTACGCTGCTAGAAGGACCAAGACAGAGGATCAGGAATGTGCCTTAACAAAGGGCCAAAGAGATGAATTTGAGGACATGCTTTGTGCTTTAACCTTGGAGAGAAATCAAATAAAAGAAGCAATGGGGTTTTCTCTAGACAATGTCGACGCAACTGGCAAGTTAGTTGAGGTACTTACAGAGTCTTTGACTCTAAAGGAGACGACTATTCCAACTAAAGTTGCAAGGCTCATGTTAGTTTATGATATTCTTCACAATAGTAGTGCTCCTGTGAAAAATGCTTCTGCATATAGGACAAAGTTTGAAGCAGCATTGCCTGATATTATGGAAAGCTTTAATGACTTATACCGAAACATCACTGGTCGAATTATTGCAGAAGCTTTGAGGGAGAGAGTGATGAAATCTCTCTAGGTTTGGTCAGACAAGTTTCTCGTTTCAAATGTTTATGTGAATGCACTAAGAGATACCTTTCTTCGATATTGAAATTCAAGTGCCCCTCCTTTTCATTCAATCTATGGAGTACCCAACACAGCATTGTTGGATTCCAATAGTTACCTAATACAAAATCAAATAGTAATTTAAGTCATGAAAATTCATAATGTAAAGTTTGTCATGATACTCTCATAAATGGTGCATGCAACATACCTCTTCCTTGACATGGATTTTGTCATATTTATACAACTGTAATGCCTCCTCAATAGGGGCACCAGTGTATACAAGATATGCACATTACCATCAACCATGTGTAGCCTTTACCTGCATGTTAGAATATCATAAAATTGGATGACACATCAAAATTTTAATGCAGAATAGTGGACATAACATACCAAGCACAAGATTTAATATTGAATATATACATATATTGAGAGTACTAAACTAGATTGTATTTAGGAATCTAGAGATGATCTTGTCTAAATAACTGAAGGTAATTAGACTAGATACAGCGTCAACGAATCTGAAAATGGAATACTTTTTGTGTGTGAAATAGTTGAACCATGTTATGATGCCTATTTTGGCTTGTATTTAAGTATGTTTAGGTGATATGATTTAAAGCTCTATTTTTTAATAGACTCGAGCTAAATATATAGACAAACTAAATATAAACTATAAAATTATGATTTTTTTCAAAAACTTGACAAGTTTAAGTAGGATATATTTAAACAACAATCTGTTGAACAAATCCACTAGTTGGAGATTGTGTAATGATATATTGGGTTCCCAAAAAATCACCAACTTGTCATTCTATAACATCATCCTTAAGAGGGAAATTCCCTAATTTTTGGGGAGTTTGGGAAGCTTGTAGGTTCTCAGTCTGCCCTATAATTATCTATTATCTAGGGGAACTATTCCTAGTAACCTCAATGACACAAATTTGCAAGTATTCATTACTAATTTCTAGTAGCACACCTCACAGTTGAGTTAAGGTAGTGCGAGATTGCCTTCAATTATTGCTTAGATTACGAAGGCCTCATCAATCCAAGGCTGAACACGCACTCTCAAAACTGCTTTTTTGTGTCATGCTACGTCCACTGCCTTTTTAAGCGCTTTGGCCTGTTTCATTCTCGCTAGCCTCTAAGTGAGGGTCACCATCTACGCAGTCCCTTTGATGTTGTCATACTGTTGTTGTAGCTCACGCGCCTCTATTTCTAAGCGTTGTATATTCGGGTCCTCCTGCATATTTGTGAGGACCTCAAATGATTCTTCTAACATTCTGGTGTAGTCTCTTACTACACTTTTGATCTCCTCTAACCCTGATGTAATGGCACTAGCGCATTGTTCCCTTACCTCTGGATAATATGAAGGCTACGCCTTCAATTGTAGCTCTGTGATCTGATGGGCTGATCTGATGAAACGTCTGGGGGGTGGGGAGGTCCCAAGGACTACCTTTGACGATGACTTCTTCACCTGATGGGATCAGCAGATTATCGCCGTAGATGACTACCCCTATGCTGGGCTGGATTTCCGAGGAGATCCTGATCTAGCATTACCACCGAACGCAGCATGGGGCGAGATTGGTAAGAATTTATGATTTTTTGATTTTATGATTTTTTGGATTTTTCAAATATAATGATGCATTTTGAAAAATATTTTTGATGAGATTCAAATGACTGATATGATGATCATGTTCCAGACATTGGGCTGGTACGACCAGATGGGTTCCCACGGCATGGACGGCGTGGCCGAGGAGCTGAAGAGGCGGCTACTGATACAGAGCGAACTCTACATAACGTCTAGCGACACTTGGCGAGACTGAGCTGCCGAGTACCGATGGCTGCCATATAGGACCTTCGTGAGGATATGCAACATCATGTGGTTGGCATGCCACGTGATTGGGTTCGCACTTTTTGGCGTGTGGCCAATGCGATAGTTACATACTTGGCCACTCATCCTGAGCTGGGGCATTAGATATGTCAGACATGATTATGGGCATTTGTGTCCCAATTTTGTATATTTTTGGACAAACATATG
Organism: Pinus tabuliformis; assembly: GCA_031772625.1. NCBI lineage: Eukaryota > Viridiplantae > Streptophyta > Pinopsida > Pinales > Pinaceae > Pinus > Pinus tabuliformis. Next base: position 1,325,985,227 of record CM062805.1, on the reverse strand, counting down.
TACACTCGAGACGCTTTATGATATATATATATATATATATATATATATATATATATATATATATATATATATAGATATATATATATATATATATATATATATATATATATATATATATATATATATATATATATATATATATAGATATATATATATATATATATATATATATATATATATATATATATATATATATATATATATATATATATATATATATATATATATATATATATATATAGATAGATATATATATATATACAGTTTGACTTTTTGATGCTTGATTTTATTGTGATGAATGGTTGATGTGCCAGTCTAATGCTTGATTAGCGATAGAATCAGCTAACTAATTATGAGATCTTGGAATGTGAAAATAACTAATATAAGTAAATGATCTTTGCAACAACCTCACCCTTAAATACTAGCGATATAACCATGGATCCCTTACCCGATAAATGTTGTTTAATTGTGACACTATCAATTGAGAATCAAGATACAGTACCAACGAGTCAATCCCATGAGAGATTGCCTCGGATAATAAATTAATAACGGCAGTATACTCAGCCATATTGTTTGAAGCAGGATCGATGCATATGCCTCTTGATACCATCAATTGACCAGTTGGACAATAGAGTACCCAAGCTGCGGAAGCAAAATTCCGAGTGTGCCAACTAGCACCATCGGCGAACCCAAAATAGACCAAGTCATCCATCAACACCTGCCACAGCAGAACAAAAAGTGTTGAGATCAAAAAAACTCTCGATGATATATGTACAAATATACATAAAGTACAAAGAAGTCATTGCTTGGCCAAAACTAAGCAAAGTACTTCTTGAGGTGGATCCCATCATGGGGCTCCACCAACTTACTCCTAGGGATGTTTATAGGTACAATTATTGAACCGATCAATATACTTCCTTCGGCGAATGACTATGTTGGAGCTAAAGGGACCATACAAACATTGCTAGTCGGACTGGAGGACCTAGGTTCAACTTCATGTGAAGGGGAATGAAAACATGACCAACGATGTAGATCATCCAAAGGTTGATCTACAGCCATCATTGCTTCGAATATTACTTCGTCAGATGGAAAAACAATATCCGAGCAATCCGATGCAGAGGTGGAATCAAGGGTCCGAGAATGAGCCACATCACCATCTATCTCTTTCCCAAAGGAAGGAGTAGAATGGTTATCTGTAGAGTTATCAATAGATTCACATCTAAGCTCTACTGTAGACATAAGAGATTCTATTCCACCCGCCTTGTCGTCACCTGATGTGGTCACAGATGAAGTTAAGGTTCCAGGATTTGAAGAATAAGGAGTTTGAACAAACTCTCTTCATAAAGGGTCCCTGGAGGATGAAATTATATCTATTCCAGCTGTCGGACGGGGAAGATTAAACGTACCCATCAATGAAGAGTACATCCTGACTCCTAGATTCTCAATAGGCGGACGGGGGTTACCCACTAAAGGAATAGTAGAGTCAGAGCTTGCTTGAGGATCGACTGGACAACAATCCAATTGATCAACCTTAACAATTTTCCCTTCATGAGGAAAGCAAATGACAGGAAACAAAGTAGAAACAATGGCGTCCATTTCGTATACCCAGTTCCTTCCTAAGAGGAGATTGTAGTCTAGGTTAGCATCTATGACCTCTACTTCAATATTAACGACCTTTCCTCCAACACATATAAGAAAGGTCGGGATAATCTCGTATGGCCTATGAGAATGACCATCAAACGCTGTCAAGAGGGTAGGTGAAGGAACAACCGACGGTGATCCAATGGCCATCTAGCATGACATAGACATGACACACATTGAAGCTCCCTCATCTATAACCATCCGAAAAATATTCATTTTCTGGTAGGTAGACTTTATTTGGAAAGCCATGTGATGAGGAAGTCTCTTCTTGACATTATTCATATCAAAAGTGAGAGCTAAGGAATTACTTGGATCCACTGCCCCCATTGCCGATAGCAAGGCACTTCTTTGAGCAGGACATGACTAGAGAACCTCTAAAGTGGACATAGCACATGGACTCTGAGCCAGATCCTCAACAATGGAGTAATTCTGGGCTGCCTTAATATTAGGGTTAATAGTCGCGCGTTTAGCGGAACCTTTCAGTACCCGTGGTATAGTCTCAACAGAAGGTCGCTCAATGTGAAGTGGGTTGTTTGTTTCGGGAACTGATTTCCCCTTGGAAGTTTCAGCTTCACCATAATCGCATGACCGTGTGGTCACATTAGCATGAGAACCCATCATGAAAACGTTTGATGACTTGTCCCCTTCCTGGTTTCCCCCTGCGGAGGTACCAGGGTTTGAGCTCGCGCCAGCAAGAAGTTGATGCCCTTGGGGAAAAAGGTTGGTTAGCACAGCTTGAGAACTAGAAGTCCCTTGCTGCCGTAACAGGCACTGAGCGTCTTGAATCTTGGGGTAGAGATGAGTTAAATGGTCTCCACTGCATAACTTGAATGGAAACTTGACTTTCTTTCTAGACTCATTTCCACCACCACCAGCATTATTGCTAGATCTATTTGCATCAGCTTTCCCATTCTAATTCTTTTTCTTACCTCGTCCTTTCTTTTTCCCATTGGAATTTTGATTTCCTTTGGGGTTATCAGATTGGATGGCATTAATCGAAGAAGTTTGGGAAGCCGGAGGGTTAGACGATGTGACTTGGTTGTTAGAAGCAGTTTGTAAAGACAACTGATGCAATTGGTTTAACAAGTTCACCGCATTCGTGTCTACCGACCCAACGATACCATCCGCGTGGGGACCTAGCTTCGACTTAGCTATATCAACCTTAGACCCAGGAGCATATGGCAAGTATTTTTGTAGGATCCCAGACTGAGAGTAGATCAGTTCTAATTGCTGGGCCCTAAAAGCTTGCTCCTCAGAATAGACTCCAGACATGGAGACATCCTTGAAGATCTCGAATTGTAAAGATTTCAAAAACCACTCGAAATGGTACTCCGGAGGGATTTTGGCTTTAATAAGCCTCTTTCTCCATCTCCATTCCTGAATATGGTCAGAAATGTGAGTTGCCTTATCCTGACGAAAGTGGCCAGAAGTTCAGTTCCGACATCATAATGGATAGGCAACTAGAAATGATTTAAGAAAATATTGGCTAAGTCAGCAAAAGATGTAAAACTACCCCCTGACAACTCTATATACCATTTGGCCACATTACCAGTCAAGGTGCGTTGAAACAGTCTCAACCTAATCGAATCATCGATAAGGGAGTTAGATGAGCACCACAAATGGAATGTGGTTACATGGTCGCCTGGGTCTTCACCGCTCTTCCCTTTGAATTTTGGAATGTCCAAAGGGAGTTTAGTTGGGATCGGAGGCTAGGCCGGATTGTACTTGATTGGATCATTTGTTAACTTAGTGAGATCTGGCAAGTTCAACGTTGCCAGAAACGGAAGCCTAGGAGGACCTTCGGGATTCCACTTGGAGTGGGCGGAACTCCCAAAGTTCTGAAAAGATTGGCCTAGATTTTGGAAGGCACCAAGCTGCCCGAAGTAACCAGTAGAACCGGCTGAACCAAAAGGCAAGCCTTGTGATCCAGCAAAATTCGGAGCTTGACCAACTCCGGCCGCAAAGCCTCCATAACCAGCAAAGTTTCCTCCTAAAGGATTATAAGGAGATGATAACCCCTGATACGAATTCCAAGCCGAAGCTAAGGGAGGAATACTTTGAAACGAACTAACTGTGGAGTATGGCCTATTCCCTTGTTGGCCGAAAGACGGATTCCCAGTTCCCGCGCCACTAACCCCAGGGTTAGTCCAACCTTGGAAAGGATTGCTACTTTGTCCTACAAAAGAAAAAGGCATGGATCCTATTGTCGGGTTGGAATGTGGTATATGACCACTTCCGAAAGGAAAACCCTGGAATGAAGCTGATCCGCCCATCATGGACGTAGCGGCACTAAACGGAACTGATGGAATACCCTGTGAGTGGGTGCAAAATGGTAAGAATCCAGAACCAAAAGCATTGGTTTGGGAATTTCCACTCATGGATGGAATGGAGGTAGACCCAACTAAAGGTGTGCTAGCAAAAGATCCAAACAAAGAAGCAGAGGAGATGAAAATCGTTCCTCCCCCCTGTACCGATGTTGGAGTGTGCATAGTTGTAGCACTTGTAGTAGAAGCCATGCTTCCAGTAGTGGTCATCGATGGTAAGCGCGTAGCATAATCTAGACTTGACGGTCTATGCGTCGGAGTCCCAATGTATTGCAGTACGTCTGGATGACTAGATGGTAGGGGAGAATTCGAAGTCGCTAACGACTCTGAGAGTTCTTCTACCTCTATGTTATTCTCCGCTTGAAAGAGAACTCAAGAAAGAACTGGAGTGTCCCTCTCTTGTTCTGCGAAAGTGCCAAGCCTTACTTGAACACTAATGACCCATTGAGGAGGATCAATCCCCGATGCATCAACTGCCGTGGGACGAAACCCACCAGCAGTATTACCTCTGCGCCGTCTAGGAGAAGGCTCTAAACTTGGTGGTGAAAGACCACGAAGTCTTTGAGACCGTCTAGGAGATCGGCCAGCCACTCTGAATTTTTTGTTATGATCTAACTAAAGACTCAAAAAATTGAAAGCTAGGCCAACTAAGAGCACATAGCACACACTATAAAGTCCCTAAAGATAACAGCCAGTCAAACAACTTCTGAGTATTTCTGTTCTGGGTGATTAAGACCGGACATCAAAATACAAGAAAGTGAATTAAGGGGCCTTCCAAAGATAGTCTGAGATGATTAGGGCCCAATCCTATCAGCGAAGGTATCAGAGGAAGTTACGCTGACCTCCTAACAATAGCCTGTGCCGGTGCAAACCCCCAAGATTCACAATGGTGCCCTCCAGTAGTACTGTTGAAGTGATGCAACGTCGACCTCAGGTGCCATGGGATTCCCCTCCACAGCCACCTGTGTAGATCCCTAGGAGTAGCAACTATGGATACCAACTCATCGCAGAAGCCAGGCAGAACAGTCGTGAGGTAAGTTCGGACAAGTAGGAGAGGGGGTATCTCTCTTCCCTGTCTTCACAGACCCTCGTGCTTAACTCCCAGATCCAGAGCTTTCCTGGTCTTCCTAACGCTATTGGATTTTCACTCGCTATTCAGACTCCTATGTTTGATGTTTATATGGCCTTGGAGAGTTAACTCTCCACTCGCCTAATCCAAGGCCCTAAAATCCTAAACTTGTTGGTGTAACTGACTTAAACAAAAAGTTTTAGTGAATTTTAGTTAGCGCTTGATTTTAAAATAGGCTGTTCTTTAAGTCACGGGATAACGGAAGTGAAACTAGTGGTGTTTTTTGACGCAAAAGAAATTAATAAAAACCTAACTACATGCACATGCACTTTTTTTCGTTTTTCGATGAAAAGCAATTTCTATAGGGTTCAGAGGAACTTCTAATATAACAATTTTTTCTTTTCTTTTCATTAATTCACGCTTCACACTCACAAAAGTTAACGAAGATATGTATGCCTAAAAAGATATGCAAATATATCCTAATGCAACAAATATATGCTGATGCAAGATTCAAAACTACTCTAAAAACAAGAAATTAAAGTTGTTTTCTTATCAGTTTCTATTTTGCCACTTAAAATGTCTAGATGGAATATGAGATGTTACCATTCATTTCGTCTAAACACTAAAAACAAGTTCCAAGACAAACATAAAGCACTTTCATTCACTAAAAGGAAACCAAATGAAAACAAAGTTCAAGAAAGCAAAACGAAGTTTTTCAAAAAGTTTTCTTCAAAGCAACAACAAAAAAGTCTTTTCAAAAATGCTCTCAACAACACTGAAACTTGTGATTGAAGAATAGGCAACAAACACTTTTGCAAATTGACACCACACAATGGATGAAAACTCAACAAAAAGAGATGTGTTTAAGGATTCTCTTAACAATCAAAAGCAGCAATGAAAGCTTTGGCAACAATAACCAAAAAGATCAAAAAGACAAGCTTCAAGAAAGTATCAATCAACAACTTTCATGAAACAAAGAAGCGGATGGTCACAAAAGCGGTTTTTTCAAGCAAACAAAAAGTCACCAAAAGCAAGATTTGACACGAAGATTGAGATCAATCTCCCTATCCTGATGAATTAGAGCAACCAAGATTCCAAACAAGAAATCTTGCGTGCTTGAACAAGAAACGATGACACTTGTAATAACAAAAAACAAGACCAATACTCCTTATAATCAGAGAGAATTTGGAACAAGATGCTCGCTGTAAAGACAACAACTGATACTGGAAAGTGACTGTTTAAGACTGACTCAAACTCTCTGACAGACCTTCAGAGACAATCAAAATTTAAAAACCTTGAAAAATGCAAGATATATGCGACTGTACTGATGTACAGATTGCGTGTATATGATACTGTAACTAAGGAAACCTGCGTATACGCGGGTTCACTTAAAGAAACATGCGTATATACGCCTATGTAACTAAGAAAAACAGCGTATATAAAAGTTTTCAAGAAAAATAAAAAACAAACTGAAGAAACTGGCAAAACTTAAAGTTCAAAAACAGACCAGACAGCAACAGCAAGCAGACAGGTAGCTGAGCCCTGATTGGCTTGAAAACACCCAAACTAGGAATGACAAGAGTGTTGTCCCCAGCGGAGTCGCCAATTTTGTTGGAGGGAAATGTTCCCCTAGGGCTTTTGGGTTGAAACCCTAGCAGACTGAAAGTTGTTTATACAGAGAAACACACATTCACACAACCGTTGTGCTATTATAAATAAATTATATGATAAGGGAACGTACCTTAGGTCCTACGTTTGAGAAGGTCCTCAAGGGTCCAAACCCTTCTTCAAGTTCCTCTTGCTCCTTTGTCCTGCAAAATCACCAATTCCAAAGAACACAGTAGTATATGGACAAAAACTCATAAAGAAACCATCTTCATGTTATAAAGAAAGGTAGTTAGTTATGAAGTATAAACAACCATTCACATATGTATTCTAACATGAATATCATAAACATAAAGAAGATTCATATCAGGAACCAAGACATGTGTTTCTTTTATTATAGAAAAATAAAGTACATAAAAAGGAATAATTTCACCTGAGTCACCTTTAGCAGGCTCCAAGCAAAGCTTCCTTCAGGATCCGTTCCAGCCTCAAGCCTTTAACAAACTCCTTCCATGACTTACTCCATGATGTCATAAGTAATGGATGAACATCAACGCACAAGGAAACAAGGGTTTCCTATACAAATGGGGGAAGTGCAGAAGGCACAAGGGACTTCGGGCCTGGTCAAGGGGAAAATCTCAGCATTATAACCTTTCTCTCTCTTCTCTCCTCCTTTAGGCCTTCCTATTAAGGTCTTTTTATACCTCTCCCATGTAGGAATTTACAGGGTAAGTTCCACAGAAAGAATACCAAAAGGACACCGCTCACAACCAGATCTCAAATCAATACACCAATATTTTTGACGTGGTTAAAACCCTCAGAGTGCAAGGAGGGAAACAGTCCACGGCCTGTCCCAACGTGGGTACTACAGGCAATTTATTAATCAAAGAATGAAAATTTACATAAGCTTCTCTCATGCATGGATTACCCGAACAATGACCCTCCATGCGCTTTAAATAGAACTCATGGACCAATCGGGTGTCAAGCCACGGATCAAGTGTCGGTAATACCGAGGTGAGAGTGAACCGTCGGATCACTACATATCGTGACCGTCGGATTGTAAGTTACAAAATGTACAACGGTAAAGAAACACACTTTACCTAACTCTAACCTAACTCTATACTAGACCAAGTTGAACTTAACTATATCCTATGTGTCGGAATATCCTAACATCCCCCCTTAAGAACAACTTGGGATAGGATTGAAGGATTTACAAATATGACACAATAGGAGAAGGAAGGAGGCACTAGAGCCTATCCCCCCTTAGTGACAACTTCCTGAACTCCAAGCATATATCGAAGTTTAGTGAACTTCGCCTCTGTGAGAGCCTTTGTGAAGATGTCTGCAACCTGATCATCTGTTGGACAATATTGCACTTCAAGAACATGGTCATGAATGAGCTTTCTGATGAAGTGCATGTGTAGTTCAATGTGTTTGCTGCGCTGATGCTGGACTGGATCTTTGCATAGCTGAATGGCACTTTGATTATCACACCAAAGTGTGGTTGGATGCTGCTGCTCAAAGCCAAACTCTGATAGGATCTGACGAAGCCACAAGGCTTCCTTACTAGCTTCCACGGCACCACGATACTCTGCTTCTGCTGACGAAAGAGAAATGGCAGCCTGTTTCTTACAAGCCCATGTAATAGGTCCTGAACCAAGAGTGAAGACATAACCGGCAGTAGACTTCCGATCATCAGGGTCACCAGCCCAATCAGAATCAGTGAAACCAACTAACAGAGGAGCTGCTTTGGCACTGTAATGAATCCCAAACTGTACTGTACCTCGAACATAACGAAGTATTCTTTTAGCTGCTTTCCAATGACTTTCACGGGGGTTTTGCATAAAACGAGCAACAAGGCCAACAACAAAGGAAAGATCAGGACGAGTATGGGTTAAATACAAGAGTTTTCCGACAAGTTGACGGTATAAGGTAGCATCAACTTCAGGAGAAGTACAAGAGACTGAAAGTTTGACTCCAGACTGAAAGGGAGAAGGGGCTGGCTTACAGTCTTCCATGTGAAAATGACGAAGAATATCACAAGCATACTTGGACTGGGAAAGGAAAATACCCTCTTGGGATTGCAAGACTTGAAGACCGAGAAAATAGTGTAAGTGTCCTAAGTCTGTCATTTCAAATTTCTTTTTAAGGCTGGACTTCACATGGTTTATAAGGTTGGGATCACTACCAGTAAGAATAAGATCATCAACATAAAGAACAAGGATGATAAGAGAGTTGCCCACTTTCTTGGTGTAGACAGTATTGTCAGAATGACACCTAGAAAAGCCAGATTCTAAAAGAAAGCTATCCATTTTGGCATACCAAGCCCGAGGAGCTTGCTTGAGGCCATAAAGGGATTTCTTAAGTCGACAAACAAGGCTGGAGTCTGTTTGTATGAAGCCAATGGGTTGTTCCATATAGATTTCTTCCTGCAAGTCCCCATGCAAGAAGGCAGATTTAACATCCATCTGATGGACTTCCCATTTTAAAGAGGCAGCAAGGGAAAGAACAAGGCGGATAGAGTTCATTTTGGCAACAGGGGAGAAGGTTTCAGTGTAGTCAATGCCTTCAACCTGTGAAAAGCCCTTAGCAACGAGACGAGCTTTATGTTTATCAACTTTCCCATCTGGTCCATACTTGGTTCTGTAAACCCATTTACATCTAACAAGTTTGCGTCCCTTTGGTAGAGGAACAAGATCCCATGTATCATTTGTCATCAATGAATGATATTCTTCATTCATAGCTGCTTCCCAATGTGGATGGCCTGAAGCTTCTGCAAAAGTGTCAGGATCATGATTTACTGGAGCTTGAGCCAGTAAAGAAGAGGCTCTTTCAAACTGAGAACGTGTACGTCGCTGATCTGTAGGATCACCGGCAAGATCACCTGCTGCATCCCGAGTAGCACGGACCCATCTTGGAAGTTGAGGATCCTGAGAAGGTGGGGGAGGATTATCATCCTCGCTTTCATCATCTGAAGAAGAAATGTTTTCAAAAGTAGAAGAGATAGGAAGAGGTGGCACATCCGCCGGACTAGGCTCGCAGGCCGATTTATTTTCATCAAATTTTACATCTCTTCTAATGATAACATTTTTGGACTTAAATGGAATAAGTCTATAACCTTTTACATCTTCAGAATATCCAACAAAAGTACATTTCTCACTCTTAGGTTCTAAAGCTTTATGCTTTTCATCTGGAATATGGGCCCATGCTTCACTTCCAAACACACGAAAGTGACTTACATCTGGTTTAATGGAACTCCAAGCTTCTTCTGGAGTGATATTCTCTAGAACCTTAGTAGGAGTGCGATTGATTATATAATTTGCACAATTAATTGCTTCGGCCCAAAAACTAAGACTGAGTCCTTTAGATTGCAGCATACAATTAGCCATTTCCTTTAAGGTGCGATTTTTCCTTTCAGCTACACCATTTTGTTGTGGAGTGTATGGAACAGTATGTTGCATTTGAATTCCATTTTCGGTGCAAAAGTTGATGAATGTGTTTTTAACATATTCTCCACCATTATCAGTTCTTAGCTTAAGAATTTGATGTCCAGATTGTTTTTCAACAAAGGCTTTGAAGGCCAAAAAAGTGTTAAATACTTCGCTCTTGAGTTTTAAGAAGTATACCCAAGTGCGTCTGGAGAAATCATCAATGAAAGTTAAGAAGTACTTGCAGCCAGAGAATGAAGCAACAGGAAGAGGACCACATAAATCACTGTGCACAAGCTGTAAAGGGGCTGAGGCGTGCCAAGAGGCACGTTTGTCAAAACTGTCCCGATGATGTTTTCCGAGTACACATCCGGAACAAACACCATCTCTGCAAGATACCATAGGAAGACCTGTCACCATATTTTCTTTACATAGATGCTGAAGGGAGCGATAGTTTAAGTGACCAAATCGCTCATGCCAAAGTTTGCTCACTTCATCATTATGAGCAACAAATACTGAGGGAAGATTGGATGACCCAAAGTTGTGAAACTTATACAACCTTTTGGAATCATCAGCAAGACCAGTAGCTAGAATCTGTTTAGGATCTTTTAGATCCTTGATTACAACATCATGAGGTGAAAATTCAACAATTTTACCTTCACCTGAATGAGTTATCTGATAGACAGATAGAAGGTTGCAGGATAAGGTTGGAACACATAATACATCATTAAACTGACCATTGTCTAGATGAACAGTTCCAGTCCCTACAACATTAAGAGATCTATCATCACCAATATATATATTTTTGGTGTTACAATCATTTAAAGAAGAAAACATGGCTTGGTTTTTGGCCATGTGACAAGAGGCTCCAGAATCAATGAGCCACTCATGAGAATGAGAAGAAGAAGAAGATACATTTAATGCATAACCAGACTGAGATGATTGACAATGACATGCAGAAAGTGCCATTCCGGAAGTTGAAGTTGAAGTAGGCTCCACATGGATGTTATGTTTCTTCATTGCGGCTTCCAAGGCTTCCATCTTCTTAAAGCATTTAGATTCTAAGTGGCCATCTCGATTACAAAAGTTACAATGTCTATCAGTCTTCTTCCATTTGTTTTTATTGGTCTTATCATTTTGCTGAAATGATCTTTCATTTTGAGGCTGAGATGGTTTAGGACCATTCTTTTGAGGATATGACTTCTTAGGATTCTTTGAATTTGGTTGCTGCTGGGCGGCTAACGCTTTCGTGGAAGAGTTTCCAAGATTAAGAAGACCAAGGTGTAAGAGTTTTTCTTGTTCTCTTATTAAGGAATCACAAAAGGAGTCAAAGGAAGGGGCCTTGTAGTCTTGTCCTTGACAAATGAAAGCTTCCCTTGTAGAATGGAAAGTGGAAACAAATACAGAGTAGGCTGGTCCCAACTTAGTAAGGATGGAATAAATAAGGTTACCATCTTCTTTCTTAACTTTAACACCTTCCAAGAGATATCTAAGGGTCTTGAATTTGGACAAGAAATCTTCAATGCAAGAAAAATTATTAGGATCCAAAGTAAGCAGCTCATTTTCAAGTTGATGGGCTCTAATTTCATTTTTAATCCCAAAAACTTTAGCAAGTTTTTCTAATGCTTCATGAGGAGTCTCAAGTTCTGCAATGTGGAATCTAAGATCAGGAGAAACAGACATCCCTATCAAACCACGTGCTTGATCTTGTCTATTTTCCCATTTTGCCGCCTTGTCTTCATCTTTTGGTTTCTTCTCTTGGTCTGTGGCTATTCTGTAGAGACCTTTACTTCTAAGTAAATCTCCCATGTAGGCTACCCATTGGAAGTAGTTAGTGCTGTCAAGAATGACTTGGCATGGACTTTCCATTTTAAAAAAAAACTGAAGCTGAAGATGCTGAAAGTAAGTGTTCCAATGGATAGATCTCGAAAAAATAGGCGGTTTTAAAAAAAACGGCTCTGAAAAAGGCTTCCGGATGAAGAAGTTATGGCTTTTTGAAAAAAAAATGTTGACGTTGCCGGCAAAGTGCGCGAATGTGCGGGAATGAAAAAATCCGCCCCCACAAAATGGAGACTTGAACCCAAGACCTCTACTCTCTTAAAATAGCTTTGAACCAATTGATCTATACAAAAAATTTGAGAGAGAGAGAGAGAGAGAGAGAGAGAGAGAGAGAGAGAGGGGGGGGGCCTTGGTTTGCGTGCTTGCCTTGAGAAAGCTCTTTTTCCCTACAAAACACAAAACACAAAACCCAACACGAATATGCAAAGAAAAACGAACCTTACGGCTCGAAGTTAGCTTTAGCCAAAAAAACTAGAAATTTTAAAAAAAAAATCTCAAAGTTAGCTTTAGCCGAAAAACTAAATATTTTTCTCAATGTTTCTGATTTTCCGAGATCACACTAAGGTGCAGGGAAAAGAGCATACGCATGAGAAAAATCCTTCCTTTCTGTTTCTGATTTGCCCAGATCGCACAGAGTCGCAGGGCAAAGAGCATACGCAGAAATGAAAGGTATAGATCCGGTTAAAAAAAGGCTAAATAAACTGAGACCGAAATAAGCAGAGAGAAAATAACAGTAAACTGCAAAAAAACACTGTATACTTCCCGATCTGAAAAATGACGCAGCTAGGGCTACCGGAAACCTTTTCGCGTGAAACGAAAGGGGTTCCTCACTGGAACAGATGCTCCGAACGCAACAGAGCAGTCCTCTCGGCCCGAAAGCAGTCAGAAACAGCAGATCTAGGAAACGACAGCCGCATGCAGTTCTACCGGCTTCAGATTTGGATCACCAACGGACGCGGCCCTCAAATAGCTCTGATACCATGTAGGAATTTACAGGGTAAGTTCCACAGAAAGAATACCAAAAGGACACCGCTCACAACCAGATCTCAAATCAATACACCAGTATTTTTGACGTGGTTAAAACCCTCAGAGTGCAAGGAGGGAAACAGTCCACGGCCTGTCCCAACGTGGGTACTACAGGCAATTTATTAATCAAAGAATGAAAATTTACATAAGCTTCTCTCATGCACGGATTACCCGAACAATGACCCTCCATGCGCTTTAAATAGAACTCATGGACCAATCGGGTGTCAAGCCACGGATCAAGTGTCGGTAATACCGAGGTGAGAGTGAACCGTCGGATCACTACATATCGTGACCGTCGGATTGTAAGTTACAAAATGTACAACGGTAAAGAAACACACTTTACCTAACTCTAACCTAACTCTATACTAGACCAAGTTGAACTTAACTATATCCTATGTGTCGGAATATCCTAACATCCCAAAGTAGTTTTTTAGTTGGGAGTTGGTTGGGGACAGTTGGGCCACGGGCACTAACAGGTGATCAGCAGGTAAAACCCGCGATCTCCGCCTGAAAATAAGGAGTTTTATATTTTTTTAAGTGTTTTAATACATATACATGGGTTGGGTATATGCCTACCCGCGTATACACACGTTTAACTTAGGGAAATATCGCGTATAAGGGATAAAACACTGTTTTTTAAATTTTAGGACCAGATCTAGAAGGAGGGGTTTCCCTAGGCCATGAGTGTAGCATCACAAACCATACGAGTGAGATTTGGAGCTATAACACTTAGACATTTCCTCTTGTGCCTCGCACACCCCTGCTACTAATATTTGGATGCATGCCTCTGCTGGTGCTTTTGTTGGGATGACCAGGTCAGGGACCATTTAGCAGTCTTCTTCCAGTACCTGCACCATCTGCTTATTCTGAGACACAACCTCGTCGCGTTGCAAGCTCACCTTCTTCATGTGATCTTCTGCTCACTCAGCACCTGCAATGAGCGGCTCTCCCTACCCCGTAGTTTTGTGGTAATCCCATCCTGCAGAACATAGAGTGTCTCCCATGGGAGCGCAACCATGTTGATCCCTATCCCCTTTAGTGTACTAACCGTAGGCCGGTCGGTCTCATTTGCTATAACTTGTCCCCCTTCTGGCAGCACTACTGTGTTGGTTGTACGAGCGCACAACATTTCCTCAGCTGCAGATGTTCCTACTGCGAGGTTGGTCGAGAGGGTACCAACCTGAGGAGTGTACACCTGCAAATTCTGAATCTATGCTCAGAGGGCCCCCAACACAACCTAATTCTCCTTAGCGAAGTTCTGGAGGGACTATGTGGTGACGTCGTGCACCGTCTCTCCTATATCGTGTAGATACCCCTTAGTAATGGTGATCAGGTCAATAGACAGCTTGGATGCTTTTACCTTTTTGTGCGGCCCTGTCTGCTCACTCGGGCAATGGCGCTTCAATTGTGTTGATGTTATTTGTGGGTCCACGTCACCCTACTCTTCCTTTGTTTCCATATCTTTCTCCTACTCAAGCGAAGGCGACTTCTAGCCCTCACGTGCCTTCTCTGCTGCCTTCTGAGTTGCTGCTATTTCGGGAAGATCACATCATTTGTGGCCATATATGGTAGCTCGTTCCATTTCTTCGCAAGGTCCTTGCATGCCCTGAGGTATATGTGATGAAAGTACACTTTAAACTCGGTGAAACTTTGCAGGTTGTTGTAGAAAGTGGGTGATAACGGCAGCTTGTGGTTAATCCCCATTCTGATGTTCATCTCCATGAACACCCAGAATATTTTACTATTGCAGATCCGGTTCGTGTCCTTTGTGGCCCACAGTGAAGCGTACTTTGTGGCCTCCAGGAGATCCCTTGCAATTGTGGGGAACTGCTTGTCCTCCGACAATTCCCCAGCCACCAGCACTATGGACAGCAGAAGCCATGCATAGTGGAAATTTTTTCCTTGTTCCTGTGCCTCACAGTAATTTTCCAGGAACTCCTTGCACAAAAATTTAGACTAGTTAAATTGGGCTCCTTCTATGCATTGTTCAGCAAGTGCCACCACCAGTGCAGGTACCTCGTCCATGTGGCACTTCCGCATGACCTTACTCACCAATATCTGAGTAGCCACTCTGACTACTTTTTTGTTGATACTGGAGATCACATAGCCCCTCTTCTTCTTTTCCAGCTTGTATTTCTTTTCCATGGCCTCCGCAGTGGCCAAATCGTTGCTCTTCCCCTCTAAAATGTTTATGGGGTCTTCGCCTTTACACAGGAGCCAGGTAATTCAATGGATTAGGTGGTCTGTGATGGGGATGGGCTCCTCTGGCCACAAGCACCCACCATGCACCCAGCAGAGTAGCTGCCTGATGATGAGGATCATCGCTGGGGTGCGATGGTAATGTGGAACCCAGAGCAGGTTCAACAACCCTATATTTTCGACTCCGCATAACCACTTTCGCGGCTCCAGCTCTATGACTCCTGCTGTAGTGTGTTTCTTTGGTTTCATGAGGTTCGTGGTTGCTAGGTGAGGGAATTTCTCATGGTCAGCGAGATACCAGTCTTCGAATTTTAAGTTTCGCACCCTTCCCAAGTGCGTTCCTTCAAAGATGATATCATCTGGGAGGAGCAAAGTCTGCATAGAGCTCTTGCTCTCACTGATGTCCTTAGGCACCTTCGCCTTCCCCTTCTGTGGAGGGACATATGTGTGAAGCTTAGTTAGAGGGACCGTGCCCTTGGTTTCTTTCTCCATACCTCATTCTCATCTTCTTCAATTATGAGGTCCTCAAGACCTTCTTCCTCCTCATCGGTTTCTAGGTTAACTGCTTTTCCTTTTTCGTCCATAGTTAATCTAGTTCGCAACGGGTTTCGAGTGGACACATGCATTGGAATCGTTGGTTGTTTATCATTCTTCGGTTTTGGTGTGCGTGGTGATTTAGGGATTTCCGCCAAAATATCGGTGCTCTTAGGGGCATCTTCTATAGTCATGGCCTACACAGCTTCTTCGGCAGTCATCTCTGTTATTTCCCTAGATTCCTCAATCGTTTCCATCTTGTTCATCCCGAAATCTCTCAACTTCTCACTCAAGCACTCAAACAACACTCTGCATAGGAAAAATAGATCTTGGTTTGGAATACTCGGGGTGCTCAACAACTCAATTCGCAAATGGCCAAGTGTTGCTTGCCGGGTAGTCCTTTGTATCTTATAGCTCCTTTTAAATTTGAATTTGACTTCCCCCGAAATCTGGTCCATTAATGCTCCCTTGGTGGAAAAGTTTCCCAAATATTTCCCATAAATCTCGTCTTAAATGCCTGCCACCTACTCCATTTGGTCTCAAGTCAAGTATCACATCGTGAATATTGACTACAATGGTCACTTTCCAGCCAACCCATGTGGCAACACAGCCCCCCTTGCGCGGTCGCGGACCTTCTGACACTTTGCTTTTAGTGCACACCCTCGACATCACACAACTCTCAAGCATAGTAGTTTATAGTCCCGTGCCTCCTTTCAACTGTTGGGGGTGCTAATAATGTACTTCCCACGACTATTCAAGTGGTCGCACCACCTGTATAGGGTTCCAACCCATCATCCATCACTTTTCCTGGAGAAAATCTGCCTTTTATTTTTATTGTCTACATCACATATTTTGCCATCGGCATTGCACTACCATGGGTGATCCCTTTAGTAATATGCGGTCCAATCCAAGGCATCAGGCTGATCAACTCTCGGTGGTAGTCCCAAATTCGTCAATGTAATCATCTGCACCCTATTTTATTGCCCCGGTTTTCTTACTGAGAAAGTCCTTCTTTATTTCTTCCTCAAGCTTCTTGACTTCTGCTTCCACCAGAGCGCTTTCTCCCTTAACCGCACCCTTTGCTTCATGAGTTACTGGAGCCTAAGATCGCCTTGTCAGATTTTTTCCTCAGGTCCCAAGTGTTCCTCTTTGTTCAGTTGCGCTATTCCTTCTTCCAAGTTTTTGTGAACCATCATATCTACCGGCACTACTATGCGCAGACTAGGCATATTGTACTCGATTGGAACTACAACGTTTTCTCCATAGGCCAACCTAAAAGGCATCTACCTTGTCAGTTTCTTGCACGTTGTCCTATAAGCCCATAGAACTACTGGTACGCGTAGGTCCAAATCACTCTACTATGCATTATATACCCAGTTCAGTGTTTTGCACACTCCATTAAAGGCTTCTACGTGGGTAGCCTTCTGCGCACTCATTCAACCAACCCAATAGTGCTACCAAAAGGGGCACTAGTTACAACGAATGAGGCCGACCAGCCTACGGTTAGTACACTAAAGGGGGTAGGAATCAACATGGTTACACTCCTGTGAGAGACACTCTATGTTCTGCAAGATGGGATTACTACAGAACTGTAGGCAAGGAAGAGCTGCGCATTGTAGGTGCTGAGTGAGTAGAAGATCAACATGGAGTAGTTGAGCTTGTAGCATGACGAGGTTGTGTCTCAGAATAGGAAGATGGTGCAAGTACTGGAAGAAAATTTCCAGATGGTCCCTGAGCTAGGCATCCTAGCACAAGCACCAGTAGAGGCATGCATCCAAATATTAGCAGTAGAGGTGCATGAGGTGCGAGTGGAAATGGCTAAGGTTTAGTTAGAGCTGAACCTTCAGATCACAGAGCTACGATTGAAGGCGCAACCTTCAACTCCTCTAGAGGTAAGGGAATAGCGTGCTAGCGCCATTACATCATGGCTGGAGGAGATCAATAGTGCAGTAAGGGACTACACCAGAATGTTAGAAGAATCATTCAAGGTCCTCACAAATCTGCAGGAGGACCCAACTTAGGTCTGGTTTCATTCCAATAAGTTTCCTGGAAAAATCCTTTGAGGGCTTTGCTAATGCAGAGGGATTTCAAGAGGTTCTGTTGAGTAACAACCAACTTACTACACCCACCCTCTTCAATAAATTCCAAGTTGTAAAACATTTGGAAACTTTTCATAACCCTTGTAGAGCTTACCAAAGTATTTATTAGTAACTACAGCTGACCCAGGGTCTTGTTCCATTTGCTGGTAGTGAATTTTGGAGTTACAAAAGAATAAGATTGAATTTTTTGGGGATTTTTCTTGGGTCTAATTTGTAATGCTCTCACTGGGGTATTTATTAGTAACTGCACCTGACCCAGGTTCTTGTTTTGTTTTCTAGTGGTGAAATTTGAAGTTACAAAAGAATAAGTTTGATTTTTTTTGTCATGCATTTAAGGTTGCACCATAATTGAATTATTTTATCTCCCAAGCTATGGTGAGAATGTAGGTACCTATAAGCATGCAGTTATATTGGAACCCTGAGGCATCTCTCCAAAGAAATTATTGGCATATTTGAGCCAAAGAAATATTTTCCACCTGGCTTGTACATGTCTGGAAATGAAGCTACTAGGGAATTGAGCGACCAAAGAAGTGAGATAGGCTTAAGCAGGTAGATCAAGTCCTGTTGAGATAAACCAACATTAGATGAGTGTACCAATAATAATGCAAAAAATACCAACGTTTCCTTGACAAGACAAATCCAAAATGCGTAGAGCGGATTAAGAGTTCTAGAATGGTAACTTGTGTAACATAACTCCAAATGAAGAAGTACAGTGATCGAGTGGCATTGTATCTAACGAATAGGGGAGAATTTGATTAAGCTAGTAAGATAGATGTCGGGTGATTGTTGATGACAACCCAAAGAGAAAAGTGATTGGTAATAATATGTTTATTGTATTAAGGAAACTTGCATGCTTTGATGCTACAAGGTAGGATGTAAATAGGAGAGGATGTCAACATGTTATCCAAAAAAATGTTGAGTGGAAGAGATAGTGCTTAGAGTTGTCGGAGGATTCCCTCTATTATTTGACATCTAACCAATAAGTGTGGAGTGTGTACTCTAAAGTGTGCTTTTTAGTTGGTTAAATATCCTTTGGGGAACGATCCTTATTGGCTAGAAACTTTTGGCTGAGGAGTTGTATTTGAGGGATTTTTATTCCAACAAAAGCACCCAGGGCTTGCACTTGGTCTTGTCTTCCTACATAGGACAAACCACTAAGGCTCATTTGATATGAGGTATCAAAAGATAACACAACAAATTGGTTGTGTTAGCATAGAAACTTTTTTTTGGCGGGGTTGAAGCCAAGTGTTTGTAAAGAAGACTCACTTGATTTACTACTTGACCACAACCTGCTTGACAATGACTTAAGTATTTTGTTATATTTGTAATGTGTAAGGAATTTCATCCCTGGTAAAGTAAGGAATTTGATCCCTGGAAAAGTCTTGTGTTAACTAATTATCTAGACCTTGAGTCTTACTAGCTTTAGAGTGTACTTTGCTAGTGAAACTAGTTTTTCCAGTTATTCTGATTACTTTCTTTACCAGCTAGAGTATTGTAAGTCTGACAATTGTAATGGTTGAGAATTCCAATATTCTAGATATTGTATATGTAGATAATGGATCTTAAGGTTTTCTAAAAATAGCGCTACAACTCATATATTGGGCTCGTTTCTTTCAGTACTATTTTTATTCTTTTTTAGTACAATGACCAATAATAAAATGGTTGTCAAACACTTCAATATTCTATGAATTCGACAAGCACTTTGAATGCTCTCATTGATTTTCCCAATGGTAATTCTGATTTTCTAGTTATTCTAATTGCTTTCTTTACCAATTAGAGTACTGTAAGTCCAATGATTGTAATGGTTTTTGAGAATTCCAATATTCTAGATATTGTATATGTAGATAATGGATCTTAAGGTTTTCTAGAAATGGTGTTGGAACTTATATATTGGGCTCCTTTCTTTCAATACTCTTTTTATTTTTCTTCAGTACAATGACCAACAATAAAATGGTTGTCGAACACTTCAATATTCTGTGAATTCGACAAGCACTCTGAATGCTCTCATTGATTTTCCCAATGGTAGTCTTGTAGTGGATTAAAAAATAAAATCCAAAAACAATACTCATGAATGATTGGTGTTATGAGGTGGCTTTAGGACCATACACTTTGTTGGGATTAATCACTAATTAAATCTCTGGTAATTTGCATGATTTGTTAGAATTAGAATATTGGGTAAAAACCATTCCTATTTCACTAGATGTGTGCTTGTCTGATGTGGCTTTTAGGAGATGTAAAATCAATGTTGTAAGTTTTTGTTTGGTTGGACATGAGATGAATGAGATGGGGATTTCATAGAAACCGATGAATTTTGTGCATTTGAGATGGGGATTTCATAGTACCATCAAGTTTTACTTCATGGTACTAATTGGAATTTGGATCGAGGACACAACACTCTAATAGTGTGACGAAAGTTAGACAACAAAGAGAAGTGCATTGACGAATCATTGAGCATGGGAAAAGGCTACTTAAGAAAACAAATAAACTATCAAACTCGTAAAAGAACTATTTTCAAGAGAGCATAGAGAAGTAATAGTTGATGGTTTTCCAAAGATGAAAAATGTAGAAACCCAAATATATTCCCAAGTTGAAGAGGTCATTAATCCCTGTGTGCACATGATCTTGAGTTTGACAAATAACTAACTCACCTGATCGATTGGATGAACTGAACTTGTTTTTGGGGATTAGCTGCTTGTTACATGGATTTTGTTGGACTTACCATGAAAGTGAAACACTAATTAAGGAAGAGTGGATAATTGTTTAAGTGGGAGAGAAATGGGTGTTCAATTAACCGATGGCATCACTGAAGAGGATAGGGAATTTTAAAGATTTTAACTTTGAATATGAACACAAGGTTTCCTTGAAAAAAGAGTAGAATAATGAGGAGCTTACACAAATAGAGTATAATAAGATAGAAGTGGTTGTAGAGGAGAAACAAGTAGGATTTTCTAGGTTTTATTCCATAGTAGCTATTGTCATCAGGTAATGCTTGAGGGACTTTGAGATTTTATTTCAAACAAGGCTTCCTAGATGTTATGGATGCAATATGCCAAGTAAGTTCTCAGGGGATGAATAATGATCAACTTGCCATTGTGAACAAAATTGATGAAGGAATTGCCTTAAAGATGTATAAACTTATAGCCATGGAAACTTGGCTATAGAACTTCTCTAAGAGTGAAGAAAAGCTTGGGATTAAGGCCAAATGCTAACCTATCTAGGCATAAAATTGTGTAATTATACCTAAGAGTTTTTGTGTCTTGCAAATTTTTAACTTTTTAGTTGTATATTTGAACCTGAAAAATCTCGAATTTTTGACTGGTTGGTTAATATGCAATCATAAACTGAGCGCAAGGAGGATTGAACCAGGATTGAGATAGATAAGCACATATTATAAGAGAGTGATGACTACATGCAGGTCACAGTGACTAATGCCAGTATAGGATGACATTATACAAGTATATATTATAATCTATTATTAACATAGGTTGTCATCAAACAAGTAAATTGAAAACTCATGGAGCTGGAGTGTTTTATGTTGATTGGATTGACTATAGATTGAAGTGTGGAGATGCAGATTGACATTGTATTGTACTGTCTCGATGTAAGCATAAATTTTGACTTAGAAGCTCAGGTCAGTGGCTTAACAAAGCTTATAAAGTTTTGATTAAGAGTTGGGAGAGTGGATTGAGGGGTGATATGCTTGTGTCGGTATCATCAATAGTAATTAACTATTGTAAATTATGGATTAAGTAAACATATATAAGATAGATGGGTTTATACCATCAATAGTTGAATTTTTTTATGTAATAAAGAGATGATGTGAGAACAAAATGGAGATGGTATGAATATGTTAGGTTATGATAAATAAAATACAAAAATAAATGGTTAGATCTATCAGAAGATTCTGAGTATTATGATTTATCTAATATGTTAGTGATGGAGTAAATAGATTATGCCCTAGATGATATCTATATTTTGTTCTATTTTGTGTACAGACTCTATATTTATGGTGAAATATCTATACTAACCAGTCGACAAACATCAATGTTAAGGGTTAAGTAAATTCGTGTTGGGGTCTTAACTGGTCAAGGCAAACTCCATCCTAATCCAAAACGAACTTGATGTTATTCTAACCTGAACCTAGGCAAATATTTGGGAAAGATGATGGAACTAAATGGTAGAAGGAAGGAAAGAGGAATAAATTTTTCCTTGGATTATTTGAAATTTGTACCAAATTAAATGTTTTGGCCTTTAGTATTTTATACTTTTTCACTATATACATTGTAGAAAGCCAAATAAAGAACACCTTCTTTGATAATTTTCACTGTCCTCACTCCATCCCCACAGGGGCCTAGTCTCTTCTATTATCTTTGACAATCCCTGGTTTGAGAAAATAGTTACATTTGACGCCCACATCCACTGAGGCAATGAAGTCTCCAAGCATCCATGACCAACAACCAATGTTGTAGTTGACTCTAAATCCAACAAAGGACTATACATGGAATCATCTTCATCTTCACAACTGAGAGGAATAGTACTTCCAGGGAAAGACTGCATGGGTGTCATTGAATCCCACTTTAAGTTTCGGGTTTATTTCCTCATAAACTCATTTGCTGCGAGAGTGAATGCATATAGGATGTATATTGAAATAAAAGCTAGTGCTCCCCACAAATTAATATTTCCAATGAACAAAATCAGAGAAAGCGAAGCAAGGGTCAATAGGAAGAAACAAATATCCCGTATAAAGCTTTGGCGATCAATCTGTGCACGTGAACCCGCAATGAATAGAGCAACCAATCCAACCACTACACAGGTAATAAAAATTGCTCCTCCTAAAACAGTATTGAGTCCCACCTCACTAGCATCAACCCCCATAAAAGCAGCAATACTTGCAAACAGATGAGGTGCTCCATTTCCAAGAGGAAGAAGAGTCACTTTGGCCACTGTTGGTGGTAGCTTCAAAATCTTGGACAATTTCTCTAAAGAACAACAAAAGTAATCTGTCACAGTGTTACCCAACATATAGAATAACACGACGAGCTAGAGAGCTAAGATGACAGCCAAAGATGGGCCATTTGTCACATGTGCAATAGAAAAATGATATGTACTAAAAAATTCCCCCGGATGTGCACTGCTTGTGGGCTTCCATATCCTGTGTGTTATTTCAATCCTGCACATAGAGAATTAGACTAAACATTCTGTACAATTTCCAAACCATTTGGTAGCACAAGGCTTGTTTCTGATAGTTTTCTGTTACAGGGTGTTGTTGCTTATCAGCTGGGATTTTAGCCAAAATTCCTTAAAAATTAAGGCTTGGTTATGATGGGTTTTGAATAAGAATTTTCGACCTGTTGCAGTCTATATCCGAAACTGAATTATCTCTATTAAATATCCATTTTTGTGATGCTTTTGGGCCACTGTTGGATTCAAATCTCTTCGAGCTCCATCTAAAAGAGGCTTTTGAAGAATCCCCACAGAGGAAAAGAGGGGATTTCACAAGGTTTTTTGCGGTCAGAAAGAAAAACAACATAACAACAAACCCTAGATTATACAGTATGCGAAAGTGTTTTCTTAGTTTTCCCAAACCTGGTTTTGCCATAATTTTCACTCAAAAAACCAAATTATATTTTCCCAACTCTACTAATACAATTTGGGTCATCGATTTTCCATATTTTCCACAAGCGTGATGAGGAATTCAACCTTCGAAGGAAAAATATTTGGGAATTTCTATGCTCCCAACCCGTAACAACAATTATGTAAAAGGATAACATATATTTTTTCTAGACAAAAAATGCATACGGGTGTGAAATTCTGATCATGGGCATAGCTGAAATGGAAAAAACAATCAAAAGGGTACCTAAATTTGACTTGCAGTCATTGATTTAGTGGATTCTGGATCAAATATTGTCACCGGAAAGTTCATGAAGACCTCTTTCCCCATTTATTGTCTGCCAAAAAATGGCTCTTACATGTTTAATACTAAATAGGGAATCTGATAAAGAATGCCAAAAAAACCACGTTGCGGTGATGCCGCAAAAGTCAGTCACCCTTTCCATTTATTCCATGAATGTCAAAGATGGAGACGGTTTTCGTAAGTCAAACACTTCGTGAATCAAACACCCTTGTACCAAATCCTGAAAACGATGCAGATGAAGATCTTTGTCAAATTATCACAATCTTCTACAGTAGCCATCGCAGCCATGGAAGATGAAGCCTAGACTTCATAAAAGTAATGGCTACCTGTAATATCAACATTCGGCATGGATCTTGACTCTTGAGCCTTTCTTACTAGTGAAGAGAGTGGGGACATGATTTCGCTAGTCTACCGCTTAGTCAGCAGCCAATAGAGACGGTAGTTTGCACTATCCATATGCCACGTGGCCATTTTTTATTAGGTGAAGGATGACAAAAATAAACACTCGCCATTGGTTGGGGTGAACAATGTCTTCTCACCCTAACCCCGCAGTGAAAAACGTCTTCATCGTAATTATCATGGACACCATAAATAACAAGCACAAACCAAAGAGGGCCTACAAGGCATAACACTAAAACCATTGATGATGTTAATAACAGAGTGCAGAAGGATGCCATCACATCATACCGAGAACTTCCAAATTAGCAGAACTTAATAAATAAAATCAGCCTAAGATAGTGACTAAGAGTAAGACCTAAGAACTGTAATTATCATGGACACCATAAATAACAAGCACAAAACAAAGAGGGCTTACAAGGCATAACACTAAAACCATTGATGATGTTAATAATAGAGTGTGGGAGGATGCCATTGCATCATACTGAGAACTTCCAGATTGGAAACATTTTGGGCACATGTAATGCCTTATAAACCACTTCATCCACACACACATAATTAGAAGGAGAGTCTTAATGTGGAATCAGATCCCAACATAAAGATAAGCCACTATATGGATGTGGAATCAGATGTCCAACCATGGATGCTTAAGATAAATCCAGATGAGGTTTTAGTAGTCAACTTTGCATTCCAACTGCATCACATGCTTGATCAATGTGTGTCTAGAAAGAACCCACATGACCGGCTTCTGAGGATATTGAAGTCTCTCAACCCTAAAGTAGTCACAGTAGTAGAACAAGAGGTTAACACTAATACTACACCTTTCTTCCCCTAGTTCATGGAAGCATTAAACTATTACTCATTGGTGTTTGATTCTCTAGATGCTACACTTAAAAGGGATAGTAGAGATCGTATGAATGTTGAAAAAAAATGCCTTGCCTGAGACACAATGAACATAATTTCTTGTGAGAGAAAAGAAAGGATTGAGAGGTATGAAGTTATAGGAAAATGGAGAGCTAGAATGACTATGGCAGGATTTAGTGTGTATCATCTCAGTGCTAATGTTAAGGACACAGTTAAATATTTGCTCTGTTAATCATACTGCAATAGCTACAAGACTAAGGAAGGAGTAGCTATGTATTTACTATTTTGGATGGTTGGACAAAATTCTCATTGCAGCATCTGCTTTGCATTGAGAAGCATTGAGAAGCAAGGACTGTAAGAATGTTCTTGTGCGAGAAATTCTTACAATTTGTCAATACCATTGCAGAAAATGCATCTGACTTTCATGTGTGTCAAGGAAGAGTTTAGAAACCTGACACAATAACTTATTATAGGGGTAAATGATGAAACTAATTTAAGGAAATAGTGGTTTTTACCTGTCTTGTTCACAAAATAAAAACCACTATTTCCTTAAATTAGTTTCATCGTTTACCCCTATAATAAGTTATTGTGTCAGGTTTCTAAGCTCTTCCTTGACACACATGAAAGTTAGATGCAGTTTCTGCAATGGTATTGACAAATTGTAAGAATTTCTCGCAAAAGGACATTCTTACAGTCCTTGCTTCTAAATGCTTCTCAATGCCACACAGATGCTACAATGAGAATTTTGTCCAACCATCCAAAATTGTAAATACATAGATAGTCCTTCCTTAGTCTTGTAGCTATTGTAGTATGATTAACAGAGAAAACATTTAATTGTGTCCTTAACATTAACACTGAGATGATACACACTAAATCCTGCCAAGTCATTCTATCTCTCCATTTTCCTATAACTTCATACCTCTCAATCCTTTATTTTCTCTCACAATAAATTATGTTCACTATGTCTCAGGCAAGGCATTGTTTTTCAACATTCATACGATCTCTACTATCCCTTTTAAGTGTAGCATCTAGAGAATCAAACACCAATGAGTAATAGTTTAATGCTTCCATGAACCAGGGGAAGAAAGTTGTAGTTTTAGTGTTAACCTCTTGTTCTACTATTGTGACTATTATAGGGTTGAGAGACTTCAATATCCTCAAAAGCCAGTCATGTGGGTTCTTTCTAGACACACTTTCATCAAGCATGTGATGCAGTTGGAATGAAAAGTTGACTACTAAAACCTCATCTGGATTTATCTTAAGCATCCATGGTTGGACATCTGATTCCACATCCGTATAGTGCTTATATTTATGTTTGGATATGATTCCACATTAAGACTCTCCTTCTAGTTATGTGTGTGGTCGAAGTGATTTATAAGGCATTACTTATGACCAAAATGTTTCCAATCTGGAAGTTCTCGGTATGATGTGATGGCATCCTCCCGCACTCTATTATTAACATCATCAATGGTTTTAGTGTTATGCCTTGTAAGCCCTCTTTGTTTTGTGCTTGTTATTTATGTTATCCATGATAATTACAATTCCTAGGTATTACTCTTAATCATTGTCTTAGGCTAATTTTATTTATTAAGTTTTGTTAATTTCGAATTTCTCGGTATGATGTGATGGCATCCTTCTACACTCTATTATTAACGTCATCGACAGTTTTAGTGTTATGCCTTGTAGGCCCTCTTTGGTTTGTGATTGTTATTTATGGTGTCCATGATAATTACAACGAAGACATTTTTCGCTATGGGGTTAGGGTGAGAAGACATTGTTCACCCCAACCAATGGCACTCAAAAGGATATTTTCTCTCCTTTCATCCTTCCTTGCAGAGATTGGATGTGCAATTTTGCACACTGTTTATCTTTCAAATGCTTGAAACAAGACTATATCACGGATATTACAGAAATAAATGAAATAATTCCAGGCTATAGAAAGGTAGCATAGTAGTAACATACCTGAGTTTTTGGGGTGCTTCAGACAATCTTGTCCTAAAGATAGGATTCCAGGTTGTTTGCAGTTTTTAATTGGTGAAGTTGGATCTAATTTTGGAACTTTGTTGGCTCTGCGGCTGGTATCATTTTGCACCAAACTTTCAACCCATCACTGATTTTCCATGCAAACTTTTAAAGAGAGAAACTGGCCATTCAGAGAAGGTTACAAGACCTCCTTCTATAGCGGACAGAGGTAACCCCTGAATGTGGAAAAATTTCTCCACTTCAATTGGTGCTAAATAAAACAAAGAGATTCTCTCTGAAATCTCTAATGGCGTGCTTGGATGGCCTATTCTAAATTGATTAAGGGGCTTATTTGAAATCTTCTATTCTACATTGCAGGATTCAGGTGTGTTTATTGCGTGTCCCATCAGTCGACCTTCTTTTGCTTGAGGCCAGCTTGTTGAATCTGGATCTGATTTTCCTAAATGTGGATGCTCCTATGTGGAAGGTGGTTCAAATTCTCTATGCGCCTATTATATGGATATGAAAATCCAAGGGAAAAATTCTCTATGGCGATTTCAACCTGCCCATAATTTCTCCATGCCAATATAGAAGCTTGAGCTAGTGGAATTAGATTCTAGGTAGGATCCAAGTAAATATGTGATTTCAACTTGCCCATAGTAGCATGGGCTAGCCAAGACTTCTCTCATCAACTAGGAATGGGGTGGGAGTTAGGGGATCAAGGATCACCTCTTAAAGAAATAAGAAATGGCAAACCCACTCAGATCATTGTTAATTGTTGCAAATTCCTTGTATTGAAGACTTTGTGATTAATATAAAATACTTTGTTTATGGAATAAAGTGTGGCTAAGAAATTTAATATTTTATTGTGTGCTTGCACTCAACAAGAGGGCTCCTTGAAGAGTTGTGAGATTATATTATCTTTTCATTATTCTCATTGCAATTTTATTTCTCTCATTCTGGTTGATCGATACATTTTGTTGATCAATTTCTAGTATAGATTTCATTTTTTTTAACAAATAAAGCACTCACAAAAATAAGAATAAAATATTTGCTTTCCATAATTTATTTTCCTTAGAAATTTTTATTCTATAACTCAATTAATTTTTCTAAGCGATTTCATGAATGCTGAAAAGAGAGATTTTGAAGTCCAATTGTGCACACTAGTGATCTTTTGAAATTGCAATTTGATTTTATATTTCATTGAAGAAATCTAGTGTTGATTTATTTCCTTTTGTCAAACAAGTAGAATAGAATTTATTAGATTTCTCTATTACTTTGCAAGTAGAATTATACTCTCCTTTATGCAAGTAAAATTAGGATTTCCTTTCTACAAATAGAATTAGGCTTTCCTTTCTACAAGTAATATTAAAAGTTCCTTTCTACAATTATAGTTAGAATTTCCATTAGAATAAGTTGTGATTTTGAATTCATAGATTAAAAGTTCAATTCAGTAATTAGAATTTTAATTTCATTTCACCTTGAAGTAGTTTAAATCTCAATTTTGAAGTAGTTGTAATGGACAGAACATGTGTGTTGGAACACTTTGATTAATATAACATTCATTCACACTTAGATCAATTTCATCTTGTAGAAACCAAAAATAGAATTGCTAGCATATATTGTGCACATACACTTCATAAGTAAAAGAACCTTGGTTGAAAATTAATGAAGTAATTTAATATCAATTAAATTACCAATAATAGCAACAAGTAATCTCACCCTAAATCTCAGAAAACAAATTATAGACAATAGCATCAACAACAATCCATTGATAGGCATGGGGATTGAATGAATATGAATACCGCACTATGGCAGTTTCTCTGAAGACAAAAACATTACATTGCAGTGATTGGTGGCAATATATAATTTCATTGATTTAGGAAACCTAACCTACATAAGGACTAAAGGAGTATTTACATAACAGTTTAGAACTATGCAATTTTTCTTTGATATTAGGCTCCTCTATACATTTTTTGAGAAACTTACCCTTTGTATCCCTTGAACATAATTTTTTTGCTTGCTTTAATTAAAATAACATCCATAGACGGGAACCTCACTCTGCAAAAACTATTCACATTATGCAATTTACTTAATCAAAAACTTAAGAATAGATCATACACCAACAAAATTGACCAATGTTGTCGATTTTTGTTGAGAAATGGCAAAAAGAAATTCCAGTTTAATTTTTCCTTGAATGAACTAAGAATTAAAATCGAATTTTATTCTCATAGAAACATGTAAATAGTTAATTAAGTTTAATTAACTTAATTAGCTTATGAATTTCGAGTTGGAAGTCTTATTGTAGTCATGTATATGTTCTCCCTAAGTTTTAGGGGTCCAATATGAGTTTAATTGAATTGGAAATTAGATCACTCAATTTACTGAGTTAAGTTCAGTTAAATTAGTTCCAAACTATTTGTGGAACTAATAGAGAGTTAATAGTCACTTGGTGCACTAGTGCATCCACAAGTGTCACTCTAGTTAACTAATGATTCCCTCATAAAAAATGCATGCATCTCGATTCTGAGAAATACCCAATTGAGAATAGAGTGTAGGGGCAGTGTACTATCAATTGTATTATTTACTAGAGTGTAAATATCATGCATGCATTAGAGATTGATCCTATATTTGGATTGCAAAGTTTTGGAAGCATGAATTCCCTTTAAGTACAGACTATTCATCCTAGGAATTACACAAGAGATTAGGGGCTTGGAGAGTTGCTGAATAGGCTAAGTATTTGGCTTCAGCTACATTGTGAGTTAAGAGAGTTGAGCATACTTGTGCGGAATTGTTCTATTGAGAACAAGCTTTGTATCTTCACTCACATTTCTAATATATGCAATACAGATAGTGGGGTTTTGAGCAGTGCCTTTCCCCAGATACATATTGTGTTATGTGCCATTGATTTATCCTCTTCTTGTTCATATTGTTTTGATCGATCTATTGGCTTCCACTGGTTGAAAGTAGAAGTAGATTATTTTCTTGTGCTGTAGTAAATTACATGAGCTTGTGAATCTACATGATTTTCTATAATTTTCTTCATGATTTTAAATAATCAATCCATACAGGTGAGGATAGTTTTAGGTAGAAGAGGAATGACCTGTTACAGGTGAGGATAGTTTTAGGTAGATTTTCTATAATTTTCTTCATGATCTTCATGATCTAAATATTTATAAGGTAAATAAGATTTAAAATTTTGCACTACATGCACCATTGTCCACCATTTTGTGAAATAATACAAATGGCATCATTTCAACCCTTAAAAAAATGGCAACTAGAGCTCCTGGTAACAATCCTTGTAATTGTGTCCACCATTTCCATTTATTTCTCCATATTGAACAATAAATTGAGTGTGTTTATCCTATAAAAGACAGGACCTAAGAAATCACTAGAGGGATCTCAACACAAGAAAAGCACAATAGCATATTAAGGCTCCCACCTCCATCAAGAGGAGGAGGAGGATGGCGGTTTCGTGGGCATGTGAATATAACTGAGTTACAGAATGAGTTGTGGAGAGATGTTTCCACTCACTTGTAAGCCTTGATGGTTCCATTGAGCATGGGCGATGTGGCATGGTGAGCCCCTCTGTAGGAATTTACAGGGTAAGTTCTGTTAGCACCTGGATTGAACCTCAGGCTGAATAAGGAAAATCTAGGGTAACCACAAACCATGCTTAGCCAAGTAGCTAGCCCTAATAGGCCAGGAGAGGGCTCTCTCCGTAAGGATCTCAACCAAAATGACTGGATCAAGAAATTGATATTAGGCTAGGTATAGTATCATATGGTTTTGATTTGATTTTTAAGGTTTTTGCTGGATCAGGAGGATCCAAACAGTTAGGGAAAGGAAATTAGGTCAAAACTGTAGGGTGTTCGATGGGGCAAGGTAGGCACAATCACCAGAAACTTAGGGTTTGATGGATGAGGTGAAAAGATAGGTGAGGGGCTAGGAAAAGCATGTAAACCTCATGGACTCTTCCTAAACTGAATAAAACACAGACTATGAAATGCCTACCCAAAACAAAGCATAAAATTTATGGATTCTACCTTTCAAACTTGTATACATTCACATAAGAGTATGAAAGGATGAAATGGAGTCAACAATACATTTTAACACATGAAAACATAAGAAAAACTGAATTAAGCATCATACCACATCGATCCCAAAGAAATAGCTGCAATGTTTCATTAATCTCCTCCTGTAACTGATACAAAATGATATTTTATCAAAGCATAAGCATCCCACTGAGTCCAACCCCTACAATGACTGAGGAAAAGCATCATATAGACCCCAAACAACTCATCCTAACCTCAGGGAGTTGAATCCATGAGAGGAGTTGTTTCCAACAAAAAATTGAACTTCCAGCAAGAAAATAGGGTGGTCAAAGTGATTCATCCCTAATCCAAGCAAACTAATTCATTACACCTCATGAACTTGATTTACCTAATGTATTTAACCTATTAAGTACTAGAAACATGATAATTACATTCAACTCATCATTTACATGGATAAAATCATGATTTTCCAAGGTGAAAGTGAAAACTGGAACAAAACAGTGAAAATCTGGACAAACTATCAAACACACAGCACCAGTGCTAGGCGCGCATCACCAATGCCAAGCATGCGCTTCATCTTCAGGTGGAATTTTGAGTGCCTCCCAGCATCCAAATTTGGCCCAAAATAGCTTGTTGGAAATCTCTTCAAGTCTACTTTCCAGGACACTTGAATTTTTTCATTTGGAGTTCATTATCCTTGTCAAAAGTCAATTCTCCCAACATTGCTTAGCGCGCAGTTCCCATGCCAATAAGAGGGCAGAAAGGTCATTTTTTGAGGGTTTTTGGCCCTTTTAGTCAACTAGTTCTGCTCCAAATCCTTAGAAAATGCATAGGGTGCATGTACTCATCATTGTGAATAAAAAAATGCTGACCATTTCCTCATTGGATGCCCCAAAAAAGAGCGCAGAGCCCAAGGTGATGTGCATTTGTCTTCCATGACTGTGCAAAAACTGGACTGAAAAACACAGTAACTTCCTTCAAGATCAAAAATGGTCCAACATGCCCAAAAATGTCTCTTTATGACTAATCAAAGGTTATAGGAATGTAGGGATGCCTCAGCAAGTATGTTAAGTCTCCTCTTCTCCTCTTGCTTGGACAATTTGTCAATTTTCTCATGAGCTCTTTCGAGCTTACTCCTTGGCACTTAGTTTCTCCTTGCATAATACTTGGCCATATTCCTTTGTAACTCAACATCTATGTTTGCTTTGTCCAAGAGGGTCTCGAAGTGTGTATTCACTTTCTCAAGCCAAGACTCTCTATTCTCAGCTATGTCCTTGACCAATTTCTCATCTAGAGTGAGCTGCTCCTCCAATTCTGCCTCTTTTTGTCTTTCAAGCTCTAAGGATTTTTTCAATACTCTTGTTCTTGGCCTATTTCTTTGTCCCTATTCATAATCCGACTCCCCATAATCTCCATAAGCCTCATCAAGCTGAAATTTGTCTTTCTCAGCCTCCCTCTTTGCCTTGATGTACTTGGTTCACATCAACTCCTACTTAACCTCTAGCTGCTTGTTCTCTTGCCCATAAAAGGAGATAACATATTGGGCTCTTTGTAAATTGACCTCAAGCTCCCTGATTTTGGAATCCTTTGCTCTCAAGGAAGCTTGAGAAGCTTTGTTTCCCTCCTCATCACTAGTGTCCACAAGGAGAAACTCCTTTTCAATGTCATTTTCTTCATGCTACTGTTTGACCTCTGCTTCCTCTACCATTTTCTCTTTTCCTTTAACCTATAATGTTGATGATGAAGGCAAGGCCCCTCCCACTTTCCGTGGGGTAAATACCTACCTCTTTCCCCTCTGATAGTTCAAAGAAAATGGCTACAAATTGTTCCTCTGTGGTATACTACTTTGACCATGCCCAGTGTGTACATCATGTCCCTCACTGCCATCACGCTCATCATGTTCCTCATCATTGTCATCATCTATATTGGGTGAATGAATGGCTACATGAAATGGTGATGTAGATGGTGTGGAGGTGTTTGGTGAAGAATGATCTTTTGAGGATGAGTGATAAGTAACTTGTGATGAATGAGAAGAATTAGATGGATGAGTGGAGGATGATGGAGGAATGCGAGGAGCTGGCTAGGTAGGTGGTTCATTGAATATTTCATTAGTTATGAAGGCCTCCCAAGCAATTCCTATTTGATCTAAGTGATGGAGGACTATCATTTTGATAAGATAATGATGGAAAATACTATGCATTTGATGAGCTGGATCCCTTTTTTGAGCAATATATGTCATCTTGTCAATACTTCTGAAAATGTTATATGGCAAACTAAGCATTCTTACCCTGGTAAAGTGCATGAGAAGCCTAATATGATATGAGTATACTCTGGAAAACCTGCCCTCACATGTGAAATACCTCATGATGATCTTCATTAATGGAACATATTTGCCCAAAAGATAAGAGAAATGGAAAATTACTTTCTTATCATTTTTTAACCTTGTCTTAAGATATGGCTTATAAAAACTATGATGCAGATTTATTTTCCTGGACCATTTCTCTCCTGCATTTGGAATTCCAGTGGCCTATGATATGATGGCAGGTGATATAGTGAATGTGACCCTAGCTAAAGTGACTTGGTTGTTTTGTGAATTGAGGATGAACTGCTTGGTTAACTGCTGATGAAAATCCACCCTTTCAACCCTTTGGTAAAACTCAAAACAACCAATGTACTTGAAACATGATACTACAATTGGTGATGCCATAAGATCTGTAGTAACAATGGGTACAAATCTGATAATTATCCCTCCTTTCTTGGTTGGCCTCCTTGGTTGTCTTTCCCCTTCTTCTGAACTATTGTCTTCTGCCATGGTTTTTAGGTGAAAACTTGAGGGACTAATATGTATGTCAAGGTGAGTGAAACAGTGAGGAGGTGGAATGAAATACAGTCAGGATGATTGGAAGGTGACAAAGTCTATGAAGTTCCATAACTATGATCAAATAGGTGATTTTGGAAACATACAAGAGAGATTTTCTAGGGTTCAAAATTTAGGGTGCCAATTTTCTTAATTGATGGAGAAAAAGAGATATTGGGCCACTTACTTGTTATATGCAAGTAATTTAAGCTTTTGTGGCTTGAGAAAATGAAGGAAAGTGATGTTTTGGTGCTCATAGGGTTTTCCAGGCTCCTCTAACCAAATGCAAAGCACCAAGTGTCAGTGTGCAGCATCCTCAGCAAATGCGCCCTTCAGTGCACCGACACACAACATCATTGAAATCCACACTGATTGTTTCAGGAAAACATGCTGTTCACTGCACATGCGTGCAACACTACACCTAGGCACGCAATGACTCTGCCCAGTGTGCAACATCCAATTGAAATGCACAACACCTCTGAAATTATCAAATTCTCACTCAATTTCCTCTTTCGCAAGGAGAGCTTAGGGTGAAAAAGAGCTAATGAAGTTTGAAATATGCCTTGAAGATCTTATATAGAGGATGAGTTTGATTTTTCCTTAGAAAAACCCACTTTATAATGTTTATTTGGAACTTTTTACTTTGTCTTCAAATCTCTGTCTGATGCTTATTTTTCTTTATCTCTTTTCAAGTGGATGATGCTTTGATTGAACTAATTTCTTCAATGGCTCATTTCTTGCAGCAAGGAGAAATGCTTAGGCATCTTATGGGAACAATTATTACATAAAATGACTTTTAATTACATCAAAAATATGAACAAACTAAAATACTTTGTTTTCATCTCAAAAACATGTTTTTGAGATGAAAATTACATCAGTGAAATAAGAACTTTGTACAATAACTAGGACTTGCTACCAATCACTCTTTTTTTATTAGTCTTCCTCATACCTTTGCTGCCCTTTATTTACACTGAAACTATACTTTTGACCTTGGCGACTAACCCTAAGACCTAATGGAAACATGACCACCTTGACTCTAAAAATGACATAATTGAAACCATAATTGAATGCAACATAATTGAAACCATAACTGAATGCAACATGGAGATGGGTCAGCAAATGTACCTCATGAGGGAAAATTTGATTTTCTAAGAAGAAGACAACCATCAGTGGACCATTTTCGCATGACCTAGTGTAATGATAAAAAATTCCAGTATGAGACACCTACAATGAAAATTGAAAGAGAAGATTTGGTCCCTGATGGAAGTATGCATATACTGACACTAACATTGGCCTTATTGGGGATGGCAACTTCTTGGAGGTGTCAAGAACATCGTAGACCAAATGCATAGCTTATTGGGCCAATACGGTCAAACAAATGAAAGACTGAAAACTTTTTGAAATTTTTTGAAAAATGACTCGATACAAATTGAAAACTGACTCAAAACTAACTCTAGACTGACTCAAAAACCAAATAAAAACAGCACAAAGAGTTTAAGCTTTATAGCCTTCACTTCGGGCCCCAAGCTCAAATGACATTGTACTTCAAATCTTGCAAGGAAAGTAAACTCGTATATACAATGATAGTGAAACAACTTCAGCATTATTGACCATTCACTAGTCCTCGTGAGCATTATTGACCATCCATTTCCTTTAATAAAAATGCATTTTGTCCTTGATAGGTTGAGATTTTATAAGGCCCTTTCCATAGATTGTCAAACTTACCATGTTTCCCTTTCTCTTCATTTTGTGCATCCCATCACAGCACTACATATTCTAGTTGAAACTTTTATGCCTTGGCCTTGCGGTCATAAATTTTCTTTATCTTCTCTTATAGCCAGAAAGTATTTTGAGAAACCTCTTCCCTTGTTTGTTGAAGTTGAATCGTTTGATTCATCCGGAGTTGAATATCATCTTCTTCACTATCGGCTTCTTGCAATAATCTCATGACCGGGACTGCAAGGGATGTAAGAAACATCGTATCAATACCATAAACCAATTCAAAAGGTGACATACCTATTGATTTCTTGTTGCTCACTCTGTCAACCCACAAAGCATTGAAAAGCTTTCGAAACCAATTCTTTTTGTTTGCCTCCAACATCTTCTTAATAATGTTACCAAGGATTTATTTGAAGACTCAGCTAGTCCATTGCCCTACAGATAGTATGTCGTGGAATGACCCAATGTGATGTTGTATTTGTTGCAAAAATCAACCATTTTATTCGACATAAATGTTGCTGCATTATCTGTAATAATCTTGTGAGGGCAAACAAAATGAGACAAGATATTGGACTCTAAAAACTGAATGGTTACCGCGTCCGTAGCTTGCCTTGTCGGAATGGCTTTGATCCATTTGGTGAAGTAATTAGTAGCTGTCAAAATCCATTTGCGTTGTGCTGATGATGTAGGATGAACTTCTCCTATGAAATCAAGCCCCCACTGCTGGAAAGGTGCATTAACCACAATTGGATTCAAAGGAAGAGGAAGAAGCTTCCTTTTTCCTTGAAAAACTTGACATTCATGGCAGCTCATGACTGTTTTATATAAATATGAAATCAAAGATGGCCAATAATACCCTGCTCTCAAGATTTTATTAGTTGTTGTTTTCCAAAACAAGTGACCCCCACAATATCCTCTATGAAAATCAGTCATTACCTACTGAGCTTCATTTTCAACCAAACAATTAAGAAGAACCCCTCACGGATCTTTCCAATAGAGATCACTATCTAAAATGCAAAATTTTGCAGACTTCAGTATTAGTGATCTACCTTTACTTTTCAACATTCTAGGAGGAGGAGAAAGATGTTGAAGAACATATACTATATCGGAATACCAAGGCGAGTTGAGAAACATCTCTGATACTTGAATGAATGTGCTACCATCTTCATCATCTGACATTGTTGTAATAAGATTTATGTCCAAAGCATGAAGATTCGACTCAGCCATGAGTTTTGCCAAGCCTTGACCTTTGATTAGTTTCATGGGCTTAATCTCAAGATCATACTCTAACATTGCTGCTATCCACTTACCTCTTCTTCCTTCTGGATCAGTTTGCATGAGGACATCTTTGACAGCCGTGTTGGGAACATATGCTATGGTATGCAAATGCAGAATGTAAACTCGAAAATCCTTCAATGCCTTTATAAGAGCCAAAGCTTGTTTCTCAATGATGTTATAGTGAAGAGCAGCATCTCTAATAGTCTGACTAAAAAATGCAATGGGATGCTCCACCTGATCCTTCTTTTTCATCAACACTGCAGCCAAAGTATGCTCAGACGCAAATGAAAATATAATAAAATCATGAGTATAATCGGGACTGATCAAAATAGGGGTTGTGGTCAAAGCAAGCTTTACCAAGTTGAAAGATTTCATGGCATCCTCGGTCCATTTCACAGTGTTGTCCTTCTTCAACATATTAGTTAACTCACGCAAATTCTCAGCCAAATTTGGTATAAATCTACGTAAGAAGTTCATCTTATCGTTGAAGGCTTGGATCTCCTTTTTGTTGTGTGGAAAGTCTATTTGCTGAATTGTCTCCACCCTAGAAGGATCAATACAAATACCATCTTTGTAAATTATATGACCGAGGAGCTTACCTTCCTCCATGGAAAAAAGACTCTTATTTGGATTTAAAGAAATCCCAAGCTCCCTGCATTTTTGAAAAACAATCCTCAGGTGGTGTAAATGCTCATCATCAGAACCAGAAAATATTGTCAAGTCATCTAATTAAACCACTAAGAAAACATCCTTGTCGTTAGCGAAAGCTATATCCATGGCCCGCTGAAAAGTGGCCCCGGCATTCTTCGTCCCAAATGGCATCTTGGCATACTGAAAAGTTCCCCATGGTGTTGTGAAGGTAGTTTTGTCCTGGTCTTTTTTGTGCACCAAAATCTTATTGTAACCTAAGTAGCCATATAGTAGTGACATATGTGATGCTCCAACTACTCTTTGCAAAATGTGGTCCATCTAAGGAAGAGGATAATTATCTTTCAGGGACACTTTATTTAGGTTCTGGAAATCAATGCACAACCTTATATCTCTGGTCTTTTTTCGTATCGAGACCAAATTTAAAACCCAATCAGAGAATCTAATTGGAACAATGATACCATCTTTAAACAATCTATTTACCTCTCTCTTGATGGATGGTAGTAGCTTTGGGTTGATCCTCCTCAACTTTTGTCTAAAGGGTTTTTGATCCGGTTTGATAGGAATGGTGTGTTGAATGATTTTCTTGTCATACACTTTCAAATCTAAGTAATCCCACAAAAACATCAGAAAATTCCAAAAGCAACTTAACATACTTAGCCTTTGACTCAAGAGATAATGTTTTTGATAACTTAACAAGCTTGGGCTGGTCCGTTGTCCCAATGTTTACATCTTCAACTCCTTTTGTCAGTAGGAACCAAGGTTGGTTTTCTTCCCACATCATCTTGATCAAACAACTCCTCTAAAGGTATAAGACCTCTACGAATAACATTATCCTTCAGTTGTTAAACATCCATCTGATTTACCTCAATGTCTTGTTCATCGGAATCACAAACATCATCAATGAGAGCATCTTTAAACTTCCCTTCATTTTGCAAAAAGGAATTAATTTCTTTTTCATCCCAAAAAACTTGCCAATATCTCAAATTATCAGAAACAGTAGGCCTATGTTTGACATGAATTTCAAATTTATTGCTTGAATTCATTGGAATTTTTAGATTGCTCGTTGTTGTAGCAAGTGAATTAGCAATGATTTTTTGACTTCTCGACACCACTGTCAATCTATTTTCTGGAAACATCTTCAAGATATCGAGGATGGTGTTCCTATAAGCTCTCATCTGCGGATGCTTCGCTTGATATTCTCCTTTGACTTGTTTAATCTCTAACTCTGAATCGCCATAAACAAAAATCCTTTTCACACCCAGCTTCTTCAAAATCTTTAGACTTGTAATCAATGCCTCATACTACGCTTCATTGTTAGAGAAATCAAAATCTAATTTATAGGAACACACTCTAACATTACTTGGAACTATTGTTTTGAGGCATCTATGATCAGTGCTTTGTGTGTTGTTTTCTTCCGGATTTCTCGCATCCATGATTTGTTTGTATCGATGTTTCGAACCCTCCACCGTGGCTCATCATCAGGATAGATCAATAATTGTGTAGGACATATCACCTTGGGTTTGAACAAATAGGGATGAGAGATGCACAAGGAATGGAAGCCGACTTTGCCAAACTTATTTTGTAATCTTTTTTATTTTTTATTTTTTTGGGTTTTTTTATTTACTTAAATACTATTTAATAAAATAAAATAATTTAAATTGAGTTAGAAATATTTAATTATGTAATTGAATTGTTTAACTATTAATTTTTAATTTTATGTTCATATATCTATATATATATATATATATATTTTTATTTATTTTTGTTTTTATTTTTATTTATTAATTTATTTATGAATTATTATACTTAAATTCGTTTTAGTTTTTGTTATTGTTGTTTAGAGTTATATAGAAGTTTTTAATTATGTGATAGGAATATTTAATTTATTTCAATATTAATATTAAAATGAATTTTTAATTTATTTTTATTTTTATTTATTGTTTATATATTTATGATTAATTATATTATGTTTGTTACTACCTTGTTTCATACTTGATTTTATTTTAGTTTTGTTCTTATTATTTAGAGTAAATTAATTAGTTTGAATTTAATAATAATCTAATGTTAATTAGCACTAGTTTAATTTTAATGTTTGTTTCTATAATTTTAATGCTTGTTTCTATAATTTTAATGTTAATGAATATTAATGTTAATATTGTTAATCTAAGATTTATAGTTTATAGTTTTAATATGTAAATTAATGTTTTTAATTTTAAGAGTTGGAAGTTTGGGTCAGTGTTTAGTACAGGTGAGAAGAGTTTTAATGGGGGAAAGGGTTAGGTTAGGTTAGAAGAGGGTGTTCTAGGACATTAAAGTAGGAATCTAATTGTCACTTATTTTCCATCCTTCGTCTTGATTGAGGTTGTTAGGGTTTTTACCTATTTCTATGGCTTCTCTCAGTTTTCTATGATGATAATGATCAATTTTGGCTATTACTTTAGAGTTTTCAATGCAGATGTGATGATTGGTTTTACTGGAATGTTCAGCCAGAGCTGAGGTTTTTGAGCAGTTATGTTTTATATCGACAACATGTTCCTGAATTCTAGTATGGATAGATCGACCAGTTTCTCCAATGTATGTTTTTCCGCAGGAACACGGAACCATGTAAACTCCTTTGTGGCATTTGGGATCAACAGGATCTTTGACTGATTTTAGGCATCTGCTGATGGTGTTCATGGGTTTGAATGTGATTCTAACTTTGTTCTTTCTTAATATGTGTGCAATTTTATCTGTTGTGCCTAATATGTAAGGGAGGTGTACCTTGCCTAGATGATCATCTAGTGGTTGTTTGTTTTTAGGATTCTTAGCATCCTTGAAGGCTTTGATCACTTGGTGTTTTTTGTATCTGTTCTCTGTGAATACATTCATAAGATAGTTGTTTTCATCTTCAAAGTGATTTTTATCTGAAATACGGACGACCCTAGTTGCTAGAGTGTTGAGAACACCTATTTTTTGGGATGGATGGTGGTGAGAGTTGGCATGTAGGTAATGTTTTGTATGGGTTTTCTTATGATATACCTGGTGTGATATGGATCCATCTTTGTTTCTTTTGATTAAGATGTCAAGAAAAGGAAGGTTGTCGTTCTCCTCTATTTCCATGGTAAATTGGATAGAATTGGATAGACTATTTAGGTGTTGTAGGAAATCCTTTAATTTTTCTTTTCCATGAGGCCAAATGATGAAAGTTTCATCAACAAACCTTTTCCAAAGTTTGGGTTTTAATGGGAAGATTCAATGGCCTTATTTTCAAAATCCTCCATAAAGAGATTAGCAATAATAGGAGATAGAGGGGATCCCATGGCTACACCGCACGTCTGTTCATAAATTTCATCTCTAAAACTAAAGAAGGTAGATTTGAGACATACCTCAATTAATTTGGCTGTGTCAGAGTTTACGATTTTATGGACCACTTCCATGGCCTCATCTATGGGAATGTTGGTATAGAGAGATTTAACATCAAAACTTACTAATATGTCATTGGTATCTAGGTTTAGATCTTTGATCTCATTGATAAAATGGGTGGAGTCTTTGACAAAGGAACTGGTGTTGCCTACTAGAGGTTTTAACTTCTGAGCTAGGTATTTTGCCAACTGATAAGTTGGACCTCCTATGGTATTAACAATGGGACTTATGGTGACGCCTTCTTTGTCTATCTTCGGGGCTCCCTATATTCTAGGGGTGTATGGGTTGTTTTCTAATAGGTTCTTAATGTTGTGTTCTTTACTTGATTTTATGAGATTGTGTACGTTTCTGGATATCTTTTTTAGGGGATTCTTATTTAATTTAGTGTAACACCCACTGTTGGTGAGGTGGTCTATCATATTTTCGTTGTAATCCATTGTGCTCATTATGACAGTAGCCCCACCTTTGTCAACTTTTAGGACTACTATATCAGGGTCATGGTTTAAGGTTTTGAGGGCTAAATGTTCATGTTTGGAAATGTTGCTTTTGGGCCGGTGGGATTTCCTCAAAATGATGGAACAGTCTTGTCTGATATTTACTTTGATGTTGTCCAATAAGTCCCTGATCCCATACTCTATGTTGTAGAGAATGTCTTCTTTGGGGATTGTTCGAGGGGAAATGGCAAAATTTAATCCTTTTCCAAGGAGATCTAAGGTGTTTTGGTCAATTTTCTTGTTTGATAGGTTTACTACGTGTCCGTTTTTAGAGGTGGGTGGATTGATGCTTTGCTTGTTTTCCACATATTTTCTGACCCGTGTCTTTTATTTACCTGCATTTGTTCCTTAGTGATAGTGGTCAACGTTGTAGCCTCTCTTACTGTTAATGAATTAGCTAAGATTTCTTTGGGATTAGTAATGTACCTGGGTTCTTGTGCTATTTTTGTTGCGCTATTGAGGCCTTCATGTTCCTGCGTGTTGCAATGGAAACTATCATCGAATGCTTTAGAGCCAGCTACGTTGGAAATGTTGTTTGCTACAAAACCCATGTTGTTCTGCCTAGGTTCTTATGTCGATCCTTCAGCACTGTTGAGGCCCTCGTCGTTTCCATATTCCAAATAGTTGCAGGAAACTATTTCTCTAGAGCAGGATACATTGGAGTCTACTACAGTAGTTGTTGGATTCACATTTTTTGCTTGTCATTATTGTTGTAATCTTCATCATATATGCTTGTTGTAGGTACCTGCATGTTTTTATTTTTTGTTAACGTTGTAGAAACCTTTACCTTGGATTGCAGATTTGCGTACCTTTCTCTATGTGTTTCAGGTTGTGTTAGTTCTTCTTTTGGATAAGTTTGAGTTAAGACAGTATTAAAACCTGGTGTGGTCTCTATTATAACTGATGCCATCCTTACCCAAAGCACCATCGAAGTCATGCTCCAAAGGTCGTCTTTGTCTTCCATATGCTGGAATTCTGCTATGGGTTCAATCTTACCTTCGTCGGTTGCTTAATTTTTCTGTGCTTTGCTGAATTTCTACTCCTATGGAGGCTGCTTAGAAAGAATTGCCACTTTTTTCTTTTCTTGATTAAGAACTGCTTTAAAACCTCATAAATTTCTGGTACATCATCTACTTCTACAAGCTTAATATCTACAACATTCAATCCACTATTAGTGTACAAAACAAAAGACTCTAAATCTATATGTATAGCATTTATCGGATGATTAATGGGCTTCTCTTTACTAGTGATCATATATTTCATCTTTTTTTCTTGGTACAACTTCCTCAATTGACCGAAAATAGGGATTGTAGCATAAGAGAAGTCAAGTTGTAAAGTTACTTTGAGTTTGGCTCCCAACGATCTAGACAACAGCATACCAAATCGAGGTGGTATATCAACTACTACCACATCCATCAAAACATTCTTGGCTAGGATTTGATCTAAGGAAACCACTAAATCTTTGATGAGACCAATGTAGTGAAATCTACCAAAATCACATGAATACAAATCATGATATTGTCGGGTGATATCCAGGCCCAGCTTTTCCATGATAGCCTTGGGCATCAAATTTTGAGAAGCTCTAGAATCAAGCATAGCATTATGAAGAATATACTCATGCAGTCTAAGACTCAAATAAAAGGGCAGGACCTTTGCTATCTTCTAGCTAGCCTTCTATAGCTGGACCAAAAATAAGTTTAGGATGATCA
The DNA here is from genome assembly GCA_031772625.1 of Pinus tabuliformis. Lineage (NCBI taxonomy): Eukaryota > Viridiplantae > Streptophyta > Pinopsida > Pinales > Pinaceae > Pinus > Pinus tabuliformis. Next base: position 1,325,942,162 of record CM062805.1, on the reverse strand, counting down.
TCCTCAACATTCACCATGTTGGACAAAGGATCAATTTGCAATATTCTAGACACATGGTGTCTGTAATGGCTATTCTTAACAAGCTCAGTCAAAGGAATGGACACTTTCAATTTAGCAATTTCACTTTCTAAATTAAAATATGTGACTTTTTCTACCTCTTTGACATTAATGTCCCTCTTATCTATTTGCTCCTTTGTTACACTATCCTTTTTCTGATTGTCTTTCTCTTTTGCAGCTGTACTTGTTGATGACTGATTTACCTTGCTAGGATTCTGATTGGCATGCTCCTTTCTTTTTTTCTTATTGTTTGAGAGATCATTATTTGACTGTACATCCTTCCTGTTTCGAATAGGATTGACTGGTACATCTCTGCTCCTCAAAGAATATTGTTTCTATTGTGCGCTCAAAGAATTCATATAACCACGCAGATAATCATCATATTTGGTCTCCAAAGCAACATCATTTGCTAAGATGTAGTCCTCATCCTTTAGAATGTCATAACTTTCTATATACTCCTCATCTTCGGTTAGAAATATAGGCATACCATCTGCAGTGAAGAAATGATTTGTTTCAATTAGTAGATCTTCCTCCTCTTCTTCTTCCACTCCTTGAACATAATTTTGCTGTAACAGGGTTCTGATCTATTGTTGTTGTTGTGCTGGTTGTTCTGGTGCTTTCTACTCTCTTTTCTTCATTCGGAATTGGGGCTGTTGCTGCCCTCTAAAGTTTGGGTTCCGGGCCTGCAGTTCAGGTCTGTCTGTGATGGACAACCGGTCAACCATCCTTTCCATTGTTCAAATCAATGTATCCATTCTTACATCTGAAGTAGATGCTTCACGGTCACTCTTTTCTCTAATCTCATTCTTGCTCTTTTGGCCAGCAAGTTTGCTTCTATGCTCACAGTATTATTTTTCATGTCTTCTAGAGTTGGAGGATCATGTCCACGCAACTTATATGCCATATCGGCATTAAATCCATCTAGAAAATTAATCAAATCCAATCCCTCTGGTGGTTTGATATTTGCAGGGATAACACTATATACTGCATTAAATCTCACACAATAGTCTTGCACACTCTCGCCAACATTTATTTTGATGTTCTCATATTCGGACAAAATCTGAAGGGGATTCTTCTTCACCTCCCACTGATCTAGGAACTGCCTCTGAAGGACAAGTAGAGTAGTGATAGAAGCTACTGGTAGGGATCTGAACCATTTCTGAACTTCTCCTCCAAAACTTTGTACAAATAGCCTCATCATCACATCTTCAATTTCAACTTCATGGAGGTCAAAGAAATCATTCATTTTGTCTACGTGTTGTTGAGATGTAATAGTTTGAGTGCCATCGAAGAAAGGTATTTTGGTTTGATAATCAGGGGGCATGGCACTAGGATTTTGAGGAAAAACAAGGGGTGCATATCGGGCAACCATAATTGGAGGTGGGGGAGGTGGTGTATTTAAAACAAGGATTGGGATATTCGGTATAATTAAAGGGGGATTAACAATAATTTAAGTGGTGTGAACGTTCTGTGAAGAATAAGGCGGAGGATGACAGATAGTTTGAGTGGTAGTAGATGCAATGGAAGTATTTTGAAAATCGAAGGATGGCCTATGAATCTGATTTTGCACCCAAGTGTTTAAGTTTGAAGAGAGGTTCTACAAGTGATCAAGAGTGTGAATAAGTTGTGACCCTAATTTGTTGTGTGAAAACAAATCTTCAATGGGGTTATAAAGATATATAGAGGAATCAAAAACTATCTGATCAATCCAACTTCAAGATTTACTGCGAAATAAACTCTACTCAAAATTAATATCAAACTCAATGTCTTGCAAATTGTCTAACCTTCCTGGGAGTGAATTAACTCGAGGAATGAAATCCTTACTTGATTGTTCTCTAGCTAAACTATATTTCTTTGCAACTTTCTTAGATTTTCATCCAATTTTATGAGGATCACTAACAATAGTTGGAGGATTCGGATCTAGTTTGGATCTGGTGTACTTTTGGGAAGCCATTATGTCTAATTTTGAAAACCAAGATATTGCTTTACAAATTTCCAATTCAGCCTATGATTAAATTCTAAACCTCATCATCCACAAGCTTAAGAATTTAAATAAAAAATCTTACTGGGTGACTAATTTCTAATCTTTTGTTCCTCAGTATGGTCACCACTATGTTAGCACCTAGATTGAACCTCGGGCTGAATAAGGTAAATTCGGGATAACCACAAACCATGCTTAGACAAGTAGCTAGCCCCGCTAGACTAGGAGAGGGCTCCCTTTGTAAGGATCTCAACCAAAATGACTGGATCAAGAAACTAATATCAGGCTAGGTATAGTAGCACAGCGTTTTGATTTTATTTTTAAGGGTTTTGCTGGATCAGGAGGAGCCAAATAGTTAGGGAAAGGAAATTAGGTCAAAACTACAGGGTGTTCAATGGGGCAAGGTAGGCACAATGATCATAACCTTAGGGTTTGATGGATGAGGTGAAAATACAAATGAGGGGCTAGGAAAAGCATGTAAACCTCATGGATTCTTCCTAAACTGAAGAAAACATAGACTGTGAAAAGTCTACCCAAAACAGAGCATAAAAGTTATGGATTCTGCCTTTCAAACCTGTATACATTCACATAAGAGTATGAAATGAATGGAGTCAACAATACATTTTAACACATGAAAACATAAGAAAAACTAAACTGAGCATCATACCACATGGATCTCAAAGAAATAGCTGCAATTTTTCATTAATCTCCTCCTGTAACTGATACAAAATGATATTTTATCAAATCATAAGCATCTCACTAAGTCCAATCCCTACAATGACTAAGGAAAATAATCATATAGACCCCAAAAAACTCATCCTAACCTTAGGGAGTTGAATCCATGAGAGCAGGAGTTGTTTCCAACAAAAATTTGAACTTCTAGCAAGAAAATAGGGTGGTCAAATTGACTCATCCGTAATCCAAGAAAACTGATTCATTACACCTCATGAACTTGATTTACCTAATGTATTTACCCTAGCAAGTACTAGAAACATGATAATTACATTCAACTCATCATTTACATGGATAAAATCATGATTTTCCAAGGTGAAACTGAAAACTAGGAGGAAAAAGTGAAAATTTGGACAAACGCGCAGCACCAGTGCTAGGTGCAGTGCCAATGCCAGGCGTGCCTTTCATGTTCAGGTGGACTTTTGAGTACCTTCCTGATGTCCAAATTTGGCCCACAATAGTTTTTTGGAAATCTTTTCAAGTCTGCTTTCTAGAAAATCTTGAATTTTTACATTTGGAGTTCATTTTCCTGTCAAAAGTCAATTCTCCCAACACTGCTCAGCACGCAGCGCCCAAGCCAAAAAGAGGGCAGAAAGGTCATTTTTTGAGGGTTTTTGGCCCTTTTAGTCAACTAGTTCTACTCCAAAACCTTATAAAATGTATAGGGTGCATGTACTCATCATTATGAATCCAAAAATGATTACCATTTCCTCATTAGATGCCCCAAAAAAGAGCGCAACGCCCAATGGACTGCGCGTTTTCCTTCCATGACTGCGCAAAAACTGGACTAAAAAACACAACTTCCTTCAAGATAAAAAATGGTCCAACATGCCCAAAAATGTGTCTTTATGACTGATCAAAGGTTAGAGGCATGTAGGGATGCCTCAGCAAGTATGTTAAGTCTCCTCTTCTCCTCTTGGTTGGTCAATTTGTCAATTTTCTCATGAGCTCTTTTGAGCTTACTCCTTGCCACTTGGTTTCTTCTTGCATAATACTTGGCCATCTCCTTTGTAACTTAACATCTCTATTTTCCTTTTCCAAGAGGGTTTCTGAGTGTGTGTTCACTTTCTCAAGCCAAGACTCTCTGTTATCAGCTATGTCCTTGACCAATTGCTCATCTAGAGTGAGTTGCTCCTCCAATTCTTCCTCTTTTTGTCTTCAAATCCCTAAGTCTTTTTTCAATCCTATTGTTCTTGGCCTTTTTCTTTGTCCCTATTCATCATCCAGCTGTCCATAATCTCCATAAGCCTCATCAAGCTGAAACTTGACTTTCTTAGCCTCCCTCTTTGCCTTGATGTACTTGGTTCACATCAACTCCTACTTAACCTCTAGCTTCTTGTTCTCTTGCTCATAAAAGGAGATAACATATTAGGCTCTTTGTAAATTGACCTCAAGCTCCTTTATTTTGGCATCCTTTGCTCTCAAGGTAGCTTGAGAAGATTTTCTTCCCTCCTCATCACTAGTGTCCACAAGGAGAAACTCCTTTTCAATGTCATGTTCTTCATGCTGTTGTTTGACCTCTGCTTCCTCCACCATTTTCTCTTTTCCTTTAACCTGTAATGTTAATGAAAAAGGTAAGTCCCCTCCCACTTTCCATGGGGTAAATGCTTGCCTCTTTCCCCTCTGATAGGGGAAAGAAAATGGCTGCAAACTGTTCCTTTGTGGTATATTACTCTGACCATGCCCAGTGTGTACATCATGTCCCTCACTACCATCATGCTCATCATGTTCCTCATCATTGTCATCATCTCTATTGGGTGAATGAATGGCTACATGAAATGGTGATGTATATGGTGTAGAGGTGTCTGGTGAAGAATGATCTTTTCAGGATGAGTGATAAGTAAGTTGTGGTGAATGAGAAGAAGTAGATCGATGAGTGGAGGATGATGGAGGAATGCGGGGAGCTGGCTGAGTAGGTGGTTCATTGAATATTTAATTAGCTATGAAGGTGTCCCAAGCAATGCCTATTTTATTTAAGTGATGGAGGACTATGATTTTGATAAGAGAATGATGGAAAATATTATGCATCTGATGAGCTAGATCCCTTTTTTGAGCAATATATGTCATCTTGTCAATACTTTTGAAAACGTAATATGGAAAACTGAGCATTTTTACCCTGGTAAAGTGCATGAGAAGCTTGATATGATATGATTATAGTCTGGAAAACCTACCCTCACATGTGAAATACCTCATGCCGATCTTCATTAATGGCACATATTTGTCCAAAAGATAAGAGAAAGGGAAAATTATTTTCTTATCATTTTTTAACCTTGTCTTAAGATATGGCTCATAAAAACTATGATGTTGATTTCTCTGCTTGAACCATTTCTCTCCTGCATTTGGAATTCCAATGGCCTATGATATGATGGCAGGAGATATAGCGAATGTGGCCCTGACTAAAGTGACCTGGTTGTTTTGTGAATTGAGGATGAATTTCTTGGTTAATTGTTGATGAAAATTCACCCTTTCAACCCTTTGGCAAAACTCAAAACAACACATGTACTTGAAACATGATACTGCAAGTGGTGATGCCATAAGTCCTGTAGTATCAGTGGACCATTTTGGCATTACCTAGTGGAATGATCAAAAAATCCAGTATGAGACACCTACAATGAAAATTCAAAGAGAAGATTTGATCCCTGATGGAAGTATGCACATACTAACACTGACGAGTTCCTCTGACAGAACACTAAAGGACACTGCTCACAAATAGATCACAGATCAATACACCAGTATTCTTGACATGGGTAAAACCCTTAAAGAGGGAAACAGTCCATGGCTTGAGCCAATGCAGCCACTTCAGGAAATTTATTAATAAAAGAATAAAAATTTACATAAGCTTCTCTCATGAACGGTCACCCTACAAATGACTCTCCATGCTCTTTAAATATAGATCATGGACCAATCGGGTGTTAAGCCATGGATCAAGTGTCGGTAATACGAGGAGAGAATGAACCGTCAGATCACTTCATGTCTAGAACATGTCATGACCATTGGATTGTAAGTTACAAATGTACATAGTAAAGAAACACACTTTACCTAACTCTACACTAGACCAAGTTATAATTAACTATTTCCTATGTGTCGAAATAGCCTAACATCCCCCCTTAAGAACAACCTCGAATAGGACTGAAGGATGTACAAATATGACACAATAGGATAAGGAAGGAGGCATTAGAGCCTATCCCCCCTTAGTGACAACTTCCTTAACTCTAACCATAAATCAAATTTTAGTAAACTTCGCCTTTGTGAGAGCCTTTGTAAAGATGTCTACAACTTGATCATCAGTTGAACAATATTGCACTTCAGAACATAGTCATGAATGAGCTTTTTGATGAAGTGCATATGTAGTTCAATGTATTTGTTGCACTGACCTTGGACTAGATCTTTGCATAGTTGAATGGAACTTTGATTATCACACCAAAGTGTAGTCGGATGCTGTTACTGAAAGCCAAACTCTAACAGGATCTGACGAAGCCATGGGGCTTCCTTACTAGCTTCTATTGTGCCACGATACTTTGCTTCTGCTAAAGAAATAGAAATGGCACTTTGTTTCTTGCAAGCCCATGTAATAGGTCCAAAACCAAGAGTGAAGACATAACCTACAGTAGACTTCCGATCATTAGGGTCACCAACCCAATCGGAATCAATGAAACGAACCAATAGAGGAGATGCTTCTACACTGTACCTCAAACATAATGAAGTATTATTTTAGCTTCTTTCCAATGAATTTCATGTGGGTTTTGCATAAACTAAGAAATAAGGCCAACAACAAAGGAAAGGTCAAGACGAGTATGGGTCAGATAGAAATGTTTTCCTACAAGTTGATGGTATAAGGTAGCATCAACTTCAGGGGAAGTACAAGTGACTGAAATTTTAGCTCCATATTGAAAGGGACAAGGGACTGGCTTATAGTCTTCCATGTGAAAGTGGTGTAGAAGATCACAGGCATACTTAGACTGGGAAAGGGAAATACCTTCCTTGGATTGCAAGACTTGAAGATCAAGAAAATAATGTAAGTGTCCTAAGTTTGTCATTTCAAACTGATTTTTAAGGCTGGACTTCACATGGTTTATAAGATTGGGATCACTACCAGTAAGGATAAGGTCATCAACATAAAGAAAAAGAATGATAAGAGTCTTACCCACTTTCTTGGTGTACAAAGTATTGTCAGAATGACACCTAAAAAAGCCAGTATCTAAAAGAAAGCTATCCATTTTTGCATACCAAGCCCTAGGAGCTTACTTGAGACCATAAAGGGATTTCTTAAGCCGACATACAAGGCTGGAGTCTGTTTTTATAAAGCCAAGAGGTTGTTCCATATAGATTTCTTCATGCAAGTCCCATGCAAGAAGGCAGATTTAAGATCCATCTAATGGACTTCCCATTTGAAAGAGGCAACAAGGGAAAGAACAAGGAGGATAGAGTTCATTTTGGCAACAGGGGAGAAGGTTTCAGTATAGTCAATTCCTTCAACTTGTGAAAATCCCTTAGCAACAAAACGAGCTTTATGTTTATCAACTTTTCATCTGATCCATAGTTGGTTTTGTAAACCCATTTGCATCTAACAAGTTTTCATCCCTTTCGAAGAGGAACAAGATCCCATGTATCATTTGCCAATAATGAATGATATTCTTCATTCATAGCTGCGTCCCAGTCTGGATGGCCTGAAGATTCTAAAAAGGTGTCAGGATCATAATTCACTAGAGCTTGAACCAGTAAAGAAGAGGCTTTGTCAAACTGAGAACAAGTGCGACGATGATCTGTAGGATCACCTGCAAGAGCACCTACTACATCTCGATTAGCGCGGACCCATTTTGGAAACTGTGGAGCTGAAGGAGGATACTGAGAAGGTGGGGGATGGTTGTCACCCTCGTTGCCATCATCTAAAGAAGAAATATTTTTAGAAGTAGAAGGGATAGAGAAAGGTGGAACATCCACCGAACTAGGCTCGTAGGCCATATATTTTTGGCAAACTTTACATCTCTTCTAATGATAACATTTTTCGACTTAAGTGGAATAAGTCTGTATCCCTTAACATCTTCAAAATATCCAACAAAAATACATTTTTCAGTCTTAGGTTCTAAGGCTTTATGTTTCTCATTTAGAATATGGGCCCATGCTTCACTTCCAAAAATGCGAAAGTGACTAACATCTAGTTTAATTGAGCTCCATGCTTCTTCTGGAGTGATATTCTTTAAAACCTTAGGAGGAGTGTGATTTACTATGTAATTTGCATATTTAATTGCTTCTATCCAAAAATTAAGAGTGAGTCCTTTAGGTTGAAGCATACAATTAGCCATTTCCTTTAAGGTGTGATTCTTCCTTTCAGATACACCATTTTGTTGTGGAGTGTATGGAACAGTATGTTGTATTTGAATTCCATGCTTAGTGCAAAAGTTGATGAATTTTTTGTTAACATATTCTCCACCATTATCAGATCTTAACTTAAGAATTTGATGTCTAGATTGTTTTTCAACGAAGGCCTTAAAGGCCAAGAACATGTTAAATACTTCACTCTTGAGTTTTAAGAAGTATACCCAAGTGTGTCTGAAGAAATCGTCAATGAAAGTTAAGAAATACTTGTAGCCAGAGAATGAAACAACTGGATGTGGACCACATAAATCACTATGCACAAGCTATAAAGGGGTTGAGGTGTGCCAAGAGGCACATTTTTCAAAACTATCCCAATGATGTTTTCCTAGTACACATGTGGAACAAACACCACCTTTCCAAGATACCATAGGAAGACCTGTCACCATATTTTGTTTACATAGATTTTGAAGGGAGCGATAGTTTAACTGACCAAATCACTGATGTCAAATTTTTCTCACTTCATCATTATGAGCAACAAATACCGAGGGAAGAATTGATGACCCAAAGTTGTTAAACTTATACAACCTTGTAGAATCATCACCAACGCTAGTAGATAAAATATGTTTAGTATCTCTTTGGCCCTTAATTAGAACATTATGAGGTGAGAATTCAATGATTTTACCTTCACTTGATTGAGTTATCTAATATACAGATAGAAGGTTGCAGGATAGGGTTGGAACACATAATACATCATTAAATTGACCATTGTCTAGATGAATAGTTCCAATCCCTACAACACTAAGAGATCTATCATCATGAACATATATATTTTTGGTGTTACAATCATTTAAAGAAGAAAACATGGCTTTGTTTTTGGCCATGTGATAACAATCTCCAGAATCAATGAGCCACTCATTAGAATGAGAAGAAGAAGATACATTTAGTGCATAACCATACCGTGATGCTTGACAACCACATGCACAAAGTGCAATTCCTGAAGATGAAGTTGAAGAGTGCTTCAAATGGATGTTATGCTTCTTCATTGCACTGCTTCCAAGGCTTCCATCTTCTTAAAGCATTTGGATTCAAAGTGGCCATCTCAATTACAAAAGTTGCAATGTCTATCAATATTCTTCCCTTTGCTTTTATTTGCCTTATCATTCTGTTGAATTGATTTTTCATTTTGAGAATGAAATTGCTTAGGACCCATGTTTGGTTTAGGACCATTCTTTTTAGGATACTACTTCTTAGGATTCTTTGAATTTGGTTGCTGCTGGGTAGCTAAGGCTCTCTTAGAAGAGTTTCCAAGATTAAGAAGACCAATATGTAATATTTTTTCTTGATCTCTGATTAAATAATCACAAAAGGAATCAAAAGAGGGGGACTTGTAGTCTTTTCCTTGATAAATAAAGGCTTCTCTAGTAGAATGGAAGGTGGAAACAAACACATAGTAGGTTGGTCCCAACATAGTAAGAATGGAATAGATAAGGCTACCATCTTCTTTCTTAACCTTAACACCTTCAAAGAGAAGTCTAAGGGTCTTGAACTTGGACAAAAAATCTTCAATGGAAGAAAAATTATTGGGGTCCAACCTAACCAACTCATTTTCGAGTTGATGGGCCCTAATTTAATTTTTAATTCCAAAAACTTTTGTGAGTTGTTTCATTGCTTCATTAGGGGTATCAAGTTTTGCGATATGGAATCTAAGGTCTAGAGAAATAGGCATCCCTATCAACCCATGTGCTTGATCTTGGTTATTTTCCCACTTGGCTGCCTTATCTTCATCGTTAGGTTTAGTTTCTTGGCCTGAGGCTATGCTGTAAATACCTTTACTTCTAAGTAAGTCCACAATATAGGGCCACCATTGGAAGTAGTTGGTGTTGTCAAGAATAACTTGTCATGGACTTTCCATTTTAATAGAAACTGAAGCTATAGATGTTGAAACTAAGTATTCCAATGAAAATATCTTGAAAAATTAGGCAGATTAAGAAAAATGGCTCTGAAAATGGCTTTCGGATGAAGAAGTTATGGATTTTTGAAGAAAAGTTGTTGAATATGCCAACAAAGTGCGTCAATGTTCGAAAGTGAATGATAATGTTATATTTAAAACCCCCCCTCCTCCCCTCCCCTCTTTCCAAACTTAATCTAATTAGCTCACTTTAAAAATATATTTTATGTGACCCACTTTTATAAATAACTGAAAGTCACTTTTAAAATGGTACTTTATGAGCCACTCACTAAATTGTAACTTAAATAAAAGATAAATAGACTTTAGAATTATAAGTGACTCACTCTTTATAATGGGTGAGAACACTTTTACATAAAGTAACTTTAAAACATAAGTTACATGTGCTTTTTGAAAAAATAACTCAACAAAAAAAAACACTTGAACCCAAGACCTTTATTCTCATAAAGCAACTTTGGACCAAGTGAGCTAGTTTAAAAGGTTAGTAATTTTTGGAAAAGTGGAAGGGTTTTTTTTTTTGTCACTGAAGCTTTGGGGTATGTGCTTATTTTAAAAAGCTTTTCTTTCCTACAAAACAAAAAAACACAAAACCCAACACGGACATACAAAAAAAAACAAACCTTATGACTTCAAGTTAGCTTTCATCTGAAACTAAATATTTTCCTCAATGTTTCTGATTTTCCGAGATCACACTAAGGCGCGGTGGAAAAGAGCATACGCATGAGAAAAATCCTTCCTTTATGTTTTTGATTTTCCTAGATCGCACAGATTCACAAGGCAAAGAGCATACGTAGAAATGAAAGGTATAGATCCGGCAATAAAAAATAGAGAGCTAAATAAACCGAACTAAATAGAGAAATGAATAACTAAAACTAAAAAAAAAAAGATTGTATACATCCAGATCTTAAAAATGACGTAGTTAGGGCAATCGGAAACCTTTTCGTGTGAAACAAAAGGGGTTCCTCACTAGAACAAATGCTCCTAACACAATAGAGTAGCCCTCTCAACCCAAAAGCAGTCAGAAACAATAGATCTAGGAAACAACAATTGGATGCAATTATACCAGCTTTGGATTTGGATCACCAACGGATGCAGCCCTCAAATAGCTCTGATAACATGTAGGAGTTTACAGGGTAAGTTCCTCAAACATAACACCAAAGGACACTGCACACAAATAGATCCCAGATCAATACACCAGTATTCTTGACATGGTTAAAACCCTCAAAGAGGGAAATAGTCAACAGCTTGAGCCAACACGGCCATGTCAGGCAATTTATTAATAAAATAATGAAAATTTACATAAGCTTTTCTCATGAACGGTCACCCTACAAATGACCCTCCATGCTCTTTATATAGAGATCATGGACCAATCAGGCATTAATCCATGGGTCAAGTGCCGATAATACCAAGGATAGAATGAACCATCAGATCACTTCATTTCTAGAACATATCGTGATCATTTGATTGTAAGTTACAAATGTATTGTTGGGTCCCTATAATACTAGTGATTACCCCATTACTATTGTAGTTATACCCCTTATTTATATGGTTGTGCGCCTATTACCCCCATGTTGTTATTTCTGTGCCCCATAGAATCCCTCTATTGTTATTTTTGTGGCTTTATATTATTATTGTTAGGTCGGCTGGATTATATTGTGACTCCTTAGACTCCTATATATAGAAAGGAGGTTTTGTCAATTGTATCATCCAAGAATTGTTCATTTATGTAATTTAAAGTAGGTTTCCCCCTCGAAGAAGCTGAATTCTAAGGTGTTGATCTATCTTTTCTATCTTTTATTGAGTTGGTTTCATAACATTTGGTATCAGAGCTTTGGATTCTAGGGTTTCGCTGCTCCAAACAGGTCATCGTGGCATTTTCGCTATAACGTTTTTTCTGTGACATTTCAGAAGTCTAAAAAAAAATGGATTTGAGAAGAAATTGCGCTGAACCTTGGGTCCGAATTTCAGAACTTTTCCCGTGATATTTGAATGATCTAAGGAAGTTGGTCTTTTTACAGACTCCTAAATTACATTCAAAACAGGTGATCTTGGGAAAATCGTCATAACTTTCTCTCTGGGGATTGGATTGAAATTTCGTAAGAAGGTACAGAAAGAGGACAGACTATAGTTTCTTGTATGCATGTTTCAGATCCAAAGATTGAAACAGTGACTCGTGGCATGCCATACAAGTTCGCTCTACTGAACTAGTCTAAAAGCAAGTCACTGTGGGAGATTTCACATAACGCTTCCTTGGAGAATCCAATTTGGGTTAGACTTGTGGCATTGGAAAGAGGATGCAGAAGGCTACTACAGGTCGCAACTTCAGAACTGGATGATCCAAAATTACAGAGATACATCAAATTCAATACTAGGCTTCTATAAAGTGAAAAAAGGTGGGTAGTTTTTTTTTTTAATTTTTGTGTAAGCTTGGTATAACGGAATTCAAAGGGCACAGTAAAGCATTATTATCAGTAACTGATGCCCCGAGGAAAGAAAATGCAAACACCTAGTAAGGAACCTGAAAGCTCTAGCATGACTCATGAAGAAGAGGAAGAAATGCTACATGATATATCAAAATTACAAGAACAAGTGCAACAAATGTCACGCTCACAAAAGCTAACAGAAGCTAAGATAAATGGCGTGGAATCTAAGATAAAGGGCATGGAAGCTAAGATGGATGATTAGAAGACAGATTTGAAGAGAGACATGGCAGATTTGAAGACAGACATCGCAGATTTGAAGATAGATTTGAAGAAATATTTGAAAACAGACATGGCAGATTTGAAGACAGATTTGAAAACAGACATGGCAGATTTGAAGACAGATTTGGCAAATTTTCTACAAGAAATACTTACTAATGGTGAAAAGGTTGTAAAGGAAACTCATGATTTGAACAAAAGTAATGTTAATCATGATTCCATAGACTCTAATGTTGGATCGAAGACCCACCATATTCCAAAAATCGATATGAGGAAGTTTGATGGCAAGGATCCCGCCACATGGATATTACAGATGGAGCAGTTCTTCGATCTCAATAATGTGCAAAACACACAAAAGGTACGTATGGCAACTGTATATTTGGAACCAAATCAATTTGTATGGTATCAATGGCTTTGCTCTCATAAACAATTTATCACTTGGGCAATTTTTACGGAAGAATTGATAGCACATTATGAAGATACAAAAAGCAACACATTTTTTAGCCATTTGATAAGTCTCAAACAAAAGGGTTCAGTAATGGAGCACATTGAGGAGTTCCAAAAATTGAACATAAGGGTAAAAGATATTCCAGAGGAGCATAGGATTGATGTGTTCATAGGGTCTTTAAAGGATAATATCCAACATGATGTTCGCCTTTGGGAACCTGATTCATTAGAGAAGGCATTCAGGTTAGCAAGAAAAATGGAAAGCAAAATTATGGCAACCAGGAAGCATACCACTCACAACTATAAAGACAGAAGTGTTGTTGCCCCTAGTCTTCCACAACCTATAAGGTTGACACCACAACAATTGGAAGAAAAAAGAGAAAAAGGGCTTTGTTACAGTTGTGATAGAAAATACACTAAAGGTCATAAGTGTGCTGAGAAGAAATTATTCTACATAGATTGTGAAGAGGAAGAAGAAAAGGAGCAAGAAAGGTCAAAAGAAGAAGATATACTCCAGGAACAAAGCCTAGATGAAGAACAAATAAATCCGACCATATCTTGTAATGCATTGGTGGGAATTACCACTCCTCAAACCATCAAGATAGAAGGACAAATCAAGAAGAAAAAGGTAATAGTGTTGATTGATTCAGGAAGCACCCACAATTTTATTCATTGTAGGGTAGCAAAAGAATTGAATTGCTTCCTATATCCAACACCAGAGTGTCAAGTGATGATTGCAAATGGAGGAACAATAAATTGCTCTGGAAGGTGCCATAATATCAAGCTATCCATGGGAGAATATGTATTGACTAGCCCAATGCTTTCCATTCCAATGGGAGGTGCTGATGTTGTACTAGGAGTCCAATGGCTACAATCCTTGGGTACAATAGCTTTTATTTTCAAGAGCTTTTCATCAAATTTTCTATGAAAGGAAAGGAAGTTGAATTAAGGGGTATTGTAGGGAAACCAGGAAAGATAATCAGCTCTAATGGTATGACAAAGCTTCTAAAAAAGGAGCAAAGAGGTGTAATTGCACAATTATGTTCGCTAGATGTTTCCACATCAGAATCATCTATTTCTCCAGATCTCCAAAAAGTCCTGGACAATCATTCCAAGGTATTTGAGACTCCCAAAGGTCTCCCACCTATGTGTGATCATGATCATGCTATTCATCTGATTCCAGGAAGTGTTCCTCCAAACATCAGGCCGTACAGATATCCCTATGTCCAAGAAAGTGAAATTGAACGTATGGTTGCAGAAATGCTAGAGGCTGGTATAATTCAACCAAGTCAAAGTTCTTTCTCCGCTCTAGTAGTATTGGTGCACAAGAAGGATGGATCATGGCGCATGTGTCTAGATTATAGGGAGCTCAACAAGCTCACTATTAAAGATAAGTTCCCCATTCCTGTCATTGATGAATTGCATTGATCAATTTACTTCACCAAGTTGGATCTTCATTCGGGATATCATCAAATCAGAATGAAGATTGAAGACATTCCGAAAACGGCATTTAGAACTCATGAGGGTCATTATGAATTTTTGGTCATGCCTTTTGGCCTTACCAATGCACCTTCAACATTTCAAGGTTTGATGAATTCAATTTTCAAACCATTCCTTAGAAAATTTGTGTTAGTATTTTTTGATGATATACTAATCTACAGCAAGTCTTGGAAGGATCATGTTGAACATGTTGACAGGGTGCTACAACTATTGGAGGAGAAACAATTATATGCAAAAAGATCCAAATGTTTCTTTGGAGTCCAAGAGGTGGAATATTTGGGTCATATTGTATCTCATGAAGGAGTTAAGGTAGACCCTAGCAAAATTAAAGCCATTAAGGAATGGAAAATCCCCACATCCATAAAGCATTTGCGAGGATTTCTTGGGTTGACAGGGTATTATCGCAAGTTTGTTAAGAATTATGGGAGAATAGCAGCACCTCTAACAACATTATTGAAGAAAGATGCATTTTCATGGACTCCAGAAGCAACAAAGGCCTTTGAACATCTTAAAGAGGCAATGTGCCAAGCACCGGTCTTAGCTACACCGGACTTCACAAAAACCTTTATTGTGGAATGTGATGCTTCAGGAAATGGAATTGGTGTTGTTCTAATGCAAGATGAAAGACCCATTGCTTTTGAAAGTCGTCCAATCAAGGGAAAGTTTTTAAGCAAAGCTATTTATGAGAAGGAAATGTTGGCAATACTCCATGCACTTAAGAAATGGCGACCCTACCTAATGGGAAGACACTTCAAGGTAAAAACGGATCATGATAGCCTTAAATACTTTTTAGAACAAAGATTATCCTCTGAAGAGCAACAAAAGTGGGTCACAAAGATGTTGGGTTATGACTTTGAAATCATCTACAAAAAAGGGAAGCAAAATGTGGTGGCAGATGCACTCTCAAGAAAGGATGAGGATGTGGAAGCATTGTTGTGCGCCATTTCTATTATCCAACCAGATTGGATAAATGAAGCAAGGGAGGAATGGAAGAATGATGAAGAAGTGTGGGCACTTATTCGAAAGCTACAACAAGATTCCAGTACGTCTGATACATTTAGCTGGCAAAATGATTCATTATGGTACAAAGATCGCTTATACCTCTGTAAGAATTCCCAGCTAAAACAAAAGATTCTTATGGAATTGCACACTTCTCCCTTAGGAGGGCACTCAGGATTTTTAAAAACTTACCACAGGGTTAAGAAGGAATTTTTTTGGGATGGCCTTAAATCAGATATTCAAAAGTTTGTGGCGGAATGTTTGGTTTGCCAACAAAATAAAGTTGAAACAATTAAGACACCGGGTCTATTACAACCTTTATCCATTCCAAGCCAACGTTGGGAGGAGGTTTCAATGGATTTTATCACAGGTTTACCCAAGTCTGAGGGAAAGAGTGTCATCATGGTGGTAGTTGACAGACTTACCAAGTATGCACACTTTTGTGCATTATCACATCCATTTAAAGCCAGTACAGTTTCTACTGCATTTATGGAAACAATTCAAAAGCTACATGGAAACCCAAAGATTATTGTAAGTGACAGAGATCCCATTTTCACTGGAAATTTTTGGACAGAATTATTTTCTTGTCTTGGTACTCAGTTAGCTCATAGCTCATCTTATCATCCTCAATCTGATGGGAAAACTGAGATAGTAAACAAATGTTTGGAAGGATATCTTCGTTGCTTTGTATCTGATAAACAGACACAATGGGTCAAATGGTTGCCTCTAGCTGAATGGTGGTATAACACTTCCTTCCATACAGCAACAAAAATGACCCCATTTATGGCACTTTATGGGTATCAACCACCATCCATCACATCATATTTAAGAGAAAATTCTAAGGTTTAGGCAGTGGAACATCACATCGAACATCAACAACAAGTCCTCCAACTCTTAAAGGATAACCTCGTGTTGGCACAAAATAGAATGAAACAATAGGCAGATCAACATCACAGTGAAAGAAGTTTTGTTGTAGGTGATTGGGTATTCCTACGGCTACAACCATATAAGCAAATGTCCCTAAAGAAAGCTAAGAAGAATAATAAATTATCACCAAAGTATTATGGTCCGTACAAGGTGTTGCAAAAGATTGGTACTATGGCATACAAATTGGAGCTTCCTACAGCTTCTCGATTGCACCCAGTTTTCCATGTTTCATGTTTAAAGAAGGTTATAGGCGACAAGCTCCCAGTTCAAACAATATTGCCAGAACTTGACGAGGAAGGAAAAATTATATTGGAACCGGAAGCAGTCACAGAAACAAGAACTCGACAGCTATGAAATCGATCAATTTCAGAGTATCTTATCAAGTGGAAGAAATTATCCGCTGAAGATTCCACATGGGAGGATGAGAATTTTATGCAGAAGTATCCAGAACTACTCAAGCGTTGAGGACAACACTTTTTTGAAGGAAAGGGGCATGTTGGGTCCCTATAATACTAGTGATTACCCCGTTACTATTGTAGTTATACCCCTTATTTATATTGTTGTGCCCCTATTACCCCCATTTTGTTATTTCTGTGCCCCATAGAATCCCTCTATTGTTATTTTTGTGGATTTATATTATTATTGTTAGGTCGGCTGGATTATATTGTGACTCCTTAGACTCCTATATATAGAAAGGAGGTTTTGCCAATTATATCATCCAAGAATTGTTCATTTATGTAATGTAAAGGAGGTTGCCCCCTCGAAGAGGCTGAATTCTAAGGCGTTGATATATCTTTTCTATCTTTTATTGAGTTGGTTTCATAACATGTACATAGTAAAGAAACACACTTTACCTAACTCTACATTAGACCAAGTTATACTTAACTATTTCCTATGTGTCGGAATATCCTAACACCCTCCTCACTGCCATTGACCCCATTCCCAAAAACAAAAAACCATTCTCAGCAACCCTCCTATCCAGCTGCTCAAGGGTTTCATCCACGTGACTTGTTTTGCGATCTTAGACAGAGATCAAGAAGCCTTCCTCTGCAATGTTGAGAGCTAGGTTATATCCCATCATTGCCAAACCCGCCAGCCCAATTCTTGACAATTCCCCTGCCTCCATTGGTGGAGAAACAAAACCACATAACTTGAACTGAAAACCATAAAACCTAGAAACCTCTTCCACTAAAAGTAAGAAGTTCCACACTCAAGTGTTTCAGTGTGATCGAAGGAAGGAAGGCATTGGAAATAAAGGAATCAGCTCACAATTCAAGTGGTTGAAGACAGTTGACAGATGGTGGGATCCAATGACCAAAAAGATTTTAATCATCTAACAATTGATCGAAAAATACCCGACGATGCAGAGTGGAAGCCCAAGGGAGTTCTTCCCAGAGGAATGCCTTACAGCGTAAGTAAAACTTAATTATTATAAATTAGTAATAATTAATTTTATTAATTGTTATTATTAACATCAATAATTATTATTTAATGTATCAATTATTTTCTTAATTAATTTTATTAATAAAATTAATGATTAGTTAACATTAATTATTTTAAATTATAGGGATAATGTTATTGGTCAATAATAACATGATTGACCTTGTTTTTAACTAGTATATATCCATCTTACCTCTAATATCTACCAAGTGTGGAGAGGGGTCTAATCTATCAGGATGCAAACCTATTTTTGACTTTAAAACTTGAGGAAAGGATAGCTACAGAGAGGGATCTAATGAAGAGAGGTTTGCACCTGAAAGATTTGATTCCTCTTAGCTCTTGGCAGATCTAAAGTTAAGATGAATCTATGTTAGTTTTGAACAACACACTAATAATAATAATTTTTATTATTTTCACTTGTTTTATATAATATATAGAATTATTTTTGTTATTAACTCTCTCTACCTTTTAAAATTTTACATGTAAACTTTATATTGAACATTGAAGGAAATACAAATCTCTATAATACTTTGAATTAGAAAGAATATATGATATCCAAATATTTTACTGAAGATGCATATTGAAATATTTGATTTATAATTCACATTAAACTTTATATAAACTCCATGTTATGGAATTAATTACACATCTTCCTCACAATAGAAAGTGAAATATAAGAATTTTTTTAATTTAAATTTTTTTATTTTTCTTTATATCAAGTTGACATAAAATTATGTTATTTATAGCTTATGGTAAATTATTATTTTGTGATTAATATATTTTTGTTTTAAATATTACATGTTATGTTATTAATATTTTTTGTTTTAAATATTTTTTTTACATGCCATTTGTCAACTCCAACAGTTAACGTATTAGATATCTCCCTGGTGCTAACAAAAGTAATTTTTTTTTATTTCAATTATTTTACTTCTCTATGTAGAGTTTTCATATAAACTTAACATGAAAATTGATTTATTTTATTTATGGGGGACATTGATATTTTTTTTAATAGTATATTTCAATCTATTGATATAAATATTATTTTAGTATTTTTAAATGTAAGGGTAGGTGATAGAATCTCCCTGGGATACATGCAAAGAATTAAAATCATGTAAATTTCAAATGGTTAATTGTAGACAATGAATTATTAGAAATTAAAAAAAATGATTTTAAATTTTATTTTCATAATCTAAAATCATTACATTTTTATTTCAAATGGTAAATAATTTATTTGATTCCCACCTCTTATTCTTATTATTAACTAAATATTTATTTATTTATCATTTTTTTAAAATGTGAGTCAACTTCCATAAGCCTAATCACATGTTACCCTCATACTAATACGTAAAATTTTCCTTTCAACACAATGAAAGTAAATTATACTAGCAATTGCACTAGATGTTGTAAAGGAAATGATGTAAGGCATAAATTTGAGAAGAATGTGACATATAAAAAATCATTGAAGATAAAAAATAATAAACAAGATGGTATTCAAAGCTAGAAGATAAAGGTGAATCACTTACATTATGTCAAATTAACAAATTCTATAACCTTTCCAACATGTATTGTTCATGTTTGTCCTTAGAACACTTGCCTTAAGTTCAAGGGAATGGTAGGGAGAAAAGTAGTGAAAGCACTTTAACTAAGGAATAATTATTACTAGCAACTGCACCAAATGTTGAAAGGAAACGCCGTAAGGCATAAATTCTAGAAGAATCATGACATATAAAAAATCATTGAATTTAAAAATTAGTAAACAAAATTCTATTCAAACAAATATTTACACAATTTGACCATCAATCTCAACCTGATAAATTTCATAGGTGATATGCATGAACATGCCTCCTATTCTTATACTCATATATCATGGTAAATAAATGATTCTTATACTCATATATCATGGTAAATAAATGAGTAAGCTCAACCAACTTATGAGACTGACCATAAAACCTTTAATAAAATCTAGTTGAATCCAGACTTCTCTACTTCATACAATTTAATTTTCTTCCAAATCATAATACACAAATATTTGACAAAAACAATAGATTAATAACTCAATCTAAAACTAGAGCTCCATTGAAGCACAACTTTGAGAATATTTGTAAGGAGAAGGAACATTCAACAGAAGAATAGAGACTAAATATGCCATCATTGCCATTGCATCATCAATTTAGCAAAATGCAAGAAACTCTGGTAAGAAGGGAGGATGAGAGATTCAATGAATCATATGTAGTAGGGAGCGAAGCTTCAAGAACATATGAGAATATTAATAGTCCAACTACAACTTCTTGTTCTAAAGAATAAGGATTGCATCTTCTAGCTCTTCTTCTACAGTGTGCAGAGATTATTTTAGAGGACAATCATGAAGAGGCAAACAGTATCCTACCCTATATTTATGAGCTTTCTTCAGCTTATGGGAGTTTAGTTCACCACGTGCTTCATACTTTGTTGAGGCCTTATCATGTCAGTTGATCAGCTCATCACAGATCCAAAGTATTGTATCAGCATTCCAAGTATATAATGGTATCAACCCATTTGCGAAGTTTTCTCATTTCACTGCAAATCAGGCAATCCAACAAGTACTCCAAGGTGAAAATAGTGTGCACATCATTGATCCTAACATAATGCAAGGTCTACAATGGCAGAGAACAGATCTAAGTTTGTAAAAACCTATCAATCTCAAGTACCACCATAGATGGGAAAATTGAGAGATGCAGAATAATGAGGAGGCAATAGCAGGATGGGATAGAAATATTGGACCATCAATGCAAAGCATGGATGAGGATGCAACTCATCTCTAGGTAGAAGAAATGATAAATCACCTCAGGAAGAGCTCTCCTAACATACCAACCATATTCTTAAATAATTGCATAGAAGTATTTACTGTTGTAGTAACCCTTTTATAAAATCTGCAGTTGAATCCAAAATTCTCTACTTCACACAATTTAGTGTTCTTCCAAATTATAACACACAAATATTTGACAAAAACAATAGATTAATAACCCAATCTAAAACTAGAGTTCCATTGAAGCACAACTTTGAGAATAGCTATAATGAGAAGGAACATTCAACATAAGAACAGAGACTAAATATGCCATAATTTCCATTGCATCATCAATTTAGGAAAATGCAAGAAACTCTAGTAAGAAGGGAGGATGAGAGATTCAATGAATCAGATGTAGCAAGGAAGGAAGCTTCAAGAACATTAAGGAATATTAATAGTCCAACTACAACTTCTTGTTTTGATGAATAAGGATTTCATCTTCTAGCTCTTCTTCTACATTGTGTAGAGGTTGTTTTAGAGGACAATCATGAAGACGCAAATAATATCCTGCCCTATATTTATGAGATTTCTTCACCTTATGGGAGTTCAGTTCACTATGTGTCCATACTTTGCTAAGGCCTTATCATGTAGGTTGATCAATTCATATGTAGGAATCTACTCTCCTATCATGAATGATTCACAGAACCAAAGTATTGTATTAGCATTCCAAGTATATAATGGCATTAGACCATTCGTGAAGTTCTCATTTCAATGCAAATCAGGTAATCCAACAAGTATTCCAAGGTGAAAATAGTGTGCACATCATTGATCTTGACATAACGCACGGTCTGCAATGGCAGAAAAAAAAAATCGAAGTCTGTAAAAGCTCTCAATCTCAAGATTTTAATCCTCCATGGCATGTAGGGTTTGAAGTTTGTTGTGATACTTTTCTGCCAAATCAGGATTTTCCACAAGACAAGTAATCACAACTTGCCTTTTGAATTTGCTAAAAAAATGAAGAGCATAATCACTTGGGTAGTGATTTAGTGTAAAGAGTTTTGAGTCCCATGAATCAATCTTCTCTAGCCACTCCTGGACCTTGCTCTGATATAACCCTTTTATGGCATAAGGGCTTTCTATTCTTGGCAAGATAACTTTTTACCAATAAAAATTGTGGGATACAAATCATGAAATAGATGTCAATAATGTCTCTGAAAATAATTCTCATAGTATACATTATGTAGGTAAAATAAACTTACTAAATCATAGACAGTGAGTCACAAAAAACTTGATCCGCAGTGACTAGTACAACAATGTTACCATTAGAACTTTTCCTGAAAAACTCTTCCTCCAAATTCCTTGCTTTGAAAGTATCCACAACGTGTGGGTTATAATTTTTATTTTTCTCTTCCATCACCAGGCATACCTTTTGGCAATCAAGTTAAAGGGGATGGTAATAAAAGTCCATCAAGTTCACAGACCTTGCAACTAATAATTCATAGTCCTGTGTCTTAATGTTGTTTCTGACAGCAATGGATGTAATGCATATAGCAATATGAAAGGGACATAGGGTAAATTGTATTATGTATATTGCATGATGAGGTTGATCTATTATAGAATAGGGACAAATACCAAGGAGGCTATACATCAGTTTCTATTCAATCGAAAGGCTTGATCAATGCAAGTCCTAGCTTAGTCCAATGGGGTGCACTATTCTTAGCAATGTTATCCATGCATGAGGGCACACTAATCTAGGATATTTGGGTTAGTTTTTTTGACATCATCACCTAGGGCACATCATTAGATGTCTATATGCAATGTATATTCCACTAATATGGTTAGCATAATTAGGTGGTGTACTATATTAAAGTAATTTTCTTCTTTCAGTGAAGTCAAATGTCATATGGAGAGCTCCATATCTCATGTTTGATGTTAATATTTCTAGCGGTATGTGTTTGTGGATTATCATATTCAAAGGTTGCAAATTTGATAAGAGCTTTAATTTTTTAGCTACCCAATGTTCAGGTGAATTCGCTAAGTGGAGAACTTGCTTACAAAGGTTTGAAATTAGAAACGCATAACCAAATGAATCCCCATAGGTCTCACAGAGTGCCAATAAGTTTTCCTTGCAAGAAAAGAGTCAAAACTCGTAATCAAGTTATAACTTGGTTCAACAATAGAGCTGAAGAGAGTTTGACTTCATGTACTTAGACAACTCAATGATTTTTAACTATCCTTGCAAGTATGTCAACTATGGCTATTTCAAAGCTAGGTAGACATGACAACCATCAAAGGGGTTCATTTGATGTGTATATGAGGAGACTTGGACATAGAATATTAATAAGTAGGTCATGGACCGCTAGCCACTTTGAGAATTACCAACAAAAGCAGCAGAGCATAACTGAGGGCACTATATAATTAATCCACACTTCAAGTGCATAAAAAATGAGAATTTATGTCACAAAAGTACTAAACAACATTATAGAATATAGAATCAACAAAATACCTCTGGATTTTGGCTCATAAAATACTTGTAATAAAAGTTTAAAAAGTTCCTATAACATCAATGAAAATATTACTCAATATTACACATGATGGTAATACAATATTCGTAACAGCTTAGAAAAATTACTTTCATATATATAAAACATGTCAATTACAAACAACCATGAACAAACAACAAGAAACTTCACATATATTAATTAAAAATGAAGAAATGTACATTGTCCATTAAGAACGAAACAAACCCTATTAAAAAACTATATCTGGCAATAAAATTACCATAGATAACCTGTGCACAAAAATAAAAATTGGAATGAAACAAACTAAAAAGATAAAGAGATTATTTTTAGAAGAATTAAATGGTCATAAAATTTGCAATGAAACAAACTAAAAAGATAAAGAGGTTACTTTTATAAGAATTACATGGTCTTCTACCTCCTTACACATGGTCTAATATAGAACCTAGAAGTCCACAAATGAAGTGGAACCCCATTTACTAGAGATTTACCCAAATACTATATATTCACCAAATCAAGCAACATAAACACTAAAAATTAAATACCAAGAAAAGACAACGACTTGAATATGGCTATAATCAAGAGAAACTTCAACATAGAATTATCTGAAAACCACAACGAAACAAGTCCCAAACCTTCCCTTCCATACACGAACAAAGGTTCATTTCTCTACTAGTAGAAAAGATGCATAGCATTACCTGAATCTATGAGCCAACTTCATGCATCAATAGCCACAAAGGACTAAAGCGCAAAATTCACTCTATTTTAGATTTTGTTTATTTCAAAACTACTAACCGATAAAATCAATCATATGGAATGAGCTTCATGCTAATCTTCTATCATTCATTCATGCATAATGATTTGAAGCATCATTGATCCCAAGAATGTATTTGACAGTTCAATATTTGATGCATTGTTTTATTCGAGGGAAGCGAGCTCTACTCTGGCTCTTGCTTGTTATTCCAGATAAAGCAGCCTTCAACAGGATGAATCATCTGCTTTAGCATCCAACATGAATTATTTATAGGTATTGACTAGCCAGCTTTCCTTCCTTCACAATATAATTATGTGAAGGGAAATCTTCTCCCTTGAAGTATTTGTTTAGCATATCCTTTTTTCCAGCTGTATACATTATCCGAAGTAGAGATTTTATAAACAATTAGTCAGAAAACTCTCAAGAATATATCTGTATTTTTTATGATTCCTATTTTCTGCTTCCAAAGATGACAAAAATGATAAATTAATGACAACATTAAATATTTTTGCCATGGACCATGATGCAATATAATTGAATTTTTGAATTATTTATGAGGTACGTTTGTCAATCAAAGAAATTGCTAGAAAAAAAGGGTGAAATTGGATGAAATCACACACCTGGCCATCTATTGTAGTCCCAGAGATATGGGGAGTCATAGCATGGTTTGGCATGGAGCGCTATGGATGATCTTTTGGAGCAGGTTGAGAAAACCCAACATCTCCACTGTAACCTGCATTGCAAAAAGTCCCAAGAGTTAGCAATGTACCTGTTTCCATCACTGCAATTGACAATTAGCACTGTGCTTGTTTCCATCACTGCAATTGGAAAACTAACTTTTTCTAACAAACAGGAACATAGTTTAGAAATTTAAAACATAGAAAAACAATTCATTATCTTGTAATTACCTCTAAGAATGACAAAAGGACTCCCAAAGCACAAAAATATAGGTACATTGTTTTATCAGCAACGTATCATCATGCTCTTTCTGAATCTGAGAGAAATGCTTGATGATGGGATTTGTATGTCCATAGCCACAAATGAATAAAGCATTGACTTCACTCTATTTTGGATTTTGTTTACTTCAAAACTACTAACCTATAAAATCAATCAAATGGAATGAGATTCATGCTAGTCTTGTATCATTCATTCTTACATAATGCGTTGAAGCATCATTGGTCTCAAGAATGTATTTGACAGATCAATATTTGATGCACTTTTTTATTCGAGGAAAGCTAGCTCTGATCTGGCTCTTGATTGTTATTCCAGATAAAGTGGCCTTCAACAGGATGAATCATCTGCTTTAGCATCCAACATGAATTGTCTATAGGTATTGACTATTTAGCTTTCCTTCCTTCACAATATAATTATGCGAAGGGAAATATTCTCCCTTGAAGTATATGTCTAGCATATCCTTCATTCGAGTTGCATACCTTATCTGAAGTAGAGATTTTATGAACAATTAATCATAAAACTCTCAAGAATATCTCTGTAATTTTTATGATTCCTATTTTATGCTTCCAAAGATGACAAAAATGATAAATTAATGACAACATTAAAGCTTTGTGAAATGGACCATGATGCAATATAATTGACTTTTTGAATTATTTATGAGGTACATTTGTCAATCAAAGCAATTGCTAG
This sequence comes from Pinus tabuliformis, assembly GCA_031772625.1. Lineage (NCBI taxonomy): Eukaryota > Viridiplantae > Streptophyta > Pinopsida > Pinales > Pinaceae > Pinus > Pinus tabuliformis. The sequence goes on along the minus strand of CM062805.1, from coordinate 1,325,916,417 downwards.
AAATAAAGGGTGAAATTGGATGAAATAAGACACCTAGTCATCTATTGTAGTCTGAGAGATATGGGGAGTCATAGCATGGTTTGGCATGGAGCACCATGGATGATCTTTTGGAGAAGGTTGCGCAAACCAAACATCTCCATTGTAACCTACATTGCAAAAAGTCTCAAGAGTTAGCAATGTGCTTTTTTCCATAACTGCAATTGGAAAGCTAACTTGTTCTAACAAATAAGAACATAGTTTAGAAATTAAAACAGAGAAAAAATGATTCATCAATCAGAAAACCATACCAAGACAAGGTAGAAACCTTCCCTTCCATACACGAACAAAGGTTCATTTCTCTGCTATAGAAAATATGCATAGCATTGCCTGAATCTGTGAGCCAACTTCATGCATCAATAGCTACGAAGGATTAAAGCGCTAACTTCTCTCTATTTTAGATTTTGTTTATTTCAAAACTACTAACCTATAAAATCAATCAGATGTAATGAGCTTCATGCTAATATTCTATCATGCATTCTTGAAAATGCTTTGAAGCATCATTGGTCTCAGGAATGTATTTGACAGTTCAATATTTGATGCACTATTTTATTCGAGGGAAGCGATCTCTGCTCTGGCTCTTGCTTGTTATTCCAGATAAAGCAGCCTTCAACAGGATGAATCATCTACTTTAGCATCTAACATGAAGTGTTTATAGGTATTGACTGGCCATCTTTCCTTCCTTCAAAATATAATTATTTAAAGGGAAATCTTCTCCCTTGAAGTATCTGTCTAGCATATCCTTCATTCCAGCTACATACCTTATTTGAAGTAGATATTTTATGAACAAATAGTCAGAAAACTCTCAAGAATATCTCTGTATTTTTTATGATTCATATTTTCTTCTTCCAAAGATGACAAAAATGATAAATTAATGACAACATTAAAGCTTTTTGCAATGGACCATGATGCAATATAATTGACTTTTTGAATTATTTATGACGTACGTTTGTCAATCATAGCAATTGCTAGAAACAAAGGGGTGAAATTGGATGAAATCAGACACGTGGCCATCTATTGTAGTCCCATAGATATGTGGAGTCATAGCATGCTTTGGCATGGAGCGCCATGGATGATCTTTTGGATCAGGTTGAGAAAACCAATCATCTCCACTGTAACCTGCATTGTAGAAAACCCCAGGAGTTAGCAATGTACCTATTTCCATCACTACAATTGGTAGTTAGCAATGTGCCTATTTCCATCACTGCAATTTGCAAGCTAACTTGTTCTAACAAATAAGAACATAGTTTAGAAATTTAAAACATAGAAAAATGATTCATTGTCTTTTAATTGCCTCCAAGAATTAAAAAAAGGACTTCCAAATCACAAAAGTACAGTTCTATTGTTTTAGTAGCAACATATCATCATGTTCTTTTCGAATCTGAGAGAAATGTTTGATGATGGGACTTGTATGTCCATTATTAACACTAGGAAGGAGGCAATATGAAGAGGAGTTGAATAAATATAACTGACCTCCAATGCGTCCACTTGCAGAAGCATTAGCGACTACTTGAGCATCCATGATGGCCCCTTGAGCATTATTCACAATCAATACACCCTTCTACAGCTTGTTGATTTTCTCCTTGTTAAACATTCCCCTATTGTAACCAAAAGGAAAGGGTAAGAGAAACAATAATTAGGTTTTTGTTCACAAGTTGTATAAAATATATAGGTTCTATTGATCTCTGATTGAATAATGGGAGAGATTATTTATGAGATTGTGATAACACGCACCTAGTTTTGTCAGAAAGAGGCATATTAATGACAAGTAAATCACATTTAGGTAGCATTTCGTCAAGATTTTTCTCCAATGTTGCTCCAGATTCCTTTTCCAATTCGGGTCTAATAGAAAGACGGTCATGGTAAAGAAGGTTACAATTGAAGGTTTGTACAAAGGAATGCAATTCAACATCATGTAATGTTTATTATTATTAGATTGAAATTTTGAAACAAACAACATGCATGCATAAGAATTATGGAGCACTAATTTTTGAAAAGTTTGCAACATCATGTAGTACATCCTAAGAATGAATACCTTTAAACGCTTAAGTAGTTCTTTGCCAATACACCCTACACCAATCGTACCAATAGTTTTCCCTTCTAGATCATATGACCTGTAAGAAATTGTTGCCACTTTCCAATCGCCCTCAACAATTTGCTTATATCCAGGCACAAAGTTTTGCATCAATATGAGAATGCGCATTAGCTCATATTCTGCCATGGACACCACATTACTTGTTGTAAAGATTGTTGAAGAAGGCGTGAGTTAAACTATGAAGAATCATTACAGAAACTTGTTCATACTAAAATGTCCATAGTGTGAACTTGGTCAATAGGGTGGTGAAAAGCAATATACTTGAGATAAAAAAGAACTAGTACCTATAACTTCTGAAACAGTCACACCAGTGGCTATTGCAGCATTTAGATCAATGTGATTAGAACCAATATCAGCTGTCAAAAGAAGATTTAAGTTCTTTTCCTTCTTGATCCTCTGTGTTGTCACATAGGTCAGGTGGAAAGGCGTAGAAATCAAAACATGCACATCAGGTATGTGCTTTTCAAGTTCTGCAAAGGAAAGGAAATTAATTGTGTAAGTTTGGGTTACAATTCTCAAATGTAAAAGTAAGCAATAATAAATTTTGAAGATCCATGCTAGCAAGAAGTAGGAAAGGGAAGGCATACTAAAAAATTAATATATTAGATTGTGGAAGTAGCCACCCAACTTCAATTGTGAATAACCATAGGTCATTTATGAAAAAGCAGTCCTCCAAAAGGGAAAATCCCTCTGAAAAGAGCTATACAAACCCTGATGCAAAGAAAATAATTTGACAGGTAAACCCTAACACAAAAAAGTCCTCCGAAAGCAAAAGCCCCTTAAAAAATCCCTTGAAAAATTATATGCTATACTTGGTCCAAACAGGGTGAAATTTGTCTTAAATTCAAAATGCCCCCACTGATCAAAAACACCAAATCTACAAATTTAATATTCAACATAATCCTTCTACATAAGTAATAGAAAACAGATCACAATGACATAGAATTCTCCATGCCAATAGAAATCAATCTTATTGTGTCTCGAGTCTTGACACAGGACAAACTAATGCAGATTGTCAATCTTTGCTTGCTTTACGTGAAATATGGTCCATTGCAGCCATGAAGAGTCTCCTCCTCTTCTTGGATTTGGTGATGTGATGTTGCCCAGTGATACTGATGCAGCGAGGTAGAAAAACATACTTTTGTGGCAAGGGTTTACCTGTCCCCTACTGCCTGAGGTAGAAAAGCTATTATTGTGGCAAGGGTTTACCTAGCCCCCTGCTGCCTAAGGCAGAAAAACTATTGTTGTGGAAAGGGTTTACCTGCCCCCTATTGTCAGAAATTGACAACGATGTGAAGTCAAAACTATTCAAAGGGATGGAAGATTGTTTACTTGTATTCCACCTATGAGCCTCGTTGCTTGCAATTAAAGACATGAATTCCAAATTGTTCGGGAGTGATGGGTTAGAGTTTAATAACTCTTTTTTCTCAACTAACTTTGTATGATCCAACGAATAAACATTTTCCAATCATCTAACATATAATCTAACAGGCACGGTGATGACAAGTGTATAAGAGGAACGTTCTTTTCAGAGGGGAATGCCTTACGATGTAATAACATCTTTAGGTCAATTCTAAAATACTATTATTGGTACTAGGTTTTAATAATTCAATGCCTTCCCAAATTATGTTTTAGGCCTAGGGTAAATATGGGGCTTGGTATGCATTTTATTTCAATGAAATCTAATTAGAGGTGTTATCCCATTTTCTTTTCTTCATTGGTGGCTATTGGATTCGACGTTTATCCTTTAGAGACGTACCTAATCTAGTTGTTGGTTTATGTTTGTTTCATTAAGGATGGCTCTAATTTGAAATTATCCATAGATTAGGCATGTTTGGTTGTCACTCTAATTTATATGTTTAAGTGTGTGCGGGATAATAATTACCCTCATTAGGATTGGGTTGTCCCTTCCAGTAAGGTGGTCACAATGGATTTTAGGGGGCATCATTCAATTATGCTTACCTTACAATTGCACCACCTACTTTTGAGAAGTTCATCCATTTGCAAAAATCATTCATAGATTAGTATAATGGGTGATTGTAAGTAATGCATTGAACTTCATGTGATCTAATAGAGGTAATAACATTTCCCAAGTTTCTATGGCAGTATAAGTCGAGGCAGAGTGACTAAAACTAGCATCGAGTGTGTCAACTCTTGGATCACACCTACTGACATGGAGTTAAAGGGCACATGAGGGTAAGGAATCTCCTTGTTTGGAGTGGATAATCTCAATATGTCCCAAACTTGATTAAGCTTTCAGCTTCTCGATCTCGTTTTCTTGGTCTCCATGAGGTTCAAGCCCAAAGAGATCATGTGGGAGGTGAGCGTAGATTACAAAATATGAATGAAAACCTCTAGATTTATTAGATGTTAGATACAGTAAGATATTCCTCCTTCTTTATAACCAATATCACATTTAGGGGAATGAGGGCCTTATAAAACAAACCCTTGAGAAATGGATTATTATTTCTATTGAAGCTATTGAACCTGCATATAGCCTAGACAAGGTTTTTCCATATTCCTTAGCATCTAAATTTCTAGCCCGATTCGAACCAGGTAAGCCATATCTTAATAATTATGAGAATATATCTTCAGTTGGCATTATATATGTAATTATGTTACAAAAACTTGAGTGCCTATCAATGATTTAAATTAAAAACATATATAGTTTGGTCAGTGTTACGGTTGCACAAAACTTGTGGTATAGCAACCATGACCCCAAGAATTCGTATTGGTTCAAAGTCACCATAAGATGATGATGACCTAGATAATAAATTCATCCCTACATCTACCTCTATTTCATGACTAAGGTGAGGAGGATGTAGATAAGCATTGGTTCCTCTGGAATGTGATCTAGAATGAATGGAAGACCAACGATGCCACCATATCGCTAGAGTTCTATATGACCTTGCATGGTAGGGATCTACAATGGTATATGAAATGGAAGCAAAGTGCACCTTTGATGTAGAAGTAATAATGATGTAGCAATTGTGTGTTAACTATAGATCGATATTGAGACAAAAACCCAAATTGATATTAATATCGATAGTCAAAGGGAGGGGTGGGATATATAGGCATATGTTCTAGTTGATTCTATTGATTAAGTTGTGGATTACACCATTGAACCAAGACTTGTACCCTTTTTAGGTTAAGAACCTCAGTTTCAGGGACAACCTTTTCACCCCCACGTCTAATCAATTCTCCCCCATGTACCAGCAGGGAAGTCCAAGAAAGACATCCTATCTAGTGGGTTTGTTTGTTCAATAGGGTTGGTTGGGTTTGGTTGAAAGGGATTTTATAGACAAATTTCTAACAAGGGCTCGACAAGCTAGTCAAAATCATCAATCTATTTCCTAGTGTTATTGGGTCAATCTCAAAACTTTGGTCATGGACCACCCTGGTTGGTTAGCTAGGAACACACGTCGTATAAAACTGCTTGGATTGGGTTGTTCAAAATCAATAACAATATCCCAAGAATTTATGGTTTTCCTTTATTTATTTAAATCTCCCTTAGGATTCATAGCTAGATCATTTGAGTCCTTAGATCAATAATTTCAGTTTCCAACTCACTGCCTTCTTGAGTGTCTTCCATATCAAAATATTTTTTTTTTTTCTTTATTCTTCTTTCTCTAATATTAGCTTTATGAAGAGTGCTCCATTTAAACTAGGATTGTTTACTTTGTTAATAGGGTGCGCATATAGGGCAAGAAATAAATTCCTTTCAGTAGTGAATTTCCCTCTCCTTTTAGTCAAGCCTTCATGCGCCTCAATAAATTCATTACTAATAAAGCCAACAACAAAGAAAATAGTGCCATTTATTGTTGAATCTAGGGTGGGAAAGGGATTTCCTTGAGTGGCACAAGGTAATAAGGAAGAAAAATGTTGAAATTATGATTTTTTATGTTGTTACAATCACATGAATCCAAAACTTATTTATGCTGCAAAATAAGTTAAGTAATTGTAGTATGTAGATAGAACATAAACCATATAAATCATATGAACAATGGAAGAAAACCAAGAGCTCAATGAGACATAGAGAATTTAGGTCAATGACTAGGGAAAAACCTGCAAGGGTAAAACCCAACTAGATTCTTCTTCTATCAGAAATAAGTTGTTCAATAAAGATACAAACTACAATGAGAGGATGAATAAGTGCACAAAAATATGAAGAATATCTCTGATAGCAGTAGTTGTTGTAGACATTGAATCATTTTTTTCTCTCCAAGATCTGCTCTTGCTCTTCAAGACTCTCAGCTTTCTCTCTCTCTTAATATTCCTCTAGACTCTCCAACTCTCTTTTTCTCAAGTTCAAATTCTCCTTTCATAAGAACAAGTGTGTCAAGTGAGGATGAGAGGCATAAATATATAGGAAGAGAAAGGAAGTAAAATTTATGAGAGAGTAATTCTTATGCCTTGAGGAGGAGTTACATATACCAACATAGGAGTGTAACTTATGCATTTAGGAGAGAAGTGTAACTTATGCATTTAGGAGAGAAGTGTAACTTATATGAGTCATTAAAGTGTGTAAGAGAGTGTAAAAGGTGCATAAGTGCATTAAAGATAGAGAGGAATGAATCCATTAAGAGAGAGAGAGAAAGTAACATATGCATTAATTTAAGGGAGTTACATATGACATGATTGAGAGGCTTGAATTTTTTTTTAATAATATCATCAAGAGAATAATAATAATAATAATAATAATGTTGATGGTTAAGTTAAAAATTAAACAATTGAGATTTATTAAGGACAAGTTAAGTGATTTTCCATCATTTATATATGACTAAAAATTGATGAAAGGTGATTTACTATTTTTGGAAATTCATGGCTACAAATATAGACATGACATTCTATTTTAGAAAGTCACCTTAGAAAGGTCGGAAATGAAATTGTATTCAAGGAAATTCATCCCATAGATGTCAATTTTCAACACTCTCTCTCTCAGCTAGGGAGGAATTTATTTTTGATACAAGTATCTTTTTTATGTCTGCTTTGTAACAATGATGTTACAATCTAATGAAGAAGAATCATCATAGGGGAGATATATCCATGACCCTATACACACTTGGGGGTATCCACTTGTCAACACATGACAAGGATATCACACATCCAAGTCTTAACACTGCTTGGGGGGATCCACTTGTCAACACATGATAAGGATCTCACTCATCGAATGCTTATCACAACTTTGGGGGATCCACTTTTCAACACATGACAATGATATTGCACATCCAAGGCGCATAACTACTTTGGGGGATCCACTTTTCAACACATGACAAAGATCTCGCTCATCCAAGGATCATCACTATTTTAGGGGGTTCACTTGTCAACACATGACAAGGATCTCACTCATCAAAGGCTCATCACTACTTACGGGTATCCACTGGTCAACACATGACGAGGATCTCACACATCCAAGCCTAATCACTTCTTAGAGGATCCACTTGTCAACACATGACAAGGATCTTGCACATCCAAGGCTCATCACAACTTGGGGGGTCCACTTTTCAACACATGACAAGGATCTCACAAATCTAAGGCTCATCACTACTTGGGGGGTCCACTTCTCGACCCATGACAAGGATATTGCTCATCCAAGGCTCATCAATTCCTGAGGGGATCCACTTGTCAACACATGACAAGGATATCGCACATCCAAGGCTTACCATCCATCACTACCCTCTTTAGGAAGGGTCACATCTGCCAGTCTAAGATGCTCTCTAGAAACTAAGAAATTTCCTTTATGAATCGCTATATGATGAAGTATTACTACTCATATTTTCACCATATCTCGGATATAATGATATTTGATCTCAATGTGTTTGGACTTGTCATGGAACATGGGATTTTCAGTAAGTCAAATCCCACTCTTATTGTCATAGTAAATTACTATAATATCCAATACTTTCTCAAATAGCTCTCTAAAGAGATTCCTTACCGATACTTCCGCATAGCTAGCCATGCTAGCAGCAATGTGTTAATCATGGAAAATTTTAGGGGCTAATATTCGTAGTTGGGCTAATTTCCCATGATTCTAAAAAAAAGATTTTTTAAGATCCAACTTTTATAAAAAAAATCATTCACCCAAATTTTACAATATAAAATTATTTTACCTTAGAAATTTCCAACAATATATAGAGAGTACATATAAAATCATTATAAATTTGAATAATTTTACAAATACATTAATAAACATTTTATAGTTTTAATATTAGGAACTAGTGATATTTGCCAATGTTTTTAAACTTCAAGATAATTTTCCATTCTTAAAATTCCCCCTTTGTATTATGCTTTGGTCATGTTAAGGGCAACAAACTTTTTATTTCTGCTGATCCAAGATATCATTGTAGATCCTAAGCGGAAGCAACACCCTGATGTGCTCTTTTTTTTTAGTAGAGTTACCAACCCAATCACCATCAGAGTATCCATGTAGCCTTACATCTCGGGCAGTATATCTCAATCCAAGATTTGTGGTCCCATGCATGTACCTCAACACATTATTTGCAAACACCCAGTATGCATGAGAAGGCTTAATCATGTATTGAATCAGAGTATTGACTACAAAGCATATATCTGGTCTAATGTTCACTAATAACATAAGTGCCCAAATCAATTGATTGTACTCAGAAGGATTAGCCAAATCAGGTCCTGCAACTTTACCAAAAAGCTTCTTGAAATTCATTTTGGAGTATTCATGGACTTACATTGAGTCATGCCAAACCATTCTAGTAGTTTGACAACATATTTTCCTTGAGAAAGGAAAATCTCACCAGATTTTTACCTTACCTCTAGGCCCATAAAGTAGTGCATCAAACCAAGATATTTCATTTCAAATTCAGAAGATAACCCCCTCTTACACTGGAGAATAAGAGGTTCACTGTTGGTCAAAAATAAATCATCAACATACAATACCAAAATGAAAATCATACCTTGGATTGTCTTAAATTAAATATTTGGAACTACATTACTTCTAGTAAAACTAAGATTCATTAAGGAGCTATCTATGCAAGCATACCAAGCTCTTGGAGCTTGCTTCAGACCATAAAGGGCTTTCTTCAACCTACAAACATGAATTTTTGGATAATTTACTTCAAAGCCTTTTTGTTTCTCCAAAAATACTTCTTCTTTAAGGAAGCCATGTTGAAAAGTAGTCTTCACATCCATTTGGTGAAGAGACCATCCTTGTATAGTAGCCAGAGCTACAATAAGTTGGATGATGGTGTAATGGGCAACAAGTGCAAAAAAATCGTCATAGTCTATTCCCACTTTTTGAGAGAAACCTCTAGCCATAAATATAGATTTATATTATTCAATAATACCATCAACACCATATTTTATACAACCACTTATAAGATACAACAAATTTACCTTGGGGTCTTGGAACCACTTCCCATACATTATTTTGAATGGTGGATTCATATTCTTCATCCATTGCATCTTTCCAAACTTGGGAATTTACTTCTTCTTCAAAAGCGCATGGTTCATCTCGAATGATTTTGCTCATGGCTACAACATATCCTTGAAACTAGAAATATTCCTTTCTTTCTCTGAAATCTCCTCTAGGGGTAGCATGTTTATCAACATATTGAAGAGTGTCACGAAGCCATAAAGGTATCCTTTTTGGAGGATCACATAGAGGAGGATCCAAAGGATCCATGGGCTCCATGGGTTCATCATCAAGATGAGTTTTAGCTTTAGGGTCTTCTTGCATTTCAAATAGATAATCTTGACTATCAACATTAGCAGGAGGAAGGGGAGTGTCTCTTGCTTTTCCAAGAGCTGCATCTTCATCAAATGTTACATCCCTACTAAATTCTATATTTCTTTAAGGAAGTAGGTATATTCTGTAAGTTTTAGAATTCTCATAATAACCAACAAGCGTACCATTCTTACCTGAAGCTTCCAGCTTGTTCCTTTTCTCTTTTGGGACATGGAAGTACATAGGACAACCAAAGATCTTTAGGTGCCCAACTTTGGGCTTCCCACTAGTGAATAATTCTTCATGAGTCTCGTTGTTTAGGGCACAGTGAGGAGATCTATTTTTAACATAGACCATTGTGTTCGCAGCTTCTCCCCATAGAAAGTTTGGAAATTTCTGATAATGCAACATAGCCTTGACTACTTCCATGATAGATGTTTTCTTTCTCTTGGCCAGACCATTTTGTTCTAGGTTACATGGTATAGTGGTCTCTTTTATTATTCCAGCTTCTTTGTGGAAGTCAATGAAATCATTGGAAGTGAACTCTCCTCCATTATTAGATCTAAAAATTTTGATCTTTTTGTACTATAACTTTGTAATAATTGAACATGTTAAAAGTTTGAATTTTATTTTTTAGAAAAAATCCATGTTTCGCAAAAAAAAAATCATCCACAAAGATAATATAATACAAGTAACCGTGAAGAGAAGTTATAGGAATTGGTCCACATAAATCATAATGTACAAGATGTAATACCTGACTAGTTCTACTTGGTTAGATCTAAGACTTGTGTGTTCCATAATGTAAACAAATTCCTTTCAGATTAATCACATCATTAGGATTTGGTCGACGTTTCGAACCAACTAATTTGGTTCATCGTCACGACAAGGTGAAGGGAATGCTCCATTCACTTTCTTTCTGCTTGTGCATCCTTGGCAAATGCCATCATGATCATATATGATCTCCGGTATTTCAGAAACCATCTTTTTCACATGTGTTAATGCTTTGTATGGTTTCACTTTATGGCTTCTCTTGCCAATGTTATCTCTTTTTATCCCCGTCTCACTTAAGATCTTTGGTGCATGTCATCTATGATGAACAGAATGAGCATCAACATTTATATATCAAGGCCTCTAACATTTCTGGTCTTTGGGTGGAAATTGCAAAGGAAAACTTCCACCTATATTGTCTTTACAATTGATTCATTGATTATATTTATGAAAAGCACTTATAATAGTTCTCTGTTATGTTTGAGCCTTGAACTTTTCTAGTTCAACACTAGAAGAAAATAAAATCTCAACATAATAAGTCAATAGGGAACATGGTATGGTTTGTCGAGGAGGTATTAGAGGAATGTTCATGTAAACCCTACAAAGCTATTCGCAATGAGTAATAGAGAGAATTTATTGAGTGTGGGAAAGCATTATCCTGAGGCATTGGAATTTTGTCAACTAATGTAAAGTAAGTTATAAAGTATAAATTTTGTACATGATTATTTTCTTGTCTTATCAAGTTTATAACATGTAATATGAATAGGTTTTTCTAGTGCCAATAAAGCTAGTATTCCTTATTGCAAATATTGATCTAAACAATTCATTTCATTGTCCTACTTTTGTTTGAATTTTCCCCACTTTATGTGTCATTGCACTCAATCAAATAAATTCATTAATCTGGCTTTGAAGAGGGTAGGTCTTCACAAAGAAAAAGAGACATAATTTTAACAGTTAACCATCAAATGGAGAACAAGGCAATGTAACACACTTAGTAAATGAACAACATTAGAATAATAACAGAATAACTTTCCAAAAACAAAAACATTATACGGTTAGCTACACTTTGTTGCCAATAGTACTGGAAAAATACCAATCCATAAAATAGGCAGAAAATAAATTGTTACAACATCCAAGAAAATCAATAATATATTACCATCATATTAAACAAACCAGTGATATTCTACAAGATTGTAATAAAGAGATTAACATTTTGATTATGAGTGCAGCGTAAGTGTCGTCTTGCCCAGCATAAAAATTATTACTAGTCACACTTGAGCAAAAAAATCCTCAAAACACCATTGTGACTTAAGAAATAAAGAGAAAATGTTTTGAAAAATAAATAAGTAAATATATATAGTCAATTAAAACTATAATTATCATCAACGAACAATAAAAGAAAGATTGAAAAATACAAAGAGAAAAATACTTAAAAATATATAAAAAAATAAAAAATGAAATGATTATGATAATATATTTCTTATATTTAAAGAATAGAACAAAAGAATATGCATGCTTAAATATTTTAAATAATTAGTTAAATTTATCATAAAAAAATATAATTATCATAAATTTCTTTTAATGCTTTTTAATTTCTTATTTCCTTACATTAATATATTTTATATTATTTTAATAATTTACATCTTCCTCCTTATTTTTTATTAGATCATATTATCATTTATTTATTTTGAATTATTGATAGCAATGAGTGTGGCTAACTATTTTTTATTTTATTAATTCACGCATCTATTTTTATATTTTATTTAATTTTATACTATTATTTCATTTGGTTCTAAATTATTTTGGGTTAAGTCCGTGGTAACAATAAATAGTGGAAAATAAATGGTTATTTTGCATGCTTTAAAATTCTTTGTAGCTCAAACAATTGTAATATAATTTATTTAGTTTTGTTGTAAGTCTATGTTTTATGTTTTTAAATACTTTGTAATGGATTTTTATGTTTTTAAGATAAATTTAATACTACAAACGGATTATAATTATGTTTTTTTGTTTTCAAATTGTTATGGGCTAGTGTTTTATTTCAAATATATATTTTTAATAACATTTATCTGATTTTTAATTTAATAATTTTTTTCAATAAATAAATAAATTTTTCCTTTTTATATTGATAATTAATTATAAAAATACCAAATTAATAAAAAATATTTTTTATAATAGACAAAATCTCAAATAGATTTAGACGTCCGGTCACAATTATAGCATTGTTAAAATCGAAGGAAAAATAAAATTGTAGTTCATTGCCTACTATTTCTACTATGTGAAATACACTTAAAAAAAAAATCTCATTTATCTCCAACAAAAAAATATAATTATTTTAATATATAAATAATTGTTGATATTTTCAGAAAAATCACATCAGAAAATTCTATTGACGTGTTTCGAACCAACAACGAGTGTGGTTCATGGTCAAGACAAGTTGAAAAATCAGATCATAGCTACATGTTAAATAGGGATGGCAGATTTGACTAGAAAAACAGTGATATTAGACTAGACAGGATGAAGGCTATAATTGATTAAGAAACAGCTAGATTTGGTTGGTTAAATTATTTAATTATAATAATATTATCTATGTATAGTGTATAATTAATACTTTTTGGTTGTTATTGAGTGTTATTTTAAGTATAGTATTTGAAATAAAATTTAGGGACTATAATAATGAGTGATATGTTATATATTAATAGCTCTAGGGATTATAACTTTTAGTAATAGCATGGATTTAATATTATCCTTAAAAATTAATAATACTAAATATTATTAAATTATTATTACAATATTATAATAATAGTAATATTTTTATCATTAATGGTTTTGGGAAACTTCTTAATATAAATTTATTAGTTAACCTATCTAAAGAGCACTTAAACACACTACCTAAATCTAAATAATAATCTTATAATGGGTAATATTAACCCATTCAGTTAGTTATGACAAGGGCAATATTATAAAGAAAAGGAAAAGAAAAAGAGGGAGATTTTCAAAGAGGACCAAAAAATTTATTTAAGAAATAAGGAGAAAGTAGATAGGTTAGTTAGAAGTTTCATTGGGGAAAAATTAGATCGAGTCATTAATAGAGGGGGGGACACAGGAGGGAGAGATGACTAGGAAGATAGGGCAAGGATCTAGCAACTACTGATCTTCCAACCATCGTCCTTATTGAGATTACTTGGCCTTTTTTCAATCTCAATGGCTTCCCTAAATTTCCGGTGATGAAACTGTGCAACCTTAGCAATCACTCGAGCCTCCTCAATACAAACATGATGTTTAGTCTTCTCCACATGCTCTGCTAGTGTAGAGGACTTGGTTCTCTCATGTTTTAGGTTAGCTACATGCTCATTAATCCTTTGATTAATAGAACGTCTAGTCTCACCAATGTAGGCGGTCCCACATGAACAACGAATAATATAGACACCCTTCATGTCCTTGGGGTTGACAGGATCTTTTACTGATCATAGGGAATTACAAATGGTTTTAAGGGGTTCGAAGGTCGAGGGAACATTATGCTTCTTAAGAATCCTAGCAATCTTATCATTGGTCCCTTGGTAGATGGACCACTGGGATTCGATTTTTAGGTTCTTTTTTAACCACCGAGTTCTTGTAGGCTTTAAGGAAAGCTTTATGATAATCAAAGGATTAATGAGCATGCAGCTGACCTAAAACATGGGAGAACCAAGTCCTTTGCGCTGGCAGAGCATGCAGAGAAGACTAAACATCATGTTTGTATTGAGGAGTCCCAAGTGATTGCTAAGGTTGTGTAGTTCCATCACCGGAAATTTAGGGAAGCCATTGAGATTGAAAAAAGGCCAAGTAATCTCAATAGGGACGACAGTTGGAAGACCAGTAGTTGTTGGATCCCTACCCTATCTTCCTAGTCATCTCTCCCCCCTGTCTCCTGGCACCCCCCCCCCCTCTATTAATGACTCAATCTAATTTTTCCCCAATGAAATTTCTAACTAACCTATCTACTTTCTCCTTATTTCTTAAATAAAAAAATTTGGACCTCTTTGAAAATCTCCCTCTTTTTCCTTTTCTTTTCTTTATAAGATTGCCATTGCCATAACTAATTGAATGGGTTAATATTTTTTTTTCCACCGAAAAAAACGAACCATCTATTAAGTATAATAGGTAGTTACACAGCGTATGCAAAGCATTGCTAGAGGACTCGTTCTTTGCCATGAGACAGGGGAGAGAACAGAGTCGCTGCTGAAAAATAAAGATCAGCACCATCAAGCGCACCCGGAAGGCAATGAGCCAGCGCAGGGACCCCAAATAATTACATTCAGAAAAGAGAAGTCGAGCGCCGAAAAGAGCCATGAGAAGAGGCGTAAAGCCTGCGCCGAAAAGAGCCATGGGAAGAGGCGTAAGCCTGTCTAATAACACGCCTCGCTGAGGCCCGAGGAAGAGCAGACCGACGAAGAGAAGATCCCATGCAGAAAGAAACACCGAATTCGCACAGGGAAAAAGCACCCATCGACCAGGCAGAAATCCTGCGTAAGCACGACCAGGATTCTGGAGAAAAGGGAATAGAGAAAAAGACCAGGTCAAAGCGGGCATCCTTTTACAAGGAAAGCAGCCCAAGAGACCTGATAAAGAGCAGAGAAACAACAAAGAAAAAACCAGAGAAACAATACAAGTATGTACAGAACACAGGAGGGAGAAAAACAGAGGAAAGAACTAAGCGAAAATGGGCTGCTCAAGAGGACGAGCAACCCCATTTTCATCTTCCAGGACAATCCACGACCCCATCGCTTGATTGACACCTTCTTTGGAGAGACGGTCAGCATCAGAATTTCTTTCCCTGTAAATGTGACTGAGAGAGAGCTCCGAGAAGTGATTTTTTAGTCGAGAAACTTCTCTGAGCAAGGGAAGCAGGGTGAAATTGTTGCATAATTGCATCCCATTGAACCAACGCACAGTGTTCATAGAGTCCCCAAAGATCTGAACCTCATGCATATTCCGCAGGACAAGCCCGGTTTTGGGAAGGCACCCTTCACCTCGAGGAGTGCCCGGTTTTGGGAAGGCACCCTTCACCTCGAGGAAAACAGGAAAATGATCCGAGAGACCTCCTTCTCCAACCCAGTGTCTGAAAGCCTGAATCTTTTCGGACAACGAATCACAAATTAGGAATCTGTCGAGCTTC
Organism: Pinus tabuliformis; assembly: GCA_031772625.1. Lineage (NCBI taxonomy): Eukaryota > Viridiplantae > Streptophyta > Pinopsida > Pinales > Pinaceae > Pinus > Pinus tabuliformis. The sequence goes on along the minus strand of CM062805.1, from coordinate 1,325,900,664 downwards.
TTCCCAACCCAATCATCACCTATTCTTCGGTTTCTCCACGACGGACGCATCTTAAGTGGAGTGACATCCACCAAGGGAGAGGAGGCCAGCTTGTTTATGAAGAAATCCGTGAGAGGGTCTGCTCGGGCTCTGACCCCCCAGGACTCTGTCGTCCCCAGAGAAAAGTTGAGGTCTCCGCCGATTACAAGATTTGGGTGCGTCATGAACGACTTAGCAAAAAAGGGGTTCCAAAATTTCTCCCGCTCCGCAACAGGACCATAAACATTGATAATGAGGAAAGGAATGCATAGCTCGCTTGAGAAGAGTTCCACAGCCAGAACATTTTCCCATCCCCACGAAGAGATCTCTCTAAGAACCTTCGAATTGAAACCCAATGCCACCCCTCCTGAGTGGCCATTAGCATCAATGACATGAAAACTCCAGTCCGGGAGAATCTTCTTGAGACAGCCTGTGACTTCTTCCCCTTTCCCCAAAGTTTCTTGAAGTAAAATAATGTCTGGTTTGTTGGACCTGACCATTTCCTTCAGAGCTAGCTTTTTGGGTTGGCTAGCTAGACCCCTACAGTTGTAAGATAAAATGATCATCGTAAACTTGCAGAGGGTGTCCGCTTTGCTCTAAGCACCCCTGGAATAGATAACTGCTTCCCATCTGCAATGTCTATGACTGCCTTCAACTGAGCCTTCGACAGATCGGATTTCCTTCCTCTTTTGGTCCTCAGTCCAGAATTCTCCATATCCAGCTCCAATCCACTCATAGCAAGCCCTTTTCCTTTTCTATTGGCCAAAGGTCTGAGGTTGTATGGGGGCTCAGGACTTCGAATAGAAGGAGGGGCAGAGCAGACAGTCTCTAAGGGAGAAGAGGACGGCTGCAGGGGGGAGGGGATGGTCATAATAATGCTGTCAGAGGAGATTGGCCCCTTCCTCAGGACCATCCATTCATTCGAAAGCTGTCTCATAGGACCAGCGTCATCAGTACAAGGCATAGATGGAGCAATAGAAAGACATACAGAGGAGGGAGGGGAAAGAATCAAACTCGCCTGATCCTCACCTACCATTTCAGAGATTTGTGAGGGTCCCCAGGAGTACCTCTGGCAAGAGTTGTAGTCCTTTGTTGCTGACCCCGGATGATCCTGGAAATCTATCTTTCTTTGCTCCGTGACCAATCCCAGAGAAGATGCCGGGGGATCACTTTCCGTTGTCAGAGCCTCTGCTTCCTGAGGAATCGCCTTCTGATTTGTCTTCTGGGTGTTTCTGCTTCTCCTTTGTCCTCTGCGCCGACGGTATCCAAGCGGACATTCCCGGGCCAGATGACCATATTGATGACATCGGTGGCATCTGAAGGGGAGATTTTCATAGTCCAAGACCTGAACGAACTCCAGACCACGATACTTTAGATTCATAGCGTCCGCCAAACCCCCCCTGGGGTTTAGACTAACTAGAATGCGGGCCACTCCCCATTCATGCGTTCGGAGGTATGATCTATCGATGTCGAGAAATTTCCCCAGAGTGTTGCCAATAGAGGTGAAGGCAGAATCGGTCCAGAATTGCATAGGGAGGCCCGGAAGTTTAACCCAGACTGGGGACTCCACCTCTTTTTCTTTCTGGGCGTCAAACAGGGGCGTCCATCTTTTGAAGAGGATAGGCCTCTTACCGAAGCTCCAGCTTTTCCCCATAACCCAGTCAGCGTGCTCCTTTTGTTCGAATCTAACACAAAACCAACCTCTATCCAAGTTTTTAATTTGTTCTGGTTGTCCCGGGGCCTCTTTCCATTCCAACTGAGTCCATTCTTTTATGTAACCTACCGAGAACTTTCTTCCTCGGACTCTACCGACTAGTAAAGTTTCCGAGGCTTCCATAGCCTGGTCGATGAGGATGTCCACTCCAAACACACAGCTAGGACGTTCCTTCTTCATTTTGATGGGGTTGATCTTTTTCCTCTTTCCATCCCCACCGACCTTCCTGGCTTCTCCCGTTTCTGTCTCCTTACTGGCAGGGTTGACTGCCTTGTCTGCCTCATTCAGCTCGGGATTATTTGCGACATAGTCTCTGTTTTCTTTTTCCTCCTCCTCAGCCGGCCTCTTTATCCCAGCCCCTGGAATAAGAGGTGAACTTCTCCCTAAATCCTCTTTTCCGATATCTGACAGCTCCCTTCCCTTTTCTTTATTAGAGGTGTCTTTGGTCGTGATGTCAGCCGGGACTTCCAATGCAGGTTTTATAGCAGAGACCTGTTCCTGACCTCCTGACTTCAACCTCCCTGCTCCCATCGCCTTGTCAGGGGACCGATGGAGCCTTGTTTTATTCGGGAAGAAATGTGATAGGTTTTTCTCAGAGACTTCAAGACCCCAGCAGGCAAGAAGGTCTTCTGGTGCTGGGTCTATATCGACGGTCTCAAACTCCAGGGCCATCTCGCGATGAGCACCGCTGCCTGGGTCCACCATTAATATCCAAAACTGAGAACTATCATAGCTTTTCCAAAATACGGTCCTACATGCTTACTTCAATGACCAGCTTTCCGCCTCCCTGGACGCGTTGCTTCCTTCTTGCAAACTGCGCTAACACTGCCAGAGGAAACCCTGTTTGTCTACATACGCAGTCGCACAGGGTTGGGACTTTACTGAGCTAATCTATCTCCGCAGATAAAACCTGTCCTCGGCTTCCATGGCCGCATTTGAAATTCGCCCGCCGCTAGGGTTTAGTTGCAGCTAAGTCCACCATTTCCCCGAATGGGTTAATATTACCCATTATAAGATTATTATTTAGATTTAGGTAGTAAGTTTAAATGCTCTTTAGATAGCTTAACTAATAAATTTATATTAAGAAGTTTCCCAAAACCATTAATGATAAAAATATTACTATTATTATAATATTATAATAATAATTTAATAATATTTAGTATTGTTAATTTTTAAGGATAATATTAAATCCATACTATTACTAAAAGTTATAATCCCTAGAGCTATTAATAGATAACATATGACTCATTATTATAGTCCCCAAATTTTATTTCAAATATTATACTTAAAATAACACTCAATAACAACCAAAAAGTATTAAATGACATTATAAAATATTAATATTATATACTAATACATTGATAATATTATTATAATTAAATAATTTAACCAACCAAATCTAGTCGTTTCTTAATTAATTATAGCCTTTGTCCAGTCTAGTCTAATATAGTCGTTTTTCCAATCAAACCTAGCCGTTAGAAGATCTGTCATCCCTATTTAACATGTAGCCATGATCTGATTTTTCAACTTGTCCTGACAATGAACCACACTCGTCGGTTCGAAACACGTTGACAGAAATTTTCTGATGTGATTTTTCCGAAAATATTTCTATAAACTCACATTATGGATCATAGAAGCTTAAATTCAAATATCTTCCATATATTTTTTTCTAGCTAAATGTGTCTAAATTTTTTTATGCAATGTGAAAACAATATTTTTAACTTTCTTATCAAGGTGATTTATAATTAAAACAAGGATGTTGACTGACCCATTAGAAACTTCTTCCCTCCATCCTCACCCTTGGTTAAATGTGATACCAATATTTGATTGTATCGCTCATATAAATGATTTCATCTTGCTCTTATAATAATTGGTTACAAACTCCTTGAATACGAGTGACAGGTGAGTATTCAATGCAGATACACCACCGAATAGGCAGGTGGCCGAGCCACATGGTAATCTACGCTTCCCCCTATTGGAATTTAAGGCATGCCTCTGCCCCTCAGCTGGCACCATTAACCCATCGTGTGGATCGAGACATCCCCTGCAAGCATAAAAATATGGAGACAAGCCCTCTGCAATTCTCCATTCGGCCTCTGAGTTGCTCTGGCCACCCTACCGCAGTAGAGCCAAGCCTTCACACTGCAACGGGTAGGTGTTGCAGACTCCTCTGTTGCATCAACGTGGGAAATGGTCACCAATTCTCCCAGTCCATTCATTGCACCCTGCAAATTGAGGTCTCGGCCCCTGTCTCTGGCCCTGACCTGATTCCCCGTATTCTTCACAATTTCTCCTCTGCTGCTCTCGCCCCGCTCCCTACCACTTTGGCTCACCTCTCACTATAGCGTCCTACACAGAGAAATATGTGTCGACATCATCACATGCGATGCAAGCATGGTGGTAGTCATGGCAGTGCCATCCGACCCCCTTCATTGCCTCCCTCTGTTTCGATTTCCCCTTCGGCCTCCCCACAACCCAGCCCTCCCTCTTCCCGCTTCCATGTTAGATATCCAAAACACACAACGGCAGAGGAAGAGCTCACTCCTGTGAGGTTCGTCAGACTGATGAAGCCACCCAGCCTACCAATCTCACTGCTACTACACAACATGCTCAATTCTGTTTTCTCTGCTCCATGGACAGACCATTAATCATTGCTACCATCTCAGTGGAATTTAGGAAGGTAGTTGGCTCGTGCGTTGATCCAGACCACAGCCCTGAGATGAACCAGGTCCCTCCTACGCACATCAATGTTCAGGGGGAGCCGAGCTCAAGCCACCTACAGAAATCCATGGACCATCCATCCAGTAGCAGACAGAAGACATCGGGAGGCAACGCCACCAGCAAAGACAAAGGCATTCAGGGTGAAGCCTGAGAGCCACAGGACACCACGAGTGGCAGGCAGGCAGAGGATACTGACTCAGGCTAGTATGGTTGGTGTCCAATCATGGAAGAGAAGCCACCATCCTAAGACACCTAGCAGCGGCATGCCACAAGTCACGTGTCAAGCTCGGGCTCTGAGTTTTGTGTTTTTCTTTTTACAGTGGTTAATTTTGGCTGGATTTTTAGAATTTTACAGTGGTCAATTTTGGCAACCTTTTTTTGAATTCTACAGTCTTTTTACAGTGGTCAATTATGGTAGTAAATTTGAGTTCTGGATTTGTAGCCCTTGTGTGGGCAGAGGGAACCTATCTTTATCTTGTTCTCGGACTGGTTTCCCCATCTAGGGTAGTCTCAATTTTAAGTCTTGTTGTTTAAAATGGTCATATGACTAACCTAAATCCACTGAGGCTAGAGCCTCACTGTATATTATGTTTTCATCAATAGATTTAGTTTTACATAAAAAAAAAATAATTAGTTACAAACTGAATGATAATTTGGTTTAAATTAATGGAATTAATGTTTTTATTAAAAAATGATTTTAACATCTTCCAATATTTCTATAATAATCAAATTACACCTATGTTATAGAATTAATATCTATATTTGATATTTATAGTTTTATCAATTCATATAATCAATCTTATTAAGCGTTTAATATATAGTCTTTTCATCCCACCACAATTCTAGACTTAAATAGTAGCTGACTAACCTGCATTCGCACAACTATTATAGACTGTAACTGATCATAAAGATATTACATCATCGAACGTATCACACTCTGGATATGATGGCTATGTCGTTGAAGGAAAGTCCTTTTTTCGTCCATGAAAATATTTAATCCACTGTTTGATCTGAGTTCTTAATTGCTTCCCTCCTACTATCTAGATCAGCCATTCTGCAAAAAAATATACGGTATCATCGTGAAACCCTAAGTTTGTCTTTATTTTTAAGATATTTGAGTACCACAGGTACTTAAATGAAATGAAGTTCAATGGATACATATTGCAGCAACATGCAAGAAAACCGATAATATATTAGAGTCATATTAAACAGACCAATGATATTTTACAAGATTGCAATAAAGAAATTGACATTGTGATTATGAAGGTAGGGTAAGTGTCGTTGTGCCCAATATAAAAAATTAGTACTAGAGATTTTAATTGAAATAGTAATTTTACATAAGTAAACGAAGGTGGGTTAGTTTAACTAGTCAGTCCCCGTTGTGAAGTACTTCGCTAATCTGGAGGTCACAGGGTCAATTATCTTCAATGCCTTTAGGGTTAGACCATGTCAGTTGGCCAAAATGCTTTAAAAGATTCCCTTTGGGATTGATATGCCCATATTTTCCATGAATGTAATGGCCACCAATGAACCACCTCTAAAAAAGAGTAAACGAAGGTAAACGAAGGTGTTAGACACCATAAAAAAGGTCAATGCCTGATGTAATATTAATGTAATTATAATAATTATTGTTACATAAATGGTCGTATCATTAAAAGATTGTATTACATATTTCAAGAATTATAAAAGCAAAATAAGAAGATGAAGTGAGTTATGCCATCCTTTGTAAAACAAAAAACTTTCAAATGATAGTGGGATGAACGGGAACAAAAACAAGGAAACAAGATTCTAAACTTGGAAAAGGTCCAGTCGAGAGTCTCTTTGAAGAATTTTAATAGCTGGAAGGAATGAATTCCTTACGGTCAAAGTTTCCCTGCAAAACATTAATTCCTTACAGTCGAAGTTTCCCTGCAAAACATTAGCAAGATCTTATCAGAAATACCATATACCAAGTACAAATTGAAAGAAAGGTGGACGGTTGTCAATGTAATATTAATACAGTTACAATGATTACTATTATAATAAGAATGGGCATAGCCTTAAAATATTGTATTACATATTTGAAGAATTATTAAAAAAATAAAAACCACATGAAGCAACAAGTGGAACAGTTGCACAAATAAAGATTCGGTTGAGAGTTAAGGTAGTGGGACCTGATCTAATAGTAGAAGAACTTTTGATCATCTAGCATTGGATCTAATGGTGAAAAGGAGTGCAAAATGGCAAGGAGTGCAAAATGGCAGCTAGGGGAGTTCTTTCTAATTATTTTAACAGGTTATAACATGCAAATTGTATATAACATAAATATTATTTTATTCATTTTTTCATGCTTTACAGTGTAATTATTTTCATGCTAACAAATTTCAACTAAAACAAAATATTAATATATTGATTTTTTCTAAATAAAACGTGAATTTATTTTAACAACTTATAACATGCAAACTATACATAACATAAATATTATTTTATTCATTTTTTCCTAAATAAAACTTTGCCACAACTAATTATAACATGGAAATTGTACACAACATAAGTATTTAATATAAACTTTATTAAACAAATTATATCCTACAAACTAGGTATTTTTATTTTTTATAAATATCTCCTGAGAGCCTTAAATTACGAAAACTTATATTTCTTTACCATGCAAAAAAAATATAAATATAAATCTATATATCTAATTTTTTAAATGTTGCAGGCAGCGATATCTCGTTTTGGGGGATATAGTCCAATTTCAATTTTTTTATTCAATAATAAAAAATATATTAGTTTCCATGCAAATATGCCTAACGATCTTTCACTTTTAAATCAACTCCAGGTGGTTGTGCATAGTAAATAATAAGATTTTATTTTTATATAATAATAATAATAATAAAATACAATGAAAGAAAGTTAAGTTAAGAACTTCTAACTCCATATTAAATCAGTGATGGTCTTCTATGTCTAATAAACAGAGTGCTTCTCCCTGGTAGAGCAACCTATTCATCTTTTTCTACACCTTATGTATTATACTTCCTCTTAGAACAAGCATGGCTCGACAATTAGTTACATCTCCTCGTGCAAATTCCTGCAAATTCTCTATCTATTTTTTATTTCTTTCCATATTATGTTTGATGCAATGCAGGCCGCTTATACCAAAAACTCCCCCCATCTTCCATATTAATTTCCATGACTACTTGTATGGATTTCCTATGATTGATTTATCTTTACTAAATTTTCATGCAAATGTGTCAATTACAATAACCGGGATGCCGAAGTAAATTGTCAATCTTGAGTAAAATGCCTGAGTTGTGGAGTCGTTTTTTGTGGAGTCATTTTTCCTCTCCTTTTCATGTTTTCATGTTTAACTTAATGCAATTGTCACTCTGCAATCTTCACTCATGTCCTTCTTTCATTACATTACTTCTCACACATTGTATTCACATGTACACTTGTTTATTTTTAGTTCTCATATTGTATATGTATATATAGTTTTTTCACACATGATCAAGTGATTTCATTATTTTAAATATTGTTATTTGTACATACAAATATCTAACAAAACAAACTCTCAAGGAAAATCCGAACATTAAAACAAAGCCACAAACCAAATAATCAAATTGTAAACTCTAAGTAAAAAAAATGAATTATATTTTTTCCATTATGTATTGCTAATTGAATTGAATCATGGATGACCTAAAGAAATTATCAATTTAATATCAATTTAATGGTGACTTTCTCGTTGTTTGGTCATTGGTTCCTATAAATTACCCCAAAGATAGTTAAATTTCTCAATTCTCCCATACTTACTCCCATGAATACTCCTATTGATTTCCTATGAGTTCTTTCTCTTTATTGAATTTTCATACAAATGTACCAATTCAAATAACTAGGATGCTAGAGTAAAACTTCAATCATGAGTAGAGTGTTGAGTTGTGGAGTCATCTACCCTCTCCTTTGATTATATGGCTTCTCACACACTATATCCACATGTACACTTGTTTATTTCCAGTTCTCAAATTGTATATGTACACATAGGTTTTTCACACATGATCAAGTGATTTCATCATGTTAAATCTTGTTATTTATACATACAAATATCCAACAAAAGAAATCCCGGAGCACAATCCAAACATTAAAACAAAGTCGCAAACTAGAGAACCAAACTGTAAACTCTAACTAAAAAATTAATTATAAGTTTTCCATTGTGTACTGCGATTTGAATTTAATCATGGATGACGCAAATAACTTATTTAATGGTGACCTCCTCATTTGTTTGGTCATTCGTGCATGTAACTCACCCCAAAAATAAGTTAAATTTCCTAAGTATGTCATATTAAACCCTATAATTCCCTCAAAAGTCCACAACACTAAACAAATTTAGATGTTATAAAGTCAATGAAACACTTACTCTTCAAATGAGAAAAAAAAAAGAAACAGATCAAAACCTAAGTAGATCTTGTCAAAGGAGCCACTGCCAATTTCCCCCCCATTTTGTACTTATTTCTTACTCGTGACTCCATATCACAAAATCGAATCGGTGTACCTATTTTTATCATTGAAAACGAACGTTAAAAACTTCAGAGAAAGCTTCTCCCATGATGCAATCATCCTCTTAGTCATATGGGTTTCAAGAGGGAGGTGGTTATTATTAACTATTAACTTACTATTAACATGAAACTATTATTAATTATTAAAAGACTATTGATCTAACGATTGAATATTTTTCAATCATCTAAATTTAAATCTGAAGGTGTAGAGTGGTGCGAGGTGGCACCTAGGGGACTCTTTCTCAAAGGGAATGCCTTACAGCGTAAATATGTTACTTAATATGGAAAAATTATTTTAGTATGGAAATATAAATATTTTATTTATGGAATAATTTGTTGTTACTAAGAATTTTTTTTTAAATATCATGTCACTTTTATATTGAACATTTTGGATAGTCGACACTATTAAGATGACAGGGTGGCATCATGTGTGTTGACATTGATGTCAAAAAAGCTAGCTTGGAGCTAAATGGGAAAGGAGAGTAAATGCAATGTGTTCAAATCAGGAGGAGCCTATGATTGCTGTAGTCTTTAGTGGAGAACCATCATAATAGAAGGATATGAAAAAAAACTATAAAATCTTATATCTATGATTGGTGGATGGCCCAAGATTTGAGAGCATTTCTGTCTTAGGAGGAAATCTCAGATGTATATGGAAATGACATAGTTGGATTTTGCTCTAAAATATCTTTCTGAAAGTATGTGGGAGTATGGAAAAAGGCTTTCTAGATTAGGAGTTATGGAAAATCAATATTTATATATTAAAAGGTCAACAAGAAGGATTCCATGGCTCAAGGTTTTGCCTCTCCTTTGTGTTTTGTTAAAAATTTCATTGACTCGGGACTTAGGTGTTTTCTGGAGCAAGTTCGGCAATTAGGCAATTTGGGCCTAGTCAGAGTTCAGGTCGTATAGTGTAAGTTCAAAAGGGAAATCCTCTCCAACCCCCAACCTGTGTGGGACCAACACCTAGTCGAGCCCGTGGATTAGTCAATAGTCATCCAATTCAAGAGGTTTCTACAAAATGTCATAAGGTCAACCCCAACCTTTGACCTATGTGGGACTTTGTGTAGGCATACAACTAAAAAGGGTGGTAGCCAAGGTGGTAGATGGTGTTAGCATGACATAAGATGATGAAGCAGCAGGACCTCAAAGTTTGTGCCAAGGAGTCGTTTTGTGAATTTTTTCCGTGTGTTTGGATTTCGGTGCAGAATGAATAAAATGGATCAAAAAGGTGGATATGGACCCATGTCAATCCTCTATGTCTATTCTGACAGTTGGAGGTAAACATTGGTGCATATCATGTGAAGTAGGCCATCTCATGACCTTCCAAAATTTTGACCTATATTAGAAGGTGTACTGAAGTCTTGGTTATGTGATGCTTTTGCATGTTATATGACCAAGGACTTATGTACTAGATACAACGTTTGATGGTGATTTTGTAGAAAAACGTCGTGTGAATTCAAAGAGAACTTGTGATCTTATTACACAAGGTCATATGGTTAAAAGCTTGAATGGGCTAGCACTATGGATAATGATCCTTTATATTTCACAGTTATGCTACAACTGAAGGGTCACTAGATTTGGTACAACCTATGATAAAACGTTATGCTAGAATCAATGGAATTTTCTTATATTTGGGATGTAAGGAAACGAGGGCTACGAAGGCTCAAAAAATTAACGGTGCAATGTCTACATTAAATAGAGCCATGTTGAGCATTAAATATATGTAATAGCGTGCCAACAAACTAAGAGAAGCCTTACAAAGATGGAATGGAGACTATACTAGTGTCAGTTGGTTGAGTAAAATGATACAATATGCATGTTCTTAATTGAAGACTAGTGAGCCATATTATGCATTGAATGTGGTAGTTAATGAGCTAACAATGTTCATTGTTCACTATGTTGTCGGTGAAAAAAATATCATAAAACACTGAGTCATGTGGGGAAAGAATTATTGTATGTTGTGTGAAGAGTGTGGATTGTTATAAAAGACTAAGTGTGTGCATAAGCGATATGGTGGCCGAGAGCTAATAATTAAAGTGACTAATTAAGGTTCGAGGGCAGAGATAATGGAGCAATGAAGTGTGTAAAGTAAAGAATGATTACAGATCAAAGAGGAAGGATTTGTGTGTGACAGTGGATCAAGTTTCTATATTTTTGTGTAACTATACTAAGCCTTTGTTACTCAATTTGAAAATTGTATGAAAATAGAACAGTTGGTTGAAGCAAATTGTGGATTGCATTTATAAGAGGTTGGTACCTCCTCACAAGTTGTATCTTGCTAAATTATTTGAAGGGGGTTGGGGCCTCCTATGAGTGGGTGCTCACAAAAAAAATAAAAAATAGCTTGGTCGTTTTCCCTTTTGGGTTTCCACATTAAATCTTTGTGTCTATGCGTGTATGTTGTTTATATTGATGATATATGTTCATGAGAAATATTTACACTATTTCTTATGCATTTAAGTATAACTACTCATGTTGGTGATTGTTAATTCAAAAAAGATTAAAAATTAAAATTTTATATCCATTATTGATTCATACCCCCCCCCCCCCTCTTAGTAATTCCTTATTCCAAAAATTGGTATTAGAGCCAAGTTCCTTTATGAACAGTTTAACCACTAGAAGGTAGATCTATAAGGAATCATGTCTAGACAAGTGAGTTAGGATGCTTACTCAAGTATGATACCATTCTTTGATGGGACAAACTGTGTTTTTGGAAAGTCAGGATGGAAGCCTATCTCATGTCCCTAGGAGTAGATGTTTGGAGCTTTGTGATAATAGATTTTTTTGTCCTTGCAGTCCCTTTTACAGATGCAGATGGTAAAAATGTGTATGGAAATAATGAAAAGGCCAATAATTCCATTCTCTTTGGTCTTTGTCAATCTAGAGTTGTAAATGTTGTTCACCGTAAGTCGGCCAAGGAAGTGTGTTACAAGCTTAATCAGAGTCATGAAGGAGATGACAAAGTTAAGCAAGCCAAACTTAAAACATTCAGGATGAGGTTTGAGAGCTTAAGAATGAGTGAAGAAGAAAGTATACCAGGTTATCTCCTCAGAGTTGATGGAGTAACCAATACGATTAGAGGACTTGGTGAAACTATCAAAGAAGAAGTAATTGTTCAAAAGGTTTTGAGATCTCTACCTATGAGATTCAATGCCAAGATCTCAGCCAACGAGGAAATGATAGACTTGAAAAATATCACAATGGACCAGTTACTTGGTATTCTCATAGCCTATGAGATGATAGTAGGTAAAGAGAAGGTTGAACCAAAGGAGGTAGCTATCAAGGTTTTTGAGAAGGCTAAGGAGCACAAAGATCAACGAGAATGTTCTAGCTATGAATATGATCAGAAGTTGTTTCACTTCGTCGGGAAACTAAAATGTGGTTTAAGGAAGTACAAAGGCAAGTCACCCTTCAAATGTTTTGAGTGTGAAATATTTGGACATTTCCCTTCTAATTGTCCTTATAAAGAAAATTTAAGAAAGGATAGAGCCCAAAAGCCCAAAGACAAAGCTCAAAATTTTCAAAAAAGGAACTTCTTCAAGAAGAAGGGGCTCTACTCCAAAGAGAATAGCTCCACACTAGAATCGGATAGTGAGGATTCTTCCAAAGGTGAGTCTAATTATTTTTTATTATGGCACTTGAAGCTAAATCCAAGATATAGAATATCTTAGAATGTGAGGAAGAAAAATAAGGAGTAGTTGATCTTGTGTTAACATTGATGTGTGTTGCAGTTTTAATGGTTGGAATTGATGACAACCTGGTAGCATGGGTTGTAGGATAGTTGGTTAGATTTTGTATGTTTGGTTACATGTGGATTGTACATGGTTGATGTGTAGATGGTTTTTGGCATGTATACTAGCATGGATATGTGAGGATGGAGATGTGACTTGCATGTGATGCATATAGAATGTTGGATGGTGGTATGTTGCACTAGTTTGAAGGCCTTCCCATGATGATCAGTTGTGTAGAGAAGAGAGCTATAATGTAGTTCAACAAGGAAAGGAAAGTGTTACTCCATTTTGGTGATTTTTCTCTGGTTTATTTTTGCTTCCTACATATTTCATGAGCAACGTATTACCATGATACAAGTATTCTTAGTATTGGCATTACCATGGTATTTTCCCGTGGTACTGTTTTGGAGATTAATGCTGTAGCCCAATATCGCACAATTAAAATATTAAAAATCTTAAAAAACATTCCAACATGGGATTAAAATTGCAAAATTGGATGGCACCTGATAAAATTTTCTGATGGATCTACAAAGGGAAGACATTATTATTTTTTTAAAATGATTAGAATGTTGAAATACCTCATGTTTTCATTTCAAATGTTTGGAAAATAGGACAGCTTTATGCGAGCTATTTAATGTCATTGAGAAATAGAAGATAAGGCATTGTATCTCTAAGCTAATTGAGCACCCAGATTACAATTATTGTATTGAGCTTAGTTTTATTTGGTTGCCCTTTGTTGTAGAGCCACTAGAAGTCTCTAGCATCTCACAACCTGAGAATTGTATGAAAAAAAAAGTGATACAAATATTGAGAAAGGTTGTGAAATGGAGCCAAAACCTGAGTATTATATTTGAATAGGTCTATTTTCATAACAGAGATATGAGAATTTGAGCCAAATGTCTTGTTTTTTTTCAAAGTGTTTGCAAAAGGTGCCTCTGCTGAGACTAACAAAGCTACTACTACTTGAAGATCTAAGATTATTGATTCTATGGACAACTCTTTGTTAGTTCATCTGATGGCTAAGTTTGCACAATTTGCCTCATTAAGTTGTGGTTTAGTAGCTTTGCGTAACTCTAGAGTTGAAGTTAGATAAAAAATGTAGTAAGGGAAGTTTAGCCTTTTCTTCTGATGGGAAGTCAAGGCATTTCAGTTATACATCGTGCAATGTTTTTGGAATAAATGGTCAGGCTTCCTTTGTAAATGGAAACCATTTCAGAAATCATGTATTTTCTCCTGGGCATAAGGTTTCCTCTAGGAGGGAAGATAACAATAACAATTCAAATAGTCCTGGGAATGTTTCTGGAGAGAGCCTAATTGTTATATTCATGCAAGACAAAATAAATTTAGAATAAATGATAACCAATCTATGGTTATTCGTAACTAAACCAGAAATCATGAGTTTTCTTCAAGGCATGATGATTATTCTTACAAGATGAACAAGTGCTTCATCACGAAAGGAAAACTGGGAATTTTCTTACCAAACAGATACCAAAACAGAAACGATTATCTGCTTTTCTTGGAGAAGAAAAATATAGTAGTTACTTAAATGCTGGAAAAAGAAAGGAGGCTTTATCTCTCGATCAGCAAGGTCAAACAAAGAAAAAGGTTACTAGATTAATTGTTTGAAATGACGAAGATCACGAGTAACCAAAGGAATAACAAACTCATAGATTGTGTAAAATTTTGAGAAATAATATGCAAAAGATTTGAAAGTTTACTATCCTGTAAAGGATGATCTAGAATCTGTTAAAATTTTCTATTTTGATATGGAATGCCTAGCTTCTTTTTCATATTTGTCTTCACTGATCATGAATTTCTACATTTGCAAATTGGTGCTCTAAGAGAAGTTTCTTGGCCCAAATACTTAACAATGAAAATGAAATTCCAATTGCACAATGCTTGAAGAAAACTTAATTTCTCAATGAAATTGATGGCTCACATTATTCCTCATCCAAGTTAAAACAATCCCGGTGGCACAAATTGAACAAGGTTTATACAAAGGTGTGCCCCCGAAGGCAGTTTTTTCAAACCAATTATCTAAAATCTGTCACTATTAATTATTATGGCAGTACCCTCCTCATCTCAAGAAACCACCAGAGGTGGTCCTGGAGGTAGTTTTGGGTTTTAAGAAACCACAAATTGTTTGTTATCATAAATAAAAGACGAAGGCTGGGACCCAAGCCTATGTATTATCCACCTCAGCATTAGTACCATACGAAACCTGTATAAACTTCAAAGACTTTCTATTAATTAAAAGGGAAATGCACCCATGAGTATGTTTGTCCATATTTGTAACGGGTTGGATTCACGAAATCTAGCTTCTTTTATCAGATAAATTATTTCAAATAGAGAGACAATTTTGTAACTGTCAAAAAGTCAGTTCCTGAAATGATTTTGTTTTAACGGTTAATTCAGCTAGGCTAGGAAGCAAAAATAAAAGCTCACGAATTAGATGGTGAAGGGGTTCAGAAGGCCACAGTCATCCATTAGTGGCAATGTAAATAAAACATTATCTCTAAAATATGAAGATGAAATTGCAGTTTGATTCCAACATTGGGAAGTTACAGTAATTGTTTTTTTCTTGAGTTTCAGCATTCAAATTTATGTATTTTCCTCTCTTGGATAGCGTAAGATGCATCTAGTTCTTTGGTTTATTTCTTGATGAATTTACTTAATTGTACTCATTGAAATTAATCTTGAAGCCCTTAATGGCCACTCCACATCCAGGAACTTCATTCACTTTTCCTTGGTCTTACATTATTCTTTTTACAAACTTAAAGCACAAATTCTTAACTGCCTATGCCAAAAATCAGTCTCTTCCATTTTCTACTTTACACCTCCACCCTGCAACTCTCATAGCCGCTTTGGTCATTCTGCTTTGAAAGGCTAGGGTTTCAGAACTAGAAGATTTGCTTGCAAACCCTCATGGCCTGTACTTCTAGCCATTAAATTTAATTGTTTTTAATTAATCTCAAAACGTCTCGGGCACTGGTTCCCCCACATCCAGGAACTATCTCTTGAGATACAACAATTACCATGATATGGGATTCCTCTGTATTGATATAAACATGGTATTTACCCATGGTATTGGTTTGGATATTACCATGGTACAGGTGTCCTTGGTATTGACATAACTAAGGTATTTTCCTATGGCATTGGTTTGGATATTACGATGGTTAAGTGTCCTTTGTATTAACATGACAAAGGCATTTTCCCATGGTATTGGTTTGTCTATTACCATGGTACAGGTTTCTTGGTTATTGGCATCACCATGGTATTTTCCAGTGGTATTCACTTGGAGAATTGTTGAGGAAATTTTGGCTTTTACTTATGTGAAGAAAAAAATAGGTTTTTTGGTTGGTTGGTCTTCTTGATAGTGTGAGTATGTCATTGTGAGAGAATTGAGAGTGAGTACATATTATAGAAACTAATCACATAGTTTTGTAGTGTTTTTTAGAATTGTGTATGCAGAATTCGAAGAATGATTTGAGGAAATTTTCTGATTTTTTGTGTTGCATATGGAAGTGTTTAGAGAGGAGAAGAATTGGAAGCTTATTGTGTGTTAGATATCATAGTTTGTTGTGAGTAGAAGAGAATAAGTAACCCCCTCAAGGTAGATTTTTTTATTTATATTTTATGTGCAGAAAAATGGTGTTGTTGGGTTTCTCACTGAGAGCCCAATTTAAAAATGCATTAAACGTGATTCACATGGAGGGTGTGAAGGCGTGGAGGCTTCAGAGTAGAAATTTATTCATAGGATTCGGTAGAAGGAATAGGTTTCTTCATCCAATTGGATTTAGATAGTCCAATGGGTGTAAGGCGAGGATTGTTGGTCATGGGGGCTTCCATTGGATAAATTTTCATATATCCACGACAGAAACATATTTCCTAATGAATAGTTACCAACATACTGTGAAGGTAGCCAAGTCTTTTGTATTATGCTTGTAAGATAATCCTTGTAAAAAAAATTGTAGATTAATAGAAGAATTGAGCACCGCAACAGCAACAGGGTAGTTTTCTCCTAGAAGGGTTTCCACTAGAAATACTTGTGTCTTCATGTGTGCTTATTTATGTTGATGCTTTCCATCATTATTGTGCTTTGATTTTATTAGTGGTTTCATATTCAGTTAAGCTAATGTTGTGAACATGTTTGGTTGTTTGATATTACAGTAAAAATATTTAAAATTGACATAAAGGTCATCACTATTTATCTCCCCCCCCCCCCACCCCCTCCTCAGTAGTGAGCTAGTTTCCAACAATTGGTATCAAAGTTTCCTCTCTTCAATAAAGCTTGACCTCTTGGAGAGCAGATCGTGGATCATGGTTAGAAGAAAGAAGAGGATTTCTCGAAAGAAAAGTTGTTTGAAGAAGGAAAATATTCAGTCCATTGCAAATGAAGCAGCAAATTCTGAAATCTCATGAAAACAATTGTGTCATGAGGTAATATTTTGAACGAATTTTTTAATTATCATTTTGATGATTCTATTGAGATACATAGTTTAGAGGAGATGGATATTGCTATTTTTAAGGCTAAATATGAATTATCAATGGTTGCAATAAAATAATTATCTATTGGAGTGGATAGACTAACATCTGCATGTAATGATCATAAAAGAATTTTGCATATTTTTTATGATAAGGAGAATGGTTTAAGAGAAGAGATCAATGGATTGAAAAATCATCTTGAGGAGGAAAATAATATTGAAGAAGAAATGAGAAAGAAATATAGAGAAAAGGAGGAGGAATGTGAGAGATTTGTTAGAAAAATTATATATTATGGTGCAATGGAACACATAAAATATTATAGAAATATAAACACAGAAAACACATAAGACAAGAGAGACACAGATATACGTGGTTCACCCAGTTTGGGCTACGTCCACGGAGAAACAAACAATCCTTCTTTTATTATATTATCCAGCAAACTGAAGAGATACAACCTACAGCAGATCTGCTGTAACACCCTCTTCACTCTCAATCTCCTCTCTCTTCCTCACTCAGAATACAAATCTGCACCCTCGGACCCCCACGGGGGGGAACAAGTCCCCCCCCCCCCCGCACTCCCCCATGTGGAGGGGTGTACAATATCCCTGGGGTATACATCTGGCTGAAACCTTTGAATACAGAAGATAATCAGGCTCCACACCAACAATCTCCCACTTGGAGACTGATTATAGCAACTCCACTGCTGCTTCATTTGCTAGACAATAACTCCACTTTGGACCTGGTTGTTTCTCATCTTCTTCATCATACTTGAAGACCAATTGAAACTGAGCAGATTCTCAGTTTATCCATGGTTACAACTTTTGTTAACATATCTGCAGGATTCTAGCTAGTGTGTATCTTTTCCAGCTTCAATTGTCCATCTTCCAATGCTGACCATATGAAATGGTACTTGAGTTGTATATGTTTAGTCTTGGAATGAAATGTAGAGTTATTTGCAAGATGTATGGCACTCTGGCTATCACTGTATAACCTGCCCAACTCCTACTTCTTGCCCAATTCATCCAAAAACCTTTGTAACCAAATCATTTCTTTACTAGCCTCTGTAGCAGCAACATACTCTACTTCTATTGTTGAAAGTGCAACAACACTTTGGATTTTTGAAACCCAACTGACAGCTATTCCACCTATAGTAAAGACATACCCTGTTGTGCTCCTCCTGTTATCTCTATCACCTGCCATATCTGCATCAACATATCCCTATAGAGCAATGTTTGAACCACCAATGCATAATGCTTGATTTGTGGTACCTCTCAAATACTTGAGAATCCACTTCACTACCATCCAATGTTCTCTTCCTGGATTGTTCATGTACCTGCTTACAACTCCCATTGCATGTGCAGTATCAGGCCTTGTGCAGACCATTGCATACATTGAGCTTCCAACTGCTAATGCATATGGAACTTAAACATATGAGCCATTTCTTCCTGAGTCTTGGGACATGCCTCCTTACTTAATTTGTAATGGCTAGCCAAAGGTATACTAACTATTTTTGCATTCTGCATATTAAACCTTTTTAACACCTTTTCTATGTACTCACTTTGAGACAATGTTAATTTGGGATTCTTCCTATCTTTAGTTATTCTCATACCAAGGATTTGTTTTGCAGCACCCAAATCCTTTATTGCAAATGAGTTTGCCAATTTCTTTTTGAGCACATGTATTTCCTGCATGTTAGAACCTGCAACAAGCATGTCATCTACATACAATAACGATATACAATAGCTGCCATCATTTTGCCTTTTGAGATAAACACAATGATCAGAGTGACATCTAGTATAACCTTGTTCAAACATAAACCTGTCAAATTTTAGATACCACTGCCTTGGAGCCTGTTTTAAGCCATACAAGCTCTTCTTCAACCTGCACACTAGTTTCTCCTTCCCTTTTACCTCGTATCCTTGTGGTTGCTGCATATATATCTCTTCCTCCAAATCCCCATGGAGAAAGGTTGTCTTTACATCTAACTGCTCAAGATGCAAATCTTCAGCTGATACTAGACTTAAAATTGTTCTGATTGAAGTCATTTTAACAATGGGAGAAAATATTTCATCAAAATCAATACCTTTCTTCTATGCAAACCCCTTCACCGAAAGTCTAGCTTTGTACCTCTGTTTTCCTCCATCTTCTTCCTTTAGCCTGTAAACCCATTTCTGCAATGTTGTTTTACCTGCAGGAAACCTGACTAAGTCCCAAGTCTGGTTATGTGCTAAGGAGTCCATATCTTCTTTCATGGCTTGTTCCCACATCTTCCTGGTTTCTACCTGCACTGCTTCTTCATAACATTCTGGTTCACTAGAATGAGTCAACAATACATAATATAATGAAGGACAGTATCGTTTAGGGGGTATACTTATCTTGGTAGATCTTCTAACACCACTTTCAGGTGTTTGAAGTGCTTTTTATTGTTGTGGTTGTTGTTCTGGCTGTTGATCATTATTATTTTTAGGCACCATCACTTTTCCTGTGATATCGTCAAGCACTGTGTATTCTTTGTTTTCTTTTTCTTGTTTCTTTTCCTACAATTGATTCTTATACAAGACCTTTTCATTGAATATTACATCTCTGCTCCTAGTGATTTTGTGATTTTCATAATCATATAAGTGATAACCAAAATCATTAACACCATATCCAATAAAGGTACATTTCTTTGATTTTGCCTCAAGCTTTGTTCTATTTTATTTGTTAATGTGGACAAAGGCTTCACAACCAAAAGTCTTTAAAAATGAGTTGTTTACCTTTTTACCTGTCCATGCCTCCTCCGGAATACCACCATCCAAGGAACTTCAAGGCCCTCTATTTATTAGATAAACAATAGTATCTACAACATCTGCCCAAAATTGTAAAGGCAATCCTGCATGCAATCTCATGCACCTTGCACGCTCCATGATTGTCCTATTCATCCTTTCTGACACACCATTTTCTTGTGGTGTTCCTGGAATTGTCTTCTCTATGTGAATTCCATTCTCCAAACAGTACCTATCAAACTCTTTGCTACGATATTCACCTCCATTATCTGATCTGAGACACTTCAACCTTTTCCCTGTTTCATTTTCAACCAAAGCTTTCCATTTCTTGAAAGTATCAAATACATCAGATTTATTTCAAAAACAATAAATCCAAGTTTTTCTAGTTGCATCATCAATAAAAGTAACATAATAACGAGATCCACCAAGAGATGATACCTAAGTAGGTCCCCATACATCTGTATGTACAAGCTCCAACTTTTCGCTCTTCTTTTCCTTCCCAACTCTAAGGAATCAGACTCTCTTCTATTTTCCATAAACACAATTCTCACAGAATTTTAAATCAACATGCTTCGAACCTGGTAACAAATTTCTTGAGTGAAGAATGTGCATCCCCTTCTCACTCATGTGCCTGAGCCTATGATGCCACAATGCTGTATCTTCTCTTGTAGAGGTTAAAGCATTAACAAAATTAGAAATACTATTGCATAAATACGATGTACCAACCTTTTCTCCTTTCGCTATTACCAGGGATCCTTTAGTGACCTTCCAGGTTTTATCTGTGAAAGTAGTTACGCAACCTTCACCTCCCAACTACCTTGTTGAAATCATATTTTTCTTTAGATCTGGAACATGCCTCACCTTCTTCAATAGCCACTGATTTCCATTTTGTTGTTTTATGAAAACTATACCCATTCCAATGATTTTACAGGATTTATCATCACCCAATCGAACTTGTCCAAAATCTCCTTGAACATAATCATGAAAATGTTTCTTATCGGGTGTGGCATGGAATGAGGCCCCTGAATCTATCACCCAGGCATCAATAATATTTTCTAATGAAAGAATCAAAGCATCTTGCAACACATCACCTATTACATTTGCTTCATGATTAGTTTCTTGTTGCGCATCTCCTTTTTTTCCCTTCTGAGATTTACAATCTTTCTTCAGGTGTCCTTTCTTCCTGCATTTCTAGCACACTATCCCCAATTTGGACTTGGATCTACCTTTTCTTGACTTACTGTGATATCCTGGACTCTTTCCTCTTTCCATTTTTCTTCCCCTAGTCTCTGCAGTCAAAGCATTACCTGATGTCTCACCGGAGCTTTTCCGTCGCATTTCCTCGCTAAGGATTGCACCAACAACATCATAAAACTTTAAAGTACTAGATCCAGAGACAGAGTTACAAACAGCCATAACTAAACCATTCCAACTTTCTGGCAATGAGCACAGAAATAATAGAGCCCTAACTTCATCATCAAAATTTACCCCTACAGAACTTAACTGACTTGTAACTATATTAAAATCATTTAAATGATCTACAATAGATCCACCTTCTAACATATTCATATTAAATAAATGCTTCATAAGAAATACCTTATTTGAGGCCAAGGGTTTTTCATACAGTTTGGCCAATGCAGACATTAAACCATGTGTTGTCGTTTCCTTTGAAATATTAAATGCTACCGACACCGCTAGGCATAGCCATATTGTTCCAAGTGCCTTTCTGTCTAGAATATCCCATTCTGTGTCTGTCATACTCGTCGGCTTCTTTGTCTTTCCTCTCAAAGGTAGGTACATATCTCTCTGATACAGATAATCTTCCATCTGCATCTTCCACAGCTAGTAGTTTTGGTCGTTGAATTTTTTGACCCTAAACCTACCATCTTCTGCCATTGATCCCACTCGAACCAGGAACCCTTCTCTCCTATGAGTTTATCAGCCAAATAGACCTTCGTCTCTGATACGAGTTGTTAGAAAAATTATATATTACACAGCAATGGAACACATAAAATATTGCAGAAATATAAACATAGAAAACGCATAAAACAAGAGAGACACAGATATATGTGGTTCACCCAGTTTGGGCTACGTCCATGGAGAAACAACCAGTCCTTCTTTTATTATATTATCCAGCAAACTGAAGAGATACAACCTATAGCAGATTTGTTGTAACACCCTCTTCGCTCTCAATCTCCTCTCTCTTCCTCACTTAGAATAGAGATCTACATAGACGCAATATAATTCCCTCATATATAATGAGGGGTTGCCTTCTAGGGAAAAAACCCTAAATTAAACATTACTTATGTTAACACCCAGGTTGTTCCCTATGACTCCCAAGGGAATACGGCCGGGGTAACCACTAACCAGTCTTTGGATTGCAGCCTCTAGCCAAGCTGTAATCAGAGAGGGCTCTCTCTTTAAAGTTTAGCTCTGTTTTGATAGTATTTTAGGCTAGCTATGACGTTCAAGGTTTTTGTTTTTGAAATATGTTTGGTGATGGTTCCAGTTAATATATATATGTACTTACTAGCATGTCTTAGTCCATTGGGCATGGAGTCAGTGGTCCTTTAGTTCCTCTGATACTGTGTGATACTTTAGTGATGCTGCAGAGCCAGATTTGTGTCTGTGGAACAACGTTTATAATAGTGATTGAGTGGGGTGTGTCCAGTTTATGCAAGGCAATTAAGAATCTCACAGAAAACTGCTAAAGAAAAGACGGTAGGAACATGAATCTAGAAGCAATGAAGAATTTCTAGTTAACATTAACACATATAGAATTAATAGACACATGAGCAGTTAAGGATTCATGTATATCGTTAATTCTGAAAACAAACATTCACAGCAGTAAAAATTGAGCACAAGGTGTAATGAAACGAATCCTGTACTATTCTTTTTCTTTACTGCTAGCTTAGTACAACATAAGTATGGTTTGATAAACACAAGAGAACAAGAAACAGAGATTGAGGACAACTTGTTATTTCATCAGACAGCACAGGAATTCTGCATCAGCACATCTAGCATCATCCATATATCAAATACTTCAGGAAATCACTGAGCTAGTCCAGCCCTCTGTATTAGATAAAACTGAAAGTATACAATAGATTCTCCTTGGAGTAAAAAATCACCAACCCCTTATGCGTTACTAAGGGGAGTATTTATACAAAATTTACATGTAAAAATATCAAGAAAAGGAGTTAATGGCTCATAAATGTTATGCCAACTCCTGGAGCTTGGTAGCTGAGAAAGTAAAAGCTGTAGTAACTTTTTGTTGCTTTAGCTGTCAAAAATAGTCAAAAATTGATGACTTGGTGGGTGTCGAAGTCGGCTGAGGCTAAGTTGTACAAATATGCGCATTTGCTTATCCTTTAGGCTAGTTTTCATTGTCCATATGCTGAGTCACCCTTTCAGCTGCCTTTATTTCTGACTTTGTTATGCTGTTTGTCTTGTAGTGACCTAGAGCTAGCAGTGGCCGAACAACTGAGGCTACCATGGCAAAATCTGAATCATCTCTTGCCACCAATCATCCTTAGGCATTTGATGTCTCCGAATTTTTATCAAGGTCTCATCGGCCTCTGTATACCTATAAAAGTTAGGAGGAGTTTCAAACAGATGATTTACCTCATTTTCAATGAAGAACATGCCTTCAAGTTTTTCATACAAGCTCTGTCCTATGGGGGGCCCTGTTTTCTCAGATGTACTGCCAGATGCAACAATCTGATTTTCGATGGTGGTTGCCATTCTGTTGGCAAATTGATCTCGAGAGATCAATCTTCCTGCACCACTTAGGAGGCTGGGCAGTCCCTTTGATTGCAACACTACCATCTTGACTTTATATTCTTCCACCTCAGCTTGTATCTCATAGCACTTCCTCTCCACAGTTTTTACATAGTTCCTGAGAGTTAGTACCTTCTTAGCAGGGAGGACAGCCTCGGTTCTGTTGGCAATGCCTATGGCTGCCAGTTCCTCCTTTTCTTGCCTGTTCAGGAAGTCTATCATCCTGTTGGCCTGTTCTGGCTTGTCTCCCAGTGTTGTCTTGGCCTTATGGATTTCTGCTTGTGCTTGGCCCATTAAGTCCATCTGTTCATGTATTGTTTTGATTGACCTCCATTGTTGATTGATGGAATTGCCAATTTTGGCCCATAGAATCCTCTTTATGTCGGCCATGGCAGTCTCTAGATTTAGTTCCTTCTCTAAGGCCTTGATCTTGTCTTTTAGGGCCTTTATTTCTCTGCCCTGCTCCGCTACAGTTACCTTTGACTTGTCATATTTGGCATCAAGTTCTGCCAATTTTTCCTTGGCCTTCTTTATTTCATTGGCCTGGAGCTCCATTTCCTTGATGGCCTTGGTCAATTCTTCTATACTTGCACTGGCATCTGGAGCTGCTGCTGTTCCTGCTGCTTCTGTTGTGGGGGCCACTGCTACCCCTGAAGTTGTTGTTGTTGTTGAAGTAGTTGGAGGAGCTTGGGAAGTGGATTCTCCCTGTTTATCTTGTAGTGCTCCTTCCAGCTCTTTCTCCAAATCCCTGATCCTCTGGTCTTGCTGCATTATGAGGTCTAATTGGTCATCAACCTGTTTTTGCTTTTGAAGCTCTGCGGTTTGACGGTGCTCTGTGGGCTGCAGCTTCAACCTCTTCTTTAATGCATTCAGGTCATCATCTTTCTTCTTCATAAGGGCCTTCACACCCTTTGGATCACTAGGATCATGTCCAAGATCAATGATGATGTCCTCAAGAAACTTTATTCTATTGTCTTTGGCCAAGGAGGACATTCTCTCGAAATCCAACTGTGTATTGGTGTTTTTTAGGGATTCTTTCAGCTCATGGGCCATGGTTGCCCTCTCCACCAAGGTTGCATAAACCATTTCTCCAGCTTGCTTGTGGAGCTCTATTTGGTCCATGGGATGGATGTCTTTGGCCATGACCTCCACCCTTGTCTTCACAAAATCTGCAGCTGACTTAGGCTGCGGTATTGTAGGCTTAAAGTGACTGAGGATTATTTTTTCCTCTTTAATGTCATACACAGACATTAGCCTTTCTTGCTAGGCTGGTGTTGCATCTAAAAATTGCTTGTAGACCTCAGCCCTCAACAGATCATTCTGAGCTTTTATTTGTTTGAAAGAAGCCTTAGTGCTCTTGGGCTTCTTGCTCTGCTGGGAGGAGGAAGACACCTCCAAACCAAGTTGCAATCTGTGCTCCTACTGAAAGGAGCTTGTCCCTATGTGCTGGCTGCCCTCCCTATTTTTCCTTGAGCTGTCAAGGAATTCTTCAGTGATGTCTTCTACCTCTGGGGAGTCTAGCCTTTGCCTTTTGGCTCCTGGTTGTTGGGAGGATCCACTAATTGGAGTGGACTCTTCTCTATCTCTTTTCATACCCCTTTCTTCATGTGCTGGGGTCTGCAAACTAGGAGCAGTCAATGGCTCAGTCTGTGGAGGTGGAATTTGCATTACTGGAGCTGCTGGTAGCTCCGTTTGTTGAGGGGCAGTCTACTCTTGTTGCTATTTTGTTTGCTGCCCTTGTTGAGGCTCTTGATGCTGCTCATTTGCAGGGGCAGGCTTTTCTTTCACTGTTTCCTCCTCTGCACCCATTATCCCTTTGCCTTTGTCTGCAGCTGGTGCTACTGTGGAGGGTGCTTGTGTTACTGGTGCAGTCCTTGAGGCCGAGGTCCCTTCTCCTATTGAATAAGGCCGCTTGAAAGGTACCTGCTGCACAGAGTCTAGGTCAATGGTTTTTTCAAGCTCCTTCATATTCTTTAGCATTATCTCTTCTTCAGTTAGCTTTTCAACTAGAGTACCCTGCAGCCATTATTGCTGGTTGGCATATCTTTCAATGTGTGGGTATTGGCAATGCCTATAACCTAGAAGCCTGTATTTGTTCCTTCTGGCAGTAATGAAGCCCTCAGGGTCATAAGGGACCCACCGAAAACTATATGATAGTTTATATTTGTCTTTGAGGATGAGGTCAGCATCTTCCCATCCTTCTTTTTTGTTTGAACTTGAGGTGGGCCTTCTTTCTGGAGCTATGGAAGTGGGTGAGGTCAGACTGAATCAACTACCTATAATATTCCAAGGCAAATATCCTCATGGGCACATACTTTGGGAGTCTGTAAGGACAGAGCTCACAGCCATAGACTCTGATGACTGTGTGATCCTCATATAGGTACCAATCACCTATTTTACATTTTTTGGAAAGTTGCAGAGCCTTCTGTATCTCAGTTGACATTCTGGGAGGAGGGGACCTCATCAATAGGCAAGAGACTGGATACACAAATTGGTCAACAAACTCACAATAGGAATAGGGTGAGTTTGTGACTTTGTGATAGACAGAGGTCCAGAAGATGACAGATCTTCTTTCCCCTCTATGATCCAGCTTTTTGATATAGCATGGAAAAGCCTCAGACTGATAATACATAAAGAGGTGATAAATATAGGCCGAGTACTTGAAGACCCCCTGTCTATCCACTGCACCCAACTGATCATGGATTTTGTTAGCTATAAACTTGGCAAAGTTATATTTGCGGGCAGGGGGTTGGCCTGGGCTGTAAACAGCTAGTAATACTAGCATTGTCTCATCCACATGTTCGCTGGTTCTGTATCCCAGCACATAAGCAATCATGTCCAGGAGTAACATGCCTACTTCAGTTAAGTGGACATCTAAATAAGGAGGTGGCCCTGCAGGCTGGCACTCAGGTCTCATGAATGTCCTGGTGACCTTTTGAATCTCCTCACTGGTCATCTTGGCACCAGTGTCCAGCAGATAGTTCATGGAGAATGGGATTAGCAGCTCTGTCTGATCAAAATGTAGCATTTTGTTGATGGACTCCGGATTAATGTAGAAGAGGATCCTCCCAGATGGGGTGTTGATGGCTCTGTGTTGCACATCATATTTTTCAGCACATAGGCGAATGATTTCAGGAAACACATTTACAGAGGGGAGACAATAGTATGGCAGGTTGGACTCCCATATGCCATATGTATCATGACCATTCAGGTAGTCCTGTCTCAACTGCCTGAAGGTCTACAGAAAGTCCCTGTCTCCCACATAGTCTTCAATAAGGTAGTCCTGGTCAGCAAGAGGCAAGGACTACAGGTCTTTATTAGGTGGATTTAATGGAGCAACACTGAGAGCTGTGGGTGCAGGGGCAGCCATTGTATGATTTGATTTTGAGTAAGATGAGTGCAATGGTTTGCAAACCTCCTAAGAGCTCAAATGATAGGCCAACTGTGGAAAATGTCTGAAATGTTTTTAAAGTGGAAAAGCAGGCTTTCCTCTGTAGATTTTGGTAAATTCACAGGGGTTGTGAATTGCTGGGGTTATGCGAGGTTATGGGAGGTCTACTTAGGAAAGCAGTTGCAGCTAGTCTACACCCGGCAAAAGGGAACAATGTCGGGCCCCTCGAGGACAAATTTAGAATCTTGGTCCGCGTTTTAATTGTTTTAGTGTCAAATTATGGTTCCGGGGTAATGCAGGTTACCTTAGCTCACTTTTAGGTAGTAGACAGAGCTTGTATGGAATTTTGGCAAGTGCTTTAAAGGTGAATTTTACAGAGAAATGGTATGCATGGGCCAAATGGAAGAATTACGGTGAATACCTGGATAAAACGCTTGAAAAGCCTGCGGGCTGAACTGTGAAGGCTGAATTAATGAGTTGGTACGGTTGCAAATTTGAATTTGGAGGTCCGGAGGCGCTTTGGCAGTGAACCAGCTGCAATGGCTATGTCTTCTTTTGTGCGAAAATGACATAAAAACGGCTCAAACCGTGATTTTAACGACAAATTCGGAAAAAATAGGTAA
This sequence comes from Pinus tabuliformis, assembly GCA_031772625.1. Classification (NCBI taxonomy): domain Eukaryota; kingdom Viridiplantae; phylum Streptophyta; class Pinopsida; order Pinales; family Pinaceae; genus Pinus; species Pinus tabuliformis. Next base: position 1,325,872,907 of record CM062805.1, on the reverse strand, counting down.
TTGGCACCTTCCCGCCGATGACATCATGGCGGGCCCGGGTACGGGGGTGACGTGGCTGCTAAGGTGTGGGCCAGGGTGGCAGGACATGGTGGCGGGTGGATAAGGTGGCAGGACTACGTGGAGGGCCACACGGCGCGGGGGCGGGGAAGGGTGCTACGTCATGATGACGTATGCATGACGTAAGGGGGACGTGGTAACGAGATGGTGGTAAGCGGTTTCCCCGCACCACCTTTGGGGAAAGGCGGTATCGAGGAGGGGGGCTCCGAACAACCCCGCCGCCTGCCACGCGTCCCGTGTACGGGGCGGAAAACCACCGTTCCCCGGACGCTAAAGGTCGGCAGATTCGACACTGAAAATGCCCGCCCACCGTTGGATCGTGGGTGGCAGACGATCGATGGCTGGCGGGCCTTCCGACAGATCGTGCAGGTTGGGGGGGGTCCCGCCAGCATATTAAAATATTCGTTTTAATAATCTGGGCGGAGAACCTTAGGTTTAGTTCTTTTTATGGGTTTTTTCGGGGCAAGGTTAATCCAAGGGGGGAAAAAAGGTTTAAAAGTGGGTTTTGAGCAGAGGGAAGGGGTTCTTGTGGAATTTATTGGACAGAGGTGAGGTGATGGCTTAGGGGGAGGCTGTCACTCCAACCTGAGGTCAGAGCAATCCCATGACAGGGTTGACCATAGTCCCTGGTGGACTAATGTCTCCCTTGACAAACTTATTTAGCTATAGTGCTAAAGGGAGGATATTTTATACAATGCTGGGATTTGTACACCATAGTGTTATTATAGTAGGGAAAGGGGGACATAGGGGATTTAGATAGTAAAGTTAAGGGTTAATATGGATAAAAGAGGTGAATGAGGAATGAAATCACTAAGTTTATTTGAAAACCACTTAGTTTTAGGGAGTAGATCAAAATGAAAAGAATTTTAGACAAGAAATGTGGCTTTTAAAGGAATAAGCACCAGCATAAAACCTCAAGTTCTCTTATGAACACAACAGATGAAGGGATGTTAGTTATGAATGGGAAAAAGGAAAATGGAATGTTAGACATGCTCCTTTGCTTTGCTGCCACCTGATGGAGAAGAAGAGCTTCTCAATCCATTGATGCTCCTTGGTGAATAGGTTAGCACATTTTCAATTGTAAGGAATGGCATTTCTGCAACCCCATCTGCTTACCCATCTACTTGCCTAGCATTTTTTGTTTCTTCATGGAGGGTGCACTTAGACTTGTAGACCCTTATTTGCCTTTTCTTTTCTCTGGCTTTTTCCTTTTGATTTTCTATCTAATGCTACCCTTATTGCTTCCAAGGTCCCAGATTAAGCAGTTGGGAGCCTTACTTCTCTACCTAAGCTACTTGTCTGCCAAGATTAAACAGTTGGAAAAAATTCTTTCTCTATTCTACAACTGAAAATTTAAAACATGGCATGATCCAGATTAGGCTGTTGAACCATCCATCAAAATTGAGTCCACATCAAGCTATATACACACCTTGTCTCCTCATGGAAATATGGGATCTTTGCATCATCAAAGGAGAGCATATTTGGACCTTTCTTTGCCAATCATGAAATATGAAACCTATTGGTATAGGTAGCTAACAACTTCTACCATCAGATCATCCACCTAATGAATGGCCCAGATTGACTAGAAATTACTAGACTTTTACAAGGCAATTTTACATCTATTTTTAGCTTTGGGGGCGCTGCCCCCGAACCCTCGCCGGGGGACCGCTAGGCCCCAGACCCCCCAACTGGGGGGGATTAGCCACCCCGCGTGGAGGGGTGTACAGTCTTCCTGGGGTATACATCCAGCTGAAACCTTTGAATACAGAAGATAATCAGGCTCCACACCCAACAAGATTAGAAGCAGAAGTGGTTTCATTACGAAGAGATTTGGAGAAGGAACCCATATAATTGAAGATGATCTGAAAATCACCCTATGAGTGATCTCAGTTAAAGAATTATTAAATGAAGGTATTACAGACTCATGTGTTGGTGTATGTCTATGTTATTTTAGGCAATGGATCGATCAGATTACAAAATACACAAACACTGGAAAATGGAAAATAGCAGAGAAACATAGTAAGCAAATACAAGAACACAAGAAATTAATAAGGATTTCACCTTGTCCTCCAGGGCTACATCTCTGGTCCAGATTTCAATGGTGGCCTTCTTTTATTGTGTCTTAAAGTAGACAATTACAATGAAGGAGCTCAGTATGAGTTTCCTGAAATAGAATTCGCTTGGCAGGGTGGTTTTTGGATTCCCCAAGCCACTAGAGTGCACAGAGTCTATTCCTTACCATCTCTTTGACCCCTCTGGTCTTTAATGGAAGGAGCTCAATGTGTTGCTCATTCCTAATAGATCCTCTCAGGGATGGCTTGAATCTCTCAAGCTCTCTGGTGCTCGACGCTGCCTTTAGTCAACTTGGCCCTCTATCTTATTTCTGCTTTTTGCTTCACTGTCTTCTTCGCTTTTGCTCTCTCTGTCTTTTGTTTCCTTATTTTCTCTATTCTTCCTCTCTGTGTCTTCTACTTGTCTATTCATGGATTTAAAGCCATTCAATCTCATGGTTGTTCGATTCCCCTTCCAACTCCATCTGATCGCCTGCTACAGCTTCACTTGGAGTTCCCTATCTTGGCGTCATCATCAGGCTCACAGTGTTATAGACATTTTTGTGCCTTACAGCATTGAGCATAAAATGTCCATAATCTAAGCGATCCAAAGTCCCTAAACATGTTGTTCCTACCCCTAGAGGAACAAGGCTAACAAACCACGGCAATTCACAGAAGTTCTCCACTAGAAACTGCTCAAAAACAAGTCAATTCAGGATCAATTCAGTGGCTCCACTAGCTATTTGCGCTGAATGTCAAAGCCAACATTGGCTACCTAAACTGAATGTCAAAGGCAACACTGTCTACCTGCGCTGAACGAGAGTTGACATGTGGCAAGTTCATTTCTCAAGGTGTCAAAACCTAGGAAGCTTCCAAAATGACACTTGCCTCAAGGAATTCGACTATGATGAGTAAGAGGTTCCAAATCTCCAAGTGGAAGCAAGAACCTCCAAGTGGAATCAAGAACTAACAGAGGGAGAGGACACTAGTCAGATCTCAAGCTGACTCATCCTCTCTCCAAACATTTATATATGGATCTCTCCTCCATGAGATCTAGAGGCTGGAATTTTGTTATTGCAAAGAATTGCTGTTGGTTTGAGATTGGAACCATTGGGTGCTTAATGCTTTGAAGGGGGTGAAGATAGGAATTCCATTTGCTGGGAAGGAGATGCTGGATTGGAGCCCTCTGGGTTGTATCTCTTCCTGAACCTTGTTATTCATCAATAAAGCTATCTTGGTTTCTCCTATATACTGATGTATCTTTGATGTATGATTGCATTAATATGTTTAGTTTATTTCTAATCCTGAACTAGTTATGAATATGAATCCATGTCTTGTGTAGTGTTCTCTTCTTGTGATCTTGCAGAAACCTCTTGAAGCTGGGCGAGCGAGAAGGCAAGTAGCTGGGAACTCTCAAAGAGAAGGGAAACTGGATCGAGGGACAAACGGAAGACACCGGTTAGTCCATCCATCTCTCTTCAATCTTAATTCATAAAGGAAGAATACTAGAATAGCTGTCTCTGTTTGTTGCTAAGGCACTGTCACACCTTAGGTGGATAGGATCATCCTGCATAGGCATTTTTCCCCACAACAAATTGGCGACTCCACTGGGGAGATCTGTTTAGTCATTTTATTTGTGTCTCTATCATTGTTTGTTTCATAGACTCAACAGCAACAATTGAACTGCATCTGCTATTCTCAGATGCAAAGTAGACAGCTGCTGCTTTGATCCAATCACTGGATTTTTCTATGATCTGAACAATGGACTCACAAATGATTTGATGATCCTTTGTGATAGATCTTAGTACTCCCTCAAAGCATCCCTTTGATTGTACCTTGCTTGTTGCTTTTATTTGGCCTGAAACCGTAGATTAATCAGCAAACTTTGACCCAGAACCCAGTGAGAAACTCTCGTTTCTCCTTCAGCACAGACCCTGTGAAGAGGTTTTGCATTTCAACGCAGGTCCCGTGAAGGCTACCTGCGCTGAATGTCAAAACCCCTGTGTTGAGGGTGCACTGATCCAGTTAGGCCTTGTGCAGCTAGGGTTCTCTGCTTTGTTTTGCCTTGTTTTGATCTCTGATTTTTGCAGCCTGTAACCAGCATAGGTACCTATCTGATAACTCCTTTTCTCTGCTTAAATTCCTCCTCCTTTTGTACAAAAGACTGTGAGTGTTTTTATGTGTTTGTGGCATCATTTACAGTTTTCCTTTGCAAGAGTGAAATAGTCATCCTGTAGCCCTTGATTCAGATCTGTTGATTGTGATCTTAGGAGAGAGTTCATTGGCTGTTTGCAATTGATTATACGTTTACTTTTGCTTTTGGTTTGAGTTTGTCTCTTTTAAGTGTCAAAACAAGCATTCATTTCGGAAATCGTTAAGTGTTGTAATCTCTTCTACCCTCTCTGATTTCGGAAAAAGTAGACTTGTTTGTATTTGTCATTTAAAAGAAAATTCAAAGTTGTACAAAAAAGCTTTCTTTGTAGACATCAATACTAAGAAAGCAGAAAACAAACACTTGCATTGTGCATTTGCATCTTGATAGTTTGCATGTTTGATTTAGGAAAAGTGCATTAGAGTGTGTTGATTGCTCTTTGAGAAAAGATTGTGTCTTTCTTTTCCCTTTGTAGCTAGGATTTTCATAAGTTGAAAAGATATAAAGCTTGCTTATCATCTTTAGACTGCATTTAGGAATTGTATCATACATCTCGTGGTGAACCTCAAAGGGCAAACTTCTAAAAAGATCAACCTAAAATAAATTGAATGAACTTAACAACGCTTTGCAACATAACGCACAACATAGAGGTCTAGGCTAGAGACGTGTTCCGGCATCGTAAAGCCTGGTGACTGTCGATCTCGTTGATGGTGGGTGATTCCTCCTGAGGGACGATAGCGCCAGTACGGATTGTGCTCCCACGTACCATCGCGTATATATTGGGAGACCCCTATAGGCATAAAACCTTTATCCTTAGGAAGCCGTGTCGGCCGCCCTACTGATCGCAATGCACTGAACACAGCATTCAGGAAGATCGCCCGCCCGTACCCTAAAAAGTATTCTGCGGTTTTGTGAAAAGTTTGGCACACCCTCTGCCTAGAACTCCAGAGCAGTTCCTTTTGGCCTTTTTCAGACTCTATAACGGAAAAAGTCCATCCGAGAATTTGTCACTTCGGGCTCGTTAAAACATCGAAGGAGACTAGAGTCATCTTTAGCTTTTTCTCGACTCCTTAAAAGTGAAAATGCAAGTTGTGTCTAAAAGCGTCTAAAAATTCATTTAATTCGGAAACACACTTTCCCCTTTTGTATTTTGGTTGATCGAGTAATCTGCAATCGTGGAAGAAATTCAATTGAAACCCCGTCGTTCGCGGAGGCTTACGAGTCAACCGTCTTTGTCTTCGGAATCGAAAACAGTACGGACAAAACGAACTCGTTTAACCGGTTCGAAATCTCCTATCAAAGTTAGAGAAAGTGTTCCAATGACATCTGAGATTCCGGTTACTCCAAACATTTCTGGGAACCCTACCTCTATAGAAGAAGTTCAACAGCCACAGAGGGACAGTAACACTGATCCTAGTCTGGGAGCAAATACTTGCGTTACTGAACCAGTTCCATCTGTAACCGGTTCAGAGAGTCTTGCTCCTCAAACAACTGTCGCTGTCAATTCAACCCCTTCTTCGGCACCAGAAATATTTTACAGACCTGACGGTCTTCCTCTTCCACCTGGTTTGATTGCGATAGAGGAAATTGTAGAAGATCCGCAAGCAAGTACTCCAACACATTTTGGAGTAGGGGTCACTCTATTTCCTTCTACATCAGAAGTTAGTCTATCACCAGTGGGGGTTCCTATAGAATCGCTAGGCAATCTATTGGATAGACTCAAAATGTCTGAACAACCGTCAACATCTAGGACTGTGTCGAACGACACAGCGACAACAGAACTCCCTGCCGTCACTCCGACAATGTTTGTCGGCACACCGTCTGTCCCGACTAGCTCACAACCGCTAGAAGGAGTCCACCCAGGGACTATTTCGACAGTGTGGTCCGTTCCAGTTTGTTCCTCCGGAACAATATCCGGCAACTCTTATGTTGAAACTCGCCAGATTGATCCATTTGGAGGTCAATTTGGGCAATCCAGTCCCCAAGGACAAACAATCCCCTTGAGTTCCGGATTGCCACCGTATGGGGGGCAGTATGCCCTTTCATTACCCCCTCTGGGAGGGTATCCATACGGGAGTTCACAACAGTATTCAGGTTATACTGGAATTACATCAAGTGGTTGGGTACCTATGCTACCTCAACAACCAAGGGTTGTGTATTCTATGCAACAATGTGTACCTATGTCGAACATCCCGACCACACCGGCTATTGTAACAGTGTCACAAGTTCAATCGATGCCTATTGTGTGTCAACCACAGATTTCTCAGGTTGTAATGCAACAGCCCCTTGACCCTGTGACTCAACCACAATCGCCAACGGGTGGGGCAACACAGGTCTAAACGGGTACAATTACCCCACATCTTGGTCCGACGGTTAGTATAGCACAACAAAACATGGCCTCACAACCGTGGCTAGTGCAATACCAACAACCACAATTCCAGCAAGTGTACCAAGGTTCTGAGCAGCAAATCTTTGCGAACGGTGGAAAACCGTATATTCAAAACGGTCAAAACCAACCGCTTTACAGTGGTCAAGTCCACCAACCGTATCAGTCATACCAACATCAATTACATTATGCTGGTATGCAAAGGCCCACTGCTCAGGCAATTCCATCGTACCCTGGGTATGCTTCACCTAACCTGAATCAACAGTTACCATTCGTGGCAACTTTAGAGTTACCCGATTTACACCGGTTAACAAACGATCCAATTGCTTACGCCCCTTGGTGGCCAGCGATTCCTCACAAACTTCCATCGGACATTCCTAAATTTAATGGAAATCCAGGTGAAGATCTATTGAATCATGTGATGACATTTCATCTGTGGTGTTCATCAAACACCCTAAACGATGATTCGATTAGGCTTCGCCTTTTTCAGAGGACGTTAACTGGTCCAGCGGAAAAATGGTATATTGAATTACCTAGAGCTTCGTTCGACAACTTCGGTACCTTAGCCACGACTTTCTTAACCCATTTTCAATTACCGATAAGGTATGAAATGGGAACGGAACTCCTAACTAACTTCAAACAGACAACGACCACTCACATATCTGATCATATACATGAGTGGCGACGTCGTCGTAGGATGGTAAAAACGTATGTCCCCGATCAGCTATTAGCTGAATGGTTTATCAAATCCTTACTTCCTACAATCACGGAAGATGTGGCAAAGGGGGGAGTCGTAACGGAAGAGCAATTCATCGCTCGTGCGCAATATCTGGACTTGGTCTATACTCAGTCTGGCACGCTCTACGACAAAATACCTGATGCCCCTAGACCAGAATTATCAATTCCTCCTCCTCTTAAATCAAACAATGACTCTCATGCCATCGATGGCGTGATTGGCGCGACAGACCCGAAATCGACAAAGGCTACATCTGAAAAGTCCCGTAAGATTTCCAGTCAAAATGCAAATGAGGAACTTCTTGCCTCGGAAGTAAATGCCGTGTCGACCGACAAGGGCAAACAACTGAAGCAACCAGGGGGAAAGAAGAAAAAGAAAGGGAGAAAAATGGAACCCCCTGCGGGGTGTCATATATGTGATGAGGATCATTGGACGAGAGATTGTCCACATATAGCTGAAGTTAAGAAACTCTTTAAGAGTTCAAAAACCTTAGCAGTATTGACTGATCCGTTTCCGAGCCCAGGAACCAAACTGGTTGCTAATAAAAATGCTTCCCGATCCCAAGTGCTTATGTTGTCTATCTCAAAGCAGCAAAATGATGCTTTGACAAGGAATAAAGATTACGGGAATCCACAGGTGTCGAATAATAAGGCTAATGAACAACCTAGCAGTTCGACAACAACTTTGACCAAAGTTGTGCCACCCATCATTCCTGAACAAATGATAAAGTCGCCAAAGGGAGTAGTGCACAAATTGACATTTAATCCTCGTGAAAAAATAGCACAGAATTATAATATGATAGAGGACCTGGCCCAATCGTCGTCCGCTATGTCGACACTTGAGGTACCGCAAAATTGCCTCTCCCAAGAGCAAGCTGTATTATCAGCAATAGGTGGGATTGACCCAATGGATTCCAATATTTTGGCCTTTAATCATAAAGGATATGACCCTCAGTTACCAGCTCAACTAGCTTTCCTTGTTCAAGTGAAAGCCCTCAACAAAACTGTTCATCGAACAATTATTGATGAGGGGGCATCTACATGCATTATGTCGATGAGTTGCTGGAAAACTTTAGGATCTCCAACCTTGTTGCAATCTTCGACGACATTAAAAGCATTTTATGGACGGACACATACCCCATATGGTATTCTAAATAACTTGAAATTTGAACTAGGAGGGAAAACAGTAGAAATAGATGTTGAAGTCATAGATGGGAATCTTGATTACAACATCCTACTAGGAAGACCCTGGATATATGCCATGGCCGCAGTTGTGTCAACCTACTTCAGGAAGATTGCATTTCCCTTCCAAAGAGGAATTACAATCGTTGACCAACAAACATTTCTCCCCAAAAGTTCACAAGTTACGGGAAGCATTCCAATGATCCATGGAAGCAATCATTCGCTCCAAAATATCGGAGTAGGTCTCCTAAAAGACCCTGCCTTAATGGGTACTTTTTCCCTACCGCCTCCGAGTAATCTGGCGGAAGTGGCCACAGTGGAATATGAAACCTTCTATATCTAATGGATTTGGACACCGAGGACGGTTCTTATCTCGGGTCAACCTCGTCAAAAAATGAAACAAGGAGTCATGAGGATAGTTATTTTACTGTGTCAACCTCATTAAAAAATGAAACAATCCCCTTTCCAAATCTCAAAGGTAAACCTTCATTCCAACCATTGAGTTGAATGCAATGAAGCTTGGGGGGCATGCACCTCGATTTGAGTTATTAGGCTGGGGGCATGCAAACTAATCGAGCAATTTTAGCACACAGTTCATGCTCGTTAAAAAATAAACGCAAGATTCGAGCAGTTTTAGCACACAGTTCATGCTCGTTAAAAAATAAACGCAAGATCCGAGCAGTTTTAACGCGGACTTCATGCTCGTTAAAAAATAAACATAAGCAATGAGCAAGTGTTTCCACCAGCGTTTAAGCTCATTTTAAAATAAAAAATGAACCACTACCCGGTAAATAACCACTGTGAATGTAACCTTATTAGCCATTAAAGCCTTGGTCGTGTTTGCACCGTCACCTCCACTTTTCCATTGGCCGATCGTTCACCTCCATATGTTTGTTTACCCATTTTGAGGAACAGCTGTGAAGAGTGATTTCACTAGCCATCCTTGTGACACTGCCGTGATTGGAAAATTCCAACCTGTACCTAGAATCAGCTGCTAACCCGTTTTATCACTCGTTCCTCAAAAGACGAGTCTTCTTTAAGCTCTTTTCATCTGACTCATAAAATATGAAAAGATTGTCGAGTCCTTGGCCTTCCAGCTCATTAAAGGGACAGGAAGTGCTATCCCGCCTCTAGATTTTAATCTTTTTGGACCTGAGGGATTATTGCACAAAAAGATCGAGCGCTTGTTTTATTCGGCTCGTTAAAACTATCGAAAACTCATCCCTTCTGTATTGTTTTATACTTTTTCGGACTTAAGGGATTAGATGACGAAAAAGGACTTTTGGAGTTAACTTTATGTACCTTTTCAGACTCTCTAAAAATGAAAAGGACCGAGTTATCTTTGTCGTTAGACTCGTTAAAATCATTAAATAGCGACAAACTTGTCTTTAGACGAGAACGAGTTTCACTATCGCTAGGCTCGTTAAAACATAGCGATGGGCTTACCCGAAGGGCAGGTTATAGAACAAGCATATGTTATCCTCCTCAAGCTTGACAAAAATAAAGAGGTACTGGTCAGCAATGACTGGGGAAAAATTGGGAGAAACTCAAGAAAACTTTGATGACAGCAAGTCGCTCTTGAACATGACATTTTTCCTCCGTACCACAATCGCGTTGGGTTGTTTCATTCACCGATCACATCCATGGTCTCGCCATACCATCCATATTTGGGGTAATGCTACCAATCCATCACATCAGTGTCGCCATATGTTCAAGAGAAGTCGTTCAAAAAAGTCAACCGTGTCCCATCCACTGTCGTACATTATCCTTCTTCCTTTCATGACCGCCACCCTGAATCATATGTCACAGATCGTTTTCACCTCCATTAAAATCATTAGCTCCGTTCTGTGTCACTGATGTGGGATTCATTAAGGCCCTCCTTTGACGGATCGCTTCTTGTCAACATCAGCTCATTATCCAAGAAGTTGATCTAGGAACAACCCCTTCAGTACTTTGAAGCTTGCATGCCTGTCGTGGCGGAAAAAGTCGTTTATGCGGACACAACTGACCTCCTTAGGAGTCTAAACTCTCTAGCGACAAACAAGACAAAATGGAGTGATCTTTCTCTAAATATACCTTTTAAAACATGAAAACTACAAGTGTTTAGGCTTACCTTATTCCAAAACGTTGTTGTTGTAGTCCGTCCTTGCCGATCCGGATGAGCTCCTCCTTCACATCAATTCCTGCAACCACAAACAATCAAACAATTACCAAGCACTTGCATTTCATATAATAAAACATATATTCAACATGCAGACCAAGGAACACATGAAATAACTCATTAACACAAGCTATTGAGAAAAATAAACCAGTTTGTATTAATAACGAAACAAAGAAACTCTTACAACCTGGCCTTGGTGTTGTGCAAGTTCCTCCCAGGGTCCATCAAGGGTTTTCCTCTACTTTGACAAAGCTCACCCACTTCCAAGTAGAATCAAGCAAAGACAATCTCTCCTCACAAGGTTCTAAATGGGAGTCCTAATTCCTGCAGCATTTACCCAAAGAAAATGTATAGCTTCAACCTCCTCTCCCTCTGGCTCAATGCCTTTATTTATAGTGCTGTAAAGAGGTTATTCAGGTCCACCATCAATGGGATAATCCCCCTCTTTGGGTGGGATAGCTCCCTTATTGATGGGATAAGTTCCTCCTTAATAGGGATACATGAACCAACTGGAGGCGCATCCATTTCATCAAACCGACCTCTAGAAAGTTCTAGAAGTAACCACAAGTAACTTTTTTAAGATGAAACTTGCGCATTTTGCCTTTTACAGAAGGACGCACCTGTCCCTTAACATACAGAGCATCCAAGGACGCAGTCTTTGTGAACATTGTGAGCGTCCCCGCAGGTAAGGCTTGAGAGAACCTGCGTCCCCAGAGATAAACACATTTTTTACAAGACTTTCTCTCTTTTTTGAGTTTGAGATGGATAGCAGAGGCATAAGACTTGCCTAAGAGGGTAGCATGACTGTTGATTGAGACATACTAACTGTAAATAGTCATGGTGACATTTTTTTAGTGTAACAGATTGCCCCCTAAAGTGCGAAGCCTGGAATAGATTAGGGTTTTGTAATTCTAGGAAGGGTGAAGCGCTTTATCATTTCAAGGATTGTCTTGTGGACGACCTGGTTGGAACCTGCAATTTTCAACACAAAATACATGTATAAGATTATATCATCACTGAGGTAGGCATTCCCATACTCAGATTCAAAACTTTAACTAATGGACTAACTACTCTGATACAGGAATGATCTTGCAGTACATCATTTTATAGACTTTTGTAGACACAGTATGGACGCAGCCATCTGTTTATGATTAGTCTACATAGATAATGAATACAAAACTCCTCGCAGCCTGGATGGTAGAAACTAGATCCAGGGTCTTCACTTCTACTTCCCGAATTGGTACGATTCTAGCCATGTGATTAAATGATTTGATGTCGAACATGTTAGAAACCACTTGATTACCAGTCGATGATGTAAACTGTTAACAAGCGTGAGAGAGACCACCAGTAATGTCAATGGTTCTCAAAGTACCAAGCACAACCCGTGAAATGTGAATAGATGTTTTGATGTCGAACACTTCACGGAATCCTTTGATCGAAAGTCAATGATGTAAACTGACGTCAAAGGCGAGAAACCTGCCATTGATGCATGCAGACTTCAAGGTACTGTCGATTCCTAAGTCATCTTTCTAGATAATGTGTCGATGTCGATAGAAAGCGACCCGTTGCAGGCAAGCCCGCAACACGAAATCATTGTTCAAGTTGAAGAAATGTTGCTGTAAGGACTGACTCAGGGATGGTCAAATGGATGACAAGTATTTTGCAGATGAAAGTTTTGCTTGCAGACCTCTTGAACACATAACGACACGACAGATGGCTTGGTGACGAATAACTCAAAGTTAATCCCCGGAACCCGGTTAAAGACTTTCAAAGTGGTTTGATCAACTGTGAGGTAAAAGATTTCCCAACCCAGGTGAATGAAAAAGTGTCGTGTTCAAGAGTGGTAATAAAGTTTCTTTTGAGACAAAAGGTAACAAACAGGTTCATTCTTCTCTCTTTTCCCCCACCATTTCTGGCAAGTACCTCTTTATTTTTAACAAGCTTGAGGAGGATAACATATGCTTGATTATAAGCTCATCCTTCGGACGAGTCCAACCTAGTTTAAATTCGAACCCTAGGAAGGAGTGGTTCGTTCCTGTTTGTAATTGAACAGGTCCTCTACTGTAAAAGTTTAACGAGCCCAGTATAGGAGAAACTCGGCGTTTTTCAATTTTAGAGAGTCTGAAAAACAAAAGGAGACTCCACGTTGAACTTTTTCGTATATTTGTGTCCCTCAAGCCCGAAAAAGTATAAAATAATACCTGGGGGAACCGCTTGATCTTGCGACCAAGGAGTACTTTCATAATAGTGTCGTTGACCTGAAAAGTAAAAAGCGATCAAGGACACGTCGTTTTATTTCCTTATCGAGTTTGAAACGACAAAAACCCGGCAATCTTTTCCTGATTTTGCGGTCAGAAAAGAGCTAAAAGGGGACCGTCTTTTAATTCCGTTTTAACGAGTGTAAAAGAAACGCTCGGCGATCTTTTCATGTTTTAGGAGTCAGAAAAGGGCTTAAAAGATGACTCTGATATTTTTGTTTGTGAAAAAATGACAATTTCCCTCGAAATCCCTTTGTCCTGCACAAAAGCAACACATTACTCATACCTGTTTAAAATAGGCAAAAATACATTGAAAAACATCTTTTCATGGTAAAAAATGAACTAATTCATCCAAAAAACCTATAAAAAAGACTTTTTACCATGTCATTTTTACCGTTTGACTGTTGAGGTTGAAAAAGGAGCTTTTGACAAGAAACTTCCCGTGGTTGCTGCGGAAAATCCGACCGTCGGAATCGAACGCCGTCTTATCCAGGTATTTTACACATCCTACTCTGCATTTCTATCCGTTTAGAATTAATTTTTAGGTCTTAGTTTCATTTTTTGGGGGGGTTTTGGTTTTGGAATGCGCCTCTCGGCGGACGCGGGTGCCCTTCGGGTGACCCGCGTCCCCCGACTTTTTCCTATACAGGAAAACGGTCGGAAGACGCAGTCCGCCTTCAGGCCAGCCGCGTCCGGGCGCCCTGTGCTGTAAAGGCGGGGTGCGTCTTCCATGAAACGCGCATTTCAAAACCCCAACCCCCTCAAATAACTATCTAAAAATCCCCAAATCAATTTCTAATGACTATTTCTGGTGTGCAGGGCATTAACCATGTTAGATTGGAGAGAAAGAGAGCATGTAGAGGATGATGAAGTTGCAATAAATCATCAACCTTCCCTGGATGCCCTAAGAGCATGCGGGTTATACAAATACTGGACCATACCGGGCATGAGGGGCCAGGTAAGATTCTTGGAATGGCTGGTTGAGCGATGGAACGTTCAAGAACAATGCTTTTACATAGGAGGGCACCAGCTCGAGATAGAGCCCTCGGATGTATACTTTCTCACTGGCTTGCCGAACAGAGGCGAGCAACTCAGTCTTGCGGGGACTAGGCCGGGTGGCCAATCCCTTGATAGTCTCCGCGATGAGTGGTGCACACCTGGGGCTCACCATTCGAAAGGCATAGAGATAAAACACATCACTCTGCGTGAACTCAAAGTCATAGCGTTCACGGTTACCAGAATTTGCGGCGCGGCCGCTTTACACATTGCTTCCGGATCCCAAATGCGGATGGCAATTGACTGTTACCAAGGCACCATTTTCAACTGGTGTGAAGCTGTGTCGGCTCATATGAAGAGCCAACTGACCAAGGCAAAGAACGGACGACTAAAGACTTTTGGATATGGGCCTCTAGTCGTGAGCTTTGCCTTGGAGAGAGTTCCAATGTTGATCCCTCAGCAACTCACTGTTGATATCTTGGGTCCTCGGGAGCCAAAGCTGATACGATGGGTTACGGTGATGGCCCGGCATCCTGACGAGGGCGCGACAGTGGTTCGATTCTCAGATAGTTACTTTCACTGGTTAGAGGACCAGGTTTTTTCGATACAGGACTTTCCGTATGCCGGAGTAGACTTTCGAGGTGATCCGGACATGGTTCTTCCACAGGGAGAACAATGGGATGACAGAGGTACTTTATTTTTCACAAGTTTTCAAATTATGTATTTTTTTTATTTTTCATATATATCGTCTCAAAACTAACAGTAAAATTTTCAAAATGCAGATGTTGGTCCACAGCGTCCAGCCAACCTCCGGCCTTTTGATAGACTACATCCAGCTGCACCGGTACCGGCCCCACAGGACGCGGCTGCAGAAGTACTAGCTGAGTTGGAGCATGATCTAGAGCGTCTCACGGCAGATATACCTGAGACTACTATGGATGACATTCCTACCCGGCTTCAGCGCTTCGTAGTCGCGGTCCCTGGACCGTTTAGGAGATTTTTGCGTAAGGTAGCCCGCGCAGTGGTGTCATACAGAGAGCACCACCAGTGATTGACTAGTCACTTTTGTAGTCACATGTGACATTTTGACTTTTTGTACTATCATTTTGCCGATCATAAGGTGTTTTCAACCTATGATCGAAGACGATGTATATCTTTTTTGACACACTTCTATCTATATATATCACTATTACCGGCTTATCCTGTTTAACATATGTGATGAAATGTTTTTAAATTTACTTGCATGATTATTGTAAATGTCTGTCCAACATTCGAGAAGCAATTGCATCTGCTAATGTATTCAAAGACCTTGGAATATGTTGATATTCAATGTAATCAAATTCACGTTCCAAGAGACGCACTCTCAAAAACAACCTTAATAACACAGGATTTCTAATGGCATAAACTCTATTAAGCTGTAATACAACAAGTTCAGAATCTAACCTCACTATCAAACGTCGAATTCCAAATGAAATAGATTCGGATAATAATTCAATCACTGCACTGTATTCTGCAATGTTGTTCGTTGTTTGACCGAGGCTTACCCCATGCATAGAAACTAACTCGTCAGAGGGCGAATAGATAACCCAAGCTGCGGAAGAGATGTTCCGTGTACTACGACAAGCACCATCAGCAAATCCAATGTATGTTTGGAGAGGCGTCGACATCTGCAATATCAAGAGTAAAACCAAGATAAGCCAGAATAACGACGAAAAACCACACTCTCTAAGCTAAGCACACTGACTAAACTAACACACTCGCTAGCTAGAAAGAAAATCTAACCTATCTAAAAATTTCTCCATACCCATCATTTAAGCATAATACCTCTTTAGGTAAAGTCCATTTCTGGGTTTACCCAAAGAGTCCCCATCAAAATCAACCAGCTCATAAGCCCCTTTTGCTAGCTTTCGCTTCACAATGTAGGGCCCATGCCACATGGGAACGAATTTTCCGGCACCTAGCTTATCGTTAGCTTGATCATATAATAGTACTAGGTCTCCTTCCGAAAAACTTCGAGGGGTTACATTTCTATCATACTGAGCTTTCATTCGTTTCGCGTGAGTCTCGATTGCCAATGTAGCGTCACGTCGAGTCTCATCTAATTTAGCCAAGTACAATAAACGTTTCTCCTCTTCGGAAGTAGCTGGAAGTAATTCGACAGCCATTTGAAGTGATGGGATTTCGCATTCAATGGGTAACACAGCTTCTAAGCCATAAACTAGCTGGAAAGGAGTGAACCCTGTTGAATTTTTCACTGAGGTTCGGTATGCCCATAGCGCTGAAAATAACATGTTGTGCCAATTCGACCGATGAACACCAATGGTTCGTCGGATCATGATAACTAGAACTTTGTTGATAGACTCAACCAAACCGTTGGCTTGCGGATAATAAGGAGTAGAGCTATCGTGGCGCAAACCAAGCTGGCTTGTAAGCTCAGTCATCATGACGTTTCGAAAATGGCTCCCATGGTCAGTAATGATTGCTTGTGGGACACCAAACCTAGTTATGATATGATTGAATACGAAAACTGCAGCTGTTTTGCCGCTTGCGTCGAATGTAGGCATCGCCTCGGCCCACTTAGTAAAATAATCAACCGCAAGGATGATATACGCATGCCCCCCGGCCGAGTGAGGGTTACAAGTAATAAAGTCGATACCCCATTTGGCGAATGGACCAACGGCAATTATAGGGTGGAGAGGAGCAGGTGGAGCGCGCATCTTGCGATCAAACACTTGACAGTTGTGGCACTTCCTGACTGCAATGATACAATCCTTAAACATAGACGGCCAGAAATAGCCAGCGCGCAACACCTTCTGAGCTGTGGCATACCCAGACATATGACCGCCACATGCTCCAGAGTGACAATCATTCAAAACCCTCTCAGCCTCTTCGTGAGTTAAACAACGTCGAAAAACTAAGTCTGCCCCCCGGCGATAAAGTGTATCTCCAATAATTTTGTATGGCTGGGATTGAAACCGAATTTTTCGACGTTCCGCTTTGGAAGCTTCAGGCCGAAAGGTTTGGGTTTGGAGATAGATGATTATATCCCCGTACCACGGATCTACAGTACTGATAAGAAACAAAGATTCGTCCGCAATGGACTCTCTGCCACAGTCTCTGTGTCAGCACTCGGGAAATCACACATCAATTCCGCAAAAACTAAGGATTTCTTAGACTTGGACTTCTCGAACTCCAAGTCGAACTCTTGCAGGATAACGATCCATTTAGAGTACTTGCCCCCTAGCAGTTGTTTTGTCAAAATATAAATCATAGGGTTGCAATCCGAAATAACTGTAGTTTTACGGAGAAGAATGTAGTGACGAAAACGCTGGACAGCTTGAACGGCTGCCAGGGCCAATTTCTCCACATGCGAATATTTTAGCTCAGTGGGATTCAAGGTCCTACTAAGATAATATATCACATGCTCCGCTCCGAATTCATCTTCTTGAACTAACACCATTCCAATGGTGGAATGCGAAGCTGCGAGGTATAAGAAGTAGTCCTGGTTGTAGTTGGGAGGATGCAATAACGGTGCATGGGTCAACGCGTGTTTAAGTGCATCAAAAGATTGTTGGGCAATCTCGTCCCAAAAGAATTGTGCGTTCTGTTTCAACAACCGTGTAAAACCTTTAGTGACCTCGGCGTAGTTTGGGATGAATCGGCGTAAAAAGTTCGCTTTCCCTTGCAAACTTTGGAGTTGGCGCAAACTCGAAGGAGGAGGCAATTTGATGATAGCCTCGACTTTCGAGGGATCGACGCGAATGCCGGCTTTTGAAACAACAAATCCCAGCAATCGACCTGTTTCTATACAGAAAACACACTTGTGGGGATTCAACCGAATTCGATAATGCCTACACCTCATAAAGATTGCTCGTAGGTGGACAAGGTGATCAGCTCGATGTAAAGAATGAGCAGGCAAATCATCGAGATAGGGTTGCACAATGTGCTTGATGTCATGAAATGCATAAGACATCGCCCGTTGAAAAGTAGCCCCGGCATTCTTAAGCCCAAAAGGTAATTTGCAATAAGCAAATGTCCCCCATGGACAAATGAATGCCGTTTTTGGTTGGTCGGCAGGTAGAATATTGATTTGATTATAGCCCGAGAAACCATCCATGAAGGAAAACATTTCACTTCCGGCACAATCATCAATAATTTGATCGATATAAGGCGTAGGATAGTTGTCTTTTGGACAAGCTCGATTTATATCCCTATAGTCGATACAGATTCTTATTGTTCCTTGTTTCTTATTGACCGGAACAATATTCGATACCCAATCCGTTAACGGGATCGGATAAATGAAACCTGCTTTCAACAGCTTTTCGACTTCTGCTTTAATCGCAGCCGCTTTTCGAGGGTGAATTTGACGCAACCGTTGCCGGACGGGTTTAGCATCCGGGTAGGTCTTTATTTCATGAACAACAATGGCAGGATCAATTCCCGGCATTTCCTCGTAAGACCAGGCAAACACGTCGCGGAATTCTTGGAATAGGGCCTTGTAAGTTTGGATTTCTTCTTCAGTACATGCGGCACCTATATGAATGTTTTCCTCGATTCCGGGCTTCACTGAAATATCAATGGGAATAGTACGAGAAATATTCCCTAAATTCAACTCTGAATCAGAATGTTTCGTTGGATCCTGAGCGTCTTTGACATATTCAGCGGTAAAGATAGATGAAAAATCATTTTCAAATGCATCATCCTTAGGTAAAAACGAAGATCTGTGATGGAGATCCTCCCATGGTAGATCGTCTACACTTAGGATTTCGCGAAGTTGTTCGTCAGATGACACGACTTCGGGAAACGTTATCCGTTCTAAGGGTGAGGTGAAAAGTGACTCTTCACTGACCACATTCATTTGGTCGACTTCGGTTGAATGAAAGTCGGTAAAAGACATGAGAGCTTCATAAGCAATTTCATACGGACTCAAAGGCATAGCATCACCGAGTGAGTCTATCTCAGAGTCAGATGGGACGAACCAAGGATCATCATAAATAATGTTTTCTGATGTAATCATATGAATTGTTGCAAACGAAGGATCTGCGCTGAGTGGAGGGAGAGGAAAAGTTCCCAGTAAACCGGAATCCTTAACTAAACCTACACCAACGTCCCTATAAGGGATTGTCGTCTTACCGACATGCTGGATACTCTCTGAAGAGGCTGGGTCGGATGAAAAGTATGTCAGCTGATCAATAGTCACGATCTTACCGTTATGTGGAAACTTAATTACTCTGAAGACCGATGAAACGACCGCTGTCATAGCATATGACCAACTTCGACCCAAAAGAAGGTTGTAGTCTAGAGGGGCATCAACCACTTCCACATCCAGACTAACGGTTTTACCTTCAACCCCTATAGGCAATTCTTGTAGAATACCAAACGGACGGAACCCACGGCCATCAAAGGCCTTAAGGATGGTGGGGGATTGGTTCAACGAAGGAGAACCAAGCGATCTCCAACATTGAATCGACATAATACACGTAGAAGCTCCCTCATCAATCACAGTCCGATGAATAGGCCTGTTTTTGACTATCACTGGAATTTGGAAAGCCATTTGATGGGGGAGACGTGGTGTACTATTTTCTAGATCAAAGATCATTAGGTTCGGGTCCTGAACATCGACAGCTCCGATAGCCGACAAAAGCAATTTCCGTTGTGCTGGGCATGATTGCAGCACTTCGAGTGCCGACATTGCTGAAGGTGAAACAGCTAAGTCCTCAACAATGTTGTAATTCTGGGCTGCTCTCGCATGTGGATTGAAAGCAGACCTTCGAAGTACACCCTTGGCGGGCGGCTTAATCACTAAGTCTGGGTTAGGTTTTTCGATCTGTAGTGGATCGGAACCAGGAGCTGAGGTTGATGGGTTAGAGTGAGAAGATTCTGCTTCCTTACCATCAACAGGAGCCTTACTACCATAATCTTGCGATCGAGTCGCAATCCTCACATGAGACATCATCAAAATGGGTTCTTCACTGGCATTCGAAGAAGAACCTATCATCTTATTCTCCTGCTCTGGAAATGGATTCTTTAACACAGCAGGAGTGGGAGAACCTTTGACTATTTTCACAACCTCGGCCCGATGAGGGCAATCTCTCGTAAAATGATCCTCTTCACAAATAAGACAAGGATATCGAGGTTTGCGTTTTTCGTCATTGGTTTCCGACTTTTCAGTTTTCTCCTTTGGAGCCTTGTCTGCTTTAGCCTTCTTCTTTCCTTTCTTCTTTCCACCGTTTTTTGATTTGGCCGTAGATGACTCTACAGCGTGAATGTCGGCGGTAAGTTCAGGAGAAGACTCTCCTGTCGGAGAATCAGGCAAAGTGATAATTGGAGTAGTTGAAGCCTTGGAAGACTTCTTCTTGCTCTTCGTAGTCACGATACCAATCATACCATCAGCGGCATGAGATCCCGAAGGAGCAGCAGCGATTTGATTCGACTTTGGAAGATCCGGAATCTTCTCGTGTAACGTACCCGACTGAGTGTAAACTAAGTCAAGGTATTGTGCCTGAGCAATGACTTGCTCCTCAGTAACTACTCCGGCCTTAGCTACATCTTCAGTAATCTTCGGTAATAATGATTTGACAAACCATTCAGCTAAGATTTGGTCCGGGATAAAAACTTTCACTAATCTCCTTCGACGTCTCCACTCATGAATGTGATCAGAAATATACGTGGACGTCGATTGTTTTAGTGAAGTTAATAACTCCGTGCCGTTATCGTATCTGACCGGCAACTGAAAGTGAGTTAAGAACGAGGTAGCTAACTGGCTAAAGTTGTAAAAAGAGGCCCGTGGTAACTCAATGTACCACTTGGCCGCGAGACCAATGAGTGTACGCTGGAAAAGACGTAAGCGGATGGAATCATCTGAGATAGAATTCGAAGCACACCAGAGGTGGTAAGTCATCACATGATTGGACGGATCCTCTCCAGACTTACCTTCGAACTTGGGTATATCGCTGGGCAACTTATTTGGCATTGGCGGCCAGAACTGAAGATATTGAATTGGATCGTTCGTTAGGCGCGTCAAGTCGGGTAAATCCAAAGTTGCAATAAACGGTAACTGCCGGTTAGGATCTCTAAAACTCTGGGTCACAATACCAGCCCCAGGAGGAGGATATCCAGGATAACTAGGAACAGGAGTCGCATTTGGGATATTATATCCTCCTGGAAAACCAGGATTAACCGGACCGTACTGGGGTTGTTGAGGTTGTTGATAAGTGTACCCAGGATACGGTTGATACTGGTAAACCGGTTGTTGGACAGCTTGCCCATGTTGGTACTGTCCCTGGTACGGAGGTTGAACAAATTGAGGTTGAGTAGTGACAACCGTACTTATACCAGGCTGACCTACAGGCATCTGGACCGTGGTTTGAATCGTAGATCCAGACAACGGTAAAGATGTCTGAGGTGTGGTAACAGGGACAGTAGAAACTGGAGCCGTCGATACTCCAGAAGTAAGTATGGTAGATGTAGCGGTAGTTGCAGCAGCCGTTTGAGATGGAGTACTAGGTGCAATTGACGGCTGAGTAACTACCGAAGCTACAGAAGTTTGAACATTTGGCTGGACAGGTTGCGGTTGCTGGGTTGGACCAGAAACTACGGGTTGTCCAGCTTGAGGAACCATCTGTACACTTGGCTGCAACACCTGTTGACCCTGTGATGGATCCCACACTAACATTCCAGGGTATTGACCCGTAACAGGTTGAGGATACTGAGATCCATAACCAGATTGAGGGTAGGATTGATAATTGTAAGGTGCAGTTCCCATACTTGGAACATATGACTGACCTTGAGGTGGTTGATAACCTTGACTTGAGTATTGACCTTGAGGTTGATAACCTTGAGGTAAATACTGATACTGGGGTTGACCTTGACCTTGAGGTTGGTACCCTTGAGGTTGATAACCTTGGGGTTGATACCCTTGAGGTTGCCATCCTTGGGGTTGCCATCCTTGAGGTTGATATTGATACTGAGGTTGACCTTGGGGTACATATTGAGGCTGAGGTTGACCTTGAGGCACGTATTGCACCATAGGTACATACTGACTTTGAGGTTGCCCCCCAGACACGATTTGTGTACCTTGAGGTTGCCCCCCAGGCATTAACTGCGGTTGCCCCCCAGGCGGTAATTGGCCACCTTGAGGTTGGGAAACGGGAACTGAACCTGACATCATGTAAATGTCTCCTACACCCAATGGTATATTACCACTGTTTCCAGCAAATAACCCATGATCAACGGGTTGAGGAGATGCCCCCGCAAAGGTACCAGAAAGTGACTGATACCCAGTGGGAACAGAAGGACCGCCGTGTAAAAAAGATTCAGGACTTTGAGTAAACACGGACGACTGACCAGACATATTTACAGGAGTATAAATACCTCCAGGTGGAAAAGGAGTACGAGGTGTAGAAAAACCTACTGAGTTGTCTAAAAAATTGGTTAACGCAAGGTACCAAGAAGTACTTCTAGGAGGACTGTAAAAGATGGATTCACGCTCCCTTAGATCAATAGTAAGTTGACCTTCAAGGTGAGAGACACCTATATCTTCTTCTGGAGCAAGTTCTTCTATAGCAATCAAACCAGTAGGAAGATTTTCGGTGATAATTCTTTCTATTCTTGGTGAATCTGGAACACTAGAAGTTGGAGTAACAGGTTCAGATATTTCAGGTTCTTCGCCTGTTTCACTGGCAGATGAAAAACTACCAGCAAGCTCGGAAACTGTAACAGCTTCGGGATTATAACCTGTCTCTAAACTTTGGTAATCTGGATGGACTACCAAGGAAGATTCTCCTTCTTCAGGTGAACCTACTCTACTGTCACTAGGAGGAGTTACAAGGACCTTTAACCCTTCGTACTGACCCGGAACGTCTTCAGGAGATTCACCCCGCGATTTACGGAGTTTTCTTAACAAATCTATTCCGGTAACAATCTCAGGAGACTTGCCCCGAAGTCGACGGGACTGTCTCGGTAATTCCGCCACAATTAAAGATTTTAACTACAACACACGAAAACAAAGTAAAAATTTCAAATCAAACCACCTAAAGTCTTCTAAAGAAGCAAACAAATTTGAAGCACACGCCTAAATAATCTAGAGCGTCAAACCAAACACAAACAGTAGTCTTCCGGACCAAAAGCGCTAGTTGGTGATTAGGCCCAACCTCGCAGGATTCAGTACAGAAATGGCGGGTGGAACAGTTACCCCGGCAACCTGCTTAATGAATAGACCGGCACAAGTTCCTCCACTTTAACCGTCTCGAAGTGAAGTGAACCCCCCAGAAAATCCAAGTGAGTATAACCGACGTCTGCTCCAGGTACAGTGGGACCTTCCCTCCACCGTCACCTCGGTAGAACCCTAAAGATTATGGTCACTAAAGTTACCAATCACAACAATTACACCTGGGGGAACAGTCTAAACTCCGACAGCACGCAAGGGCAGAGTAACAAGCTCAATCCCCTTACCGGCTCCTTGACAATAATCCAAGGTTTACCGATAAGTGACCCCTGGCTCCTCGACAATGGTTAATCCGAGGTTTACCGTTTGTAATACGTACTGTCTGGCGTCGTTCCCAACGAGGGGGAATGATCCCCTCACTGGTTCGGACACGAGCTCGTGCTTCTCCTTTAAGAGGAGCTTTCCCAGAGTGCAACTGAAACAATTGGATTTATTCTACTCAAGATAAACTATCTGTTTGGTTTTGTAGTCTTGGAGAGTTAAGTACTCACCTACTCCAAGACCCTAGCCTAAGCTATGTTGGTGTTTCAGAGCCCTAGAAAAATAAAAATTACTAGATTGATTTTAATTTAAGCGTTACTTTTAAGGTTGTTTCTTAAGTCAAAAGGTGATGGAAGTGAAACCAGTGGTGTGTTGACTCGACTCGAAACCACTACAAAATGCACCTAGGATGATTTACCCACTACTTTACTTTTTCGATGAATTGCTTAACTAAAAAGTTGAGAGAATGCAATCTTTATAAAAGCAACTTCTTAATTGAAGACAATCAAAGAAACAATTCGTTTGTCTTTTCCAAGCATAAAAACATGACCGCTCTTTACATGCACGAAAAAACTCTTTTTCTCTTTCAAAAACAAAAAGCTACTTGAAACAAGACTTTTAAAGAAGATGTTTTTGTATTTTTCTTTTAATAAAGCAAATAAATCTAAGGTAACAAAAATCAATCTTAACAACTATTAAAATCTACGAAAATTCACTCATAAGCAAACTAAAAGGTAAATTTACTCTAAGCAATCTTAACGAGGCCAAAACCAACAATGATTATTCTAAGGTGTTTTACTTGATCACAATCAAATCAAGGACTAGCTTATTGCAGAACCAAAAACTAGCCAAAACAAAACTCTAATCTTTTTGTTCTTTTGTAAAATGGAAATCAACACTTTATAAACAAGTAATTCGAAATTTGACCCAAAACAACTTAAATGGCAAGCTGCTCACACAAGGAGACTTTACGACAGGCCCGACTTCTAAGAAGGCTGACAAACCAGAGAGATCTAAGGCTGGACAACTTTCTACCGTCAAAGTCACTACAGGACCTATCCAAAAATCAAACCCTAGGCCTAAACTTCGTTGAAATCCACTAAAACACTCAAAGCTCACAAAACAAGTTCAGGTGAAAATTTTTGACAGGGTACTAAAGGATCTGGGCAGAAAACACTAAGAAAAATCAAAATCTAAAAGCAATTAAAGCAAAAAATGGAATTTTCCTAAATTTTACAGGAAGACGCAGGCAACCCGTTATAACAGGTGCGGGCCCGCTCTGTGCAAACGGCAACAGCGCGTCCAAAGACGCACTGTGCAGTACTCAGAGGGTGCGTCCTTCTGGAAAAGTTAAGAAAAACCAAATCTAACTAAATCTAAAGCTAAGCCACCCAAATACTAATTCTCACAGTCAAAAACCAGAAAATAAAAATGATTTTCTCAGAGCAAAGTTCACACAAAGGAAAAGACTTTCTCATTAATGGATTCCCCAGCGGAGTCGCCAATTTGTCGTGGCGGAAAAAGTCGTTTGTGCGGACACAACTGACCTCCCTAGGAGTCTAAACTCTCTAGCGACAAACAAGACAAAATGGAGTGATCTTTCTCTAAATATACCTTTTAAAACATGAAAACTACAAGTGTTTAGGCTTACCTTATTCCAAAACGCTGTTGTTGTAGTCCGTCCTTGCCGATCCGGATGAGCTCCTCCTTCACATCAATTCCTGCAACCACAAACAATCAAACAATTACCAAGCACTTGCATTTCATATAATAAAACATATATTCAACATGCAGACCAAGGAACACATGAAATAACTCATTAACACAAGCTATTGAGAAAAATAAACCAGTTTGTATTAATAACGAAACAAAGAAACTCTTACAACCTGGCCTTGGTGTTGTGCAAGTTCCTCCCAGGGTCCATCAAGGGTTTTCCTCTACTTTGACAAAGCTCACCCACTTCCAAGTAGAATCAAGCAAAGACAATCTCTCCTCACAAGGTTCTAAATGGGAGTCCTAATTCCTGCAGCATTTACCCAAAGAAAATGTATAGCTTCAACCTCCTCTCCCTCTGGCTCAATGCCTTTATTTATAGTGCTGTAAAGAGGTTATTCAGGTCCACCATCAATGGGATAATCCCCCTCTTTGGGTGGGATAGCTCCCTTATTGATGGGATAAGTTCCTCCTTAATAGGGATACATGAACCAACTGGAGGCGCATCCATTTCATCAAACCGACCTCTAGAAAGTTCTAGAAGTAACCACAAGTAACTTTTTTAAGATGAAACTTGCGCATTTTGCCTTTTACAGAAGGACGCACCTATCCCTTAACATACAGAGCGTCCAAGGACGCAGTCTTTGTGAACATTGTGAGCGTCCCCGCAGGTAAGGCTTGAGAGAACCTGCGTCCCCAGAGATAAACACATTTTTTACAAGACTTTCTCTCTTTTTTGAGTTTGAGATGGATAGCAGAGGCATAAGACTTGCCTAAGAGGGTAGCATGACTGTTGATTGAGCCATACTAACTGTAAATAGTCATGGTGACATTTTTTTAGTGTAACAATGCCTCAATGGCAAGTTTCTCACTTCCGACGACAGGTATACATCAATGACCTTCGACCGAAAGATTTTGCATGGTGTTCGACGCCAAGTCCTTTATTCACACCACGTGAATTGTACTGCGGTACCTTGAGGGTCATTATCATTATCGGTGATTCCTCTCGCGCTTGTTAACGGTTTACCTCATTGACCGGCAATCAAGCGATGTCTTTCCATGTTCGACTTCAGAACATTTCTCACATGGATCGACTTGTACTTAGAGTGAAGATCGAACGAGTTTGAAGACCCCGGATCTAGTTTCATCCATCCGTGCTGCGATATATATTCAGGAAAGATAAATACATTGACATGTACATCATTGCAGCAGATAATCATCCTACTCAAAGGATGATAATTTCATCAAAATTATTAGTCTACCATCAGACGATTGTCTGTTCTATGTACAGAAAAATGAATTTATAAAGCTGAGCATGGGAATGCCCGCCTCAGCTAGATCATGAAAGCAGCATGAAAAATAATGTATTGTATTGTATCTTATTACAGGTCTCCTCCCAGCATTGGATGAACTTCGGATCCCCCTGATAAAGCATTTCACCCGATAAACAGCCTCATACTTTAGGGGACAACTGTTATAGACATTTTTGTGCCTTACAGCATTGAGCATAAAATGTCCATAATCTAAGGGATCCAAAGTCCCTAAACATGTTGTTCCTACCCCTAGAGGAACAAGGCTAACAAACCACAGCAATTCACAGAAGTTCTCCACCAAAAACTGCTAAAAAACAAGTCAATTCAGGATCAATTCAGTGGCTCCACTAGTTGTTTGCGCTGAATGTCAAAGCCAACACTGGCTACCTGCGTTGAATGTCAAAGGAAGCACTGGCTACCTGTGCTGAGCGAGAGTTGACATGTGGCAAGTTCATTTCTCAAGGTGTCAAAACCCAGGAAGCTTCCAAAATGACACTTGCCTCAAGGAATTCGACTATGATGAGTAAGAGGTTCCAAATCTCCAAGTGGAAGCAAGAACCTCCAAGTGGAATCAAGAACTGACAGAGGGAGAGGACACTAGTCAGATCTCAAGCTGACTCATCCTCTCTCCAAACATCTATATATGGATCTCTCCTCCATGAGATCTAGAGGCTGGAATTTTGTTATTGCAAAGAATTGCTGTTGGTTTGAGATTGGAATCATTGGGAGCTTAATGCTTTGAAGGGGGTGAAGATAGGAATTCCATTTGTTGGGAAGGAGATGCTGGATTGGAGCCCTCTGGGTTGTATCTCTTCCTGAACCTTGTTATTCATCAATAAAGCTATCTTGGTTTCTCCTATATACTGATGTATCTTTGATGTATGATTGCATTAGTATGTTTAGTTTATTTCTAATCCTGAACTAGTTATGAATACGAATCCATGTCTTGTGTAGTGTTCTCTTCTTGTGATCTTGCAGAAACCTCTTGAAGTTGGGCAAGCGAGAAGGCAAGTAGCTGGGAACTCTCAAAGAGAAGGGAAACTAGATCGAGGGACAAACGGAAGACACCGGTTAGTCCATCCATCTCTCTTCATTCTTAATTCATAAAGGAAGAATACTAGAATAGTTGTCTCTGTTTGTTGCTAAGGCACTGTCACACCTTAGGTGGATAGGATTGTCCTGCATAGGCATTTTTCCCCACAACACACAGGGAGTGGCCACTTGTCCTCCTGCCAACTGCGTCTGCTTAATTCGTCAGTTCGGTTTTTTAGTTACATTGCGGAATGATTCATCTGCCACCTTGGCGGTCAAATCAGACCTCAAATTCTTATAGATCGCAGCTTAATCCCCTATCAATTCTGGTTTCCCTTGTTAGGGCCTAAATCTACCTTAGGCTGAGAAAGGCAGGTCTAGGGTAACATTAGGAAAATATGGCAAATAATGCTAGAGATGACTGATGTAAAGACTAATTTTAGGCAAGGTATATGCTCAGAGGAATTTGATTGATTTTAATGGTTGTTTGCTGGATCAGATGAGAAAGGCAGTTTTGGGTCCAAGGAATGAACTCAGTTTTGCAGAGGTTTCTATGGGGCGAGGTATGAATGTAATTTAGTACTTTGAATTAAGTGAAATGGAGAGTCTTAAGACTGGTGAGGAGTTGGAGAGGGCATGGAAGTGTCATGAATCCTCTTCAAACAGTAGAAAACATGTAAAACTAAATAAACACTAAGGTGGAGCACTGCAACATCAATGATTTCCACCTTTATACTTCATTCATTTAGTTAAGCAGAAAAGAGAGAGATAATGGCACACATAAACATATGACAACTTTAATAACAAAAGGAAAAACAATACTAAGTCATCTTGCCACAAGAATCCCACAAAATGCTGCAAACCCTGGTCTATTTCCTTGCCAAATTGCAAAAATGACGTACAATAATGCTCAAAGAATTCACAAGAGTCCAACCTTGACAAATCACTGAAGAAACACATGATATAGACATTCAAACCACCTGTGTTATACATCAGGGGTCAAATCCATGAGAAAATGGGTGGTTTAAACCATATCTAAACTAGGAACACAAAAGTAGGCAGTAGAACAAATTGTCTCTAAAACTTAGAAAACTGATTCATTCAACTCAAAACCACCTACAACTGATGTATCTACCTCCATAAGTCAATTTTTATCATTTTTAAATCATAGTACATGAATATACATCATATCACATCATGAATTTGACCATGAGAGAGAAAAAGTCAAACTGGAAGAAAACTAGGCAAAATTTTGAGCAAACAGGCAAAATTCGCACTTTTTCATCTTGTGCGTAACGCCATTTTTTCTGTGCGTAGCGCTTTTTCCAAGCTTCTTTGGTAAGGCTTCCCGAAGTCCAAATCAGGTGCACGATAGCTCATTAAAAAGACCAGTGAGTCTACTTTTTGGAAAAACTTGAATTTTTTTATTTGGAGTCCATTTACCCCTCCAAAATTGCAATCTCCCAAGACTGCTTCCTGTGTGGCCAAAAAGTGGCAAAAAGGGCATTTTTAGGGTGTTTTTGGCCCTTTTGGAGGTTCAAAACTTGTCAAAATTTCCTAGAAATTTCTGAGCATGCATAACTTTTCATGATGAATCCAAAAATGCAATTTTTTCTTCAAATTGAGGTCCCCATCAAAATCGTAGCGCCGGTGGCACTATGCATCTGCAGGAAAAACCTATTTTTTGCCTGAAAAATTAAAAAATGCTAAAAAGTTCACCAAATTTCTTGAAATTTAGCATGAGTGATCTATGTTATCTGCTATGTGAGGCCAATGAAGCTTCAGCAAGATCTTGAGCTAATCATGCTCTTTCTTGCTGCTCAAAGTTCTCTTTAAGTTGGCTTTTAGTCTTCTTATCCTTGTCTTACAAATCTTGTTCCGAGCCAAATAGTGATAAGCCATGTGGCGTAGCATCTTTTTCTCCTTGTTGGCTTTCTCAAGCAACTTCTCCAAGTGAATATTTACCCTCTCTAGCCATGATTCCTGGTCAACATCAATCTCTTGCTTAAGGGGTGTCAATTTGACTTTCCTTCTTTTTGTTGCTTGCCTGTTTGCCCTTATGGTTTGCAGCTCCATGATTGTTTTTTTATCCTCAAATTACTTGCTTTGTTGCTCAAGGAAGTTAATGATCCACTTATTCCTCTCAAGGTCAAGAGATAGGGCATGGATGTCAGCTTCTTTCTCTTTTATGACCTCCTTTAGTCTTGAGTTTTGGGAACTCAAATCAATATCCTCCTCCCGAATCAAAACAAAATCTCTATCCTGACCTTGAAAAGGCCCTTCACCAAGCAATGGTTGCTTTCCTTTATCCTGTACCTATACTGCTGAAGAAGAAGGCAAAGCCCCTTTCACCCCAGGTGAAGATAGCATTTGCCTGTGGCCTGATGAAGGAAACGAGACCCCTTCCACCCCAGGTGGAGATAATACTCGTTTTGCAACTGCAAATAGTCTCCTTGTGCCTTTTTCATAAGTGACAAACATTGGCACACCTGTCGTTCTAGTCTCATGACCCTTTGGCTGATTTGAAGGCCCTCCTTCCTCTTGAAACACTGATGGGGTCACCTGAGGGTTTTTGAAAACCTCATGTGAAATGAAGGTATCCCATGAAATATTCAGCAAGCTCAGATGATGCAAAACAAAAAATTTGATCAATGAAAAATTATAAACACTACTGAAATTTTGAGGAGGAGGTTTCCTTTGCACCAATGTAGCCACCTTCTCAATATTTCTACATATGAAATAGGGGAGGTTCATCATCCTCACTCTAGTGAAATGCATCAGCAATCTAACATGGTAAGTGTACAAGTGAGAAAACCTCCCTTCACAGGTGAAATATTTCATAATGAGCTTCATGAGTGGAGCATAAGTGTCTTGTAGGTATCTGAAAGGAAAAACCCTACTGATTTGCCTTTGATAACTAGCCTTGATGTAAGGCTCATCATGCTCTTTGCTCGCATGTTGTCCTTTGTTCCACTGTTCTCCCACATTAAGAATACCTATTGCTGCTGCAATAGTTTCAGGTGTCAAAGTGAAAGATACACCTGCTAGGTTCACCTGGTCATTGTGAAGATGAAGAACAAATAGCCTAGCAAGCTCATGATGATATTTCACCCTCTCCACCATCTCACAAAACTAGTAGCAAGACTGATATTTAAAACATGTTACTGTAAGAGGGCAAGCTAGTAACTCTGTGAGAGTGGTGAGCTCCTCTCGGATGTGTTTTCCTCCCTTATGTGGTTTTCTTGGTGTTATAGCTCCAAATCTCACTCTTGATATTTGTGATGCTGCACTCATGGCCTAGGGAAACCCCTCCTTCTAGACCTAGTCCAGATTTGAAAAATCTTTGGGCATACCGAACCTCCGTAAAGACTGCTACTAGTTTTACGCCTTTTCAGTTATTTTATGGGATGGAATATATATTTCCTATCGAATGTGAAATTCCATCTCTTAAGTTAGCTGTTGAGCTCCTTCTAAAGACTTCTAGTCTCGAAGAGCACCTCCTTCATTTGGAACATCTCAATGAGCAGTGTCAAGATGCTGCCACAATCAATGAGGCTCATAAGAAAAGGGTTAAAACGCAGTATGATAAAGCTATCCATCCTCAAGTCTTTTCTGAAGGCGACCTCGTCTTGGTCTACGACCAAGATAAGGATGTTAGGATATTCCGACACATAGGATATAGTTAAGATCAACTTGGTCTAGTTTAGAGTTAGGTATAGAGTTAGGTAAAGTGTCTTTCTTTACCGTTGTACATATTGTAACTTACAATCCGACGGTCACGATATGTAGTGATCCGACGGTTCACTCTCACCTCGGTATTATCGACACTTGATCCGTGGCTTGACACCCGATTGGTCCATGAGTTCTATTTAAAGCGCATGGAGGGTCATTGTTCGAGTTATCCGTGCATGAGAGAAGCTTATGTAAATTTTCATTCTTTGATTAATAAATTGTCTGTACCCACGTTGGGACAGGCCGTGGACTGTTTCCCTCCTTGCACTCTGAGGGTTTTAACCACGTCAAAAATACTGGTGTATTGATTTGAGATCTGGTTGTGAGCGGTGTCCTTTTGGTATTCTTTCTGAGGAACTTACCCTGTAAATTCCTACATGGTATCAGAGCTATTTGAGGGCTGCGTCCATTGGTGATCCAAATCTGAAGCCGGTAGAACTGCATGCGGCTGTCGTTTCCTAGATCTGCTATTTCTGACTGCTTTCAGGCCGAGAGGACTACTCTGTTGCGTTCGGAGCATCTGTTTCAGTGAGGAACCCCTTTCGTTTCACGCGAAAAGGTTTCCGGTAGCCCTAGCTGCGTCATTTTTCAGATCGGGAGGTATACAGTGTTTTTTGTAGTTTACTGTCATTTTCTCTCTGCTTATTTCGGTTTCGGTTTATTTAGCCTTTTTTTTCCCGGATCTATACCTTTCATTTCTGCGTATGCTCTTTGCCCTGCGACTCTGTGCGATCTGGGCAAATCAGAAACAGAAAGAAAGGATTTTTCTCATGCGTATGCTCTTTTCCCTGCACCTTAGTGTGATCTTGGAAAATCAGAAACATTGAGAAAAATATTTAGTTTTTCGGTTAAAAGCTAACTTTGAGATTTTTTTTAAAATTCTAGTTTTTTGGCTAAAGCTAACTTCGAGCCGTAAGGTTCGTTTTTCTTTGCATATTCGTGTTGGGTTTTGTGTTTTGTGTTTTGTAGGGGAAAAGAGCCTTCCCAAGGCAAGCACGCAAATCGAGGCCCCCCCCCCCCCCCCCCCCCCCTCTCTCTCTCTCTCTCTCTCTCTCTCTCTCAAATATTTTGTATAGATCAATTGGTTCAAAGAATTTTTAAGAGAGTAGAGGTCTTGGGTTCAAGTCTCCATTTTGTGGGGGCGGATTTTTTCATTCCCGCACATTCGCGCACTTTGCCGGCAACGTCAACAATTTTTTTTCAAAAAGCCATAACTTCTTCATCCGGAAGCCTTTTTCAGAGCCGTTTTTTTTAAAACCGCCTATTTTTTCGAGATCTATCCATTGGACCACTTACTTTCAGCATCTTCAGCTTCAGGTTTTTTTTCAAAAAATGGAAAGTCCATGCCAAGTCATTCTTGACAGCACTAACTACTTCCAATGGGTAGCCTACATGGGAGATTTACTTAGAAGTAAAGGTCTCTTCAGAATAGCCACAGACCAAGAGAAGAAACCCAAAGATGAAGACAAGGCCGAAAAATGGGAAAATAGACAAGATCAAGCACGTGGTTTGATAGGAATGTCTGTTTCTCCTGATCTTAGATTCCACATTGCAGAAATTGAAACTCCTCATGAAGCATTAGAAAAACTTGCTAAAGTTTTTGGGATTAAAAATGAAATTAGAGCCCATCAACTTGAGAATGAGTTGCTTACTTTGGATCCTAATAATTTTTCTTGCATTGAAGATTTCTTGTCCAAATTCAAGACCCTTAGATATCTCTTGGAAGGTGTTAAAGTTAAGAAAGAAGATGGTAACCTTATTTATTCCATCCTTACTAAGTTGGGACCAGCCTACTCTGTATTTGTTTCCACTTTCCATTCTACAAGGGAAGCTTTCATTTGTCAAGGCAAAGACTACAAACCCCCTTCCTTTGACTCCTTTTGTGATTCCTTAATAAGAGAACAAGAAAAACTCTTACACCTTGGTCTTCTTAATCTTGGAAACTCTTCCTCGAAAGCGTTAGCCGCCCAGCAGCAACCAAATTCAAAGAATCCTAAGAAGTCTTATCCTCAAAGGAATGGTCCTAAACCAACTCAGCCTCAAGATGAAAGATCATTTCAGCAAAATGACAAGACCAATAAAAACAAATGGAAGAGGACTGACAGACATTGTAACTTTTGTAATCGAGATGGCCACTTAGAATCTAAATGCTTTAAGAAGATGGAAGCCTTGGAAGCCGCAATGAAGAAACATAACATCCATGTGGAGCCTACTTCAACTTCAACTTCCGGAATGGCACTTTCTGCATGTCGTTGTCAATCATCTCAGTCTGGTTATGCATTAAATGTATCTTCTTCTTCTTCTCATTCTCATGAGTGGCTCATTGATTCTGGAGCCTCTTATCACATGGCCAAAAACCAAGCCATGTTTTCTTCTTTAAAAGATTGTAACACCAAAAATATATATGTTGGTGATGATAGATCTCTTAGTGTTGTAGGGACTGGAACTGTTCATCTAGACAATGGTCAGTTTAATGATGTATTATGTGTTCCAACCTTATCCTCCAACCTTCTATCTGTCTATCAGATAACTCATTCAGGTGAAGGCAAAATTGTTGAATTTTCACCTCATGATGTTGTAATCAAGGATCTAAAAGATCCTAAACAGATTCTAGCTACTGGTCTTGCTGATGATTCCACAAGGTTGTATAAGTTTCACAACTTTGGGTCATCAAATCTTCCCTCAGCATTTGTTGCTCATAATGATGAAGTGAGCAAACTTTGGCATGAGCGATTTGGTCACTTAAACTATCGCTCCCTTCAGCATCTATGTAAAGAAAATATGGTGACAGGTCTTCCTATGGTATCTTGCAGAGATGGTGTTTGTTCCGGATGTGTACTCGGAAAACATCATCGGGACAGTTTTGACAAACGTGCCTCTTGGCACGCCTCAGCCCCTTTACAGCTTGTGCACAGTGATTTATGTGGTCCTCTTCCTGTTGCTTCATTC
Organism: Pinus tabuliformis; assembly: GCA_031772625.1. Lineage (NCBI taxonomy): Eukaryota > Viridiplantae > Streptophyta > Pinopsida > Pinales > Pinaceae > Pinus > Pinus tabuliformis. The sequence continues at coordinate 1,325,838,703 of CM062805.1, read as the reverse complement.
TCTGGTTGCAAGTACTTCTTAACCTTCATTGATGATTTCTCCAGACGCACTTGGGTATACTTCTTAAAACTCAAGAGCGAAGTATTTAACACTTTTTTGGCCTTCAAAGCCTTTGTTGAAAAACAATCTGGACATCAAATTCTTAAGCTAAGAACTGATAATGGTGGAGAATATGTTAAAAACACATTCATCAACTTTTGCACTGAAAATGGAATTCAAATGCAACATACTGTTCCATACACTCCACAACAAAATGGTGTAGCTGAAAGGAAAAATCGCACCTTAAAGGAAATGGCTAATTGTATGCTGCAATCTAAAGGACTCAGTCTTAGTTTTTGGGCCGAAGCAATTAATTGTGCAAATTATATAATCAATCGCACTCCTACTAAGGTTCTAGAGAATATCACTCCAGAAGAAGCTTGGAGTTCCATTAAACCAGATGTAAGTCACTTTCGTGTGTTTGGAAGTGAAGCATGGGCCCATATTCCAGATGAAAAGCATAAAGCTTTAGAACCTAAGAGTGAGAAATGTACTTTTGTTGGATATTCTGAAGATGTAAAAGGTTACAGACTTATTCCATTTAAGTCCAAAAATGTTATCATTAGAAGAGATGTAAAATTTGATGAAAATAAATCGGCCTGCGAGCCTAGTCCGGCGGATGTGCCACCTCTTCCTATCTCTTCTACTTTTGAAAACATTTCTTCTTCAGATGATGAAAGTGAGGATGACAATCCTCCCCCACCTCCTCAGGATCCTCAACTTCCAAGATGGGTCCGTGCTACTCGAGATGCAGCAGGTGATCTTGCCGGTGATCCTACAGATCAGCGACGTACACGTTCTCAGTTTGAAAGAGCCTCTTCTTTACTGGCTCAAGCTCCAGTAAATCATGATCCTGACACTTTTGCAGAAGCTTCAGGCCATCCACATTGGGAAGCAGCTATGAATGAAGAATATCATTCATTGATGACAAATGATACATGGGATCTTGTTCCTCTACCAACGGGACGAAAACTTGTAAGATGTAAATGGGTTTACAGAACCAAGTATGGACCAGATGGCAAAATTGATAAACATAAAGCTCGTCTTGTTGCTAAGGGCTTTTCACAGGTTGAAAGAATTGACTACACTGAAACCTTCGCCCCTGTTGCCAAAATGAACTCTATCCGCCTTGTTCTTTCCCTTGCTGCCTCTTTAAAATGGGAAGTCCATCAAATGGATGTTAAATCTGCCTTCTTGCATGGGGACTTGTAGGAAGAAATCTATATGGAACAACCCATTGGCTTCATACAAACAGACTCAAGCCTTGTGTGTCGACTTAAGAAATCCCTTTATGGTCTCAAGCAGGCTCCTCGGGCTTGGTATGCCAAAATGGATAGCTTTCTTTTAGAATCTGGCTTTTCTAGGTGTCATTCTGACAATATTGTCTACACCAAGAAAGTGGGTGACTCTCTTATCATCCTTGTTCTTTATGTTGATGATCTTATCCTTACTGGTAGTGATCCCAACCTTATAAACCATGTGAAGTCTATCCTTAAAAAGAAATTTGAAATGACAGACTTAGGACACTTACACTATTTTCTCGGTCTTCAAGTCTTGCAATCCAAGGAGGGTATTTCCCTTTCCCAGTCAAAGTATGCTTGTGATATTCTTCGTCATTTTCACATGGAAGACTGTAAGCCAGCCCCTTCTCCCTTTCAGTCTGGAGTCAAACTTTCAGTCTCTTGTTCTTCTCCTGAAGTTGATGCTACCTTATACCGTCAACTTGTAGGAAAACTCTTGTACTTAACCCATACTCGTCCTGATCTTTCCTTTGCTGTTGGCCTTGTTGCTCGTTTTATGCAAAACCCCCGTGAAAGTCACTGGAAAGCAGCCAAAAGAATACTTCGTTATGTTCGAGGTACAGTACAGTTTGGGATTCATTACAGTGCCAAAGCAGCTCCTCTGTTAGTTGGTTTCACTGATTCTGATTGGGCTGGTGACCCTGATGATCGGAAGTCTACTGCCGGTTATGTCTTCACTCTTGGTTCAGGACCTATTACATGGGCTTGTAAGAAACAGGCTGCCATTTCTCTTTCGTCAGCAGAAGCAGAGTATCGTGGTGCCGTGGAAGCTAGTAAGGAAGCCTTGTGGCTTCGTCAGATCCTATCAGAGTTTGGCTTTGAGCAGCAGCATCCAACCTCCCTTTGGTGTGATAATCAAAGTGCCATTCAGCTATGCAAAGATCCAGTCCAGCATCAGCGCAGCAAACACATCGAACTACACATGCACTTCATCAGAAAACTCATTCATGACCATGCTCTTGAAGTACAATATTGTCCAACAGATGATCAGATTGCAGACATCTTCACAAAGGCTCTCACAGAGGCGAAGTTCACTAAACTTCGATATATGCTTAGAGTTCAGGAAGTTGTCACTAAGGGGGGATAGGCTCTAGTGCCTCCTTCCTTCTCCTATTGTGTCATATTTGTAAATCCTTCAATCCTATCCCAAGTTGTTCTTAAGGGGGGATGTTAGGATATTCCGACACATAGGATATAGTTAAGATCAACTTGGTCTAGTTTAGAGTTAGGTATAGAGTTAGGTAAAGTGTCTTTCTTTACCGTTGTACATATTGTAACTTACAATCCGACGGTCACGATATGTAGTGATCCGACGGTTCACTCTCACCTCGGTATTATCGACACTTGATCCGTGGCTTGACACCCGATTGGTCCATGAGTTCTATTTAAAGCGCATGGAGGGTCATTGTTCGAGTTATCCGTGCATGAGAGAAGCTTATGTAAATTTTCATTCTTTGATTAATAAATTGTCTGTACCCACGTTGGGACAGGCCGTGGACTGTTTCCCTCCTTGCACTCTGAGGGTTTCAACCACGTCAAAAATACTGGTGTATTGATTTGAGATCTGGTTGTGAGCGGTGTCCTTTTGGTATTCTTTCTGAGGAACTTACCCTGTAAATTCCTACAAAGGACACCTTGGGGGAGGCAAGTTCAAGCCTATGTGGTACAGTCCCTTCATTATTAAACGAGTTTTAGAAAAAGGGGCGTATGAGTTAATTGATTTTGAAGGAAACAAGTTGGCGGAGCCCTGAAACGGGCTCTACCTCAAGAAGTACTTTGCTTAAGTAGTAACTAGGCAATGGCTTCTTTGTACATTTTGTATATTTGTACATATCTCATCGAGAGTTTTTGATATCGACACTTTTTGGTCTACTGTGGCAGGAGTTGATGGATGACTTGGTCTATTTTGGATTCGCCGATGGTGCTAGTCGGCACACTCGGAACCTCGCTTCCGCAGCTTGGGTACTCTACTATCCAACTGGTCAATTGATGGTGTCAAGGGGAGTATGCATTGGTCCCACTTCAAATAATATGGCTGAGTATACTGCCGTCATTAATTTACTATCCGAAGCCATTTCTTATGAAATTGATTCGTTGGTAGTTTATCTTGATTCACAATTGATAGTGTCACAATTGAATAACATTTATCAGGTAAGGGATCCATTTTCATATCGCCAATATTTAAGGGTGAGGTTGTTGCAAAGATCATTTACTTACATTAATTATTTGCACATTCCAAGATCTCATAATTGGTTAGCTGATTCTATTGCTAATCAAGTATTAGACTGGCACATCAATCATTCATCACAATAAAATCAAGCATCAAAAAGTCGACCTGTATATATATATCATAAAACATCTCGAGTGTACATAAGTGTGTCCAAAATAATATACAAAAATTGGGACCCAAATGCCCATAATCATGTCTAGTACATCTAATGCCCTGGCTCAGGATGAGCAGCTAAGTAGGTAACTATCGCATTGGCCACATTCCTAAGAGTGCGAACCCAGTCACGTGGCATGCCAACCACATGACGCTACATATCTATAGGAAGATCCTCTATTGCCACCATCGGTACCCCGTGGGTGAGTCTCACCAAGTGCCATTGAACTGTGTGTAGCAATCGCTCTGTGTCTGCAGCTGCCTCTTTGGCCCCTCGACTGCGACATCTCTGCCATGGGAACTCGTCTAGTCATACCGGCCCAATATCTGGAACATGATCATCATATTAATCATTTGAATCCTCTCAAAAATATTTTTCAAAATTCATTAATTCAAAAAAATCACAAAAAAAATCAAAAAAATAAAAGCACTTACCTATGTCGCCCCATGCTGCAGTCGATGGTAATACTAGATCGAGATCCCCTCTGAAATCCAACCCAACATAAGGGTAGTCATCTATGGCAATGATTTGTTGCTCCCACTAGGAGAAGAAGTCATCATCAAATGCAGTCCGTGGGACATCCCCACCGCCTAGACGTTTCATCAAGTCATCCCACCTGCCCATGCGTGGATCTCGTGGGGTGTTGATTGAAACTGGCACTTTAGGACGAAGTGTTGGGACCCTCTCAAAAAAGAAATAACACAAAATAGTCCCATATCTGAAGTTTTTGGTCTGCGCTCTCTTGATGGAAGTAAGCTGGCTTTTCAAGCTAGCCAGAAGAGGAGTACACCAGTCAAATGCGGTACTGAGACAATCTACCACCAAGCTCATGGCTAGCCATGATGCCTGGTGTAGAGAAGCTGATCCGTTCACTCTAGCTATAGTGAACAAGATTATCCTCAGCAATAGACTCTCCACATGTTTGATTGGAATTTGACTTCCAATCTTCTCTGGATGTCCCGGGCAATATATATGTACGTAGTCCTTGATCGAGAGACTGCCTCATGTCCTGCCCCTCGAATGTACTACCTCTCCCCTTCGGGAAAGGCCTATGATGAAATAAATGTCTTCCACTTCTATCCTGAGTGGCATCTGGTCAATCATAAATTAATCATCCTCGATGCTCTAGTAGCGAATGAGCATCTCAAGCAAGCGTGTGTTTGCTTTCATATTTGGCATGTTGAAGAATTTTAGCAAACCACATCCCCATAAGGCATCCAAAGCATTGGGATCGTTCATAACCTCATCATCCACTGAGGTATGCTCTCTTTCTCGCCAAATGGCTAGCATCCTGAAGAAAAAATGATTTTAGACCATTAGTTTTTTTGTTTGAAATGTTCGCGGCATATACGCAGGTCCATTTACACACAGTCGCGTGTAGGGCCCACGTGTACACGGGTTTTATATATCCAACCCGCGTATACACTGTGATGAAATTTTTGACAAACAGTTCAACGGTAAAACTTAAATTAAAAATTCTAGAACTAGTCACAATTGAATGCAAGACAAGTATAAAGGTTACGTGGTGATTTTGGAAGGATCTAAATGGTTGAATTTGGCATATGGAAAAGTTTGCTTCTTTTGCTCCACCCCTCTGCTCTCAAACTCAAATGGTGAAAATGGTGAGTCCAAAAACTATTTTATAGGCTTTGAAAATGCAAAATTTTTTCAAAACTTGATTTTGTTTGGTCTCATGTAACTTTTAACTTGGGATCTTGGAATGTTGAGAATGGTTTGATTTTCAGGACATTTTGGACGTTTTTTGACAGTTTCGAGTCGGTTCCATGACTACTGACCCGTCATGGCAGGTATCGTTTTCTCACTGGCATATAGGTTAGGGAAGCCATTTTTCCGTTGCATTATGCACACTAGCCTCCATTTGTCGATACATTTGCCATATGGTCAACCCCCTCATGTTATGGTTTGTAAACCACTTTCACTCGCCGATTTTTTAATCATGACACAATGGTAGAGCCATCCTTTTCATGGGCATCGTAGTTAGCACCTCACTGACATTTTTTGCCCATGTTTCTCCAATCTAAGTAGGCTCGGGAGTCCTCTGTAGTCCCGCCATGACTTATGCGATGAAGACTCATTCCTCTTTGCTTCTTCACTTCATGTTGGCTTTATACCCTAGAGTCTCCTTTGTGTTGAGTTGTACTACTTCATTGTATTTTGACCATTTGCACCCTTTTGGCCTTAAGCCGGCTTCACTTGGACTCGTGTTTAAGCCAACTTTTGACCATGACTACTGCGAAATCAAACTTGCATGCCCTTGCTTTCTGCAACTTGACACACCTTGATCCATGGAAGGAACACACCTTTGAGTGTCTTTGACCAGTTTTCACCTCCCTGCATTGAGCATAGGAACATTCCAATCCCAGGAACTAGATCATCTGTTTCACCGACACTCATTCTTTCCACTGTACTATAGCATTCTTTTATTCTTTTTCCAGCTTAAAGAAAAAGACAAAAAAATTATATATTCCAAAAAAGAGCGGGAACGGGACAATATTTCCACTTATTGTTGGTAGCTAGAGTCAGTCGTGTCGCCCTTGAACAAAGCACTCAAAGTAAAGTCTCCTCCATTTGGGCGGGATTTAGTTTGACCTAGGCATGCCTTAACCTTGTTATTGAGTCATTCCTCCCCCGATTGGTTATCTCTTCCAATCATATGGAGGGTTCGTTCGTGCCTCCTGCATGACGAACTTATACAGAGTCATCATATGTTGCCACATAGTCACATTGAGTCGTGCTTTTGTTCAAGGGAAGTTAGCCTGAGTCGGCCTCTCTACGGTGTCTCTTAACTCATTTTTCAGTCGACCATCCCTGGTTGTCAGTATCATGTCTATCATCACATCAGCTATATTGGTCCTTTAATCATGCTGGTTTGAGAAGGTCCCCATCGACTTCTTGTTGGCGGGTCTTGTCCTTATCGACAACGACATCTTGCTCTGAGGACAGGCCTAGAGCTGTACCCTGGCCCTATTTTCATTATTGATAGGTCACCTTGTGCTTAGCATCGATCAGTATCATGGGTCTTTTACTGAGTGGTTTCCCTTGTGTTCGACATCAGCTTACATTATCAAACATTAGGATTTGTGCAGTACCTTGGTTTCCATTTGACCCTATTGGTGGATACCTTGCCTCTATCTCAGCTTTCATTATTGGTTGGTTCAGAGGGCTTCTGTCGTGCGCTAGCCACATCTTGTGTATGCCGGAAACATTCTTCGGTTGGGTTACTACATATTTTTTCGTCTGATTCCTTCCACATTATTGGCCTATGGGTTACACTCTCGCTAGATTGATGAAGGATGCCTTAATGCCTTCCTTCTAGTGGATCTTTCCCCATCGACTACGACTCATTACTCTGGGGCAAAGATCTAAAGTCCATTTGGCAGTACCTTGGGGTTTGTAGTCATCAGTGGACATCCTTCGCTATCGACAGTGGGAAACCATCATTGTCTCCTGATTGATAGATCCTTACAGGTGTTCGAATCCAGCTCATATATTCACACTTGTTAGATTGTACTGGGTACCTTGACACTCATTATCATTATCAGTGAGTAGTCTCATGTTTGTTAACGGTATACATTAAGGACCGGTAATCAAATGATTTCTCACATGGTAGACTCCAGATCATTTATTCCCATAGTGTAGAAATGTACCACGGTGGTTGGTGAAGACCTCAGGTTGCATCAGCATTCATTGGGTCACTTGACGGTTGTTCCTGTTGCTGCTAGTTGATACCACTCTCCCTTATATGTTGCAGTCATTCATGGCGACAATCTATATGCTGGCACCTAAGTTTGCAGTGTAGTACCATCCTACTCCATCATGTCCATTTGGTACCTTTTGTGATTAGTCTTTGATATCAATGATCCGGTTCATTCTTCAGCATCATTGAAATTCTTATATGTGATATTCAGACATGTACTTGTTCGATCGTGATTAGATGATCCATTATGTATTTTCCAGTTCTTTATACTTGTATACTTAGTGAATCCACTTGTACTTGATATGCGGACATGCCTTACTTTCTTTGAGCATGGGTATGCCCACCTCAGACAGTGTTTCTTTCTGATCTTCTTTTGTGGCTTGGCAGGCTGAACTCTGTGAGGTCCTTCTCAGTTTTGGGCAGATTTCCTTTCCTTGAACTTGCTTAATACATTTCAACCATCATGTACCCCTTCTAACCTCATATATTAGGGGGCATTTGTTATAGCTCCAAACCTCACTCTTGATGTTTGTGATGTTGCACTCATGGCCTAGGGCAACCCCTCCTTCCAGACCTGGTCCAAATATTCAAAAAATAGTGTTTTACTGCCTATACGCAACATTGCCCTGAGCTAAAGGCGTGTGTACGTGGGTCTGTGTATACCCAACCCGCGTATATGTCTTAAAACACTTAAAAAAATTAAAACTCCTTAATTTCAGGCGGAGATCGCGGATTTTACCTGTTGATTACCTATTAGTTCCCATGGCCCAATTGTTCCCAACGAATTCCCAACTAAAAAACTACTTTGGGAGAAGTATAAAAAGGCTTCAATGAGAAGGCCTAAGGGAGGAGAGAATAGAGAGAAAGATCACTCTGCTGAGATTTTCCATGACTAGGTCTGAAGATCCTTGTGCTTTCAGCAGTTCCCCCATTTACAGGAAACCCTTCTTTCCTTGTGTGATGATGTCTTTCTACTTGAGAGATCATGGAGTAATTCATGGAAGGAGTTTGTTGAAGGCTTGAGACTAGACAAATCTGGAGGATGGTTCCGCTTGGAGCCTGTGAAAGGACGAATCAGGTGAAATCATTCCTTTCTGTACTTTAGTTATTTATAATAAAATAAACACTTGTCTTGTTCCTAACATAAATCTTCTTCATGTTCATGATGTCAATGTTATAATTCATATGTGAACGATTGTTTTTAATTGTATAACTAACTAACTTTCCTTATGTTATGAAGATGAGTTCTTTATGATGCTTGGTCAATATACTGTTGTACTTTCTGGAATTGTTTGTTTTGTAGGTTGAAGGACTAAAAGGAACTCAAAGAGGGTTTGGACCCTAACTCGATCTTCTCAAATGAAGGACCCTCAGGTGCACCCCTTTTTCATATAGTTTGTTTATATTATCATCATGGTTGTATGGAATGTGTGTTTCTCTCTGTAAATAACCTCTGATCTGCTAGGGTATCAACCCAAGACCCTAGGGGAATTTATCCCTTAACACTTGGTGCATGAACCTCTTGGGAAGAATCATTGACAGTTTCATCATCCCTCTCATATGTTGAATCTGTTTCCATACTTGCAAATGTGGAGTGTAGGATGATGAGTATGAAGAGATTTTCTCAAATATAGGGTGACTGTTGTTTTCTTTTTGGGGATAAAAGGGTTGACTGATAGTGGGACTGTGAATGAGGGTTTTAATGATGGCAGTAGGGTTTTAGGGAATGATAGGGTTTGGGAAATGAGAATTAGGGTTTGGGGAATAGTGGGAATTATGTATAGGATTTAGGGTTTGGTGATAGGGGGTAAGGTGAGTGTCAATGGGAGAGGGAAAGGGGAAGGGAATTAGGGAAATTTAGTGCAGGGGGATGGGATGTAAGAAAATAGTCAAAAGGGATGTAAAAATAGCAAAAACAGCGAAAACCCTAGACAGCTTTGCAAGACAATTTTGAGAGCAACTAGGGTTTGATTTTTCAATATTCAAATCACCACTATGGATGAAAAACTCTCTTGTTAGGCCAAATGGGAGGGTGTGCTTACCTGTAGAGAGGTTGTTTGCAAATTTGGAGGCTTGGAAAAGCAATGAAATTCGTTTTGAAGCTTGGCCAACAAATGTGCCGTGCCAACACCCAGGTGTGTAGCGCACTTTCTGTGCATAGCACCCTTAAAAATCCTTTGTAAAACCTGTGCTCGGTGTGTAGCACCAGGTAGGTGCATCACGCCAGTGCCTAGGTGTGTTGCACCGGCAAAAATTTGAAATTTGCTGCAATTTCCCTTATTTCTCCTCAAAGTGCGATTTTACCTCTTGCTCTCTCTCACTTGCACAAAATGAGGTCTTCCAAACACCAAAGAGAACTTTATATCATCTTGACTTTAATTTTTCATTTTAGAAACCCACTTTCCTAAAGTTCCTTTTCACTTTGCTTTAAAAAAAAAACCCTGTTTTTTGTAGTTTGACTCTTTTTTGTCATTTGATGAACTGATGCTTGGATGTTTTTGTTTCTTTTGTAGTATTTGGAGTGTTGGAGTTTGGAAAGGTGACCAAGGGCTATAGTTGAAGCTTTATTACATATGAAAACATTAAAATTACATGAAATCTGTACATAGAATAGAAAAAACCTTGTTTTCACCTCAAAACAGAGTTTTGAGGTAAAAACCCTTTGTGAAGAAAATCATCAGAGAAATTTGTGATTTTATTAACTTATTAAACATCCTCATGTTCCTTCTGACCTCTTATTGATTTTTTGAAAACCAAGGTGGCAAACCCTAGACCTAATGAGACCTAAAACCCTAAAATGACTTTTGTAAATGGAATGAAATAAAAATAACAAAAAATGATCTGTACATGAGAAATATATTAGCAGATGAAAGGCATGAGGGAAATTAACAAAGAACCACTACCATCAAATGATCCATGACCTAATGGAGTGTAGTTGATAAGATGAGACACCTAAAATGCATGCAAAAAGAGAAATTTGATCACTGATGGAGGGATGAAGATACCGACACTAACATCCCCATCGAGCATGATCTCAGTCGTTAGATCTGGAGCCTCTAGATCCGAGGCCATTTTCCCATTTCACGTGGTTGACTTGCTCGACCATTAGCATGCAATGAGCGGCAGTTTTCTATCTCCTCTGCTTGCCATGCGTCATGTTCTGAGTGGAATTGCTCCATTTTCGCCAAATCTACTTACCGCCCAAGGGTGCTCCCGATAAATACCACTAGTTTTTGGAGCGCGGGTCTCGCCTTAGCCTTTAGCCTTTTCTCCACATTTTTCCTGGCTCCCATGCGATTGAGTGCTCGAGGCCTCTCCTTCTCAATGGGTTTTTCCCAGCAATGCGCAATTAGCACTAAGCACTAATCGCGCATCAAAAATTGCCTCCTCTTCTCGATCTGGGCTTCCTAGGGCTAGTTTTGCCTCTTACACAGTCTCCATGGGCCTTGGTCAATGTGCTTTGACTGAGGTCCTCATCGCTCGACACTAGCTTCCAACTGCCATTGTTCAGAGGTGCTTCTGATCACTACTCTTAATTCTTTGAAGTATGTCTCGATCTAATATTGTCACAGTTCTCTGATAACTCTTCATGGATCTGATTCGGATCACAACCTTCCCACTGAAAAAGCTTTTGGACCACCAAAAGTTGGTTTTTCAAGCATCAACTAAGTGAGGGTACTGTTGTCTCACTTGTCCAATCTAAATCCACTTTTCACTGCTTGGCTTTGAACCTTTGAGCCCAATTCTGAGGTACTCAACATATCCTCTGTGCATTGTCCTCACCTTCCTGTCCAGCACTGTGTCTTCCTGCAATTCATTAAGATATTCAGGTAGCAGGTCATCAATAGAAGTAAATTGACTTTGCTCTTCAGGATCCTCAATCATTGAAGGTTCAAACAATCTCAAGCAGTCTGCATTTACGACTAAGTAGATGTGCATGTAAGCTGGTAAATCAAGGCGAAAAGAATTTTCACCAATCTTCTCAAGTATTTTGAAGGGTCCATACCTGATAGGCTTTAGCTTTTTACCTTCACCTTGCATCCTGTCCTTGCTGATATACAGCTAGACCTGGTCACCAACTTGGAAACTATGCTCCATCCGATGCTTGTCATGCCTAGCCTTGTATTTGGCTTGGCTCTTTTCCAGCTATTCTTGTACTGCCTGGTGGATCTCTTGGATCTGTTCAATGAACCGAATTGCCTTGTCCACATCACTGTGTCCATCAACTGTGATATCTTTATCAAAGACAAAATCCAAAGGAGACCTTGGTGTGAAACCAAAACAGGTCTCAAAAGGAGATCTCTGTGTAGAGGAATGTTTTTCTCTATTGTAAGCATGTTGCACATAACACAAGTATTCATCCCAAAGCTTAGGATGTTTGTTGCAATATCCTCTGAGTAACTGGATCACTATCCTGTTAACTACTTCTGTCTGGCCATCAGTTTTTGGATGAAAAGTTGTGCTTTTCTTCAATTTGGTGTCCATCAGTTCCCATAGACTTGACCAAAGCTTCCCCACAAATCGGGTGTCTCGATCAAATACAATGGAAGTGGGTAAGCCAAAATGAACCCATACATGTTCAAAGAACAGTTTTGCAGTTTGTTCAGCTGTAATCTGTTTATTACAAGGTATTAAAATACACATTTTACTGAACCTATCCACAACAATGTATAGATAATCACGACCTTTCCTAGATTTAGGTAGTCCTCCAACAAAATCCATGGAAACACTTTCCCAAGGGTGAGAAGGAACTAGTAATGGAGTGTACAAGCCTAGTTTTCTATTGTTGGGCTTTCTTTTAGCACACATAGTACACCCTCTTACATATCTAGAAACTGTCTCATTCATTTTTGGCCAATAACAAAATCTTTGCAGCTATGCAACTGTTTTACTTACCCCAAAGTGACCTGATATCAGAGAAGTGTGTGCTTCTCTAATTATCTTTACTCTCTCAGTTTGTGGAATGCAGAGTTTCCCACAATGATATAAGAGTCGGTCCTTTACATGATAATCCAATTCTTCTACTCTTTTGCCTTGACTCAGAGTTGCATATACATCTTTAAATTCTATATCTTGAGCATATTGTTCAATGTAGCTTTCATGTAGCACAGAATTATGCTTAAGTATAGTAGATGCATTTATAATGGGTCTAGATAACATGTCTACAACTTTATTATGTATGCCCTTTTTATATGTACTGACTAAATGAAACTGTTGTAGAAAACCCATCCATCTGTAATGTCTTGATTGCTGCAACTTAGTTTGGGAGTGTAGATATTGAAGTGGTTGATGATCAATATGTATTACTGCCTCTTTTCCCATTCAGTAATGTTTCCACTTTTTCACACTCTGAACTAATGCATACAATTATTTATCATATGTAGGATAGTTAACTACTGCAGGATTAAAAGTCTCAGAATGATAACATATGGGTTTACCATGCTGTGTCAACACTGCTCCCATGGCATAGTCATTGGCATCTGTTTGGATCTCAAATGGTCTTTGCAAATCAGGTAGTGCTAGTACAGGTGTTGTACTAATCTTTTCTTTCAAGGTGTCGAAGGCTTTTTGATGTTTGTCTCCCCACTAAAACACCTTGTTGAAATTGAGGAAAAGTTAGAAATGAACTTCCTCCAATATTGTGCTACTCCTAAGAAGCTTCTAACCTCTATATCAGACTTAGGTTTAGGCTAGTTTACAATGATTTCTGCTTTGGAGGGATCTATTTTCAATTCACCACCCCCTACTATATGACCCAAATAATTTAAATATGTTTTTCCAAATTCACATTTTGAGAGTTTAACATGAAGTTTTTCTCTTTTCAAAACATCTAAGGTCTGCTTAACATGCTTTAAGTTCTCTTCCCACATTTTACTAGAAATCAAAATGTCATCTACATACACAATAACAAAATCATCAAGAAAAGGTCTGAGTACATCATTCATTAATCTCATGAAAGTAGCAGGAGCATTAGTTAAGCCAAAAGGCATAACCAGCCACTCATACAATCCCTGCTTTTTTTTAAAGCGCATGCATCTTGTTTTGCAACTCTGACCTGATGGTATCCATTGTGCAAGTCTAGCTTGGTGAAATAAACAGCTTCCTGCAATTGATCTAAAAGATCATCTATGCGAGGAAGGGGATAACGATTTTTTATCGTTATCTTATTCGGTGCTCGATAGTCAATGCACATTCTCCACGAGCCATCTTTCTTTCTCACCAAAACAATTGGTGACCCACATGGTGATGTGCTAGGCCTGATGAACCCCTTCTCGAGCAACTCCTGCACCTGCTTCTTGATTTCAGCATTCTCTAAAGTAGACAACCTGTACATTCCAAGGTTAGGCAATGGAACATCTTGCTACAAAATAATATCATGTACTATTTCCTTTTTGGGTGGCAGACCTTTAGGTTCTTGAAACAAGACATCATATTCTCAAACAACCTTTCCTATATCATCTTGTTGTTTAGCATTACAACCCTCAAATACATTGGTTTTATCAGGTTTCTTTTCCTTTACAACTATCAATAAGAATTGTTTGCATGAATTTATCATTCTTTTCATCTTCCCTGAGTTTATGAGAGTATATTTATTCTTGACCTTGTGAGTTGTTACAAAGTATTCAATTCCATCTTTAACAAGTAGATACTTGTTCTCGGCTCTATAGAAAATAGCTTTTCTATCATACAAGTAAGGACTTCCTAAAACAATTCCACATATATCCAAAGGAATTATGTCTAACTCAACCTCATCTACAAATGCTAACCCAAAAGAAAACTTGAGTTTGCACTGTCTAGTCACTTGTAGTTGTGCTTTATCATTCAACCATCCTAATGGGTACGGTTTCTTGTGAGGTGTAGTTGCTAATCCCAATTTCTTTACGATTGCTTCAAAAATTAAATTTACTTGTGAGTCACTATCAAACAAAGTATCAATCTTTTGATATTTGAGAACAACTCGAATATGGAAAAGCTCATGTATTTTTCTCTCATTCTCTTCATCAATAATAGATTGAGTAGAATTACTAGTAGATGCTTCAGAATTCTTACCTTTTATACCTGTGGCTGCAATGGTTGTTTCATCTCCCGAGTCTGACCCCAAATATCTTTGAATAGCTACAGCAATCTTCTTCTTCTTGCCCTCAAACTTCTTAGGTCTCAGCTCTGGATGTAGAATCCAACAGTGCTCATCATCATGCCCATCCTTTTTACAATGAGTGCATGAAGCTTTGGTTTTCTGTGCAGTGTTAGCCTTCCTTGCTTTCCACTTCTACTTTATTTTCTCCTTGCTCTTGCTTGCAGTGGGTTGGGATGGTCCCCCAACTTCTAGATTTCCATTCTTTCCTCTATCTTCTAGATGAGTAGCTTGTACAGATACCTCATCTATACTAGTGAGATTAAACATGAGGATGGTATGCCTCATGTAGCTGTGTAGACCACCAATGTACTTCAAAAGAGTCTCTGGTGAGTCTAATGAGATTCCTAGAATCAATGCCCTCTTTCTAAATTCTTGAGTGTACCCTTGCACACTTTGCCCTTTCAACTGCCAAAGAGTTTTCCAACTCATCATGGCTTGTTTCATGTAGGCCAATGGATAGAACTGATTTTTTATTGCAGCAACAAATTCACTCCAGACAGAGATAGTCTTACCATGTCTTTTCATATCAGCTTGGATTCTGCCTTCCCACCAAACCAAGTCAGTGCCTCCTAGGCATGGGCCTGCTAGCTGAATCTTGCTCTTCTCTGATTCGATGTTTTGTACTCTGCAATAAACATCAATTTGTCTAATCCAATTGTCCAACTTTTCTACATTTAGCTCTCCATCATATATAGGCAAATCAAATTTAACATCTAGCTTGATCAAAGATGTTTTCTTGTTATGCACAGGGCTATTAGGAATTGTGAGAAAGCTTTCCTCTTTCCCTTTTCCTTTTGAGTGGTCATGGAAGTGAGACTCATCTTCTTCTTTGTCTTGTTTAGAACCTGATGAATCTTCATCCTTATGCCTTCTAAAGTCCTTATACATTTCTTCTACCATGGACTTTATGGCTAGGAAACTTTCTATGAATTGAGGGTCTGGCCCCATTGAACCTTCCTCTGACATTATCTTCCGAGGATAGACTCTCCCAATTTCAGGATTATTTTGGACCAACTCTCATTCTCCTAATTTGAGCTTTGATCTAGTGAGCATTCAACAGCTAAACAAACACAAGCTTGTCTAACCTTAACAGCCTAGAGCTCTGATACCACTTGATCTGAAAATCACCCTATAAGTGATCTCAGTTAAAGAATTATTAAATGAATGTAGTACAAACTCATGTGCTGGTGTATGTCTATGTTATTTTAGGCAACGGGTCGATCATATTGCAAAATACATAGACACTGGAAAATGGAAAACAACAGAGAAACACAGTAAGCAAATACAAGAACACAAGAAATTAATAAGGAGTTCCCCCTATCCTCCGGGGCTACATCTCCAGTCCAGCTCTCAGTGTGGCCTTCTTTTATTGTGCCTTAAATCAAAGAATTATAATGAAGGAGCTCAGTATGAGTCTCCTAAAACAGAATTCGCTTGGCAAGGTGGTTCTTGGATTCCCCAAGCCACTAGAGTGCACAGACTCTGTTCCTTACCAGCTCTTTGACCCCTCTAGTCTCTAATGGAAGGAGCCCAATGTGGTGCTCAGTCCTGATAGATCCTCTCAGGGATGGCTTGAATCTCTCAAGCTCTCTGGTGCTCGATGCTGCCTTTGGTTAGCTCAGCCCTCTGTCTTCTTTCTGCTTTTTTCTTCACTGTCTTCTTCGCTTTTGCTCTCTCTGTCTTTTGTTTCCTTCTTTTCTCTGTTCTTCCTCTCCATGCCTTTTTCTTGTCTGTTCATGGCTTTAAATCCATTCAATCTCATGGATGTTTGATTCCCCTTCCAACTCCATCGGATCGCTTGATATAGCTTCGCTTGAAGTTCCCTAGCTTGGCGTCATCATCAGGTTCACAGAAAGTGGCCACTTGTCCTCCTGCCAACTACGCCAGCTTGCTTCATCGATTCGGTTTTTCAGTTACGTCGTGGAATGAGTCATCTGCCACCTTGGCGGTCAAATCGGACCTCAAATTCTTATAGATCGCGGCTTAATCCCTATCAATTCTGGTTTCCCCATCGGGTGTGATCTCAGCCGTTAGATCTGGAGCTCCAGATCTGACGCCATTCGCTCATTTCGCGTAGTTGACTTGCTCAACCATTAGCGCATGATGAGCAGTGGTTTTCTCTCTCCTCCACTTTCCACGTGTCATGCGCTGAGTAGAATCGCTCCATTTTCGCCAAATCTGCTTACCGCCCAAGGGTGCCCCCGATAAATACCGCCGATTTTTGGAGCGTGGTTCCTGCCCTAGCCTTTAGCCTTTTCCCCACGGTTTTCCCAGCTCCCATGCAACTGAGCACTCGGAGCCTCTCCTTCTCGAGGGGTTTTTCCAGCGATGCATGATTAGCGCTAATCGCACATCAAAAACTGCCTCGCGCTAATTGCGCAACAAAAACTGCCTCCTTTTCCCTATCTAGGCTTCCCAGGGGCTAGTTTCACCTCCTGCGCAGTCTCCATGGACCTCGGTCAGTGCGCTTTGACCGAAGTCCTCGTCGTTTCACGCTGGCTACCAACTGCCACTGTTCAGAGGTGCTTCTAATTGCTGCTCTTAATTCTTTGAAGTATGTCCCAATCTGATACAGTCACGGTTCTCTGATAACTCTTCATGGATCCAATTCAGATCAAAAGAGTATCCAAAGTTCTTCGTCTTGAAAAATAGTTTGCAGCATGCATGAAGGAGAAACTAGTCTTGTTTCAGCCACAAGTATAACTAATGATAGAATTTGGAAAAGCAGCAAGAAGGAGAGCCATCAACACAATCAATTAAAGAAGGAGCTCAAGGAAGATAACCCCAAGATTATGCCAAGAAAAATTCAAGATCATTTTCACTTGTGAGATGCTTCAATTGCCAGAAGCTAGGACATATTGTAGCAAATTGTAAATCCATTCAGCAAGAGAAGCAATGGTATAGAAGAACCCATCAAGAAAACAAGCAAGGAAGACAACCCACTTCATGGAGTTTAGCCAAAATCAAGTATAATGGTAATTTTTATGCTTATTGTTTATCATGAAATGATTTTGGCCATAGGCTATTGAATGTAGGTTGCAAACAAAGAAGAGTAGAATTAAAAACACAAGATTTGATCCCTTTCATCCATTTTTATGGCACATTAGGTGCTATGTGTGTGACAATCTTAGTCATATGGCCAAATATTGCAAGACTCCATTTTACTTGAGACTACCTATTCAAAGAATGAAGTACATGAAAAATAGGCAAACTATGAATATAGCTGGAAGGTTACATGCAAGAGAGCATCCACACAAAGTTTTGAAGAAGAAGGACCAGTTGTTGGAATAAAGAAATACTGAGAGCTAGGAGGGGGGGTGGGGTGAATCAGTAATTGTGAGATTCTTACTTCTTTTTTTTAATATAATTATAGTCCATTTTTATATTATGTTTCTTATGAGAGAATTCATTCATAAAGAAGGTCAGAAATAAGTTTAAGTGTTCATTTTCATACAACCAATCACATGAGCAACACACACATTTGACACTGATAATTTCACATGGAAACCCAAAGAGAAAAAACCACCAAATTGTTGTTTGTTTATGATGTAAATTAAGCACCTATTTAATTGCATCAGTTTGTTTGTGAGCACCCACTCATAGGAGGGACTGACCCCCTTAGGTTAGCAAGCACTAACTTGCTGAAATGCACCAACCTCTTCTAGATATAGGCACCAACTTTCTCTTGCCATTGTTTCACTATTTCATACAATTTTCAAACTAAAAACAAAGGCATATATATTACAAGTAAAATACCAAAATGGTTGGTTGTAGAAACAACTTCTGCTCTTAGTCCACTATTGTTCCATAGACTCCCTTTGTTACAAACAACTGCTCTATGCCCCTTGCTCACAATAAAATATCCTCAACACTCTACCTTCTCTCGCACAAGCTCTTTTTACACCTGCTTCAGCTCAGCTCACAATGTTCTTCTCATAGCACTCACACTTCTCTCACTACTCTCGCTGCTCAAGAACTCTTTTCTCTCTTTTGTCACCCACTGCACAGTTCTTCAATGATATGCTCAAATTCCCCCAATTGCTTGTTCGCAATCAATGGTTTTGATCCTTTGATACACTCTGCACAATTTTGCCTCTGTTGTCTGTGTCCATACATTATGATTGTACCTAAGTATGGCTCCTCTCGTTGATGTTGCATCTACTGGTTGAAATATGTAATAACATTAAACACAGAAATGGGCTTTTGAGTTCTCCACTGACTCCCTGAGTAAATATCCATACTGAGAATTTAATCTCAGGTGGCCTACACACTCTATCATGAGTCTCATGCTTATTTATTTCTCCACGGAGCTTGACAACACTTAGGTTTGACCACTTTGCTCCTCATTTAACTCTACCAGACCTACATGCAAAGCAACTGATTGCTTTCGTCATTCCTTCCATTCGTCTCTATTAAATGGTGTCCTTGTTGCCTTGTCTTAGACCATTTTGTAGATCTCGCTAACTTCAATAACCAACTCTGCCAATTTGCATTCAATTCTTCAGTTTCCAATTCAACCATACATTAAGCTCACTGTACTGCTTCATTGAAACTCCAAAATATCATAACTTACATAAGCAAAATGTTACAATATTGCGTTGCTTTGATATCCTTAGCCCCCTTGGCCCTTAGCTCCTTTGGAATTTTCTTTCTCATATGACCAATCCTTTGACCGATGGCTTATTTCTATATCAAAGCCCCCTTTGTAGTATAACTTCAACAAAGTTCTGATTATGTCTTAGCTCCCTATGTTCAACCCTTGGTCCCTTTGAGCTCCATACGACCATGTGCTAGGTAATATCGAAGCCCCCTTTATCATAACTTCTCAACCATCATTTTCACTGGAGTTATTATGCCCTCATCTTCTGATATTCTAACCTTTGATATGCTAATGTCACCTCCACACTTGGCGACTCCTGAGAGGTGACACATGTCACTCTGAATCGTCCCATTGGGCCACTAAAAATGCTAAAATAGGATGCTACGTGTCCACCTTATTGTCACGTCATGTTGACATCACTAGCCACTTTAGTTTCTCAAGCCCAATGACATGTCGCCATGTGCTCTATGGGAGGAGAGAGAAAGAGTCCCAATTAGTGTTGGTTTTGCATCAATTCCTTTGTTAATTTTGCTTAGCATTCCTCGACGCTTTATGTTGGCTTGAGGGGGCTTGACCCAGGTTCAGAGTTAATTAGCCAAACAAATCCATGTAATACTGGCCCTTTTGGCAACAACCCGTAGAGCGTGGACTGAGATCTCACCCAAAGCAGTATGGGGGGATGTTGGAACCAAGTTTCTGCACTCTTGAGATGTTTGAGGGGTCAATTTAGTCCAATTGTGAATATCTTCGCGCAGGTTACTTTGCATGCTATCCTGACCTGCGAGACCTTCACGATCTGTTATAATCACCTTCACGCAGCCCTAACTAGGGGCTGAGGTGATTTCGTGCTGCCCTAGCAGCGATCTGTGCTACTTCCCCAAGTTACACCGCGTATCTTACTTATCTTCTTATAACAGTTAGTTATCTTCATGTAAACAGATACTTTATCTTATATTCACTTTATCAACACATTCATATAAAATTCACGCATCATATAAACAATAGAAATGAAATTTATATTTGATACATTCAATGCACAAATAGGAAAAATATCCACAGAAATGATGTAAAACTTCTCTTTATTACTTCTCCAACGGTTACAGACTTGACTCACCCTGCACACTCAGATGGAGGGGTCTATACACTCAATTGTGGACTACTAGGCCTCTGCGAACTCAACCGTAGAGCCTTCTCGTACTCTACAGCCCAAAGACTTGACTCTACACTTAGATAAGACTTAATTCTCCATCTATTGCTTTCTTCTCTCTTAATTATTTACAACTTAGAGCCTTGCTCTATTTATACAATCCCATGGTCCGCGGACCATGGGTAGATTTATAAAGCCGACATTACACTACAAAAATGAGGGCAGACAACCCTATGACTCATTTACAATCTTCGTGCTCTGCACCCATAAAACGTGGAGTCTTTACACTAGAATTAGTCAAAACCTGGGCTTTAAGCCCCAAAACTTCCCTTGGGGAATCCCACACCCAATAGGTCCCCCTCGAGTCACTCTATCGATGCGAAGATCTTTGAGCAGAGGCCTCTCAACTCTGCTCAAACTGTTGGAAGATTGGCAGCACACTGAGCAGCTGCATGTTGTATCCCCTGCACGTGTTGTTAAGAGACTATTGTATCTGAACTACTTCTCTGCATCTGTTTATAGTCCCGCGCCACCTTTCAGCTACCTGGAGCACTAAGGCTATGCTTCACTAGGCTAGTCAAATAGTCGAGCCACCTATGTATGGCTTCAACTGACTTCCATTCACTCTTCCTAGGAAAGGTTGTCCATTTAACTTTCCAACTACATCGTGCCTTCATCTGTGACCTCATTAATAACATACGGTCCCAGCCAATGCATTCTAAATTTTCTCGAGAATTTATCAAACTTACTATCATATAGTAACACCAAATCATTCACCTTGAAGGTTCACAACTTAATATGTCGATCGTGCCATGCATTTTCGCACCGCTTTTGTACCTGTAGGTGAAAGCTAGCTAGAAATCATTCTTCCTCGACTTCCTCCATCTGTGTGAGTCTTTTCTCTAGGGCTCTGCGGTCCGTCACACCTATGAGCGTTGTTATGCACAGGCTGGGCACAATGTATTCCATCGGAATTACGGCTTCCACTCCATAGACCAGCTAGAAAGGTGTTTGCCCCATTGGTTTCATGCATGTCATCCTATAAGCCCATAATACTACAGGCACATGCAAGTCCCAATCACTTCGCTACGCATGGCATACTTTGGTCAGCGCAGTCTCCAATACTTTGTTAAATGCTTCTACTGTCTCATTGGCTTATGGGTGATACGGTGTGATTTTCTGATGATACACCTAAAACCCTTCTATGAGTGCGTTGATCATCTCGTTCAAAAAATGTGTACTGCAATCACTCATCAAGATCTTCGGAAACCCAAATCGTGTCAATACGTGTTCAAATAGAAAATTTGTGGTCTTGGCAGTTGTGCAATCATTTACAGCTACGCTTCTGCCCAACGAGTCAAGTACTCTGTTGCAGTGATAACATATCTCACGCCCATTTTTCCTTGAGGTTTGATAGGTCCTACAAAGTCGATCGCCAACTTTTCAAAGGGTGGCAGCATCATTTGCAAATTCAAATGCATCTTGTCCCTCCGTGATGGTTTACCTGTTCTTTGACATACATCACATGCCTTGCAATGTGCTTCTGATCCTGATGAAGGGTTGGCCAGCACAACCCTGCATGGTCGCTCTCCCTACATAATGTCCTCCCACAACGCCCCTAAGCGCATCCACGAGTATATGGCTTCTTTCAAATTCAGGTACATACCTTTGCAGTATCTCATCATTGCCCATATTATATAGGTGCCCCCCAATGACAGAGAAATTTTCCACGTGCACCACTACTTCCTTCTTCTATTGGATGGAGTACTCTTTCGGCACAGTTCTAGTCATAAGAAAATGGATTATATATTCAAAATTTCCATCTGCTACGCGTATAGCAAAGAACTGTGCATCAGGTAATCCTTCCTCAAGACTAGTAGGTTCCTATCCTATCTCAATGCGCGACAGGTGATCCGGTCCTGCGTTCAATCATCCAGGTTTCATAACAACTTCAACATCATATTCTTGGAACAATAAAATCCATCTGCATATGCCCCCCCCCCCAACACAGACTTATTGACCAAGTATTTTAGCATGGAATGATTTATATACATTTTCAAGTGTCCCCCTAGCAAGTAGTGTTGATATTTCTAGAGCACATACACCATAGCCAATCACTCGCGTTCAGTGGTGGAATAGTTATTTTCTTCTTTAAACAATCTGCGACTCGTGAACATGATAGAGTGGTCCAAGCCCTCACCAGCATCCTATGTTATTACCACTCCCAACGCTATACACAAAGCATCAAAATGGACATGAAACTCCTTGTCCCAGTTCGGGTATACCAGGATCGACGTAGTGACCATATTTTCTTTCAATACATCTAGGCTTTTATTACAAACATCGTTCCAGCAGAACATGACATCTTTTTTCAACAGCTTTTCCATCGATGCGGTTATCTGGGCATAGCTTTTGATGAACTTCCTGTAGTACCCCGTATGTCCCAGGGTAGCACGCAGTTGTTTCACACTTCATAGCGCTTTCAAATTTAGAATCACCATGATCTTCGTGAGATCTATCATCAGTCCATGTCTGCAAACCACATGTCCCAACAGGTTCCCGAAAGGAACGAGGAATGTACACTTCTTGAGGTTAAGCGCAATTTGGTATCTTCGGCAGGCATCCTACATCAAGTGTAAGCTCGCTACATGGTGCTTAACCAGCCCAAAGACAATTCAATCATCAAAATAAACTTCCAAGAACTTTTGAATATATTCCTTAAATGTTGCAACCACCACGGGTGAAAATATGGCCGGCGCGTTCTTCAACCCAAATGGCATGACAATGTATTGAAATAAGACCCACTTAGTCGCCAAGGTTTTCTTGCTCCTATCTTCCACCGCGATTTTGATCTGGTGGTACCCTGAGAACCCGTCAGTGAAAGAATATGCTTCCTACCCACCGACATTGTCCAACACCTCATCTATGAATAGAGTTGGGAATGGATCATGCACACAAGCATCATTCAATTTTCAGATATCCACACATATTCTTATCTCATCCTTCTACTTCTTTTCCTGCACCACCATTGGACTTACCAATTGAATTCTTCCACCGGCTCAATGATTCATGTTGCGAGCATTTTGTCTAGTTCTATAAGGACCTTCTCCTTGTATTTTGGATTTAAGCAGTAAGGCCTCTTCTCAATTGGATTTATGTCGGGTTTTAACATGATCCTCATCATTCCTAAATCTCTGACGATTCCCTTTAAATCTGTAAACTTGGTTGGGAACAAGTCTTGGTATTCGCGGAGTAACTCAGCGACCTTATCCACCGTCATGTCGTCCTAGTAGTCATCAAGCGTTGTAAACTTAGGTTCGGCCTCCATACCAATGTTCACCCTCTTCATTTTTACCAGCACGGTGATGTCAGGGTTCTTAATCTATGGTCCTTGAACCTCGTGATGGCCTTCTATTTCTGGAATGTTAATTTTCCGTAGATCTTTTTCTTCTTCTTCAACGCTTACATTATAAAATTCTAGTGCGCAGCTCAGCTGAGTAGCCCATTCAAGCTAAATCGATTCTACCGGCTCCTTTAGTATCCTAGAGATAGTTTCCTTTACCTCTTGTAGCGCTTCATCAATGGTGTCCCACCATTTATCCTCAAAACTGAAGGTCATCATGAACCCTTCGTGCAAGATATCCCATTCAATTGTCGCATGGTGGAGCTCCGTCTCTATATACCAATACATGGGTATAACATCTAGGGTGTGACAAAATAGGTGCACCCACTCAGGTTGTGGCTTTTCTCCATAGACCTTCGTCCACTTGGCTAAGTGTGCGCATGGATCATATTTTCCATCATACTTGTCTGCTAGTCGCATCTTAGGCTTCCCAAACCATGTGCGCATCATTCTCCTACATTTGTGCCAGTCCTCAAAGCTCCCTTTGTGCGTACCCCACCACCTTGCAGGTGTAGCGCGTAGTACCCATTTCAAGGCCTGGAAATGTTGCTTTTTCGGCACCTCCCTTTCGAATCTATCCAAGAAAGCATCTACCTCACCTAATCCATCATAAGTAGGGAGATCTCTCACTTTTTTTGATACACAGTGCAGTGACCTTGTAATCATGTTACCCAATCTTTCTCTCACACAGTTATCTTGTAGATGCAGTCCAAATCGTCGTCTCTTTCATAGTCACGCAGCGGCTTTGTGTAGCACGATCCCTCAGTAGGGACTAAGGGTATAACTACGTGCAGAGACTTCTTCTCAAAAATCATCTTGCACTTCTTCAAATTAATCACCCAGTTCATATCAGTGGTCCAATCAATTCCTAAGAGTGCGGGATAGGGATTGTTGTCATCAACAATCTCTATCAACTCAAAGTGTGTTGGTGTGCTTGCTCACTCCATATCCATGGTGATTCCCTGCAATCTCCCCATAGGTATTATCTTCTGTTGGTTTGCCATTCGTGGTTGAATAGGACACCACTGCAGCGTAGGCCTCCCCATGCACTCCCATGTCTGCTTTGGCAGAATGTTCATGTCTGATCCTAAGTCCATAATTACTTGGTACATCTCATATTCTCCAATCTACACTGTTAGCCTCATTTCTCTCCCCATCCTTGTCTTATTGTTTCCAATCTTCCGGACTACGCATGGTTCTCCTGGCACAGTCCCAGCACTTCTATTAATGAGTTCCTGCAATCCTTTTACAACCTTACTGCCATGCAGTAGCTTCATGCATGTTTCCAGGAATGTCGTAAGCATAGATGGGTCCATTTTTAGCTTCGGTCTATCTTTACTTTCTAAAGTGGAGGCATCAGTGAAGCTCTTCTTAGCTTCCATGAAGGTTTCCTTAGCCTGATCCAAATCAAACTCTGCTTCTTTCATCAGAGCCTTGAAAACCCAAGTACTGTCTTCAAGATGTTTTCCTTTATCATCCCCTGTCGTGATTCCACTTCGGAGCACAATGTTCACATTTGGATCTTCCTCACGCGACTCAGACCTCATCATCTATAGGTTCTGAGTTGGGAGAGGTGGTAGCTATCGCATATCCTAGCTATCAGCATAGGAAAATCCTCCATCTCATGATCAAACAAGCTACAATACAGACATAATGGGCACGTTGGATTCATACAATCATGACCATAATGTCCCGGCACTCCGCAATTGTAGCATATCAGCTATCCGGAGGCTGAATTGTGCACTTCAGCCTCTGATCCAACTCCCAAGGAGTCTTGCCTGGTAGCATTGTGTTCTCTTTGAACCCAATGATCAACTGCACTTCTGACTTCGGCCTGCTAAATTCCTTATTTAGCACAGTTTGGATATCCACGATCCCCACATTCGGATTGTCATTAGAATTCTTAATATACCAGGTCAGCGCGTAGTCCTACAAGGAACTAACTAGCATTGCTTTCTTTATGTTGTCATCTATAACTCCCTGTACTTCCCATACGACTCTTATCACGAAACAAAACTGGTCTGGATCCTCATTTCCTACTCCCTTGAACATATGCAAATTTATCGTGCTTGCCATGTTGACTCATGGTGGTGGCAGAGGTGGTACGGGTGAAGATGGAGGTGAAGGCGGTGAAGCTGGTGGTGGTGTGGGTCTTGGTGGTATGCGCAGAAACCTTTTCCTTATCAAATGGATCACACTTCGTAGAGAGACCATCATGAGCTCTTCCTCGTCCCCTCATAGAGGTTAAATCAAAGGGCTATTCTCTGGTCCCTTACTTCCTTCATTTCTGTATGTTTTTCCACTTCGTGTAGTTCTAAACATCAAGGTGATTGCATAACCCTCTTTTCACACAATAGCATTTTAATCCAAGTATTTAGAGACTTTACATACTTACTTCACGGTCCTTTGAGGAAGTGTCTCTTTGCCTCGCTATAGCTGACAGAATTATCTACTGCAAACTCAGTAATGGATACTCCTATAATCCAATTGAGCCAGTGATCAACAGCGTGCACGATCTTATCTTCCTATGCTTCCAATCTGCACACCAACTCTGGGGTCCACATAATAGGACCGTCAAGCTTCCACCTTCCTTGGCTAAATTCTAGCTTCACAATCCACTCATATAACTCAGTAGGGAAATATGCGAAGAAGATTTCGTGGATCTCTCTGTACAGGTAGCAATCTAACCACTCTTCCTTTGATTGTCCCAGATTCCTATTCTCCTACGTCGCGAACTCGTCAATTCTCTTGTCCAACTAACCTTCAATTTCCTTCTTAGTTGGATTCCAATGATACGACATCGTACATCTCTATGTAGATTCCTGTCCCGGCAACAGAACGATTTGTTGGCTTACGGGGGCTTGACCCAGGTTTGGAGTTAATTCGCCAAACAAATCCCTGTACTACTGGACCTTTCGACAACAGCCCACAGAGCATAGACTGAGGTCTCACTCGAAGCAGTATGGGGGGATGCTAGAACTAAGTTTCGCACCCTTGAGATGTTTGAGGGGTCGGTTTAGTCCAACTGTGAATACCTTCGTGCAGGTTACTTCGCGCGCTATCTTGCCCTGTGAGACCTTCGCGGTCATTATAATCACCTTCGCGCTGCCCTAACCAGGGGCTGAGGTGATTTCACGCTACCCTAGTAGCGATCTACACTACTTCCCTAGGTTACACTGCGTATCTTACTTATCTTCTTATAACAATTAGTTATCTTCGCGTAAACAGATACTTTATACTATATTCACTTTATCAACACATTCATATAAGTTCACGCATCATATAAACAATAGAAATGCAATTTGTATCTGATACATTCAATGCACAAAATAGGAAAAAGATACACAGAAATGATTTAAAACTTCTCTTTATCACTTCTCCAATGGTTACAAACTCGACTCGCCCTGCGCATTCAGTTGCAGGGGTCCACACATTCAGCTACAGACTACTAGGCCTCTACGCACTTAGTTGCAGAGCCTTCTCCTACTCTACGACCCAAATACTTGACTCTACATTTAGATAAGACTTAATTCACCATCTATTGCTTTCTTCTCTCTTAATTATTTACAACTTAGAGCCTCGCTCTTTTTATACAATCCCATGGTCCGCAAACCATGGGTAGATTTCTAAAGCAGGCATTACATTACAAAAATGAGGGTGGACAACCCTATGACTCATTTACAATATTCACGCTCCATGCCCACAAAACATGGAGTCTTTACATTGGATTTAGTCAAAACTTGGGCTTTAAGCCCCAAAACTTCCCTTGGGGGATCCCACGCCCAACACTTTAGCAATATCCGCCACACTGGATATGTAACTTCTTAAAATATTGATGTTAAGAAGTTCTAATATTTTGATATCCCAGACCTCTAATATTTCGATGACCTTTGATATTCTGATGGCCTCCATCCTTTGATATCCTGATATGACATGCTCTGATGTCTTATTTTTCTCTAATCTCTGATATCCCGATATGACATGCTTAGATGTCTCGCTTTTCTCTAATATCTAATATCCCGATACAACATGAGTTGATGTCCCAATATCGAGTCCCAGTGTGCTCCAACCTCTGATATAGCCTACTCCGATATGCCGACCTATGAGATTTCAACCTTCTTAGGACTTTAAGTCCCTGAACTTCGAAAGACCATAACTTTTGATCCAGAAGTCCATTTTTAGACTTCCACGCACCATTGAAAAACTATTTCAAAGTACTTTCCAATGGAGATGGTCTGATGTAGGATTTTATCCCATATAATACCTCTAATATGGATACAAAATATTTGCCACTCTTTTCTCCTTGACTTTTCTTCTTCTGCCTGGAATCCTGAACTCCTAACCACCATAGTCATAATTTTATGGCTTCTTGAGTAAGCCTACTACTATGATAATTGTCTACATGAAGCTTGTAGCTACCCATGGGATTCCATATGGACTCCCAATCATCATGTTCATCTTGGTTGACATCAATGCCAACACTAACACATCCACTAGCTACCCAGACACTACCAATTGTCAAATAGTCTCCCCCTTTAGCATTGATGGAAACACCATAAGCTCCCCCTCAGGCTAGGCATGGTGTTCTCTAATGCCCCAGTGTCTTCTCCCCCTTTGTTATGAATGGAAAAT
The DNA here is from genome assembly GCA_031772625.1 of Pinus tabuliformis. NCBI lineage: Eukaryota > Viridiplantae > Streptophyta > Pinopsida > Pinales > Pinaceae > Pinus > Pinus tabuliformis. The sequence goes on along the minus strand of CM062805.1, from coordinate 1,325,810,341 downwards.
AATAATTCTTGAATACTCCCCCTGAACCATTGGAACCTACTCTTGTATGGATCCCATATGTTGAGTAGCTTCCACCACCTACCAAAATGAAGTCGTTTGAAAGGAGGAGTCACAACTCCTATCTCTTGCCTGAGATATTCAAAAGGGTTCTCTTGCTAGTGGCTTAGTAAATAAATTTGCAAGTTGATATTTAGTGGCCACGTATTCAAGTCTGACAACATTTTCTACAACTTTTTCCATTAAGAAATGGAACTTGATAGGGATATGCTTAGTTTTTGAATACATGACTGAATTTTTGGAGATGTTGATAGCACTAGTATTGTCACACATAATTGGAAGAGGATCAGTCAGATCTACCTGAATATATTTTAAATTTTTCTTCATCCATATAATTTTCATGCAAGAGGTAGCAGCAACAATATACTCTACTTCAACAGTCGACAAATAAATAGAGGATTGTTTCTTGCTGACCCATGACACCAAGCATTTCCCCAAGAAGAAATTTGCACTAGAGGTGCTTTTCCTGTCATCAAAGCTACCAGCCAAATTAGCATCAGTATAGGACTTCAACTTGAAATCTTATCTCTTAGCATACCACAATCCACATTATGTTGTTCCTTGAAGATATTTGAAAATCCTTTTGACAGCAACAATGTGACTTTCACGCAGGAAAGCCTGAAATCTGGCCACAAGACCCACAACTTGTATGATGTTCAACCTCGAAGGTATAAGATACAACAAGCTTCCTATCATTGATCTATATTCGATCTGATTTACTAGTGGTGTCTCATCTTATTTTCACAATTTGTAGCCTGTAGTCATGGGTGTGCTCATTGGCTTGCAATATTCCAGCCCAAACTTCTTCAGAGTTTCCTTGAGATATTTGGATTGGGATATAAACACTCCTTCTGGAGACTGAGAAATTTGCAGACAAAGAAAGAAGGAAAGCTCTCTAATCATGGACATTTTGAACTCTTTCTGCATACATTTTGTGAATTGATGTCCCAATTGTTCCATGTCACTTCCAAAGATTATATCATCCACATACACTACTATAATTAGTAGATGATCACCTTCAGACTTTATGTATAAATTGTGGTCAACTATTCCTTTCTTAAAGCCTTGTTGTTGAAGATATTTAGCGTGTAGTCATGGGTGTGCTCATTGGCTTGCAATATTCCAGCCCAAACTTCTTCAGAGTTTCCTTGAGATATTTGGATTGGGATATAAACACTCCTTGTGGAGACTGAGAAATTTGCAGACAAAGAAAGAAGGAAAGCTCTCTAATCATGGACATTTTGAACTCTTTCTGCATACATTTTGTGAATTGATGTCCCAATTGTTCCATGTCACTTCCAAAGATTATATCATCCACATACACTACTATAATTAGTAGATGATCGCCTTCAGACTTTATATATAAATTGTGGTCAACTATTCCTTTCTTAAAGCCTTGTTGTTGAAGATATTTATCCAGCCTTTCGTACCAAGATCTAGGAGCCTGTTTCAGTCCATATAGAGCCTTTTTCAATTTTCATATGAACCCTTCATCTATGGTGAGTATAAATCCTTCTGGCTTCTCAATGTAAGCATATTCTTCCATATCTCCATTGAGAAATTTAGACTTCACATCCATCTAATATACCTTGATGTTTTTATGGAAATAAAGAGCAAGAAATATTTTGATAGCTTCCAGTCGTGCTACTGTGCAAAAAAATCTACTCCTTCTATTTGGGCATACCCTTTACAGACCAAACGATATTTTTTCCTGATTGCTTGACCCTGCTCATTCAACATGTTTTTAAAAACCCATTTGGTTCCAATAACATTTTTCTCTTCAGGCCTTGGAACAATCTCCCAATTGTCATTCTTTTCAATCTAGTCAAGTTCTTCATTCATAGATTTTACCCATAACGTTTCATCACTTTCTTGGTTGAGATTCTTAGGTTCAATCTCTAACAACATAGCCAAACTTGCATAACTTAAATTTCCAGCAACTTTCCTCCTGGTTTGAACACCATGTCTTTGATCTCCAAGTATATGACTCTTCACCTGTTCTTTCTATACATTTGATCTCCAAGTATATGACTCTTCACCTGTTCTTTCTATACATACCTGGAACATGTTGTTTTCCTTGGATTTGTGCCTACTTCCTCACTATCACTATCTGAATCTGTTTCTTCTAGATCTGTAGACCTCATATATGTATTTTCTTCATCATGTGAGCTCATATTTCTTTTAGAGGACTCAAGTTGTGAAGATATTTAATCTACTATCACATCAATTCAATCCTCAATCTTTTCTATCCGCTTGTTGTAACACTTATATCCTTTACTCCGAGCAGATTACACGAGCAATATTCCCTCATTAGCGTGAGAGCCAAACTTTCCAAGATTCTTATCATTCCTTTTGATGAAGCACTTGCTCCCAAACACCTTGATGTGTTTAACTAACGCATTTCTTCCCTTCCACAACTCATAGGTAGTTTTATTACTATTAAGCCTGAGTTGAGTTATGTTTGACAGATACATTGTTGCTTATGTTGCTTCTCCACAAAAGATGTGAGACACATTTGCTTCATCCAACGTTTCTATGGCCATTTCTTGAACTATTATGTTTTGTCTCTCCACTAATCCATTTTGTTTTGGAGTTCTAGCCACTAATTATTTTCTCTTGATGTCGTACTCTTCACAGAATTCTTCAAACTCTCTTGGAGTGTACTCTCCTCCTCTGTCTTATCTCAAGCATTTTATCTTTATGTCTTTATCATCTTATACTTGAGCTTTAAATTTTTTTAAATGCTTAAATGATTCTGACTTTTATTTTAAGAGAATAATTCAAGTGGCCCTAGTAAAATCATCAATGAGTAGCATGAAACACCTTTCTCCTTTTGGGGTTTTTTTCTCTAGTTGGGCCACAAATATCTTTGTGAATGAGCTCCAATGGTGTGTATGAGGAGAATTCCTTTGACTTGAAATGAGTCCTAATTTTCTTGCCAAAATGACATGACTTGAAAATTGAGTTATCGAGCCTCAACAACCTTTGTAATCCTCTCACGGCTCCCATATTTCCAAATTTTATCAAATTGTCAAAATTCATATGCCAAACCCTCTTATGCCACAACCGTGCTTCATTCATTTTTCTTAAATATAAGGTAACCATGGAATCATCAAACACATATACATTATTTTGGGTTCCAATTGATTTTCCTACCATCTTTCCATTCTTCATGTTGTGGATCTCACAGTCTTTGGATCGAAAGGTCACATTGTATCCATTATCACACATTTGGTTGACACTAAGCAGATTGTTCTTGAGACCTTCCACATATAGCAGTATTTTTTTCAAGACTGACTATGTCTTTACCCTTGATTCTTACTGGAGCATTGTTTCCAAAGGTGACATTGTTTCCTATGTCCTTTTCTTTTAGCAACAAAAATTTTCTTTTATCCCCATCCATATGCTTGGAACAACTAGTATCTGCATACCATCTATTATTTTGATTATGGGTTGAAAGGGTGAGTCCACACTACATTCTCTTTTTAGTATTTCATTTACAGTTCCCCTTATCCTTTTGGAAGGTTGACTATCTAATATTTTGGGACTTAGGCAGGTATTCAAAATTTCTTTTGCACTCACTTGCTTTGTGCCAAAAATTATTACATTTGAAGCATTCTACTTCACTTAACAAGGGAGAGAAGACATTTTTATCTCTGAGAGAAGAGTTTTGAGATCTAAAATTCTGATATATCTAGGATTTTTATCTCTTTCAACTTTGATCATTCTACAATCAACAACTTTATGTATAAAGATATGACACTTTTAACAATGACCAAATAGGCATGCCTATTGTTGGAAGTTTTATGAGATTGTGCATGAATGTACCTTGGTTGTCTGCATGATTGATTTTTTCTCCATTCATGATCTCATCTTTGCCCTAGTACTCTTTTGTCTACATTGATTCTTTCTTGATGCTTCTTCGCATATCTTTGTGGTTCTTTGAATCCTGTGGACCTGAAGTTTATCTTCTCCATAGAATATTCTTATGTCTTTGAGTATCCCAGACCTGTTTTGATTCTTGAGGGCCTTTGGCTATTTAGAATCTGATCTAGTTTCCTTGTGCCTTCTACAAATTTTTCATTTAAACCCTTCTCAGTCTTTATTCCCTCAAGATCAATTCTTAGAGAGACAACCTCTGCTTCAAGACTGACAGTTCTCTTCCCATTCCTGGATCAATTCTTAAAGAACCTCTTCCTTTTGTTTACCTTCTTCCAATTTAAGTTTCAGAGACATAATATCATCTTTGCATTTATTTGAGATTGTTTCCTTCCTTAACTTGATCAGCTCATGTTTTCATTATTTGTTCTCTTCTTCTAGTTTCTCACATGTTCCTTGTTTTTCTTCTAGCAGAAGGACTAAACTATCTTTGCTCTTGATAGCTTCTTCAAGTTTTTATTTTTGATAAGCATACTCCTCATTAATACATACCTTCTTCAGCACACTTTAGTTGTTCCTTCAATTGCTTATTCTTCTTCCTTTCTTTTTTTAAATCATCAAGGGAACTAATGAGTTCCCCTTCAAGGTCCACTACTCCTTCTTCTTCCTCTTCAGAGTCCATAATACCTTTTTTCTTAGAGTTTTTTCCAAAATCCATAAGTAAATACTTATCTAAATCATCCTCCAAAGAGTTTTGATTGTCTGACTCTAGTGTTGAGCTATACTCTTTAGAGTAGAATCCCTTTTTCTTATAGATCTTTTTCTTCTTATGTGTTTGAGACTTGTTTCCAAATTTTTGATCATCTTCCCTTTTAGCCTTTTGTTTTTAAGGGAATTTGGATGAAAAATGTCCAGATATTCCATGGTCAAAACATTTAAAAGGAAACTTCCTTTTATATTTTCTTGAACCACACTTCAGTTTCTTGACTAATTGAGCCAACTCCTGATTAGATTCATATTTGGGTCAATCTTGATTATATTTTTGCTCCTTGGTATTTTTAGATACTTTTAATGATGCTTTATTAGGTTCATACTTTTCTCTTCCTACTCTCATCTCATAGGTTGTGAGAGTACCATGTAGCTAGTACATCTTTAGATCCTTTAAATTAGCGATTTCTTCAATAGATGAGACTTTGGCATTAAATCTCATGAGCAGAGATCTTAATATTTTCTGAACAATCATCTCTTCCTTGACCTCTTCACCAAGTCCTCTAATCATATTGGTTACTTCATCAACTATGAGGAAGTATTCTCCTATGCTTTCATCTTCAATCATTCTCAAGCTCTCAAGCCTCATTTTGAAGGTTTGAAGTTTCACCTGCTTGGCTTTGTTATCTCCTTCATGAATATGATTAAGCTTTACCCATACTTTCTTAGCAGACTTACAGTATATAAATTTTATAATTTTTGATTGACTAAGACCAAATAAAATGGAATTCTTAGCTTTAGCATTGTTTCCATATATTTTTTTACCGTCTGCATCAGTGGGAGGAATATTAGGAACATTGTAGTCTACTAGCACTGAAGTCCAAGCATCTACTCCCAGGGACATAAGATATGCTTCCATTCTTACTTTCTAAAAGGAAAATTTTGTCCCATCAAAGATTGGTATTATACTTGAGTAAGCCTCTTGACTCTCTTGCCTAGACATAATTCCTTATAAATCTACCTTTTAGTGGTTAGACTGTTCCTAAAGGAACCAACTCTGATTCCAAATGTTGGAATAAGGAATTACTGGGGGGTGTCAATCAGTAATTGTGAGATTCTTAATTATTTTTCTGAATATGCTTATAGCCCCTTTTTATATTATGTTTCTTATGAGAGAATTCATTCATAAAGAAGGTGAGCAACAATTTTAAGCATTCATGTTCATAAAACCAATCACATGAGAAACACACACATTTGACACCGATGTTTTCACATGGAAACCCAAAGGGAAAAAGCCAACAAATTGTTGTTTTTTTATGATGTAAGTTAAGAACCTACTTAAATAAATAAGTTTTCTTGTGAGCACCCACTCATAGGAGGCATCGACTGTTATGCACTTGACCTGTGAGAAATTCCAGAGTACTAAATATGCGAAGAAATACAACCCAGAACACAAAATCAAATGAGAAAAATAGCAAGTATGTTATTATTCAAAGATGAAAGCAATGTTCACTTGCCTCTTCGAGGGGGCAACCCCCAGTAGAGCAGAGCTCGATTAAAAAATAAGACTCAATTATATTTCCCTTCTAACTACGAATATTTATAGCTAAATGACCTTCAACCACCTAACGACTAGTGGTCCTTTACATAACAAGGGTTAACCACTTTATTTATTAATTATGGCCCATTTAAACTAACTATCGTCCCTTTCTTAAATGCAGGTCGACCACTTACAACTATTAATACATGCCTTATTTACTTCTTAACTAACTATGAGTATGACTCAACCCCATTAGGTTTATTACATATATAAAGGGGTTAGGGTTGGACCCTAACATGCCCTCCCCCATCAAAAGAAGCCTTTTCCTCAAGGTTGAAGTTTCGAAAACTACTGGAGAATAGTGGTTGGTTCTGACGTCGCATCTTCTGGAGAGGTGCATTTCCACTTGACGAGGACTTCCTTGATCGTGCGGTCACGTAGATGTCATTCTCGAGTATCGAGGACCTATTTAGGTTGGAGCCAGAGTGAACCTTCTTCACCCAATTCAAGTAGACTGGTTTGAATTTTTCAATTGTTCCCCACCACTTTCTTGAGGAATGATACATGGAAGACTGGATGGAATTTTGAAGTTGGTGACAAGGCTAGATTGTAGGCTACTGCTCCAATGCATTGAAGTATTTGATCAGGTCCGTAGATTTTTAGAGCTAATTTATGGAAGCCCCTTTCTTTGAGCGATGTTTTCTTATATGGTTTCAGCCACAGGAGTACTTGAGCCCCTTATTGTAATATGCACTCGGAATGATGTTGGTATTCCTTTTGCTTCATTCGATTTTGAGCTTGGTGGAGATTATCTTTGAGACGAGCTAGCATGGTTGCATGGTTCTGTAGGAGTTGATCAATTGCTTGCACCTTAGAGCATCCAGGGATATAATAAATAGGTGAAGGTGGGAGTTGGCCATATACTACTTCATATACAATCATCTTGGTGGCTTCATGATAGTTAGTATTATACCACCATTTAACTAAAGGTAGACACTGTACCCATTGATGCTACTTTTTTGAAGTGAAGCACCTTAGGTATGTCTCCAAACATTTGTTGACTGCTTCAGTTTGACCATCAGTTTGGGAATGATAGGAAGTACTTAGTTAGAGTTGGGTGCCTTGTAGCTTGAAAATTTCTTGCCAAATGTTACTGGTGAAATTCGGGTCATGATCAAACACAATGGAAGTGGGCATGCCATGCAGTTTGAAGATTTGGTCCATGAAATCTTGGGCCATGAAAGTGGGGGTAAATGGGTGGGGTAGAGCACAAAAATGAGCATATTTAGAAAGAATGTCTACAACCACCATGATGACTAATTTATTTCTTGACTTTAGGAGACCAGTAATGAAATCCATAGAAACATCTATTTAGATGGAGGTAGGGATTGGCAATGGTTGTAAGGTTATTGGTAACTTGATTGTTTCTCTTTTGTGGCATTGACACATGCCACATTCAACTACAAAAGTAATAATGTTAGTTTTCATGCCTATCCAAAAGAAAGAATGACGAATGTGAGCATAAGTCTTCTGAAAGCCTACATAGCCTGCAGTGGGAGATGAGTGCAACTCTGCCAAAATGTGCTTTTTGAGGGTGGATGTCGGCGATATAACTACTCGATCCTTGTAGCAAATAATCTCATCCTCCCAAGAGTAGCCAATTGAGGAATTAGAATCTGCTTTCAAGTTATTAATGAGTTGGGAGAGAGGGGTGTGACAACCATTCCTTGTGGGCTTGTTCAATCCAATCTAGTATGGGAAGAGAGATTGATAGCAGGGTTCTTTCATCCTCAAATTGGCATGATAAAGCATCTGCTACTACATTGTCATGCCCTTTCTTGTAAATTTTCTCATAATCATATCCCAACATTTTGGCCAACCACTTATTTTGCTATGACAAGGATAGACATTGCTCCAAAAAATATTTGGGGCTTTTATGGTCTGTGAGGATTTGGAAACGTCGCCCCAATAAGTATGGTCGCAATGTATCTTTGCATGTAATATGGTCATCATCTCTTTCTCATAGGTAGATTTTCATAGATGTTTCCCACTCATTTGTTGGTTGGTGAAAGCCAAGGGTTGACCTTCCTACATTAAGACAACACCAATACCAGTACCTGAAGCATCACATTCATTCATAAAATATTTGGTGAAGTCGGGTAGTGCTAATACTGGAGTGGAACACATGTCCTATTTGAGAGCCATAAATGCCTGTTGTGTTGCATCGGTCCAGAGGAATGAATTTTTCTTGAGAAGGTTAGTGAGGGGTCTAGCAATGTGACCATAATTTTGGACAAACTTGCGATGGTAGCCAGTGACACCCAAGAATCCCCTCAAACTCTTCAAGGTTTTTGGTTGGGACCAATTTTGCATTCCTTATATATTTTTGGGATTAACCTTGACACCTTCATGACCCACAATGTGTTCCAAATACTCAACTTCTTCCACGCCAAAAGAGCACTTGGGCAATTTGACAAATAATTTGTGATTCTGGAGTAGTTGCAAGATTAGGTCTACATGCTGAAATTTTTTTTCTCAGGTTAGGTTGTAGATGAGAATGTCATTAAAGAAAACGACGACAAATTTGCAGAGATATGATTTCAGCAGGTGATTCGTGAGGCTTTAAAAAGTGGATGGGGCATTACATATACCGAGTGGCATGACCAAGAATTCATAATGGCCTTCATGAGTTTAGAAAGCAGTCTTGGGAATTTCTACTTCTTTCATGCGCATTTGGTGATATCAAAGTGAAGATCTATCTTAGTAAAGAATTAAGCACCATGTAGTTCATCAAGCAGATTATCACCAACCAGGATAGGGAATTTATCTTTGACAGTGAGCTTGTTGAGGGCCTGAAAGTCTGGACACATGCGCCATTCCCCATGTTTCTCAAGCACCATGAACACTGGTGATGAATAAGGATTGATGCTAGGACGAATAACATTGGCTTCAAGGATTTCCTTGATTATTTTTTCAATTTTATTCCTTTGGGCGAAAGGATATCAATATGGTCACACATTCAACGGTTGTGCCCCTGGGACCAAAGTGATGTTATGATCATGTTCCCCTCTAGAGGGTGGAAGCTCTTTAGGTTTTTCAAATACCTACTGGTGGTGATTTAAGACCTATTGCATCTCAGGATGAATATGAAGAGTAGTGGGTTCTATGGCCTGGATGGCATTAAACTGGGTGATAACTCCATGATGGCCCTTTTTCAACAACTTTTCCATTCGATGCAAGCTGATGATAGAAGGAGCACCTGCCCTAAGTCCACAGAGTGTATGCATGTGGTCATTCTACTTAAAGCTCATATATAACTCCTGGAAATCCATTGTGATTGGGCCTAGTGTGCGAAGCCATTCAGCACCCAAGAAAATGTCACAACCACCCATGTTAATTGCACACGTGTGGGTCTTTAGGTGGTATTCTCCCATCTAAATTTTAATATTTTCGCAGCAGCCTTCACATTTCATTATACCCCCATCAACAATAAGGACCTAGAAATTAGAGACTGCCCTTACAAAACAACGAATAGCTTCAGTGACTCGCTGATGGATAAATTTATGAGTGCTGCCACTATCAATCAATACTACTACAGGGCAATTTTTAATAAAGCCTCTGATTTTAAGAGTTTGGGGCATAGAAATGCCTACCAAAGCATGTAGTGAGATAACTAGTTCCTCTCAACTCATCCTCTAGTCCCCCAAGGGGTGGGCCTTCCTCCAATGGGCTGTGATTAGTGACATCAATTTGAAAGAATTTTTGTTCCTTTCATTTGTGCCCCAGGGAGTATTTGTCATCATAGTGGTAGCACAATCCTTGTTTTCTTCTTTCAGACATTTCTGTTGGGGACACCTTTTGAACCTTAAATATTTGGGTAGGGCCCTGAGCCTGGGTGGGGTGTCCCTTGGCTATGAAATTTGGACGAGTAGACTGGGTAGCTAAATCACGTTCCACTTTGACAACCTTTGTGCAATTGTTTATCCATGTAGGTGGGTGGTGCATTCGTACATGTGCTTGGATGGTTTCTTTGAGACCACTTATAAAACATTCTAAGTAGAATTTATCTCCTAGACCTTTTGTTCCGATGGCCAACGTCTCAAAGGCTACAATGTAGTCTTTTACTGTGCCTGTTTGTCGGATCTTAGTAAGATGACCCAAAAAATTAGATTCTCTGTCAAAGCGGTCACAAAGGGATTTTGAGAACACCTGCCAAGTTATGTTCCCGGGATAGAATTTCTGATGCCACTGCCACCATTTCCATCTCTCTTGGTCCAAGTAAATGGCTCCCACACATAGTTTAGTTGGATCATCATGGATATCATTCAGAATGAAATATTGTTCCATTTGTGCTACCCATACTACCAGATTAGAGCCATCAAATTTATACATGTCCAACTTGGGTCGCCAAGGGTGGGAATGTTGGTGATTTCCATGGAAGTGAATATGATGGCTAGATTCTCCTTCAAGGTGCTCATCAATACCGTGTGCCTCCAGATGCAACCCCAACGTACTCTATTTGACTTGTGCAATGAATTGTGTAATTGTTTGCATCTCTTCCTAGAAATAATCCAACCTCTTTTCAAGGCGCTTGATCTTCTCGTTGACCATGACTTAAACTGTAGTTTCTACCATGCATAGATCTCGGTCACTTGACGTCACTTTGAAAAAAATTGGGACCAATAGAAAATTGAAGCTAACAAGTGAATGGTACCACTACGATCAGCTCGTCATCCTGAATATTATGGGCTAAGTCTCTTGTAATCATCCCAGGAAGGCCTTAGACTTTTTTTTTATTACTCTGAATGGAGTTTTACTCCCCATTGATCAATACTGCAGTGGCAAATTTCCATAAAACTTGATCCTACTCAATGTCTTGCGAAAATCGGGCCAGACTATAGCAGCCACAAGCCTTACTACACAGAGAGTCATATCTGCTTGTGAAACCCCAACAGTTGAATGTGAGTTGGACTATGGTGGCAGAACCCCAACTGGTGCATCTAATTGGTGCGGTGGCAACAGAACCCCAACTGCTAGATCTGAATGGTATTGCGGCGGTAGAACTCCAACTAGTGGATTTGATTGTGGCGGCAGCGACAGAACCCCAACTGCTAGATATGAATCATACTGTGGTATTAGAACTGGTGGATCTGATCTTGCAAATAGCAATCTTCAGAGAGTCAAGGGAACTATGGTCACAAAGGAGTGTTAGGTGCTACACATCACGATATACATAAGGGTCCAATAATAGTATTTGGCTCAATATTTCATGGTGCTAACTAAGGAGGATCAATCGTACCCTTAGTCGTACTACTTGACTACCCTATCATATGCGTGATTAATCTCCCCGAGTAATGTTCTCAGTGTACTGTAGCAGCAAGACGGTCGTCGGCTTATCTAAGGCGAGGTTTCAGGTGAGCCTAGGGGGCTTCCGATATACCTAGAGGGTACGTGGAAGGCAGTCTGTGCGTAGTTCTATCTAATGTGTTACTACTCGAAGGTGTACCCACAGGGGATACAAGGGAGTCCAACAAGCATGACCAACTCTTGTATTTCCTACGTGCATGCCTCCCCAAATCCACAGGTTTATGCGCTCAATGATAGATCCCATGGTTTAAAGACATTAGGACATGTCTATAGCCTAAAAAACAATCTTCCAAAAATGGAGGTACCACTGGTCCCTGGAAAGTGCTCTGATACCACTTGTTATGCTCTTGACATGCAAGAAATTCCAGAATACCAAATATGCGAAGAAATACAACCTAGAACACAGAATAAAATGAGAAAAAGAACAAGCATTTTATTATTCAGAGATGAAAGCAATGTTCACTTGCCTCTTCGATGGGGAACCTCCAGTAGATCAAAGCTCGATTACAAAATAAGACTCAATTATCTTTCCCTTCTAACTATGACTATTTATAGCAAAACTACATTCAACAACCTAACGACTAGTGCTCCTTTGCATAACAAGGGTTAACCACTTTACTTATTAATTATGTTCCGTTGCAACTAACTATGGTCCCTTTCTTAAATGTGGGTCAACCACTTACAATTATTAATATGGGCTTTATTAACTCCTTAACTAACTATGACTATGACTCAACCCTATTGGGTTTATTACATAAATATAGGGGTTAGGGTTGGACCCTAACATCGACCCCCTTAGGTTTGAAAGAACCAAATTACCGACAGGCACCAACCTTCTCTTGCCAATATTTTACTATTTCATACAATTTTCAAACTGAAAATAGAGGCATATACATTACAAGTAAACACCAAAATGGTTGGTTGCAAAAACAACTTCTTCTCTCAATCCATTGTTTTTCCATGGACTCCCTTTGTTACAAACAGTTGCTCTATGCCCGCTGCTCATAGTAACATCTCATCATCACTCTGCCTTCTCTCGCGCAAGCCCTTTGTTGCACCCACTTCAGCTCATCTCACATTGTTCTTCTCATAACACTCACATTGCTCTCACTACTCTTGCTACTCAAGCACTCTTTTTTCTCTCCCATCACTCACTGCACAGTTGTTCAACAATATTCTCAACTTCCCCCAATTGCTTGTTCACAATTTATGATTTGATTCTCTGATGCACTCTGCACAATATTATATTTTCTTCTTGTTTCCATACATTCTGATTGTACCTCATTATGGCTCCTCTTGTTGTTGTTGTGTCTACTAGTTTAACTTTTTCATAGCATTAAACACAGAAATGGGCTTTCGAGTTCTCCACTGACTCCCTGCGTAAATTTCCATACTAAGAATTTAATCTCAAGTGGCCTGCACACTCTATCATGACTCCTATGCTTATTTATTGCTCCACAGAGATTGACAACACTCAAGAATGACCACTCTGTTCCTCATTTAACTCTACCAGACGTGCACGTTAAGCAACCAATTCCTTTCTTCATTCCTTCAATTTGTCTCTATTAAATTTTGTCCTCATTGCCTTATCTCAGAGCCTTCTGTAGATCTAGCTAACTTCAACAACCAACTCTACCAATTTACATTTAATTCTTTAGCTGCCAACTCAACCATCCATTAAGCTCATTGTCCTTCTTCATTGGAACTCCAACATATCATAACATACACAAGAGAAATGTTACGATATTGGACTTCTCTGATATCCTTAGGCCCCTTTGCCCTCAGCTCCTTTGGAATTTTATTTCTCATAGGACTGAGCCTGTGGCTGATGGCAATGCTATATCGAAGCTCCCTTTGTATTGTAACTTCAACAAAGTTCTGATTGCATCTTAGCTCCCTATTTTTAGCCCTTGGTCCCTTTGAGATCCATATGACCATGTGTCAGGTAATATCGGAGCCCCCTTTATCATAACTTCTCAACCATCATTTGCACTAGAGTTATGATTTCCTCATCCTCTGATATTTTGACCTTCGATATGTTGATGTCACTTCCACACTTGGTGACTCCTGAGAGGTGACGAGTCACTCTGAACTGTCCCATTGAGCCACTAAAAATGCTAAAAATGAATGTCACGCGTCCACCATACTGTCACATCATGCTAATGTCACTAGCCACTTCAGTTTCTCAAGCCCAATGACATGCCTCCATGTGTTCTATGGGAAGAGAGAGAAAGATTCCCAATTAGTCTTGGTTTTTCATCAATTCCTTTGCTTATTTTTCTCGGCATTCCTCAACGCTTTAGCAATATCGGTCGCACTAGATATTGTAACTTCTTAAAATATCAATGTTAATAACTTATAATATTCTGATATCCCAGACCTCCAATATTCCAATCATCTCTAATATTATGATGGCCTCCATCCTCCAATATCCCGATATGACATACTACGATGGCTCGTTTTTCTTCGATCTCTAATATCCCGATATGACATGCACTGATGTCCTGTTTTTTTCCGATCTTTGATATCCTGATATGACATGCTCTAATGTCCTAATATCGGGTCCTAATGTCCTCTGACCTCCGATGTATGCTGCTCTGATGTGATGACCTCCGATATTTTAACCTGCTTAGGACTTCAAGTCCCTGAACTTTGGTAGACCATTACTTTTGATCCAATAGTCCATTTTGAGACTTCTCCATGCCGTTGAAAAAAATTTTCAGAGAAGTTTCCAATGGAGAGGGTCCGATGTAGAATTTGAGCCCATATTCTACCTCTAAGATTTTTACAAACTCTCTGCCACTCTTTGATCCTTGACTTTTCTTCTTGTGCCTAGAACCCTGAACTCCTAACCACCATAGTCATAATTTTCTGACTTCTCCAGTAAGCCTGCTACTATGATTATTGTCTACAGAAGCCTATAGATACCATGGGATTCCATATGGAATCCCAATCATCATGTTGATCCTAGTTGACATCAATTCCAACACTAACACAACCACTAGCCATCCAGACGCTACCAATTTTCCAACACCAGTAGAGTCCTACAAGCTAAAATTTAGGCCTTCATGGCCTTAGGGGAGATATGGCACATCATAATTTTTCATGTTAGATCGTAGATGATGCAACCATAGGAGTGCATGTGAATAAGATTGTTTGTTGAGGAGTTGTTTTTAATGCATGCAGTGTGATGTTGATGGTGCTTATTTCTTTTATGATAATTTCATGATGGTGGATTTTTTCTACTAATGTTGTGTTTGCCAAAGTTTTTGTGATCAAACTTTGATAGAATATTTTTGATGTGAAATTGAGCACAAATCTCTCAAGGAGGGAAGTTTGATCAAATGTGATGGCACATGTTGAGGGGAAGCACTTTATATGCTTCCAATATTTTGATGGTTTTGATGGAATCATGGTTCTTTGGAGGAGTTTACTATATGTTCCATGTTATGTGCTTATCTAACATGAGGTTGTTGTAGGAGCTTGAAACTTAGTTGTGCATGGATTATATACTGCCTATATGAGTTGACATGAAATTGGCTAGTATTATGCATTTTGGTTTGATGATATCATGTATATGTTGGTGCCATCGAGGTGTATGGTATAGTTTCTTGCATAATTCCAGTGTTATAGACATGCGGTCTATATGCAGAAAACTAAAAGATGATCATGATGGATGAATTTCATGCTATTTCATGTTGTTGTTGTTGCTACATATGGTGTTGTTGATGATTTTTTATGATGGTGCATAGACACATTTGATGATAGAGTTATCCTTACTGGTTGTTGATTTGAAATCCAATATTTTAGCTTGTGTTCATGCTGGAATACGACTTCTTAATTTTCAGTGATGTGATGCATGATGATTATACTTACAAGTATGATTGATGATGTGATATGTATTGCTGCTACCACCGCATCATTATGAGCATATTGTTGTTGACAGTATAGTCTATATTGCATAAAGTCATGCTCCATATGATGGTTATTTTTGTTGCCATATATAGCTACATAGGGTTGATATATTGTGCTATGTTGCTTATTCATGATGCTACTAATACATGTTGTTGTTGGTCCACTATAAATTATCCTGTGTTGTTGATTACTATTCATATCTTGATTCCATGGCTGGTAATTTGGAGAGCTTGATATAGATAGATAGATATATATATATATATATATATATATATATCTATATATATATATATATATATATATATATATATATATGAAGAGGACATGTTGTTGATTATATGCTCTATGTACTTTCTTTGTGAGATTGTACTTGACATGCATTGATGAGAGGATTTTTATGATGGACATGTATGAGAGAGTATCATTCTTATATGTGTCATGCATAGAATTGTGAACCATAATTGGCATGTGTATAGTGAGTTATGAGAGTTAGTCAAGCTATGTATGGGTTTTTAGTAGTGTTGGTGCAGCCATGTATTTCATGTATTATTCATGTACACTCTCATACTTATCATAGTGGGGAATATAGATTCATGTATGCATTGAGAGAGAGGCATGTGAGTCACAGTTCAACCATATGTATAGGCTTATGAATGTCATTTTCCAATCATGTACAATATTTTATAGCCATGTAATAAGTCTATGAAACCATGTACTCTATTGCATATCATTTGGTCATAGTCATTGGTCCATGTGAAGTAACCTCTTGCATATGGCAAGGAGACATTGCCAGCAATATATATATCAGTTCACAATCAACCATGGAGATGCTTACATTTAGCAGAGTGTGGTTGGTCATGCTATTGTGACCTTGTTATCATGTATTTGTTGCCACCATGTTTTCCTCAGAGGATGTCATTGCTGCTAATTAAGATAGGAGTGAGAGATGTTGCTTTCGGATAGTAATTTCTATTCTTGATGTATGAGTTTTCTTCTCTTGGATAGTATAGGGTGGAGATGCATATATGAGTTGGAGATATTGTGTATATTGTTGTTGCTCAGGAGTTGATTGTATATATGTTGTTGATGCTATAGATTTGATCAGATTCGTTGCTCCTATTTGATCATATTATGTTGTTGCTACTATGGGTTGGTGATTTAATCTGCTACTACTTCTATGACATGGATTTTGTTGCTACTACTTATGGTCATGCTACCATGGGAGTGATATAGTTTACTATTGTTGATTGGAAATATATATTGTTGCATTAGTGTGTTGTTGATAGGACCTATCTCATGTCAAGGGGGAGTATTGTCTATTTAGTTGATGTCTTGATTTTTTTTACCCTTTTCCATTGATATCAAAGGGGGAGAGAGTGAGGATATCAATTTTTAGAGGAAATTTTCAAATGGTTGGATCAATTGGGGTTACCATCAATGCTAAAGGGGGAGATTGTTGAAACTGATGTGTGTTACAGTGTCGACGATTGAAATTGATATCAACCTGGTAGCATGGGTTGCAGGAGAGTTTGTTAAGTCTTGTATGTTTGGTTACATGTAGCTTGTACATGGTTGATTTGTAGATGGTTTTTGGCATGTCTAATAGCATGAAGATATGAGGATGGAGATGTGACTTCCACATGTTGCATATAGAATGTTGAATGGTAGTGTGTTGCACTAGTTTGGAGGCCTTCCCATGATGACAAGTTGTGTAGAGAAGATATTTATAATGCAGTTCAGCAAGGCATGGAAAGTGTTACTTTGTTTTGGTGATTTTTCTATGGTTTATTTGTGCATCTTCCATATTTCATGAGTAGAGTATTACCATGGTACAGGTATTCTTGGTATTGGAATTACCATGGTATTTTCCAGTTGTATTTTTTTAGAGACTACCATCACACAGGAGTCCTTGGTATTGACATAACCATGGTATTTTCCCGTGGTTTTTATTTGGAGATTACCATGGTACAGGTGTCCTTGGTATTGACATAAGAAAGGTATTTTCTCATGGAAGTCATTTGGAGATTACTATGGTACAGGTGTCCTTGGTATTAACATAACCAAGGTATTTTCTTGTGTAATTGGTTTGGAGATTACCATGGTACAGGTGTCTTGGGTATTAGCAGAACCATGGTATTTTCCTGTGGTATTCACTTGGAGAATTGTTTGGGATATTTTAGATTTTACTTATATGAAGAAAAAAAAAAAGCTTTTTTGGTTGGTTTCTCTTCTTGAGAGTGTGAGAGTATGCCTTTGTGATGGCATTGAGAGTGAGTAGAGGTTGTTGGAGTTGCTCACATAATTTTGCAGTGTTTTTTAGAATTGTGTATGCAAAAATTAGAGAATTATTTGAGGATAATTTCAAAGTTTTTGTGTTGTAGATGGCAGTGTTTAGAGAGGAAAATAATTTGAGGCTTTTGATGTGTTAGAGAGAAGAGTTTCTTTTGAGTAAAAGAGAAGAAGTAACCCCCACTGGGTAGAGTTTTTTATTCAAATTTTATGTGTAGAACAATGGTGTTGTTGGGTTTCTCATGTTGAGAAAAATTGAGAGACCAGTTTGAAAATGCATGAAACATGGTTCGCATGGAGGATGTGAAGGTGTGGAGGCTTCAAAGTAGATAGTGATTTGGCAGATTCAATAGAAGGAGCATATTTCTCCATCCACTAGGAGTTGGATAGTCCAATGGAAATTGGGCTAGGATCATTAGTTGTTGGGACTTCCAACGAATAGATTTCCATAGATCTGTGAGAGAAATAGATTTCTTAACTGATAGTGTCAGCATACTCTGAAGGAACCAAAGTATTCTTACTTATAGTTGTAAGATAATCAGTGTAAAATTTGTTTAGCAGATTAATAGAATAATTAAGAAACGTAACAGCAGCAGGGTTGTTTTCTCCCAAAATGGTTTCCACGAGAAATACATGTGTCTTCATGTGTATTTATTTGTGTTGATGCTTTCCATCACTATTATTCTTTGAGTTTATTGTTTCTTTCATATTCAGTTAAGCTAATGTTGTGAATGTGTTTGGCTATTTGATATTGCAGTAAAAATATTTAAAATTGACATAAATTCCATCATTACTAATTCACCCTCCCTGACGCCCCCCCCCCCCCCCCCCCATAATAGTGAGCTAGTTTCCAGCATCTTGAAGGGGAACTCATCGGTGCTCTTAATGATCTAAAGAAGAACATAATGAAGAGGATAATAGACTCTTAAAGTATGAGTTGATCAAGAAAAAAGAGGAGATGATCTCATAAACATGTAAAGGGGAGAATTTGTCCCTAAAATTCAAGTTAGACGAAGAAAATGGAAGGAAGAAGTAATAAATGATTTGATTCTTGAATGGTAAGAGAACTATCATAGTATAGAAGCTAAAATAGTATATTTGAGAATGAACCTTGAGAATTCTACAACTTAGAAGGCTTTGGATAAGAAATTTATTGAAAGAACCATGAAGATGAATCATATTTTAAGCAGTTAAATATCTCCAACAAATAAATCTAGTTTGGGATATTTTGAAACACAAAGTCTCTCCATAGGAAAATCAAGTTTTAGGTCCATAGGATTCATAATACCCTAAGCTTTGCAATGGTGCATCAACGCAGATTCAATGAAGATAAGCCAAGGAAATATCAGAAGAGCACACAGCATCAGAATAAGAATATTAGTTTCTCAAATAGTTCTCAATGGAAATATGCAAATGAGTCTGCAAGACAACAAACGTACAAGAAACCAGCTCAAGCTTATCAATTCTTAAATGCTAATTACCCAAATTTGTTTGATGGTAATTGTTATAAATGTCATATCTTTGGACATGAGGCCATTAATTGCAAAATTGTTAAAGTTGAAAGAGATGAAAATCTCAAATAGAGGAATTATCAAAACTCTACAACTCAAACTCACTTCCTAGAAATATAAATATTTTCTCTCCCTTGATGGATGAAGTTGAATGCTTCAAATGTAATAATTTGGGGCACAAGGAAATTGAGTGCAGAAGCAAGTTGTAGTACCCTTGTAAATCATAGTATGCTTGGCAACCAACTTTCCCAGAAGACAAGAAAAGTTGGAAACAAAAGACTGAGCAAACCATGGAGTGTGGACTTGCCTTATCTGCGCATGACCAATAAAATGGGTGGTATGTAGATAGTGGATATTCTAAGCACATGAATGGGGATAAGAGAAAAATATTGTCTTTGAAAGAAAAGGACAAAGGGAACAATGTCACCTTTGGAACTAATTCCTCAACAAGAATTAAGGGAAAGGGCATAGTTAGTCTTCATGAAAATACTAAGGCTTAAAATGTGTTATATGTTGAAAAGTATGCAACAAGAAATGTAAAAATAGAAATTGCTAAAAATAGCAATTTGGCCAGTGGAATTTTGGCCACCTTGGGTGAGAGGTGAAACTGCTAAAAATAGCATCTTCTAAAAATAGCATTCTGGGTCCCTTCCTATTTATAGCAATCCCTGGTCTATCTATAGGAAGTAAATTCGAATTTGGCCTTACCAGAAGTTTGGAATATTTATTAATTAATTTAGTTTGGAAAATCAAACTTGAAGTCTTTGTGAGAACATGCATTAATTTCTCCACTGATTGAGGAATTAAGGATGAGTTCTATATTGAAAGGATCAATTGACTTAGTTTAACTTAGTCAAGTTCAGTTAGATTAATTTAACAAGTTGTTAAATTAATGAGATACAGTTTGTTGATGCTTGCATGCATGTGACAACTGTTATTTTCAGATAACTATGTATTCACTCATGGATAACTGATGCATGTCAATTCTATCAGAGACCCAATTGAGATCAGATGTGGGACAGTTTACTATCAGATGCTAGGATATTTCTAGTAAGTATTCCTTGCATGGGGAAGGAAGCTTCTTCCTTCTATGACTACGTAGTTGGACCTGAGGTGACAACAACTATGATCAGGTCAATTTACATGTGTTTTGTAATTGGACCCAATCAAAACTGTGCAAGGAAATAGGAGCTTGGACCTGAGGTGCAGCCTTTATATACAGGGCTAGGTAGTCCATGAGCTTGATCATCAGAGTGCAGAGAGAGTAGGATAGCTTTTGAGCTGATTCTTTTTGTATGTTGTTGAGGATTTCCACTTGATTAATAATACAGAGATGGGGTTTTAGGCTGTTGCTTTTCCCAGATAAATTCTTCTATGTTATGTGTGATTGATTCCTTCTTATTAGTTATATGTGTTCATGCTTGATGTTGCTCATTGTTGATTAGCTTCCGCAAAGTTTATGGTAGATGTAGATCTAGTATTATGCTTTAGAACATTGCATATATCAATTTGATCTGTAGGTGAAATTTCTACATGATATTAGTGAGCTAGCTAATTTGTAGAGAAAATTCTACATGGTATCAGAGCACAGGTGATCAATGAAGAACAATATACAAGCAGGAAGAATTTTGTGGTTTCTAGATATAGATATCGAGTTCTTATCACATTTCAGATTTCATCAATGGCATTCTATGGTTTGAGGCCTGAGTATGCACTAGATGGAAGCTCAAACTATATAGCCTAGAAGGATCGCATGGAGGTAGTATTAGAGGATAACGAGTTGAAGGACTTCATTGATCAAGAAATCCCCAAGCCCTTAGGATCTAATGCCCAAGAGTTGGCGGAATGGAGGAATTGTGTGGCTAGAGCTAGGAGAATCATCCTGGAGGGAGTTTGAGATCACATAGTCTCGAGCCTCCATGGGAAGGAGACTATATTTTCGATGTGGAAAACATTGAAAGATCTTTATAAAAATAGAAGTGATCAAAGGAAGCTAGCACTGAAGGACAAACTTTGAAATATCAAGTGTGAAAAGGATGAGACAATCTCTATGTATCTGACCAAGCTCATCACATGCAGGGATGAGCTTGCAAGTGTAGGGGTCATGACAGCTGATGATGATATGGTGAGTCTAAAACTCCTTGGCCTTCTGAAGAGATGGAATAGCTACCAGGACTCGGTTAATGGAAGGGAGAAACTGCCAAATTGGGAATGACTATGGTCAGATTTAATGCAGGAGGAGATCATATGGAGCACCAGAGACAGTTCTTCATCCATGGAGGATGAGGAAAACTATGCCTTAGCGAGTAAGGCAAAGAAGGGGAAGGAGAAGGTTTCTCTTTCCGAATCCAGTTCGTCCAATGGTGGGAAGAAGGTTGACAAATCGAAAGTGTGATGTTTTCATTGTCATGAGGTGGGCCATTTTGTTACAAATTGTCCACTGAGGAAATCCAAGAAGGGATCTAGGGAAGGATCTAAAGGTGAGGCACTTGCTTCACAGTTCAAGTTGGATTTCACACTCTTCGCATGCATCGTTTCATCCATGGTGGTAAGTGGTTGGTTTCTTGATAGTGGAGCTTCTTTCCACATGACCAACTACAAGAGTTTGTTCAATACTTTGGAGGAGAAAGATCTCCAGATACTCATAGCAATGGGTAATGATGAAAAGTACAGTGTCTCAGGTGTAGGCACAGTTATTTTTTAGAGGGAGCATGGAGCTCACCTTACCTTGACTGATGTCAAGTATGTACCAGGACTGAAGAGAAACTTGGTGTTGATTGTGATGCTGAAAGACAGAGGCTATGATTTAGTCTTCAGTAAGGAAAAGGTTTTCCTTAGACACATCATCACTAGATAGGTGAAGCAGATTGGTTCACGGGTTAAGAACCTGTATGCTCTTGAGGTTCAAGATGCATGCAAATCCTTGACCAGCAAGGCAACTGATGGAGACTTGGTGGTTGAGAGGGAGGGTATGTTACCTCTCAACATGCAGTGCCAAAAAAAGTCTCAGAGGATTGTGGAGGAGCCACGATTGGTTCAGCAGCTTCAAGAGGATGTGGAGTAGCCACAACAGGGGAAGCTGAGAGGAGATCGAGTAGAGACATCTACTCATGCGGAGACCTCCAGTAGGGGGAAACTTCGAGCCAGGTGGGCTGAGGGATCACATGCAACCATACCTCCAGGTAGGAGGTGGGTTGACGTAGAGTGATTGTCCCAAGGAGGAGGGGTAGGATCCTTGAGGTACCCAACCTCTTGGATGATAGCTTGCTATGGGAGCCCCGATGTGGAGTAGCAAGAACTGACTAATTGGGTAGAGACAGATGTATATGGAGTGGCAGAGAGAGCTATAGTGTAGGGAATCCCAGGACAGCGCAAAGCATGCAAGCTGTAGCAATTTGAGAGGCACAAGTGTGTTGCACAGTGCAGGTAGCACAGAGAAGGGTGCAACGGTGCGAGATGCATGTAGATGTTGCAATATTGCAAAGGTTAGAGAGGGAGCACTTGTCAGCAGCAGGTAGAGCTTCAGCATCAAAGTATGTTTCTAGCCCAACAGAGTGGTCAGTTGGGAGCTTTTTTTGTTCCAAGTGTTACTGGAGCAACCGCACTTGGTAGATGTGTTGCATGCAATACATTCTAGAGTTACAAGATCGAGTTCGAGAGGAAGCTTTTCTTGTTGAGAGGGAGTGTTGAAAAGTGTGCAACAAGAAATGTGAAAATAGAAATTGCTAAAAATAGTAGTTTGGCCAGTGTGGAATTTTGGCCACCTTGGGTGAGAGGTGAAGCCGCTAAAAATAGCATCTTCTAAAAATAGCATTTCTAGGTCCCTTCCTATTTATAGCAATCCCAAGTCTATCTATAGGAAGTAAATTCGAATTTGGTCTTACCAGCAGTTTGGAATATTTATTAATTAATTTAGTTTGAGTTAATTAGTTAAGGAAAATCAAACTTGAAGTCTTTGTGAAAACATGCAATAATTTCTCCACTGATTGAGGAATTAAGGATGAGTTCTATATTGAGAGGATCAATTGACTTAGTTTAACTTAGTCAAGTTCAGTTAGATTAATTTAACAAGTTCTTAAATTAATGAGATATAGTTTGTTGATGCTTGCATGCATGTGACAACTGTTATTTTCAGATAACTGTATATTCACTCATGGATAACTGATGCATGTCAATTCTGTCAGAGACCCAGTTGAGATCAAATGTGGGACAGTGTACTTTTAGATGCTAAGATATTTCTAGTAAATATTCCTTGCATGGGGAAGGAAGCTTCTTCCTTCTATGACTACGTAATTGGACCTGAGGTGACAGTAGCTATGATCAGGCCAATTTACATGTGTTTTGTAATTGGACCCCAATCAAAACTGCGCAAGGAAATAGGAGCTTGGACCTGAGGTGTAGCCTTTATATACAGGGCTAGGTAGTCCATGAGCTTGATCATCAGAGTACAGAGAGAGTAGGATAGCTTTTGAGCTGATTCTTTTTGTATGTTTTTGAGGATTTCCACTTGATTGATAATACAGAGATGGGGTTTTAGGCTTGTGTTTTTCCCGAATAAATTCTTCTGTGTTATTTATGATTGATTCCTTCTTATCGGTTATATGTGTTCATGCTTGATGTTGCTCATGGTTGATTAGCTTCCACAAATTTTATGGTAGATGTAGATATAGTATTATGCTTTAGTACATTGCATATATCAGTTTGATCTGCAGGTGAAATTTCTACATGATATCAGTGAGCTAGCTGATTTGTAGAGAAAATTCTACATTATATGTATAAGGACTCAAGAAAAATTTGCTCAATGTGGGTAAGATGTGTGATAATGGCTATAATGTGGATTTTTTATCCAAAGACTATGAGATCTTAAAAGAAGGAAATGGAAAGCTAGCGGGAAAGGCAGTCAAGACTCATAATAATGTATATGTGTTTGATGACTCCAGAGTAAGTTGTTACATAAGTAAGACAAATCAAACCTGCTTGCGGCATAGAAGAATTGGCCACATAAATTTTGACACCCTAAAAAATAATCAACAAGATAGAAGCAATATGAGGATTGCCAAGATTTTCGAAGCTTGGTGACTCTATTTGTAAGTCATGTAAATTTAGTAGGTAAACAAGGACTCAATTCAAGAAAAAGGAGTTCTCAAGCTAAACCTATGGGTTTTATTCACACTGATATATGGTCGAACAAGGACAAAAACCCCAAAAGGAGGAAAGGTACTTTATTATGCTTATTAATGATTTTACTAGGGTGACTTGGAGAAAAATCAGAAGCTCTAAAGAATTTCAATATATTTAAGGCACAAGTTTAAAACGATGAAGATACAATTATTAAATGTTTAAGACCAGATAGAGGTGGATAATTCACTTATTGTGAATTATTATGAAGATCATGGTATAAGGAGGAAGTACTTGTGAAGATCATGGCATAAGGAGGCAATACTCAGTGGTCAGAACCCATTCCATTAGTGGCCAGAACCCCACAAAAGAATGGATTAGTACAGAGAAAGAAAAAAACAATGTAGGAGATGACCAGAGCTATGATGGATGAAGTACAAGTCCTACACACCTTCTAGGGAGAAATAGCACAAGAAATTGTCTATTTATCAAATAAGACACATCTCAAACCTAACAATGACAAGACTCCCTATGAGTTATGGAAAGGGAGGTCAGCATGAGTAAAACACTTCAAAGTATTCAGGAGCACATTCTATATCAAAATAAATGACAAGAATCTCGGAAATTTTGACTCTCGAGCTTATGAGGGTATATTTATTGGGTACTATGTCAAGAGTAAAGGATACAAATGCTTCAACAAAAGTAAAAAAATGGTGCAATACTACATTGATATTGTAGTGTATGAAGTATTGCCATGATTAGAGCCATCTAGAGAAAATGAGAACTCAAATGGAGAAGAAAGTTCATCCACCATATTATCATACCAGGAAGAAGTAGAAGCAGAGGAGGAAGATGAAGAAGTAAAACACAGAGACCCAAAACTCCTTCTAGGTATGTGTAGAAACAACAACCATAAAGTCAAATTATTGGTGATCAATGACTTGGTGTTCAAACTAGAAGGACATTCCTTGGCAATCCAAGATGAGAAAACCTTACTCCATTGTCACAAATTGAGCCTAAAAATCTCATTCATGCAAGTGACTACAAGTCGTAGGTGAAGGTAATGAATGAAGAATTGGATCAAGTTGAGACGGATGACACCTAGGAGCTTGTTCCAAGACCCAACGAAAAAAATGTCATAGACACCAAAAGGGTCTTCAAAAATAAGCTAAATGAGCAAGGCCAGGTGATAAGGAATAAGGCTCAACTAGTCTACAAAAGGTATGCTCAAATAGAAGGGATAGATTTTGATGTAACTTTTGTACCTGTAGCAATATTAGAAGCCATCAAAATGTTTCTTGCCTTTGCTAGTCATAAGAACATCAAGGTATATTATATGGATGTAAATTCGACCTTTCTTAATAGAGACTTAGAAGAGGAAGTATACATCAAGGATCCAAAAGGATTCATTCTCTAAAAGAATGAATATTATGTCTACAAACTAAAAAAGGGTTTGTAAGGGCTCAAACCAGTACCTAGAGCTTGATATGCCAGGTTAGGCAAATGCATTCAACAATAAGGTTTCAAAAGAGGCACAGTAGATAGAAATATATAAATAAATTTGAAGATGATCACGTAATGATCACTGTGGTTTATGTAGATAATATTATCTATGGCAGTGATCTGGAGTAGTTGGGACACCGATTTACAGAGTGTATGCAGACACGGTTTGAGATGTCCATGATAGGAAAACTATCCTTCTTTCTAGGGATAAAAATTTCTCAGTCTAAATATGACATCTTCATCTCCCAATCTAAGTATTTAAGAGAAACAATAAAGAAGTTTGGGATGGAGGAATGCAAGCGAGTTAGTACCCCCATGATTACTAGTTGTAAACTATGTAAAGAGGATGAAACCCTTCTCATAAATCAAACAGTATATAGATCACTGTTTGGTAGCTTACTATACCTTACTGCCTCAATACTAAACATCATGCAAGTAGTGGACTTGTTGGACAGGTTTCAAGCCTGTCCTCAAAAAATTCATGTCATCTCTATCAAAAGGTTTTTCAAATATCTGCAAGGCACAACAGACTATGGATTGTGGCATGATAGAGGCAAAGATTTTAAGCTAAAATATTATACTAATGTTGATTGGTAAGGAAAACTTGATCACATGAAAATCACCTCGAGATCAGTATTCTTTCTCAAAGATTGTTTAGTGTCTTGGTTTAGCAAAAAACAAGACTCAATCTTGTTATCAACAACTGAAGCACATTGTATTGTTGTGGCCACCTATTTCACACAAATTATTTGGATGAAGCATACCTTAAAAGACATCAAGTTAGATCTCAATGATTTAATTCCAATCATGTGTGAAAAAATGGTGCTATCTATAACAACCCTAGTTAAAAATCCACATAATAAAGTTATTAAAGGAAAAATGAGACCAAGGTCATGGGACACATATTCCAAGTTGAATGCTTTGCAAGAAAAATAATACCAAGTTCATGGGACACATCTTCCAAGCTAAATTTTGCGAAAAAACATAGTGATGGGGATCACTTGCGATTAATAAATGGCTATGGAAATTGGCAAGGGCAATGGAAAATACAAAGAGTGTTATGAAACCAGCTCACAAAAAGAAAGAAAAGATAGATGAACGCCTTAGAATTCAGCCTCTTCGAGGGGGAAACCTCCTTTACATTACACAAATGAACAATTCTTGGATGATACAAATGACAAGACCTCCTTTCTATATATAAGAGTCTAAGGGGTCATAATATAATCAGATCCGACATAACAATAATAATGTAAGGGCACAATAATAACAATAGTGGGCTTCTATGGGGCACAATAGTAACAATATGGGGACTACATGGGCAAAACAATATAATAAGGGGGTTGTACTAATAACAATAAGGGGTTACACTAGTAGTATAGGGGCCTAACATGCCCCTCTCCTTCAAAAAGTGTTGTCCTCAATACTTGAGTAGTTCTTGATGCTTCTATATAAAATTCTTGTCCTCCCATGTGGAATCTTCAGCGGGTAAGTTCTTCCACTTGATGATATAATCTGAAATTGATCGAATTCGTAGCTTTCTGGTTCTTCTTTCTGTGACTGCTTCAGGTTCCAATATGATTTTTCTTTCATCTTCAAGTTCTGGCAATATTGTTTGAATTGGGATCTTCTGCAACTTTTGAATGAGTGACCACACTTCTTCGTCCTTCTTCCATTCATCCCTTGCTTCGTTTATCCAATCTGGTTGGATAATAGAAATAGCACAAAACAATGCTTCCACATCCTCATCTTTTCTTGAGAGTGCATCAGCAACAAAAAAAAATTTCCCTTTTCTGTAGATGATGTCAAAGTCATAACCCAACATATTTGTGACCCATTTTTATGTTCTTCTAAAGATAATATTTGTTCTAAAACGTATTTAAGACTATCATGATCCATTTTTACCTTGAAGTGTCTTTCCATTGGGTAAGGTTGCCATTTCCTAAGTGCATGTAGTATTGCCAACATTTCCTTCTCATAAATAGCTTGCTTGAGATGTAGCCATAAAAATACCCAATCACCTACATCAAAACTTTTTTCACTGCGATGTTGATCTACCTGTTGTTTCATTCGATTTTGCACCAAAGTGGTGTTATCCTTTAAAAGTTGGAGAACTTGTTGATGTTCGATGTGATCTTTCACTACTTGAACCTTTTTCTTCTTGATATGTCCTTCTATCTTGAGAGTTTGAGTAGTAATTTCTTCCAATGCTTTATAAGATATGGTCGGATTCATTTCTTGATGCTCAATGTGATCTTTCACTTCTTGAACATTTTTCTTCTTGATATGTCCTTCTATATTGATAGTTTGAGGAGTAGTAATTCCGTTCAATGCATTCCAAGATATGGTTGGATTCATTTCTTCTTTCTCGATGTGATCTTTCACTTCTTGAACTTTTTTCTTCTTGATATGTCCTTCTATCTTGAGACTTTGAGGAGTGGTAATTCTTGCCAATGCTTTACAAGATATGGTCGGATTCATTTCTTCTTTCTCTGGGGTTGGTTTCTGGTGTATATCCTCTTCTTTTGATGTTTCTTGATCATTTTCTTCCTCCTCTTCATAATCTATGTAAAATAATTTCTTCTCAGCACACTTATGACCTTTAGTGCATTTGCTATCACAATTGTAACAAAGCCCTTTTTCTCTTTTTTCTTCCAATTGTTGTGGTGTCACCCTTGTAAGTTGTGGAAGGCTAGGAGAATCAACACTTCCATGTTTATAGTTGTGAGCGGTAGAATTCCTTGTTTCCATAACTTCGCTTTCATTTTTTCTCGCCAACCCGAATGCCTCCTCCAACCTCCAATGAATCAAGTTCCCAAAAACGAACCTCATGTTGAACGTTATCCTTTAAAGTCGCTATGAAGACATCAATCATTTGCTTCTCTGGAATATAATTTACCCTTCTATTCAATTTTTGAAAGTCCTCAATGTGCTCTTCCATTGAACCCTTTTGTTTGATATTTATCAATTGGCTAAAGAAGGAGTTTCTCTTTGTATCCTCATAATGTGATATCATTTCCTCCATGAAAATTGACCACGTGACAAGTGGTTTACGAGAACAAAGCCCTTTATACCATAAAAATTGATTTGGTTCTAAATATTTAGATGCAATACATACCTTTTGTAATAGTTTCACCTCATGTATATCGAAATATTGCTCCATCTGTAGTATCCAATTTACCAGATCCTTGCCATCAAACTTCCTCATATCGCCTTTTCTTTATTTTAGGAGCTCAATCTTGAAACAACTATAACTCTGTAATTTCGACTCTTCCAGCCTTGAAATTACAACTTGCAGTAGCCCTCTATTTCCTCTTTCTAATGCCACCAATCTAATCGAATTTAGATTCTTCAAGAAAGAGTTATGCACAATCTCCCACAATGACCTGATTATAGACTAGTTCAGTAGATCGAACTTGTACGACATGCCATGTGTCCCCATTTTGACCTTTGGCTCTAAAAAATATATACAAGAAACTATAGTCCATCCTCTTTCTACACCTTCTTATGAAATTTCAATCCGATGCTCAGAGAGAAAGTTATGACGATTTTCCCCAGGTCACCTATTTGGAATGTAATTTAGGAGTCTGCAAGAAGACTAACTTCCTTAGATCATATCTCCGCAAATATAGCGTGAAAAGCTCTGAACTTTGGACCCGAGGTTTAGTGCAACTTCGTCTCAAATGGGTTTTGTTTTTCGCTTCTAAAACATCGCATAAAAAAAGTTATAGTGAAAATGCCATGATGACCTATTTGGAGCAGCAAAACCCTAGCATCCAAAGCTCCAATACCAAATGTTATGAAACCAGCTCACAAAAAGATAGAAAAGATAGATGAACGCCTTAGAATTCAGCCTCTTTGAGGGGGCAACCTCCTTTACATTACACAAATGAACAATTCTTGGATGATACAAATGACAAGACCTCCTTTCTATATATAAGAGTCTAAGGGGTCATAATATAATTAGAGTTGACATAACAATAATAATGTAAGGGCACAATAATAACAATAGTGGGTTTCTATGGGGCACAATAGTAACAATATGGGGACTACATGGGTACAACAATATAATAAGGGGTTTGTACTAATAACAATAAGGGGTTACATTAGTAGTATAGGGGCCTAACAAAGAGGCATTAATTGGCATTTTATTTATGAAAATAATGGAAAATAGGAGAAAAGGAAGGTGAAAGGTCACATAATTTCATGTGAGGAAAATTGAAAGAAAATAGAGGAAAATGATGAAAATAGAGGCCTCAGTGATAAAAAGGATTTTGAAAATCAGTTCACAACCTTTTTTCAGTTTTATCTTGGAGCTCTCTCTTTATTCTCTCTCTCTCTCTCATACTCTTGCATACTTAGAGTTTACTTGGAGCATTGTTGAAGGATTGTGGCATACTTTGGATTTGGGGAAAGAAGGAAAAGGAAAGGTAGGAAAGTGCAAGAGGACATTGTGATCAACAGCTATAGTAGGCTTACTTTATAGGTACTGAGTTGTGTGTATGATTTTCTTACTAGTTTCAGCATGCATGGCATATGCATGTGGTTACTTGGTTATGATTTTTCATTGGCATGGAGGATTACCTAGATTGATAGTGGTTTTCCTAGCCTTTCAAATTCCTATATATCCATGGTGTTGTGGGTTTTCCCATTTATTTTATGATTGGTGCTCATGTTCCTTATGGCTGTGGGTTGAGTTATTAATTCTTGGAGCCTTAGTTGGACAAATTATCTAAAAGCCTTGAAAATTATTGGGTAGAGTTACTAGTGCTAAAAGCCTTGGTTGGACAAACACTCTGGAACCATTGGTGGGTTGAGTTACTAATCTTGTATCCTTGGTTGGAAAAATACTTTAGAGCCCTGCAACAGTTGCGGATTGAATAACTAGTACTAGAGTCAAGTTGGGATAAACATTTTGGATCCCTTGACAGCTTGGGTAGAGACCGATCTATGATGTTAGTGATGTATGACCATGAGGTGGAATAACTAGCTTAGGGTTGAGGTGGTTTGGCCTCTGGAAGCCTTGGTTCGGTTTTTTTTGGTTTATTCCATGATATCCCACATTCACACTTAGAATATGACTCAAGGGTGATTGGATGAAAGAGATATTTGTTTCAACCCAATATATGTTCAGGTCGTACAAGGAAGTCTCTGATTTGGTTGTATTTTGCATATATTAATAAGACTTTCATCTTATATTTCATGAGTAATTTTACTTGTTATTGTGTGGCTTTGATGGATGGTTTATCATGTTGTATATGCTTTTCATCTACTAGTTACATGTTGGTCATGATATGTATAATGATTATGGATCTTTATGTGTTTTGATTGAAATAGGAATGGTTAATGAATGTATGAGCTAATAGATGTTAATCTAGCCATTATGAGAGGGAATTAAACCTTCTTGATGATTCTCAAATAAGTATGAGACCCCTATGTTTAGATGTGTATGCACATTACATTTTCATGATGTGTTTGACGGAATGTTTTTCATGGTTAGGCCTAGTTATATCAAGTTCTTCTCTAATTTTTGTATTTTTGGCTTTTTCCTGGTGTCATTCATTGTTCTGGAAATTTTCATTAAGTTTTGGGTAGTGGTCTAGAGACTAGCCCTGAAAAGGTGCCTCAAGTCTCATGGTTGTAGGCATATAACTGGTTGAAAAAGATTGCAGTCTCTCTCTTGTAGGCTTATACATGCAATTGGAGGGTTACAGTCAAATTCCTATAGTGTTGTACTAGTGTCTCAGAGTCTAGGACATTGAGAAAGAGGCTTCACTCAGGGCTTGGGCACCTGGAAGGGTGGTTTATCCCTTGGGGTTCCTATAACACCTTAGGGAAGTCAATAAGGTTTTGGTTGTGTCGATTCCACTTTCTTAAGGTGATGTAGGAGGTTGATTCATATCATAGTAACTTGTCATCACATATTTACCTCGGTGGACCGGTAACCTTGGGTAAGTGTGGGAGGAGGGTACTACAGAGTGGTATCAAAGCATGGTTCAACCCTTGGACTGGATGGACATAATGTGGTTATCATGCATGCATGTAGGTTGTATATGTTCTTGTTATGTATGCATGGTGATGGGTATTGTTTCAGTTGTGTCATCATGTATAATATGACTGGTATGTATTTGGCATGCATTCATGTTAGGTGTATATGCATTTGTTAAGCATGGCAGTGTCTATATGGTTTTTATGCATGTATTGATATGGTTAGGATTGTCATACATGAGTTTATGGTATGCAATTGGTGTTGTCATGCATGATGTCGGTATATTGATATGGTTATGTGTATATACATGTATCGTGCTAATTTGGATTGATATTGCAGATGAGATAGCCTCCCCAAACTTCATTGAGGTATGTTTGATTTTATTTATATTTGGTTTATCTGACATAGTATGTTTGTAGGAAGAAGATCAATATGACTATAGAAATGGTGGATTATTGTTCTTGTGCCTAACCCTACAGATCATATGAGCAACATGGTGATGAGTAATCCCCTCACATAGCAAACACATTGAGAAGTCTGAACGTAGAAATAAGGAGTTTCAAAGTGGATAATGATAGGATCATTTAGTCACATGAGAGACTTGTTAGGGAATAGGAGAAACAAGGAGGGGTTAATGTAGTCATTATTTAGAGCTTATCAAATTTGCTGAGATAGGGACCACTTAAGATCAGTCATGGATAGGAGGAAATGAAAAATGGAACATATGGTAGCAGGTCTCGATCAAGACACTAGTTGGATAGAGAGGATACATTTAGAGATGGAAGATTTCTGGATACACCTGACCGGAGAGGCAATGATCATTGGTTCTATCCTAGCTCTAGTTCAGAGAGAAAATATGGTTAGCACCATCGCCATCCATATAGGAGTGAGAAGAAGTATTTTCCAAAAGAGTTTACGAAAGAAAAACCTCTTATTTTTTATGGGGAAATGAAGTGTGGTTGCTTGGGATGAATAAGTTATTATGATTGCATGACTGTTTAGAGAACATGAAAGCCAGGATAGCTACCTTCAATCTTAAAGGTAAAGCATACATTTGGTGGGAAGACATGAAGAATTTCATAGGCATTTGGGAAGGGGATTTGACTTGGAGGGAGTTTGAAAGACTTTTCAGGAAGAAGTATCTATCTAAATGATACTATGATGATAGCGCGAAGGAGTTCTATGAGTTGAACATGGATATATGACTGATGAGGAGTATACTAGCTAATTCTTAGATTTTTTGAGGTATGTCCCTATCTTAAGGAGTAGAAAGTGAAAATTCATAGATTCATCAGTGGGTTTCTAGTAGTGTTCAAAGACAGGATTGAGTTTGATGAGCCTAGATCATTGGAGGAAGCCATCAAAAAGTTGAAACATTTTTATGAAAAATAAAAGCACAAGTTTGAATATAAACATGATTGGAAAGGTAATGACAAGACTAAAGAAAAAAGCGACAACAATTGTGGAAGAAAGCAGGACATAAGTAACAAAGAGAATGCAACACTGCACAAGAAGTTCAATGCATTTGACAGATGACATGGATTTCAGTCTAAGGAGAATAACAAGGGTGATGGTGGGAAGCCTTTACTTTTTTGGACTTATGGCAAGGATCATCGCAAGAGATATTTTCCATAGTATCAGGGTGGCATACCGCAGATATACAACGCTCAGGAGGAATAGGCATTGGGTGATGTTGGAAAGTGTATTACTCGGATTTATGTAGCATTGGATAACTGTTACGTGGATCATTAGGCATCTATTATCGAGATGGAAAGTCATATTTGTGATCAAGTTGTTTCTATTTTGATTGACCTTGGATCTAATTATAGTTATGTTAATCTTAACCTGGTGGATAAGTGTGGTTTGAATAAATAAGTGCATACAAAATCTTGGTCATTGTAGTTGGCTATAGGTACTAAGAAAAGGTTTCATCATTAGGAAAGATCTTGTGCATTTGAGTTGAATGGTATGCATAAATCAACATATGTCAATGTACTTTTGTTGGGATCATACAGTATGCTTTTGGGCATGGATTAGTTGTATCTTCACAAGACTAAGGTGTATTTTTATGAAAATGTTATTGAATGCTTGGATGAAAATGGAGAATAGAGAGTCTTACAGGGTAAGAAGAATGCAACATTAGTTAGAATGGTTACAACTATGTAGGCAAAGTGTGGTCACAGGAAAGGGTGTGTATTATTTGTATTACATATTTCCAGTGAAAAAGGTAAGGATGTGGAGGATGTGTAGGTCTTCAAGAGGTATCTAGTTTTACACCAGTTTCAGGATGTGTTCTCAGCAGAGATTTTAGGGTTACTGACTCACAAGGAAGTGCGTTTTTCTATTGAGTTGGTACCAAGAGTATCACCAACATCAAAGGCACCTTATAGGATGAGCACTCCAGAGCTAGTGGAACTGAAGTTGACATTGAAGGAAATTCTAGACAAAGGATGCATTAATCCAATTGTGTCACCTTGGGCTGCACCAGTGTTGTTCATAAAGAAGAAGGATGGCACTATAAGGTTAATCATTGATTATAGGCAGTTGAACAAGGTGACGATTAAGAACATGTATCCTTTATCGAGGATAGATGACTTGTTTGACCAGTTAAAGGGAGTGGTGGTGTTCTCGAAGATTGATTTGAGATCAATATACCATCAGGTATGCATCAAAGAAGAGGACATTTACAAGACTACTTTTTAGACCAAGTATGGGCATTATGATTCTGTTGTAGTGCCTTTTAGTTTAACTAATGCTTTAGATACTTTTATTTTCTTGATGAATAGTGTGTTGTGTCCTAATATGGACAAGTTTTTTATTGTATTCATTGATGATATATCGATATATTCTAAGAATGAGGAAGATCATGTCGAACACTTAGCAGCAGTGTTAATATTGCTAAGAAAGCATCAGTTGTATGTAAATCTTATCAAATGTAGTTTATTTCAAACAAAGGTACATTTCTTGGGACATGGTGTCTCCAAGGAAGGCATAGCAGTGGATCCGAAAGAGATAAGAGCTATTATGGAATGGGCAGCTCCTAGGAATGTGGATAAGGTCCGATCATTTATTGGGTTAATAGGTTATTACATGGGGTTCATCAGGAACTTCTCACATATTTCCTATCCTATTACTTCATTGCATATGAAAGGAAAGAAATTTGAATGGGCATAGGAATGTGCAACAAGTTTTATGAAGTTGAAGCATTTGTTGACAAATGCTCCAGTTCTAAAGATTGCATATCCAGATAAAGAGTTTGTGGTGTGCACAAATGATTACAAGAGAGGAATTGGTGAGGTTTTGATGCAGGAAGGACAAGTAGTATGCTATGAGTCAAGGAAACTAAATGAGAATGAGCAGAATTATGTGATACATGATCTTGAGTTGGTAGTGATCATCCATGCACTAAATATGTGGAGGCACTATCTTCGTGGTAGGAAGTTCATTTTGATGAGTGATCGCAGTGGGTTGAGATACTTGTTTCATCAACGATCAGTTAGTTTGACTTTAAGATTAGGTACATCAAGGTTAAATAGAACAAGGTTGTAGATTCTCTTAAAATAGGGGTACAAGTAAATCACATAGAAGCTATGAGTTCATATGGAATAGATTTACAAGATCGTATCTTACAGGCAGTACATAAAAATGGAAAGTATAGGGAACTTAAGAACAGGTTAAAATAAGAGGGTACAAGTGGTCAGGATGTCGATTATCGTCTCACAGTAGATGGTTTGGTTAGATTTAGGGAAAGGATCTATGTTCCGGAACAGTGAACTCAAGAAGCACATCTTGATGAAATCTCATGTCAAGTTGTATTCAGGTCAACCGGGATATCAAGAGACATTAGCAACTATGAATAAGTTCGACTATTGGTAAAATATGAAGAAGGAAGTGGTAGAGTTTTTCACTGGATGTTTAGATTGTCAACATGTAAAATTAGAGTGTAGGCATCCAAGTGGATTACTACAGTCCATTCCAATTCCAGAGTGGAAATGGGAGATAATTTCCATGGACCTTATTATAGGTTTTCTGAGGACATCTAGATAGCATGATTCTATTATGGTTTTGGTTGATATGTTGAAAAAGGTAGCACATTTCATTCTAGTAAATTCTACAAATTTATCTATTAAGATAACATGATTCTTCATTAGAGACATAGTGAGGTTGAACTGTGTTTCGAAGAAGATTTCATCAGACAAGGATGCCACGTTCATTTCTAGGTTTTTGAAAGAGTTATTTGGAGGTTTAAGTACAGAATTGGCCTTTAGTACATCTTATCATCCACAAATATATGGACAGTTAGAGAGGGTCAACGGGATTTTGGAGTACATGCTAAGGATTTTCATTATGCATCAACATCGAAAGTGGGGAGTATCTTCCACTAGTGGAGTTTACATATAACAATGGGTATCAAGAATATTTGATGATGACTCCATTTGAGGCACTTTATGGGCAGAGTTGTAATACTCCTATCAGTTGGAGTGATCCAGTGAATAGGGCATTGATTAGACCAAACATGTTGGCAGAGATGGAATAGTAAATGCACGTAATCAAGAAAAATCTAAAGGTAGCAGAGGACAGGTGGAAGAGCTCCTTGAGGATTGGATCATGTGCCAAGTTTTTACCTTGGCATTATGGACCTTCCAATATTCTTGAGAGGACTAGATAAGTAGCCCACCAACTTACACTACCTTTGACAGTGAAAGTCCATGATGTTTCCCATGTGTAATTTCTTAAAAGATATGTGAAAGATGTTTATCATGTTATTGATTGGTTTTTATTGCAGGTGGAGCAACAAGGATAATTCCATCCAAAACCTTAGTGCATTTTGTAGTGAAATATGATCATGATCTAGAATCAAGCAATCGAACAAGTTAAGGTGCAGTGGAAGCACTTTGGTTCTGAAGAAGTTACATGAGAGATGACTGATCAGATGCAAGCTATGTTCCCTTCTCTATTTTTTGTTTGAGAGGATTACTTTTGGTATTCATATGTGAGAACGCAACACTCGTTAATGTGATTTAATTCCAAGTCTAAGTTTTGTGGTTACTTGACAAGTTCCAGTTTGTTTCTATGGTTTGGTTTCAATTTCAAAGCTCTCAAGAAAATGACTCGTTTTGAGAGACATTTTGGTATTATTGCTTTGGTTTCATTAGTTGTGGACATGGTATGATGGAAAAGTGGACGCAGTATTTAACGTTGAAAATCTTGGCATTTTGGAACAAGTGTGGTAATATGTGGAGTGTGGATCAAGGTTCAACAAATAAAGGTCACTAGTTTTTCCATAAACCAAGTTTGAGTGCCAAATATAGTGGTGGATTTCTATCTAACCATGATGGTGATTGAATAATACCTCTCTATGTAGTACAGGTCAATAACAAAGGTAATCTTGACTAGTGTTGAATGGCTATCAGAGTCCCTTATCTTAACGAAGGTTTAAGTCAAGTTTTAATGTCGATAGCAGAGGTTTTATATATCAAATTCCATTTTATTAGTGGAGGAAAAGGAATAATATAGCGTAGGGTTTATGGTTTAATTTTGACATTAACAATATTTGTATACTATGGAAGGATTACATGTGATGCATTTATTAGATAGACCAAGGCCAAGGAAACCCATTTTGTGTTCACATGGATTCACACATTGAATACCATAAGTTGAGTCACATACACACCCTATTCACTGATTGGGCATTGTGTGGTTGGCCAATATGATGTTGGAGTGACATGGATTGACACATTGAATACCATAAGTTGAGTCACATGAATTTGTTTTGTGGTTGGTCAATACTACATCGAAGTGATGGGTAATCATTCCCGCCATGATCTAAACATTCATAATAATAATAATAAATATTAAGGATGTTGTTACAAGTCACATAACACAATGAAGTTTATCATGGGTTGTATTATGTGCGTCAAGACCCAAGTTCGAGCCCTAGTGGTTGTTAGGTCATATTAGTTTTTATTTTTTCCATAATGCTCATTTTGTTGAATAATTAAAGAATCCAGCAGTTTACATTTTGTAGCACAAACACCAAAATGGCCCATTCTATCGATAACGCCCTAAAAATGGAATTTCATGGGAAAATTAAGTTAATAAATGGTTTTATATGGTTTTGGGGGGTTTCAGGGCTCATTTTAAGTTCAAATTGAATTTCAGAAGAAGCATGGAAATCACGGTTCAGTATTGAACAATCTTAGGGGCATCAAAATTATTGAGTTGTATGTTTAATTATCAAAATATTTGTTATGTGTTTTGGTATCTTATGAGAAAGTTGCATTAGGTTTTGGTTTTATGGAAAAAATAAGTTCCAAGAAGGACTTTGTGACCATATTTATGAGAAGGTTGAAGAATTTTTTTGATAGGGTATGTCAAGGCATTTATATAAGTATGGTAGCAACAGTTTATTTAGATTAAATATTTTATTAATTGATGATCAGGTGGATCCAGTTTCAAATATTTTGAAAAGAGGTCCACAAGAAGTTTAAGGAGGTGGGTTCCCCCACTAAGGTTGGTGCCTCAATAAGGTTGGAGCCTAGTGCAAGTCAAAGCTTTCTCATCGCCATGGTTGGTGCCTCAATCAATTTGTAACCTACAATGAGTTGTCGCTTGCACATTTTCAAGGTTTATGCCTCAATTACGTTGTATCCTACCACAAGTAGCAGCTTGCATATTTTTGAGGTGGGTGCCTCCAGTAGGTCGATGCCTACAAATCTATGTAATGAATTGAAGAAGAAGAAGATGAAGAAGAAGAAGAAAAAAATTTAGTTTCCTCCCAGATTGGTTTCTGTAAAATATTGTGTGTCCTTGTGTTGATGTGATGGATTCTTGATGTATTGTTGATGTGATGTAGCTTCATGATGCAATTCTCTATCTATTAATATGTTGGAAATTTTTATGATTCATTGTTATAGAATTGTTCATTAATGAAATTTTGAAATGGTTAAATTGATGCCACAATGATTCACCCCTCACCTTAGTGTGATATTTCATCCATCGGGCCACACATGGAATGACCCGATGAGGATACTAGATATGGATCCAACCCTCATACAAGCACCTGCTATGGCAATAGAAGAAGTTGGTGTTGCAACACCTGAAGGTATGGGTAGCTACTTCAACACTTGAAGCATCCATTGTAGGGGTATTTGTTGCAACACTTGAAGCATCCATGAAAACATGAGGCACCAATAGAATCACAACAATTAGAAGAAGAGGCTAGAGACAATCATGAAAGTAACCTTAAGATCATTAGGAATTTTTCTCCATCTAAAATACTTTGACACATGACTAAGAGATTGTCACATACAGCCATACCAAGAGGAAGAGGATGAGGTATTAGAAAATGAAGGACTTAACCTAGCCTAAGGTAAGAAAAATAGAGGAGGAAGAGAAAAAAAGAGGGGAAAAGGTCCATGTTGACACATAAGAACTAGTATGGATAAGGGAAGAAAAGGTAGAAGAACAACCAAAATATATCCTTGCTAACACATAAGATATTAGGGATGACGGAAGAAAAAGTGGAAACCCCTTCTAAAACACAAGAACTAGCAAGGTGTTGTGCTATACAACAACCCCCCATTTCATAGAAATTTCTTTAAAATCATAATATGAAATGGATCCCTTTTAAACTTAGATGTGTGAATAAATTGGTATTAACTCATCATTAGAAAAACCCTCATCAAAAGGTCCAATGGAAATGATATATTTTAAAATAAAGCCTTTTGAACAATAATAAAATTGGTCTTTCAAATAATTATAAAGTTCTTCGTTATTACGATAAAGCGATCGTAAGATCGCATATCACAATAATAAGAAAAACATATATAAAAGACCCACTCACTCACTCCGATCCAAAAAAGGAAATCTCTATCGGATATCAGGGAAAAGCAAAAACACATAGTATAGAGAAACACCTCCCTCATTTCCCCGATGCGATAAAAGGGATCGCCATCGGCAGATGGCCATAACAACCCAATACATGAATTGTGACACCTTCAAATCCTCCGATGCGATAAGGCGTATCGCCATCGGCGATCGGCGATTTTGCAATGGCATAAGTAATATGACCCAAACCCATCCCCGATTGTGATGCATTAAATCAAGGTGCGTGTTTCGAAACATATTTAAAAGGCTTGCATGCATTGTATCACCTTTTGGTGATCGAAGGATATTTTGGACTATTATTAAAACCTTCCCGTTCACGTTACCAATCACCGATTGCGATTTACTTCTGATTATCCGCCAAAAAATCTAAGCCACGCTTGAATGGATCATTCATCATATAAACGATATGATGGGTATTTAAAAACTCCTTTACCATGATTGACAGGTTAAACGGCCAATTAATGAAGCAGTTATGCCGAGATTTTCCCTTAGATTGTATCTGCAGAAGTTTCACTATAATCCTTTATTATTCGCTAATTGATATAATTCTTTCATGTTGGCTCATACTACCTATTCTCCGTATCACATTGGTTTCATTCCTTGTCCAAAACTCCACCGAAATAGCAAATTTGAAACAAATGGGAAAGAAATCCAAGAGATCCGTGGCAGCAGCGGCTCCTACAGCAACAGCGCAGCCCACCAGTGATCCAGGACCAAGTAAAAAAGGTTTAATCTCAGAAACTACATGTCCTAGCCTTGGAAATACAAGTTGGCAAAGTATCTACAATTTAATTGAAGCAGAGGAGCCCGAGGAAGTGTCGGAAGAAGCTACTGCAGACTTAACTAATAAATCAGAAGCTTCCCTGAAAGATTTAGCCGACTCATATTTGCACAGGATAGCAACACAGGAGAAAATTCTTCCATACACTGATGTAGTCAGATGGGTGGTTGAAGAAATTCCAGTTTCAAATAGAACGTTTTGCACAGTTGACGGAAGAATTTTTGGTTCATTTCAGCCTGATGACTTAAGGAAGATGTATCACTTGCTCGAACCTGAAAAGAAATACAACAAAGCCTTTATGGAGAAATTTGTAGTAGAAAATGAGACTAAATCGGCCCCAATTAAGCAATGGAGACAGAATCCCGCAAAGCACGAACATGAATCATCGGGTAAGTACTCCATGGATTCATTGTCATCTCCTTACTGTTATGCTAGGGAAATGATGTGTAGAATGTGGGGAATGCATGATTCTGCAAAGTTTACTACTGAAATGGTTCCTTTAATGGAAGCGGCAGTTAATAGTTATGCGATGGATTGGGCAAGCATATTGTCTGATAAATTAGCCACTGCAATTCTTGACTTTAGATCAAATGCAAGTAAAACCACCAGAACCATTCCCCCTTTTTATTACAGTGCTTATATTATGGATATTCTTTGTTTTAATTCTGAATATCCTGTACTCAAGTGGAGATGGATTGCACAAGACCCTAAGCCAATCCACATTTATCATCAGATGTTATGGAAGGCACACTATAAAGACCACTTGTACCAAATCTGTAATGGTTTCATGTTATCTATCTATTATGTCATTTTTGATAAGCCTACCCCAAGGATTTCTGAGGAAGCAGCGATTGACTTGACTGCTGTAGGGAATTGGTTCGGGGAAGACAAGTTCACGTATATAAGGGTTTATGGTAGCCTTGCAAAACCCCATGTCCTTCCTTTGTATGTACTTAATAATCTGTTGGCTCGAGAATTGGCTTACCAAATAACAACAGCAGGAACATCCAAAACTCTTAGGAATTCTAAAAAGCAGGCGTGGCCTACATTTCCTTTGAGGTGCGGTGTTTACACCCTACATGATTACAAACATGCAGAGAAGGAGGCAGGAAAAATAAACATGCTCAATCTTGCAACCATCCCTAACAGGCAATACGACCCAAGGAAAATTTCCTATAACATGCTTGAACAAGCCGAACTTACAAAGTTTGATCATGAAAAAGATGAATTTGACGACCTGTTTTCTTCATTAGAATCATTTTTTTAGGTAAAAGCATTGGCCAAAATGAAATATAAAGATGAAGGACTGGTAGAATTCAATAGGCTCAGAGAACAGAGGTTGCAAATTCTGCCTCTGGACTTATTAGCTACTACCCCAACAACTCAGTCAAGCGAGCCTGAATAACAAATTATTGACAAACCTCCTGCTACAAAGAAAATTCCCGAGAAGGGAAAAGATCCAGAACAGGAGACAGAGCAGGAGAAAGATAAGAAACAGGGTA
Organism: Pinus tabuliformis; assembly: GCA_031772625.1. Classification (NCBI taxonomy): domain Eukaryota; kingdom Viridiplantae; phylum Streptophyta; class Pinopsida; order Pinales; family Pinaceae; genus Pinus; species Pinus tabuliformis. The sequence goes on along the minus strand of CM062805.1, from coordinate 1,325,768,295 downwards.
GTGAATACATTGATATAGATACTCAGATTAATCCCAAACTCCTAAAAGAATGGCAACAATTTGACTCTATTATAAGCAATCCCGAGACTTCACAAGGTTTCAGCACACCTCAAGTAACATTCGGTCAAGAGACAACGACAACTACGGTTCCAATTGAAGGGACCAGTGGCCTACCCACCAGCAAAGATGTAGAAATAATTCCTAAGGATCCATTCAATCAAATTGTTTTGTAGGTAGAATAAATACCACCATTAGATGTCTTTTACAGTCCCAAACACAGGGTTGTAGTGAAAAGACAAAGGAAAATGAGAAGACTTGATCAATATTCCCTTTTACCAGCACAAACAGAGATGGCTAATGTGGTATGGAAGGAGGAATTTAACCCTTCCGATGACCTTACAAAAGTTTCTCAGTATGCCGGAGCCTATTCGGCAGCCACTATGGATAAAGCCTCAGAAGTAAGCAATCTACTTAATGAAAGAGACCAAACAATTGTTTCATTGCAGTCACAGGTGTCCAAAAGATAGAAAAAAAATAAAAAAGTTAGAACAACAACTATCAACACAGCAGCAAATAAATAATCAATTAAATGAGCAATTGCTCAAGGAGAAGCAGAGGATAGACTTAAGCGCAGTACAGAAACAAAAGGAATTATCTGAAGCATTGGCCAGATTGAAGACAATGAATGAACAAATGAGTAAGATGAAAGATGAGCAAATCGCTCAACTGTCACACCAAGTAGAAAAGTTCAAGAGTCTTTCGCAACCAGCAGATTTCAGGTCCAAAGCTCTCCAAATCAATAAAGCATTGATTACACAGCTAAAACTGCTATATCATAACATTTCTCTGGTTGAGCCCCTTTGTGAGATTACCGCATCAATAGTTGACAAATCAGTCGATGCCAGGCAATATTTGGAATAGGCCGATGAGACTTTAACCAACTTTCTTTCTTGGCAAGACACCAGTGAAGGGGAAGCCGCGAATCTGCCTAAAATTCTAGAATCACACAAAGAAATCCTTTACCTAGAATGGCAGTCACAACTAATGAAGGCAGAAAGAGAAACCTCAAGATGTAGATTATCAACCAGTAATTTAATTGAGTTAATCAATGACACTCTTTATCTATCTAAATTGATTTCACAATGCACTCCAGGTAAGCTGTCGTCAGCCAAAGCATTGGAACAAACATGTAATCAAGAATTGGAGAAGAATGGAAGATTAATCGCTGGCATCCAAAGTTTAACTTGGGATACCTTTTGGTTTTTCTTAATTAAACCATATAGTCAAAGGGCTGCACTCAAATGTTTAACCAATGTGATCGGTTACATGATTCCCGAAATCCATGATGCCACATACTTAGCCCAACTGCATTCTCGTCTGAGTCGCCCTCCAGAATTGCAACTGATGCTTGCTATCTGCCAGCTCAAGCCAAAGGGAGATCATCCAAAACAATGAATTATTCTTCTGACTGCAAACAAGCCTTTTTTGAGGAGATACTCATGATATAATTGTACCAATTAATAGCATTTTTATTTTGTAATTAGTTAGCCTAATTAGTATTTATAGGCCCTTTCATGCATTTAGAAAGGGTCCTCAGTTTTTGTATGAACTCAAATCAGTAAGTCACACTATTGTGCTTCTGATATATTTTTTATGAAGACTGGGACAGTATTCTGAATTTTAACGAAGAAAGCTTTGATGAGATATGCACCATTGCCTTGTTGTGGAAGTGTTTCTAAGTTAGAAGAAGGAATTTGAATGCGATTAATATAGGGAGTGATCCAAATAACATATGGTACTATTATCGATGCTCTTGATTCATTCTTGCATGTGAATCAGCATTTATTTAATCTTGCTATCATTGGATATATGTATGTGTTCTAACAACAGTCCTTATACTTATCACTATTGAATGTCTAAGGAGTGTTATTCTTTCAATCATATTTATGTCTATGATATATATGAAGAATAGTGTAATAATGTTTTCTTGATTACTTTGTTCAACTACTTGAAAAAAGTAATTATCATATGAATAAATGTCTTTGTTTACCAATAGAGTCATCTGTATGCCTGTTTGTGGATAAAGACCATCAAAAGTTACACTAAAGCAGAAATTTCCCGGGATAGGATAGTTGTTCATAATTTTACTTTTTAGATTAAATCATTCATCCATTATCATTATATATTAGAGAATCAACCGCTTATCCATCCTATTTATCCATCATTGGGAAACTGGTCCCATTATTTCCAGTCGGAGCCACCACACCAAACGGAAAAGGAGCTGCCTTTAAGGTCTAGATTGAGTGGTTTTCCCCGATGTTGTTGCAGCGATTTTCGAGGCATCAGCATTTTTGGTGCTAGAAGGAGGGCATGAACTATGAATGGCGAGAAAACCCAAACCTATAACCCATTCTGAGAGTAAATCTCCCTCCACCTCACCTCGGACCTCCCATTTGCATGCTAGAACACCAGTATTCAAACGAGAAGAAGAGGAATCAACCACAACTGCTCAAACCCATCATACTTCAGAACGATTAAGTCCTGAGTCCCCTGAAGTACAGTCCCTTATCCAGAAACTTCAAGGCTTTTCGATATCACCACAGAAATCTGAGGTATCTCAAGGCAGTGAGACTTCGCAATTCAATCCACCTCACCCTCTCACCAGACTTCAAAGTGGAAGGCTCAGTATTGAACCTACTGAGTTTCCTTTACCCAAAAGAAAAAGGGCAAAAAAGACTACTGAAGGATCTGACAGTGAGACTTTCTCATCATCATCCTCCATCTCATCTTCTCCAGTGCAAAGTCAGCCATCCACCCCTCCATTACACATTTTTGTTCAACATGGATCGGGAACTTCAACATCTCAACCTCAAACCTCAATATCAACTCCTTCCTAAACATCTGGAATTTCATCGGCAATATCATTTATTATTAATCTTACAATGGCTCAAAATCCATGGAACAATCCTGGTGCGGTTACTATGCCTGCACCATTGCATCCATTGCCAGCACATCTTGAAAAATGGTTTCCGAAATTTAATCCAGATGTAGGAATACAAGCTGATGAACATATTAACAATTTCATGTTATCAGTTAATTTAAAAGGATTGACAGAGGAAGATGTTGTTGTTAGGATTTTTCCTTATACATTACAAGGATCAGCTGGGTCTTGGTATTTTTCCCTGCCCTCTAGATCCATTACTAGTTGGAACATTTTCCAAGAAGAGTTTCTGACTAAGTATGGCAATGACAGGTCTTTAGCAACGTTAATTAATGATCTCTCGAATCTTAGGATAGAATCTAAAGAACCTATCAAGGAATTCAACTCACGATTTAATAAACTCTTGAATAAGATTCCAACCGCCTCTAAACCAAGTGAGCAAATTAGAAGCGAATGGTATATAACAGCCCTACCTTCAAATATAGCTATTTTTGTAGATAGAGCTGCAAAACCAACTTTAGCTGAGAACATGAAAGAGGCGCTTGCTGTAGAGAAATGCATTATTTCTTTAGAAAAGAAAGCTACTCTTGAAGATAGGAAATCCAAAAAATTTTCTTTTAAGGATGATTCAAAGAAAAAATCCCCTAAAGATCCATATGATATGGAAGGTCTACAAAAAGTCCTCAAGACTATGTCAAATGAAATGGTTGAAATAAAAAAGCAAGTAGCTGAAACTTCAACAAAAAGGCCATTTAGAAATTTTAAGAAACCTGAATCAAAACCACCAAATTCCATATCCAATGCCAACTCAGATCCTGAAGAGGAAGAAGAAGATGAAACAGCCTTGCCATCCAAGGAACCAGAAGAAGAGGAGACTGTTGAATGCCATGGGATGTGGGACGTTATTTTACCCAACTCCGATACAGAAAATGAACAAGAAGCTTCTCCTGTGACTACTAGAAGTAAGGGTACTTCTGAACCTGTTCAGGAAACTTCAAAGAAAAGGAATTCAAGTACCACTACTACTAAAGAAAAGGTTCCCACAAAGAAAGCTGCAACAATACCATCACAAAATCAGCCATCGTCTTCAAATTCACCTTCAACATCTAAGACATTAGTAGTTACAGATTCTATGGACTATAATATTATCGAAGATATGAAGAAGACAAAGGCAAACATTACTATGTTTGAACTTAGCAAACTCAAACATCAACAAAAATTACTTCTTAAGGAGCTAAATTATGTACCTTCTTCACCTCTCCCTAATGTTGTATTGTCCAAAGCTGCTAATGATTCAGGCCAACCACCTGGTAGAGTGGAAGCTACTGATGCAGTTTTAATTGGGGATAGATCAAATTCTCATACTCCTCCTTTCCTCTTGACCTATGAGATCTATAATAGAAATCTACACAACTGTTTGATTGACTCAGGGGCTTCCTCTAATATAATTCCAGCTTCAGTTTGTTCCAAACTGAACATTGAACCCCAAAAGTCTGAAATTCATATTGTACAGTTGGATAGAACTAAGGTCCAGGTTTTAGGGGAAATCAACTCAGTGACTATCAGGTTATCGACTGATCCAAGAGTGGTTCATAGAATTGATATTTTAATCACTTATATACCTAAATTCTATGGGTTGATTTTAAGTAGAGTTTGGTCTGAGAAACTCCATGGTTATATTTCCGTTGATTAGTCCCATATGTCGTTACCTTATAAAGGAAAGCCAAATCAGATCAAGATCGATCAGAGAAACATATGACCCATATTGTTACTGAATTCGAGCAAGAAAATCAACCAATAGCATTCAATAACAATATTTTGGGGAATTACTCATCTGAATCATTCTTTGGCAATTTTATTGCCCAACCATCTCCTTTCCCAGTTAATAACTTCACATCTCGAATCGAAAATTTCTCACAAACCGATAGATCAAGATGTGTTAATATTGCTGAGGAAACTGTAAATAAAATTGTTGATAATTCTTTATTTTGCTCACTATACTTTGATGGGTCCAAATCTAGTGAAGATGCAAGAGCAGGATGTATTTTAGTTAGTCCTGAGGGAGAAAAAACTATGTTATCATGCAGATTCCAATTTGAATGCACAAACAATACAGTTGAATATGAGGCCTTAGTTCAAGGACTTTACAAAGCAATTGGTCTTAAAGTTCAATATTTGAGGGTGTTTGGTGATTCAGAAATTGTTATCAAACAAGTTAGAAATTCAATTAATTGCCTTTCTGGTCATCTCAAACACTATCAATCTTTGGTGCAGGAACTCATATCTCAATTTTTAGTATTCAATATTTCTCCCATCCCTAGGTCCCAGAACGCATCAGCCGACTTGCTAGCTAACGTTGCCTCCAAACTCCTACCATCCGAAGATTACAGCCCAGACAGATTTTCAGTAGAATTAATTTTTAGACCATCAATTCCCGATAATGTCACCAATTGGCGAGTGCTCAATCATGATGAAGACATTTTAAACTTCTTGACTTCTGAAAAGTCCTACGATGATCAAATCATTGATGAAAGTGAACATGACCTTCAAATGAAGGAAAAGCAAGAAGAAAACTCAATACCAAAACCAGTGGTCAAGCTTGAAGATCTTTATGATATTAAAGACAGGTTTAAACAGGTGACCAATTCAAATCTCCAGAGTTCCACTTTAAGATTTGAATTGATAAACCTAGGTACTGAGGAAAACCCTCAAAACATCAATTTGGGATTAGGACTTTCTTTGGAAGAAAGAAAGAAATTCATTCATTAGATTGTTGCGGAAAAACAAAAATGTCTTCACTTGGAAATATGATGATTTGAAAATATACGATGCATCAATCATTTAGAATACTATTCCAATGCTTCCCGAACAAAAGCCAGTGCAACGGAAATTAAGAAAGATTCATCCTAACCTAGAGAGTCAAATAAAGGCTTAATTAAATAAACTCTTGAAGGCTAAGATAATTTTTCCTGTCAGACATTCAAACTGGGTGTCCAATATGGTGCCAGTTAGAAAGAAAAATGGTGACATCAGGATTTGCATCGATTTCAGAAATCTTAATAAGGCAAGCCAAAAAGATAACTTCCCTTTACCTACCATGGAGCAGACACTCCATTCAGTAGCTGGTTCTGAGTTAATGTCCTTTTTAGATGGTTTTTCAGGATATAACCAAATTTTGGTCCATCCTGATGACAGGCTTAAAACTACCTTCAAAACTAAGTGGGGAACTTATGCTTACCAAAAAATGCCTTTTGGACTTATCAATGCAGGAGCTACATTCCAGAGAGCAATGGACATAGCATTCAAAGGATTGATCAATAAATCAGTAGTTGTCTATTTATATGATATTACTGTATTTTCTAAGAAAAGGTATAATCATTTACATGATTTAAAATAAATCTTTGAACGCTGCAGAAGGTATGGTATCTCGCTTAACCCAAAGAAGTCATTTTTTGCTCTTAATCAAGGAAAGATTTTGGGCTTCATTGTTTCAAAGGATGGTATCTATATTGATCCAGATAGAATTAAAGAGATTTATGATATTCCATTCCCTCATAATAAAAAATCCATGCAGTCATTTTTGGGTCAAATTAACTTTGTCAAAAGATTTGTTCCAGATTTTTCCCAAATTATTTTACCATTGCAAATGATGATTAAGAAAAATTCGGTGTTTAAATGGGGACCTGCAGAAAAAGAGGCATTTGATTCTATCAAACAATCAATCATTAATGCCCCTGCTTTAAACACTCCTAATTTTTCAAGTCATTTCATACTATATACCCTCGCATCCGCTTCGTCTTATGCAGCAGTGCTGACTCAAATTAATGATCAAAACTTGGAAGCACCAATCTCATTTTACAGCTCAAATCTTCAAGGTGCTGAACTTAATTACTCGGAGGTTGAAAAACAAGACTTTGTTGTGTACAAAGCCATTAAACACTACAGACCCTTTCTCTTAAAAGCTCACACAAAACTTATAGTTCCTTTTTCAGTAGTAAGACAATTACTAGTTCAAAGGGAATTAGGAGAAAAGAGAGCAAATTGGGTCACAGCATTACAAGAATATGACTTAGAAATCAAACCAGCAAAGATTGTCAAAGGCCAAGGTTTTTGCAAGTTGTTAGCAGGAGCATCCAATATTCAAGAACCTAAAGGTACAGAAGATACTGAAGAAATTAATCAGATAAGTATCACAAATCATAAATCACAATATGCAGATCTGATTTTCTATTTAAAAAATGGATACGCTCCTTCTAATCTTTCCTATAAAAATAAACGTGCCATTAGATTGAAAGCGAAAAACTTCATAATTGTATATGATGTATTTGTTTAGATGAAATTATGATTCAATCTTATTAAGATGCTTAGAAAAACCTAAAGCACAAAAGGTTTTGTAGGAGCTACATGATGGACCAGCAGGAGGACATTTTGGAGTTGATACAACAGCTCACAAAATCATTCATGCTGGATATTATTGGCCGACCTTGTTCAGAGATACTCATGAATATGTAAGGAAATGCCAAAGTTGTCAAACCTCCAATGGAAGACAAAGGAAGCCAGATTTCCCTTTGTAACTAGTGAATATTGAACAACCTTTTGAGCAATGGGGATTAGACATCATTGGGGAAATTACTCCACATTCTTCCAAACAGCATAAGTATATCCTTACTGCCACTGATTACTTTACTAAGTGGGTTGAAGAAATTCCTTTAAAGACAACAAATTCTGAGACAATTATGGAATTCATAGATCAATTCATTATTACCAGATTTGGTGTCTCAAATGCTCTTGTTTTTTATAATGCATATTATTTCCCTGGAAGTTCTATATTTGAGTTTGCTATCAAAAGGGGATTTAAATTGAAGTATTCTGAAAATTACTACCCTCGTGGTAATGGTTTAGCAGAATCCACCAATAAAAATCTTAATAAGATTATTAAGAGAACTATTGAGCAGAATCATAAAAACTGGTATAAATCTCTAATATTTGCACTATGGGCTGACAGAATAACATAGAATGCCTCCATAGGCACTTCTCCATTTAATCTAGTATATGGAAAGGAAGCTGTCATACCAGCAAATTTAGTACTTCCATCCCTAGCTTTAGTACAGTTTATTGAAGAAAGTCCCTCATCTTTTATTCAACTAAGACATGATCAAATTTTGAAACTAGAAGAAGAAAGGGAAAAAGCCAGAATTATACATGTAAAACATCAGCAAATTATCAAGTCATCTTTTGATACAACTTCAACCAGTTCAAAGCAATTACAAGTTGGTGATGTAGTTTTGAAATGGGACAAAGCCCATGAAGATAAAGGAAAACACATTAAGTTCCAGAAAATGTGGCTTGGACCATTTCAAATCAATGAGAAGATAGGCCCTTCTACTTTCATATTGCAAGATCTATCAGGAAAAAGAGATTCTCTTCCTGTTAACGGCCATATCTTGAAAAAATTCTTCAAATGAGGAGGTAACCCCTTCTCCCTTTGTAAATATTCAATTTTCAGCAAAATTTGTGTACATAGTTTATTTGTTAGAATTTTAGGAAAATAAAGTTGTATAAAGCCTTCCATTGGATTTTACTATATTGAAAAGTTACTCAAAAGAAATAGTTTTGATATTTACTTTTGAGAAATGGAAGCCTTAAACGAAAGAAAAATTTCTAGAAAATTAGGTATATTTAGATTCTGAAACCCTATTTTATTTTTGTGAAATCTTCTCAAGATTTAGAAGTATTGTAAATCATTTTAATGTTTTTAAGCAGCCTGAAAACAGTTATCAATACAAAATAGAAACTGATTCAATCTTAGAATCTTCAACTCTTACCTTGTCATCTATCTTCTCTTAAGGAGAAAATTGTTCATCCCATTCGTCAAAGTTTATAATTACTCAGAGTGTAATTCTAAAATATGTACGATATAAAAGATAAGAGGTCTTATTACAAGCCTGCTTACCATGATCATTAGGGGAATAGTTCAACTGACATTACCAATACTGCATATCAAAACATGGTAATGGCTTATAATTATAAGACAAGGGGTCTCATCATGAGCCAACTTGTTCAGTTAAATTACAACCAGTGAATGGCATTGTCAAACAGCTGGCGACCAAACCAGAACAATGGCTTTTTATCTTACAAAATAAGGAAAAAGGAAAAAAGTGATACAAAATATGGAGACATATTTATGGATTCATTCTTTTTAATTATACTCTGAAATGGATGGGATAATGAATGATCAAATGGTTAAAAGGTATCCCTGCCGAGACTATAAACATTTGCTGGCAGCAGAGGCTCTACCTATGACAGAGGAGTCATTATAAAGCTTTTGTTTTATCATTATCAACCAATTAAGGCTAATTTTAAACTTAGAATGTATTAAACTTTAACATGAAAATAAAATAGCAGAAATAGTTATCATTATATTCAAATTCATGATTGCCTAGTTATATTAGAATATTCTTGTCAGATAAGATTTTCAAATGAAGAAAGTTTAAATATTTTAACATTTATCAAAGATAACTGTTTCTCCCAGTGAATCACCAATTGTTGTGCTGTACAACAACCCCCCATTTCATAAAAATTTTCTTTAAAATCATAATATGAAATGGGTCCCTTTTAAACTTAGATGTGTGAATAAATTGGTATTAACTCATCATTAGAAAAACCCTCATAAAAAGGTCCAATGGAAATGATATATTTTAAAATAAAACCTTTTGAACAATAATAAAATAGGTCTTTTAAATAATTATAAAGTTCTTCGCTATTACGATAAAGCGATCACAAGATCACATATCGCAATAATAAGAAAAACATATATAAAAGACCCATTGACTCACTCTAATCCGAAAAAGGAAATCTCTATCGGATATAGGGGAAAAGAAAAAACACATAGTATAGAGAAACACCTCCCTCATTTCCCCGATGCAATAAAAGGGATCGCCATCGGCAGATGGCCGTAACAACCCAATACATGAATTGTGACACCTTCAAATCCTCCGATGCGATAAGGCGTATCGCCATCAGCGATCGGCTATTTTGCAATGGAATAAGTAATATGACCCGAACCCATCCCTGATTGCGATGCATTAAATCAAGGCACGTGTTTCGAAACATATTTAAAAGGCTTGCATGAATTGTATCGCCTTTTGGTAATCGAAGGTTATTTTGGACTATTATTAAAACCTTCCCGTTCACGTTAACAATCACCGATTGCGATTTACTTCTGATTATCCGCCAAAAAATCTAAGCCACGCTATAATGGATCATTCATGATATAAATAATATGATGGGTATTTAAAAACTCCTTTACCATGATTGACAGGTTAAACGGCCAATTAATGAAGCAGTTATGCCGAGATTTTCCCCTAGATTGTATCTGCGGCAGTTTCACTATAATCCTTTATTATTTGCTAATTGATATAATTCTTTCATATTGGCTCATACTACCTATTCTCTGTATCACGTTGGTTTCATTCCTTGTGCAGAACTCCGCTGAAATAACAAATTTGAAACAAATGGGAAAGAAATCCAAGAGATACGTGGCAGCAGCGGCTCCTATATCAACAGCGCAGCCCACCAATGATCCAGGACCAAGTAAAAAAGGTTTAATCTTAGACACTACGTGTCTTGGCCTTGGAAATACAAGTTGGCAAAGTATCTACAATTTAATTGAAGTAGAGGAGCCCGAGGAAGTGTCGGAAGAAGCTACTGCAGACTCAGCTAATAAATCAGAAGCTTCCCTGAAAGATTTAGCTGACTCATATTTTCACAGGATAGTAGCACGGGAGAAAATTCTTCCATACACTGATGTAGTCAGATGGGTGGTTGAAGAAATTCCAGTTTCAAATAGAACGTTTTGCACAATTGACGGAAGAATTTTTGGTTCATTTCAGCCTGATGACTTAAGGAAGATGTATCACTTGCCCAAACCTGAAAAGAAATACAACAAAGCCTTTCTGGAGAAGTTTACAGCAGAGAACAAGACTGAATCGGCCTCAATTAAGCAATGGAGACAGAATCCCGCAAAGCACAAACATGAATCATCGGGTAAGTACTCCGTGGATTCATTGTCATCTCCTTACTGTTATGTTGGGGCAATGATGTGTAGAATGTGGGGAATGCATGATTCTGCAAAGTTTACTATTGAAATGGTTCCTTTAATGGAAGCATCGGTTAATAGTTATGTGATGGATTAGGCAAACATATTGTCCGATAAATTAGCCACTGCAATACTTGACTTCAGATCAAATGCACGTAAAACCACCAGAACCATTCCCCCTTTTTATTACAGTGCTTACATTATGGATATTCTTTGTTTTAATTCTGAATATCCTGTACTCGGGTGGAGATGGACTGCACAGAACCTAAGCCAATCCACATTTATCATCAGATGTTATGGAAGGCACACTATAAATACCACTTGTACCAAACCTATAATGGTTTCATGTTACCTATCTATTATGCCATTTTTGATAAGCCTGCCCCAAGGATTTCTGAGGAAGCGGCGATTGACTTGACTACTGTAGGGAATTGGTTCGGGGAAGACAAGTTCACATATATAAGGGTTTATGGTAGCCTTGCAAAACCCCATGTCCTTCTTTTGTATGTACCTGATAAGCTGTTGGCTCGAAAATTGGCCTACCAAATACCAACAGCAGAAACATCCAAAACTCTTAGGAATTCTAAAAAGCAGGTGTGGCCTACATTTCCTTTGAGGTGCGGTGTTTATACCCTACATGATTACAAACATGCGGAGAAGGAGGCAGGAAAAATAAACATGCTCAATCTTGCAACCATCCCTAACAGGCAATACGACCCAAGGAAAATTGCCTATAACGTGCTGGAATAAGCCAAACTTACAAAGTTTGATCATGAAAAAGATGAATTTGACGGCCTGTTTTCTTCATCAGAATCATTATTTCAGGTAAAAACATTGGCCAAAATGAAATATAGAGATGAAGGACTGGTAGAATTCAATAGGCTCAGAGAACAGAGGTTGCAAACTATACCTTTGGACTTATTAGCTACTACCCCAACAACTCAGTCAAGCGAGCCTGAATAGCAAATTATTGACAAACCTCCTGCTACAGAGAAAATTCCCGAGAAGGGAAAAGAGCCAAAACAGGAGACAGAGTAGGAGAAAGAGAAGAAACAGGGTAGTGAATATATTGATATAGATACTCAAATTGATCCCAAACTCCTAAAAGAATGGCAACAATTTGACTCTATTATAAGCAATCCCGAGACTTCACAAGGTTTCAACACACCTCAAGTAACAGTCGGTCAAGAGACAACGACAACTACGGTTCCAATTGAAGGGACCAGTGGCCTACCCACCAGCAAAGATGTAGAAATAATTCCTAAGGATCCATCTTATCAAATTGTTTTGCAGGTAGAATACATACCACCATTAGATGTTTTTTATAGTCCTTAACACAGGGTTGTAGTGAAAAGACAAAGGAAAAGGAGAAGACTTGATCAATCTTCCCTTTTACCAGCACAAACAAAGATGGCTAATGTGGTGTGGAAGGAGGAATTTAACCCTTCCGATGACCTTACAAAATATTCTCAGTATGTCGGAGCCTATTCGGCAGCCACTATGGATAAAGCCTCAGAAGTAAGCAATCTACTTAAGGAAAGAGACCAAACAATTGTTTCATTGCAGTCACAGGTGTCTGAAAGGCAGCAAAAAATAGAACAGTTAGAACAAAAACTATCAACAAAGCAGAAGATAAACAATCAATTAAATGAGCAATTGCTCAAGGAGAAGCAGAGGATAGACTTAAGCGCAATACAAAAACAAAAGGAATTATTCGAAGCATTGGCCAGGTTGAAGACAATGAATGAACAAATGAGTAAGATGGAAGATGAGCAAATCGCTAAGCTGTCATGCCAAGTAGAAAAGTTCAAGAGTCTTCCGCAACCAATAGATTTTAGGTCCGAAGCTCTCCAAATCAATAAAGCATTGATTACACAGCTAAACTGCTATGTCATAACATTTCTCTAGTTGAGCCTCTTTGTGAGATTACTGCATCAATAGTTGAAAAATCAGTCGATGCCAGGCAGGATTTGGAACAGGCCGATGAGACTTTAACCAAATTTCTTGCTTGGCAAGACACCAGTGAAGGGCAAGCCACGAATCTGCCTAAAATTCTAGAATCACATAAAGAAATCATTTTCCTAGAATGGCAGTCACAACTGATGAAGGCAGAAAGAGAAACCTCAAGATGCAGATTATCAACCAGTAATTTAATTGAGTTAATCAATGACACTCTTTATCTGTCTAACTTGATTTCACAATGCACTCCAGGTAAGATGCCGTTAGCCAAAGAATTGGAACAAACATGCAATCAAGAATTGGAGAAGAATGGAAGATTAATCGCCGGCATCCAAAGTTTAACTTGGGATACCTTTTGGTTTTTCTTAATTAAACCATACAGTCAAAGGGTCGCACTCAAATGTTTAACCGATGTGATCGGTTACATGATTCCCGAAATCCATGATGCCACATACTCAGCCCAACTGCATTCTCATCTGAGTCGCCCTCCAGAATTGCAACCGATGCTTGCTATCTGCCAGCTCAAGCCAAAGGGAGAACATCTGAAACAATGAATCATGTTGTCGACTGCAAACAAGCCATTTTTGAGGAGATACTCATGAAATAGTTGTACCAATTAATAGCATTTTTATTTTGTAATTAGTTAGCCTAATTAGTATTTATAGGCCCTTTCATGCATTTAGAAAGGGTCCTCATTTTTTTTATGAACTCAAATCAGTAATTCACACTATTGTGCTTCTGATATATTTTTTATGAAGACTGGGCCAGTATTCTGAATTTTAACAAACAAAGATTTGATGAGATGTGCACTATTGCCTTGTTGTGGAAGTGTTTCTAAGTTAGAAGAAGGAATTTGAATGCGATTAATATAGGGAGTGATCCAAATAACATATGGTACTATTATCTATGCTCTTGCTTCATTCTTGCATGTGAATCAGCACTTATTTAATCTTGCTATCTTTGGATATATGTATGTGTTTTAACAGCAGTCCTTATACTTATCACTATTGAATGTCTAAGAAGTGTTATTCTTTCAATCATATTTATGTCTATGATATATATGAAGAATAGTGTAATAATGTTTTCTTGATTACTTTTTTCAACTACTTGAACAAAGTAATTATCATATGAATAAATGTCTTTGTTTACCAATAGAGTCATCTGTATGCCTGTTTATGGATAAAGACCATCAAAAGTTACACTAAAGAAAAAATTTCCCGGGATAGGATAGTTGTTCATAATTTTACTTTTTAGATTAAATCATTGATCCATTATCATTATATATTAGAGAATCAACCGCTTATCCATCCTATTTATCCATCATTGAGAAACTGGTCCCATTCTTTCCAGTCGGAGCCACCACACCAAACGGAAAAGGAGTTGCCTTTAAGGTCTAGACCAGGTGGTTTTCCCCGATGTTGTTGTAGTGATTTTCGAGGCATCAACACAAGGGTAGTGGAAGAATTTGGAACTCCTACTAACACACAAGAACCAACAAGTGTAATGGAGGAAGATATGGAGATGCCTAATAAAACACATGGACCAGCGGGGATGGTGCAATAAGAGATGAAAACTCCTATTGCTATATAAGAATCAACATATCAATACTTAAAATAAGTCTCTATTACACATGGATATAACCAGAAGTAGAAAGTGGAATAAGAGGTTGCAATACCAAAAATAGAAGAAAAAACATAACACAGAGTTACAACTTAATAAACCAATGTTGGTGCACAAGCCCTAAGAAAAATATACAAGTTTAAAAGGGAGTAGAATCTTGTAGGTGCACTTTTATTTATATATTTTCATTCATATTATCATTAGAAGAAATAAAATATTGAAAAATAAAAATAAGGAGCTACATCACAAGATTAAAACCATAGAGGCAATGTTGAAGGCTAAACAATTTTTTGAGGGGTAGGATTTCCTTGCTCTCACAATAGGGCTCCATGGTGACACAAGGAATGAATATGAACCAGTATTTATGACATAGGAGTGTGCTCAAGGAGAAGTGTATAGATATAGAACCTATGTCTAGGAAAAAAATCATCCAAACAGAGGAGGACAAACCTAAGTTACAAGAGGTAGACACTCAATTAGAGGCCAAGTTGGTAGAGGAGGAAGTTGTTCAAACAAAAATCCAATATGTATTGGGGAAAATAAAACATAAGTGGAAAAATATTATGGTGTCCTATGAAGACGGTGTTAACACTCCATAAATTTCCCTAGGATGAGGAGAGAAATTCCATAGGTAACCATAAACCACTTTTAAGTGAGAATCTATCCCTTATGACCTTGGAGATGGATCTCTCACTTTGATTTCTTCAAATGATTTGATATTAGGCTAGGTATGATGGTCAATGAGGTCTAATTTTCGAAAGTTTGTTGATGAGAAAAGATACATATCCATTGGGCATGGAGTTATGTCAAATCAATTTTTTGTCTAATGTTATAATGAAAAGAGGAAGGGTTTCTCAATAGGCGAAAGGTAGGTAGCCTTGGTGGTGGAATTTATGTTAAATCACTATAGAGGGTGAGTGTAGAAAGGTGAAAGTTAACACATAGAGAATTAATACCATAGATGAATTCTAAATTGTTGCTTTAAGATGAAAATAGTGATAACTTGGAAAACTAAATTAGAGCACCATGAAAGATGAATTCTAAATTAACATATGGTGTTTTCCAAGCAAGAAGTTATACATTTAAAAAAATTAAAAACATGATACAACTTACAATATCAGGAGAAAAAACCATCAATATTCTGAAATAGGAATCCCTGCAAATCACCTTCTAACTTTCATTCATTCACTCACAAAGTTTTCAGGAAATACAATGCACAAAAGTCTATTCTTCTCTAATATAACAAACAAAACCTGTTACCATGTTTTTCATCTCTATATACATCATGAGGTTCCATATCCCACTCTAGGTGGTCTAAATTATTGACAAAAACAAACTTCTAACTAGATACATCAAAGTTTTAGTGCATATACTGAAAAATAGGAGTGGTTTTCCTTACAACCAATTTAAGCCTAAAACATCACCAATATGTAATATTTGAAAATAAACATGAAATAAACCTCCTAAGAAATTATGCCACCTATCCACATGATCCAAACTACTTATAGAAGCCAAAAATTTGAAATTTGAAATGAAATGGTGTTGGCTTTCTAGACTTGTAGCGCATTAGCCAACTTTGCAGCAAATTGAAGTAGCCCTCCATGTTTTGTATGGTTGTAGCCTTCCTCTGTTAAAATGGAGCAAATGGGTTTGCTTAAAATACCTATTTTATGGTATTGAACCTCTTAGAGAATATTCAAAGTGCTTTCAGACCTCCTTTTGTATTATCCCCCACTTTCACATCAAGATTGTCTCCTTTCACAACACCTTAAAAAATCTAAACATATGGTGACTTTTTCCTAATGTAAGGTGTTGAAAGAATAAATTTGAATGTTGTAACCTTCATTTAACTTTCACTCATGACAATCAAACTTTAAAAAATTTACTATCCCACCAATACCAAATATTATATAAAAAGTACAACAAATTTGTAGCAAGTCTGCTACGAAAAAGAGACTGAATTTCTAGAAAATTAACGGTAAAAAACCAGGTCATATCTGCTGAATCTTGGCCTATGTTATAAAAAAAAAAGGATTTTTTTTTATATTAAAGCATCCTTGAGATAAACCTATCTCATTTTGCAAAACTTCTTCTCCAACGCTTCACAATCTGCACCTAAATATCATAACTAAAACAGGAAATGACAAAACCTAAAACATAGGCTCTAAATATTCCTTTTAATTTTCCAATCTATAACACCTATGAAGAAACTGAAGGAGTTTTTTGTTCTCTAGCCCATGCTTGGAAAAAAACTCTTTTGGTTTTCCAAAATTCAGCTCCATTGGGTCATGAAACATATTTTTAAAATTATGACAAAAATAGTGAGTTTCGCAGCAAATTTGTAGCAAGTCCAAGTAGCCCTCCATGCTTTGTATGGTTGCACACCTCATATGGAAAAATGAATCAAATGGGTAGGCTTGAAATGTTTGTTTTATGGTTTATAACTCTTGAATTAGTCTCACACTTGTAGACCTTCAAAAACCCTTGGCAAACTCTTTAGTCAATTGTAAATGATACCCCTAAATCTTTTCACAAAACCTCATACACCTCACCTGCTCAAAAGCGGGTCTGAATTGATTATAGTGACATATTGTGGCTCAAATTGAACAATGGCACCTCCCTTGTTCTTCTTATCTTCTGGAGTTGACATGATTTTTCTCTTGTAGCAGTAAATAGTTTTAGGATTATAAGCAAATTTGTTGTGTGTAACAGTGGAAGAGTTATGGTACCTATTTAGTCAATTTAGTATCCTAAATTGTTTGCATTAATTATCAACTGAGGTTTGTAGACTTATGAAGTGTGATGCATTATATGTGCTTAGTTAACTTTTCTCTTACTTTGTTGTTTTGTATTTTTATTTTTGTTTTGGGGTTTTTTGTTCTCTGGTGTCTAAGAATATATAGTCTATGAGAAATTTACAGGGATCTAATGAGTTTTCAAGGAAAGGATAGGTTCCTAAGTTAGTCTAAACTCCTAAAGAAATGGACTAAGAATAATTTTTGACTAGTTAAGGCCTAATCAGAAAAACAAAGTATCTAGATTATCTATCATTTAGTCTTAATCTATCTTTTAGTCCTAATCTGCCAATTAGTCCTAATCTACCATTTGGTTATAATCTACCAATTAGTCCTAACCTATCATTTAATTCTAATCCATGGGTCTAATTCTTGAAACCAAAAGTAATACTGATGCAGAGGGAAATTCAATAATTGCACGCATTAGCCATTCAACCATTCAATTTTGGAACATGATAGAATCAATTTCCTTGAAATTATCTTTTGGAATGTCAAGTGATGCAACTAAGTAATGACCTAAAAACATAAAGGAAAAGATGACAATTTGTAAAACTAACAATATGCTAAGTAAACTCAATCATTGTATGCATTAGAGATTCAACCAATTAAGTTAGAATTGTCATCATTTTGAAATGGTTTTGAGAACATCTATTAATACAACTAATTGACAGTTCTATGCTAAAATGAGTAATCAAAAACAGTAAGAAGCTTAAAAAACTGTGTATTCTCATTTCTTCATTTTTCATTCAATAATTTCTCATATAATATCTCAGAAGAATAGGACTTGCACAGCTGTGATTTTTACCCTTACACTATTGGTTACGAAACTGAAACAAAACAAAACTAGAGAAAATGGACTTGTAGAAAACAAAGTAGTAGAAATTAAAATGAAAACAACAAGTAAAAACCTCTTTCATTGTAGGGGCCCTCTGCAACTAATGTGGCTAGATAACAACTAACTAAAGATGCACTTTTAAACCACCATTGGAAAAACAGAGTTTGTATTATCAATCAAATGAGATCTTAACAGAGTTCTATAACAAAAAGCCTGTAATCCTTCTTTAACTTCTAACGGCTTCTCAGTCTCATTTAACTGATATTTATAGAAGAACAACATAAATGTTTAAGATAAAATCTTGTTACAGATGGCTTAATCCAAATCTTATCATGAATGCTTATAGAAATACATGCTGCAAATGGCTTAGTTCGAATTGCAATGAGACTGTTAGACTTCTAAACAGCTACAGGTGGCCTAATATGCATTAATTCTTCAACTCCTGATCACATAATCAGTGCATACCAAAATATACTTCTTTTTTTTAGATGGAGGATTAATTGGTCCAACAAAATCCAAGGCCCATTTTTCATAAGGTTTAATGAGTACTTGAGTTTGCAGTGGCATTCCATCTGAAGGAGTAGGTTTCCCTACCCTTTGACAGTTGTCACACCTTTTGACATACTCTTTGGCATCTCTGAAGATGGAGGGCCAATAATATCCTAAATGAAGGATTTTGTAGGTTGTCCTTTTGTCAGCAAAGTGTCCACCACAAGGTTCATCATGGCATGCCTTAAGAATTTCAGGCATTTCACCTTCTCAAACACATATTCTTATCGTGAGATTTGGACCTGTTTTATACAATTCATTAGTAATCCACGAGTAATTTGCACTTGCTTGAATGATTTTTCTTTTCTCCTAAGGAAATAGATGTGAAGATAATTTTCCTATGACTAAATAATTAGCAATATCTGCAAACCAAGGAGTTTGAGTAGTTACTGCAAAAAGATATTCATTAGGAAATTTATCTTCAACTGGAGTGTTATCCTTGATATTTTGAATTCTTGATAAGAAATCAGCAACTATAATTTGTTTTCCAGGTCTATATAACACAGTGATGTTAAACTCTTGAAGGAGTAATAACCATCTTGTAACTCTGCCATTAGAAATTGGTTTATTCATTAAGTATCTAATTACAGAGTGATATGCATGAACAAAGGTTTCATAGCCTGTTATATAATGTCTGAACTTGTTGATAGCATGAACAACAGCTAAGAATTCCTTTTCAGTTACAGTGTAACTTAACTCAATGGGACTCAAATTCTTGCTTGTGTAGTAGATGGCATAAGGGATCAAATCTTTTTGTCCTAATATAGCTCCCAGAGTTATATCTTAAGCATCTGTTGAAATATGAAAAGGCAGTTTCCAATTTGGACCTCTGAAGATGGGTGCCTCAGAAATTTTTTCTTTCAAGGTCTCAAATGCCAACTAGCAATCAGGATTCCATTTGAATTCACAATCCTTGGTGAGAAATTTGAAGAATGGTGATGCTAGTTTAGTGAAATTTTCTATAAATCTTCTATAATACCGTGTGAATCCTAGAAAAATTCTAACATCCTTTTGAAAACTTAGAATTGGTAACTTAGATATGACTTCAACTTTAGATTTATCAACTTTAATTCCATCTCCTGAAATGTGATGTCCTAAAACAATCCCTTCTATAAACATCATAAAACATTTTTCATGGCTTAGTGAAAGGTTTGCTTCCTTACATCTTTTAAGAACTTTTTCCAAATTTTCTAATGCTTCCTCAAATGTATTCCCATAAACTGTAAAGTCATCCATATATACCTCTACACAATCATGTATTAGATCAAAAAAAAATTACTAGTACTGCTCTTTGAAATGTTGCAGGTGCATTGCATAATCCAACAGGGAGTACTTGATAGGCATAAGTTCCCCATGAGTAGGTGAATGTGGTTTTATCTTGATCTTTAGGTGCTACTTGAATCTGATTGTAACCACTAAAACCATCCAAGAATGAGAAGTACTTCTTACCTGCTAATGTATCTAACACTTGATCTATAAGGGACAAAGGAAAATGATCTTTCAGGGTAGCTTTATTCAATTCTCGATAATCAATACATAACCTCCTTTTACCATTATTTTTAGGCACAATCACTAGAGGGGAAACCTAGTGGCTATCTGAAATTGGGTAGATGAAATTTATATTCAGCAATTTTTGCAACTCTTCTTTCATAATTTCCCAAGATTTGGATTCATCCTTCTTTGAGGTTGTCTGATAGGTTTAAAATTTTCCTCAATGTAGATGTGATGTGTAAAATTCCTAGGACTAATTCCTTTCATGTCAGTGTATTCCCATGCATATGAAGAAGAATGTTGTTGTAAAGTTTTGATTAGCTTTTCCTGTTGTAATTTTTCCAAGTTATTGTTTATGCTCAATGTTTTCCTTGGAAATATTTCAACTGTAGAGCTACCAAATTCTTCCATAGAGTAAAGAGACATCTACCTAGATGACAAATATTCAATATTAGATCTTTCTTGAAACTAATCATGTTCATATTTTGGAGATGATTCAAAATTTCCCATTGTATTCAAGATTTGACTACCTTCACTAATTAGATATCGTTTTTGGGATCCAACTACGTTATGTAAGTCATTAACGTATGACCATTTCCATGAGAGGTAGTCGTAACTGACTAATTTCTCATGATTTTTGAATTGTTCACTTACCACTGATTGCATCGGGTGATGCTCACAGGGGTGAAGAAGTGGGATTGAAACTAGTGAAATGAATCACATAGCATCAATCGTCACTTCCGGGGCTTGCACCCGGTAACCAGGACTTCCCGGGAGGTCACCCATCCCAGATCTTCTCTGGCTCAAGCGCGCTTAACTGTGGAGTTTTCCCCACAATCAAGCCCACTTAGCTTGCTACCCCATTTGCAAAACCTTAGCAAGTATTGTGCCTCATGAACCATTCAAGTAGAGATCCCTTCACTCTTTTTGAATTTAAGTATTAGGGGTTTATGTAGTGCATTATATTAGATATCGTTTTTGGGATCCAACTGCATTATGTAAGTCATTAACGTATGACCATCTCCATGAGAGGTAGTCGTAACTGACTAATTTCTCATGATTTTTGAATTGTTCACTTACCACTCATTGCATCGGGTGATGATGTTCACTTACCTTCACTAATGTTTGAAATAGTAAAGAGAGGATGAATATCATTTTCATCATCAATCCATTCTTTGTCATCTATCTCTGTGATTTTTTTTGTTGGAGGCTATAAAGTGAATTTCTTAGTTGAATTACCATTAGAGATATACATATCACTAGATCTACAGCTAATGAATGCATCAGTTGTGGCTAGCCAAGGTCTTCCTAGTATAAGTGGATGTCCTCCTAGATTTCTCTTTGGGGTTAGGATCATAAAATCAACAGGGTACTCCCAAGAGTCTAAGGACACTGAAATATCTTCTAACACACCATCTAGTTTGATTACAAATCTATCTGCCAATTGCAGTAATGTAGGTGTATAAAGAAGATTGGGAAGTTTGAGTTGTTGCATGGTTTGTTTGCTCATGATGTTTTTGTTGCTCCTAGGTCAATCAGTGTATTTGGAATTTCAACTCCATTGATATGTGCTTTTACAATTGGACTTCCTGGATCTACATATTTTTGTATGGCAATTTTTCACATCATTATGTCTGTTATTTTTCCTGTTAGGTAGATTCTTTTTACTTCTTTTGTTTTTCTTCCTGGTTTCTTCATGCTCAACTCTTTTATTGTTTTAGCTAGAATTAGAATCTCCTTAATGGCTTGTAACAAAGGGATTTTGATACAGAAATTTTTCAATTCATTTAGAAAATCATAATTAGGAAACATAATATGCTTTTCTACCCCTCTATCAACTTGTAATCTTTCTGGAAAAGGAGGTGTAGAAGTAGATACTAGTTGTTGCCCTATGATAGGAGTTGAGTTTATTGGTTCTTTCTGTTTTTCATTTTCAGTCTTTTGGTTTTGAGGAGATGTTCCTCCAAAACTTTTGTTTTGCTGCAGAGAATCTTCCTCGGAATTGTCTTGTTCTTGAATAACCATAGAAGCTTTTTTCTTTTCTAATACCCTACCAGATCTCAAGTAGACATCATTGAGATCTAATGGAGTGATCATGTAAGTTGGAAATTGTTGTCCTTCTACCATGTAGGTATTCTGAGGATTTTTATTGTTGGGGTTAGGTAATGGTTGGGCAGGTAACTGATTTTTTCTTTGTGGAAATGGTAGTGAAAGTTGAGGGTTTTGGTTTTGAAGTTGGGGTTGTTGATTTTGTTGAGGAATTTGTTGGGGAGGATAGTTTGGATATCATGGAGGGTATTGATACTATGGAGAGAATCTTCCATAAGGATTCTATATTCCTTGATCCCAAAGTTGAGTTTGAGACTGAGATTGAGGCCAAGGTTGTTGCCAAGAATTCCAATTTGGAGGGGGCTTCATATACATTTGGTTGTTAAAACCCTGATTTTGCTACCCTTTCCAAGGTCTTCTAGAGAGAAAGCAAAGAGACTCAGTTGAATTTGAAACTGTTTCTTCTTGGAAAATAGCCTTCAGACTGGGGATTGAAGGACAATTTTTGGTCTCATTATTCTCTAAACAAATCACAGAAGTCTTATAACTTTTGCATCTAAAGGGCATTCTCTTAAAGCATGCTTCTTTTTTCATTTGGGACATAAAATAGCCAGAGCATAAGTTTCAGTTTTCTGCTTGTTTTGTAACTTAAGGGTGTCTATCTGTTCACTAAGGATCCCTAGAATATCTTTTTTAAATTCATCAAGCATGTTTCCAATTTCTGTCCTACTTATTGATCCAGTTGCAGATTTATTCACCCTAACAAGAGAAGGATCTCTTGGACCTTTCCCAGTTTTGGATTTTCCTCTTGAGAGATGAACACATAATTCTCCTACGTCACTTAATGGGAGTTGAGAGATATCTCCCTTCCCCATCATGTTAAGGATATCTATCCACTCATCCCTAATGGCTTTTAATAGAAGATATTTTAAGGTATATTCATCTAAATTATCCATCTTTTCTCTTTTTAAGTTATAATTGAATCTCTCAATTAAATCCTCTAAATTTTGATCCTCTCTTTGCATCATCTTGAACACTTCATCCTTGTGATTTATTGGCATGAAATAATCAAAATACCTATCCAAAAACACTTTCTTCATGTCATTCCATGTTCTAATGGACTGAGTGACCAGCCCCATGAACCACTTCAAAGCAGCTCCTTTCAATGTTGAAGGGAACAATTTGAGTTTTTGAGAGTCTTGTAAATAATCATAAGTTATGTACAAGACTTCAAATTCGAATAAGAAGGTTTCAGGGTCTTCACTTTTTAATCCACGAAAGTTTGGGAGGACAGAAGGTGAGATATTTTTCATTTTGGCATTTGTTTGTTCATCAACTATAGGGAATCCAAAGGAATTATCGACTTCCCTATTTCCTCTACATCCTCAATTATTTCCTCTGCCTTATCCATTATTTCCTCTACCTCTTCCTCTACCTCCTCTTCCTCCAAACAGTGTGAATTATCCATCCTCTCCTTCTTCTACCATTATAGTTTCTTCAAAGTCAGTATAAGATTCAACCTGCAAGGTTAATTGCCTTTCCTCTAGTTCCTCTATTAATGGTATGTGGGAGAGAGGTTCTACTTCTTCTTCCTCACTAGGTATTCTTAATTCTTCAACTAAAATATGTTCCCCTGTGGAGGTGAAAAAGGCTACTCCTTCTGTTGGAGATCCAAGATTTTCCTCCTCTAGGACTGCCTCAGTACATGAAGTAGGAGATCCTCTTGATTGAATTTCTGACCTTAGGACTTCAGGAGGTCTATGGCTAGGAGTATAAGCTTAGATGGAGGTGTATCTCTTCTTAGCCTTGGTGGAGTAGGTGGTGTTGTAGGAATTGAACTTCCGCCTCTAGCTATAAATCTACCCCTAGAGTCTCTTTCTCTACGCATATCATTTTTTTTAATGTACGAGATAAGGTTACCAAATTACGCTTCCCTGGCAACGGCGCCAAAATGTTTAGTCAATTTAGTATCCTAAATTGTTTGCATTAATTATCAACTGAGGTTTGTAGACTTATGAAGTGTGATGCACTATATGTGCTTAGTTAACTTTTCTCTTACTTTGTTGTTTTGTATTTTTATGTTTGTTTTGGGGTTTTTTGTTCTCTGGTGTCTAAGAATATATAGTCTATGAGAAATTTACAGGGATCTAATGAGTTTTCAAGGAAAGGATAGGTTCCTAAGTTAGTCTAAACTCCTAAAGAAATGGACCAAGAATAATTTTTGACTAGTTAAGGCCTAATCAGAAAAACAGAGTATCTAGCTTATCTATCATTTAGTCTTAATCTACCTTTTAGTCCTAATCTACCAATTAGTCCTAATCTACCATTTAGTTCTAATCTACCAATTAGTCCTAATCTACCATTTAGTTCTAATCCATGGGTCTAATTCTTAAAACCAAAAGTAATACTAATGCAGAGGGAAATTCAATAATTTCATTCATTAGCCATTCAACCATTCAACCATTTAATTTTGGAACATGATAGAATCAATCTCCTTGAAATGATATTTTGGAATGTCAACTGATGCAACTAAGTAATGACCTAAAAACATAAAGGAAAATATGACAGTTTGTAAAACTAACAATATGCTAAGTAAACTCAATCACTTCATGCATTAGATATTCAACCAATTAAGTTAGAATTGTCATCATTTCGAAATGGTGTTTTGAACGTCTATTAATACAGCTCATTGATAGTTCTATGCTAAAATGAGTAATCAAAAAAAGTAAGAAGCTAAAACAACTGTATTCTCATGTCTTCATTATTCATTCAGCCATTTCTCATATAATATCTCAGAAGAATAAGACTTGCACAACTGTGATTTTTAACCTTACACTATTAGTTACGAAACTGAAATGAAACAAAACTAGAGAAAATGGACTTGCAGAAAATGTAGAATTTTCTCTACAAATCAGCTAGCTCACTGATATCATGTAGAAATTTCACCTGCAAATCAAACTGATATATGCAATGTACTAAAGCATAATACTATATCTACATCTACCATAAACTTAGAGGAAGCTTAATCAACCATGAGCAACATCAAGCATGAACACATATAACTAATAAGAAGGAATCAATCACACATAACACAGAATAATTTATCCAAGAAAATCACAAGCCTAAAACCTCATCTCTGTATTATCAATCAAGTGGAAATCATCAACAACGTACAAAAGGAATCAGCTCAAAAGCTATCCTGCTCTCTCTGTACTTTGATGATGTATCTCATTAACTATCTAGGCCTGTATATATAGGCTCCACAAGTCCTCCAAGCCCCTATTTCCTTGGGTAGTTTTGATTGGGGTCCAATTACATAACATGTGTGAATTGGGAAAATCATACCTGTTGTCACCTCAAGTACAACTACGCAGTACTAGAAGGAATAATATTCCTTCCTCATGCAAGGAATATTCACTAGGAATATCCTAGCAACTGATAATACAATGTCCCTCGTCTGATCTCAACTGGGTCTCTATCTGAACTGCCATGCATCCGTTATCTGTGAGTGAATACTCAGTTATCTGAAAATACCAGCTGTCACATGCATGCAAGCATCAACAAACTGAATCTCATTAATTTAACAACTTGTTAAATTAATCTAACTGGACTTGACTAAGTTAAACTAAGTCAACTGATCCTCTCAATATAGAACTCGTCCTTAATTCCTCAATCAGTGGAACAAATCAAGGACACATTCCCCAATCAGTGGAGAAATTATTGCATGTTCTCACAAAGACTTCAAGTTTGACTTTCCTTAACTAATTAACTCATACTGAATTAATTAATTAATATTAAAACTGCTAGTAAGACCAAATTCAAATTTTACTTCCTATTTCTACTCCAGGGACTGACTAAATAGGAATCCACACTGCACTACTAAAAATAGAACTTATATTCTTAGCACTTCCATTTTTCATTCCCTATTGCCCAATCCAGCACTGATGCCCAAACTGCTATTTTTAACGGTGCTATTTTTAGCACTTCTATTTTTAGCAATTTCTTGTTGCCAATTTTCAACACTCCATCTCAACAAGAAAGGCTTCCTCTCGAACCCGATCTTGTACCTTAAGAATGTTCTGCATGCAACACTTCTACCAAGTTTGGTTGCTCCAGCAACTCTCGGAACAAAAAGACTCCCAACTAACCTCTATGTTGGGCTAGAAACATACCCTGATGCTAAAGCTCTACTTGCTACTGACAAGTGCTCCCTCTCTGACCTCTGCGCTACTGCAACATCTCCATTCATCTTGCACCATTGCACCCTTCTCTGTGCTACCCTGCACTATGCAAAACACTTGTGCCTCTCGCATTGCTGCAGCCCGCATGCTCTGCACTATCCTGGGATTCCCTGAACTGTAGCTCTCTCTGCTGCTCCATCCGCATTTGTCTCTACCCAATCATTCAATTCCTGCTACTCCTCATCGGGGCTTCCATAGCAAAGGTCTCATCCAAGAGGTTGGGTACCTCAAGGATCCTGCCCCTCATCCTTGGCACGATTACTGTACATCGCCCCACCTCCTACCTGGAGGTATGGTTTCATGTGATCCCTCAGGCCACCTAGCTTGAAGTTTCCCCCTACTAGAGGTCTCTGCATGAGTAGATGTCTCTACTCGGTCTCCACTCAACTTCCCCTATTGTGGCTGCTCCACAACCTCCTGAAGTTGCTGCACCAATCGTGGCTCCTCCACAATCGTCTGAGACTTCTTCTAGCGCTGCATGTTGAGAGGTAATATACTCTCCCTCTCAACCACCAATTCTCCATCAGTTGCCTTGTTGCTCAAGGCTTTGCATGCATCTTGAACCTCAAGAGCATACACGTTCTTGACCTGTGAACCAATCTGCTTCACCTGTCTAGTGATGATGTGTCTAAGGAAAACCTTTCCCTTACTAAAGACTAAATCATAGCCTCTGTCTTCTAGCATCGCCATCGACACCAATTTTCTCTTCAGTCCTGGTACATACTTGACATCGGTCAAGGTAAGGTGATCTCCATGCTCCCTCTAAAAAATAACCATGCCTACACCTGAGACACTATACTTTTCATCATTACCCATCGCTATGAGTATCTAGAGATATTTCTCCTCCAAAGTACTGAACAAACTCTTGTCACCGGTCATGTGGAAAGAATCTCCACTGTTAAGAAACCAACCACTTCCCACCATTGATGAAACCATGCATGTGAAGAGTGTGAAATCCAACTCGAACTGTTAAGCAAGTGCCTTACCTTCATATCCTTCCCTAGATCCCTTCTTGGATTTCCTCAGTGGACAATTTGTAACAAAATGGCCCACCTCATGACAATGAAAGCATCAAACTTTCGATTTGTCAAACTTCTTCCCACCATGGGAAGAATTAGACTCAAAAAGAGAAACCTTTTCTTTCCCCTTGTTCGCCTTACTCACTAAGGCACAGTTCTCTTCATCCTCCATGGATGAAGAACCGTCTCTGGTGCTTCTTCTTATCTCCTCCTGCATCAAATATGACCAAAGTCATTCCCAATTTGGTAGTTTCTCTCTTCCATTGACTGAGTCCTGGTAGCTATGCCAACTCTTAGGAAGACTAAGGAGTGCAAGACTCACCATGTAACCATTAGAGGTCACGATCCCTACACTTCTAAGCTCATCCCTGCATGAGGTGAGATTGTTCAGATACATAGAGATCGTGTCATCCTTTTCACACTTGATCTTTCGAAGTTTGTCCTTCAGTGCCAGCTTCCTTTGATCACTGCTATTTTGATAAAGATCTTTGAATTTTTTCCACATTGAAAACGGAGTCTCCTTCCCATGGAGGCTTGAGACAATGTGATCTCGAACTCCCTCCAGGAGGATTCCCCTAGCTCTAGCCACACACTTCTTCCATTCCACCAATTGAGTAGCATCAGTCGACATCGAGACTTCTTAATCAATGAAGTCCTTTAGACCGTTATCTTCTAATACTACATCCATGTGATCCTTCAAGGCTATATAATTCGAACTGCTATCAAGGGCATATTTGAGTCTCAAACCATAGAACGCCATCGGTGAAATAGATGTGATAAGAACTCAATTCAATATTCAGAAACCAAAAACTTCAACTTCTCCCTTCTTGTATATTGTTCTTCCTTGATCACCTGTGCTCCAATACCATGTAGAATTTTCTCTATAAATCAGCTAGCTCACTGATATCATGTAGAAATTTCACCTGCAGATCAAACTGATATATGCAATGTACTAAAGCATAATACTACATCTACATCTACCATAAACTTAGCGAAGCTTAATCAACCATGAGCAACATCAAGCATGAACACATTTATCTGATAAGAAGGAATCAATCACATATAACACAGAAGAATTTATCCAGGAAAAGCACCAGCCTAAAACCCCATCTCTGTATTATTAATCAAGTGGAAATCCTCAACAACATACAAAAAGAATCAGGTCAAAAGCTATCCTACTTTCTCTGTACTCTGATGATGTAGCTCATGGACCATCTAAGCCTGTATATATAGGCTCCACAAGTCCTCCAAGCCCCTATTTCCTTGTGCAGTTTTGATTGGGGTTCAATTACATAACATGTGTGAATTGGCCAAATCATACATGTTGTCACCTCAAGTTCAACTACGCAGTACTAGAAGGAATAATATTCCTTCCTCATGCAAGGAATATTCACTAAGAATATCCTAGCAACTGATTGTACAATGTCCCTCAT
Source organism: Pinus tabuliformis (assembly GCA_031772625.1). Classification (NCBI taxonomy): domain Eukaryota; kingdom Viridiplantae; phylum Streptophyta; class Pinopsida; order Pinales; family Pinaceae; genus Pinus; species Pinus tabuliformis. The sequence continues at coordinate 1,325,739,265 of CM062805.1, read as the reverse complement.
CTGATCTCAATTGGGTCTCTGTCTTAACTACCATGCATCAGTTATCCATGAGTTAATACTCAGTTATCTGAAAATACCAGCTGTCACATGCATGCAAGCATCAACAAACTGAATCTCATTAATTTAACAACTTGTTAAATTAATCTAACTGGACTTGACTAAGTTAAACTAAATCAACTAATCCTCTCAATATAGAACTCATCCTTAATTCCTCAATCAGTGGAACAAATCAAGGACACATTCCCCAATCAGTGGAGAAATTACTGCATGTTCTCACAAAGACTTCAAGTTTGATTTTCCTTAACTAATTAACTCATACTGAATTAATTAATTAATATTCAAACTGCTGGTAAGACCAAAGTCAAATTTTACTTCCTATTTCTAATCCAAGGACTGACTAAAATAAGAATCCACACTGCACTACTAAAAATAGAACTTATATTTTTAGCACTTCCATTTTTCATTCCCTGTTGCCCAATCCAACACTGATGCCCAAACTTCTATTTTTAGCGGTGCTATTTTTAGCACTTATTTGTAGCAATTTCTTGTTGCCAATTTTCAACACTCCCTCTCAACAAGAAAGGCTTCCTTTTGAACCCAATCTTGTACCTTCTGAATGTTTTGCATGCAACACTTCTACCAAGTGTGGTTGCTCTAGCAACTTGAGAAACAAAAAAACTCCCAACTGACCTCTATGTTGGGCTAGAAACATACTCTGATGCTGAAGCTCTACATGCTACTGACAAGTGCTCCCTCTCTGACCTCTACGCTACTACAACATCTCCATGCATCTCGCACCATTGCACCCTTCTCTGTGCTACCCTGCACTGTGCAACACACTTGTGCCTCTCGCATTGCTGCAACCTGCATGCTCTGCGCTGTCCTGGGATTCCCTGCATTGTATCTCTCTCTACCGCTCCATCCGCATCTATCTCTACCCAATCAGTTAGTTCCTGCTACTCCTCATTAGGGCTCCCGTAGCAAAGGTCTCATCCAAGAGGTTGGGTACCTCAAGGATCCTGCCCCTTATCCTTGGGACGAATACTCTACATCGCCCCACCTCCTACTTGGAGGTACGGTTGCATGTGATCCCTCAGCCCACCTGGCTCGAAGTTTCCCCCTATTGGAGGTCTCTACATGAGTAGGTGTCTCTACTTGGTCTCCACTCAACTTCCCCTGTTGTGGCTGCTCCACAACCTCCTGAAGCTTCTGCACCAATCGTGGCTCCTCCATAATCGTCTGAGACTTCTTCAGGTGCTGCATGTTGAGAGGTAATATACTCTCCCTCTCAACCACCAAGTCTCCATCAGTTGCCTTGCTACTCAAGGCTTTTCATGCATCTTGAACCTTAATAGCATATAGGTTCTTGACCCGTGAACCAATCTACTTCACTTGTCTAGTGATGATGTGTCTAAGGAAAACCTTTCCCTTACTGAAGACTACATCATAGCCTCTATCTTCCAGCATTGGGATTGACACCAAGTTTCTCTTCAGTCCTAGTACATACTTGACATCGGTCAAGGTAAGGCGAGCTCCATGCTCCCTCTAAAAAATAACCATGCCTACACCTGAGACACTATACTTTTCATCATTACCCATCGTTATGAGTATCTGGAGATCTTTCTCCTCCAAAGTACTAAAAAAACTCTTGTCGTCGGTCATCTGGAAAGAAGCTCCACTATTAAGAAACCAATCACTTCCCACCATGGATGAAACCATGCATGCGAAGAGTGTGAAATCTAACTCAAACTGTGAAGCAAGTGCCTCACCTTTAGATCCTTCCCTGGATCCCTTCTTGGATTTCCTCAGTGGACAATTTGTAATAAAATGGCCCACCTCATGACAATGAAAGAATCACACTTTCGATTTGTCAAACTTCTTCCCACCATGGGAAGAACTGGACTCAGAAAGAGAAACCCTCTCTTTCCCCTTCTTTGCCTTACTCACTAAGGAAAAATTCTCTTCATTCTCCATGGATGAAGAACCATCTCTGGTGCTTCTTCTTATCTCCTCTTGCATCAAATCCGACCAAATTTGTTCCAAATCTGGCAGTTTCTCTCTTCCATTAACCGAGTCCTAGTAGCTATGCCAGCTCTTAGGAAGACCAAGGAATGCAAGACTCACCATGTCATCATCAGAGGTCATGATCCCTACACTCCCAAGCTCATCCCTGCATGAGGTGAGTTGTTTAGATACATATAGATGTGTCATCCTTTTCACACTTGATCTTTCAAAGTTTGTCCTTCAGCACCAGCTTCCTTTGATCACTGCTGTTCTGATAAATATCTTTCAATGTTTTCCACATCGATAACGGAGTCTCCTTCCCATGGAGGCTCAAGACAATGTGATCTCGAACTCCCTCAAAGAGGATTCTCCTAGCTCTAGCCACACAGTTCTTCCATTCCGCAAGTTGAGTAGCATCAGTCGACTTCGGGACTTCTTGATCAATGAAGTCCTTTAGATTGTTATCTTCTAATACTACCTCCATGTGATCCTTCCAGGCTATATAATTCGAACTGCCATCAAGGGCATATTCAAGTCTCAAACCATAGAATGCCATCGGTGAAATAGATGTGATAAGAACTCAATTCAATATTTAGAAACCACAAACTTCAACTTCTCCCTTCTTGTATATTGTTCTTCCTTGATCACCTGTGCTCCGATACCATGTAGAATTTTCTCTACAAATTAGCTAGCTCACTGATAGCATGTAGAAATTTCACCTGCATATCAAACTGATATATGTAATGTACTAAAGCATAATATTACATCTACATCTACCATAAACTTAACGGAAGCTTAATCAACCATGAGCAACATCAAGCATGAACACATTTAACTGATAAGAAGGAATCAATCACACATAACATAGAAGAATTTATCTGGGAAAAGCACCAGCCTAAAACCCCATCTTTGTATTATCAATCAACTGGAAATCCTCAACAACATATAAAAAGAATTAGCTCAAAATCTATCCTGCTCTCTTTGTACTCTGATGATGTAGCTCATGGACTATCTAGGCCTGTATATATAGGCTCCACAAGTCCTCCAAGAACCTATTTCCTTGTGCAGTTTTTATTGGGGTCCAATTACATAACATGTGTGAATTGGCCAAATCATACCTACTGTCACCTCAGGTCCAACTACGCAGTACTAGAAGAAATAATATTCCTTCCTCATGCAAGGAATATTCACTAGGAATATCCTAGCAACTAATAATGCAATGTCCCTCATATGATCTCAACTGGGTCTCTGTCTGAACTGCCATGCATCAGTTATCCATGAGTGAATACTCAGTTATCTGAAAATACCAATTGTCACATGCATACAAGCAACAAAAAACTGAATCTCATGAATTTAACAACTTGTTATATTAATCCAATTGGACTTGACTAAGTTAAACTAACTCAACTAATCCTCTCAATATAGAGCTCATCCTTAATTCCTCAATCAGTGGAACAAATCAAGGACAGATTCCCCAATTAGTGGAGAAATTATTGCATGTTCTCACAAATACTTCAAGTTTGATTTTCCTTAACTAATTAACTCATACTGAATTAATTAATTAATATTTAAACTGGTGGTATGACCAAATTCGAATTTTACTTCCTATTTCTAGTCCAAGGACTAACTAAAATAGGAATCCACACTGCACTGCTAAAATTAGAACTTCTATTTTTAGCACTTCCATTTTTCATTCCATATTGCCCAATCCAGCACTGATGCCCAAACTGCTACTTTTAGCAGTTCTATTTTTAGCACTTCTATTTTTAGCAATTTCTTGTTGCCAATTTTCAATAGAAAATAAAGTAGTAGAAATTAAAATGAAAACAACAAGTAAAAACCTCCTTCAATGCAGGGGCCTGCTACAACTGATGTGGCTGGATAACAGCTAACTAATGATGCACTTTTAAACCACCATTGGCAAAATAAAATTTGTATTATCAATCAAACGAGATCTGAACAGAGTTTTGTAACAAAAAGCCTGTAATCCTTCCTTAACTTCTAACTACTTCTCAGTCTCATTTAACCGATATTTATAGAAGAAAAATATAATTGTTTAAGAGAAAATCTTGTTACAGGTGGCTTAATCGGAATCTTATCATGACTGTTTATAGAAATACATGCTACAAATGGCTTAGTTCGAATTGTAATGAGACTATTAGACTTTTGAACAGCTATAGGTGGCCTGATATGCATTAACTCTTCAACTCCTGATCAGCTACAAGTGGCTTACTCTACATTAACTTCTTCAACAGAACTGTTAGACTCCTGATCAACTATGAAATATCACGAGTCCTACTGCTACTAGATAATGTGTTTGACTCCATCTTTTACCAAGACTTTAGGCATGCATTTCTATCAATCTGGATCAAAGGAGTAGGATGGAATCCATGTAGAGATGATTCTGGAGATGCCCATGTGGCCCAGTTCTTCATTTGACACTTGTAACCTGCCAAACCATGAGAGTGGCTACGGAACCCACAGTGAGTTGCAGAATAGGCTGCATTCTGTAGCTAATTTGCAAAAATCTATTAAACTAGCAAGAATATGTAAATATAATATGGTGATCATTTTAATGCTTTCCTATGACAAAATATAGCATTTATCATTGATTGGATCTGTAGTTTTGTGAGAAATTGAGAGAAAAAGGTGAGAACAAATTTCAAGGGGGAGGCAATTCTGAGGTTCAATAGTACCTTAAGCCTCTGATGATGAATTAAGAGACAAAAATCATAACACAGAAGACTATACACTATAAAATTTCTTAGGAAAACCCTAAAACTTTCAAATTCACAACAAGTTGACAAAGAAACTTAATGGGACAGTCGTAGTCCAGAAAAGAAAAAATGCAACACTCAAGGTTTTTTGGGTTTTTAAGACCTTTAAGCATAAACACTAAGGGAAAGGAACTTCAATTTAGTTTTGAGAGCATGGCATACATTGCATGTGGAGGGTACATAAAGAAAAACACGGATTTGGCAACAGGAAATGTGAAATATAAACCATTGTGTGAAAACGCAATGACCAGGATAAAAGTGCAGCTCAAAAAGCGAAAACACAATGATTTCAAAAAAAACAATGACGGTGAATTTATCTCTCTTGCATCCTTTTCATGGTTTTCTCTAGCTCTTACATGCAATTTGAAGATCCATTCAAGACTGAGGAGAAAAGTAAGACTCGAATTTGCACCTGTGAAGAAAGGTCAACCACTGGTATGCAAGAATTGTAATGTTGTGTGGATTCGTAGTGCCTCTGCCTCGCTTTCGCAGTGAACCAAAATGGGAAAACCAGATCTTCCGATAGAAATGGAGGAAATTTGAGCAATTTAGAATGAAGAGGAAAGCTCAAATAACCTTGCCAAATAGCTTGGAGTGGAAATGATGGTGATAATCATGCGTGGGAATGAAAATCATGAATGCACAACACCTCCTGAAAATGCAATGCTTAGGGAAAAGGAAAGGACTGTCCTTCTAACCATTATCTTCCCATTGAGATCATAACCTATCATTGAAATGACATTCAAACTGACTCACCACAGCCTCCAAATTTGTGCCTAATCTATCTCATGATTTCTTTGATGTAGATTAAATCTCTAAACTTAGGTGACCCACTTATGATGACCAAGGATGGTGACTAAACTATAATAACCAAGGACTTTATGATATGATATTTGTACTCTTTCCATGGTGACCAAAACTTACTTATGATTACCCTTAAATAAGGAGACCTCATGACTTTATACATTTGGACCTTTAGAAAAAATAAACAACTTTACATGACACTTAATCTAAATCTAAAACTCTTTGAACCATAATAGTCAGGTCATCATGACTAATATTTACAAATTAACCTTAGATAAATATAAATACTAACATGACCAAGATTCCTAGACATAGGACCCTAATAGAGGGGATGTTGTCAATGGGAGAGCTTCACGAGGTTACTAAAATCCCCAAAGGAAAGTGGGTAAAACACCTAGAGGTCCATAAGTTACTAATGGAAGAAATAAATAAATAAAAAGAAGAGAAATCCTCCATGCTATAGAGATAGGTGGATGAGTTGGAAACTCAGAATATACAACTTAATTTACTTGTAGGTCTACACTCAGTTGTAGGGCACCATCCTTTATCTACATGTTTCTGGAAAAGAAAAAAAATTATGTTTCCGAGGAAAGCAGTAAAAACTGGTAAACCTTATAAGATAACTTCTTTAACTACCTTCTTTTAGGCCTACTTCCATACCACCAATGAAGAAAAGAGTGTGTGAATTATACTAGCATAATATTTTTCTGCATCATGATCCTAAATGGAACCCTAACCACTTTGTGGAAAATGGAAAATTGAGGGCCTTTTTATTATACCTAAGCAATCATTTTGATTAGATAATTTCTCACCAAGTAAATGAGAATAGTTGTAACCTATGAGTCAAGGGAGAGTACTATAGACTGAAGAATACTTTTATTGCACACGTTAGCTAGGTACTCTTGTCGACATGTAGAGTCCATGGCTTGCAACAAACAAGAAGTTATTTATCACTATAGGACATAGATACTATAGGATTATTGGCTAAAGAAGTTGTAAAGGGATGTGCTCGAAGGTGAAAACATGCCATATAAGTTATGCTAAAATGATCCATTCAATCCTAGCAACCTCGTAGTGGCTTTGGAGAGAGTGCACAAATATATTAAATGCATGGAGAGTTGTGGGAATGAGTCGATAGACCTCAAATTTCATGACCCCGTGATTTTCCACCAACCCAAAAATGTCAAGTTGATTATAGCATGATTGAGAAAGAGGATTTTATCTAAAGCAGGTAAATTCAAAGGAGGAAAGATTATTTCTTCACCTATGATGCAAGGAAGGTTGATTACAACATTAATAAACTTGATGGGGGTGATTCTCACTCTAATTCAAAATGATTATCTAGCTGCATGGTGACATGCAATACTTTCAGTTGGGGGGGAATTGTTAATTTCTGCAACTACGGTCAAATTCCAAATAGGACAGCTCAAATGACCAATATGATGTCTACATTAAATTCCTCTTTTTGAGAGGACCAAAATTGACCTAAATATTACCTAATTTCATTAAACAGAAGTTACATTTTGAATTATTTTATTCATGCATACATTATGGAATGGGTCAGCCCTAACCACATGGGTCACTGCTTGGGTCAATCTTAACCCCAATTTAACCCTCAAGAAATCTTATAAAAGGAAGGAACCTCAAGTTCATTTCAACACATCGTATCATATTTATATTCTTTTATTTTGTCTTGGTTCGAACAGGTACGTCGGAAGGAATTCGCACAGGGTCTGAATTATAAGCGAAAGGTTCACTCTGAGTTTCGGTTTTCTGGATCTCGGTTGCAGGCATAGATCAGGACATTTTTTTCCTTGGTCACAGGCACAAAGTAGGAAAGGGAGTGACTCTAGCTCTTCGGTTGCTTGGAAACAGTTCAGTGAGAGCGACTCTAGGTTCAGAGGCAGATCGGAAATTTTTGGTCCCCGATCACTCGTACAAGGTAACCCAAGGAAAGACCTTGTCTTCTCAATCGCTTGCACAACTAAACAAGGGTGCAACTTTGGTTTCTCGATCACTCACATATCTTGGAAAGGGATTGACTTTAGATCTTTGTAGTTCAGTGCCAGAGTCACTCGCATAGAGACCTCCTGGGAGCGACTCTACAGTCACAGTCGCTCGCATAATCTATTGTGAGAGCGAAACAGAAGTTTCAGTCGCTCACAGACAGTGTTGATGAGGGCAACCCGGGTCAGATCTAGGGTTTTGACATCTTGGTATCAGCCAACTTTACTGATTCGGTAGATCTAGTTTCTCTGTTTTTATAACAAAATTGTAGATATATATATCTGATTCACTTTTATCTCCTACAAATCATATGTATTGGGCTTATTGTACTACTAAAGAAGAAGATTTGAAAGGGTTTCCTCTAGTGGGGTTTTTCAGTGGTCTTGGAATAATCTATTATCTCTTATGGTTGTGTTGTTGTCTTATTTTTCACTGCATACATTATTCTTTCTTTCATTACTTTTATGATTAATTATGCTGCTAATAATTGGATGCATTGTTAATGAAAAGATATATTGGGCTAAAGTAACTAATACAACATAGAACAATCAAAAATTTAACATGGTAGCAAAGATAATGTGAAGGTCAAGCCCAAAAGAAGACAAGCATTAAATCCCTCTCTTTCAGATAGAAGATTACTGGGTCAAGATCAAGATGTCATCTTCTACCTTCAAGGAGAATGAAAAGTTGGGTGATGCATCAAACTTTGTTGCATGGAAAGTTAGATTAGAGATCATAGCTGACAGCAATGATGTATTGGAATACATCCAAGGAAGAATGCTTGAGCCTCCAGAAAATGCTTCTGCTTCCCTCAAGAACATGTACAAGAAAGGTGAGTCCAAAGCAAATCAAATTATAGTTGATGGCTTACAAGATCATTTGCTTGCATATGTAGGGAACTTAAGAAAGTCAGATGATATGTATGACAAGATAGCTGGAATGTATGAAGTGAACAACTTGAATGAGATCATCACTCTGAAAGATCAACTCAAGGAAACTAAGATGAACAAAGGGGAAAGTGTTCAATCCTACATTATGAGGATCTCTTGCCTTAGAGTTCAATTGTAGAGAATTATAGAAAACGTGCCTGACAAGGAGCTAGTAGTTGTGACTCTTAGAGGTCTCCCTCCTATTTGGGAAGTCTTCATTACTAGAATTAGCAACAGCAACATCTTCCGACATTTGATGAAATTGTTGGAAATCTCACTCAAGAAGAGTCAAGGATGATTGCAAGAGTAAGGATTCAAAAACATGAAGAGGGAGAGCCTACTGCAGATATCTCTTATGACAAAAGGAAGAAGGCAAAAATATTTCCATCAAGGAAGACAACTTCTCAGATTTCAAAAGGAAGATATGACAAATCATTATCTCATGTTGAATGCTTCAATTCTCACAAGGCAGTACATTATGCTCGTGATTGTCCCGAAAAGAACAAGAGACATCACTACAACACTAGAGGCAACTTCAACAACAAAAGAAGAAAGTACTATCAAAAGAAGAACCATGATAGGAGATATGAAAGAAGAAGAATAGAATCCTCAAGTGATCGTGAAGAAAATTGTCCTCCTGAAAAGAAATTGAAGGCTCCAAGGTATGAAAGTAATGTTGTAAATAAATATGAATACATTCTTATTCCTGCTCTTACTAGTTCTTCTCCACCGGATTGGTGGGACAGTTGGTTGGTTGATAGTGTTATCACTTAAGAAAAATTTCAAAATTCTGAGCATTAGGTTTTTTCAAAATATTGGTGTCAGTCTTGGTCTGGTCTTTCCATGGTGTTTTAGATTCTAAAGATTTAGAGTAGAGTCTTGTTGGTATGGTTAAATAGGGTCAATACTCTGTTCTTGCCTATCCCTAGCCCCACATCACGCATAAATTCAAGTTGTTAAGATTGTTTCAAGGTTCTTATGCACTACGAAATTGTCTAGGAGTTTTCGTAGCGCAAAACCCAGTCTAGGTGTTTTCGTACCACAAAACCCAGAATTTGCACTAGCTGCGCTATGAAATCATGGATTCGTGCAGATCCATAGAAAATCTCATCCAGCTGTCAAATCTATCAAAATCCATTATTTTTCCATCATCAGTTGTCATCCCATACACTTTTCCTATCACATTCAACCGCTTATTCTCATCATTAGGGTCGTTAGGTATCTTGGTACGCTCAGATTGCAAGTTTCAAAAAGAAGCCAAGTATTCACAGTCATGATTATGTTTGGGTTCACGCATGAGGAGAAAATTGATAGGAGTTCAATTAGAATTCCTTAAATATCATAGGTCAGGCAGTTTTCAAGCAAGGCAGTGCTCGAGAATGAGACAATGCAAGTTTCTTTTCAAATCTTCACTTTGTTGGATTTTCATGGAAGGGTTTGCAGAAAGAAAAGATCATAGGTCAAGCAGGTGTCTGAGAAATGAACTTGAAGGCTTATATATCATCCTAAAGAACAATGAAATTGAACAAGCCTTCAAACAAGTTGGCTGTTGGAGATTTTGTGAAAAACTTCAAGGAGGTCATATGCAAGTCACCGGGGAATTTGCTTTAAATTTCACAGGATTGAATTCGAAAGTTGGGGTGCTTGAATTGCCAATATCTCCAGAGGTTATATCTACAGTCACTGAGCTTCCAAGGGGACAGGAGAGATGGTTTAAAAATTTCAAGTTTGATATGGCCCCCTGCAAGGAATTTCTAAAGCCGAAGTTCAATGATTCAGACTTAAACAAGTCAGTGCCCAGGAGTTTTGTCAAAGATTCATATGCTAATTTACTTACCTGCATACAGGATACTTGACCTGCAAGGGGAGGTATCATAAGGTGTATTCTTATCACATCAAGCTTCTACTTCATTTCACTGGAAAGATATCTCTTGATTTGTCATTCTATTTGTTTCGTAGCCTAGGCAAAATGTGTGACAAGGTTCAGTTGAGGAAGGAAGCCTATGAGACCTCATTGTTTCATCACATATTAGTCAAATTGATCGTTTTGCATGAGCTCTAGAAATAGATAGGGAATAGTCCATGTTCGTGTTTATGTCTGGCTTCAAGAATGAGACTGGTCTCATTCCTCAGGCTATGAAGAGTTCTCCACAAACAGTTAGTCATTGTGCAGAAACAAGATCAAGGAGATTCGTGAAATTGAAGGCTAGGAAATAGGTAAAGGAGCCCGCAAGATCACTAGTAATCCAAGACACACCTCAACAGTCACAAAAAGGGAAAGGTCAGATAAAAAAGGGGGTACAAGAGAAATCTACAGGTGAAACGGTCCAAAGAAGAGTAACCAGGAGCCAGTTAGCTAAAGAAAAAGGCAAGACAGTGGTTACTGAGGCAAGCTCGGTTTCAAAGGGAAGTCTAAATGATTTGCTTCAAGCTATTGACATTGAGGAGTCTCCTCTGGTTCGAGCAGACTTGATAGAAACAGGTAAAAGCAAAACCAGAAAGGCCAAAACCTCTAAAAGGCTCAAATTTGATGATCAGGTTTTTTGAATTTGTTTTTAAGCCAAGAAGACCTGTGATAAGGAATTCAAAGAGATATAAGAGATGCAGCCAGAAGAAAGTGAAATAGGGGAGGTAAAAAAATCTCATGAAGTACCTGTGACTTCATCAAAAATGTCATCATAGCTGCATAAAAACGATAGATGTAAGGTAGTTATCTCTCAAGAGGAATGTAGTTTTGAAGAGTTGAAAAATAAATTGAAGTTAGCAAATCTTGAAATTGCTAAACTAAGAAAAACCTCAAGGAAACATGCAATCAAGGAAGCTTATTTTAATAAAATGGAGGCTCTGTGGGAAGACAAAACGCTTTCAATACCCGAAGTGGTCAACTGTCATGCTCAATACTACACTTGGTCAGTCCCTACAATAAAGGAAGAAAAATACATCAGGAAATTCAATACAAAACTGAGAGTTGGGATCAGAATTATGAAGAGGCAAATTGAAGATCTGAAAATACAACTTAGCCAGTGTGAAGGACATCCTTAGCTAAAGGAAATCCCATAGCAAGTAAGGCTAAGTCCTAAATTTTGATAGATTACCTTTGAATTTTACCTTGAAGAATGGTGCCTATCTATTCAGTTTTGAATAGCTTCATGACAGATGGAAAAGTCGTTTCAAGAAAAAGAAAGCTCAAGAAAGTCTAATTTTGGCCTTAAAACTGTGTTTTTTAATTACACAACAGTTTCATAGCGCACTACGAAACTGCTATAGATGATGCCTAATGCACAGCAGTTTCGTAGCGCGCTACAAAACTGTTGTAGCTGCATATTATGATTCAGTTGACCAATTTTGAGAGACAAAAGGGAAATCTTTTTGAAAGGGAGTTTCTGAAAAGGATCATCTACAAAGTGTAAGAATCTAGCAAGGGCAAAAAAAGTAGAGGAAAGACATATATGAACTCTAAGCTATTTGTTATAAAAGTGATCATTATTTCATAGCTAGTATTGTTCATGATGCTTCAGACAAGCATTAAAGAAGTTTTGTCTTTACACGTGTATATGGGCAAGGTCTACAGTGCATGAAAAACCAGATAGTCCAATACATTTTTTTGTAATTAAGAAGAACAACAGGGATGATTTATTTCAAAGATCCTTGTGGAGACCAAAAGCAGAAAAGCAAGAGGAGTTTCCTAGTTTTCAGGAGCAGTAAAGGGATGAGGCATCAAGGGCCAGCAAGGAATTTCAAACCTCCACCAAAGCTAAAATGAAGAAGGCCATTTGTAAGAGAACGAGTTTGAATTGTAATAAATGCTACAACCAACATGATTAGGAGTTATACTCCTAATTGTTTTAGGTCTCTAGAACTGCCAGCTAGCAGTCATTTGCATTTAATAGTTAGTTTTAAGTGTCAATAGGTATCATAGTAGGAAGAATTCAAGTTCCCCTCATGCTGGAGGAGGAATCTCAGTTATGTAAGGAGCTCTATATATAGAAGAAAATCTGATATACAAAGGGTTGGAAAATTTCAGAGAAATTGAGATATTGTGCTTTGTGTAAGACTCCGTTTTAGTAATACAATATTTGGCTTTGCTTCTAAGGAATCAAAAGGAATTCAATGTTCAGAATGTCTTGTATTGTCCTCTTCTCAGTATTTTCAGTGGTATGAATGTGTGATTACTTAGAAATCACTGATTGTGCTCTAATTTCCTTCATACATTTATAAGTTGTGTTGTCCTATATGTTTCCGGTCTGTTATGAATGCATTGAATTCTAGATGCCCTGACTTCCATGTAAAGCTAACATTATTGTCATATTGAAAAAAAATTGACTCCATAAGCCCAATGGATATTTTCTAATTGTGTTTCCACCATTTACACTTCTTCATTTGTTTCATATAGTTAACTATATTATTCATTATCAAAATCTTTAATCTTGTGAGAGAGCCCTCTCAGGTTGGGGAGGCTAAGCCTCAGCTAAAAGTATGTTTGAAACAGTTACTCAAGGTCTACCTGATCAGCGGCCTATCAGGGGTTGATTTTGAGATAACAGATAGTGGGGCCAATCATCATTTCTCTAGTTATAAATAAGTCCTCTCTAATATGGTAGATAGGGAGACTATGCTAAAGATCATTCTTGGAGACAACTCCACTCATCTTGTGAAAGGCTTTGGGTCCGTCAAATTTTAGTTAAATTCTAGGGAATCAATTCTGCTGCATGATGTCATTTATGTACCGAGATTTATGAAGAAGTTGGTATATGTATATTCATTGGAAGACAAAGGGATGAGGGTTTCCTTCATCAAAGGTAAATTTCTAACTTACCCTACCAATTCACCTATGAGGGATGCTTTCGCACGAGGATCGAGATTTGAAGGACTCTATACGGTCACTAGAAGACCTCTCCTTGCATTGGTTCATAATACCAATCATTTAGGTGACTTATGGCACCCCAAACTAGCTCATCTTCACTATGGTGCACTTCCGAAATTGAAGAAATTGATCTCTGGTATTCCCAATGTTCAGGCTCATCATGATGAAGATTGTCCAGGTTCTGCAAGTGAAAAGAAAATAAGGGGACCATTTCCCTCTAGTAAGAAAAAAACTCATGACATCTTTCATCTTGTTCATTATAATATATGTGGTCTAATGCATGTAAATTATGTTAGTGGTCATCTCTACTACATTACCTTTATCGATGACATCTCAAGAAAGACATGGATATACTATCTTAAGAAAAATGATGAAGCCTTTGAAACTTTCAACGAATTTAAAGCCTTAATCAAAAATCAATCAGGAAAGAGAATCAAAGACTTCAGGTCTGAAAATGGAGGACAAAAATTGTCAAAAGAATTCATAGAACTTTGCAAGAAATACAGAATCAAGAAGGAAATGATTGTGCCATATACTCCTGAAAAGAATGGTCTAGCCGAAAGGAAGAATAGGTCTATATTAGAAGCTGCCTATGCTACGCTCCATGATAAAAAGGTGCCAAAGTTCCTTTGGGCCGAAGTGGCATCTACTATTGTATATGTTTAGAATAGGGTGCCTCATCAAGCATTAGAAAAACAAGAATCTTGAAGAAATATTCACAAGTATTAAACCCGACATCAGCCATCTTCATATATTTGGATGCCCTGTATATTTTCATGTACTGAAAGACAAAAGGAACAAACTGGAAGCTACTGGTTGAAAAGGTATGTTTGTGGGTTATTGTGAAAATTCTAAAGCATATAGAATTTATATTCTTGGTCAAAGGAAGGTCGAAATTAGTAGGGACACAACATCTGATGAATATGCATCTCTTCGAAAAGCAAGATATCTTCCTCCACCACCTCCTCCCAAGAAAGAGAATGGTGACTTCAATATTTTGGATGGTTCATCTGTGCCTTAGTCCGATATGGTTGATGAGCCCATAGAGCCTATGGATATGTTAGATCCTCCTCCGAGTGATCCTACCTCTAAAAAGAGACCACTTTGGCTCCGTGATACTTTACAAGATACTGAAAGAAATGTCCCCATTCATAGATCATTCATAGAAAGGAAATAACCATGCAGGTATCAGGGATATGTTGTTGTTGTGAGTACTATGATTCAATGCAAACCATCCACATTTTAAGAAGTTTTAAAATAACAAGTTTGGAAGGATGTTATGGCTGAAGAATATGAATCAATTATGAAAATTTATGCATGGGAAATTATACCTATGCTGAAATGGAAATCTGCTGTGACATCAAAATGGCTATTTAAAATCAAACATGGAATTGATGGCAACATTGAGAAATATAAAGCAAGGTTCATATCTTGAGGATTCTCTCAGAAAGAGGGAGAAGATTATGATGACATATTTTCTCCCGAAGCTCGATATACAACCATTTGTTCTATAGTTTCCCTTACTGCAATTCGTGGATGGACTCTTCATTAGATGTATGTAAAGACCGCATTTCTTCATGACATGTTATAGTAAGAGGTATATGTTGAAAAACCACAAGGATTCAAAGTGGAAGATCAAAGAAAACATGTTTGCAGGCTGAAGAAGGCATTGTATGGTTTGAAACAAGCTCCCTGAACTTGGTATGCATGTATTGATAGTTACTTAGTGAAGCTGGGATGGACAAGAAGCAATGTCGATCCCAACCTCTACTTCAAGGTTGTCCAAGATATGCTATTGATTTTGGTTTTATATGTTGATGATATGTATTTGAAAGGTAGTGAGCCTCTGATGAATGAATGCAAGAGGAAGCTAGCCTCTGAATTTGAGATGAAAGATCTTCATCTCATGCACTAATTTTTGGGACTTGAGGTGTGGCAAAGACCTAGTGACATTTTCATTTCACAAGGAAAATACATTGTAAAATTACTGGAAATATTTGGAATGAATGAATGTAAATCCATGGTTACATCGATAGAAATGAACTTCAAGAAATTATGTGGAGATGTTGCAGGACAAGACTTAGAAAATCCATCCCAGTATAGACAACTGATTGGGGCTCTGATGTTCCTTGTGAACACCCATCCAGACATATGTTATGTAGTAAAAAAGTTGAGTCAATTCATGATCAATCCCCTCCACATACATTAGATAGCTGTCAAACACATATTGATATATTTGCAGGGATCGATCACACTTGGCCTAATTTACTCTGCCATAAATGTTCAACTTTAACGATACACTGATGTTGATTAGGACGGAAATGTTATCAACTGAAAGAGTACATCTAAATGTTTCTTTAGCCTTGGATCTGCCATGATATCCTGGATGGGCAAGAAATAAAATTCTATAGCATTGATCACAACTGAAGTAGAATACATTGCTACTAGCATGGCTAGCTACGAAGTAGTCTGGTTGAGAAATATTTTTGGAGAGCTACTTGAGTAGGTCCTGGATACCACAGTGATATACTATGACAACAAGAGTGGGATCTGTTTGGCAGAAAATCTTGTGTTTCATGAAAAGTACAAGCATATTTAGATTCAATATCACTTCATTCGAGACATGGTATAGAGAGGATTTGTCAAGCTCCATCACATATTGAAAGATGAACAAACTGTTGATATTCTCACCAAGGAATTACCTAAAGGAAAGTTATTGGTCTTCAGAGAGAATCTTGGACTGGTGGATGTGGACCCTATAGATAAAGGGTAGCACTGATCAAGAAAACTAAGCCAACTCTTCCCCCCTGTTTAAGCTTCCAGGGTGAGGAATTAAGGGAAAAGTGTAGGAATTTACAGGGTAAGTTCCTCAAATAGAACACCAAAGGACACTTCTCAAAAACAGATCACAGATCAATACACCAGTATTCTTGACGTGGTTAAAACCCTCAAAGAGGGAAATAGTCCACAGCCTGAGCCAACGCGACCACTTCAAGCGATTTATTAATAAAATAATGAAAATTTACATAATATTCTCTAATGAATGGTTACCCTATAAAGAACCCTCCATTCGCTTTAAATAGAGATCATGGACCAATCAGGTGTTAAGCCATGGATCAAGTGTCGGCAATACCAAGGAGATAATGAACTGTTAGATCACTTCATGTCTACAACATATCATGATCGTCGGATTATAAGTTACAAAAGTACATAGTAAAGAAACACACTTTACCTAGCTCTACACTAGACTAAGTTATACTTAACTATTTCCTACTTGTCGAAATATCCTAACAACCCCCCTTAAGAACAACTTACGATAGGATTGAAGGATGTACAAATACGACACAATAGGAGAAGGAAGAAGGAATTAGAGCCTATCCCCCCTAGTGAAAGCTTCTTGAAATCTAACCATAAATCGAAGTTTAGTAAAATTCGCCTCTGTGAGAGCCTTTATAAAGATGTCTGCAATTTGATCATCTGTTGAACAATATTGCACTTCAAGAACATGGTCATGAATGAGCTTTCTAATGAAGTGCATGTGCAGTTCAATGTGTTGGTTGCGGTGATGTTGGACTTTATCTTTGCATAGTTGAATGGCACTTTGATTATCACACCAAAGTGTAATTGGATGTTGCTGCTGAAAGCCAAACTCTGACAGGACCTGATGAAGCCACAGGGCTTCCTTACTAGCTTCTATGGCACAACGATACTCTACTTCTACTAAAGAAAGAGAAATGGCACTTTGTTTCTTGCAAGCCCATGTAATTGGTCCTGAACCAAGAGTGAACACATAATCTGCAGTAGACTTCCGATCATCAAGGTCACCAGCCCAATTGGAATCAGTGAAACTAACCAATAGAGGAGATGCTTTTGCACTGTAATGAATCCCAAACTAAATTGTACCTCAAACATAATGAAGTATTCTTTTAGCTGCTTTCCAATGACTTTCATGTGGGTTTTTCATAAACCGAGCAATAAGGCCAACAACAAAGGATAGGTTAGGACGAGTATGGGTCAGATACAAGAGTTTTCCTACAAGTTGACGGTACAAGGTAGCATCAACTTTAAGGGAAGTACAAGTGACTGAAAGTTTGGCTCCAGACTGAAAGGGAGAAAGGGTTGGCTTACAGCCTTCCATGTGAAAATGGCGTAGAAGATCACAAGCATACTTAGACTAGGAAAGGGAAATACCTTCCTTGGATTGTAAGACTTAAAGACCAAGAAAATAATGCAAGTGTCCTAAGTCTGTCATTTCAAACTTCTTTTTAAGGATAGACTTCACATGGCTTATAATGTTGGGATCACTACCAATAAGGATAAGATCATCAACATAAAGAATAAGAATGATAAGTGACTTTCCCACTTTCTTGGTGTAGACAGTATTGTCAGAATGACACCTAGAAAAGAAAGCTATCCATTTTGGCATACCAAGCCTGAGGGGCTTGCTTAAGACCATAAATGGATTTCTTAAGCCGACATACAAGGCTGGATTTTGTTTGTATAAAGCCAGTAGGTTGTTCCATATATATTTCTTCATGCAAGTCCCCATGAAAGAAGGCAGACTTAACATCCATCTTATGGACTTCCCATTTGAAAGAGGCAGCAAGGGAAAGAACAAGGTGGATAGAGTTCATTTTGGAAACAGGGGATAAGGTTTTAGTATATTCAATGCCTTCAACTTGTGAAAAACCTTTAGCAACAAGACAAGCTTTATGTTTATCAACTTTTCCATCTGGTCCATACTTGGTTTTGTAAACCCATTTGCATCTAACAAGTTTTCGTCCCTTTGGAAGAGGAACAAGATCCCATGTATCATTTGCAAATAATGAATGATATTCTTCATTCGTAACTGCATGCCAATCTAGATGGCCTGAAGCTTCTGCAAAGGTGTCAGGATCATAACTCGTTGAAGCTTGAGCTAGGAAAGAACAGGCTCTATGAAACTGAGAACATGTATGTCGCTGATCTATAGCATCATCGGCAAGAGCACCTGCTGCATCCCAAGTAGCACGAACCCATTTTGGAAGCTGAAGGAGGATCCTAAAAAGGTGGGGGAGGATTTTCATCCTCGCTGTCATCATACGAAGTAGAAATATTTTCAAAAGTAGAAGGGATAGAGAGAGGTGGCACATCTGTTGAACTAGGCTTGTAGGTCGACATATTTTCAGCAAACTTTACATCTCTTCTAATGATAACATTTTTGGACTTAAGTGGAATAATTCTATATCCTTTGAAATCTTCATAATATCCAACAAAAACACATTTTTCACTCTTAGGTTCTAAATATTTATGTTTCTCATCTGGAATATGGGCCCATGCTTCACTTCCAAAAGCACGAAAGTGACTTACATCTAGTTTAATTGAGCTCCATGCTTCTTTTGGAGTGATATTCTTTAAAACCTTAGTAGGAGTGTGGTTTACTATGTAATTTGCATAGTTAATTGCTTCTGGCAAAAAATTAAGACTAAGTCCTTTAGATTGAAGCATACAATTAGCCATTTCCTTTAAGGTGTGATTCTTCCTTTCAGCCACACCATTTTGTTGTGGAGTATATGGAATAGTATGTTGCATTTGAATTCCATTCTCAATGCAAAAGTTGATGAATTTTTTGTTAACATATTCTCTTCCATTATCAGATCTTAGCTTAAGAATTTGATTTCCAGATTGTTTGTCAACAAAGGCCTTAAATGCCAAGAACATGTTAAATACTTCACTCTTGAGTTTTAAGAAGTATACCCAAGTGCTTCTGGAGAAATCATCAATGAAAGTTAAGAAATACTTGTAGCCAGAGAATGAAACAACTGGAAGTGGACCACATAAATCACTATGCACAAGATATAAAGGGGCTAAGGCATGCCAAGAGGAACGTTTTTCAAAACTATCTCGATGATGTTTTCCCAGTACACATCCAGAACAAACACCATCTTTGCAAGATACCGTTGGAAGACATGTCACCATATTTTCTTTACATAGATTATGAAGGGAGCGATAGTTTAAGTGACCAAATCGCTCATGCCAAAGTTTGCTCACTTCATCATTATCAGCAACAAATACCAAGGGAAGGTTTGATGACCCAAAGTTATTAAAATTATACAACTTTGTAGAATCATTAGCAATGCTAGTTGCTAAAATCTATCTATGATCTCTTAAGTCGTTAATTACAACATCATGAGGTGAAAATTCAATGATTTTACCTTCACATGAATGATTTATCTGATATATAGATATAAGGTTGCAAGATAAGGTTGGAACACATAATACATAATTAAATTGACCATTGTCTAGATGAACAGTTCCAGTCCCTATAACACTAAGAGATCTATCATCACCAACATATATATTTTTGGTGTTACAATAATTTAAACAAGAAAACATGGCTTTTTTTTTGGCCATGTGATAAGAAGCTCCAGAATCAATGAGCCACTCATGAGAATGAGAAGAAGAAAATACATTTAGTGCATAACCAGACCAAGATGCTTGACAACCACATGCAAAAAGTGTTATTCCTGAAGATGAAGTTGAAGTTGAAGAGTGCTCCAAATGGATGTTATGCTTCTTCATTGTTGCTTCCAAGGCTTCCATCTTCTTAAAGAATTTGGATTCTAAGTGGCCATCTCGATTACAAACGTGGCAATGTCTACCAGTCTTCTTCCCTTTGTTTTTATTTACCTTATCATTTTTTTGAAATGATTTTTCATTTTGAGACTGAAATTGCTTAGGACCCTTGTTTGGTTTAGGAACATTCTTTTTAGGATATTGCTTCTTAGCATTCTTTGAATTTGGTTGCTGCTAGGCAGCTAAGGCTTTCTTAGAAGAGTTTCCAAGATTAAGAAGACCAATATGTAAGATTTTTTCTTGTTCTCTTATTAAGGAATCACAAAAGTCATCAAAAGAGGGGGACTTGTAGTCTTGTCCTTGAGAAATAAATACTTATCTAGTAGAATGGAAGGTGGAAACAATAGAGTAGGCTGGTCCCAACTTAGTAAGAATGGAATAGATAAGGCTAGCATCTTCTTTCCTAATCTTAACACCTTCCAAGCGAAGCCTAAGGGTCTTGAACTTGGACAAAAAATCTTCAATGGAAGAAAAATTATTGGGCTCCAACGTAAGCAACTCATTTTCAAGTTGATGGGCTCTAATTTCATTTTTAATTCCAAAAACTTTAGTGAGTTGTTTCATTGCTTCATTAGGGGTATCAAGTTTTGCGATATGGAATCTAAGGTCTGGAGAAATAGACATCCCTATCAACCCACATGCTTGATCTTGCCTATTTTCCCATTTGGTTGCCCTATCTTCATCTTGAGGTTTGGTTTCTTGGCCTGAGGCTATTTTGTAAAGACCTTTACTTCTAAGTAAATCCACATTGTAGGACCACCATTGGAAGTAGTTGGTGTTGTCAATAATAACTTGGCATGGACTTTCCATTTTAACAGAAACTGAAGATTTAGATGCTAAAACTAAGTGTTCCAATGGAAAGATCTTGAAAAATTAGGCTGACTAAAAAAAACGGCTCTGAAAATGGCTTCCGAATGAAGAAGTTATGGCTTTTTGAAGAAAAGTTTTTGAAGATGTCGACGAAGTGCGTGAATGTACGGAAATGAATGATAATATTATATCTAAAAGCTCCCCCACACCCTTCAAACTTAATCTAATTAGCTCACTTTAAAAAAAACATATGTGGCTCACTTTTATAAATAAGTGAAAGTCACTTTTACAATGGTACTTTATGAGCTACCCACTAAATTGTAACTTAAATAAAAGATAAAGAGACTTTAGAATTATAAGTGACTCACTTTTTATAATGGGTGAGAACACTTTTACATAAAGTAACGTTAAAACATAAGTTACATGTGCTTTTTGAAAAAGTAACTCAACAAAAAGAAAGACTTGAACTCAAGACCTCTATTCTCATAAAGTAACTTTGGACCAAGTGAGCTAGTTTAAAAGATTAGTAATTTTTGGAAAAAAGGAAAAGATAAAGAGACTTTAGAATTATAAGTGACTCACTTTTTATAATGGGTGAGAACACTTTTACATAAAGTAACGTCAAAACATAAGTTACATGTGCTTTTTGAAAAAGTAACTCAACAAAAAGAAAGACTTGAACTCAAGACCTCTATTCTCATAAAGTAACTTTGGACCAAGTGAGCTAGTTTAAAAGATCAGTAATTTTTGGAAAAATGGAAAGGTTCTTTTTTTTTCTTTTTCTTTTTTTTCTTTTTTAAGTCACTAAAGCTTTAGGGTGCATGCTTACTTCAAAAAACTATTTTTTGCCTACAAAAAAAAAACCACAAATCCCAACACGGACATACAAAAAAAACAAACCTTACGGCTTGAAGTTAGCTTTAGCCAGAAACTAAATATTTTCCTCAATGTTTCTCATTTTCCGAGATCACACTAAGGCACGATGGAAAAGAGCATACACATGAGAAAAATCCTTCCTTTTTGTTTCTGATTTTCCTAGATCATACGGAGTTGTAGGGAAAAGAGCATACGCAGAAATGAAAGGTATAGATACGGTAATAAAAAACATAGAGTTAAATAAACAGAGAGATGAATAGCTAGAACTGCAAATAAAGACTGTATACCACTAGATCTTAAAAATGGCATAGTTAGGGCTACTGAAAACCATTTCGCGTGAAACGAAAGGGGTTCCTCACTGGAAAAGATGCTCCTAACATAATAGAGTAGTCATCTTGGCCCGAAAGCAGTCAAAAATAGTAGATCTAGGAAATGACAATCGAATGCAGTTGTACCAGCTTCAGATTTGGATCACCAATGGATGCAACCCTCAAATAGCTCTGATATCATGTAGTAATTTATAGGGTAAGTTCCTCAGACAAAATACCAAAGGACACCTCTCACAAAAAAATCACAGATCAATACACCAGTATTCTTGACGTGGTTAAAACCCTCAAAGAGGTAAACAGTCCACGGCCTGAGCCAACGCGGCCACTTCAGGCAATTTATTAATAAGAGAATGAAAATTTACATAAGCTTCTATCATGAACAGTTACCCTACAAATGACCCTCCATGCTCTTTAAATAGAGATCACGGACCAATCGTGTGTTAAGCCACGAATCAAGTGTCGATAATACCAAGGAGAGAATGAATCGTCAGATCACTTCATGTCTAGAACATATCATGACCGTCGGATTGTAAGATACAAAAGTACATAGTAAAGAAACACACTTTACCTAACTCTACACTAGACTAAGTTATACTTAACTATTTCCTATGTGTCAGAATATCCTAACAAAAAGGGATCATGGGGTTGAGGGAACTCTAGACAATAGGGCACTCCCTTATTTGTTACCCATAGGGTTGAGGGTGTTACTCCCCTGTCTAGTCTTTGCAGAGTATACCCTAGTTGGGATCATACCCATAAGCAGGGATTGTTGGGAATTTTACTCCTTGTTTGGCCAACCAGTTGAGGGTGTGCTTGGGGTGTACAACCTAATACGATTATGATGTAGGTGTTTTTCCACGTTACTACTAAGAGTCATTGCTAGGAAGATTAGTATGCAATAGGATTCCAGGTTGATGGTAAAGCTCCCCGTAGAAATTTCGGGTTGAGAGTAAATCTCCCCGATGAGATTCCAGGGTTGAGGGTTTACTCTCTTGTATGATGACTTATCCTATTGCTAGATAAGGGTGGAAGTTATTTCTCCTCGATTCTTCTTCTAGATCCGAGAAATTTTTGGCTGACAGAGTTGAGCAGAGACAGTCTTGACAGGTTGATCAACTAACAAATATTGAAAGGTGGAATTCTTCCTAGTTGAGAGGGAGTGTTAATTTTTGCAACTAGGGTCCAATTCCACATTGGACAACTCATATGACCAATATGATGTTTGCATTAAATTCCTCTTTTCGAGAGGACCAAAATCGACCTAATGATCACCTATTTTGTTAAACGGAAGTTAAGTTTCGAATTATTTTATCCATGCATACATTATGGAATGGGTCAGCCCTAACCACATGGGTAACTGCTTGGGTCAATCTTAACCCCAAGTTAACCCTCGGGAAAGCCTATAAAAGGAAGAGACCTCAATTTCATTTCAACACACCATCATCATATTTCTATTCTTCTATTTTGTCTTGGCTCGCAAAGGTACATCAAAAGGAATTCACACAGGGTCTGAAATTACAAGCGAAAGGTTCACTCTGAGTTTCGGTTTTCTGGATCTTAGTCACTGGCACAGTTAGGACATTTTCGTCCCTATTCATAGGCACAGAGTAGGCAATGGAGTGACTCTGGCTCTTCAGTCACTTGGATACATTTTAGTGAGAGCGACTCTGGCTTCAGAGGCAGATCTGAGAGTTCTGGTCCCCAATCGCTCATACAAGTTAAACCCTAGAAGCAACCCTATCTTTTGTGTCACCTGCACAGATCCGAAAGGGTGTGAATTTAGTTTCTTGGTCACTAACATAACTCGGCAAGGGAGCAACTTTGAATATTTTCAGTTCAGTGCCAGATTCGCACGCATAGAGGCCTCCTTGGAGAAGCTCTGCAGTCACAGTCACTCTCATACTATATTTTTGAGAGCGACCCAAAGGTTTCAGTCGCTCAAAGATAGCGCTGATGAGGGCGACCAAGTTGAGATCTAGTGTTTTGACATCTTGGTATTAACTAGCTTCAGTGATCTAGTAGATCTGGGTTTCTCTACTGTTATAACATATTTGTAGATCTGTAGATCTAATTCATTGTTATCGCTGCAAATCATATGTATTGGGGTCATTGTACTGTCTATTGAAATATTTTTATGATGATATACTAAAGAAGAATATTTGAAAGGGCTTCTTCCTAGTGGGGTTTTTCCCTAGCCTTAGACCAATCTGTTATCTCTTATGCTTGTGTTGTCGTCTTCTTTTTCACTACATACATTGTTCTTTCTTTAGTTACTTTTATGATTGATTATCCTACTCATAATTGGATGCATTGTTAATGAAAAGATATATTGGGCTAAAGTAACTAATACCACATAGAATAATCAAAAAATTTAACATGGTGTCAGAGCTAAAGTGAAGTACAAGCCCAAAAGAAGACAAGCATTGAAGCCATCTCTTTTAGATAGCAGATTACCAAGTCAAGGTCAATATTTCATCTTCTACCTTCAAGGAGCATGAAAAGATGGGTGATGCATCAAAATTTTCTGCATGGAAAGTCAGATTGGAGATCATAGCTAACAACAATGATGTGTTGGAACACATCCAAGGAAGAATTCTCGAGCCTCCAGAAAATGCTTTTGCTTCCCTCAAGAACAAGGACAAGAAAGGTGAGTCAAAAGCAAAGAAAATTATAGTTGATGGCTTACAAGACCATTTACTTGCATATGTAGGGAATTTAATAAAGTCCAAATATATGTATGACAAGATAACTGACACGTATGAAGTGAACAACTTGAATGAGATCATCACTCTGAAATATCAACTCAAGGAAACTGCTCAATCCTACATTATGAGGATCTCTCACCTTAGAGATCAATTGTAGAGAGTTGGCGAAAACATGCCTAACAGGGAGCTAGTAGTTGTGACTCTTAGATATCTCCCTCCTATTTGGGAAATATTCATTAATACAATTAGCAACAGCAATTTCCTTCTGACATTTGGTGAAATTGTTGGAAATCTCACTCAAGAAGAGTGCAGGATTATTGCAAGAGGAAGGATTCAAAAACATGAAGAGGGAAAGCTCGTTGCATATATCTCTTTTAAAAAAGGAAGAACAAAAAAGGAGGTCCATCAAGGAAGCCTCCTTGTCAGAATTCAAAATGAATTTATGACAAATCATTATCTCATGTTGAATGCTTCAATTGTCACAAGACAAGTCATTATGCTCGTGACTGTCTTGAAAGGGACAAGAGACATCACTACAACACTAGAGTCAACTTCAACAACAAAAGAAGAAAGGAATATCAAAATAAGAACCATGATAGGAGATATGAAAGAAGAAGAAGAGACTCCTCAAGTGACCATGAAGAAAATTGTCCTCCTCAAAAGAAATTGAAGGCTCCAAGGTATGAAAGTAATGTTGCAAATAATTCTAAATACATTCTTATTTCTACTCTTACTAGTTCTTCTCCAGCAGATTTGTGGGACAGCTGGTTGGTTGATAGTGGGGCAACTCGTCATTTCTCTAGCTATACAGAAGTCCTCTCTAATCTGGTAGAGAGGGATACTAAGCTAAATATCATTCTTGGATACAACTCCACTCATCTCTTGAAAGGCTTTGGGTCCATCAAATTTCAGATAAATTCTATGGAATCAGTTCTTCTACATGATGTCATGTATGTACTGGGATTAATGAAGAACCTGGTATTTGTATCTACATTAGAAGACAAAGGGATGAGGGTTTCCTTCATCACAGGTAAAGTTATAACTTGGCCTGCTTATTCACCTATGAGGGATGCATTCGCACTAGGATAGAGATTTGAAGGAATCTATAGGGTCATTAGAAGACCTCTCCTTGCATTGGTTCATAATACCAATCATTTGAGCAAATTATGGCACCACAGACTAGCTCATCTTCACGATGATGCACTTCCGAAATTGAATAAATTGGTCTCTGGTATTCTTGATGTCCAGGCTCATCATGATGGAGTTTTCCCAAGTTGTGAAAGTGGAAAGAAAACAAGGGGTATTGTTTCCCTCTAGTAAGAACAAAGCTCATGACATCCTTCATCTCATTCATTCTGATATATGTGGTCTGATGCATGTACATTATGTTGGTGGTCATCTCTACTACATTACCTTTATCGATGACTTCTCAAGAAAGACATGGATATACTATCTTAAGCACAAGGATGAAGCCTTCGAAACTTTCAAGGAATTCAAAGCCTTGATCAAAAATCAATCAGGAAAGAGAATCAAAGTCTTCAGGTCTGACAATAGAGGAGAATACATCTCAAAAGAATTCATAGCATTTTCCTAGAAAGATGGAATCAAGAAGGAAACGATTGTGCCATATACTCCTGAACATAATGGTATAGCCGAAAGGAAGAAAAAGTCTATATTAGAAGTTTCCCATGCCATGCTCCATGATCAAAAGGTGCCAAAGTTCCTTTGGGTCGAAACGAAACCTACTGTTGTATATGTTCTTTACAAGGTGCCTCATCAAGCATTAGAAAAACAAGACTCCTGAATAAATATTCACAGGTATTAAACCCGATATCAGCCATATTCGTATATTATAATGCCTCATATATTTTGATGTGCTGAAAGACAAAAGGAACAAACTGGAATCTACTATTATAAAAGGTACATTTGTGGGTTATTGTGAAAATTCTAAAGCATATCGAATTTATATTCCTGGTAAGAGGAAGGTCGAAATTAGTAGGGACATAACATTTTATGAAGATGCAGCTCTTGGAAAAGCAAGATACCTTCCTCCACCACCTCCTCCCGAGGAAGAGAATGATGACTGGGATATTTCGGATGGTTTGTTCATGCTTGAATATGACATGGTTGATGATCCCATAAAGCCTATGGATCCATTAGATCCTCCTCCAAGTGATCTTACCTCTAAAAAGAGACCACTTTGGCTCCACGATATTTTACAAGGTACTGAAAGAAATGTCCCCATTCATAGATCATTCAAAGAAAGGAAGAAACCATGTAGGTATCAATCATATGTTGGTTCTATGAGTACTATGATTCAATCTGAAGCATCCACATTTGAAGAAGTTGTAAAAGAACAAGTTCGGAAGGATGTTATGGTTGGAGAATATGAATCAATTATGAAAAATGATGTATGCGAAGTTGTACCTAGGCTGAAAGGGAAATATCAAAATGGCTACTTAAAATAAAACATGGAATTGATGGAAGCATTGAGAAATATAAAGCAAGGTTCGTGGCTTGAGAATTCTCTCAGAAAGAGGGAGAAGAATATGATGACATATTTGGCCCTGTAGCTCGATATACAACCATCTATTCTATAGTTTCCCTTACTGCAAGTCAGGGATGGACTCTTCATCAAATGGATGTAAAGACCGCATTTCTTCATGGCATGTTATAGGAAGAGGTATATGTTGAACAACCACAAGGATTCGAAGTGGAAGATCAAAGAACACATGTTTACAGGCTAAAGAAGGCATTGTATGGTTTGAAGCAAGCTCCCCAAGATTGGTATGCACGTATTGACAGTTATTTAGTGAAGTTGGGATTCACAAGAAGCAATGTCGATCCCAACCTCTACTTCAAGGTTGTCCAAGGTATGCCATTGATTTTGGTTTTATATGTTGACAACCTATTTTTGGTAGGAATTGAGCCGCTGATGATTGAATGTAAGAGGAAGCTAGCCTCTGAATTTGAGATGAAATATCTTGGTCTCATGCACTACTTTTTGGGACTTGAGGTGTGGCAAAGACCTGGTGAGATTTTCCTTTCACAAGTAAAATACATTGTAAAATTACTGGAAAGATTTGGAGTGACTGAATGTAAATCCATGGTTACACCGATGGAAATGAACTTCAAGAAGTTATTTGGAGATGTTGTAGGACCAAACATAGAAAATCCATCCCATTATAGATAACTCATTGGGGCTCTAATGTTCCTTGTGAACACCCGTCCAAGCATATGCTATGCAGTAAACACATTGAGTCAATTCATGACCAAGCCCCTCCACATACATTAGATAGATGCCAAACACATATTGAGATATTTGTAGGGGTCGATCACACTTGGCCTAAGATACTCTGTCGGAAATATTAAACTTCATGGATACATTGATGTTGATTGGGCAAAAATGTTATCGATGGAAAGAGTACATCTAGATGCTACTTTAGTTTTGGATCTACCATGATATCCTAAATGAGCAGGATACAAAAGTTTGTAGCATTGAGCACGGCCGAAGTAGAATACATTGTTGCTAGCATGGCTAACTGCGAAGCAGTCTAGTTGAGAAAGCTCTTTGGAGAGCTACTTGAGCAGGTCCTGGATACTATAGTGATATACTGTAACAACAAGAGTGGGATCCATTTGGCATAAAATCTTGTGTTTCATGACAAGTCCAAGCATATTGAGATTCGATATCATTTCATTCGAGACATGGTAAAAAGAGGAGTTTCTAGGCTCCATCACATATCAACACATGAATAGACTATTGATATTCTCACCAAGCCATTACCTAAAGGAAAGTTCTTGATCTTTAGAGAGTAGCTTGGACTGGTGGATGTGGCCCCTCTAGACTAAGGGCAACATTGATTGAGAACACTGAGCCAACTCTTCCCCCCTGTTTGAGCTCCCAGTGTGAAGAATAGAGGGAAAAGGGCTCTTGGGGTTAAGGGAACTCTAGACAATATGGCACTCCCCTATTTTTTACCCATAGGGTTAAGGGTTTTACTCCCCTATCTGGTCTTTGTAGAGAATACCCCAGTTGGAATCATACCCACAAGCAGGGCTTGTTAGGAATTTTACTCCTCATTTGGCCAACGAGTTGAGGGTGTGCTTGGGGTGTACAACCCAAGACAATTTTTATGAAGGTGTTCTACCACATGACTACTAAGAGTCATTGCTAGGAATATTGGTAGGCAATAGGAATCCAAGTTGAGGGTCAATATACCCGTAGAAATTTTGGGTTGATGGTAAA
Organism: Pinus tabuliformis; assembly: GCA_031772625.1. NCBI lineage: Eukaryota > Viridiplantae > Streptophyta > Pinopsida > Pinales > Pinaceae > Pinus > Pinus tabuliformis. The sequence goes on along the minus strand of CM062805.1, from coordinate 1,325,710,296 downwards.
GCTCCCAAATGAGATTCTAGGGTTGAGGGTTTACTCACATGTATGATGAGTTATTATATTGCTAGATAAGGGTGGAAGCTATTGCTCCTTGATTCTTCTTCTAGATCCGTAAAAGTTTCAACAAATAGAGTTGAGCAAAGACAGTCTTGACAGGTTGATCATTTGATAGATATTGAAAGATTGAATTCTTCTTAGTTGAGAGGGAGTGTTAATTTTTGCAACTAGGGTCAAATTCCACATTGGACAACTCAGATGGCCAAGATTATGTCTACATTAAATTCCTTTTTCAAGAGGACCAAAATCGACCTAATGATCACCTAATTTGGTTAAATGGAAGTTAAGTTCCAAATTATTTTATTCATGCATACATTATGGAATGGTTCATCCCTAACCACATGGGTAACTACTTGGGTCAATATTAACCCTAAGTTAACCCTCAGGAAAGCCTATAAAAGGAAGAAACCTCAAGTTCATTTCAACACATCATCATCATATTTCTATTCTTCTATTTTGTCTTGGCTTGCACAGCTACATTAGAAGGAACAGGGTCTAAAATTACAGGTGCAATGTTCACTCTGAGTTTGGGTTTTTTGGATCTTGGTCACTAGCTTAGATCAAGACCTTTTCATCCCCGGTTGTAAGAAAATAGTAGGAAAGGGAGTGACTCTCACTCTTTGGTTTCTAAGAGATAGTTCAGTGAGAGAGACTTTGGGTTCAGAGGCAGATTTGAAAATTTCGGTCCCCTGTCGCTCACACAAGGTAACCCAGGGAGTGACCATGTCTTCTTGGTTGCTTGAATAGCTCGGAAAGGGTGCAACTTTTGTTTCTCGGTCACTCGCATAGCTTGGTAAGGAAGCGACTTTGGATATTTTCAGTTTAGTGCCAGAGTCACATGCATAGAGACCTCCTGGGAGTGACTCTACAGTCATAGTCACTCGCATATTGTATTCGTGATAGAGACCCTGAAGTTTCAATCTCTCATAGACAATGTTGATGAGGGTGACCCAGTTCAGATCTAGGGTTTTGACATCTTGGTATCAGTTGGCTTCAGTGATCTAGTAGATCTAGGTTTCTCTGTTCTTATAAAATATTTGTAGATTTGTAGATCTGATCCATTGTTATTTGCTACAAATCATATGTATTGGGCTCATTGTACTCTCTGTTGAAATATTTTTATGACGATCTACTAAAGAAGAATATTTGAAAGGGTTTCCCCCTAGTGGGGTTTTTCCCTATCCTTGGACCAATCTGTTGTCTCTTACGGCTGTGTTGTTGTCTTCTTTGTCACTGCATACATTGTTCTTTCTTTAGTTACTTTTATGATTGATTATACGCTAATAATTGGATGCATTGTTAATGAAAATATATATTAGGCTAAAGTAATTGATACAACATAGGACAATCAGAAAATTTAATAGAAATGATGGGTGTCCAAATTGGAATCCTTTTAGCGCCCATTCACCATCTTTATGGATACCTTTTCTCCATCTTCATATCATATTATAACTCATTTTCCTCATAACAATGCATATTTTACCAAGGTATACTATTTATTTAATTATGTCACTTTAGATGTTCATTCCATTATATTAAGGAAAGAATCTATGTTTTTATGCTAACAAAAGTTAATTCATGATAAATAATTCAAACAAATTCATACACGTACCCCTGGAGATGAAAACAAAGGATTTGGAGAAGTCTGGTTGCTCCAACACCTATATCTTGGCACAACACCTTGTTGCTAGAACACCACAAGCTCACATTGTTACAACATTTCCATTGTTTCATTATTCCAACAACTCTAGTACATTGTTTTTGGAACACTTTCATGTTGCTTCAATACATTACCAATGTTGCAACATGTCTAAGAGTATTGATGCTACAACACATCAAGAGTGTTAATGCTACAACTTGTATAGAGTACTAACACCACAACACACCCAAATATTGTAACACCTTGGCACACTAACCATTGAAAGCGACTGCTAAAAATCCTTTCATATGACATTGCAATTGTGGGGAAATCTATCATAGTTCAACGCAAATCAACTACCATATGTACAATTTCCACTATCAGTTTTCTAGCAGAAGGATCGACCATTTGATTTCCTAATAAAGGAAATTATGAGGGTGGTCAGATGTTTAACAGGAACAAATTGACTGAAATAAATTTGACCCAACCTCTTACCTATTATAATGGATGCATGAGTAAAAATATGCCTAAACTTTCCATCTTTTGGCTATGTTGTTGTAATTGTTGACACCTAAACCTAAGGGATTTGGAAATTAGTGTAAATATTGTAAATAATAAAATAAAGAGACATTGGAAGATGAAGAGAGATTATAAGATCTCCCTCTCCTTGTATATATTTACATATTCTCTTAATTAAAATCATCAATTCATTCAAAGTTACAAACCTAGCCTAACATGGTATATGTTGTACCTCAGGGGAGAGTTCTTGGCTGCGGGGGAACCCGTGCCTGAGACATTTTTAGATTAACTAAAAATAATTAAATTTAATTGATGGAAGTACATGCCATGAGGGATTGCAGGGAAAGCTTCTAGTTCTGAAACCCTAGCCTTCCAAAGTAGAATGGCCAGAGAGGCTATGATAGTTGCAGGGTGGAGGTGTAAAGCAGAAAATGGAAGAGATAGAGTTTTGGCATAGGCAATTAAGAATCTATGCTTTAAGTCTGTAGAAAGAATAATGTAAGACTAAGGAAAAGTGAATGAGGTTCCTAGATGTGGAGTGCCCATTAAGGGCTTTAAGATTAATTTCAATGAGTACATTTAAATAAATTCATCAAAAACTAAACCAAAGCATCAACTGCATCTTACACTATCCAAGAGAGGAAAATACATAAATTTGAATGTTGAAACTCAAGAGTAGAACAATCACTGCAACTTCCCAATGCTGGAATCAAACTGCAATTTCATCTTCATATTTAAAATAGAATGTTTTTTTACATTTTGAGTCATGGATCATTGTGGCCTTCTAAACCCCTTCATCATCTAATTCCTGGGCTTTTATTTTTTATTCCTAGCCTAACTGAATTAACTGTTAAAACAAAATCAGCTGAGGAACTTACTTTTTGATAGTTACCAAATTGTCTCTCTATTCGAAATAATTTATCTGATAAAATAAACTAGCTTTTGTGAACCCAAAGGCTTACAAATATGGACAAACATACTCATGGGCGCCTTTCTCTTTTAATTAATAAAAGATATTAAATAGAAAGTATTCAAAGTTTATACAGGTTTAGTATGGTACTAATGTTGAGGTGGATAATACATAGGCTTGGGTCCCAGGCTTCATCTTTTATTTATGATAGAAAACAATTTGTGGTTTCTTAAAACCCAAAACTACCTCTGGGACCACCTCTGGTGGTTTCTTGAGATGTGGAGGGTGCCTCTGTAATAATTAATAGCCACCAATTTTTAGATAAGTGGTTTGAAAAAAATTCTTGCGGGGCACACCTTTGTATAAATCCCATGCAATTTGCACCACCGAGATTGTTTTAACTTGGACGAGGAATAATGTGAGCCATCCATCTCCTTGAGAAATTAAGTTTTCTTCAAGTGTTGTGCAATTGGAATTTCATTTTCATCATTAAGTATTCTGGCTAAGAAACTTCTCTTAGAGCACCGATTTTCAAATGTAGAAATTCATGATCAGTGAAGACAAATAAGAAAAATAATCTAGGCATTCCATATCAAAATAGAAAATTTCAACAGATTCTGAATCATCCCTTACAGGATAGTAAAATTTTGAATCCTTTGGCATATTATTTCTCAAAATTTTATGCAACCTATGAGTTTTTAGTTCATTTGGTTTCTCGTGATCTTTTTCATTCAAAAAAAATAATCTATTTAACCTTTTCTTTGTTTGACCTTGTTGACTAAGGGATAAAGCATCCTTTCTTTTTCCAGTGGCTAAGCGCCTACATTTCTTTTCTTCTCCAAGAAAAGCAGAGAATATCCGCTATTCCAGTATATGATTTCTAATAAAATTCCCATGTTTTCCTTTGGTGATGAAGCACTTGTTCAACCTGTAAGAAGAATCAGCATGTCGTGAAGAAAACTCATGATTTCTAGTTCTATTACAAATAACCATAGAGTGGTTATCATTTATTCTAAATTTATTTTTTCTTGCATAACTGAAACAACCAGGCTTGTCTCTAGAAACATTCCCCGAACTATCTGAATTTTTGTCATTATCTTCCCTCCCAGAGGAAACCTTTTGCCAAGGAGAAAATACATGATTTCTAAAATGGTTGCCATTTACAAAGGAAGGCTAGCCATTTCTTCTAGAATAATTGCATGTTGTATAACTAAAATTCTGTTATGAAACCAGCTCAAGAAAAGATAGAAAAGATAAATCCACGCCTTAGAATTCAGCCTCTTCGAGGGGGCAACCTCCTTTACATTACATAAATGAACAATTCTTCGATGATACAAATGACAAAACCTCCTTTCTATATATAGGAGTCTAAGGAGTCACAATATAATCCAGCCGACCTAACAATAATAATATAAAGCCACAAAAATAACAATAGAGGGATTCTATGGGGCACATAAATAACAATATGGGGGTAATAGGGGCACAACAATATAAATAGGGGGTATAACTACAATAGTAATGGGGTAATCACTAGTATTATAGGGACCCAACATGCCCCTCTCCTTCAAAAAAGTGTTGTCCTCAACGCTTGAGCAGTTCTGGATACTTCTGCATAAAATTCTCATCCTCCCATGTGGAATCTTCAGCGGATAAGTTCTTCCACTTGATAAGATACTCTGAAATTGATCGATTTCGTAGCTGTCGAGTTCTTGTTTCTGTGATTGCTTCCGGTTCCAATATAATTTTTCCTTCCTCGTCAAGTTCTGGCAATATTGTTTGAATTGGGAGCTTGTCACCTATAACCTTCTTTAAACATGAAACATGGAAAACTGGGTGCAATCGAGAAGCTGCAGGAAGCTCCAATTTGTATGCCATAGTACCAATCTTTTCCAACACCTTGTACGGACCATAATACTTTGGTGATAATTTATTATCCTTCTTAGCTTGCTTTAGGGACATTTGCTTATATGGTTGTAGCCGTAGGAATACCCAATCACCTACATCAAAACTTCTTTCACTGCGATGTTGATCTGCCTGTTGTTTCATTCTATTTTGTGCCAACACGAGGTTATCCTTTAAGAGTTGGAGGACTTGTTGTTGATGTTCGATGTGATGTTCCACTGCCTGAACCTTAGAATTTTCTCTTAAATATGATGTGATGGATGGTGGTTGATACCCATAAAGTGCCATAAATGGGGTCATTTTTGTTGCTGTATGGAAGGAAGTGTTATACCACCATTCAGCCAGAGGCAACCATTTGACCCATTGTGTCTGTTTATCAGATACAAAGCAACGAAGATATCCTTCCAAACATTTGTTTACTATCTCAGTTTGCCCATCAGATTGAGGATGATAAGATGAGCTATGAGCTAACTGAGTACCAAGACAAGAAAATAATTCTGTCCAAAAATTTCCAGTGAAAATGGGATCTCTGTCACTTACAATAATCTTTGGGTTTCCATGTAGCTTTTGAACTGTTTCCATAAATGCAGTAGAAACTGTACTGGCTTTAAATGGATGTGATAATGCACAAAAGTGTGCATACTTGGTAAGTCTGTCAACTACCACCATGATGACACTCTTTCCCTCAGACTTGGGTAAACCTGTGATAAAATCCATTGAAACCTCCTCCCAACGTTGGCTTGGAATGGATAAAGGTTGTAATAGACCTGGTGTCTTAATTGTTTCAACTTTATTTTGCTGGCAAACCAAACATTCCGCCACAAACTTTTGAATATCTGATTTAAGGCCATCCCAAAAAAATTCCTTCTTAACCCTGTGGTAAGTTTTTAAAAATCCTGAGTGCCCTCCTAAGGGAGAAGTGTGCAATTCCATAAGAATCTTTTGTTTTAGCTGGGAATTCTTACAGAGGTATAAGCGATCTTTGTACCATAACGAATCTTTTTGCCAGCTAAATGTATCAGAAGTACTGGAATCTTGTTGTAGCTTTTGAATAAGTGCCCACACTTCTTCGTCATTCTTCCATTCCTCCCTTGCTTCGTTTATCCAATCTGGTTGGATAATAGAAATGGCACACAACAATGCTTCCACATCCTCATCCTTTCTTGAGAGTGCATCTGCCACCACATTTTGCTTCCCTTTTTTGTAGATGATTTCAAAGTCATAACCCAACATCTTTGTGACCCACTTTTGTTGCTCTTCAGAGGATAATCTTTGTTCTAAAAAGTATTTAAGGCTATCATGATCCGTTTTTACCTTGAAGTGTCTTCCCATTAGGTAGGGTCGCCATTTCTTAAGTGCATGGAGTATTGCCAACATTTCCTTCTCATAAATAGCTTTGTTTAAAAACTTTCCCTTGATTGGACGACTTTCAAAAGCAATGGGTCTTTCATCTTGCATTAGAACAGCACCAATTCCATTTCCTGAAGCATCACATTCCACAATAAAGGTTTTTGTGAAGTCCGGTGTAGCTAAGACCGGTGCTTGGCACATTGCCTCTTTAAGATGTTCAAAGGCCTTTGTTGCTTCCGAAGTCCATGAAAATGAATCTTTCTTCAATAATGTTGTTAGAGGTGCTGCTATTCTCCCATAATTCTTAACAAACTTGCGATAATACCCTGTCAACCCAAGAAATCCTCGCAGATGCTTTATGGATGTGGGGATTTTCCATTCCTTAATGGCTTTAATTTTGCTAGGGTCTACCTTAACTCCTTCATGAGATACAATATGACCCAAATATTCCACCTCCTGGACTCCAAAGAAACATTTGGATCTTTTTGCATATAATTGTTTCTCCTCCAATAGTTGTAGCACCCTGTCAACATGTTCAACATGATCCTTCCAAGACTTGCTGTAGATTAGTATATCATCAAAAAATACTAACACAAATTTTCTAAGGAATGGTTTGAAAATTGAATTCATCAAACCTTGAAATGTTGAAGGTGCATTGGTAAGGCCAAAAGGCATGACCAAAAATTCATAATGACCCTCATGAGTTCTAAATGCTGTTTTCGGAATGTCTTCAATCTTCATTCTGATTTGATGATATCCTGAACGAAGATCCAACTTGGTGAAGTAAATTGATCCATGCAATTCATCCAGTAATTCATCAATAACAGGAATGGGGAACTTATCTTTAATAGTGAGCTTGTTGAGCTCCCTATAATCTGGACACATGCGCCATGATCCATCCTTCTTGTGCACCAATACTACTGGAGCTGAGAAAGAACTTTGACTCGGTTGAATTATACCAGCCTCTAGCATTTCTGCAACCATACGTTCAATTTCACTTTTTTGGACATATGGATATCTGTACGGCCTGATGTTTGGAGGAACACTTCCTGGAATCAGATGAATAGCATGATCATGATCACGCATAGGTGGGAGACCTTTGGGAGTCTCAAATACCTTGGAATGATTGTCCAGGACTTTTTGGAGATCTGGAGAAATAGATGATTCCAATGTGGAAACATCTAGCGAACATAATTGTGCAATTACACCTCTTTGCTCCTTTTTTAGAAGCTTTGTCATGCCATTAGAGCTGATTATCTTTCCTGGTTTCCCTGCAATACCCCTTAATTCAACTTCCTTTCCTTCCACAGAAAATTTCATGAAAAGTTCTTGAAAATTAAAAGCTATTGTACCCAAGGATTGTAGCCATTGGACTCCTAGTACAACATCAGCACCTCCCATTGGAATGGAAAGCATTGGGCTAGTCAATACATATTCTCCCATGGATAGCTTGATATTATGGCACTTTCCAGAACAATTTATTGTTCCTCCATTTGCAATCATCACTTGACACTCTGGTGCTGGATATAGGAAGCAATTCAATTCTTTTGCTACCCTACAATGAATAAAATTGTGGGTGCTTCCTGAATCAATCAACACTATTACCTTTTTCTTCTTGATTTGTCCTTCTATCTTGATGGTTTGAGGAGTGGTAATTCCCGCCAATGCATTACAAGATATGGTCGGATTTATTTGTTCTTCATCTAGGCTTTGTTCCTGGAATATATCCTCTTCTTTTGACCTTTCTTGCTCCTTTTCTTCTTCCTCTTCACAATCTATGTAGAATAATTTCTTCTCAGCACACTTATGACCTTTTGTGTATTTGCTATCACAATTGTAACAAAGCCCTTTTGCTCTTTTTTCTTCCAATTGTTGTGGTGTCAACCTTGTAGGTTGTGGAAGACTATGGGCAACAACACTTCCGTCTTTATAGTTGTGAACGGTATGCTTCCTAGTTGCCATAATTTTGCTTTCCATTTTTCTTGCTAACCTGAATGCCTTCTCTAATGAATCAGGTTCCCAAAGGCGCACATCATGTTGGATATTATCCTTTAAAGACCCTATGAACACATCAATCCTATGCTCCTCTGGAATATCTTTTACCCTTATGTTCAATTTTTGGAACTCCTCAATGTGCTCCATTATTGAACCCTTTTGTTTGAGACTTATCAATTGGCTAAAAAAAGTGTTGCTTTTTGTATCCTCATAATGTGCTATCAATTCTTCCGTAAAAATTGCCCAAGTGATAAATTGTTTACGAGAACAAAGCCATTGATACCATACAAACTGATTTGGTTCCAAATATAAAGTTGCCATACGTACCTTTTGTGTGTTTTGCACATTATTGAGATCGAAGAATTGCTCCATCTGTAATATCCATGTGGCGGGATCCTTGCCATCAAACTTCCTCATATCGATTTTTGGAACATGGTGAGTCTTCGATCCAACATTAGAGTCTATGGAATCATGATTAACATTTCTTTCATCATGAGTTTCCTTTACTACCTTTTCACCATTAGTGACCCTTTCTTGTAGCAACTTCTTCAATTCATCCATCTTATCATCCATGCCATCAATTTTAGCGTCCATGCCATTCACCTTAGCTTCCATGCCATCCATCTTAGCTTCCATGCCATCCATCTTAGCTTCCATGCCCTTTATCTTAGATTCCACGCCATTTACCTTAGATTCCACGCCATTTATCTTAGATTCCACGCCACTTATCTTAGCTTCTGTTAGCTTTTGTGAGCGTGACATTTGTTGCACTTGTTCTTGTAATTTTGATATATCATGTAGCATTTCTTCCTCTTCTTCATGAGTCATGCTAGAGCTTTCAGGTTCCTTACTAGGTGTTTGCATTTTCTTTCCTCGGGGCATCAGTTACCGATAATAATGTTTTACTATGCCCTTTGAATTCCGTTAAACCAAGCTTACACAAAAATTTAAAAAAAACTACACACCTTTTTTCACTTTATAGAAGCCTGATATTGAATCTGATGTATCTCTGTAATTTCGGATCATCCAATTCTGAAATTGCTACCTGCAGTAGCCTTCTGTGTCCTCTTTCCAATGCCACAAGTCTGAGCCAAATTGGATTCTCCAAGGAAGAGTTATGTGAAATCTCCCACAGTGACTTGCTTTTAGACTGGTTCAGTAGAGCGAACTTGTACGACGTGCCACGAGTCATTGTTTCAACCTTTGAATCTACCAAGAAACTACAGTCTGTCCTCTTTCTGTACCTTTTTACGAAATTTCAATCCGATCCTCAGAGAGAGAGTTATGACGATTTTCCCCAGGTCACCTGTTTTGAATGTAATTCAGGAGTCTGCAAAAAAGCTAAATTCCTCAGATCATATCTTCGAAAATATCGCGCGAAAAGCTCTGAAATTCGGACCCAAGGTTCAGCGCCAATTCTTCTCAAATGGGTTTTTTTTGCGACTTCTGAAACGTCACAGAAAAAAAGTTATAGCGAAAATGCCACGATGACCTGTTTGGAGCAGCGAAACCCTAGAATCCAAAGCTCTGATACCAAATGTTATGAAACCAGCTCAAGAAAAGATAGAAAAGATAAATCCACGCCTTAGAATTCAGCCTCTTCGAGGGGGCAACCTCCTTTACATTACATAAATGAACAATTCTTCGATGATACAAATGACAAAACCTCCTTTCTATATATAGGAGTCTAAGGAGTCACAATATAATCCAGCCGACCTAACAATAATAATATAAAGCCACAAAAATAACAATAGAGGGATTCTATGGGGCACATAAATAACAATATGGGGGTAATAGGGGCACAACAATATAAATAGGGGGTATAACTACAATAGTAATGGGGTAATCACTAGTATTATAGGGACCCAACAAATTCCCTGACTTCCCATCAGAAGAAGAGGTTGAACTCCCCTTAGTACTAACTTCAACTCTATAGTTACTTAGATCTGCTAAACCACAACTCAATGATGCAGATTGTGCAAACTTAGCCACCGGATGAACTGATAGTGAGTTGTCAATACAATCAATCATCTTAGATCTTCGAGCAGTATCAGTTGTTAGTCTCAACGAAGGCACCTTTTGCAAGCACTTTGAAAATAAACAAGACATTTGACTCAATTTCTCATATATATGTTCTGAAAATAGCTCTATTCTAATATAATACTCAGGATTTGGCTCCATTTCACAACCTTTCTCAATGTTTGAATCATTTTTTTTTTCATACAATTCTCAGGTTGTGAGATGTTTGACACAACTTATCATCAACTGATGATTCAACAACACTAGACACTTTTGGTGGCTCTGTAACAAAGGTAAGTCGAATAACAATAAGCTCGGTACAATAATTGTATCTGGGTGCTCAATTGTCTTATAGACACAATGCATTGGCTTATCTTGCTCACTGACATTAAATAGCTCCCATAAAACTATCCCCTTTTCCAAACATTTGAAATGAAACCATGAGGCATTTAATCATTCTAATCATTTTTATAAAAGAAATAATGTCTTCCCTTTGTAGATTTGTCAGCAAATTTTATCAGATGCCATCAAATTTTTCAATTTTAATCTTGTGTTGGAAATTTTTTGAATATTTTTAATATTTTAGTTGTGCCATATTGGGCTACAACATCTGGTTGCAACTGGGGACAACACGTCGTGTACAAAGTGTTGAGAACTATATATTAGTATCCTTAGTTGGGAATGGAGTCCAGACCAAAATGGAAGTTGATCCCAATTGAAGATCTCTGAAAATTTCAAACTCCCTGAAACCTCTATCTTCCAAGATCTTTATTCTTGAACTGAAAATGCTAAACTAAAAATATTACAGCTTCAAAATAAAATGCTCACTAGTTGAGATTATTTATGTACAGGTTGTATTATATACATGGTTGGAGTCCTTCAGGTGAAATCCACCTTCCAGTGGCACCAGGCTAGCATTTGAGTACTGGACCTTGTGCCTCCATACTGTTGGGATTCAAAAACTAAAATTGGTATGCACCATAAAATATTTTTAGACAAAAAGTTTAGCACATACCCCAGAAATGATATTTGTTGTTGACCAAAGAAAAATGACATATAGTCAGCTACTAGATCTTCAAAGGAATTTTTTATTTGCAATGTCCTTTGCACAAACTCCACTTTTGAGGTTTGAAAGTGAGGAACTTGATTGTCATTCTCTATTGACAACCTTTTAGGCTGAAAAGAAAAATATAAAGTTTGTTCCCCATGATGTTGATGTTTTTCATGCAATACCAGCTCTTGAAAAAAACTTTTTCCTCCTGCAATAACACTTGAGAACCTGCACTGGATTCTCCTTTATTCATAAAATTACTAAAATCATAATGATTATAATTATCTACCAGGCCTTCAAAGTATTGTTCAGTTTTTGCAAGGAGTTGTTGATTTAAATTCTTGGAATACTTGAATTCTTTCCTTTCAACAATATGGAAATCCTCTGCCCACTTTTTAAAACCCTTCCTTACCTCCAAACCTACATTTTCTTGTAGAGCATTTCCATTGTTTTCTTGACAGACCCTCTTGTCTTCAACAATATTTTTTCTTTCAATATGATAAGAAAATTTTCCACAAGCCCATAAATTATCTTCAATTTCCTGTGCATAAAGAAACATCAGCTCCAGAGTGCAAGGCTTTCTCTCCTTGAGATAAAAAGTGAAGTCAATAGGATAAGCCTTTGAATAGTACACCATGGCAGGAACTTCAGGGGGTTGAATTTCTTTTGGCATACTGAAATAAATATTTTGAAACCTCCTATTAAACTCAGTGACTGATTCATGGCTCTGCCTCTGGATAGTATATAATTCCAAAAGGTGTTTTTCATATGACTTGTGCTCACCCCAATATCTAAGAAATATATTTTGAAAACCTTTCCACGAATTAATTGAACTTGCTTCTAAATTTCGGAACCACTGTTGCACTTCCTGCTTTAACGAATGACAAAACAACCTCAAATCCACATCTTCATAGATAATTTTGAAATTTTTCCACAAAAAACCCTAATTTTAAGACATGTTGTTTAGATGTAACAACATCATTCTCTCCAGAGAAACTTGGTAGAAATTTGAAGCTTCTTGAAGGATATTGATGAAGAATTGTAGGCAACACCAAGGGTTTAAAGATCTCCTTGGCTCCAAGATGAAAAGAAGTGGATTCTCTATGAGGTGGATTCTTATCTCTCAAAGATGACGATGAATCACCTTTATGCCCAGACTGTGACTAATTATCTTCAAGAATTGAAATGCAGCATTCATCTCTCCTCTCAAAATCAATAATGCAAGAAGAAGAAATGTCTTCTTTTTCTAATAAATAATGTACCTTTTGGGATTTACAATCTCCTGAGAATATAAAGCAAGAAATACTATTTTTAATGTGAAGGGGAAGGTATACCACAGAGCTGATAATAAAAAATAAAATTTCCTTAAAAAACCTAAAAGCCTGATACTTGAACTTTTCATGTTGCTTCCACATTTTCTTGTTAGCAAAATTTTAATCCAATGAAGCCTTCATCAATGGAGTCACCAGATGAATAATAAACAGCCACTTTCATATCTAAATCTTGTTCACCATCAAGAATAGATCTTAATAGCCAAGGAAAAATAACTTTGTCTCTCTGTTCCCCCGAAACGGTGCTGAAAAATGTTGTACCTTAGGAGATAGTTCCTAGTTGTGGGGGAACCAGTGCCTGAGACATTTTTAGATTAATTAAAAATAATTAAATTTAATGGCTGGAAGTACAATCCATGAGGGCTTGCAAGAAAAGCTTATAGTTCTGAAACCCTAGCCTTCCAAACCAGAATGGCGAGAGAGGCTATGAGAGTTGCAGGGTGGAGGTGTAAAGAAGAAAATGGAAGAGACATAGTTTTGGCATAGGCAATTAAGAATCTATGTTTAAACTCTGTAGAAAGAATAATATAAGATGAAGCAAAAGTGAATGAGGTTCTTGGATGTGGAGCACCCATCATTAGAGAACTTTTGAGGTCTAAAATGAGCCTCCTAAGAAAAATGTGCAACAAAAATAAACATTATAAGAACCAATACGATTAAAGATGATGATGTCAACCATGGGGGATGATTCGCCATTTTTGGGGTAAAAAAGTAAAAATATTAAAGATAATAAAACTACTTTTTCAACTTGTATTTTCGACTTAGCTCCCTAATTTTTTACTCAAATTTCAAGCGGAAGTACTCGTTGGGTGCAAAATTTAATTCCTCATCAAGGAGTACCCATGTTGAATACTTTTGATGGACCCTACTACACAAAAAATGAAAAATACATGAAAAAATGTGATTGCAATCACGTTTTTCATGTATTTGACATTTTACGTGTAGCAGGGTCCATCGAAAGTATGCAACATGGTTACTCCTTGGATGAGGAATCAAATTATGCATCCCACGAATGTTCTTGCTCAAAATTTGACTAAACCCATAGGAAGATAAGTTGAAAATACGAGTTGAAAAGTAGTTTTTTCATTTTTCCCTCTAAAATTTGATGATGTAATCTAATCTTATTTTATTATTTCCACTATTATTTTATAATTTCCTTAGGAGGCCAATTTTAGACCTCAAAATTCCCCTAATTTAAGGGCTTCAAGATTAATTTCAATGAGTAAAGTTAAGTAAATTCATCAAAAAATAAACCAAAGCAGCAACTACATCTTACACAGTCCAAGAGAGAAAAATACATGAATTTGAATTTTGAAACTCAAGAGAAAAACAATCACTTCAACTTCCCAATGTTGGAATCAAACTGCTTCATCTTCATATTTCATAGAGAATGTTTTGTTTACATTTCTAGTCACAGATGACTGTGGCCTTCCAAACTCCTTCACTATCTAATTCCTAAGCTTTTATTTATGCTTGCTATCCTAACTAGATTAACTGTTAAAACAAAATCATTTGAGGAACTGAATTTTTGATAGTTACAAAATTGTCTCTCTATTTGAAATAATTTATTTGATAAAAGAAACTAGCTTTTGTGAACCCAACCCCTTACAAATATGGAAAAATATACTTGTGGGTGCCTTTCTCTTTTAATTACTAAAAGAGATTAAATAGAAAGCCTTCGAAGTTTATATAGGTTTCGAATGGTACTAATGTTGAGGTGGATAATACATAGGCTTGGGTCCCAAGCTTCAACTTTTATTTATGATAGCAAGCAATTTTCGGTTTCTCAAAACCCAAAACCACCTTCGGGACCACCTCAGGTGGTTTCTTGAGATGAGGAGGGCGTCTCCATAATAATTAATAGCCATCAATTTTTAGATAAGTGGTTTGAAAAAACTTCCTTTCGGGGGGCACACCTTTGTATAAACCCCATGCAATTTGTGCCACCGGGATTGTTTTAACTTAGACACGAAATAATGTGAGCCATCCATTTCCTTGATAAATTAAGTTTTCTTCAAGCGTTGTGCAATTGGAATTTCATTTTCATCATTGATTATTATGGCCAAGAAACATCTCTTAGAGCACCGATTTGCGAGCATATAAATTCATGATCGGTGAAGATAAATACAGAAAAGAAGTTAGGCATTCCATATCAAAAACAGAAAATTTAAACAAATTTTGGATCACCCCTTGTAGGATAGTAAACTTTCAAATCCTTTGGCATATGATTTCTCAAACTTTTACACAATCTATGAATTTTTTGTTCTTTTGGTTGCTCGTGATCTTCTTCATTCAAAACAATTAATCTAGTAACCTTTTTCTTTGTTTGACCTTGCTAACTGAGAGATAAAGCATCCTTTATTTTTCTAGTGATTAAGTGCCTACAATATTTTTTTTCTCCAAGCAAAGTAGAGAATCTGCGTTGTTCTAGTATCTGATTGCTAAGAAAATTCCCATGTTTTCCTTTCATGATGAAGCACTTGTTCAGCCTGTAAGAAGAATCATCATGCCATGAAGAAAAATCATGATTTCTAGTTCTGTTACGAATAACCATAGAGTGGTTATCATTTCTTCTAAATTTATTGTGTCTTGCATGACTGAAACAACCAGGCTCATCTCCAAAAGTGTTCCCCGGACTATATTAATTTTTATCGTTAACTTCCCTCCCAGAGGAAACCTTGTGCCCAGGAGAAAAGACATGATTTCTGAAATGGTTTCCATTTACAAAGGAAGGTTGACCATTTCTTCCAGAAACATTGCACGTTGTATAACTGAAATTCCCTAACTTCCCGTCAGAAGAAGAGGTTGAACTACCCTTGGTACATTTGTTATCTCACTTCAACTCTAGACTTATGTAGAGTTGCTAAACCACAACCTAATGATGCAGATTGTGAAAACTTATCCATTGGATGAATTGACAGAGAATTGTCCATACAATCAGTCGTCTCAGATCTTCGAGCAGTAGCAACTTTGTTAGTCTCAATGAAGGCACCTTTTGAAAGCACTTTGAAAATCAACAAGACATTTGACCCAAATTCTCATATCTCTGTTCTGAAAATAGCTCTGTTCTAATATAATACTCAAGTTTTGGCTCGATTTCACAACCTTTCTCAATGTTTGAATCATTTTTTGTTTTCATATATTTCTTAGGTTGTGATATGTTTTGACACACCTTATCATCAACTGATGATTCAACAACACTAGACACTTTTGGTGGCTCTGTAGCAAAGGGCAATCGAATAACAATAAGCTCAATTTTATGGGTGCTCAATTAGCTCATAGACACAATGCCTTGGCTTCTCTTACTCACGGACTCATAGACTCAAATTTTTGTCCTGAAGATGGATCCCCTTTGGGATTCGAAATGTCGACAAGATGTACATAATATTGTGGATGGTCTGAATCACAATTTTCCAATAAGCTATATACAATAATTGTAATACGGGTGTTCAATTAGCTCATTGACACAATGTCTTGGCTTCTCTTTCTCACTAACATTAAATAGTTCCCATAAAATTGTCCCCTTTTCCAAACATTTGAAATGAAACCATGAGGAATTTCATCATTCTAATCATTTTTATAAAAGCAATAATGTCTTCCCTTTGTAGAGTTTTCAACAAATATTATTAGATGCCATCAAATTTTGCAATTTTAATCCTGTGTTGGATTTTTTTTAAGATTTTTAATATTTTAGTTGTGCCAGATTAGGCTACAATAGTATCAAAGCTACAGTTCCAAAATTATCCTTTTCTACATGTAACTCCTGCAAATCCATGCCATATAATCTATCTGTTGAATGCTTTGCCCACTTAATATTGAATGTGTTATCTTCTCCCTAAATTAATATCATTGTTCATTTGGTGTGTACGTTGCTCTAGGTATTGTAATGAATTGAATGTTGGATTATGCATTGGAATTTCATGGTATGCTATGTGTTTGAAGATGAAAAATGATGCATACATTTCTCCTCTGCTTTGAGACTATTCCATAGTGAGTTTTGAAGGGATGTGTTCCTCATGCACTAAATTGGAGGTTGTATGAGTGATACATGTGTTAACTCGGTATGTCGGGTTAAATTATCTTTGCGAACAATGGTCTGCAATGGTCTCTATGGTGAGTTCCATGTCGTATATATTTTTCTTGTGTTGAATAATTTTGAAGGTCGTAAGCATGAGTCTGGTATGCAGCGTATGTGTTGAGTTCCTTTCTTGAAGATTGTGCTAGTGTTCATTGAAATTCCTTGAATGACTGTTTTGATATTGGTAAATTCAATATTGCATATGGATGCTTTTTTATAATGCATTCTCTACATTTGGTGAGTGTTATATGGTGTTGATGCAATGCCTTGAAAAGTTTTTGAAATATGTTCATTGCAAATGGCATGATGGTTGCAAATTCTTATGTAATGTTTTATATGAATTGCTCATTTTTTCGCCTTGGAAAAAATCGTAATTTTATTCATGAGACAAAATTACATGTTGTAGATGCTAAAAATCATGTGCATATGAGTTGTTCCTGTTTTCACAGGACACAAAAAAAAAATAAAAAAAAAAAAAAAAAAAAATTACAGCTAGCCTATTCTTTTCTGCCTTTCTTCTTTTCCACTTTTCGCCAACCTCCATTGTTGGGAGTGGATGTTACAATGGCCAACTATTTTCCATTTTTATTTATTGGGTATTCTTTGTCGGAGTCAAATCCTTTTGATCCATGAGCTCGTTTGCTACACTTACTTCCATTTGGGTCTCTTGTTGCTGTAGGGGGTTATAGCGCCTCGGTTTGTAGGGATTGGTGGCATTTTCCTCTTCCTTTTGTGTGTTGTTCTAGCCCTTTTGAGCATCCAATTCTACATTGTTTCCTATTATTTCTGCTTTTCCTGCTTCTTCTTCTAGAGGGTCTATATACTGCCACCCTTTTGGCTTTTTCTGTTGCTTCTTATTCCATTTGGGGTCTTTTTTGGCCTGTGGACAGGCATTATGTAGGTGACCTATTTGTAAACATCCACGACATCAAAAAGTTGTATTTTCATAGACTAATGGTTGTATCCAATGTGTACTATTGAAGTTCAATGTAATATTGTTTGGTACTCCCTGGCTCAGATCTACTTCTACACATATCCTGGCAAAAATAAATATTCCCCGTGTAAGTTTGTCCCCATCAATCTTTAGGAACTTTCCTAGGGAGTTCCCAATGGAAATTAAAACATTATGATGCCAGAAGTGTAGTGGAAGGTTATGCAACCTAACCCAAACTGGCATTTTTTATACCACCATAGTGTTGGCATCAAACTCTGGGAACCAAGGGGTCATGAAGAGACCAGCATTGCCCCAAAACCATGGACCCTTGTTAAGGATATGTTCTCGTTCTTGTGTTGTGTTAAATCTGACTATGAAAAACCCCTTGGGGCATAGGTATATTTCACAATTAGGTGACCATGCAGCAAAAATCCATTGGTGAAAAACATCAAATCTTGGCCAAAAACCATTAAATCTACATACAACTGCCTTGTTATAGAGATCTGTATATAAATAATTTACCTCCAGCATTGAGACTGTGAGGACAGGAGTCTCAAATTTTTGTTCCACGATGTAGGGCCCTGGTAAATTAGGCAATGTTGTTGGTTTGTTTTGTGCTCTTTCCTTTCCTTTGACTGCATCTTTAAAAGATCCTATGCTCTTTGATCTAGTTCCGGAGCATCCGCCCATAGATGCAGATTAATTATGATAGTTGAATCTTTGAGGATGTCGTAACCCTAAAGTGTGTGATTATCCTGTAGGTTGTGTCCTGAATAAATCACATTTTGATTGTTTACTGGTATTCCAAGGTGAAGTTGTATTTCATGCCTTAAGTCTTAGATCCTCATCCCCTTCCAGAGCCGCCAGTAGATATGTCTACCTTCCAACATGATGAAGATTTGTAATGGGTCCACCTCCGTATTGTGTGGATCTATCCTAGTAAGAGCTCAATCTATTGCCAAAGTGTCTGGAACTGTTAGATCTAAACACAATTCCCAGAGCTTCTTGGCCATCTTCGGCACCACATCCGTGTAGATCTTCATCACGATCCAGCTGGCTGGAGCACCACTGACTTGCATGCCAAAGAGGCCCTTTTGGTTCCCGAGTTCAATGTTTACCTGATCTGGGGTGTGATCCCGTATTGCCAAGATAAAAAGCAAATCCATCCCCGCATGATCTAGGAAAACCTGGAAAAAAAACCATATTCGTCCCCATAGAGAGCTAATCTCTCAATATGGGGTAGCGATCAGTTATTAAGTGCCTATAAACATGAAGAAAATGATCGAGAAGTAAACTTCCAGGCTTCTCATACGTCCCTCTGTCGCAATTTAACTTAGCGTCAACAAACGGTATTGGGCATTTAGTTCGAGGAGATACTTCTATATCTCACCAAATTGAGGGCAGATCTATCTTCTAGTTTATCAGATCTGGTAGGATGTGTCTCAACCCATGGATAAAATTTCAATCCGTCTCAAGCACGATCAACCCTTTCCAATAAATGGGTCAGTCGACCTCTGAGAGATGGTTGTTTCAAAACAGCGTTTGTGTGGCATATTCTGCGTGGCCACCTTTGGTTATATTGCATGGGGAGCAAAATCCCTGTCCAGGGCTGCCATAGATTCCCAGGCCTCTGAGCGGAGAAGTTACGTCAGTGCGAGAAAAAATTCCGGAAACCCTCGCCTTCAGAACTCTGAATTGCTCATATGTTGGTTGGAGGTAAGTTGATTTTTTGGAGAGTGCATTGAAGTTTTGATTAAAAGACTTTTTATTTGTGTGCCCTTTGAATTTTTGGTATGTTGCATTCCTTTTTATATTTTTTTTAAGGCCATGGGTATATATATGAAAGTACTATTGGTATGTTATGGGATATAAAAGTGCATATGCTTGAAGTTTATATTGGAGCGTTGGCTTATATATACATATTTGAAAAGTCAAGATTAATTTAAGGCTTTACAAATCATTAGACCATATATATTTTTTCTTTAAAGATGCATTTATTGAATCAAACTCACGATTCTTCTAGAAGAAGAGGTGGCAGAAGAGGATGAGGGAAGAAGAATAATAGAGGTAGAGGGGGGAAATTATCAAGGAGGAAAACCTAATATTCATTGTATGTGATGCAATGGAAATGGACATTATGCTTCCACATGTAAGTTTCCTTGGGACAGAATCAAGAAGCAAATGAAGAAAATGGTAAAATACCTAGTAAAGGGAAAGGCAAAGAACATGAATCCACTCATCATGTTATCGCACATTGCAATATTGGAGTAACTAAAGACTTATTTAATGCTTCACTTGCTTCATGGAAATATTATTGGTTGCTTGATTCAAGAGAAAATTGACATATGAATTTTAGAAGAGATTTATTTGAAGAATTCATTGACAATGTTGATGGAGCAGTTTACTTTGCATACAAGTCAAAACTCAAGCCATCAGAGCTTGGCACCATTAGGCTCAAACTCCTTGCTCTTCCATAATTTCTTCTACACGATGTTCTCTACCTCCGAGAGTTGAGGAGAAACTTGTTTTCCTTAGTTCACATCCACCATCAAGGACACTCCACTCACATATTTGATGGAAAGGTTGAGGTCGAAAAAGAATCAGACAACTCATTTGCCATGACTACGATAGAAGAAGAAAGAATTTTGAAGCTGCAAGGAACCTACGCTCATGCATAAAATTTTGTATACAATTCTCAATTTGATGAAGGTAAACTACCATCCAGTCTCTTATGGCATGATATATTTGGACATTTGAACTATGATAGTCTACGCTTATTGAAGAAAAATGGTGTTACTAGTTTCCCTACTATTCCTAGGAAACTTAAGTAATGTGATGCTTGTATCTTAGGAAAGCACAACAAATAGCATTTTCATGATTCTCATTCCAAAGCACATCAAAAGCTTGAACTCACTCATTCTAATTTGTGTGGCCCTATGCTTGTTCCTTCTGCAAATGGTAATAAATACATGATGACATTTGTTGATGACTACACCAGAATGTGTTGGGTATATCTATTGAAGAAAAAAATCTACAGTTTTTGAAACTTTCAAGAACTTTCATGCATGGATTGAAAATGATACACATTCTCGTATTGTCTCTATTCATACTGATAATGGAAAAATAATATATTTCAAATGAATTTGAAAACTATCTTTGTAGGCATGGGATCAAACATCAAACGATTGTGCCTTATAATCCCCAACATATTGGCACAGCTGAAAGAATGAACAAGACAATCTTAAATATGGTACATTCAATGATGTTTTTCAAAAATGTAAAGTTGATGTTTTGGGTTGATGTAGTTCTATGTTCTTTTTATATTAAGAATAGGTTTCCATCTCGTGCTCTCAAAAACAAGACTCCATATGACATGTGGTATGGCCACATTCCTTCAGTGAGGCATCTCAGGGTTTTGGGTTCTACCTATTATGCCTTGATACCTAAGGAACAGAGAAAAAAACTCAGTGAAAGGAGTTAGAAATGTATCTTCTTGGGGTACTCAGATACCTCCAAAGCATAACATCTCTGTGATGAAGTAAATAAGAAGTTTATAATATCTAGAGATGTGATCTTTCTTGACAATGTTGTTGAGCGGCAACTTGATCACTTGGACAAATTTAGGTATGAAAATTATTTTCAAGAATTTGATAATGAGATTCCACATCTTGAAGGGAGGATCCCTCTATTAGAAAAATTTGTGGAATCTCCTTATGAATCACTCTCTCCCCCTCATGAATCTCTAGCCACTGCTTAATAAGACACTTTGAGTGATGTGATTGAGAGAATTAGAGGGTTAAATTTTGATTCATCCCCATCTCAATCAACTGAGCATCCTAGGTCATCTCAAAAAGGTCCTCCAAAATGGCTCACAAAGAAACTTGAAAGTGTTCGTCTTGATGAGGTTGGAAAGAAAAGGACAAGAAGCTATGTTAGAAATAATGGAGGCGATGTAGATGATTATGATTCACATGTTAATATGGATGTTTCTTATGATTGTGAATTAAATCTGTCTACAAATTTCGAACAAAATTCCTTCAAAGAATCTGTTGACACCTAATCCGAAACGGATGGGTGAACTGGACAGTCATCTAGAAGATGAACTGATTCGTTTTATGTATGTATATAAATAATAGTTGGCTAATGAATAACATCATCAGTGCTTTCTTGCGCTCATTAATTTCTGGAGTTACCCTGGCCTGACATGGTATCAGAGCTCAAGTCCCAGTCCCTAAAATAGTTGTAACTCCTGTCCTGAGAGCTGCACAGTACTGAGCGCCTCTGTCCTGAGACTGCGTGCTTCTGGCGGTGTCCTGAGACTGCGTGCTTCTGGCGGTGTCCTGAGCGCCTCTGTCCTGAGACTGCGTGCTTCTGGCAGTGTCCTAAGACTGCGTGCTTCTGGCGGTGTCCTGAGCGCCTCTGGCATGACAGAATATGGTGCGGTGAGCGTGGAATGCGCTGTTGAATGTAAGCTTCCGTTTTCTTACACTTTTGTGACAAACAATTTTTCCTCTCGCCACTCTGAATGAGGGTTCTCTCAATACATTTTAGCAAAGATAGAATTGAAGACGCCCTCCTGTTCAAACTCATCAACCAACGCAACCTCCGCTAAGAGCCTTTACTGCTCCTTCAATCCAAGCTCCCTCGTATCCCAGCCCGTCGCTTCGGAACTCCATTTTTTTTTCCTTCGATCCATTCCTGGGGAACCTTATGCGGTGTCATCAGCTGGCTTGATCATAACCAGTTGGCCAAGGTTGATCAAGTGTGAAATCCATACTAGTGTTTGGGTATGTGTGCGCGTTACAGAGATCTTGAATGCATATAAGTTTTATGCGTTAACCATTCCATATTTATTAAAATCTGCGCTTGGTATATTATACACTGCACTGGATTTATATGTATATTGAGAGCAAGGTGGCAGGCAGCGTGCTTCGCTGGTGCCTCCACGCAGGAAGGATGGTTCTGTAGACCCAAGTACTGGAGGCGCAATACCGCCATTGCATTGGCTGGTATCTTTCTAGTTTGCATTCCGATTGCAGTCAAGTCGGCGGAGCTCGAGCAACGTCCACACTATCGCCTTCAAAATGGCGTTACCACTTGCCATTGCTTTATAAATCATTAGATTGTAATTCGATTTATAAATAAAGTTGCATGTTTCTATCTCCTTGTGTCCCTTCCGGTCTCCTTCTAATTTGATTCGGCAAGAAAGCGCGACCACTGTGGCAGTGACTTAATTTGATTCAGCAACATAACGAGACCACATGCTTACCCAGATAACAGAGTGTTTTTTAACATAATGGATATGGTAATGGTGGCACTTGTGACAGCGGGGGCATTGGCAGCAGAATAGTGTATCTGGTGGAAAAGGCCGGAAATACCGATGCCAGCTGGTTGGCCTTCTGGTAACAGTTCGATTCCTTCACCTGTTTTGCTGTCCTTGCCCTCATCCTTCACGTTCTACTCTCCGACATTATTCTTTACAAACAAGCACTAAACCTTTCAAGTTTAAGCCTTTTATAAATAAGACTGGTATTATTAGAACAGCAAGAACGGTTTCCGATTATGGTTTGAAGTGTTTGAAGTCAAAGTGATATTATTGCAGCAGAAAATGAAGTTCGATTTTTTTTCATAAGTCAGCATTATGATATTTAGGGACAATTGATTTCATATACGCTGGGCGGTGGCATCAGAACACTAACGCTGAATATGTATATGTGCACTAACGCTGAATATGTATATGTGCACTAACGTTGTAGTTACATTGACCAGGGTTTGAGTTATGTACGCCATTTAAATAAGTTTTGAATGTTTTTTTGGACACTGTTTGAATATTTTGTGGAGGATATTTTGGAGACATTTGAAGAAAACTTAGTGCATAAAGAATCTGTTGCCCTTTTGAGCATAGTTTTACTATACATCAGTAGAAGTTCTTTTTTTATCAGCAAAATTATTTTTCTATCAGCAAAAATAATTTTTGTTACAGTATGCATTCAAAAGAAAGAGAAAGATATTTCAGAGGCAGGGGGGCAGACATTCTCAAGCAGAAAAGGCAGACTTACATTGCATTCGCTGCAAACAAAATGGATCTCATGATGCTTCTACATGCAAGCTACCATGGGAAAAGATTGAGCAGAGAAGAAATCAGCAGAAAGGTAAAACTGATGACACAGACAAAGGTAAAGCACCTGAATCCGCTCACTATATTGAGGCACAATGTAACATTGGAGTAAATGAAGATCTGTTTAATGCTTCACTTACTTCTTCGAAAAATGACTAGTTGCTTGATTCAGGAGCAACCTGTCATATGACTCATAGGAAATATTTTTTTGAAGATTTCACTGATAATGTTGATGGAGCAGTATACTTTGCAGATCAGTCAAAAATCAAGCCATCAGGGCTTGGCACAATCAGGCTTAAACTGCCTGGTCTTCCAGACTTTCTTCTGGATCATGTTCTATATCTCCCACAGCTCAAGAGAAACTTGTTGTCCCTGGTCCACATCCGCCAGCAAGGTCACTCCATTCATATGTTTGATGGAAAGCTTGAGGTAAGAAAGGCATCTGACCATTCACTTGTCATGAGGGGTATAGAAGAAGAAAGACTTCTTAAACTGCAAGGAACCTCTGCTCATGCACAACATTTTTCATATATTTCTCATCATGATGAAGGTACACTTCCATCAAGTTTATTATGGCATGCTAGATTTGGACATTTAAACTATGATAGTCTCCGCTTGTTGAAGAAAAATGGTGTTGCTGGTTTGCCTACAATTCCTAGAAAACATAAACAATGTGATGCTTGCATTCTAGGAAAGCATAGCAAACAGTCTTTTCATGATTCACATTCAAGAGCACATAGGAAGCTTGAACTTATTCATTCAGATTTATGTGGTCCAATGCCTGTTCCTTCTGCAAATGGAAATAAGTATATCATGACATTTATTGATGATTACACCAGAATGTGTTGGGTTTATTTATTGAAGAACAAATCTGATGCTTTTCAAACATTCAAGAATTTTCATAAGTGGATTGAAAATGATGCACAATCTCATATTGGGTCTATTCGCACTGATAATGGAAAAGAATATACATCAAATGAATTTGAACACTATCTTCGCCAACATGGGATTAAACATCAAACAACTGTGCCTTATAATCCTCAACAGAATGGTGTAGCTGAAAGAATGAACAGAACAATTTTGAATATGGTACGATCTATGCTTTTCTTCAAAAATGTAAAGACAATGTTTTGGGCTGATGTTGTTCTATGTGCTGCATATATAAAGAATAGATGTCCATCTAGTGCTATTAGAAACAAGACTCCTTATGAATTATGGTATGGACATGTTCCTTCGGTAAAACATCTCAGGATTTTTGGTTCCACCTGTTATGCTTTAATACCAAAGGTACATAGAAACAAACTTGGTGCTAGAAGTCGTAAGTGTATCTTCCTGGGGTATTCAAACACATCTAAAGCATACCGCCTTTATGATGAAGTAAATAAAAAGTTTGTTTTATCTAGAGATGTCATTTTTCTTGAATCATCCAAATCTGACAGTGTTGTTGAGCGGCAACTTGATCGCTTGGATAGATTCACAAAACCGAAATCATTTCAAGAGTTTGATAATCAGATTCCACATCTTGAAGGGGGGATTCCTATACTAGATCAACATGTGGAATCTTCTTCTGAAGAACAATCTCCCCTGCATGACACTCCAACAACGGATGATGCTTTAAGTGATGTAATTGATAGAATTGGGAGACTTAATCTTGATTCAGTCCCAACTCAATCAACAGAACAGCCTGGACCATCTCAGAAAGGCCCCCCAAAGTGGCTGACAAAGACACTTGAAAGTGTTCATCCTGATGAAATTGGAAAAACAGGAACCAGAAATACAAACCGACAAAATGGAGGTGATGTAGATAACTCTAATTCACCTGTTGATATGGATGTTACTTATGATTGTGAATTGAACTTGTCTACAAATTTTGAACCAACTTCCTTCAAAGAAGCTGCTTCTCATGATGAATGGAAAGAAGCGATGCAGAAGGAGTATGATGCCCTCATAAAGAATGGCACTTGGAAGCTGGTTGATCCTCCATTTGGAACCAAACCAATTGGCTGCAAGTGGGTCTACAAGAACAAGTACAAAGCTGATGGCTCACTTGACAAGCACAAAGCTAGGCTTGTGGCAAAAGGTTTTGCACAGAAGGAAGGGGTCGATTATGAGGAAACTTTTGCTCCCACAGCAAAATGGGCCACCATCCGGACACTCTTTGCACTAGCTGCTCAGAACGGTTGGAAAGTCCATCAAATGGATGTAAAAACTGCATTCTTGAATGGTGATCTAAAAGAGAATGTTTTTATGTCCCAGCCTGAAGGATTTGTTGTGAAAGGACATGAACACAAAGTATGCAAACTTGTGAAGTCCTTGTATGGCCTCAAACAAGCACCACGAGCCTGGTATGAAAAACTAACTGAGCATCTTCTGAAACTCAACTTCAATCATTTTGATCTTGATGATGCAACTTTATTTGTCAAGAAAGTTGGCAAAACAGTTGTATATCTTGTGGTATATGTAGATGATCTTTTAATGACAGGGAACAATGAAACCTATATTGCATCCATAAAGAAAGAATTAGGAAAAAATTTTGAAATGACTGATTTGGGTTATGTTCATTACTATCTTGGCATTGAAGTAACCCAACATCCAAAGTCCATATTTCTTTCTCAAAAGAAATACATTGGAGATTTGTTATACAGATTTGGCATGACAGAGTGCAATCCCCTTTCTACTCCAATGGAACAAAACTTGAAGCTCACATCTACTGAAGGAAAGGAATTTGAGGATGCAACAAAGTATAGACAGCTTGTAGGAAGTCTCATCTACCTCACTACTACCAGACCAGACATTTCATTTGTTGTTGGAATCCTCTCCAGGTTTATGCAAAAGCCTTGTGAGGGACATTGGTCTGCTGCAAAAAGAGTTCTAAGGTACTTGAAGGGAACTCAAGACCTTGGAATCAAGTATACACAGGTGGACGACTTCAACTTGATTGGATACTCTGATTCAGACTTCGATGGAGACAAAGAAACTGGGGTATCTACTTCAGGATATGCTATGAGTCTTGGATCAGGAGTTGTCTCCTGGAGATCACGCAAACAATCAGTACCAGCAGATTCCACAACAGAAGCAGAATATGTGGCAGCAGCTGAAGCAACGAAAGAAATTGTGTGGCTCAGGAAAATTCTTGAAGACTTGCAGGTAAAACAAATACAATCAACTCCACTCATGATTGATAACACCTCTGCAATAAAGTTGGCCAAGAACCCAAAGTTCCATGATCGTACTAAGCACATCAATACTAAATATCATCTGATCCGACATCATGTTGAGGCCAAAACAATCCATCTCCGTCATTGTTCCACAAATGAGCAAATTGCAGACATCTTCACCAAAGCGCTTGGAAGAGAAAAGCTTGAAAGATTCAGAACGATGCTTGGACTCACCAACATCCCTTCAGATTAAGGGGGGAATGTTGACACCTAATCCGAAACGGATGGGTGAACTGGACAGTCATCTAGAAGATGAACTGATCTGTTTTATGTATGTATATAAATAATAGTTGGCTAATGAATAACATCATCAGTACTTTCTTGGCTCATTAATTTCTGGAGTTACCCTGGCCTGACAGAATCCACTTCTCGTGATGGATGGAAAGAATCAATGCAGAAAGAATATGATGCTATGATAAAGAACAGAATTGGAAGCTATTTGACCCTCCATTAGGAGCCAAACCGATAGGCTATAAGTGGTTCTTTAATAACAAGTATAAATAAGATGGTTCACTTGACAAGCATAAATCTAGGCTCATGGAAAAAAGTTTTGCACAGAAGGAAGTGTTCGATTATGAGGAAACATTTTCCCCCATAGAAAAATGGGCTAACATCAGGATTCTCTTTGCCTTGTTGGCTCAGAACGGTTGGGAATTCCATCAAATGGATGTAAAAACTACTTTCTTGAATGGATATTTCAAAGATAAATTTTTTATGTCTCAACTAGAAGGATTTGTTGTGAAGGGATGGGAGCACAAAGTACATAAGCTTCTCAAATCCTTGTATGGCCTCAAACAAACACCATGAGCCTGGCACAAGAAATTGACTGAGAATCTTCTAAAAATCAATTTCAAACACTATGATCTTGATGATGCAACTTTGTTTGTCAATAAAGTTGGAAAAAAAGTTTTATATATTGTCGTGTATCTGGATGATCTTTTGATGACAAGAAACAATGAAAATTACATTACATCCATAAAGAAAGAATTGAATAAAGGTTTTGAAATGAAAGATTTGGAATATGTTCACTACTATCTTGGTATTGAAATAACCCAACATTCAAATTTTATATTCCTCTCTCAAAAGAAGCACAGATCTATTGAACAAATTTGGCATGGGTGAGTGAAATCCTTTGACTACTCTAATGAAATAGAATTTAAAGCTCACATTCAATGAAGGAAATAAATTTGAGGATCCAACAAATTACAAAAATCTCATAGGAAGTCTCAACTACCTGACTATTGCCATACAAAACATTTCATTTGTTGTTGGAATCCTATCCAGGCTTATGCAAAAGCCTTGTGAGGGTCACTAGTTTGCTGCAAAAATAATTATAAAGTACTTGAAGGGAACTTGAGACTTTGGACTCAAGTATACGTAGGTGGATGACTTCAACTTGATTGGATACTTCAGGTTATCTTATGATTCTTGTATCAAGAGCTATCTCCTAGAGGTCACGCAAATAGTTAGTTCCAACAGTTTCCACAACTGAGGCTGAATACGTGGAAGTTGTAAAAGAAATGAAAGAAACTTTGGCTCAGTAAAATTCTAGAATATTTGTAGGAGAAACAAATTATAGTCAACACCTCTTTTGGTTGAAAAAAGCTTCTACAATAAAGTTGGCCAAGAACCCAAAGTTCCTTGATCAAACCAACCACATCAATCCAAAGTATCATTTGAATTGACATCATGTTGAGGCCAAGACTATTCACCTTTGCCATTGTTCCACAAATGAGCAAATTGCAGACATATTCACCAAAGCACTTGGAAGAGAAAAGTTTGAAAGAGTCAAAATGATGCTTTGGCTCACCAACATCCACTCGCATTAAGGGGGGGAATGTTAACACCTAATCGTAAGGGATTGGGAAATTAGTGTAAATATTGTAAATAGTAAAATAAAAAGACATTGAAAGATGAATCCCAATAGTCTCCCTCTCCTTGTATATATTTATGTGTTCTCTTAATGAAAGTCATCAATTCATCTGAAGTTACAAACTTGGCCTGATAGTAATGAAGGGAGAATAGCCCCAGAATATAATAGTTTCATGGCATCCCCTCATTTCATGATTAAATTAAGACATTGAAGCATTGTATAAATACCCTGCTCTACTCAAGTTGATGGGAGAGGAGAAGAATATTGTTGTAATTACATTTGATTATTTTAAATTAAAAATTTTGTTGGTCCTTTTTCCATTTCCATTCTGTGAGTGCAATGTGTTGATAACATAGGTCTAATATTGTAAACTTAAACAGTGCCTCATCTAAGGAGTTAGGGCTCTTTCCTTAGTCAATTATTGTGTGTATTTTAGTAGGATAGTTTCTATTTCCATTTACAATTCATTTGATTTGATTGATTACTTTGTTGTCTCATTATTAAGTTGCTACAACTCGTTAGAAATTTACTTTATTTCTCAATGTTTTGTGTTGATTAATTAAGTAGTGATATACTTTGCTTTCTAGATTTTGCAGTATC
Source organism: Pinus tabuliformis (assembly GCA_031772625.1). Taxonomy (NCBI): domain Eukaryota; kingdom Viridiplantae; phylum Streptophyta; class Pinopsida; order Pinales; family Pinaceae; genus Pinus; species Pinus tabuliformis. The sequence continues at coordinate 1,325,680,705 of CM062805.1, read as the reverse complement.
AACTTTGACTCAACTTCTTGAATTCATTTTTTTGTATCAGAGTTTGTTATCATTTTGGTATCTAATCATGTCATGTGCAGTATAGGGTTAAGAAAATAGTTTGATCAAGTCACCCATTTACTTTCTTGCCTATGTTTACTTTCCAGCAAGAGTGATTTGTTTTCATGCCTCTGTGGTTAATTTCTAGCATAATTAGTATTTCAATTCCTACAAGAGTGCAAGTGTGATATTTCAATTCTTGTGAGTGTGATATTTCAATTCTTGTGAGTGTGATATTTCAATCCTTGCAAGTATGGTTTTCTTTACTTGGTGACTTGTGAAAAAACATTAACATCCAACTCTATAATACTTAATTAGTACTATGATCTCATTAGCATTTAACATATTGTATTAGCATATATGGTGCATGCTAGTTCGCAATTTCCATATAGATGTCATATTGCTAATTAAATGTATACTTTCTCATTTACATGCAAAGTAATTAGGAGAAACTTAAAAATATTGTCACTATACTTACATGAAAATTTTAGGATTCAACATCATAACCATTTGAAATGTTAACCCTGATTTTGTAAAAGGTTTCTAAAATGTAAAATCATCCATTATAAAGGAGTTCCACATATTTGTATTCACAAATTCTAAGTGCGCCCCCTAAACTATCTTAAAATTCATGAAATGAGCAGAAATGTTTCGTGCACATGGATGTGCCTAGATCAAAAATTGGCCTAGTTTTCGCACAAGTAGGATATAATGGAGTGGACCATTCAATATAATTCACAAATATAAATTTGCCACCAATTAAGAAAAACTACAACATTGAAAAAAGAGAACTCTAACTCTAAATGGTCCATGCATTACAATAGTTTAAGCAGCACCAGTTAGAAAACTTTTTCTCTGAATCTATGTTGATGACTAGGAACTAAAATTTACCTTCAATATTCCCACCTTATCAATGGGTTTTAGTTTATGTCTCTTACACTTTCAAAAGTATCACTCTAATATTTTTATAACCCAAGAAAGACCTTGGGTGTATTAGATTTTCACACATGGACATTCATGAGAATGATACAAAATTGAAAGGTGATGTTCCCAATTGTACGATATGCAAGCAGGGTCAAATTTTCTCCAAGATATCTAGGAAAAGAGTAAATAAAGAGGAAGTTGAGTATATCTTTCCAAATTTAATATAAAATGGCTCAAGTGATCAAATCTCAATAATCCCTTGCTTTAAGGGATAAACTTATACTCCATAAAGTAGCCAAGATTTAAAGGAGAAATTTTATTTTGGATTTTCTACTGATGTAAAAAGGGATAATAAAAAAATTAGAGACTCTTTTCAAAAGGTCTTGCGAATGAGAAATAGAAGTTGAAAAAGGATTATGATGGTGTCAAGTGATATTTAATTCAATCCATGCTCAAAGTAATTTCCCTGGGGTTAAATTATATCCAAATCTTCAATAGAAGCCATTAGCTACATATTTATTAGAAAAAGGTTCTTAGACAAGACCTTCACTCTGTATGTCAATAACTAGTTCCTTAGGCTATCTAGTGGAACATATAACCAAGATGGGCCCATTTTATGGATGGATCTACCTATGATATGAATTTTGTAAATACCTTTTTGTATGTTTCAAGTTCTATTATTCAATGGAGAACGATGTTATTATGCAAAAAGACAAGAAATTTTGAGATCCTCATAACTTTTGGCCTTCAAACTTCTTTATTGTTAATCCTCTATGTGGGAAAAGTATTACTAGAAACTTTAATCTAGATTATTTGCAGGTCATATGTATAAGCCTTGTTGTCAATTTTTAAACATGGTTTAATATTTGTTGCAAACCATATTTATTACTCTTCTTGTTAGTGCCACTTCAAGATAACTTAAAGTTGGGAAATCTAGCTTCAAATATTTCTAATGTCTATGAAGGTAAGGCATGTCTGAAGTAAAACAAGATTTTTTATTTTAGGAATTAGGTGTTCCTTATTTATATTGACTCAAGAGGGAAAACCCCTCTTCTCCAAGTATATTGTTAAAGTCAAAGAGAGCAACAAGAGCTAGAAAATGCTAGTGGTATTTAATATTAACTCAAGTCATACTCAACTCTTATAAATGAATCCAAATACCTCCTAAACGCTCATAATGGTTGGGGTATTAGCTATGTTTTAGTGTGCATTTCTTGAGAAAAATGAAAACACTTTCTTAATCAAAAGGCTCCAAGCTCGCCAAAGGATATTCAATAAGCCAACTCCTGATATAGTGAGCAATAAAAATAATTTAATTGTGAAGGATGCATAGTTTAGAACAAAAAGGTATAGCAAGAAAGGCCTATTTTCCTCCCATAGTTGTACCACAATCATATCAAAAAAATCATATTTGTTTTTTGACATGAAATTTTTTCCCTCATCAATGTACATGGTCCACTAGGATAAAAATCCTCAAGACATTATTCCATTCTTTATTGGGGAACCCTAGAATTTGATGCACTCGCTACTAGATTCATTATATCTTTTAATCTTTATAATTTTGGATTTTATATTTCTAAATAAAATACAAAAAATAATGTAGGAAATTGAAATCCTACTAATATTAGTGTGAACAAAACTATAATCAAAATCCTAGTAGTAAGAGCGATGTAAAAGAGCCTAGAATTAAATTGCAATTCAATATAAATGAAAGAACAAGAATAGTCAACAAAACTTGGTCCATGTGATACGTTAAACCCACAAAATAGTTTAAATATCTTAATTATATTTATATTTCAAAACTATATGAGCATTATATAGTGTATAAACAAAAATATAGTTCAATGATATAAACCAAAGTAATGGCAACATAAGAACCCTTTCAAAAGGTTGTTTTTCTTCCAAAATGAGAACCCCTTCTTCTAATTAATTACACCTTTTATACAAAATTGAGCTCTAGAATAAAAAGTTATTCAACTCCCCAACTCTTCACATATCTTTGACTACTCAACAAAAATTTAATCACTAATATCCTCATGTCCCTCTATATAATATTTCCAAAAATGATGTTTTATTTAACTGAAATAAACTAGGGAAATGATGTTGTTGAAAAGAAGCTTAAATTATACCCAATGAATCTAGGAGCCTTTTGTTCCTTTTATTTTTTCAAAATAAAATATAATATAATAGGCCTCTTCAGAAAAATGTACAACCAAAATAAACTTTATAAGAACCAATAGGATTTAAGATGATGATGTCAACCATGGGGGATGTTTCACAATTTTTGGAGTAGAAAAATAAAAATTTAAAAATTAATAAAGTAATAAAACTACTTTTTCAACTCGTATTTTCAACTTATCTCCTTAAGGTTTTACTCAAATTTCAAGTGGGAGTACTCATTGGATGCAAAATTTAATTATTCATTCAAAGAGTACCCATGTTGCATACTTTCAATGAACCTTGCTACATAAAAATGAGAAATACATGAAAAAACGTGATTGCAATCACGTTTTTCATGTATTTCTCATTTTTCGTGTAGTAGGGTCTATCAAAAGTATGCAACATGGACACTCCTTGGATGAGAAATCAAATTTTTCATTCAATGAGTGTTAACACTCGAAATTTGAGTAAACCCATAGAGAGATAAGTTGAAAATATGAGTTGAAAAAATAGTTTTTCTTTTTTTCCCTCTAAAATTTGATGATGTAATCTAATATTATTTTATTATTTCCACTATTATTTTATAATTTCCTTAGGAGGCCCATTTTAGACCTAAAAACTCCCCTAATGCTTCCTCACAAGGGCTTTTATACAATCTTTTGTGATGACCTTGTTGTTATGATGTATGAGCTCTAAATAACCTATCATTTAGCTCTAAAAAATACTCAATTGTGTCATTATCTTTGTATGTGACATAAATGTTCCACTTGTTCTAAATGTTAGTATTTGGCATTCTTGAGCAACTTTTGTTGTGTCCTCTTAATATTGATTGCAATATTTCACTAGATCATTGATGTATTATTTAATATCTTAGTTATCTCTTTGTTAATATGTTCTCATGTTGATTCAATGAATATTCTTCATGGAGATGAGTTCAGTAGGAAGGGGATTCTATAAATTATTGTTACGATTAGGTTAAGGAATCTAAACATCTTTTCCACCAATCCACATGATGTAGTCAATCCTATAAACAAGCGATAGGGATGGTGTTTCTCTATGTACGTCCAACATAGTTAACACCTATTTAATATGTGTGACAAGTTCATTTCCTCTTAGAAAACAATCTCCTCAAGTGTGAGTCATCCTTCTCCATGGTGCTCATTGGCCAACACCACTACATCTCATATTGGAGCTCTAGGCTTGATGGTGGGGAACCACTCTGTCTCTTTGGATCTAAACTATGTTCCTTCCTCCCACCATCCCTTCATGATAGTGTGATAATTAACATCCTCAAAGCACTATTGGCTCCAGCTATTAGATATTTTTTCCTCAACTACTGTAAATTTGTTATTTGCATCGTGGTTGTTAATTCCATATGATGTTATATGCATGTCAACGTCTAACATTAGTATTCCCCTTGTTTCCACATGTGTGTGCTCAACAAACCATTGAATCATTTCCAAGCAATGGAAGATTGTTGATATCGTTACCACATTATAAAGACAGAATATTCATACATTGACATTTATAATAGCTTCTTTAATATCTTATTCACTTGGATTGGCAAATGTTGGTCTCTCACTATCGTCTTTCTACATATTGAATAAACCTCGTATACATAAAAATTGGGAAGGTTGATCTTGCTAGAAGTATTAGTGTATACAATGGTGGTGTCTTTCTTTAATTTGGATTAAGTAGTTGAAGTTGTTTCTTTCATTTTCACCTTGTTTGAGATCAAGGAGACAACCATATCATCTTGCACATCAAAACAACACATAGTGTATTATTTTTTTTACTCAATAAAATAATTAAGAGGATTCTATTGTTATTCATTGTGTGAGACATGGAATTCAAAGTTCTGTAACCCTATTAAACAAGAGGTAGAATTAAGTGGCCTGAAGAACATTATCAAAGGTGTCATAGTAGCTCTTTATGTGTTATCCATTTGAAGGATACACTAGAACAAATAAGACCTAAAAAGGTACAAATTCAAAAGCAAGCACAAGCTTGGCCTAACTATCTTTGACCCTATCAATGTTGATGACTTAATCAAAAAGCCTAGAAATCTGTGATCAAAAGTACATGTCTTAAGACTATCAAAGTTAAAGGTTGAGTTCAAAATGCTTATAATTCAAGATGGAGGGGAATTGCAATATTTATCCTTTGAACTTTATGTAGAAATTCCTTTTAGATTCAAACTTCTAATTGTAATTTTCTAAAACAATAGACTTGAATCTACTCTAGTCATAAGCGGAAACAATTAAACGATTTCGAAATCATGAAGCATATAAGAGAAAGAATTCAATCAACACATTATACAATGATTTCTTGGGGAAAGCCACAGCTAAAAACCCTTGCTATTTGTATATTGCATTAGTCAGAAAATATGAGAAGATTACAAAGTTTTGTCCAAGCCCAAGCAACCTCTGTAGTATCTCTATTTGTCTCATTGCTTCCTAGACAAGCCCAATCCAATACTTAACCAATTTTTTGCTTACCCACATCCCTATTTCCTTGTGTTAATTCCTTAGGAATTAGCCCCCTATTAATTAGGGAAATTCTCAATATGAATTGTGCAATCCACATAGGCCTTCCTCTGACTGCATGCACCACCTCTACAATTCAGATGATTATACAACTAATAGTACATTGTTCTTGAACTCCAATATCAACTTAGTAACTCTTAGATCTGACATGCATGAGTTATTTATGAGTGAATCATCAGTTTATTGGTTGATCACTGCACGCAGTACTACACTACTAGACCTCCCACTAGTTCCTCCAACAGTTGGAACTAATTTCACTGAATTTAACTTAGTTAAACTGAATTAATTTATTACAACTCAAAATAAACTCAACCAGGGCTCCTATAATGTAAGTGACACTCTACATGAATCAGGTTAGACCCTCAACTCATATTAACTGATCCAACTAAGTCAAATTAACTTATTTAACTAATACAAGTTGTCATGAGATGTGGAGTTACAATTTTATTCCTAAATCAATTCAATGACACAATTAAATTAGAATTTTCTTGTTGCATTTTCAACATTCCCTGTCAACAAGAAAGGGATTAACTTCTACCTCGATCCTACCTATGTGAAACTCAAATTTTCATATTGACAATGCCTTTATCAAAATATCTACATCTTGTTCCTCTATAGGAATGTACTCCAGGAACATGATTCTACTCTACACACAATCTCGTAGATGGTGATATCGGATGTCAATACGCTTAGACTGATCATGAAAAATGGATTCTCATAGAGTTTGATACAACTTTGATTGTCACAGTAAATCACTGTATGATTCATATGTTGATCAAATAACCCAACAAGGATCTTCCTCATCCATATAGCCTCACAGGTTGCTTGACTAGAAAACATGTGCTCTGCTTCTACCGAACTGAGTACAACTAATATCTTCTTCCTACCGTACCAAGAAACTATTGTTGACCTAATAATGAAGATTTCTCGTGATGTGCTCTTCCTGTCGGATGGACCCCCTGCCGAATCTGCATCTATGCAGCCTTGAAGCTTCACTCCCTCTGTCTGTTTGTACCAAATACCAAACTGAGTGGTGCCTCTGAGGTATCTCAACACATGTTTAGCTACCTTCCAATAGAGTTTGGTTGGCTTAACCATTACTTGACTAAAATGGTTAACTGCAAAAAATATGTCCAGTCGTGTCTTCACTAAATATATAAGTGAACCCACAAGCTGCCTGTAAATAGTAGTCTCCACTATTTCACCTAAAGTTGCATCTTCCTTCCTCCAATTCTTTGCTAGAGGAGTCTCCATGGGTTTGTTTCTCTCCATGTGGAACTTCTTTAGTATCTCATTGGAATAATTTCCCTGAGAGACAAACAGTTCCTCGTCTCCTTGCCATACTTCCATACCAAGGAAATAATACATCAACCCCAGGTACTTCATCTCGAATTCTCTTGCAAGATCCAATTTGCCAAATTTCACCAACGTCTCATCACTTGTTAGAATTAAATCATCGACATATAATACTATAATCAACAATTTACCTTCAACCACAATATGGTAAAGGTTCACATCTACTTCACTTTTGGTGAAGCCCAAAGTAATGAAATAGATGTTAATCCTGGTGTATCAAGCACGGGGTTCTTGTTTCAATAAATACAGCGCTTGCATGAGTCTGCACACATGTGAATCTCTGTTGAATGTCTCAAATCCTTTCAACTGCTCAATATACACCTCCTCCTCAATCACATCGTTGAGGAATGTTGTCTTCACATCCACCTAACATATCTTCCATCCCATCTATGTTGAAAGTGCTAGAATAGATCTGATTGAAGAGTACCTCGTTAATGGAGCAAAGGTCTCCTCGTAATCAATTCCCTCCACCTAAGAGAACCCCATGGCCACAAATTTGGCCTTGTGTTTCTCCGCACTCCCATCTGTTTCTTTCTTTACCTTGTAAATCCATCTAGAACTCGCCACTGACCTGTTTGTTGGTCGTGGGAACACTTCCCAAACACTATTTCTGATAATGGAGTCATACTCCTCAACCATGGCATCAACCCATACTAGTTTCTGCACTACTTCCTTGAATGAGGGTGGCTTACCTCTACACTCTTTCTCATCAGAGCCATGTAGCCAGTGTACCGATTTGGCGACTTCCTCTACTTGCGTTGTGATGTGGTTGCTCCCATATTCTCTATAGCATCATGCATCAATTTGTCACTCTCTCTGGTGTATTTCCTTCCATCTCTGGAATTCTCTGCATGAGTGGGTGCTTCCACTCTCTGCTCCTTTGGAGCTAAAATATCCTATTCTCCATGCAACTAAAGCTCCCTCTCAAGGGAAAATGTTATGGCCTTCTCTTCATCAAAATTCATATCTCTACAAACCATTCACCCTATGAGATGGAAGGTATACTCGATAGTTGTGAAGTGTATCAATGTACCCTACAAATATGTCCAACTTGGTTGTTGGTTCTAGATTTTTCCTTGCATCCTTGGTACCATGACAGTAGACTGATGAACCAAAGATCCTAAAGTGTGCCACATCTGGTTTCTTACCTAAAAAACTTCTTCTGGTGTTCTCATCCTGAGAATCCGATGAGGACTCTTGTTATGCACATATACAATTGCATTGCATGCTTCAACCCACAAGTGCAATGATAGGCCCTGATCATGTAACATTTCACGTGAAGCTCCCATAATACTTCTATTCTTCCTTTCAGCCACCCCATTTTGTTATGGGTTATGGGGTGTTATTAACTCACGTTGAATGTCTTCTAATGCACAGAAGTTCTTGAATTCATGTGTATTCTCCACTGTTATCGCTCCTGAGAGCTTTAACTTTCCTGCCAGTGTTTTTCTCAATAAGTTCTTTAAATTCACAAAATTTAACGAACGTAGGATCTTTTTTCTGCATGAAGAAAATTTAGCACTTATGATAAAAACTATCTACAAATATTACATAATACATGTGCTTGGACATGGAAGCTATCGAGAACTGTCCACACGCATATGAGTGAACTCTTTCAAGGATCACTTGTGCTCAATTGTCCTTATCAATCTTTGGTGTACTTCCCCAATGTACACCCTTTGCATGTGTCTCTCTCCTCTAATGTACCCTTGGGAAGTCCTGTAGAAATTTGTTCCATGATCTTCAAAGTTTTGTGGTGCAAGTGACGTAATCTTCTATGCCACAACTCATTGATGTCTCGGCTCTGCACCACCTCTGTTTTTGTGCTCAAAGCAGCATAGTCTTCTACATCCAATTTGTAGAGGTTCTTCACCCGAACCTCGATACGCTTCACTTGTCCTGAAGCTATGTGACAAAGGAAAGCCTTTCCTTTTCTAAATATCACATTGTAGACACAACCCTCCAACATGGCAACTGAAACCAAATTCTTCTTTAAACCTGGAACATCCATGACATCTTTTAATGTGAGAGGAGAGTCAAACTCCCTCTGAAAGGTAATAGTATTGATGTCGTTCATGCTATACCTCCCATCATCTCCCATTTCAATGTGCATTTGAGGTCTCCTCCAAGTCACTGAAGAATTATTTGTTGCCAATCATATGGAATGAGGCTCCACTATCCAAATACGACACACTACCCAGCACCTATGTCACCATGCAAGAGATGAGGGTGAAATCCATCTCGAATTGTGAAGCAAGAACTTTACCTACCACTCCTCCCGAGGGCTTCTTGTCGGCCTTCTTGTGTGGACACTTCTTGCCATAGTGTCCCAGCTCGTGACAGTGAAAACATTTAATATCCGACGTGTCCTTATTCTTCTCACCCTGACTGGAATCTGATTTGGAATGGGATGACTTCCATTTCCCTTTCTTCACCTTTCCAGCTAAGACACATTTCTCCTCATCATCATGCTTGGATGAGGATCCATATTTGGTGTTTCGTCGAATCTCTTCTTGCACCAAGTTAGACCACAAATGCTCCCACTCTGGTAGCTTCTCCCTCCCATCTACTGAGTCATGGTAGTTGTGCCAGCTCTTGGGGAGGCCTAGAATTGCTAAGCTGACCAGATCATCTACAGCAACCATAACACCAACACATCCAATCTCATCCCAACATTGGGTGAACTTGGTCAAGTACTTTGGTATTGTGTCTCCCTTCTCCATCTTGATTTTCCTAAGCTTTTCCTCTAGTGCCAGCGTCCTATGGTCATTGTTATTTTGAAATAGTTTTGTTAAGGCCTTCCACATTGCAAATGGAGTCTCCTTACCGTGGAGGTTCTAGACAATATGATCTCGAACTCCTTCTAGGATAATCCTTCTCTCCTTTGCAACACATTTTCTCCGCTCTGCTAGATCTTGAACATCAGTTGTTGGAGGCTTAGGAATATCCATTTCTATGAATTCCTTAAGTCTGTTGTCTTCCAACACTGTCTCCATCCTATCCTTCCAAGAAATATAGTTCGAAATACCCTCATGGGAATATCTAAGTCTCAATCCGTAGAATGACATCCTATTGGCTCTGAAGTATGATACTGCAAATTCAATTTCACCTACAAAATACAAATTCATACTCTCCTCTTCTAGAGTGATTTCTGCTCAGATACCATGTAGGAATTCCTTGTAGATTCAAACTGCTAATTGTAATTTTCTAAAACAGTAAACTTGAATCTACTCTACTCATCAGCGGAAACAATTAAACAATCACGAAATCATAAAGCATACAAGAGAAAGAATTCAATAAACACATTACATAATGATTTCCTAGGGAAATCCACAGCTAAAAACCACTACTATTTGTATATTTCATTAGTCAAAAAATATGAGAAAATTACAATGCTTTGCTCAAGCTCGAGCAACCTCTGCACTATCTCTTTCTGTCTCACTGCTTCCTAGACAAGCCTAGGCCAATACTTAACCAATTTTATGCTTGCCCAAGTCCCTATTTCCTTTTGTTATTTCCTTACGAATTATCCCCCTATTAATTAAGGAAATTCCTCAATATGACTTGCACAATCCTCATAGGCCTTCCTCTGACTGCATGCACCACCTCTACAATTCATATGATTATACAACTGATAGTACATTGCTCCTGAACTCCAATCTCAACTGGGTAACTCTCAGATCTAACATGCATGAGTTATTTATGAGTGAATCATCAGATTACTAATTGATCACTGCAGGAAGCACCATACTACACTATAGGCAGCACCACACTACTAGACCTCCCATTAGTTCCTCCAACAGTTGGAACTAGTTTAACTGAGATTAACTTGGTTAAACTGAATTAATTAATTACAACTCAAAATAAACTCAACCAAGGCTCCTATAATGTAGGGAAAACTCAACTCAAATTAACTGATCCAACTAAGTCAAATTAACTTAATAAACTAATACAAGTTATCACGAGATGTGGAATTACAATTTTATTCCCAATTTAATTCAAGGACAAAATTAAATTAGGATTTTCTTGTTGCATTTTCAACACTTTATTTCTAAGAAGCTCCTTGCATTGGGGCTAAACTGGTTTCTCTCCAAAAAAACTTGACTAATTTGGTAATGGATGATCCCTCACGAAAAACAAATGTGGCTAAAAAATAGTTCAACTCTCTCTCTCTCTCTCTCTTTATATATAATTCCTTAAACAATTTGGCAATGGATGACCCCTTCCAAAAGAAAATGTGGCTTTAAAAAACTATAACCTTTGAATTACTCTAAATATATAAATAGATAGATAGATAGCGCTATTCTCAATGGTCTCCCTCCATCCTATTGTGCAACTAAATTGTTTGTTTGAATTCGACCAATAGTTGAGTTGACAATGATTCCACAAAATCTTCAAAAATGAGAATATGATCAATGGCCTAAATCACATTGTCATTAATCCCAACCTCATTAATGATATTGATCCCTTTTGGATATTCAAATTCTAAATCTTGAAGCAAATTTAATGATAACATCGATAAGGCACACTCCTTGGAAGCTTTAGAAGATAATGCCATTAGGGAATTTCCAACTAATTTTAGAAACCTTCATTTAAAATCCCAAAAAGTAATCAAAGGAATGGCTTTATTTTTCAAATGGAAGAATCAAGGGATTCACATATATCAAAATGTTTACAATAATAGTGCAAAAATCTAATTTGAAAGGTCATGATAGATTGCCACTCATTTAAACAAAAAGTGAGAGCACCTCAATGTTAGGATTTGAAAAGTTAAGAAATATTGAAGGAATCCAAGAAATTTTGATGTCAAACTTACAAGCTTCTATGCAAAAATCAAGGCTACTTTATTATCAAAGTTCAAAGACATTCATAAGACCCTCAAAAATCACATGTTACACAAAAGGCTCCCATGATAAGAAGGAATGTTTCATTCAAATCAAGGATGGAGGGTTGGGAAGCATGGGAAAAATAATGAGTTCAAACATAAACTCAAAAGACCCATTTTGGTGAGAAAGAGGTCAGCTTGGAAGTCCTAGGGTTCATTTGGAAATATCAAGCTATTCCTCTTACATCTAGGTATCAAAGAATTTTTTTACTACCAAGGTTGATGAAAGGCTTAGAGCAATAATTCAAATTGTTTGATATCAACTGAAAAGGTATGTTACATGTCATTAGAAAAAATTTGAGGTATAAAATGAGCTTCCTAAGGAATATTATAAAATAATAGTGGAAATAATATGATAAGATTGGATTACATCATCAAGTTTTGAAAAAAACTTGACGCTGTAATCCAATCTTATCGTATTATTTCATATGGTAAAAAAAAAACTACATTTTGAGCTCGTATTTTCAACTTATCTCCCTACGATTGTACTCAAATTTCAAATGGGAACACTCGTTGGATGAAGAATTTAATTTCTCGCAATTTTCAATGGACCCTACAACATGAAAAATGTAATTGTCTCCTAATATAATAGTTGAAATAATAAAATAAGATTAGATTTTCTCAGCTAGTTTTGGAGGAAAAATAGAAAAAAAAAAACTATTTTTTCAACCTGTATTTTCAATTTATCTCCTTACAATTTTACTCAAATTTCGAGTAAGAGCACTCATTGGATACAAAATTTAATTTTTCATGCAAGGAGTACCCATGTTGCATACTTTCGATGGACCCTGCTACACAAAAAATGTGAAATACATGAAAAAACATGATTACAAAATCACGTTTTCATGTATTTTACATTTTGCAATCACATTTTTTTCATGTATTTCATATTTTTTTCTTATAGTAGGGTTCATCGAAAGTATACAACATTGGTACTCCTTGAATGAAAAATTAAATTATGCATCCAACGAGCATTCATGCTTGAAATTTGAGTAAAATCATAAGGGGATAAGTTGAAAATATGAGCTAAAAAAATGGTTTTTTTGTCATTTTTTTATTGTTTTAATCTTAATACCTTTTTACTCCAAAAATGGTGAACCATCCCCCATGATTGACATCACATATTGAACCCTATTGGTTCTTATTAAGTTGATTTTTGTTGTACATTTTTGTTTTGAGATCCATTTTTTACCTTAAAATTTCCCTAATGTCAAATCACCGACTAATTGGTCTACGGGATTAGGTAATCAAGGAGATTTAAAGAACATTCCTTAATTCATTTTTGGGAGTGGAATAGACTATGATCATACAAAAAGAAAGTAGGTCTTTATGTCTACCCTTCGAAGTAACATTCAAAAGGCCATGATAGCTTAACAAAGCCAAGATCCCAAGCCTTTGAATTCTAATGATCAAGATGGTTAAAACCAAGGCATGTGAGAAGAAGAAAGGTTGGACAACCACTCTAGTCACTAAATCTAGAGCAAGGAATAGATACCTGATGAAGCACCCAAAATTTTGGATAAAAGTGAACCTATATGGAAGGTATGAGCTTGTCAAGAGCTCAACATTGTCCTTCCATACTTGGTCAATAGTGAATAAACGACAAATTAATTTTTGAAAGAATTTGTAGAAGTTTACTTTATGATATCTATCAAAAGGTACAAAGTTATAAGATGGGGGGACCTTGAGAATATTCATAACATGTTCACAAAGTATTTTGCACAAAAGCTTTGAATGTTTACCGAATGAAATCATTCAAAAGATGGCCATTAAGGATTATGTTATTTAATGGATGAACTGGGTGTTAAAATTTGTAAAACCCCTTATGTCCTTAAGTCTTAGTGACTCGTATCTCCAGTTGTTTTACACACCAAATAAATCTTTATAAAAGGTTCAATAGAGGATAGAATTATTAGTTACCACTAGCAAGTGGTATGTTAATACTTGATTCCATTTGGAAAGCCTTAGTTGAATTCAAAAACATTTTTTTTGCATAGTCTTCAATTCATACCTAGCAACCAAGGATAGACCATGCAAAATAGGCTTCCCTCTTTTCATGTCCTCTCTACAATGGAAAGAAACAACTTTATATTTTAGTTATGCCCCTAACCAAGTCTAGTCAATGACGAGCCACCCCTTACAATGTCCCTTCAATATGAAGGATTAATTTGGTCAACCTTATTAGGGGCTATCAATCCAATTAAATTAGTCAAACTTGCGGAGGGACCGAGCCCAATCTATTTCAACAAATTTTAATAAGGGTCACTAAGCCTTACAAGTCATTTTTTATTCTGCATGGAAAATTCTATTGGTAGAAATTTTGTATTGCATTTGAAAGCTTCAAGATAAGTATTTCTTTCTATTTCTAGAAAGATGTGATATATTCTTTTGTTTTACAAATCTACATGTAAGGGCCACAAGGACTAGATGGAGTACAATTCTTGATAGTGCTCCTAAGGGCATTGTGGTCCATCACCTTGTCCCACAAGCACAAAAGCCCCATGTCAACACACTAAATCCAAATGTGGAAGAGACCAAAGGAGAGAAGACTAATGAGACAGGCCTCAAAGCAAGTAATCTAATTTCTCTAGTGTTTGTTAGAGTTGCCCTACCTGTAATCTTGGTTATATTTTAGGTAAAAATTATGTTCTATATGTTGCATTCAGCTAGTTTTAACCTTATTCGTTTTTGCATTAGCAATATATCGATATTTATAAGAAAAAAATGACCTCAACACCATCCACTCATACAACATATTTTTAGTCAAAATGAACCACAAGATTGTAGAAGAGTTAAATCCATTATCAACTAATTCTGAAAAATTTTACTAATTTTCTTATGATAGAAAATTGAATATGGACAAATGACCCAACACTCACATTCACTTAACAATCATCCGCCCTTCTCTATAGGGAATAAAGATTAGTTATAATAGTCATGCCCACTGAAATTCCTCAATGTGTGTGACAAGATCATTTACCACTTGAAAACCATCTCCTCAAGTGTGGTTCATCCTTCTCTCCATGGTGCTCCTTGGCCAACGCCACTTCATCTCATATTGGAGCTCTATGGTTAATGGTGTGGTACCATTTGGCCTCTTTAGATCTAAACTATCTTCCTTACTCCCACCATCCCTTCATGATAGTGCAATAATTATGCTCCTCGAAGCACTATTGGTTTCAGTTATTAGGTATTTCTTCCTCAATTATTATAAATTTGTTATTTACATCTTGGTTGTCAATGCCATACGATGTTATATGCATGCCAATGTTTGACATTATTCCCCTTGTTTCCACATGTGTGTGCTCAACAAACCATTGAATCATGTCCAAGCAATGGAAGATTGTTGATCTCATTACCACATTATAAAGCCGGGATATTCATACATTGCCATTTGTAACAGCATGGTTATTGTCTTATTCACTTTGATTGGCAAATGTTGGTCTCTCAACCTCTTCTTTGTACATCTTGAAGAGATCCGCATATTCATAAAAATGGGGAAGGTTGATCTTGTTGGAAGTACTAAAGAATATAATGGTGGTGCCTTCCATTACTTTGGATTAATTAATTGAAGTTGTTTTTTTCATTTTCGCCTTATTCGGGATCATTGAGACAACCCTACCAATCATGCATTTCAAAACAACACAATGTATTAGTATTGTTATTCAATGAAATAATTAAGAGGTTTTTATTGTTACTCATTGTGTGAGACATAGAATTCCAAGTTGTGTAACCCTATTGAACAAAAGGTAGAATTAAGGGGCCTAGAGCACATTAACAATGGTGCCATAGTAGCTCTTTATGTGCTATACATTTGAAGGATACACTCAAACAAATAAGACCTAAAAAGGTACAAATTCAAAAGCAACCACAAGTTTGGCCTAATTATCTCTAACTCTACCAATGTTGATGGCTTAATCAAAATGCCTAGAAGCCTGAGATCAAAAGTACATGTCCTAAGACTATCAAAGTTCAAGGTTGAGTTCAAAATGCTTATAAATCAAGATGGAGGGGAAGTGCAATATTTATCCCTCAAACTGTATTTCTAAGAAGCTCCTTGCATTAGGGCTCAATTGGTTGTTCTCCAAAAAAAATCTTGACTAATTTGGGAATAGATGATCCCTTACGAAAAACAAATGTGGACTAAACGTAGTTTGACTATCTCTCTCTCTATTTATATATATATATATATATATAATGCTCTAACCAATTTGTGAATGGATGACCCCTTACAAAAGAAAATGTGGCTTTAAAAAACTTGTGAATGGCTCTAAATATATAAATAGATAGATAGATAACACTTTTCTCAATGGTCTCCCTCCTTCCCAATGTGCAACTAAATTGTTTGTTTGAATTTGACCATTAGTTGAGTTGACAATGATTCCACAAAACCTTCAAAAATGAGAATATGATCAATGGCCTAAATCACATTGTCATCAATCCCCGAACTTCTTAATGATATTGAACCGTTTTGGAAATTCAAAATCCAAATCTTGAAGCAACTTCAATGATAACATCAATTGCACCCACTCCTTTGAAGCTTTAGAAGATATTGCTGTTTGGGAACATCCAACTAATTTTAAAAACCATTCAAAATCCTCAAAAGTAATAAAAGGAATGGCTTTATCTTTCAAATGGAGGAATCAAGGGAATAGCGCATATCAAAAGGTTTACAATAATAGTGCAAAAATCTACTTTGAAAGGCCTTGATAGATTGCGACTTATTTAAACAAAAAGTGAGAGCACTTCAATGTGAGGATTTGAAGAGTTAAGAAATATTGAGGGCATCCAAGAAAGTTTGATGTCAAACTTTCAAGCTTCTATGCAAAAATCAAGGCTACTCCATTATCAAAGTTCGGAGACATTCGTAGGACCCTAAAATCACATGTTACTCAAAAGGCTCCCATGATAAGAAGGAATGTTTCATTCAAATCAAGGATAGAGAGTGGGCAAGCATGGGAACATTAATGAGTTCAAACATAAACTAAAAAGACACACTTTGGTGAGATCAAGCTATTCCTCTTACATCGAAGTATCAATGAGTTTTTTTATTATCAAGGTCGATGAAAAGTTTAGAACACTAATTCAAGATGTTTTGATATCAATAGAAAAACTATGCTACATGATCAAAAAACTAACCAATTGGTATAAGGGATTAGGTAATCAAGGAGATTCAAAAGAACATTTGCTAATTCATTTTGGGGAGTGGAATAGACTATGACCATGCAAAATGAAAGCAATTTTTTCTATCTACCCTTCGAAATAACATTCAAAAGGCCACGATAGCTTAACAAAGCCAAGATCCCAAGCCTTTGAATTCTAATGATCAACATGGTTAAAACCAAGGAATGTGAGAATAAGAAAGGTTTGGCGACCACTCTAGTCACTAAATCTAGAGCAAGTAATAGATACCTAATGAAGCACCCAAAATGTTGGATAAAAGCGGACCTATATGGAAAGTATGAGCTTGTTGGGAGCTTAGTATTGTCCTTCCATACTTGGTCAACAGTGAATAATCAACAATTAATTTTTCAAAAAAATTGTAGAAGTTTACTTTATGATATATATCAAAAGGCACAAAATTATAAGGTGGGGGATATATCAAAAGGACAAAATTATAAGGTGGGGGGACCTTGAGAATATTCATAACATGTTCACAAAATATTTTGCACAAAAACTTTGAATGTTTACCCAATGAAATCTTTCAAATTACGACTATTAAGGATTATGCTATTTAATGGATGAACTCAGTGTTAAAATTTATAAAACCCCTTATGTCCTTTAGGCTTAGTGACTCATATCTCCAGTGGTTTTACACGCCAAAAAAGCCTTTAGAAAAGGTTCAATACAGAATTATTAGTTACCACTAGCAAGTGGTATGTTAAGACTTGAATCCATTTGGAAAGCCTTAGTTGACTTCAAAAATTGTCCTTTTGCATAGTCTTCAATTCATACCTAGCAACCAAGGATAGATCATGCAAAATAGGCCTCCATCTTTTCATATTCTCTTTACCATGGAGGGAAACAACTTTATATTTTAGTCATGCCCCTAACCAAGTCTAGTCAATGACAAGCCACCACCCTTACAATGTCCTTTCACTATGAAGGATTAATTTGGTCAACCTTATTAGGGGCAGTCAGCCTAATTAAATTAGTCAACCTTGTGGGGGAACGAGACCAATCTATTTCAATAAATTTTAATAGGGGTCACTAAGCCTTACAAGTCATTTTTCATTCTTCACGGAAAATTCCATAGGTGGAAACTTTTTATTGAATTTGGAAGCTTCATGACAAGTTTTACTTTCTATTTCTAAAAAGATGTGATATATTCTTTTGTTTTGCAAATCTACATGAAGGGACACAAGGTCTAGTTAGAGTTCAATGCTTGATAGCGCTCCTAGGAGCATTGGGGTTCATCACCTTGCCCCACAAGCACAGAACCGCATGTCAACACACTAAAGCCAAATGTGGATGAGACCAAACGAGAGAAGACTAACGAGACAGACTGCAATCTAATTTCTCTAGGTGTTTGTTAGAGCCTCCCTACCCTATGTGTTGTTTTGCATTAGCAATACATTGATATTTAAAACATTTTCAGTCAAAATTAACAACAAGATTATAGAAGAGTTTAACCATAATCAACTGAATCTGCAAAACCGTACCAATTTGCTTATGACAGAAACTGAATATGGACAAATGACCCAATACTCACATTCACTTTGCAGTCATCCGTCCTCCTCTATAGGCAATAAAGATAAGTTATTTAAACCCAGAAGCAATCTCTTATTTCATATTTCTGTACTTCCACAATCTCTCGTTGTAATTATCTCATATTACGAGAAATAAAGAGCCCATATCATGTCAACCTATCTTCTAAGAGTTTTCACGAAGTCTCTGGGAATTGGATTCTAACTCCAGCAATAGAAAACATAAAAGGTAGCTGCCTCTGATGATGCATTTAATATTTTGATTTCAAGCACTGGTGCCAAGATATTTAGAGTTATATTGTTGTCTTCCTATCTGTCATGCATTTCTACAAACAGATAATCAGTGACTATAAAAGATAAATATTTCTTTCTATTCATGTATCAAGCATCATATTCTAAGAAATTAATGAGTGTAGTCGTTGGTTTATAAAGATTCTCACAAAGCCAACTTTTGCTAGAAGTATCTATCATGCTGCCTTTCCGCACAACATCCTGGGTTGTAAAAAGACAATAAGCGTCCTAATAAAACAGATGGCAGTTATTTTGAAGCAGCTTAACATGAATGCATTTGTACAGGGCTAAACATTGCAACTGCAATGTTGAACATAAAACAGTTAACATAATCAATTATACCGGTTAGGTGCTTTGCCAGAAATAAGTGACCCTAAAAAAGGACGCAAATACTGTATGAATGCACTTCACTTAATGGCATCAAAATCAACAAGAACAAGTTTTGCTCTTGCTAGACAGCTCATTGATAATATCTAAAATTTGGTTTCTCATCTCTCCAACTGTAGATGCTGTCACTCGGTTCTCCAAGACAGCTTCCCAATCATCACCAGCAATGTTTCCTTCACATGCACACAACTCTTTCACTATGGCTAAGACAAATAAACCACAGTCATAGCCATTTCTTTGCTGAGGTGTGAAATGCAAGGCCAATGTGGCAGATGATGCAGGAGGACCCATAAAACTCTTAATGTTTTCAAATAATTTGCTTCCATACACTGCGTTGCACTGTGCAGAACTGTCATAGTGCTCAAAGATATTCCTTCTCCTACTGTATACAAGCAAACTCCAATGTGAACCACCGCCTGCCGCACTGAAGTCTTCATTGTCATTGATGGGGAAGATAACCAGCTCCTTTTCTGGAAGCTTCAAGGGATCAACAAATTGCTGGAGGCTACTAGCATCAGGGGCATTCACAATCCAGAATGATATTGAAGGTGCAAGAAGAAGGATCTTAGGAGAGGTGGAGGAAGACAAGTAGCAAAAATAAAACTCAATGATACGATCATTAAGATAATCACGGCCTTGAAGAATCTTCAAATCAGATCCCCTTAACAAAACATCACCATAGCTCAACACTTTTTCATCATCTCCCACGGAATCCATATATCACTCTTTCAGTATATAATAGTCTTGACCACCGAAATTCCTCAAGTATTTTATAAAATGGAAAATGATTTTTACCGAGCTATTGCATGCAGTCACCAGTGCAAACTTGATTTTGAACAGAGCAACAAATAAAGGCAGTTTGAACTTCGAATGACAATGTGCTAACCTGCTTTAAGAAAAAGACGACAGATAATCACTAAATAAAGAAAACCATAACATGAAGGAAGCTATCAGAGAACAGCATTAACCCTAAAAGGTTACATCCCTTCATTAATTTCCTGTATAAGAGTTAATATAAACAAACTTACAAAAAATTGTGCATGTCATATTAAAACAAAGTTATCAGACTTGACTTGGAGAATGACTTTGGAGGCTGGAGGACTTGGCAAACTTTTGGGATATGAGTCAAGAAATTAAAAATAAAAATTAACAGCATTAACCCTAAAAGGTTATATCCCTTCATTAATTTCCTGTATGAGAGTTAATCTAAACAAACTTACAAAAAAATTGTGCATGTCATATTAAAACAAAGTTATCAGACTTGACTTGGAGAATGACTTGGCAAACTTTTGGGATATGAGTCAAGAAATTATAAGTAAAAATTACACCAAAATTTCAAGGGAAAAAGAAAAGTTATTTTTCAATAATATCATGGTATGAAATGACGATATGATCCAAAATTTCAATAAGAACTCTCAAATTACATACATGGTGTTCATGTCACTGGCCTGGGAAGCTGGTCAAATTGATGGAGTGATAAACAATCTACCAGGATTCCATTCTTGCCAGCGAATGCCCATTTATTTGACATGTTAAACTAAAGGGAATATGAATTTAACCTAGTGCTGATATCAAGCAAATTTTGGTGACGGTGGAATAGATCTGCCATACACCTAGCACTTAAGCTAAAGGAAGTCAATATCATGCACAACTGCCCCACATGGCATGTTTAAAGAAACAAATTTGGACCCACAAAAAATTTCAAAAACGATATACTGCATGCTATAAAATGCCATGGGAAAGCTGGCGGGCCTGTTGACTGGCTTCCAGGAAATTGGGTCAGCAAAAGAAGCAAAATGAGTGTTCTTTTTTCTCAGACAATCCAGTCTCCCTAGTCAATCTCATTCAGTCAACTAACTAGGTGTTTGGCTTGGTAGTCGTCATACAGTCAAGTGAAAACACGAGTATGACTAGGGGTTGCGAGTAGCTGACTCAAACAACAGAGTTAAACTCAGAGTCGACTGCAACTCCTCTGAGTCTGCTAACAGTAACTGAAAAACAAGGCCAATCCCATTCAAAACTTAGATGTGCAGAAGAAGGTGCAATAAATGATCTGATCCCAATTTGGAAAGAATCATTTCCGTGCCCTCTTAGCTGGTGATAAATATACCCAACAATCGGGGCAAAAACAAAGAGAAGTTACCAATAAATAAATAAATGTATCAAAACCCATTAAAAAGATCTTTAAAACCCTTTCAAATAAACCAGTAGATTTTTTAAAACCCTTTCAAAGAAACCAGCAAAACCCATCTGTATCAGGTAACCCTTCTGTAACAGATCAAAGATCAAATATACCGACTGGCCTGACGGGACATTAATTTAACTTGCTTGTTCACTCATTTAGATGAATTTAACGTAGATGAGAATTGCGCGAAGGAATTCGAGAAATACCTGACAATCTAATTCCCCGCCGGGCCTCCACAATGTCGAATTCGCAGGCTATATTTTGGGATGTAAGCGGTGATGTATGCTTACTTTGGATATGGCATTTTACAAGTCTCTTGGAATAGACCGTAGAAACCCCTTGGTGCGGATCCCTTTCGACTTACACGCCGACTCAATGGACTCTGTTGACACTGAACGTAACTCAGAATTATTATTTCCATTAATGGGAGTATCATTATTTATATATATATATATATATGAAAAATGAAAACCTAGTGATTTTTGGGATTTACATTCTAGGGTTTCTAATTATTTAATTTTTTTTATTTATAAATTATCTTTCAATTTAGGATTATGTGTCTAACATTTTTTCTCTTAATTTAAAAGATGTTTGCGAGTCTAAACGGTCATTTTGAATCTTTCAATTTTTTCTCTTCCAAGTGCTTTAGTGAAGATGTGTGCGATTGTTCATTGGTGGAACAATGTCATAGATGAATAGTCTTTGTCTTTACATGATGTTGAATCAAATCATACTTTGTGTTGATATGTTTTGTTCAATCATGAAATTTAGAATTCTTGACCAATTTAATTATAGAAGTATTGTCAATCGAAAGAGTAGAGTTCACTTGTTTCTCTTGCAAGCTTTCAAGAATTTTCGAAAGCCACACAATCTCTTTATTTGCTTTTGTAGTCATCACATATTCTCCCTTTATTATGGAATCTACTAGAAGTGTTTGTTTGTGTGACCTCCAGGAAACAACTCTTGATCCAAAACCCATAACATAGCCTAAAGTAGATACTCCATTTTCCTTATCTCCATCAAAGTCTGAAACAGAATATTCAATCAAGTTGAAGTCATCTACCTATGAATATTTTAGTCCAAAGTCTTAAATTCATGTTAAGTACCTTAGAACTCTTTTTGCAGCATATCAACATCCTTCACAAAGGCTTTTGCATAACCCTGGAAAACATTCCAATGACAAATTAAATATTTGGTCCAGTAGTGTTAAGGTAGATAAGACTTCTCACACGATGTCTATACTTAGTTGCATCCTCAAATTCATTTCCTTCTTTAGATGTGAGCTTTATATTTTGTTCCATTAGAGTGGACAAAGGATTGCATTTAGCCATGCTAAACTTGTTCAACAATTCTCCAATGTGTTTCTTTTGGGACAAGAATATATATCTTGGATGTTGGGTCACTTCAATGCCCAAGTAGTAGTGAAGGTGTCCCAAATTTGTCATCTCAAATCCTTTCTTCAACTCTTTCTTTATGGATGCAATATAGTTTTCATTGTTACTTGTTATCAATAAATCATTTACATATACCACAAGATATACAACATTTTTTCCAACTTTCTTGACATATAAAGTTGCATCATCAAGATTAAAGTGTTTGAAATTTAATTTGCTCAGTCATTTTTTCTTACCAAGCTCGTAGTGGTTGTTTTATGACATACAAGGATTTGATGAGTTTGCATATTGTATGTTCTTCTTCCTTCACAACAAAAATATCTGGTTGAGACATTAAAAAAAAAAACTTTCGAGTCTCCAATCAAGAAAGTACTCTTTATATCCATCTAATGGATTTTTCATTCATTCTAAGTTGTTAAGGCAAAGAGAATCTGGATGGTGGCCCATTTTGTTGTGGGCGAAAAAGTTTCTTCATAATCGACATCTTTCTACGAAAATCCTTTTGCCACTAGCCTTGCTTTCTACTCATCTAATCTATACATGTTCATGTAGACCCACTTGCAACCGATTGGTTTGGTTTCGAATGGAGGGTTTGCCAACGTCCATGTTCCATTCTTTATGAGAGCATCATACTCCTTTTGCATTACTTCTTTCCATTCATTATGAGAAGCAACTTATTTAAAGGAATTTGGTTCAAAACTAGTAGACAAATTTAATTCACAATCATAAGAAACATACATATTCATCGACTGAATCAAAATCATCTGCATCACCTCCATTTTGTATGGTGGAACTTCTAATTCTTATCTTTCTAACATCATCGGGATGAACACTTTTAATTGTTTTAAAGAGCCATTTTGGAGGACCTTTCTCAGATGGTTTAGGCTACTCTATTGATTGAGATGAGGTTGCATCAAGATTTATCCTTCCAATACTCTCAATCACTTCACTCAAAGGGTCATCCTAATTTGAAGAAGTGGTTGAAACTTCATGAGGGGAAGACAGTGCTTCAAAAGGAGATTCCATAGATTGAACCAAGATAGGGATCCCTCGTTGATGATGTGGAATCTCATTATCAAATTCATGATAAGTTTTTGCATGAATGAATCTATCCAATGATCAAGTTGTCACTCAACGATATTGTCAATCTTGGAAGATTCAAGAAAAATCACATCTCTACACAAATAAAATTCTTATTTACCTTATCGTATAGGCAATATGTTTTGGCAGTATTTAAGTAACCCAAGAAGATGCACTTTTGACTCCTTGCATTAAGCTTTCTTCTTTCTTCCTTAGGAATAAGGCATAGTAGGTGGAACCAAAGATCTTGAGATGCCTTACCGAAGGAATATGGCCATATAAAATTTCATGAGTCTAGTTTTTAAAGCATGAGATAAACATGTGCTTTTGATATATACTGCACATACAACTACATTAGCTCAAAAAATCAAATTTACCTTTTTTTAAAACATCTTTGAGCTAACCATATTTAAGATAGTCTTACTCATGAGACTTTTAGCTACAACATTTTGTTGAGGATCATATGGCACAATTGTTTGATATTGAATCCCATGTTGGAAAAGATAGCTTTTAAATCATTAGAAGTATATTCTTGAATCCCATGTCGACAAAGAGTTTTCAAATTCATTAGAAGTATATTCTTTTCCATTATGAGTATGAAAAGAGTACATATGTGATTGTGCATCATTTTCAATCCATGCATGAAATTTTTTTAAAGTTTCAAAAGCTTATGATTTACTTTTCAACCGGCATTTCCAACACATTCCATCGTAACCATTAATCAAATTCATCATATATTTATTTCTATTTGTAGAAAGAACAAGCATAGGGCCACAAAAGTCAGAATGAATCAGTGCGACACTTCTATGTGCTCTGGAAGCATAATCATGAAATTGGTTTTTGCTATGTTTTCCTAAGAAACAAGCATCACATTGCTTTGGTTTCCTTGGAATATTTGGCAAACCAAAAGCACAATTTCTTTTTTTTTTTTTAACTCAAACGGTTATATTTTTATTAATTTGGAAAATCTTGGGTCTGATCCCAAGCAGCTTCAGTTACAATACATACTTCACCCTATTACTATTTAGATCTGCTTGCTTTTCACGGCATACATATAGTGCTTTCGTTGTTTACGATTAGGAGACCTTTCATCAAAGAGCTGCCTTTATTTGCCAGCTGATCTGCTTCCCCGTTTGACTTTCTGAGAATATGATAAAACTTACAGGAGTTAAAGTCTAACATGACTCTCTTCAACCTATCCTGAATTTTGTTTAGACTAGCATTTCTAAAAGGGTTTGCCATCTTCATGCTCTTTATTATTAGTTCTGAGTCTCCAAACACTTGGATATCTTTAACTCCTTTGTCTCTTGCAATGTTGCATGCTTTCAGAAGCCCGAGGATTTCTGCTTGATTGTTAGATTTTTGGCCGAGTCCCCAGCTGAAACAGTCTTTTGCAATCCCATCTATGGAGTATATGACTCCCCCTGCTCCTGCGCTTCCTGGATTGCCTTTGGATGCTCCGTCAAAGAAGATAGTGGTTAAATTCTGAGCCCGCCACCATAGTTGGAATTTGTCATCTTCTTCTCTTATGCGCCATTCCTGGCTTGCCTTTTTTGGAGAGGAAAGCTGCTTGTGAGGATGAGGCTCTAGCGTTCCAAGCCATCTTTTTTCTTCAGGCATTAACAGATGATCTTCTTTAAAATAGTGCTGTTGAGCTGCTTCCAGTAGGAAAGATTTAGCTTTTGCTGCTACTTTCAATGGAGTGTGACTTATCTCTCTGAAGATCTGCTGATTTCGAGCTAACCAAAGCTGCCAGCATACATACTTTGGGATAGCTGTCCATATTTTTTTCCAGAACGATTTGGAGGGGATGCCCTGGGGGTAAATTCTATTCCAGTTGGCATATAAATCTGCAACAGAGATTTGTGAAGGAATAGTAATCTGAAAATTTTGTAAGATAATGCTCCATACCTGTTTTGCAAAATTACATTCCAAAAAAAGATGCTGAGCTGTTTCTAGGTTGCTGTTGCAAAGTGCACATCTGTGAGGTCCTGCTATATTTCTTTTTGCCAAGTTGTCACCTGTTAACAGTTTATTATGAGCCAGGGTCCAGAAAAAGAAGTTTACCTTCGGTAGGGCTAAAGGATCCCATACATTCTTCCAAAAGGCCGAGTTTTCTCTGCTGTTATTTAAGGTCTGCATTGCTCTATATCCTGCTGTTGTTGTGTAGATTCCAGTCTGGCCCCACCCCCATTTGTCTTTCATGGTTCTGTTGATAGGCGTTGCTTCCTCCAGCAAATCTTCAATCAAAGTTTGTTGATGTGTTAACCTCTCTGGAACTCCTTGGAAGTCCCATCCTGCCCAATCCCCGCGTTGATCCCACTTTGACAAATCAAAAACAGTGTTAACTCCTGCCTGCTTTAGCCATTCCCTGAGGTTAGCTATTTCCTCTTTGTCCCTCAAGGGTTCTTTCCCCATAATTCTGTCATTCCATAAGTGAGTGCGCTTGCCATTGCCCGGGATCTTGTAGAGATGATTGGTGAAAAACTTACTGCTCTTGCAGCAAAGTTTCCATACCTGCGTACTATTGACTGTATTTGCATTCTGAAGATTGCTGAGGTTTTTGTTGGGACTGTATTTGGACCTCAGTATTTCGCTGACCGGATGTGTGGGTTCGTGTAACAGCTTCCAGAGAATCTTTCCTCCCAGAGCTAAATTTATGAGGGCTGGGTCTCTGATCTGCAACCCTCCATCTGCCTGTGTTTTTTTTACCACATCCCATTTCACCAAATGAATTTTATTTTCATTTCCCTTTCCTCCCTGCCACAAAAAATCTCTGAGCAATTTGGAAATTTGCTCTGTCACATTTCTTGGAGCTAGGAGGAACGCTGCCTGGTATATTGGTAGTGCTGAGAGTACTGCTTTAATTAAGATTACCTTTCCTCCCTTCGTCAGCCAGTGGCCTCCCCACGCTGCGATTTTGGCTTTTATTTTCGATATTAATTCACTCCACAACGATCTTTTGTTTGTTCCTGATGTAATGGGGAGACCTAAATACCTGAAACTGTCCCAATTTACCTGTCCTTTGAATCCCAGGAGTGTGGTTATGTCTGATAGCTCCCTCTGCTCTATATTCCAGCTATAAACTTCTGTTTTATTTTCATTTATTAACGCCCCTGAGACTCTACAGTATTTGTTGAGGGTTGCGTTTATGGATCTGGCGATTCTTGTGGTGGCTCCTCCTAAAAGAATTGTATCGTCTGCAAATAACGCGTGGTTCTGTCCTTCTGCTCCATGGAATGGCTTCAGGCCCGGAATGTTGCCTCTTAGTTTTTCTTCTGCAAGTTTTCGGCTTAGTGACTCCGCCATTAAGATGTACAATGACGGGGAGAGGGGGCATCCCTGTCTGATGCCCCTCTGCGTTTGGAAAAAATTCGTGGGACGCCCGTTGACTAGCGGGGCGATCCAAGGATTTCCTATACAGGCATTAATTAGATTTATAAATTGCTGCGAAAAACCAAATGCCAACAGAACCTTGCAAATGAATGAACGGTCCACTCTGTCAAATGCGCAGGCCATATCCAACTTGACCAGCATGCCTTTTTCCTTCCGTTGTTTGCTGGAATGTATAATCTCTTGGACCTGTATTACATTGTCTAAGATATTTCTGCCTTCCACGAATCCGCCTTGAGAAGGTGAGATCAATTTTTTTAGCAATGGCTTGATCCTGTTAGCGATCAATTTTGCCAAGATTTTGTAAGAGGCATTGCACAATGATATCGGCCTGAACCTGGCAAATGTTTCCGGGTTGGTCTCTTTGGGAATTAGCGCGAGGTATGTTGAATTTGTTCCTCCGCCTACCTTAGCCTTTTTCAGAAATCTGCTTATCATTTTGTATAGATCAACTTTTATAATATGCCAGCACGCCTTATAGAAATGGATTGTAAATCCATCGGGTCCGGGAGCCTTATCTGCATCCATGGACCAGACTACTTTAATAATTTCTTCCTCCGTAGCTGGCCTGCATAACTCTGCATTTTCTTCAGGGCTAATCAGATTTGGGATATTAGACATGAAGTCCTCAGTTTCTTCATCGTCACTGTGATTTTCTTTCCTGTATAGATTCCTGAAATAGTTTTCTGCAGCTGCCTTGATCTGGTGATAACTGTTGCATACACTGCCCTCTGGAGTTTTAATCTCTGCTATGTGATTCCTGGTCAATCTTGCTCTGTATTGTCGATGGAAGTAGGAAGTGTTTCTGTCTCCGGCCTTCAACCACAAGCTCCTGGATTTTAATCGCCAGTATTCCTCCTCCTTTCTGAAGGTTTGGTGAGCAGAGCATTGGGCTTTTGTTTCTTTCTCCAACAGATCTGCAGTTATATCTATGTTTTCCATCTCTGTTTGCAAATTTTGAAGTGCCTGGACTGACTCCTTTCTTTGCTCTGTAGGGGTATGCACTGGCTTTTTTATCCAGTTCTTCAGCGCATATTTAGTTTCCTTTAGCTTTTGCTCCCAGACATAACTAGGAGATCCCGAAACCGGTTTGTCCCAGGCTGCCTTCACTGTCTCTTCGAAGCCTTCCTTCTCAATCCATAGGGGGCTGAATCGAAAAGGTATGGGTCCTAAGTCTTTTTCATCTTCAAGCAGGAGTTGGATGGGTTTATGGTCCGATGCCAGTTTGGGTAAAATTTTTGTGGTTATTATTTTTTTTTTCATCATTATGGAGCTTTGAACCATGAATCTGTCTAACCGAGCTGAGATGTGGTCATTTCCCACTCTATTATTGGACCAAGTGTAAATACCTCTGATGGGGTTGAAGTCCAGCAGGTCCCAGCGCTGGAAGAGATCCTCCACCTCATCAAGCATGGGGTCTCTGCTATATGTCCCTCCCCTCTTTTCTTTAGCTTTCATAGTAATGTTTAGGTCCCCTGCTATGATAATGTTGCTGGGTGCAATCTGTTCTAGGTAAGCTGATAGAGATCTCCAACATTCTCTCTTTTCCTGGTAAGATACAGGTACATAAAGATTAAAAAGGTTGATATTTAACTTACTTGCTTTGTGCATTAATTCAGTTTGGATCCAATGCTGCGTTTCCTTGTGATTTTCCAGCTGAAAAAGGTCTCCATTCCAGAGTGTTGCCAGTCCTCCAGATGTACCCCTTGAGCTGACCGCTTTGCCTGCTTTTTTGTTCCACTTTGAGCTACTGATCTCTAGAAGGGCATGCCCTTCTATTTTAGTCTCTTGGAGCAAGAGTATGTCTGAGGGTTCTGCTTTCATAAGATCCTTGACTGCCTCTATTTTGGAGGGGTTCCCCAGACCTCTGCAGTTCCAAGAGACGATATTCATTATTTACTTGAAGGGGTGATGAGCCCTCCCTTGGAGGACCTTGGTCTGGTATTTCGCCCAATAGTCATTTCTATGGTGGCTTGGCTTCCTTGCGTTTTAAGTCTCTCTGCTTCCTCCTCCCTTTTTTCTTTACGGGATTTCCTTCCTGCTTTTTTCGCATGACGCTCATAAACTTCGTCCTCTGAGGAACTAGAACTTTCAATTGGTTTTTTCTTTATTATCTCTGCATATGTAGGGTTCAATGGGCTGCCCTGATTAATCTCTTTCTGTATTACTTCCTCTACCTCCTTGTTTGGAATAGAGGTTTCCTCTTGTTCTTCATTCTCCTGATTTAGGATCGGTTGGTTAGCCTGATCCTTATCCGTATCTTTAGGATTTACTTCTGTTTCTTGATTGACTTTACTGGTACTGGGTTCTCCTTCCGTAGTTCCTTTACCATTTCCTTTTTTTTTGGAGGATGGATTCTTCTGTACGAGGGTCCATTGTTCCCCATTCTGCTTTTCTGCTTGCTCCTCTGCTCTCTTTTTGCAGTTCTTTGCAAAGTGGCCATGACTGTGACAATGTCTGCATTTAAAGGGTAACTGTTCATAATCCAACTCCTGAACATACGACCACCCAGCTACTGTGAGATTGATTGCTTCCGGTAACCCTTCCTCTAAGTCCACTTCTACGCAAATGCGGGCACATGAGTACTGGTCTTTTCTCGCTGCTTGATCTATATACTTTCCCAGGGCATTACCTATGATTTGAAAAGATTTCTGATTCCAGCAGTGCAATGGCAAATGAGGGAGTCTGACCCAGACCGGGACTGCAGTAGGGATGTCCTGAGTGGGGTCAAAATCTGGTGCCCATTTATTCAAGTATAGGCCCTGTGGCCCCATAAAATACGGTCCATTTCTAAATATCAAGCTTTTATCATCTGGGTTTTCAAAGACAAACACAAAGTAACCCTTACCTACGAAATAGCTCTTGACTCCTTCTTTGATCAGGGGCTTCCAGTTCCTTTGTGTCCAATCCTCTACTGACTTAGGTGATGGCCAGAGGCCTGTGAACTGGCCTATGAGTCCTCTTTCCGTGAGATTCATTGCGGCTTTGCAAGTTTCTTGTTCGGGTAAAGCTACTGAGGGGATCGAATCCAGCTTCTTCACAAACTTCTTCTGCATACCTGTGGGCGGGCGCTTAGTTCCAGCGGCAATCATTGAGCGAAATGCCCTCACCTCCGGTGGTACTCGAGGGGGATCTGGATCCCTGCTGCCCTCCATTGGATCGGCAGGGGGACGCGAGGGGCGTGGAGGTCGCAGAACGCAAGGGTTTGGGCAGGCTGCTGCAGGCAGGGAGCAGCAGGCGCGCGCGATACTAAATGTTGAATAGAAAACCTATGTAATGTGTTTTAAAAGCACAATTTCTTTTTAGCAAACAAAGACTATCATAATCAAGATGTTCAAATATTGCTTGCCAAAGAAGACTAGATGGAAATGTATGTTCATTGTACTGAGAATTGTATACAGATTTCTATGTAAAAGCAGATGTTCCGTGTAGCTTCAAGAGTCTTACCTCCTTTATTCCAGTCATGAAAGTTATGTTATCTTATGCTTTTCTTATCTCAAACTTCCCATCAAGCACATGAATGGAATGTCCTTTCTAGTGAATGTGGACAAGGGACAACAAGTTTCTTTGCAATTTTAGAAGGTAGAGTACATTAAGCAGAAGAAAGTTAGGAAGTTCAGACAGTTTAAGTCTGATGGTGCTAAGTCCAGATGACTTGAGAAGCAAGTTGCACTTGTATCAAGTAGCTAAGAAGCAAATGAAGTATGAAATGGGCCTTCAGTTATTCCAGTATTGAAATGAGAAATAATGTAATGAGTAGATTCATGTGCTATACCTTTCATTATATCTAGTGTTTTACCTTTTTCTTTGCATTCTTTCTTGATTCTCTCCCAAGGGATTTTGCATGTAGATGCATCATGTCTATCTCTATCACAGTGAATGTAGTAGATATCAAACCTTTGTCCTTGATTGTAACAACTCTGGTTAAAATTTCAAGTAAAAATATATAAGACCACGGTCATGGGACATGTATTCCAAGATGAATGGTGGGGAAAACATCCTACTAGGTGTTCATTCAGTTTATTATGGCTAAAGAAAATTGGAAAAGGCAATGGAAAAGGATTTGGAAAGTCAAATAGCATTTTCACACATTTATTTTTTAAAATAAAGGAAATTAGGAGAAAAGGGAGGTGAAATCTCACAAGGCGCATGTGAGGAGGAAATTGAAGGAAAATAATGGAAAATGAAGAAAATAGAGGACTCATGAATAAAAAGGATTCTGAGGATCAATGGGTAATCTTAGTCAGTTCAGTTCTGGAGCTCTCTCTCTCATACTCTTGGACACTTAAAGAATTTTCTTGGATCACTTTTGGAGGAGTGTGGCATACTTGGAGTTTTGAATAAAGAAGGAAAAGGAAGAACAAGAAGGCGTAATAGGACATCATGATCAATAGCTACAATGGGTTTTGCTTGCAGGTACCAAGTTGCATGTATTTGTTCCTCACTAGTTTCGGCATGCATGTGGTTTATTGGTCATGATTTCTCACTGGCATGGAGGATTGCCTACATTGGCAGTGGATTTCCTAATCTTTCCATTTCCCGGATAGCCATGGAGATTGTGGGTTTATTCCTTGTTTGTTTTGGTTGGTTCTTATGTTTCCTTTACCTTGGGTTGAGTTATTAGTTCATGGAAGCCCTGGTTGGACAAATGCTCTAGAATCCCTGTAAGATCTTGGGTTGAGTTACTAGTCCTGGAAGCCTTGGCTGGACAAACGCTCTAGAATCCGTAGGTGGGTTGAGATACTAGTCCTGGAAGCCCTAGTTGGACAAACGCTCAGGAAGCTCGGAATAACTTGTGGGTTGAGTTACTAGTCCTAGAAGCCTTGGCTGGAACAAATTCTCTAGAGCCCTGGAAGGCTCGGATAGATACTGATCTGATGATGGTTTTGTGATTTCCGACCATGAGGTGGAATCACTATTTGATGGGTTGAGGTGGTTTGGCCTTTGGAAGCCCTGGATGGTTTTGGATTGATATTTTTTATGA
Source organism: Pinus tabuliformis (assembly GCA_031772625.1). Classification (NCBI taxonomy): domain Eukaryota; kingdom Viridiplantae; phylum Streptophyta; class Pinopsida; order Pinales; family Pinaceae; genus Pinus; species Pinus tabuliformis. Next base: position 1,325,648,374 of record CM062805.1, on the reverse strand, counting down.
GATCCCACTTTCATTGTTGGAATATGGCGTAGGGGTGAATGGTTGAAGAGATATTTGGCTCAGCCATTCTACGGTCGGGTGGAACGTGGTAGGCCTATACTAGGTTGGCTTTTGCATCATTAATATGAGGTTATTTATCCTTGTTATCTCATGAGTATTATATTGGTTTATATGTGGATTATATGGCTATTGTTTCCTTGGTATTTCTATCGTTATTATGTTGGTTAGGAATAAGTATTATAACAGTGGCTATGTATGGCTCTCATCACATTTTTACTTGTAAATGAATGAACAATGTATCTATGACCTAATGGATGAAACTGCAACTAAAGTGATAAGGAAACAATTCCTTATAACTAATCTCAAATAAGTATGAGACACTTATACTTAGATCTATCATTTACACCTGTAGATTGCATTGACGCCAAGTGTCTGACAGATGTCAGTCCTGGTTGTGGATGGTTACACCTAGTCCTAGAGTTAGTCTTTGGCTTATTAGTCTTTTCATCATGCGTTTAATGGATTCCAGAAGTTACAACAAGTTCTGGGAAGTGGCCAAAATTTTGGGCTTGAAAAGTGCCTTAAATTCCTCGGACTCTGGCATAGGTCTACTGGAAATAGTCCCTAGACGCAGGTATGCAGGCTTGTGGGAGCGTCTACAACTCTTTGGATGTTGGCATGCCCATAACATGGGAGCATCCAAAGGTTTGATAGCTTAAAAAACAGTGGGACCCAGGGGCTGGCTAGCATAAAGGTTGGGATGGTTCCTAGGGGTCCTATTACTGATGTTGAAGGTATGTATGGTGTGTTTCCATCGATTCCACTTCCTTAATGTGACTTAGGAGGTCAAATCATATCATAGTAAATTCTCATCACATTTTTACCTCGGTTGGTCGGTCACTTGGGTAGATGTGGGAGGACAGTGTTACAGAGTGGTGTCAGAGCATGGTTCACCCCTCGGACTGGATGGACGATAAGTTGGTCATGCATTCATGTCAGTTGCATATGTGTTCCTTAGATTTGTATTCCATGTTCTTTTTGCATTTTCATGGTGTTGATCACGGTTGTAGTGATGTCACCATGTGAAAGTTGATGATGTTGGTGTGGGATGTGTTGTCATGAGTGTATGGTTATATATGCATTTGTTATGCATGTCAATTCCTATATGTTGTTATGCATGCATATTCATGGTTATGGATTATGCATGTATAGTAGGTCAAACATGCATTGTGAGGTCATTGTATGTATTTTGTGGCATCATGATGTTGTTACTACATTATGATGTTGATGTGTTGGCTAAGAAAGAGTAGGAGATGCATACCATCAAAGTGAAGTTGCAGCATTGGACTTCGGGGTAAGAGAAGATCATCATACAAGTTTGTATGGTGGGCATGAAGATATGTTGGTTAATGTTTGTTATAAGAATTATGGTTATGTGTATGCCTTTAATTCTATTGATGTTATGGTTACATATATGATAGATGCTAGTTGATTAGTATGGTCATATGCACATGTGTTGGATAGTCATGAATGATAGTAACATGTTGTTGTATGCATTGCTATTGTTGTTTTATGTTAGATAACTTGATGATTATGGTATATGTTGTCAATGAGTATGTTATCAGTTAACTTGTTGTTGTTATATGATAGTTAGCTGATGTTTAGGTTATATGTTGGATAACTTGTTGTTATATGCTAGTAACTTGATGATTAGGGTTATTACATTAAGATCTTGATGTTATATGTGTCATGCTGAATTGTATTGGTCTATGCAGATGGTTAGGGTTATGGCATTCATGTATGATTTGACTTATTTGTGGCATTGTGTCGTACTAATCTAGATTCATCGCACATATGTGATTGTTATGCATGAATGACAAATGTTTATGAGCTAATGACGTGAACATGTTAGTTAGTTACTATTATGGATATCATGTCCTTATTTATGTTTGAGTTGATATGTCGTGAAGTTATATCATGCTAATCTGGATTGATTGTGCAGACAAGATAGCCTCCCATGAGATACATTAAGGTATGAGTTTGCTTATTTCGCCCACTTTGTGCTTGAATGTTTGATTATGTTGTCTAGTTGATTTATTTAACATGGTATGTTTGCAAGTTGGTTGAATGTTTGATGATTTTCATAATATGAGTATGTGTTCCAATGATCTTGTTTTAAGATGATTGTACTAATACATGTGTTGAGAGAGTTGATATGTACTTGAGTGTAGTAAGTGATAGTTGTAGCATTATGTCGAATGACTATGAGTTGACTATGGATTATGACATGATTGTTAGTATTGGTAAATGTTGATTTCAAATTGATATATATGATTGTCTTGATATTTGGAATGTGTAGTTGACATGTGTGAAGAGTTGCAGGAAACATGCTTGGTATTAGCGTGACAATGTAGTAGTTGATGGGTTTATATAACTAACAGTTGGGTGATGTGACAACACATAGTAAGCCTTGATTCCAATAAAGTAAAAGGGTAGAAGAAAGGAATTGGGCAAGAATTCCTTTGGCTATGTTTGGAAACCCTAATTCCAAACGAATGAGTGCTTTGCATACAGGAAGTCTTCTTAACCTTGATTTTATCTGACATTATGTGGATATGTGCTATTGTCATGAACATGTATTTGACATGTATATAATATAGTTTCTAGTTATGGACGGATTCAGAAAGGGAATTGGAACCCCTTGAGAGATGGCATGGACGTGTTCAGTTACAAGGCAATGTGCTTGGCACAACAAGGTAAGGTAACTAGTATGTTTTTATGTTTATTTATGCACTGATAGTTATGCATTCATGGAAATATGATGCAAGGGATTGCATGGCAAAGAGACTACCATGAAATCTTGAAGAAGGCTCAGGTTGAGCTTTCCTTTGGAAGAACTGGGAACCATGGGGATTGAGTCATGGTGTTTGTTGTTAGTCTTGTGCTTTTGGTCTTTTGTGATTTGCTTGTGCTTGATTTGTAGTTTTGTTATGTCTAGTGCATGATCATGCCACTTTCTTTGTGATTACGTATTGTTATTGGTTTTCATGGTTTTCTTCTTGTTTGTTTCTTGTGCTTTCCTTTTAAGTTTTGAGTCTTGGGAATTGGTTGGGAAAGAGGAAAGTTAGTGGAGCTTAGAGAGAGCTGAATGAAATCCAGTAGGCAATGTAAGACTCAGATGAAGTTGGTGCATGTATAAAGGAAGTTGAAGGCAAGAGTATGACAACCAATTGGACTGGTTGGGTCCATTGATGTAAATGGACAATGGAAGGACAGTCATGAGAGAGGTAACAGGAAAAGTGAAGTAAATGGATCTGAGGAAACAAATGTCTTGACTATGTTGGGAATGATTGTTCTCAATGTTGTGCATGGTTTGCGCAAATAAAGGGAGTTCTCTTAACCTTGAATTTATGTTATATGGAAATTATGTTGTGATCATGATTGTTTAATTCTAATGTTTATATATGTTATATGGAAATTATGTTGTGATCATGATTGTTTAATGCTAATGTTTATATATATATATATATATATATATATATATATATATATATATATATATATATATATATATATGTATGTATGTATGTATATATGTCACTGTTTGACAGGGTTGTTATGAAACCAACTCACAAAATAGAAGAAGAGATAGATCAATGACTTCAAAATAAACCTCTTTGAGGGGGAACCTCATTTACATTACACAAATGAACAATTCTTGGATGATACAAATGAAAATACCTCTTTTCTATATATAGGAGTCTAAGGGGTCACAATATAATCAGAGCCGACATAACAATAATAATGTAAGGGCACAAAAATAATAATAGTGGGCTTCTATGGGGCACAAAAATAACAATATGGGGACTACATGGGCACAACAATACAATAAGGGGATTGCACTAATAACAATAAGGGGCTACACTAGTAGTATAGGGACCTAACATGCCCCTCTCCTTCAAAAATGTGGTGTCCTCAACGCTTGAGTAGTTTTGGATGATTCTGTATAAAATTACCATCCTCCCATGTGGAATCTTCAGCGGTTAAGTTCTTCCACTTGATGAGATACTTTGAAATTGATCGATTTCATATTTGGAAAGTTCTTGATTTTGTGACTGCTTAAGGTTCCAATATGATTTTTCCTTCCTCTTCAAGTTCTAGCAATATTGTTTGAATTGGGAGCTTGTCACCTATAACCTTATTTAAGCATGAAACATGGAGAACTGGGTGCACTGGGGAAGATGCAAGAAGCTCCAATTTGTATTCCATAGTACCAATATTTTGCAACACCTTGTAAGGACCATAGTATTTTTTTGATAATTGCTTATCCTTCTTAGCTTGCTTGAGCGACATTTGTTTGTATGGTTGTAGGTGTAAAAATACCTAGTCGCCTACATCAAAGATTCTTTCATTGCGATGTTGATTTTCCTTTTGTTTCATTCGATTTTGCGCCAAAGTGAGGTTATCCTTTAAGGGTTGGAGAACTTGATGTTGATTCTCGATGTAATCTTCCACTGCTTGAACTTAGAATGATTGTCTAAGACTTTTTGGAGATATGTAGAAATAGATGATTTCATTGTTTGAACCTCTAGTGAACATGATTGTGCAATTATGCCCTGTTGTTCTTTCTTTAGAATCTTTGTCATGCCGTTACAGTTTATTATCTTTCCTGGTTTCCCCGCGGTACCCCTTAATTCAACTTCCTTTCCTTCCCAAAAAAAATTCAAGAAAAGTTCTTGAAAATTAAAAGTAATCATACCCAAAGATTGTAACCATTGGACTCATAGTACAATATCAGCACCACCCATTGGAATGGAAAGAATTGAAATATTCAATACATATTCTCCCATTGATAGCTTGATATTATGGCACTTTCCAGAGAAATTTATGGTTCCTCCATTTTCAACCATCACTTGAAACTATGGTGTTGGATATAGGAAGCAATTCAATTCCTTGGCTATCTTACAATGAACAAAATTATGGGTACTACCCGAATCAATCAACACTATTACCCTTTTCTTCTTAATACGTCCTTCTATCTTGAGAGTTTGAGGAGTCATGGTAATTCTTGTCAATGCATTGCAAGATATTGTTAGATTCATTTCTTCTTTCTCTGGGGTTGGTTCATGGTGTATATCCTCTTCTTTTGACGTTTCTTGTTCCTTTTCTTCCTCCTCTTCCAATCTGTGTAAATTAATTTCTTCTCAACACACTTATGACCTTTAGTGTATTTTATATCACAACTGTAACATATCCCTTTTTCTCTTTTTTCTTCCAATTGTTGTGGTGTCAACCTTGTACATTGTGGAAGGCTAAGAGTGAAAACACTTCCATCTTTATGGTTGTGAGTGGTAAGATTCCTTGTTTCCATAAATTTTCTATCATTTTTTCTTGCCAACCTGAATGCCTTCTCCAATGAATCAAGTTCCCAAAGATGAACCTCATGTTGGATGTTGTCCTTTAAAGTCCCTATGAAGACATCAATCCTATGCTCCTCTATAATATCATTTACCCTTATATTCAATTTTTGGAAGTCCTCAATGTGCTCCACCATTGACCCCTTTTGTTTAGGATTTATCAATTGGTTAAAGAAGGTGTTTCTCTTTGTATCCTCATAATGTTCTATCATTTCCTCCGTGAAAATTGACCAAGTGACAAGTGATTTACAAGAAAACATCCCTCTATACCATACAAACTGATTCAGTTCTAAATATAAAGATGAAATACACACATTTTGTGTGTTTTACATGTCATGTAGATCAAAATATTGTTCCATCTGTAGTATCCAAGTTACCAGATCATTGCCATCAAACTTCCTCATATCTTCCTTTTTGTCATTAGGAAGCCTTTCTTGTAGCAACTTTGTCCAACCTTCCTTCAAACCTTCCCTGTGTTTCTTCAAATATTCCATGTTTGCTTTTCATTTTGATTCTATACCATTGATCTTAGCTTCCATGCCATAGGTAAAACCATTTATCTTCGCTTACTAGGTGTTTCTATTTTCTTTATTCGAGTCATTCTTTTTCTTTCTTTTAGGAGCTTAATCTTGAAATGATTGTAACTCTATAATTCTAGATCTCCAAGTTCTGAAATTTCGTCCTGTGGTAGTCCTTGGAGTCCTCTTTCCAACCCCATAAGTCTGATCGATATTAGATTCTCCAAGAAAGAGTTATGCCAAATCTCCCACGATGGCCTGATTATATACTAGTTCAGTAGAGCGAAATTGTATGAAGTGCCACATGTCATTGTTTCTACCTTCAGCCCTGAAAATGATACCCAATAAACTACAGTTCGTCCTCTTTCTGTCACTTTTTACGAAATTTGAATCTGATGCTCAAAGAGAAATTTATGAGAATTTTCCCAAGGTCACATGTTTCCGATGGAATTCGGGAGCTTGCAAAAATCCTAACTTCCTCAGTTCATATCTCTAAAAATATAGAGAGACAATATCTGAAATTCAGACACAAGGTTAATAAATATTTTGGCTCAAATGGGTTTATTTTTAGCTTCTGAAGCTTCGTAGAAAAAAAGTTATAGCAAAAATACCACGATGATCTATTTGAAGCAATGAAACCCTAGAATCCAAAGCTCTGATACCAAATGTTATGAAACCAACTCACAAAATAGAAGAATAGATAGATCAACTACTTGAAAATAAGCCTTTTTGATGGGGTAACCTCCTTTTTTTTTTCCAAAGAAAAAAGCGAACTTTTTTATAAGAAGTAAAAAAGTTACAAGCAGATGAGTTAACATTCTGAAGTGTTCTGCCTAATAAAAGGCCAGCCTCCTCTAGAGAGGATCATCAGCACCCCTACATCGTGCTGCTCAAAAAGGTGCACATGCTCTCGGCCTAGACAGCCGTACCCAAAGGGAAAAACATGGTCAGAAGTCCGAAATCCAACTGGGCCTCCTTTCAAGAGGAAAACAACCCAGCTGATCCCATACCGATATATAATATCCGCAAAAAGCTCTAAAACCCAGAGCAACATAGTATAAGAAGGTGAACCGAAACTACATAGTAAAAACATATGCCACCAGATTTCCTATGAAAGACAGAACATCTAGTGCATATAGCATAAAAAGAGAAACATCTATGCATATGGAGGATGATCCGACACACGGATCTGATCCTGGATCTGTTCGATTATTCTCCACGAGCCCAAATTTTGTTGAAGACCTGCCTTAGAAAGCCCATCTGCAACCTCATTGAATTCCCTGTATATGTGTTCAATGGAAAAAACATTAAACTGCTGCTTTAAGGATTGTATTTCTTCTAAAAGAGGCAACAACATATAATTCAGGCATCTGAATTTCCCAACAACCCAGTTTATAACATTCATAGAGTCTCCATAAATCTGAATAGTGAGGATATTTTTTTGAATGAGCCAACAGAGCAGAAGTTTTAAAGCAGAGAGCTCAGCGAAATTATTTGAGCCCATTCCAATTCCTACTGAAGCCTTGAGAGAGTGTGAATTATCTAAGTGAATGCAAATCCCAGCACCCGTGATATTATTTTGTGCGGCACCGTCAAAAAAAGCCCACGGAATCCCCTCCCTGATATTGGGTGCTTTCCTCTGATTATGATTGTCATGGTCCTCGTCCACGGGAATGCTGTCAAGAATGGCGGTACTTTGAATGGCCACTGCTGCCACGGGTGTCAACTTTTCTCTGAAGATACTACGATTCCTTGCAATCCAAACACCCCAGCAGATAATAGGGGGCAGATTTCTCAAATTCCTCCCCTGAAAATGGTTCCACCAGAATTCCCAGGCTGCATTCATACTGACCCCTTCCCATCTTAGTTTTACATTAAGGAGCCTTTCTGCTTCTAGCCAAATCTGTTTTGTAAACGGACATAGCAGAAAAAGATGATCAATGGTTTCGACATCCGCGAAACACAAAGGGCATCTTCCAGGGCCCTGTTTGAAGCGCGCTTGGAGAACTTCCCAGGTAGGAATCTTATGGTTTAAAGCACACCAGAAAAAAATTCTAGATTTTTTTGGGCATTTTAACTTAAACAAAGGTTTGGACCACCAAACAGGAGGGTTCCATCCTTTATTCTTCATCAAGAAATTATACCCAGCCTTTGGGGAGTAGAATCCAGTTTCAGCATGTGCCCAGACAAGAGAATCTGGCCTATCCTTTATTCTGACATTTGATCTTCTCAACTCCTGAATAAACCGCTGCCAATCATTTCTCCAGATGACATTTAGTCCTATCTCATCTTCAGTCTTCCAAGCCTGACCCCAAATAGAAGACTGCTCCATACTAGCAATCTGACTTAAGCACCTTATACCTAAGTCATCCAGATGAGTAAGCAATCCAGGGGATAGGGCATAATCCTCGCTGCAACCAACCCACGGATCTCTGCCAATCCTCAATCTTTCTCCATTCCCGACCCGCCATGCCAGCCCTTGTTCGATTATCTTAAAAGCCTCCGAAGTGGCTTTCCAGATGACTGAACAGTTCCTCCCTTTCTTATTAGGCCGTCTTATCCAGTCTTCAAGCGGAGTGGGATCAACGTATTTCCTTTTTACCACCTTAGTCCAAAGATTCTCCATAGTAATGATTCGCCATCCTGATTTAGCTGCTAAAGCCTGACTAAAATCAACAAGATTTTTCAACCCCCATCCTCCCCAATCTTTTGGTCTTGCGATCTTATCCCACGCCACCCACGGGAGTACGGACTCCTCCTTGGATCCTGACCAAAGAAATCTGCTGCATAGCTGTCTTATTTTGTGAAGGGTTCCTTTGGGTATCCATGTCAAGGCTGCCCAGAAAACTGGAATGGCCTGCAGTACTGAATTCACCAGAGTTAGCCTACCTGCCCTCGACAGCCACTTGAAGCTCCAATGGGAAATTTTTTGTTCAATCTTTGCTACTAACCAGTTCCAATCCTGCTTTCTGTAGGATGTTGGCTTGAGCCAAAACCCCAAATATTTAAAGGGCTGCTCCATATTACATGTTCCAAAGGGCAGAAGGGCCACTATTGAGATCTCCTCTTGCCTACTAAAGCCCTCAAATATAAGTTGAGACTTTCTGTCATTTATTTTAAGCCCTGTAGCTTTCAGGAACAGATCAAGAATAGACTTTATTTCTAATATTTCAGATATATTCCCATTTGAGAACAGCAGAATATCATCAACGAAAAGCAGATGTGTAATGAACAGGTTAACAGCAACTTCCAAACCTTTGATCAAACCTGAATTTTTTGCCTTTGAGATAAGTCTGCTTAGACCTTCAGCCGCGAGAAGAAAGAGCAGGGGGGATAACGGGCACCCTTGGCGAAGTCCTCTTTGACTCTTGAAAAATTGGGAAGCAGCTCCATTTATCAGAACAGCAAAGTTTACATTGGTGATGCACCCCATAATCCATCTAATGAAACCCACTTGAAAACCAAGGTGAGTCAAGAGCATCTTGAGATATGTCCAGCTGACTCGATCATAAGCTTTGGAAAGGTCTATTTTGAGCACTGCCCCTTTCTTGTTTGCCTGCCTGAGACTGTGAATGGTTTCTTGTGCTACCCCGATGGCTTCATGAATCTGCCGCCCGTTCAGAAACCCAAATTGTTCCTTTGAAATATAGCAGGATAGAATAGGCTTCAAGCGAACCGCAATAATCTTTGCTATAATCTTGTATATGGTATTGCACAGAGAAATAGGCCTGAAATCTTCGAAAGAGTCAGGATCTTCTTTTTTTGGAATTAGGGCAATGAAAGTTGCATTAAACGGCCCAAATATTTCGCCTTTAATTCTAGACTCCTCCACCACTTCAGTAAGTTCTGACCCAATGGATTCAAAAAAGTGAGTGTAGAGTTCTACAGTCCATCCATCCGGTCCTGGGCTTTTGTCTTTTGCCATGGACTTTAAAACACTCTCAACCTCCTCTTTTGATACCTCTCTAAAGAGGTCTTCAGCCTCCTCCTCCTCCACGAAACGAGGAAAAGCTTGAGCAGTTCTTATGATTTCAGGTAAATTAATACCCCCTGGATCAGAAAATAGAGCCTGAAAGTGATCTTTCCCCATAGTAGCCAGATCCTCAAACGTGGATGCCTCCCTACCTTCCGAGTCCCTCAACTTCCAAATAGTATTTGCATTCCTCCTCCCTTTTGCATAATTGTGAAAAAAATTTGTATTTTCATCCCCTGCTTTCAACCAGATAGCTCTGCTTTTCAATCTCCACTCTTCTTCTTTATCCAATAAAATCTTCGCCCTTTTCTTTTCCAACTCCAGGATTTTCTCTTTTGATTCCAACGATGCATAGGCATCAGATTCTGGGTCTTCAAGGACCTTCAGAGAGTCATCGATGCTTACTAAGTCTTCAGATTGTTTTCTCCTTCTATCTGAGGCCCATTCAATGGTTGCTTTCTTAAGTCTTTTTAAGTTTTCCATGAACCTCCCAGCTTTGCTCCCCACATACTCAGGCCTCGGATGTCTCCAGGTTTCATTGAAAAGCTTTATGTAAGAGTCCTCCTGGAGCCAATGAGCATTGAATTTGAAGGGCGCGGCCGGCTTAGGGGGAGGCTTTGAGAACTCAAGGAGAATGGGAAAATGATCTGAATTCCCACCTTCCCCAACCCACTGCCTGAACAACGGAACCAGAGATGCCAATCTTTCGCTGATGAGAAACCTATCCAACCTTTTAGCAATTCTATGCTCCCCAGTCCTTCTGTTCCTCCAGGTTGGTTTGGCTTTTATAATGTTTACATCAATCAGCTGATGAGACAAAAGGGCATTTGAGAAGAAATCAGTCAAGGGATCCTCCCTTGCAAGCGGTCCCCAGGCTTCAGAAGTCCCCATAGAAAAATTAAGATCTCCTCCTATGATGAGATTCTTGTCATGAATCAACCTTTTTGAGAGGAACTCATTCCAGAACATAGCCCTTCCCAGACATGGCCCATAGACATTTACAACTGTCAATGGGATATCAAAATCAGGAGACACAACCTCCAAACCCAACGCATTTGGGAGTCCCCATGAGGTTAACACTTTCAGCTTTCCTTTTTTAAACCCTGTAGCAATGCCTCCCGAGTGTCCTGAGGCATCCACAGCCATGAAATCCCATCCCGGAAAGAGGGAGCAGAGAGATGCTTCAATTTCAATACTTTTGCCTAAGGTCTCCTGGAGGAAAACTATGTCAGGGTTACAGCGAGAAATGAGTTCTTTAAGAGCTAGTTTTTTAGGTTTACTAGCTAAACCCCTACAATTCCATGAAAGACAGATCATTTAATAACCGTCTCAGGGGGTTTTGCTGCTCTAAGCGCCCCAGGAATTGTCATCTGCTTCCCATCAGCAACATCAAAAATTGCTTTTTCTTGAGTTTTAGATAGAATTGATTTTCTCCCTCTGCTCTTCTTTGAAAGACGATTTGGGGTCTCAAACCCTAAACCTCCTACCGGGTCCATAAACTCATTCGGGACAACCGGCTTCTTGCTTAAAGATCTCAGGTTATAGTGCCGGGCTACAGAGGATGGCCCAGCACCGATCCCCAAAGGGGGGAAATCCTCACCACTCAGATTTATGGAGTCTGACTCAATAGATAGATTGTCAATTTTTTTCATCACATCATTACAGTTGTTCAACCCAGAAAGCCCCCCAATACAAGAATCAGATATAATAGTAGAATTCTTTAAAGCAGGTGACGGCATACCCGATTGATCGCAAGTGGTTTCAGCATTCGGCTCCATAGGAGTGTCCACCATCGGCTGACTATCTGCAAGGCCCACCGGATCTCCCACCTCCTTTGGAAAATCTGCCGCTGTCTGATGGAAATGGTCCTCCACATTTTCCCCCGCGCGAAATGGCTCCTCTACCTGAAACTCCTCCTGCCTCATATGCTCTTCCCATCCCTCAGCCTCCTTTTGCATCCTCCTCCTCCGCCTTCCCAGCGGGCAGTCTCTCGCCAAATGCCCATATTCATGGCATCGGTGACAACGAAACGGAAGGTGTTCGTAATCAAGCTTCTGATCAATTCTGTAATCCTTATAGCGCAGAGGTATAGATTTTGCCAGGCCCTCCTTTGGATTGAGTCTTACCAGGATCCTTGCCACTCTTTTCTCAAAAGTTTGCAAATAGGATCTATCTGCATCCAGATAAGTCCCCAACACATTCCCTATCGACTTGAAAACCGAGTCCGCCCAAAGATACGGGGGAAGATTTGGTATTCTTACCCAAACCGGGAACTCGTCCATCCTCTCTGTTTCAGCATCAAAGAGTGGCGTCCATCTCTTGAAAAAAACCGGCCTATTCCCATATGCCCAGTTCCGCCCTTCGACCCACTCCATAGCCTCCTTACTGTCGAATCTGACCATAAACCAACCCTTGACAAGCGCATTTGATTTAAATGTGGCCGCCGGAGTACCCGACCACTGGTTCTCCGCCCATTGCCTAAAGGCTATACCTGAGACTGGCTGTCCTCTAATTCTGCCCACAAGCGTGACCTCAGCCACATCAAGCACATCCTCAACCTGTACATCCATCCCCAGAACCACCTCTGCAATCTCCCTTGTCTTCAAAGGTTTTGTTTTCTTCCTCTTCCCCCCTGTCCTTCTTACTTCAGATTCGTCAAGCTTATCCCCAGGTTCCTGGGGTTGTTCATCTTCTCCCCTCCGTTCCCCTTCTTCCGCCCCTTCTGCATGCTCAATCCCTTTGCTTGCCGAGGCCTCGACAAGACCTGCAATCGGACTGCCACCACTCCCTGCCCCCGCGAGGTCATGAAATATTCCGGCACTTTCACCCAACACCTGCCTGGCGTCTCTGTCCGCTTCAACCACCTTTGGCCCAGAAAAACCCTGCTCCGTTTCCTTAGGAAACAGATCCCTATTGACCGCAAACAAATGGGAGCTCCTCCCGGATTCGGTCCTTGAGGATTTTAAACCCCCAACAGGCCTCCAGACGCCAACATTTTGAACCGAATTAATAATATCTTCTAGACCCCCAGATGGGCAGAAAATTTTTGATGGAGAGAGTGACTTACCAGACTGCGGAATAGAAACCTTGTCTTCCCAGGAATGTGTCTCTGCTATGGTGGAGTCCTTCACAGGTTCTTTCCCAAGAGGGCCCAGAAACCCCGACAGATCCCAGCTTTCTTCCGACAAAACCTTGGCGTAGCTGGAGACTCTAGATGCATCCCCCGCGCCCGTAGCAGCTCCTAACCCTTCTTTCTTGCCTGTTAACTCTCCCCGAGTCTGTGCGGCGAACTCTCTACCCCAAACCGTTATCAGGTCTTCAGGAGAAGGGTCTAGCTCCAACGCCTCGCTCGAATTTACCATGGTTTTAATGTAGACCGGAAATAGAACCTTTCAACCGCTGCCCGAGACAAACGCTGGGGAAACCGCTTACAGGTAACAATCTCAGTAAAGCAGCTGGCCTGGACAGTAAAAACTTCCAAGAAGGGCACAGAAAAGTAAAATATCTGAAACCACCTCCGCGACCACCTAAACCAAACCCAACAAACCGCCTACTTGGAAGGGGTTTTCTTCCTCCAGCCGTCGTCATCACCTTTGACCCATGCCGAAAACCGTACTGTCGCCAGCTGCAACCCCCGTACCTGCGTGTCACCAGCTCAGACCTGCATTACCTAGGCCTAGGGCCTAGGGTTCCAGGATCGAAACCCTTCCTGGGTAACCTCCTTTACATTAAACAAATGAACAATTCTTGGATGATACAAATGAAAACACCTCCTTTTTATATATAGGAGTCTAAGGGGTTACAATATAATCAGAGTCGACATAACAATAATAATGTAAGGACACAACAATAATAATGGTGGGCTTCTATGGGGCACAATAATAACAATATGGGGACTAGATGGGCACAACAATATAATAAGGGGTTGCACTAATAATAATAAGGGGTTACACTAGTAGTATAGGGACCTAACACAGGGTTGTGAGGGATCATTCTCGTGGAGGAATGATTGCTTATGCGGTGACATGAAGAGGTTCCTAGCTATGAGGAATCAAGTAGGAAGAGTTATCATGACAAATATATGAGGTCAGTATCATGTGGATATGAATTGACATTTTATGCTTGTATTATGCCTATGTTTATGCTATGGACAAGTTGCACCAAGGGATGCATCAACAAAATGAAATTTGTGTGGTCCATGGCATGCTAGGCTAAGCATGGATGGTGGAGAGACACTGAAAGCAAGGTTGCTTGGTAGAGACAGTGTGGTTTTGGATGCGTGGCACTGTTGTTGTGCATATGTTGTATATGTTGTCCATGTTGCATATATGATGTTGTGTGCATGCAATGTTGTGTATATATAGTGTGTGTGCGTGTTGTTTATGCAACGTTATGTATAGGGTAGTACCAATAGTGTTGTGCAAATATTGCATATGCAGTGCTAGTTATAGATAGTGCTATGTACATGTTGGATATGTGGTGATTTATACATATTGTATTGTGTGCATGATGGATATGCGGTGTTGTGTGCATATGGTGTTGCACGCATGTTGGATATGCAGTGTTGTCTACATAGGGTGTTATGTACATGTTGTATATGCAGCGCTATGAACATATGGTGTTGTGTGTATGTTGTATATTTGGTACTATGTACATATGGTGTTGTGTGCATGAATGTACATGTGGTGTTGTGTGCATGTGGTGATGTGTACATGTTGTACATATGGTGCTATGTGCAAGTGGTGTTGTGTACATGTCATGCATATGGTGTTGTGTACATGTGGTGTCGTGTACATGTCATGCATGTGGTGTTGTATACGTCTGGCATTGTGTACAAATTATACAAATGGTACAATGTACATGTGGCATTGTGTACACATTATGCAGGTGGTGTTGTGTACATGTGATGTTGTGCACACGTTGTGCTTGTGGTGCTTTGTATAGGTGGTATTATGTATGTGTTGTACATATGGTATTGTGTGCATATCGTACATGTTGTGTTGTGAGCATGTGGTACTATGTATGTGCATGGTGTAGTTGTGGTATCGTGACATGTGTACTTGTTGTGTTGTACTTTGTGTAGTACATGTATTGTGTTGTGTTGTACGCCATGTGTAGGTACATGTATTGTGTGGTGTTGTACATCAGGTATAGATGTATTGTGTTGTGTTGTACATCGGGTATAGATGTATGTGTTGTGTTGTATGTCAAGTGTAGGCACATGTATTGCATGGTGTTGTATGTCATGTGTGGTTGTATGGGTGTGATGCACACTATGTGTATGTGCACATGGTTGAGGAGAAGGAATTGGGTGTTTTTCAAGTGTGGCATATGATCTAGAGTGCATACGAAATAAGGACAAAGGTAGAAGATAAGGTTTGATTGAAGGATAAGTATCGATATTTTATTTCAATTTTATTATGCATGTGATTTATGATTCTGGTCTATGATGATTACATATGATCTATAATTCTGATTTATGATGGTTACATGTGATTTATCATTTTGATATATGATGGTTGTGTTTTGAGCTAACCTGATGTGATATGTTTATAAATGATGATTTGGTCAAAGATTATAGATTGACTTGTTGTGATAGGAAACAAACAGAATCGCAAGTATACCATATTGACGGGCCACCAATGAGGTATGATGTGAGGTTATTTCAATTTATTTTGAATCTAATGGAGATTATGGGATTTGGTATAGGAAAGCATGAAATTCCTAGTTGGGTGGTTGAAATTGACTACAAGAATTTGCAACAGCAAAAGGAATTGGAAAATGCAACAATATGCTGGTAAAGTATTCAGGAGTAGGGCCATTATGGGACATTGTTACCCAATAGTGTCCATTGATTTCCATGAGCATGCTATGACTGGTATGATGGTTTTAAGGCAGGGATATACCTTGGTTTTTGTATCTTTCGATGTGAGGAAGCCTTGCCAAGGGATGGACTGCTCGGGATGGGGGTTCTAGTGGAACTTGGAAGGTATGTGATTACATAGAAGGGGGGACCGATTGTCCGAGGGACTGTGTAGCAGAGAAGGGAAGGTCGAGGATGGATTTGTTTTTCTCATTAACATTTCCATATGGAATCAGATGCATATTGTGAGTGTGCTCTGGAACAATGAACTGGTAACTATTCACTGAGAGGACAAGTGGCATAGAATTATAGCACTGGACATTGGATGCAGATTTGACCTTGCAGTGGATTCTGGACTTCCTAGGAAGGAGGTATATCCTAGTATTACTTGAGGGTGGGGGTGTGAGCCTTTGGATTCCCTTGTTGCGGATGTAGGCATCATATCCTTTTATTTGTTGGTTGAGAAAAGGTGCAAATGTGTATATGTTTGTATTATTGTATGTTACAAGCTAGATTTATAAAGCTCCATAAACAATATGGTTATTTGCTGGTTGAAGCAAATGTGTATGTGTGTATATGTGGTTGTTATTGTAATACCGTAATGAGTTGTGTTATAAAGCTCCAACAAACGGTATGTTTGTCATGTTTCAATAGTGGTCATTGTAAATACTGAAAATAGTAGTGTTATAAGGCTCCATAGGCAGTATGTTTTATTTTTAGTAGTTTCTTGGTTATAAGTGTCATTGAACACCAAGGACAGTGTTCCCCCAAGGGGGAGGGTTCTGTAATAGCCTTGGTTAAAATTCATGTAAAAATATATAAGACCATAATCATGGGACACATATTCCAAGCTGAATGGTGGGAAAAACATCCTAGTCAGTGTTCATTCAGTTTAACATGGCTAAATGAAATTGGAAAAGGAAATGGCAAAGGCTTTGGAAAGGAAAATGGTATTTTGGTACATTTATTTATGAAAATAAAGGAAATTAGGAGAAAATGGAGGTGAAAGGTCACAAGGTGCATGTGAGGAGGAAATTGAAGGAAAATAATGGAAAATGAAGAAAATAGAGGCCTCGTTGATAAAAAGGCTTTTGAGAATTAGTGGGTAAGCTTGGTTAGCTTAGTTTTGGAGCTCCCTCTCTCTATTCTCTCTCTCATACTCTTGGACACTTAGAATTTTCTTGGAGCACTTTTAGAGGAGTGTGGCATACTTTTAGTTTTGGAGAAAGAAGGAAAAGGAAGAGCAAGAAGGTGCAAGAGGACATCGGGATCAACAACTATGACGGGTTTTTCTTGCAGGTCCCGAGTTGCATGTATGTTTTCCTAACTATTTTCAGTATGCAGGGCGAATGCATGTGGTTTATTGGTCATGATCTCTCACTTGCATGGATGATTTCCTCGATTTACAGTGGATTGTCGAGTCTTTCCATTTCCTAGATAGTCATGGATATTGTGGGTTTAATCCTTGTTTGTTTTGGTTGTGATCCGGATTTAAATAGGAATGCAAAAAATTACAGAGATAACCATAAACACAGAGATGCAGTGGAAATAATACTTCATTTCATTAATGTAAAATACTGAAATATGCTTACAAACAACAATGGAAATAAACCGGCTAGGGCGATGTAGCTTATCTCTGAGAAGAGATGTGGCGGCTAAATGCCTCTGAACTGTGTTACAATGAGGCTCAAAGGCCTATTTATTGTTTAGAAACAATGGAAAGCCCTTAACATCCCAAAACCTAACCCTAGAAGATGAAACGCCAAATTGTGGGCCCCGTTTTGGGTAAGTTGGTACATCAACTTCCCGGGGTCGTAACTTTGGTCGTAACTTTGGCACCCGATCTTCGTTTGACATGTACAATAGCTCGTTAGAAATATCTATTCGAGTACTACAACTTTGGGAAGAGAAACATCGGTACATGGACCCATGTTGCTCCCAAAGTTCCCAAAAAACATCGTTTAGGGCCTCAAAACGGCTCCAGAAGTTTAAGACCTGAAAAACTGCTAAAAATAGTAAATTGTGCTACAATTACAGAAACTGAAAAACTGAAAGAGACAATCGTGGGGGTCCAAATGGGATAGGTGGGTGGCCACCAACATCCACTTGGATCATTCCTCCCCCCTTAGGAAGCAATGGTCCCCATTGCGTTGAGTTCCTCCATCTGCTGAACTTGATCCCTAGTGAGTTGTTCTGCAATCTCGAATGTGTCCAGTAATGGTGGGAAGCATGGTCGAGGGTAGTATACATTGAACACTTGGTGAGGGTGAAGGAATGGAGGAATGTTGTGCTCCAAAGCATTATTTCCCACAACCTTAGTAATGGTGTAAGGACCATGTCGGCCTGGTCGGAGCTTCTGATGGGCTCTTGTAAGGCGTTCTTTCTGCATATGCAACCAAACTTTGTTGCCCACATGAAGCTTGTTTGGTACCCCTATGGGTGAGGAGAAGTTGTTCATGTGTTCTTTCATGACCGTATCCCTTTGTTGCTGCTGCTGCGTGGAGGAACCCTTTGCGGGGGTCATGGATGTGGTGACTATATTCCCCTTACTTTGAGAGCGAACTAGATAGAAAATGAATTTCCTAGTCTGGGGGATGAGCTTGCTACCTTTCTTGGCAATGATCAAAGAGGCGGCACTACCTCCGGTATCCTGTATAATGAATTGTTCAAAGAAATAATGGCAGTGCGAGGCCTTGACTCATACACAACATGTCGCCTCCACAAGTTTGGTTGGCCTAATAATACATCACAAACATCTAGAGGTGTAACATCACACAATACCTCGTCTGTGAAGGGCTTGATGTTGTAGGGAAGGCGACACTGCTGGCGAACTTTGAGATCTCGTCCTTCATGAAGCCACCTGATACTGTATGGCTGCGGGTGTAGTGTAGTCGGTAGGTCCAACCGTTTCATGACCTCTGCTGAAATGAGGTTCTTTTGGCTGTCATTGTCGACAATGAATTGCAACAGCGAACCCTTCACCCACATCTGTGAGTGGAAAAGATGCTCCCCCTCCTCTGGATCTTCGGGCTCATTCTTCTGGATCTTGGCGGTGGAAATAGTGACACTGGGCTCCACATCAATGATCTACTTCCCTTTGCCATTCCCCTTGTTGGGTTCTGACTCAGGGTCAGAACATGCATTTGATTTGGAAGCCTTCAACTCGGCCACCAACAACTACTTGGTCCGAAACTCACTTGTGTTGTGAGTGGGGCTCTTGTGGAACTCACACCACTTTCCTGTGTCCTTCTTTGACTTCGTGGTGCTGCTCTTTTCTTGTGGCTTCAACGAGTTGTCTTGGGTCACCCTGCTTTGGCTTTGTCCTTTGGTCTTCAGATTTGCAGATCTAAAGTCTCGCTTCTTCTGTTTTAACTTTTGCTTGATTTTGACAGTGTATCAGTATGTTGTGCCGAGCAAGGAGATGTTTAGGAACTCCATCTCTTCCTGGATGTACTTGTGTAGGCAACCGCAATATTTGAGTACCAAATGCAGCTCAAAATATTTGATACCCAATTGTGTGCAAAGGGTATGAAAAATGTTTGTGAAATCTAGCACATCTTGGTCCCTTCCCTGCCGCAGCGTGGTCCACTTTATGTATTTTTCCTCGTAGCTTTTGACAGGGTACTGATCCTTGATGGCATCCTGGAATGAATCCCAAGTGGATGCGGCTAAAAATAGTGAGCCTATATTTTAATCCTTCTGCTCGCAGTAGGTTTCCCACCAGTCCTTGATGTGGGGGGCTGCTTTGAGAAGAGCGAAAACAATCTTTCCCGACTCGAAAATTCATGAACATAAAAATACCCTTCTAGCAGATTTAACCATTTATCTATGGCATATGTATCTATTTGACCCTCAAAGATGGGGATTTCAAAATTAACTTGTACCTTAAAGGGTGTGGTGTTTCCAGAGTAGTTGCTGGAAGATGATGTGTCGCCTCTGGGTAGCCGCTGAAGGATCTGCACAAAACTATCCATCATTGCGTTCCTTTTTCGCTTGAGGGTTTCTTCGAGCAAGATTTTGATAGGATATCCTACCCCCTCGTCTTTATTTTCATCCTCCATGGGAGGCTGTTGGGATTCGCAAGGCTGGTCTTGCAAAGGTTTGACCAGTTCAAGCCCTAACTCCTTATATCCCAACCTCGTTGGGGACATGCAAAGAAAAATAGATAAAACGCAGACCGCTCTGATACCATTGATCCGGATTTAAACAGGAACACAACAAATTACAGAGATAACCATAAACACAAAGATTTAGTGGAAATAATACTTCATTTCATTAATGTAAAATACTGAAATATGCTTACAAACAGCAATGGAAATAAACCAGCTAGGGCGATGTTAGCTTATTTCTGAGAAGAGATGTGGTGGCTACATGCCTCTGAACTGTGTTACAATGAGGCTCGAAGGCCTATTTATTGTTGAGAAACAATGGAAAACCCTTAACATCCCAAAACCTAACCCTAGAAGATGAAACGTCAAATTGTGGGCTTCATTTTGGGTAAGTTGGTACATCAACTTCCGAGAGTCGTAACTTTGGCACCCGATTTTCATTTGACACGTACAATAGCTCGTTAGGAAGATCTATCCGAGTACTTCAACTTTGGGAAGAGAAACATCAATCCATGGACCCATGTTGCTCCCAGATTTCCCAAAAAATGTCATTTAGGGCCTCAAAACGGCTTTGGAAGTTCAGGACCCAAAAAATTGCTAAAAATAGTAAATTGTGCTACAATTATGGAAACTAAAAAACTGAAAGAGATAGCCGTGGGGGTCCAAATGGGATAGGTGGGTGGCCACCAACATCCACCTGGATCAGGTTGGTTCTCATGTTTCCTTTAGCTTGGGTTGAGTTATTAATTCCTAGAATCCATGTGACAAATTGGGTTGAGTTAATAGTCCTGGAAGCATTGGTTAGACAAACGCTCTGGAAGCCCTAGGTGGGTTGAGTTACTAGTCTTGGAAGCCCTGGTTGTACAAATGATCTAGAAGCCCAGAATAAGTTGTGGGTTGAGTTACTAGTCCTGGAAGCCTTGGTTGGAACAAATGCTCTAAAGCTCTGGAAGGCTTGGGTAGAGACCAGTTTGATGATGGTTTTGTGATGTCTGGCCGTGAGGTGGAATCACTGTTTGATGGGTTGAGGTGGTTTGGCCTATGGAAGCCTTGGATGGTTTTGGATTTATTTGTTTTATGAGATCCCACATTCATGCTTGGAATATGGCACGGGGGTGAATGGTTGAAGAGGTATTTGGCTCAGCCATTCTACAGTCGGGTGGAATGTGGTAGTCCCATACCATGTTGGCTGTTGCATCATTAATATGAGGTTATTTCTCCATGTTATCTCATGAGCATTATACTGTTTTATATGTGGATTATGTGGTTGTTGTTTCCTTGGTATTTATGTTGTTATTATGCTAGTTATGAATAAGTACTATGACAGTGGCTATGTATGGCTCTCATCATTTTCTTACTTGTAAATGAATTAACAATGTATCTATGACCTAATGGATGAAACTGTAGCTAAAGTGATAAGGAAACAATGCCTTATAATGAATCTCAGATAAGAATGAGACCCCTATGCTTAGATCTATCATTTACACCTATAGGTTGCACTAATGCCAAGTGTTTGACAAAATGTCAATCCCGATTGGGGATTCTCAGGCCTAGTCCTAGATTTAATCTTTGGTTTATTAGTCTTGTCATCATGCATTTAATGGATTCCAAAAGTTACAGCAAGTTATGGGCAATGGCTAGAATTCTAGGCTTGAAAAGTGCCTTAAATTCCTCAAACTCTGGCATCGGTCTTCTGGAAATAGTCCCTAGATGTAGGCATGCAGGCTTGTGGGAGTGTCTAGAGCTCTTTGGATGTTAGTATGCCCATAGCATGGGAGTGTCTAGAGGTTTAATAACTTAAAAACTTAGTGGGACCTAGGGGCTAGCTAGCAGAAAGGTTGGGATGGTTCCTAAGGGTCCTATTTCCGATATTGGAGTTCTGTGTGGTGTGTTTTTGTCAGTTCCACTTCCTTAATGTGACGTAGGAGGCCAAATCATATCATAGTAACTTCTCATCACATGTTTACCCCAGTTGGCCAATTACTTGGGTAGATGTGGGAGGAGGGTGTTACATTTATGGTGTTTACTCCCCCTGTCTTTATGATTCTTCCTTCCATGTCCTATTCTACCACCTCTCCCTCTAGATGAATCTTATGATTGAATCTTGTCTCTCTGTGCAAGAAACATTGATTCATCAGGGATTTGAGAAGTTTTCCTCTGCTTCCCAAAAGCTCTCTCCTAATTTTAAAACTTCTCCACAAGAGAGATACCAAATTCTAATCAAGCTTGTCGTGTCCTTACTACATGACATAGGCATGACTATTTTCTATTGTGTGCATTTGAAAGACCCAATCTTTCTATGAGACCATTTCCTATTGCATACATCTATAAGACTGTTTCCTATTGTGTCATCGTACATGACCATTTTCTTGTTTCTAGCTCACTCGGACTAGAAGTAGTATACAAAAATATTATGGGTCATGTACTTATACCAAATATTGCATACCAATTAAATCTTTCCTAAAAGGAACATCATCCTTTATTCCTTTCTTTGGCTACTTCGATAACTACAAGTTGGGTATGGGAGACAATTGTTAGAAAATTTCATACAGTTTAACATGGTACACATCATGTATTTTGTACCACTCCTCATCTACACATCTATCTCAATCCTTATTCAATTGTGTTAATTAGGATGTTGAGGGTTGCCATGGAGAGCAACAAAGATATCAAAGGAGTGTTTAAGACACTTGAGGTTGAGCATCTTCAGAGACTAGGTCTCAATGGGTTCGATACCTGCACTGGTACCTACACCCATAGTTGCTCCCAACATTTCTAATTTCCTCGACATTTGTCTACAAGTCATAAACAACAGATATTGTTGCAAGGTTATTGTAAGAGTTTTATAAACACAACATGTGTAACACTACCTCCCACCCTCTTAGATTCTCTGAGTTGAATGAGAGGTGTTACTTTGACCTAACCCAACTTCCAAGATCTCGTTATGGAAATGGTGTTACAAAATTTCTCCCTTTCCAAAGTTAGTGGAATCCACTTTTGATCTAGGAGGATCCATAATGGCCCAAAAATAAAAGTCCTCAAATCATAGTGAAATCGGGACCAGATCTAAGAGCTTGTCACAAGGAATCCAATGACGCAATCTGAGTTCGTATGTGAAAGTTATACCCAGTGAAAGTTGTGGCTAAACTTGGAAAAAAGGACAAAATTAGCTATGATCTAAACAAATTTGGACCATTGCCAAATTAGCGGTCCGACCAAAGTAGTAGGTATAGTTAGCACAAGTTCCGCTAAATCTAGATAAAGTTTTAGTTGTGGTTAAAGTTAGCAACACTGCCAAACCTGGTGACACCCTGCTAAACTTGGCAGTCATTTTTGGCCCAATTGTATGGGGCCACATGGCCCAATAAAATGGTGTCGCAGGGCACCTAGTCGAAAACCAAATACACCTGGTCAATCGACGGTTTGGCAGCATCAAACTTCGTCTTTTGAATGGTTTTTGGATCAACGGTTATAACAAATATTGCGGCGGTTTTTAATATATGTTTTATAAATATTCATTGGCAGTTTCAAGAAACATTATATCTATATATATATATATATATATATATATATATATATATATATATATATATATTGGTTGTAATGGTGATGGTATGTTTAATAGGCGGTTTGAACCATTATATTTGTATGCCAAATATTGCAATGATGACAGTTTCTATATATGTTAACGGTAGTTCAAACATCGGGCATTCAACGAATTTCAACAAACGGTTTTTTTTTTGTCTACAAAATGGCTCCACATGTGAGGTTTGAACCCACAACCCACCACAACCACAACATTTTATATATATCAGGTTAGTTGAGATGCCAGCCGAGTGTGCCCATACTTATAAATGGACTCGTTTCATTTAAACAATGTCATGAGCGGAGGAGCGCTAGAACCTAGAGCAAGAGCGGAACCAAGACAGTCCACAAAACCCTGAGGGTGTGGTTCCAAGGGGAATATTCCCCAAACTATTCCTAAAAAATCTGTTGTGGAATATGAATATTCTCTAGGGGGTCCAAAGATGAAGGTGGTAGATATAGTTGAGTTTATACTCATTTTACTCAGAATTTCACAATGATTTCACTGGTGCAGTCAGATTTGGGATTTGAGAAGCCCATTTTCAGGTCATCCTTATAAATGGAGGTATAATGATGTATTTTTCCATGTACTCATTTTCATTTTTGCTGAGATGAATGAAGAGGCCTCCCCACTATTGAAGCAAGGCCTGAAGACGTAGTCCACATTGGACAAACTCTGTTATCAAATATTGCGTGCATTATCTTTATGGTATTCTCTATGTTGCTTCTTCTTTAAGTGTTTGCATAAATGGTTTTTACATTCTCTTTCATGCATGTAACAACCCTAGGTTGATTTTCCATGTAAAAAAATATAAGACCAAGGTCATGGGACATGTATTCTAAGTTGAATTTTAGGAAAAACATCCTAGTGGGTGTTCATTCAGTTTATTATGGTTAAGGAAATTGGCAAAGGCATTGTTAAAAGCTTTTGAAGGGAAAAAAGACATTTATTTATGAACATAAAGAAAACATGAGAAAAGGAAAGTGAAATGTCACATAATTGCATGTGAGGAAAAATGAAGGAAAATTAAGAAAATAAAGGTCTCAATGATAAAAAAAATATTCTGAAATCAATTCACATACTTTTGCCAATTTAGTCTTTAACTCTCTAATTCATTCTCTCATTCTCTCATACTCTTGCACACTTAGAGAAATCTTCGAGAATTGTTGGCCATGCTTGGAGCACTCTAGTTTTCATTGGATTTGGAGAAAGAAGGAAAAGGAAGAGAAGGAAAGTGCAAGGGGACAACATGATCATCAACTATAGTGGGATTTCTTTGCAGGTATCAAGTTGCATGTT
Source organism: Pinus tabuliformis (assembly GCA_031772625.1). Taxonomy (NCBI): domain Eukaryota; kingdom Viridiplantae; phylum Streptophyta; class Pinopsida; order Pinales; family Pinaceae; genus Pinus; species Pinus tabuliformis. The sequence continues at coordinate 1,325,623,609 of CM062805.1, read as the reverse complement.
TTATTTCCTTGCTAGTTTTGGCATGTATGGTATATGAATATGATTATTTGGTTATGATATGTCATTGGCATGGAGGATTTCCTGGATTGACAGTGGTTTTTCCTAACCTTGCCATTTCCTGGATAGCCACGATGTTGTGGGTTTTCGACTTGTTGTTTCTGAATGGTGCTTAAGTTCCTTATGGTTGTGGGTTGAGTTACTAGTTCATGAAGTCGTTGGTTGGAACAAATACTTTAGATCCCTAGAACAACTTGGGTTGAGTTACTAGTCCTAGAGCCTTGGTTTGACAAACAATCTCGAGCCCTTGGTGGGTTGAGTTACTAGTACTGGAAAATTGGTTGGAAAAATGATATGGAGCCCTGGAAGGCATGGTTTGAGTTATTAGTTCCTAGAGTTACAGTTAGGACAAAGGCTCTAGGGGCATGGATAACTTGGGTAGAGACCAATCTGGTTGGTGTTAGTGATGTCCAACCATGAGGTGGGATCATTGGTCGAGGTTTGAGGTGATTATGCTTATGGAAGCCATGGTTTTTTTTTCTTGGTTTATTCCATGATGCTTGGAATATGGCACGGGGGTGATTGGCTAAAAGAGAGAATTTGTTCATCCCAATCTACGGTCGAGTGGTACATGGAAGTCCTTGAATTTGTTGGATTTTAATATGCTAGTAAATTTTATTTTCCTATTGTATTTCATGAGTATTTGTATGTGCTATTATGTGGCTTTAATGGTTGTTCTCTCATGGTTATTATTCTGGTTATATGTTGGTTATAAGCATGGCTTCATAACAAGTTCTAGTTATAACTCTTGACATGTTTTGATTAGTTGATGAATGGTTAATGAATGCATGAGCTAATAGATGTTATTGCAACTATTATGAGAGGGAATTAAACCTTCTTGATGATTCTCACATAAGTATTAGACCCCTATGTTTAAATATGCATTCATGACCTATAAATTAGATGTTCTCAATATCTTTGACAAAATGTCTGTCATGGTTAGGTCTAGTTAGGTCAAGTCGTTGATCAAGTTTTGTGTTAGAGTATTTTTCTTTGTGTCCTTTATTTTTCTAGAAAGTCTCATCAAGTTTTAGGCAGTGGTATGGAGACTAGCCCTGAAAAGTTGGCTCAAATTCTCGAACCGCACCCTCAGAACTGGGAAATCAAGGTTGCAGTCGCATGGAGGCAGTGTTATGCATACGACTAGAGGATAATAGGCACTAGCTTGTAGGCTTGTGCATGCGGCTGGGAGTCTAGGTCAGTGAAAAAGAAATCCATCTCAAGATTTGGGCACTTGGAGAGTTGTTTAGATCCTGCGGGTCCTATAGCTCCTGAGGAAGGTCAATAAAGTTTTAGTTTGTCGACTCCACTTCCTTAATGAAGCTAGGAGGTCGGGTCAAGTCACAGTATCTCCACCTCTCATGTTTACCTTGGTAGGATGGTGAAACTGGGTAGATATGGGAGGGGTGACTATGGGATGGTACCCTAACACGCTTCAAATACTTGGACTAGATAGGCAGAATATGTTCGCAATGCATGCATGATAGTTGTCTATGTGATTGTATGCATGCATTTTGATAGTCATTGTTGCAGTTTATATCATCATGATGCTAATGTGTTGGTTGAGATAAAGTAGGAGAAGCAATTTTTCAAGGTGAGGTTGCAGCATTGGACCTCTGGGTAAGAGCACATTGTCATATAGATTTGTATGTTGGGCACGTAAGTATGATGGTTAATGGTTGTGTATTCATTGTGGCTTATAAATGCATATAATTCTATTATATTTATGGTTGCATGCATGATAAATGATAGTTAATCAATGTGGTCATATGCACATGCATCAGATAGTCATGCATGATAGTTAACTTGTCGTTATTTGCATTACAGTTGTACACATGATGATTATGGTCATCACATTTAAGATCTTGACGTGATATGTATCATGTTGATCTAGATTGGTCTATGCAAATGGTTATGGTTATGATATTCAGATATGAGTTGATATACTTGTGATATTGTGTCATACTAATCTAGACTGGCTGTGTAGATGTGATACCCTCCCTTGGGATACATTCACGCATGAATTTGATTATGTTGTCTATATGGTTTATCTAACATGGTATGTTTACAGTTTGTTTGAATGTTTGATTAATTGCATGATATGAGTATGTGTCTATAAGATTGCATGAAGGGATGATTTTGTTTTGAATCAGTTGTACTAACATAATATGTCTCGAGACAATAATATGCACTTGAGTGCATGTGGGTGCTAGTTGTAGTATTATGACTAATGACTGTGAGTCGATTATGACATGGTTATTAGCCTTGGTAAAGGTTGATTTGAAATTAATAGACATGGTGTCCTGATCTTTGGGACGTGTGACTAACATGTGTGATAGTTGCAGGGCAACATTCTTAGTATTAGCATGACAAGGTAACGATTGTTTTGTTTATATAAGTTACAGTTGGGTGATGTGATAACACATTATAAGACTCAATTGTAGCAAGATAAAAGGTAAAATAAAGGAATTGGGTGAGAATTCCTTTGGCTATGTTTGGAAACCATAATTCCAAATGAATGGGTGCTTTTCATATAGGAAGTCTTCTTAACCTTGATTACATTTGACATTATGTGGATATGTGTTACATTCATGAACATGTATTTGACAGGTATATTAGCTAGTTTCTAGTTATAGATGGATTCGTCAAGGGAATTGGATTCCTTTGAGAGATGGCACGGATGTGCTTAGTTACAAGGCAACGTGCTTGGCACAACAAGGCAATGTAATCAGTATATTGTGATGTTTATTTATGCATTGATAGTTGTGTGTGCATGGCAATATGATGCAGGGAATTGCATGGCAAAGAGACTGCCATGAAATATTGAAGAAGGCTCGGGTTGAGTTTTCCCTTAGAAGCATTGGGAATCATGGGGTTGAGTCATAGTGTTTATTTCACGTTTTGTGCTTTCTGTGATTTGTGATTTGTTTGTGCTTGATTTGCGGTTTTGATTGTGTCTAGTGCATGGCCATGCCACCTTGTTTGTGGTTGCTTGGATTTTCATGTTTTCTCCTTGTTTGTTTCTTGTTCTTGCCTTATATATTTTGAGGGTCTTGGGAATTGGTTTGGGAAAGAGGAAAGTTAATGGAGCTCAGGGAGAGATGAATGAAACCCAATAGGTAATATAAGACCCAAATGAAGCTTGATGCATGAGTAAAGGGCAGATGAAGACAAGAATATGATAGCCAGTTGAACTAGTCGGTTCCATCAAGATAAATGGATGGTGGCAGGAAAATCATGAGAAAGGTAATAGGATAGGTAAAATAAATGGATTTGAGGCATCAGATCCCTTGGCTACGTTGGGAACTTTTATTCGCAATGTTGTGCATGTTGTGCACTGATAAAGGGAGTTCTCTTAACCTAGACCTTATGATATCTGGTAATTATGTTATGATCATGATTATGTTAATGTTTATATATGTATACATGTGGTGTCTGAAAGGGTCATCGATGATCATGATTTTCTTATGCTAATATATATATATATATATATATATATATATATATATATATATATATATATATATATATATAGATATGTTGTTTTTCTGATATGTTGTCAGGGATCATTATTATGGAGGAATGATTGCTTATGTAGGTGAATGGCATGAAGAGGTTCTTGGTTTTTGTTGAAGCCTCGAAAATCGTTGCTACAACATGGGGGAAAACCACTTGGTCTAGACCTTGGTTGGAAACTCCTTTTTCATTTGGTGTAATGGCTCTGATTGGGGATAATGGGACCAGTTTCCCAAAAAGAAATTTTGGTAATGTTGATGGGGTGATATATGATGTAATGGGGGAAAGATTTAGCTAAGTGTAATCTAATCTAAACTATTAATCACATGCATATATCCCAGTTTTAAACACTATCTAACTACAACTATACATGGGAATAAAAGTAAAATATGTGATCTACAATAATGTCCTATAGCAATTGGTAATAAAGATCATTCAACTGCAATAAGAAGTGAAATCATTTAACAATAATCATTTTGGATAAATAGTTAGCCAAAACTATTGTGAGAGATATATCGCATATAGAATCGTTCATGTATTTAGCAAGAAATTAAAGCCAACACCATACAAAAGTGCAATAATGCTAACCGAAATAGATCATGTTCCATTCATTCCACCAGAATCTCCTCAAAGGTACAAAAGTGCATGTTTTGAATAATGTTTCTGATAAAATTTCCGGACCCCTCTCCAAATGCATGAGAGGGGTTTAAATACTAAAACTATAGGTCCTCAAATAGATTATTATAAAAATAGTTGAGGAGGTTTCAACGACCTTCCTCAGATTATGCGAAATGAAACTAAAATAGAAATAAAAAAAAGGTGACTAACTCCTTTGCATTTGATCCTTAAGATCGCAGATATCCGTCATAGGTTTGAGCTATGTTGGTTGGCCAATCACAGATTTCAACTATCCAGCAAATACGACAACTGTGAGTGCTGGCACCATTTTCTGTGTGGAAGTGGTTGGGCATCACAGGGTCATCCACTCGATGTATGGCTTGACTAAGAATTTCCAGTTTTCTTCCTAGTTCAGCCTACTCATTTGTTTGATCACCTCCTCCCTTTCCTTTGCTGCTTGTCTCCATTGTTGCTCCAGTTGATTAGCGTTTGGAAGAAATCCTGGTATAGATTCTACAACTAGTTTGGCGCCATGTAGATTTTCGTTAATGGCTTCAATGATGCTGTTTGCTACTACTACCGTGACCACTATTGCCCTTTCTACTTTCTTGAGCCGAGAATCCCAGTCTGCAAATAGAATTTCTTTACGTGATTCCTCCAGTTTTGGCAAATCAGCCTTTCTCCCATCTTCTAATTCTTTCTAGGTGATAAAGTCAGAAATCCTTTTATGGATTTTGTCATACTCAAGCCTCATGTTGATGACTTGCCTTGTTAGCTTATCACTGATCTCGCAATAAGGATTTATTTGTGAGATTTCTTGGCACAGAAGTACCTTTTTTTGCATTAGTTGGGCGTTAAGGCTGAGTGCTTCTTTTATGAACTGATCGATTTGTGGACTGTATTTATACTTCTCTGTCATAGCTTGAATCCGTGCATCCTTTTCTGCTAGGGTGGCTTGATGTTGTATTTGCATCTATTCAAACTCCTGCTGTAGCTTGGCAATTTGTAACTCTACTTGTTGGTTAGAATTTTTTCTTGTTATAAATTTTGTTCCAACAGCAGAACCCTTTTTTCCTTTTCTCTTAGTAGTATTTGGACCTCTATTTCTCTATCAATAGTTGTTGTAGCATAGGCTCACACAAATTGCGATAGTCTCGTAAGGTTCTTAGATGGGTCCATGGGCAAAGCTTTCTAGACAATACCCATTGGTTCATTGTCGGGAGTGGTAAAAACTGCAACATCCAAATTTCTATTCTTCCTCTGTCTCTTGACGAAAAATTTGTGGGTAGGGCTATAAAAATAATCTAAGGGAGGAATTTCCTCAATTCTCAAAACAATTTCAGAAGTGGGGGTGGTAGGAATGAGCTCTACATCTTGAGTGCTTATAGTTTTCTCCACTGTAACTTCTTGAGTTGATCTGCGTTGTGGAGTCTATACTTCATATGTTTGTTCTTCTGTATGGAGCTTTTTATTAAAATGCTCCCATTTTTTTTCTAAATCAATAACTGGAGGTTTTGCCGACTGGGTGGAGCTAGAGTGAATTTCAACTTGTTTCATCGTTGAGGTTTGCTCGGCTGCTTTCTCTGTAATTCCGACTGTGTCCTTTTCGGACTCTTTGTTTTTACTACCCCCATGCTGGGATTGTTGCTCTGAGTACTTTGACTCATGGGTAGACTTCTCCTAGGATTTTGCTCCAGAATTATCTTTAGAATTTTCTCTGGAGCTTTCATCTAAGCTTACTCTAGGAGTTGGCTCCCTTATTGGTTCATTCTGTAGCAGGTCCAATGGGACCTGTAATAATCTCCTCTCTCTATATTCATGGAAGGCCTCAAGATCATTTGGGGAAAAAAGTAGTGATGCCATATGCTTTACTTCTGAAAATGTCTCTTTTTGTAGGAAGAGGTCATCAAATGCATCTTCCTCATGGGTGAATACTTTCACTTTCAACATAGTAGTGAAGTCTTTGGTGGTGCCATTTGGGTCATATTGTCTTCCTGGGAATGTAGCCAATTTTAGAGATTTCATAATCTCTGCTTCCTTGCGTGCATGTCCAAAATAGTGTAGTGTGAACGCACCACATTGCAACGAACATGTACCCCAAATGGCCTTTTTCTATTCCTTCAATCCTTTTCTCAGCCCACCTTCTCCTGATGTTTGGTAGGTTATCTCCCTAGCCATTAACTTATCAGGGAGATAGTATGGGAGGACATTTGATGAATTAATTCTCCCAAATACTCTGATATATGTAAATGTCTCCTCCCTAAACCATCTGGCTACAGGTAGGATATCTACTTTAGCTTCTCTAGAAAACCTAGGGGCATTTTTGTTGTAGACTTGTTTATGGATAGGCAACATAACTCCATGAATTTTTTTGTAAAAATGGGGGTGAAACTGAGACTCCCACATATTCTTATGATATATATGAATGGGAAGTGGGTCTTTCACAGTCCACTTCCATCCCACGATAGGCAATTTGGAGCCAAAATAGATCGCATCCATTACATAGGCACTAATAAAAAATGGAGGGTAAACCCTTGAAGAGATACTCCTCTTTCTCCCATACTCCATTATAGCCTTCACCAAATTATCAAACAAAATTTAGGCCCAATTCATTATTGTTGCATTTATGGCTGTATCTATTAATGGCAACCATTCTGGGGAAAATTTGGTACTATCGGGCTTGCCGAACATTCTACATAGCATGGCTGCTACAAACTATGAGGGCGAGATATAGATGCTACAGGATACATACCCGTGATATAGAAGCTATCAGATATACAGAGATAAGAATGAACATAAGAATGAATGATGCAGATAACTTTGAAAAGGTGACAAGAAAAGAGTTTTTATTTGAATGTAGATGAGAAGATATCATATCACGTTGAACTACCTTTCAAATGTAAATGCCATTAACCCTTGCGAAACTCCCACTAATGGTTCCTTATCTCTAGCTTTATTGCTCATTAATGTTCTGCATCATAAGTCAGGGAAGAAACTTTTTAGGGTGGCAGGCCTTTGAAATGTGAAAATGTCGATTTTGCGATTGCGATGCAATATCGCAAATTGCATTATCGCATTATGATTATGCGCTTTCTTTAAAATTTCTTTAGTTTTTGCAGGATGTGAAATGCGTGCCACTCATTATCATTTTCAAAGCGTAGCTTTTTTGTCAAGATTTTCTATGCAAATCCCTTTTTCTTAAGAAGCAGACTTGAGTGCTTGTTTATAACATATTTTGGAATCGGGTCTGGGTCTTCAATCACATTTCGCAATCTCGCATGATGATAAGGTTTCGGGCTTCTCTTAAGTGTTCTTAATGCGATGTGATAAGGGAGATTGTGTCATCACAATCTCGCATATCGCATGGTTTAAGATACTTTGTTAAGGCGCACCCCTTGTAAGTGGTGATTTGCGATGCGGGCCTTATTTTAATAAGAAATGCTTTAGAACTTAGTTCACATGGGAAACCTAATAGTTTTGAGGTTTAGCGCGGTGTTCTCTTTTGATCACTTTTTGCTAGTTTTGATGGATAGCAAGGATTTTGACACGCTTGATCGTGTGATATGCGAAAAGGCGAACATTTGTTAGCTTTTTCAAAAGGTTTTATCCTGATATCTTGCTTTATTAAAAAAATTAACAAGAAAAATGCCTAAATGTTAAACTTCTTTTTGGAAGGATTTTTTAAAGGATCCCCACTTATTAATATAATATTGACTATCACTATTAATAAATGGGGGGTTTGTTGAATAGCACAACAATTGGTGATTCACTTGGAAGAACCAATTATCTCTAACAGTTTTTTGAAATTTCTAAAAACTTCCAAAATAAAGGCAATTTAGAAAATAAAAATTACATGAAATATAAGATAAGGAACATTGCTCTGAATAATAAAACAACATTTACCTAACTATTATCCTTTTTATCGTCTTATTCAATATGAAAGTTTCTTTGTCTACATTAGTCATTACTTGGTTTTAAAGATAAAAACAGGGGAACTCTCACAGATCAACTTTTGATATACTCCGTTGTCATAGGTAGAGCCTCTGCTGCCAGTAGGCATCTATAGCCTCGACATCGTTACCATTTAACCAACAATGATTCAGTATCCCATCTAGATAAGAACGCAATCCTTAAAGATAAGTTCAGATTTATATAATTGTATTTCTAAATAAATTTAATTCTCTTTAAAGTTTTCATTTCACTCCTCAAAGGCCATTATCTTGGTTTGGTGACCAAAATTGACAATTCTATTCACTAGTTGTAACTTGGTTGAACAAGTTGGCTCTTGATGAGATCCCTTGTCTTTTGATTGATGGAATCTCAAGCCATTACCCTGTTTTGATATGAAATGTTGTTAATGTCAGCTAGTTATTTCCCTATGGTCATGGTAAGTCAACTCTTGATGAGACCACTTATCCTTTAAGTTTAAGCATATTTTAAAATTACACTCTGAGGACGAAAGGTTACTAGATGGGGAGAATCATTGACTTCATAAGAGTTTCTTGATGACAATTGTATAGTTGAAGATGCTTTTCTGTAGAGAGACTTTGCTTTGTTGAAGATACTTTTCTTGACTAATGGTAGAGCAAAGTCTTTATAAATTTAAGGTTTAGCAAAAGACAAATAATTTCTGTAGAGAACAAGAAATTTCAGAGCAATAAAACTTAACCCATATTTCAAATGCGAAAATCATCTTCTTAACCATCTTTACTTATACAAGCGAAAAGTCAAAATATAAAAGAGACTATTATTTGTAAAGCCAAAAGTAAATGCTACTCAACTTTTATTTTTCCTAAAAAGTAAAGACAATAATATACAAGGAATAGAAGAGGTGATCTTCTATGAAAAATATTTCTTAAGGATCTTCCCATTAACAGGTAGAGATTCTCTCTTGCCTAATAAATCTTGTAATAAAAAGGTTGATGGGCCTATATGTTCCACAATCTGAAATGGGCCAAGCCACATTCATTGGAACTTGGTATGCTTACCTTTTTCCTTGTGTGCTTTATCCCATTTCAATACCAGGTCTCCGAGCTGAAAGGATTTTGTACCTACAGAATTAACTTGAAACGAATCTTTGACTAATTGTTGATGATGTGCATGTGTAATTTTGGCCTTTTCCCTTTCTTCTTCGAGCTCAAGGATTTGTAATTGTCTCACTTGCATAGAAGAGGAAGGAGTTTCTTCAATAAATTGAACTAGGGCTAGTGAGGGAATAACTACATTTGTTGGAAGGACAAATTCTTTCCCATAGACCAAATTAAAAGGAGAAGTGCCTATGGAGGCCTTCTGTGTTATTCGATCTTCCCATAGAGAAAATATTAAAGATTTATGCCAGTTTTTCTGACTTTGATCAACGGTTCGTTTAATAATTCTTATGAGATTTTTGTTTGTAGATTCGGCTAAAGCATTTCCTTGAGGATAATAGTTAGCAGAGTATTTAAGTTTAAAACATCTTTTAAGAGAAAATTCTGTCATAACATTGCCTGAAAAATAAGATGCATTATCAAACATAAGGGTAGATGGCAGACCAAATCTGGTAATAATAAACTGATCGATGAATTCAATGATGTTCTCAGAATTGGCTACCTTAAGCGGAATTGCTTCCACCCATTTTGTGAAGTAATCAGTTGTTGTAAGAATATATCTATGTTGCTTAGAGGAGTGAGGAACAATCTCACCTATTATGTCCAGTCCCCATTGTTCAAATGGATGTTCAATGTTGACTGGTTGCAATGGTAATGTGGGTTTCCTCTGTCTGCCAGTAGCTGTTTGACAAACTTTACATTTCCTTACATAACTGTGTGCATCCTTGAATAAGGTTGGCCAATAATAGCCAGCATGCAGGATTTTATGTGCGGTTGTATCCCCTCCAAAATGTCCACCAGCTGGTCCATCATGGATTTCCTGCAAAACCTTTTATGCCTCATATTTTTCAAGACATCTAAGCAAAAGAGAATCATAATTTTCTCTAAATAACACATTATTGATGATTTGGTATTTTATAGCTTTTGGCCTCAAAGCCCTTTTTCTTTGGTAATTTAGTTGTGGAGGGGCATACCCATTTCTTAAATAAAAAATGATATAAGCATATCTAGATTCAGTGTCATTAAGGGTTACATCGTATACTTGTATATCGTTATCTGAATCTTGTAGTGCTGATATCTTGGATGCTCCTTCTAACATTCTGCAAAAACCTTGACCTTTTACAATTTTAGCTGGTCTAATTTCAATGTCATATTCTTGCAGTGTTGTTACCCAATTTTCTTTCTTCTCACCTACATCCCTTTGTATTAACATATTTCTCACTGCTGAGAATGGTACTACTACATTTGTGTGGGTTTTGAGGAGGAAGGGTCTAAAATGTTTTATGGATTTGAAAATAGCAAAGGCTTTTTTTTTCAACACCCGAATAGTTCAATTCAGCCCCCTGTAAATTGGAGCTAAAGAAAGAAATTGGTGCTTCGGCTTTATCATCATTGACCTGTGTTAATATAGTTGCATATAATTTCTTGGAAGAAAAAGTATATAAAATGAAATGATTAGAAAAATTCGGAGTTGCCAAAGAGGGAGTATTTATGATTGCTTGTTTAATCAAATCAAAGGCTTCATGCTCCATCCATCCCCATTTAAAAAGAGAATTTTTACTAATCATAGATTGAAGAGGTAAAACAATTCGTCAAAAGTTAGGGACAAATATTTTAACAAAATTTATCTGTCCTAGGAAAGATTGTATATACTTTTTGTTGTGAGGTAAAGGAATTTTAGAATTTCTCTTATTCTATCAGGGTCAATGTGAATCCATTCTTTGGATACAATGAATCCAAGGAGTTTTCCTTCACTTAACGCAAATAAATATTTATTGGGATTAAGAGAAATTCCTTACCTTTGACAACGTTCAAAGATTTGTTTTAAATCTCTCAGTTGATCACTGTGATTTTTGGAGTATACAATTATGTCATCTAAATATATTACCACTGATTTGTTTGCCAAACCTTTGGAAGCTATATCCATGGCTCTTTGAAAAGTTGCACCAACATTGATTAATCCAAATGGCATATTTTGATAGGCGTAGGTGCACCATTTGGTTCCAAATGTAGTCTTTAGCTGGTCATCTAGGTGTACTAGAGTTTGATTATAACCTGAAAAATCCATCCAGGAAAGACATTAGTTCTGAGCCTACAACTGATTGCAATAGTTGTTCCATAGGGGGCAATGAAAAGTTGTCCTTTTGACAAGATTTATTGAGATTGCGGAAGTCTATACATATTTGAGTATCACCATTCTTTTTTCTGACTGGGACAAGGTTGGAGACCCACCTGGAATGTTTAAGCAGGAAAATAATGTTTGCTTTCAATAGTTTATTCAATTTAGACTTAATCTAATTTTCTAAATTGGGATGAATCTTTCTCAATTTCTGCTACATATGTTTTTCATTAGATGTCATGGGGATGGTATGTTGAATTATAGAAGTGTCGTATGTTTTAAGATCTTCATAGTTCCAAGCAAAGACAAGCTTATATTTCTTCAACAATTGTATAAACACTGATTTTTCATCTGATGTAAGACCAAGACCTAGATTTTATATTTTGAGGTTTAAGATCAGTTCTAAGATTAACCAATTCAAACCTCAGAGTTGAAATCTAAACTTTTGAGTTGGTCAATCTTTTGAATTTGTCCTTAAGGTCATATAAATCTTCCATCTTAACAACAGACTTAGGTATAGCATTCATTGTTGTGGCTTGCTTAAGCTGGTCATTATGTTGATCTTCATCAATTATTTGGTCATCATAAGAACCTTCTGATGTTAAATATCTTATGATATCCAAATCATTATTAAATACTCGCCAATTGGTGACATTGTTGGGAATAGAAGGCCTAAAAGTCAATTCAATAGAAAAGCGATCGAGACTTTAATCTCCTGGTGGAATGAGATTGGAGGCCATATTAGCCAAAAGGCGGCACTTGCATTTTGGAGTCTTGGGATAGGGGAAATATCAAACGATGTAGAGTGAGAAGTGAGGTCTTGGACTAATGATTTATAATGTTTCAAATGTTTAGACAAACAGTGTATAGTATTTCTTACCTATTTTATCACAATTTCTGAATCCCCAAACACTTGTAGGTGTTTGATATCAAGGCCGATGGCTTTATATAGGCCTTGAACTAACGCTTCATATTTGACAGTGTTGTTTGTGCAATCAAATTCAAGTTTACATCCTAACATAGTTTTTTCTCCTTCTGGGCTGACTAATATGCATCCTACTCCTGCTCCATCACTGGATTTAGATCCGTCAATAAATAATTTCCAAAATAAAGAGCTAACTATAGGTTTATATACAAAATTTATACACTTAGAAGTATATGTTTGAGAAAAAATTTCAACTTGCGATACAACAAAATTTTCCAAGAAAGGTGGAGTATTTGCATTGAAATTTCTGAGAAATGATTCAACTGAGAAGTTTCTGATGATATTGCTGCAATAAATGACTGGTTTGTTCTCTTCTTCTAATTATGTAACAATATAATTTTGATGTTTTTCATGATCAACCCTTATTTGATCTGGCTTGCCATTGTAGGGAAGCCACATGTGAGACCAGTCAGTCGCAAAATAACCATGGAGCTTCTCTGACCAGTCTCTACTAAGGATTAAGCAGTAGAACTCGGGAATATCAGCTACAAGAATTTCAATGACTTGACACACTTTAAAGTTCGATGAAAGTCTAATGGTAAATTCATTAAGTTCCCCTATAACTTCGACTTCGGATCGGTCTAACTGCACAATGCACACAATGGATTTTTGAGGCTGAACATTCAATTTCGCGTAAACTGTTCTTGGTAAAATATTAGATGAAGCTCCAAAGTCAACTAAACAGTTGTGTTGATTTTTGTTGGAAAATTCAAAAGTCAAAGAAAATGGAGGAGTATGGGATTTAGATCTTCCTCCGATTAGAGCAATATCGGTAGGATCGATTCTGTCTAGTGAAGTACTAAGGGGCTTTCACATTTCTTGGGCAACTTGTGAGACTACAGTGGTAGGAAGAGGCGAAGTAGGGACTGCTTTGAGTTCTTTGAGTAGCAGCCTCTATTGATGTTTCAACTTGCTAAGCTCATGAAAGGTAATGTTTGCCCTAGTATTTTTCATATCATCCACAATGTTGTATTCCATTTCATCAGATATTTTCAGGGTCTTGGCTGGAGGTGAAGAATTTGATTGAAGAGGAGTGGTTTGGGTAGATTTGTATGGAGAATTATTACCTGTTGTTTTGTCCTTAGGATCTGGATTTGAAACTTTCTGCTTTGGATTTGTTTGAGGTGAATCAACAGAGCTTGTACTTCGGTTTGCAACAAGCAGTGCTTCCTGTGTTTATTCATTGGGAAGGATAAAACCCCACATCCCTTGTAACTCAACCACTTCCTCATCATCTGTTTTTTCTTCAGTTGTTGAGACTTCATCTTCCTCTCCATCTGATTCATCATTCGTTATATCATTTGGAGGCTTAGGATCAACAAGGGAATTCCTTTTATATGGTCTGAAAGATTTCTTTGAGGAATTCTTTGCTACTTTTTTTTTTTTTCTCCACTGGAAAAATCATAATCTTTCATTATGAGTGAAAAATTAGATGTTGTAGATGCTTTTCAGGATATGCGGTATTAGTCCTTTGCCACTGAGGGCACTTTCAAAAATGTTGTTCAATTTTATCAAAAAACTAAGGTTGCATATTGCCTTCATCACCGTGCAGGGTGTTCAGTCACTATTTGATATGAAAAGAAAAACTATAAATATCTCTGTCATCTACAATAGTTCCACATAAACCACACAAGGTGCTGTCTTTTCTGTAGGTCTATGTTATGTACAAGAAATATAGCCTGTGTGAAAATATATATAATTTATATGCCGCGCTTATCCATCCTATGTGAACCAAAAAAGAAACAAAATAGACTGCAATTTAGGGGCTCTCTGCCCTGTGGTAATTTTGATCATTGTAAGGCCGGTGGTAGTAGCGATATTCATTGGAACCTCTATGCTCCTGAATCATCCACTCTCCTCGGGGAAGTACCGTGGCCTCCTTGGAAAGCCCGTCAGCACTACAGTTATGTTCCCTGTAAATGTGTTGACATGAAATAGTATTAAACTGTGCTTTGAATAAGTTCACTTCATCCAGAATATTATTGAGTGTGTGTGAGTGACAGACAGTAATATTATTGAACCAATTTATTGTGATTTTTGAGTCACCATATATGTTTAATTCCATGCAATTATGACCCAATGAAAAATGCAGTAGATGATGGAGTGTAATGAGCTCTGCATAGTTATTCGTTCCCTCACCAAGCCCCATCTTGACTTTGTAGAAATGTTGTTCATTAATGTATAGTATGAAACCCCCACCACATCCATGGTGTTGTGCAACACCATCAAAAAAATTCCATGGAGAGTTTTTGTCAATAGGAGCAAGGTCATGCAGTCTACGAGGCCGAGGTCTATGTGGCTCAAGCAGGCCGTGACAGGAAGATATGATTCAGGCTGTTATATGTGGCTAGTAGATAGGTCTGTCCTCAAATATGATACTATTCCGAGCCAGCCATAAATGGCAACAGATAATTAGGGGGAGGCATAATAGTTTAGTGCCGTGATGCAGATTGCACCACCTTTCCCAAGCACGACCTATGTTGTCACCCTCCCATTTCCAGGGTATATGAATTGATGTGGAGACATTCTACCATAGATTGTTTAGAGTATTACATTGAAGGAATAAATGCACTGTCGATTTAGAAGAATTCTTGCATAAGACACACCAGTGTGGGCCTTGAAAAGATCGGTGTGATAGTGATTCTCCCATGGGAACTTTATCTCTGAGAATACACCAAAAGAACAATCTTGTTCTTGGGGGCGCTATAAGATTCCAGATACTCTTCCACCAAACTACTGTCTGCTCTAGCTATTTGTGTGAAATCAAGTTGAGGTATTCGGCCCTTGGAGAATATATGCCATTCTCAGCAAGACTCGAGATGAGTTCATCTGGTCCTTCCTTAATGCTGATGTGTGATTCATACAATGCATTTATATATTCATGACATTCCTGATGCCACTGTGGTGGAATGTCAAGCAGTTGGGCAGTTTTCCATCCCTGTGAGAATATTTTGGTATTCAGTGGATCCACTATGTGTGATGTAACCTTTATCTCATGAGAATGAAGGTTGTTACACTAAAATTTGTCACCATGACTATTTGCAGTTAGTATGGCTCTATCAACTGTCATACTATCCTCCTTGGCAATTCTCATACCTCTGCTCTTCATGTCAAACTCCAAGAAAGAGAGAAAGTCTTTAAAAATCTATATATCTCTGGGTACGCAGTTTCTCTTAGCCTTACCTGCGTGTACGCACCTCAAGTTCACAATACCTGTGTACTTGTACGCTCTGTCTGTAAAGCAATGGGTGCGTACTCCTGTAAAGGTCAAAAGGCGCAAGTTTCACTCCAAAAAAGTTACTTGTGGTCATTTCTAGAGCATTCTAGAAGCTTGTTTGACATGTATGAAGCGCCTCCAGATGGTTCATGTATCCCTACTAAAGAGGAACTTATCCCATCAAGAGGGGAGCTATCCCATCCAAAGAGGGGCTTATCCCATTGATGGTGGACCTGAATAACTTCCTCTAGAGCACTATAAATACAGGCATTGGGCCAAAGGGAGGGGAGGTTGAAAGCTGAACATTCCTAAGGGTAGATGCTGCTGGAATTAGGACTTCCTTGTAGAAGCTTGTGAGGAGAGATTACCATCTTTGCTTGTTTCATTTGGAAGTGGGTGAGCTGATCAGAGTAAAGGAGAACTCTTGTGGACCCTGGGAAGGACCTGCACAACACCAAGGCTCAGGTTGTAATGGTTCCTTTTGTTACCTTTTAATACAAATAAGTCCATTCTTCTCAACAATTTGTTATTTATGAGTTGTTTCATATACTCCTTGGTCTATATGTTAAATATGTTTTATTTTATGTGATATTCAGGTGCTATTTAATCGTTTGATTGTTAGTGAATGCAGGTTTCGAAGGGAAGGAGGAGCTCATCCGGATCAACGAAGCTGGACTACTACAACAGCGTTGGGTTACAGGTAGGATCTAAACACTTGATTTCTCATATTGTAAAGGCATATTTAGTGAAGGATTGCTCTTATTTGTCTTGTTTGTCACTAGAAAGTCTTAGGCTTCTAGGGAGGTCGGTTGTGTCCGCACTAACGACTCTTTCCGTATGACAAAGGTGTTGGATGAATTCTCGAGATAGCTGGAATCTACCTCCTCCCCCAGTCTAGGGATCCAGTCCAAAGCGAGCCTTTGATCCATCATTTATTCTCCAAACGAGATTTTTTTTGATGCTAGGCAGGGAGTGTAGAAGGGCCTTCCAAACTGAAGATATACCAGTTCTAGGCCAACTTGGCATACGGACCCAATCCATAATTTGATGTGGCCAAATGTACTTGTGATATGAAATTGTAGTCCATAGATTCTGCCCAGTCAGTAGAGTCC
The DNA here is from genome assembly GCA_031772625.1 of Pinus tabuliformis. Taxonomy (NCBI): domain Eukaryota; kingdom Viridiplantae; phylum Streptophyta; class Pinopsida; order Pinales; family Pinaceae; genus Pinus; species Pinus tabuliformis. Next base: position 1,325,606,898 of record CM062805.1, on the reverse strand, counting down.
AACCCATTTTTGTAGCCAAGGCTTATGCAAATAAGGGTAGGTCTTTTAGCCCCCATCCTCCCCATTTTTTAGGCAAGGTGATCTTGTTCCAGCTGACCCAAGCAAAGATCTTTTTGTCTTGATGGCCATTCCATAGATATCTACTACAAAGTTGTTACAGTCGGGCCAAAATGTTTCTGGGGATCCATGCTAATGCCATCCAGAAAACAAGAGTGGCGTCAAGAATAGATTTGATGAGCACTAATCTTCCAGCTCTGGATGGGTATCTATGACTCCAATTAGAGAGCCTTTTTTCCAACTTGGTGACTAGCCAGACCCAATTTGCAATTTTTTGGTTGAGATTCTTAATCCAAAATCCCAGATATTTGAACCCCCTATCAAGTGGGATGATGCAATATGGGAAATGCTACTATGCAAGTTGTGACTCTGTTGTGGCCACCAACAACCCCCCTCCTTATTTAGTATTAGAAATAACACTAGGTAAGTGGGGACCCTTAGTAAAAAATTCAAAAAAAAATTCAATTAAGACTTATGTATTATACTCCTTAAGAAAACATCGCATCGCGCAAAGAAGATAGGACATTTCATTGTGAGTACAATATAAACTGCAAAAGTGCGACGCGAAAAACATCGCATCGCATGCATTAAGAAATGCTCATATTCAAAAACCTTAAAAAATCGCCGATCGCCGATATGCGACATCGCATATCGCAATATCGCATAAAAAACACATAACAATTTAACGAATTGTAATAATCTGCGATCTTGCAATAATGCGATACTGCGATCGCGCGATATAGCAATCTGCGATAAACGTGATCGGGCACCCTACGATAACACATCTTGATGAAAATGCGATAACGCGATACTGCGATGATGCGATATTGTGATGCGAGTCGCAGAAATTGTCCATCGCAAATTTTCCCTGGCTCAACATTCAAGAAAAGTTGTCCATAAACCAAAAATTGGATACACGCTTTAATGAAAATTTATGAATGTACGCCAAGTGTTAATGAAAGACAGTTTTGTGTTTTTCGAAGAGTTAGATCACGTCAGGTGGCATGTTTTTGTACATCCATAGAGCTTAGAGCTTTCTTTTCAATTTTTATTATCGTTACACTCTCCATATGTGTGAACTGCAGGAACAAAAAAAAACAGAAACAACATGAAGCAATGTGCAGGGAGTGATTAAGGAAAAGGGTAAAGCTCCAAAAGCTCGGAAGTAGATAAGAAATGCCCTCATGAACGGATACCGCATGCAACAAAGCTGCAAATTCCAGAGCGCTACTGAGCTATCCATTACAGACCTTTCAGTCAGAGCCATGGTTGAATGAGTAGTTGAACAATGCTGATATTAACAGGCAATTTAACGTTCAAGGTTAGAAGCTCACAAAAGCAGCATGTTTACAAAATTTGGAAGCTTATACACGATGAAGGAAAAGGCGCTAAAGGTGAAAAATGCACCAAAAAGGCCCGGATCAAAGAACAGAGGCAGTTTCCGATGCGGGATTGGCGCTAATCGCGCATCGCTGAGAAAATTGCTCAAAAAGCAAAGTCCCTAACTGCTTAGTCACTCGTAAGCCCAGAAAACACAAGAAAGCAAAGGCAGAGGCAATTTGAGGGTTAATCAAGTGGAATTTGGATTATTACTGAGCATACATAGTAAATCCACATAGCCAGAGAATCATTTTCAAAGTATATCTTCTATTTTGCTGAAAAATTGGTGCCAGCTCTTGCCATTTTTGTTTGCTTAGCTCAAACAAAAGCGGAAGACATTTAGCTGACTCTACCCAGGCAAATATTGAATGCTCGCAACATTAAGGAGCAAATGCAGAAATAGTTAGATATTAGATTTAATTTTTTAGAAATAATTTTTGCTTAGAAAAAGGGCGGTCATTTAAACCATATCCTGAATCTGTGTAATTAAGTTATTTAGTTAGTAGTATTTAAACCCTTCTCATGCATTTAGAGAAGGGTCTAGAAATTTATCAAAAACTTGTCCTCAAAACATGCACTTTTGCACCCTCAAAGGAGGTTTTGGTGAATGAATGGATCAAGATTTGTTGATGTTTGCATTTGATATCTGCTACTGATGTTGCACTTCTGTACTCTTAGTAGATGTTAGAGCAAGGAGAGATAAATCATTGTTGCTTGAAGCTTATGAGTAGGACCAGTCATAAATGGTACTTTTATCTCTTGACCATTTCTGCTTATATGTTAAAGTGATATATAGTTTTTAGTTGTTTATATGTTATTGCATGAATGCTTGAGTTACCATTTGGCACTTTTGTACGGTGGTAGCTATTTATTTATGTTTAATGTATGAATAGCTTATTATGCGATATGTTGTTCACAACTGTTTTGCCTAAATTTTTATGCGAAATAGTTCATATTAATTTATTTCCTTTCTTATAATCACTGAATGATCTTTATCACCAGTTGTTACTTGAAATCTCTTTAGATCGCATAATAAAAGAGTTACATCCCAGGATAGCATAGAATTAGATTAAGGTTTGAATTAGAATAGCTTAGATAGGAACTGTTAGATCAGCAACATCCAATTATACACACACACACCCATAGATTGGGAAACTGGTCCCATTATCCCCAGTCGGACCCGCTATACCAAACGGATAAGGAGCTGCCAACCAAGGTCCGGATCGGGCGGGTATCCCCTTGTTGTCGACCCGATTTTTGGGGCTTCAACAGACTCCTGGATGGAAGTGAGGGCTAAGGTAATGGTAGATTTCCCTTGATTAGCCTACATACCTATAGCCAACGAGAAGAGGGAGAGAATTTTGGAGAAAGTGAGAGTGTCTCGGATGCTCCCATCCAAGAAAATGAGAACATCATCCACAAACAAGAGATGAGTGAGGTAGCAGGATTCAGATATCTTGAGGCCACGAAGGTTGCCATCTCTTTTAGCTTTAGTAAGTAAATGGCTAAGCCCATCCATAACAATAAAAAAAAGGTAAGGGGGAGAGGGGGAAGCCTTGTCTGAGACCTCGCTCAACATGAAAGAAGTGGGAGGCAGATCCATTGATGAGAACACTATAGGTAGGGGAGGTGATTCAAGCCATAATCCAAGTAATGAAATCATAAGGAAAGCCCAGGTGTATAAGGAGCATCTTGATGTAGAGCCAAATAACTCAAGAAAAAGCTTTTGCCAGGTCGATCTTTAAGATGATAACTTTTAGATGTTTAGTCCTGATCAAGTGGATGGCCTCTTGGGCTAAGCCAATGGCTTCATGGATCTGGCAATGTTCGAGAAAGGCAAATTGCTGGGGGGCGATATGGCAAGAAAGAATGGGCCAAAGACAGTTTGCAGTGACCTTAGATATAATTTTATACAGACAATTGCATAAAGAGATAGGCCTATAGTCATTGAAAGAGGAAGGGGAATCAGATTTCAGGATGAGAGCAATAAAGGTCGAATTGACAGCATTGTAAATGGATCCAGATATTCTGCACTCTTCCACAACTTTTAACAAATCATTCCCTAGGAATTCATAGAATGCAAGATAGAATTATATCGTCCACCCGTCCAGACCAGGACTTTTGTCCTTTTTGAACCATTTCAGCGTTCCTTCCAGTTTGCCTGCAGTAACCAGAGCAATTAGCTCATCGACCTCATCATCATTTACAAACCGGGGAAAATGTCCTGCAACATTAATGATATCAGCCAGATTTGACCTAGGAGGGTTTTTGAAGAGATTCATGAAATGAGAGGTGCCAAGATGGGATATTTTGTTAAAGGTGTCCGCTACTCCCCCATCAGGTAGGGGTAAGTTCCATATTGTGTTTGAAACTTTTCTACCTTTAGCATAGTTTTGAAAGAATCATCGTTATCTCCTGGCTGTAACCAGATAGCTCTACTCCTAAGGCACCAAGATTCCTCTCTCTCCTTCAGAATCCTTGCCTTTTGGTTTTCTAGCTTGATCAGGTGAGTTTTGTCGTCAGCTGAGGTAAATCCCAGGTTGCGGTCATCGAGTAATATACTCAATTCAGCTTCAATTTGGGGTAATAATAGCTCCTTCCTTTGATGTTTCTCTTTGGCCCATTTGATGGATAGATGCTTGAGCTGGGACAGGTTGTGGTAGAAACCCTTTTTCAACGATTCATGTCTATTAATAGGGTTGGCATTCCAGCAATTCGAGACCATTTTTATGTAATCAGGATCCTGAAGCCAGACATGATTAAATTTTCATGGAGCTTTTGGTTTTGGATGGGGGAAAAACACTTCAAGATAAATGGGAGAGTGATCTGAGATCCCCCCAGAGCCCACCCACTATTTGTAATGGTGCAGCTGATTCATAAAGGGGACCTTGATAAAAAAACGATCTAATCTCTTGGCAAGTGCAGCATCCCCCACCCTTCTGTTTTGCCAAGTAGGGAGTGGCTTATTCATGGGGACATCCACCAAGTTGTGTTGTTCCAGAAGGTTGGTCATATAGCTAGTGATAGAGTCCACTTATTCTTGTGACCCCCATGATTCTCCAAATCCCATGGAAAAATTGAGATCTCCCCCAAGAATGATGTGATCAGGAGAAAAAATCAATAGATTTAACAGTTGTTGCCAGAAATTTTCCCACTGATGGTAGGGTCCATATATATTAATAACCCTCAGGTTTAGGCCAATCTCTGCCAAGAAAAGATCTAAACCAATAAATCCATGGCCTCCCCAGGATGTTAAAACCCTGATGGTGCGGGGATTGTAACCAATGGCTAGATCCCCTGATCGTCCCAAAGAATCCATGGCCAAAATTTTCCATCCAGGAGTTAATGAAATTAATGTGTTGGTGATGTATTTGGCCTCACCTAGGGTTTCTTGCAACATAATGATATCAGAAGGCTCTACTTCGAATAGTCGACGCAGGGCTAGTTTCTTGGAGGCACTAGCCATGCCTCTACAATTGAAGGAGAGACACTTCATGGGGGAACCCTACCCGGGGTATTCAGTTCTCTAAGAACCCCTTCCAAAGTGGATTGTCTACCAGAGACGACCTTTGCCCCAGCCCGTTTGATGGCTATGGATAGATTTGATTTTCTCCCACGAGACGCAAGGATGACCGAACTAGGTTGGGTAAGTCCCAAAGCAGATATATGGGTTGGGTGACCATCAGTGTGAGAATGGGAGCGAAGGTTGTAATTGTGAGATGATGACCTCCCGTTAGATGAAGGGGAGGTGGAATTGGATGATAATGAGGGAAAATATGGCACGGTGGTGGCGATGGATGGTAATGATGGAGCCAGTGTGCAGTGAGCCACAGATGTGTTAATGGTGGATGATACAAGAGATGAGCAATAAGCAAAAGAGGAAGGGCAAGAGGTCAGAGAAATACTTGATAATTTTTCGGCCTCAACTGCTACACGAGCTCTTGTGGGGGGGTGATGTCATTCTATGTACTTCTTCCACCATCCTCGAGGTGATGTTGGTGACCAGTGGATGCGGATCTGAACTAAGAGAGTGATTCAGAGCCGATGCATCAGTCCCTGTAGAAGTGGTAGGTGCCCTCGGAGGATCCTCTGGTTTTTTGATAAGTGGGAATTCCTTAAAGATGTGCCCTACTCTGTGACATCTTCTACATCGGAAGGGGACTCCTTCATAGTCCAAGATCTGTACCCCAGTATATTTCCCCCATTGAAGAGTGATTTTCTCTTCCAAACCTTCGCGAGTGTCCAAATGGACCAGGATACAAGCTAGGGTTCGGTTCTTCGATTGCACGAAGGTTCTGTCATGGTCTAGGTAAGTGCCAAGGGCATTTCCAATTCTAAAGAAAACCTCCTCACACCAATACTATAGTGGAAGCCCTGGCAAGTGAACCCGTATAGGTCCCGCCCCAATTTGCTCCCTCTCCGGGTCGAAAAGGGGAATCCATCTCTTGAGGAGTATAGGGGCCATCTCAATATGCCAGTATCTGGCGAGGATCAGATCTGTGTAATTTTATTTTGAAAAATGAAGAGAAAACCAACCCCTGGGAAATACTTACACCTTAGGCAGTTCTTTAAACACACTTCCCCAAATCTCACGGACCCATAAGGTGAGCCTATCTGCTGAGTATGCTCGGCCTTGAACATGTCCAACCAACACAGTGCTAGCCATGTATGTAGCCTCCCAATAGCAGTACTCTCCCCAAAATGGATTGTGATGTCCTTTGAGGTAGCCTTCACACACTTCATCTTTTTTTTCCCAGTTCGTGGGGTAGATGGATGGTCTGTAAATGGATCATGTGAGCCCTCCTGAGTTCTTGATATCAACCATTTCATTAGACATGGTTTTGAGGACTTTTTGTAAACCTTCAAGATCAAAAGGATATTTAGGTGCTTTTTTCTTGGATTCATCCCTAAAAGTCACTTTCTTGGATTTTCATTCTTCTAAAGCATTTTTCTTATTTAAGGCTAGAATTCATTTTTCTATAGCTATTGTTTCTTTCATGTTTTCTGCCAAAGTTGGTTTGGCAGCCCTGTCGACGAAAATAATTGTGTTCGAAGGGAGAGAAAAAATGTACCACTCATTTTGGACTTCATCGCTGGGCTTGGATGTCACTGGTATTTTATTCAATAATTTATTAAAGCGAGAATTGAATTCTTTAATCAGTTCCTTAGGTTCGACTTTCAAATTGAAGAGATCATTGATTAGGGTAGCCGTGGATCTGTCATCTCCAAATTTCATTAGGAACTACTCTTGAAAGGCATCCCAACTATTTATAGAACTTGATGGTAATGAGAAGTACCATGATCGTATTGATCCTTGTAAATTATAAGGAAATAATCTTACAATTGCACCTTCTTCTAATACTGCATTTAGATTAATAGACAACATAAAATTGTTGATGTGTTCCTCAGCTAGTAGGCCATTATCAGGATTGAACTTTGGTAGCCATTTTTCAGGATGAGCTTGAAATGGATGTAAAGGTCCTGCCATTCTTACAGCTCCTGGATTTTTCCATGGCCTTGGAGGATTTTGAGCCATTGTTGGTGTTTGCATAGAAGAAGATATTCCTGTGGTTGAATTTGATTGGGTAGAGGAGGGTTGAGTTCCAGTATCTGTGTAAATCACGATCAGGAATTGTGAGGTGGGTGATTGATATTGTGATGAAATGGATGGACTGAATGAAGATGATTGAGGTGTTGATGAGAGAACCTCACTATGAGATTTAGATGGTCTCTTCTTAGCTTTCTTATGGCGTGGCAAAGGGAATTTGAATGGGGGAATCCCAAAATTTTCACTCTGTGCTATAGTTAACCATTGAGATGAGGGAAACTGAGAAGTAACGCTATCTTGGGATAACTCAGATTATTTTTGAGATATCAAAATCCCCTGTAACTTATGAATCCGAGATTGGACTTTAGGGGTTTCTATAGAAGAAGAATGATCTGGTTTCTGTGGAATTCCAATAGTGGGTTCTAAGGGTGTGTTTACAACTTCTTGCTTAGGATTTAGAGATTTGGAATGCGATCGAGAAGTTGGAGGTGAGGGTGAGGGAGTTTTACTCTTAGAAGTACATGTTGGTTTGAATTTACTTTCCACTCATAGTTAGGCCCTCCTTCTAGCACCAAAATGTTGAAGCCTCAAAAATTGTTGCTACAACATGGGGGAAAACCACCCAGTCTAGACCTTGGTTGGCAACTCATTTTCCGTTTGATGTAGTGGCTCTGACTGGGGATAATGGGACCGGTTTCCCAAAACGAAATTTTGGTAGTGTTGATGGGGTGATATATGATGTAACGGGGGAATGATTTAGCTAAGTGTAATCTAATCTAAACTATTTTTTTTTTTAACATGATCGGGTACTTATATATTATAAAAACTGCTAGGAGCCAAGTCCTGTTACATATGTAAGGAGAAATAGATAAGGAGAAGTCCAAAAAGGGTTCACAGACCCTGACTTCTTATAGGAAAACTTGAGAAGAACAGATTGAAAAAGAAAACGACTGTATAGCCTTACAAACAGACCTGTGAGAAGACAAAATTTACAATTCATTAGGCAGATTGCTAAAGCTGATTGACAGAGTCATCAATCTGAGGTTCTTTCTTAAGACTAGCTCTAGTTGTGGTCTCAGCTTGCATACTCTGAGTGATAGATTTGATATGAGCGATTGCTTCCTCCATGTGGTTACATTTTTCCTTTAGGCTTTCTATCTCTGCTTTTTGTTTTTCCAACTTCTTTCTCTTTGATCTGCTATCTTCTTGAAAGTCCTCTTTGAGCTCATTGAAATGTTTGATGAACCTTGCTATCATAAAGCAATGTGCTTTACATAACGTGCAGCTGCTGTTTGCAATCACTCTGTCCAGAGGATTCTCGGGTTGCTCTCTGTTTTCCGGATTCTCAGCTTGCTCTCTGTTTTCCAGAATCTCAGCCATATCAGGGGAGCTATTGGGGAAGGGGATGCAATGCAGGGACAGGGATAAGGGACTGGGGTAGTAAAGAAGGAGAGGGAGACCGGAAGAAAATGGGGAGAATGCTAAGAAGAGGGAACAGACCAGAGAAGGAACCACGCATAAGAAGAAAGACCAAGCTCTGAGATTTACCAAACGATCGTGCAGATGAAGAACAACCGGGCAGATGACGAACGACCAAGCTTGGAGATTGCTGAAGAAACCCCTGGAAGCTTTAGTAGGCGGTCTCACGACTGTGTTGAACTGTTGGCGGCCTCGCTTGCTGCAGAACTTCTTGAGCTGATTACCAAATACAGGACCTTTATTCTCCTGCGAGTATAAGAGCGAGTTTCTGATGTGCTCGTAGAGAGAGAGGTTCATGGATATATAAAGCGGAGAGGTGAGTTGAGCTAGCAGAGAGGACGACGTAAACTCGATGATCTGGCCGGGCTTGGGATCAGACTTAAAATCTTTGTAGCAGTCTATGGAGATTTTGAAAAGACTCCTACCTAAATTCTGCGTGAGAGAGTCACGAGAAAACTGGGAGATCGAGATCCTGTGATCGGTCCAAAATGATTGAGTGGCAAACATGGAGAAGGGAGGATCGGAGTCCAAGACATGACAGACTGCGTGCGACTTGACTGAATTTGGCCAGAGAGCACAAGAGGAAGTATGGAGAATGATGAGACATGAGATCGGGAATATACTGATATGACTAGTCAAAGGGTTTGAAAGGCAGCTAAGCCAACTACGGGATCGGTTTTTCATATATGGATTCATTTTCCCTGACTTGACCGATCTGTCTGTTGGATGCCTTAGTGGCATAGTGATCCGCTTCTGTATTGTTGTCTCTTAGGACATGTTTGAAGGTCGTGTCCCCCATTTCTCTGATGTTGTCCGCAATCCTGAGCTTTACATTATTAAGGGCCTCTTTTTTAAATTCTGTCCCCGACACCATAGCTGCAATAACGATGGCCGAGTCTCCCAGTATGACTGGATTCCTAATTCTCAGCTGATTCAGGATGATGGTGCCTAAGTAAAGGCTGTACGCTTCTGCCATATTATTGGACATTTGGCCCAATCCCCATTCATAGCTTACAAGAATTTTTCCTTGACTGTCCTTTATAATGCCCCCTGCTCCAGCTTCCCCCGGGTTATTTTTAGAGGCACCATCGAAATGCAAAGTGGGGTGATTCTGGTCTAAAATCCATTGACTTACTTCTTCCTTTGTGCCTCTGAGCTTCCAGTGGATTCTTCTCGTGCATGCTTTGGGGTGAGCTAGATGGTTGTTGCTGTAGTTGATGCAGAATTTGTTGTACCATTCCATCTCTTCTTTGTGCCAGCTTGATTGATCTGGGGGAGCGACCAAGTTTGCACTTATTGTTTCAGATATGAGCGCTGTAGTTTTTGCCAGTATACGGGCAGGGTTGGGCTTCTTGTTATTGAAAATACAGTTATTCCTAGCTAGCCAGATTTGCCAACTAAGAGTAGCTGGGATGCATTTCCACAAACGGATGATGTTGTTTTTACCTTTCTTAGGAAAAGGGTAACATTTTGCCCAGTTTTTTTGGAGAGAAGATAGCTGATCAAAAGTCTCTTCAATTTCCATTGGTCTGACAATCTGGGTCCAGCAGCTTTGGGCGAGAGGACAGTGGAAGAAAAGATGATGACTACTCTCCTCCTCAGCGCGGCAGAAGCAACATATTGAGGGCCCCAAGATCCCTCTTTTCCTTAGGTTTTCAGCTGTGAGAACCTTTCCTTTGAGGAGAGTCCAATTGAAATGTTTGACCTTTGGTATGCACTCTGATTTCCAAACAGTTGTATAGAGGTTCCATTTGGCTGTTGAAGTGGATGCCTGGAGAAATTTGTAGCCCTCTTTGACAGTGAATTTTCCTCCGCTTGGCTCCCAGATGTACCTATCTTCAGCCCCTATGTTGGTGGGAGCGGCGCCTATGAGAGAGACCTTGAGATTGGACCATAGATCTCTGAGTTCATTGGGAATTTGAAGGTCCTTCCAGCCCTGCCAGATGTTTTGGTCCCATATTGAAATATCATACAAGGAGATTAAATTTTTAGCTTCCATCCAAATTTGCAGAGGCCTGAGGTTTTGGAGGAGGTTTCTTGGTTTGGCGCCCATGATTCTATCAGTCCAAATATTGACCTCCTTGCCGTTTCCAGGCACTTTGGAAATGTTCTCTCTGAATTGTGGGAGGACTTTTTTAATGAGCTTCCAAACAGGGGTGCAAGATCTTTCAGCTATTGTTTCGGAAAGGAGATTAGAGTTTGGTCCATTAAGATATTTCCTTTTCAAAACCTCCACCCACCAAGAGCCTTTGCCGATGAGGATTCTCCAAATCAGTTTAAAGCCCATAGCACGGTTGGAGAGGCTCGGGATTTTAATGGCTAGTCCACCCTTTTCATAGGGAAGAATAACTTGATCCCATTTGACAAGGCTGAATTTTTTAGACTCTTGCTTTCCCCCCTGCCAGAGGAAGCTTCTCATTAATAGTTCCATGTGCTTATGTATACTGGCGGGAGCCAAGGTGACCGCATACTGGTAGATGGGGAGGGCAGAGAGGATAGCCTTTATAAGGGTCGTTCTACCAGCCAGATTTAGCCAAGAAACTCCCCAACTTTGAAGGAGACCTCTCATCTTTTCTATATGTTTGGCCCAAATCTCAGCCTTGACTGTTTCTTTGGCTAAAGGCAGACCTAGATAAGAGAAGTAACTCCAATTCCTTTGCACTGGGATGTCCAGTATCAAGGAGATTCTTTGCCTGATTTGGTCAGAGACATTCCAGGTATAAATCTTGCATTTTTTATTATTCAGCATCCCTCCTGAGGCTGCTAGGAAGGCGTCCAAGACTTTCTTGAATCTTTTTGCCATTAGACTTGAGGCTCCCCCAATGAGAAGAGTATCATCCGCAAAGAGCGAATGGTTAATTTCTTTAGTCCCTCTTTCTATACCAATTCCAGTGATCTCTTTTTGCTTGCGGAGATTTTCTAAGTGAATGCTCAAAGTTTCCGCCATAATGATGTATAAGAAGGGAGAGAGAGGGCAGCCTTGCCTCAATCCCCTGGTGCTTCTAAAGTACCTGCTTGGACGGCCATTAATCAGGGGAGCAGTCCAGGGATTGGAGATGCATCCAGTGATGATGCTTGTAAAATTTTCTGAGATCCCGAATTTTTTGAGGACTGCTGTTAGGAAGTTGTGGTCAACTCTATCAAATGCGTTTGCCATGTCGAGTTTGATTATCATGCCTCGTTCCTTCCTGCTGATGCTGCTGTGGATTGCCTCTTGAATCAATATGACATTATCTGTGATTTGCCTGTGGGGAACAAATCCCCCTTGGTTCTCTGAGATTAAATGAGGAAGGAGCTTTTTGAGCCTATTGGCAAGAATTTTGGTGACGATCTTGTAAGAGACGTTACAAAGGGAGATTGGCCGGAAGCGGTCAAAGGAACGAGGGTTAACGTCCTTAGGGATGAGAGCAAGGTGTGAGGATTTGGTGTTTTCTCCCATCTTGTGATTTTTAAAGACATTTTTAACCATCCGCACAAAGTCTTTTTTGATTGTATCCCAATGATTTCGGTAAAAGGCCACCGTGAATCCATCAGGGCCCGGGGCCTTATCCTGTTGCATACTGAAAGTTGCCGATCTGATTTCCTCTTCTGTGACATCCTGGTCCAGATCTCTATTTTGAGAGTCTGAGATTTTACTCTCTACAGCGCTGAGAAAGTCAGAGCTGTCCGACTGCTGAGGGACTGCTGTAAGAAGAGACTTAAAATGATTGTAAGCTGCCTCTTTAATTTCTTCTTGGACACTGATCTCTTTCCCTTCTGCCTCTATTTTATCTATCTGATTTCCGGCGCGCCTGAGCTTTATGTTGTTATGGAAGAAAGAGGTATTTTTGTCTCCAGCCCTCAACCACAGGCACCTCGATTTCTGCCTTTGTTCCTCTTCCTCAGCTCTATTTTGTCTATATAGCTCCCTGTACATTTCATTTTCATGGATTATATCTTCATTTGTGAATTGGCTGTTCTCCTTTTCTTTATTCCACTGCTCCATCTGCGTATAAAGATCCGCTTTTTTCCTCTTCTCCGTTGCTGCGTTTTCCTTAGCCCACTATTTGATGACTGCTCTTAGGGATTTTAATTTGGTTTCCCAGATGTAATGAGGCGATCCCAATACTTCCTTGGCCCACTGTTTTTGTATGAGGGAACGAAAATCTTCTTTAAAATCCCAGATTTTGTTGTATTTGAAGGGGAGAGGCCCCAAGTTTCTCCCTTTTTCCAAATTCATCACCACAGGTTTGTGATCAGAGGCCGAAGCTTGAATAATTTTGCTCTTAATAGAAGAGAAGTTTGCTGCGATTCTTTCCTGCACGAGAAATCTATCTAACCTCTCTTTGATATTGTGGCAGCCTGTTCTTTTGTTACTCCATGTATATTTCCCGTTGAAGGGGGGTATGTCAATGAGATTATAGGTCTGGATTATAGCCTCCAACGCCTCTCTTGAAGGATCCACATGGAAGTTTCCTCCAAGATTTTCATCCACATTTCTTATTAGATTCAGGTCTCCTCCCAGAATTATGCTCCTGTCATGAGAGGACTGTAAATCTAAGGATAATGAGTCCCAGCAGGTTGCTTTATCCCGATAATGGTTTGGAGCGTAGATGTTGTATATGTTGAAGACTTCTTGAGAGACTTTGTTTTTGAGTTCTGTTCTTATCCACCAATTGCAAGATTGGAGGTTGATGTGATCCCATTTATTCTTGTTCCAGAGTGTTCCTATGCCTCCTGAGGCACCTTTTGAACCTATTGAGTAACCTTCAAAATTTTTGAATCTTTTGACTTGTTTTTGAAAATCTTGGTCTGAGATTTTGGTCTCCTGGATAAGGACGAAGTCTGGCTGCTCCTGATTTATTAAGTCACGGACTGCATTTATTTTTGAGGAGGAGCCCATCCCCCTACAGTTCCAAGAGACCAGATTCATCATTTACCAGATTTTGGGTGAGTCCTGCTCCTCTCCTTTGTTTTTTCCCCGCTTCCTTTTTGCCTGTCTAGATAGGAATCCATTGGTTGCTGTGCTCCAGTAGCCATCTCTTTCGCTGTTGCCTCATCTCTGAGTTCTTTATTTGACTTTCTACCTGCCTTTCTTGGGGGATCTGAGGGAAGGCTGGTTTCTTTCAGTTTATTTCTGGTGAGTATTCTCTCTATTGTTGGTGGAGGAGAGGGCAGAGGGATCGAGGAGGAGGAGATGACAGCTAATGAATTGTCGTCGGGGGAAGGGGGAGGGAAGAGGGGTCTTCAACTTCCAGAGATTCAAAGGGGTTGGAGGTGGAGGGAAAGGAGGGGGTTGAGCTAGTGGGAGGAGGAGGGGGAGGGGGGAGGGTTTCCGGGGAGGGCTTAGAACTAGGCCCTTGAGAGGGGGAAGGTTTTTTCTTTTTTACTTGTTCCCAGGGGCCGTCCGGAGATTCTTCATTTTCAATGGGTTCATTTAATTTTGACTTGCTACATCTATTTGCGAAATGTCCATATTCGTGACATACCTTGCATTTGAAGGGTAGTTGCTCATAGTCCAACTGTTGGATGTGCGTCCATTGATCGACCTTGATCTTGATAGCTTCCGGCAGGCCTTTCCCGAGATCTACTTCTACGCAAATCCTGGCGCATGCATGCATGTTCTCCCTTGGCTCAGATCTGTCGATGTATTTGCCGACTGCATTCCCTATTGCCTTTACTGATTCATCCCCCCAGCAATGGAGCGGCAAATGTGGGAGGTGGACCCAGACCGGAACTGCATTTGGGATGTCCATTTCCGGATCGAAGTCTGGTGTCCATCTGTTCAGATAGAGGCCTCTTGAATCCATAAAGTAAGGGCCGTTTCTGAATATGAGATTCCTGTCCTCTTTTGTTTCAAAAAGAAATGTGTAATAGCCCCTTCCACAAAATCTGATGGCTATTTTCCCTTGAGTCATTGCGTTCCAGTTGCGTTCCACCCATTTTTGAACTGATCTTGGAGAAGGCCAAAGACCAGTGAACTGTCCTACGAGACCTCTTTCAGCGAGGGTGATTGCTGATTTCCTTGGCAGGGATGGAGGGAGAGAAACCTCGGGGATTTCATCCAGTTTCTTAACAAACTTAGAGACTGAGGGACGAGTTCTTGAAGAAGCATTGTCAGGGATCAACGAAGCGAACAGTTCTTCGTGGTTCTCTGGATCTGGAGGGGGGGGGGGTTCCCAGCCATTCAAGACTGAGAAGCCAGTGCAAAAGGGACGAGAGCAGAGGTATGGGCCCCAGCGCAGGACCGGGCAGGAGGCCCGAGGGTGAAAGCAATGCACGCGGGAGAGAGAAGGGCAAAGGGCTGGCGGCAGCCCTGCCAGGCAGAGCCTGGAGAGCAGAACCAGGCAAGCGCGGGAGGAGTTTTTTGAAAATCGCCTCCAGCCAAGAGCCTCTCCGTGCACCGTAATCTAATCTAAACTATTAATCACATGCATATATCCTAGTTTTAAACACTATCTAACTATAACTATACCTGGGAATAAAAGTAAAATATGCGATCTACAATAATGTTGTAGGAATTTACAGGGTAAGTTCCTCAGATAGAACACCAAAGGACACCGCTCACAAACAGATCACAGATCAATACACCAGTATTTTGACGTGGTTAGAACCCTCAAAGAGGGAAACAGTCCACGGCCTAAGCCAACGTGGCCACTTCAGGCAATTTATTAATAAAAGAATGAAAATTTACATATGCTTCTCTCATAGACGGATTACCCTACAAATGACCCTCCATGCTCTTTAAATAGAGATCATGGACCAATCAGGTGTTAAGCCACGGATCAAGTGTCAGTAATACCAAGGAGAGAATGAACCGTCGGATCACTACATATCGTGACTGTCGGATTGTAAGTTACAAAATGTACATAGTAAAGAAACACACTTTACCTAACTCTATACTAGACCAAGTTGTACTTAACTATTTCCTATGTGTCGGAATATCCTAACATCCCCCCTTAAGAACAACTTGGGATAGGATTGAAGGATTTACAAATATGACACAATAGGAGAAGGAAGGAGGCACTAGAGCCTATCCCCCCTTAGTGACAATTTCATGCGGAAAGAGTCGATAGTGCGGACACAACCGACCTCCCTAGAAGCAAAAGCTTTCTAGTGACAAACAAGACAAATAAACACTACCTTTCTCTAAACATGCATTGAAAACACAAGTAATCAGGGGATCTTAACATACCTTTAGTCCAATGCTTTGTAGTAGTCCAGCCTCGCCGATCCGGATGAGCTCCTCCTTCTCTTCGAAACCTGCATTCACTAACAAGTCAAAAGATTAAATAGCACCTGATAAACTCATAAAACAATACATATCCATCATACAGACCAAGGAGTATATGAAACAAATCATGAATAACAATCTGTTGAGAAAAATGAGTTCATTTGTATTAAGAGGAAACAAAAGGAACCATTACAACCTGAGCCTTGGTGTTGTGCAAGTCCCTCCTAGGGTCCAGCAAGAGTTTTCCTTTACTTTGATCAGCTCACCCACTCTTAAATAAGGCTAGGAAAGGATGGGAATATCTCCTCTCAAGCTTTACAAGGGAGTCCTAATTCCAGCAGCATCTACCCTTAGGAATGTTCAGCTTTCAACCTTTTCTCCCTTTGGCCCAATGCCTGTATTTATAGTGCTCTAGAGGAAGTTATTCAGGTCCACCATCAATGGGATAAGCCCCTCTTTGGATGGGATAGCTCCCCTCTTGATGGGATAAGTTCCTCTTTGGTAGGGATACATGAACCATCTGGAGGCGCTTCATACACGTCAAACAAGCTTCTAGAATGCTCTAGAAATGACCACAAGTAACTTTTTGGGAGTGAAACTTGCGCCTTTTGACCTTTACAGGAGTACGCACCCTCCCCTTTACAGACAGAGCGTACAAGTACGCAGGTATTGTGAACTTGGGGTGCGTACACGCAGGTAAGGTTAAGAGAAACTGCGTACCCAGAGATATATAGATTTTTAATGACTTTCTCTCTTTCTTGGAGTTTGACATGGAGAACAGAGGTATGAGGCTTGCTAAGGAGGATAGTATGACAGTTGATGGAGCCATACTAACTGCAAATAGTCATGGTGACAAATTTTAGTGTAACATATTGCCCCCTAAAGTGCGAAGCCTGTAGTAGATTAGGGTTTCATATCATCTAGGAAGGGTGAAGTACTTTATCATTTCAAGGATTATCTTGTGGAGAGCCCAGTCGGAACCTGCAAGTATTCAACACAAAATACATATATATGAACATATCATCACTGAGGTAGGCATTCCCATACTCAGATTGAAAAATTTAACTAATTGACTATCTACTGCTCTGATACAGGAATTATTCTGCAGTACATCATAATCATAGACTCTTGTAGACACAGTATGGATGCAACCATCTGTTTATAATTAGTCTACTGTATAATGAATACAAAACTCCTCACAGCCTGGATGGTGGAAACTAGATCCAGGGTCTTCATTTCTACTTCCCGAACAGGTACGATTCTATCCATGTGAATAAATGAGTTGATGTCAAACATGGTAGAAACCACTTGATTACCAGTCAATGATGTAAACTGTTAACAAGCGTGAGAGAAACCACCAGTGATGTCAATGGTTCTCAAAGTACCCAGTACAATCCATGAGATGTGAATGAATGAGTTGATGTCGAACATTTCACGGAATCCTTTGATCGAAAGTCAATGATGTGAACTGTCATCAAAGGCGAGAAACCTACCATTGATGCATGCAGACTTCAAGGTACTGACGATTCCTAGGTCATCTTTCTAGATAACGTGCTGATGTCGATAGAAAGCGACCCATTGCAGGCAAACCCACAACACGAAATCATAGATCAAGTTGAAGAAATGTAGCTGTAAGGACTGACTTAGGGATGGTCAAAATGGATGACGAGTATTTTGCAGATGAATGTTTATTGCGGAGAACTCTTGAACACATAACGACACGACAGATGGCTTGGTGACATTTGACCCAAAGTTAATACCCGGCTAAAGACTTTCAATGTGGTTTGATCAACTATGAGGCAAAGGATTTCCCAACCCAGGTGAATGAAAGTGTCATGTTCAAGAGTGGTAATAAGGCTTCTTCTGAGAAAAAGGATAACAAATGGGCTCATTTTTCTCTCTTTTCCCCCACCATTTCTGGCAAGTACCTCTTTATTTTTTACAAGCTTGAGGAGGATAACATATGCTTGATTATAAGCTCATCCTTCAGATGAGTCCAACTTAGTTTTGATTCGAACCCTAAGAAGGAGTGGTCCGTTCCTGTTTGTAATCGAACAGGTCCTTTACTGTGAAATTTTAACGAGTCCAGTATAGGAGAAACTTGGCATTTTTCATTTTTAGAGAGTCTGAAAAAACTTAAGAAGACTCCAGGTTGAAATTTTTCGTAAAGTTGTGTCTCCCAAGCCCGAAAAAGTATAAAATAATACTTGAGAGAACCGCTTCGTCTTGTGACCAAGGAGTACTTTTATGATTAGTGCCTCTGACCTGAAAAGTAAAAAGCGATCAAGGACACGTCGTTTTATTTCCAGTGTCAAGTTTGAAACGACAAAAACCTGGCAATCTTTTCTTTTTTTACGGTTAGAAAAGAGCTATAAGGGGACCGTCTTTTAATTCCGTTTTAACGAGTGTAAAAGAAACGCTCGGCAATCTTTTCATGTTTTAGGAGTCAGAAAAGGGCTTAAAAGATGACTCTGATGTTTTGGTTCGTGAAAAATGATAATTTTCCCTGAAAGTCCTTTTGTCCTGCACAAAAATGACACATTACTCATACCTGTTTAAGATAAGCAAAAATGCATTGAGAAATATCCTTCCATGGTGAAAAATAAACAAACTTAGCATTCATTTATCCAAAAAACCTATAAAAAGACTTTTTACCATGTCATTTTTACCATTTTACTGTTGAGGGAGAGAAAAGGGCTTTTGGCAAGAAACTTCCCGTGGACTTTGCGGAGAATCCGACCGTCGGAATCGAGTGCCGTCTCTTTCAGGTATTTCACAACATCCTCCTCTTTGTTTTTATTCGTTTAGAATTTCATTTTAAGCCCTAGTTTGATTTTTTGGGGGCTTTGGGGTTTTAGGATCCACTTTTCGGGGTACGCAGGTGCCCCATGGGCGACCTGCGTACCCCGACATTTTCGTTAATGGGAAAATGGCAGGAGTACGCAGCCTACCTTCAGAACAGCTGCATACCCACGCTCTGTTTTCTGAACGCGGGGTGCGTACTCCGCGCAAAGTGAATTTAAAACCCCAAATCTCAAAAGTAAACCATTAATTTTTGATTTAATGAATTCTAATGAATGTTTTCTGGTGTGTAGATTGCCCACCATGCTTTATTGGCGCGAAAGAGAACACGAAGATGTCGATTTGGCCACAATAGATCATCAACCTTCCATTGATGCTTTGAAGGCATGCGATATCTACAAATATTGGGCCATACCTGGCATGAGGGCCCAGGTGCGATTCTTAGAATGGCTAGTTGAAAGGTGGAACGTTCAGGATCAATGCTTCTACATCGGAGGGCACCAGCTCGAGATAGAGCCCTCAGACATATATTTTCTCACTGGTTTGCCTAATAGGGGCGAGCAACTGACTCTGTCCGGGACTAGGCCGGGTGGCCAATCCCTTGCTAGTCTCCGGCTAGAGTGGTGCAACAATCAACACCAGGAGAAAGGGATAGAAATCAAATACATATCCCTGCCTGAACTTATGGTAATTGCCTTTACAGTTTCCAGACTCTGCGGCGCGGCCGCTTTGCATATTGCCACCGGGTCCCAAATGCGGATGGCGATAGATTGCTACCGAGGCACCATTTTCAATTGGTGTGACGTTATGTTGGCCAATATGAAGGGCCAACTGACTAGGGCAAAGAACGGGCAATTAAAGACCTTTGGGTATGGGCCTCTAGTTGTGAGCTTTTCCCTAGAGAGGGTTCCGATGCTGATCCCACAGCATCTCACTGTTGCAGTTGGGCCTCCTCGGGAGCCAAAGTTGATGCGATGGGTTGCGGTGATGGCCCGACATCCTGATGAGGGAGCGGGAGTTGTTCGATTTCCTGCGGGTTACTTTCACTGGTTGGAGGACCAGGTCTTTGCGATCCAGGATTTTCCTTATGCCGGAGTAGATTTTCGCGGTGATCCGGACATGGTTCTTGCATAGGGAGAACAATGGGACGACAGAGGTACTTCATTTTTCACAAGTTTTTAAATTATTTACTTTTTTGTTTGTTTTTAATATCGTCTCAAAACTGACAGTGACAATTTTCAAAATGCAGATGTAGGTCCACAGCGTCTGGCCAATCTCCGGCCATTCGAGAGAAGAGTACCAGTTGCACCAGCACCGGCCCCACAGGATGCGGCCACAGAGACCTTAGCCGAGTTGGAACAGGACCTAGAGCGTCTCACGGCGGACATACCAGAGACGACTATAGACGATATTCCTATCCAACTTCAGCGCTATGTGGTCGCAGTCCCAGGACCTTTCAGGAGGTTCCTGTGTAGGGTAGCACGGGCAGTGGTCTCGTATAGAGAGCACCACCAGTGATTGGCTAGTCACTTTTTGTAGACACACGTGACATTTTTGGTTTTTTGTACTTATCATTTTTGCCGATCATAAGGTGTTTTTCAACCTATGATCGAAGTCGATGTATATTTTTGACACACTCCTATCTATATATATATCATTATTACCGGCTTATCTTGTTAAACATGTATGATGAAATGTTTTTAAATTTACATTTATGATTATCGCAAATGTCTGTCTAACATTCGAGAAGCAATTGCATCTGCTAATGTATTTAATGACCTTGGAATATGCTGATATTCAATGTAATCAAATTCACGTTCCAAGAGGCGCACTCTCAAAAATAACCTTAACAACACTGGATTTCTAATGGCATATACTCTATTAAGCTGTAATACAACGAGTTCAGAATCTAACCTCACTATCAAACTCCAAATCCCAAATGAAATAGATTCAGATAATAACTCAATCACTGCACTGTATTCTGCAATGTTGTTTGTTGTTTGACCGAGGCTCACCCCATGCATAGAAACTAACTCGTCAGAGGGCGAATAGATAACCCAAGCTGCGGAAGAGATATTCCGTGTACTACGAAAAGCACCATCAGCGAATCCAATGTACGTTTGGAGAGGCGTCGACATCTGCAATATCAAGAGTAAAACCAAGATAAGGCAGAATAACGACTAAAAACACACTCTCTAAGCTAAGCACACTGTCTATACTAACAAACACACCAACTAGAAAGAAAAAATAACCTAACTAAATCTCCATACCCATCATTTAAGCATAATACCTCTTTAGGTAAAATCCATTTCTGGGCTTACCCAAAGAGTCCCCATCAAAATCTACCAGCTCATAGGCCCCTTTTGCTAGCTTTCGCTTGAAAATGTAGGGCCCATGCCACATAGGAACGAATTTTCCAGCACCTAATTTATCGTTAGCTTGATCATATAATAGCACTAGGTCTCCTTCCGAAAAATTACGAGGGGTCACGTTGCGATCATACTGAGCTTTCATCCTTTTTGCGTGAGTCTCGATTGCCAATGCAGCGTCACGTCGAGTCTCATCTAATTTAGCTAAGTATAATAGACGCTTCTCCTCTTCGGAAGTAGCTGGAAGTAATTCGATAGCCATTTGAAGTGATGGGATTTCGCATTCAATGGGCAACACTGCTTCCAAACCATAAACTAGTTGGAAAGGAGTGAACCCTGTTGATGTTTTCACTGAGGTTCGGTACGTCCAAAGCGCTGAAAATAACATGTTGTGCCAATTCAATCGATGAATACCAATGATTCGTTGGATCATGATAACTAAAACTTTGTTGATAGACTCAACCAGGCCATTGGCTTGTGGATAATAAGGAGTTGAACTATCGTGACGCAAACCAAGCTGGCCTGTAAGTTCTGTCATCATAATGTTTTGAAAATGGCGCCCATGGTCAGTGATTATCGCTTGTGGGACCCCAAACCTAGCAATAATATGATTGAAAACGAAAATTGCAGGTGTCTTGCCGTCTGCCTCGAATGTAGGCATCGCCTCGGCCCACTTAGTAAAATAATCAACCGCAAGGATGATATACGCATGCCCCCCGGCCGAGTGAGGGTTACATTTAATAAAATCGATACCCCATTTAGCAAAAGGACCAACGACAATTATAGGGTGGAGAGGAGTAGGTGGTGCGCGCATCTTGCGATCAAACACTTGACAGTTGTGGCATTTTCAGACCGCAATGATACAATCTTTAAACATGGACGGCCAGAAGTAGGCAGCACGCAACACCTTCTGAGCTGTGGCATACCCAGACATATGACCGCCACACGCTCCAGAATGACAGTCATTCATAACCCTTTCTGCCTCTTCATGAGTTAAGCAACGGCGAAAAACCAAATCTGCCCCACGACGATAAAGAGTATCTCCAATAATTTTGTACTGTTGGGACTGGAATCGAATTTTCCGACGTTCCGACTTTGAAGCTTCGGGCCGAAAGGATTGGGTTTGGAGATAGACAATTATATCCCCATACCATGGATCTAAAGTGCTGATGAGAAACAAAGATTCGTCCGCAATGGGTTCCTCTGCCACAGTTTCCGTGTCAGCACGCGGGAAGTCACACATCAACTTTGCAAAAACTAAAGATTTCTTAGACTTAGATTTTTCAAACTCCAAGTTGAACTCTTGCAAGATAACAATCCATTTAGAGTACTTGCCCCCTAGCAATTGTTTAGTCAAAATGTAAATCATAGGGTTGCAATCCGAAATTACTGTAGTTTTACGGAGAAGAATGTAATGACGAAAACATTGGACAGCCTGAACAGCTGCCAGGGCCAATTTTTCCACATCCGAATATTTTAGCTCAGTGGGATTTAATGTCCTACTAAGATAATATATCACATGTTCCGTTTCGAATTCATCTTCCTATACTAAGACCATGCCAATGGTGGAATGAGCGGCGGCAAGGTACAAAAAGTAATCCTGGTTGTAGTTGGGAGGATGTAGCAACGGTGCATGGGTCAACGCGTGCTTTAGCGCATCAAAAGATTTCTGAGCTATCTCATCCCAAGAGAACTGAGCATTTTGTTTCAACAACCGGGTAAAACCCTTGGTAATCTCGGCGTAGTTAGGAATGAATCAGCGTAAAAAGTTTGCTTTCCCTTGCAAACTTTGGAGTTGGCGCAGACTCGAAGGAGGAGGAAATTTGATGATAGCTTCGACCTTCGAGGGATCGACGCGAATGCTGGCTTTTGAAACTACAAATCCCAGCAATCGTCCCACTTCTATGCAGAAGACACATTTGTGTGGGTTCAACCGTATACGCTAATGCCTACACCTCATAAAAATTGGTCGTAAATGGACAAGGTGATCAGCTCGATGTAAGGAGTGAGCGGGCAAATCATCGAGATACGGTTGCACAATGTGCTTGATGTCATGAAATGCATAAGACATCGCCCTTTGAAAAGTGGCTCCAACATTCTTAAGCCCAAAAGGTAATTTGCAATAAGCAAATGTCCCCCATGGACAAATGAAAGCCGTTTTTTGTTGATCGGCAGGTAGAATATTGATTTGGTTGTAACCGGAAAAACCGTCCATAAAGGAAAATATTTCACTGCCGGCACAATCATCAATTATTTGATCGATATAAGGCATTGGATAGTTGTCCTTGGGACAAGCACGGTTGATATCCCTATAGTCAATACATATTCTTATTGTTCCCTGCTTTTTATTAACCGGAACAATATTCGATACCCAATCCGTTAACGGGATCGGATAAATGAAACCTGCTTTCAACAGCTTCTCAACTTCTGCTTTAATTGCAGCCGCTTTCCGAGGGTGTATCTGACGCAGACGTTGCCGAACGGGTTTAGCGTCCGGGTAAGTCTTGATCTCATGAAAAACAATGGAGGGATCAATTCCTGGCATTTCCTCATAGGACCAGGCAAACACGTCGCAGAATTCTTGAAATAGGGCCTTGTATGTTTGAATTTCGTCATCTGAACACGAGGCATCTATATGAATGTGTTCAACAATTCCGGGCTTCACTGAAATGTCAATGGGAATAGTGCGAGAAACGTTTCCCAAATTCAGCTCTGAATCAGGATGTTTCATTAGACTCTGAGCGTCTTTGACATATTCAGCTGTAAATATTGATGAGAAATCGTTTTCAAAACGATCATCCTCAGGTAAAAACGAAGATCTATGATGGAGATCTTCCCATGGTAAATCGTCTACACACAGGACTTCACAAAGTTGTTCACCAGATGACACAACTTCGGGAAACGTTATTAACTTCGAGGTTGACGCGAAAAGGGATTCCTCACGGACCACATTCATTTGGTCACTTTGGGTTGAACTTGGGTCGGAAAAAGACTGCACGGCTTCATAGGCAATTTCATATGGACTCAAAGGCATTGCATCACCGAATGAGTCTATCTCAGATTCAGTTGGGACAATCCAAGGATCATCGTAAATAATAGTATCTGACGTAATCATATGAATAAATGCGAATGAAGGGTCTGCGTTGATTGGAGGAAAAGGAAAAGTTCCCAGTAAACCAGAATCTTTAACTAATCCAACGCCAACATCCTTATAAGGGATAGTCGTTTTACCGACATGCTGGATACTCTCTGAAGAGGCTGGGTCGGATGAAAAATAAGCCAGCTGGTCTATGGTTACGATCTTGCCATTGTGTGGAAACTTTATTACTCTGAAGACCGATGAAACAACCGCTGTCATAGCGTAAGACCAACTTCGACCCAAGAGAAGGTTGTAGTCTAGAGGGGCATCAACCACCTCCACATCCAGACTAACGGTTTTTCCTTCAACCCCTATAGGCAAATCCTGTAAAATGCCAAACGGATGGAACCCACGGCCATCAAAGGCCTTAAGAATTGTCGGGGATTGGTTCAGCGAAGGAGAACCAAGCGATCTCCAACACTGAATCGACATAATACACGTGGAAGCTCCCTCGTCAATTACAGTCCGATGAATAGGCCTGTTTTTGACTATCACTGGAATCTGGAAAGCCATCTGATGAGGGAGACGCGGTGTACTATTTTCTAGATCAAAGATTATCAGGTTCGGGTCTTGAACATCAACAGCTCCTATAGCCGACAAAAGTAATTTTCGTTGTGCTGGGCATGATTGCAGCACTTCTAAAGCCGACATTGCTGAGGGTGAAACAGCTAAATCCTCAACAATGTTGTAATTCTGAGCCGCTCTCGCATGTGGATTGAAAGCAGACCTTCGAAGTACACCCTTGGCGGGTGGTTTTATTACTAAGTCAGGGTTAGGTTTCTCGATCTGTAGTGGATCAGAACTGGGAGCTGAGGTTGATGGATTTGAATGAGAAGATTCTGCTTCTTTCAATCCATCAACAGGACTTTTACTACCATAATCGTGTGATCGAGTCGCAATCCTTACATGAGACATCATCAATATGGGTTCTTCAGTGGCACTCGAGGAAGAACCTATCATCTTACTCTCCTACTTTGGAAATGGATCTTTCAAAACAACAGGAGTTGAGGAACCTTTGACGATTTTCACAACCTCGGCCCGATGGGGGCAATCTCTTGTAAAATGATCCTCTTCACAAATAAGACAAGAATATCGAGGTTTGTGCTTTTCGTCATTGGTTTCCGACTTTTCTGTTTTCTCCTTTGGAGTCTTGTCTGCTTTACCCTTCTTCTTACCCTTCTTCTTCCCACCGTTTTTTGATTTAGCCGTAGTTGACTCTATAGTGTGAATATCGGCAGAAATTTCAGGAGAAGACTCTCCTGTCGGGGAATCTGGTAAGGTTATAATGGGCGAAGAATTCTTTGAAGATTTCTTCTTGCTTTTAGTATTTACCGAACCAATCATGCCATCAGCAGCATGAGATCCCGAAGGAGCAGCAGCGATTTGATTTGACTTTGGAAGATCTGGGATCTTTTCATGTAACGTACCTAACTGAGTGTAAACTAAGTCAAGGTACTGCGCTTGAGCAATTACTTTCTCTTCAGTAACTACTCCGGCCTTAGCTACGTCTTCAGTAATCTTCCGTAATAATGATTTAACAAACCATTCAGCTAAGATTTGGTCTGGGATAAAAACTTTCACTAATCGTCGTCGACGTCTCCATTCATGGATATGATCGGAAATATAAGTGGACGTCGACTGTTTTAGTGAAGTTAGTAGCTCCTTGCCATTATCATATATGACTGGCAACTGAAAATGAGTTAGGAACGAGGTAGCTAACTGACGAAAATTGTAAAAAGAGGCCCGTGGTAACTCAATGTACCACTTGGCCGCGAGACCAATGAGCGTACGCTGGAAAAGACGTAAACGGATCGAATCATCCGAGATGGAATTTGAAGCACACTAGAGGTGGTAATTCATGACATGATTGGACGGATCCTCTCCAGACTTACCTTCGAACTTGGGTATATCACTGGGCAACTTATTTGGCATTGGCGGCCAGAATGGAAGATAATTTATTGGATCGTTCGTTAGGCGCAACAAGTCTGGTAAATCCAAAGTTGCAATAAACGGTAACTGCCGATTAGGATCCCTAAAACTCTGGGTCACAAGACCAGTCCCAGGAGGAGGATATCCAGGATAACTTGGAATAGGAATCGCATTCGGGATATTATATCCTCCTGGAAAACCAGGATTAACCGGACCCTACTGGGGTTGCTGAGGTTGTTGATAAGTGTACCCAGGATACGGTTGATACTGGCAAACCGGCTGTTGGATAGCAGGCCCGTATTGGTACTGTCCCTGGTACGGTTGATAAGTGAATTGTGGTTGACTAGTGACAACCGTACTTAAACCAGGTTGTCCTACATGCATCTGAACTGTAGTTTGAATCGTAGATCCAGACAATGGTAAAGATGTCTGAGGAGTAGTTACAGAGACAGTAGAAATCGGAGCTGTCGATACTCCAGAAGCAAGTGTGGTGGAAGGAGCAGATGTTGCGGTAGTTGCAGCAGCCGTTTGAGATGGAGTACTAGGTGCAATTGGCGACTGAGTAACTACCGAAGTGACAGAAGTTTGAACATTAGACTGGACTGGTTGCTGGGATGGACCAGCAACTAAGGGTTGTCCAGCTTGAGATGACAACTGTACACTTGGCTGCAACACCTGTTGAACTTGCGATGGATCCCACACTATGTTCATTCTGGGGTATTGACCCATGACAGGTTGAGGATATTGAGATCCATAGCCGGATTGAGGATAGGATTGATAACTGAAAGGCACAGTTCCCATACCTTGAACATATGATTGACCTTAAGGTGGTTGATAACCTTGACTCGAGTATTGACCTTGAGGTTGATAACCTTGGGGTAAATACTGATACTGGGGTTGACCTTGACCTTGAGGTTGATACCCTTGAGGTAAATACTGATACTGAGGTTGACCTTGGGGTACATATTGAGGCTGGGGTTGACCTTGAGGAATGTATTGTACTATGGGTACATACTATCCTTGAGGTTGCCCCCCAGACGCAATTTGTGTACCTTGAGGTTGCCCCCCAGGTGTTAATTGAGGCTGCCCCCCAGGCGGTAATTGACCACCTTGAGGTTGAGAACCGGGAACTGAACCTGACATCATGTAAATGTCTCCTACACCCAACGGTTTATTACCATTGTTTCCAGCTAATAACCCATGTTCAATGGGTTGAGGAGATGCTCACGCAAAAGTACCAGAAAGTGACTGATACCTAGAGGGAACAGAAGGACCGCCGTATAAGAAAGATTCAAGAGATTGAGTGAACACGGACGACTGACCAGACATATTTACAAGAGTATAAATACCTCCAGGTGGAAAAGGAGTACGAGGTGGAGAAAAAATTATCCCTGAGTTTTCTAAATAATTGGTTAACGAAAGGTACCAAGTAGTACTTCTAGGAGGACTGTAAAAGATAGATTCACGCTCCCTTAGATCAATAGTAGGTTGATCTTCAAGGATAGATACGCCAAATTCTTCCTCTGGAGCAAGTCCTTCAATAGCTATCAAACCAGCAGGAAGATTTTCGGTGATGACTCTTTCTACTCTAGGTGAATCAGGTGCACTAGAAGTTGGAGTAACAGGTTCAGATATTTCAGGTTCTTCGCCTATATCACTAGTAGATGAAAAACTACCAGCAAGCTCGGAAACTGCAACAGCTTCAGGATTATAACCTGTTTCTAGACCTTGGTAATATGGATGGACTACTAATGACGATTCTCCTTCTTTTGGTGAACGTACTTTACTGCAACTAGGAGTTACAAGGACCTTCAAACCTTCGTAATGACTCGGGACCTCTTCAGGAGGCTCGCCTCACAATCTACGGGACTTCCTCAACAAATCGGCCACGGTAACAATCTCAGGAGACTTGCCCCGAAGTCTACGGGACTGTCTCGGTAATTCAGCCACAGTTAAAAACTTTTAACTACTGCACATGCAAACAAAGTAAAACCTCAAAGCAAACCACCTAAAGTCTCTAAAGAACCAAACAAATTTGAATCACACACCTAAAGAATCTAGGGCGTCAAACCATACACAAACAGTAGCCTTCCGGACCGAAAACACTAGTTGGAGATGAAACCCAACATCGCCGAATTCAGTACAGAAGTGGTGGGCGGAATAGTTACCCCGGCAACTTGCTTAATGAATAGACCGGCACAAGTTCCTCCACTTTAACCGTCTCGAGTGAAGTGAACCCCCCGGAAAATCCAAGTGAGTCTAGCCGACGTCTGCTCCAGGTACAGTGGGATCTTCCCTCCACCGTCACCTCGCTAGAATCCTAAAGATAATGGTCACTAAGGTTACCAACAACAACAAATGCACCTGGGGGAACAGTCTACACTCCGACAGCACGCAAGGGCAGAGTATCAAGCTCAATCCCCTTGCCGGCTCCTTGACAATAATCCAAGGTTTACTGATAAGTGACCCCTGGCTCCTCGACAATGGTTAATCCGAGGTTTACCGTTTGTAATACGTGCGTGTCTGGCGTCGTTCCCAGCGAGGGAGGATTGATCCCCTCACTGGTTCGGACACGAGCTCGTGCTTCTCCTTTAAGAGGAGCTTTCCCAGAGTACAAATGAAACAGTTGGATTTATCCTACCACAAGATGAGCTACTTGTTTGGTTTTGCTGTCTTGGAGAGTTAATTACTCTCCTACTCCAAGACACTAGCCTGATCTATATTGGTGTTTCAGAGCCCTAGTAAATAAAAGTTACTAAGTTGATTTTACTTTAAGCGTTAATTTTTATGGCTTTCTTTAAGACAAAAGGTAGTGGAGATGAAACTGGTGGTGTGTAGACTCGACCGAAATCCACTAAAAAGATGCACTTAGGATGATTTATACTAATTTTTCCTTTTTCAATGAATTCCCTAGCTAAGAGAGTTGGAGAATGCAAACTTGATATAAAGACAACTTTCTTGGCAATGAAAAACAAAGAAACAAACTCTTTATCTTTTCAAAACATACGACACATGACCACTAATCACTTCACGAAAATTCCTTTTTCTTTCAAAGACTCAAATGCTACCAAAGCAAACTTTCCTTCAAAAGATATTTTTGTATTTTTTCCTAATTAATAAAGCATGTAAAACTTACTTTAACAAAAATCAAAGTTAAAAAAGCTATGGCAATCAAATCAACTCAATTTCACTCAAAAGCAAATCTAAGAGAAAAGCACCTAAAAGTAAATCTAACGAGTCAAAAGCTTACTAAAGATGATTCCTGGATGTTTTACTCAGTCAAAATGTAACTAAGGACTAGTTAATGCAGAACCAAAAACCAGTCAAAAACAAAAATCAAAATCTTTTGTTCTTTTCTCAAGAATAAAATTCAAAGTTCAAACAACAAACTTTTTCGAGATTTGCAAAGAGAAGATGCAAAGGTAGGTCTCTCACAAGGGTGAATTCTATGATAGGCCCGACTCCTAAGAGGACTGAACAAAACCAAGGAGATCCAAAGTTTGACAACCTCTAACGCCAAAGTCACTACAGGACCAGTTAAAAATCAAACCCTAAGGCAAAACCTCTATGAATTTCACTAAAACTCTCGACACTGACGAAACAAGCTTAGGTGAAGATTTATGGCAGAAAACCAGTGGATCTGGGCAGAAAAAACAAATTAAAGACAAAATCTAAAAGGAAAAAAGAAGAAAATTGAAATTTTCTTAATTTTGACAGGGTACGCAGGCGACCTGTTGGCACAGGTGCGAGTACACACTGTGCACAAAGCGACAATGCGTACAGGTACGCACTGTGCTCAACTCAGAGGCTGTGTACTTCTAGCAAAACAAAGAAAAACTAAAATCTAATTTAACCCTAAGCTAGCCCACCCAAATACACAGTCAGACAGCCAAAAACCAGAAAACAAATGACTTTTCTCAGATCAAAATTTGATACAAAGGAAAAAACATTCACATCAATGGATTCCCCAGTATGGTCGCCATTTTGTCATGCGGAAAGAGTCGATAGTGCGGACACAACCAACCTCCCTAGAAGCAAAAGCTTTCTAGTGACAAACAAGACAAATAAACACTACCTTTCTCTAAACATGCATTGAAAACACAAGTAATCAGGGGATCTTAACATACCTTTAGTCCAACGCTTTGTAGTAGTCCAGCCTCGCCGATCCGGATGAGCTCCTCCTTCTCTTCGAAACCTGCATTTACTAACAAGCCAAAAGATTAAATAGCACCTGATAAACTCATAAAACAATACATATCCATCATACAGACCAAGGAGTATATGAAACAAATCATGAATAACAATCTGTTGAGAAAAATGAGTTCATTTGTATTAAGAGGAAACAAAAGGAACCATTACAACCTGAGCCTTGGTGTTGTGCAAGTCCCTCCTAGGGTCCAGCAAGAGTTTTCCTTTACTTTGATCAGATCACCCACTCTCAAATAAGGCTAGGAAAGGATGGGAATCTCTTCTCTCAAGCTTTACAAGGGAGTCCTAATTCCAGCAACATCTACCCTTAGGAATGTTCAGCTTTCAACCTTTTCTCCCTTTGGCCCAATGCCTGTATTTATAGTGCTCTAGAGGAAGTTATTTAGGTCCACCATCAATGGGATAAGCCCCTCTTTGGATGGGATAGCTCCCCTCTTGATGGGATAAGTTCCTCTTTGGTAGGGATACATGAACCATCTGGAGGCGCTTCATACACGTCAAACAAGCTTCTAGAATGCTCTAGAAATGACCACAAGTAACTTTTTGGGAGTGAAACTTGCGCCTTTTGACCTTTACAGGAGTACGCACCCTCCCCTTTACAGACAAAGCGTACAAGTACGCAGGTATTGTGAACTTGGGGTGCGTACACGCAGGTAAGGTTAAGAGAAACTGCGTACCCAGAGATATATAGATTTTTAATGACTTTCTCTCTTTCTTGGAGTTTGACATGGAGAGCAGAGGTATGAGGCTTGCTAAGGAGGATAGTATGACAGTTGATGGAGCCATACTAACTGCAAATAGTCATGGTGACAAATTTTAGTGTAACTGACAACTTCCTGAACTCCAACCATAAATCGAAGTTTAGTGAACTTCGCCTCTGTGAGAGCCTTTGTAAAGATGTTTGCAACTTGATCATCTGTTGAACAATATTGCACTTCAAGAACATGGTCGTGAATGAGCTTTCTAATGAAGTGCATGTGCAGTTCAATGTGTTTGCTACGCTGATGTTGGACTGGATCTTTGCATAGCTGAATGGCACTTTGATTATCACACCAAAGTGTAGTCGGATGCTGCTGCTGAAAGCCAAACTCTGATAGGATCTGACGAAGCCACAAGGCTTCCTTACTAGCTTCTACGGCATGACGATACTCTGCTTCTGCTGAAGAAAGAGAAATGGCACCTTGTTTCTTGCAAGCCCATGTAATAGGTCCTAAACCAAGAGTGAACACATAACCTGCAGTAGACTTCCGAACATCAGGGTCACCAGCCCAATCAGAATCAGTGAAACCAACCAATAGAGGAGCTGCTTCGGCACTTTAATGAATCCCAAACTGAACTGTACCTCAAACATAATGAAGTATTCTTTTAGCTGCTTTCCAATGACTTTCATGCGGGTTTTTCATAAACTGAGCAACAAGGCCAATGACAAAGGAAAGGTCAGGACGAGTATGGGTTAGATACAAAAGTTTTCCTACAAGTTGACGGTATAAGGTAGCATCAACTTCAGGAGAAGTACAAGTGACTGAAAGTTTGACTTCGGACTGAAAGGGAGAAGGGGCTCGCTTACAGTCTTCCATGTGAAAATGGCATAGAATATCACAGGCATACTTGGATTGAGAAAGTGTTATAGACATTTTTGTGCCTCGCAGCATGGAGCATGAAATGTCAATAATTACAGGGATCCTCAGTCCCTAAACATGTTGTTCTTACCCGTAGAGGAACAAGGTCAGCAAACCACAACACTTCCTATCAGTTCTCCATCTGAAAACACTCAAAAACAGGCTATTTTTGGATCATGTCAGCTGCTCCACTGAGCATCTGCGCTGAATGTCAACTGCTCCTCCTTGTACCTGCGCTGAAAGTCAAAACCAATGAAGGCTACCTGCGCTGGGCGAGATTGGCCAAGTGGCACAGTCATTCTGCAAGGTGTCAACTGCCCAGGAAGCTTCCAAACTGACACTTGGTTCAAGGGATTCGCCCTATGATGAGTAAGAAGGTCTTGATCTCCAAGTGGAAGCAAGATTCTCCAAGTGGACTCAAGAACTGAAGATTAACTAAAGTGGGAGAGGACACTAGTCAGCTTTATGCCAGCCTCAAGCTGACTCATCCTTTCTCCAAATCTCCTATATATAGAGCTCTTCTATGAGGTCTAGGGAGGCTGGAATTTTGTGCAAAGCAAGGAAGTGCTGTTGGTTTACAGTTAGAGCTATTGGGTGATTGCTTTTATAGAGGGGAAGAGGAGATTTCTTGCTGCTGGGGAGGTGCTGCTGGATTGGAGCCATTTATGGTTGTAACCTTCTCAGAACCTTTTTCTTCTATCAATAAAGCTTTGATGTTCTCCTATATACTTGTATTGCAATGATGTATTGTTTTTATCTGTATATTTGATTCATCCTAATCCATGCATCAGTTATGAGTACATGTTTCTTGTAGTTTCCCTCTCTTGCTTTTGCAGGATCTTTGTGTAGCTGGGCCGGCAAAGGGAGCAAGGAGCTGGGAACAAGAGGCAAAGATAGAAGACAGGATCGACAAAAGCGAAAGACATCGGTTGGTCAATCTTTTCTTCCTTCTCTGTACTTTCATAAAGGAAAAATATCAAAGCTTTACTTTCAGTTGTTGCTAAGGAACTATCACCCTTAGAGTAGGGATAGGGTCATTCCGAGTCGGATACTTTTCCCCACAACAAACTGGCGACTCCACTGGGGATCGTATCCGTTTGATTGTATTTGTAGTATCTTTGCTATTCATTTCCTGAAGAAAAGAGTACCAAATCGAAAAGCTTTTGACTATATCAAAAGCGAAGTAGAGGGGCTGCTACTCTCGCTCATTTTCTGAGCAGATTCATGATTTGAAGAGCTGATCTACAAAAGACTCTTGTGCTCTTTGTGATAGCTTTTCATCCTCTTGATCATCCCTTAGCTTGTACTTGACCTATAGCTTTTTATTTCAGCAAAAACAGTGAATTTTTGAGCTTTTTATGACCCGAAAACCCTTGTAAACGCAACTCTCGTGTCTCAGTGCAGGCTGTCCAAAGGCAGTCTGCATTTCAGCACAGGTACTCCCTTCGAGAACTGCGCTGAGAGTCAGTTTGATAGACCAGAGCCTGCGCTGAACCAGTTAGCCAATGTCTTGCTGAGGTTTCCTACTGAGTCTTAGCCCTGTTTTCACTGTTATTTTGCTGCTGATTGCTTGTCATTTGTACTTGCTGTAAACCAACTTTCCTTGACATTATTCCGCCTCAGTTGTGTGATGAAACTGTGATTGTTCTTTCAGTATTTCTTGTTTCGGTTACAGTTTCCCATTGTGAAAAGCGAACCAGTATAGCTGTGGCCTCTTAGATCCTGAACTGTAAAAGTGTCTTTGTGATCTTAAGAGCTAGTTTTGTTACTGTTCATGGCTGTTTGAGTTTGTTTGTTTTTCATTTTGTGGTTTGAATCTATACATTTCCAGTGTCTAAACAAGTCGATCTTAAGGTGTCTTTTGATTTTGGACAAGCTTGTTTACTTTCGCTTGAAATTAGATTCAAAGTTATACAACAGTTTCCTTTTTGTCTTACATCAACATTAAGGATAAAGAAAAGAAATATCTGCATTGTGCATGTGCATTATTGACAGTTTGCATGTTGATTTAGGAAAAAGTGCATTTAGTGTGTGTTCTATGATCTGTGTGAAAAGTTGATGTCTTTCTTTTCCCTCAGTAGATTAAGGTTTTCAAAGTTGAAAGATTGAAAAGTTTTGCTTCTCATCTTAGATTGCATTTAGGAAGTTGTATATATACATCTCGTGGTGATCCTTAAAGGCAAACTGCTAAGCAAGATCAACATTAAAATAAATCCAATTTACATAACAACGCTTTGTAACATAACGCAAACATCTAGAGGTCTAGGTAGAGACGTGTTCCGGCGTCGTTAAACATAGTGACTGTCGATCTCTACGAAGGTGGGTGATTCCTCCTGAGAGTCGGTGGCACTAATACGGACTTGTGCTCCCACGTACCGTCGCGTATATATTGGGAGACCCCTATAGGCAATTATCCTTTATCCATAGGAAGCCGTGTCGACCGCCCTACTGATCGCGATGCAGTGAACACAGCATTCACGAAGATCAACCACCCGTACCGTAAAACGTATTTTGTGGTTTCGCGAAAGGTTTGGCACACCCTCTGCCTAGATCTCCAGAGCAGTTTCTTTTGGCCTTTTTCAAACTCTATAACTGAAAAAGTCCAACCGAGCATTTGTCACTTCGGGCTCGTTAATACATCGAAGGCGACTAGAGTCATCTTTAGCTTTTTCTCGACTCTTAAAACATGAAAAAGCAAGTTTGTGTCTGAAAGCGTCGTTAATAAAATTTATTTTAAGCGGAACAAAATCACCTGTTATTCCCACGTTGATCTTTCAGTTGAAAAGTATGGAGCCCACCAACCAAGGAGGCAACCTTGGCGGAAGTCCAAATCCCTTCTCCTCTTGGGGAGATGTTGGTGCGCCTCATATGGCAACATTGTCACTTCCAGGATTGACAATCGGCCTCCCTGTATGGCTCTTTTCAACTAATGTAGTCCAGATCGCCACTAATCCTGAGCAGTCGAATCAACAGTCAGAACAGTCTAGAACTACCCACCAGCCTTCCACTTCTTACAATACTTCCTCTGATCCTTCATCTTCGCGAGGTAGAGCTGGCAAAAGTCAGCCTCCCAAAAAGAAGAAGGAAAAGAAGAAGAAAGAAAAGAAGCAGAAGGAGCCTATGGCGAAGGCGACTGGGGGCAAGCAGGAGACAGCTGACAAAAACCCACACACTACACCGACCGGGCCTAAATCGCCATGTGTCATTTGCAAAGGGACCCACTTCCATCGTGATTGTCCTTGTATTCCCTGGATACTAAGGGACTGGTCCCCAAGGTTGCACAATCCGGTAGCATCAACCTCTGATAGTCATGTTGATTGCAGTCCGTCAACTAGCGAGAGTGAAGGACGAAGAGGGAGACCAAGATCACCCTGTGTATTGTGTGAAGGCAAGCATGCCATCCACAAATGTCCATTCTTAGATGAGGCAAAGAGAGTTTTGGAAGATCGTCCGGTTTCACCGTTACGACTTCCTCCTGGATACCAAAAACTCGCGCCTAATCCCTTGATAGTTGAAAATCCAGCTGACCCGCCCAAGTGGTCAGCTGAAGTGTCGGTCATTGAGAATGAACCTACTGAATCCAGACCAGACGAAAGTCTAAAGGTCGAAACGGCAGTCGACCCGGTTCTTCCTTCAGAGGTTTCATCGTCCAATGACTCTGTCATTGAAGATCCATCTTCAAATGACACCGTCGCCGAAGAGTCATCTTCATGCGACACCCTCACTGAAGAGAATAAGGATGACACCATCCAGGTTCTTTTCATCAGCATCGACTCTGATGAGTGTCAGGGCAATGCGCCCATTCCTTTGTCGCAGGAAGGAAAATCATCAGGGTCATATCCGGCCGTATATTCGGTCCCACCACCAAGCAACCTGGTTGTATCCTTTGATTGGAATCAACTAGGCAGACCCCGGTTACCAGCCAGTATACCATTCAGAATCATTGTCCAGATCTATAGGATGATTATGGCTGGTACTATCATTGATGAGGGGGCGTCTGTGAGTATCCTTTCCTCTGTTGCTTGGAAAGCACTGGGTTCCCCGGCGCTTTTACCTGAGTTAAGAAATCTCTCAGGTTTTGATAAAGGAACCAGTCGACCATTAGGAATCCTCCCCAATGTGCCTGTTACATTGAAAGGGAAGACCGTTAATTTGAACGTGATGGTCGTCCAGGGACCCTTGGATTATAACCTACTCCTTGGACGTGACTATATTTATTGCATGGGAGCGATAGTCTCCTCACTCTTTAGAGTAATGTGTTTTCCACACGAAGGAAGGATGGTCAAGCTCGTAGACCAACTTTCATTTCCGGGATCTCGCATCGCAAATAGTCAAATACCAATCCTAAATGGTCTGTTCACTCAAGATACGCCTCCACCCCCAGTCCTCCTTCCCGATGAGTGCGAGTGATTCGGAAAGAAAGACTAGGACCCAGGGGGCATGCACCCTGGTCTGCTTCGGGCAGAAGAAACCCTGGGTATAAGATAGAATTTCCGCAGAAGAATATGACTAGTCCGTACCCCATCCGTCGATGGAAGAGGGGTTGTTCTGGAATAGTATTCTTTTGTTAAAGTTATGTGTTTGGCAAAAGAGTCATTCACCTTTGTCTAAAGAGGTGGGCAATACCCAAGTAGGAATTCCCTTATTGCAACAAGTAGTAACCATCTTTGGGGAAAAGCAAGCCTCACCCATTAAAACAAATGTTTTGAAGGATAAGTAGGGGCAGCCTCCAAAGAAAGAGATTCTATTGTTGTGACAGAGGGTAACCATCTTTGAGTAACCCAATGATAGACATCGCCGAAGAAAGAGATTGATTTGCGGCAGCAAATAGAACCCTCTTCGGATAATAAGAAAGAGACAAGCCTCCCTCAATAATACCAATGTTTTGTCTTTGAGTAGTGTTCTTCTCTTGTCACAAATAGCTGTTCGTTAAAAGTTGGGCCGACGGGAAGACTGAGTACCGCGTAAGATCCCTTAAAATAACGAGAAGACTAGTATCGTTAACATTAGATTGGCAAGATGACAAGTAGCTGTGAACACCCAAAGAAAAGCAGAGGTAGGGGAGAGGAGGGGCAGCCTCGAAATTCTATCCTATGTCTGGGGGCATGCAAACTTTTGGAATGTGAGCGAGGGACGACTATTTATTTTTTTAAATTTTTAGGTCCTCCCTTTAAACCTGTAGGTCTAACCCTTTAAACTCGTAGGATTAGCCGATTCCGACCTTGCATGAAGAAAGTCTGTGGGGCAAAGGTAAAACTTGCCAAAATTGGAGCATAGCTTCGTGAGATAAAGCTCCTTAAAAAATAGCTATCTCACAGGAGGCGTTCTTATTCTATGACTGGTATATCGAGCAGTTTTAGCACATAGTTCATGCTCGTTAAAAAATAAACGCAAGATCCGAGCAGTTTTAGCGCATAGTTCATGCTCGTTAAAAAATAAACATAAGTTTATGAGCAGGCTTTCCTTTAGAGTTCAAGCTCATTCAAAAAAAAATGAACCGGTAAATACCCTTTTGAGATCGTAAATTCATCAGCCATAAAAGCCTTGGTCGTGTTTGTGCACCGTCACCTCCACCGTCATTTGGCCGATCATTCACTTCCATTTGTGTGTTTACCCATTTTGAGGAACATCTGCGAAGAGTGATTTCACCTAGCCATCCTTGTGACACTGCCGTGATTGGAAAATTCCAACTTGTACCTGGAATCAGTTGCTATCCCTGTTTATCACTCGTTCCTCAAAAGACGAGTCATCTTTGAGCTCTTTTCTGACTCGTAAAATATGAAAAGTTTGCCGAGTTCTGGCCTTCCAGCTCGTTAAAGGGACCGGAAGAGCTATCCCTCTTTTAGACTTTAATCTTTTTGGACCTGAGGGATTATTACACAAAAAGATCGAGCGCTTGTCTTGTTCGGCTCGTTAAAAGTACCGAACACCCATCCCTTCTGTATTGTTTTATACTTTTTCGGACTTAAGGGATTAGATGACGAAAAAGGAATTATGGAGTTAACTTTCTGTACCTTTTCAGACTCTCTAAAAATGAAAAGGACCGAGTTTTCCTTGTCGTTAGACTCGTTAAAATGATTAAATAGCGACAAACTTGTCTTTAGACGAGAACGAGTTTCCCTATCGCTAAGCTCGTTAAATCATAGCGATGGGCTTGCCCGAAGGGCAGGTTATAGAACAAGCATATGTTATCCTCCTCAAGCTTGACAAAAATAAAGAGGTACTGGTCAGAAATGACTGGGGAAAAATTGGGAGAACATCGAAGCTTAATGGTAGCAAGTCGCTCTTGAACATGACACTTTTCTTCCGTACCACATCGGGTTGGGTTGTTTCATTCACCGGTCTCATCACCATGGTCTTCGCCAAACCATCCACATTTTGGGGTAATGCTACCGATCCATCGCATCAGTGTCGTTATATGTTCAAGAGAGGTCATTCTGAAAGTGTCAACCGTGTCCCATCCACTGCCATACATTATCCTTCATCCATTCATGATCGCCACCCTGAATCATATATCACAGTTTGTTTTCACCTCCACTAAAATCATTAGCTCCGTTCCGTGTCATTGAAGTGGGATTCATTAAGGCCCTCCTTTGACGGATCGCTTCTTGTCGACTTCAGCTCATTATCCAAGAAGTTGATCTAGGAACAACCCCATTAGTACTTTGAAGCTTGCATGCCTCAATGGCAAGTTTCTCACTTCCGGCGATAGGTATACATCAATGACCTTCGACCAGAAGATTTTGCGTGGCGTTCGACGCCAAGTCCTTTATTCACGCCACGTGAATTGTACTGCAGTACCTTGAGGGTCATTATCATTATCGGTGATTCCTCTCGCGCTTGTTAACGGTTTTCATCATTGACCGGTAATCAAGCGATGTCTTTCCATGTTCGACTTCAGCGAAATTCTCACATGGATCGACTTGTACTTAGAGTGAAGATCGAACGAGTTTGAAGACCCCGGATCTAGTTTCATCCATCCGGGCTGCGATACATATTCAGGAAATATAAAAGCATTTGTCATGTACATCATTGCAGCAGATGATCATCCTACTCAAAGGATGATAATTTCAGCAGAGAATTATCAGTCTACCATCAGACGATCGTCTGTTCTATGTACCAAAATGTATTTATAAAGCTGAGCATGGGAATGCCCGCCTCAGCTAGATCATGAAAACAGAATGAAAAATAATGTATTGTATTGTATTGTATTACAGGGCACCTCTCAGCACTTGAATGAACTTCGGACCCTCTGGATAAAGCATTTCACCCGATAAACGACCTCATACTTTAGGGGGCAACTGTTATAGACATTTTTGTGCCTCGCAGCATGGAGCATGAAATGTCAATAATTACAGGGATCCTCAGTCCCTAAACATGTTGTTCTTACCCCTAGAGGAACAAGGTCAGCAAACCACAGCACTTCCTATCAGTTCTCCACCTGAAAACACTCAAAAACAGGCTATTTTTGGATCATGTCAGCTGCTCCACTGAGCATCTGCGCTAAATGTCAACTGCTCCTCCTTGTACCTGCGCTGAAAGTCAAAACCAATGAAGGCTACCTGCGCTGGACGAGATTGGCCAAGTGGCACAGTCATTCTGCAAGGTGTCAACTGCCCAGGAAGCTTCCAAAC
This sequence comes from Pinus tabuliformis, assembly GCA_031772625.1. NCBI lineage: Eukaryota > Viridiplantae > Streptophyta > Pinopsida > Pinales > Pinaceae > Pinus > Pinus tabuliformis. Next base: position 1,325,567,520 of record CM062805.1, on the reverse strand, counting down.
TGACACTTGGTTCAAGGGATTCGCCCTATGATGAGTAAGAAGGTCTTGATCTCCAAGTGGAGGCAAGATTCTCCAAGTGGACTCAAGAACTGAAGATTAACTAAAGTGGGAGAGGACACTAGTCAGCTTTATGCCAGCCTCAAGCTGACTCATCCTTTCTCCAAATCTCCTATATATAGAGCTCTTCTATGAGGTCTAGGGAGGCTGGAATTTTGTGCAAAGCAAGGAAGTGCTGTTGGTTTACAGTTAGAGCTATTGGGTGATTGCTTTATAGAGGGGAAGAGGAGATTTCTTGCTGCTGGGGAGGTGCTGCTGGATTGGAGCCATTTATGGTTGTAACCTTCTCAGAACCTTTTTCTTCTATCAATAAAGCTTTGATGTTCTCCTATATACTTGTATTGCAATGATGTATTGTTTTTATCTGTATATTTGATTCATCCTAATCCATGCATCAGTTATGAGTACATGTTTCTTGTAGTTTCCCTCTCTTGCTTTTGCAGGATCTTTGTGTAGCTGGGCCGGCAAAGGGAGCAAGGAGCTGGGAACAAGAGGCAAAGATAGAAGACAGGATCGACAAAAGCGAAAGACATCGGTTGGTCAATCTTTTCTTCCTTCTCTGTACTTTCATAAAGGAAAAATATCAAAGCTTTACTTTCAGTTGTTGCTAAGGAACTATCACCCTTAGAGTAGGGATAGGGTCATTCCGAGTCGGATACTTTTCCCCACAACAGAAAGGGAAATACCTTCCTTGGATTGCAAGACTTGAAGACCGAGAAAATAATGTAAGTGTCCTAAGTCTATCATTTCAAACTTCCTTTTAAGGCTAGACTTCACATGGTTTATAAGGTTGGGATCACTACCAGTCAGGATAAGATCATCAACATAAAGAACAAGAATGATAAGAGACTTGCCCACTTTCTTGGTGTAGACAGTATTGTCAGAATGACACCTAGAGAAGCCAGATTCTAAAAGAAAGTTATCCATTTTGGCATACCAAGCTCGAGGAGCTTGCTTGAGACCATAAAGGGATTTCTTAAGCCGACATACAAGGCTGGAGTTTGTTTGTATAAAGCCAATAGTTTGTTCCATATAGATTTCTTCATGCAAGTCCCCATGCAAGAAGGCGGATTTAACATCCATCTGATGGACTTCCCATTTGAAAGAAGCAGCAAGGGAAAGAACAAGGTGGATAGAGTTCATTTTGGCAACAAGGGAGAAGGTTTCAGTGTCGTCAATGCCTTCAACTTATGAAAAACCCTTAGCAACAAGACGAGCTTTATGTTTATCAACTTTCCCATCTGGTCCATACTTGGTTCTGTAAACCCATTTGGATCTAACAAGTTTTCGTCCCTTTGGTAGAGGAACAAGATCCCATGTATCATTTGCCAATAATGAATGATATTCTTCATTCATAGCTGCTTCCCAATCTGGATGGCCTAAAGCTTTTGCAAAGGTGTCAGGATCATAATTCGCTGAAGCTTGAGCTAGTAAAGAAGAGGCTCTATCGAACTGAGAACGTGTACGTCGCTGATCTGTAGGATCACCGGCAAGATCACCTGCTGCATCCTGAGTAGCACGGACCCATTTTGGAAGCTGAGGAGCTGAAGGAGGATCCTGAGAAGGTGGGGGAGGAGTTTCATCCTTGCTTTCATCATCTGAAGAAGAAATATTTTCAAAAGTAGAAGAGATAGGGAGAGGTGGCACATCCGCCGAACTAGGCTCACAGGCCGATATATTTTCAGCAAACTTTACATCTCTCCTAATGATAACATTTTTGGGATTAAGTGGAATAAGTCTATATCCTTTGACATCTTCAGAATATCCAACAAAAATACATTTTTCACTCTTAGGTTCTAAAGCTTTATTTTCTCATCTGGAATATGGGCCCATGCTTCACTTCCAAAAACACGAAAGTGACTTACATCTGGTTTAATTGAGCTCCATGATTCTTCTGGAGTGATATCCTTTAAAACCTTAGTAGGAGTGCGATTTATTATGTAATTTGCACAGTTAATTGCTTCTGCCCAATAATTAAGACTAAGTCCTTTAGATTGAAGCATACAATTAACCATTTCCTTTAAGGTGCGATTCTTCCTTTCAGCTACACCATTTTGTTGTGGAGTATATGGAACAGTATGTTGCATTTGAATTCCATTCTCAGTGCAAAAGTTGATGAATGTGTTTTAACATATTCTCCGCCATTATCAGATCTTAGCTTAAGAATTTGATGTCCAGATTATTTTTCAACAAAGGCCTTAAAGGCCAAGAACATGTTAAATACTTCACTCTTGAGTTTCAAGAAGTATACCCAAGTGCGTCTAGAGAAATCATCAATGAAGGTTAAGAAATACTTGTAGCCAGAGAATGAAGCAACTAGAAGTGGACCACATAAATCACTATGCACAAGCTCTAAAGGGGCTGAGGCATGCCAAGAGGCACGTTTTTCAAAACTATCCCGATAATGTTTTCCGAGTACACATCCGGAACAAACACTATCTCTGAAAGATACCATTAGAAGACCTGCCACTATATTTTCTTTACATAGATTCTGAAGAGAGCGATAGTTTAAGTGACCAAATCGCTCATGCCAAAGTTTGCTCACTTCAACATTATGAGCAACAAATACCGAGGGAAGATTTGATTACCCAAAGTTGTGAAACTTATACAACCTTGTAGAATCATCAGCAATGCCAGTAGCTAAAATCTATCTAGGATCTCTCAGGTCCTTAATTACAACATCGTGAGGTGAAAATTCAATGATTTTACCTTCACCTGAATGAGTTATCTGATATACAGATAGAAGGTTGCAGGATAAGGTTGGAACACATAATACATCATTAAACTAACCATTGTCTATATGAATAGTTCCAGTCCCTACAACACTAAGAGATATATCATCACCAACATATATATTTTTGGTGTTACAATCATTTAAAGAAGAAACATGGCTTTGTTTTTGGCCATGTGATAAGAATCTCCAGAATCAATGAGCCACTCACGAGAATGAGAAGAAGAAGATACATTTAGTGCATAGCCAGACCGAGATGCTTAACAACCACATGCAGAAAGTGCCATTCCTGAAGATGAAGTTGAAGTTGAAGAGTGATCCAAATGGATGTTATGCTTCTTCATTGTTGCTTCCAAGGCTTCCATCTTCTTAAAGCATTTGGATTCTAAGTGGCCCTCTCGATTACAAAAGTTGCAATGTCTATCAGTCTTCTTCCCTTTGTTTTTATTTGTCTTATCATTTTGTTGAAATGATTTTTCATTTTGAGGCTGAAATTGCTTAGGACCCTTGTTTGGTTTAGGACCATTCTTTTTAGGATACAACTTCTTAGGATTCTTTGGATTTGGTTGCTACTGGGCGGCTAACGCTTTCTTAGAAGAGTTTCCAAGATGAAGAAGACCAAGGTGTAAGAGTTTTTCTTGTTCTCTTATTAAAGAATCACAAAAGGAATCAAAGGAAGGGGACTTGTAGGTTTGTCCTTGAGAAATGAAGGCTTCTCTTATAGAATGGAAGGTGGAAACAAACACAGAATAGGCTCGTCCCAACTTAGTAAGAATGGAGTAGATAAGGCTACTATCTTCTTTCTTAACCTTAACACCTTCCAAGAGAAGTCTAAGGGTCTTGAACTTGGACAAAAAGTCTTCAATACAAGAAAAATTATTGGGGTCCAATGTAAGCAATTCATTTTCAAGTTGATGGGCTTTAAGTTCATTTTTAATTCCAAAGACTTTAGTAATCTGTTTCATTGCTTCATCAGGAGTATCAAGTTCTGCAATATGGAATCTAAGATCTGGAGAAATAGACATCCATATCAACCCACGTGCTTGGTATTGTCTATTTTCCCATTTAGCTGCCTTGTCTTCATCTTTCAGTTTGGTCTCTTGGCCTATGGCTATTCTGTAAAGACCTTTACTTCTAAGTAAATCCACAATGTAGGACCACCATTGGAAGTAGTTGGTGCTGTCAAGAATAACCCTTGCATGGAATTTCCATTTAAAAAAAAATTGAAGCTATAGATTCTGAAACTAAGTGTTGCAATGGAAAGATCTCGAAAAATTAGGCTGTTTCAAAAAAAACGGTTCTGGAAACGGCTTCCGGATGAAGAAGTTATGGCTTTTTGAAGAAAATTTGATGAAGTCACCGACGAAGTGCGGGAATGTGTAGAAATGAAAAATCCGCTGCGTGCTTGCTTTGAGAAAACTCCTTTTCCCTAAAAAACAAAAAACACAAAACCCAACACAGAAATACAAAAAAAGCGAACCTTATGGCTCGAAGTTAGCTTTAGCCGGAAACTAAATATTTTTCTCACTGTTTCTGATTTTCCGATATCACACTAAGGCACAACAGAAAAGAGCATACGCATGAGAAAAATCCTTCCTTTCCGTTTCTGATTTGCCCAGATCGCACAGAGTCACGGGGCAAAGAGCATATGCAGAAATGAAAGGTTCAGATTCGGTAATAAAAAAGGCTAAATAAACCAAAACCGAAATAAACAGAGAGAAAATGACTGTAAACTGCAAATAAACATTGTATACCTCCAGATCTTAAAAATGACGCAGCTAGGGCTACCGGAAACCTTTTCGCGTGAAATGAAAGGGGTTCCTCACTGGAACAGATGCTCCCAACACAACAGAGCATTCCTCTCGGCCCGAAAGCAGTCAGAAACAATAGATCTAGGAAACAGTTTTCGGACGCAGTTCTACCGGCTTCAGATTTGGATCGCCAATGGATGCGACCCTCAAATAGCTCTAATACCATGTAGGAATTTATAGGGTAAGTTCCTTAGACAGAACACCAAAGGACACCGCTCACAAACAGATCACAGATCAATACACCAGTATTTTGACGTGGTTAAAACCCTCAAAGAGGGAAACAGTCCATGGCCTGAGCCAACGCGGCCACTTCAGGAATTTTATTAATAAAAGAATGAAAATTTACATATGCTTCTCTCATAGATGGATTACCCTACAAATGACCCTCCATGCTCTTTAAATAGAGATCATGGACAAATCGGGTGTTAAGCCACGGATCAAGTGTCGGTAATACCGAGGAGAGAATGAACCGTCGGATCGCTACATATCGTGACAGTCGGATTGTAAGTTACAAAATGTACATAGTAAAGAAACACACTTTACCTAAATCTATACTAGACCAAGTTGTACTTAACTATTTCCTATGTGTCGGAATATCCTAACAAATGTCCTATAGCAAATGGTAATAAAGATCATTCAACTGCAATAACAGTGAAATCATTTAACAATTCTCATTTTGGATAAATAGTTAGCCAAAACGATTGTGAGAGATATATCGCATATAGAACCATTCATGTATTCAACAGGAAATCAAAACCAACACCATACAAAAGTGAAATAATGCTAACCGAAATTCAAACTTTTATACATAAAGAAATTGACGAAAATTTGTTGCCTGATACATAAATAAAACAAAATCACAAGATAAAAATACCATTTGTAATAAGTTCTGCTCATGTGTTTCAACAATATCGATCTAATTCCAACCAATCCATCATCATCTAAGAGTGCAAACATGCAATTTCAGTAGAACGTGCCAGATATATAAATAAAATAGATCATGTTCCATTCATTCCACCAGAACCTCCTCAAAGGTACAAAAGTGCATGTTTTGAAGAATTTTTTTGATAAAATTTCTGGACCCTCTCTAAATGAATGATAGGGGTTTAAATACTAAAACTATAGGTCCTAAAATAGACTATTACAAAAATAGTTAAGGAGGTTTCAATGATCTTCTTCAGATTATGCGAAATGAAACTAAAATAGAAATAAAACAAGGTGACTAACTCCTTTGCATTTGATCCTTAAGATCACAGATATCCGTCATAGGTTTGAGCTGTGTCGGTTGGATGATTTCATATTTCAACTATCCAGCAAATACGACATCCATTAGTGCTGGCACCATTTTCTATGTGGAAGTGGTTAGGCATCACAGGGTCATCCACTAGCTATATGTCTTGACTAAGAATTTCTAGTATGCTTCTCAGTTCAACTTTCTCGTTTGTCTGATCACCTCCTCCTTTTCCTTTGCTACTTTTCTCCATTGCTACTCCAGTTGATTGGCATTTGGAAGAAATCTTGGTCTAGATTCTGCAACCAGGTTGGCGCCATGTAGATTTTTGTTAATGGCTTCAATGATGCTATTTGTTGCTATTGTTGCGACCATTGTTACCCTTTCTTCTTGCTTGAGCTGAGAATCTCAGTCTGAAAATAGAATTTCTTTATGTGATTCCTCCAGTTTTGGCAAATCAACCTTTCTCCCATCTTCTGATTCTTACTAGGTGATAAAGTTAGAAATCTGGATTTCATCATACTCAAGCCTCATGTCGATGAATTGTCTTGTTAGCTTATCATTGATCTCACAATAAGGATTTATTTGCGAGATTTCCTAGCATAGAAGTTCCTTTTGTTGCATTAGTTGGGCGTTAAGGCTGAGTGCTTATTTTATGAACTAATCGATTTGTGGACTGTCTTTATACTTCTCTGTCATAGCTTGAATCCGCACATCCTTTTCTACTAGGCTGGCTTGATGTTGTGTTTGCATATGTTCAAACTCTTGTTGTAGCTTGGCAATTTGTAACTCTACTTATTGGTTAGAATTTTCTTGCTCTAATTGTTGTTCCAATAGCAGGATCCTTTGTTCCTTTTCTCTTAGTAGTATTGGACCCTTATTTCTTTATCAATAGTTGTTATAGCATAGGCTCCCACAAATTGCGACAGTCTCGTAAGGTTCTCAGATGGGTCCATGGGTGAATCTTTCCAGACAATATCCATTGGTTCATTGTCGGGAGTGGTAACAACTGCAACATCCAACTTTCTTTTCTTCCTCTGCCTCTTTGATAACATCTTTGTGGGTAGGGCTATAAAACACATCTAAGGGAGGAATTTCCTCAATTCTCAAAACAATTTCAGAAGTGGGGGTGGCAGGAATGAGCTCTACATCTTGAGTGCTTACAATTTTCTCCACTGTAACTTCTTGAGTTGATCTGTGCTATGGAGTCTATACTTCAGATGTTTGTTCTTATGTATGGAGTTTTTTATTAAAATTCTCCCATTCTTTTTCTAAATCAATAACTGGAGGTTTTTCTGACTGGGTGGAGGTAGAGTGAATTTCAGCTTGTTTCTTCGCCGAGGTTTGCTCGACCGCTTTCTCTGTAGTTCCGGCTGTGTCCCTTTTGGACTCTTTGTTTTTACTACCCCCATTCTGGGATTGTTTCTCTAAGTGCTCTGACTCATGGGTAGACTTCTCCTGGGACTTTGCTCCAGAATTATCTTTAGAATTTTCTCTGGAGCTTTCCTCTAAGCTTACACTAGGAGTTGGCTCCCTTATTGGTTCAATCTGTAGTAGGTCCAATGGGACCTGTAATAATATCCTCTCTTTATATTCATGGAAGGCCTCAAGATCATCTGGGGCAAAAAGTAGTGATGCCATATGATTTACTTCCGAAAATGTCTCTTTTTGTAGGAAGAGGTCATTGAATGCATCTTCCTCATGGGTGAATATTTTCACTTTCACCATAGTAGTGAAGTCTTTGGTGGTGCCATTTGGGTCATACTGTCTTCCTAGGAATGTAGCCAATTTCAGATATTTCATAATCTCTGCTTCCTTACATGCATGTCCAAAATCGTGTAGTGCAAACGCACCACATTGCAACGGAAATGTAGGCCAAATGGCCTTTTTCTGTTCCTTCAATCCTTTGCTCAGCCCACCTTCTCCTGTTGTTTGGTAGGTTATCTCCCTAGCCATTAACTTATTGGGGACATAGTATGGGAGTACATGCGGTGAAGAAATGCTCCCAAATACTTTGATATATGTAAATGTCTCCTCCCCAAACCATCTGGCTACAGGTAGGATATCTACTTCAACTTCTCTAGAAAACCTAGGGGCATTTTTGTTGTAGACTTGTTTATGGATAGGCAACATAACTCCATGAAAAATTCTGTAAAAATGGGGGTGAAACTAAGACTCCCACATATTCTTATGATATATATGAATGGGAAGCGGGTTTTTTCACAGTCCACTTCCATCCCATGATAGGAAATTTGGAGCCAAAATAGATCGCATCCATTACATAGGCACTCATAAAAAATGGAGGGTAAACCCTTGAAGAGATACTCCTCTTTCTCCTATACTCCATTATAGCCTTCAATAAATTATCAGACGTAATTTAGGCCCAATTCATTATTGTTGCGTTTACGACTGCATCTATTAATGGCAACCATTCTGGGGAAAATTTGGTACTATCGGGCTTGCCAAACATTCTACATAGCATGGTTGCTGCAAAACTATGAGTGCAAGATGTAGATGTTGTAGAATACATCCCCATTTTATCCTTTTTGATCTTGCCTTCATTTTGCATCCAGGTTCGCGTGACGTCTGTTGGGTCTTCATTCTCCTTAGCAAATTTCTCGAGGAACTGTTTGTTGTAGAACATCTGTGGCTCTGGCAGATTGTACATAAGCCGCAGGTTGTCTGGTGAAAAAGATCCCATAACCTCTTGCCTACTATTCTTAAATTCTCTGTCTAAGACATCCACCTGATCAATTATCCACTTGACCATATCTGTATACGGAATTAGTATTGGTCTTGCGGCTATGCAGTGTAGAAATGAGCATGTTGTCTCAAATATGGAGGCGTCTGAGGAAGCATGACCATCAACTATGGCCTTTGTTACTAGAGGTCTTGGTTTCTCTTCTTCTAATAAATCATACATGGTTTCCCACGTAGAGGTTCCTCTGTCTCTGCTGCATGTAGTATCAGAGAATAAAGGAGCCATTTCTGATTTCTCAGACGCGGCTACCTTGCCCCTCTTTTCCATTGCTCCCAATGACTCTTTTTGTGGATTTTTCCTGAAAATGGAGCAAAACAGAAGCTATCAGATATACAGAGATAAGAATGAACATAAGAATGAATGATGCAGATAACTTTGAAAAGGTGACAAGAAAGGAGTTTTTATTTGAACACAGGTGAGAAGATATCATATCACATTGAACTGCCTTTCAAATGTAAATGCTATTAACCCTTACTAAATGCCCACTAATGGTTCCTTATCCCTAGCTTTATTGCTCATTAATTCTCTGCATCGTAAGTCGAGGAAGAAACTTTTTAGGGTGGTGAGCCTTTAAACTGCGAAAATTCTGATTTTGTGATTGCGATGCAATATCGCAAATCACATTATCGCATTATGGTTATGTGCTTTCTTTAACGTTTCTTTAGTTTCTGCGGGATGCGAAATGCGGGTCGCTCATTATCATTTTCAAAGAATAGCTTATTTGTTAGGATTTTCTATGTAAATCCCTTTTTCTTAAGCAATGGACTTGAGTGCTTGTTTATAACATATTTCAGAATCGGGTCTGGGTCTTCAATCACATTTCACAATCTTGCATGATGATAAGGTTTTGGGCTTCTCTTAAGTGTTCTTAATGTGATGTGATAAGGGAGATTGTGTCATCGCAATCTTGCATATCGCATGGTTTAAGATACTTTGTTATGGCGCGCCCTTTGTAAGTGGTGATTTGCGATGTGAGCCTTATTTTAATAAGAAATGCTTTAGAACTTAGTTCATATGGGAAACCTAATAGTTTCGAGGTTTAGCGCGGTGTTCTCTTTTGATCGCTTTTTGCTAGTTTTGATGGATAGCAAGGCTTTTGACACGCTTGATTGTGCGATATGCGAAAAGGCAAACATTTGCTAGCTTTTTCAAAAGGTTTTATCTTGATATCTTGCTTTATTCCAAAAATTAACAAGAAAAATGCCTAAATGCTAAACTTATTTTTGGAAGGATTTTTTAAAGGGTCCCCATTTATTAATATAATATTGACTATCACTATTAATAAATGGGGGGTTGTTGAATAGCACAACAATTGGCGATTCACTTGGAAGAACCAGTTATCTCTGACAGTTTTTTGAAATTTCTAAAAACTTCCAAAATAGAGGTAATTTAGAAATAAAAATTACAAAAAATGAAATATAAGATAAGGAACATTGCTCTGACTAGTAAAACAACATTTACCTAACTATCATCCTTTTTATCATCCTCTTCAATATGAGAGTTGCTTTGTCTACATTAGTCATTACTTGGTTTTAAAGGTAAAAATAGGGGACTCTCACAGATCAGCTTTTGGTATACTCAGTTGCCATAGGTAGAGCCTCTACTGCCAGCAGGCATCCATAGCCTCGACAGGGTTACCTTTTAACCAACAATGATTCAGTATCCCATCTAGATAAGAATGCAATCCTTAAAGATAAGTTCAGATTTATATACTTGTTTTTCTAAATAATTTTCTTTTCTTTAAAGTTTTCATTTCACTCCTCAAAGGCCATTGTCTTGGTTTGGTGACCAAAATTGACAATGCCATTCACTGGTTGTAACTTGGTTGAACAAGTTGGCTCTTGATGAGACCCCTTGTCTTTTGATTGATGGAATCTCAAGCCATTACCCTATTTTGATATGCAATATTGGTAATGTCAGCTAGTTATTTCCCTATGATCATGGTAAGTCGGCTCTTGATGAGACCTCTTATCCTTTAAGTTTAAGCATATTTTAGAATTACACTCTAAGGATGAAATCTTACTAGATGGGGAGAATCATTGACTTCTTAAGAGTTTCTGGATGACAATTGTAGAGTTGAAGATGCTTTTCTGTAGAGAGACTTTGCTTTGTTGAAGATACTTTTCTTGACTGATGGTATAGCAAAGGTTTCTTTATAAAGTCAATGTTTAGAAAAAGACAAATAATTTCTGCAGAGAACAAGCAATTTCAGAGCAATAAAACTTAACCCATATTTCAAATCCAAAAATCATCTTCTTAACCATCTTTACTTATACAAGCAAAAAGTCAAAATATTAAAGAGACTATTATTTGTAAAGCCAAAAGTAAATGCTACTCAACTTTTATTTTTCCTAAAAAGTAAAGGCAATAATATACAAGGAATAGAAGAGATGATCTTCCCTGAAAAATATTTCTTAAGGATTTTCCCATTAATAGGTAGAGATTCTCTCTTGCCCGATAAATCTTGTAATAAAAAGATTAATGGGCCTATATGTTCCACAATCTGAAATGGGCCAAGCCACATTTGTTGGAATTTGGTATGCTTACCTTTTTCCTCATGTGCTTTATCCCATTTCAATACCAGGTCTCTAAGCTAAAAGGATTTGTATTACTTACTTACTAAACGAATTATCCTCAAACGAAACTTTGACTAGCTGTTTATGATGTGCGTCTGTAATTTTGGCATTTTCCCTTCTTCTTCAATCTTAAGGATTTGTAATTATCTCACTTGCATAGAAGAGGAAGGAGGTTCTTCAATAAATTGAGCTAGGGCTAGTGAGGGAATAACTACATTTGTTGGAAGGACAACTTTTTTCCCATAGACCAAATTAAAAGGAGAAGTGCCTATGGAGGCCTTCCATGTTATTCAATCTGCCCAAAGAGAAAATATTAAAGACTTGTGCCATTTTTCTGACTTTGATCAACAATTCGTTTAATAATTCTTATGAGATTTTTTTTTATGGATTCGGCCAAGCCATTTCCTTGAGGATAATAGTTAGCAGAGTATTTAAGTTTAAAACCTCTTTTAAGAGAAAATTATGTCATAACATTGCTTGAAAAATAAGATGCATTATCAAACATAAGGGCAGATGGCAGACCAAATCTGGTAATAATAAACTGATCGATGAATTCAATGATGTTCTCAGAATTAGCTACCTTAAGCAGAATTGCTTCCACCCATTTTGTGAAGTAATTAGTTGTTGTAAGAATGTATCTATGCTACTTAGAGGAGTGAGGAACGATCTCACCTATTATGTCCAGTCCCCATTGTTCAAATGGATGTTCAATGTTGACTGGTTGCAATGGTAATGCGAGTTTCCTCTGTCTACCAGCAACTATTTGACAAACTTTACATTTCCTTACATAACTGTGTGCATCCTTGAATAAGGTTGGCCAATAATAGCCAGCATGCAGGATTTTATGTGTGGTTGTATCCCCTCCAAAATGTCCACCAGTTGGTCCATCATGGAGTTCCTACAAAACCTTTTCTACCTCAGATTTTTCAAGACATCTAAGCAAAACAGAATCATAATTTATTCTAAATAACACTATTGATGATTTGGTATTGTCTAAATTTTAGCCCCAAAGCCCTTTTCTTTGTTAATTAATTGTGGAGGGGCATACCCATTTCTTAAATAAAAAATGATATCAGCATATTTGGATTCCGTGTCATTAAGGCTTACCTTGTATACTTGTATATCGTTATCTGAATCTTATAGTGCTAATAAGTTGTATGCTCCTGCTAACTTTCTGTAAAACCTTGACCTTTTACAGTTTTAGCTAGTCTGATTCCAATGTCATATTCTTACAATGTCATTACCCAATTTGCTTTCTTCTCACCTACATCCCTTTGTATTAACAGATTTATCACTGTTGAGAATGGTACTACTACCTTTGTGTGGGTTTTGGAGGAAGGGTCTGAAATGCTTTATGATTTTGAAACGGAAAAGGCTTGTTTTAAAACATCTGAATAGTTCAA